>OX243937.1:22500-5022500 GCA_945859725.1 Drepana falcataria
CGATGTGGATAGCATTTGTAGATTTTATTCTAAATATGTTCTTGTTGTAATAAACTTTCTTATTATGTCTATGGAAAGGTGTGAAAACATTGGTATGTTGTATCATGGTTTTTTAATGCCTATACTTTTCCAAATGTTTTTCATTTGTCAGGATGCTTTTAGATCTGCTTATTGAATTGAAGATTCTGTTGACACGCCTCAAAGTCGTAGCCAATAGCCAGGTAGTCACTCTGTGGGCCACTCAGAAGCGCTGAAGAGTGCGACTAACACTCGTAACTCGCAATAGAGGCGCAATGTAATTATAATTTTACTTAAACCATGCCAAGCCAGGAGTAACCATCATATTTTAAGTTGCGAGCAGTGTTCAGTTCGGAGAATTCAAATTACAGTGAAGGCTAATTGAAATTACTGTTTTCACATAATATGGATCCTTGTAATCACTTTACAGTCACTTTTAACTACTACACACTAGTGTTTACAAGCCACTTAACCCCATCTCTAAGCATCTGTTTCTAAGTATAGTGTCGGGTTCTCGGCAATTTTTCACTTTACCTTCATCACTTTGAGAAACTAAACAATATCTTTGAACAACGAAATATAAAAATGTAAAAAGTAATGGTCAAGTACAACAACACAACACAATATCTTGCTCAATGTACATGATAATGAAATTAGAATGCAAGAATATAATTTAACTATTACTTTGTGCCTGTTGAGCCGTTGAACTCTGTTCCAAATCCAATTTCCAAAGACTACTATTTTATTTTCAAGTATTAACTACCATTGAATTGAACGAACATTGGAAATTCGTTCGCAAGGCCAGGGTTGTTACAGTATACATTGTAATCTTTGGCCAGGGTATTCCCCATCCCCACCTCGCCCTCATAGACAAAGATATATAGCGTTTCATTTCATCCATTAATACAGATTTTTGTACGAGTTAAAATTACGTTTTCTATCCATATAATACAGTGTACAGAAGATAGATTAGAATTACCTAACCTACCTAAAATATATCTCTGGCGGAGTGTGGGTACTACCTATAAACCTCTGCCTACCCCTTCCGAGAGTACCTAGTATATATCTCACGTTTCTCATATATTTCCCATATTTAGGAATATTATATGGCAGCACGATTCTTGGCTGTCAAGCAAGAAGTATCGGCAGAACACTGGCAAAACCATATTGGATTGCATTCATTCATACTAAGCGGATTTGTATACTAAAAGGATTTATCTCAACATTAACTAGAAAAAATTGAATGGCCAATTACCGTAATAATGATATTCGAAATTTACAGTAATTGTCCCTCCTATGCCAATTGCTATATTTTTGTGTGCAGAAAATATACCACTCTATTAACCCTTTTTATTGGTTTTCCGATAGAGCGTAGTCTATTAAGTTTTTATGTATTTTATAAAATTCAAGCTATTTTAAACAGTTATTGGCCCAGGCCAAAAACTATCCCACTCGTTATATTTAACAATATAAAAGCAATATTCAATAGTAGTCTTTGAACAATATGGCGAGTCCATCGCCGTTACTCCAGCACGACTAAACATACATACTCCTATGGATTTCATCTCAAACGTGTGCAGGTTTCTTCTCGATGTTTTCCTTCACCATAAAGCTCGTGGTGTGTCTAAGCACTGTACATAAGGTAAGAAAACTCATTGGAAAACTTGCAATCTTTGTGTTACAGGCAACTGCTGAAATCTCCCGGCCACCATGGTTTTTACAGCGGACATTACCGCTAACCTAAAATTAGTTACAGTACTGATGACAATATTTGTGTCACTTGTTTAATTTGTGAATGTGAGAACATTGTAGGCTTTGTAGATTCTTAGATCTTGCTAACATTGTTATAATTATCTTGTTTTATGTATGCTTTGTATAGTAAGCAACGACCTATTGTCCGGCCTACGTTGTTCCCCCATACTTGGGTACTATTGCTGTAACGAAAAAATATTGTTATTGTATATGCCTAATGATTTGAAAAGAGTAACAATGGAGTTTCTTGCCGGTTCTTCTCCGTGGAAGCGACCAACCGCTTCCCAAACCGCAACCCAAAAAGCTTCTTTTTCGACGTTTTATAAGTGCCCACCTGGGCTTATGTGAAATAAAAAGATTTTGATTTGATTTGATTTGATTTGAACCTCGATGCTTATTAAGTTTTACTACTACTACTACTACTGCATTAAAATACGTGAAGTTTTGTACATTACACAAAAATATGCGTATATTAAAAAAAACGACTAAAAGACTGGTATCCATGGCAGGTATAAAGATAATAATAAAAAAAACTTCTTTAGTGTTGTTGTTGTATGGTTTTAGGTTATGTCGCGAAATCAAGTAAATGAAGACGTTAATACAACGGCGTGTGAATTTTTATTGTTTCTGCAACATAATTGATGAGCACGAAACATAATTGGCATCATGGCTGTGTAGTCTACGAACCCGCTGCCTTCCTATGCTGTACGGACATATATACAGCGCATTGGTTTCCAGAAGTAGAAGGACGCCATCGAAAACCTGATTCCAGTCACTTAGCTGCACTGTGATACCTATTGTAACTAATACAGGATATAAACATGGAATTGGTAAGTTGATATTTCTAATTCCGATGTTGATGTAGTTATATCTGTAATCAAATGAATGTTTAATAGAAGTTTCCGTCATACCGTATACCGGATTATTTGATAGTATTGCAATGGAAGGAGTTGTATCGTAGACGTTGACCTTTACTAAGGGACTACTAACTGTGCCCCGCGATTTATGCGATATTCAGTTATATACATATTAGGATTCAGCTTTTCTTTCTGTATAGGATGTGCCAAGTTTCGTACAATTCTGAGCACTCGGCGATTGAGACAACACAAATTTCTTTCTTAAACTTCATTTAAGCTGTACACATAAACAAACAATCTGAGCTTAAGTTCTAAACCTAAAATTTTAGTTGAATCACATAAAGCATTTCTATGAGAAGTCGCTTCATACATTTTGCTTTCCACTACTAGTATTATGCAATGTTGCATCAATTTTTTTTTTAATTCCTGGAATTATCTATTCTACAGTTATTCACCCATTTTAACCACTTCAACTTAACTCACTATGAATCTATCACTATTATCTTGTATCAACAACCATGGTTTATAAAATCCTTTTGAAACATGAGCCACCCTTAGCACAGCTCAATTGATAGTTAAACAATAAAGCCTAGTCCATTGAGTAATGGGATTTCTACTCCATAGGCATTGTAAGGTTACCTAAACCATTTTGCCTGTTGCTGTTTAGTGATACTGTTGGAAGTTGAATTACTTTCCTTTACTCTACAATAAGGGGATATAGATAATTTTGATTGATGGACATTTATCTTGGAACTCATAATTTCTCTTCTTCTAATCTTTTATATTGACAACAATACCAAAACATTAAGGATTTTTTTGGTAACATAAATCCCTAATCCCTTTAAAAGTAAGAGCAGTTTTTTGTTGTATAAATAAATATCTTCATCATAATTTTGAATACTTAAATTGCTCTCCTGTAAAGTTAGTAAAATGTTGCTTAAAACAAATAGCCTTCCACCTGTGGATATCCAACACATAGGTACAGACTAATTAGTCCAATGTAGATACAAGTCTATTATGTTGAGAGGCACCAAAAATAAAAAGTGCAAAACTAAGAATTAAAAATGAGCTATTGGATTGGACCTATGGTAGAACAGAGTCTCTTCTTAAAGAGATATGGTAAAATACTCTAGGATAAAATCGAATTTCAAATGTAAACCAAATGTTTTTTTACACTTAGATAATTACGTGCCGCAATTCTAATTAGTATATTCCTATTGATAAAGCTGCCCACAATACAGGCCCAGCCTAGTGTGGGAGCCTTAGTAATGAATGATTTTACATGTTCTTTTCTGTAAACTGAATCTTGTTATGTACAATTACTATGTAACATGTAACCTTTATGGCAATAAACTTATTATTATTATTATTATTATTATTATTATACCATTATAATGTTGTGCTACCAAGTATCATTTACTTATGCATGCAATATGGACGCTTTATAATAGTTCAATGTCAGAGTACACTTTTGTTGTTTGTCCACTTGCCAGCTATAACCATAGCCTGGGGATACCTTTGTGGTTGTAATGCTATCATTCATATATCTTGATGAAGATTTGATGTCCGTAAATAACTTTATTGCGTTTCTGTAATAAGAGTGTTTATTGTCTTACAAAATGTTGTTCTTTAAAGTAAATACATATGGTTTACAAAATATAACTTTACCTGTAATAAGAGAAACAACATTCAAAGCTATTTGTTAATACGAACATCGTCTCCTTTATGTATTTTATTTTATAGTATTCATATTTTCTATTTTCTCCACCATCTTCAAACTCACAATGACCTGCGCATTACTGTCATTCAAATTCAAATTCAAATTAAGTAAATAATAATAGTAAGGAGGTTATAATTACTTTACATATGTATATATAGATATCATTGGGTCCTACTTATACAGTATATGAAACAGTTTGTCAGAATTACTTATCATGTTAGAATAGCAGAACTGAGCTAAGAAGGGCCTTAGTCACTCGCTCGCTCGCTCGGTTATACTAATATTTTATTGAGCCGGTGGCGGTGGTAGTCATCAAAACAAAGTTTGCAAGTTTGAACTGCAACTGTATTAACAAGTTAATGATTAGTTTTATCATAGGCTTCGTAGTGAAGGGAAACATCAAGAGGAAACCTGTATTAGTATGCGAACAAGAAATGGACTCGCCCACCATCCGTCGGTTGGATCCGCCAAACCTAAAATACACTGAAATCCAGTAAAAAGTGAAAACTCAGAAACATTCGGTTGAAATGTCATCATCCGCCGAGCCTCAGCCTGGGGACCGGCGGCCTTAGACTCGGCCAGTTTGATTTTAAATATTTTGGGTAGTTGCAGGGCGGCGATACCGGCGCGCTGCAGCCGCCCGCAGCGGCGGCGGGGGGCGCCGGCGGGGGGTCGGCCGGGGGGTCGGCCGGGGGCGACGAGCCGGCCGGGGGGTCGGCCGGGGGGCCGGCGGCGGCCGACGCGGAGCGGGCCCCGGGTGAGCGGGCCGAGCGCGGCACTAGCGTTTTAATAGCACGTAATGCAACGTCCTTGGTGATGTGGCGTGTTGCTGTTGCAGCGTTCGTGGCGGCGCCCATCTACGACCTGCAGCAGGTGGGCGACGTGTTCACGGGTGAGTGCGCGGGCGCGTGGGGCGGGCGGGGCCTGTGGGGGCGGGCGGGGCCTGTGGGGGCGGGCGGGGCCTGTGGGGGCGGGCGGGGCCTGTGGGGGCGGGCGGGGCCTGTGGGGACGGGCGCGAGCGCATATGTTGTGCGCAGGCCCGGGCGCGCAGTGGGCGGCGCTGGCGGGCGCGCTGGGCGGCGCGCTGCCGCGACTGGCGCCCGAGCAGGCGGACGGCGTGGCGCGCGCTAAGAAGTACGCCATGGAGCAGAGCATCAAGATGGTGCTCATGAAGCAGACGCTGGCGCACCAGCAGCAGCAGATGGCCTCGCAGCGCACGCAGGTGCAGCGGCAGCAGGCGCTGGCGCTCATGTGCAGGTGAGGCTGGCACGGGGGCAGGGGGGCAGGGGGGCAGGGAGGCAGGGGGTCAGGGGGGCAGGCGGGCGGCCGCCGGCGGTGATGAGCGCGATGCCGCGAGGCTCCCCCGAGCGAGGTTGAGCCCGAGAGCGCTCCGAATGGCTGAAAAGATCTGAGCCGGCGCGCCGCCGCGGGGGGACGGTCGGGGACGGTCGGGGACGGCCGGGGACGTCGGGGACGGCCGGGGACGGGTCGCCGGACGCGCGTTTGTCCGCAGGGTGTACGTGGGCTCGATATCGTTCGAGCTGAAGGAGGACACGATCCGGCAGGCCTTCCTGCCGTTCGGGCCCATCAAGTCCATCAACATGTCGTGGGACCCCGTCACGCAGAAGCACAAGGGCTTCGCCTTTGTCGAGTACGAGATCCCCGAGGCGGCGCAGCTCAGCCTGGAGCAGATGAACGGCGTCATGCTCGGCGGCAGGTGAGTGCCCGTGTGGCCGGCTGGGGCCGCCATGCTCGGCTGGGGGTCGCCATGCTCGGCTGGGGGCCGCTATGCTCGGCTGGGGGCCGATATGCTCGGCTGGGGGCCGCTATGCTCGGCCGGGGCCTAGCGCCTGACCCCGCCCGTGCGCAGGAACATCAAGGTGGTGGGCCGGCCGTCCAACATGCCGCAGGCGCAGGCGGTCATCGACGAGATCCAGGAGGAGGCCAAGCAGTACAACCGCATCTACGTGGCCTCCATTCACCCGGAGCTGACCGAGGACGACATCAAGAAGTGAGTCCCTCCCCCGGCTCGGCCGCTCGCGGCGCGGAGCGAGCGAGCGAGCGAGCGAGCGAGTGAGCGAGAGCGCTCGTGTGCGCAGCGTGTTCGAGGCGTTCGGGCCGATCACGTACTGCAAGCTGGCGTACGGCTCGTCGGCGCACAAGCACAAGGGCTACGGGTTCATCGAGTACTCGACGCTGGCGGCGGCGCTGGAGGCCATCGCGTCCATGAACCTGTTCGACCTCGGCGGGCAGTACCTGCGCGTGGGCCGCGCCATCACGCCGCCCAACGCGCTGGCCGGCCCGCCGCAGCCCTGCGCCATGCCCACGGCCGCCGCCGTGGCCGCCGCCGCCGCCACGGCCAAGATCCAGGCCATGGACGCCGTGGCCAGCAACGCCGTGGCGCTGGGGCTCACCAAGCTCAACGCGCTGGGCGTGTCGCCCGCCGCCGCGCTGCCCACGCTGGCCGCCGCGCTGCCCTCGCTGCCGGCCGTGCTGCCCGCCGTGCTGCCCTCGCTGCCCTCGCTGCCCTCCCTGCCCTCCCTGCCTTCCCTGCCTTCCCTGCCTTCCCTGCCTTCCCTGCCCGCCGCGCTGCCCGCGCTGCCCGTGCTGCCCGCCGCGCTGCCCGCGCTGGCCATCCCGCCGCCGGGCGTGGTCATCCCCGCGGCCGCGCCGCCGCGGCCCGAGCCGCAGCCGCTGCAGCACCCGCAGCCGCTGCCGCAGCCGCTGCCGCTGCCGCTGGCGCCGGCGCCGGGCGGCGACGCGGCGGGCGCGCAGCAGGCGGCGCTGCAGCGCAAGCTGCTGGACGCGTCGCCCGACACGCTGCAGCAGCAGGAGTCGCTGTCCATCTCGGGCCAGTCGGCGCGCCACCTGGTGATGCAGCGCCTCATGCGGCGGCGCGCCTCGCGCACGGTGCTGCTGTGCAACATGGTGTCGGCCGAGGAGGTGGACGAGGCGCTGCACCACGAGATCCAGGAGGAGTGCGGCAAGTGGGGCAAGGTGGAGCGGCTCGTCATCTACAACGAGAGCCAGACCGAGGACGACGACCCCGCGCACGCCAACGTCAAGATCTTCGTGCAGTTCTCCGAAGCCGAAGGTGAGTGCCGCCGGGGCGAGCGCGTGTATGTACGTGTATGGGCGTGTATGGACGTGTACGAGTGTGTATGCGCGTGTGTGCAGAAGCGGGCGCGGCGGCGAGCGCGCTTCACGGCCGCTACTTCGGCGGGCGCACCGTGCGAGCGGCGCTCTATGACCAGGACCTGTTCGACCACGGCGACCTCTCGGGCTGACCGCGCCGCTGCGCCAGGGACCTGATCGACCACGGCGACCTCCCGGACTGACCACGCCGCTACGACCGAGACCTAACGACCACGGCGACCTCCCGGTCTGACCACGCCGCTACGACCAGGACCTGACGACCACGGCGACCTCCCGGTCTGACCACGCCGCTACGACCGGGACCTGATCGACCACGGCGTCCTCGGACTGACTACGCCACCACTTATATTTTATATTACAACACTCGTATTAAGCAAACTGACTTTCTTTGCCCATCCTCAGCCCTCGTACAAATCCCCAAATCAATTCTGGCAAATTAGAGCAGCTTGCCTTAATAAAGCCTGGTTCCATCGTTAGAGTCGAGAAATCATACTCGATCTTATAAATCGATGCTAAGTTAATCCAAATGCGTAATAACAACGAAATCCTATACGACACAGTGAAGTTTACATAGGCGTGACGTCATGCGCTGTGATTGGTGTTTCAGTCAAAATGGCCGATTGTAGTATTTGATACATACATATCATCACGCCAAGTCCCTAACGGGATAGGCAGAGAGTATAGAGCCCCAGTTCTCTTTAGACTTACATTCCTCTTTCGCTTCGTCCACATTCATCAGTCTCTTCATACACTTACTTAAGTAAACGAGTACAAAAAGTGTGTATACGTGGGGAACTATCTCGGGGGTGCCCAGTAGCTATGGGCGTTCCACAGGGTTCGATTCTCGGTCCATTTCTTTTTCTTATCTATATCAATGACCTACCTCACCTGGTAAATGATAAACATGATATTGTATTATTTGCTGATGATACATCTTTACTATTTAAGATAGACCGACAGAAAGAAAACTTTGACGATGTAAATAATGCTCTCTCTGACGTGGTTCATTGGTTTAGTGCAAATAATTTGGTACTTAATGCTAAGAAAACGAAATGTATTAAATTTACAATGCCTAATGTGAAAAAGGTTTTAAATACCCCTATAGTTATAAATACCGAGAAGTTGGATCTTGTGGATTCAACAGTCTTCCTTGGAGTCACATTGGATCACAAATTGCAATGGGGCGCCCACATTAATGGATTGGCGAATAGACTCAGCTCTGCAGCATTCGCGGTAAGAAAAATCAGACACTTGACTGATATCAATACAGCCCGTTTAGTTTATTTCGGCTATTTTCATAGTGTCATGTCTTACAGCATTCTTTTATGGGGTAATGCTGCAGACATTGGATCTATTTTTGTGCTGCAGAAGCGGGCTATTCGTGCAATTTATAGCCTTAAACCTCGGGATTCTCTCAGAGAATTATTCAAGGAAATTGACATATTGACCGTACCATGTCAATACATATTCCAAAATTTGTTATATGTTAGAAAGAATATTGTAAAATTTAAGAAAAATAGCGACTTGCATACTGTGAATACACGGAACAAAGATAAACTCCATGTTCCTACAGCTAGATTACACAAAACTAGGAACTCATTTGTCGGGCAAGGTATACGCTTTTTTAATAAGCTACCTCGGAAAATAATTGAATTACCTTTTGTAGAATTTAAAGCTGTCGTTAAAAGTAAATTAATTCAAAAGGCTTATTATAAAACATCAGATTATTTTAATGATGGCCATGCATGGCAATGAATTGCTCCTCTTATACAAAGTTTATATATGTAAATTTAATCTTTCCTACCCCTACGTAAAAGGGAACAAATGTTAAAAAAGCAAACCGGGGAGTTTGTTTCGCCGTTTCTTCTCCTGGCAGGTATTTTTTCTTGGAAACGGTGGTAACTTTAGTTTATATTAAATATGTGACGTTCAATAAGTGTTCCCTGTGTCCCTTACGTTGAATAAAATATTTTGATTTTGATTTTGATTTTTGATTTTTTGATTTACATGCTCGTCGGTTTCGTGTACTCTTAACGTTCCCGTCCTTGAGGGTCCGATCTATTTGATCCAGGTAGTTGGAACATATTATACAAGTATTTGATACTTGTATAATATGATTGCAAATCTCAGATGGTCGGCACCACAAAATGGCGGATTACATAATATAAGTGGGCGTCCATAAATTACGTGAGATGCTTAAGGGGGGGAGGGGGTCGAGTCAAATCTCATCTAATCTTACGTTGAA
Source organism: Drepana falcataria (assembly GCA_945859725.1). NCBI lineage: Eukaryota > Metazoa > Arthropoda > Insecta > Lepidoptera > Drepanidae > Drepana > Drepana falcataria. The sequence continues at coordinate 32,249 of OX243937.1, forward strand.
GAGAGGGGCTCGGCCAATATCACGCAATTCTTTTTCTGATTAAACTGCGTAAGATTTAATCTTATAATTAAACTCTCAGCAATATTGATTACTAGTCTTAACTAGTCGTAAATAAAAGCACGAAGCAATTTTTTTTCTTTTTACAATAAAAATCCAATGCGTTTACGTAAGAAACCCACATTTTGAAAAATCTCACGTGAGATTGGGTGATGGGGGAGGGGGTTGAATAAAATCTCACGATATCTCACCAGGGGGGAGGGAGGGACAGAAAATTAACCAACAAACACCTCACGTAATTTCCTCACGTAATTTATGGACGCCCCTAAGCTATTATGTTTTCACAACCACTCAATATAGTTAATCAAAGGACAGGGCTTGACTAGTAGTATATTGTTTATGGCAGATCACAGAGCTCCGTCAATCTATAGATTTAAGCTGAAGTCTTACTTAATCAAAACAATAATAAGTAAAAAAAAACCTTGAAAGTACGATACATTTTGTTGTGAGTATAATTCATGTTTTTTTATATACATACATATCATCAAGGTAAAGAAAAATTATTACGTACGCCCTAGGTACGTCGTTACATGACTCCTCATCAATCTAGGACTTCAAGAGAAGACTGGCGCTCGATACTCCGTGCCGTGAAGTTTCGACGGCTTGATGAGTTTTTTCTTTTAATATAGAATTTACAAATTCCGCTGCTTTCTCGGCGCAAGCTATCGTACGCCTCAATATAGGACACCATAGGCCTCGGCTGGGACAAATCATCCGTGAACCTCGTTGCCGGCCTTTGTTTCCTTCGTTTGGGGCAGTACTGTAGCGACACACACTCCTAGTCAAGTAGTTCGGTGACACCTCGAGAACGGCTCCAACCTTGCGCAACTGTGGGAAACGATCACACCGGCCGCTCGATGTTATGCGGCTTCCATAAACTATATGGGCCATTATATTCGTCACAGGTCATTCTAACATTTGGGAGTTTATTTTTGACATTGGAAATACACTTGTGTCCTCGCACAGCCTGGCCTTGCGTCATAGCGCCGCCCGCGCCAGTGCTCAGCGCTCAGGCTCAGCCTCAGCCCTGCTCGGCGCTCGCTCTCTGCTCGCTCGACGCTCAGCCAGTCACAGTCAGTCAGTACCGCGCGCGGGGCCGGCCGATGCGCACGCGTCTTATCGATATTGAGCCTGCTTATATTTCAAACGATAGTACCTCGTCACAAATAAACGGTCGTAACCTTACAAGTTCCAAGCTAATTACAAATACAGCGGTACTTTAGTGCCAGTGCCAGTGTGGCGGCGCGCTCCTGCTCTGCATCAGGTGCCGGGAGCACGACTGCCTACACACCTGCCACACGCCGGGCGCTCGGTAGGCAGCCTCGGCCGCGGCTACCTGGGCAGTGGGCCTGTATAACTGTGTACTACTACGTGCCATAACGTGCCAGCCAACTAGTACTTACCTACGCGTACCTTAATGTGGGGTCTCACTACATGAGCCGTGGTGGCCGAGTTGTTCGAGCAGTCGCCTGCATTGCAAAGATTGCAAGTTCGCGTCCCGACTGTACCAATATTTTTTTGAGTAACTTATTTCGTCAAGTAAAGTGGGTAGGTACTAGCTTATACTAGCCTTCACGTGAATTATGATCAAATAAAAAAAAAATAGCACTCGAGGTGCCCCGCGGTTTCACCTGCGTAAAATAGATTTAACGACCCTTATGAAGGGAACTCAATTAACCCTCAGTTCTACATGGAACTATATTTTATGTATAAGAATGAAATGTGTATCGAAATATGAACTCCGGAGTAACGCAGCTTTCCATAGGTGACACAATTGAGATAGATGGATAGTTGGGGAGTTTATCCATTACAAACTTTTTTGCAAACTTACGAACCATAAGATCAGTTCTGTTTAACTATTTGATGTAATGTGTGTTAGAGTGTAGACAGGTTTATAAAATAGCCTAGCATGGAGTAGTAACAAGGCTAGTATGTACCTATGTGTTGTAGTTCGAATTATAGTGAACAGTAATAATCCACGGCTATGCACATAAACGGCCGTGGTGGTCGAGTGGTTCGAGCAGTTGCCTGCACAACAAAGATCGCAAGTTTGGATCCCGACTGTGCCAATGAGTTTTTCTGAACTTAAGTACAATGATTAGTCACACCATGAGCTTTACGGTGAAGGAAAACATCGAGAGGAAACCTGCTGATACGGCTGAGAAGAAATTCAAAGGCGTATGTATAGTCGTGCTCGAGTAACAGCGATGGACTCGCCATCTGTCAAATATCATAACGCCAGATCCCTAACGGGGTAGACAGAGAGTATAGAGCGCCAGTTCTCTCTAGACTTACATGCCTCTTTCGCTTCGTCCACATTCATCAGTCTCTTCATACATGCTCGTCGGTTTCGAGTACTCTTAACGTTCCCGTCCTTGAGCGTCCGATCGATTTGATCCAGGTAGTTGGAAAGTGGCCTTCCTCTGCCTCTTCTGGCACACACTTTTGTTTCGTATATCTGTTTCGTCAATCTTTCTTCATTCATCCTTTCTATGTGTCCAAACCAACGTAACATGCCTTTCTTCATCTTTACAATCACGCCCTCATTCACGCCAGTTGATTTGCGAATCTCTTCATTGCGGATTCGATCTAATATCGTTACGCCGCAAATTTTTCGAAGAGATCGCATCTCGACTGCATTCAAGCTATTTTCATACTTCCTCTGACATACCCAGGATTCGCTGCCATACAATAAGGTAGGTACCAATATCGCGTTGTGGACAGCAACTCGAGCATTCTTGCTCAGACTTTTACTGCCCATCAACGCCGACATGGCTCCATTCACCTTATTTCCGGCAGTTATCCTTCTTTCAATATCTTTTTCATACTTTCCATCTCGTGTGAACATGCTTCCAAGATATACAAATTCATTCACTTGCTCTAGAATTTGCCCATTTACCGATATTGCACACTCGGTCACTTGTTCATCTCTTTCGAATACCAGAACCTTAGTCTTGCCAGCGTTTAGGCGCAGCCCCTTCTTTTCACATTCTTCTTTCATTATGGTAACTAGTGACTGCAGTTCGCCCTCTGATGACGCCAGTAAAACCGCGTCATCGGCGTATAGTAGGCAGTTGACCACAAAGTTTCCCATTTTCACTCCACATCCGTTCGTTCTTAGTGCTCTCAGACAGTTATCTAGATATATAATGAACAGCCAGGCAGACATGATACACCCTTGTTTGACCCCCGACTTCACATAAAACCAGGGTGACATCTCACCGTTAACCCTAACGCACGCCTCGCTATCACTATAGAGTGATTTCACGGCATGCAGTAGGGAACTGCTCACTCCATATCCAGGCAACACGTCCCAGAGTTCCTTTCGTACGACTCTATCAAACGCCTTCTCTAAGTCGACGAAAGCGCAGAAAACCCTTTGGTTAATATCCAAAAACTTTTCCGCGATTCCGCGAAGCGAGAAGGTTTGATCCATACATCCTCTTCCTGGTCTAAATCCACCTTGGGATTCCCAGAGAAACCTTTCGGATCGCTCTTGCATTCTTATCGTCAGGATCTTCGTGTACACTTTACTAGCTAAGCTGACCAAGCTGATGGCTCTGTAGTTGGAGCAGTCCAATCGTGATCCCTTTCCTTTATAGAAAGGCACGAATTTAAAATATTTACCTTCATACTCTTTTATACAGACCTACGGGTCAGAAAAAAAGTGAAAGCTATAATAACTTCGGCAGGCTGGCTGGCTGCGTTAGGCTGGTGCGGGCTGCCCAGTGAGGGCGGGGGCCCAGTGAGGGCGGGCTGCCCAGTGAGGGCGGGGGCCCAGTGAGGGCGGGGGCCTAGTGAGGGCGGGCTGCCCAGTGAGGGCGGGGGCCCAGTGAGGGCGGGCTGCCCAGTGAGGGCGGGGGCCCAGTGAGGGCGGGCTGCCCAGTGAGGGCGGGGGCCCAGTGAGGGCGGGCTGCCCAGTGAGGGCGGGGGCCCAGTGAGGGCGGGCTGCCCAGTGAGGGCGGGGGCCCAGTGAGGGCGGGCTGCCCAGTGAGGGCGGGCGGCGGGCCAGTCCACACGTGTGCTGTGGAAACTCGCGGCGGGCTGTAAACATACGCCATTTGGGCGCCACCTGCTGCCTGACGTAACGAGCCCTCCGGTGGCCGGAGATCCTTCGGTATGTATGTGTCACACGCACACACGCACACACGCACACACACACACACACACACGCACACACACACACACACACACACACACACACACACAGACATATTAATACCATGACAGCATCTAACACATTGCATGCTTCTACTGCAAGGAATACGGTCTACGGTCTCAACAAATAAATTATTAATAAAATAAATAAAGTAGCTAAGTTACTCCTTTTTGCATCAGCTATCTGCCAGTAAAAGTCAAAATCGTCAAAATCGGTCCAGCCTTTTCAGAGATTAGCCGGAACAAACAGACAGACAAAAATTTTATATTTTTGGTATATGTGCAGTACAGTGTAGTGTACATCTATTTGCATTCAGTAATAAGCATTTTTTTTTATATAACAAACGGGCACTCCGATTGTATTTAAATGTGCAAGCATAGGTACACACAAATTAAAACACCGAATTGAATGTTGTTCGACTCAATAACACGAACCATGTACGGATATGATGTAAATGTAGATGACATGAACTGACTGTGGCAAAGTATTTGTAGGGTTAACAACACATTGTAACTGAGCGCTAGACGAAACAAAATGAAAAAATCGAATGCTAACTTGACTTAGGATGCACTTAGTGGGTGGACGGGCCTTCTAGAGGTATTCCTCGCGCGAACAACTTCAGTGCAATGGTTTTGCTAGCTTTCATGTGCTCCCAAATGGTGGACAAGGCCGGCAAACAACATACGAGAGAATAACCGAGAGAACAAACCGGAGATTAGTCTCAGCCCTGGTCCGCTCGGGGCACTGTTTCTGTTCTATGGGTAGTTGTGATGCCTACAATATTGCTAACATTTACAGATCGTCGATACAGTAATTATGAGAGACCTTGTTACTGTAAACCAGTGTCCCCAGTACAGATGAGTGAGTGGAGAGCATTAAGCAGCGCGATGTCTGCGGCCGCCTCGGGCGCAGGTGTCGGGCGTGCGCGGGTCACGCCCGACAGGTGTCAGGTCGATATAGACCTGACCTTTGCTTGCCTCTGCGCGCTATTTGCGGCCCTGCGATGTATAGCGCTCACACGCCCGCTCCACTCGCCCCACTCGCCCCATTCGTCCCACTCGCCCCATTCGTCTGAAGGACAAAAGCTACGCTGGCCGCTTGATGACATTAGAGTGCTCATGCGGCATCCAAATAGCCAAATGGGCACAATGATAGGCGCGTTAGATGAGTGCGCTAGCGGCGGGCCTCGCGGGCACCCGCACCTAACGACAGACAGACACACAGACAGCAACATGACGTGGTCTTGTATCGCATTGCAGGCCGGCATGTGCTGAGGCGGCCATGCGCCGCTGGCTGGCGACCCTCGCCGCACTCGCAGGTACCTACACCATACATCATAAACAGGTGCGTTCCACTAAGCATTCACAACGATCACGCTCACGACCGCTGTTTTTCCCGTTCCAATTGCTTGTGAGCTTTACTTTCGTAAACTCAAGTGGAATGGATTAAAGAGCGTTTTAATTTTATAATACAAACGGTAAGTAAAAAGATAGCAAAAGATTTAAGAGGCTAGGTTATAATCTGTAAAAGGGTTACAAATAATAACCTGAAAAGAACCTGAAAAGATTTTTTGAGGCTAGGTTATAATCTGTAAAAGGGTTACAAATAATAACCTGAAAATAAACTGAATTAGTTAGGTTAATTAATTGATGTTTAAATCGATTTATATTGAAAAAATATTGGATATTTGGTAAGAGGTTCGGTCGCCATGATTGATGTTATGAGTTTCGAAAATACCGCTAATTTTCTCAACGATCACAACTACCCACCTTTTTAGATGGGTCGTCGTGAGCGTAAGTCTTGACGTCGTAAGTGACGTTTTCATGTGACCACAACGACCGCGGTCGTTATGTGGAACGACATAAGGAGCATTTTGATCGTTGTGGGCACTTAGTGGAAGGCGCCCCATACAGCACTGATCGTGTGTGTGTGCCTCATTATACTTATAGCACTGCGCGGGTGTGCGCATCGTAACAGCACCCAAAAGCTTTTAAACATATATTTAGTTTAAAAATCTTTCTAGCAGATATGTGTGCGTGTACGATGTGGCTTAGCCTATTTGTTACCAATAGTTGTTATGCTTCTCTAGTGTTAGACGTGAAGGTGATACAATGCGTTCGTCCGTGTGTGCCCGTGCCTGCCCGCGTGCTCGCCATGCGCCACTCGCCCGCAGGACGCTCCAGCTCCAGCTCCAGCTCTGCGACAACAAACATCCCGTTAACCATTTGCTCATCATTAACATTGTTCAGATACTCCGGCTATGCCCCGCGGTTTCTCCCGCGTTTTATTTCATCACGCGCTGGTAAATTCTCTGGAATAAAACTGGTTAATAATCTAGGTCAGTGCTAAATATTCATCCAACTCCGTTTATTCGTTATCTGTATATTCCAATAACATGCATGCATACTTGCTCGCAAACATTTGCATTTGCTATATTAGCAGGAACCTCTAACGACTTACTAACACCGTAAACATAACAATATTTATATTGTTCGACAGTAATGTGGTATGTGTGTCGGCGCCAAGGCGGCCATGACAGCGGGCAAGCAGCATTGGGCTAACGTTGGGCTTCACACGACTCTCGGCTCGCTCTCAACAACAAACTCTCAACAACACGCCTTGCACGCCACAATACCTACATCTGGCAGATACTATCTACTTCAATATCGGTAGCTTAATATGAACTTATGGTGATTAATGTTAACACTTCCTGCCCGATGTTGGCGGCAGCGCGGGAGCAGCCCAGTCATGCCGAGAGCCCTGTTCGATGGGCAGTATGTGTGTGCGTGTGTGTGTGTGCGTGAGTGTGTGTGTGTGTCACGTGTCACGCTCACTCGCGGCTGTTCGTTATTTTGGGGCAATCGCTCCACACACAAACCGAGCTTTCAGCTGCTGTCAAATTGGCTTCTATTTAAAGATCTAGCAATTAGCATGTTCAATAATAATAGCGAAGCGTGCGAGTTGATAATAGGAACGAACGATTGTCGAGCGGAATGGTGATGCAGCGGAGCTCCCGCTGGGTCGTATTGGACGAACGAACGAACACGAAAACAAACAGCTTACGAATACCCCCACTAGGGCTAGGGCTAACAGGGACTCACGAATAATTGAACATTGGAACGTCAAGAAGGCACTCGAGACTTGCAAGCGTGCATTAAGAGATTGATGAATGCGGATGAAGCGAAAGAGGTCTGTAAGGACAGAGAGAGCGGTCTCCCTATTGTCTGCTCTCTACACTCGGTATGGGTCTCGCCGTGATGATACATACGTTTGCATGACGGCACATACATATCAGCTAGCTCAATCGGCCACTGAAAGCGTTCGGACTTGGAAACTCACCTTAGAGGCGCTCAGCGTACAGACCTACTGAGTCGGAAGCGAGGCACTGCGAGTGATGGTCGGCCGGCGGCAGCGGAGGCCGCGGGGACTACACACTGCCCGGCGGGATGGCGGGCTCGGCTGCGGGCGCCGAGGGCCGAGGGCCCGGGCAGTGAGTCAGCGGGGCCGGACGTAGGCATCCTGCAGCGCCACGTGGCGCGCCGTGACGTCACGCGCCATTCACGCGCAGCCGGCGCATGACGCACCTTCATTCCTGGAGATCCCGCGTTCTGTATTAATACATTCATTTCCCCATCCGAAACGAATTCCAACCTCAGAACAGTGAATTCCAACAAGCGGTAAACCGTGCGATTGTGTCACGTGGTGAGAGGTAGCGCCTTGTTGCAGGCTGCGCGGCGCTGGCGGGGGCCGCGGCGGGGCAGGGGCAGGGACAGGGGTTGCAGGAGCAGGAGCAGGAGCAGGAGCAGGAGCAGGAGCAGGAGCAGGAGCAGCAGCGGCCGCGCTTCGCCCCGGGGCAGCGCACGACGGTGGCAGCGGTCGAGGGCGGCAGCGCCGAGCTGCGCTGCCGCGTGCTGCAGCTCGGGGACAAGGCGGTCAGTGCCCCCAGAGCCCCACAGCCCCACAGCCCCGGAGCCCCACAGCCCCACAGCCCCACAGCCCCACAGCCCCACACCAGCCGGCGCTCGCCCTCAGCTGCTGCCGGGCCCAACAGACGGTTGGCTCGCTGCTCTAAATGGGCCCAAGCGGAGCCCTGACTGTAACATAGCTAATGTTACATAATTAGGTACTAGTCGACACCGGCTGTACGGGCTCTAGATAGATACCTGCCTACGCACTAATCCAAGTCCACGATAATAGGCTCAGTCGGTGCTCTACTTAGTTTACAATAATGATGGAAGCAATCCCGGCCGCGCTGTGGCGGGTGTAGCGGGTGTAGCGGGTGTAGCGGGTGTAGCGGGTGTAGCGGGTGTAGCGGGTGTCAGGGGCGCGGGCGGCGGTGACGTCACCGCACTATGGTTAAAAATGAGCACCTGACACTGATCGCGGGCGATTTAAAAAATGCCGGTCAACGACATGCCGCAGAGGCGCGCGGGAGGGCGAGGGAGGGCGAGGGGGAGGGAGGGGAGGGGAGGGATCGCGCCGTATTTAGCGCCACGCGCGTGCTACTACAAAGCTTCCCGGAAGCTCCCGGTGCCAAATACTTTAATATATTTTGGCGAATGTTTATATCGCATAGTAAGCGAATATTTCAGTAAGCACGTGTGGGCGAATAGTTTCATCGAACTGGTACTTTTCTATTTTGGTAGTTGTGTCGCGCCAACTCGGAAACTTTTTGATTTTGATATCCATTCACAAGGACCAATAGTATAGTTGTATAGTATATATATATATCCGTACGTGTTCCCCCAAGGGTCGGCAGAGGTGTGTTATTTACGTCCGTCCACTTTTCTGCCGAAATATATTACAAGTGCTAATGTGATAGATGGCGCGTCCATAGCCGTTACTCAACCACTACTATACAAACGTATTTGAATTTCTACTCAGACCTATGCAGGTTTCCTCTCGACGTTTTACTTCGTTTCGTGGTACAGTCAGCAAAGCACGGCCGCAGGCGTACGCTCGTGGTACAGTCAGCCAAGCACGGCCGCAGGCGTACGGACGTGGTACAGTCAGCAAAGCACGGCCGCAGGCGTACGGACGTGGTACAGTCAGTCAAGCACGGCCGCAGGCGTACGGACGTGGTACAGTCAGTCAAGCACGGCCGCAGGCGTACGGACGTGGTACAGTCAGCAAAGCACGGCCGCAGGCGTACGGACGTGGTACAGTCAGTCAAGCACGGCCGCAGGCGTACGGACGTGGTACAGTCAGTCAAGCACGGCCGCAGGCGTACGGACGTGGTACAGTCAGCAAAGCACGGCCGCAGGCGTACGGACGTGGTACAGTCAGCCAAGCACGGCCGCAGGCGTACGGACGTGGTACAGTCAGCAAAGCACGGCCGCAGGCGTACGGACGTGGTACAGTCAGCCAAGCACGGCCGCAGGCGTACGGACGTGGTACAGTCAGCAAAGCACGGCCGCAGGCGTACGGACGTGGTACAGTCAGCCAAGCACGGCCGCAGGCGTACGGACGTGGTACAGTCAGCCAAGCATGGCCACAGGCGTACGATCGTGGTACAGTCAGCCAAGCACGGCCGGAGGCGTACGGACGTGGTACAGTGAGCCAAGCACGGCCGCAGGCGTACGGACGTGGTACAGTCAGTCAAGCACGGCCGCAGGCGTACGCTCGTGGTACAGTCGGCTTGAGTAGAGGCGCGCGGCTATGCGACCGCGAGCTATCTTTAGAGCGATCAGCGACGCGAGTTCATCTATTTATTGACATCGGCGTTCGCGCTACCGATTGTCAATAAGGCCTTGAATGAACATAATACATAATGTAAGAGATGGTGATGCAGTATTCGCAAGTTTCTTCACTATGGTAACCGTTTACCATCGTGCATGTCGTAAGCTTGTTTGTTGTTGTGGTGTAAACAATAACCTGCGACGACCGCCCTCGCCGCCGGAGCGGCCGGCTCCAATGTATGTCGACCTCCTGGATTCTTCTCCAGCTATTTGAAATGTATATTTATAATTTCCTCATATTTCGTATCCCACTTACGTCGGAAGAAGAAGGTAGTCTGACGGACAATATAAATAAATAAATACCTGGGACAATTCCACGCAAATTGACCTAGTCCCAAATTAAGCAAAGCTTGTGTTATGGTAACTAGACAACGATATATAGATATTCTTAAATACAAATATAGTTATAAAGTATTTATTAATAGAAGGTTACGGCAGGCAACGGTCGGCCGCATTGCCCATTGCCAAGGGGCTCAGCCGCTCGGGCTCGGGGCGGCATGGCGGCGGCATGGCGGCGGCATGGCGGCGGCATGGCGTCGGCATGGCGGCGGCATGGCGTCGGCATGGCGGCGGCATGGCGTCGGAATGTCACTAAGTAAACGATATGGCTAATCTAATCGCACCACATATTGCCGACGGTGGAGGAGCACACAGTTTCTTATATAATACTAGCTGTCCCGCCCAGCTTCGCTCGGGTGAAAAAGTTAAATTGCCCGTAACACGATCGCAGCGCCACCTATTGGGTCCAATTGTAAATCTAAACCATTCTCGAATCTAGCTTAAGACACACAGAAACACACAGAAAGCTTCGCCCGGGTAAAAAGGTAAAATTCTTGAAACTCGATCGCAGCGCCACCTATCGGGTCCAATTTAATATAGCCTATGTTACTCGGGGATAATGTAGCTCTCCAAAGGTGAAAGAATTTTTTAAATCGGTCCAGTAGTTTCGGAGCCTATTCATTACAAACAAACAAACAAATCTTTCCTCTTTATAATATTAGTATAGACTAGTGGTCCCGCCCAGCTTCGCTCGGGTGGAAAAAAAAAGATGGTGGCGCCTCCTATCGGGTCCAATTGTGAATCTAAACCATTCCCAGATCCTCTTGAACACACACAAAAAATTTCATCAAAATCGGTCCAGTCGTTTGAGAGGAGTTCAGTGACATACACACTCACAGAAGAATTATATATATAAAGATATCCTCGCGCCTCACCTCAAGGGTCCCCGAAGGGGCAGGCAGGGGTGTATAGATAATACCCACACACCCACTTTCCGCCAGAGATCAGACGGCGAGTCCGTCGCCGTTACTCGAGCACGACTGTACATACGACGACCCTCTCGACGTTTTTCTTGTGTGTGTCTCGTGCAGGTGTCGTGGGTGCGCGCGCGCGACGCCCAGATCCTGGCGCACGCGGACGCCGTGTTCACGGCGGGCGCGCGCGTGCAGGCCTGGGCGGGGGCGGGGGCAAGGGCGGGGGCGGAGGCCGGGGCGGGGGCCGGGGCGGGGGCGGGGGCCGGGGCGGGCGCGGGGGGGAGCGGCGAGCACGGCCTGCGCCTGCGCGGGCTGCGCGCGGCCGACGCGGGCACCTACGAGTGCCAGGTCAACACGGAGCCCAAGCTGAGCCTGCTCTACGAGCTGCGCGTGCTGCCCGCCGCCACACGCGCCGCCACACGCGCAGGTACTCCGGCTCTCACGCGCCGCCACACGCGCAGGTACTCCGGCTCTCACGCGCCGCCACACGCGCAGGTACTCCGGCTCTCACGCGCCGCCACACGCGCAGGTACTCCGGCTCTCACGCGCCGCCACACGCGCAGGTACTCCGGCTCTCACGCGCCGCCACACGCGCAGGTACTCCGGCTCTCACGCGCCGCCACACGCGCAGGTACTCCGGCTCTCACGCGCCGCCACACGCGCAGGTACTCCGGCTCTCACGCGCCGCCACACGCGCAGGTACTCCGGCTCTCACGCGCCGCCACACGCGCAGGTACTCCGGCTCTCACGCGCCGCCACACGCGCAGGTACTCCGGCTCTCACGCGCCGCCACACGCGCAGGTACTCCGGCTCTCACGCGCCGCCACACGCGCAGGTACTCCGGCTCTCACGCGCCGCCACACGCGCAGGTACTCCGGCTCTCACGCGCCGCCACACGCGCAGGTACTCCGACGCCAACACCACCAGGAATATCGCTCCCGCGCCGCCGACCCTATTCGATCCGAGCGGTCGGAACGTGGTCTTCCTCGGCCTCTTCTTACGCACACATACGTGTTTGATATTTCTTCACTCGTCACTTCTATAATTAATGTATCGTGCAGAAGGCCCGACGGAGGCGGCGGAGGCGGCGGAGACGGCGGTGTCGCTGGTGGCGCTGGGCGGCGCGCGGCGCGCTAGGGCGGGCGGCGCGGCCACGCTGGCCTGCGAGCTGCGCTGGGCGCCGGGCGCGCCGCCGCCCGCCCTCGCCGTGGACTGGGCGCACCGCGGCCGCCCGCTCGACCTGGAGGTACCTACGGCCGCGTGCCGCCCGCCGCGGTGGGGCGTGGGGGGGGGAGCCCGGGGAGTGGGCTGAGCGCGGCTCGTGCTGCAGGGCGGGCGCGTGGCGCTGCAGGCCACGCGGCGCGCCGGGCGGCTGCTGGCGCGCCTGACGCTGGGCGCGCTGCGGGCGGCCGACGCGGGCCGCTACTCCTGCAGCGCCGCCGGCCTCGGCGACTCGCTGCTGCTCACCGTCGCCGACCCCGCAACGGGTACTCCGCGTCACTTACCTATTACTGTCCGGGCGGGGAGAGATCGCTTCTACGCGACATTCCTAGAGGAAGAGCCCGCCGGATCGTTTACGAGGTCGATTACTGTATGGGTGATGCCGCTCCGAACTTCCCACCGACCTTCCCGTGCTCCTTCCCGCCTTTCCTGAGCGAATCGATGCGATCGCTCAGGATGACAGCGTTCCGCAACTGAGGTTCCGAAACGCTGGCACTCTGATCGCTCGCTACAAATTTGCTTGTCCCTCTCTATTTCTCTATTTCCACTCTCCCCCTTCTGGGGCCGAACATCGCAGCACGAGGCACTTCGGTGCCGCACAGACCGGGTCGCAGATAAGGGTACCCTTCGTACCCGCGTCAGTCGAACTGTTTCCGCCTGGCGTGCCACGAATGGGCAAACGCCGCTAACCGGGCCCAATTCTCGCTCGACGAAGTGAGATCGTCGAAGTAGACCGGTCCCACCTCAGAGCGGACGAGGTTATCGAGCATAAGGCTCCTCTCGTCCGCGTACAGCTCGCACTCCCAGAGGACACGGTCCCTGGTCTCAGCTGGACTGCCGCAGGGGCAGTCGGGTGTCTCGCACAGCGCCAACCTGTGCAGCCGATCACGGAAGCAGCCATGGCCGGTCAGTATTTACGACAGCACATAGCTCGGCTCCACCCACTCGCGATACGTGTCCCGCCCGTCCCCGCTGTCGTCCCACCGCTCTTGCCATTGGGCAACCACAGACGCCTCGATCTCAGACCTCTTCCCCCTGCGTTCCCTGCCCGCGAGTCCTGCCATCCCCTCCTGGACACGCCCCGCACGTAGGACCTCCAGGTCAGCCGGCAGCACCCCGCCAACACGGGGAGTGCGGCCGTGCTGGCCGGCCGGTACGCCTTCGTGAGGAGCGCCAAGGCTGGCCTTTGCGATCGGAGCAGCGCACTGCGCACCACGTGTAGGGACGAGCGTCGGTACCATACGGCCGCAGCGTATGTCACTATAGCGACGTATGTGCCTCTATATATATTTTTTAGGGCCTTATACCGCATCCCCCAGGATGACGCAGACACGCGCGCCATCTTCCCGAAGGATGCGGCCCCCTTTGCACCAATAAAAGTCGCATGCGGCGCGTAGGACCTAGCCTCGTCCACGAGGACGCCTAAAATCCTAGCGGAGGTGACGCTGGCTATGGAGGCCCCGTCCATCCTAATTATGGGCCGCTCCGAACTGTCGGTTCGTTAATGCCGATCGTGTATTGGTAGCCTTTGTTTGCAGAGGAGGCACTGAACGCGATGCAGCGCGACGAGTCGGTCGCGGCGAGCGCGCCCTCGCTGCGTGTGCAGTGCGCGCTGCCGCTGCTGGCCGCCGGCCTGGCGGCGCGCTGCTCGCTGCCGCTGCTCGCCGCACAGCGCCCTGCACTGCTCCCCGCGCTGCTCGCTGCACTGCTCCCTGCGCTGCCTGCCACGCTGCTCGCTGCACTGCTCGCTGCACTGCCCGCTGCACTGCTCCCTGCGCTGCCCGCCGCACTACACGCCTCGCTGCTCGCTGCACTGCTCCCTGCGCTGCCTGCCGCGCTGCTCGCTGCACTGCTCCCTGCGCTGCCCGCCGCACTACACGCCTCGCTGCTCGCTGCACTGCTCCCTGCGCTGCCTGCCGCGCTGCTCGCTGCACTGCTCGCTGCACTGCTCGCTGCACTGCCCGCCGCACTGCTCCCTGCGCTGCCCGCCGCACTACACGTCTCGCTGCTCGCTGCACTGCTCCCTGCGCTGCCTGCCGCGCTGCTCGCTGCACTGCTCGCTGCACTGCTCGCTGCACTGCCCGCTGCACTGCTCCCTGCGCTGCCCGCCGCACTACACGCCTCGCTGCTCGCTGCACTGACCACAGCGATGCTCGCCACCTGACCACGACCTCGCATATTTTCTGTATATATTGCTCTGTAAATATTGTACATACGCCGCCGTTACTTATAGTGTCCGGTCCAAGGAATCTCAATAAATATGAATTTGGTACCGTTATATTGTAGTGATGTTTTTCTAAACCCTCTTTTCCATGACCGTGCTCACTAAAACAAACTATAAAATATATAAATATAATAAAATGTTACGGATCTCTGTCAGCACATGGAAGATATATGAGAAGTAATATGATTGGAACCTTTATCAACGCAAATAAGCCCCAAAACACCGATGGTTTGAATTTTTGGACCTTGGAACCATAAAGGTCTCGTACTGCGCGGTTCCAAATGAGTTTCCTTCCGCGAATGCCCAGGCAGAATGAGCTTCCGTTGAGGTTTTCCCTATAGAGTACAGCATGGAGTTCTTCATGATAGGTGTGAAAAGAATCCTGCAGGGTCGGCAGAGCGTGGGCGATACCCCTGGTGTTGCAAGCTTCCATAGGTGGCCGCTAACCATCAGGCGGTCCGCATGCTTGTTTGACACCCGCGTGGTATAAAAAAATAATTATAAACCATTGCCTCGACCAGATAACTATATAAAAGTAAAAACCTTTAAACCAGAGAGACTGCTAACTGCATGCCAATATGGTACATATTCTATTGTTAATAAGATTGTGATTTATTGTTGATATTTTATAATGTCCATGCATGTTTTTACTCATGTACATTTTATATGTGTGTCGACAGTGTATCACAAAGTATTTTGAACGCTGTTGTGAGATTATATCGATCTCATTTTAATTTCACAACATTTAAATAGTTACCTTAACGAGGTAACATCCTTGGTGGGATGATGAAGTGAAAGAAGAAGGATGCAAGGCAAGACATTTTGGCTATGTCCAGCTCAAGTGAAAGTATGAAAGAAAAATTAAAGAAAAATATCGCCTGCAAAAAAATCTTATGAAAGAGATAATAGCTCAGAAGCGTGAGAGGTTCCAAATGACTGTAGACGAAAAACTGTCACATAATTTCAAGGACAATGCAAAACTTTTTTGGAGGGAAGTGAAGAAGTCCAGAAATTGTGTTACAGCTAGTAGTAGGATGAATGTGATTATTTCGAAGGACAATGAGATACTGACTGACAAAACTGACGTCCTCAGGCGATGGAGTGAATTCTACAAAGATATGTATGATGATGATGCCGCTGATCTACTCATAGAGCTGCCTCCAACAGAATCTGTCGAGGATCCTATAGCGGATAAAATAAGATTGTAAGAGCGATAAGAAGTCTGAAATGTGGAATAGCAGCGGGAATAGATGGGATTACGGCTGAGATGATCAAGTACGGTACCCAGCGGTCTGGGACGTCATCTATTTGCTATGCAATCTTTGCTGGGAAAAGGGTGATGTTCCGGACGACTGGAGGTGAGCAGTCATCGTGCCTTTCTATAAAGGAAAGGGATCACGATTGGACTGCTCAAACTATAGAGCCATCAGCTTTGTCAGCTTAGCTAGTAAAGTGTACACGATGATCCTGACGATAAGAATGCAAGAGCGATCCGAAAGGTTTCTCTGGGAATCCCAAGGCGGATTTAGACCAGGAAGAGGATGTATGGATCAAACCTTCTCGCTTCGCGGAATCGTGGAAAAGTTTTTGGATATTAACCAAAGGGTTTTCTGCGCTTTCGTTGACTTAGAGAAGGCGTTTGATAGAGTCGTACGAAAGGAACTCTGGGACGTGTTGCCTGGATATGGAGTGAGCAGTTCCCTACTGCATGCCGTGAAATCACTCTATAGTGATAGCGTGGCGTGCGTTAGGGTTAACGGTGAGATGTCACCCTGGTTTGATGTGAAGTCGGGAGTCAAACAAGGGTGTATCATGTCTGCCTGGCTGTTCATTATATATCTAGATAACTGTCTGAGAGCACTAAGAACGAACGGATGTGGAGTGAAAATGGGAAACTTATTGGTCAACTGCCTACTATACGCCGATGACACGGTTTTACTGGCGTCATCAGAGGGCGAACTGCAGTCACTAGTTACCATAATGAAAGAAGAATGTGAAAAGAAGGGGCTGCGTCTAAACGCTGGCAAGACTAAGGTTCTGGTATTCAAAAGAGATGAACAAGTGACCGAGTGTGCAATATCGGTAAATGGGCAAATTCTAGAGCAAGTGAATGAATTTGTATATCTTGGAAGCATGTTCACACGAGATGGAAAGTATGAAAAAGATATTGAAAGAAGGATAACTACCGGAAATAAGGTGAATGGAGCCATGTCGACTTTGATGGGCAGTAAAAGTCTGAGCAAGAATGCTCGAGTTGCTGTCCACAACGCGATATTGGTACCTACCTTATTGTATGGCAGCGAATCCTGGGTATGTCAGAGGAAGTATGAAAATAGCTTGAATGCAGTTGAGATGCGATCTCTTCGAAAAATGTGCGGAGTAACGATAGTAGATCGAATCCGCAATGAAGAGATTCGCAAATCAACTGGCGTGAATGAGGGCGTGATTGTAAAGATGAAGAAAGGCATGTTACGTTGGTTTGGACATATAGAAAGGATGAGTGAAGAAAGACTGACGAAACAGATATACAAAGCAAAAGTGTGTGCAAGAAGAGGCAGAGGAAGGCCACGTTCCAACTACCTGGATCAAATCGATCGGACTCTCAAGGACGGGAACGTTAAGAGTACTCGAACCCGACGAGCATGTATGAAGAGACTGATGAATGTGGACGAAGCGAAAGAGGTATGTAAGTCTAGAGAGAACTGGCGCTCTATACTCTCTGCCTACCCCGTTAGGGACTTGGCGTGATGATATGTATGTATGTACCTTAACGAAGGAATTTTAATTTCATTTTAAAACTACTTATCTTATTTCCAATTTTTCAAGAATAGAATATTTTTAAAATTACCTACCTACTTACATGTTTCTTTTACAGACTTACTTTTAAATATACGAAGTAAGCTATTGATCTGTGCATATGGTTAAGTAAATTTTGTCCTTTAGTTTAATTTAATTTAGATGGCAAAATATTTTTTTCCTCCACTAATCATTCCACTTAGCTAAGCTGTAAAAGGGTTAACCGCGAGTGATACTTACATAACCTTTTTCTAGTTTAGCAATATTGCATAAATAAAGTATTGCCTTTACTTACCTAAATAAAAGTTAAAATACTTTTGTCGTTATCCTATTTTGATTATGATGCTCTTTTTCATATAATTTTCTTAGTTATAAATGTTAGTTATCCAGCTTAGCTTATTTATAACTAAGCATTGTTGAATAGCCTTGCAGTAAATTATTGATAGTGTCATTTACATAAAAAAAAACTACGCTAAAAGTAGGTTAAGGTATGGTTAACCCTGTTTTAGAGTCATAATAAGTTTAACATTAAGAATTAAGAATGAGGTATTTTCCATACACCTCTGCCTACCCCTTCGGGGACCCTTGTGGGAAGGCGTGAGGATATATATAAGAATGAAATGCTTAGTTAAATTAGAAAAAAATAGGTTTTAGGTATTATAAAGACAATATTTTAGGATGGAAATTAATCGAGTTAAATATTAGCTAACTTTGTCTCTAAGAAAGTTTACTCCATCTTGAATAGATTTTTAAAGACATCAATTCCCACTTTTTTTGACGATATCTCAAAATTGACTAGTCGGGCTTAACCTTTTTCTAGCTAAAGCACGGCAGCATAGCTCAACCCTGAGTTTATGTGGTGTCTTTCTAGTTTTGGGTCATTTGCAGGCCTTAATGGCTTTAACATTGTTTCAGCCAGACGCCGCCTTGCTGCAACCGTAATTAGATTATTTCCTCCAGCTCGTAAATTATAATCCTTTACTTCAACAGCCGTAAGAAAGCGATTTACCAAAATTGTTAGCACCATATACGGCCTGCCGCGCCGACGAGCCCCTGCCTCGGCCTGTGCCTCGCCTCGGGAGGTTGGATCCAGTTTCATGGAACGCTGGAGTACTCGCTGAAGTGTAGAAAGAGTCTCACCGTCAAAATCATGTCAGTTTTATGGGATAATAAATCAACCCCCTCCCCCCCCTTATATATACATTTATTTTAATTTTTAAACTGAATATTATATAACTCAAAATTATATGAATACTTCAAGCGCGCCTACCGCCTACCCCGTTAGGGACTCGACGTGATGTATGTATGTTTGTATGTATGTATGTATGTATGTATGTATGTATGTATGTATGTATGTATGTATGTATTCCAAGAGTGTACCCGTTGCCGTTATCAATATCGAGCACAAAACGAGCGAAGATAAAAACACGTTTGTTGTATCAGGAGCCCCTGAAATATTTATTTTATTCTGTTTCTTTTATATCGCACCACCCCTGGAAGGAAGCAGCAAGTGCACTTGCGTAATTCTCTAACTCGCACCATTGAATAGAGTATCTCGGTTTACACCTTCTGACTAAAATTCGTGAAGCTGTCTGTCTGTGAAGGCGCAAACCCATGAATGAACGCAAAAAAAATATGTTTTGCGAAACTAAATGAAACATTAAACCCATAGGAATAAAGAAGTAAGCACATATATGCACATTTATTTGATTTTCAATTTTCGCAGTCAGGAGCTCTAACCACTAGACCAGACGGTCGTCACAGTACTAATAGTCAGGAGCTCTAACCACTAGACCAGACGGTCGTCACAGTACTAATAGTCAGGAGCTCTAACCACTAGACCAGACGGTCGTCACAGTACTAATAGTCAGGAGCTCTAACCACTAGACCAGACGGTCGTCACAGTACTAATAGTCAGGAGCTCTAACCACTAGACCAGACGGTCGTCACAGTACTAATAGTCAGGAGCTCTAACCACTAGACCAGACGGTCGTCACAGTACTAATAGTCAGGAGCTCTAACCACTAGACCAGACGGTCGTCACAGTACTAATAGTCAGGAGCTCTAACCACTAGACCAGACGGTCGTCACAGTACTAATAGTCAGGAGCTCTAACCACTAGACCAGACGGTCGTCACAGTACTAATAGTCAGGAGCTCTAACCACTAGACCAGACGGTCGTCACAGTACTAATAGTCAGGAGCTCTAACCACTAGACCAGACGGTCGTCACAGTACTAATAGTCAGGAGCTCTAACCACTAGACCAGACGGTCGTCACAGTACTAATAGTCAGGAGCTCTAACCACTAGACCAGACGGTCGTCACAGTACTAATAGTCAGGAGCTCTAACCACTAGACCAGACGGTCGTCACAGTACTAATAGTCAGGAGCTCTAACCACTAGACCAGACGGTCGTCACAGTACTAATAGAGAGGAACTGTGCAAGTCCGGTTACGTACTTCTTCCACGAAAGGTTTAGCTTAATGTTTCTGTGTAACTTAACTTACACGCATGAATTGCTCGTGGAAAAAGTACGTAACACCTACTTACAACTTTCGATTACACTAAGATTCAACAGTGAATAAATGGATATTAAATTACTTCAGTTGATATATGGCTTAAAATACATAGCAGCAAAGCAATATGTCAACTTACTGCTGCACATGTGGTTAATGTTTTGAGGAAGAAATATGTAACAGTCTTTTTTATGATAATCTGGGTCTATATTTTATTATCATCAAATTTATAATATTGTGCTTATACTTAATATTTTTTTATTAATTTAAATTTAAAAAATTATTAATTTATATTATTGTGAATATTTATTAGCCAAAACTCAGTGAGTAAAAATAAAAGTCTTGCTTTATTTAGTTCACGCCTTGTCATTAAGTATCCACGAACGTACGAACGTATCCACGAAGTATCCATCAGTCCTGATCATCTGTTTGAAAGAGTCATCGGTACAGTCGGCATTGGAACTCGCAATGTTCGTGTTGCAGTTACCACTCGGCCACCACGACTCTATTGAAGTTATCATTTGTTTCGAGCCCTCCCTCGCCGTATGCCCGGATTACTTATACTCGCAGACACGTTTAAATACTGCCTTCCTTTTTGTACAACGCAGTGTTGAATTGCACTTTAAAAGTATTGAGCTGCGGCGGGATGCTGCGTAGCGTCTGCGGCGCGGAGTGCGGTAATTGGCGGCGCTATCTGCGCCTTGGCAACGCGGGCTCAGTGCCTCGCTGCCCTCGGCGGCGAGCGGACGGACATTGTGGGGCTCTGTGGGGCTCTGAGGGGCTCTGAGGGGCTCTGAGGGCCATGCTGGGGGCTGTGCTGGGGGCCGTGCTGCTCGTCGCGGCGGCGGCGCTGGGCCTCTACCTGTGCAGGACCTTCGGCTACTGGCGGGCTCGGGGCGTCAAGCACGACCGTCCCATCCCCATCTTCGGCACCAACCTATCCGGCTATTTGCTTCAGAAGAGCATCACGCAGGTGGCGGTGGATGTTTACTGGAACTATCCGAACGAGAAAATTGTTGGCTTCTTCCGCTCGAGCCGCCCGGAACTGGTGATCCGCGACCCGGAAATTGTGAAAAGAATTCTCGTCACCGACTTTAATTACTTCTACCCGCGCGGCCTGAACCCCTGCAAGACTGCGATAGAGCCGCTGCTCCGCAACCTGTTCTTCGCGGACGGCGACCTGTGGCGCCTGCTGCGGCAGCGCATGAGCCCCATGTTCTCGAGCGGCAGGCTGCGCGCGATGTTCCCGCTGATCGCGGCGCGCGCCTCGCGGCTGCAGGCGCGCGCCCTGGAGGCCGCCTCCGCCGCCTCCGCCGCCTCCGCCACCTCCGCCACCTCCGCCGCCTCCGCCGCCTCCACCGCCTCCGCCGCCACGCTGGACGCGCGCGACCTCATGGCGCGCTACACCACGGACTTCATCGGCGCCGTGGGCTTCGGCCTCGACACCGACTCGCTCGCGGACGACCGGGATCCCGTCAGGCAGCTCGGCGCCAAGATATTCAAGGTCGGCATTAAAGACGCCGTCGTTGCCATTCTAAAGGAGATATTCCCCGAAACATTCAAGCATTGGAAATATCTAGGCAGGGCGGAGGCGGACGTGTTTGGCTTAGTTCGACAAATCTTAGAACGAAGAAACTACGAGCCCTCCGAAAGGAATGATTTCATCGATTTATTACTCGAGTGTAAGAAGAAAGGAAAGATAATTGGGGAATCGATCGAAAAAACTAATTCCGACGGAACTCCGGTACAAGTGTCTTTGGAGATGACAGAAGAACTATTAGGCGCACAAGTGTTCGTATTTTTTGCGGCGGGTTTTGAAACGTCCTCGTCTGCGACAAGTTTCACGTTGCACCAGCTCGCCTACCATCCGGAAGTGCAGCGCAAGGTTCAAGCGGAGATCGACCGCGTCCTGAGCAAGTACGACAACGAACTCAGCTACGATGCAATCCAAGAAATGACATATTTAGAATGGACGTTCAAGGAGGCCATGCGAATGTTCCCATCGCTAGGATTTCTAATCCGCGAATGCGCGCGTAAGTACACGATCCCAGAGATCGGCGTGGACATAGACCCAGGCGTGGGCGTGGTGATCCCACTGCAGGCGCTACACAACGACCCGCAGTACTTTCCGGAGCCCGAGCAGTTCCGCCCGGAGCGCTTCCATCCCGCAAACATCGACGCCAACAACCATTACGTGTACCTACCCTTCGGGGCTGGACCTCGGGCTTGTATCGGTGAGTTGTAACAATTGATATAATATAGAACAGAGGCCTAGGACATAGTGTGCAGGCTGCTGCAGGCGGGGCGGGGGGTCCATGCCGGCCATAGTGTGCAGGCGAGGCTATGTGTGCAGGCGCGCGCCTGGGGCTGCTGCAGGCGGGGCGGGGGGTCCATGCCGGCCATAGTGTGCAGGCGAGGCTATGTGTGCAGGCGCGCGCCTGGGGCTGCTGCAGGCGGGGCGGGGGGTCCATGCCGGCCATAGTGTGCAGGCGAGGCTATGTGTGCAGGCGCGCGCCTGGGGCTGCTGCAGGCGGGGCGGGGGGTCCATGCCGGCCATAGTGTGCAGGCGAGGCTATGTGTGCAGGCGCGCGCCTGGGGCTGCTGCAGGCGGGGCGGGGGGTCCATGCCGGCCATAGTGTGCAGGCGAGGCTATGTGTGCAGGCGCGCGCCTGGGGCTGCTGCAGGCGGGGCGGGGGGTCCATGCCGGCCATAGTGTGCAGGCGAGGCTATGTGTGCAGGCGCGCGCCTGGGGCTGCTGCAGGCGGGGCGGGGGGTCCATGCCGGCCATAGTGTGCAGGCGAGGCTATGTGTGCAGGCGCGCGCCTGGGGCTGCTGCAGGCGGGGCGGGGGGTCCATGCCGGCCATAGTGTGCAGGCGAGGCTATGTGTGCAGGCGCGCGCCTGGGGCTGCTGCAGTCGGTGGCGGGGCTGGCGGCGCTGCTGGCGCGGTGCTCGGTGGCGCCGGCGCCGGCCTCGCGCCGCCACCCGAGGGTCGACCCCAAGGCGGACATCGTGCAGTGCATCCAGGGAGGCCTGCCGCTCATGTTCCGCAAGAGAACCACCAATGCGGTGCTCTCGCCTGACGCGTAGGTCCGTAATTATTTATTTATTATCTAATCAGCCAGTGAGAGTCCCGTCAAAATCGGTTCAGCCGTTTCAGAGATTAATGGGAACAAACAGACAGACAGACACACGGTACATATAGAATAATGTGATTTTGGTATATGTACCTCCGTATGCGTTTAGTTAAAACGGTTATTTTAATATTACAAACAGACACTTCAATTTTATTTATTTGTATATATTTGAATGTACATTGGACATTGGATATTGGTGGACCGTTTAGTCCACCCCCAACAAAAAAAAGACATGCCAACTTATTACAGTGGATACTTGCCCTTTGCTACAACGATACCGAAACCCTTTTGCGACAATTTTAATAGCAAACATTGCTCTACTGGTTTTACTTTTTATGACCACATATGCATCCACATCCACATCCACGAATATGAAACCACAATCACTTATACGCACACGTATACACACACATACACAAGCTCACGAAAACACACACACATAATGCCATGTGTATATACATAAAGCCACGTATTTGTTATCACACAAGCATACTAATCGTTATAGGTTATAAGGTGAAGGTCTGAAGGCATCCGGCAGGCAGGTCTGAAGACAGGCAAGAATAAAAAAACATGTAACTAAATAAACATTATTACTATTTTGTTTGTTTGCATTTTTTTTATAAAGTAAGGCCCAAGGGTACACTTTGGACAAACCCAAACCAAACCATTTTAGAGTCGTTTTATGTACATTTGAAAAGAATTACTTCTGAACCAAAATGAAGTATCCAGTATTCTGTAGTACATTATCGCAGCGGGTCCTGGCGAAGCAGTTGTTGATCATAATAATTACATGGAAAGTAAAACACCTAGATATTGGTAAGGAGCACAAGAAAAAGACAAAACGCGAGATACCATATTAAGTGTACTAATCTGTATATTGTCCAATGAAGTCTATATCTTATTAAGTGTACTAATCTGTATATTGTCCAATGAAGTCTATATCTTATTAAGTGTACTAATCTGTATATTGTCCAATGAAGTCTATATCTTATTAAGTGTACTAATCTGTATATTGTCCAATGAAGTCTATATCTTATTAAGTGTACTAATCTGTATATTGTCCAATGAAGTCTATATCTTATTTCCATAAAAAAGCCCCAGGCGCGCGCCTGCACACATAGCCTCGCCGGCACACTATGGCCGGCATGGACCCCCCGCCCCGCCTGCAGCAGCCCCAGGCGCGCGCCTGCACACATAGCCTCGCCTGCACACTATGGCCGGCATGGACCCCCCGCCCCGCCTGCAGCAGCCCCAGGCGCGCGCCTGCACACATAGCCTCGCCGGCACACTATGGCCGGCATGGACCCCCCGCCCCGCCTGCAGCAGCCCCAGGCGCGCGCCTGCACACATAGCCTCGCCTGCACACTATGGCCGGCATGGACCCCCCGCCCCGCCTGCAGCAGCCCCAGGCGCGCGCCTGCACACATAGCCTCGCCTGCACACTATGGCCGGCATGGACCCCCCGCCCCGCCTGCAGCAGCCCCAGGCGCGCGCCTGCACACATAGCCTCGCCGGCACACTATGGCCGGCATGGACCCCCCGCCCCGCCTGCAGCAGCCCCAGGCGCGCGCCTGCACACATAGCCTCGCCTGCACACTATGGCCGGCATGGACCCCCCGCCCCGCCTGCAGCAGCCCCAGGCGCGCGCCTGCACACATAGCCTCGCCTGCACACTATGGCCGGCATGGACCCCCCGCCCCGCCTGCAGCAGCCCCAGGCGCGCGCCTGCACACATAGCCTCGCCGGCACACTATGGCCGGCATGGACCCCCCGCCCCGCCTGCAGCAGCCCCAGGCGCGCGCCTGCACACATAGCCTCGCCTGCACACTATGGCCGGCATGGACCCCCCGCCCCGCCTGCAGCAGCCCCAGGCGCGCGCCTGCACACATAGCCTCGCCTGCACACTATGGCCGGCATGGACCCCCCGCCCCGCCTGCAGCAGCCTGCACACTATGTCCTAGGCCTCTGTTCTATATTATATCAATTGTTACAACTCACCGATACAAGCCCGAGGTCCAGCCCCGAAGGGTAGGTACCCGTAATGGTTGTTGGCGTCGATGTTTGCGGGATGGAAGCGCTCCGGGCGGAACTGCTCGGGCTCCGGGAAGTACTGCGGGTCGTTGTGTAGCGCCTGCAGTGGGATCACCACGCCCACGCCTGGGTCTATGTCCACGCCGATCTCTGGGATCGTGTACTTACGCGCGCACTTCCGCATGAGAAATCCTAGTGATGGGAACATCCTCATGGCCTCCTTGAGCGTCCACTCCAAGTACTTCATCTCCATCACCGCATCATAGCAGATCATATTCCCATGCTTGGCAAGTACGCGGTCGATCTCCTCTTGCACCTTGCGCTGCACATCTGGGTGGTAGGCGAGCTGGTGCAGTGTGAAGCTAGTTGCAGAGGATGACGTCTCAAAGCCCGCCGTGAAAAACATAAACACCTGTGCGCTCAATAGCTCGTCACTCATCTCCAGAGTTACTTCTTCCGGACTTCCGTCCGCCTTACATCTTTCAATCGATTCGCCGACAATCTTTCCTTTTTTTTTACACTCCAAAAGGATATCGATGAAATCGTTTCGTTCCGAGGGCTCGTAGTTTCGTTTTTCCACAATTTGTTTCACCAAATTATACATTTCTGCCTCCACTTTAGCAGTATGCTTCCACTGTTTAAACACTTTTGGGCATATACTTTTCAATATTCCAATGATAGCGTCCTGAATCCGAATTTCAAATATCTTGGCGCCGAGCTGCCTGACGGGATCCCGGTCGTCCGCGAGCGAGTCGGTGTCGAGGCCGAAGCCCACGGCGCCGATGAAGTCCGTGGTGTAGCGCGCCATGAGGTCGCGCGCGTCCAGCGTGGCGGCGGAGGCGGTGGAGGCGGCGGAGGTGGCGGAGGTGGCGGAGGCGGCGGAGGCGGCGGAGGCGGCGGAGGCGGCGGAGGCGGCGGAGGCGGCGGAGGCGGCCTCCAGGGCGCGCGCCTGCAGCCGCGAGGCGCGCGCCGCGATCAGCGGGAACATCGCGCGCAGCCTGCCGCTCGAGAACATGGGGCTCATGCGCTGCCGCAGCAGGCGCCACAGGTCGCCGTCTCCGAAAAACACATTGCGAAGAAGAGGCTCATCGTGAGAGTTGAGCCCTCGTGGGTAGAAGTTATAGAAGTCTGTGACGAGAATACGCTTCACTATTTGGGGATCTCTGATCACCAGTCCGGGCCTGCTCGATCTAAAAAAGCCGACGACTTTCTCATTTGGATATTTGCAGTAAACATCGACCACCACTTCTGTCAGGCTTTTTTTCAAGATGAAATTGGAAATGCTGGTGCCAAAGAAGGGCAGGGGTCTGTCGTGCTCGATGCCTCTGTCCCGCCAGTAGCGGAAAGTCCTGGTGTAGTAGCAGTAAAGTGCCACCATCGCGGCGAGCAGCGCAGTGGTGAGCATATTGCTGTTTTTGAGTTCCTGTTGCGCAATAAACTTAATCAGTATGATCCCGTCGGTACGGCGAGCATATTTCCTGATTCCGTGCCGACTGCCAACTGCGCGACATTCCGATCATGGATCACGACAAGAAGTCAAACCGCCCTGGTTTGACTTCTTGTCGTGATCCATGATAACACTCGTAAAACATGAACATTTAATGTGTACTCACATAACTATCGGTCGTGATATAAGGAGAAACGTACACAATGATATTTATGTCTGTTCATTATTATTCAAAGTTTTTAAACAGTAATAGATTAAATTGTAATATTTTGTGGAACATGTATTTATTTGCATGAAGCAAAAACTTGGAGCTTGTTGGTGTTTTGTTGTGAAGTTTACATTCAAGGTTTCGGCTTCTTGCCGCAGAATAAAATAAGGTTCTTGTCTAGAGAGGACTGGCGCTTTACTTCTTCCTTGTCGCCTTGTGGAGAACTAGGTGCGATCATGCATACATACTTATATTGCATGCCCTTAAGTCTATAAAATAAATACCTCAATTTATTTTATTTATTTATTTATTTTGAATACACATTAGAACGGCCAGTAGCCAATTACTCTAAATGCAGTACCAATATATACAGTACACAATACGTAGAATAATATACACAACACAAAAGAAAACATATAAACAACATTCATACATTCGCCCCCCAATACTTCAGACATACCGTCATGATAGTCTGCCATCCATCCGCAAACAAATCGCAATCAGAGTTGGAATTCGAAGTAAAGGCCATCTACC
Source organism: Drepana falcataria (assembly GCA_945859725.1). NCBI lineage: Eukaryota > Metazoa > Arthropoda > Insecta > Lepidoptera > Drepanidae > Drepana > Drepana falcataria. The sequence goes on from OX243937.1 coordinate 59,570, forward strand.
TGACCCCCTCGATCTAAAACTTTAGTACAAAATTCAACAAAAACTAGTAAATTTTACTTAACCGATTTTTTCGTTCTAAAACCGTGCTCAAATAATAAGAAATTTCTTTGCTACAATTAAGTAAAGCCTGCTGCGATTGAGATACTTTTATCGTATTACATCACACCATCCAGCTGCCAGTGACGTCAGCGTTCTTCGTGACCCTGAACCTGGGCCCAAGGGTCACCTTTGGGTCCGCACAGAGATTTAGTCCCGTTTTGATATTGCCGTTCCTTGGCCCGGTAAGTTTTCTGTGATTATTTGACCGGCTGCGGCGCAAGAGTTCTCGGCTGGAAGTGCAGGGGGATGCCCCCGACGATGGTCTGCACGATGTTGGCGCGCGGGTCGGCGCGCAGACGGCGCGGCGTGGCGTGCGCCGGCAGCACCCGCAGCCGCGCCAGCAGCGCCGCCAGCCCCGCCGCCGACTGCAGCAGCCCCAGCCGGCCTCCTGCACAGCAGTTACTCGGGATCACGAAGCTTAAGTTATATAATATAACAAGTATAATATAAATATTAACCTACCGATGCACGCACGAGGTCCATCTCCGAAAGGTAAAAATACATATTTATGCCTCCCGGTGGCTTCCACGGTAGAGAATCGCTCTGGCCTGAATTCATCGGGGTCGTCCCAGTACTCGGGGTCGTTGTGTATGGCCTGCAACGGGATGGTGACCCGCACGCCCGGGTCGATGGTCACGTCGGTTCCGGGAAGCGTGTAGCGCCGTACGCACTGTCGGGCCAAAAATCCCGACGAAGGGAAGATACGCAGCCCTTCCAGGAGTACCCACTCCAAGTATGTCATCTCTTTGACCGCGTCGTAACAGATGTTATTCCCGTGCTTAGCCAACACTCGGTCGACTTCCTCCTGCGCCTTGCGCTGCACCTCGGGATGGTGCGCCAGCTGGTGCAACGCGAAGCTCGTCGCCGACGAGGACGTCTCGAAGCCCGCCGCGAAGAAGATGAACGCCTGTGCGGCCAACAACGTATCGTCCAGCTCCAACTCCAGCTTCACGGGAGTGCCGTCCGCTTGCACCTTCTCCAGCGACTCTACCGCCACTTTGCCTCGCTGCTGCCACTCCATCAGGAAATCTATGAAGTCGTTGCGGCCGGAAGGCTTGTATCCGCGCTGTTTCTGAACTCTGTTGACGAGCCCCACTATGTCGTCTTCTAATTCTTGCCCCAGAAATTTGGCATCGTGAAATATACCAGGAAACAATGATATGCACGTCGAGGTAATGGCGCGGGTGTAGGTGATGTTGAATATCTTGGCGCCGAGCTGCCTGAAGGGATCCCGGTCGTCCGCGAGCGAGTCGGTGTCGAGGCCGAAGCCCACGGCGCCGATGAAGTCCGTGGTGTAGCGCGCCATCAGGTCGCGCGCGTCCAGCGTGGCGGCGGAGGCGGTGGAGGCGGCGGAGGCGGCGGAGGTGGCGGAGGTGGCGGAGGCGGCGGAGGCGGCGGAGGCGGCCTCCAGGGCGCGCGCCTGCAGCCGCGAGGCGCGCGCCGCGATCAGCGGGAACATCGCGCGCAGCCTGCCGCTCGAGAACATGGGGCTCATGCGCTGCCGCAGCAGGCGCCACAGGTCGCCGTCCGCGAAGAACAGGTTGCGGAGCAGCGGCTCCTTGCGCTCGAGGGTGAGACCGCGCGAGGAGAAGTACGCAAAGTCGGTGACTAAGATCCGCTTAATAAGGTCGGGGTCGCGAATCACGAGTTCGGGGACGGTGCAGCGGTAGCAGCCGACGAAGCGCTCGTTCGGATGGTTCCAATAAACCTCGGCCGCCATTTGGGCCATGCTCTGTCGGAGGCAGAGGCGCTTGGCTTCAGTGCCGAACACTGGGATGGGGCGCACGTGTGGGACCCCCCGCAGGCGCCAGTAGCTGTGGTTCCTGGTGCCGTAGAGGTAGAGCGCGGCCAGCGCGGCCAGCGCCAGCAGCAGGCCGACCATGACTGCGCCCGCCGCCGCCGCGCGCACACTTATATTGTCGCCAGCCGGGGCTGGTTACTGAGATCACACTTGGTTGTGAAATCAGCTCGCACTGATTTCATAACGGAATAGTTTTTATAAATTGATTATTAGGAATTATCGCTGATTACAGATAGCTGTACTGGGTCAGCATCGCAGATAATTTTAAGTGAATCACTGTGCGGTCATCCAGACCGCTCCTCATTCGATGTGGCCTACTCTAGAGTTCATAGCCCCCGATTATTCGAAGCATTTTGTCAAATGTATTAATGCATATCTTAACTTTAATGAATATGCTTTGTTTCGATTTAAACATTCATACGGATGTTTATAAAATGTCATCAATATCAACAGACTAATAAGTGATTTTACTTTTAGATTAATACACTAAGAAGCACTTAAATGCACTTTTAAAAATCATACCGTCGGCCGATCCTTGTGAAATATCCTTCGCAGAAGAACTGGCGGCAAGCTGCCACGTGGTTCCTTTGTCCTGTGTCCGCCGCTAGTGTACCGTTCAGTGCAGTTTAGCTGAAAATGGAGCTGCCGAGTGGATATGATGCTGTTGCCTTGACTTGAAGAACTTGCCGTGACGATATCGCAATAAACGCGCTCCCTCGGCCGCGCGCTGTCCGCCCGCGTGTGTTTGCAGCGTACAAATATACGTACGTAAAGTTTCAATATCAAAAATGAAATGGCACGAGTTGCGGTGGTTCCGACAAATTGGTCGCATAAAAGTGAGTATAGTTCACGGCAACTTTACCGCGGCGCACAATTCGCCGATCAGACCATTGCAGACTCTATGTCTTTACTTATAGAGCTCACATCGAAGAGATCAGCGGTGAGCGTAAGTTTTGACTCGTACGTGCATTTACGTTCAGTGTGCAGTTTATTTCATTCGGCTCTGTGTCGAAATGGCAGTGAAGTGGCTCGACGAAGCGTCGCGCGAGGCACAGCAGAGGCACTTGCGTAGCTTAAACATAGTGACATAGGCATAAACAATATGATACATTAAATACACGTATGAACAATACGAAGGGTGTGGAAGAAGAGGCAGAGGAAGACCACGTGACAACTACCTACTACTACTACCAGACCAATCGATGGGACACTCGACCGGCGCGCATGTATAACGTACTGGTGAATGTGAACGAAGCGAAAGAGGTATGTAAGGATAAGGAGAACTGCGGCTCGACCATAGGCCTACCTCGCGAGGGACTCGGCTTAATGATATGACGAGGATGATGACATGTAGTACATGTGGCCGAACACCGTGAGGTGGAGGTGCCCGGCGAGGAGAGGAGAGGCCCCGCGCTGGTGGCGCCACCACACTGCAGCGCTCGTTGCGGAGGCACGATGCCAGTGCTTGCCCTCGCTATGCGGCTGCGCTGACTTAGCTATTACAATCAGACCCGCCCCAGTGATCGAGCACTGCTCCCCGAGTATGCCCAGTGTCGGGCCCCTCGAAACTCGACGGCTGCATACTCGTATATACGAACCTGCAGTGTACCAATCTGTACAATCTAAAGTTTTTGAGCATATTGCATTCATTTGTTTGTCCCATAGATTGTAATGATTAAAATTTAACGCGGATGGAACCTCGGTGCCCGTCGTGAAGGAGCCCCAATGTCCCGGCAATATGGAGCACCTGTCGCTGGCCGGAAGGCAAACACACACACGCCGCCTAATGAACACAAGACAAACACGCAATACCCGCGGAGATTATCCGACCGAATGAGACGTCATCTATTCGCCAACAGACTCTACTTAATGAACACATCTTTCGCGTCGGGTGTTTGCTAGAGAGTAATTATAAGCGACGTACGAGTATTACGTTTGCAGATAATTCGCTCGCGGTGATCGCGGGCCCAGAGGCTGATTGATACCCTCGTGCTTGGCGTATGTCTGGCTGGTGCACACATTCCCACGCGTTCAATAGCCACCACTCCATTGCCCAACGTTACTATTGAATATGGGGTATTATGCTTCTCGGGATTTAATGTGTATTTAAACGCGTTTCAAGAAGGAAATGCAGTCAGGGTGTAACTCCATACATATCCATCCTCTGCCTCTTCTTGCACACATATGTTTTGCTACAAAAAAAAACCAAGGAAAGAACGAATCTGCGCTTTTAATTAGATTTTCGTCTATTAATATGCGTATGTTTATATCGCTAATTGCTTCGTCCCATCGGCCTGAGCCAAGCACCGCCCCGCTGGCAGAGATGGCCTCCTAATCGCCAATCTTCTTAACTACGAAGCAGGCAATAATACATGACCTCTGTACTGTATTATTAACTTAGCTTTGGCAAGTGTAACCTGAACATTACACCAATGTTAACTGCGTTCATAAACTTGTAAACAGTTTAGTTCAAACGTAAGTAAGTGTAATCGCATGCGTTTATCTCGCAAATAAAGTTATCTCGACATAAAACATCGCAATGTTTGCGTTATACACAACGGAGACATTATATTGTTGCTATTGCTCGCACACGATGCTGTGCTGAGTGCTCTAGCGATGCTAGCTGCTCAATATTAGCTCGTTTTTGGAGCTTTTATTTGGTCTGTAAGTACTCACTTCCATCGCATGAAACTACTGTATTGTATGTCTACAGCTAACTAAATGCATGAATACTCCGTGTATGACGGTCTCTAGTACATGGCACATGTTCCGAACACTACAGCTCTCAGCAATCACTGATATAAACTGCAACTAAGAGGAACAGAAGTATGTGAAACACGTTAACCGAGCCCTCTTATGGCGTGCCACATCGATATGTCGTGATCTTTGAATATGAGCTTCCAATCCTAAGATATATTACTTGTAGGTAACATTAAAGGATGGCTACGCGCTAGTGATGCCCCTGTGTTCCAAGCGTCCGTAGGCGGCGGTAACCGTTTACCACCGGGCAGGCCGCATGCTTGTGTGCCACCAACATGGTATGAAAAAAGAGCTACAAACAGACGCCTGTGTTGTTCTTGTAACTGAAGGATTGTAATACATATACGTACATCACGCCGCAGCAACAAACACCCGTACACGCATCGCAACACGCTCGGATCACTTTATAGATAATTTTAATTAGTTACAGACAACACGTACTCAATAAGAACGTGTTGAAGGCGCCCTCTAGCGACCGCAGCTTATGAACAGCTGCACCAGTATTTACTCGTGTTTCTTTAACGGGCCATTGCAATGCATGCGACCTCATCGCATCATCAGCTTGGCCACTTTTTATACTACTAAGGTAGCAAAGCAACATGCCGCCGTCCGTGGATGCCTGCAACGTCAAACGTATCGATCGCGCGATGCCGACCCTGCAGGAATCGTTCGCACCCTTCTTGGAGAACGCAACTAGAAAACTCTCGGGAAAACCTCAACGGAGAGTTCACTTTGTAACCACGATGACAATGAAATCTTGGGCGATGAAGAGAGGTGCGAAGGTAGAAGGTGCCCGTGGGCTTTATGTTGAAGAACATCAACACGCTCTCAAGTATGACCATATCATTGAATATTAAAGCCAACAGTGGGCCCCTCCTTATTCAGTAGGGTTTGTTAAGGCATGATGTGATGTTTACACAAAAACCTGTTGGAGTGCTCCAGCCCCTCCCCCCTCCCCCCAAACCCAGCCTCCCCGAGAATACAACTAGTTGACAGAAGATCTGACATAAAGTCCCGCCACACGCTAGGACTTACAACTACCGGGGCCACCTTTCGTATTGGGTCTGAACTGTGCGAGTGTATCGCGATGTTTAATATAATACGTGGTCAGGGCGCCAGGAATGCGATCTCGGGACCACGCTGATGACATTCTCGGGCCCGTGCCTGAGCTTGAATAAGTCCTTTTACAGACAAACTAGTGCATACAAGTATAGTAAGTCCTAGATAAAGATGGTAATTCCCAGAGGAAATACTTCCACTAGACGTCGGTTGCACGGAGCTGAGCATCATCATTACGTTCGAGATAAGGGTGTCTGGAGCTGCAGGCCCATTGGGCGATCCGAGGGTGGACCGAGGGATAGTTCACTTGTGCACTTATATATAGAACAAAGCATAAGCAGGCAGCACATGAACACAGTCGTAAAGCCAGACAGCGGTGTACAGTGACGGTTAAATTTTCAGCACAATGTTTACTTTAAAATTCAAGGAATATTTTTAGCTAATGTCCTCAGGTTGTTTTGTACATGTTGTGGTGTTCCGAGCGTTGGGCCGCATAGTAACGAGCAGGTGTCACGGGGGGTGGGGGGTACACGACGGGGGGAGGGGGGGGGGGGGGAAGCTGTCGGCACGTGCCTGACACGTGGTGCACGTTATTCAAGCTCGCTGCGGATTGCTGCTGGTAATGTCGTCGGCGGGCCGCGCTGCAGCTGGCTCGGCGAGCATGGAGATGACGTCACGGCTACGTACATAGTGCTATAGCCGTGCTAGCTGCGTCTCACGTTCCTATTCACCGCGTATAGTTAGATTCTTTCCTAGTTTTAATTCCTAGAATCATATATCAATCAACAATCAACACATAGTATGTATATGTTTTACCAATAATCTATTTCTGTGCCATATTTCATCCAATTTCTTTCTGTAATGCTTGCATGAAAGGGCAACAAATATCGTCTGTAGGATGGACCATTTTATAGTATGTTCCCCTATGATCGTCTATACATTTAAACAAACTGTTTTGTGATGTTCCTTATCAATCAGATATACTAATACCTAAAGCAATACACAACGCGATAACATCGCGTCGCGCTGTTTCCATTCCGAGTGTGCCGGCCATCTTTATACCGACGTGGTATGAAGATGGCCTACATCGGTGCGCCAATTAATGATAATTATTTGTTGGTGATAAGTGAGGTCGAACACATTACGTTATTATATACTACCTAGGCATAGAACACTGTGTAGTGCGTGTACTCGTACATGTACCAATTGCTTGTGAAGCAATAACGCGCCACGTACCTGCTACCTACCTGTTATTTATTAATTCAATACTACTAAGTACATCGATTACTTCTCGGCCTCGTCATATATTTGTACTAGAGGAATTATACATATATTAGTTGGAACCAGAAATGTGTTAGCGCCGCCCTCGCTTCTGTCACTCAGGGCGCTAAGGTCAATGTACATGTACATGTCACTGTCAAATTGTGAATGGGTGGACGATGTGGTTTGAGGGCATAAGTCGTGCTCCGTACTATCGCTAGGTAGTATTGGCCGAGGGAGGGAGCATATGACTGGGCCACATCCATACACGCACCACAGTGTAGAGGAATCTGACACAATGAACAATTCGCGGTATACTTCAGGGCGGTAAATGATTACATGCATGCTGCATGCGCACGCTTTTGTAGCGCGCCCAGGTGTCCCCGGCGCTGGCTGGGGTGCAATAGTACCCGGCGGGGGGTCATCAGGCGATCAGATACAATGGGCTCGCCTTGAGACGGCGCTAGAGGCGGCCGCGTATTGTGGAGCTGCAGCTGCGCATAATTAGGGCGATGTGAAGCGCGTCTCGATGCCGTCCACACGCACCCAGCGACACCGGCCCACGCCTGGGGAGAGCTTAGCATGTTGCTGTAGGAATCCTCTCCAATAGTAACTAGAAACAAGCATGTGAACTGACCTGTCGTCGAGATGGCGGACGAAGACTTGCTGCTGTTGACCGACGGCCAAGCCGCGCCGAACGATATATTTTATCGGGGCCTCGCAGTACACGCATGATATCATGTGATTTTTAACAGTGATACAGTTTAGAGAGGGCGACGGCGCGAGTATCGCGACATTAGTATTAAACGCATATATAACGACAATAATTTAAAAAAATAAAAAAGAAAGGCTTTTAATATCTGTCATCTTGGATATACGTGATCAAGGTTCAGGTTTTTCCAATGGAGTGCTTGATACGGCATTATCTAAATAAAAAAAAAATTGTTGAATTATAAATGTTAGAGTGCTATTATGATAATGATAGAAGCATGGAGGGCCGCGGCCGATAGCGGCGAGGACATGTGCTACTCAACCACGACACGGCTGGACGGGATTAGATGAAATTTGCCACAGAGATAGAATATTAGCTGGCTAGGATATGACCCGGCTTCGCACGCGTGGACATAAGTATTTTTTAAAAATAAAATGTAGCCTATACCGCTCAGGGTGAATGTAGCTTTCCAATGGTGAAAGAATTTTTCAAATCAGTCCAGTAGTTTCGGAGCCTATTCAATACAAACAAACAATCAAATCTTTCCTCTTTATAATATTAAATAAATATATTACACTAGCTATCCCGCCCAGCTTCGCCCGGATGAAAAAGTAAAATTTATGTTTGTATAGTTGTAAGCTATCCTTTCTTTTAAGTTGGATCAAACTGCACACGGAGTGCAAATTTGATTGAAATCGATTGAGAAGTTCAGGAGCCCATCGTGGACTTGTTTGCCATAAAAAAGGTTATAGTGAGTCAATCTTAAAAGATAGACTTATGCTGTCGCGGACTTTTTTTTTGAACTTTTAAAGAGCAACAATTCTCTCATACATGATATTTGTGTAACTTAAACCGTTTACGCAGCGCACGCAACGGAAGCTCTCAAAAAGGAATAATTTTTCCCGTTCTGGCAACATTATTCATTAATGGCTCGCTCCTATTGGTCGAAGCGTGATGTTATATAGCCTAAAGCCTTCCTAGACAAATGGACTATCCAACACAAAAATATTTTTTCAATTCCAACCCGTAGTTCCTAAGATTTACGCGTTCAAACAAACAAACAAACAAACTCTTCAGCTCTATAATATTAAGTATAGATTGGTACAGATAACAATAAAAACAAATTGTACGCGGCATTCGATACCACGCGGTGTCCATATATAATATACATATATTAGAGGAGGCACGCGACGAGCCCGTTCCAGGTTGGTATATACTCGTATACTTGTCAAGAGGATCCCAAATGCTGAAAGGATTTCTGTAAAAACTCAGCTCAGAGTACCTCCACCCGCTCTGTATTACACGCCGAAATTAGCGCTAATAATTAACGCTAAGATTCGGTTTAAATAAACATTTATTTCGTTCTAGCTTTGCCCCGCGGCATCACCCGCGTTACACTATAGAATTAGCTATAGAATTGTTGTACTTATTTATTCCAGAACCCTGTTTGTTTAACATAAATGCTAATGTTATTATTGTGATAAGTGTGACCAAGGTGTATTGGATCAGGTGTAGTACAAAACACAACGTGTCGCTCCTCAGTGTTATTATTGTTAATTTAACTCGTAGCGTAGAATTCTTAATACTTCAGCAGGACCACGCGCGAGTGCCCTTCACCGGCTGAGCGGCCGTGAGCCTTATGAAGTGATACTGTCCATACGCAATACGATACGATACCACTATAGAAATCGTATAAGAAAAAACATACAACAATAATAAATAAATAAATAAATACAACAATAATACCTAAGATGTGCACGCGGTGACATTGACATTACGTTATACTTATTATATGGAAATTACTGCGAAGTGCAGCGGAGTGGCGACAAAGCATAAGTGCATCTCGGTTGTTATCGCGTGAATCGGGAGCGAGCGAGTGCAGACAAATGTGCGCGGCTCGCGGGGGCAGAGGGGGGTGCAGGTGGGGGGAGGGGGGGGGGGGGAGGGGAGGGGTGCCGTTTATAAATCACCTCACTTTATCGTCTTATATTTTTATGATATTTCGCCACAAACAAAGCCACTCTACATTTGTCTTCTGGCGCGTATCTTTGCGCTGTTATTTTTCGCGAACAATGGCTCCTCGAAATCAAATGATAATTTTAAATTTGAGTAAGACGAGGGCGGCCGCCCTAAATAAATTGTTTAAGATACAACATGAAGTCGTTCGCTTTGAGTTATTGCGGCTCGCGGCATTGTGCCTAAGTACACATCGTACTCACGAACGAGGCAGACAATGGAATTACTTTATAAAGGACATTTGGCTGAAACGCTAATTAAATTTTCTTACCGTTGCGCTAACTTTATGAACCGAATACAATCGCATTCATTTATGGTAACTAACTGAATGCGGACCGAAGCGAATGGCTACTGGCGAAGGCTACTGACGGCTGCGCTCGCCGCCCTCGAGCGCGGAGCAGGACCCGGCCACCACGCCGCTTGGCTCCTCGCAGAGACTGGCCGCTAATAATGCCATAGCACCGACTGTGTTTGTGTCTATAACGCAACACGCCACACGCTACACGCCACACGCTACACGCTACACGCTACACTCTACACGCTACACGCTACACACTACACGCTACATGGGCTTGCGGCGTAGCAATTAGCGGCGCGGCTCGTGGCTCCCCTGCGCCCCGCCACGATCACTGCGTGCTTCCCTCGTATTGAGATCAGACCGCATCGCATATATTAGGCACATTATATGGCGTATTCTCGCAGCTAGTGGATACCATTGTTAGCCTTACTATAACAATGGACGTTAGCGTGACGTCACCAGTCCCTATCTACAACAAATGGACCAGAAAAAACTCAATACAAGTTTAAATCCCAGTTAACTTCATGCACGATTAAAGTTTACACAAGTTTCAAGCCAATTTGACATCGAGACGCCACGGGTAGTTAATGTTCGGTGCACGCGGATGTGTGCCTTATGTTGTGGCGCTCTGGGAACTGAGACAACTCCGCTCGTGACACGATCTATACAACCTGTGCGCTATGCCATTATAAAAGGCAATACCTTCTCAGAAAGTACCTAATACAGTGGACTGAGGTGCGGAGACAATACTATCGACATAGAAGGGCTCTTTGTATTAAGAGTGCATGGATGTGGCGACAGACAATCATATTTGGACTCGAACCTTGTTTGTTTGATATGGCGTTGGGTGGCTTTCGATTTGCAAATTAAATTACATTTTCAAAGTTATTGTAGCGACTGGGCTGCATAGAACTGTGCTCTGCTTTATCTTAATAATTTCATTTGTAGGCACATCCAAGGTGTGTATTATATTATACAATCTACTGAAGTATATACTCTTTGGTTGTCATATTATAAATATTATTTTAAGTGTCCAGATGGTAATGTGTGCGGGTGCCCGTGTGCAGGTGGCGTCGATACGACTGTCGTGGGCACGAGCCATGTCGGCAATGTGATTCATACATTTCTTTGTCATTATTATTAGGAGTGCACATTATTATTATTATCGACTCCATTAAACGCATATTCTAACGAACGGGCCGCTTACATTGGTTCCTTAACCACGTACACCGCGGGAACGAGAGCAACGAACATAGAACGAAAGCTGGACAAAACCTGAAACAACCTGTAGTCAAAACATTGATTGCCAAAGCGGGGCTGAGGAGTCTCAGCACTGGTCGTTAGTGTGGCGCGCGAGAGCAGAGCAATATATGCACTATATATGTGTATTGACATATGTATATACGAGTATACACTCGTGGACACAGGTGGTGGTGTTGCTTAGTGCAGGCATGGCCGGGACAGCTAACAAGCGGTCGGTGCACCCAGTCCAGTGTGACGTCATTACCTTTGAGTCCGCTGGCTTCTCACATTGTATCGCATTTGTGGTTTGCGTTTTGGAATCACACACAAAAACAGTACAGATGGAATATGTACTGATTATAGAGTACTAATAAGAGAGGAAACTTGCAGAGGACTGCATTAACATTTTGTACTATGTTGAGGCCTTCTTGTGAATTATAGAAGACCCCACTCTTCCATATCAACATTTGTTATATGTGTGTGTACATAAATGCATATTTACACATCCTGAACGTATACGTCACGCCATGAGACCTAAATAATACAATAAATCATATTATTTTTCCTGGTCGGTAATTGGGCCCAGACACTTGATACTGCGCGTGCTCGCGGCTGTTCGTGCCTCGAGCAGTTGCCAGGTCACTAAAAGCTTACAACAAGCCGCCGGCTCGGTGGTTGAGGGTCCGATACCTGTCGTAGGCATGTTATTATGTGTATCCTAGTGTAGTGACGAGTGTACAGGGCTGCCGGCCGCGGGGCATGCCATCTGCGGCGCAATAGCTGACTGCACGAGACAATGGTTGCCTGCGAGACGCCTCGAGACGCATCGAGGGGGTCATTACAATGTTGTGTCGTTGTTATTGTTAACGCTCTATGTTTATGGAGCTCTATCTTTATGGCACTAAAGCGCCCTCGGCGGCTGAGGGCTGCAAGACTAGCATTAGAATTTAAGATTTAATGAAACCTACACAACCTGCCAAGTAAGAAACTCCTTGCAATATGCTAATATTTTAAATACATTGATATCAAATAGCATCACAAGATCTCTACTCACAAATGTAACAAGGAATCCCAGTAGGTATCTGCCATCGCCGGTGCAAGCTACAATTGTGCAGAGCGATGCGATACTACCGGCCGCTAGCAGCTTAGCTATCGCCTCCCGCTAGGGCGCAGGCAGAGGGATGCAGCGCCCCCACCGAAGGCACCAACGCTATCTCCGCGGAAGCAATAATAAAGTCCCTCAGTGATTTATTCCGGCGCGCATAATGAGAGCCAGATCTTGTACAAGTGAAGATTGAAAATTTCCCCAATAAATTAATATTAATCCGGCAAGTTTTGGTGGCCGCGTGGGGTGATTTATGTTGTCAGCGCACTGTGCGAGCTAGGCGCCTCCGTAACTTGCTCGCACCATCGGAGCTGGAGCTCAGGGAGGGCGGGCATGCTCGCGTTGGGACGTCAAATGCTGACAAATAATTGCCTGCTTCCCGCCATGGGATGGCGGCGGAAGGCGCCCCGAAGTGATATAGGTACAGAGGTAATACTACCCGTACGCCCGCTTTTCGCCAAAGATATATATAGGTGCCAACTTGACAGATGGCGAGTTCATCGCCGTTAATCAAGCGCCTTTGAATTTCTCCGCATATGTATGCAGTTTTCCTATCGATGTTTTCCTTCACCGTAGAGATCGAGCTGTGACTAATTACTGTACTTAGATTCAAAATCTTTGTGTTGCAAGCAACTAGATGAATCACTCGGCTTCATTTTAATTAAAATATTGGAGGAAGGTACTAACGCACATTGTTGCATTTTAGATGCATGTTGCAACTCAAATGCAGTACTATTTAGGCTGCGGCGTGCTATAGTCAGCGGTCGAGGTGCCTCGATGGGCGCTTATGCTCATTTTTATATTTCTTGATATTCAGAAGTCGCGATGGCGGATCGGTTGGAGTAGTCGTATGCTTCGCAAATATTGCAAATTCGAACCCTGACTGTACCAATTGTTTTTTCTGAACATAAGTGCTTTACAAGTCCCTCGTAAAGTATTGAAATGAGTCTCGTCCATAGTGATTAGGCCTACAAGCCGCATACATACACGGCACTCATTCCGACATAGCTTCAGGCACGACCCTGGCATTCCCTCCAGGCTACTTAGTGAGTGGCTAATCAATCTATACGCATGAGTGCCCTTGTACCACAAATTGTGACGTCAGAGATGAACAATTCTAAGGAATGACAACTGTCTGGAACTTTAAATATCTTCAAGCCTCACCTCAAGGGTTCCCAAAGGGTAGGCAGAGATGTGAACGACCTCTCCAGCTGCTCCATAGCTGTTCCATTTTTTGTGAATAAATATGTGTGTTTATGACAATTGTGTATCAGCTTCAAAACCAGAGCTATACTTAGCCTGTGCGTCATTGATATCTCATCTTAAGTATATTGACAGCGCAACGTGAGATCAATATAAGGTCAATCAATATATCTCTATAGGTGGGTGAATGCAGCTCATGATTGAGTTGATCATATATGCGGTTGGTATTACACCACGCAAAGGCAATAGGAGTATTCACGACACCCCTAGCACCCCGCGATGAACCTTCTCTCTCTCTCCTCCTTAATAAGTACAATCTTCCAATGACATTAAAGCACAATCAAATAGACGACGATCAGCCGCGGTTTGCGTTAATATCTCGGCATTGAACCCTGTACAGTGTAGTGTAGGGTGACCACCGAACTGTTCTAGGTACGGAGCAAATTATAGAATTAAATATACATATTTGTTTTTTCTATTCGCCTTCCCATAAAGATTAGCTGAGATGGAAAATACACGTTTATTGCCAGAGACATATTTATGAATCAACTGCGAATGAAATCATTGACGAGTCTATTGCCGTCCTTAGGGATATTCTTAAAATGTATGAATGGCAATTAACTCTTGGTATTCCCTTCCTTTAATGTCATGCTTTGGTATAGTCTTTTTATAGTACGTTTCTTATTTGATAACTTACATACATACATATCACCACGCTGCATAGAGCGCCAGTTTTCTATAGACTCATATTCCTCCTTCGCCCCGTCCACATTCATCAGTCTCTTGATAACTAACAAAAGAAAATTAGTTGTGTCCGCATATATATACTAGATATGGCTATCAAAGCCGCGACGTCACATGCGAGAGTATGCCACTAGTGTGGATACAAGCATCAAATTATTAACAAAGCGGTTGCAAATAATTACCTATGTCATTTCCAGCGCTGTACCATTAGTCAATGTGTGCATATAAACCCATTTGCGGGGTATACCCGCGATGCTGCCTCATTGTGGATGAGATGTAGGCACATGCCTGATGCTGATGAAGACATCTGGTACGCGCTGCGACTGTAACGTGCAGGATACAAAGTAACTTAGTGCTAGTAGCATGTAGAGGCTCTCGATGTAGCGGTGCTCCTGTGGACGCAAAAATTTCCTGATTTTGTGGCTCGGAGCTGGAGGCGGGGGAGGGCAGGGGGGAGGGGGGCGCGCGACAGGTGAGAGCAATAAATACTGAACGCAATATAACTTGGACATGGCTTCTACTGGGCTCTGGCGTCCACTGCCGCCGTGAGGCCGGGACGAACGTCGGCAACTAACTATACAAGGGTCTCAGAGCATTGGATAGTTGCTCAAAAATGTGTATTTGGGCACAAGTAAGGATATAAATAAATTTAAATTCTGCTTAAAAGTCTGCTTTAACAATACAGTTAAACACGTAGAGTTTAGCAACGTGTTTATTTTCTTATGTTTATATTAATAGTTTCTGAGAAAAAACCCTGTATCGGAGTGAAGTTTTGTTATCTTTTGGATGTATTGGTTGTATTGCATCGTCACGAGGATATATTCACAACACCCGATAACTTTAAGAAGACAGCAGTTATATTATCTGAGACACCCTGTTCATGTCTACCCTTGTGTCTTAAATAATATATATATATATATATATATATATAGTCACGCCTTCCCACAAGGGTTCCCGAATGGGTAGGCAGAGGTGTATAGGTAGTACCACCACCTATTGATATAAATTGTTTGTTATGTGTTCCTGCGCGATGAATATGGTTTCCAATAATGAGCTCCTTGTTATATTATGTTGGCAGCAGAGGGATTACACCCATATTATGTTGGCAGCAGAGGGATTACACCCATATTATGTTGGCAGCAGAGGGATTACACCCATATTATGTTGGCAGCAGAGGGATTACACCCATATTATGTTGGCAGCAGTGGGATTAGACCCATATTATTTTGGCAGCAGAGGGATTACACCCATATTATGTTGGCAGCAGAGGGATTAGATCCATTTTGCTGCAAACACACTATACCTTACCGAACACAGAGTGGCACCGCGCAAGTGATACTTTGGCATCTTGAGCGTCAATAGATTGCGGTAACCGTTTCCCATCAGGTGGGCCGTATGTTTGTATGCCACTCTTGTTGTATGAAAAAAAATATACATAACCTGTACTAAATATGGGGTGGCGACGTAGTACAGCCGCCGGTGTAACTTGAGTTTTTGAGTTACTTGGCCGGCGCCTATATTAGGTGGAATCGTATCGCGTGCGGCAATGGAGCGCTACGGAGTAAGTTTTCCCCGTAAATCCTCGGGCCGTCGGGTGGCGACGGTGACATGTGGCCACACTCGGCCAGCTGGCCCGCCACTGGCCTGCCACTGGCCCGCCACTGGCCCGCCACTGGCCCGCCACTGGCCCGCCACTGGCCCACCACTGGCCCGCCACTGGCCCGCCACTGGCCCGCCACTGGCCCGCCACTGGTCTACTACATGCAGCCAAGGTGACACGTAGCCCGAGCGAGAGTGGGGCCCGTTGTACACGTATCCACGTCTGCAATAGCTGGATCACTATTTAGACTTTCATCCACGGGAACTCGGTGGAAAAACGAAAATAATTGAATGAATGTTTGTAGAAAGAAAAGTAGACTTAATGAGGTGACCCGAGTCGTATACTAAAAAGTATTAGTGTAGCAGCCAGGAAAAGCCCGCTTATTTAGGGATCGCGCTCAGCGCTCAGCGCTCAGCGCTCAGCGCTCGGGAGCGAGCAGCCGGAGAGGTTCTGGAGATATCGTGATGTATAATGTACCACGTGCTTACATTATGGCTTTGTGTTCAGCTGCTGATACATTTTATAAATATTTATTTATTGTTCATTATTTCTATAACTGTTGCTAACTGTACATGCTCCCACGATATAAAAGCATAGCCTTATTATGTTTAGGTTTAAAGAATTTATTCTCTTAAAAAACGTTTTTGTTCATTTGTTCATTTAAAATGAGATATAAAATGTGCCACATAAATAAATTTATGCTCCGACATAACTAGGTGACTAAGTATTACTAAATTAATTATATAATAAGTATTCTAGTTTACAACATATAACTATAGTAAACTTTGAGAATCCGTAACTATTTTGGGCAAGAGAGCCCTTTTTCAAAATAAACGATACTTCCTACTACAATATTTGGTTCACGTAACACAACACAAAGAATGTGTATTAATTAAAAGGCGTCGATTTTTAGACCATATCGACTCCCAAAATCTGTTTTCGTTTATGTCGACCCCCGGCATCCCTCGCTCCAGACAACGTGATTATT
This sequence comes from Drepana falcataria, assembly GCA_945859725.1. NCBI lineage: Eukaryota > Metazoa > Arthropoda > Insecta > Lepidoptera > Drepanidae > Drepana > Drepana falcataria. Next base: position 76,457 of record OX243937.1, read on the forward strand.
GACACACCCTTTCTAGTCCGTTTGTCTGGTTAAAACAAACATAATAACCTTAGGTACTGTAACATTTTGGTTCATTAAAAGCGCTCATGTGGTCCTAGTGCCGCGAGCGCGGAGGCGGGCTTACGGGGCTCAATGGGGACGCTTTGGCGCTTAAAGAATTGCGATGTTCATTTCCAATGGACATTAGTAGATCGCCGACTATTGGACTACGTTTTAGTTGGCCACTCGACTGGAATAAACTTAAGCTCTTAGAATTTTCCCTTCATGCAGCTTTAAGTTGGTGCGAGACCTAATTTGCGATTCAGACGACAATCTAGATTATTTTGTGTTTTTGCAAGTAATGATGGACTGACAATAGATGTCTGCATGAGAAGGTGTCAATGTAGCACATGTCGCCTCCTGCCACAGAGTCCTCGCGGCATGTGAGCGGCTCGAGGCACTAATTGTGCTCGAGCTGTAGGTACACGTGTTCGATATACTGCATTTGACCCATTGAACTCAATGTCACGACGCCGCGGCTATGGTAAGATAACGAAGAGACGACTGGTGGACATAACACTATTGTTATTTAGTATTAGGAACGATCAGCTGCAAAAGCTAAACTAGTATCAGAGAGCATATTAACATAAAAATCCTGTAGAAAATAAAATGTATACGCTTCGTATTCAGGATGAAACTGAGTGTTTGCAAACATGTGCAGTCTATGAACGGGCCGGGTGCGCATGATTTGCGAGCGAGGCCCGCTGGGGGGCGGCGCGGCTACATACATAGGTACATACATACATACATACATAGGTACATACATACATACATAGGTACATACATACATACATACATAGGTACATACATACATACATAGGTACATACATACATACATAGGTACATACATACATACATAGGTACATACATACATACATACATAGGTACATACATACATACATAGGTACATACATACATACATAGGTACATACATACATACATAGGTACATACATACATACATAGGTACATACATACATACATAGGTACATACATACATACATAGGTACATACATACATACATAGGTACATACATACATACATAGGTACATACATACATACATAGGTACATACATACATACATACGAGGGAGCGACGCAGTGGCGGCGCTATCGTGGCGACTTAATTTCCGCTCCGGCCACTCGGACCGGACCCTCCAATATTTTACGAATCTCGTAGTATCACGTGATACTACAGCGCGCTACACTCGCGTTCGGAGGAGGCATCGCGCTGCCTGCAATTGTGCTCTTATCATTCACGAATAAATAGCAACTGCATCCGCACTCAGGAGGCGTCTACTTGGACCGCCGCCCGCAGTTACATATATTGAATTACGATGAGGGCGGGTTGGTTTCCCTGAATGATGTGGTAAGGCAGTGTTGTCTTGATGAGCAGTGTTTGTTCAGCACTCATTCACAATGTGAACTTAACTTAACTTAAAAATGTTTAAAATGTGTATGTACTAAATTTATCATTTGTACGCTTTTAAATTTAAACAATAATTTTCCTTCATCAAGTGCGCGGTAGCAATGGAAGGAGGCAAGGTCGTCGGAGGGTGTGGATGTCAAGCTCGGGCGGGCAGAGCGGCCAGGGCGGGACACAATAACACCTTGTAACGCGACACCCTCAGCCGGGGTGCGGTTACTGTACCTATCTAACGGCCACTTCCGCTTCCTTATCGGTAATCCACACAGCGAGATGATATTCTTACTTATTTGATATCAATATTAGCTTAAATAAAAGAAAACGTGGGAGTTTATAAGGACGATGGCTGGATGGATGACACCGAGGAATCCTACAAATATTATAAATGCTAATGTATTTCCTCTTTCACGCAAAAAGTACTGAACGGATCTGGATGATATTTAGCACAGAAATAGATTATAAGTGATAGATATACGCGTATATACTACTACGTGTGTGTGTGTGTGTGTGTGTGTGTGTGTGTCTAATGTAACATTAACCCCTTCGATACGTTCAAATAGTGTTACGTCGTTACGGATCTAGCTAACTAATCAAAGTCACTTTATAAATCAATTTCCCAATAATACAATGTGTTTTCAGTGCTTACTTTATACAGTACTTGTGACCCACGTGACGTGCGCCAATCATTACGTGGGAAATAATTACCTTCAGTAGTAATGAAACATTGTTAAACACAATCAGATTCCCACGACACGCGATTGAATCAGAGCAAGCCCCCCCCCCCGGCCGCGACTGTCGTGTGCGGCGTCACGTGACCCTGGAGTCCTGGTGGCCTCGTGTGCAAGCCAGGGTCAATAAGCCGGCGATATTAAATGAACACGTATAAATTTAAATTAAGCAAGAGTTCGAGAAAAGGCCAATTAATGTAATGGCGGCCATCCCCCCGCTGGATCACGATTGTTATGCAAAATGCGGCCATTAGCGCGCGAGCGATTAAGTTACCAACAGAACTTGCGTTGGCCGATGGCCTGACTACTTCCGGCCGGGTCTACTTGTACTGGTGTATATTATCGCTCACGTAAGCTTGACATTCTGCCCGGAGGGACCAATGTGGCTGCAGACGATAATTCCATTTCTAATTGGTTCTTTTCTATTATTCCGTTTGATGAATAACATATTATTTGTGTATGTAAGTGTGTGGCCCAGTGCATTATATTCCTGTTCTTGAATTGGACTTGGAATTTCCATTTCATTGGTTGCTATATTGATGAATGTGAGCGTAATTGTCCTTCCATTATAATGATAATGAATTCGACATGTGAATCGAAAAAGGGGAGGCCCTTTCAGTGCGCAGAGCGGCCACTACAGTTGTGGTCCTTCGACGCCTGCACCAGCCAACACCCAGCAGCGACGCGCCAAGTGACCACTCGGGGTCATATACATTAAGCGAACGGCGCTGCGAGATGATCTTGTTTCTGAATTAGTCTGATTTCGCCGCAGGACGCAACAGCTTAATAGCGCAACAAGATATCCTTGCAGTCGTCGTGACCCTTATCACTAAGGCACCAGGGTTCATAGTCCAGAGTCCGCGAAGGACACAACTTTGCCAGCATTATCTTGAGCGGGCCGTCATCTCAGAAGTTAGGTTTAATTAAAGTTGCCGCTGAGAGCCGGTCGCCACTTAAAGTCTCCGATTTCTAGTTTAGAATTGCACTTTGGCAACTATTTGCATTTTGTATTATTCATACTTTACCTTGAAGTCCTGTGCAGCCACTAGAGTATAGTATGGTATAGAGGAAGCTGTCGCGTGCCGCGGCTTTGATGGCTGCCGGATGTGTGTGTGATGCATCGCCAGAGGCGAGTGCATACCAAATATAACAAACTATTTAAGTATTTAATAGCTTCTGCCCGTGTCCGTATGTCCGTAGCGTGGCGTGGCGTGGCGTGGCGTGGCGAGGGCGGGCGACGGCGGGCGCGGGCTATGTTTAGCTCGGAGGTGGACTACTTGCCTAAATGGTTTATTTCTTGGCTCGCATCTCGAGAAATAGGTTAAAAGGGAAATTGTTGCTGCGCAGTTGTATCTGGCATGTCGTTAATTGGTCGTCGGCGATTGACACACATCGTATCGCTCTCCTCACCTGAGTAATGTTTTGATTAATTCATGTTTATATGTTGCTTAATAGGAGGTATCCTGGGCGGCGTGTGTTTGTGTTTGTGCCGCGCTTGTTTGGTGGCCACTGATGGAAGCCGTCGTGTCATTGCTCCGTGTCGGTTCCTCGGTCTGTAACAATTAGTTGCATCAGCTAAAGTATTTATAAAATGAGGCACATAGGTGCAAATATATTTGATGCAAGTATCATTAGTCACACCACGGTGCTTTTAGCTTATCGGTGAAGGAAAACATCGAGAGGAACAACGTGTTTGCGACCTACATGAACTGGCCGGGTAGTCAGTTGCGGGTACAGCGTGTCTGCCACTGGGGGCGTTATATTGCAATTGTAATCGTTGGATGTAACCAGCGCAGCCATTTGCGGTCGCCCTCACTTCAGCATGATTAGTAGTAATGTGGGCACATTATGAGCATCCGTCGTGGGGCGACATTACGCCGGATCGGAGGCAGCCGCCGCCAATCATAGCGGCATTAGCCGCGACTAGTAATGCTCGTGTAATATTTGTCAGGAGCCGCCCGCCCCAGCCCAGCGCCCGCCGTAAACTATCGCCGAGGCCAAGAAACGAGCGACACTCAGTCCGCCACCGATCTAAATCATTTATTGACGAGGTGTGGACTTCACCTCGCTCAGAGAAGTATAGTTCTTAATTTTTTTCCAAAGGTGTGCAGTCTCCGATCCTCGTTGAGAGACCATGCACGAGGCCTAATCATATGGTAAATAGGTCATGAGGGCATTAGTAGCCCGACTGGGCGACAACCTCGTAGTATCCGACTCATGATAGCGTATTAATGTATAGGTATGTCATCATGATGTCAATTGTGGTCTTTGGCATACAGAGTGGATCTAACAATACCGTATAATTTACATGAAGCCCCGCTATAGTTCCGCCAGCGCCATCTCGTGGCCACGCGCGGTAACGAGCGACCTGCTCGCAGTACACGCGAACGACATTCAAACTCGTATTATCAGGCATAACGCGCACAATCCACTAACGTGGCGGGATTTACATGTAATTGCTAGTTCGCGGACGATTTGGGGAACACATGGCTGTTGCAATTAATGGGCTGAGCAAGCATTTTTATACCTCGATAGATTGAAGCTGGCATTCAGGTCACATCTAGTGTATCGTAACACATGTGTGACTGTGTTTACTCGACATAACATTAAACCATATGCTAATGTGATGTGGCAAATTATTATAGTCTAGAGAGAACTGGCGCTCACCTGATTGTCTACGCCGCGAGGGTCCCGGCGCGTTGCTATGGGTGATGGGAGGATGCTCAGTCGCGGCCAGCAGTGTACACGTCGCGCCTCCTCGCATACCGCGCGAGTGTCGCGACGAGGCCTCGGTATAATTTCCCTCGATTATACGAATATTTCGCAGGTAATGTCTTGGCACCTAATTTACTTCACAGCGCTCATAATTGCTCTGAGTACGATAATACAAGCTCATGTTTAAGTTATATTACATTCCTCTCGAATGAGGTGTTCCTAACACGAGCCGCTTTAGCCAAGTTTTTAGTGGTCCATTAGCACGCTTCGTCCGACATCGCTATTTATCATTATATAACCTTTTCATAGCTGCCCTGTTTAGTAGCGCCTGCGACATTACTGCTTCAGTTGACTGTATCACCGGCCAGTGAAGTTGCTTGTAAATAGCTGTAGGTTCCTCACGTTCACTCACTGATTCTTTTAAGCTGGCTTTTTCAGGGACCAGAATATAGTTTGGAAATATATGATATGTATTTATGGCTTGTCACTAAGGGAAGCGGTAGGCAGATTGTAGAAGTAACGCTCACAACACAACAATACACTTTCTGTAACCAATAGGACATGAAAAAGAACAAGATAGGCCAGGATTCTGGCACAAGATGGTGTATTCGAGCAGTGTCACCTGGTGTCCTAAGAAACCTATCTAAAAAATAATTATTTATAATTAGTTATTGTATAATTAAATATAATGATAAAGTTGACAGACACATCGGGGGCTTATTAGTAGTGTGACGTATGAAGGTGCCAGCTGGCGGGTCTCTTAGAGTCATAATCAGGATTGCAAACACGTCTTACTCCTTTTAAGACCCTTGCAGGTCGTGTTCCTTTAATTTACGTAAGGATCGTTACAAAACACTATAAAAACTTATCGTACGAATACGAATGAGGTAAGTCTAAAGAACTGACGCTCTTTTTTCTCTGCCTACTCTATTAGGGACTCGGCATGATGAAATGCATGCTTAGCATAGCATACTGTTTTGGGGAACACTGCTCGTTAACTTGGTGTACGTCGGCCGAAGGTGGCATCAAACTAGAAATATGTATATATATATATCTATATATGTATAAGTACTTATATATAACTACGTCTTTTTATCCAACGCACACCAACCAAAGAGGTCATTGAACTGTTTGACGACAATGATGACGCGTGCGCCTAATAGTCGCTACCTCCTGTATTGGTGTCACGGCGCGACCACGCATTATCTGAATGAACTACAATTGTATTTACTACATAGATTAGATAGTGTAATATGTATCACTAGTACCTATTCTCCATGCAGGATGCCAGCACTGCATGTCGCAACACAACATGTCGTCCAGACACTCTGTCCCTCGACCATCGAATGCCTGCCCGAAGCCAATTCGCCCATAAATTTCCCTTTGAACGAGCATTTTTCGGATGCTATTAATTGTAATGGAGTCTTCAACATCATTAGTCCGGCCCATTGGAGAAATTGAATAATTGACATTTCGCTCTTATAAACACTTTGATTTTGATTAAATATAATGAGATTTCGTTCGATAAGGAGCCAGGCTTGGCCTGGACAGGCGCGGGGGGGAAAGGGGAGGGGAGGCTGGGCGCTTCCAAGCCACTTAGGTGACGGTACTTTAAGGCAATACTTTGACCTTTATGATGTTTAATATAATATAATATTATATTATACGTACATAGTGTCATAGTTCTGTAGGGGCTGATTCAGGAAATGTGACGGCATCATTATATTATCAATGATATCAGCTCAGTGGTCCTTTTGCGAGCTCCCTGTCCGTCAGAGAGGGTGAAGAATTGCACTGGAAATATAACGCTCGGTGAATATTAAATTATATTGGAGTGTTTTGTCCCAACACACCCAACTGCAGTAAATCATGATCAAATGGCCGGTAGTTATGAACTTGAGTCCATTTCAGTAAGACGCCTACTTATACTATAAACAATAACGGCCCTGTTCTCTATCAGTAATATTTCAATAATGATCGGCCATTTTGTGAAGTTCTGTATAATTCGTTATAGCTCTGAAACTCGCTCATTACTAGGTAACAACTTTTTTATAGCACTGAGATGCCTTCGATCACAAACAAGCCTTCGGGCCGCCTGAGCTTAAGCGGGTAGGTACTACTTTGAAACAGCGCAGTGCGAGACCTCCAGGTTCCAGTGTATCAAGCAGATACCGCCATGCACAGGTTACCATAAGTGCTACACTACTGTAGTAGTGTACACGATATTAATGTTTGTACCTCTTTCACGATGCGCATTGGCCGGACGGCTGTTAGGGCGTGCCCCCGAGGCGACGCGCACCAGTCCGTCCCCGCTGGTACGAAAAATCCAGCACAGTGCGGCGATGGGGACCGCCACCCATCACGCGGAGTGCCTCACGGCGGGAAGTGGAGTGTGGAGTGTAGGATGGGTGTATGGAATGTAAGAGGAGGTATGGCTGATAAGATGAACGAATTGATCGATGTTATGACAGAGAGCGAGTTAGATGTTGTGTGCTTGTCTGAAACCAAGCGGAGGGGTAGTGGAGTAGACGAGCTCCCGGGCGGGAGTCTAGTGCTGTGGTCAGGAGTGGCAAACACCGAGCACGCCTGCCAGGGAGTGGGAATTCTACTATCCAGCTGCTTGGCAGAATGTATGATAAGTTATGATGCGGTGAGCCCCAGACTTATTTGGGCTCGCTTTAAAATAGGCCTGACCAGACTATTTTTGGTCGCGGTGTATGCTCCGGTGGCCTCAGCGGACACTTGCGACCTGAATAAGTTCTGGGAATGTGTGAGTAATGTTCTAGAGACGAAAGAAGGGAATGAAAAGCTGATTATTTGTGGTGATCTGAATGGATGGGTCGGGACAGCCCGTAAGGATTACGAGGCAGTACTCGGCAAGTATGGTGATAAGAGTGTGAACGAGGCAGGCAAGCTGATATTGATAGATGTATGCATGGAGAGAGACCTTTTTGTGGCGAACACCATGTTCGACCACAAAAGGATTCATCAGTATACATGGGAACGGAAAAATGAGCGAAGCATGATAGATCTGTTTCTAATAGATCAGCGACTCAGAACACAGGTGATGGACACCAGGGTGTATAGGGGAGCTGACCTTGGAACGGACCACTTCCTAGTTATAACTAGGATAAGGGGTCTGTTCGCGGGCTGGCGATCCCGCGCTGGGGGTCCCTGTTCTGCAGTCGCAGACCGCATCAAAAGCTGGAGGCTTCAAGATGCGGCTATTAGAGACAGATATCAAGAAAGGGTATCTGAGCAGCTAGCCTGCCCACCGAAAGATGTGTTTGAGAGTGTCGATGTTTGCTGGCAGTTCCTTAAGTCCAGCATATTATGCGCCGCGAAAGAGGTTTGTGGCATTTCGAAAGGGCGGACAACCAAAAATGGCAATGGTTGGTGGGATGATGAAGTGAAAGAAGAAGTTAAAAAGAAGAAGGATGCAAGGCAAGACATTTTGGCTATGTCCAGCTCAAGTGAAAGTATGAAAGAAAAGATGAAAGAAAAATATCGCCTGCAAAAAAATCGTACGAAAGAGATAATAGTTCAGAAGCGTGAGAGGTTCCAAATGTCTGTAGACGAAAAACTGTCACATAATTTCAAGGATAATGCAAAACTTTTTTGGAGGGAAGTTAAGAAATCCAGAAATTGTGTTACAGCTAGTAGTAGGATGAATGTGATTATTTCGAAGGACAATGAGATACTGACTGACAAGACAGACGTCCTCAGGCGATGGAGTGAATTCTACAAAGATATGTATGATGATGATGCCGCTGATCTACTCATAGAGCTGCCTCCAACAGAATCTGTCGAGGATCCTATAGCGGATGAAATAAGTATAGGAGAGATTGTAAGAGCGATAAGATGTCTGAAATGTGGAAAAGCTGCGGGAATAGATGGGATTACGGCTGAGATGATCAAGTACGGTGGACCAGCGGTCTGGGACGTCATCTATTTGCTATGCAATCTTTGCTGGGAAAGAGGTGATGTTCCGGACGACTGGAGGCGAGCAGTCATCGTGCCTTTCTATAAAGGAAAGGGGTCACGATTGGACTGCTCCAACTACAGAGCCATCAGCTTGGTCAGCTTAGCTAGTAAAGTGTACACGAAGATCCTGACGATAAGAATGCAAGAGCGATCCGAAAGGTTTCTCTGGGAATCCCAAGGTGGATTTAGACCAGGAAGAGGATGTATGGATCAAACCTTCTCGCTTCGCGGAATCGTGGAAAAGTTTTTGGTTATTAACCAAAGGGTTTTCTGCGCTTTCGTCGACTTAGAGAAGGCATTTGATAGAGTCGTACGAAAGGAACTCTGGGACGTTTTGCCTGGATATGGAGTGAGCAGTTCCCTACTGCATGCCGTGCAATCACTCTATAGTGATAGCGAGGCGTGCGTTAGGGTTAACGGTGAGATGTCACCCTGGTTTGATGTGAAGTCGGGGGTCAAACAAGGGTGTATCATGTCTGCCTGGCTGTTCATTATATATCTAGATAACTGTCTGAGAGCACTAAGAACGAACGGATGTGGAGTGAAAATGGGAAACTTAGTGGTCAACTGCCTACTTTACGCCGATGATGCGGTTTTACTGGCGTCATCAGAGGGCGAACTGCAGTCACTAGTTACCATAATGAAAGAAGAATGTGAAAAGAAGGGGCTGCGCTTAAACGCTGGCAAGACTAAGGTTCTGGTATTCGAAAGAGATGAACAAGTGACCGAGTGTGCAATATCGGTAAATGGGCAAATTCTAGAGCAAGTGAATGAATTAGTATATCTTGGAAGCATGTTCACACGAGATGGAAAGTATGAAAAAGATATTGAAAGAAGGATAACTGCCGGAAATAAGGTGAATGGAGCCATGTCGGCGTTGATGGGCAGTAAAAGTCTGAGCAAGAATGCTCGAGTTGCTGTCCACAACGCGATATTGGTACCTACCTTATTGTATAGCAGCGAATCCTGGGTATGACAGATAGCAAATAGCTTGAATGCAGTTGAGATGCGATCTCGTCGAAAAATGTGCGGAGTAACGATTTTAGATCAAATCCGCAATGAAGAGATTCGCAAATCAACTGGCGTGAAAGAGGGCGTGATTTTAAAGATGAAGAAAGGCATGTTACGTTGGTTTGGACACATAGAAAGGATGAGTGAAGAAAGATTGACGAAACAGATATACAAAGCAAAAGTGTGTGCAAGAAGAGGCAGAGGAAGGCCACGTTCCAACTACCTGGATCAAATCGATCGGACTCTCAAGGACGGGAACGTTAAGAGTACTCGAAACCGACGAGCATGTATGAAGAGACTGATGAATGTGGACGAAGCGAAAGAGGTATGTAAGTCTAGAGAGAACTGGCGCTCTATACTCTCTGCCTACCTCGTTAGGGACTTGGCGTGATGATATGCCTCTTTCACAGAAAAAGTACTCAACGGAATGAATGCTATTTGGCACTGAGATTTTTAGGTGGATTAACACATTGGATATGTTTTATTTCAGAACAGAAACTGTAACCAAATGTATGCGGGTGTAGCCGCGGGGCGCGGGGCGCAGTGCCACTGGCCATCCAAGTGAAGCGCCATACAACGCAGGTAGCACGAGCACCCGCCGCAGGCTCACTCCACTCTGCACTGGCTTACGCCGGCCGGGTGTAGGTACACTGCTCCGAGTATACGTTGACATTTGCAGCACACATGCTGGGTGCTATACTGAGACCTGTCAACGCCACTACATGCTATGGGAGTATGCAGGCTGGAGACTTGTTAATGGCCACATAGCTGTCCGCCACACGGCACCGATGTATACAAAGTTTTATGTAACCCTCATTACATATCCATAGCACGTCCCTGCGCAGTACAAATGTAGTGTTTAATGAGTCCGCAGCGGCAATATGGCGGACAGGCGCCTGCTCCCGTAACTTGTCCAATATGTTATCGCACATTGTCGCGGCATAAATTAGCGCGAGCCGCGGTCGGCCGCGGCGGGCGCAGGGTCGGCGATACCAACTAACACTTGGACAATAAACTAAAAACTGGGAACATTAGCGGCGCCAACTTGTCGAGTTATCGCAACTACCTTGTAACTATCGCTTGATTGTGGGCCTCGCGCCGCCGCGACCTGCCTACCTATACACTCTGTCGGCATTATATTATTGTTTGTCTGCATTTAAATTTGACATATCGCTATTAGAGCATCGGCTTTTTTTCGAGGAGTAACTATACTTCTATAGGTACCCGACGGGCGGGTTATTTCGGATTCCTACCCACTAAAATACTCGGTGACGGTCCTTTACCAGTGCCCTCCTACTCATTGCCTCTACACGTCTCAGAGGCGACTAACTTCGCTGTGCCATCGCCAACACGAGCCACATCGCTACGCGACAGTCAACCTCGATTATTTGTGAGCCGTTCCCGCCGTAATGGAGATCTCATTTAATCGCCTGTGGTGAGGTATCCAGGCCTTCGATGCGATTATATATTCGTTGGTTCCAACAGTTGTCATTACTATGCCTCTCAATAGCAGAGTAACGACGAGAGTAAGAAATACCCCTATTGTGGGCCTGCACTGCCTCGCTTATTGCCTTATGGCTCCCGCTACTCACTCAGCATCACAGAGGCCTCTGCTTGTCTGCGGTCTCTATAGATGGTTAAAATACACTGGGAATGATATTATAAATGCAACAGTTTCTGAGCGTATTTGTTCCTCTTCCACGCAAAAACTTCTTCGCGAAATCTACTACATGACGTTAAAAAATACTTCAGGAGATCAGATTTAAGATTACTACATATCATATTATATTTCAATTCAAACAAAAAAGTATTCAATGAAATAAAATTTTCCGCTCCACTGCTTACTCATTACATTTAGATTGTTTACTTATAAAGTACGTCTATACGTATGAATGGCGCGGGATTGAGTATCATATTACTGTTACAACTGTTAATGTAAGGGAATATTCCAATTGAACTTTATTATCATGGTTCGTTCGTTTTGAATGAAATATGACGAAACTTGCCAATATAAACAATTCCCTTTTATTAGCTTCTCTAACTTCCAATATATGTTTTCTCGGAATGTCAAGGCAGCGCGTGTACGCTACTGACGGCGAGGCGCTGACTGAGACGAGCTGACTGCTCACTTCGGAGAGCTCCCAGGAGCGCTCGAGAGCATTAATGCCGAACGAGAATATCATATAGCAATGTTGAGGTGCTGTGATACAATCACCCTGACGCCTTCTAGCACCTATAACACTAAGCTTTGTACGTACAAATCATCACTCTGAGGCTCTAACGGGGTACGCAGAGAGAGTAGAGCGCCAGTTTTCTCTAGACATGCATATCTCCTTCGCGTCATTAAATATGTGTGTGTTATTATAATATACACGTAGCTAAGATAAACTCCTCCAGCTAGATTACACAAAACTAGTAACTCATTTGACGGACAAGGTAAACGCGTTTTAATAAGCTACCTCAGAAAATAATCTGGTAGAGTATTTGGGTGCAAACGGTATTAAGGTGGTAACGGCGAATACGTCGTTGTCTTTGAAGCTCATTATATACGTCATTATAAATTACATAATATTATATGGCATACAACTTGCAATAATACTCCTGAGACAAGTGCTTGGTGCGGGCGGGGATCGAAGGCGCGACTCCAAGTGTAAGGACATCAACGGGTCCCGAGCGAGGCCCGAGGCGGCGCCTCCCGATGTCCCTCTTACCAAGTTGTCAGCCACGCCACAAGTTTAAGACCTATTTGAAAACACTGGTATAAGTATATATAAGTATGGCAAAAACAGATTTCGTTGCCAGATATGAGCATATCTTTTGTAAAATTATTAAGAGGTAAAGTTTGTGAGTTTGGATGTTCGCGGTAATCTCCGGTACCTACTATTTATCCGATTTAAAAAATATTCCACTGTTAGAAAACTACATCCTTACCAAGTAGCATAGTGTATATTATCAGAAAGATTAGATTTGTATTTTAATTTGTTTGTTGAACAAAACGATCAATGACTTAAAATTGTACGCTAGTGAAACCGCGGGGCGTAGCTATTATTCTGTAGCATAGTCTGATATATAAAAATAAAATGTATCACAAAAATGATAATTATTTTTTTAGTCAATACTGTGCTCGGTTAAGTCATGTCCGTGTCCTTCTGCGGCTCTGAAGGCCCACGCTGGATGTGCGCAGCTAGTGGTGAGCAGCATACTGGATATGTCCCGTAGCTCCTTGGCGGGTTCTTGAAATCCTACTCTCTGTAGTAACCCTTCCCAAAAGCAGTGCCATATTGCTGCAATCTTCTGTAACGTGGAGGTGATGCTCCAGTTAGCCAACTACAATGAAAACGATTTTTAAATAATAAATCCAGTACCGGGATTGAGCATAGTTTACAGAGATTAGCATGCGCGGAATTAATCCTTTTAAAAAAACCCCCGCGCATCCCGCGGATAAGCCCCGACCTCACGGGCCAATAGAGTTTTATCCCGGCTAAGTCCCGAGCCACAAATATAGATTACACCATGCGAAACGGAAATAAACCTGTCAATTTTGAAGACCCCAACTTTTGAGGGGAGCGGGGGGTGCCCCGCTCCCCTCAAAAGTTGGGGTAATCGCACGTAAATTCAGACGGCTCTCCCGATAATGCCGTCTTGATATTATGCAAAAGCCTCGAGCACCTCTACTACCTCACGCAAACGGTTCATACGCGTCGATTAGACTGAAACGATAGTACGCATTCGATACATCTGTCCCTTTCTCTCCAGCAACATTGCCGTAGGTAAGTGAGCGCCGTGGTACAACCAGGTACAGAAGACGTTACTCCGGGCGCATTACGCCCAACTTAGCTCGCATATTTGACCAGATTAAGAGATTAACCTTCTTTATAGTACCGGGTGGGTATTAGGGAATTGTATATTTTTCACAAGTTTAAGTATGCACAATTCCAAGTATTAAAAACTAATTAAGAATTTCGTAGATTAAAGTGCAGCATTTGTTACTAAATCTTGGCTTTTGTACACTCAGCCGTCCAAATCCCTATCGTAGGAATTAGTCGACCTCGTACAGTCACGTACGAGAGTACGTCGTCATTGAACCATCTGATCTGTATTTATATTTATTCGATATATGTGCGCCGCGTGTAGTGTACATATGTAGTATGCCAGTAAGGCGAAGGAATGCAAGTACACTAGTAGTATGGTGGCCGTTGAGGCTTAGCCACTATGGGGTTATGTTGGATGTTTCGTTGGGAGATACAGAGCGCCAGATCTCACTAGATTTACGGATGGCATTCATCAGTCTTCATACATGCTTGCCAATTAAACACATGCATATCTATAGCCCGCAGCAATTATGCGTAAAGGTATGTTTGATGGAATATCACCGTGTGATGGAATGTTGATAGTTCAGCCCCTTATGGACTACTGTGGTGAGACACTTATCATTGACAAAGAGCACTTATTCACTAAGGGTGAAGCCCCGGATGCTCCGTCGATAGAGACCCGGTCGACAGCAACCAGCTGTTATTGTTCATAGGAGATACAAATTGAATTATTTCCACGATGTTGTAATTGTTGTTAAGAGCGTAACAAAGGTTAAGCTCTTTGTAGGGTTTAATTTATAATTTCATTATATCAAATCGGATTAATTTGTGAAGAGGTAACAATTAATTAATTAGAATTTTTTCAATAGAAAAGTGCTTGTTCATAAGTAATAAGGATATTCAGGGCGGTGCCTGCCGAGGGCCTCGAGGCCGCGTTTTGATCCCAGTTTCAATTAACCGAGTGTGAAAGTTGCTCGCCACTCGATGTAATTAATGTTCTTGATTAAAACTTACTTGGACCCCCCCCTCCCCTCCTCCCTTGGTCCCGCAGATCATACCGCCCCACCCCACCTGATCCCACCAGTATTAATAAACTTGAATTTTGGACTTAGCACATATACCTACGTGAAACTAAATACCCGTCAAACAATACGCAACAATCTGGTGAATAAGTTGGTAAACGATACACTCGGTTACACAAGTATTAATACTCATACCCTTAATTTAATATGGACCATAAGTGGACGCAATAGTGCGTGAAATTTGTTTGAAATATTCGCTCGAGAGGAAACGTGACGGCGATTGTACGTAAATGAAATGTGACTCGGTCCTTGTGTCTTGGGAGCGTTTGCGCGATAAAATATTCAGAGTAGTACATTGCGCGCACCCGATGGAGACAAGGAGAGGCACAACTCAACTTTTACTACAGTTGTATGAATGAACACACTTTATTATAAATGCACCATAAATTGAGTTTTATTATCATTTTACCGTTTGTCTACAGCTGTCACGATGCTAGAAGTCCCAGCGCTAACATTACTATTCAAAGGTACAATTCCACGCAAATTGACTTGTCTTAAATTAAGCAAAGCTATGGTAGACATAAATATACTTATATATATATACTTGCATATACATATATCGTCACGCCGAGTCCCTATTATATACTTATATATGGATATAATAATAAATAAATAATGTTTGTAAGAGACGTCGACTCCACTTTTTCACCACCACTTTTCAACTTCTGGATAGATCAAATAACTATAGCACATAATTTGTGCACAAGGATGCGTTGCCTACGAGCAACATGTCTCACTTAGTGGCTAGTATAAGTTGTGCCTAGTGTAGCGCTCGGCCGGCAGAGGGCAGCCCGGCGCAGGCCGCACATAGGCGGCTGCTTCCCTCCCGGCAGGCTATCGCGGGCTTAATACACTTGATACGTACTAGGAGCCGATTATAAACTTCATACTCGTGCGTCTAGTACCAAGCGTCTTGATGTATGGTACTATGTGGTGGTGGATTTTATACATACATATATAAAGTAATGAAGGGATACCTATTTTCTGCGGGATTGGTTGCTTGCTACGCAATGGGAATTACAATCCCATGAGGTTTTATTACATCTGTAAGAGCAAAGATAGAGGTCACTAAAGATAAATACTATAGCTCGGCTATTTTATAAGTTTCGTTGCGACTTTGTAAGGTGTAGGTACGGCTCCTTTCCGTTGCACCTTCCCTCTCCTCGGCTGCTCGTTCAGCACCCAGGACCTAGTGCAGGGAGAGTCAAGCAAGCCTACTAAGGACGCAACCAACTTCTATTATTTTCCCTAACTCTTGTTCTATCTGGGTAGCTGTTACTGTTAGCCAACCAAATTTTTTAATATGCGGTGAGCTGGACACGTCCCCGTGAGCAGCCCCTGGCGTGTTCGTAGTGCCGCCAACATCATGATATAATTCCTTCTTCTAGCCGTTACTGAGTTGCCAAGTGCCGTTAGCTGGGTCGTGCAGTGCGCGCTTCATCATCAAAGTGACAAGTGGGAAGTAACAGTTGGGTAACTATTGCTATATATCACCTCTATAGGGTTCTCAGTGACCCTTGTGAGCGGCGTGTATTCGCCACGCAAGAGTGAGCTGTTTATACAATGTCGTTTGCAAATAAAATACTATGATTATGATGGGATGTGTGCAAGAAGAGGCAGAGTAAGGCCACTTTCCAACTACCTGGATCAAATCGATCGGACGCTCAAGGACGGGAACGTCAAGAGTACTCGAAACCGACGAGCATGTATGAAGAGACTGATGAATGTGGACGAAGCGAAAGAGGAATGTAAGTCTAGAGCGAATTGGCGCACCATACTCTCTGCCTACCCCGTTAGGGTCTTGGCGTGATGATATGTATGTTTGTATGATTATGATTCCCACAAGGGTCCCCGAAGGGGTACTCAGAGGTGTATAGGCAGTACCCACACACCCTCCCTCACTTACCTCCAAAAATATATTTTAGGTGCCAATTTATTTAGTTATTTATTTATTTGTAGTTATCGTAGTGTTTTATAGTTACATCTAGTTCACATCTACTAATCGCTTCTACAAGGATGGAGTTCATGTAATGAGAATCCTCTCGGCTTAGCCCCACCCGTATATATAAGAAGCTTTCAGACATTGTATCTGGCCCAGTAGCTCAGTGGGCAATGCTCCGCGCCGCTGGACCGCCGCCGGCCCCGCTAGTGGTGCGCGCATGCAGCACGACACTTCTCGATATTACTTATCGTATCATAATTTTATGTTATGCCGAAAAATTTACCATTCTGAAAATGGTTCAAATTCTGACTGAAAAATTCTAGCAAATACATACAGCGATGCGTTTTACGTTCGTGTCTGTTATCACATTGAGAGTAAAGTTACGTAATATTACGTCCTTTATATAATTACAAAAACGGATACACATAGAGCGTTCCGCGCATACAGATACAAAAAAAAAAACAAATGAAGCAAACCCCATACATAATATATTTTGTTACTTTGAACAACTTTTTAAGACGCAGTTTCCAAAGTGTCGCGTGTGATCCGCATCGGAGCATCGCAGTGTAATATGGAAGCCCTAGTGGGTCCCGCCGCACCGCTGCCGCGAGCGCCGCCCAGCGCTAATCCGCACGTATTGGCGCACGGGCACGGATTACTGACGGTTGATTCCCCGCTTCTACGGAGAAAGGCACTTACATTGCGATGGACTTTGTTACAAACTATGCGCTCAGGGAGAATGGGTTATGTCAGCTGACGTATGAGACGGATATTGCTGATAAGGTGCACCCACAGACAAAGCATTCAGACGAACGGAGTGTGCTTAGTCTGCCGATGGAGCTTTCACATGTGGCAGGCAACATTATACTACAAAATATCATTACTCTTTATGATCAGCTTATATTGATGCTCACATCTGACGTTTATTTATAGTACACGATTTTATTATAATGAGAGTTCCTGAAGAGTGAATATAATCACGGTTTGTTAGACGATATTCGATTACGGCTGTCGGAATCAAATTTAGTAGTAATGTTATATATATATATATATATAATGTAATGTTATAAATATTTCTTCCCGTTATAGGCTTTGTCCAACTGAATATAACTGGTTTAACCGTATAATGTGTCAGACATAGTTTGAGCACCCGCCAGCCGAGGCGCTGCGCCTCTGGCCGCCCGCCAATGTCTGTGGCACCTCGGTAGCGAGATGAGTAACTCACAGAGGATGGTTTTTGTTCACACTCCGAGAGTAGCCGCAGTAGCGTTGGCTGAGGCGGCGGGCGCGGCCATCGACCCTGGTGCCAGCTCGCTGCTTTACAACTCAATGCACTATGGGATATTAACATGATGGTATGATGTTCTTTAAAAAGCTTAACATTGGCACCAAGCCAATTAATATTATTATATAATTTAATAATTATTTTTGAAGCCGTGGTGGCCGAGTGGTTCGAGCAGTTGCCTGCGACGCAAAGGTTGCAAGTTCGAATCCCGACTGTACCAATGAGTTATTTCTGAACTTAAGTACAGTGATTAGTCACACCACGAGCTTTACGGTGAAGGAAAACATCGAGAGGAAACCTGCATACGTCTGAGAAGAAATTCAAAGGCGTATGTATAGTTGTGCTGGAGTAACGGCGATGGACTCGCCATCTATCACGTTGGCACCTAATATACCTCTGGCGGAAAGTGGGTGTGTGGGTATTACCTGCCTCTCTTACCTCTGCCTACCCCTTCGGGGACCCTTGTGGGAAGGCGTGAGGATATATTATTATATTATATTATTATTATTATTTTTGAAATATATTTTCCGTATAATAGAAGACTGACAAAGAACTTGATACTTTTATATTTTTCGACTCTTGGCATCCAAATGCACTCCGGATTATCTAAAAGTTCCGTATGGCATATGATAGCAGGCCGGCAGCAATGGAGGATGGGCAGTTACGAATATTTAAAACAAAATATTGCAAAATCCTCGCTTTAGAAAACTATTGTATAAAACCAGCTGACGCAGCCGGTGTGTGCAAAGGCACCGTAGCTCACATCTATGCGTCCACCTGCGCACTGCATGCAGCAGGGGGCAGCCTCCAGATCTATGACACGAAACTACAGCTTCCAAACAAAAACAGACCCGTGTTTGTGCATTTAACTATGGACTCTGTGACCTATACAAATAGGGGTGATCTCGGGCGCAAGTGCAAGCTTGGTGCTTGGTAATCCGCGACTACGGACTAACTGCTTAATTATGCGACCGCGTGCCCCCGGATTATGTTTTTATTTTCGGGCTCTTGCATTATAAATTCCTTAGAATATTCTCTTAATGCGAGGCTTTATCTAGACGCGGCCATTACTCTAGCACGTCTGCGGACAAATTAAAAGGAAATGTGCGCAGGAAGGAAATAAACACAGCTATCAGTTATAACGGAGTGCTGGGAACGCTTCCATTCCGAGCGACACACCGACATGTACATGCAGGGAGTGTGTACACCTCGGTATTACACTGAATCATGTTTATTGCACTTCTTTATACTACAATGAAATAATACAATTATTACATTCATTTGAGTCCTGGTGGCAGAGTGGTTCGAGTAACTGCCTGCAACACAAATATAAGTTCAAATCCCGAATGTATCCGTACTGTGATTAGTCCCATCACGAGTTTTACGGTGAAGGAAAACGTATGAGATGATATTCAAAGGCGTGCTCGTATACCTAAAATATATCTCCGGCGACAAGTGGGTGTGTGGGTACCTACACACCTCTGCCTATGCTTTGGGTACCCTTGTGGGAAGGCGTGAAGATATTAAGTTATATAATATATAAAAACATCCATTTACATTATGTCTGTTGTATTGCGTCATTGGCTATCTCCCACTTAATTGTAAGCGCATTATGGCATTAAGTAAAAATAGGTCAGTGGAATATGACACCATCTCCCGCAGCCACCTGTCGAAACATTTGTCAAGTTGGTTGAGACGTGGTCTTTCTCTAACTTGTTTTCCTAGGTACATTTGCGTTGAAAGATTAAATAATAACGGTTTGAATTTAAGACAAAGAGTTATTTTTAAATATAAATATATCTCTGGCGGAAAGTGGGTGTGTGCACTACCTATTCGCCTCTACCTACCTCTTCGGGGACCTTATATATATGCAATGGGGTGTATTATGTAGCGGCAGCTTGTCGCAGATAGTTGCACGTATTTAGATAAGTCACATCTTAAAGATATATAAACAATCATAATATACACGCACCACATAATAATTAATAAGCCTTATTTGTAGCTTAAACTAATTAGACTAATACCATCTCGAGTCTCATCCCACTCCTTGCCAAATACTGGCAAATCCTACATCTCAGTTAAACACAATGTCCAACTTCAACATAAATATCAGTGATCCATCAAATAGTTCCAAAGCATACCAGGAGCATACCAGGAGCGCAGCTCACTGACTGTAATGTAATGTAACGCATTGATTAAACAAACATCCCCATAATAAAAGAGCACAAAGTTTCAAACGCTCGTATTTCATCTAAAGTTTCTCGTGAAAAATACTTGTCCGATAAGTTAAAGGTAATCCTGTGAGAAAATCCCAGCGCAGTAGCGAGGTAAGTTACCGACTACGGCCAAGCGCCGGAACAATGCATCAAGTTTGATGTCTGCGCTGATCAAACGGCGTTTGTTGGGAGCTCATTACCTGGTGTTGCGAGCTGTGCCTGCGCGCGGCGGGCGCTGCTCCCGACGCGGCGATGGACTCTGCATAGCTCGCACACTTGGTAGCTTATCGCATCATAGCTGCGATGTACATTGCTAGGAATCTCGTCGGAGCGCTACGGTATAAAAATCTTGGAATAAGAACTGTATCACAACATTACACTACAAATTAGTTTAAACATGGTGGAGTGCACAGTATACAGCGGGAGCGCAGTAATAAAGCTCCGTGCGCTCATTGCCGCTTGGAGCCATTGTGTCATAACATTTGTATCAGTGGAGGTGCTATGATACAGATTGAGATGGCCTCCAGTCACCGGCTTATCCGCAACAGACGACCACTCGTATGTATTGTGTTCGTGGGTATTGGTATATTGGCCACACAATGTTGGCCATGCGTCGCGCTATCGCCGCACTCGGGCCTAATGCTGTTTGTGCATCCGTTGAGTTACGCCAATCTGGACCGAGCTATTGTCACAGCCTGTTGGTCTGCTATTACACGAGACGAGCATTGATTGATTTTGTTGATTAGACTAATTGAAAATAAATACAAACAATCTACCAGTGACGTTATTATTGTTAATGATTCAATAATGTTTCGTATTGATGAACAGATTAATTAAGGAGGAAGTAGCGAATATAGTAATCTATAGAATTGGATTTATGAATGTGCTCTCTGCCTAACCTGAGAATTACTGAATATCAGTGTGATGGTATAGACCATTTCTATGTGTAAGCGTATACGCCTGTAGGCCCGTGGCCTCGTCACCACCACGCATGCATCATCTTAACATTTAACCGAACTTTATTAACCGTAAGTTTATGATTATTAAATTAGAAATACAATCTGAATACAAATTTATCTAATGAGCTTGCTTTCAGTGTAACTTGGATACATTTGGGGCTACCTGTGTATGTACTGTGATACAATGTTTCTGCAGTGAGGTGTTACTACTATACTATTTAGTATAATAGTCGCTTTGCGCGTACAATCATAATATTGTACAATTTCCGCTAGCATACAGACTTACTAGCGAGTATAAATCTGGTCCTCCAGACTACGGGCGTCGTAGCACTTTCTACGGTCGTAGCGCTACGCTTGCTACGACGTAGATGGTGCGAGGCTGGATTAATGGAATGTTGGTTCACGTAACATACATTGATTAATCCTACTATATTATATTATAAATGTGAAAGTATGACTTAATTATGAGTTTTAGATTTTTTATTTTATGCGGATTAATCCGCGGGGCACAGTTTGTTACATAACGATGTAGTTAATAATTTATTGATATTAAGGTAAATAAAGGTAATTATACATATTTATGTGATTGTATAGACGTACATTGTTGGCGACCTATCTGATGAACCTGATGCCGAAGCCCCCATGGAAACCCTATTTGTAAAACAATGCTTGTGTGATTCTATCAACGAAATGTTTGTATATTTCGATCAGCGTTCGCAGTTAATTGAGTTAACATCGTATTGAGTTAATAAAGCCTTCGCGGCCAAATTATAAATCTCAGCCAACCTGGCCTCGTTGACAATAAATAAGAGATCGCTCGACAGCTAACAGCGTCAAGAGAAAGCGACGCGCGTGTACTGCGGGGTACTTTGAATGTATGAGCCTGTACTTTATACAATTTGTAGCGTTGTTCAACGCTGTGTATGTGAATTACTGAGGAATGTGTTGCTTAAAATTTTATACATTTTAAAACGGTAGTATTATAAAAAGTTGGTGTATTGGAACGTACAACATGTAGTCATATCACACATAAGGACGCTCACATTTTGTCGGTGAATAGACCAGACCGCCTTTAATTAATTGGGGCTGTGTTAATGATTACCCAATTAAAACAAGTATTATTGTCGAGAACAATAAAAAATGCATGGCAATCAAAGTGAATTATTATGCATTTTGTCGTACAATGCTTGTTTCGCTTAAGGAGGTAAAAAAACTCGGAGCAAAAGTGTCTATGTAGACAACCGATGGCATGACGTCCCTGACTGTTAATTAAGCGCTGCGATAAATCGTGCCGAGGATCGTAGCTGGAGAGGATGCGTGTGTGTGTGTGTGTGTGTATGTGTGCGTGTGTGTGTATGTGTGCGTGTGTGCGTGTGTCGCTAGATTTAGTATCATTGTACCGCTTGTGTGCTAGTAGTAGGCACGTTGATGCGCTTACTGCCGTCTGCATGCTACTCTCAACTCGATTGATTTATTTTGTCGGAACCCTCTAATTGTCCGAAGTGTCTCTAACAACATATTCCCTGATAAGTAAATGATCATAAGCAAATATATTATATTTTATAATTATATTAATTCATTGCATTATTGGACAGCTCACGCTCAAGAAATAACTACTATGTATTCTGACTATTTATTTAATGAGCCCACATTGCTAATGTCCTTTAGGAAATGGTCTCGAAATGTACCTTTAAGATTACGAATGCCTTAGAACATACGTAATAAGGAACTAGAATCAAGTTTAATACCTTCTGAGGTGAACAAGTAAGTTCTCATACGTCAATGAGGTAGCGCTAACAAGTCAGTACGAGTCACCACGAGCGATCAACCAATTAGCCGCGCGGTTGTTACACATGCCGATGTCACGCGACACTGAGAACATACGCGCGTGGTGACATCCGCGACAACTGAGCTGAGTACACATCTAAGGGTTCCATCCATTTGACAGTGTCTCAATTATGATTACAAAAACTATTCGCAAGCGACGAGAGGCGGCGTATTTAGAAATACTCTTCTTACAGAAGAAGGAAAGCAACGAGAGGAAACCTTCATACGTCTGAGAAGCAATTCAAAGGCGTATGTATAGCCGTGCTTGAGTAACGGCGACGGACTCGCCATCTGTCACGTTGGCACTTAAAATATATCTCTTGGGGAAAGTGGGTGTTAGAGTACTACCTACACACCTCAACCTACCCCTTTGGGGACCCTTGTTGGATGTTAGGCGGGATGATTATATGTTCATGTTATGAGTTTGTGGTATGAGTGAGTCACTCACAAATACATTTATAGTGCGATTCTCAAGAAATAGATCGTTTAGAACTTCGATGGAATATACCACGATGTAATATACATTTAATTAAAAACTTCAATTGAGAAGGATACTCCGCGAGGATACTCCATCTAAGAGGGTATGTTGATACATTTCACATTAAAGTGGGACACACATTCGTTTGAAACAGGAATAGTTGTCTCCTGTTATATCACCCATAGTCGGAAAGCGGTAGAATGTAGGAAATAAATAAATAAATTGTTGTGTGTGGGCCAGAAGGCCTAATGCCTCCCTCCACTCGATACGTCCTCTGTCCGCGTGTACACTCGATGATAATATATTGACGACTAGCTGTCCCGCCCAGCTTCGCTCGGGTGAAAAAGTTAAATTGCCCTTAACACGATCGCAGCGCCACCTATCGGGTCCAATTGTAAATCTAAACCATTCTCGAATCCACCTTAAAACACACAGAAAGGGATAGCTTCGCACGGGTGAAAAAGTTAAAATTCCTAAAACTCGATCGCAGCGCCACCTATCTGGTCCAATTTAATATAGCCTATGTTACTCGGGGATAATGTAGCTTTCCAAAGGTGAAAGAATTTTTGAAATCGGTCCAGTAGTTTCGGAGCCTATTCATTACAAACAAACAAACAAACAAACAAATCTTTCCTCTTTATAATATTAGTATAGATATGACGGTGGAAGTCAACTAACAGTCATCCTAACATATTTTTTTTTTTTTTTTTTTTTTTTTTTTTATACCACTTGGGTGGCAAACAAGCATGCGGTCCGCCTGATGGTAAGCGGTTACCGCCGCCTATGGACGCTTGCAACACCAGGGGTATCACTCGCGCGTCGCCGACCCTGCAGGAATCTTTTCACACCCTTCTTGAAGAACTCCATGCTGTACTCTCCAGGGAAAACCTCAACGGGGAGCTCATTCCACAGCCTGAGCGTTCGCGGAAGAAAACTTCTTTGGAAGCGCACAGTGCGAGACCTTTGTGGTTCCAAGGTATGGGGATGAATTCCCCGTCGATGGCGAGAGGTGCGGTGGTAGAAGGTGGAAGTGGGCATCATATCGAACAATTCTGCAGAACACTCCCCGTTATACAAGCGGTAGAACACACACAGGGAGGCAAAGTCTCTCCTCACACTTAGTGATTCCAAGCCGCTTGTGAGCATGGGATCGTCGACAATTCTAGCGGCGCGTTTCTGAACCGCGTCAAAAGGCCCAAGCTGGTATCCAGGGGCTCCAGCCCACAGGTGGCAGCAGTACTCCATATGTGGCCGAACTTGCGACTTATAAAGTTGCAGCCTTTGTTGCGGTGTGAAGTACTGCTTAGCTCTGTTGAGCACACCGAGCTTCCTCGACGCCAGCTTAGCCTTGTCCTCTAAATGACCACGGAACTGAACGTCGCTAGAAATATCGACCCCAAGGATCCTAATGCTCTCCGAGATGTTCAGGGGAGTGTTCTGGAATTGTGGAGCCACAGCGAATGGAGTTTTTTTTGCGGTGAACGCGCAAACTTGTGTCTTAGTGGGGTTGAAGTGGACTAGGTTTAGTCGACCCCAATCGGAGACACTGCGAAGTGTACTCTCGATTTCAGACACAAGTCGTTCGCGACTTTCCTCCACAGTGGAACGAGGGAGATTAGCACGGCCCGTGTAGTAAGTGTCCCCAGTGCTGTCATCTGCATAGCAATGAATGCCTTCAATAGAAAGCATGTCATTAATATGCAGAAGAAACAGAGTCGGGGACAACACAGAGCCTTGCGGGACGCCAGCATTAATTTCCATGCTTTCGGAGCAGCTACCGTCAACGACGGCTCTTATGCATCTGCTGGACAGAAAGCTGGCGACCCATTTGCATAATCCCTCTGGCAGTCCGTAGGATGGAAGCTTCGATAGAAGACCGCGATGCCAGACCCGATCGAACGCTTTCATATCACGCCATCTAGTATGGTATTGTCAAACTTTTACACATAACGTAATATACTGTACTAATCTGATTGTTTCTTACAAGCAGGGTGCAAGACCTTAAATGAGCAGTTCTTTCTTGTCTATAGGTTCATACAGTAGGCGTTGTTTAAGCAGTAAATCAGCAGTTATATCTTGGTCCATAAACGATTACCACAAATAAATATCAGACTATATTAAATACTTCATCGATTCATGAAAATTCCGTAGTTAATACTTATAGAAGCTGTAGCCAAATAACACAATTTTTTTTTGTTGTGTTCCTACGCGGTGAATAAGGTTTCCAGTAATGAGCTCCTTGGGGAGGGGAGGGTTGTTATATTGTGTTGGCAGCGGAGAGATTAGTCCCATTATGCTACCAACACAGTATAACTCTCCGCACACAAAGTGTCAACGCGCAAGTGATACTTCGGTATTGTAAGCGTAAATAGGTTACGGTAACCGCTTTCCCTCGGGTAGGCCGTATGCCTTGTTTGCCACTCTTGTTGTATAAAAAGAATAATGATCTGGTGCTTGGCCCTACTGCTAAGTTTTCTTCTCGATAGAGATGTGGAGCATAAGTGAGGAAAAAAAGTAAAAAAAAAAAAAAATCGAGAGGCAGTGGAGAAGAGGAAACCAGGGCACTCTAAGTAATAAAAAGTTCCGTTGCGCTCAAAGGGTAGGTCCCCGAGGAGA
Organism: Drepana falcataria; assembly: GCA_945859725.1. NCBI lineage: Eukaryota > Metazoa > Arthropoda > Insecta > Lepidoptera > Drepanidae > Drepana > Drepana falcataria. The sequence goes on from OX243937.1 coordinate 102,574, forward strand.
TCACTCCGTCATTAGTCATCGGCAGGCTCCCCCCCCTCCCCGCCCCCCGCCCCCCTAAGGCCGCGAGCCACGCCGACCATCCATCCTACAAACGCCGGCGTGGGGCGCAGCCAGCACACTCGCTACTTCTACCATATCTTTTACACTTCGACCGGTGATTGCTACCGTACTTTAATACTCCATACGTACTTTAATAATTCCTCACGCCTTACTGCAAGTAAGTAACCACACTCCCACATTTCGCCGGAGATTTTGTTTAGGTGCCAACGTGACAGCCTGCGAATCTATGACCGTTTCTCAAGTGCTAATATTCATACGTCCTTGAATATCTGGAGAACAAACATATGGATGCTCTCAATGTTTTCCTTCATAGTAAGTTCAGAAGAACTCGTAGGGAGACTCGGGATTTAAACATGATTTCTTTGTGTTGCAGGCAACTACTCCAACTACTCGGCCACCAAGTGGTATTACTATTACATAATAAGCTTGCATTATTGCTTACAACTGTTCTCTATTAAGCTTAAATTATTTACTTGCTTGGCTTGGAATCACTAAGTCTGAGGAGAGACTTTGCCTCCCTGTGTGTGTTCTACCGCTTGTATAACGGGGAGTGTTCAGCAGAATTGTTCGATATGATGCCCACTTCCACCTTCTACCACCGCACCTCTCGCCATCGACGGGGAATTCATCCCCATACCTTGGAACCACAAAGGTCTCGCACTGTACGCTTCCAAAGTAGTTTTCTTCCGCGAACGCTCAGGCTGTGGAATGAACTCCCCGTTGAGGTTTTCCCTGGAGAGTACAGCATGGAGTTCTTCAAGAAGGGTGTGAAAAGATTCCTGCAGGGTCGGCAACGCGCGAGTGATACCCCTGGTGTTGCAAACGTCCATAGGCGGCGGTAACCGCTTACCATCAGGCGGACCGCATGCTTGTTTGCCACCCAAGTGATATAAAAAAAAATATGTTATATGCCAACATTGTACTGCTATGGCGTCTATACGCAGTTTTCAAGTACCTCTGACAAAAATCGTAATATTGCTTGGTAATATCAAAAGGTGCTCTAATTTAGATGATCCAGTACAAAAGTGTCGGCAATAAATAATGTTCGGTCCGCAGCCGCGCCGCTCGCTGGCGTCACGGGCCACGGGCCACCCGCCATTGGAATCAGCTTAGATCGCTTTTTATAACATTCGGAGGGAGTTTCTGGTGGGACTGGGCTTGCAAATTACACCCACCCTGCTATTATTTATTGAACGGTTTTATATTTTTTATAAAAATATATATATTTCGTTATAAAAATAAATTGTATTGTATTGTATATTATAAAGCATTGTTGTTGATTAATCTCACCACGAGCTTTTGGATATTTAATTATAATCTTAAAATGTGCAAGAGAAAGACTGATGAATGTGGATGAAGCCAAAGAAGTATTTTAGGTGTAGAGGGCATTGGCGCTGTACCTTCTCTGCCACGTGAAGTACTTGGCGTGCTGATCTTCGTATGTATATATATATATATATATATATATAAATGTATAATATGTATTGTCCATATGGAACACGAGTGTAATGAGCAAAGCTGCAAAATTAATAGGCTATAGTAAAATGGAAAGCTGCTTCAGCATATATTTACTAAAGTGTGATAAGACGGAAAGCAAGGATATAATCCAGTCTGATGAAATAAGCACCGTCCACACGCCCCTCGCGCCAGGGCACCAGGGCACCAGGGCACCAGGGCACCGGGCACCAGCAGTATTGTTAGGGAACGTATCACCATACTGGTAACAATGTCGTTTCCCCGCGTCGAGTGTATTGCAATATTGTACCTGCCCCACAAAAGGTATCGACTCCCAATCCAAACGGGCCCAAATTAAATTAAAGCTCGTTTAATAAGAACAGTCAATTTGCGGCGCTCCATTATTGAGAGACACGTTTCGATTTAATAAAGCAATTTAGAAAAATACCAATTTGCATTGCAATGAGGAGCAAGGGTTGGTCGCGTATAGGGGCTGTAGGGCGACGTCGCTTACTAGGGCAGCAGCGCGTGCTTTGGGGCCAGCGTACAGCCTACAGGCAACGGTAAACGCTTGCCATCACGAGAATATGGTTCTGTGCTACTATAATATAATAAATATTATTGAATATGGTAGTATACAATAATACAAATAGATCAATATGTAAGTAACCTAACATCGAATACTAGTTTCGTTTGATATCGGAACAATTGCTTTGTCCATTTGAATACTCGCCGCAGCAGCTACCTTTCGTGACTTTCCGGGATAAGGTTTGCTATCTTATATTTCAGTCGCAACTCTAAATTGGTAGTCACGTGACCCCGGGGCTCCCACCCACTGCGGCGCCCTCGGGCATGTCGTAACACGATATATGGCCGGGACCACTTCCTACAATTCTAACTAGGTCTAAGATTCACAGAGTGAACTAAAAGTAGATACATTTTATTATTTGCCATGTACTATTGCAATTGTTATGTTATGTAAGAGAGCGAGTGGGATCGATTTATTATGACACATAGATCTGTTCCTTTCGCACTACAATGAAAATAGCATGGCATGGGCACGCGGGCTAAGTGAATGAAATAACCCTGCGCAATCAACTCAGCCCCAACCAATCTCAAATTGGGTTCGTTTCGCGCACATAACAACTGCAGAGCCATATTTAGGATTAATATAAGGATAGGATAATCCATACTTAGGATTACAACACGACCGAGACCAGTACTTTTTGATCGAGATCTTCTGTGTGGTGGAGACTGCCGCCATCCGGCAACTCTCATCTCACACGGCTATACAGAATTCCGGAACGTGATTGCTACCAAGGATCAAGCTTAAGAGAGCAAAGTGTATCAAAACCCTTAACAAAACGTGATCCAAATTACATAACATACATACATATAAATACGCCTCTTTCCCGTAGGGATAAGGTAGTAGGGCAGAGACAAATAACAATTATAATTACATAACAAACTATCATTACGTCGTTAGCAAGTATGCCTTGACAATCATAATTGCACATATCCGGCCAGCAACGTCAAGCCGAGGCGATCTCTATGAGCCACAACACAACGGCGCCGAGGCGCGAAACGCTATGAAAGCTAAATAAAACAGTTTTGGTTGATTGCGCAACATTATCGCGCGAGTGATTGCACACTGCGTTAATTGCAGCCGGTCATTTGCGACAATTTGCGCCCATTCACCGCGCGCCGACAGCTGACAACGTAGCAATTTTATAATATTCAACTGAAGTGCGTAATGGACACGGTACTAATCGGGGACATCTCAGATTTTTAAGACTTTACTTGTGGAGCACGGTGGAATCTATCTACCGTCGTGGACAGGAAGAGATGCGCAGAAATGTATTATGATTGACTGTCCTTAGCCCGATATTGATAAACCATAGTAACTAGAGTATTTTTTATCAACTCTAGTATCGCTAATATTCAAGGAAAAATGGTGGACGTTCACCCAATAAATTCCAGCTATGTAATAAAATGTATGAACGTAATTTTCAGTTCGAAACATGAACTTTATTAGAGCCTCATTAGATTTCAGTAGGTCAATGAGAGCTACGGATAAACAGCCCGAATTATTTTAACTCATATAAGCTCGTGAATGTGAGCAGTAAATGGCAATGTGATTGACGAGTGAGCACACTTCCGCTTCACTAGCTGCATGAAACTTTCCGATTGTGTTTTACTGGATAATTGTGGTGATTGAAACGCAACTTTGTTGATAGCAATGTATAGTGCATTATGCAGTAGCAGCTCATACGACAGCTTGCGATCGTCGTCTAGAATGTCTCAAGTTGAGACGTGTCCTCCTCAGGTGACCCATACTGGTGCCACTAGCATGGACTTGAGATAGTGAAGACAAACTTTTGTTGTATGTTTGGTTTTTTGTTTTGTTTGAAGGTTTCATTATGAATTTTCTGTAGAAGCCCATTACGGCTGGAGATTTTATTTCAAACCACAATCAGTTTAAGCAACGTATTCACGTTGTTCTGTCACGTTGGCACCTATATAAATCTCCGACGAACAGGTGTTCCTACACCTATAGCATCAAGGAGTAGGCCCTTCCAGACCCTTGTTGTTACCCTTGATATTTTTTTTTTGTACAACAAGAGTGGCAAACAAGCATACGGCCCATCTGATGGGAAACGCTTACCGCAGCCTATTTACGCCCACGATACCGAAGTATCACTTGCGTGTTGCCACTCTGTGTTCGGAGAGTTATAGTGTGTTGGCAGCATAATGGGTTTAATACCTCTGCTTCCAACACAATGTAACAATCCTCGCCCTCCCCAAGGAGCTCATTACTGGAAACCTTATTCACCGCGTAGGAACACAACACAAAAAAATTGTGTTATTTGGCTACGGACTTCTATAAGATGGAGGTCCTGCCCCAGTCGGGCAGCTCCGAATTTGAACGGGAAACCCGTTATGCCCTACCTCTCTTAAATGATGGAATAAAGCAATATAGGTACATCGAAATACAGAGACGTATATATAGCCGTACTTGAGTAATGGCGATGAACTCGCCGACTGTCAAGTTGGCACCTCAAATATGTCTGTGGCGGAAAGCGGGTGTGTGAGGTCTACCTGGGAAGGCGCGAAAATATACATAAAAATCAAGTTATTTAAATACTAATGTCTATTATCGCCCTGACCGCCCGTCAAACCAAAGGCTGCGTTATTTATGTGACGTGTAAGCCGTCTATGATAGTACCGCCGGCCGCGAGCGGAGGGAGAGTTAGATACCGCTCTAAATCAAGGTGAGGCCACACCGGCGACTGGATCCAATCCCATTCGATTACCGGCGAGTGTTGACTCCCGTTGAATTAATGTTTTGTCGGTGTGTACCCGGCCTGTATTGTTGTGCTGCGGTGAATTATGTGTTCGGGAAGGGATGCTCCTCGAGGATTCCATTGTGTGCCCCGCACATACGTGGACGTGACAACGACGAATATAAAGACCTGGGGCCTTCAGTGACACCTGAAACATGATGGGCGGGCGCACTATTTGCCAATTACGTAGTTTGTGTATAATATTTTCTTTCCGTTGAACAATTTTGGGTCACAATATACCGAATATCAATACCGTTGTGCTTATCATTGGTTCCAGTGAGAGTCCTTAACTAGTTAATTAATTTAGTTATTGGGCGCCTGATAACTTTACATTGAACCACATGTATTAAGCAACGATGACTTAGAAACAAATGGATAATGATGGAATAACTTTATTTATTCGACACGAACAATATTTTTTGTACCAATGCGCCAATACGCCATTGTCACGACAACATTACACATCATCAACCCGAGGCCCCGACGGGGCAGCAGAGAGAATAGAGCGCCAGTCTTTAGACTTCCATATCTCTTTCGCTTCGTCCACATTTATCAGTCTTCATACAAGCTGACTGGTTTTGAGAATTCTTGATGTTCTCATCCTTGAGACATAGGTACATACACTTTCGCATCGTATATCTGTTTCAGCCATATGTATTTCTTCCCTCATCCTTTCTACATGTCCAAACCAATGTAACACGCCGTTTACATCTCTAAAAGCACCCTCGTTCGCGCCAGTTGCTTTGTGAATCTCTTCATTGCAGATTCGATTTAAAACCGTTACGCCGCACATATTTCGAAGGCAGCGCCTCTCAACTGCATTTATGTTGTTTCCGTGCTTCCTCTGACATACCCAGGATTTGCCGAACATAAAGCAATAATAACGACTACATTAACGTATTTGAAGTGAATGTAATTGCTTTATATACATATATTACATGATTTTGATACATATATTATGTAACCTCCATCAGGAAGACAATGACAATATTTGTAGTTCCATTGTAGAGAGTAATGTAGTAACTACTTCTAGGCACGGCTCGTTCTGTTCCCAGTGTGTTCTCCAGGTCCATTGTACGGAGCAGGAAGTTGGCAACAATGGGCTTTTTGTGACAATATGTCACTGAAAATAATGATTCAGTACATTTCATTATTACACTTTGATAAGCGCTAGCGGTTGTCTGGAGGTCACGCGATCTACATGTCAGCTGATTATTGGAGAGGCGTGATAGTTTGGCAATACTTGGTGATGCAACCAACTTACAAGTTGTACGATCATGTCACGTATACTCGGAATAGCAGCTCTTATACCAGCAATTATATAGCACGTACCTCTACGACGAATCTTACCAATTCGGACACAATTTACACAACCTGTGTAATTAGTATCAAGTGTTTATTCTCGTTCGTAGTCTATCTTGAAATATGCATACCAATATACATACATATTTCAATACTTGGTCCGGCCATCGTCCACATAAGGCCGCACCGTCCAGTTCGATTATAGAACGGAAAATGGTCGTTTATATGAATATATACTGGACATCTCTCGGCTCTTGTGTTCGTTAGATCGTGCGATATGGAATGGTACGCTTGGATTACATTAACCTTGGACCTACTGCGTGTAATAGGATCTATCTTAAAATTTATGTTTTTATTTCATAATCAATATTCAATACTTTCATATATATCATCACAGCCAGTCGGTCACAGAGTAGAACGCTCATCTTCACAAGATTTAGAGATATTTTTCTCTTGATTATATTACCAGCCTCTTCTTAAGTACTCTTGACGAGCTCATCCATGAGAATTCGTTCGACCGATCGACAACTTAAGACCGGTGTTTTTAACTTGAATTTATTTATTTCAATGAACGTAGGCAGAGCCGAGGTGGCCGAGTACTTCGAGCTGTCGCTTGCAACACTAATATTGCAGCTCGGATACCGACTGTACAAAAATATTTTCTGAACTTAATTACGATCAGGTTACTATTAATATCTTAATATATATAAATTACGTGTCACGTTGTTTGTCCGCGATGGGCTCCTAAACTACTAAACCGATTTCAAGATGGATTATTAATTAATATTATTAAATTAAAAACGGGTGAGGCTGTTTTAACACACCGCGACCAATTTCCGTCGGTTATTATAATACTTACTGAGCAGACCGAATATCAGATCATTATCTCTGGAACATAACAATTTGGATAAATAATATTGTTGTTCCAGCATTAATGTGCGAACTCTTCGTGCGAATACGAATATCCGCGTCTACTATTAGGTAGTCATAAGAACGCACCACACCTCCCATACTCTATAATACAACCGAACATCATACAATCAGTATATGACAGGCAACTAAAGATAGTTCCATCGCCGAGGTAGCCTTTGCATTACAATAGTACAACGCCATATCAGCCTTAAATCTATTCCAAATTCCATTTTTCCGGATGAACGCTACCCCACAAATAATATTATCGGCGGAAGCCGTATTAGGGCGGTTATTCGGCTAATTTGGCATAGATCTCATTAGCAGATACATTGCAATTTATGGAAATGGACTGGGTCGGTAATCGCGTTATTGTGTTTGTGAACCACTATTTGGCGAGTTTTGAAGTGGTCGACTCATTTACGGTGACTGTGGTGGGTTTTCACGGCGAAGGTTGTGTGTGGTGCGAACACACAGGGCCGATACCATATTCTTTTGTTTTCTTAATTAAAGGTAAAATGACGTTACGTACTGATTGACTGACATTGACGTCCTGACGTATGCGTATTAGGCCCTAAGAAAAGTACTCGATACTTTAGAGTATCGATAGTTTTGTTATTACGATCCTTTTTCTATATTGCTCATGAGTACAGTATCGATACTTTTTATTCGATACTGTGTGTGACCCTACAAAGGGGCCCTTGCCTCACTTGCGTCTGCATGTACGTGTAGGAAGCTTCAACTTTCCCGCTTAGAGTTATTAATTAAATTTGTAATAATAGGAAATTGTATTAAGTGTGAATTACGTACGTTACAGTTAATTATTAACGCGTAATTATTCAGAAATTATTCCAAAATGGACAGCGACATCTACCGGCGAACATAAAAACTAAATGTATAATGATACAACCGATACGTTATGTGTCTTAAATGGTTTGTACAATATGTACGTATGTCGCATAACGCGAGTAGAGCTTCAACGACATGCAGATATTTTGCGAATATCCACAACATTGATTTATTGGTCGAGCAAATAAATAAAGTAAATAAAACTATTCCCTGTATGTATTGCATCAAGCTGATAATTAACTGTCGCAACTCACCAAGCGAACTGCGAATCGTCGTCATAAATATAATACACATTTAAAATAGAAATAGCGTTTACCGAACTTTATCCGGCATTAATTGCAAACCGTTTTAAAACTTACCCTCGGTGGGGCGGGCGGCGGCCAGGGCGGGACCAGCAGGAGCAAGGCTTAAGGTGCCCGCACATACCCGCCGATGCTGGAATAAAATATTTGCGGTTGAGATGTGAATATGAACTACTTTTGGAGATGTGTTGTGAGTATGTACATGGTAAATATTTAATTGCTTCTACTTATACTTCCTAGGTATTTTTTGTTCCTTGGGGGCTTGTCAATACTGTATGCTCCCTAGGCAATATAAGGACAGGAAAGCGCGATAGTATTTGTTTTCCAGGCGCCTTTGGCTTACGGTCACCGTCTAACATCAGGCGGCCCATATATTTATCTGTCACATTTGAACTAGGTAAAACAAAAAACTGCTCATCTTCGAAGTTTTTTTATTTAGTGACAATGCGATAAGTTTTCTCATACATGGTAGTGACTTATACAATTTAATTATTTATTTGCAAATAATTTAAGTAGTAGATTTGACCGCTGCCGACAACAGTTACGTATGAATGAGTACATTTGTTTGTGTCGTCATCGTGACAGTGTGACGGAACCTTTTGACCCGTGCTGAATTAACGCGAGCCTGAATTTAAAAACTTTAAATGTAATATGAATTATTGCACTGCCGATTATTGGATATGTAAATAGCATTGTGAAAACCCTTGAATATGTTATATTAAGTTAGTTTACTACAAATACCAATCAAAGAACGTATACTCATATGTAGCGAAAACATTGGTTCGCACTGACCTAACCGATGCTACGTAAAGATTACGTTAAGCAAATTGTGTGCAAAAATTATCTAAAGCCAAATAAACAAATATATTCATACATACATATCATCACGCCAAGTCCCTAGCGGGGTAGGCAGAGAGTATAGAGCGCCAGTTCTCTCTAGACTTACATACCTCTTTCGCTTCGTCCACATTCATCAGTCTCTTCATACATGCTCGTCGGTTTCGAGTACTCTTAACGTTCCCGTCCTTGAGAGTCTGATCTATTTGATCCAGGTAGTTAGAACGTGGCCTTCCTCTGCCACTTCTTGCACACACTTTTGCTTTGTATATCTGTTTCGTCAATCTTTCTTCACTCATCCTTTCTATGTGTCCAAACCAACGTAACATTCCTTTCTTCATCTTTACAATCACGCCCTCATTCACGCCAGTTGATTTGCGAATCTCTTCATTGCGGATTTGATCTAAAATCGTTCGATTTTCAATTTCGATGTTCGATTCGATCTAAAATATTCATAACTAGCTGTCCCGCCCAGCTTCGCTCGGGTGAAAAAGTTAAATTGCCCGTAACATGATCGCAGCGCCACCTATTGGGTCCAATTGTAAATCTAAACCATTCTCGAATCTAGCTTAAGACACACAGAAACACACAGAAAGCTTCGCCCGGGTAAAAAGGTAAAATTCTTGAAACTCGATCGCAGCGCCACCTATCGGGTCCAATTTAATATAGCCTATGTTACTCGGGGATAATGTAGCTTTCCAAAGGTAAAAGAATTTTTGAAATCGGTCCAGTAGTTTCGGAGCCTATTCATTACAAACAAACAAACAAATCTTTCCTCTTTATAATATTAGTATAGATGTACATAATAAAAATATTCATTGTAAAGTATAAGTTGTTATTATATTAAGTTATTATATAGAACATATTTTTCGAGAGCGTTCTGTGAGGAGTAAAAACATGTTCGTAATGCATTGCCGGCACATGTCGGTGGCGATGCTTAGGAACTTATGGAAAAATAGCATTCTAAACAGTGCCATACAATGTGATTGCGTGGTTAGTTTCGCCATCTTTATATATATAATTCTTCTGTGAGTGTGTATGTCACTGAACTCCTCTCAAACGACTGGACCGATTTTGATGAAATTTTTTGTGTGTGTTCAAGGGGATCTGGGAATGGTTTAGATTCACAATTGGACCCGATAGGTGGCGCCACCATCTTTTTTTTTCACCCGAGCGAAGCTGGGCGGGACAACTAGTATCTGTATATAGCCCGTACCCCGTTCGTACGTATTTCACATCATTTCAAACATCTCCATATATTCACTGCCGCCTACATTTTATTCAAAGCGCTCCTCAGCTCAAATTGATACAAACATTTCAATCCAACAAATATATCCCGAACATGTTTACCGTTTCATTGCATTTTGTTTTGCTTTGTCAAACAATCGAGCTCCACGTGCGCGCGCTACCAAGGCCCCTATGTTGCCGTCAAAGTAGCGACCCAGCGACGCTGCGGACATGTGATATGGCCGATAATGTTCCATGAAAATAACGAGAGCCGTTCTATCACCGCCCAATAACCTTACCAGGTGCACTCTATTCTAAACACTATAGAGTAGGTAATAGCGTAATTCGAGTTGTAAAGTTAGGGAATTAATGTACCGAGCACAGTTTTCGGTCAAGACTCGGTGATCCTATTGCGATAGGGGCTCAAGTCGAGGGTCAAGTGTTGCCTGTACTGCATTTATTGTGATAGTGCTACTATTAGAGACAGGAACATTATATTTGGATTCTATGCCTAAATTAGATCATTTAATTTTCTAATTCAGGCTTAGGATGTGAACGTGACGTGAAGTATGTGGTGCCTACGGTTTCCAATATTCCACGACGAATTTCTGAATTGATAGCAGGATTCAGCTCTGCGAACGAGTGATTATACTTAAGTATATTGAAAGCTCTGTAGCCAATTAGTGCCAGTAGCGCAGTTTGATAGAATTAGTTCCTATAGCTGGATTATGTCGTAATACTGCATAGACATGCCGCCCTGCGAGCCACTTCTATATCAATAAAGGTTATAGTATAATAAACGCGGAACTGTTCTGTTCTGTTAACACGCATAGTAGTACATAACAAATACATTAATCATGTGCGGAATCGAACTCCCGCCGCCCCGGGGCGCACAAAGGAATCATTCTTGAGAGCTTTCACCAACGGCACAGGGGAGTGGTAGAGCCGCCTTTTTACAATTATGGCCTTGATTGTGTGAACGTAGCCCGATAGTTTCCTTGTTCTATACATAGAGGCAAATTTATGATTCTGAATGATGTTAATTATGCTCTATTATCATGACACGACTAGTCGACATAGCTCGTATGAATGAATGACATTGTTAGTGCTTAATGTATAGCTGGGATTGTTGTGACTTCTCGGAGTCTCCTCGATGAGCGCCATCTATAATTGCTAAAAAAAACCGAAACCGTTGATCCTCACAGTACTTTCACAGTACCTGTACCTGAAAACTAGTTAAACCTAGAATTAAGATGGCTTAAGGATAAAAATTAAATATTTATAAGGTGAAGAAAGATTGACGAAACAGACAGATATACAAAGCGAAAATGTGTGCAAGAAGAGGCAGAGGAAGACCACGTGTTGAGCACCAAAGAAGTCGATGTCCTCGGATGCTCGTGTGAACTATTGAACTATTTGTCCTGCTCTTAGATACGCTAGAGGGTTAGGTTTAGGTACTAATGAAACCACAACTGCGTTCTGAACTTCTGACTCGTTATTGAGATCAGATTAAACTAGGAGAGAGGGAGTTTATTAAAATGCACTCAGAGACTAATACTATACAGTGAGAACGAAACGATAGCTCGTTCTATTTTTGATAAGCGCCATTTAGTGGTCACTTGTGAACTAAAAAATTACAATGCATTTGGTCACAAGCACCACGTTCCAACTACCTGGATCATCAAATCGATCGGACGCTCAAGGACGGGAACGTTAAGAGTACTCGAAACCGACGAGCATGTATGAAGAGACTGATGAATGTGGACGAAGCGAAAGAGGTAGGTATGTATGTATCTAGAGAGAACTAGCGCTCCAAACTCTCTGCCTACCCCGTTACCGATATGTATGTATATTATAATTACATACATTACATAATTCTAACTTTGAAGTGTAATACTGCAGCAGCAAGTTAAATGGAGCTCTAGGCGACTAGCTTGCGTACCTTAATACTGTTTAATGGACGGTGCAAATGAAACAATTAATCATTTAAAGTTTGTGCATCCTTCCCTTTCGCTGCTCTTTAGTTTCGGACTCTCGAACAAAAAATATATGACCGCGGGGCGACGACCCTCGTGATTTACGCGCTGTCCCGCCGCCGCACATTGGTTTTGTCGCCACCTCGCGCTCAACCTGCGCCTACCTTGGCATTGTGCGCAAATCTTATACAACCATCTTCACTACTGGAATTTCAATTCTGTAACGCTAAAGCGCTATATCTGAATGAGCATCGTATGGGGAAGGTACTACTTTGAGTTTTTATTTCAGATATATATTGAACTAGCTGTGTCCGCGACTTCCCCCGCGTGGAATTGGGTAATTAAAAAAAACAGTTTCTAAGTTAAAAGTAGCATAAGTTACTCCTTTTTACATCAGCTATCTGCCAGTGAAAGTCCCGTTAAAAGATTAGCTGGGACAAACATACAGTCAGACAGACAGACAAATATTGAAAAAAAAGGTATTTTGGTATATGTACCGTGTATACATCCATATGAATTTAGTAAAAAGCGGTTATTATCCTATTACAAACAGACACTCCAATCACAAAAATTTGTATATGTATAGATATTGTAATTGGCTATAGGAGCGATGTTCGAAGCCCCGATGTGATGGGACACACAATGATTGACATGTCGATGACATGCGACTGAAATTCAGTTCCTGTAAAACATATGAAACAGCTAGACTAAAGTGTATTTAAAACAAAAGCCCGCGACGTGGATAGGTCGCGATGCCCGCTATATTGGCAGGCGGTCCATATCACTGGAATTATCGGCGTTGGCGCGTAATCCCTTTGTGTCAGCTTTTATATTTTAAATCAAATCACGGGCATTTCGTGTGATGAACACAAATAATGTAACCGACAAACGTGGACCAGAGGCACGAAGTATTGTTGATCAGTTCTCAGTATCCGTAAGGTGTAGCCGAGGTAAGAGAGGATTGGCCCGGAGTGTCTGCTGATATAAAACTGACACAATTATTCATAAAATTTATTTTATATATTAAGAGCAAGTGAATGAATTTGTATATCTAGGAAGCATGTTCACACGAGGTGGAAAGTATGAAAAAGATATTGAAAGAAGGACAACTGCCGGAAATAAGGTGAATGGGGCCATGTCGGCGTTGATGGGCAGTAAAAGTCTGAGCAAGAATGCTCGAGTTGCTGTCCACAACGCGATATTGGTACCTACCTTATTGTATGGCAGCGAATCCTGGGTATGTCAGAGGAAGTATGAAAATAGCTTGAATGCAGTTGAGATGCGATCCCTTCGAAAAATGTGCGGAGTAACGATATTAGATCGAATCCGCAGTGAAGAGATTCGCAAATCAACTGCCGTGAATGAGGGCGTGATTGTAAAGATGAAGAAAGGCACTAGAGAGAACTGGCGCTCTATCCTCTCTGCCTACCCCGCTAGGGACTCGGCGTGATGGTATGTATGTATGATAATATGTGATCATGTGTAATCAGGTAATAACTTTTTCGATTGTCATTTATTAAATCAACAGCTTAATGAATAATTTCGGGATAAGATACTGAACCTATGCCAGTACAATAAAGCGGATACCGAGCTTGTTAGACATTCATGTACCGAGTGCACAAACTGCCTAAGCTAGACAGTAGTAGGCAGTAGAGTAGATAGCTAGTGTGTAGCACAATATAACCAAAGTATTCCTAGTAACCAAAGTACTAGGAATACTTTGGTTTTATCCATCGTCCATAATCCTAAGCTTATATTCCAAGGAGGCTGGCAGAAATACCTCATTGTGTAGCGATACTTATTCTTTGGACAACGATTTAATTTCTTACAACTACCTTACAACAGTTCCCCAGATAGCGACTTAGCCTCTAGTTGATAAGACTTGAATACATTCTTATATAAACGAATACATAACAGATTAAGAGACTTATATTTGTGTTCACCACACAAATATCCACGGTAGAAAATCGAACCAGTGAAATCATGTTTCGCAACCAGAAGATCTGACCACAAGCTCAGACAGGAACGATTGTATGAGCTCGGCAACAACAGAACATGGCAGAATTTCTCATTTAAAATCTCATCAAACTTAATTCCTTGCAGGATGCAAGAATCGCTGCGCCGCGAGCTAAATGTTGGGGAGCAGCTTAGATGGAAACTTCAAATGTTGGGGAGCAGCTTAGATGGAAACTTCAAATTACATACGAACATATCTAAGATGGCAACTAACTGCTATATCTTGATGACATAAAAGATTCCCTAGTTGCTATTAGACTATTGTATTGTTGCATTACATTTATTAATGTTATTGAGCACAGAGACTTACAGTGCTGTTGTGTGTGTTACATGTGTGTTGGTCGTGTTCTTCATACCATCATTTTTATATCATGCCATCATTTGTTCAACATCGTTTATTAACTTCGCGGATATTTCATATTACAACGAGTATTGCCAGTACCTATAATACGCCTTGACAAGGCGAGATGGTGACAGAACCTATCTCCTTCCGTGGGCTGTGGCCATTCTGAAATCGCTTCGAATTCAATGTTTTCATACTTTCAATGTTCGCACATACTTTTGTTAAGTAAGCCGGAAGAAAAAGTCTCAATCGCAAATTCTCTAACGATATTATTATAGAGAGTTCAGGAACTATTTTCCCCCAACGATGCCTGAAGCGCTCGCTTAATAAGTATGTGGAATATTTATTATTAATACCGAGTTTGTTGGTTAAGTGGATGATGGGCGGAGGGAGCAGCGAGGAGCCGCCGGCCCCTCGTATTCATTGATAAATTTGCATTCAAAAATACTTTTCTCTTTCTCGTTTCTTATATACAGAACTGGTATGTTGTATGTACGTGTAGGTTCACCTAATATACTAACATCATATGCGAATGCGTCGTCTCGTCCTCGCATTGGACAAGAATACATTTAACAGACCAGCTTCACTTCATCGACATTAATCAGTCTTTTTATACATGACGGCATGTATCGAGTATACCAATACACCTAAGTACTGTCATCACTACATATGTATTATTAAACGCCACGTCTGTCTGTTCGTGATAAAAGATATAGGCAGAGTGACTTGTGAGGGAGGTTTAGGTGTATAATTTGTGAATGATTAAGGTTTTGTATAAATTGGTTGAAATTTCACTTAATATTTGAAAACATCGGAAGAAGTCAAGCCCTCTGGGAGCCTAATGATATAATAGATAACACTATACAGTAAAAGACTTTAAGTAGTGTACACATATGCATTGGAAGTATTTTTACACTCGCGACACCTCGCGGCATAGTATGGGCTATGACCTATGACCTGAGCGAACTCTGGGTGATTCTAATATATAGTTGTTGCTCAATTTCGCCAGAACGGCAAATATATATACATACATACATACATATAATCATGCCTCTTTCCCGTAGGGGTAGGCAGAGACCACTTCTTTCCACTTGTACGATCCACTTACATATTTCTTTCGCTTCGTCCACTTTCATTATTCTCTTCATACATTCTTTTCAGGCCTTTTTTCAAGACGTCTCTAATTTGGTCTCGAAACGTCCGCCTAGGTCTACCTATATGATATGTTTTATTCCAGAAATAAAAATACCTGGAAACTAAGGCTTGAGCAAAAGCCTTGGTGTATCATTGACGACCGTCTGGTCTAGTGGTTAGAGCTCCTGACTGCGAAACTTGAGGTCGCGGGTTCGAATCCCGCTGACGGCAGATATTTGTGTGATCAACACGAATATTTGTATCTTAGTCTTGGATGTCCTATGTATTTAAGTATATATCTATATATATAAGTAAATATATCGTTGTCTAGTTACCATAACACAAGCTTTGCTTAATTTGGGACTAGGTCAATTTGTGTGGAATTGTCCCAGGTATTTATTATTATTATTATTATTATCATTAACTGGTTTAACACGGATGCAATCACGGAGCACTGCTAGTAGTCACACACAAGCACCAGGTACAGGTCCAGGTAAATGTAAACCACATATAACAAACCACTGGTACCTATCGCACAATAACGATAATACCCACAGTAGCAAATACAGCGCACCATAGTACCGTGTGGAAGGACAATAATAACAGACACGTGACTGTAGACAGAGGCACCATTCTCATAAAAGAATACGTTTCAAAGCAGTGGCCAGGGGTCAGGCGTGAGTGGTGGGGGGAGGGAAATGAGGCTCATCATGGCCTTGATGCCGGTATAAAAGGAAACGGTTAATCCAATTACGAGGTGAAAGGCCAATCTGCCTTCTCATAAGGGATAATTATACTACCTTAGCCTTTTGAGCGACTAATAAAGGCTTCAGGATGTGATGTGCTAAATAAAACGTGGCTTGTGTGCACGCGGCGCGTGGGGTCCGCATTGGACGCTGTACTGGGCCTCTGCTCTCACGCTAAGGATCGTCTACATTTGCCTTTATTAATTCATGCATTGATCAAATATGGCACATAACTCACCGCAGATTGAAATAGCTTGTCTGCCTTCTCATAAGGCTCCTCGAAGGGGTAGGTAGATGTGTTTACACACCCATTTTTTGCCGGACATATTATTTAGGTGCTAACGTGCCAGATGGCAACTCCATCGCCGTTGCTCAAGCACAATTATATTTACATCTTGTAATTAATAAATTACAATTACAGGGGTAAAATTTGGTACAGTCATGATTCGAAATTTCAGTGTTTGTGTGGCAGGCAACTACTCTTGTCTACGTCTTCGAGGCTTGTCCACCCCAAAACTTTAACTTTACAAGAAAACTAAAAAAATAGTAATTTCTCAATGCACTGAATGTTGAACGGATCCCTAGTAGGGGTTCAATAACGCATCTTTAAGCACCTCTCAGACAGACGGTGACATTATGCCGAGGCACGCCGCCTCCAAAGCAATATCTCCAGTGATTTAATTTCCTTTGACAGCGCCAACTTCATATAGCAATTATCGATGCAAATTTCACCTCTAACCCCTTATGTTAGGGTTCGACGAGACGCATACAGAAACAAGGCTCACGTGGCGATTAAAATATCTATAATTTGTTATTAATCGTGACATGTTCCAATCTCAACGATCGTCGTACGGATAAACTGATTACTGAGGCTCACGACTGTACACAGGCGGCGGGCGGCGGGGGATCCCCCGGTCATTGGAAGAGCTTATTACGGGACACGGATACTATATCATGTCATGGTAATAACAATATTATATCAGGTTCATGTTGGGTGTATTCACAAAATGGGACAAGATTGTTTAACTAAGCCGACAGTATTTATTTCAATAAAGCTTCAACAATTGATTAAATAAAGCTACATAATATTAATTGTCGGTGGAACGCTGTACAGCGTAATTAGCAGGAGGATTAAATGCGTGGAACGGAACGTGTCACATAGCGGAATGACTGAACGATTCCGCTCCGTTACACGCAACTAACAACTCATTAACCTGTTTAGTTGCACCGATCATTCATTACTGCGTTTACAAAGTTAATACATATTTTGTTTAGGAAACGTTGCTTTGATATGTGTCGACTCCATTCAGTTACGTTGAGTTTACATTACGGTTGTTTATTTGATTAATTATGTTTATTTAACTGAACATTACAATTTGACTGACTAACGAGCCATCAACCACTTTATATACAAACATTTTGATCATCATGCCGAGTCCTCACGGGATAGGCAGAGGAGTAGATTACAGACCTCTTAGGCTTTATCCACATTCGCCGGTTTCATGTACCTTGGCGATCTTATCTTATCTTAGGTAGTACCTATATCTCCACCTCCTATATCTTCACGCCTCCCGACAGGGTGTACCCAGGGTGTAGTACCTATCTATATTTATATGTATATTTCCCCTCGATGCTCATATATCCTCATGCCTTCCCACAAGGGTCCCCGAAGGGGTAGGCAGAGGTGTATAGGTAGTACCCACACACCCACTTTCCGCCATATATTTAAGGTGCCAATGTGACATATGGCGAGTCCGTCGCCGTTACTCAAGCACGACTATACATACGCCTTTGAATTGCTTCTCAGACGTATGCAGGTTTCCTCTCGATGTTTTCCTTCACCGTAAAGCTCGTGGTGTGACTAATCACTGTACTTAAGTTCAGAAAAAACTCATTGGTACAGTCGGGATACGAATTTGCGATCTTTGTGTCGCAGGCAACTACTCGAACCACTCGGCCACCACGGCTCCTCTCATCTCTGCTGCTTGCTCATAAGTAATAATCATAATAAAAATGTGTTTGTTTATGTATTTTCCACAAACGTTAGTGTTGTGTATGCTATATGTTGCCCCAGCCCAGCCTTGTGTATAGCTCCATACAGCGTGCAGGCGGCGTTGTTTCAACACCAACCAGCGAGAGCGCGCCCGCAGCGCGAGGTGTACCAACTAAGTACTTAACTACAAACTACTCGGCAACTCCCCGCTGCCTGCTACTTACTACTAAGGTTTTGCATAGGAACGTCTGGATGCCTGCGTGATAACTTTAGGGCTTAAAGATTATTATTTATTTATATCAGTAACATTGCAACTCTATAGCAGACTAGCAGACAGAACATTCATTTGCGGAGGAACTATTTCTTGTGGATAACCAGAAACTCAACTCACTGCAGAAACTGTAATTGTACTGTAATTGTACTACATAGTAGTAGTAATCGGTCCCGCTGCCTTTCGTGGCTGGCAGTGGCTTCAAAACTGCTTAATACCATACTGCATTGCTTTGTATATATGTGTGTATACATATGTTAATACAATGTATAAAGGCGATATAGGGCTGAATACATATGTCTAAGATATCGAATTTAACCGTGAATCCCTCTTCCCAAAACCAAACTCTGGCACACAATCAATGAAGTAATTTTTTTATAGAAACCAGTCAAGTGAATATAAAGTAGTGTAGCTGGTATGGTGAACATGTGTGAATGTAAATCGGATGGTGTGTGTGCCACAATACGAATGTCCGTACATGTATGTAGCTCGTAAGCGACATAGTGACTACTTGTTGCCCGCGGGCTGGTATTAGCGGCACATCATATAAAAGGTGAATATTGATCGGCAATACCTAAAGCTTACACCCAGTGAGCACAATAACTCGCCTGTAGAGAAATGTTGGCGGGGTGTGGTCGCACTGACCGCGATGTAATGTCAGTACATTCTCGGGCAAGCATTTGCTGCGTCGTCTGCTTATATTGGAACAAGCTCCGATGTTAAAAAGTATGGTCGCGATAAAAGTAAAATGTTCATAATGTTTGAGATCATTCATATCCAACATGTTTTTAACCTTACAGAGCCAATACATTTGGTATTTCGTAGAAACCCTAAAAGCATAGCTCTTTCTTTAGATATAAGGGAGATGAGCGAAAAGATAGATTTATATTTTTTTTTTTTTTTTTTTATACAACAAGAGTGGCAAACAAGCATACGGCCCACCTGATGGGAAACGGTTACCGTAGCCTATTTACGCTCACGATACCGAAGTATCACTTGCGCGTTGCCACTCTGTGTTCGGAGAGTTATAGTGTGTTGGCAGCTTAATGGGTTTAATCCCTCTGCACAATGTAACAATCCTTCCGCCTCCCCAAGGAGCTCATTACTGGAAACCTTATTCACCGCGTAGGAACACAACACAATAAATTGTGTTATTTGGCTACGGACTTCTATAAGGTGGAGGTCCTGCCCCAGTCGGGCAGCTCCAAATTCGAACGGGAAACCCATTATGCCCTACCTCTCTTATATGACGGCAGATTGCGTGCCTATCGTCCTAGGCAGTTGTTCAGATTTCAGATAGTGTGCCAATCACCATACTCGCGAGTAAATGTAATTCAACAATAATAAATAATAAGAGGTGAGCACAAGAGATGTTATCAAACAAATTTAAGCACTCTTGAAAGATCCACATAAATGATAGAAAAGAAAAATGGAGTAATTGATTAATGTTAATCTTATTGTGTTTTGTTGTAGTCCAGCTCTAGCAGGTACTTTAGATACGCAATACGAGAGTGAACGCTGGCAGTGCGGCCGTGTATCACACCGTCTCTCGCTTTTTAACACTTTTAATGGTGTGAAAGGCCCACTATCGGGTCGTTAATCCTCCATGAATACGTGTTTCGGGGCGCCGGTCTCTCGGCCGCGCACCTGATATACTGCGTCATTACACTACCATTTGAACTGGACTATATTTATGGCTTGCTACTACGACTACACTGTACTATAGGCAGTGCGTAGAGTCTGTTGATGCGGGTACAATTCAGATAAATAAATATTTAATAATGATTGCCGTCACCCGGCCGCCATGACTAGTTTTTTTTAATATAGTAAAGTGCTATGGACAATAAAATAGATAATAACCGGAACACACGTCAATATAGTAAGTGCGTGGTGTTACTGCGAGCGTATAATGAGCAGTTGCCGATCGTATCGAGTTCTGACATCAATGACTGGGTACTCACTAACGATGCCGCCGCCGCTGCTGACGATCGAACGAGCATTTATTTACTACACGTGACATGACATCGCCACGGTACCTACAATCAAATACATATTTGTCACGAACAAAGCACAAATATTTGACAAACCATTATTGAAATCGATGACACACGTTAATATGCAAATTTTACATCAAGTGATTGAAATTATGTTTTTTCAGAAGCACGCTATATTGGAGATAAAGTGGAAGAAGGAATACTCCCGTTAATAAAGTGAATGGTGAAGTAAAAGTCTGAGCAAGAGCTCGTGGTGCTCGTTAAGTTGGTTTGGACATATAGAAAAGATTTGTGAAGAGTCGATGAAACAGATATACAATGCGAAAGTGTGTGCAAGAAGAAGCAGAGATACTCACGGACGGGAACGTCAAGAGTACTCGTAATCGGCAAGCGTGTATGAAGAGATTGATGAAGCTAAAGAGGTCTGTAAGTCTAGTGAGAGCTCACGCTCAACTCCCTCTGCCTACTGTGTGTTTATATTATTGGTATGTGTGAATACATACTGTCAATATACCAACGAAAGATAAAATATATGTATTATAATGCTGGTACCACCGATAGATAAAATACTTAAATACGAATCTACACTAAGATGAATATTGCCCAGATAATTAACAAAAATATGCATATCACACAATTCTATTTTACCGCTCGAGATCGAACCCGCGACAGTTAGAACAGATGGTAGGGCCAGTGGCAAGGTCACCTTTGACAGGTATATATAGTGTTGCTACGGATGGTTATCTCAGGCCAAGTACTTGGTGTGCAGCAATGTACTCAAAGATATAATTAAGATATTCAGCCATTACACTTGTCTCCACGGGCGAATTAGCGCCGCAACAGACGGTTGGTTGAATGACCAGGAACAAGGGCAACTATTGCTAATCTGATCGTACATAATGCTGACATCACGTGACAGCCGCCAGCTACACGCAGGCTCAGTGGAATGGACCACCACATATAATATGTATTATATAAATCCGATGAGTGCACTGGAGCAGAGCTAGGCCTAACTGCTTACGTAAGCAGTGCTTGAGTAGCGAAATGTGCCGTTGAAGTTTCAGTAGGATAAGCGATAAAAAATAAAGCCTAGTATTACATTTGAAATAGAACATACATTATTTTGTCTTCGTCTGTCAGGTCTGCCTTTTTTGACGTTTTATAAGTGTCTAGCCCTATGTGAAATAAAATATTTTGATTTGGAGGTCAGTACTGATAATGATAACGAATCAACTGATATTCATTTCAATACCAGACTATTTTAATGAGTAATTCGGCCTTGAGACAATAAAATATCAAAATACCACGCTTCTACTATAGCTACACCTAATAGAAACGCCATCTCTAAAGTTGCTGTGTTGTAGGGTCCATAATATACCCTAATATTATGTATTAGATATAAGTGGCACAGCAATAAAAAATTGAGAATTGAATCGAGAAACTCATAACGTTTTAGATTATCAACATATATTTCAGAACTGTGTCCACATTAACATCTCCGATGTAAGTCCATTTCCCTGTCATATTCCGGCCACACACGGCCCAAGTATGCTAATCACACAAACTTGTCCAGTGAGCTGGTCGTCGAGGGTCCCGCCCTTCAGTTGGCGGGGCCGGCTACTCCATTGTGTAACGTTCAATGAGCATGCCTCACAAACTCATAAACTCACAAATCTGCGAGCTCACAGATGGCACACAAATACGTAACGAGCAATTTTCCTGCGTTTACCGCAGAATACTAAATAGTTACATAGTTTTGCCAAAAAGTTTGTGAAAACTGTAGTTTGCCCAGACGAGGTTATTAAAACTTTGTTGTGTGGCTTACCCAGTTCTTGGCGGCCTGTTTGACCCTCAATTGGCGTTTAAAACATCGGCGCGGCGGAATATTGGTCGGCGATGGCACTGCTCACGGGTAAACTTCACCATTAGTATCTACTTGTTATATAACTTTGTTTGCTGTTTCTTCTTCTCGCATAGGTCCCCGGAAGTCGGTCCTCCACAACGCTCTCTTTTACCCTGAGATATATTCAGGTGCCAACGTGACATATATACTCGTATATATTTCAATAATTCTTAAACGTAAGCAGACTCTAGATATATTCGTTCCCCATAAAGCTCGTGGTGTGAATAATCAGTGTGAATAAGTGCCGATTAACTCATTCGTACAGTCGGAATCCAAACCAGCATTCGCTGCCTACAAGCGCTGCTGGTGGCCGCCCGATTGTACTATATTCAATATTTTAGTGTACCCATTGTACAGTTAGCCGTGGCAGGAGGTGCGTAATTAGCCCATGGCCACAAAGCCACGCACCGCCGCTACAGGAGATACCTCTATTTGTGTTTACACCCAACTTAAGCAGGGACCCACAACTCGACAACTTAACACCACTATTCTGCCGTCTTTAAGTACTTACTTTGGTCAATTTGAACTCTAACACCATACAATTAGCGGCGAGCAGGATTGTGGTCAGCGGCTTGTGGTAGCTAAGTCGCAAAGCCCACCGGCGCAATAAATAAATAGCTGTAGGTTGAAAGTTGGCGTCACAAGAAGTTGTGAGTGTTGCCGATGGTGCCCTCGCCCACTGAATTGTTTACCTATTTAGTTCCCAACTCGCTGCCGCAGCCTGGCAATGCTCAATGTTTGATTCACACACTTCACTTTATTTTCATTTAATTAAATTACGACCATTATTGTACGATTGATAAAAAGTCTTTGTGCCTGCATCGTCACTTGTGGATGACTTCTATAATGTATGCCACTCACAATGATAGGATGCATACGATAGCTCTCCGTGAATGAACAATAACAATCGTCGGCAGCGTATATACATAATGCATTGTGGTCTCATGCCCCTCAAGAGCCCCGGATATCGTCACTATAATCGTATTCGCAATAATAAGTTATCGTAACGTGTACCGCAGGCACCGGCGGCGCAATCACCCGCCAAATAGGGCTGCGCCGCCGGGAATAAATAATCAAAAATATGTTTACCGCCCTCGAAGGCGTCCAGAATGTAATTTTCCACAGGCGATTACCACTGGTATTTATTCCCAGGCTCATTACAGGCGCGGGATCCAATCGCGGGATTTCTGTCCCGGCATCGGGATCACATTGGTTGTGGGGAGTCCCTCGAGCCGACTTGAGATGTGAGCCACCACGTTAATATGAGCTGTCTCGCTAGTACACTATGAGAGGCAGCATGCGGCCGGCGGGGGATCTCGTGGGTGTGGTGGTTGGGTTATGATTCGATATTGGTTTTATTGGGGGCGTCGTAGGTGCTCCCTCAAGATCGAGGTGTCACAAAATAGTTTTTCCGCTTGGTTTCCTTTCCATATTTATTTTGTGGCGCAAAGTGTTGTCCCGTCTGCGCGTGAATAGCAAAAACATACACGTTTAACCTTTATAATATTGAGCCGCATACCACACACACCACGCTTCAACCTGAAAGGTATTTTAGTATTAGGCCCATAAGTCGTATACACTATACGAAATGTGAAACACACCTAGTGAAATGGCGATGTAGGTCCTGCAATAATCTTTTCACACCCTCCTTGAACAACTCCATGCTTAGTCTCACTGTCGAGTGAATGTTCCGTCGCGGCTAGAGATAAGCTTTCAATCCCATATCTTCTCGCACAAATGGCATAATTATCACGTGAACCTTTTTAGGTGTGAACCTTATTATAATTATGTTGATGTGAGTTACTTAGATAAGCTCGTTGATTATGACGTCAATATGAGGACGGCTCACTTTACCTGATCTTGTCATTTTTGTTCCTATATCAGTTACATTTAAATAAAAGTACTCAACTGAAATTGGTGTGAATTAATGAGTCACGGAAAATTTACAAAACAGGTATACAATGCAAATATATATTTATTTATTTATTTACAATTAGCACGACAACGTGGTCATTTACTCTAATGTGGAGGTATACCGAGAAGAAGATGGCCTTCTTTCTGCGTATGCCAGACACTCATTCAAAATCACATGTATGTACTTATGTAGAAAAATAGGCACAGTACTACGTACTGGGTAGATCGAATCAATCGAATAATTTAGGCACTTTAAGAGTAATCGACCATGTTTGAAGAGACTGATGAATGTACATGAAGTAACAGTAAGATTAATGTGAAAAGTCATCTTTCTCGTCCCACTTGAGTATTTGTATGAAGGTTATAGAGTAATTAACGTATATGTTCGTCAGAACATGCCGCAAATAGAGCAAAGTTACCGCAGCGCTGATGGTACGAACAAGTTGCGGCCGCTGGTACAATGTACAATTGTATCCAAATCTGTGTACATCTGTAGGTCCATCGTGCGGAGTAGCGCCGCCGTGTTCTACCGCCAGCCCCAGCCTCCCAGAGGTTAAATAATAATTCACCGAGATGAAATGCGACCAACTTCTCGGTGAGAGCTTACGATAACTAATTTGAATGCGCTGCCCGTCCGGAGGCCAAGACGCAAACTTTATAGGTTTGCATCAACTTTTGAAAAACCTACTATTTTACGTTTGGCAGGTAGCTAAGGCCACTTACACCATACGACACTTCACGCTACAGTTGGCAGTCTATTGTCAGGAATACTTACATTGTAAGTTACACAATAACGCGGCAAACATGCCTATGATATTGCAAGGGTGTAAATCAATAGTAACCAAGCGTGAAGTTTTCATCTTGGTCGAAAAGGAAGAGAAAAGAATCAAGAAAATCAATACGCTGTGTATTGATTTTCTTGATTACCTAAGGTTTATTAGGACGGCTAATGATGATCACCTCTTCGAACAGAATGTTTAATATAGTATGTGGATCCTAGCTTAGACGTAAGCACATGCGAACAAGGTGTTTTTCACTACAAATGATGCGATTTTTGTCACTGGAAATGGTATAATAATTTCTATTGAATATTCTTGAAACCTAGAGATAGACAAAAAAAACCCACTGAAAATGTCGCTTCACCTAACTCCCAACTCTATGTACGATTATGTATTTTATTCGTTTAATAAAGCTGTCGAGTATTATAAAGCTAATACCGTAGGTAAAGTTTAGACAATTGGCTCAGTGTGGTGCATCGTGTCGCGCTCGCCGGCTGCTCGTCGCGGACACGTGACGGGAATTGCGAACTCGCTCTAATGCTACACTTGTTGTGATTAATGTTACGGCTCTGCACCTATATCTATATACAAAAGTATAGGTTAGTGAGTAAAATTTATCAAAACTAATCAACATTTTCGTTACTATGCGTACACCCTGCATACTGTACTGACAGACACATACTATTTTAATGATGCATTTTCCACGTGCACTAGTCTCACGTAGATAAATGAGAAATGTACAATATCGATCAACGTAGCCAATACCTAGCCAGAGCACATATAAAGTCAGGTAACAAGCGGCAAGCAGCGTGCAACTCCGCCGGGGACGCGCCGGGGACGCGACGGGCCCGACGTGACCGCGTGACGTCACGTGCACAGTTATTACTATTCGATATTAATTCCAGACCTTTTCGTTACAACTGAGAGTAGTTACGTGTTACGGGAGATGGAAATATCTCTGATATTGGGTGGCACCATACGCTTCTCACATACATCTGAATTGGCGTCTGTTTTGTTAGAGCCTTATTCATTATATGTTGGAAAATAATTTCCTAATTCTTCCATAAGAATTGTTTATTGATTTGCTACCATCATTCATTCATTATCATATGTACTTTAAGGCAAATCGAGGTTGAATTCTCGAAGAAGTGAGCCATATATAATGTACAGCATCTTATCTCCGGAGATTTGTATAGGTGCGCGGCAGATGCAGGGTCCGTCGACGTACTTCAGATACGGTATGATATACCTCCTCGTCTTATTGTTTAACTTATTCTCGTATAAAGATCTGCTGTAACGATAAAGTAAGGCATGTAGAATCCAAGTAAGTTTTTTTATATATGCCATTCATCGTTTTTGAAAAAAAACCTAAAAACCATGTTTCGGAGTGAATATTACCCTCTTTAATAATGTTACGAGCTGGGGTTCGGGATAATTTAATGATAGCCGGTGGTTACACTTAAACGACACTTTATTCTATACACAATAATTCCGGAAACTTGCACGATGAATCCTTACACTATTCGCTACAATTCTATTCACTATAACACTGATCACATCAACACAGTACTATTAAAACACAGTAAGCCCTAGGCACTGAACACTTCTACTCTGTGGACACTACAACACAGAAACAGTAGAACACAGTAAACACTAGACACTGAAACACTTCTACTCTGTGTACACTACAACACAGTAACAGTAGAACACAGTAAACACTAGACACTGAAAAACTTCTACTCTGTGTACACTACAACACAGTAACAGTAGAACACAGTAAACACTAGGCACTGAAACACTTCACTAACACTGTAACACTCACAACTATAGTCACCGATAGAACACTTGTGATCACTCGCACTGAACTCTACTCCGGAATCAACTGACTGATTAACTGACTAACTAAACTGAGACTAACTAAACTGACTACCTGTGCCCATCGGGTACCGCCTTATATATGGCACCGGCACGATATACTAGATATCGGTGGAAGGTTCTAGACCGCCATTAAGGCTTTCGTAGAATCGCCGGTGAATGCATCCGCGGAACAATGGTCGGGCGACGTAAACAAGTTGTTTACGTCTTTTCTTAATTGCATCCTTTTGTCTATATTTCCGGCTAAGTGTTGTTGTTTGGCATGGTTTTCACACGGCAAGACCTCCAGAACCTTCCATCGTAACAATAATGTTGTTATCTTTTGCTATTTGATTTATTTATTCATCTTGAGGATTATTTCACAATGTCCGACTACTTCTAGGAGACAACTGTTATATTTTCTGAGACCTGTATATGTATTTATAAGCTGTACATGTTTAGATGTTGGTGCGTTGGGAACCGAAAAGGTATATAAAGTAAACAGTGGCACTTGAATGTCCCCCAAGGGGGACACGGGACGTGCGGACAAATACGCAATAGCAGTAACAATCCTTGTATTAGTGCAAGCCGTTGCTCCGGTATGTGAGCGCAGCGGCGGCGCGCCTGACACGACTAATCTAAACAACCTCAACTAAGTTCCTGCCGCGCACTCGGCCGCCTGGCTGCCTGGCCGCTGACTGGCTGGTGCATGGCACAGGCGGCCGGCGGCAACATGTCACGGACAGTAAGCCCAAGTTAATACTTCAAAATATGCATTTTTATATGTATTTTTCGTTGAAATTGCCTGATAACATGTTTTACGTTCAGTTGACAAAGGAATGTTTATTTGATTAATCAAAGTTCGATACCATATCTACAACATGTGACAAAATAGCGATACATGCATAAGTGTGAATCGCAAATTGTTTGGGATACGATAACCCGTGTTTCAAAAAAAATTGTCATCAGCAATTATGCAATAATAATCGTAATGAGACTAATGAACATGACGCTTGTAATTGTCTCCTCTGTGTAATGTGTAATAGTGTGTGTATGTCCCGCTCCGCACGCTAGGGCGCCAGGCCGCGCGCCGCCCATGGCTCGCGCCGCGAGGAGCGCACCTGGTCACGAGTACTATTAAACTACTATTAGCGCGCCGCGCCCTCAACGCTGTACAAAAATGTTTTACACAAGTGTACTGTCGTTTATGCTTTTTACTTTAATCGCCACAATAAATGGAGTTTGTCTGTTTGCTAACTGCTTGTCTGAATGAAAGCCGCATTAAACACGTTTTACTGTCTCCTGCAAACTTGAGAAAACTGAAGATTTGTACACTTTAACGCCTTCTATTTAATGGCTTGGTATATTATCTTATTATTAACATTTATTTGACGATCGACATTTAGTAGGCGAACGTATTACGCTGGATGTATATCAACAACGTTATAATAATGGCTTGATTTACAAGCCATTATACATTATACATTATACAAGAATAATGTCACCAATTAATATCTTAGATATACTATGAGTGATTGGGTTACTGAAGTGCCTAAGCTACGTAAGCCACGCACCGTAGAAGGTTGCTTTACTCGAGCTCCCGCGAGCTTGATCGATATCGTATTGAGCTTAAAAGATAATATTATTAATGAAATACTTGTCTGTCACAGTATCACTTGTAATAACTAAAGCACGGTCGCGGAGCAGGAAGAATTTCGTACAATGACCTATTATTACCCATCTCTGTCACTCCCGCGTAAATATAATGCGTCTCGCTCGCACAGATGCAATGACCTTGCATCTGTGCGAGCGAGACGCATTATATTTACGCGGGAGTGACAGAGATGGGTAATAATAGGTCATTGTACGAAATTCTTCCTGCTCCGCGACCGTGCTTTAGTCAATGTATGTATGTATATGATGTATGTATGAACGAAGTAGTTGCAGCTGAGCAGAGAGCATTGGTGTGCCCATGAGTTTTCTTAGATTACATCAGTGTTACAACAGTGATTTATCACACTCCTAGTTTTACCATGAAGGAACCCTTTGAGAAGAAATTAAAAGACTAAGATTAAATTGTGTACAGGGAACTGGCGCTTTACTCTCTCTGCGTACACCACAAGGGACTCGGCGGGATGCGTATGTATATATGTATTGCATACATACATACATATCATCACGCCAAGTCCCTAACGGGGTAGGCAGAGAGTATAGAGCGCCAGTTCTCTCTAGACTTACGTACCTCTTTCGCTTCATCCATATTCATCAGTCTCTTCATACATGCTCGTCGGTTACAAGTAAATAATATATTACATTGTTTAAGCCAATCGAATAGTAATTAAGGTTTCCTTAAGGTCAAGGTCAAGGTACCCTGGGCTGTCTCGAAATGGTTTGAGTGAGAGCCAAACGACCTTTTGTTCCTAGTTTTAGAATATTGTTCGTGCTTGTGTTGCTTTATTGCTCATACTTATGAGCAGGACACCGAGCAGCCATATCTCCCAAATATTTGTCACTCTTGCGGAACAAAAAGCGTCTCATGAATCACCCTCAGCCCGGCGGATACAGTAAGTGTAGCCTAAAGCAATAACAGCAAGGCGGCGGCATTCATCCCACCGAGACTACACGCCGCGCCGTCGGCGCGCAGATAACACTCGTTCGTCACATCGCGATCATTACGCAAAATGTCGTCTACAGTGCACACACACTGTCTAGACGTACTCGAGCGCCGCGATGTGTGCCCGGTTGCATTATACGAGGCTACCATATTGCGCCGTGAGATATTTGAAGCTTTCTGAACCCAAAGTCTAGCTTGACCAATATTGTAATAGTAGATCCATCTAAATTCATCGTGCACTGCAATAATTTTTGGGTTTATTATACAGTCCTACCTCTATTACACTTGACTACAAAACACACAAAGGTACAAAAATGCACGCAGTCGTTTTGACGGTTGACGCTGCGCTGCAACAGTAGTTTTGTAGCGCGTAGCAGCAACCGTAGCTCGTAGCGCGTAGCTGCAACCGTAGCTCATAGTGCCGAGCCGGGGCGTTAAGGCTACGAGTCACATAATGCTCTATTTATAATGGAAATTTCTGGGGAATTTACTAATACACAGTCGGAAGCAACGAATCAAATGTTTTTGTTATTATCCTTCGACTTCAAAGGGTAGATTGATTTAGTAAATGGACTATAACTAAATGTGTCGCTATTATATAATAAGAGGAATTATCATATATCCTCAAGGTGCCTGCAAAGCATCGTGACATGTTCTTCCAATGAGATTTCATTTGCAAGAGCGGAAAACCCTAAGGATATATTTTATTAATTATGTATGTTAGTCTTTAAGGTATATATTGTAATAAAGTTTGTATGTATGTTAGGTTAAGGTATATATTGATGGGCCCTATATTTGTACGTGTACTTTTATTGTGTTGCCTGAAATAAATGGATTAATAATTAAATAATATTTTGGAACTATTCCACACAAATTATCCCAGTCCCATACTAAGCACACTTGTACTATGAAACATCCACAACAGTATACTTACCTAATTAAAAATATATAGATATTAAGTAGGTACAGAGGACGTATGGTCCTTCTTTTCACTCATTGATCTCTTTACTAATTAAAAGGTCCTTAACTTTGTCCCGCCACCGCAATGTTATTATTATTATTTAGAATACATAAGTTGGCTACAAGTCCCGGGTTGAGTTGGAATAAATTGAACAAAGTACGAAACAAGTGTACAACTTGTGCACCTGGGCTTACGGAGGCTGGTGGGTGGCGCAAGGCACACGCGGGCGGCCTCAGCTCTGGGGAATATTATTTTCATTTTATCATAGCCAGTTTTACGCAGCCTGTGGTCATGTATCCTTTAAAAGTTTGATAACTAAATTACAGTTTAATTTCGATGTAATCATGTATGAAGGAACTGATAAAAGTGGACGAAGCGAAAGAGATATGTAAGTCTAGAGAAAACTGGCGCTCTACTCTGCCTATCCCGTGACGGACTGATGTGACGTGATGATATGTATGTAATTATGTAAACTTAATATTCTTCTTGTATTTATAATTTTCCATGTAGTTAGTCATGTAAATGTTTAATTTTACCGTTACAGCAGAGATTTATGCCAAAATAAGGTAAAAAAATTTTTTATTTTTAATTTCTCTGAGCTTTCTCTCATTATGCCCCATCACACATTTGAGCAACAAGCCTACTTTCTGACACATGCTGTATATTTGAAATGCGACACTCATAATGAGATTCACAATTTATCACCGATATAATAACAATGGCTCCGGAGCAGAGAGCAGGCGGCATTCAAAAGTATTTTAATTAGTGCGCATTCCGTAGCCTTTCATACATTGAGTCAACGAAATGCTTTAGATTTAGAACGCACAAAGACAGAAGTTGTGCCGCCCGGCGTGCAATAACTGCTCTATTGTGGCCGTAAGCTATTTGTAATTTCGTTTCAACTCCTCTGGCATAGGTCTTAATGGGCTAATGGTCTAGACCTGAACATTGGGCTTGTGTGGTCATGCTCAAGGTCAGGCCTTTTTTAAATAAATAACCTCGGGACAATTCCACACAAATTGACCTAGTCCCAAATTAAGCAAAGCTTGTGTTATAGTAACTAGACAACGATATATTTACTTATATATATAGATATATACATAAATAAATAGGACATCCAAGACTAAGGTACAAATACTCGTGTTCATCACACAAATATCTGCCCTCAGCGGGATTCGAACCTGCGACCTCAAGTTTCGCAGTCAGGAGCTCTAACCATTAGAGCAGACGGCCGTCATTTTTATTAGCATACTGATATGAAACAGTCGAGGTTACTTTGTGGTGAATTTAACTTCTGACCATACGACGCAAAAAAAGTTCCTCAAGTAGTGACTAGGAGGAAAACCTTAAAACCTACCCCCGACCATTTCAGCACAAGCTGCGGGACTATTGATCTTCCTAGGGGGTTGACCCTATTTTTCGCATTGGGGCCTAAAGTAACGTACTCCACAACTATATCCATTTTCACAGTAAATGCCTTAGATATTAGTAATGTACTAATATTGAGTATTACACAATTAATGAAGGCTACATTGTAACGTGGTTAAATATTCAGCGTAACAAGATATTCTCTCATTAGTGTATTTCTGTGGATAGATTAGTGCTAGCCATCAATGTGTTCAGACTGTTAAATCATTCACGACCTATGTAATCATACTCCATGCTAAGCCGCTCACACAATATTTCGGTGGAGGACATCAAACCTTTACTGCTCAATGAATAAATAATAATAATTATCACAATTGAAATGTCCTCGTACTCACCCAGGCAATGTACTCGTACAGTTGGCGTGTATAATATTAAGGTGTCCAACAATTAGGGCGGATCATTGTCCATAGCGATCATTGGCGATGTCTCACGGATTGGTTGACGTGTACTAGGCATCGCCGAGACACATGAGATGAATTCATATGACGATACAGTCATATGCATAGAGGCATGGAAGTCATTTCACCTCTATAGAGATGTGTGATGTGGTAGAAACAGTAGTATGTAAGCTGTTGTTTTCATTGGACGCCACACATATATTGTTTGAAAAATGTTATTACACTATAGAAGAGTTTATGCAAGGTAACATTAGATAATTGTTTCCTAAAAATAGTTTCTTAAGTTTCTATTTATATCAATATTTTTCTTTTTTAAGTTTCTATTTATATATACTTATTTCGGTGAATAAATGTAAGTTATGTTTATATTTTAAGGTTAGAATAAGTTAGCAAGTACCTTCATTGTTCCCCTTTTTATAATTAGTGTCCCTCTCACAAGTTGCTGTGCCCCACAGGGTCCACTGTATACCCTGATATTATTTATAATGTGATATTATTGTAAGTGGAAGAGCAATAAACAATTATGATTATGATCATATTTGTTTTACGGCGGGGACCCAATTCGTACTACTATTATACTGCGATTGTAACTTGATCTATCTATCTGTTACGGTTTACCTTTCTTCTTTCTTTTCTTTCTCCTTTTTTTACTTCGATAGATGAAATAAAGAAAGATGGTACTTAGGCAACTTTTTACCATGCAGATACAATTGGGAGGGGGTGTAGTGAATTTTTTTTTTCATGGGAAGTAAGTAAATCTAAGTATTAATTACATGCAGCCGTAGTAGCGGGCAACAGCTTGTCAACTTTATATATCTACTAGCTTATGCCCGCGGCTTCGCCCGCGTGGAGTTCGAAAAAGTAGCTTAAGTATTTTCCTGCTAGAATCGGTTCAGCCGCTATGCTTGATGCCGTGCCGTGAAAGAGCATAATATTTTATAATATTATAACTTAGAATTTTCGAGATTATAAAAAAAAAAGTTGCCTATGTCCTATTCCTAGGTATAAGCCATCAGGATTTCAAGTTTCAGCCAAATCGGTTCAGCCGTTTTGCCGTGAAAAAACCGCAAACATCCAAACTTACAAACTTTCACATTTATAATATTAGTAAGATAAGATAAATATATACGATCATTCGCCTTGTACACCAAAGCAGTTACGCTACACACCAGTGTATACGCCAACCATTACTATCAAGCAAAGTAGTTACTGAATGGGACGCCGCTGAAGTTCCACAACTTGGCGTAAGTAAGTAGACTCAAGTAGGCACTCAACGTTACGTTACGTTACGTAAGCGGCTCTAACATCGATTACGTTTTATTTTGTTAGCGAACTCTTTAGTTGCTTATATCGTTACGAACGCGTCGGTAGTTGAAACACGAATATTTTATACCAAGATGAAGTTGAGAACGGAACGCTCAGTAAACGGCAACACTCTATAGAACGTGAACAATGTAAGGCGCTCGTAAATAAGTGCAGGGCGAAAACTATCTGTGGATATACGTATTGTGCTCACTGTCTTGATCTTCATACATTCTGTGAGAGTTGTTTGGCTATGCCATATTATCCCTTTCTGGGTAAGGAGGGTTTTCGCTATCTCGCTGTCACTTACTGACGTGTGTAAGAAGCTATGAGATGTAATAACCTTTAAGAAAAGCCGCGCCGGGCCGAGAGCATGTTCATAAAGTGGATATATATATATTTTTGAGCTCATCTTCCCATCTAGCTAAAGGTCTCCCTGTCTTCCTTTTGCCTTGAGGGCCTGACCGTGTGGTCACTCTTTTGGTCTATCTTTGGTCTTGTAGGCGCGCTACATGTCCGGCCTACTTCCACTTTAGTGATTGAGCACGTGTTAAACCGTAAATTTTTTCTTATTTTACTGTGTAATTTTTTTTATATTTTTTTATGTTTAGCATGCTGCGCTCTATTCCGCGTTGGCATGATATTATTTTGTCTCTTGTTTTCTTGTTGAATTTCGTATAATATATATTTCGTATATAACATATTCGTTATAAGATGTGTAAATAAGATAAGAAAATGAGAAGTGTAGCGATTTTAGATCGAAACCGCAATGAAAGGATTCGGTTTAATTCGCAAATTGGTTTGAATATATGTGCAATTATAAAGAAAGACATATTACATGGGCGGGGATGCATAGAGTCACGGTTGAAGTTCTAACTACCTTGATCAAAACAATTCAATACTCTTGAATATTGATGGAAACGGGAAGAGTATTCAAAAACGATGAGCATGTATGACGAGATGAATGTGGATGAAGCGAAAGAGGTCTGCAAGTATAGATATAACTAATGCTCTTCTCTCTATCTCCTCTATGACATGATAATAATATTAATATCTTATGTGTAGTTTTATCATTTGTGCTCTATAACATTTAACAAAAGGAATATCGTTCAGTTTCTACAATAATGGTCTACGTTACTTCTTAATCATCATATTCATACCAGTGAAAGCCCCGTCAAAATCGGTCCAGCCGTTTCAGATATAAGCCGGAACAAAAGATAGATAGATAGTCAGACAAAAAATATTCAAAAGTGTTATTTTGGTATATGTACCGTGTATACATCCATATGCATTTAGTAAAAAGGTTAAATGACTTGATACGCCGGGCTCTGGTCAGCGCCGGCGTGCCTGCTGTGCTGGAACCAGTCGGTCTCGCTCGCGGCGATGGCCGGAGGCCGGACGGTATGTCTCTGATGCCATGGAGGATGGGTCGGCCCTTAGTGTGGGACGCTACGTGTGTCGATACACTGGCTCCTTCCCATCTTCCTGACACATCGGTGGCGGCCGGCGCCGCTGCTGCTCAGCAGGAGTGCCTCAAGCGCCGCAAGTATGCCTGTCTCGGGTCAGGTTACATATTTGCTGCATTTGCGGTTGAAACTCTGGGGCCTTGGGGTCCTGAGGCTCACCATCTTTTTAAAGAGGTCTCGCGCCGTCTAGTCGAGGCCTCTCGTGACAGGCGGGCTGGAACATATCTCGCTCAGAGAATCAGCATTGCTATCCAGCGTGGCAATGCTGCTAGTCTTCTTGGCACGTTGCCTCGGGATACCGATTTGGGACAAATATTTTATCTGTAAGTAGTTAGTTTCAACTGTTCTTTGTAAATATTATTAATTGTTGTTATCTAAAAATAATTAAATTCGACTAAAATTTTTTTGTAAAAAGGGGTTATTTTTATATTACAAATAGAAACTCCAATTTTATTTATTTGTATAGACAAGAGACGGCTTCTAAATAATCCCGAGTCGTTGCATGAAAGGTATTCATTTCAATTTAATGAGTAAATGGAATTCATTCAGTGCTGTATGTATAAATGGAATGCTTCATAACTCTGCTACTGTAAAACTATTACAACAATGTATTTCATATCCCAAATAAGATGGACCCCTAGAATGAGTACAAATGTGTGTGGAGGCAGATCAAGTAACGATGGCCGGTTAAATGGAATACAGTTAGTTTAAAAGCCGTAACAGATGAATTTCCAGCGGATTGGTTCAAGTGCATTAAGGGGGCTGTCATGCGTTCTTATTTGCTTTTGTGGCCATCGTGCGAGGACGTGCTCTCATTGTTACGATACTATCAAATACTTCAATAATAATTGATTATAGCTTACATTACATATATAGATAGAGGCAATTAGTAAGTCCCTTAAGAAACGCTTGTAATAAAAGACAATTAACGCCCGCCCTAGTGGTGCGATAACAATCTCTGTAAATTTGTTAACAACAGTGGTACATATATTCATAGTTCAATGAAACATTCGCTAAGAACGAAGCGAAGTAGCATGTGCACGTGTCTGGTTGTGGTAATATTTGAACTTGTTTAGTAGTTGTGTGCAGAGCAAGCCGACAAGCAAACAAAACTCGCCTCAACTCCGCGGAGGCACAATAAAAGTCAATAAAAGTAGGCGACGACGAGGGCGTCGGCCAAAAGTGTTCGAAATAAGGATTCAGGGAACTTTGGAAACTTAAAGCTCCAGACAAACCTAAGCGAATAAAGCTGGAATAACTTCGTAGTCCTAGCTTTTGTTCTGTATGCATTACATAGCCGGGCGTGGCTCTGATGTGTTGAGTCTATTAAATGGGTCCATGCGCTATCTATATATAAATAAACTAATGTTGTTAACAAATTACTTATAAAGTAAATACGATCCATTTAGAGCCCTACAATGTAACTAGTTTGGCTCTTCAAGCTCTGTATACGGCTTGAGAAATGATAACGGACTCGTCACTCGTGGTAACTTTAGTTTATATTAAATATGTGACGTTCAATAAGTGTTCCTTGTGTCCCTTACGTTGAATAAAATATTTTGATTTTGATTTTGATCTGTCATGTTTGCACCTAAATATATCTCCTGTGAAAGTGTGTCGTAACATTTCTGTCTGTTTCCCCGGGCCCCTTGTGTGAGGGCGTACTTCTCGTCAGTGCGTGGTGTGGCGAGGCTTCACTATAAATACAATATAGGATACCACAGAACACTCAACATCCTCTCAGTGCCGGCAACCTGGAATACATCAGTAAACTGAACCAAAAGTGTGCACTAGCTACCTGTATAAAATTAAGAAGTTACCCGCGGTCCCGAATAGGGCAGTTTCGACACAAAGCGCCCAACTTCGCTCATTAAAGAGCGGGGAGCGGAGCCAGCGAAGCGAGCGTAGCAAATAAAACGTGCTAACTACACGTGTACGGTATTGGCCACTTGACTGCTGTACTACTTGGGGATACTGCTGATTTATTGAACTTTGGACCTTGTTGTCTATTGCTTATGATATATAATGCTATTCTTGCACTCTTCAAATAGGGCACCCGGTATGTACGGAGGGACTGATGAGTGGATTGGCGCAAGGAATGTGCGAGTTAATGACTGCGTTCTATGCCAATCGCCTAAATGTTAAAGGAGAGTTGCGTTTGGAAAGCGTTTACCTTAAACAAAACAAAAAAAATGCTTTTATCGTACTAGATACCGTTAAGCATAGTTCATTCCGGCCCCGTGCTGGGAAGAAATCTAGTCCCACAATTTAATAATTCCGTAACTTGAGTTTCAGTATGTAGTGCTTTTAAGAGAGGTAGGGCATAACGGGTTTCCCGTTCGAATTTGGAGCTGCCCGACTGGGGCAGGACCTCCACCTTATAGAAGTCCGTAGCCAAATAACACAATTTATTGTGTTGTGTTCCTACGTGGTGAATAAGGTTTCCAGTAATGAGCTCCTTGGGGAGGGGGGGGGATTGTTACATTGTGTTGGAAGCAGAGGGATTAAACCTTATGCTGCCAACACACTATAACTCTCCGAACACAGAGTGCGCAACGCGCAAGTGATACTTCGGTATCGTGAGCGTAAATAGGCTACGGTAACCGGTTCCCATCAGGTGGGCCGTATGCTTGTTTGCCACTCTTGTAGTATAAAAAAAAAAAGTGGTATTGAGTTGAAGCCCGTAGTATGTACCATGTGTGCGGCTCAGTGTACACGCATAAATAAGCTGACGTGAAGAGTATTGGGTACATTGTGCTTGGTCCGTTTAATTGGTGACAGTCGGACGGCGCTAACGAGGTGCGCGGGCGATGCGCGGCGCTGCAGCCGCTTTGTGCGGGCTTCACGTGATACCAATACAGTAAATATGGCAGCTCGATACTGGATCTGCTGGCAGCTCATTTGTTAGGATTCTGTCACGTTTCGTCGATGTATGTTAGCGATATTTAAAAATAACCAACCGAATACATGTAAAACGTTGAATGAGATATGACTGCGGACGAATTTATGGATATTTTGAATGTATGTTTGAAGTAAACTATAGTAATGTTAAAGTAGCTTGTAGTTCTAATTAAAATAAAGAAATATAGCGAAGTCAACTGAACTTTAACTAGTTTGAATTTTAACTTGGTATTTATTGTATGTATCTCAATGTGTTCATTAGACCGTCCGTGGGTCCGTCGTATATGCTCGCGCGACCAACTCGTACATAAAACGGAGTCTCGTTGCATCCCCAACGGGGAGCAGTACGGCGATAACTCCTTTTAAATTTGTTATTTTGTGTGCAATAAGAGACAATTAAACTACGTTACCAAGTTGGTCTTTGGTTTGGAGTTAATGATTAATAGCGGGCTGCGGGCCGAGATAGCGGGGCTAACGAGCTTATCTTATAATACGACACTCTGGCTTCGGGTAAAGAATTTATATTTTTTCGTAACTCGATAATTATAGAGCGCTGAGGCTGCGGTGCTGGCCAGTGCGGCATGTACCTACAGACTCGAATTCTAATCGCTCGGACGGTGCGGCTGGTTTGAGATAATATGATCCTAGTATTATATTTTATTTATATATAATATATATAAATCACGTGTCACGTTGTTTGTCCGCGATGGACTCATAAACTACTAAACCGAATTCAATCAAATTTGCACGGCGTGTGCAGTTTGATCCAACTTAAAAGATAGGATAGCTTACATCACAATTGTATTGTAGATAGATCGATGGCGCTACGATCGTGTTTCAGGAAATTTTACTTTTTCGCCCGGGCGAAGCTGGGCGGGACAGTCGATGTATTCCTTCGCCGTAAGCTCGTGGTGTGACTAATCACTGTACTTAAGTTCAGAAAAACTCATTGGTAGAGTAGCGAATCAAACTTGCTATACTAACTATAAATAAATAAAAATTAGTATATTAGCGATACTTCTGGTGTGTCCATAGGCGGCGGTAACCACTTGCCAGCAGGCGTGCCGCGTGCTTGTTGTAGGCAAACCTTATTGGCACAAGCATACAGCGATGTCTAGCAATGATTATTTAATAAAAGCGAGTTTTGCACACAAATAGCGATCTTTGTATTGCTTCATGCGGAAAGTTTACTCATCAATAAACGTAAAAATACATGGCATTACCATCGTTTTGGGAGTAGGTTAAATGTCCATAA
This sequence comes from Drepana falcataria, assembly GCA_945859725.1. Taxonomy (NCBI): domain Eukaryota; kingdom Metazoa; phylum Arthropoda; class Insecta; order Lepidoptera; family Drepanidae; genus Drepana; species Drepana falcataria. Next base: position 142,107 of record OX243937.1, read on the forward strand.
AATTAATTCAACTTCGCGGCCCCGGGCGGGATCACGGCCGCTCACGATCACCCATTATTCAAATACGCTTTGAGGAAAATATTTATTTATCATCATTGCTCCATGGATTTTTGTATTTCGGTTACATTGGTCTTGATTCGACGGTGCTTGGGTGCTCTTTGGACATCGGGCGCGTGCTCCTTGTCTGTTATTAAATTTGTAGTATTTTTAAATGCGGCCAGCTGACGTATAGCCCATCACACACTACAACATCCAGCGTGAATTTGCTCACAAGTGCATTACCCAGAGGCAATCTTCTTAGTCTGAGATCTGTTGTAAGAGCAAGAGTGCGTCAGATTGTTCCAATTATTAGTGTCTCTACTTATGCAGTACCCTATTGGGCATGTGCGACATCTCAAAGGACAAACGGACGCGGGATGCTACAACGTAATTCAATAAATAGCATAACTAATTACACGTAAAGCATCAAATAAGATTAAAGGGTATTTTTTATTAGGGTATAAGGGTATTATTAATAAGATTTGAGGAAAACTGAACTGGGTCTAGGAGGGAGATACATATCTAAGAGACACGTGCAGTTACCTGAGCTTATTCCTTTTGCAAATGGTTTCCAATGGCAACTCCCGCCATGTGGCGGAATACATTTGTATATGATAGCTAGCTGTGCTCCGCGGCTTCACCCGCATAACATTTGATTTCTTTGCTAGATTACATTTTCTGGATTTATTCCGAAATGAAACATATCCTATGTTAAGCCAGCTAATAATCTCTCTGCGAAATTTCATCCGTTCCGTAGTTTTAGCATGAAAGAAACATCCCTACAAACTTTCCTCTCTATACCTGTTTCCGCCAGTTGGCGGAACGGAACGCGGCGCGCGCGCTTTCCGATTAGCCGGTGACTTTTGACAGTGACGTTTCAATACAACCCATACAACAGTGCAGTTCCGGCCTCCGGCCGATATAGAAGTGCGGGTGTGAAGTCCGCCCGGGGGGAGTGCGGAGGACCCCCGTCCGAGGCGGCGCGTGTACTTAACTCTGCTCTTCTCTCAGCTCTCATTCTGCTCGATATACAGTGACATTACAGTTAGTTCGAACCCCGAGCCCGCGCGCATGAACTCCCGCCGTGTGTGCGTCTAACTCTTGCTTGATTCGATCCCCGCATAACGCTCATCGCGCATCACTGCTCATATTTCAGCTCGATAACTAAAAACTAGAAACTTACATAGACTTAGTGACATTGTGTACATCTCCAATAAGTGAAGGAAGAAGGAGTGTCCCGTGCCACGTGCCGCGTGGAGAACATCCATCAAATCAGGTCAGTTCACCTACTCTCGCCAGCCCATCCGTTCCCTTCACACCCCCGCTCATACCTCTCACTCCACTCATCAGCTCATCGAGCGACGAGGCCCACAAGGCCCCGTCAATACCTAATATTACTAGGATGTGCAAATATCAAATTAAGTAATATTAAAGCATGAATTGCCTGCAGTGTAAGCTGGAAGCCTAAACACGCTCAAGAGTACCGCTACAATGTCTGCGATTAGTAGTTGGCCGGGCGCGATGCTGCGCCACCGCCCCGCACGCTCGCACACACTGCTCCACTGCTCCACTGCTCCACTGCTCCACTGCTCCACTGCTCCACTGCGCTCAAGGCGAATTTCAAGACTTAAGTGAACACATATCACCGGACACATTTGGAAAATATATGCGCTGCTTGACTCTTAGGATAAATATGTTTTCAGTTCGCAGAAGGATATTTCATCTACACACCTCTGCCTACCCCCTTGGGGACTCTTTTTGAGAAGGCGTGAAAATATAATACAAAACATTGAATACACCACTGAGTGAATGTTTAATTGTGGTTACTATAAACACATTCATTTCAGTCATAAAGGTCACACAAGGCAAACATCGTGAAGGCTTCGTATACGAAAAACTATGTACGTATTATGTTCGAGACAATGGATGAAAAAATTTTGGGGAAAAATAATAAGTTTCAATTAATAATTATGAAACACAGTCTGTATAGCAGTAATGAACTCCCTAGTAGAACAGTTACAGCGAGCTGCCAACTATTGAATGGAGTGCAAAGCCGGGATTAAACTAAAGAGGAGACTAAGATAGGTTATTAAAGTTGGGCGAGCCTCACCGCGCAAGCTGGATATTGCGCGCGGAGGCTCCTGCGAACGAACTTAAAGACATGGGAGCAGGCCTCGTGCGCTGGCCACAATCTAATATATACATTGGATAAAATAATATTGATTTGATTTGAATAATTTGAATGATATAGAAAGAATGAGTGAAGAAAGATTGACGAAACAGATATACAAAGCAAAAGTGTGTGCAAGAAGAGGCAGAGGAAGACCACGTTCCAACTACCTAGATCAAATCGATCGGACGCTCAAGGACGGGAACGTCAAGAGTACTCGAAACCGACGAGCATGTATGAAGAGACTGATGAATGTGGACGAAGCGAAAGAGGTATGTAAGTCTAGGGAGAACTGGCGCTCTATATTCTCTGCCTACCCCGCTAGGGACTCGGCGTGATGATATGATTTTTTTACTCCTAATATATATATATAATTATATTTTGATGTCTTCTAAAACCTAAACTACACTAAGACTGTGATCACGTGACTCGGCGTGTTGGTTTGTATGTATAATCTCGTCCCGCTCGCACTAGTGAGCAGTGATGAGCTGGTAGCCCGCCGTGGCACAGCCCCTAGCTGGGAGGCTGTTTCCTCGTAGATACGCAAATCACTACATACATAGGTACTCGAGTACACATATACTCGCGCGTGTGTACGTCAATCTATAAAACCTTCCAAATTGTTTTCATGGAATCCCTTTTGTGTAACCAGGCGTGATATATTCAATAATTCCAGCAAATTGTCAAGGGTCTTAACGTTAATAGTGAGGGTTTGCCCTCCGAGGGCCGCCGAGGGCGCTCACATGAGCACACACTGATTTGCTGCCAAATGGGATTACATCATTACGTGCACTTAGGTGTTTTGAAATTGCTCCCGTAATTTTTGGCATCCATTGCTGCCAGGCGTAAAGCAAAACCAATAAGTTGCAGTTTGCCGCTGGGTTATGCTTCGCAATCAATATATATTTGTAGGTATGCAAACACCATACAAGCACCAATTTAGCGGGACATAAACGGTTACAGCGTTACCTGCGGAAGTGCGAGTCTCTGGCCTCATGGTAGGGGATCGTTGGAATACAGGACTACTTCCGGTTTGTTTTTGGATTTAGGGATGGCAGTAGTTATAAATAAGCACATAGTATTATCAGACATTTAAAAACGTATGTATAGTCAAGCTTCAGTAATAGTGATGGACTCGCCATCTGTAAGGTTGGAGTCAAAAATATACGTATCTCCGGCGGAAAGCGGGGATCTATAATTAAAAACACTCACGACTCAATTTACAATTAGTGTCAATTTACAATTAGTGACAGTCGCCTCATGGCACGCAAGCATCCCGCTTGTTGCGCCTCCATACCATATCGTCGTCAATTATGCAGGTACTCACTGCCGATAGCGTCAGCTTATATGGCAGCCATAACACTCTTGGATTAACCTTGTCCGTACCGTATAATGAGGTATCACTGTATTGTTTCAGACGCTTAGAGATAATAATTTACTCTGTAATTCACCTTGAGCCATCAACCAATTATTTTAAGGAAAGACAAACGCGTACTCAGATTAAGTTGCTTTTGAACCTTGCTGCGAGCCAAGAAGGCTGCAAGCATTATTATAATTGCCACATTACATTATACTATTTGTAACCATTTGGTGGTCTTTACACTAAAAAAAATGATTATCTTTGACACATGACAAAAAGCTATTTGCACTTTACATTAATCGTTCTTGGAGATATTGTTCATAAATCACCTTTTTGTAGTGGAGTGCCAAAAAGTACTCAACACGAGGACCCTTATAGGGTTTGAACCAAGTCTATGAACTTAAATCCCCTGAAGGTCAGACTGCCTCTTTATTTTTAAGAAGTACATAGGGTATGTTATATTATATTATTATATTATATAATTATAATTAATAAAATAAAATAAAATAAAATGAAATAAAATAAAACTAATAAAAATCAATAGATCGGACTCTCAAGGAGTAGGAGACTCTCAAGTTTCGAGTACTCTTAACGTTCCCGACGTTAAGAGTACTCGAAACCGACGAGCATGTATGAAGAGACTGATGAATGTGGACGAAGCGAAAGAGGTATGTAAGTCTAGAGAGAACTGGCGCTCTATACTCTCTGCCTACCCCGTTAGGGACTCGGCGTGATGATATGTATGTATGTAAAATAAAACAAAATAAAATAAAATAAAATAAAATGAAATAAAATAAAATAAAATAAAATAAAATAAAATAAAATAAAATAAAATAAAATACAATAAAATAAAAAAAAATAAAATAAAATAAAAAAATATAAAAAAAAAAAAAAAAAAAAAAAAAATAAATAAAAAATAAAATCCTCACGCCTTCCCGACCAATGTTTAGTACCGAGAAGGTACTTGGTTGAACTGTATGTGAAACACTAAAGGGTAAAATAAAACCAATAGTATTCCTGATCTGAGCCGGTATAATATAGAAAACAAACGCCGTCTACTACATTGTTTTATGTCTATTTGACATGAATATTTGTCTTTGCTATATACGTTTGTCTATAGTACTTGACGTATGTAACTTAATATTAATTGTGTTATAAACTATTTGGTATGGATGGGTTGCGTGAACATATCCCACAAGGGTCCCCGAAGGGGTAGGCAGAGGTGTATGGGTAATACCCACACACCCACTTTCCGCCAGAGGTATATTAGGTGCCAACGTGACATATGGCGAGTCCATCGCCGTTACTCAAGCACGACTATACATACGCCTTTGAATTGCTTCTCAGACGTATGCAGGTTTCCTCACGATGTTTTCCTTCACCGTAAAGCTCGTGGTGTGACTAATCACTGTACTTAAGTTTAGAAAAACTCATTGGTACAGTCGGGATTCGAACTTGCGACCTTTGCGTCGCAGGCAACTGCTCGAACCACTCGGCCACCACGGCACCTAAAATATTAAAAATTATAATATATATTATTATATTATTTATATATTATATTACATACTGAGGTTTCAGGTACATCAACTGCACTCATTCATAAGGATTCATTCAATAGGAACATTATTACAATAATGTTCCCTGGTCAGGGTCAGATATTTTTGCGTTCTTACGGAGCTGTGACAGGCTGAACAATATCGTATGTCATGAATGCTACGTATGCTGGACACCATTTCATAGAAGGGCTATGATTAGAAAGATATACATACATATCATCACGCAGAGTCCCTCACGGGTTAGACAGAGTATAGAGCGCCAGTTCTCTCTTGACTTACATACCTCTTTTGCTTCGTCTACATTCATCAGTGTCTTTACAGACGCTGCACTCCTCGGTTGCGAGTACTCGTTTACAAGATATCCTTCCTATCCTTGGGTCCCAGATCGATTTACGTAGGAAAATATACCTTGAAAAATATACACATAATTTTATTATTAGATAGCTGTCCCGCCCAGCTTCGCTCGGGTGAAAAAGTTAAATTGCCCGTAACACGAACGCAGCGCCACCTATTGGGTCCAATTGTAAATCTAAACCATTCTCGAATCTAGCTTAAGACACACAGAAACACACAGAAAGCTTCGCCCGGGTAAAAAGGTAAAATTCTTGAAACTCGATCGCAGCGCCACCTATCGAGTCCAATTTAATATAGCCTATGTTACTCGGGGATAATGTAGCTTTCCAAAGGTGAAAGAATTTTTGAAATCGGTCCAGTAGTTTCGGAGCCTATTCATTACAAACAAACAAACAAACAAACAAACAAATCTTTCCTCTTTATAATATTAGTATAGATATGCATTGCAGGAGGATGCTTCAATCTATATAGGTCGCTACGGGCTTACGGCCCGTTTGATGGTAAGCGGTTACTATGGATCCGGTATGGCTCGCGATATGCTTATTGTTTAGTATAATTTTAGGTACTATAACGTTTTGAAATTAAATACATGACATATTGTTGCTCTACGATCGCAAATAATTATAGTCTTAGATTTGACTCTTAAAAATCATTTGTGAACTGTCATTTATATTCTCACAAATGGTTTTATTATTAAAACTTATAAATATATCATACTCATTGTATACAAATGTTTTTCTTTCACGAAATAAAACACTTTGTTAAACCGAATAACGATCCTTGAAAAATGCGAAACCACAATTTTACTCACGTTTGTGTATTTTCTTGTCAATCCCTTTGAGAGTCAATCTGAAACAAAGCAAAATGATTGTATATTTCGTTTATTTTAAAAGAAGTCTATTGCTAGCAAGAAAATAGCTAGATCTGCGTAAGCGTTTTATAAGGTTATTTTTTCATATAAGACGGGATTTATTTAATGAATCGCAGCAAAGCACTGGGCAAGTACAATATTAGATAAAGATGCAACTTTATCTTCACGCCTTACTGCTGCGGTAGGCAGAGGGGCAAAAACACCCTTTTTTCGCCTGAGATATATTTAGGAATATTCCAATGAGCTTTTATGAACTTAAGTAAATTGAGAGACAACATGCATACGTTAGAAAAAAAATTCAAAGTCTTATCTATAGTCATGCTTGAGGCGACAGACTCACCATCTGTCACGTTGGCACCTTAAATATATCTCTGGCGGAAAATGGGTGTGCGGGTGCTACCTATACACCTCTGCCTAACCCTCCGGGGACCTTGTGGGAAGGCGTGAGGGTATAAATATAAACATACTATGATCACGCCGCGTTCTATTTGTGGAAGGCTGAATATATCAGATGGTACTGATGTATTAGCATAACCCTCATTGGTTTTGTATGCATAATAATCTTTGCTCGCCGTCCGTCGCTACGACAGCTGGATGCATTTAAAAAGGAAAACAAAAGAAAGCACGCGTTCCAGTATGTTTATTCGCGTGTCCCGTACGTCCAACTATGGACCAGTTTTACGCAACTGCGTATTTTAAAGCATCGTTCTTACAACATTTTAATGTTATCGGTGAAGAACTAAAATCATACCAACTGAAGTATCATAACTGTATATACACACATATCCTCATGCTGAGATCCTCGCGGGGTAGGCAGAGAGAGTATAGTGCCAGTTCTCCCTAGACTTATATTCTTCTTTTGCTGACATTATAATGCCAGGATATTTATAAAAACGCAAAAACAAGACTAAATTGTGAAGAGGTTTCTGACAGCGTTATTGGATTGAAAGTACAATAGCGCCGTTATTGTTCATGGCTCATACGTATTTGACGAAAGTCTTCTCATAGGTTCATTATGCTGAAATGTTTTAATGAATTATTTTGTTATGACTTGTTTCGACACACGTTTTCACCTGGTAGCAAATACAATAACTATATGTATGTCATTAATTTGTGAATGGGGCCACCGCGAATATTGCATGTGCCAGAGTAACGCTGGAAATAGTAGCAATGCTGTTGGCATGCGTTCCCCTTGAAAAATGTGCGGCGTAACGATATTAGAACGAACCCAGACTGAACTGGCGTATACAAGAGAGTCATTGGACAGAAAGGCATGTTACAACATTATTTCTTATCGTTGCTTTAGACATATAGAAAGGAAGACGAGATGATAATATTTAGGTAATTTCCCTCCTCTAATCTGACAAAACAAGGAAAACATTTCTCAAATACTTAAATGATTGTAAATCATCCCAGAGCGTACAATTGAATACAATAAATAATATAATATTATCCGGCGGGCGCGCGATGGTCAGAGGAGTTATTAAATAAGTTCCTCCAAGTCCAACGGCGGACTTTACAAGTTCGCGTGTATTTATAGAGATTTTATACAGCAGCCGAGCGTAATGCGCGCTACACCTTCCTTATTACTTTTAAATTATTGCCTTCTTAATTTCCTATGTGCTTAAAAGTTTACGATATTTTAGTCATAATAGCAATAATATACCGAAATCACTAGATTTTGAAACACGATTGCATATCCACACGAACCTAAAAAATACTTAGTTGTCTCGCCTGCTATCCTGGTATTTATATAAAGCGTTGTAAAATTACTTGAAGCGCACAGTAGACACTGTTTGGTAAAAAAATAGCGCTGCGGTATTAGACGACCACAGACAGGACTCGGTGATTAATTATGCTTTGTCCAGTTGAGTATACTAGCTGACGAAAAGCGCGTCATTTTCATCTGATAATACCTATGAATCTTCATATGAGTGTATCATGATTTGCAGACTTGACAATCAAGCCTGAGCAGAAATCAGTATTTTATAGGAAAACACGTTAGCGTATGTATAGAGAGAACTGGCGCTCTATACTCTCAGCCTACCCCGTTAGGGACCCGGCGTGATGATTTATGTATGTATTAAGATGTGTTAGAATTATAGTTTTTTTTTTATTCATACCTTTTTATTCGAGAAGATCATATATGGCAAGCTCGAATCCCGACTGTACCAAAAAGTTTTTTTCTTACGGCGAAGAAAAACATCGAATGGCCATTTGACTCCTGTATTCCCCTTCAGGGACGCATATTTTTGTTATAAATGCCGATCATTACAATACACAGCTTGATTTTGTATAACATATCCTTTGTGTTTCGCTGCCATCAGAGTATCAATAATAATAATGAATGGTTAGCGGTCACTTTTATCCGGGTATATATTCTGTTCTGCTTTATGGTTTTATTAACCAAGCGGATGCTTGTTTGTTTTTGTTGCACTATACACATAAGCTAACATTTTACGTAATAATAAAAAAGTCAACCATGAACATACTATATTTATGTGGCTACACTAGTTGGCTAAGTTTCATAACTAAAATCTTTATGCGACTTTTGAACTTCCTTTAAAAAACAAATTAAACATTGGAAAATAAGTAACCCCACAAGCGGGCTAACTTCAAGTTAAGTTAGTGCGGGGCGAGGGACACCGGCTGCAGCGCCGGAGCAATGTCGATCGAACTGCAACTTATTGAAGTTATTACTTGGAACTTGACTAACTTAAAATATCAGTTATTTACTTAAATCTTACCTTCAAGTTTTGTTTAAGGTAACAACATCAAATTAGGAAGGCTTATTTTCACTATAAAGTAGTTCTTTTCGCATGACGAGGAGATATATGGGATAGATATAGGGAAATAGATAGATCTAGAAAACCCTTTAATAATACAAATTTCAAGAAACAATGAAATTCATTGATTTTATCAGGATGTCAGGTGTGGATACTGTAGCAACAAAGTACGAGCCCCGAGTGGTGCAGCATGCGGGTCACGTGACCGCGACGCTCATCACCGGAAGTTATTCAATTAGAACCATCCGCTCTGCCCCCGGGATATCTGCGGCTCGCTGAATAATTCTAGTTTTTGTTGCTACATGTCTGCGAGAAGTGAGTTACGCCCTCGGATGGAACTGCATAATTACAAGCACACATTACCTGCCTACTGAAATTATTGACAAATACAATAAATTATTGTATTAAAATTATTTACGCCCTAGTATAGTAAATCGCTATTTGCATTAACAGATATAAAAACTTAGAGCAATACAGTGGATAGGATAGGATGGATACATCTTCATTAAGTGATCGTGCCGATGACTCACATCAAAATAGTCATTATAGCATCGTTATAGTTTCTATCGTTAAGGTAATTTTAAAAGCAGATGCACGTTGACCTTTGGCCTATGTGGTACATTTTACGTCAATGTTCATGCTGAATCAAGTATTCCCTAAATTTGCTGATAGGTCGACTCAGATAGGACGTCGCTATATTCATATGGTTTGCATCGTTGTTATCACCATTCCTTTTGTGCAAGTGCGTCTAAGTTGCACCGTTACAGTTCCCACACACGCTAGATTGTCCTTGATTGGGCCCCAGTGGCCTTATTAGCTTGGCGGCACGTCAGGCGTGTTACGACACCATCGCTCTTTTAGCCGATAAATTGCTTAGAATATACGTAACTTTGCAAGCAATCAATTTTGTTACAGATAATTTGTATATTGCGTAACAACATTCTGAGCTGAATTTGCATCGTAGCAATTATATACCAAATATCTGACCGGCGATTTGGCACGGTTGGCAGAGCCTTGCCTATTTTGATGGGTTCAAATCCGGCCCCGGCAAACAATTACATAATGAGAACATTTGTAAGTTGTCGGTCCGGGTGTATTATTAAATTTACCCAGATACCTTCACTACAACTGACCTTACTTGACCTTAGTACAGGCGTCTGGGAACTATGTAACCATTTGCATTGATGTATAATTGAAATGCATCGCATATGCTCACATTTGGTGTGCTCAGAAATATTTTGTTAGCTTATCTACTGGGTATTAATGTCCAGTATATACATATATATATAGTTAATATATATAGTCAATATTTATAGGTATATCACCACGCCTTCAACATGAGGGTTCTCTAAGGGGTAGGAAGTGCTTCTTTTTCGACGTTTTATAAGTGCCCATCTGGGCCTATGTGAAATAAAAAGATTTTGATTTGATTTGATTTGATTGGAAGATGTATGTAGGCAATAGCCACACATCCACTTTTCCATCGTCGTTTCTCAAATTATATTTTTCAGGACTATTATAATTTTTGAATTTCTTCTCAGACGTATGCACGTTTGGTACGTTAGGTACGATGTTATCCTTCACCGTAAAGCTCGTGGTGTAACTAATGACTGTACTTAAGTTGTATTTAAGTTTAGGAAAACTAATCGGTACTGTTGGGACTGGAAATTGCAGTGTTTGTGACTACTTGAACTATCCGGCCACCGCGGCACAAAAGTAATAGTGTTGAGGAGCATGCGCGTCGCTCGTTAAAACATCGTAAGTAACAAGCACTAGCCACCTCGTTAGGTATTCGCGGTGTTGTGCGGCTAAATCACAGCTCTCACATACAACCGCCCGGGCCACCACAATGGTGGTTTACTATATAATATATTAAACATACACTGTCTGTAACAATTAGGATAAATTCTGCCATTAATATCTGTTTAAATTCTGCTATGATTGAATGGATGATGGCGTTTAGCTATTAAACACATAATATGTTACGTATAACCTATTTTAATGAGATGGACATTTTTGAGATAGTTCTTCTTTTTTAGCTTCAGCATGCTTAGTATACGTTTACAGAATCACTACATGTCGTAAACCTCAAACTGTTGTTATTGGACTGGAATTTTTCATTAGACTTGGAAGGAAGGCTGCTGGGTAATTACAGTCAAACTAAAAATGTTTAGCTAGGTGCATTTCCGCCGGGCTAGAGCTACACGAACATGGCTAACTAGTATTAATAATATTCAAAAATTTAATACCGAACATCAGCATGTTTAGTGGCCCGACCACGGTGCGCTGTCAAAGTAACGTATTTGAATCGCCACCTTTAGTACTACGGCACGTGTAGCGCCAACTACACTACAGCTACGAAGCGCTACGAGCCATAGCAAGCTACGGACCGTAGCTCGTGCTAGTACTATGTTAGCGCATAGCGGTATAACTATTTACATTAGTCAACCGTCAATCCAGATCATGACAAAGAAGATAATAAACAATAGAAGTATGATACTATGATTAACACACATTGTTTAATATAAATTCAATAAAATATAAAGTAGCTCCGTGATCGACGGCTCGGACCTTTATTAAATCATGACAAGGCCTGGTAATGTCTTTTCTACATACATAAATGTCATCATGTCGAGTTCCTCACGGGGTAGGCCAATCGCCGATCACCTATTCTCCTTTGATTAACAGAGCTCTTTCGTTACCGTGTCACTTTCCTTGCCCCACGTCCGGAGGCATCATGTAGCACATTATCTATGTCAGTTAGCCGAATACTTCCATCGGATAACCGTCAAAAAGTTATATTTCAATCCCTTTGGGAAAAAATATTTTTTCAGGTTGACACTTACTGTATTCCTTTCCCGTTCGGCTGACATAGTGTACGCACGTGTGTGTGTGTGTGTGTGTGTGTGTAGTGACAATACGTATCGTGATGATCTGTTTAGATGTCACAACATAAAAGCGTATCCAAGAGATGAACACACATTCACATGTACCAAATTTGTTAGGATTCTAGTGGATGTAAGTTGATAACTTCACGGGCCTATGCGAAATAAAAATATTTTGATTTTGAAAAATTCACAGTTCGTCAGTTTCGAGAACTCTTCATATTTCCAGTCTTAAGTTTCCGATCCATTTGAGCTAGGAATGGAACGAGTCACGCCAAGTCCCTAGCGGGGTAGGCAGAGAGTATAGAGCGCCAGTTCTCTCTAGACTTACATACTTCTTTCGCTTCGTCTACATTCATCAGTCTCTTCATACATGCTCGTCGGTTTCGAGTACTCTTAACGTTCCCGTCCTTGAGCGTCCGATCGATTTGATCCAGGTAGTTGGAACGTGGCCTTCCTCTGCCTCTTCTTGCACACACTTTTGCTTTGTATATCTGTTTCGTCAATCTTTCTTCACTCATCCTTTCTATGTGTCCAAACCAACGTAACATGCCTTTCTTCATCTTTACAATCACGCCCTCATTCACGCCAGTTGATTTGCGAAGGTCTTCTAATGCCTCGTGTAAATAGGTCGTTTATTAAAAAAATATCTTATATGTGTGTTTGAGGCTTCGACTAATCCTAAGCACATTAGGTCGAGCAATTGAGTGCGTAGTGCTGTGAGCAACGCGAGCACATGTTGGCTATATACCTCCAATGTTGGCTATATATCCAATGTTGGCTATATACCTCCAATGGGCACGCACGTGGCGCGTCGCATAAAAAATAACGGCTTCATCGCGAACGAGCGGGCATCGATGCCGAATGAATTTCAATCGATAGCTGGTAATATCGGGGAGGTAGTGAAGCGAATATCTTCGTATATCGAACCCAAGCACAAACATATATACGAGCAATATACTTGCATTGTTGGATCTGTCGTGAGCAAGTACCTGTACCGAAACTAATTTTATATCAAGATGAGTTTTTTTTATTACATACATATCATCACGCCGAGTCCCTAACGGGGTAGGCAGAGAGTATAGAGCGCCAGCTCCCTCTAGACATGACAGATGGCGAGTCATCGCCGTTACTCAAGCAGGACTACACATACGCCTTTCAATTTCTTCTCAAACTTGCTTCTTCCTTTTGATGTTTTCCTTCAACGTACAGCTAATAGAAATACTTGTAATTACTGTACTTAAGTTCGGAAAAACTCATTAGTTTAATCGGGATTCGAACTTGCAATCTTTGTATTGCAGGCAACTATTCGAACCACTCGGCCCCCACGGCATAAATACTACGTACTATATTCAGAGCATCTAAGTGTACATAATATTTCCATTGCAACTATAGTTTCGTTGTTCTTTGCTTACCAGTCCCTTATTTCTTTAGTTCTTTGTTGAGCAGGACGGGTGCTGAGCCAGTTTGTGAGGAGGAATCCTTGTACAATAGACACTCGCAATAAAACCTATAAAATGTATATCTAACCTCAATATCAGGAAAGAGAATACGTAATGAACATTAGGAACAAAGGCGTGTGAAAAGAGCCGATACCAAATTGTGTAGGTGCGAAATTGATGCTATTCGCCGCAACAACAAATTTGAACCTTACACCGTATCAATAAAGTTTCATTTTTGTTCCGGTTGCAGTTGTTCGAATGTAACAAATATTACTGCTAACGTAAATCTTACCCAAACGCGAGGGTTGTAGAGTTCGATATTGGTTGTGAAATTGCTGTTAAAAAAGTAGGAATCGAAGATAAGTGAGGTGGTGCGGCTCTCACGCTGAAATATTAGTGTTCTGAAGGTTTCCTTTGAAATCGCGTGTGTTGGTGCACCGAAGCTTTTGTTCTTCTGTTTGAACATTTTTATTAGCTACGGCGTAGTACTGCTACGAGGTACGGACATGCTACGAGGTACGGACATGCTACGAGGCTTGGCCGCTGTATTTTAAGTCTCTATTTCGGGAAAATCTGAATTCAAACAAGCAACTTGGTTGGGTGTTCAGTATAGCGCGTAGCAAAGAATATACGAGAGTGCGATGTTGCACATTGAATAGTGTTGTTTTATTCACTACAGGAAATATATATAAATAAAATATATTAACATTATTTGTTATCTCATTATACAATAGTTGATAAGATATTTAAATATTTTAAGCATGTTCTTTTGAAACTGTAATTAACGCTTGGGTAGGGTTCCGTTCCAGCAATGAAGACAATTTCCACAAATTTTCTAAATTTCACAAGGAACAATTTTACTAGCGGATATGTGAATAAACTGCGGCAGATACTAAATAAGTAAATACTAATTCCCAGTAAAGTGTGGGCACCATAACACTTCAGCTTATGCTAACAGGAGCATAATTGAGACGGCGATAGGTGCAAACATTTATGAAATAGCTTATACGTAAACTGACGGTGAATTTAAACAAATCTCCATACATATTAATATGTACGTTACAAGTGTTAATTGAAGCTCTGCCTTTGATGTTACTCAGCCAGGTGAAAAGTCCACTTTACTCGAATCAAAGACTCGCTAAAACGGGAATCGAATTCTAAAGTAAGTAAACAGAGTGAATACCTAATTAAAGTAGGATCGATCATGCCCAATGCAAATATTGATTACAGCTGCAATACGTTAAAGAAACACTTTTATACCTAAACGCGGCCTGCCTAATGGTAAGCGGTTACCACCGCCTAAGTTAACTTAACAAGTGGAATATTATGGTCACTTAACCGTTTCAAATATCTATGACCATTATTTTACTCGGTAGAGTAAAACGGTCTTTCTATTATATCAAAGAATTTTCCTTCCGCGTACGCTTCGGTTGCCTTACGAACTCCGCGCTCAAGCCACCCATGTAAAGAGTACAGGAAGGGGTTTTAAAAATCCTGTTTCATCCTGCACTTTCGACTACTTAAGTTTACCTTTGGTGCTACCATCGTTGGCACCACCAGGCGGGTCATAGCCATAGCAGGCCAGACGGCAAGTCTCTCTCTGCATGCACAACTTCCTGCTCATAGCTTCGTTCAGCATTGTGATAAACTGCTCTAAAACGTAAGGAAGTCATTAAGTATCATTAATAAGTATTTACCATAAATTGAAAGTATATGGAAGAGGTGGAGTGGAAGATCACATTCCAACTTCCTAAATCAAATCGATCGACCACTTGGAGATATCGAGAGATACACTACTTGCATAGTACCGTGCGGGACTGGGCGTCCCACAAGGGTACCCGATGGGGTAGGTACCCGCGCACCCACTTTCCGCCGGAGACATATTTTAGGTGACGGCGAGTCCATCACTGATGCTCAAGCACAACTGTACATACACCTTTCAATTTCTTCTCAAACGTTTGCAGGTTTCCTCTAGATGTTTTCCTTCACCATAAAGCTCCTGGTGTGACTAATCACTCTACTTACTTATGTAATTTTTTCATTAAAACGCATATCGATATTGATACATTGATCAAAATTTACGTTATTGTGGTTGGAACTGCATTAAAATATGCTACAGGATGGGCATCTCATGTAAGCTTTGGAAAAGTCATATTGTATCTTCTTTATACGTTTAAAACAACCGCTAGAGGGGCCACAGATGGTATCTAACGTCACGTAAATAATAACAATTATAGTAATTGGAGCAACGTCAATGTTACTTCGATATATTCGTGCTTAAGCACGAAAACATAAGTAAAGCTATCAACTGATAACCAAAACCTTGAAGTAATTCATGTGAAATGGTCTCATAAAAAGAACTCTAGAGAGTTGAGTCGCTCAAAAGATATCAAGTTGAGATGTAAATACAAGAATACATGGTAATAAGTTACGCAAACGACGTGCGGAGAGAAATAATACATGAATATAAGCAAAAACGCTTTGAACACGCTTCGTTTGATGTTCCTTTGGAACACGGAAAAAATCCTCCACTGTTGGAAAAGTTTCACCTCCCTTTAACTTTCAAACTGAATTTACATGTCTGTACACGGTTCAGAAACGTTAGTAAATTAACACCAACAACTTTGACATGAATTGACGCGAAGGGGTAATTAGGGTCCGATAGAGAACACAACTAATGGTAAAAAGTGTAGCACTTGAGTGGGGAATGGCTATTCAAAGGCAGTGACAGTGAAAGGTTTCTTGTTATGTGATTTTTTGTGTGTCGAATTGCAGTAACAGTAGGGGTGAGGTGCGTGTGGAGGAAAGGGGAGGGACGGCCGGGCTCAGGCGTGCGCAGCCGGCAGTACCCAACGGGCCGCCGTGGAGAGCGGGTGTATGTGGCGAGCGTCCCGCTACTCGGCCCCACGTTGTGCGCCACCAATTTACCCGCGACGCCGGCTTTGCTTTTAGTAACACACAATATTGTTGACTTCCATTGTGTATCAAGTGCAGCGATGTATCTGTTAATAAATGGGTTGTATTTTATAGTTTTGTGATCTGTGTCAATATACATAACAACGTTAAAAGTTAAACTTCGATTTAAAAATTTTCGAAAATTGCTAATATAAACAAATAAGTGAGTATAAGCAAGTAAGGTCTGTGTATGTAGGGGACTCTGTATGTGCAGTGAACACGTGCTATTGTGACCTTATAGTGGAACTCGGCGAGACTGTAAGTACTTATCCTGTTGTTTGTTTCTAATTAACCGGTCTGTCTATATCCAGGTAAAACTAATGTTTTTTAATTAATTTCATATACATACTTATATATACTCTCCGCTCTGGTGAGGATAGTAAACTCTCACCAATGCGGAGAGAAAAATGTGAACCAATTTCTCTCGCATCAGTGAGCCACAAATTTGGCTATATTTTATGTGCTGCGCAACTCTAGGAATCAATCTCTCTTGAGTAAATAGGTCAAGTGAATTGATGTCTTAGTCTCTGGTCATTTGTCGCCTCACCATTATTGAGAGGCAGCCATCTAACATACTTTTTTAATTTATTTTATTAGAATAGATGACAAAAAACAAATGCTTACAAGAAATCTTTACGAATAAATATTTAGAGTTAGGATATAAATTGGTCCATCGTCCAGCCTCAATATCAATATTTCCGAAGATAGTAATTTGCCTTTTCTTCCAGCCATCGGTGGTAGGCACTAATATCTGTAGCAACTAGGAACTTGTACTTGCAATGTAACAATTGTACTTGCAATGTAACAATTGTAACTAAAACTAGTGCAACTGTTAAATGCCACTACAAAGTGATGTTATAATTATTATTGTTATAGGTAGATGTTATGTTCAAGTATAAAACATTGGTTCGAATGAGACGGGAAAGTAGACTCGGGTTTCCCTCGAGACAGGAGACATTATTTGTTTTCTAACTTAGGAAACTTTTGTTTTTCATATTCCCCGAGGAATTAATTAACTAAGGATTACTTTACAAATAAAAAGATTCGTACTTCGTCGGTTCATTAACTCTCCATTTTTAAATAGCTTATAATTTAATATTTATAATATAATTGTGTCGACATTCGAGACTTTGCTGAGAGCTTACTTGATTAATATTCTAGTGGACTATCATATTACAAGCGACTTAAAGGATCGCTGAAATATATATCGTATAATATTATTAATTAATAAATTAAAAGAGCCGTGGTGGCCGAGTGGTTCGAGCAGTTGCCTGCGACGCAAAGGTCGCAAGTTCGAATCCCGACTGTACCAATGAGTTTTTCTGAACTTAAGTACAGTGATTAGTCACACCACGAGCTTTACGGTGAAGGAAAACATCGAGAGGAAACGCATCGAAAAGAAATTCAAAGGCGTATGTATAGTCGTGCTTGAGTAACGGCGATGGACTCGCCATCTGTCACGTTTGCACCTAATATACCTCTGGCGGAAACTGGGTGTGTGGGTATTACCTATACACCTCTTCCTACCCCTTCGGGGACCCTTGTGGGAAGGCGTGAGAATATTATATATAATAATATCATAATATATTATGATATTATTAATAGATTAGTTTCATGACAAAATTACCTTGAAATAGAGACTTCCCTATATCGGGTACCCACGTACCGCAGCGCTCTAATATCTATATAACTTGTGGCCGGATCTGTCGTCCTTGTATCCGTCTTTTGGTCACCGGCGAAGGTGCCGCTAGGATGTAACCAATCCAAGATGATGCTTCGACCGTGTTTCACATAAAGATATAAGTTTATTATCACAATCACTTGTCTTGTCCGTGTGTATATTATATTAAAAGTATATACATACAGGAAAGCAACAAAATGGTTCAGGTAAAATTTACCTGACCTGTAATTAGTTATATCTTGTGGGCTTACCACGAGGGTCCGAAAAGAAATGGAGACGTATAATTAAATAAACATTTCGCCGGAGATATATTGAGGTGCGGATGTGACAGATGGCGAGTCTGTCGCTGTCACTTAGGCACGTCTTCTGCTCGAACGCATGAAAGTATTGTTACGATGTTTTGTTATCGTAGAACAGTAAGAACTGAGGTTTGAACCCGCAACCTTTACTGTATAAGTATCTATTTAAGACACTGAAACATAGCGGCTTAGTTAGATGCAAGAACATAAAATAGCAGGTACACGGTCGTAAGAATTCTCTGGCAATACAAACTCAATAAAACTTGGAGTAAACTTTATAATCGAAACAGAAGCAATACATCATTTGATTGTTGAAACAAAGTTCTTAGCATTACAAGATTGTAATACTAAAGAGGGGAAACAAATTTTAACCCTAGAGGAAGCAATTTATCACATTGAGATATAAGTCGACAAAACAAAAAAGCTGGCACTCC
Organism: Drepana falcataria; assembly: GCA_945859725.1. Classification (NCBI taxonomy): domain Eukaryota; kingdom Metazoa; phylum Arthropoda; class Insecta; order Lepidoptera; family Drepanidae; genus Drepana; species Drepana falcataria. The sequence goes on from OX243937.1 coordinate 160,939, forward strand.
GATGGAGATTAATATTACAAGCCGTTTTCCCTCTCTCGTCGGATTGATCCGAGACTGTTTGGGGAGGTTCATCGCTCAATATCTTTCATAATACAAATATTGTGGGATGGAACTTATTAATCCCGGGTGAAGGATATCAGGGCGGGGATTAGAATGGTGATGTAGGTGACCTTTAGGAAATGTTACAAATCTAATACGGACTCGGAATTCTCTGAAATTATTCCTAAGCCAATATCTCTTCCACTTCAAACAACGCAGGCAAATGATAGATATCTTCTGAGCAAGTTGTCAAGTACCTGGCCTCTGTGTCCCTCGGGGGACTGCTGTTCAATAAGCTATTACTTGTCTTGAGTCATTTATTTATAGTCTTGGTAGATAGTCTATTAGCTCGCGTATTCCGGATAATTGTGAATTATAATTATTATGAAATAGGTAATGTTGTTTTATTTATTATGAGTTGAGTTGTGGTGGCCGAGTGGTTTGTGTAGTCGCCTGTTAAAAAGCCTATATATTGTAGGTTTGTTTCAATCCGGACGCTATCAATATTTTGTATAAACTTAAGGCCAGTGATTAATCACACTATGACCTTTACGGAAAAGAATAACAATAGGAGGAAATCTGCATTCGTTGAAAAGAATTCAATGGCGTATGTATAGTTGTACTTGAGCAACGGCTAACCTATCTGTCACAATATATCTCCGTAAAAAAGAGGGTGTTACACCTGTACCTACTCCTCTGAGGATCCTTGAGGCAAGGCGTGATGATAATGTTAAGCAAAATGATACCCGTTTCCCAGTGTAGTAGTGTGAAATCACTGGTATAACACAATTTGAAAGCAACTTGTGTATTGTATTCGAATGGAGCATAAGCCGGTTACAAATTCTAATCATTACTAAATACCAATGCTTAATTAAATACGACTAACTATTCCAAAAACAATACGTTCGGTAAACAGACAGAACAGGAGGGTCCTTACAATCTGGATCACAAAGGTTCCTCTCTCGCAGAAATAGATATATTGCAAATAAGACGAGGGTAGACCTTTGAACTTGGAATATTATAATGTATAAGAACTTTGCTGCCAAGTTTAGGCTAAGCTTGTAGAAAATTAAATAAATCCACTTGACAAGACCGGAAAATAGTAGCAAAGGGCACGAAGATTAATGGGGATAGCTGGCGACAGTTTGATTGTTCTGGACGAATATTTGATGAGTTCAGCCCTCAACTGCTCAGACACCGCTTGCCTCTGGGCGGCTCCGGCACCTAACATTATATATCATACTTTGGAAGGTACATTCTTGCCTCCTAAATTAGTATACAAGTAATAAGTGATTAATCTTATCAAAAGGTTTTGCGCAAAAAGAATCATGATGAAGGAGCTTCAAAGCGTTTGAGAAGAAATTAAAAGTCCTATCTGAAGGAGGCCCCGTTCCTTTCACCAATTCGTTATCAGCCTCGTTGTCACCAAAAATATTTATAATAAATGCGGGTGTCGTAAGTTGCCACTTAGGAACCTCAGAAATTCATAAAGGATTGCGCTGTAAACTCTCTTTGATGTTATTTTTCCATATTCACAGGTTAATGTGCTCGACCACCTTGAAGAAGCTACTTAATTAGTTTAAATACCGAAAGACTTCCAAGGCCAGTATACGCTTTGCAATCATTTAGCGACCTTAAGGGAATCTAGAAGCGATCGTCAGGGCTATTAGCATTAATAATGGTGCCTCAGTAGGGGCTATTAAGTCCACCGCGGGACTATACTTTAGGTAGGTGCTCGATGCTGTAGGCCAGATGATGCATTGCGATATTTGTGTTTAACCACTTACCATACACAACCAATTAATCATTCGTTAGCTTAGACAAAATCATCTCTTGAACTGTTCCGATTCCGCTCTCAGTCCAGTATGTGACTGACATTTTTATGGTCTAAAGTTTTTTCTATATTTTTGTTTCTATTACTACCCTTAAAAATTATAACTTACGTGATAAAATAGTTTCTTATGACTCTTTAATCGTAGCGCCTATATTCTCTCAGTAAGCTGTGAGAATATAGGCGCTTTACTGACTCTGCCTGCCCCGCGAGAGACTCGGTGAGATAAACGTATATGCATATAGGTACATGTGTATAACATGTGATGGTATCAATGATTCCATTGTTGTTGCTAATCCCTCCTGCGGCGGGCGCGGCGAGTGGTTCGCCACGATCACCTGCGAGCCGTTCACTGGACCGAGAGGGCAGGCGGCCCTATCTCGAAGCCTTCACAGAAAGCCTGAGGTTTATGCGACGTTCTTATAAATGAGCCGATGGCACAAGATAAAGTGTCTATCGCGGCTCCAGCGATTCCTCCAAATGCGGAAATTCCGGATTTATCTCCAGATTACATCGAGTTCAACTGAATGTCAAGGCTTTCCGGAACTTATTCTACTCTCAGAGGGAATGCAATGAGGAAAGGATATTTTGTTTGTAAAGGAATAAATAAAACACTGGTTGTATTGATATTATTGCGGTCGTTAATGACACGACATGTTTTAAAAAATATACACGACTGTAATCTATAAAAAAATATGCTAAATCAATGAACATTTAGACTTCCACTGCCTGACATAAAACATCCTGTAAAATAGGATACACCACATTCCCTGTTACGTGTGTACGTGTATGAACATACATTCATTGTGTAACATCCCAGGGCGCCCAATACGCGAACTCAAACACAAAGTTCGCACATGGCTCAAATCGTTGGGTTATTTGAAAATTTAATAAATTACTACCCTTACACACATACACAAAAGACGCACACACTCACACATAAACGCACACATACGCACATTATATATGACAATTACGATAGGTAATATGACGCACCTTTTAACTTTTGTTAAAAATAACAACACAGAAAGTATACCTGTATTATAAACAATTATAATTAAAATACTGGCAAATATGTAATTGAAAATTATAATTTACATACTGTAATGTACGTATGCCCGTGGGTATACAAGACCCAACCCGGCTTCGCACGGGTACCATACATCCTTCCAACCCCCTGTACTTAAATAGCTGTACCAAGTGATGAATCTGTAACACGCACTCGTGGATGGAGGCGTAACCGTCCACAGGATGAATATAAGCGCTAAGTAATTAAACATTTGCAAACTGAACTTAATGCGATAAAACTTTAAGGATCAAAATTTGTCATACCAAGTTTAGCACGTATTTTCAAAAGGAGTTTCACATACACGTGTTGCATTATGAACTTTGTCGAGAGTTTAAACAAAAGATAATTTAAGGAACATGTTTAAACATACTGAAATGAAGAATCGTGGCAGCCCATTGCAAGTTCAGGCTTCGGCTGTATGTACTTAAGGGTATTTGTGATCCAACAATTTGATGTGAACAATTGTTTATCATATCACAATCCTGCAATTCAAAGAAGTATGTAAGATACGATAGTATGTGAGATAAAGAAGTATGTAAGATACGATAGTATGTGAGATAAAGAAGTATGTGAGATAAAGAAGTATGTAAGATACGATAGTATGTGAGATAAAGAAGTATGTAAGATACGATAGTATGTGAGATAAAGAAGTATGTAAGATACGATAGTATGTGAGATAAAGAAGTATGTAAGATACGATAGTATGTGAGATAAAGAAGTATGTAAGATACGATAGTATGTGAGATAAAGAAGTATGTAAGATACGAGAGTATGTGAGATAAAGAAGTATGTAAGATACGATAGTATGTGAGATAAAGAAGTATGTAAGATACTATAGTATGTGAGATAAAGAAGTATGTAAGATACGATAGTATGTGAGATAAAGAAGTATGTAAGATACGATAGTATGTGAGATAAAGAAGTATGTAAGATACGATAGTATGTGAGGTAAAGAAGTATGTAAGATACGATAGTATGTGAGATAAAGAAGTATGTAAGATACGATAGTATGTGAGATAAAGAAGTATGTAAGATACGATAGTATGTGAGATAAAGAAGTATGTAAGATACGATAGTATGTGAGATAAAGAAGTATGTAAGATACGATAGTATGTGAGATAAAGAAGCAGAAATGGGAGAGTATATTATATATATGATGTGACATTCGAAAATGTATTTGTAGAGTATAGGTATACATAGGTGTGCCAAGCAAGTGTTTTGTGCTTATTTAAAGTTTGTTTGGCAGTTGAGGTATAATGGGGCCGTGTCCCGTGCGTATAATACCTGCGGAGTGAACGAGCGCGACAATCAGGCTGGTAATTTATTGGGTCGCCCGAAGACTGACCGGCGCTTGGAATATACGGCCGCTGTGTGCTGTTGATTTATTACTTCATGAAAAATACGAGCACCCTTTAAACATGTGTTACTGCCGCGGTGGCTGTGTGCCGCACACAGCTTTTCTTAAGTAATATTACAAATTTATAGCACAAATACCGTTCGTTAAATAGCATATAAATCGCACTCGTACGTTGGAAAAATACGAAGGAAGCTTTCTTCAATCTTTGAAATTGTATATCTTGTTTTTACCCTCATATTGTCGTACATAGCTGCTGGTTCAAAGGGTAATATTATAGGATAAAAAGTTTTTTAAATCTACTAATATAACTGAATAGGCTTCAATGGGGAGGGCCGTGGGTCTCCACGCCACCTTACAAGGGTCCCCGAAGTGGTAGGTTTTTCTTTTCGCCACCACTTTCCGCAGAGATATATTTTTTTGGGTGCCAACGTGACAGATGTCCAGTCCATCGCCGTTACTCAAGCATGACTATACGTCTTTGAAATTCTTCATAAACGTATGCAGGATTCCTCTCGATGTTTGTGATCAATAAACAAGCTGTAAAATATAACAAAACACCGACCTTAATAATATGTACTCGAACGTGCTTTATGCAACAAAACAAACAATTTAAAAACCTCTTTCGTGGGATGTTTGCATCTGTGCCAGCATCACCAAGACGCACTTCTCTAATAGTTGAGTGGACCGTAAAAAGCTGATGGATTACGAGCGTTAGGAAAAATATGACCACCCTTTAAAACGCTTGGTATTGACCCTCACGGACAAAACCCTCTAAATAAGCCTCTCTCGCTGGGATGCTCGTAAATCTATTTGCATTTCGAGCGCATCATAAAAATACAGTTATGTAAATCAGCGGGAATGTATAAGTAACTGGGTCTGGTGCAAATGTCATCCGGCTAATAACTCCTGCGACTAATGGAAATAAGCTGGTTGTTTTAATTCGCTCCAACTAGCGTTTTTAAAAGGATTGGCTCTTGACGCTGCGATCCACAGGTGAGCAGCTCTCTACTTCACCTCTCATGTGAGCAGCGTGCACTTACAGGAGGCGATAGACTTATTTTTCTTGTCGGTTTTTTGCATTATCTTGTCGAGTGAATTTTATGGAGTAACTGGCATATTTCTGAGATGAAATTCAAAGACGTATGCTTAATCGTGCTTTATACCGGTGGCAGAGTGTATCTTCATATCAGCGGTGGAGATATGAGTATGTGCGTTCCTTAATGGTATTCTTTAAATGACGATAATTATAAACAATAGAAATTTGAATCCATAGACGATTATCCAAAATTTTATATTGTAATTAAATAGTAATAATAGATCATGGTGGTTGATGCGGCAAATGCTGTGTGCGCGATGCGTGCGACAATAATATATTGATGAAGAACGCGCGGCCGTCGATGGCGCGGTCACGTTGCGGCCCGTATTCTATCGGCCCGATTTATGGAGCCGTCGAGACCGGGCAATGAATTATGGCCCCGGACTGAAGTATCAAATTAAAAAGTAAACCACGCCTTGTGCGCCCGCAGAATAAAATATATGTATGGAGGCTACATAAATGGCGTACACGAGGACGGGATTGTCAGGATGGAAGAAGACACGGGGCTTACCCTTTTGCTTACAAAGAGCGCGCCAGTTCTCTCTAGTCTCACATGTCTCTTTCACTTCATCGGAATTTATCAGTCTTTTAACACATCTTAGAGTAATCATGACATTCCCGCCCTTGTACGATTAATTTGATCTAGATTGTTGGAACGTGGTCTTCATGAGGCTCTTGTTCAATACATGTAAAACATATCAATAATATACATTAATCTCACGCCTTCTCACAAGGGTCCCCGAAGTGATCGGTAGGGTATGTAGGTAAGTATCCACACACCCACTTTCCGCCAGAGATATATTCTAGTTTCCAGCATGACAGATGACGAGCCCATTGCCATTACTTAAGCACGACTATACTATACGCCTTTGAATTTCTTTTCACTCGTATGCAGGTTCCCCCTGATATTTTCCTTCATCGTAAAGTTCGTGGTGTGACTAATCACTGTATTTAAGTTCAGAAAAACTCATTGGTACAGTCGGGATTCGAACTTGCAATTTTTGTTTTGATGGCAACAATCGAATCACTCGGCCACCAACCACATCTCTCATAAATAACTAATATCTTAATTGTATGAATGTACAACCTCGTCACCTTGCAGAAGCTTCATATGAATTGTTCTCCTTGCCCCGAGTTAATGCATGGGCCACTTTGATAAAGACTTAACCCGCTTCATAATATATGGGTATACTTAATAGTCGTATTACTCTTTAGTTGGTCTAATTACCCTAGTAATCCTCGGGGATGTAATCTGACAAAGTATCAGAGGGCGCGACGAGGGTTGACCTTGGCAACGAGCCCTGCGGTCACTCTCAGCCGCCATACACTCACACACTACACTACACTTACTCCATCACATTTAGTATAACTATTCACAAACTCAGTCACTTCATTATGTTGCCAGCCTTCAGCCTTCTACATAAACGCATGATATAATCTTCACTAATATTATAAAGTTAAAGGATTTGTTTTTAAGCTTACGAATAAGTCTTTTACTAATTAATATTTTATTTTATTTTTTTTATTTTATTTTATATATAATCTACATTACTTACAATATTATATAAAATTGTAAGTAATGTAGAGCAACTTTTTTTTCCACCATTGCAAAGCCACGTTCTTCCGAAATAACATGAGCGATACATACATATACTCATAATATTACATTGAAATCTCTACATTAATGTTAGCAAATCTAATTTATCGCGACTAAAACTATGGGACATCTCTAGAAATATATAAAAACTAGTTGTCCCGCCCAGCTTCGCTCGGGTGGAAAAAAAAAGATGGTGGCGCCACTTATCGGGTCCAATTGTGAATCTAAACCATTCCCAGATCACCTTAAACACACACAAAAAATTTCATTAAAATCGGTCCGGGCGTTTAGGAGGAGTTCAGTGACATACACACTCACAGAAGAATTATATATATAAAGATAGTCTTGAGACGTTTTCGAGAACTAATGCAAATACAAGGAGTGATCTCTTAAATTATGTAGGAAACATTAGCATACGAATACAGAGAGCAATATAATGATACACTTAAAAAATGTATGGTTCCATCATCGTAAAGTGGTATTTGTCTAGTTCCAACGCGTAGCCTACGTATTAGAACAAGCGTAACAGGGCTTGACTGCTGTCTGCTCTGGGGGCCTCTATGCGTGCGTATATATTATATTTATATAATAATAATATAATAATATATCCTCACGCCTTCCCACAAGGGTCCCCGAAGGGGTAGGCAGAGGTGTATAGGTAAAATACCCACACACCCACTTTCCGCCAGAGGTATATTAGGTGCCAACGTGACAGATGGCGAGTCCATCGCCGTTACTCAAGCACGACTATACATACGCCTTTGAATTTCTCCTCAGACGTATGCAGGTTTCCTCTCGATGTTTTCCTTCACCGTAAAGCTCGTGGTGTGACTAATCACTGTACTTAAGTTCAGAAAAACTCATTGGTACAGTCGGGATTCGAACTTGCGACCTTTGCGTCGCAGGCAACTGCTCGAACCACTCGGCCACCACGGCTATATTATATTATATTATATTTATTATCTATATATTTGCATCATAATATAAAATTCATATACATTATCATCACGCCGACTCCCTAACGGGGATGGCAGAGGGAATAGAGCGCCAGTTCTCTCTAGACTTGCATAGCCCTTTCGCTTTGTACATCTGTTTTGTCAATCTTTCTTCATTCATCCATTCCTATTTGTCCGAACCAACGTAACTTAACTTGCCTTTCTTAGTCTTTACAATCACACCTTCGTCCACACCAGTTCTCTTCTTCTCTTCATTGTGGATTCGATCTAAAAATATCGTTACGCTGCTTACATTTTTCGAACAGTTAATATAAAATATAAAGTAAGTAAGTTCTGCCTTTAAACGTTACGGTGTAAATGCTCGAAGCTAGGAGCATTCACTGCATGCTTAAACCTCAAGCGAAGCACTCGTTAATGCCGACATTTTCGACAAAGAAAACAGGTTGCCTTTCTCAAATATCGAAGAAAATATGTCTTGGAAAATGCAGAAAATATATTTTAGATTTCGTTCGTTAAAGCCGTATATGCAGTCCAGACTCACGTAAGGGTGCAGACTTATCTCAGCTGATCGAATCTGAAACGAATGTGGTTAACGTAGCTTTGGCTTCGCGAGGGAACATTTGGAACGACATGTTAATGCCGGGCCCCGTTACATGAAAAGTATATACCTATATATCGTATAACAGCGAAAAATAAAAAATAAATGATACAAGGATTTGTACTGCATTGATCTAATCCTTGATACCATGGCATCGTGAACTTTTTTGTTTCGCTACTTCCCGGAACACTTAGATCCCCGCAAAAATGAAACCATGTTTACATACATTTGTGCAAACAGAAAGCCAATATCCTCCTAAAATATTAACAGTATATGGTACTGAAATAAGTTAACGATAATATAAATTTGTAAAAATGAAATTAAATTGACATTGTTGTAGCGCGTATTTTGAAATTAATTTAAGCAAGCTGCTACATAACTTAGAACGCGGGATACTGACGACATCAAAATAATCAACATTACTGGCTGTATTATTTTTATTGCAAGGATGACGGGTCAATGAGCTGTCATTTTAATCATTAAATCACACGAGAATCCAGGCATGAAATGCAAAACTTAATAAAAATACCTAAATAGCCAAATTATCGAGAAGAGCGATATCTTTTGCCAGCCCCAAAAAAGACTTTCACTTACAGCAACATACGTGGCCTCTCCTCCATAAATTCCTTTCTGGAAAATTGGATTTAAAAGTGCTGAAGCTTGGTATACCAGTGGTTTGGCACTGAAGTGTATTGAAATTTCAGTGGAAATTCTTGCGCTTATTGCCGCTTATGTGCGAATAGCTTTTATTTGCCCTCGACTGTTCCAGGACGCGTGTTCGTCGATACTAACGTACAATAATGAGGACTTGGCCAAAACATTTTGTATATGCAAGTCAAATATCATTGATTAACTTAATAAAAAGTTGTTATTAACCCCGCTGTCTTTTATATAACTTGGGCCTGATGTACAACCATTACTTAATTATGTACTTAACTATGTATGTAGTTGATCATTTTTATTCATATTATGTTATGTTATGGCGAAAAGCCGTCATCCAGATGGTGGCAAACAAACAGGACACTAGCTTATACACGAGGACTGAGGAGGTCCTCGGATGGGCGGTAGGTGCCAATATCGAACCTCTGCCATTTCTCTCTAACGACTTCAATTACACGTCTTTGAATTTGCAATGATTCCAAATGTCTAACAATACATGTCACATAGTAGTTAAAGCTGGGCCCCGTGCTTCTTTGTAACATTAGTAAAGACAACAATTCCAAGAATATTCATCATTTGTAAAATGTCTTTGAATGTTTCACTCAACCTCTGCCTACCCCTTCGAGGACTTTGTGGGAAGGCGTGAAGATATATATAATTAAAACGTACATTGGGAGACTAGAGGAATACCGTAGACCAAACAAGTAGTCATTCACACTGCGCTCATCTGTGCCAGTGAGTTGTATAAAAATAAAATAAAAGGGGAATGGAGGGAATGAAAGTGGTATGACATTACCCAAGCAGCTGTAACTTGGCCAAATATTTCTCGGAATATATTCCTCACAAGATATTCCTGTATTATCATATGGTGCTTTATTATCCCGCTGCTCAAGTGAAGGGGAACTTTATACGGTTTCTTCGTTTGTTATCTAGAAGTTTATCGCAATAATTGAATAATGACAAGAGCCAGCACAAGGCATTTCTACTTTATTCGTCGAACCATTTCTAAGAATTCAGATACAACTCGAGTTGCCTTTTTTGCTCCGTGTTTTGGTCTGTAGGGTTCATAATTGTAAGGCAACATTGATGAACTCTGCAGAATGTTAATAATTATATAACCGTAATAATTTCCTTGACATAGATAGTATTAACATAGATGTATATTAATGATAATATAATTTATTATAAATTTTTTCATTATTTGATATTCATTGTGCATTTACGAGGTGGGCTTCCGTCGGCATCTCTGATGCAACTCTTTCCAGTTTGCCAGTACAATCTCTTTAACCTATATGAGGACAAAAAGATGTATGATCTTTTTATTGTCGCTTCATTTAAAGACTGCTGCTTCTTACGATGGATAACTCTTGCAGACATTTAGATTTCTAAAATGGTTTTTTTTATATCCCAAAGATTTGACCTATCCTAAATGAAATGACTAACAAAACATTAGTAGACTGCGTCCTGGCGTGGCTTCTTGTCCGAGTTTACGGCTAGTGAGCACTACACCTAATGCCTATTCCATATTTATTTGTGTCCCCAGGGGTGAATGTCATCTAAAGCAGTGCTAGAGAATCGTAGTCTTTCACTATTACACCCATAAAAAACACACGCGAGAATATAGAATACTTAATCCTATGAATGATGTTAGATGAGGAGAATTACAAATGGTCTTAAGATATTGCTCCGCGGTCTAGAAGACATGGTGGGAACGTTTACAAGAAGATTTGCCAGCTGACAGAGGAAGGTGTTGTACAGGGTGTAGAAGTATAGAAGAGATACAGCTTATGGCTTACTGGAGGTAGAACAACTCAAAGGGAAAATTCTTGGGTTTATTTCCTTAACGCATCTGTTAGTAAATGGGTTCTTACCGTCAAGAGGAGTGCGCCAAAATGAATGCTAGCTGACGGCTGTCATAGGCAAGCAATATACATATCAGTATTGTATGGATAAAATCCATCGGACACCCAAGGATGCGAACAGTACTCGAAATCTATATGAAGAGACCGATGAATGGGGATGAAACGAAAGAGGTCTGTAAGTCTAGAGAGCACTGATACTCTATTCTCTCTGCCTACCCCGTAAGAAACTCGGTGTGATGATATGTATGTATGGTGATCTTTTGTTTCAAATGATCACCATACCTCTGAAAGATTGGCAATACTAATCTTAGTTTATCTAAGCAAATTTGAATTCAAGAAATTCGCCTTTGCCGCCCATCTTTGAAGAATATCTTTATCGCCAACGAGAACACCTCCGAGTATCACAAAGAGCAAAATAAACTTCAACACTAAAACTAACAACTGTTATCCCTGTGTTCGTCTCCAAGGTGAACACGCCTTACCTGCATAAGCACGCCTAACTACCCCATAATCTACTCCTAAATTACTTCCATCTCCAACGCATCCAATAATGAACCTTAAGACGATGTAAAACAAGCTACTTTGCCAAGAATTTATGCTCTTTAATGTGTAGTTCCGTATCCTTTTAAGCGAGTAAACGACATGTCTCCCGCCCTACATCCATTAAAACTAAACTTGCCACTAATAAAGTTATCCACAACAAAGTCCATTTCCGAGTAAACAAGACGCATCTACATCTAAATCCGAATTTAGCGAGCGATGTACAGCGCTCAGATAACAATAGCCATTGTAAGTGCGGCAGTAGTTGTTATAGTACTGTTTTGGGATAGGGTGGCTATGTTGCTGATTTGTATCTGGCTTTGTACTAATTGTGTCTTTTGTGATGTTTCTACTGGCAGCACACTCGTCTGGCTGAATTCTAATTTCATTACTTTGGATGCGGGAACAATGTACTGTGTTCCTACAGCGCTATAAGATATGAGTAATTTGTAAATATATTGCCTGCACAATGAGTTTTTATGAACATAAGATTAGTGGCACCACGAGTAAGGAAAACATGGAGGGGAAACCTGCATACGTTTGAAAAGAAATCCAAAGGCGCATATCACGCTAAGTAGACAGAGAGTCGAGCGCCTGTTGTCTCCGGACTTACGGACCTTTTTCGCTTTATGTACACTCATCCGCCACTTCACACACGCCCGCCTTAGTTGGACTACTCTTGACATACCCATATTTGATTGTTCGAACGATTTGTATTTTGGTAGTTGGAACATGGTCGTCACATATTGCCATAATAATATATCTACTAATTGTTTTGTTGTTTACATAAGCAGAAATATCCGAGTTAAAATGAATCCACGCCCCCCCTACCCGACACAGCTCTCAACCCAAGTAGTTACATACAAGCAAAAGCCCCGCGGACGCGCCGGCTAATATATCCCTGGAGGCAGTTTACCGGTGAACTGCCTCCAATTACACCACCTCCACTGCGCTTGTTCCAGCTTCAATGGGCATGCTCTATCCTTCTATCGAGATAAAATTCAAGCGAGGCATTTCAAGTCTCTTCAAACATAAATGTTAGTTGGAACCTTAGATTTAATGTCGCCAATGGAGACGTTTAAATGAAACAAAATATAGCCGAGGAATTTATAAACAGATATTAAAGGTTTTGTCTATTATCAGGAAAATATGGCCAGGGAATTTCCTACGTTTGCACAACAGTGTTCAAAAGTGAGCATAGCATTGGTAAGTCAATAAACCCAGCGTAGGTAGTACTTGTAGTAACTGGGGTGGACGCAATGCACGGTGTGAGCGTCGGCGGTCTGGCAATGGTCACGATGGTGTGAACAATACTTGCCGGCTGCTATATTAGATACAGGCCAAGCATTCATTGTAAAACAACTGTACCGTAGACTCTGACATACAGCGTGTGTCTGAAAATAGAATGGCTTCGAGACGGCATTGGGTGTTGTGAATATATCCTCATGACGATAAAAGTTAACATGTAGAGTGCCATGCGGACTGGAACATATATCGCTCAGAGAATCAGCATTGCTATCTAGCGTGGCAATGCTGCTAGTCTTCTTGGCACGTTGCCTCGGGATACCGATTTGGCACTACAACAAATGACAAATATTTTATCTGTAAGTAGTTAGTTTCAACTGTTTTACATGTAGAGTACATGTAAAACTTTACGTTAAATATATTTTTTTATACCACTTGGGTGGCAAACTAGCATGCGGTCCGCCTGGTGGTAAGCGGTTACCGCCGCCTATGGACGCTTGCAACACCAGGGGTATCACTCGCGCGTTGCCAATCTTGCAGGAATCTAAAATAAGATATTTATGAGAAAAATTCTAACTAATAAGCGAGATACATTTAATTCGATTTCGATAAACCATTACCTATAACTAAAATTAATAAATAAATATATTACCGTTTGATCCCTATTACGTGCCCTATTACATATTAGAGCAAACGGCTCCATCGTCTTAAGCACCATGTATAGCCGCTATATACTATTTATGTAAGGTATATGATACTTATCACTCAAGCGCTCAACTAGATTTAAGTAATATAGCCCATTTGAGACATGATGGTAATGTATTTATAGAGTGTAGCTAAGTATATCGCACAAACATTTTGTTCGCGCGTTAGCTAATCTAGCGTCCGATCAAATCAGCTCGATAGCCATCTGCAGGGAACCTTGACGCGGCGCTCTCTAGCCGAGCTGCAGCGCCAGGAGGTGAGCCCGCCCCGGCCGCCCCCCGCGCCCAGCCACGGACCTCATGTCTCGTAATCTGATGTCCGGCGAGCAAAGACGGCGATGTGCGAAACATGAGAACTACAGAAATACGATCACATATAGGAGGGATATTGCGTGGAGTGACCTATAAAAGTGAGAGATATATCTTCATGCCTACCCGAGTGCCCGAAAGGGTATGGTAGAGGTGTGTAGGTAGTATTCACACACCTACTTTTCGTTGGAGATATGTAGCTTAGGTGCCAACGTAACAGATGGCGAGTCCGTCGTTGATTCTTTTTAAACGTATGCAGATTCCTCTCGATGCTTTCCTTCAACGTAAAACCCTTGGTGTAATTAATCACTGTACTTATGTATAGATAAACTCATTCGTATAGTCTGGATTCGAACTTGCAATCTTTGTGTTGCAGGCGACTAATCGAATTACTCTGTCACCATGGCTTATTATATCAAAGTGATTGACTGTTTTAAGTATAAGATCTAACGCAAGAAATTGTATGTCAGTTCAAAATCTTAAAAACGTATCTTAGTAAACACAAGTGTGTTTACTTGCAAGTAGCCATGTGAACGCTGTATAAAATGTGTCTGAAGTATTCACTACAAAAATAAACGTAAAAATGCATGATGCCTTATCCGAAGATGGCCGTCGCTTCGTATATCGTTGGTACGTCGCTCGCTCAAAGTCCTATTACTTTAATTTCCGTTATTTCCTTCTCAATTTTCGCAAGCTCTTTGAAGGTTACGTGCATGTAGAGGCTTCCTCGATGCTATTAGGGTCACAGCTTTTTAAGTCACCGCCACTGCGCTGTGTCGGGGAGATGAACATCTTTGCAGTTTTGACCTTCTAAGAGTGTAATGTAGTCTGATCTTGCGCGCATTCGGCACAAACACATCACAATGAAGATGAGGCTCCTTTCACCCTACTCATTATAATGCAGGCAATATATAGTTTGGCCTGTACTAAACTTAAACAGATCCTTATACCTGAGGGCTATTTTTTTTTTTAATTTTAGTTGTTTTTTGTTCATTATATAACTTATGATTATATACTTATTATTATATGACTAAATATAATTCGTAATTCAATTTGTAACTAAAGGACTATATCAGGCAAGAGCTACAGATAACCTGACTTATATATATATATATATGTTATTATGTATTGTATACTAGAATTTCGACCCGCCAGAGTCAATGAATGTAGTGATAGTGTTTTTTACGTCGAGCATTCGTATATTTTAATAGTTATTAGGCTATTCTCAGATTAGACGAATCTAACAAAATAGAGATGAACAGAATCACCAAAACACCATTTATAACTCAAACGGTGTCAATAACCCGACTTTATTTTGCTTACATACATATCTATAGATACATATTAGACGACCGTCTGGTCTAGTGGTTAGAGCTCCTGACTGCGAAACTAGAGGTCGCGGGTTCGAATCCCGCTGAGGGCAGATATTTGTGTGATGAACACGAATATTTGTACCTTAGTCTTGGATGTCCTATATATTTATGTATATATCTATATATATAAGTAAATATATCGTTGTCTAGTTACCATAACACAAGCTTTGCTTAACATGGGACTATGTCAATTTGTGTGGAATTGTCCCAGGTATTATTATTATTATTATATAAACCTCTATGTAAGATGTAACTATGTTCATGACGTACCTACTTATCGCCGACGGCGTATTAACCCGCAGCATGTGAGACGCTATACTATATACAAACCGTAATTTGTACATAATATACACAATTTTACAAGGTTCATTGTGATTTAAGGTATCTACATATTCTGTGAGTCAATTTCCAATTTTGTTCCTAAGATGGGAACATAATTTTCTGAGTACAAATGTTCCTTGATAAGGTTATGATATTATAACACGACAAAGGCAGCGAACCTACCTACCACCAACACTTAGAACCGAACAATAGACATGTCAACGCCAGGGGCGCCGCGTACTCTTCCCCGCGTTATACAGCCTGCTCCCTCCTGCTCTCGTATACAATATACGAATAGTATCATTAAATAGTGAACACACCTGAGTGACTGCCACGGCTCGCTCGACCTCATTGACGTATAGTCAGTGTCAGTCTTAATCTATATATACATATATCGTCACGCCTTCTCACAGGGGTCTATATAAGACTTTGACTTTCTTCTGAAACGTTTGACGGTGTCTTCTCAATATTTTCCTCCACCGTAAAGCTCGTAGTGTGACTAATCATAGTACTTAAGTTCAGAAAAACTCATTGGTACATTTTCGTACATTGTACTCATACATTGGTATATTCGAAGTGCATTTCGTTAATGTATGTTTGCGCTATTGATTGAACCAAATGGTTATTCGTGCAGCGTCCTTATTGGCATGTACAAATTGAGGCATTGTGCCTCTTGATCTATCCACGAACAGAGAGCAATAAAATGTTACATTACTTAGGCTCTATTACATTACATTTTAAGCGGTTTCAAGGACGGCCCGGTAACCACCAAACTAATTAAAGACAGTTTAATATCCGACATTTCAGAGATGAATCCGAGTCAGCTAATTGAAGCCAGCTGTCGAACCTCCCGTATTTATCTAAATGGCTATTTAACAACCCTGAAGCCATCCATCATAGATGCTATACCATCGTGGCTATAGCCATAACTCACCCCGATCATTTAGCTACGAAGCTAAGCTGCACCAAGGGCCTTATGATTCATGTGAGCCTGGTACCGAATTTACGGCGCGCCCGGCTGGATACATGGAGCAGGTGTTGGCTGCTTATCAATTATTTACGTGTTATCAAAAATCTTAACATGCTAGTTTACTAAACAACGAGAACTATGGCATTGATGTTAAACAAACATACATTTCCCTTTCAATGTGTTTATACATTCTAGCAAACATTATAACAAATTTATTTATTTTTATGTATGGGTGGGTATGTCAGAGGAAGTATGAAAATAGCTTGAATGCAGTCGAGATGCGATCTCTTCGAAAAATGTGCGGCGTAACGATATTAGATCGAATCCGCAATGAAGAGATTCGCAAATCAACTGGCGTGAATGAGGGCGTGATTGTAAAGATGAAGAAAGGCATGTTACGTTGGTTTGGACACATAGGAAGGATGAGTGAAGAAAGATTGACGAAACAGATATACAAAGCAAAAGTGTGTGCAAGAAGAGGCAGAGGAAGGCCACGTTCCAACTAACTGGATCAAATAGATCGGACTCTCAAAGACGGGAACGTTAAGAGTACTCGAAACCGACGAGCATGTATGAAGAGACTGATGAATGTGGACGAAGCGAAAGAGGTATGTAAGTCTAGAGAGAACTGGCGCTCTATACTCTCTGCCTACCCCGTTAGGGACTCGGCGTGATGATATGTATGTATGTATGTATGTAATGTAATTTTTATGTCCTTAACATCGGATAGTTTTAGCTCCTATTAAAAAGTTTAATCTTATTTCACCTTTTTCGAGCTTTATAGAAAATCGTAGCGAGCCCACAGACAGACAGAGTTACTTTGTATAATAGAATGTATCTATCCATAAATATAATAGTACATACATACGGGAACGTCAAGAGTAATCAAAACCGGCGAGCATGTATGAAGGGACTGGTGAATATGGACGAAGCGAAGGAGATATGTAAGTCTAGTTCTTTGCCGAAGAAGGCGGTCAGTTCTCTTTAAACATGCAGACTCCTTTCATCAGTCTCTTCATACACGCCCGCCGGTTTCATGTACTCTAACAATAATGATGATAAAAAAAATTTAAGTTAAAAAGGAAGGTCCAAGCGCCATTCTCTGTATAAATGTGAATGTGTTAATCCTTAAGTAGGTCGCCAGCGTCGTAAAGTTTGGCCGCACGCCTTTCCGGGCGGACACGTATTCCTTTTAACTTAATTCACTTGTGTGCGCTTAATGAAATAACGACGCTTACGTGCACTAATAAGTGTTTAGGATCATCTCTTTCCCGCACTATATTATCACTATAACACTTTTGCTTCATGAGAATAGGTCTCGTGTTGACGCTTTTTCGTAAGTGTGAGACATTATAAAGGTTGGCCCAATCCGATATTAGTAAGGTTTTGGTAGTATTAGTTTCGCACCGAAACATACTTTTTGGTTTGGACATGTAGACAGGATGAGTGAAGAAGAATTCACGAAACGAGACGAAACATATATACAATGCAAGTGTGTGTGAGACAGAGGAAGACCACGTTCCAACTGCTGAGATCTAGGCTGGCACACTTATGTATTTTCTAAAATAAGTTTGAACAAGAGACTTAATTGATACTTTCATAGAATTACTATAAAGTGTAAATTATTAATATCTAAGTAAATAAAATTATACAAACTCGAGCACACAAGATTCTGTAGCTTACATATTGTAGTTTATGATTATTAAACGATAATAACGGAATGACGTCTTTAAGGCTTGAGAGAACTGGTGCGTGCCCTCTCTGCCTGCCTTGTATGCTTACGAGGCTCTTGAATTATTGTTTTATATCCTCACGCCTACCCACGAGGGTCCCCGAAGGGGTAAGGAGGGGTGTATCTATCTATACTACTTTCCACCAAAGATATATTTTAGGTGCCAACGTGACATATGGCGAGTCCATCACCGTTAGTCAAACACGACTATACATACGCCTTTGAATTGCTTCCCAGACCTATGCAGGTTTCCTCTCGATATTTTCCTTCACCGTAAAGCTCGTGGTGTGACTAATCACTGTACCTTAGTTCAGAAAACTCATTGGTACAGTCGGAATTCGAACTTGCTATCTTTGTTTCGTTGGCAGCTACTCGAACCACTCGAACACCACTTATAGTTGTAAGCACATTTCACACAAATCAAATAATCTACAACGAAATAGCAAGAACACACAAAACATTTAACCAATAACTCCTACTACAATAATTGCGTAGGCGCCCCGAGTGAAATGCGTGTACATTAATATTTTACCGGCCCTGTGCGGTCCAATAATGCGGATACATACAGGTTCCGTGGGTAATAAAGCCCACAATTCTGCTACAAAAGGTAATACGATTCTCAATGTTCGTTCTGGCGATCAATGGGGTTGCAAACGTTGATAATGAGCACAAAACTTTACATACAATAACTATCATAGTAGCCTCTGTTAGAGACTTCGTTCGTATGTTTATTGGAAAACAACACAAAAAACATTTTTAACCCACTTTAAGGAACAACTTTTTTGAACAAGTCTCATGTATGGATAAGTCAAATTTACTGATTGATTTAAGCGAGCATTAACTATTATCTACGTATCTAGTTCGTCTAGTAATTACATAGTTTGTCGGCAGATGGCGCTATAATTATCACTTGCTGACAGGAAAAATAAAGCATGTGATATTAATTTCTTATATCAAAGAAATAAACTTATAATGTACTTGTTCATACAGCTTATAGCGTATTTTCATATGCTTTAAATACATATAATAGCTCTTTACAGGTCGTGACAGCGAAATATTTCCAAGGCAGAGCTTGTTCTGTAAATGAACATTTTGTTCATTAAAATCGGTTGGTAAACATGCTTTTCAATTAGGCTAAACATGCAGTACCCTGCTGTACGGAGTAATATTGTATAATGACGCTGGCTAATACTGTACACTTCCATATAATATTATTTTCCGCTCAGTGACGCTTATCATGATTAATGAAATGGATCACCTTTCATTGTTATTAACAAATAAATAAGTTGCCCGCGGCAATCTTAAGGCATACCGACAATTTGTTATCAACATCAATCCAATTAAGGAGAAAAGTATCACGCCTTCCCACTAGGGTACTCTCTCTCGTCTTTTGATTTCGTCTCAAATGTTTTTAGGTTTCCTCTCGATTTTTTCTTCACCATAAAGCTAGCGGTGTGATAACATATATATTAACATGCCAAGTATCTCACGGCGTAAGCAAGTAGAGTAGAACGCCAGTGGTGTGAGTAACCACCGATATTCAGTTCATTGATACAGTGGGCGTTGCATGCGACTAATCGAACCACTGTACCATCACGACTCTTTTTTTAATTAAATAGAACAATATAAAACGATGCGGCTGCCGAGTACCTTGTCTATGTCCAATAATATATGGTTTCGATATGCATATAAATGTGTACTATTCCTACATAAAAAAGATTATTTAAATCATAATTAGACATTCCTAGATAAAATATATGTTTCTCAGGTCGTCCATAATTAGAGGCAGGGGCAGTGAGAGTAGAGTTCCAATTCTTTCTGGGTAATTTTTTGTGGATTGTATTCGGACTTCGAATATATACTACTCATATAACTTAATGAATTGTACATTCAATGAAATTGGATCCGCATGGATCGAACATGTATTTATAGCTCTTAATTAGGGTTTTGATTGTACAGTAAAATACGAAGTGGACGGCAGGTATCCGGGGCAGGTATGTGGGAACAAACAAGTATGCGTGTTCCGCAATTCCATCACGTAAACGTCGGTAACTTATAAACTAGTTGGCTAAATGTTGCCCTAAAAAACATCAAACATGTTTACGCCAAATCCGCCTCCAGCAATAAGTCAAAAAAGTTTTTGTTATTTCCCCGGGCGGGCTCGGGTGTCGAAATCGGCACATTTGCCAAAGTGTTCCTTAACTTTCTCCATATGAACTCGAGTGTCGCAGACTTAACTTTTTATAGTCCTGCTACTGTATTGCCAGATTTGTCAAGTATGGCTGCCTCCCACGATTCGCTCAGTTTACGATCGCTCTCTGCTCGCGTACAGATCCAACAGGCATTTCCTCTTCGTTGGTGACTATCAGTATTGCTCACGTGAAGGTGTTCCGTTTCCTCACCGTGATACTTATTTAAGCTAAACCGGGAAAATTGTTGTGCCCCTCCCCCCTCCCCCGGAATTAATTCCGATTTATCGGTAAACAATCGAAACGCTGCGAGCGGGCGGTCGCTCGAAGTTTCCACGAAAATTTCCACTTCTTATGAAACTCTGGTGAAGTTAACAAAAGGCAGACGTTAATGAACCTTGTAGTTGTTAATTTTACGTTTAACTTTTGAGTTTAGGTGGTTTCTAATCGAAGGGTTGCCATGATGGAAGTTGACGCCCACTTGGTAAGTAGCTGTTCAGGGCGACTCCAAGTTATATTGAATTTGAGAACGGGTGAAAAAGTTACTTACGTATACAGTCTGCTCCACAGAATTTACACGAGTATTTTTTGCGCGCTGATTTATCTCTAAAGAGCTTTTAGCTAATTGAATTTGATATAATTCTCATTACTGACTAATCAGGAAAGTAATATGCTACCTGGAATAGATACACTTTGAAACTCACTCTAATATTACTATTTAATGTTATTAAATTTATTACCTCGGACTTGAACTACGGGGACGAAATCATCATTTTGAATCTCCTTTCATTATTTATTTAAACTCTGAACAGATGTAACTTATTTAGTAGCCATCCATGTTTATTTTAAGTTGCTAATAAAGAAAACGGTTATGGTGGAATGTAGGCTAGGAATACGCGTTGCCACCATAACTAAAGAAACTGTTCGCGTGTTCGAAGGATGAATGAAATGGGCCCTTGTTGAGTTATGAAAATCTTAATCAAGGATACAATACTACCTAAGCGCAGAACCATTTGGCTGCATTTTCTGCTAGGCTAGGAGGCACTAATCAACTCCGATTTCTTACGACAGAAATGTTGTTTGTGTAGAGCCGTGGTGACAGACTGATCCGAGCCGTCAAGTCGCTTGCAACGCGGAGATTGCATATTCGAATCCCAACTGTACCGATGAGCTTTCGAAAGCTCATGGTATACATTATGTACAAAGTCAGAGAATATATACATACATTCATATAACCACGCCTCTTTCCCGTAGGGGTAGGCAGAGACCACTTCTTTCCACTTGCTACTTACTTGCTTGAAAGTCAAGAAAGAAAGAAAGAATATAGAGCTATATTGTCGAAGCTCTTAATACACTGCAGTTCTATAATTTCAGCTTAATGTTTGTAAGTTGTGGTTGTAGACTTACTCCGGGCCGCTACATCTACATAACTGGTAAATACTTCGTGCGTACTATGTTGCGGCAAGCTGAAGACAGGGCGCTATGGCGCTCATTAGGGGAGGCCTATGTCCAGCGGTGGACTAGTGTGGGCTGATGATGATGATGATGATGATGACTATGTTATTATAAGACAATACGTGTTACTTTAGAATTGTATAAACAGAGCGCAAAAGGACTGTTTTTCTTCCAATATTATTATAATGAAATATGCTTCGGCAAATAAAAGCTTGATAGATAAATTAAGGCACGCAGAACAAGGCTCTACTAATTATTCTGTCTGTATAAGCTGCCAGTTGACCCAATAACGAGTTTGTTGTTTACACAAAACTAGTCTTTATTGCCAAGGGCCAATAAGTCACAAAGTTTCATACTTTTCTCTGCCATGGCTGAAGTTTAAGAGTCATGTCAATTATTTTCGCAACATCTAGTTTTATATTTTCCTGTTTTTCTTTTTTCGTAGTATATTATTCTCGATGACACTAACTATTGTTTGTGGTTTTCCTTTTTAATAGAAAAAGTGAAGAATTGCTTGTGAAAGACCAAGTAAATAGGTATCATTATATTCTCAGACTCTTAGTATATATATACTAAGAGTCTGAGAACATATATATATATATACTAGTGGTCCCGCCCAGCTTCGCTCGGGTGGAAAAAAAAAAGATGGTGGCGCCACCTATCGGGTCCAATTGTGAATCTAAACCATTCCCAGATCCCCTTGAACACACACAAAAAATTTCATCAAAATCGGTCCAGTCGTTTAGGAGGAGTTCAGTCACATACACACGCACACAAGAAATATATATATATTAAGATATATATATATATATATATATATATATATATATCTATGTATTGTATTCAACCTCGAACTGTCATATTTGGTGTTGCTATGAACACACCGTCAATACAAACCTCCCCACTAAGAACTCCTATAAAATGTATACTTTACTCTTGTTAGTGATTTTATTCTGTGTTTGGAGAAACATTAACGTGTCATTTCCCAAACCTCACTATTGGCCGCGGTTTCTCTAGTATAGCAGGTATTTTGACACGCGCATACTCCACTATGGCTTCATCATAATTGTTAGTATCGCATCCCATTCGTCAATTAATTTGTATCAGAAACAACAAAATAACTCCCAAATTTTATTCGTATTTATTATTATTATATTTATCTCAAGGACGGGAACGTTAAGAGTACTCGAAACCGACGAGCATGTATGAAGAGACTGATGAATGTGGACGAAGCGAAAGAGGTATGTAAGTCTAGAGAGAACTGGCGCTCTATATTCTCTGCGTACCCCGGTTGGGACTTGGCGTGATGATATGTATGTATGTATCCCACTAAGGCGGCAATCAAGTATTTGGTGGTAAGCGGGTACCGCCTATAGACAACTTCAACACCAGGGGAATTGTTCACACCTTGCCGACCCTAGAATTATTATCATATATATTTTTTATGAGAACGTTAATTATATACCTTCTCAAACTATGCTTGTTATTATAACATTATTTTATTTACCCCAAACATATCTCCTTACCTAAATTTGATCTTTGGTTATATATATATATTTCATTTCAATCAATAATTTAGACTATATTCTAAAATATTGCGCTAGTTTAACTGGCCGCGCCTACTTTCGTGTATCTAAATCTCTATTAGCGTGAGCACGGGTTCCTAAATATGGGTAATATGGGAGAGCATGTAGGAAATCTGGAGCAGTCCTCTCCGCTGTCTACCGCGTGAGGTACTCGGGGTGATAATTATGCCTGTATCAGGCCCAAGATTGCGTGTGAGCGAACACCAAAGAGTATGTTTGTATACATTTATTGACACTGTTTCTTATGACGTCGTAAAGTGTAATTTAGTTTAGTCTGCCAGAGCTTAGCTCAACTAACTAACTTCATTATCTTAAGAGGCTTAAGGATTGCTTATTTGGAGCTTTAATTAATTGTGGAACTCCCCAAACTGAGCCCCTCATTAATTAGCTGATACCTAAGCCATGGATCGCATATCGCTTTACACAAAATTAAATCTGAAAATAACTAGGAAATTAATTTCAGTTAAAGCATCCTCAATCATATACGGATTCCTCTCAACACAAGATCAACGCATCGCAAATATTATATTATATGTGTTAAATGATCATGAAGTAAATACAGGTTTAATAATTATTGATAACATTACAAGCACATAGGGCAATCTTTTAGATTTAATTTAATTGTGATTGTGAATAGTTTCTATATATTTTATTATATGACTGTAATAATGAATCACATGACAAGCTTAAGCCCGCCTACTATACGTAATAAGTAAGCAATTCATATAAGTACATATGTAAAGTCGTGCTTGAGAAACGGCAACGGATTCGCCATTTGTTACGTAAGCACCTTAAAATATCTCCAGCGAATAGAGGGTGTGCTATACCTCTACCTACCCCGTCGTGGTCTTTCAGGTTCCTTGTGGGAAGGTGTGAATAAACATATAGGTTGTTATACATATATATACATATAACATACTAGCTGGCCCTCGCGATTGAACCAAAGTTAAAATCTATGGTGGATGTTATTTATGTAATACAGCATCATTATTTGTGATAATCCCACTAATAATAAATAAGTGATTAAGTGACGAACATCCTCACAATCTCGTATTTTAATGTTACGAAATTGGCAAGCAAGGCGGGCGCCTCATAGGAAATAGGTGGAAATGAAACCCAGCAAGAGGTGGCGAAGGACTCCATTATACATTGGATAGATAGAGGATAGATTAGAAAAAATATCTAAAGGAATTATATAAGCAACTGAGTAATTTACTTAGAGTGTGCAAAGACAGGCGTTAGTCGTTTCAAATAGCTTAGTGCTTATGACAGACTTGGCAGCGATAGGATCCCTGGCTGCAATAACACTTCGGATAAGCGTGCCATTCAGAACTCAACTCTCTGACCACAGATTTAAGAAATGAAGTCGAAACTACTGTATTTGTTACACCGTAGAAGTGACCCAGATTGTGCAGTAGAAATATCGTATCTTAAACGCGCTTAATAAACGTAAATCCATTACAAAGTGAAGTGTTTCGACTGCGGCTTACCGAAGATTTGTAACCGGCTCCTGGAATAAATCCAGTGGATCGCACTCGGCACCTCCCGACCTCGTCATAAAGCTCGTTGTACACTGGGAACAAGCGCTCTCACTTACAATCTGATAGCCAGGCTCGCAGGTGCGAGTCCTGCTGAGTGCAGGAATTGGTATGATTATTTGTCCACGGGTATTTGTCCAGTAGACGTAGGTGACCTATGTGTCCTGGACGCTAATAAAAGCATGCATGTGCAGATATCGTATCAAAGACTTCTAGTTAGAAAGTTGGTACCTTACAAGAACTTGGAACGCGTGTGTACTTTATAAAAATATTCCAAGGAGAGACCAGCGAGTAGTCTGGTTTACGAGAGCATTACCGTGAACAATTATTTGAGCTGTGTATTGTATTTGGCGAGTCCCCAGTGTAAGCTCCGAACGCTTAGCGTGGCACGCTTAGCTGTACCGAAGAGTTACTACGCCACTTGTACTACTAATTGAACAAATTGTATCGGGAGGGACGCGAGGCTTGCCTTCGCTTGTAATTTCATCAGCTCAATATCTTGGGAAATTTAAATTTTAAAGCAGCATTATCTGAAAGTTTTAGGCCTAAGGAGATGATCTTGTGAATATCGCTTTATGCTACTATCACCATCGATGTTACCAGAAGTGTTGTCTTATTTATTTATTGATCGCTTTATGATTTGATTTGCATTCATAAATCTATCTAGTTGTTAAAAAATGATGCTGTTCTTAGCCAGCTGCCAGGAATATCACCTTCAGAGTAGAGCGCATCAGATGTGAAAGAAGTCATTTAGGGGTTACTGATTATTATTACTTTAACCCATAAAAGTGATGGAGAATCTCAAAAGCTTGGATTACGCAATTTAAGAATTTTTCTAATGAAAAAAGTAATACAAAACGCTACAAAAAAGATTGAAATATGAAGATTAATTGCTAAATGTAATTAATTGAAGCTAATGGATAAAACTACTCGCTAACTTCAAGCAAAAAACCAATAGAATTTTGTTTCAAAGAAAATTTCGGGCCTCATTTTAATTAAGGTATTTTCATCACCGAAAAGGGATTTAATACTAGATTAACATAATATCTGAGGTCGAGTAATACGACGTGAGAATGATTAATTTGGTGAAATCCGGCACGTGTGCCGAAGTGGGGCGATAGCGGTGGCCTTACCGGGAGCCCTCGCGGCTGATGTATGGCCCCGACGTGGGGCGCTTACGGTGCCTGCTCGGATGCATTTATACGTACATAGCAGTTGTTTGGTCAACACACACTTAAGCTGTCTATGGTATAGTTATTGGCGTATTGTTTGACTCACACACATAGGAACTAATGTATATGTACATGGGTGGTCGAGTCGAAAACCGCCTAGCAGAATACTCTATTCTGTAGAATACTCTATTCTGCAGAATACTCTATTCTGCAGAATACTCTATTCTGCAGAATACTCTATTCTGCAGAATACTCTATTCTGCAGAATACTCTATTCTGCAGAATACTCTATTCTGCAGAATACTCTATTCTGTAGAATACTCTATTCTGCAGAATACTCTATTCTGCAGAATACTCTATTCTGCAGAATACTCTATTCTGCAGAATACTCTATTCTGCAGAATACTCTATTCTGCAGAATACTCTATTCTGCAGAATACTCTATTCTGCAGAATACTCTATTCTGCAGAATACTCTATTCTGCAGGATACTCTATTCTGCAGAATACTCTATTCTGCAGAATACTCTATTCTGCAGAATACTCTATTCTGCAGAATACTCTATTCTGCAGAATACTCTATTCTGCAGAATATAAATACAGTAGAAATAGCAGTAAGCGCCCCACGTCGGGGCCGCCTAGCAAGGCGGTTTGCGACTGACACATTGATAACACAGTCCTGCAGTCTGGTGCGAGGCATATAATATCAATATTATATATATTGGCAAATTGTCACAATATTTAGTCACTGGGACGTTAGAAAAGGCCTTGTTAATCTGCTATCATATTTTTTCAACTTTGAATCCAGTTAACCTTAGTACTCTCTAGGCCGTGCCTACGCTCAGCCTGTTGAATTTGTGTGGGATGACAGATTAAGTGAGATTTGATGTTTAAATATGATTTCTAACATAATTGGTCCTTTGCCCTCTCAGGCATCAAATTAAATTCACAAGATTTTTGCGCATCCGATGTAACCATATTTCCATAATACCTAAAAAAAAAAGAATGGCTAAATATAGTAAAACATAAAAGTCCCTATATTGCACACAAAAGTACAGCATTCTAGCCATGGCGCAACTGGGAGCTACTTAAGCCATCGCAAGGGCTACTTGTGTAATCCAATACACACACAACATTCTATGTGGAGATCACAATCTGCAATGTTCTGAAGATGGATGCTGCCCTGGTCGGGCAGCTCTGTTATATATTTAATGGTTTCTTAGCGCCCTGTTTCTATTATGTGTTTCAGCCGTCAAGTTAATCTGATAGCGCTAGTATAATTATATAGGTATGTAATTTATGAATCGTTGTCGGAAACTCTGACGTCACATGAATCATGGAACCCTTGTTTCTCCCGTATTTGCCCCACCGACCCCGCCAATACACGGACGCCACACCGACACAATATCACAACTGATAGATAAGCAATTACTCAACTAAGCCCCGGATACTTAATGAGGTTTTGCGAGCTAGTGTTTTTTGCTGGCCCCAGAGATAAGTCAGACTGATTCATTAATCATTTCTTTAGTAGAGCTTTGTACTCCGGGAAAATCTGGATAAAGCCTAGAGTGTTATGAGACGAACTAAAAATACGATGAGAAAACATTTTGTTAATGACAAATTATTAATAATTATCAGTATATAAAACAAGGTTGCGCCTTGTAGCTGCGATTTGTAAAATACTTTGTATGAGAAGTAAAACAGTGTGAGGAAAAAGTGAAGTTACCGGAAGATTTGCCGTAACATTGGCATTTATACATACCCCCAGCGAAGAGTGGCCGTTTGTTGTTACAGCCGTCTCTTCAGGGACCTCTACTTTTATTAAATTGAATTATATAATAGGTATACTAGGACTTGGGTACCAATTAAATACGAGGGCATAGAACATACATAGCATCACGCTGGGTCACTCACCGGGTAGGCAGAGATAATATGAGAATTACTATCATAAAATTGCAATATTGCAATATTGGTTTCAAATACGACGTGGTGATAAATGTGATTGTTCGCACGTCACAATAGATAGATTTTTATAACATAGTAGCTATTTGGCTGCTATGTTGGCAAGTAGGGCTAACTTGAAATAGACTAGCGTTAAACTTCATGTACGGTGAGTTAGCAACCTACATCTTCACAGAATGGCAATGGGGGTGGCAACTTGAGTTTCGCAACTCATACCTCTTATATTATCTATGGGTGTGATAGCCGCTTATTGCTCAGGATATAAGTTTGTGGTATACGGAAGGTTATAAACATGTAATGTTTAAAAATAAATAATATACTTCAAAAATCCAGTAACTACCGTGCAGATGTAAAATTAACCGCACGCTCACCGCGGCCGCAGCGAGAGTTACAAAGACTTTATTATGCACGGAACAAATTGGTGCGGCCTATCCCATTCATTAAACATTTAGAGAACACCTTCCGCTCGCACTCGCGCACAGGACGACACCAGAGCTATGGAGCTTCATAATATAGATTAAAATTATTAACATACATATCTTCACGCCTTCCTACAAGGCTCATCGAAAGGGTAGCAGAACTGTGTCGGTAGTGCCCACAAACCCACTTTCTGCCATCATTTAATATTTCATGCATTAGCTCCACTGATGGTAAGCCTTGCAAAACGACGAGGTCGTGTTGATACTGTTATCATATGGTCGTCGCCATATGTGTACGCCACTTCAAGAAGGGTGTGAATAGATACATGATAGGTCTGTTACGCACGAGCGATATCCGTGTTGTTGCAAGGCCCTGGTGTTAAGGTAAGTGGTTGCCGCCGCCTTGCATCGCCACGGGTATCGCCCTTAGTGGTATAAAAGAACTGTCAACGCTACGATCACACTGCTCTAATATAGAAGACTGAGCCTCATCCTATATAGTCCTTTATATCTTACAGTATATATCTTGTAACTGGTGAACTATTGGTTTGAAGAGTCAGCATTGTCATACAGCCTGTCACCCATCTTGGTGACATTTATTTCTGTAAATATACACAGTGTAGTTTCAATGCCCTATTATAATGTTGCTTGTGAATAGATTTGATGTTCATTCGGGTTAAAAAGTCGTACAATATTTATGTTTATCATATTGCCGTTTTAAAGATGCCGCCGAAGCACATGCTTTGAAAATCAAGCGAGTCCACTCAACCCGTTTCTCCCCCACCCGAGGCCTCGCCCACTTATTGCCTTGATGTCAAGTCGAGTATCCCCTTAATTTTCCGACACTTGACTTACTTACTTTTTATCATAGTTTTTTCCTGCCACTTATAAAATTAATTTATTTTCATACACTATTTGTTACCATTTCCAGAAAAAAATATTGTGTACAGCCTTAATTTGTTTTGCATAAAACAATTTTAAATTACCACACTGTTAGTCTATTGGATTGGCCCCTTGCTAAAACATAGTGTACATAGGATATAAATATAACATTCGAGTTAAGAAAGCAATGTGCTGCTTTGAATTAAAAGATTAAAGCATGTTATATTTCGTAGTGGTGCCGAATAAATTAATAATTATACTGTAATTATATTATCTCTTACTTCTTAAAAATGTGTTCAATAAGTTAGTCCCTGAATAGACATTGTAAGTGTCGTAACGAGCGCCACCCTACAGTGAAAGCCACTCCAGGATTGAGTAGACACCATTCATAAGTTTCATGAGCCATTTTAAAAAGTGTTGGGAAATATATTTGCTTGTTATAATTTAAAATAATGATCGTCGCAGTATTATGAGATATTTTATATCACAAATAACCAAAATATATACCTAAAAGAATTAAGGTGTATATCATTACGCCGAGTCTAGACTACACCGAGGGTAGACAGAGAGAGTACTACGCCAGTTCCCTCTACACCTAGTCCAACTACCTAGACACTACCCTAGTAAAATATTTTTAAGAATGTCTGGCACGTGAAACTGAAAACAGCACAGTAACAATTGTATCGGCTTCGATCCTCGTTGGCGTATACGTACGTATATTGTATGGCAAGCATTCAGTACCTTGAATCTTTGGAAGACCTCAATATGATCAAAAAATTGATGAGCCATTGAAATTCTCCTATACCACTCCACATATCTCCACATACACTCTATTTTGAAATTATGTAGTGGAATTGGCACGAAAATACCTTTTCGTAGGCAATTTAATCAAGACATGATATAAACAATCGAAATGAAGAATGCAATTAATGATAAAAGGCTCTTAGATTGGAATACTCATATGATAATGAAACAAAATATAATATATATTCTATTAACGAAGTCAACCACTAGCTGTTCATGTCTAGTGCATGAGCTAGAAAATGGTATCACCTCTATAACTGCGACATATCAGTTGGTAAGCGGTTGCTCACAGATCATTTCATAATCGAGCTCGCAAACTATTCTAATTGCCTCGGTTTCAGATATCGCACTCAGAAAATCCGGAAACGTTGAGGACTCGGTGATAAGAGGAGCGAGTAGCGGGTATATGTATGTTTTTTCTTTATCCAGTAGTGTCTGGACAAGTTTAAAATGAATGTAGATTTAGATTTTATACGAGTACATACTGTGTTGAGCAAAAGCTACATTCCAGCCCATCCCTATTTTTCATACCATAAATTCTATTGTTGATATAGCTCCACGATTGATCTAAGTATCTATATACTTATCCATCTATATAAGTAGAATATCATTTGTTAATATGTTGACATGACATTGAATGCATGCCTAGTAGTGGATCAGACAACTGTGTGTGATATATACAATCAGCCCGCTCCGCCTGTGCCCGTGCCCGCGGCCGGCCAGCTTATCGCGTGCGCATTTTCAGCACGGGCCACACCTCCATCACTAACGACTGTAACGTGCCGCCCATTATACGCGACCACTGATAACAAACTTTATGTACTCACACTTGTTCTACATTTATTTACTGCTTCAATAACGGCTTTTAGCTTTAAACACTACTACGTTCCCCTTACATTTAATATTATTTCCACATAAAATATGCCTAAACGCTGGCAAGACCAAGGCAAGACTAAGGTTCTGGTATTCGAAAGAGATGAACAAGTGACCGAGTGTGCAATATCGGTAAATGGGCAAATTCTAGAGCAAGTGAATGAATTTGTATATCTTGGAAGCATGTTCACACGAGATGGAAAGTATGAAAAACATATTGAAAGAAGGATAACTGCCGGAAATAAGGTGAATGGAGCCATGTCGGCGTTGATGGGCAGTAAAAGTCTGAGCAAGAATGCTCGAGTTGCTGTCCACAACGCGATATTGGTACCTACCTTATTGTATGGCAGCGAATCCTGGGTATGTCAGAGGAAGTTTGAAAATAGCTTGAATGCAGTCGAGACGCGATCTCTTCGAAAAATGTGCGGCGTAACGATATTAGATCGAATCCGCAATGAAGAGATTCGCAAATCAACTGGCGTGAATGAGGGCGTGATTGTGAAGATGAAGAAAGGCATGTTACGTTGGTTTGAACACATAGAAAGGATGAGTGAAGAAAGATTGACGAAACAGATATACAAAGCAAAAGTGTGTGCAAGAAGAGGCAGAGGAAGGCCACGTTCCAACTAACTGGATCAAATAGATCGGACTCTCAAAGACGGGAACGTTAAGAGTACTCGAAACCGACGAGCATGTATGAAGAGACTGATGAATGTGGACGAAGCGAAAGAGGTATGTAAGTCTAGAGAGAACTGGCGCTCTATACTCTCTGCCTACCCCGTTAGGGACTTGGCGTGATGATATGTATGTATGTAAAATATGCCTGTTCTTTCAAAATGTAGGTTAACAACATTTTGTTTCGTACAAGTGATTTTAAATTATACTCACACATATAACAAATTTAATGACAAAAAGAGATCAGATGGTCAAAATATTCGTGGTCACAAAGATAAATAATGCGTACAGTCTAAAAATAACTGATACGAATCCGTACGTATTGTTTGCGAGACAATGAAGTGTGTGTACGCGGCACTCTTGGAAATATGACCGCTATTATTAGGTTGTTCTTTATCAAGCTCGTATTTTCTAAACTTTATTGTGTTTGTTTTTTTGTTTATTTATTTTATTTTTATTGTGTTTGTATAAACTTAAAGCTTAACAATTCAGGAACAATAGGATTGTTAATTACACTAAAACGTTTATTACACTAATAACAATTTGATGTTTAAAGGCATCGAGTGGATAACACTGGCTGTATAATAAGCTTTTACTGAAACCATCGTGGGCGAATACAATTGAAGCAAGCAGTGATTTTATTATAATGCACACTCTCCCTTTGTGTTAATAAAATATTGTTGTTTTTCTTAAGCTTAACTCCCCGAAGGCTGAGAGTAACTCTTAATATTATCACCATTTATTAATTGGTTAACGTTAAACGATTACATTGAAAATGATTGAATGTCATCCATGTGAACGAATATAGTCCTATCACAGAATGCAATACGCCACGTTGTATGCTGCTCGCTAGTATACATGCCATATTCACGTCTGTATCCGTATGTATCCCCCAGGCGTCGCATTCTCGGCTTCACGCGTAATGGAGTACGTGAGAGCTAAAGTGACTCGTCTCAACTCGAAAGCGCCTGTAGGAAATAGGAAAACATGTTTAAGCACAGCAATTTCAAGGTTGCTTTATTGTGATTGTACCTCATACTTCACGACCCGTTAAGGTTTATCTTGTTATAACATAACACGTGCTGTGTTGCTTAAACGAAAATGTTAATATTTTTTCTACACTTTGTAATCATTTCATCAAACTACTCGTATATTTAAGTTAAACTTGGGCATTAATAGGGAATTTAAGCCATGAATGTATGCCAATACCATTTCTATATCACATTAATAGCATGCAACGAGCGAAATGATTCGATTTATATTTGAAGCCTGGATATAATGTTCATTTTAATATTTTACACTAGCGTGATGTTTCCAGAACCGATACACACTACTAAACTTATTCATTCCCTAATGATGATTTCTACATTTAAATATTATTGAAGATTGCTTCTACTTCAAATGTACGACTATATGAGAACGAATCCCTCAGGGGGTAGGCATAGAGCGTAGAGCGCCAGTTCTCTCTAGACTTACATACGTATATAACGTGTATAATAATATGCTCGCCGGTTTCGAGTACTCTTGATGTTCCCATTCTTGAGTGTTTGTTTTTTTACACAAAATTTATAGAAAAAAATCTATTCATTGTGGATTTGATCTGAGATCGAATTTTTCGAAGAGATCGCATCTCAACTGCATTAATGCTATTTTTATGCTTCCACTGTCATACCCAGGATTCGCTACCGTATAATAAAGCGGGCACCAATATCGCGTTGTGGACAGCTATTCGAGTATTTTTCCTCAGACTTTTAGTGTCCATCAAAACCGACATGGCCTCATTTACTTTATTATGTCTTCGTCAATGTCTTTTTTAATCTTCTCATCTCGTGAGAAGGTGTTTCCTAGGTATAAAAATTTGCAAATACAACTTCTAGAGCAAGTAAATGAATTTTTATATCTAGCAAACATGTTCACACGAGATTTGAAGATTAACAAAGACATTGACGAAGACATAATAAAGTAAAAGAGATAATTATATCGTACACACGCGTCCATGTTCTACCCTAACAATTCTATCATGGGGTGGATATGTTTACAAGCACGGTGTGAAGTCAACAGCTACTCAATCAAGCCGGTAATGCAGCCTGCACGTGACATACATATCCCGCTCTAACAAGGGTGCTAAGCTAGTCGTGCAGCTTACATCGCTTAGCATTCATACTGAGGCTGGCGTTAACAGGTTTGAGTTAAGGTACTATCATAAAACACTTTACGTTTCTTATTTAAATCTTTTAATGATTAAGGAACACGCATAAGCTACGACAATCGCTACGACCGCTACGGCGTAGCACATTGCACAAACGGACGAATTGGCTACTAAATTGAGAAAACAATACTTTTTAATTTAACATGAGTGCTTTGTATTAATATGATATAGAAAGTAAGAGTGAACAGAGTTCAATAAGACTGATGTTTGATGTGGATGTCGAATGAGGAAAACTTGCCTACTATCCAGATCAAATCATATCCATAGAACACAGAAGGGTGAGAATGTCTAAAGTGTTCGAAACCAGCGAGCATATATGAAGAGATACATTGGAATTTAACTAAAGTAGTCTAGATATTAGTATCTTTACCTACTCTTTTGTCTTCTTTTGTGTATTAATTCGATGCCTCGCCGAAGCGATCGGCTAAACCATATCAATGAGAATATTTATTTTATTTGTTGTCATTTTATTACACGAAAGATTTAACTTTGTGAATAACGGAATAGTGCAAACAAGCAGCGGCCACCAGTTGTGTACCGCACATATTTATAATATAAGTCGAGTAAAGCCGAGTAATACAAATAGCGTAGCAGAGCACGTGACCAACAGTAATGAGTGACGCAATATCGCGTATTTAAATGCAATGTGGTACACCCACATATTTGGCCTGCGATAAAAATACGATCATAGATCCGCAATGAAGAGATTCGCAAAACAGTTCGCGTTGGCAAATCGCGGTGTGATTGTAATTATGAAGAAAGCGTGTTACGTTGGTTTGGACATATAGAGAGGATGAGTGAAGAAAGATTGACGCAACAGATATACAAAGCGAAATTGTGTGCAAGACGAGGCAGAGGAAGACCACGTTCCAACTAACTAGATCAAATCGATCGGACAGTTAAGGACGGGAATATGGCGACTGATGAATGTGGATGTAGCTAAAGAGGCAGTAAGTCTAGAGAGAAATGGCGCTCTATTATATCTGTGTAACCCGTTAGGGACTCGGCGTGATAATATACAAATATGATACAAATATCACACAGGTACCTACAATTTAATCACTTAAGAACCATCCGCGTGTAACACAGGACAAAGCTTCTCAACCGAATATTGAGCTTAGCATTTAATATTATAATTAAGATGTCCTGAGAATCAACATGGTCACATGTAACGCGGAGTATTTAATTAGGCCCGCCTAGCAAAAGTGTTATAATACCGGCTTATTCGGCTATACGAGTTAACAATGTTTTCCTCCGCCAAGAAATTCCGTAGAACCAAACACTCAGCAAAATTAAACATACAATGCGAACTGAAAAACAAACAACGCGGATAAACATAGAACATGAGAGGATATGAAAAGCATTCAACGCGCGATGTTCGGTAATAGCGTAGCTTATTGCTGGGATCGGTACCTAGCGAGCCTGAATACAGAAACTTTTTGCAATAATTCGACACAGCTTTGTTTGTTAATACTTTTCTACATCTTAGATATTAAACATAAAATACTGCGTTAAACGTTCATAAAGAATATACAAGCCGCTTAAGTATGATCAGTAAAAAAGTATGAAAAGTAATCTGCAAAAAACAAAACTTACTTATTATCCCACGCAATATGAGACAACAAATAAAAAATATGTTGGTGCTATCGCACTACATAGGCAGATACTCACTGGTTTGACGCATTCAACACTATTGTACAAACTTGTAAAAATATACCTTCCTATAACCACTAATAAAGATTAGCTATGAAGTTTAAACCCCCGATAGGACTAGCTCGGTAATACTCTGTATTGGATTAAGTTGAAATGGCTAATATGGGTTCACGATTGATTAGGTAGAGGCGGCCCAGCCAGGGCGAGTGTCGCAGCCAGCTGCGCTGCGGCGGAGGACATTGTTTAGCCCTAAGTTTGCGTAATCCCAAGATCTAGTTCCCCTTTGTACTATTTCAGATAAGCGGATTTTCGGAATTAATCAGTGCTAGCTTCTTAGCCTCAGTTTATTGCTCGCCGATTGATTGGGTATTATTGTTCAAGATTAGTGCCGCAATTACTTGACCGCTATTCAGCTTAATTCTTCCTAATATTACTAATGATTGTCAAATAGATAAGGTTTCCCAAGCATATAGGTAACAAATAATATTTAATAGAACAATTTTCTTATTTATATTATAACAAGTATACAAAATATATGTTACAAATACTTCACTGCACTTCTCTCACACTTTACGAAAAGACGTTATGTTTAGAAATATGTTATTTATAACCTGCCATCATGAGCTTCAGAGGTTAACCAGAGGTGTAACAGCAACACCTTCTTACCTCCAGAGATATCTAGGTGTCCGCGAATGATACAATTCAGGGTCGCTCCGCACAACGACACAAGTGTACTGGCACGAAAGAGGAAGCCATGCTTCCCGTCGTTCTAATTTGCCTCAGAATAAGTTCGTTACAGATTGTAGGAAATGCAGCCATCTTGGAAACCTAGTTAATGGAGGTTCAAAGGCACAGTACTGAGCATAAGGCGGTGAAATATCCTGTGCTCATTATCGGTTTGTTATTGCAACAAGAACTACTGACAGTATTGACAATCATTATTCTGTGACAATTATATTCGAAGTGATATATTGTATAATATATCACTTCGAATATAATTGTCACAGAATAATGATTATTATATATAAAGTATACTCTAGAATAACCCATACTAACAATAAGCGTCTCGAATTGAGATGAATATTAGATTAAGCCGCGGTACCGGACTGGAGTGTTGGCTGGGATCTCGTCTCAATATTGAGTCACGTAGCGTTCCCCACCACTCATCACACTACCCATCAAAGTAAAAACTAGACTATACGTGGTACTGTCTGGCATACTGACATCGAAGATTTTTAGGAAATACCTAATACCCCGGCAATTATATTTCAAGGCTATTTCGGCGGCCATTCGGGGAAAGTCGCGGGTTGGGAACGTCGCGGGTTCGGATCGCGGTGAGGTTGAAGATTTGTGCGATGAACACGAGTATTTGTACCTTAGTTGAGGATGTCGTATGTATCTGTTCATATAGCTTTACTTACTTAACGTACTTTATTATATACTTGCTTATTTGGGTCAAGGTCAACTTGCCCTGTCTGATAGTGTATTCACGTGGAGAAAAAACGAGTCTTAAACTTCTTGCCTCGTGGTAGGTATACTCATTTAATTATATTATAATTGTCAGTTTCAAGCCTCTCTAACGAACATCATTGTGACTATTGCTGTATGAGAATCCAAGGTAATAAACATCAATTTCATTTACATTCATGATTATATATAAATTTATAGATCTAACAGTAACAATTATTCTGCAGTTTTTAACGTTACATAAAAGCCATACAAATATACGCCATAATGATTTGACGGAAGAAGGCTCAGTGGGGATTACATCACCTTCGGGCAATCGAGCGGGAAAGCCTTCCGCGAGGCATTAGCACCTTCCACGCACATACATTATGTACTAATGGACAAATCCGGCGGAAGAAATACATTTGTTTGCATAATGCCCTGGATTTATCACACGTGTGTACATTGGAGCAGAGCGCAGTAAGACTGCGCCGCCGAGAGTGGATAGTCCCGAAAAGGTACACAACAGCATCACGACAGCACGTGCTATTGTGATAGTAAGCTTCAGTCACGTGTACGAATTAAATTGAAGGCGAATACGATTACCTGTTGGTGCATTAAGGTTTCTTGGATGTACCCACGTGACAGGAGAGGTTAAACGCTTAGCTTGGGACGCTACCTTCTGGATTAAAACAAAGTCACGTACAATGTCAGATCTGATCACAGCTTATGTTGAATTAGGATGTTTTTAATCTATTTGCTGTTACATTTAACATGCATTAGAGTATGTAGCAGACGAAAGGCTCAAAATTAACAATTAAAATATATATGCGAATGAATACATATATATATATATATATATATATATATAACAACCCGCCGAGTCCCTTATTGGATAACTTTATACATGCTCGCCCGTTTGAAGTACACTCGACGTTCTCATCCTTGAGCGTCCGTTCGATTTCATCCAGCTAATAATATACATATATAGCTACTTCAAATAAATATGAGAACTCGTTGAATATTGTTATCTATTGGCTGTACTTAATATCGATAATTCGGTCGCTTAAATTTTCTTAATATATCGCATACACACATTTAAGCTCATGTCGAACAATGTAAAGCTAACACTCGCCTGTCAGCATACGATAAAAGCGTCAGCGCACAACCATTGTTCAGTGGAGTGTGACGGAGCATCGGACTAAGGTCGACCTCCATTACATGCTACGTTACACACTCGTACATACACAAACATAGCTAGCATGGAAACATGTATCTGCATACAACCATCTGCTAGAGGGACCCGGGCACCATCGATAGGCAGGCGATAGGAATGTCAAATGTTCATGTCAAGTGTTGGTGGCGTTTTACGCCATGAACCATATAAGAATATAATGAGTATTGTTGCCGTCTATACTAGGATCTTTATATCGACTAATCTCGCATAAACAGGTATCATAATTAAGATATATACACAGTTTTTAGGTACCAATATGGCACATGACAAGTTTATCTACGGGAAGATAACAAAACATCTTTGATTTTTCTCACAAGTAAATAGGTTCCCTCACAATGTTACCTTCAACGAAAAGTTCGCGGTGTTACCGAGAAAAACTATTTTTACTCGCAAATACCAGTGATGTAATCGGTGGGCTCACCGCACCGTAGTTGACTACTGAACCATATGGTTGGCATCCCATCGTTGTTTATCTAGATACCTAC
Organism: Drepana falcataria; assembly: GCA_945859725.1. Lineage (NCBI taxonomy): Eukaryota > Metazoa > Arthropoda > Insecta > Lepidoptera > Drepanidae > Drepana > Drepana falcataria. The sequence continues at coordinate 199,781 of OX243937.1, forward strand.
ATTATATCATATTGTAGGTTGCCGGCACTAGGCACCTATCTAATAACTATTTATTGAATATTATCACGCGTGAGATAGCGTCTACCTCACGCAATAGGCCAAAACAGATCGTTGTTTATGTCGATAGCAAGCCCTTCCGCTGCAGTATTTATATCGACATTTGGACACGTCTCCTCCCTACAGATCCGGGTAATGTATTAGTGTGCGGAAATATTTACGCGAATAAAACCAATGGGTTGAACATTTTCCATGTTTCATTTCAACTTGATTTAATACCTACTGTACCAAGATTGAATACAATCAATTCATGAGTAGGTTATAACTAACTTTATTGATTTATTTGGGGGCTTCACTTGAAAAGTAATAAAAAATTGAAGGACTTAAATTTAATTAAAAGCTTGCCTTCAATACTAAAACCTTTGAATCAAAGGTTTTAGTATTGAAGTCCAGCTTTTCAGTTTAATGTGACCATGTTATATTCCTCGTCCTCGAGGTGTGAATAAATTTTGTATCGAAGTTCAGAGCTTATTGCTATAAAACGAGCATTTTAAACAACTCCATAGCCACGGATTCAATAGATAAGGAGTAAATGCGATGGCAAAATATATTTAACCGTATTAGTATTGTCTCAATTTACTTCACAAATACAGTATTTAGCTGGGAGCCGTTCCTACCTCGCATGTATTAAATAAACAATGATGTAGCGCCACTAGCTGCGCCCCATTGCCCCGTGTACTACCTACATTAATTCCCGAAGCCAGCCGCACATTATTTCATACAGCCTACGAATTCTAACGCGTAACTTATTAGAGCCGGATTAATTATTCGTTTAATGAAATACGTTAAATACCGGTTGATTCTATCGCGCGGACCTTTGAATATGAAAATATTATTTTATTAATCCTTCCGATTATTTGTATTATCAAGCAGCGTCTATTTAAGTTTAAATATTTAATTAACGTTTAAATTAAATATATAATCCTTCCATGAAATGCTTTGTCCCTTCGCATGTTCATTTAGTTTTGATTTGTAAGTAGTTAAAGGAGGCCACAGAAGTAGAATATTGGTACCGACTTGCAATTTAATTTTAATAATAACAGGTATAATCAGAGCTTTTCGCTAAACTGATTGACCCTAAACGAGGCAGATAACATTGAATTCTTGAAGAGTTTTTCACAGTCAGTAACTTGAAATAATTTTGCATGTTGAGACTGGATGATGCAACGAGTAAATGATTTTGCATGTTGAGACTGGATGATGCAACGAGTAAATGATTTTGCATGTTGAGACTGGATGATGCAACGAGTAAATGATTTTGTATGTTGAGACTGGATGATGCAACGAGTAAATGATTTTGCATGTTGAGACTGGATGATGCAACGAGTAAATGATTTTGCATGTTGAGACTGGATGATGCAACGAGTAAATGATTTTGCATGTTGAGACTGGATGATACAACGAGTAAATGATTCTTCATTCCGTTCCGCTCTAAATATGCGAAAAAAATGGTTCATAGTATTACCTAGTTGGTAGAAACAATTAAATTAGGTAAGCAGGTGTGTGAGACCCTAACGACGGCCGTTCAACCGGTCCCAAAATTTAAAATCATGTATACAACCATTCGCTTTCGGGCAACCACTTCAAGTATCCTTTTCGTGAGGATTATCGAGTGGAAAGTGAAAAGGGAAAATCCCAGATCCTTCCATATATTTCACATTAGCATGACCATCATAAATTGACCTTCCCTATGTCTGTCTACAATCTCTTTTAAGTTCGCTAAGCGAAGACGTATGACAATTGGTATTTTGTTCGCTAAATTAACAAGAACTTTTACCTTATACACATGTCCATTAAAGGCTTGAGAGAGCTTAGGTCAACTCAGCTGGTTGTATGTGAGAAAGAATCGTCACTGCAAATAGGTGAGTCAAGTAGGGTCAGTTTCATTATTCTGCTTGACGAAAGAGCTATGGAGTGCGTTAGTAAGCACATTGAATAGTTCTCAGTCAAAAATTATCAAGGTAGGTTATTGAATCTATGGCGAATTCTATGAATCTAATAATATGCGGCCCTCTCAACTCAATCATTGTTAACCAACCAAATAATAGAGATGTCTACTCTATATTTCTATTCGGTATGTGTTAATAAAATATATTTTATATATACATAATTTAGTAGTATACTTACCAAGTTAGATGCACGATGATGATGAGTATGATGTGCATTTTGGTTTTCTACGAAATATTTAAACAATCAACCGAATCAAATACCCACTAGTTCGCTAGTATGTGATTGCAAGAGAACCTAACAAAGGTAGCTATATTAAAATTTGGTAGAGACATGATCGATTCGAATCGAATCGAAGGCTGCACAGACTAACGATGTTTTATTTGATTCTTAGAACACTTTTACGAGGCTTTCAATAACTTTGTAAAAGTTTGCCAATAAATGAGAGCATTGAAAAATAAATAAAAGGCTCACGGTTTTTATCACTTTCATGTTCAAAATCAGGCGTTACGTTCCAGCCGTGATGTCCGAGTGCGCCGAGTAATGGCCTGCGACGCAGATATTTAGACAGTTGTTTCCGAATTAAAGTATGGTGATTAATAATACTACAAGGTTTTCGGCGAAGGAAATACATCGCATCGTCGTGGAAACATTTGAGGAAGACGTGCTTGAGAAACGGTGGTGGCTCGCCACCAGGTTGGCATCTGAATATAATTCTAGGCAAATAAAAAAAAATATAATAAACATAAACAATAAACACAATAATATAAATAAACGTTAACAAACTGTGGCTCTTGCATACTTTTAAGTATCCACAGATACCAGTAACAGGGTACTTAACTTACTTGTCGTTTTTTTTTGTATTTAATGCTTACGATGAAGTGTTCAGACACTCAATAGTCAGGTGCTTTAAGGCCTTAAGGGAACCTCTTCTCTTTATCTCAGTGGTGTGTTGTGTAATAATGTTTGTGTATGTATGTCAGGGTTAAAGAAAAGCAATATTAATCAGCGTCAGTGATATTAATTAACCTCGCTATCCCGGCTCGCAATGAAAAGTGTGTCCAATGTTACGGCCCATATGTCAACAGCCGCAGCCCCACGGCGACGTCCCCGGCGTCACAGACCTACACGTCATAAATTATACTTATTTACGTCTGCAATATGCTCCGCTTAATCGTTCAATTTTCTACGTTACTGCCAACGAGACACGTCTTGGTTTGCATTGCACGCAGCATAATTTGATGTAGTTGGTATTGGATTTTCTTTGATTGCACCGTTTTTGTCAAGACGCTTATGTTGTTGCTTTGACATCGTCGTTTCGGGGCCACGCGTCATGAAACATTATATTGTGCGCCCCTGTGGCCATATACAATCTCTTTGAGTGTAAGCCGAACATAAAAAGAACGGAATCCATTGTGGGGATTCCAAGCCTCACAACACATCTCGATTGTTATTATTGGTAAATCAATGAAAGGATTCATTTGGCCATGGCTGTGTATACAGAAGCCACTACACTATGTGTGAACACAGCTTGATACTCTGTTATTGCAAACGTCCATAGGCGGCGGTAACCGCTTACCTTCTGACGGGCCACGTGCTTGTTTGCCACGTCAACAACGCCACAAAATATGCAAAATAGGTATATACTCTCTTGTCAAAATCCTCTTACGATTTTATGTGTATATTCATTGCCACCATAGCATACAGTAAGAACCTCCCAATTTAAAATATCAATAAACCGTTGGTTGTAAACAGAGAGCAAGGATGTACTCTCACGTAGTAGATTATGTAAACAAAGCAGAAGGTCCCTTTCAGGGATTGTTGTTCAAATATCGCAAAATAGACCCTTTCAATTACAATCCAGCTTAATTAGAAGGCTCCCTGGAGTTGCGACACTTTATTAAGGTCTGAAGGAATCAAAGGGTGCCCTTCTATAGATTTTAGTCGGCCGGATAATCTGGGGGTTTTTCGCTTTCATTTAATTCATATTATATTGTTATTATGCAGGTATATCTTCCCCATTAAAATACCATTCCTATTTTAAGGCTAGGAGGTATATAAGTTGTAGGCTATTTAAGATTCGAAGAATTTGTTTTTTTGTAACTAAATGAAACATTAGTTTTCTGAAGGGTCGTTTACTATGGGGTAGTGGTACCAGAATCCACAGACTACCAAATTTGATTTGTTTTATTATATCTAAGCTATTTAAAATTACCGACTAAGCGCGTGTATACACATCAAATATGATAGAGTTTTTTGATAATATTTATTTTTGGTGTTCTTTGAACGATGTATTTTAAATAGAACATTGGGAATAGATTCGATTGTAAAGCGCGGCGCGTGCAATACATTCGTATGTAGCATATATACTTCAAAAGAATCCGTGCATTGATACATGGGGTTGAAAGCCTTCCTAGTATGTTCCCGGCGGATACACACAATTCCACTTATCTTCAACATCATACAAATATTAAACCATGTGGGTTTCTACGCGTCGCGTTCTAATGAGACGTTTTCCGCGCAGTATGGTTGGATATCGTCGCAACTCCTGTGTTGCCGGCGGAGTACGGGGAAAGTTGGGGAAAGAATAATATTTTTTTAAGTTCCATGATATGTTAGCTGACACAACAAATAATAATTTCCTACAACCATTTTTTGTATTGCCAAAGAATGCCGCCCGCATTATAATGGTTACAGACTCCGCGCGTTGCCGCCGCGATAAAATCGTTTCACATTTATAGAACCCTTTTTGTACTATTTACTCCAGGTAACATCGGTAAGATATCCCAAGCTTCCTTTGCGCGTAGATGTTCAAAATACTACACTCATCTGAATGAATTGTTTATTTTAAGTATTTGTTTCTAAAATAAGGTAACCGCGCTTTATACATTATATAATACAGCAAGAACAGCTGGGCACAATTACAATAACATGTTTGTGAGTATTATCTAATTTAATTTGTGCAGAGAACATTTTTCAAGCACGCAAAGCTCGATGATATAATAAAGGTCAATTATTGAAGACTGAGCCGCAAGCATTGAACCACACCATAAACAATGTAAGCGTACGTAAATTTGGCAACGCGATAAACCGTAGAGCAATATCGGGCGAAATGAATCCGGAGGACAAATTTGGCGAGATTCCTCGATAAAACGCGCGTCGCTCCAATAACGCAGCCTTTGCCAAATAAACCTTCTATTGCACGCCACACTTTTATTTTTACTCGAATCTTTGCTTTCAATTTTAAATCTGCAAAATAAGGGTTTTGTGAAGCAGCAAGATTGAACATTATTGGATATACCCATATGCCTCTATGCACAGTAAGCAAGTCTAAACAACACCGAATGTTTGATGAACAACGCTGCTTCCAAAATGTTTTATTTATCCCTATAAATGCCTTGTTATTTGCGAATCCCATACCTATAAATATTTTTTAGGAAGCCTATTCAAAGCTTTTCGACTTTGTATTTGTTTGCTTTGCCTATGATCAATGCTTGTGAAATTTGTTTCTGAGAAGTATTCAGGCGTAGCAATAGAACTGTATACCTTAAGATCTCAACTGCTCATATTGGAAACTATGCTATATATATTATAAATAATATAAATAAATTATAATAAATAAAAATAAAAAATCCTTTTATTTCTTTGCAGTGAGTTGACAGATATTACTCAAAAATTTTAAAGTGTATGTAAGAAAAGTTAGTATCTAATTTATATTATCTGTTAGTAATTAGTTTAAAAGTATTATTAATATGTTTTTTTTTATTTGTCTGCAAGAACCCCTCTCCAGGTAAAGGCCTCCTCCAAAGCTATCTTTGGAGGAGGCATTTACTTACTTTCCCTAGATTGAGCTTTTTGTATCCAGTTTATTCATATTACACACTATCATCCTCCAACATCGCCTTACTCCATACATACAGCCAATGAAGCGCCGCAACGATCAAATATGTACCATTCCTCCATCAAATACCGCTTTCATAAGACGGTTTAATATTTTCCTTGGACCATTCCTCTATAATAAATATAATTTAAAAGAATATATTTATCCCAAAATATCTTATGATTGTAAGCAAAGTATCACAAACTTTTTCCTTAATCACGCATATGAAGACTCGGAAATATTTCTGAAATCTTAACCTATAATCTATGTTCACACCCACCCATATGTATGCACATTCACACACGCACACACAAACACACACACACACACACACACACACACACACACACACACCCGCACACACGCACACACGCACGCACACACTTAAAATAAGTAATAGTAAGAAATAGTTTGTTCTCGATCTTGTATGTTTTATAAGTACCTTACTCTTTATGGTCAGTTACTTTTAACCAATTTTGTATCCAGAGGCATGGGCCTGCTTAACATTAACACAGGCTGTTCTGCAGCCTAGCAATGTCAGCAGTTGCTAATGCTTTCTCATTCCATTCGGAAACCGACTAGCTAATACTACTAACCTTAGCATAATAATTATTTTGTGTAACTGTTTGGTGAAATAAATTTATTATTATTATTATTATAGTTTGGGCCAGCTGTTTTTTTGATCTCATCTTCACATCTAGCTAAAGGTCTACCTCTCTTCATTTTGCCTTGAGGGCCTATTGGTCCATCTCTGGCCTTGTAGGCCTGGCCTACAATATAATATATCCTCATGCAATCTCACAAGGGTAGCTGAAAGGGTAGGCAGAGATATATAATATATTTCGTTATTTCACTATATCTCGATACTCTATATATTAAAGAATTATCATAAAGCAAGTATTAGCAACTAGCAAAGTATGGTACACTATGGTAGTGCTCCTTACTAGGAGCACGCTGTAGTAAATATTGATTTTCTGTAAATATTTCTAATAATCGGTAATATGGAAGAGGGTAAAGCTCTTGCCATGTAAAATGTGACCATCAACACAATGTTACGTACGTTCTGTATAGCCTTTTTGAATTAAATAATGATTATTTGTTTTAATTTCGATACAATAAAAATATGGTGATTTCCTGACTAATTATTCACCTTCATGGTTCTTCGAAGGGTATTTGCATGAACGTATCGAAAGAAAACGGGAAGGCGAGAAAGAAAGAATAAGTAATATAAGTCATCAGCCACACGCGGCAAGTAAGCGGTGCGATGGATATGGCTGTGGTCGGAATTTGCGGGCGGCCGGACGAACATCCATCATGCGTAATTTGACGCAGCGAAAACACGTCTCAGCGCTATCCTTATATCGGCGCAAGTTAGGAGATGTTCTCTCAAGATCACGTGCGACCAAATACAACATATCAATGATTAAATAAACTAGAATAACCACCGTATAAGGAGGGTAGCAATTATGAAATAAGTTTCAGAAAAGAAGCCTTAAAACAATTTGGCCGCGATGTCAGAGGCAAGCTGCAAATCCGATGTAGCACATGTTCTACGGTAAATCTATTTTCCTTTTATTCTTTATCATGTTCTGAGTTCTAAGCAAATAAAGATCTTAGCGTCGGAAACAAGTTGAAAATAAGATTCCGTATAAGCCAAATGGCCCGACGGAACTGACATTCTCGTGTATCCGGATTTTGGTAACGCTATACTGAGCATTGTAACTATGACTACCATAGCTTACAAACGAATATTTACTTGATGAATAATTTAGTAATAATTAGAACATCTTCAAATTTATGAAACGTTTCACAAAATGCTTACAAGGAAAAGTTGGTAATGAACAAAACAAATTATAAAGCTGGAGGAAAGCTGAAAACTCAAATGCAAACATTGGACCCGCCTCATCAGCCGGTCACTTCCACCGCCTCGGGGAAAATCAACATTATTAATAATATTTTAAGTGCCGTTTTCATTAAAACGTGAAAAATACAGCAATTACGGCGGTAGAGAACAATTTGTACGGCACAAAGGGCTCGTTACGTAAAGTGCGGCATCGACGATCAATTTCGCTTCAACCCTTGGATATGAACCGTGACAATTTAACGAGTTGCTGAAACATTCGTTTGTTTATTTAGATGTGAATTATATCGTAATTGCAGGTGCTCCTTTGTGTGTTTATTTCCCAGCGGGTGAATACTTTGAGGCCGCCGACTTAGCGGAGGCATCCTGAGGATATTGTATTGTGACACTGAACAGCAGCGATCCTTCCGTTTAGCAATATTTTGTAGCTACCTTCCTTCAAATTATCGGGGTCTTCACAATAATTATGTTTATTTCCTTTTACTTGTGTAAGCAGCCGTGGTAAATATTTCAGCAGTATTTATATTCTGAGCAATAAGGTTAAGAACTCCCAGTCCGCCTAGTAATTATACTGCATGATAATGTCATTTAGCGCAATGGTTCCTAAATATAAGCCACCCTCTACCAGAACTATAACCTTGGTGAAAGGTGGATTTATAGCCACCGCTGTAACTCCGTGCATTTTAATGAAGACAGTAACTCAAGCGGTGAGTTCGCCCTTTCAAGGCATCCGGTTATCCGGCACAGGAGCCGCGGTGATACAGCGATACTGAGGCGTAGTTCATTCCTCACACTAACGTTTGGTTACTATGTTTTGAAGCTTCAAACTGGATGTGAGTATTACTGATCAACCGAAGTCTTGACTAAAAGGTTTTCTTTTAAGGCCTATTTTTCGAACGTTCTTCGAATTGGGCAAATGGCTCCGAAACTCTAAGATTAATAGAGGTGGCATTATGTTTTCCCGAACGCATGATTTATTCTAGATCTTAGTATTACGCGTTGGGCCTAAGTATCTGGGATATATGTAGGTCACATAATATCAAATATACGCCAGATGTGCTAAGAGTTCATTCCTCGGGATAAATTGTTATGCTGAAATGTTGCTCATTTCGGATATTGGCTTTTTAATGTAGTAAGAAAAAAATATTATGGGACAGTTTTTGTACCTATTCGTTAAACTTAGTATTCAATACACATTTTCATTTGTACAAGGCGGTTTACTGGCTAGGTTTTTTTTACAAGGTTTTACTTACGTCACCTGTGTGACTGGACCAATGAGTTTCTTCTGAGCTTAAGTACAGTGATTAGTCACACCACGAGCTTTACAATGAAGGGAAACATCGAGAGGAAACCTGCATACGTTTGAGAAGCAATTTAAAGGCGTACGTATAGTCGTGCTTGAGCAACGGCGATTGACTCGCCATCTGTCACGTTTGCACCTAAAATATATGCCTGGCGAAATTTTATATGTCGGTACTACCTATACACCTCTGCAAACCCTTTCGGGAGCCCTTGTGGGAAGGAGTGAGGATATATATATTTATAGTATAACATTTTTGTATAAATGTTGTTTTACTTTAGTAAGGAGTAAGAGTGGTATGCAACAACTCAGCGGAGGATCTTCGCGTGTAACACTGTGTGAAAATGTACTGAGGTGTTCGTGCAACCATTCCGGTTATGAGGAGCGAGAATTCGTGAAATTTTAACTCCAAGAATGTTGAGCGCAGTCTGTTGGGAGTTAGATAAAATGATGGTGTGAAATAGTTTGGTGCGTTGCCAATATGTAATAATAAGAATTACTTAGCCCCTTTGCTTATCTCGACTATGTAAGATTCAAATGCAGCAATAAGAGGTGAAATTAACTTATTCCTTAAGCATTCCACATGCTTAGTTATATTACATTCATCGGGCTTGTAAGTAAAAAGATGTTTAACATATTTTCAGTTTTTGTTTATGGCTGAGAACAATATAAAATCGCATAATTAAACAGTATTTTTTTATAAATTACTCATCTAGCTTCATATACGGAGAATGATAATAATATGCATTATAAGAACAACGATTCTCTATATATCTGTACATACAAATCAATAAATACTTTGGTTTATTATTTTACGAATTACAAACTGTATTTAAGGACGGGAGCATCAAGAGTACTCCAATCAGGCGAGATGTATGAGGAGACTGATGAACATTCATGACGAAGTGAAAGAGGTACATATGTAACCATAGAGAAAACTGGTGACCTATTCTCCCTGCCTACCCCGTTAGGGACTCGGCGTGATGATATATAAACATAAAAAATTATATGAGACATGATCTAGTTACAAATACATTTGTAGATACTAATTGGTGTCTTAAAACGTAAATCAGGCTCAAATACAAGGCATGTTATATACGCGACAGGTTACTTAGGTGACTTAAGCTCAAATTAACTGCAGACTTAAGTTGTGACGTAGCATACCAAGCTTATTACACGTCTGTAATTTATGTAGATTCGTTGCTAAATTTGGTTTGATATAGTATTGCTATATGCTTGCTTTTGTTGAGTTATAAGTATGAATTAATGTCGTATCCAGTCCACCGAAAACATATGCATAATGATTTCAAGAGTTGTGACCAAGGCTAGAATATTGTCCATATAAGTGTGTTATATATACATATATGTTTATGCGACATTCAACATAAAAACTAAATCAGGATAAGATTATAAAGAAACCGCAGGAACTATTTCTAATATCGTAACAACGTACATAAGTGTTATGATTAAAATGTCCTGTGTAAGTGATGTCGTGAAGGTACACAATGCTCGCTTTCTGATGATGAGCGATCAATGGACACAGTAACGCGGGATATCACTGTGTCATCCCATAATTCCCCGATATAATAATACGAGTATTTATCATTCATATATATCAAGGACGGGAACGTTAAGAGTACTCTAAGCCGACGAGCATGTATGAAGAGACTGATGAATGTGGTCGAAGCGAAAGAAGTATGTAAGTCTAGAGAGAACTATACTCTTTGCCTACCCCGTTAGGGACTCGGCGTGATGATATGTATGTACCACTAATAATACTCTCCATTATCACTACGGTTTATTTAATCACTGCGTATTGCCAGTATGTGCGCTCCCACAATTGACACATTTATCTTCATATATTTATCTGATAGGTCGTTTAGTGTGTTCCAGATCTTAGGTATATTTTATAGTGTGAGTGTGCTCACACATAATAAAAAATAAATACATGAGTCGACTCGACTTATATATTGTTTTTATTACGCTGTAATATTTACATATAACTTGGTGTGAGATGTGTTTGTCAATATATCAATCTGTTTCTTAAAGCTTTGATTAGCGATTAAGATTAGCTGAAAATTGAATATTGAATCCATCTAGTTATATATAATAGCATCCGCATAGAGATCAGTCGATAGATTAACAGAGATCAGTCGACCCAAACACTAATTAACGATACAGTATTCTCAATGATGCTATTGCTATATAAAATTATTATAAATATAGCATGAAAATGGCGGCAGAGCCCCGAGCAATAAACCGTGCAGGCGCGCATTTTATTTATTTTCTTTCCTCTGGAATTTCCGGCTTGAAGCGATGGCGCAGGGTTGCTTTGCATCGCTCGTTACGATCTAAACGTAAACCTAACTAAGCCAATGTTAGAGACCATTAATTGCTTGTTCCAATACAATGTTTGAATTATTATAATTTTAGAATTATATATATTTTAATATTTTTTTTCCAGGTAGCGCTGCAGGGATGCACTCGTACATACGATATTGAAGGTAAATAAAAAATTTAGGTACAAGATACGGTTTATAACAATAACCAGATATCCATAATTATTGTCTGATGGGTTCTTTTCCCGCTTTTTAAAGGTCTGTTAGGGTATAGTAACTGCTTGACATCAAGCGTGGGTACGATGGTACGATATCAATACGTATTAAAGTACTGAGTTATACATTATTTGTATGCCAGCAATAAGAGAATAGAATTTAGAATAGAAATAATATAGAGTAGAATTTTCAAAAAAATATTATTTATTAAAACGTTCTCTAACACGTAATGTACATGTACCTACCATTAGAGGTGCTGTTAATAAGTGTTTAGGGAACGAGGCCTAGTCCGTTAGAGATTTAAATTAATTAAGAAATTATACTAAATTTGCTATACCCCTATCTATGCCTTTGCGTTGCCTCTGCGTTGTGCTGCAAGCGATTGATCGAGCGTTTCGGTCAGTACGTCTCTAACTAATAATTACGCACCAATGGTATTCGTTCAGTGCTAAAAAAATTAAGAGGAAAATAAATATAAATTACTAAATGATAATAACAACTTATGGTCCTGACTGTAACTGACTAAATACTACTGCTAACCAAGGAGGTCTGAAAATAATTTATTGATTTATTTATCAGTTGCACAAATAATTATCTGAGACACTAAAAGTCAGACTGAATAAAACTTATGGTCCACTACGTTATTACCTCAACCTTCTAAAATTTAACTTACATAGCTTAGCTTTTTGATGATGCAAACATTTTGGTATTATTAAATATAAAATACCAAATATTTTTATTGCTATAATACTGGGGGTGAGCCGAAAAAATTAAAATCCAAACAACCCCGACTTAGGCGAAGGCCGGCCTTAAATTTTATTTAACAGCGAGCTTAAAGAAATGCCTTCTGAAGACTCGTTTATACGAGATAAAAACAATTTGTGGTGTAGGTTATAAGCTGAAGACATTGATTTTAATACATCATAACATTATGGTCGCGTTCAATTTCGTATATGCTGTGGGGTTATTGAGTAAATAATTTTTTTTTCTTGAAACTTTATTTTGTTCAAAAAAGGGCAGAACTTATCATTTCTTGAGTTTTAATATTTTCGAACACAGATACGAAAGTGACTGACTCTAGGATGGGGACGACAAGAGTTCGCGAAACTGGCGTGAATGTATGAAGAGACTGGGGAATGTGGTTGGAGAGGGAAAGAAAGAACATTGGAAGTTCTTTTCCGAACAATACAGCCTAGCCTAGCCTTATAAAGATTTCAAAGCTTCGAACGATAAGATAATTATTATGAGAGCTCCAAAGAAAAAGATTACATAACACGTCCAAAATAAATTCATTAAATGTTGGAGCCGCGTAATGAGGCGGAGGCAGGAGTAAGCCAGGTTAATATGATAAACATCCTCCTTCCGAGTGTTCCACAAAAGGTTCCCTAAAACAATGGTTTTTTTTGAGCCGTAAATTAATTTCTTCTTTCCGGCGTTGCAATGGATAAAGAAAACTATATCTTCACGAATTCCCGCAAAGGTTGTAAAAGGGTTCAACTCTTTTCTTTGACAGGTGGCGAGTCCGTTACCGTTTTTCAGGATATGTTATGCAGATTTACTCACAGTTTTTTTCTTTGCTGTAATCACTTTAATTAATCAATGTCAGTTGCGCTCATTCGGTACATTCGAGAATGGAATATGAAAACCTTGCAGGCGTGATAGCCGACTGGTTTAAATAGTCACTCGAAACCACTCGGCCATCACGGCAACAATTTTTTAATATTAAAATTTTAACCTTATTTAATGGAGGAATAGAAGTCGGAAATCAAAAGAAATGGCTCGAGCGTTTGTATGTTATTTTATAAAAGTACTGTGGATTCCTTTGTGAAGGTACAGCAAAGGTACTAGGAGGTAAAGGAGCTAATATTATCAGCGAAAGCTCTCTCTAAAATATCTTACGAAACATGATATTTCCTGTTTCGTTTGTGAAATCTCACAAAATCCGAATACCCCTCAGACGATCATATATTGACATAAACGCACAAATAATTAAAACACAATATGTATACATAGTAAAAAGTTGTTCCCGCTAAAGAAACCCGAAACCTATTATTGCTATACAATCTCTAACGACTATGCCAAAAAACTGTTGGAGCTTCAATTATTACCCATTCGATGTCTTACACGGGGAAGTGCAAAAAAGGGACCAGGGGACAAAAAGGTCCGCGATAATGATCCGAGGCACTAGAGGCTGCCTCGGGCCGCTTTAGGGCTTAGCACAATGGGCCGCTCCAACGGTAATCGCCGCGGTTGTGGTGCTCGCACACTGGAGCACCATCGATGCTGCCAATACTATCCCTGAATGGAAAATGTGGAATGTGGGAATGGTCACGTTTCTTGCGATGATACCAATACAACACTGTATAACAAATAAACAATGCAAACTCCGGGAAGAGGCAAAGGTTGACTTTCTAACTCTAGATAGCAGACAGAATCTTGTCGTGGAGGCACGGTCGGAATTGTCAAGGGTAATCGAAACTGGCGAGCATGTATGAAGAGACTGAAAAATCTGAATGAAGTGAAAGTAAATATGGAGTCAACCTCCTCTATTTGACCACCACGCGAGAGATCATCGTAATTATACGTATGTAGATCATTCTAAATTGCAGTTAGTCTCTCTAGAAGTTTCGTTGTGATGGAGTGAGAGGAGAGAGAGACATACATAATATTCGTTTTACATATAAATACACACGAATTTTCGCATAGTTTGTATAGTGGTAGTGCGATAGCAATTAAATTGAATTGGCCGATAAACGAAGCTTAATAAATCATCATCATCATGCTGGACATAGGCCTCCCCTAATGAGCGCCATAGCACCTTGTCTTCAGCTTGCCGCATCCACCATCTGCTAGCAGTCCTTCGCAGATCGTCATCCCACCTGGTCAGAGGATGTCCTACACTACGTTTGCCTAGTCGAGGTCTCCACTGAAAAACACATTTACCCCAGCGGTTGTCGGTTCTTCGAGAGATATGGCCAGCCTACTCCCACTTCAGCTTGCTAATTCTTTGATTTATGCCGATAACTTTGGTTCTCTGTCGGATGACAGCTTAATAAATACCTGCCGTAAAATGCCTTGATTGGATAGTAAAATAGTTTTTATAGGCAAATTAGTATTTATCGGCAGTGCTTTTCTTTTGAAGTATTGATTGAAAATATTTTCTTTTGAACGTGAATTTAATTTAGTGCCAGTGTGTACAGAGCACTGCACACCCCTGCTGAGGTCATTGTGTCACCGCGACCTTCCCGCGGCACTCGATCGCCTTTGTGTCGCACTCATTAGAGCCACTTTAGCCCGCTCTTATCCGATACACCAATATTGGATCATCTGCAGGGTTACATTGATTTTGCTAAGGAATTTTGGGTACTTTGTATGAGATTGATATGTTAATTCCTTATTTAATTAAACACAATCTTTCTTTGAAAGTGAAATTGGTGAAAGTATATATTTTTATTTCAGTAGTAATATATTTTTTCTGTTGATTTCACTTTCCTCATAATAATATTTAGGGTATCAATGAAAGTTTGAGCCCAATAGCTATTTAGGTCTGAATATGAACGGCTACTCGCCGACCACGACACGCGGGTGCATAAAGGAATAATGGCGAAAATGACTGGAAATTGGGTTAATGATTCTAACGGCTCGTTTGAAGTGTCGGACATGTTTTATTGCCTGAGGGCTTCGGAGTGAAACTCTCTGGTTAGTGAAATTGCTGTAATTAGGTTAATAACTTGTAATGAAATAATTGTTCCATGGGAGGCGGCGCGGGGTAGTACTGGGAGGGTTATTCCCTTGATTGTTTCACCCGATGACGTCATGTGACAATGACTTAATTAAGTGTTCACAATACATGAATATTAATTAAGGCGGCAAACAAATATGTGGACAACTTGAAACATTGAATTAATTCAATGGAGTCATTCAAAATTCAAAAAAGGGAATTCAAATGTTTCTATGGAGTGTACTACGGAGCCACATGACTCACTGTGGTTAGTTGTTTTTGTGAACTTGAGCACAATCATGCTTACTGTGCATAAGCATGATGACAAGAGCAAGCACACTGAGTAAAGAATGAAACACAATAAAAATGTAAGTGTACACTCAGCATCCATCAAAAGGTGATTTAAACTCATTTCGTCACTCAAGTTCGTATGAAGAAGAGAGGGGTGAAAATTTATATCGAATCACACACATCTCAACGCAGCATAAATTTGATAAGCTTCTGAAAAAGCTTTGCTTAATGCCAGACAAAACCGATGGGCTGCCAAGCACGAAGCTTGTTCTAAATTCTCTTTGCAGACTGAATATCTCGGCTGGCGCTCAACGGCGTTAATGGCTTCTTTTAAAAGGAAACGAAAATAATAAATTATTGACAACAGCCGTGTCTATGCGAGCGTAACATTTATGTCTCTGCCGTTAATGCTTCCAACGAGTCTCGGTCAATTGAATGGAAACAGATGAGGAAGCGTTCATATTCGTTGCAAACTTTTATATGCGGAGAGGAACGGAGCAAGGGCAGGTATTTGCCTTTGTTTAAAGCTAGGCACATACATAGATACATACATATAATCACGCCGAGACCCCAACGGGGCAGGCAGATAGAATAGAGGGTATGAATGATAAAGCTGTATATAATAATAAAACTAGCATTGATTCAACAAGCAAAAGCAGCTAGGCTCTTGGAAAATTACAAATTTCAAAGAGCCTAGCTGATCAAGTGGATTCAGTAATTGCCTCAAATATTAAAATTGCACATTCAAAGGCTTTCTGTAGCAATTACTTTTGGTAGGTTAAGTAGGTATAGTAAATAAAAAAAATATTCCCCAAACATAACGGTGAAACAAATTATCTTATGGAAAGCTGCGTCCATACGACCTATCCTGCTTAAGTAGACCCGTCGCACTGGTCATATCACACTGTCCTATAATCTCCGGTGAAAGAGGACCCCATATGTGAAGGAGTGAAGTCAGCTAGAATAAAGACTATTTATTTATACTTTTTCTTCTCTTCTTCTTTTCTTTATTTAAGTACAGAACAAGGACACGACTGGTCATTCATTACAATAATGGCCATTTTGAAAGGAATTTAATTATTCAATTGCAGACATAGACCAACCGCAAATAACGTGATCGAGAGACATCAGATTGTGTTGCGGGGTATCTCAGCTATACGGACCCCATTCCAGTATCGAAGTCTGTTTTAGCGCGTCTTTGTACATCACTACAATGGGACAATAGGTGTTACTAAACTTATTTATAATGAGCACAGCGACGTTATGAGTTATGATAAATGCGAAACTAGGTCAGGTTCATAAATTATGATGAGAATATTACATCTAGCTCGTGAAATTTAATTAGATGAGTTTTCTTTTTCGAGACGTCTTTGAATTTATAACAAAGAACAATATTAATGTTTTGGTAAAATATTACATGTGGGACTGCTTATAAAACGGAATCATGATAACGGTAATATACGTGTGAGATTCAAATTAATAGGTTTTCGCCATGCTCATTTCCTCATGATGGAAAATTTAAGATTACTCCATTGACTGTGGTTATAAATTGAGCATTATAAGTACGCGCAGTGGTGTGTAGTATTGTATATAGATTTTGTACTGTATGTGGAATTATCCCAAGGTATTTATTTGTACTCTGGGTCTGTCCTGATAAAGATACGACTGTAGAGCAAATACGATAGACTGGCTGTCTGGCACATTGGTTGTGAGAGAGTTAGGCACAAAGGGAACTCCTAAATCCTAATCATTATCGGATTTACCCGTCGAAGGTAGTAAATCCATATGGAATCTGTTGTCCCTAATACTAGCACAAAAGCACCCATCATACAATCGTCAAGATATCACAATCGTAGCATTGTTTGCGCCTATTGGCAACGGTAACCTCTTACTATCAGGTAGGTTGTACGCTGTTCTGTAATCTGATAAGATTTAATTATCAACAGTGTTCAAGCTACTACAAGCCTAAAGTCTTAATCTGTAGCCTGACACTTTATATACACTCCATAAGATCATACATACATTTGAATAACGTATTGGTATTTCCTATATACAATAAGTACTTTCAAGAAAGATGTCGTCCCCAAAAGTTTCTCTTTGCTAAGGTATTTTGGTTGAATAAATACCGGGAGGCTTTGTGTAAACGTTATCATATTCTCAGAGGCACTCGTTGTTTATATCATTAGGGAAACTGTTTTTCTCTTGCTTATTTTGAAAACAAATATTGTTTTTACTTTGAAATAGGGTGGGACAAAGCTGACAGGTACACCCGAGGCCACACGGTGCATATGGAATTATGTCTTGTAGGAGACGGGACGTTTCATGTAGTCACGTGCGCAGTGTGGGTTCAATCTTTGAATTCTTTAATTTATATCCTCACACCTTCCCACAAGGTTCCCCGAAGGGGTAGGCAGAAGAGTGTAAGTAGTACCCACAGAACTTGTTCTTTTTGTTTAAGGATAGCAAGGGTTTTTCACAAACGAGCATACACCTCAATCAAATATTACTTGTGTTTACTTCATACTATTAAGTCGTACCTAAGACACGGCGACAGAATCGCCACATTGGTACCTCTACCTACCCTCTTCTAAACTTGTTACATTGTGAACTTCTGTAAGTACAGAAGTTCATATTTTCACAACTTTACTTTAGGGGAGCAAATGCAACTTTCGTATCGCCAACTGAAATGTTGTACTTCGAAAGTTTGAGCACTCCAATCTGTTGAGTTAAATAATATGTGCCAACAATGGCCTAACGATCAAGCCAGGTGTAGAATGGGTACAAAGGGGCATCGTGTGAGGGGCGCAACAAGGGAGAAGTGGCGGCCCCATTACGCAGCCTTAGGGGCTCCCTTAATGAAACCTAGGACAACGCTAAGTGAAGTACTCTTATAGCGCTGCGTAAGTGTTGGATGCCGTTTTAATAACCACATAGGTACATGTTCTCACAATTGGAAACTTAGTGTTCAATTGTCTTTTATACGCCGATGACGCATTTTAATGGCGTCATCAGAAGGCGAATTGTAGACATTAGTTACCATAATGAAAGAAGAATGTGGAAAGAAGGAACAGCGCCTAAACGCAGGTGTTACAAAGGTTCTAGTGCTCCAAAGAGATGATGATGATGATGATAACAAATGATTGAGAGTATTATATCGGTGAATGGGCAAATTATAAAGCAATTGAATGAATTTATTCATAGGAAGCATGTTCACACGAGATGGGAAATATGAAAAATCATTGAAAGAAGGATAACAGCCGTTAATAATTTGAATGGGGCCATGTCGAAGAATGCTCGAGTAGCTGTCCACAACGCGATATTGGTGCCCACTCTATTCTATGGCAGCCAATCCTGGGTATGTCAAAAGAATCATGAACATAGCATTAATGCAGTTGAGATGAGATCCTTGCCAAAAATTTACCACAATGAAGAGATTCGCAAAACAACGGGCGTGAATGAGGGTGTGATTGTAAAGATGAAGAAAGGCGCTGGTTTGGACATGTACTCGTAGAAACGATGATTTAGGAAAGATTTACGAAACAGACATATAAAGCGAAAGCATTAAGAGGCAGAGTAAGACTACGGTCCAACTATCTAGATCAAATTGATCGGACACTCAAGGACGGGAACGTCTAGTGTAGTCCGGCGAGCATCTATGAAGACTGATGAATGTGGTTGAAGCGAAAGAGGTATAGATCTAGAAAGAACTCGCGTTTTACTTTATCTGCCTTCTCCGTGAGTGACTCGCCGTGATTATATGTATGTACCTCTTACGCATCATCCACATTCATCAACTTCTTTATTTATCCTCGCCGCCTTCAAGTACTCATGATGTTCAAATCATTGAGTGTTCGACGCTCCTCCCTCATCTACCAAACAAACTCCATTTGCTACCGATTACCTGTTAGTCACACTCCCTCAAACTTTATATTACGTCTAAACCAAATAAAGTAACGTAAAATAAAAAACAAATAGAAGGGTAATAATTAAGGTTCGTCATTGATCAAATAAAACGTTGCCTTTTCTTTGAGGTTCTTAATTAAATAACAATATCGTTCGAATCGTTACAGGTGCCTAAAATCTAACGATAGTTTCAAAATTACTACAAGTATTTTTAATACATTATAACTATGGGTAGCAGTTAAGGTACTTCGGAAAGTTTGAAACTAGCCTTAGGCTGAGCTTTGGATGTGATACCTCGCAAAATTATACTTTAATTGAACAGTTACAACCTCAAATTGAAACATCTTAAAGTAAAATTTGTGTTTAGCCGTAAGCCAGTAAAGAAGAAATGATTCAACACAGGAATTTATTTATTCCTCTGCGGTTACATTTTATACAGAAGAAAAGTCACGTGACAATACTTTCCTTGAGACAACATCCATTGCGCCCCTCTAGAATAATCAAATACATTTGTAAACGATAAAATCTCAACCAAAACGAAAATGAAACCTTATAAAAGAAAAAATTGTCAAGTAATAAGTGGCTTGTTCCAACTAACATGACCACTTAAAGTGACCGGGCCGGCGTAATCTGGTTGAATTAGGCCCGTGGGGTCACCGAACGGACTGCTGCAGGAACCCTCCGTATTAAAGTATATATTTCTCCGAGTAATTTATTTCTACAGGCCTCGGCTTACTTAGTGGATATATATGAATGAGCTCAACTATACCTGATATTAATAATACCGATTCTAAATAAGACAGAGTTAAATTTTTCGACCATTAAAGCTACGGAGTGTTTTTATAAGTAAAAAAGCCGGCCAAGAGTGTGTCAGAGTGTGTGGCGTAAAAAACTTATTTTCAAGATTTTATTTTACAACTTAGTCGTCGCTGTAATTATGTACTGCCATACAAAATGGCAGTTCTGCAGTAACAAGCGTCTCTGGGCTAACCCGCGGACGAACGGACGGACAAACAGACAGACGGACATGGCGAAACTACAAGGGATGCTAGTTTACTCCGCAACCCCTAAAAACGTGTAGGCAGTGGTGAAATAACACTCTTCTGATGGCGGTGATTTATATTGAAGACAACGTGACAGTTGAATTTTTTCCTAAGCAAATGCAGGTATGTGGTTTTGCGATGTTTTCATCCACAGAAAGAGTGTAGTGTGATAAATCTATGTTTTACTTTACATCAGACGAAAACTCATACCTGCCAGGATTTGAACCTCCTATCTTGATTTTGCTGGCGACTATCCAAACCACTCGGCCACAAGGGCGGCACATTAAATTACCGTCACCTTAACTTAACTTTATAATTTCGTTTGGTTTTATGGCATTAAATGTATATTAGTTGGGTGACAAACTTTAAGGGCGGCCGTAATAAAGCACACCCACTGCTGCCTCTGGAGTGTCGTTACATCACAAGCCTCCGCGTGTAATGCTATCGTATACTACCCTAATGCTGTTCTCCGCCATATTATATGACAACATAATATGGCGGATATAATTTATTCAATTTACTGAATATAAAAAAGACTGTTATACCTATTCCCTTGTTAAGCAAATCCATCAACAACCAATTATCACAATCCGTATATGAAGCCGACCGCGACCGTTCTAATGTGTATTCAAATAAATAGGGTATTCGTGTGTTAATTCTTACAAGTACATAGTATAGTTTGCGGACGGATGGAACGCCATCATGGCGGCATGTCTGGAGTATTGTAATACGAGTGTATGAATGAGGTTCTTATAATTACTAATTAGTGTAATTGGTTTCTTAGCCGTACCAATTATGTATAAATAAATAATAATCAATTCATAAGTATAAGTATATAATATAATTGCTCTTGTAGCCTGCAATATTCCCATCAAATATATTCATGTAAGTACTGCAATTTTGTAATTTGAACGTCTTCTTATACCAACCTACTATTTTTGTAGTAGGTACCTAATAAAATATTATGATCACAATATGTTATTTAATCAGTTAAAATACAAGTTTAATAAAAATAATTATAAGTTCCTACAAATTGTTCCCAACCTTACAAAGTCTGTGCTATAGAAACTAATCAACGATTCGGTTACATTTTATATTGTATATCTTCACGCCTCCCCACAAAGGTCCCCGAAGAGGTGTATAGTAGTACCGTCTTTTAGCCAGAGATATATTTTATATTGTATATCTTCACGCCTCCCCACAAAGGTCCCCGAAGAGGTGTATAGTAGTACCGTCTTTTAGCCAGAGATATATTTTATATTGTATATCTTCACGCCTTCCCACAAAGGTCCCCGAAGAGGTGTATAGTAGTACCGTCTTTTAGCCAGAGATATATTTTATATTGTATATCTTCACGCCTCCCCACAAAGGTCCCCGAAGAGGTGTATAGTAGTACCGTCTTTTAGCCAGAGATATATTTTATATTGTATATCTTCACGCCTCCCCACAAAGGTCCCCGAAGAGGTGTATAGTAGTACCGTCTTTTAGCCAGAGATATATTTTATATTGTATATCTTCACGCCTTCCCACAAAGGTCCCCGAAGAGGTGTATAGTAGTACCGTCTTTTAGCCAGAGATATATTTTATATTGTATATCTTCACGCCTCCCCACAAAGGTCCCCGAAGAGGTGCATAGTAGTACCGTCTTTTAGCCAGAGATATATTTTATATTGTATATCTTCACGCCTTCCCACAAAGGTCCCCGAAGAGGTGTATAGTAGTACCGTCTTTTAGCCAGAGATATATTTTATATTGTATATCTTCACGCCTCCCCACAAAGGTCCCCGAAGAGGTGTATAGTAGTACCGTCTTTTAGCCAGAGATATATTTTATATTGTATATCTTCACGCCTTCCCACAAAGGTCCCCGAAGAGGTGTATAGTAGTACCGTCTTTTAGCCAGAGATACATTTTATATTGTATATCTTCACGCCTCCCCACAAAGGTCCCCGAAGAGGTGTATAGTAGTACCGTCTTTTAGCCAGAGATATATTTTATATTGTATATCTTCACGCCTCCCCACAAAGGTCCCCGAAGAGGTGTATAGTAGTACCGTCTTTTAGCCAGAGATATATTTTATATTGTATATCTTCACGCCTTCCCACAAAGGTCCCCGAAGAGGTGTATAGTAGTACCGTCTTTTAGCCAGAGATATATTTTATATTGTATATCTTCACGCCTTCCCACAAAGGTCCCCGAAGAGGTGTATAGTAGTACCGTCTTTTAGCCAGAGATATATTTTATATTGTATATCTTCACGCCTCCCCACAAAGGTCCCCGAAGAGGTGTATAGTAGTACCGTCTTTTAGCCAGAGAAATATTTTATATTGTATATCTTCACGCCTCCCCACAAAGGTCCCCGAAGAGGTGTATAGTAGTACCGTCTTTTAGCCAGAGATATATTTTATATTGTATATCTTCACGCCTTCCCACAAAGGTCCCCGAAGAGGTGTATAGTAGTACCGTCTTTTAGCCAGAGATACATTTTATATTGTATATCTTCACGCCTCCCCACAAAGGTCCCCGAAGAGGTGTATAGTAGTACCGTCTTTTAGCCAGAGATATATTTTATATTGTATATCTTCACGCCTCCCCACAAAGGTCCCCGAAGAGGTGTATAGTAGTACCGTCTTTTAGCCAGAGATATATTTTATATTGTATATCTTCACGCCTTCCCACAAAGGTCCCCGAAGAGGTGTATAGTAGTACCGTCTTTTAGCCAGAGATATATTTTATATTGTATATCTTCACGCCTTCCCACAAAGGTCCCCGAAGAGGTGTATAGTAGTACCGTCTTTTAGCCAGAGATATATTTTATATTGTATATCTTCACGCCTCCCCACAAAGGTCCCCGAAGAGGTGTATAGTAGTACCGTCTTTTAGCCAGAGATATATTTTATATTGTATATCTTCACGCCTTCCCACAAAGGTCCCCGAAGAGGTGTATAGTAGTACCGTCTTTTAGCCAGAGATATATTTTATATTGTATATCTTCACGCCTCCCCACAAAGGTCCCCGAAGAGGTGTATAGTAGTACCGTCTTTTAGCCAGAGATATATTTTATATTGTATATCTTCACGCCTTCCCACAAAGGTCCCCGAAGAGGTGTATAGTAGTACCGTCTTTTAGCCAGAGATACATTTTATATTGTATATCTTCACGCCTCCCCACAAAGGTCCCCGAAGAGGTGTATAGTAGTACCGTCTTTTAGCCAGAGATATATTTTATATTGTATATCTTCACGCCTCCCCACAAAGGTCCCCGAAGAGGTGTATAGTAGTACCGTCTTTTAGCCAGAGATATATTTTATATTGTATATCTTCACGCCTTCCCACAAAGGTCCCCGAAGAGGTGTATAGTAGTACCGTCTTTTAGCCAGAGATATATTTTATATTGTATATCTTCACGCCTTCCCACAAAGGTCCCCGAAGAGGTGTATAGTAGTACCGTCTTTTAGCCAGAGATATATTTTAGGCGCCAACGTGACAGATGGCGATTCCAGCGCCATTATTCAAGCACGGCTATACATATGTGTTTGAATTTCTTCTCAAACGTATGAAGGTTTCGTATCGATTTTGTCCTTTACCGTAAAGCTGGTGGTGTGACTAATCACTGTACTTAAGTTCAGAAAAATTCATTGGTACAGTCGGGATTTAAACTTGCAATCTTTATGTCGCTCGAATCCTGACTTTGCCAATGAGTTTATCCGAACTTAAATAGTATTAGTAGTACTAGTAGTAATGAGCATTGCGGAACATCGGTTGGAAACCTGCATACGTTTTAGAAGAAATTCAAACACGTATGTATTGTCGTGCTTGAGAAACGGCATGGGCTCGCTGTCTGTCACGTTGGCACTAAGTTGAATATGAATATATATAATGATGATGGGTTTTCCTATTAATGACGATAAAATGTATAAAAAAACTTGTAATGTAATGTTTATTCTAGGCCTTTAATTCCAAATCGGAACGGGAAAGCTCACCATTTCACCGAGGGGTGCATATTACCGCAATCTATCAAATTAGCCATGCCAGTGGTGTCGTGAAGCTCATCTGAGCCGACGCAACCACTAACCTCATTTCCATCACACAATGACTCTGCATCCAGTCCCCGGGGATATGTTTGACAAATAGGGAGCTCGTGCAACGAATTTAGCTCGAAAAAAATTGTCGTCGAATCGGCATACGAAACCTATATCCACCGACCAACGTAACATGAACCGTAAATCATATGTTACAATAACTAAAAAAGGTGCGGACGAAGGGTCGGGAATCTTTGGTGGTCGATACGTTGACTGCAATAAAGTAAATTGCTAGCATTTGCTACGAATTCAACGGAACGAGGATGTTTATGGGCCCGATAATGCTATGGGCAGGTAATGTACTGCTTCCAATGTTCAAACGGTTGTTTCATTGTTTTACGGTGTCGCCATTCTTGGCCAGATTTAGCCTCACTAGATATTAAAGAAATCGCTTTGATAACTATTCTGGTAGCGACTATGATAATCATCATAAAATAAAGACTATTTTGCTACTCTTGGCACTCTACTCAATTCTTATATAAAAATTTTCTTATTTGGGTAGATTTAAGTTTGCTCAAGATTGGTTCAGCCAGTTTAATGGGAAATAGGCGCAGGTATTACACTATGCATGCTACTACCGTAACGCTCAGTAATTCAGACTCAAACTGAGTCCTCAAACTATTGCATCGACCTCTATTGGACCAAAAAATCATTGTTACGATGTTTATTTATTTATTTATTTTACTTTAGTTAAAACGGTATACACCAATCACATTAACTAAAGGACTATGTAATTAACAATACATAACAAATAACTTATCTAGGATCCTAACATGCTTCGCGCTCACAAAACTTCATACATTCCGACAGTACTTTCATCCATGTTAAAGCAACTCTAAGCATCCTAAAATAATAAATGATAATAAATTGTAAATATTTGTTGTGTTCAAAAGTACATACATATATACATACATACATATCATCACGCCAAGTCCCTAACGGGGTAGGCAGAGAGTATAGAGCGCCAGTTCTCTCTAGACTTACATACCTCTTTCGCTTCGTCCACATTCATCAGTCTCTTCATACATGTGCGTCGGTTTCGAGTACTCTTAACGTTCCCGTCCTTGAGAGTCCGATCTATTTGATCCAGGTAGTTGGAACGTGGCCTTCCTCTGCCTCTTCTTGCACACACTTTTGCTTTGTATATCTGTTTCGTCAATCTTTCTTCACTCATCCTTTCTATATGTCCAAACCAACGTAACATGCCTTTCTTCATCTTTGCAATCACGCCCTCATTCACGCCAGTTGATTTGCAAATCTCTTCATTGCGGATTCGATCTAATATCGTTACGCCGCACATTTTTCGAAGAGATCGCATCTCAACTGCATTCAAGCTATTTTCATACTTCCTCTGACATATCCAGGATTCGCTGCCATACAATAAGGTAGGTACCAATATCGCGTTGTGGACAGCAACTCGAGCATTCTTGCTCAGACTTTTACTGCCTAGTTATCCTTCTTTCAATATCTTTTTCATACTTTCCATCTCGTGTGAACATGACGCCAGTAAAACCGCGTCATCGGCGTATAGTAGGCAGTTGACCACTAAGTTTCCCATTTTCACTCCACATCCGTTCGTTCTTAGTGCTCTCAGACAGTTATCTAGATATATAATGAACAGCCAGGCAGACATGATACACCTTTGTTTGACCCCCGACTTCACATCAGTACATCAAGTACATAATAATATATTATTTATCTTGACATAATATTTATACATAATATTTGTCTTTCCCAAAGAAAATACATTATACATTATGTATTTGTTCCTAATTCCTAAACTAGGCTTGGCCTGTAATGTGGGTATTTGATACGTACGGAGTTACATCAATCTGAACGCGATGTGTAGAATCTAACTATGAAACGATTTTTGTATTACACCTCATATAATAAATACCCTTGGTACTTGAACACACTCCAAGAGTCTTTTAAGTACACGCACGGACCTTTTCCCTCAGATTTATTTCTCGGTAAAACTAGCTTCCTTTTCCGGTGCCTATGTTTCCGGAATCCTAATAGATACCTGTCCAGGTTTCGAGTGTATATCATTCTGCGCTGTATGAGCCTACATACATATATCCATGACAGGATGAATCTCAAAAGAACATTTTGTTGGTCGGAAAACAACTAGTACAAAATGTTCCCTGTTGTGTTTTAGTATAAAACGTGACAAAGTGCAATGTATTTTACCAGGTAATAGAATAACATAAATTGATTGATGTGTGCAAATGTAATCAGCTCTAATTAACAGTTCGATCGGTAATCCAATCGTTTAAAATGACGTCATATCAATTAATACGCGTTTGGGACGTGCCGAATGTAACGTGAATTGTGTCGACGGCAATATAAGGACAAAGGCGTACTTGGCCGCAGCGAGGCTCCACGTGAATACCAATTATGTGGGCTTTCCATGTAAATGCTGCCAAATGAATCATTACGACCTAATGATTAAGGAATCATTCTGATGCTTCAGAAGGATTCAGTACTATTCATTACTATTCATTATCCTCACGCCTTCCCACAAGGGTCCCCGAAGGGGTAGGCAGAGGTGTATAGGTAATACCCACACACCCACTTTCCGCCAGAGGTATATTAGGTGCCAACGTGACAGATGGCGAGTCCATCGCCGTTACTCCAGCACGACTATACATACGCCTTTGAATTTCTTCTCAGACGTATGCAGGTTTCCTCTCGATGTTTTCCTTCACCGTAAAGCTCGTGGTGTGACTAATCACTGTACTTAAGTTCAGAAAAACTCATTGGTACAGTCGGGATTCGAACTTGCGACCTTTGCGTCGCAGGCAACTGCTCGAACCACTCGGCCACCACGGCTCTACATTCACTATTCATTAACTAATACTTATACCTATTCATGAGAAACAGATGTACTGACTAAAGAATAAAGTCATATTTATCTAGTTACTAGCTGTGCCCGCGACTTCGTCGGGGTGGACGGCTCTTTTATTTTTCGTAAAAATTTTTTTTTTCAATAAAAAGTATCCTATGTTACTTCTAATACCTCCAAGAAAGAATATGTGTACAAAGTTTTATGATGATCGGTTTAGTAGTTTTTACGTGAAAGCGTAACAAACAAACTTACATTCACATTTATAATATTAGTAAGGATTGCTACATAACAGTTTAGTACCTCGTTCGTAGATAGACTGAAATGATTTGGTGGATTAACAGAATAAGCGCGGCGGTTTTTGCTTTTGTCAAGAATTTCTATCATCTTTCGTTGGATGAACACAATAACTATCGTAAGACTGTGACCTTCTATGGTAGGAAAAAATTGCAAGGAAACCTTAATAAGGCTAAGAGGAGATCCAAACACGTATATCAAGTTGTGCTTGAGTGTCAGTGATACTAGCCTATCGTAACATACATATCATCACGCCGAAGCTCTTAATATATCTCTGGAGAACAGTTTTCGTTCTTCGTTTCGAGAAGGCGTTTAGGATGCATTCCGCACCAAGGATTCTCTTGGCAATATGTGAAGATACTGGAATCTATTTTAACTAATCTCGCGGCTTCAAGCCTTAGTAAGTAGTTAGTAGGTAGCTATCCAAACTAGATTATGATCCGTAATGGCTAGGGATCGAGCACAGCTGATTGCGTGGAATGCTGCTGCCAACTCGGCTATAATTGATGCTGCGAAATGCCACATTACTGGCGGAGATACCTTGGCCACGTTACCGCGCGTGCCAAACACAAGTATGGGCCATTATTTACATTAAGTACATAATGCATGCTCTATTGTGATAGCGGCGGCAGGAGAGTCAACCAGTGATCATTATATCGTGTTTCCACTCGGCACAAAGCTTTACTGATTACCTATAGTACTAATCCTGAATACAGTTTATACATATTATCACGCCGAGCCTCTCGCGGGGTTAGCATACAAGCGCTAACTTTCTCTAGACTTACAGACAACTTTCGCTATATCCACATTCATGCCTCTTCATACATGGTCACCGGTTTCAAGGGCTATTGACATCTAATCCACTAGTACTAGATCGATACATATTAAATAAATACATATCATCACGCCGAGTCCCTAACGGGTTAGGTAGAGAGTATAGAGCGTTCGAGCGAGCAGTTCTCTAAAGACTTACATATCTCTTTCGCTTTGTCCACATTCATATTAACTACTTTAATATAAATACGTAGGTATGCTCATCTAGTTTTGTTGTGTTGTTGCAGTTAAAACACATCATGCAACACCCGCCCGGCTGGTCAACTCGAGTGAAAGCGAAATGATGACCCTACAGACAAATGTAGACTCTAAGATGAAAGCATGAGAGTCCAAATTACCGTGACCATGACAACGAAGATACTCCTGTCACTGCTGCTTTACTGCTTCTGCGTAGCAACTACTTCGTCTATACCGAGTGGAGGTGAGTGTGATAAAAACGCATGTGCAAAATAACGTGAATGTCTGTTCTTTTTTGCAGATTGAAGTGTAGTCGTAATATATAATGTAATCATCAAAGAAACGCACAGTGAATTAATACCTCTGAATAAACTCAAGGTGACTCGTAAAGTATTGATAAGCAGCATTTTTTAAATCTAGTTATCCATCACAGTCAAATTACATTCTCCTCTTTTTTAATATTATTAAAACATTTTAGGCATGCTTTTAATACCGTACTACGAAACAATGAACCATTAGGTATATCGTATCGTAGTCTCATACAATAATATAATAATACACTATGTCCTCACGCCTTCCCACAAGGGACCCGAAGGGGTAGGCAGAGGTGTATAGGTAGTACCCACACACCTACTTTCCGCCAGAGATATATGGGGGTGCCAACGTGCCAGATGGCGAGTCCATCGCCATTACTTAAGCACGCCTATACGCCTTTGAATTGCTTCTCAAACAAAATAAATATATTTTTGGCTAAATGCCATCCTTCGAGCATTAGCAATCTAAGTCTTTCTATTTTGTCATCTTTGTTCTTCCTGCCTATAGTGTGGTTAATGTCTTCTCTATATGATACATATTGTGACAACCCTCCGATAAAATTACATAATCTCAACGTATTATAGATAAAAAATTCGTATAACTTTGGAAAACACTCAAGGATGGAACATCAAGAGTACTCGAAACTGTCGAGCATGTAAGAAGAGACTGATGAACGTGGACGAAGCGAAAGAGGTATGTTCATAAGTCTAGAGAAAACTGGCGCTCCATTCTTTGCCTACCCTACCTGATGATATGATGACGATGATGAAATTTCGCTATGCTTTATTCTTATCAAAAATTAACTATAAAATACATTCCATTGCTTATCTACTATGAGATCAAAAAGTAAGCTTGTGAAGTAACACAGATATAAATAGCGAAAGATTAAGAGAATTTCGATGTGGCAGATGACGAATCTTTTACCGTTTCTCAGGCATGATCTTACGCGAGACTGGATTTATTTTTAAACCAATGCAAGATTCACATGGTACTACTCGTAGGTATATATGTATGTATGAGTACACACACGTTTGAAGGCATCGTTGTAGGGATCGCGTGTTATACGATTACACCGACTGTGGAACAGACCACTTTTCCTGTTACATATATCTATTAAAGCTTTTACATTCTAGATTAAAGCCATTTGAAGATCTTATTTAAGACCCCATAAAAAGTTTAGTTTATTTTATTTTTATATGAAATCCATTAGAACACGCCTTCCTTTAAGCACGCGTGTAACAGTGAACGCACCTCAATATCAATCAAATCATTCACTCACGTCGAGTGTCCCGAATCTTTGCACGAGTGAATGCCTACAGATACCATGCGTTCGAACGTTCTTCATTCGCCTCCAATCGCATGGAATAAATTGAATGAAAGTATATGTAAAGTGATTTTATTCAAAATATGTTAACCGAAATGGTTGGGTGTGGAGCTAAGCTAAGCAAGTCTTTAATCTGTTTGAGACTTGCAAACATTTAAATCTGCATACGCTCCTATCAATCCGCATCCGAATCTCCACTGATTGCTTCAAACTGTTTGATGACGTAGCAAACATAAGCAAGCTTGTGAATTTCTTAAATTTCAGATACGGTACCTGATCTATAACATAAGGCCTTACAGGGTTTCAGACTCAAAGTTAACAACAGAGCGGGAGCAGAATTCTTGACGTTAACTGAACTCAAATATCGAGATAACTGACGTCACTGTGGCTGGAACATGTCAGCTGATGGCCAACTTTTCGGTCATTGTCAACATAGTTTGCACTTTTTATTAATTAAAAAAGCCTGATAGTTCAGTAAGAATGTATGTATGAAATAGACGTCCATTGTAGTTACGTCTCAAAACTGGTGGTGCATTTGCAAAATCCTATCGTTTCCAGCGTTGTTAAATTTGAATGAGAGAATTATAATTAGGCGTCGATCCTTACTAGTTTCTAGTTCACATTCAAATAATGTGACGAATATATAAGTCTAAATGATCTAAATTTGACAAGACAGGAAGAATATTCCAATCTTACGAAAATCATGAAATTGTAACCTTATCTAGAGCTGAAGTATACCAATACTATTACTAAATATATATGTATTAAGCGACCAGGTGAGCCAGTGGTTCGAGCCTGCTGAACAAAGATTGCAAGCCTCAATACCGACTGTACCAATGATTTTTTCCGAACTTAAGTGCAGTGAATAGTCATAACACAGCTTTATAGTCAAGGAAAACATCGAAAGGAAACCAGCATACGTTTGAGAAGAAATTCAAAGGCGTATTTATAGTCGTGCTTGAGTAACGGCGATGGACTCGCCGTCTGTCAAATTGGCATATATATCGTTTTTTTATACCACATGGTTGGCAAACAAGCTTGCGGTCCGCCTGATGGTAAGCGGTTACCGCCGCTTATGGACGCTTACAACCCCAGAGGCATCTCTCGCGCGTTGCCGACCCTGCAGGAAATCTCTATACTACCTAATACACCACTGCCTTCGAAGGCGTGAGGATATTATTTTGAAGCCCCCTTAAATATCAATCAATTATTGATTATTAACAAAGTTTTCATCAAAGTTGCTGTTCAGGAAATATGACAGCAATGCGATGAATTTTGTACCAATATTCCAAGTCCCAATGAATTCTACAACAAGTAATTGTTGGTCGACTGTTAATTTACTGCAAGATCCAAGTTTTCTATCAAAGCAAAAGCAATTTAAATATTATAGACTCTAGACTGACAGAACTTGTTTGCTTCATCCACACGCATTAATCGCATCATACAGTTTCGCCGGCTTCGAGTACTCTTGACATTCCTTAAAGGTCTTAGAAAATATATTTTTAATTGATTCCAAACCTTTTGGTGCTCTATTGTTCGTTATGTTGGTAACAAAATATGAAAATATACAATTTTAAGTTAAAAACACTTACGACCTGTTAGTTAGTAAAATTATGTTAATTGAAGCAAAAAATGGCCGAATTGCGCGGTAAAGTGACTCGCAAATTGAGGTCAAGGGAACAAATAATGAAAGCAGTCACGTGACTAAAGTCGAAGGTCCCGAAACAAATTCAGCAATGTTATTAAAGTCGCCGGATTGAAAGTGAGCTTTGAATTTCCAATAATGGATCCATATCACACAAATGAAGTACTAATCCAAAAACAGATTTACACCAAAATCCAATCAAGTCGATATAGTGGGCGAATTTCCACATCATTAGCTCAGCGTGTGGGGTTATAGTTGGAAGGGATAATCGCCTAACTAGGGATAGGACGATGTCGACTGTTAAAACATATTGGTTAAGTTAACTAGCTAAAGTTATTTTGCACTTCCATAGAAATTTACAGTAACGACGTTTTGATAACTATAACAATAATATTAACCTAATGGTAGTCCATCCAAGTAAAAAAAATGCTTATTTGCATATATTTCAACTCGTTACCGATGACAATCACGGTTCATAAATGACACTTGGTAGCTTGACGCAGCATAAGTAGGTCTTGGAGAAGACAATGTATTAAACTTAAATATTTGGTATATATTTTGTCGATGCCTCACCCCCACATCAGTGCAACGCGATCCGGTACCTGGCTGTTTGTTCGGGACGGCATCGCCGCTGACTCATGTTTTCAATCTCGCTTAGCCGTCAATGAGGGCCAGATAAACCTTCCAACCGTAGCTTGGACGGCTCTTAAAGTTTTATTACTGTTTGAGGACGGCTTACCCAGCCGCTGGCAACTGGTCACTTTAATTATTTAACGTTTGTATTTGTGATTTTGCGAGCCAATACATTTTATATGACTGGCCTACCTTCAGCCAGTTTATCGCTGCTTTTATGGCCCTACTCATGGAACTAATGACTAAGGAGAACTTTTCACACGACATCGACAGTTTTGCACTAATGTTTTATTTTGCAATAATGTACTAACCTTTAAACCACTGCATTATAATATCAATGTAATACTGAATGGATACACAATATATAATACATTCCACAAATGATAAACTAATGTAGTAGCATACCCATGATGTTATCTTCATCTTCACGCCTTCCCACAGGGGTCCCCGTTGGGGTAGGTTTGAGGTTTTCAGGTAGTACCTACCCATACACCAAGTTTCCGACGGAGATATATATATATATATATATATATATATATATATATATATATATATATATATATATTAGGTGCCAAAATGGCAGATGGCGAGTCCATCGCCGTTACTCAAGCACGATTATACATACGACGTTGAATTTCTTCTCAAATGTAAGCAGATATCCTCTCAATAATTTTCTTCACCGTAAAGCTCGTGGTGTGACTAACCACTGCACTTAAGTTTTGAAAACTCATTGGTTCAGTCGGGATTCGAACATGCAATGATTGTGTTGGAGACAACATGTCTGCTGCCATATGATTATCCTAATAAACATTATATATATGTATGTACTTATATCCTCACGCCTTCCCGTTAGGGTCTCTGAATGGGTAGGCAAGAGGTATGCCGTCAGGCGCTAAATGGGTGTTTCCGCCAGATGGGCTTGTTTCTGTATAAAACATTGCATGAGATATTGGCTCAAAAAGACGTCATATCCCCATAATGGAGTCTTTGTACGTAACAAAGGCAATTTCAGCATTATTTTTGTGCACGCAAGCCAACAATGTATCAGATCAAATCTTAGAAATACCACATTATCCAAGTAAAATATTATTACGTCGCTAGAATAAATTATGGAGCAAAATGAGCGAAATTGCCACAGAGCTGTGGTATAATTGAATATGATTACACAACCGCGCCAGGATGTCGGCACACTGGTCCCTGCATCGGTGCACTCTGCGCTCACTTCATTAATGAAATACACTGCACTATCGCGGCCTGTACGGTACCTTTTACTATACGGCATAAACCTAATCCCTGTAGAACTACTTTAACTAGTACGTAAACTAGCTTAACTTTTATAAAAAAACAGATAAAAACAATCCTTGATGCGGATTATATATCATACTAATATATTGCTTGCCTTGCTATTGGCCTTGCTATTCCTATTGCTGCTATTCGTGATACTATTGAAACTACCCGCAATAAGGTTCAACAAATAATAAATATATTTGATTACCCACCTTATGTATATGTCTCACAATCAATATAACTGTAATGATCTTACTAGTACACTCCCGTATAAAAAGAAATTACCTATTATACTTAGTATTAAGTTCTCATATAAGTGAATGTATCATTCTTTTTGAGAATAAATTATACAAACATTACTAAAATTTCAGCTCGATCGGTGCAGAACATTTTGAGTTTTGGAAGCGTACACAAACCAACATAACATTTTGATATATATAGACTAGCGACCCGTCCCGGCTTCGCACGGGTGGACATTTATTTTTTCTTGCAATTAAAATAGCCTATATTAATCAGTGATAATGGAGCATTCAAATGGTGAAAGAATTTTTGAAAATCGGTCTATAACTTTTGAGCCAATTCCTTACTAACATCATAGTATAAAGAAGAGAAGTAGGTTATCTTCATACAAACGCACCGCGCGCGGCTTGTATGTGTGCGCTATTGTATCTATGTGTCGACGCACGCACACTTTAACAAAATCTCGACCCGTTTCTCAGTGCGCCAGTCGGGGCTAACACTGCACAAGGTTCGCGCGCGCGTCACGGCTTTTCGGCACCGCTAAATGATTCATTCATCAATATCATCATCAAAATGTCTGATAATCGCAGAAGAACGTATTGCTGTGTGTTTGGGTGTCTTAATAATTCATCGATTCCAGACCTGTCTCTGTTCAGATTACCTATTGAACAGGAAAGGTAAGTTAGTCACTTATTCTAGCATAATATAATTTTACTTGATGATGAGATACCTACGTACTTACATATTTTTTGTTTGTATTCGTTTTCTATCACACAGGAAGTAGGTAGGTAGGCCTAATTTCCTACTAGAATGTATTAGGTACTTTTGATCTGGCAATTGGTTTGCCGCTATTTCTTTGTTTACGTTTAGTTATGCCGATTTCTCAGTATTGTAGGTATAGTAACTAAGTACCTACCTACTTACAGAAAATCGTAATTCAAAATAAGTATGTACGAGTACCTAATTGACTAATAGTAAATCAAATACATATAAAACAAAGTTCGTATCATAACAACAAATTCGATTATAGTCTAAGAGATAGTCGTTAGTTTTTAATGTTGTTTTTATTTCTTTTAATGATAATATTTCATTCACTTTATTCATTTTTTATTATAGATACCTAATTGCTGCTGTTCATGCGGTTGCTAGCGAAGCGCGAACAGCCGCGCCTAATATTTAGCTAAAAGTGACAACCCTAAGACAGTAGGCAATTATATCGCGAATTGGGCCGGAGATAGCCCTCTTCTTTATACTATGCTAACATACTTACATAAAACCTTTTCTCTTTATAATATTAGTAATAGATTGCGTGTATTAACTGGAGTATCTACAAAACCAATAGTAGGTAATTTTCTTCATGACTTGTAAGAACAACCACATTTGTCAGTCTCCGTACCAAGCATGACTTCGAACACAAAATTCCTATCGTATCTTTTTTACTATGTCTCCTTTTACCATAAAGCTAGGGGTGCGACCAATCACCGCACTTCATTATCACAGCAGACCATATTTGATAAGCAGCTATCAGTGAGCAATTATACGGCAATCTGGCGAATCACTAGTAGCTTCGAGTTCATTATGTAGGAAATCATTTCGCGATCGACACGAATTTTTGTACCTTATTCTTGGATCTCCTCTCCATATGTCGGTGTCCAGTTACCACGTTCAACCTATGCATTGATGCCCTACACATGTCCCTAGTCCCACTAGGGACATGGGATATGTGTAGAATTGCCTAGTCATTATTATTATTTACATACGTCCATACATCCATTATATCATCTTGTTGGTACCTCCACAGGTTAGACAAAGTTGAGCACCAGTTCTCTAGACTTAGATTCCTCTTTTGCTTTGTTCCAATCATATAGAGCATATAGAGTTAACTTAATTTTCTTTTTTAATAATTTCGGTGAACAATGTCCCACGTGACCATTCCAGCAGCCCCCCAAGTTATGCACATATACGATACGGCGGCAGTTTTTGTCATCCCCTGCCTCGGGCGATGGCCCGGGGCCTACTTTACTTTCGTTTATTTGCCGAACAAACATTTGAAAACAGAACGTTTACAAATATAACAGATTTGTGTTATGTACCTAATTTCAAAGTAAGTTTTGTTTGCTTTGCTACACGTGTTTGCTTTGAAATGAAAATAGTCCGTGCTTTATTGACATCATCCGTAAAGTATGCAGTTTCAAATACGATTTAATGACACTAAATTCAATATTTGTACTTTTGTTTAAACAAATATTGAATCAATTATTCAAAGGAACTCAATAAAAAATCCCACACTGTAACATTATATTTTTGGATACTCCCACATAAAAACAATATTATGTGGGAGTATCCAAAAATATAATAGAATAGAAAAGTGTGTTTGTCTTTAATTCATTAAGCAACGGAGTAACTGACCGACGAAATTTTGTGTCGAGCTTTTAATGGCTTATATATACTTCTACTCTACAAAAAAAGACGTCTTCACATTCTGAATTCCTTCCCAAAGGATAACACTGGTAATTAGTAGTATTGCTAATTAGTTATTTTTTGTAACAATTTTGTATAAAACAAAGGTTCAAACCAGAAATCTTACATTAGCGCTGGAAAGCGCTTATATACAACATATTATATACAACGTACAATCAGTATTTTTAGATAGATTTCCGTCCACCTGGAACATTAACTTTCCTTTGAAGTCCTTATATTTAGTCATGTCAACGATTTGCAGTTTAACAAAACCATTTTTCTATCCGTTATGCATCTAACGAAACGTTTTCATAAATAAAGTACGTATTGAGCCTGTTACAATTGCGTAGAGGAGGTAGCACATATTTTATGGTGTATTTATAATAATTTGGTGAAACTTTTCGCAACACAATGTACCAAAGCGGGTACTGGTTGTGCCCACGCCAGCAATAAAACATACAAAAGGAGCACCTTTATTATAATATTCGGACTGTAAATGTCGTAGGCCGAATGAGGGAGTTTTGAACACGGGACAGTTTGGAACAAAAATGTAGCCAAATTGCTGAGAGAAGTTGGTCTCTCCGCAGCTTAACCGCTAATTAGCGGCGCAATAGTTTCTTTCGTGAGTTCATTAGTTACAGGAACTTTGATTACCGTATTTAATCTTTGGTTATCCTTTAGGCTGCTACTAGTATTTGCAGCGACATTAGTACGGTAATATAAAATAATTGGTAACCACAAAGGTTACCAATTATTCACGTATATATTACAGTATATCGTATACACAGAGATAAGCATAGTTCTTACTAGTAAATTGTGTTATACCTAGAGTCTGAAAAGATACACACTATTATAATAATGCATGTGAAATTAAATGTCGTAGGCTTTATGGCCGCAGTCACAGATTTTGATGAAATTCGGTATCAGTCTATTTCGAAATTCAACCATTATGAAAAGTTATAAGAATATTAATATAGAAGAGGCTGGAGAAAATCTGATGAATTAAAGGGTAACAAACAAAGACATTATATGTCATGACAGCTGCTTTAGGAATATCTTAAAAGGAAAGGTAGATCGCCAGTTATCCATAGACTTACAGACCTCATAGGAAGTCATGTCTAGATAGAAAACTGCATGCATCGTAAGATGCCGTAAGACGTAAGAGAGAGACAGCAAAAGTATCTTCGACGTAAAGAGGGTGTTACATCTGTGCTTACGTACTATCGACTATCAAATAAGTGTAGAATTAAGTACATCCTATATAAGATTTACCAGACTAACAAAAAACTACGTACTTTACCCTCTTCACACCCCGTCAGACGCACAGGTGTGCTATCAACATTATACACTCACACTTGAATATGCTTTCCCTTTAATCAAACATATTTCTTGTAAAACTAACATAAGAGCGCTCGAGCCCACGATGCGTGCATGTAGAGCATTAACGGAGATTGAGCTTTAACTAAAAGATGCTAGAGTATATTTTGAACAAATTAAGTAAGGTGTAAGTTCCGAAATGATTTTTGTAAACAGAACTTTGGTTCATTTAATCATAAAGCTGAATTTTCCGCGATGGAGTAAGCGATAGCAAACTACATTCACTAAAGGTGAAGCAATTTAATAAAAGCTTAGGCGGTGGACCTATTGCAACATCTAGCTCGTAAGCCGAGTGTAAGCTCGGATAAAATTGTTTAGCGAGTTGATTTATGGAATGTTATTTAAATGTATTGAGAGCCGGCGTAGACGCGAGTGGTTCGAGTAGTTGCCTGAAACACAAAGATTGCAAGTATCCCGACTGCACCACTGAGATTTTACTGAACTTAAGTACTGTGATTAGCCACACCACTAGCTTTACAGTGATGGAAAACAACGAGCGGAAAGCTGCATATGTTTGAGAAGAAAATCAAAGACGAATAGTCGTACTGGAGTAACGGGGATGGACTCGCCATCCGTCACGTTGGCACCTAATATACATATATCTCCGGCTGAAAGTGGAGGAACTACTACTGGATGGAGTGGTAGATACTACTAACACACTTATATACTTGGAGATATTATTATTTAATCGTAACATTTACAGGCCACAGAGCCGTGGTGGCCGAGTGGTTTGAGTAGTTGCCTGCGACACAAAGATCGCAAGTTCGAATCCCGTCTGTACCAATGAGCTTTTCTGAACTTAAGTACAGTGATTAGTCACACCACGAGCTTAACGGTGAAGGAAAACATCGAGAGGAAACCTACATACGTCTGAGAAGCAATTCAAAGTCGTATGTATAGTCGTGCTTGAGTAACGGCGATGGACTCGCCATCTGTCACGTTGACACCTTATTATGCCTCTGGCGGAAAGTGGGTGTGTGGGTATTACCTATACATCTCTGCCTACCCCTTAGGGGACCCTTGTGGGAAGGCGTGAGGTAACATTTACAAGACTTGCTACAGAAAAAACGCAAACAATAATGTTGGAAAGCGGGTATCTTTTACCATGCGACCAGGCACGTAACCGATCTACAATAGTAATTGGTCCGCTTGCAACTCTAGGGAGGTTCTTGACTATCACCTCGGCTGATTCTCATTTCTGCTGCATCTGCTGCTGCAACTGCATTTATGCAATTTTTTTGCTTCCTCTAACATACTCCGGATACGCTACCGTATAATAAAGCGGGCACCAATATCGCATACTGCTCATCAACGCCGATATGATCCTGCAAAACGAATATATATATGTACGGACTTAAACAATGTCTTATAAATTAACAAACTTGCAAATGTATTTAAATGTTCCACATAGCATAAATAGATACATAGTGTTCAGCCACTCTAATGCATGACTATAATTGTATACGCGTGTATCAAGAGCCGGGTAAGTGCCCGATTCTTGACAGGCGCCGTTTATATCGAAACTACTACTGGGACAATGTTCAGTACATAAAACTTCATTCCTGGCCGGAGGAGGGCCTGCCTCACAAATACCACTTATGCTGAATTTATTTGGTGCTTTCCACATAAATAAAGCCATGTGGGGCATTGTGGGGGGTTGTATTGTGAGTGACTGCTGGGAACGCCCACCATCGGATAGCTCGAACACGAGTTCCGCTTTAGCGGTGATTCCCGTTTGAAGATTGGAAGTTAATGCTAAGTGAAGGAAATGACTCGGATAATTTATCCACAGCTCCAAAGCAGTAAGAACAGTGGTAATAATACTATTATTTATTGAATACTAGTTGTCCCGCCCAGCTGCGCTTGGGTGAAAAAATATAATTTCCGTAACACGATATCATCGCCATCCACCTGAAGACGCACAGAAATTTCATTAAGATCGGTCCAGCAGTTTACGATTCTATAAAGGAAATACAGACAAATATTCATTTTTATATATATAGATATCATAGTATAACTATTTACATATCTTCACGTCTTCCCACAAGCGTCTGCAAAGGAGTAGGCAGAGGTGTGTCCATACTCAGACTAAATGGAGGACCTGTCCCAACTCTTCGTCCTGGAGAGTGCCAAGAAAGCTGGCAGCATTGCCACGCTGTAGGGCAATGCTAAATAATACTTATTGTACTTTTGTTTATATAATATCACGCTAGGTTCCGTTGTCCAGATACATCTTACTATCATACCTTTGATAAACTCGCCCTTCCCAGATTACATGCTTTCATTTCAAGTATGGAATTAAATTATTCCGCTTAAAATAGTGCAACGGTCACAAAACACACGCGGTGAATGTTTTAACCAAATTATAAGCGTGTGCAATTTGCAAAATCCCGGTGCACATTTGAGCACTCTTGATAATTACCTCGCTGTGCCATAAATAGTCCTGCATTACCATAATATATGAAAGCTAATCGGGATTAGGACTTGTTAGTAAAATAACATCACACAAACGCGTTTAAATAACTCTAATATGTATAAACACTGGAAATAGTTAGCCGTGGTGACCGAGTGGTTCGAATAGTTACCTGCAACACAATAATTGCAAGTTCTAATCCCGACTGTACCAATGAGTTGTTCTGAACTTAAGTGCAGTGATTAGTCACACCACGAGCTTTACGATGGAGAAAAACATTGAGAGGAAACTTGCATACGTTTGACAAGAAATTCAAAGGCGTATGTATGGCGGCGAAACGGCGATGGACTCGTCATCTGTCACGTTTGCACCTAAAAATCTCTGGCGGAAAGTGTTGTGTGAGTACTGCCTATAAACCTCTGTCTACCCCTTCGGGGACCGCTGCGGGAAGGCGTGAGGATTACATATATATCAGTCAATGCAATCGACCTCTGTCAGGATTTCTCAATACCGAGCGTGTATGAAGATACTAATGAATGTAGTACGAATTATGTTTATTAATGTGTGCGCAATATATTTTTATCCCATTCTTAGACAAATATTATAACCAAGTGTCAATCTTCCAAAATTTTTCGTTGCCAGGGCCTATACAATTTATTACATTTAAGTTAATATTTTGTATCACTAGATGGAGCTATATGTACTGTTATTATAGTCTGATAAATACTTTGGTATTCACTTATATAACTTCTTAGCGTTCCAGGATGTTTAATTACCTCATTTCCTTGGCGTTATGAATCTGAACAGATGTTGATAAAGCATGTGTAATAACTTAAACGATGAATAATCCCACCATAAATACTTCCTTCCCTTAATACACACACTTAGCTTTGTAGCCGAAGGGATTCAGTAACAAAATGTGATAGTACCAAAATGCCAGTGAATACTTCACTAAGCTCAATGCAAAACTAAGCTTCAGGTGATGTATGTAGCATACAATTTGGCGCGCAAAGCTCCTTTACCGGAGCAAGAACAAGGAATAAGGTGGGACCGAATAGCTAGGAGCTTGGAATAGGAAGAACCCGCCGGAGAAAACCGAGTTTGTCAGCTCGCGGTCACTGGCAGCCAATTCCGTGTACTTTGTGCTTTGATACAGCGCCCGAATACGAGATTTGGTTAGCTTGTTTGCCTATTTAGGGCGGCCGCTGCTTGACTTGATGCACTCTCGGTATAAACGATGGCTCCTGACATTGTACTTTAATTGTTGAAATGTACTTTATATACTTATTTTTCTGTAAAACTGTTAACTTTATCTAAATCGATTGATCAGGTTCTTTAGTGATAAATTGATTTGCGGACTCAGAAGTTATTTTTATTATTAGTAACAAATTTTGATGTATCTTTAATTAATGGCAAAAACCCGTGGTGGCCGAATGGTTCGAGCAGTTGCCTGCGACGCAAAGATCGCACGTTCGAAAGTTCTATGAGTTTTTCTAAACTTAAGTACAGTGATTAGTCACACCACGAGCTTTACGGTGAAGGAAAACATTGAGAGGAAACCTGCATACGTTTGAGAAGTATTACAAAGGCGTGTGTATAGTCGTCCTTGAGTAACAGCGACGGACTCGCCATCTGTCACGTTGGCACCTAAAATATATCTCTGGCGGAAAGTGGGTGTGTGGGTACTACCTATACACCTCTGCCTACACCTTCGGGGACCCTTGTGGGAAGGCGTGAGGATATATAATTATGTATATATAAAATTTTATTAAAGTATTATTAGTATATTGTGTGTCAGAAGCACAATATGTTTAGCAGACATACTTATTATGATTCCTTTAGACAATCTAGTGTTGTACTCGGTCTTTGTTTATTCTCTCTCTAGCGAGAACTGGCACCCAACTCTCTCTGCCTACTCCGTCACTGAATCGGCATGTTCGTATGTATGTATATATGTACATAAACACCGAAATAAAGCAAATATACCTTTACGCGTTCCCACAAGAGTCCCGGAAGGGATAGGCAGAAGTGAGTTGGTAGGACTCCTGGATATATTATATGCATTATATTATAAGATACATATTATTATAGGTATAAGTCTTTTAGAGCTTAGTGTGTAGTAATGCAAATGACAATTCACTCGATAATGGCATCAGTAGGTATCATCCCCGCTTAAGTTTCAACTCAAGTTTGACTTCGGTGCTGAATGAATTGCATTCTTCAAACGCTCGACATAGAGCATAATTTTGTGTGTGCCGTCAGAATAGATTTAGAGGATTCCTTCAGCAAACATTAATAATAATGCGAAAGCTTTTACTCGCTCGCGCATGACAAAGAGGCCGCACTATATCCAATTCTTCTCGTCCAAAATTTATGTCGGCATTTCCCAAAGTTGGACGGTGTGTCCCCCATGTAAATAACGGGGAGATTGCGGGACTATTGAATTTTAAATTGAGAAACTTGGATTTAGATAGGTTTGTTTGTTTAGTAGTTGATAAATAGGCCGGGAGATCATTTGCTCGCATTTGGAATACTGTTCCATAATAGTATTAAATAAGAAAGTTGGGTTACGCGCTAAGTGCCAATCGATTTTGGAGTACCAAACATTTCTCAAGTTAGAAATGTTTACTTTTTCTTATATGCACAACATTTTTAGCTACACAAAATACTAATTCTTACGAGACTGGGTTACCTTTGCGCTCACGCTTTCCAATAATGGTCCCCTGATTTCTTTATGTCATTATCTCTAGACTTACATACATCAGTTTCATCCCGCTTCATCCACACTCGTCAGTCGCTTCATACATACTCGGTTACGAGTGCTCTTGACATTCCCGTCCTTGAGTATCCGATCGGTTTGATCTAGCATTATTAATTATTATTAGCGTAAGTGATCCAATTGGTGCATATTAAGTAAAGTAAATAAATAAAGTCTATTCATTATCAACCATTCTGGCATTCATCCCCGCTTCATTATTCGCGTTGCTTGTTTGCGCCATTTGTAGTTTCATCACGTTTATCCTTCCTCCTACCAAGTCATGACCCAACACCATATGTTTTGTTCTATTCCAAAAGCAGTTACTTATGTACATTATAAATAATAAAAGCCAATGCAGCCGGATTCCAGAGTAAGCTTTACCAAAAAGGATAGGGTTATGGTTGGGCCGACCGCAGATGTTACTCAGGACTGCGGGCTCGTCGGATTCGTTCCATGATCCCGTGGTTTTGCGGTGGTTCCTCCCGTTTTGCTTCATATTCTATTTTGTTAGGCTAAGCCTAATGGGTAATTCAAATTATATTATTTATTTAAACACCGTACATCTACCTACCCTCTGGGTGTGCCCTATGCGACGGAGTGCTAGGAGTGCTATGTCGGCCGGATACGTTTGCTATAATCTCTGTGCAATATGTGTTATTAGACAAACGCGAGGGCTCGGGATATCTATACATATAATTTGAAATATAATTCAATGTAAGCTAAAAGTATAAGCCATTATTATTAAGGGCATGTGGCGTGTTGATATGTACGTGTGTTATAAGGGCATCTAAGCAGGAATTTAGCCTAGGGCCACTACCGAATTAACCATAAAACTAGTTGGTTTGTAAGACTGATAGGCACCAAGACGTCTATCGCAGCAAGCCGGAATAATTTGGCGAAGATTTTTTCGTTAATTAAGGCATACCTGAGACTCAAGACCCTGAATCTTAAAATACGCAACTGCATCAGACTTTGTATGATCAAGTTAATCGTATCTTTTTTTTTAATGTCTAAATTATGATAGCAATATCAACCAGAATTTATTACATAATACATAATCTTAGATACTATTGAGTCTCCCTTGAGTTAAATAGAAAAACTATACTTAATTTCTAATTCATAAATAGGTTTGAAAAATCTTTTGTAACGTGACTCTCGTGGTCCATATAAATATTAA
The DNA here is from genome assembly GCA_945859725.1 of Drepana falcataria. NCBI lineage: Eukaryota > Metazoa > Arthropoda > Insecta > Lepidoptera > Drepanidae > Drepana > Drepana falcataria. The sequence goes on from OX243937.1 coordinate 244,201, forward strand.
TATAATAACGCAAAGTATGGTGAAGCCAACTTAGTGCCTTGCCTCATTAATCATACATACAGGTTTCATCATACAGCTTCGTTTTGACTTAAATTTGTGTAAAGAGCTATTAACACAATTATATTTCGTTATCGGGTCACGCTACACCAGTACATTATGTTATAAGGCTGCGATTGTTCCATAAAGCAATTAAAAACGTATAACTTTTGATTTGTTACGTAGATTCAACAATAATTTCCGAAAACACGCCGTAATTATTTTAATTCAATATTTTAATTGTTTAATGAATAAATGAGAGCGCGCAAGCCGTTAATAGTAATTTATGGCCGGACAGTGTCCCGTATCGCTGCGATAAATTAATTTGAATTAATTCCTTATGTTAATAAGTATTAACGCTAAGAAGAACAGCAACATTAAATTATTGCTTCATTTAATCGGGTAGCTGGCTTGTGCGTGCTCGGACGTTTGCGGCTTTAAGCCATTAGTTTCGTCATACTAGCTGCCCCTTTTGGGTTCGCTCGTTGATATAAAGCTTTCCCTTCACCACGTCAATCATGTTTTGAACTGCTTGACACTTGCACACAAGTGGTTTTGGACCTTGCGGTAAATTTTGTTTGCTTACTGCATATTGATTATTATAATGTGAAACCACAAATGCCAATAAGTCGATATTAGCTTGCTTCGGTTTAACACGTTGCAATCGCTAGCACGATAAATAAGGATTTATACACATATAATATACATAGAATATAAACAGAAAAATACATTTAATATCCTAGATTAAGGCGGTAAATAATAACTATCGTGGAAACCCTATGATTTCCCGGGGAAAAAGTAGATTATGTAGAACAAAAGGATCTGACATAAGCTACCAGCGCACCTAATACCGTGAAATTCAGTAGAATGCATGCTGCGATGCGATAAACCTTACAATAACTCGAGAACTTAGTACGAGTACCTACATTCTTGGACAAATTTATAGCGGAGCCCAATACGATTGATGTAACATCATGTTGGTCCTTATAACAATCGTCTTCTCATCTTCTTTCAACGAGACTTTAAACCGTTTGAAATTACAACAATAGTAATAAACTATTGTAAAAAGAAGAAATTGAGCATAATAAAATGATTTCATAATTGAACTGAGCAAGTTCAAAGAGATAACATTTACTTACATCACGCATATGTGTACTTTAACTTCCCAGAAGATATATTACAAATCTATTGAAATTATGCTGAAACAATACATACTTTGAATATTCCCGCTCGGTGTGCCGACACAGATCCATACATTCATACATACATTATGTAACGCACATCATACATATTAATGTTCATACTGAACGATAATGTTTCATTTTTATATTAATATTCATGCGAAACGGATTGAAAATGTCCGAGCGGTGTTATTTACGACGTCGATAGTAGAAATTACAGGAAAATCATACAATTTGCTCGCTACTGATCATTTGGGTATTCATGTTAAACGCAATGACTGTTGGATAGCAGGACATAGCATACATGAACTTCAGTGTTCATTTTCAATAAAAAAAACATTAATTGACCAAGTATATAATAGTATACATTACATCAGAGGTGTTCAGATACCACGTTCGGATAGGTTACCAAGAAACCAAATTTCGCCAGAGATATATTTTAGGTGCCAACGTGACAGTCGGCGAGTCCATCGCCGTTTATATCATATCGTAGAGAAAGGGGTTCAGCTTAGGTAAGTTACTTCATACATCTTATCGCAACAAAATATTTATCTAGCACGTTAGACAAATGCTTTGTTGCGCCGATGTTTACCGTTTCATTCTAACAACACCAACACCAACATTGTATCCCAGGTGGTATACAATGTTGCACACGGCCCGCTTCATAAGAATACCGCACAAGCGGTGCAGCATAATGCACAAATATTATTATATACGCTGTGTTGTTGGAGCCGCCACTCGGTGGAACATAAATTCAGCCGTCGAACACCCATTTTGATGCGTAACTAATATTGTAGCGGTTAACTCAATCCAACTCCCTCAAGCAAAATCCGTACGAAACAATATAGTTTCCATGACGTCATATGACATGGGCTCGACCATTACAAGTGATACACGAATTTAAACTCTAACTCTGTATGATAATGTAAGGTTTACGTTGTAAGGGATTGTAATTTGTATGCAGATCGGCTCGTGTCAACGGTGAGTTGGGAAAGGGCCGGCGGTGCCTCCGTCTGACATTTAGTGCTTGTGTACATTTTGTCCCTTCTCCGGCCATTGTCAGGGTTTCATATATCGGACGGTACTATCGATTAAGCTTGACATTGTAGGATTCGGGGATTATTTTGTTAATTTCGGAAGAAAATAATCAATGCTAGATAATTATTTTTTACAAAGCTACCCAGTTATTAAATTGCAAATGTTACAAAACTGACATAAACAGACCGTTACCCACCAGTAGCAGTAGACTCTAAGAAGTTTAAGATGTAATTGTATGTAATTACATTTATTTCGGAAACTGATACCAATTTTTTTCTATTAAATAATATTTTCAGTGTTAGTTATATTTTCTATCTATAAGTATTAATCTTATACCCATTGACAGAATATCGATGATAACGTAAATATGTAACGAGATCTAAGTATAACACTATTGGGCCAAGCAATTGAGTAGACCAAAGTAGCACAAACCGAGTGACAACTGTTCCAGTTACACTAGTGTACTAAGCGGCCACTTAATCATGACTGTGATACAAGCGACTATAAAGTTGCCATTGGCCCGGATCTTAAACACAATGCGATGGATGCTTCTACTGTTCCTACCTACCTCCTCCGGTACCTACCTAGTAAATTATAAGCTTAAATACATATGTTATATCACTATACCGGGAACAACTATCCCGTACAATACTTTTCTCAACTTAAGTACAATAACTTGTTACGCCAAGTGCTTAACGGAGTAGGAAAACATCGTGAGGATATTTGCATACGTTTGAGAGGTATTTCCAAGACGTATACGTGAAGTACTGGAGGGTGCCAATATACTAGCTATCTGCCATGTTGGCACCTAAGCCTCTACCTGTCCCTCGGAAGATCCTTGTAGGCATGTATTGACACATGAGGATTTTGTATTTATTCTTTACAAAGGTACCGTTATTTGTATACTTTGTGGGCCGACCAATTGTGAAGAATACTTGAAATATTTATTCAACGGAAGCGTGTGAGGCCGGAATGGGTTAGTTAGTCACCTCTACGTGGATTACATGTGTCAATGTGTTTTAACTAAGTACGGCAGCTGAACACACTTGTTTGTTACAAATTAATTAATTATCCACCGCCTTATATCGTATGAACCAATTGCAAGCCTAACCCAAAAGTACACTTGCCAAATCTAAGCAATTTAGCGCCAAGCTAAACAATGGAAGAACATAAAGAGGTGGCTGTGAGTTGCGTTTATTTTAGCCGTTAGCTATTCCATTAGGTGTAAAATTTACTAGTGGATTCATTAAAACTTGGCCAGTGCCCAGAACTAGGTATTGCGAGGGGCGATCTAACGCTGGTCTTAGCTAGAGGCGATGCGGCCAACTAAGCGATTCTCAATTCAAAATACATATAAACACTGTGTTAGTATTAGTTTTATTCATAAAAAAACGTTACGGAAAGAACTTCGAAAATGGACATTAAAGCAGCTGGTCGGGAAACGAAGTCGCCACAAAAGTATACCAGCATATAGGTATTGTAACGTTACGGGAAACATTTACACGAAAATTTGGTACAAAAAACAACTTGAATAGTATATCATTACATTTTCTTTGTTTTTAAAATTTAATTGGCTTCGCTTGATTGTGCCTTATCACATACTTGACTTGATAAAAAATGTTTAAGTGACTATTTTACCCTACTATGATGTATGATAGTTTTGTAGCCAAGCATTTGTACATACATACATATCATCTCGCCAGACCCTAACGGGGTAGGCAGAGAGCATATAGTGCCAGTTCTCTCTAGACTTATATATCACTTTCGCTTCGTCTACATTAATCAGTCTCTTCATACATGCTCGCCGGTTTCGAGTACTCTTGACGTTCCAGTCCTTGAGCATCCGATCGATTTGATCCAGGTGGTTGGAACGTGGTCCTCCTCTACCTTTTCTAGCACTTTTATTACAAACAATACAAAGATATCATTTTTGCAGTAGATTTTTTTGGTATGCTTTTGGGCATTTGGACTTTAGCGAGATAACCTACTTACCAGAGCTCTCGGTCGAAAATTTCATTACACTGACGCATTCTTTAGAATAATTTGAGAATACTACGTTTGTTGCGCGGAGAGAGGTGCTATGGATATTTAAATAGGTCAAACAAACAGTACCGCCTCGTACGGCCAGCCAACCAAATCGCCGCCTTAGCACATTTTAACTCATTACGCTGCGGCCCGAATCAATTTCGAGAATAGTTTCCATTGAATTAATTTAAACTTGTTTAATCTACCGGTTTGAGAGAGCGTTAAAACTGATTTTGGTTTTGTTCCCGAACGAAACCGCTGATTCAAAAATAATTCTCACTATATTTCGACCACAGTGTATATTAATATTGTGTGCAAAAATATAAATAAAAACATAGTCAAGTGACACCCGGCAGACATAAAATATCTCAATTAATATTAAATGTTCTAATTAATTAAACCTTGCCATGAATTTGAGCCGTAATGGCCTACAACACAAAGATCAAGTTTGAATCTTGAACTTGCAATCCTTTTGTTCTGGTGAAAGAAAACATTGAGCATTGATAACCTGCATACGTTTGAGAAGAAATTCAAATACAGTTGATGCGATCTTTCGGAAAAAGGGCGGAGTACCGATCTTAGATCGAATCCACAATGAAGAGATTCGCAAAACAACTGGTGTGAATAAGGTTGTGATTGTAAAGATCAAGAAAGATATGTTAAGTTGGTTTGGACACATATAAAGGATGAGTGAAGAAATATTGACGAAACAGATATACAAAGCGAAAATGTGTGCAAGAAGAGGCAAAGGAAGACCACGTTCCAACTACCTAGATCAAATCAAAATCAAATCAAAATATTTTTATTTCACATAGGCCTAGGCGGGCACTTATAAAACGTCGAAAAAAAGTTGCACGGTTCGGGTTAGTCGTTTCCATGGAGAAGAACCGGCTAGAAACTCCATGGTTACTCTTTAATCGATCGGATGCTCAAGGACGGGATCGTCAAGAGTAATCGAAACCGACGAACGTGTATGAAGAGACTGATGAATGTGACGAAGCGAAAGTAGTATAGAAATCTAAAGAGAACTGGCACTCTATACTTTCTGCCTACCCCGTTAGGGACTTGGCGTGATGATATTAGATATACATATATGTAAAAGCCAATATGTTTCACATCACAAAAGGTACAAGAAATCCCAATAATGTTTTTCAAATTACAGATGCTATGACTTTCCTCTGCAATCATTATGGAGATCAGTACCTATACATTTTTCATCATGTCAATGAAAGCTGCACTGCGACGAGGTCATTTAATGCACTAATTTCATTAACGAACTTCAATTTGTGCACAATCTCCGGTATGGCAAATCAAACAGACATGATCAAACAGGCTGGTAGTAATAGCGTGAAGCTATCATTCTGTATGTGGTGACGTCATTGCAACAGCCAAGCGATTGCATGCGGCCGTTGTCAATTATCGCGACACTCCACCGCATCGATGAGGTCGGCTCGAGAGCTCGCCGGCTTTCGAATTGAGTGATGTCTCCTTTTATGCACTTTGAAACTGAAATGTTATCGTCATAGTTCTATAGATAGTTTTGTTTAGAAATGTATACTCCAAACTCCGCTCATTTCTCATTTCTTATGGAATTAATTAAATAGCTACAAAATGTTAACAATTCAATCATCGCTACCAAACAAAAGTATCTAATTAGTGCCTCCCGAAAGACAAAGACGTCTTATTACCAATTGTAAACGAATAAACTCGATCAGCTTACCAATCAATACCTTTACTGCGAACATTCAGTTTATCTCACAATGTAAAAAGTAATTACATTCTAGCAACAGTACGTACCAAGTACGAAATGAGGGAGATAACTCGAGAGTTCGGGAACTGTTAATGCAAAAACTCTTTGCCATAATAACATTACTTACCTATTGTAAACCAAAACGCTTATCTATACTAATATTATAAAGAGGAAAGATTTGTTTGTTTGTTTGTTTGTTTGTTTGTTTGTTTGTAATGAATAGGCTCCGAAACTACTGGACCGATTTCAAAAATTCTTTCACCTTTGGAAAGCTACATTATCCCCGAGTAACATAGGCTATATTAAATTGGACCCGATAGGTGGCGCTGCGATCGAGTTTTAGGAATTTTAACTTTTTCACCCGTGCGAAGCTATCCCTTTCTGTGTGTCTTAAGGTGGATTCGAGAATGGTTTAGATTTACAATTGGACCCGATAGGTGGCGCTGCGATCGTGTTACGGGCAATTTAACTTTTTCACCCGAGCAAAGCTGGGCGGGACAGCTAGTTTAATTTAAGATTGTTGAAGCCAGCATGTTTTTCATGTTTTCTGCAGCAGTCAAAGTAAGACCTAAAATTTTCAGAATACTTACATAGAGAACAATTACAGTTCCCGTTTCACTCCAATAATACCGACGCCCTGCATGGTACGCTGTAATTAGGTAAGAGTTGAGCAATAGGTAAAGCTTTATGCAATTAAATTTGTATTAATGAAGCCCTTACTTTGATACAATTATAAACGTGTGCAAGTGAATTCGAGTGATATTGACAAACCGCAATAGTTATCGCGGCGCACGTCGTTAGATGCCTCGTCTGCAACAAGCAGCTGAATTGACTGCACGATTGTTTAAATTATATATTTTGAATGGATATATAATATAATATAATTCCATAGTTAATTAATAAAAGTGTGAAATCGGTTTTCATTAAATTATTTTTCTTTATCGCTTCTCCCTGAATCTGATCCTATAGTCTTCACTCTGTCTTCCATATTTATAGGTGGGATATTCGCTTTTGAATGAGATCTCAGCTGTTAATTAGAAATAAAAACAAATGAGTATAAAACGACTATATTTTTTTGTATCAATCGAGAAAATTCTCGAGAAAGTCGAATTAAGTAAGCTATTTTTCCGAGTACGAAGTGAACGATAGAGAGCAAAGATTTTCAATTCTCTTAAGTATAACAGTGCTCAGTGCAATAAAAGAAAATTGTATTATCGCGAGGTGATGACCTGTCCGCGCCCAGGCCGCCGCCCTGGCCGACCTGTCCGCGGCCGACTCAGTCAGATTACATTTTATCTCTCAGCTGTGTATCTCTTCATACGAACTTAGGTGCATTTTGGATTTTTAATATAAATTAAATTCGACAAATATCCATAGACAAGATGCGTGTATTCATTTGGTAAGAGCGAGTGTAGTTTGGAGTAGATCATGTATAACATACACATATCGTTGTGCCCCATTTTATTAACAAACAGCTTTTTGATGCGTTACTATTAAAAAAAAAAAAATAATAGGAAGTTATAAAGGATTTCTTATACTTGATTTTGTGACCAGATTCTCATATTAAGCAAGGGATGCCTGTGTTAGAAGACCTCGCTCTTATATAATTACGAGTAAGTAACATTGCTTTGACTATGTAAAACTGTCTGTATAAATATTTTCGTTTTATCGTTTTAATATATTAGAAAACTGATATATTCAATATTATTCAACTTGTAATTTTTGCCAGTTGTCAAGTGATAGTTAGATTTGGTTTTCATTTGACACGTGTCAAATGAACAACAATAAAACTCCAGGACTCAATTCACTAGGCCCGTCTGATAATAAGTATTTGGCGTCGCATAACAAGTACCTTCATCTGCATGCTTAGTCCCACGGGGATCTTGTCTATAACTCTTGATACGCTACTATAGCTTACGGCTGCAAGCAGTTATTGTCTAGACGTTCAGTATTTATGGAGTTAGTGTTAAAAAAAGCATACAATGCACAAAAAATTTAACCAACTTTTTTTGTTTCATTATTTAATTGAAACAAGTAATTAGAGTAAATGGTTTTTATAGTCACAAGTCGAATCAAGAATGCTGGCTTATATCACAGTGAAAAATTCGAATTCGTATGATAATGGTAAAATTGTGCCTGAAGGACGCGGTCATACTGCATTGTGCATTGTATGCAGTCGTGGCACAATGTAAACATCGCCGAAGATAATAGTTACCATAATATGCAATACTAAAATTATAATTTTTATGTTTTCGATTAAGATAGTTCTTAACTTCCCAATGAAATCCGTGAAGGTTTTATTTGATAAATTATTAACTACTAATGTACCATTGTAATTTAAGTCTCAGTGTCAACCTATCCCGTGTACACTGATAGTGTACTGGAAATTACTCAACTAGGTGGCAGTGTGTCAGTCTGCACGTGCGCCTCAATGGTGCTGCGTCGGGTTATTTCTTTGTGGCGTCATCGCCGCTTTGTGGCGCGGCCGACTGGCGGTGCTAGTGTCACCATGATGTTTGACAGTTTGAGAACCGGTTGAGATTTGTTAGCTATTAGAGAATACAGACGATGTCAACATGTGTATCGTTAATTCTACTGAATATCGAATTTTTGTACATTTGCATACACTTTGTTTTATATAACCAAGGTTTATGCGCATAACATGCCGCGAAAAACTTACGCACTATAATGTATATGAATGTGTCCCTCTGACATGGTAATCAGGCTCCTATTCCGTCTCTTTTTAGTGATTGTTTCCCTTATTTGTGTTAATATATTGTGTTAGCAAGTTTTTGTTTTCTTCTTTGGTACTGTTTTAATGTTACTTACCTACGCCAGTTTCAATATCAACTATAATAAACATTATTTGACGGTGTACTATTCTTCCGTAACCAGCATATATTAATTTACGAGCTGAAATCAACATTTTATATGCGAAGCCTCTGGCAAAAGCCCTCGACATGTCACATTTTGTTATGATTACATTATTTCACAATTTTTTCATATTTTTTGTCCAATTACCCCACACTCTATTACAGAGTAAAAATCATTTCAGCTAAGTGATACTTGAGCTTGGAAGGGGAGGAGGGGAGAAGGGGAACGACAATCAATTACCTTCTTTCCGGATGAAATTTGCACTTCGTTTTTCGGGGGGCTTTTTATGAGCTGTGACATACCCTTACCAAAGTAGTGGTAGTGATCGACAGGCTCAAGCACCACTCGTGACGTACAAGCTACTTAAAAGTATGACATGTCTTCGTGAAAAATACAGCACAATAATATTAATATAATAAAATTATGGGTTGTTATTGGAATTAAGATATAAGATTCAAAATATACATATATATTTTTATTGTAATTTACTTCTACTTTCGAATGAGGGTGAAATCTTTATCATTCATCGTAAATTCAAATTATCTGTATAATTATTATATTTAATATGTGATATGATATCGCTAAGGAGAAACAAAATACCATCTCATTAAAGCAGTAAATTTACAATACAAGTAATTATATGTGTACTAAATAATTTATATACATACAATATATAAAACTTTATATACATAAATTATTTACTACATTACTATCCACTTAAAACTACGGATCTCATTAAAATATTCACGTATTATTCTTGATCTATACAAACACTGTAGACACAAATGGCATTAATGAACAAGCAGTGTAAAATAAATATCCCGAATCGCTTCGTACAATAGCTACCCTACACAGTTCGGAGTTCTGTGTGTACTCGTACATTGCTCACGGCCCGCGAGCCGCTTTGTAGCAGTATTGATGTATTACTGTGAATGGCAGACTCTCATACATCATACACACTATATGAATATGTCGGTACGAGTTTTCCTTTGCCGTTGACAGATACAGATTTCTATGTATTCAGAGCGGAGGGGAGAGAACACTGCGAAATGGTTCGTCGTAGTAAGCATTGAGGTTTCAATTTCATTGGAAATAATATACAATGGGAGGCTTTACATTACTGTTCCTGAAACATAATAATAATATTTATTAAGAACTTTGATTAATAAATCAAAAGAACCATAGTTCACGTAAATACATCTATTACTGAAAACAATTACAGTACTTTGAACTTCGTACAATATTATCTTTTCAACTGAGACGTTTTACGGAGTAACTAAAATTAATAATTTCAGGAATCATCTTTATTAATTAAGAATCAAGTAATGAATACACCCAGTGATTCATCCAGACCGTTCGTCAGGGCTTGGGGGTATAGTCAACTTCAAGCCAAAAAATGTACTCGACATCAATTCAAGACTATTTGTATTATATATTAACTTTTTAATTCAACCACTCGTACTATGAAAGATACGAATTATTAAGAGCGATATGGATAGGTTGATATATCGATATAGACGCTTCGATGAAGAACATATATCCAAATCTATTTGCTGTCTCTCGTTTGTTTAAATTTCAAATACGCTATACAATATTTTGATATACATAGGTAATTTTTATTTTATTCATCAAGAGTGGCGAACAAACATACGGCCCACATGATGGGAAGTGGTTACCGCAGCCTATATACGCTCGCCATAGCGAGGTAAAACTTGCGCGTTGCCACTCTATGTTCGGAGAGTTTATACTGTGTTGGCAGCATTATGGGACTAATCCCTCTGCTGCCAACACAGTATATAAATCCTCATTAATATAAAGCCTTCATACATTTAGCTCTTGAATGGTTCTTAACAGCAAACAATTCTATAACGCTATATTTGTATCTCAATATAAACGAAATTCTACATGATGTAAAAACAACATTGTAATAATCAAGAAAACCATTGGAATACACCAGATGGAACACAACAGAGTTCTTATTGCTAAATTTGCAGGGCCAATACAAACGGCGCATAAAACTGGAAGATACGAGCAAAAAGTTGAAAGAGAGGCGAAATTCAGTTCACTTCTATCATAAACACATATATTTGCGTTGCGTTGCTCATGCAGTTAGGAAAATGTCTGCTTTGTGTAAAATACTTTCAGTTTGTCCAAATATATATATATATATATATATATATATATATACATACATACATATCATCACGCCGAGTCCCTAACGGGGTAGGCAGAGAGTATAGAGCGCCAGTTCTCTCTAGACTTACATACCTCTTTCGCTTCGTCCACATTCATCAGTCTCTTCATACATGCTCGTCGGTTTCGAGTACTCTTAACGTTCCCGTCCTTGAGAGTCCGATCTATTTGGTCCAGGTAGTTGGAACGTGGCCTTCCTCTGCCTCTTCTTGCACACACTTTTGCTTTGTATATCTGTTTCGTCAATCTTTCTTCACTCATCCTTTCTATGTGTCCAAACCAACGTAACATGCCTTTCTTCATCTTTACAATCACGCCCTCATTCACGCCAGTTGATTTGCGAATCTCTTCATTGCGGATTCGATCTAATATCGTTACGCCGCACATTTTTCGAAGAGATCGCATCTCGACTGCATTCAAGCTATTTTCATACTTCCTCTGACATACCCAGGATTCGCTGCCATACAATAAGGTAGGTACCAATATCGCGTTGTGGACAGCAACTCGAGCATTCTTGCTCAGACTTTTACTGCCCATCAACGCCGACATGGCTCCATTCACCTTATTTCCGGCAGTTATCCTTCTTTCAATATCTTTTTCATACTTTCCATCTCGTGTGAACATGCTTCCAAGATATACAAATTCATTCACTTGCTCTAGAATTTGCCCATTTACCGATATTGCACACTCGGTCACTTGTTCATCTCTTTCGAATACCAGAACCTTAGTCTTGCCAGCGTTTAGGCGCAGCCCCTTCTTTTCACATTCTTCTTTCATTATGGTAACTAGTGACTGCAGTTCGCCCTCTGATGACGCCAGTAAAACCGCGTCATCGGCGTATAGTAGGCAGTTGACCACTAAGTTTCCCATTTTCACTCCACATCCGTTCGTTCTTAGTGCTCTCAGACAGTATATATATATATATATATATATAAGAAAATTATCTTCCCACTATAATCATTTTACCATAACGTTTTTGCTTCAGAATTATTCAGATGCGTCTGTTACAGTCACTGAAGAACATTCCACTACCAATCTGAAAGCTATGTTTATCCACCAGTGGCAGTAAAGATTGTATTTATACATATATTTTTTTACTTATTGAATGTGGTAGATGGGAACGCTTGGTGACAGCACTTGTGCACTCATTAAGGTTGTCAGCATTAAAAAAATGGCAGAATTCTCAATACGCCTATGTTGTGAACCAACTTCATGTTTTTCAGCGTTTGTAATTTATGATGAGAATTGCAATCTAAAATGTTATTGACTATTTTTTTCTATACAACTGCGCGCTAGCGCTGAAGCTAGCGCTGAAGCGCTACAATCTATTGTAGGAATGCTGGGTAGTACACATATTTAAGTTAAATAGGTGATGCGCAGGAAGTCTTGTACGCGGATGTGTATGCGGGTATCCTCTCGATGTTATCCTTCGACGTAAAGCTCATGGTGTGGCTAATCACTGTACTTAAGTTCAGAAAAACTTCTTTGTGCTGCAGGCAAATAATTGAACCATATGTTGTATGCTTATTATGTTACAAAATTTATTCAAACTTTGATTTTAATTAAATATTTATGAGTTTCCTAAGTCCGGCGCTAATAGTATAAAACTTATTTATACTACTATTTCCATATATTTAGCAAAACTCATTTATACTAACTTTAATTTATAACAGTCCCGTACAAAACAAAACGGAGATATAACGCGAAACTAGATGAGATTAATTACGTCTCGAGCTCGGAAGTGAAGCTTGGTAATAAATGCGTTTTGTACGGAAACTCTCTGGCGTTTGGCTTCTCGGAGACAATGAAAGTAGCTGGGACAAAGCGCTTGAGGAGCATATCGGGGCGCATCCATTCTATTTACGAGTGTGGAGTTAGCAGGTGCAGGAATTTGTGTTTATTATGTGATTTGATATTCGATTCAGCTCGAGTGAGTTAATTAGAGTTATTCCAAGAACACTGGCGTGAAATCCAAAATACCTGAACTTATGATAAACAAAAAAACGTTCATGAACAATAACAACCATTAAGAACATTTACTAAAAACAGTTGTATAACTAACTACTTACAGATAAAATATTTAACCCAAATCGGTATCCCGAGGCAACGTGCCAAGAAGACTAGCAGAATAGCAATGCTGAGGCCCTCATGGCCAGCAGCGGTACCAGCCGCCAGTCATGTGTCAGGAAGATGGGAATAAGCTAGTGTATCGACACACGTAGCCTCCCACACCAATGGACCCATGCTACCTGCATCTGAGAGCTAAGGAATTAAATTTGAAAATATTTGGATATCAAGTCTGATAAAAAAAAATCTGAAATAAAATCAATTGCTGGTCTAATGGTATCGAATTCACCATATTTAATTGACTGCTCATAGTTAGCAATTTGAATTATAAGGAAAAATATTCACTGAAAACCCATGAAAAAATCTAATTTTGTTCCTCCAAAACGAAATTGAAATGTAATCTAATTGAAATATTTCCTTTCATGTTTACTACAGCCCATTACCCAACGATTGCCATAATTATATTTTCCTGAAAAATAAGCGTCTCCCTTCATATTCGAACTGAAAAACTCGAGTTCGAATAAGATCGATGAGACAAAGGTGGCAAGTTGCTAGCTGTCGCCATTGTTCCGTCACGCTGTCGTCACGTGCCGGGCTCACGCCACGTCGCGCCCCTAGGGCTGTCGGCTGCTAGAAAATTTTAGCAAATCTCCAATTCGCCGAATTCGGAATAATAGCAGTTGCATGCGCGAAAATATGTAGCTTTCACGTGTCACGCTTTCAGGATTCTAGTTAAATTTTATATAACTAACGCCTATGTGCACATCTCACCTTGTCACATGGGCACCGATTCTACTAAGAAATCAATTCTAATTCTAATTCTAATTCTTTAGAAAACTTTATGTTGGGTTTAAAGAATTTGTTCCCATTGAAACATCTATTTTAATGTGTTGCCTGAAATAAAATGATTTATTATTATTATAATAAAACATACATTTGTTCATTTAAAATGTGGTATAAAATGTGTTACATAAATAGGTTATTATCTCCGACTTCATCTTGTAACGTATAGTGTATACATATAGTGCTTGAGTTTTTTCTTGTTCATGACTATGTTTTATTTGTCTTAACCGTCGTTGGGTAACAACTTTATATATCAGTTAACGAATATATTGTTCCTTTTCTTACTGTTTTTCACTCGTCACTAATAAGACACCTACTTTCAATAAGATAATTTCGAAAGTGTCAACCCTGATCAGCTCCCCATCGCGCAAGAGAAAGCGACATCTCCTCACTTTTGTCAACTCAAAACTCTTAACTGGATAATAAGTTTAGAGTGTTTAATTAGCACTGATTTTCATTTAATGAAACAAGTTTTTCATAACAAATAATAAGTAAGGTTGGGATTTTTTGGATTTATGGTAGAAGACATTTTATGTTTTGAAGCCTTCATACTGGATTAGCTTTGATTGCAGCTAAGGACTCGGCTTAAAATTAAGCGTAAAAAAGTTGGAAATGGTAGGTACATTATGTATAGGTTCCAGCAATCAATAAGATACATTTTATAGTTATAGGTCTCGTATGAACACGCGGCATTAAAGTATGTGCAAATCTCTTTGATCATCTCCCATCATTAATCACCGTTCAAATGTGTCGCGTGCGACGTCGTCGCGCGACATCGGCGACAAAACGCCTTGACGCCGCAACAATAACCCGTCAACTGCGCTTGTTATAATACAATTAATATTGTGCGCACGGAATATAACGACCTCTCATTAACAATGATAGATTCGACTCTACCACCTCGGCTTAAGGTCCATATTTTGTAAGATTTTGTCGTGTAACGGTGAATGTTACAGATTAATTACAATGACTTGTTGTCATATTAACAAATGGATGTCGGTTTAAGTTATTCTGAAAATTGATAGCTTTCGGTATTGTACCGTTAAACTTATAATATACATTTACAATGCTTAATAAATTTCAATTCTATTGAAATTCAAAGCGAATAAACTAAAAATAAAGTCAAAAGTATAAAATATTTGATTCCCGCTTAGTCTATGTAATCAATCGCCACAGGATAATGAGTATGGTATTCAAATGCAAACGAATCTGTCTCTCTTGTTCGAAAATATCATTTCGAGCGAATTTGAAAAGTTAATTGTCATTCACCCACCGATTGCGGCAAATGACAGGCACAATTTGGTCATGTCAAAAACCTTGCGAGTTCTACCGAGCTCGGCGACAGCTGATGGGTTGGCCGGGATGTTAGCACCCCGTTGGCTGACACGCAGTTTTGTTTAGGTAGATATTTCTGAGTGTGAATTGGAATAGCGGGCTAAGGGCTGTTTCCGGCTTTCGACTTTCTTTAACTATTAGATTGACTAATATTCAATCGGGTTTCAGATGTTTCCCCTCAATAAGGTCGTTAAGAGCCGTGAAGCTGGCTATTGTATTACTTAAAATGTTATCCTTCAATACAATTGTCGTTTTTAATATACTTAACGAAAAAAAAAAACAGTTTATAAATAATAAAATGGTACATAAATATCACTCAGACAAACTGACTGTTGCTCAAATACTATACTAATACTTGTATACTAGGGTAAATATATTCCAGTCATAATTCCTACAAATGGTTTTCAAGGTACTACACTATCCTGTTATAAATACAAAGTCAGTTACCCAATGGAACAATAACCTGATACATCACCTAATATACCTCTGGCGGAAAGTGGGTGAGATAGAATACGAAACGAAGACATTCGCCAACGCACGGAAGTTACCGACATCGGAAAAAGAGTTGCGCAATTGAAGTGGCAATGGGCTGGTCATATATGTCGCAGAGACGATGACAGATGGAGCCAGCGAGCGCTTCACTGGAGGCCGCGAACGGGTGGCAGAAGCGTTGGAAGACCGCAAGCCAGATGGTCGGACGACATTAAAAAGACGGCAGGGCCGACCTGGAGTAGGATCGCCGCATCAAGATCAGCTTGGAAATCCATGCAAGAGGCATATGTCCAGCAGTGGACGCATATATGCTGAGAAGAGAAGAAGAAGGAAAGTGGGTGTGTGGGTATTACCTATACACCTCTGCCTACCCCTTCGGGGACCCCTGTGGGAAGGCGTGAGGATATATATAATTGCTATTTGTAAAGTACAATATTTATATATTATTCATATAAATAGGGGGATTATTATTATATACCATAAAAACGTCAATTCTGTCCGCGAATAAAAACATGTTAAAATCCAACGGATATGACCTGTCCCGACTGACAGTACGTTCGCGCGGTGTCATGGCGGCCGCATTGAGCGGGTTGAGTGACACAACTACTTGCTGTGTTTGGCACGATTTACTTGAATTTATAGGTATTATACTTTGCCTCTAATATAAGGGCCACGGTGGCCGAGCGGTTCTATTATTTGCCTGCAATACAAAGATTGCAAGTTTCAATTAGTAATTAACTTTCTTTCTGTCTTTCAAAACGTTTGTACTGTCACACCACGAGCTTTACCATGAAACAAAACACCGAGCGGAAATGTATATACGTTTAAGAAATTAGTGCTTGATAAATGGCATGAGACTAGCCATCTGTCACGCTGACACCTAAATGTATCTCCGAGGAAACTACTACCGTAGTAATATACCCACATTTCGTTTCGGGATAGCATAGCTATTCCTTCGGGAAACCTGGTGAGATGGTATCAAGATATTGAAGTTAATTCCACCCAAATTGGGGTTAAATTATTGTTTCTTATAAAATTACTAGTTGTCCCGCCCAGCTTCGCTCGGGTGGAAAAAAAAAGATGGTGGCGCCACCTATCGGGTCCAATTGTGAATCTAAACCATTCCCAGATCCCTTGAACACACACAAAAAATTTCATCAAAATCGGTCCAGTCGTTTGAGAGGAGTTCAGTGACATACACACTCACAGAAGAATTATATATATAAAGATGTACATATATTTTTCTTTGGAGCCGAAGCCTTAAATTTAATAAACAAATTCCATATTTCAAAATTTTGTCTCAACATCGCTTAAATACAACGAAGCTAAAACTTTTAATGGCGACTTTTCAGTAATAGTCTTAAATCCCAAAACCGTCTGGTTTAATAATGAGCAAAACACCCTTTCAGCGAAGAAGTGAACACGGAAGCGTATATGTCTGAACGGGAAATTGCATTCACTTAAATGCACGAAATAAAAGTTATGGCTGGCACGAAGTAGGCAATAATTTCCTAAATTAATTTCCTCTCTCCACGGGCGGAGTAATGAAAAGTGAGGTTTCTTTGCGGAATTAATTATTCGGTTCCTATTTTTATGAGCAACTGGTAAAATTCGTATGTTCTATCATACCAATATAGTTTTTAAGAAGTTTCAACAATAAGTGACGGCCATATTATATATATATATATATATATATATATATATATATATATATATATATATATTCTATATATATCTATATATATATTCTATATATATCTATAAATATATATATATTTATATAATAAGTGACGGCCATGTCGATACTAGGTGATTGTTACTCATTATTGTTCTGTACCCGGCATGCTAAATACTAAAATATTACTACTACTTATATCGTTTTCTATCAAGGGGAAGGGCGTAGATGTAGTAACATTCATTATCCGTGCAACATGACGCACTTATGATTTGTTAGATTCCTGTACAAAATCTGCAGTTCAGAAAAACTATATAATTGTTACAGATCAAGGTTTGAACCTGCTATGTTATCTCTGTAGCTGATATCATTGTCAAATATCAGTGTGTAAGCTAATCCAATAGACGAATTACATGCAAAAATATCATCACACAAATATGTTACTTTTCAACTTTTAGAACTTCACCCAAGGGCGATGAAATAAAGATTTTTTTCAGTCGATTATTACAGGCAATGTGCCTTTATTGCACAAGCTACGAATCATCAATTGCCCTAATGGACACTCGTTGTACAATACTGCCCAATAAACATTTTAGAAACGCTGCGTGTTTGGAGAAAGTAACACTTTAGATTAATAATATGTATTATATATATATATATATATATATATATATATATATACATACAGGCTTACTCAAAATTGGAGGATATATTCACAAAACTTCTAGAAGATAATTGTTTTATTTCAAAGGCAAAAAATATGTTTATAAATATATACAAAATGGCATGGTTAATATTCAGGGATCGACTACATGAATTTAAATTTATCGGTAGATGGTTTTAATATATAAAATGATATATTCTCACGCCTTTCCACAAGGGTCCCCAAAGAGGTAGGCAAAGGTGTATAGGTAGTACCTACACACCCACTTTCTGCCAGTTAGGTGCCAACGAGACAGATGGCGAATCCATCGCCGTTACTAAAGCACGACTATACATACACCTTTGAATTGTTTCTCAGACATATGCAAGTTTCCTCTCGATGTTTTCCTACACCGTGAAGCTCGCGGTGGGACTAATCAATGTACTTGAGTTTTGAAAAACTCATGCGACAACTCAACTCACTCGAACTTGCGATCTTTGTGTCGCAAGTAACTACTCGAACCACTCGGCCACCACGGGTTTTTTTCAAGTTATGCGTTTGTGCAATTTACTATTCCTCTAGCTATGAGTGAAGAATCAAAGTTCAGTGTGGCTTTGCGATTTATAATTCTGATACGTTTTGTTTCAAAAAAGTTGCAGAGAGTATTTTTTAACACGGAATTTTGCTTGAGAATGCGCTGCGGTTCACGCCTATTCTTTGGACACATTGTTGTTTCTGAGAACCACGCGCAAACAGTTGTAACGGCTTTTTTCATTCATTCACGAAACAGGGAGGCATGCCATTGCAACAGCAGTAACGATAATCGTTATCGTAGCCCACAAGCGCTCCTATTGTTATAACATCATTCGGATAACGACGCGCGGCCGTTAGGTAGATATTAGCGTGATGTGAACAAATCATTGTTTACTAATTTCGCTGAATTAATAGGAATTTAAGGTGGGATAACTAACACACAATGCTTCTATTCTTCTTGGCACATTGCAGCGGAATACCGTTTTGGGTCTAATATTTTATCTGTAACTAGTTAGTTATATAACTATTTTTGTTATATCCCACAAGGTTACCCGAAGGGGTAGGCAAAGGTGTATAGGTAAGACCCATACCTACGTTCCGCGCGAGATATAACTATATTAGGTGCCAACGTGACAGATGGCGAGTCCGTCGCCGTTACTCAAGCACGACTATACATACGCCTTTGACTTGCTTCTCAGACGTATGCAGGTTTGCAGGTTACTAATCACTGTATTTAAGTTCAGAGAAACTCATTAGTTACATAAAGATTTTAAGTAAAATTACTTCCTTAATTAGGAACTTATTTTATGTAACTTTATTTAAATAAATCGACACAAAGGTTGCAGGATTGAATCCCGACTGTAACAATGAGTTTTCAAAAAGAGAAATCTGAAATAATGGCCGTGTGGTTCGAGCAGTTGCCTGCGACACAAAGATCGCAAGTTCGAATCCCGACTGTACCAATGAGTTTTTCTGAACTTAAGTACAGTGATTAGTCACACCACGAGCTTTACGGTGAAGGAAAACATCGAGAGGAAACCTGCATACGTCAGAGAAGATATTCAAAGGCGTATGTATAGTCGTGCTTGAGTAACGGCGATGGACTCGCCATCTGTCACGTTGGCACCAAATATACCTCTGGCGGAAAGTGGGTGTGTGGGTATTACCTATACACCTCTGCCTACCCCTTCGGGGACCCTTGTGGGAAGGCGTGAGGATATATTATTATAATTTATTTCTATAATTGGTTAATCAATCATACAATAAACTCATACATTTGTGTATAAGCCATACGAGTGCCATTAATGTAACAATGGTCTTGAAGAAGAGCACCGGCCCCAAGTATTCCTACAAAGTCAATAAATTCTTTGGAGATCACAATAAAAGATGAGTGCGAACATTTAACGGGCCAAATGGACGGCCCAGCGGTGACCTAGCGGGCTTTCTTCTAGATTAAAACCTATACTTCATTCGAAATGACGCTTTGTCCTGCCTAATAGCAGACGAAATACATTTTTCCTAAATACTTGAGAAAATATTTTTATGTCATGTTTTTCTTATCTAACCATAACCATGTATGTATATTACATACCTACTCGTATCGGCGGTCGTTTTCAAACAAACCATTTTTACATATATCTGTTTTAGCGTTCTTCTATTAATGTCTCGCTACTGAGTTTAATAGAATATATATCCTCACGCCTTCCCACAAGGGTCCCCGAAAGGGTAGGCAGATATGTATGGGTAGTACCCACACACCCAATTTCCGCCAGAGATATATTTAAGGTGCTAACGTGACAGATCGGGGAGTCCGTCGCCGTTACTCAAGCACGACTATACAAACGCCTTTGATTATTTTCTCGAGCGTATGCTTCCGCTCGATGCTTTCCGTAAAGCTTAGGGTAAGAAAAACACTTACTGTACGCAAGTGCACACTCATTGGTACAGTCTGAATTTCAATTTATATTCATTGTGTTGCAGACAACTACTCGAAGCACTCGGCCAACATGGCCTATTGATATAGTAATATACGAAATAATATAGTTTAAAAAAAAAAAACTAAAAAAACACGCTTTTTACAGAAAACTAAACTAAAAAATAAAAAATAAATTTTAATAAATTTGAATTAATAATAGTGTAAAAATTCTTAATAAATAATTTAAAAAAAGCGTGGGGTGCATGGTGTCAATAGTTCTAAATATTTTACTGATATCTGTCAATAAAATACTTATATCTATAAGAACAGAAGATTTATTATTTCGACAATATCTTAAAAAGCACCCCACGCTTTTTTTAAATTATTTATTAAGAATTTTTACACTATTATTAATTAAAATTTATTAAAATTTATTTTTTATTTTTTAGTTTAGTTTTCTGTAAAAAGCGTGTTTTTTTAGTTTTTTTTTAAACTATATTTATTATTAACTTTTTAGTTCGATATTTTTCAAAAGGGAGCCAGAGAAACGGCTACGAGAACCAAGAAAGGCCGCAGGCGCGCTAATTACCCACGGAGAGTTACATACTGACATACAAGTGAAGCTAATAAAAAGCGTGTAAAAATATAAATGTTAATATCCACTGCCCTATGACCTATACCAAGGACCCTCCAAACTGGTGTTCCTAGTAAAAACAATATTTGTAGATTATTTCTTATCTTAAGGCATCTTATAAAAACAACTGTGCCTTATACTTATTACTTCACTACTACTTTATATTACGTCTTTTCCAAACTTCTTATTATCTCCGCCAGACGGATTGAGTTCTATTCCGCGGAATAAATTGGTAAGACTAACAATTTCACTGAATGCTTTAAGCTTAAAATGGAGTGCAATAAAAAAAGTACAAAAAGGTCACCATATACATATATCCACCGCGGCGTTCCTCCTTCCCAATCATGAACCGCCACTATGTTGTAAGAAGGGATATATTTTAATGACGCCTGCTGTTTTTGTTCGACCCGCGTTTGATAGGGCCATTCCGAGCCAGATATGGAATACGTGACTGCGTTACAGTAGCCTTTTAGCTTTCGCTTGACGTCTTTATCTAATGGTAATAGTTGTACAGAACCGCTATTGGAGACATCTTTAAATTATAGCTCTTAGAAATACGTATCCAAATAAATTTCGTTTTAAATGCAAAGGCATGTCTACACTTTTTCATGAGATATAACATAAACATTTTGCTGCTCATGTGTTGTGAGTCATAGTCATACATTTAAGAGCTAGAGCTGGCTTTGATCTGTCCTGTGCAACCTCTTATACCTCCCTAAATGTCATGAGATACACTTTACCTTTGATCTTTCTGGTGTATGTTAATCTTGGTCTCCCTTCCACCCTTTCCTTCTACTATATTTCGCAAACGCCTTCAACACCTCTTTGTGTTTGTACCGAACAGTTTTACGGTGGCGATGTTTTTTACTCCTGAGGTAACGTTCTTTTTAACCCTTCTAAGTTGGCAAACAAGCATGCATTCAGCCAGTTGGTAAGTGGGTATCGACGACTATGCACGCTTGCAAAACCAGGGGTAGGAATACCTCACACGTTGCCGACTCTACAGGAATATTTTCATACCCTTCCTGAAGAACTCTGTTGTACTCACGGGAAAACCTTCCGTTTATCAAATAGTTAAAATTATATCGCAAGTAACATTTGATGAAATATATCCTGAAACGATAGTAAATTAAATACTATGTTTGCAAAAACCATTAATTATGTATTTACGTAGATACCTAACAATGTACAGAGTACCTTCTTCTCTTCTCATAAAGCTTCTAAGTACTAAAGTCGACGCAATCAAGAGTCTTTAAACATGGATCATAAATACAATAAAATTTTCTGGGAATTGTTAATATTGTTTCAAATTGGTATTTTTGAAAAGTTCCCGCACTGGTTGCTAGGGAACAGGTCGTCGGGTCAACATGAGTGCCCCAAGTGGGGTCCACTCTAATTGCGCCTGTCCCAAATCTTTGACTGTACATTTGATGAGACTCCTGGCCTCTTTGTTAGAAAATTTTCAAGTGTGTTGACTTGAAATTCGAGTGATTCTTCAACTAATGAACGAAGCTTTAAGATGTCTTTGAGAGATAGATATATTTACTTCGACCAATGTGACAAATAACATTGTTAATGTGTATTGTAGGATGGCGAGGGACACTTTTTACCAGCAACCTGAATTTCGTTTGATTACCTGTGTATTAATATGATATAACATGTCTCACTGTTGTTGTTTTTGGTTGTACCAAATTGTCTACTCTATAACTATTCCATCAAATATATATCCTCACGCCTCCCCACAAGGGTGCCCGAAGGGGTAGGCAGAGGTGTACAGGTAATACTCATACACCCACTTTCCGCCAGAGATATATTTTAGGTGCCAACGTGATAGATGGCGAGTCTATCGCCGTTACTCAAGCACAACTTTACATACACCTTTGGGTTTGCTTCTCAGACCTATGTAGGTTTCCTCTCGATGTTTTTCTTCATCGTAAAGCTCGTGGTGTGATTTATCACTGCACTTAAGTTCAGAAAAACTCATTGGTACAGTCGTGATTCGAACTTGCGATCTTTGTGTCGTAGGCAACTACTCGAATCACTCGGCCACTACGGCTTCTACTACCATACACCATTAATACAACAACTTATAACATACAATTCATCAAGTTCAAAATGGCAGTAAAATATGTGAAGTACGTCCAACAAATATTATAAAACATTGCACAGAAACAATAGATAAGGCAGTAATAATATTATTTTCTGTGGCAAGAGCACAGTGCATCGCGAAATTGAGAATAAATCGCCAGTGCGATCTGGAGCGATGAAAGACCCAATCTGGAAGACGAATTGCTCGAGGTCTGGTCTTAACACTGATTTATGGCTAATTTAAAAAATTCTAGTGTAGCGATTGGTTTGCGGATTGAGAATTGAGAATTTAGATGTGGTTTATCGATGTCGATGCAATTACAATATTCTGAGCATGAAAATGTACTGTATCTAGTTCAAACTGCAACTATTAAGCTACTCCATGAGGGATTTCCGGGATGCAATGTATGTTATACTACTCATCATCATATATATATATATACCCTATACGTCATGAGAGAACTTTTCCTTTGATCTGACGCATGTATGTTAATATAAGTCTTCCTCTTCCTCTTCCTCTCTTCCCCTTTTCCTTCTAAGATATTTCTAAAAAAGCTTTCAAGTCGTATAAGGTACCCTATCATCTTCCCTCTTCTATTATCGACTGTTTTAGCAGTATTCTTGATTCCTCGACTATTTCTTAAACTAGCAGTTCCTTGCCATGCTTCACTGTGGCGCATATTTGGATTCACGGACAAGAATTACCGATAAAATTTATATTGATACGAAAAGAAACAATCTTTAAAGCAGATAGTATACTGTGGCAAATTTTGAGCTTAAGCAGGGTAAAACTGGTCGGCTCTACCGCTCAATGAATACTGTTAAGCTCTTTTATTTATTTATTTAACATAAAAATTTACATTTATTATCACAGTACAGGACCAATACAATAGAGAAGCAATTTAAGTACTTTAATAATATCATTCAATATTAAGTTCTTGATCAAAAGACTTAATACACCTACTTCCTTTAAATAAAGCAATTATTGTTAGAGCCTTTGTACTACACAATTCGAATGCCGTTAATGTATAACTAATTTTGCTTTAACAAAAGCCCTGAGAACCGTTAAATGTAATACGAAACTAAGAAGTGATTTTTGTACACCGCGGCACACGCCGAGATTCTGAAAAGCGTTTACTTAAATAAATCGAATTCACTTTAATTGGTAAAGTTGAGGTTTTCACTCAAGTTTTGTACGAAATTAGCGAAATTTCGAGTCGTAGTATAAAATGAAAGAACGTCGATTTAGAAGAGAAACGCGATGCTCGACAAGGCGTTATGCCGACCATGCGCCGAGTGAAAATTGCGGTGTTCAATCTACAATTTTGTTCGAATAATCTTACGTTTTAATTGTCAATTCCTGTTAATTAGATATTAAGATGAACTATACTTTAACATCACTCACGCCTTCCCACAAGGGTCCCCGAAGGGGTAGGCAGAGATATATAGGTAATACCCACACACCCCTTTCCGCCAGAGGTATATTAGGTGCCAACGTGACAGATGGCGAGTCCATCGCGGTTACTCAAGCACTACTATACATACGCCTTTGAATTTCTTCTCAGACGTATGCAGGTTTCCTCTGGATGTTTTCCTTCACCGTAAAGCTCGTGGTGTGACTAATCACTGTACTTAAGTTCGGAAAAACTCATTGGTACAGTCGGGATTCGAACTTGCGACCTTTGCGTCGCAGGCAACTGCTCGAACCACTCGGCCACCACGGCTCTCATATTTACTTTACTTATTACTTATACTTATACTTTAACATCACAATATAATAATATGTCAGGCTTGTAAGGTCGGATATCAGATCTGTACCAAACTCACGTAGTATACTGATCCCACATAATCTCAGCACTTAGGCTTTCGGATCCATCAAGATGAACAAATATTACACTACGTTACACTATGATAGATCACTGAGGCTTCTTAACAGCCACCACTTCCACACGTGATATTATGTCAATTGTAAGATTCTCAAATGGTGTAGGCTAAATTGTTGTAAGCAATGTTGTTTCTTATTTTTTTTACCTGAAGTTGACTAGGCATATATTACCTAAACGTTCCCACGAGGGCTGCAAAGGTAAATAAAGCCACATCTGCCTTCTACCGGATGGTTCTACGGCGATGGATGTAAAGTCCATCGACGTTTTTCAAGCACAACCACACAACAGCACAACACTAGACCTAGATGTCTACGCCTTAGATTTTTTTCTCAAACGTACAACGTATTCAAGTTTAGACAGAACAAAATAGAATTATAATATAATGAGCGTACAATCTCCAATCAAAACACGACAGGAATACGCGTCCGAAACAATCTGCCGATCGGTATTTGAATCGGTAACTCCATCTAACTTTTGAAATGGAATCGCGATAAAACAAACTGACAATATCAGATATTTTGCAATGGATCAATGTTTACAAAAGCCCATTTCACTACGGTTAGTTTAATTAATCATCTCATCAGATAGCATAACGCTACATGACGCTGGCCCAAAAATATTCGTTATAACATATAAGTATACGAATATTTTTGATGTGATTTCTAATGAAAAGGTATCTGACGGAAGTAGGTCACCTTAGTGTAGAGGCGAGTACCTACCTATCCGAAGACTCATATATGCGTTGCCGACGAGATGTGTATATCGATTATTATAGTGTATACCCGCTCGATAATAAGGTCTCTCTTCTGCCAGCTCAGCAAATCTTGGTGTTTTGGAAATACCCCCACGAAGCCTAAGTGCTAGTCTAGTCGGCCCAACGCAACTCCAATGTTGGACTAACATTTCGTCAGGGCCTATCTTGCTAAGTTATTAAGAGAACTTCATTCTACGAATTGGCAATATAAATTCTACATTGGTCTTCTTATTTCTCAAATATTTGAAAAATATATCATGGAGCGCACATAAATGGCGGGAGTTGTAACAAGAAGCCATAAACAAGAACGAGTGTCCCCGAATAAAATTCTTCAATTGTAAATCCTAGTTTTCTCATAACGAGCCCCACTACTATTGCACTGCTTAAAATCCAATATGCAATTGAATCTGAATACATTACTGCGCAACTGAAGTTTTATATTGCCGACGTTCATGGACGACGAGAAATGTAAAGTGAAATCTGACCGAGTCGGTGCCAAGTCGTATTTTAAATTTTCTTGGTTTAAGGGCAATTTTTTGTTATAGGATTGATATTTTACAGGTTATTTATTTAACTATCATATCTGTTAAAGTGCTATGACCTGATACGTGTTTTTTGTACGTGTGTTATGTACACAAGGGGTAGGGGTAGGCACAAGAGAACCTACACCGAGAATACATACGTCTTACCTACCTACACCTACACCTTTCACGAGAGACCCTCAATGTCCCAACGCCAGTTGTCATTGTCGTTGGACCTAGCTCGCTAGCTTGCTTAGCTTCTACTTAATCAAATTTGCCACCATATCTCATTATAATTAAACTAATTTGATGACTATGTTTATTTATATATAATCAGTACGACTATAATCAAACAAACAATAATAGGAACTTAACTCATACACTTTAACATTTATTAACATAACTGTGTGGGTATTACCTATACACCTCTGCCTACCCCTTCGGGGACCCTTGTGGGAAGGCGTGAGGATATATTATTATATAACTCATACACTCATCTCACAAATACTCCAGACATGCCGACATTATAGCCTTCCATCTGCGACCACATCACAGTCAGGGTTCGACTCCAAGAGGACATTCAGAGCAGGGAGAGGTTCAGGAGTGAGTGAGTATGAGTATGCATGCGATAATGTGTGATGCGTGCCCACAGCGACCGTCAGTGGCTCGTAGCGGTTGTTTGCACAATATTAAAAGCCTTTTTGTTTAGGACAAACCTGCTAGCAGGCGTAGTATAGCACTCAGATGTCAGAAATTCACACTTGAATATTTTAAGCCCTTTCATAGAAATTAGGATCAGAAGGTACAAAGATTGTATTATTCATTGAGCGATCATTTCACTCAATTTATGTCAATTTCAGTGTGAAAGTCACGTGGAAAAGTGAAAATATCCCATGAAAGTGGCGGGGCACGTGGGCCGACCGTTTGCCGTTTGAACCTTTGAAATATTCATCTCCGAGTTCTTTTGACAACGCTTTGTATATCTTTACGTGCTCTGTATCGTATCAGATCTTTTCTTTAAGTCTTCTCACATGTCAAATGTGGAATCTCTTTTGAATTTATAGGGGGTGAATTCTTTCGCCAGCGGTTTGGCTGTAATGTGATATTTTGTATGGTAGATATATAACTCACTGCGTTGCTCTTTATCTTTTATTTCCCTTACAGATTACTAGGTATGGAACGGAAAATGTCCATGCATACAATTTAGTGATATGAAACATTTTTATAACGGTATTAGAAGACGTGTTGTGTGTCTATTGCCTACGTTGAGACAAACCACGTACTAGCAGCGACAAAGATAAATAAAAACAACAAAGCGCTCTTCTGTTAGGATATTGTCACTTCCAGGGGTTTCTTGGATCTTATATTGATTAGTCAACCTTATCAAATTATAATAACAATAATAAAAAAAAAAAATTTCGGTATACATTGGAATTGGTTATATATATGTGATTAGATTAGTTTGGGCTTCTGCGCCTGAGCTAGGCTTAGCCTGTATTTCAGGACACAGTAAATACATACATACATCACGCCTCTTTCCCGTAGGAGTAGGCAGAGACCACTTCTTTCCACTTGCTACGATCCTGGACACAGTGCTCTTCCAATATGTTTACTTAATAACCAGTGTTACAATACAAGTCAAGTGGTCTAACGTAAAGCGTGTGCGTGTGCGTGCGCACGTGCGCGTGTGTGTGTGTATATATGTGTTGTGGGTAAGTGTGTGTGATACTGTGTCTGTGTGTCTGTGTGTGTGTTTGTGTGTGTGTGTGTTAGAGCGGAATTAACATCAGATAGGTCTCGGTGACCACTTGACATCCATCAATAGCTGACCGTATACAGCTAGCTCGATACGCGACCACGTCACCATTTACATTGAAATGCATAATATGGTTGCCATATCCAATCATATTGTTATCTCAAAACCAATAAAATATAATAATAATATGTACTATATCCTCACGCTTTCCCACAAGGATCCCCGAAGGGCAGAGGTGTATAGGTAGTACCCACACACCCACTTTCCGCCAGAGATATATTTTAGGTGACGTGACAGATGGCGATTCCGTCGCCGTTACTCAAGCACGAATATACATACGCCTTTAAATTTCTTCTCAAGCGTATGCCAGTTTCCTCTCGATGTTTTCGTTTTCGTGCTGTGACTAATTACTGTACTTAAGTTTAGAAAAATCATTGGTACAGGCGGGATTCGAACTTGTGTCCTTTGTATGGCTGGCAACTACTCGAACCACTCGGCCACCACGGCACGGCACGGCATGAAATATATATATGTATATATATATACGAATCGACAAAAAATTGCGTCATAAACCAAATACCCATAATACTAAATAATACCGTTAACTTTACACATTGAGTCAAGAGAGGGCACCTAAACTGCATACTAGTTAGTAAGAATGCTGTGGAAGATATCAAAGCTATTTTGAAACAATCTCGAAATCTCTTAGTTTTATTGCAGGTCTCAACAAAGCTGAGTAATATAATATTGACGCTGGTGTTTTGCTTTCTCCTCGCAATCCGAGCTCGGGATTTCTCCCCAGAGGCCTATCGTGCACTGTTCCCGACTATCAACTTTTGTCATTACATACCGGATCCCCGGATATCGCCAGTCATTTGTTACTTACAATGCTACCCGCATTTACTGGCTCCGAGTCGAGGAGAGGTAAGTATTTGATGATACTACATCATTTACACCGGCACCTAGTCACCTTACATGGTGACTGCAGCGCTTGAGAACACAATTGGACTTTATTCTAAAGTGTCGTGGCTATTATTTCTGAGCTTAGTTTGCAATTTATTCTCTTGGTTGGTACAATTGGGAAAATCCAATATTGCATTCATTTTGCACATCATTAAAATCTTTGTAAATCATTATTATTGATAAGCTCCGATATGGTATGTAAGTCTAGAGAGTACCTACTGGCGCACTACTTTCTCTGCCTAACCGTTAATGACTCGGCTGTTGATATGTATGTATGCTCCGATATATCTTTCGCAGAAATTTTAAGCAAGATCAATCCATAGCAATTGTATGTGTCGACCTAGCACAGTACCAGTAGTCCGCATCTTACCATGCGACATATGCATTGAAATGTGTGGCTATTTGCATCGGTAAGTCAGAATAAAAAGAAAACATTTATCTAAAAGTTTAAATTGCTGAGACTTGACTGTGTGAAATGCACACCCAGGATAACATTTACACGAAAATAGCAGGCAGTTTAAAAAGAGTACGTGGATGGTGTCAATGACAAAAAGTCGACATGAATTGGTGAAAAATTGCGCAGCAGCGGAGGGTTGAAACTAAATTGACGGATCGAGAGACGAACCGTGTATTGTGCGGAAAATGTCGACCAATCCGGCTCACTGGCTGGTGGGTCCAAGCAGAAATAGGGGTAAATGGGTGACGACAATTTAGGGTCGAGCTGAATTTTGTATCCAAACATTAAAAGCTTTACACAAGAAAACGCCGTGATACAGTCAAGTATCACAACCTACGCAAGTATATAAGTTTGACGCCTATTTCATTAGGACCATGGGTCTCTTTTAATAGTTAGTGGTATCACCTTCATACATGTATACAAAACATCTAAGTATATGTAAATAATTGAAGCCAATTCACGTTAGGAAAAACAATGAAGGTTGTGTCTTGTTATATAAAACCATAATGTGCACAATAATTATGGTTCTAAGTTTCTGAGACACAATTCATATTGAGGATCATTTTTCAATTCGAACAGTAACCTAAGAAAGTGTGTCCATCACATTTAATAAAAGGGCTCAGGTATAATAGCAATAAAGAAAATTGAACCTGTATGATAAGAGTGTAGTTATTTTTACACGCTTTATATTAGCTTCACCTGTATCTATGTATGTAACGGAATCTTTGGGCGCGATTTTGACCGTAGTTTAAAATAACTAAAAAACACGCTTTTTATAGAAAACCGAACTAAAAAACAGAAAATAAATTTCGATAATATCTTAAAAAGCGTGGGGTGCGTTTTAAGATATTACCGAAATGATAATCACTCTACTCATATCTGACAATAAAATATTTATAACTATTGACACCTTGCACCCCACGCTTTTTAAGATATTTAAGATATATAAAGTGTGTTTCTTAGTTTTTTTAAACTATTATTTATTTTATTTCAAAGGATATTTTATCACAAAGGCGGCAAATAAGTCCGCTTGATGGTAAGCGGTACCCGCTGCCTATGGGCGCTTGCAACACCAGGGGTATCACTGGCACGTTGCCGACCCTGCAGGCATCTTTTCACTCTGGGAAATACCTCAATGGGAAGTACATTCTCATAGCTGATGGTTGTCGAAAGGAGAAATGATGGTGGGTGCACTATAATTTTCACTACAACAAAATTGGAGGCCGTGGTAAATGAGCGAGCCCCGGCACTAGCGCCGGTGATGACGCGTGAAATTGATTTTTCGTTATTAACCATTACGTAAGAAAATTATCTTCTTTAATATCCTGTCGACGGATTTATATCGGACGTTGGACGATTATTTGTAACGGCGGGCTTCTCTTATGCTTAAAGTTGAACCCTTAAATGGACTAGCTAAGCTCCACAGCTCCACCTGCGTGTTAAATTTGATTATTTGTGTCCTACGATACTAGCATGATGATATATAGCCTATATCTTTCCGCAAAAAGGTCAGGTCAAGAGTACCCTAAACCGAAGAGCATGTATGAAGAGAATAATGAAAGTGGACGAAGCTTAAGAAGTATGTAAGGATCGTAGCAAGTGGAAAGAAGTGGTCTCTGCCTACACCTACGGGAAAGAGGCGTGATTATATGTATGTATGTATGTATCTTTCCGCAACCGTTTAATAGCCTAATTTAAAAAATATCTAATCGGATATTCAAGCGTTTATAGCTAATTATGTAAATTTATTAAATTATTAGGTAAATTCTGTGCGAAAATTTTGTGTGATAATTAATGATATCGTGAACATTGTCCGTCCGTCAGTACAGGATATTTTTTATCTATACTAATATTATAAAGAGGAAAGATTTGTTTGTTTGTTTGTTTGTAATGAATAGGCTCCGAAACTACTGGACCGATTTCAAAAATTCTTTCACCTTTGGAAAGTTACATTATCCCCGAGTAACATAGGCTATATTAAATTGGACCCGATAGGTGGCGCTGCGATCGAGTTTCAAGAATTTTACCTTTTTACCCGGGCGAAGCTTTCTGTGTGTTTCTGTGTGTCTTAAGCTAGATTCGATAATGGTTTAGATTTACAATTGGACCCAATAGGTGGCGCTGCGATCGTGCTACGGGCAATTTAACTTTTTCACCCGAGCGAAGCTGGGCGGGACAGCTAGTATATTATAAAAGCAAAAAATATAAATGATTGGAGTTCACCAGTACCGTGATCGAGATGCCAAGTTTGACCAGGTAATATCACAGGATTTATGTAATCCAAATTTATAATAATAAGTTAGTTTCAGAAGCTTAAAATTGGCTACTAATAAGACTTCCCCTTGAGCATACGATGTGGTTTGCGCGTCGTAACAATACCTACAAAATCTAAATGAACGTGCAAATCACCCAACTCACTCAAGTATCTTGTTATTCTATCAGACACTCTGACTGATGTAAGACACGGTTCCAGACGAGACAAAGACCTGAATTATGTCTAGATTTGTATCATGTAGTTTATCTGTATCATCCTCGTTTGTAATCCAATTTCAGTTACAAATATGAATAATAGCAAATCGTTTTAGTGGGAATATTGTATCTTTGGTGTTAATCTGGAGGCACGGCAGGGCCCTGCCAAGACCTGTCAAGCGAAACACAAGGGCACAACTTTTTCTTAAAGCTCGTTTTCATTTGAAACTCTCATATCTGGGGTATGGATTATATCAAGAGAAAGAGAATGAATTTGTATATCTAGGAAGCATGTTCCCACGAGATGGAAAGTATGCAAAAGATATTAAAAGAAGAATAGCTGCCGGAAATAAGGTGAATAGAGCCATGTCGGCGTTGATGGGCAGTAAAAGTCTGAGCAAGAATGCTCGAGTTTCTGTCCACGACGCGATATTGGTACCTACCTTATTGTATGGCAGCGAATCCTGGGTATGTCAGAGGAAGTATGAAAATAGTTTGAATGCAGTTGAGATGCGATCTCTTCGAAAAATGTGCGGAGTAACAAGTAAAAATAGTTTGGGCGTGCATAGTTACAATCTTGGCTCTTGAGATCTGATAACTCTTTGAAATTGCGAGCCATACGATCACGCCTTGGAAACAACAAAGTTTATAAAACACCAGATTATTTGAATAATGGCCATGCATGCCAAAGAATTGCTCCCCATGTAGAGAGTTTATATGAAAGTAAAATTTTTGCTACCCCTACGTTAAAGGAACCGAATGTGAAAAAAGTAGACCTGGGAGTTTGTATCGCCGTTTCTTCGCCTGACATGTTTTGTTCTTGGAAACTGTAGTAATTTTAGTTTTACATTTAGTATGTAAAGGTTTTTGGTGGGATCGTCAATTTATTAATAAGACCATTATCAACTATCAAGATATATCAACAAATACTATCGAGAATTATAAGCTTGTACGGCATATTCAGGGTGCCTTCTGTGAAGCATCAAATCGCTTTTAGCCTTAAATTTCCAATAAAATATCGTCATTACATACGATTAATCCCGTCCTAAAACATCACGAGAACAAAGGGCCCAATTGATCGCCATCGCCACTCAAAGGAATCCAATTGGTGACCTACAATCGCATACTTGTGAGCACAAACAGTATTACAGAGAAAAAGCAATAAAACGAAACGCCAAGTGCACATTCCACAACAAAATTGATAAATGGATGTTCTTTAGGCGTCGGGAAATACGGGATGTGGTGGAATTACACTTTTGAACACGCTTTTTATTTTGACGAAAGTAATTTTATCTGAGAAGTCTGCAACCATACAGTGGAATATTAACTTTAACGTGCATACATATATATTTCTAGTACTCGAATCCGAAGAGCAGGTATGATGAGACTGATGAATGTGAACGAAGCAAAAGAAGTATGTAAGCCTAGAGAGAACTGGCGCTCTATACTCTCTGCCTACCCCGTTGGAGACTCGGCGTGATGATATGTATGTATGTATTTACGCATAATCTTTCATAATAAGAGTGAGTGGAACACAAGCAAATTATTCATGTTTATTAACCTATAGGTCTATATTTATAAATATAGTTATGTAATTACTAATTATCCTGCGTCTAATACTTAGTTGTTTAATTAATACAATCTAATAATACAGATAAACTAACTATAAATAGAATAAATGTCCGAAGTCTGTGTCACACGAAGGGTACCAGGAACACTGACGGAATTGTCACGTTGTATGGCAAATGCAGATCCGCTGAGACCAATTCTTCAATTCAAATTCTTACTACAAGATGGAATGGTACTTTGTATAATGTCAATTTCAATATTGAAGCACACTCATAACTTAAGCCAGCTCTTGAGCCGGTCCTCTTCAGAAGCCATCTTAACAGCAGTAATGTTTAATTAGAACAAGTCATTCCTGCCTCCAACTGCCATTGTTCGTCAGAGCTGCAATTTGTACGGGGACAATGGACGCCTTCGCAAAGAGCTTGAAAAAATTAAGAAAACTTGCAAACTTTAAGAGAAAATGTATATTTACTAGGAAGACTTGGGTCGCTCGGGTTTGAAAAGAGATCTCCTTTACTTTATGTTTCTTAATTAATGACTTGAGATCCCAGAAACAGATTTAAAAAGTAGGTGGAAGAAATACAATCTAGTTAATATTCTACTGTATTGGTGTACGATTTTGTACAAAGTATAGATAACAAATATCGAATTTTCGTGCGTTTAACAACATTCACAATAGTAAGGCATATAATATTAATGTAGTATTATGTGTTTTATCAATCAAAATATGTGTAACTGCGAATATACTACAGCAAAAATGGTAACTGATGGATAATGATAAATGTGTGGTAGTGTGTGGTAGTAGTGGCAGTGTGGTAGCTTAAATATGTATAAGAAAAAACTCAATTCGCGATGAATTAACTGTTGTGGGTAAAAGGGTGACATATGATCGGTTGCGCATTTGCACCTGATTCTACTCAATAATATTGTAAATAGAGCGAAATGAGTTATGAGATTCATCTTTGAGAATAAAGTGTCCTTCGACATTGCCCCCGACGACGACTAAAGATCAACATTATACTTGCAAATCCGCTTCAGTGCTCAGCTCTATATCTCCGCAGACATACTTGTGAAGTTGCCAAGGCAAATGCATCAAATCCCTTCAAAGTTAAGAGTTCACATCGAAACTTGGAAGCACCGGTCCACAAAAAATAGCTCTGATGACATAATTCGAATGAAATAAAGTTTCACAGATGGCGGGACACCCTTGGAGTATATTTCTTGAATAATGGCCTTCAAATTCGAGGCTGTCCTATTAAAAGTTGCAAAGATTATGGGCATTAGCTCTGGGAAGAAATTCAACTTTTCCATAATACCTCGCCAGGAATATTTTTCGGCCATTCAGTGTTACTTTGGGGATCTGTAATGAAAAGGTAAAAAGGTTCCCCATCCAAAAGATTGTTATGTAAATGGTGTACATTTTTCTCGTTTATATTACATAACGTATAATAATAATTCTGGCAATTTGTAGGTTCTTTGTTACGAAGCATCGGAGGAGGGAACTTAAAGTGGAAATTACGTCTTGAGATTAGATTACATTCCTTCCAAAAATAAATGATCCAGGAAAGAGTGTTTTCTACAAGATAACGTAAAGCCAAAATACCGGCGAGTACACTATACAGAACCCGACACCAAAAGATGACACCACTTGACCAGTTCGGCTGTCTCTGTGGGAATATCTGGAGTTACTCTTTAATATTTCAAATGAGCTCTGTTTTCCTTTGAATGTATTCAATGTGCACAGTAACTCCATAATGTGCCTTTTTAAAGGTTGCTACATTTTATGTTGTTTTAAAACTCGTTGCGAAGTGTTGTAAAACATTTTTTATTTTAAATAACCCTTTTTATTCGGAGCTGCGAATGTGGAGTTAAATCGTACTAAGCGTTTTATTGGTCGCTATGTTAGCACCGCTGCGGGGCTTTAGTGCTTTTGTTTAGTTTTATATGCGACTGATCGAGTTAGGCTTAGCAGAATTTGTAACTATTCCTGAAAGTTCCTAATTTTAAACTGGACTCGATGTTTCTCTTCGTACTCTGGCAGTGAATCGTTTATATCAATGTCTAGCTGTCCCGCCCAGCTTCGCTCGAGTGAATAGGTAAAAAAAACACGTTTTTCAACTATTGCTTCCATAGGGGAAGTAATGGTTGAAAAACGTGTTTTTTTTATTTAACTCCCCCACGTTTCACTATGCGGGTGGAGTTTCATAAAATCCGTTCTTAGCTGACCTCTACACCGCGTAAGGAATACTCCTACCAAATTTCAAGTCAATCGGCCTTATAGTTCCTGAGATTTCGTGCTGAGTGAATTCAAAAATAGGATCTCCTATATATTTATATAGATAGATACCGCTGCCTACTTCGGATACATTCAAAGGGCTTCAAAATACATTTTTATATATTATATTTTTTTGTAAGACTGGGCGCTACAATATGACGGTGTACTAGCTGCCACCAAAGATAGCCGAAACCTTTTGTCAAGGTCCATATTTCGTAGCAATATTTTCCCTGAAAGTAGCACTTATTTATCGAATAAACATTAGTCCCAATTTACATGGAGGCGAGAGCCGTGAAGGCTATAAACTATAATCAGTGTAATAACGACCCAATGAAGTAAACCTTCTAATAAACAATGCTTAGTCACACGCGGCTCGCGGATAAGTCGCGTTTGAAAGAACTTTGGAATACAACCTTCATCTAGGGCGTACCACACTTGCAAAAAAATATATTTTCGAATCCTATAGTTTTATTTTCTGAAATGTTTATTTAAAGCCATAAAAGGCCATATTGCTCTTCAACCGCAGGGTATACTTGTGTGGCTTATAATATTATAATAAGAGTGTCAGTTCCCTCTAGAAAATGTACCTATCTTAATATATATATTTCTTGTGTGCGTGTGTATGTGACTGAACTCCTCCTAAACGACTGGACCGATTTTGATGAAATTTTTTGTGTGTGTTCGTGGAGGTTCGAGAATGGTTTAGATTCACAATTGGACCCGATAGGTGGCGCTGTGATCGTGTTTTAGGGCATTTACTTTTTTCACCCAAGCGAAGCTGGGCGGGACCACTAGTATAATAATAATTATACCTTGAATTTGACTCTACGCAATTTGACTTAAATTCAAACGTAAATTCCACACAAATTGACTCAACGCAAATATTGTTCTGCAGCAACGAGACAGTAATAATATACATACTTATAGAATGAGATGAAACAAGAAACATAGAACTACAAGATTTTTTTATAACTTGCCAATAATTATTGTGCCTTTAACTCTCGACTTTGATGGCTACTTGTCAATATCGTTTCATTCGAGGTACCAGTTTTCCTTTTCCAAGTTATTAGCTATATTGAGCTGAAAAAAGTAGCGAATCACGTCTGTCGATTAACTTCTAACAAAAGTGCAAAAAGTGTGAGCGTGGCTAACGACTGCGCTTGACTAATGACCGTTTCATTACATTAAATAAACCAGCACTCCATTGATTCCTTTACTCAACATCGCCCTATTGACGCAATAACAAATTGGCTTTGCTTTGGCAATTATAGCTTCCAAGTTGGTTCAGGCTTGCCTCTACCATATATTGATTTGACGACGCGCTTTGTTCCACATCTCAATAGATGGTGCTGTTACCGTGAAAGTTTTTGTGTTGAGAGATATCCCAATAGCCGCATAATGAAAGTTTACGCCTATCACAGCAAGACCATTTCTTGTAGATTTCTAGAATATTTAAGGCGTATTGAGCGCATAAATCTATTTAGTTCACCTCGGTTAGGCAGCCTTCCTACTTCTTCCGCTAAATATGGCGAATAACTGCCTCAACATAATGTAAGCTGTAATTAAAACAAATGTACCAAATAAAAAGTCACAAAAGTAGCATAATAATAGTGGAGCGAATAAAAAAGCGATCGGACTGAGCCATTACTCCAGTGGGAGAAGGACAATGGGCACTTGGCGCGAGCAGCTCCTGACCATTGCCCGCTTATCGACTAACTTCGCTTGTTATCAATTCTTTATAGGCGTGTTTAGTGAAAATTATTGCTAGAACAGGCACTTTAGTTATGAAATATAGATGCACACTTAATTTATAGGGTAAACAGGCATATATTATGATAGTTTACGGTGTTATTGCGTTATATGATAATCATTATCAGAATTACATATTATTATATACCCATTCCAGTTCATTATTAAATGTAATAAGTCTAGTTTGAGTAATCATGCTCTGTAACGACATACATATGTAAGTATGCTGATTTTCCAAAAATAGTTGACTTAATGTAACTACATTCTATGAAATCCGACCTGTGATTAAACTAACGTGAATGCTATGTGTTCTTTTATACTGCTTTTATCTGCTATTATGTACGAAACATCAAGATTATTTATATATCTTCAGGCATTCCCATGCGGGTCCCCAAAGAGGTGGCAAAAGTGCATAGTCACACGCACACTCTTTACGTGAAAGATACCTGCCCTATAGCTGTTTTTCAATCACGACTGTATATACGTCTTTTAACTTTACTACTTTCAAACGTATGCAGGTTTTATATCCATGATTTCTTTTACCGCATAGCTCGTGTAGTGAATTAATCACTACACGAGCTATGCGGTAAAAGAAACTGTACTGAGGTCAAGGAAAAATCAATGGTACAGTCGGGACTAGAACTTGTAATCTTTGCGTTGCCGGTGACTACTTGAACCACTGCCACCACGATTCTTAACAATACATTTAATATTGATCATGTTCTTTGTTAAATAAATAAACAAAATTGATTCTTTTTTCAAATGTAGGGAGCAGGCGTCGTGCGTGACCAAAAGTAATACAAGTGGACACCGAGGCGCGATTAGACCGCATCACACGAGTGCCAAAGCGCCTCACACCTTGTAATTGTTCCGGCGTCGGTTTTAATAATAGCCTCGACTTGATTGATGATACTCTATTAGTCTATTTGTTAATGGTGTAGGAACATGCAAACCCTATACAAGAGACTACAACGACATAAAAAAATTGAAATACTAAAATATATTAAAAAGTATATAAAAGATGGCCATAAATGTGGGTACCCTAACAACTTATTTGCGATGCAAACAATTCCTTCAAAGCTCCCGCTGTGCGGTGTCATAATTTGCTATAAAATTACTCATATGGAAATTGTTATGAACTGGATTTTGTAGCGAAGGTGGAGTAAAGGCATGTTTAAGGTGGCCCTTGCAAGGATATCGTATTACGGATATTGTAATTTTTTTCTTTACTAAAACATTGATGCGTTCATAAATAATATGACAATCTGTTCGGTATTAATTGGTCAAACTGTTGCATTGGCTTACCACGCAGTAACTTCCGAATTTGATTG
Source organism: Drepana falcataria (assembly GCA_945859725.1). Classification (NCBI taxonomy): domain Eukaryota; kingdom Metazoa; phylum Arthropoda; class Insecta; order Lepidoptera; family Drepanidae; genus Drepana; species Drepana falcataria. The sequence continues at coordinate 283,254 of OX243937.1, forward strand.
AAAACTGAACTCTAAAAAGTCCGATAGTATTGAGTAACAAATGTCTTAAAATAGTATCAAAATCGCTAAATAAATGGATCTAAATGTTAAAATAGGTGAACATTATTCTTAGCAAAGTTCTTTATATAAGTTGAGGAAGGCCCGAGAACATCCAAGTCCGCTTCACGGACAAACTGGCAATCTTGTTGCTCACAATAAAATCGGCTAATCGCCTCAGATGTGCCGATAAGTGGCGACCCATTTACGGCTAATGGCTTAGAAATTAAGTTATACTTAAATGGGGATTGACGTGAGCGTTTCCTTCTGACTCTATCTGATAAATTAGGCTGTTTAGAGGCAAATTGTTTTCGCTTTCGTAGTACGACAGTTTTTAAAGTTATGTTGCACTGGAATCATTAACTACATTCGACAATAAATCAGAACACCATTATTCAGATTCGTGATCGAACTATCGATAATAATCTTCATATAATTCTTTAAATACATCTCTGGCCAAAAGTGTTTGGGTATTACCTATACAACTCTGCCTACCCCTTCGGCGACCCATGTGGACCATGTGTACCTAGGAGGGATAGGCAGGGATGTGTAGTACCTACTTACACACCCAATTTTTGCTGGAGATATATTTTAGGTGCTTACGCGACCGATGGTGGGTCCATCGCACGATTAACAAACATCTCTGAATTGCTTCTCAAACGTATGCAGGTTTTCTCTCGTTGTTGTCCTTCACCGTAAAGCTCATGGTGTGACCAATCACTGTAGGTACTTAAGTTAAGAAAAACTCATTGCAGCAGTCCGGGTTCGAGTTTGCAATCACTGTGTTTCAGGATTAACCGACTAACCAACTTCTCGAACCACTCGGCCACCATTGCTGAATATAAAATATATTAGATATAGAATTTGACGTTTAAGAGATCTTTAATTAGTTTTAACATTTAAGTATAAATAAAAAACTCGCCATCTGTCTCGTTGGCATCTGAAATATATATCTGGCGGAAAGTGGGTGTGTGTGTACTAACCTATACACCTCTGCCAACCCCTTCGGAGACCCTTGTGGCTTGAGGATAAATGTATATAAAAAACGTTTTCAAAGACCACACACACAGTCCACGGGTCAATATTATAGATCATGTATTAACATTTTATGACGTTCCAAACTGGTGATTGACGCTAAGTGCAATCACCTTACTATATACTACCATTTGATAGTAGATCGTGCTGAAGATACAGAGCCATAGTGACCAGCAAAAAGAGGGTGTTGATACTGTTCTGTCATATTCTACGGGGTCTCTTGTGAGAAGGCCTGAAGATACATGAATAAGTGTAATAATACTACCTTCACGTGCTATATACGCATTATTAAACCACACTTCATCCCTGAACAGTGACCAACGCCACATGAAAAATACTCACAGACTCGTTCCCTAAATTTTCACGAGGGTCAACAAACCCAAACTAAACACGGTCATTAATCGCCAGGGGGCGAGGAACCGGTGACAAATGACGTCACTCGCCCAGCCCGCGATATAAAACTATTTAGCTGCTTTATTGACCATAAAGATACGTGTTGTTTTATAGTTTGTTTGTTATATTATTTAAGTTATCGCTTGACAAGAATTCAGATTCTTGGCTCTATAACGAAATTAGCCTGTAACTGGAACGTAATTATGTAGATAATAATATTCATTTATTTTAGACGAAATCCATAGATAATAGATTTGTTGAAGCCGTGGTGGCCGAGTGATTCGGGCAGTTGCCTGCGACACAAAGGTCGCAAGTTCGAATCCCAACTGTACCAATGTGTTTTTTCTGAACTTAAGTACAGTGATTTTAAGCTTTACGGTGAAGGAAAACATCGAGAGGAAACCTGCATACGTCTGAGAAGAAATTCAAAGGCGTATGTATAGTCGTGCTTGAGTAACGGCGATGGACTCGCCATCTGTCACATTGGCACCTAATATACCTCTGGCGGAAAGTGGGTGTGTGGGTATTACCTATACACTTCTGCCTACCCCTTCGGGGACCCTTGTGGGATGGCGTAAGGATATATTATTTTATATTATTAATAACAGATTTGTTTTGCAACAATTATCTAAAATCATCATACATTTCAGTAGTTTTCACTCTACGATATCGCGTCTACTATTTTGTATATTCCGGATAATTTAAAGCTTCTGCATAATTGGTACAAAATATAAGAAAAAAATTACCCATACACATGCGTGGTGTAATATATCACCGGGAAGGATCTAAGGTACAACGTGTCCTCCAAAATAGAGTATGTGTTCGACTGCGCTGACAGATCATTAGCGAATGTGATAACCCGGCACAATGTGTGTGGCGTTTATTAATGACATTCAAATGTTTCGCAGTTAAGGTCATGGCGGATAATTTATTGAATAGATAACGTCAATTGAGAAATATTTGAGCGAAAAGGAATTGCTATTCCGTAACTTCACCTTTTAAAACAGGCGGAGGTGGGAATAGCTCACAACGTAAAATTTTTTTAGTTTGAAATCTTTAAAGATACACATTAATGCAGCACAAAATTAATAAGCTATAATTAAATATCAATTGCAACACAATGACTACATTCGTGTACCCCATTGCTTAAAAGGGTATCTATCAGTTGAAAAATGAGCGAGGCTAAACGCGGCCCCGCAAACGAAATGACAATCGTGAGCATTCCCTCTTTGTCTCAGTTTAGCAATTGTGCGTCGTATTATATTTATATTCGTATTAGGGGCTTTTTGTCTGGAAATTGGCATTTGATACAGTATTGGAAGACATTCAATAAACAGGTGCTTCGTATGTACAGGAATGTGCGATATAAGCTCACATGTCTGACTGTAATGTCTTACTTGTCGTCATGACGCAAACCAATAATTAAATAACTGGACAATCATAACTGTTTCAGAATTCATGCATACACCACACAAGCAAAGCAATTCGCTCACTCAAGTTTGAGTAAATTGCATTTTCTTCCACATCGTGGTATACGAGGCAAGGGCGGAAATACGCAATAAAACGCACTACACGGGCTGCTCTTGGCACTTCACGCCGCTCTGAGATCTTTGCTTTAGTTATTATTTTATAATGGAGGACATATTTTTGCAATCAAAGTTTATAAACCACTAAGGTGACGAACAAGAATACAGCCCTCCTTATGGTAGGCTATTACAGCCGCTTTTGGACGCTTGTTGCAACAGAGATATCGCTTGCGCGTTTCCGACTCCAGCATTATTTAGTTTATTCATCATATCCTCACGCCAAGTCCAGCTAGTCAGTTTTCTTTAAACATATACCTTTTTCTCTTCCTTCGCATTTATCCGTTATTTCATACACGCTTGCAGTGTTTGATCGATTTGATCTAGTTAGTTGGAACGTGGTCTTCCTCTGCCTCTACTTGCAAACTCTATACCAATGTATCTATTTCGTCAATATTTCTTCACCAATCCCTGCTATATGTCTAAACTAACGTAACATGCCTTTCTTTACAATCACACCCTCGTTCACGACAGTGGTTTTGAGAACCTCTTCATTTGCGGATTCGGTCTAATATCGTAACGCCGCACTTTTTTCGAAGGGAACGCATCTCAACTGCATTAATGTTATGTTCATGCTTCCTTTCACATACCTAGACTCTCGGAAAATCGCAAACTATACTTGAAAAAGTTGCAAAGACTGGAAAAGTTCCTTTTTGCGATAAGAAAAAACTTTATCTCATCAGAATAAGAACATCAGTGGCGGACTGTTCGGAAAGTGATTCAACATGGAGTGGCCATCGAACGCTCCATTATGTGTGATTTATGGCCACACACCACAAATTCCATTGTCCTGGGGCGTATCAATGTGAAGGCTATGATTATTTACAATGGCACAGATTCAAGTATACACCACGCCTTCCCACAAGGATCCCCAAAGGGTCAGGCAGGTGTGTAGGTAAAACCCACACACCCACATTTCGCTGGAGATATATTTTAGGTGCCAACAGACGGCGAGTTCATCGCCGTTACTCAAGCACGGCTATACAGGTATATCAGGTGCTTTTGATTCTTTGTCAAACGCACGCAGGTTTCCTCTCGATGTTTTCCTTGTGTGGTGTTCGAGGTGTTAGTCACACCTCGAACACCACACAAGGTCACTGTACTTAAGTTCGAAAACTCATTGATACAGTCAGTGATTCGAATTTGCATCGCTGACTCGACTCAATCAACTACCCCTACGGCTATTTATGTGATTCATAGATTAAAGTGTTGTAATTAAATATGAATGAAATCTTAGTATAGTTTTGATTCAAAATTCCCACCAAATCCTCCAGACATCAATTTCGACTTTGCGGCGATTACTTTGACCACTCGTCCATCACAAATTAAAAAAAACATGCTACTCATTTGTTAATTCGGAAAAAAGTCACCATAGTAAGTGTGCATAATATCCATAGATTCAGTAATAAATAATGACTGCAATGGAATAATGTTTTCGCTGGAATATAATATGACTACGTAATCCATTCAAAGCGTTGTTCGTGTAAACCATTCATACAGCCAGGAATAGAATTGTGGAAGCTGTCACGTGTGGATGGTGGAAAATGGTAGTTTTGACACATCCCGCGCCCGCAGAGGTCAGCGGGCGGTAAGCTCGCTGCACCAGGGAATTGAATTTAACATTTAAATTTGTAAAATTTCCTCCTCAGAATTTGTGGGATATTTTGGTAGTACAAATATTAAAAAGACGGGTATTTTTATTAGAATTTTAATGTAAGATGCGATTACCAACTGTGATAATCGTTTTTCATATTGCGTGTGTGCCGTGGTAGCCGAGTCGTACGAGTAGCCTGTAATAAAAAGTTGCTAATCATGGTTGAGAAACGGCAATGGACTCACCACCGTACGTTGGCACCAACTATTAATCCTTGGCTAAAAGTGGGTGTTTAGGTACTACAAACCTTTGTCGGGGAACGCCTATAGGGGGACATCTTATGGCAAGCCGTAGATATACCGAAAGCTTCCCAAGTACGACAACATTTTTCGCAGTAGATATAACTAGCAAATTATTAAGCATCTAGGTCCAGTAGCGCACAATTGATGTCTTTTAAGCATCGGAACTCTATTGTGATCCAGTCTTATTGTTGCACGTTTTTTAGCTTCCTTGTTCATTAATAACTCAGCATTCTGAAGGCTTTTTATTTGACTGGACTGTAGTCTTTTCAATTCTTATATTTATATAAGACCGCTGAAACTGCTTACGAAATGATTAATTGCAAAAAAAAATATAAACAGAACAAACTCGCCTTTCGTAAACTGCATTAAAAGTAGTGAAATTGGCACGACGTAAATTCATAACACTAGAAATCTAACGTAATAATTGGTGCAAGCTACTACGGTGCTACGGCGTAGTCGCCAAGTTGCAATCTATGATAATAAGGAAACTTATGTTGTCGACGGTTTACAGTAAAAGATAATAACAAAGCAGTATCCCAACTCAAGGCAGATTTAGATGATTCATGTTTTACTGTAGTGCTACGCCGTCGACTGCGCTTCATCGTAGTGGAAGCTATGGAAGTAGTAAATTTTAATAGTTTGCGCTTTGAGATATTTATTCTGAAAGCTTGAATAAAACAGTGCAGAGCTTTATGCCTAGTATCATAATTATTCTATTATTTACGTTATTGTTATCGAATGACCTGTGGTTCGAGTAATTTCCTGTAACACAAAGGTTGCAAGTTCGAATCACGAACTGTACCAATAACTTTTTCTGAACTTAAGTGCAGTGATTAGTCACACAACGACCTTTACGGCGAAGGAAAACATTGCGTATGTATAGTCGTGCTTGAATAACTTCGATGGACTCGCCATCTGTCACGTTGGCAGCTAAAATATTTCTCTGAAGAAAGTTGGTGTGTGCCTATGCACTCGTACCCTATACCGTTTGCTTAAATAATATAATAAACCATTACGAATTGATATCTACTGAATATTGTGGTATTACTCCTAGGATTACGAACATATTTTATAGATAAGAGCTACGAGCTACTTGACATATTATATGAATCGCAAAACATTGTAGTAAGTCGACAAATGATGCTATATAACGATGTAGCAAAAGTACAATTCCCGTCACGTGTCCTGTACGGTTCTATGTATAAGCAGTGGTCGTAAGCCTCTGTTTTTATGGGATAGATTAGACCCCGTAGCGGTTAATGGTCGTATGTGTTAATGGGACTGTTCTATGGGATGAAGACGGTTATTGTGCGAAATAAAAAGTAGTTTGTGTCTTAATCTTTTCGTAAACGCTTTATTTGTATAAAGTACCTGGATGACCGAGCTCAGCTCGGTAAATATAATAGGTATAAAATATTATTGCGTACGAATTACATACTTATGAAATATATCTTATCTTACCAACATACCTAATAATGAAAAAATATGAACTTGTTGTTTAAATAAAAAATCACGAGTTTAATATTTTATTGAAATAGGTAGGTAGGTACTTACTTTTTACAGTTGTGGTTTGGTTCACTTATGTATCATGGTATATTTCATTGAACATGTAGTATTTATTTCATGTCAATCGGTTAAGAAATGAAAAAGATGCCAATTTAAAGAATCATCACAATTAATAAAAGTGTAACGGATCGCTGTCTGTACATGGAAGATGTATGAGAACATCAACGCACGTTGTGCTGCTCGCTGCCGCAAATCTTGTAGACGTCGTTCCCGTTGTTCGTTATGTTCAGTAGCTATACGTTGTGCTGCTCGCTGCCGCAAATCTTGTAGACGTCGTTCCCGTTGTTCGTAATGTTCAGTAGCTATACGTTGTGCTGCTCGCTGCCGCAAATCTTGTAGACATCGCTCCCGTTGTTCGTCATTTTCAGTAGCTACACGTTGTGCTGCTCTCTGCCGCAAATCTTACAAACGACGCTCTCGTTGTCCGTTATTTTCAGTAGCTACACGTTGTGCTGCTCTCTGCCGCAAATCTTGTAGACGTCGTTCCCGTTGTTCGTTATGTTCAGTAGCTACACGTTGTGCTGCTCGCTGCCGCAAATCTTGTAGACGTCGTTCCCGTTGTTCGTAATGTTCAGTAGCTATACGTTGTGCTGCTCGCTGCCGCAAATCTTGTAGACATCGCTCCCGTTGTTCGTCATTTTCAGTAGCTACACGTTGTGCTGCTCTCTGCCGCAAATCTTACAAACGACGCTCTCGTTGTCCGTTATTTTCAGTAGCTACACGTTGTGCTGCTCTCTGCCGCAAATCTTGTAGACGTCGTTCCCGTTGTTCGTTATGTTCAGTAGCTACACGTTGTGCTGCTCGCTGCCGCAAATCTTGTAGACGTCGTTCCCGTTGTTCGTAATGTTCAGTAGCTATACGTTGTGCTGCTCGCTGCCGCAAATCTTGTAGACATCGCTCCCGTTGTTCGTCATTTTCAGTAGCTACACGTTGTGCTGCTCTCTGCCGCAAATCTTACAAACGACGCTCTCGTTGTCCGTTATTTTCAGTAGCTACACGTTGTGCTGCTCTCTGCCGCAAATCTTGTAGACGTCGTTCCCGTTGTTCGTTATGTTCAGTAGCTACACGTTGTGCTGCTCGCTGCCGCAAATCTTGCAGACATCACTCCCGTTGTTCGTAATGTTGAGTATCTACAAGTTGTGCTGCTCGCTGCTGCAAATCTTGTAGACATCGCTCCCGTTGTTCGTCATTTTCAGTACCTACACGTTATGCTGCTCGCTGCCGGAAATCTTGTAGACATCGCTCCCGTTGTTCGTAATATTCAGTAGCTACACGTAGTGCTGCTCGCTGCCGCAAATCTTGTAGACGTCGTTCCTGTTGTTCGTAATATTCAGTAGCTACACGTAGTGCTGCTCGCTGCCGCAAATCTTGTAGACGTTCACCCTGTTGTTCGTAATGTTCAGTAGCTATACGTTGTGCTGCTCGCTGCTGCAAATCTTGTAGACATCGCTCCCGTTGTTCGTCATTTTCAGTAGCTACACGTTGTGCTGCACGCTGCTGGAAATCTTACAGACGTCGCTCTCGTTGTTCGTTATTTTCAGTAGCTACACGTTGTGCTGCTCGCTGCCGCAAATCTTGTAGACGTCGTTCCCGTTGTTCGTTATGTTCAGTAGCTATACGTTGTGCTGCTCGCTGCTGCAAATCTTGTAGACATCGCTCCCGTTGTTCGTAATGTTCAGTAGCAATACGTTGTGCTGCACGCTGCCGGAAATCTTACACACGTCGCTCTCGTTGTTCGTTATTTTCAGTAGCTATACGTTGTGCTGCTCGCTGCTGCAAATCTTGTAGACGTCGTTCCCGTTGTTCGTAATGTTCAGTAGCAATACGTTGTGCTGCACGCTGCCGGAAATCTTACACACGTCGCTCTCGTTGTTCGTTATTTTCAGTAGCTATACGTTGTGCTGCTCGCTGCTGCAAATCTTGTAGACGTCGTTCCCGTTGTTCGTAATGTTCAGTAGCTATACGTTGTGCTGCACGCTGCCGGAAATCTTACAGACGTCGCTCTCGTTGTTCGTTATTTTCAGTAGCTACACGTTGTGCTGCTCGCTGCCGCAAATCTTGTAAACGTCGTTCCTGTTGTTCGTTATGTTCAGTAGCTATACGTTGTGCTGCTCGCTGCCGCAAATCTTGTAGACGTCGTTCCTGTTGTTCGTAATATTCAGTAGCTACACGTAGTGCTGCTCGCTACCGCAAATCTTGTAGACGTCGTTCCTGTTGTTCGTAATGTTCAGTAGCTATAAGTTGGGCTGCTCGCTGCCGCAAATCTAATAGATGTCGTTCCCGTTGTTCGTAATATTCAGTAGCTATACGTTGTGCTGCTCGCTGCCGCAAATCTTGTAGACGTCGTTCCCGTTGTTCGTAATGTTCAGTAGCAATACGTTGTGCTGCACGCTGCCGGAAATCTTACACACGTCGCTCTCGTTGTTCGTTATTTTCAGTAGCTATACGTTGTGCTGCTCGCTGCTGCAAATCTTGTAGACGTCGTTCCCGTTGTTCGTAATGTTCAGTAGCAATACGTTGTGCTGCACGCTGCCGGAAATCTTACACACGTCGCTCTCGTTGTTCGTTATTTTCAGTAGCTATACGTTGTGCTGCTCGCTGCTGCAAATCTTGTAGACATCGCTCCCGTTGTTCGTAATATTCAGTAGCTATACGTTGTGCTGCTCGCTGCCGCAAATCTTGTAGACGTCGTTCCCGTTGTTCGTAATGTTCAGTAGCTATACGTTGTGCTGCACGCTGCCGGAAATCTTACAGACGTCGCTCTCGTTGTTCGTTATTTTCAGTAGCTACACGTTGTGCTGCTCGCTGCCGCAAATCTTGTAAACGTCGTTCCTGTTGTTCGTTATGTTCAGTAGCTATACGTTGTGCTGCTCGCTGCCGCAAATCTTGTAGACGTCGTTCCTGTTGTTCGTAATATTCAGTAGCTACACGTAGTGCTGCTCGCTACCGCAAATCTTGTAGACGTCGTTCCTGTTGTTCGTAATGTTCAGTAGCTATAAGTTGGGCTGCTCGCTGCCGCAAATCTAATAGATGTCGTTCCCGTTGTTCGTAATGTTCAGTAGCTATACGTTGTGCTGCTTGCTGCCGCAAATCTTGCAGACATCACTCCCGTTGTTCGTAATGTTGAGTATCTACAAGTTGTGCTGCTCGCTGCTGCAAATCTTGTAGACATCGCTCCCGTTGTTCGGCAATTTTCAGTAGCTACACGTTGTGCTGCTCGCTGCCGCAAATCTTGTAGACGTCGTTCCCGTTGTTCGTAATGTTCAGTACCTACACGTTATGCTGCTCGCTGCCGGAAATCTTGTAGACGTCGTTCCCGTTGTTCGTTATTTTCATTAGCTACACGTTGTGCTGCTCGCTGCCGCAAATCTTGTAGACGTCGTTCCCGTTGTTCGTAATGTTCAGTACCTACACGTTATGCTGCTCGCTGCCGGAAATCTTGTAGACGTCGTTCCCGTTGTTCGTTATGTTCAGTAGCTACATGATGTGCTGATCGCTGCCGGAAATCTTGCAGACGTCGTTCCCGTTGTTCGTTATGTTCAGTAGCTATACGTTGTGCTGCTCGCTGCTGCAAATCTAGTAGATGTCGTTCCCGTTGTTCGTAATGTTCAGCGGCCACAAAGAAGCCCTCGTGAAACATCTAAATCATAAGAGATTTCTGTTCGTATAATGTTAGTCAAGTTTTGCAAGACTTTAGCACTACGTGTGGGACGAGCGGAAAGCTGATTATTTTCATGGTTTTGTTGAAATGAGTCTTGCTTGTCGATCACTATTTTCTTGAAGGTGTTCTTGAGATGCGTCGCGGCTGCGTGGATTTAGATTGTGTATAAGCGATTTTTTTTCTTCTTTTAGGCATTTTGTCATGTAAGTAAAAAAATGATTTTATATATAATACGTCTACGATAACGTCAAACCAAAAACTCATTGGCTTAAAGTTTGTTGCTTAGCAACGCTTTATTGTTGCTGTATCGGTAAAGCAGTGGCGAAATTCATATTCCAATGAAATTGTACGAGATTTTCATTGCCTAAAAACACGCATAACACGACTTTTTTTTTAAATTAAACCTAGCTAGATCAATTTATCGCCCCCGAAATCCCCCCGCTACCAAATTTCATGAAAATCGTTGGAGCCGTTTCCGAGATTCAGATTATATATATACAAGAATTGCTCGTTTAAAGGTATAGGGATATATAGATATGGGTCATTTACCCACTAATTACTGCATTCTAATGTCTGACATATTAATGTTATTTAATCTTAAATTAGGTACATAAAAACAAAAGGGAGAGAGCTATACCTACACGTTGAGTGATATCTATATTATGTATCATAGTATGAATAACAAATTATTATTGACCATATAATCTCACTGTGTTTAAGTCCACGGCTTAATGTTTAACAATCAAGCAACGAATGTATAATGCTGGTAGACCGGCATTATACAGACAATAGATACTTTACTTGTGTCATTTATACTCTTTAGGGAATCAATCGGATATCGAGGGTCAATAATAAGAGTCGTAAGCAAAACGGACCTTACTAAACCGCCTACACTGCTTAACTTTGGAAATTATATGATGAATTCAATTTGATCAGTAAAATATCAAATTTATACACTCTCATAATAAAGGGACTTATAACCTGGCGTTGCAAGGATTAGATAGAATATCTATTGTCTTATCTAATATCTCTTGTTTATCGTTTTTTGATTATTTTTATTTACAACACTATACATTCATTTCGTAATAATTTCTTACACACAAGGTGTCCGATGCTACTGAAAATAATTATTTTAAATGGATTTCCTGTCACATCTACGGAAGTATGATTAATGTGAACACATTTGTAACTTTATGGAAATGTACTCGCTTTTATGAATGCTAATAATGGCCACGCTGTACGTGAGTGCTTAAAAACGGACTATGGTTGGAAATGATTGTTGACTTATTCGCTTAAGCTATGGTGTTATCGATCAGGGGATATGTTTCTTTACAAACGGTATTATTAATTACATCGCAGAGCGCAGCCTTGTTTATGTTTTGAACACAGAATATACCAACTTGTGCCAAAGCAAGTTCTCTTTTCAAATTGGGGTAATAAATTCAAACACCAACGGTTATTAATTAAGAAGAGTTCGTAACGTTTCCGTAAAGTTACTAATGATTCCAGAGAGAAGGGTCCCCGAAGGGGTGGGCAGATGTGTGTGTAGTGCCCACACGAGACAGATGGCGATTTCATCATCGTTACTCGAATAAGACTATACATACGCATTTGAATTTCTTCTCAATTGTATACAGGTTTCATCTCGATGTTTTCCTTCACCGTAAAGCTTGTTGTGTGAATAATCTTCTTCTTAAGTTCAAAGTTCATTTGTACAGTCGAGACTCGAACTTGCAATCTGCGTTGCAATCGACTATTCGAACCACTGAACCACCCCAGCTCTTTGTACTGCTAGATTATCTACATTCAATTCAATCTCGTCCATTATATTCGTTTGTACTTGGTGTGATTATCAATTCCCCTTAACCGTCATAACTCCACAACACAAGTGATAGCGCCTCTAAGCCGCTACTCGTAATAAGTAATGCAGTAAAACCAAGGTATTCGTGTTTAAGGGCAACATTTAACAGCGCTGTTACGTTAAGGGCCGGTTAAAATTAACAGGCCGTTGGTCGCGTGATTACGTGCATTCCTGTCGTGGTTATTCTTCGTAACTGACACGGGCATTGCTCAAATGTTTGCGATATTTCTTATAGTAATGTTGGATGTAATCATTACGTACAATGCTAAGTGTGGGTGGTCCTAGAGAGAAAAAAATATTTAAGAATACATAAAATATTTTGGGATTAGTTTCCAACCCAAACCCCGAAATAGAAATTTATTAATTTATATTGGGCCTACAGTTTACATCGTGGCCATATACATTTTATTTAAATAAAAGCACGGCTATTCACAGTGAATCGCATAGTTAAAAACTCTTAAAATTTTTCTTCTACAATCCATGGTAATTCTTACCTAAGATCAGAATAAATTTAAATGATTACACACTTTAGATCAATTTCACACATGGTCCCGGGCTAAACAAAGCCCAACTATGAGAACAAGACAATGATTAACTAACGATATAAATCGTAACCAGAACCTCTGTTTAATAGTTCAACTTGAATATAGCTGCTTTATAGCAGCAATAATGTTGTACATTATTAAAATCATCAATGTAGAACCGAACTAAAAAGTAAACTAGCTCGAAGCACCTTACAACAAAAGCCAGTACCTGTCGCCTGTCGCCTGTCGCCTGTCGCCTGTCGCTTCGATAGCAGCTGTGGCAGCCATTCTACTTCGAGGGATTGTAGATGCATTTTGATTTTAGATTATTTATAAGTGTATATTATTGAAAATAAATTGAATAATAATAAGTCGTTATATGAGTTTTTCTACACTTAAGTACAGTGATTAGTCACACGACGAGCTTTACGGTGATGGAAAACATCGAGAGGAAACCTGCATACGTCTGAGAAGTAGTTCAATGGCGTATGAATAGTAGTACTTGTGTAACGGCGATGGACTCGCCCTCTGTCACGTTTCCACCTAAAATATACATCTAGTGGAAAGTGGGTGTGTGGGCTCTACCTATACACCTCTGCCTACCCCTTCGGGGATCCTGGTGGGAAGGCGTGAGGATATATAATTATATGTTATTATATTAGATGATATTTATATATATATTAATATACGGATGGCGAGTTCATCGCCATACTCAAGCATGACTATACATACGAGTTCGCCTTTGAATTATATGCAGGTTTCTTCTCGATGTTGTCTTTCAACGGTAAGCATGTGGTGTGTCTAATCTTGCTGTGTGAGACTATACTTAAGTTTAGAAAAAACTCATTGTTACTGTTAGGATTCTAAATTACAATCTTTTTGTTGCAGCAATTTGCAGCTACTCTAACCACTCGGCCACCACGGCTCTATACAATAAAAGTTATAAAGAAATATAAATGTTTTCAATTGAAAGGAGCTGTATTGTTATTTTCATCGAGTTTGATCAAAGAAAAAGTATTCGCCAGTAGTTTTTTAGTAGTTTATTTCAAATGAGTTATCTGCTTGAAACTTTCCAATACACTTTCGTAAGAATGCTTTTTCTATATACAATTTTATGATATAGGTATGAAATATTTTACTTATTTATAGCGAAATAGTTAACGAGTACAATTAGATTATCAAAATTATCAGAAATTTGTGTTCACTCGTAGAGATGAAAACTGGAAATGTTAAAAAGTCAACATCATCGATGCTTTTTACAAATACGAGTATATGAATATAAGAAGCTGAATATAAAAACTACTAAAAACCATACTAGTCACTACAATAATAAATAAGTTCATGAGGAATAAACCCTCTCCGGAGTCTAGTGCAAAGACAGGTTGCAAGCAGCTCGACTCGAGACAAAAGACGTCACACAAGAGTTTCAAATGCGTCATTTGCATGCACAATATGCACTTACTCTATCTTGTTAGGTCGTGCTAACGGCTTAACAGTACTGTGTATGCTTAATATAATCATTATTACGTCACATTATTATCGTTGTCATAACAGTTTTATAATTTATTATATATGACGTGAAGATATATAACTGAAAATCAGTGCTGTGTTTAACATAGCGTACACTGAGCTGGTTCCATACACACACTACTAAGGTGCTTGACATAACATAGTTATTAAATGATTGTTGTTATTTATCCTTCTAGTAACGTAAGTTGTGTTTGTCTGTGTTAAATAAATAAATAAATATAATAATATAATAATATTATTTATTGTACACACACATACAAACAAATATGATGACAAAAAGACAGATAATAACATGTAATAGGCACAATAGGCGGCCTTATCGCAAAAGCGATCTCTTCCAGGCAACCAAGTGAAGAGAGAAAAGAAATAGAGAAAAAAAAATATATTTATTTAATATATATTTATTTACATGGCTTTACCCCAAAAATAAGCTACGAAAACTTTTAGAAAGCTCAAACCTCTATTTAATTATCAATTACTATAGGATATACATACATACATACATACATATCATCACGCCAAGTCCCTAGCGGGGTAGGCAGAGAGTATAGAGCGCCAGTTCTCTCTAGACTTACATACCTCTTTCGCTTCGTCCACTTTCATCAGTCTCTTCATACATGCTCGTCGGTTTCGAGTACTCTTAACGTTCCCGTCCTTGAGAGTCCGATCGATTTGATCCAGGTAGTTGGAACGTGGCCTTCCTCTGCCTCTTCTTGCACACACTTTTGCTTTGTATATCTGTTTCGTCAATCTTTCTTCGCTCATCCTTTCTATGTGTCCAAACCAACGTAACATGCCTTTCTTCATCTTTACAATCACGCCCTCATTCACGCCAGTTGATTTGCGAATCTCTTCATTGCGGACTCGATCTAAAATCGTTACTCCGCACATTTTTCGAAGCGATCGTATCTCAACTGCATTCAAGCTATTTTCATACTTCCTCTGACATACCCAGGATTCGCTGCCATACAACAAGGTACCAATATCGCGTTGTGGACAGCAACTCGAGCATTCTTGCTCAGACTTTTACTGCCCATCAACGCCGACATGGCCCTATTCACCTTATTTCCGGCAGTTATCCTTCTTTCAATATCTTTTTCATACTTTCCATCTCGTGTGAACATGCTTCCAAGATATACAAATTCATTCACTTGCTCTAGAATTTGCCCATTTACCGATATAGCACACTCGGTCACTTGTTCATCTCTTTCGAATACCAGAACCTTAGTCTTGCCAGCGTTTAGGCGCAGCCCCTTCTTTTCACAATTTTTTTCTTCTTTTCACAGGATATACATTTTTAATTTTAATAAGTAGGTAGCCGTGGTTGCCGAGTGGTTCGAGCGGCAACCTGGAATCACTACCGTACCAATGAGTATTTTTGAAGTTCAGTGGATAGTCTCACGAACTTTACGATGAAGAAAAACAAAATCAAAATCAAAATACTTTTATTTCACTAGGTGGGCACTTATAAAACGTCGAAAATGGTCCATGGTTCGGGTTAGTCGTTTCCACGGTAAGAAACGAGAGTTCACTTGCATACGTTTGAGAAGAAATACAAAGGCGTATGTCTAATCTTCTATATACAGTGCTTGAGTAACGGCGACGGACTCGCCATCTGTCACGTTGGCACCTTAAATATATCTGGCGGAATTGGATGTGTGGGTACTACATACTCACCTCTGCCTACCCTTCCGGGGACTGTTGTGGCAAGGCGAGAAGATATAGTATAGCTATCTAACAATGCGTGAAAAGTATGAATGAAAGTGCAGGCTTACACGGTTCCACAGCATCTTTATATGCTCCCTCGTGTCTTTCTTATAAAAGGCGGGCAAAGGCTTCGTTCTTATTTCCGGTTCGGCGAGTATGACGTCACGTAACCGGAAACGAAGAGAGCCGAGCCACTCGAATAATATGTTTTTACTTAAAGCTAGGATTTAAATAGGAAGTTTCATTTCCATTATCCTTTAAAACATGTTGGCTATACTTTGAGTACTATTGTTTGTAAATTTATAAGTATTTAATTTTAATTGGAATAAATTGAAATAAATCTAATCTAAATCTAATCGCGTTTGTTATCAACCAAATTATTATGAAGAATAGTTATATACATAGGATATCTAAGTATATATAAGTAGCAAGAAAAAGAGAGCAAGAAAGTATCCCATAAGAGAACTCGTGTATATAATCAAACCCGAATAATAAAATATTTCGCCTTCAAACAAAGCTTCAGGCGTTTTAAATGAATTCCGGAAATCTATTTCATGTTCCCATTTTTAAACCGATTGAATATTTTTCAGTATCAATCTGATAGCTTTGACGAAGCTTAACGTTATTTTTTGTTAAACTCAACTCAGTTGATGCAGATGAAATAAATATTCTAGACTACTGTTCACATAAAATGCAATCGAAAACATTTTGATAATTTAAACAATGAGCAAATGCTGGGTATAAGCTCTTCTACAGCCAGAGGAAGAGAAGAAAGGAAAGAAGTGCCATCTTTGTACTTCTACTCGGGTACTACAAGAATATAAAAGGTGATCTGACGAAAAAGCATTACAGTGAAATATTGGTATAATCTCTGCCTACTCCGCCACGGTATCTCCATGATGATATATATGCATGTCAACTACATTACACTTAGCGACTGAATTTGACAACATAAATATTCAACCCAATCAAACATTTTCAGACCAACTTTAATAGTTTCTCTCCGTTTGCTTAGCTAGGGGAGGAGGATTAGTATGCCAACATGCCGTAAGATTGCCTATGTTTACTATTCAGACATTAAACAGACATATGTATCATGTACTAGCTCTCCCGCCCCACTTCGCTTTGGCGAAGAAATTTAAATCTGGATCACGATCGTAGCGCCGCCTATCGGGGCGAATTTTCTTGGGTCCAGTAGAGACCCAGAGAGGTCCAGAGAGAGTCCCATATCTCAGACCCTAGCATACATTGGAAAATATCCATCCAATGTCGAGTAATAGTTTTTTGCGTGTACTAACATATAGTTAGACATAAAAAATCTACAAATTTTGATCGAAATCTGGCCGTTTAAAGTGGGTCAAAATCGCGCCCAAAGAAGTCGGTTACAAACAAACAAACATACAGGTGAAGCTAATATAAAGCGTGTAAAAAAATCTAAACATAGTTGTTTTGGCTTATGTTACTCTAACCTGATGTTAGTAATTCTACAATATTTACAATATGACAATGCACAGACATCGACTTGTAGTAAATTGTATTATTATGTAAAGATATCAGTCAATCAAACACTCAAAGATGGATACCTCTACTTGAAGCTGGTTTGTATTAGGATCACGTATTACTGGGGATGAAGTTATAAAGGTCTGTAGTCTGTAGGGTTAGAGATGATTAGCGTTTCACTCTCATAGCTTACTCCGTGAGGATCTCGGCCTAATGATATGTATACATTATGTATAAGTGAGCTGTGGCCGAAGGGCTTTAATCACCTGCGCAGGCAAGCTTGATGATTTCAAAATCTGGGTAATTGATGCCAATACACATTAGATCAAATCGGCAGTTAAGGGTCGTATTTGTTACGTCGTTTACATAAAGGTATTCTTGGATACAAAGGAGGTTACAAAAGAGTGGTTCTGTTGAATAAATCTTCACTTGTTCATACAAGAGTATCCGAAAGTGTAGGCAGAGGTACAACACAACTCTGTCTTAAACAGACTTCAGTGTCAATGAGATGGGGGTTAGTCCATCACCAGTATGTCACGTTGGCACCTAAAATATAACTCTGGCGGAAAGTGGGTGTTTGGGTACCATATCAAATATCACCAAACCGGATGTTGATCTAAACAAAAATAAACTTTGTTGCTGCATAAGAAAATAATGTCAGTACATTGATATTCAAAGGTTGAACCCAATAAGCAGGTGTGTCCTTTGCTGCAGGCCTCGGTGCGCT
The DNA here is from genome assembly GCA_945859725.1 of Drepana falcataria. NCBI lineage: Eukaryota > Metazoa > Arthropoda > Insecta > Lepidoptera > Drepanidae > Drepana > Drepana falcataria. The sequence goes on from OX243937.1 coordinate 301,273, forward strand.
GCCGGCCGCGAGCGGAGGGGAGGGGCTGAGGCTCGAGCGGCCTTACTTCGACGACGTGTCCCCGCGCAACGTGTCCGCTGTCGTCGGACAAGCTGCCGTGCTCCGGTGCAGAGCCAAGCACATAGGGAATAGGACTGTAAGTACATGCATATAAGTTTTGTTTGAAGCACGACACGATATGTTCACGTCCCTCACAAGAGCTTGAACAGGTAGGCAGAGATGCGTAGCAACACACTTACTTCGCCGGAGAACTACTCGGCCAGTACGGCTCTTCTTCGTTGAGATATGTTCACAATTATTATAATAAACCACTTATTTGAACGTTTCTAATTAATTAACTAATTTATTGTAATGCATAGAACAAAAACTAGTGAACCAACCGCGCGCTAAGAACCTTGACTTCTCTATGATTGTATTGGTTAATGTAATATAGCAATACATATAAATGTAGCACGATCAGATTATACGTGTGTGACAATAGCTCTATTTGCTCATAAATCTATTACATAATGAAACAATAACAATAATTTCCAATTGAATACAATAATATTTGATGATGGACCAATCATGGCATTATAAATGGGACATTACACAATCAGATGGATCGGCGCGGTCTGCAAATTGCGCTCGGATATCAAACATGAGCAATGATTTACCTATATTCGATCGTGTAATTTGCTCAAGGAAGGGCACGCGTATCATATGATAATCTTGTTACATCGGCTTTCATCTTCTTGCGGCCCAGTCCAATATACGAGAGGTATGTTTACTTAATGGAGACGTGTAGTATTCGTTTCGTTCAGAAGTGTACTTGGGAATAGGTATTTGCTGTTAATAGTAAAAAATATCGCAGAGGAGAGCTTTATGGTAAACAGTTGCCGTTGTTAAATTTATTGTCCAATATTGCCCCAAACATTGATCTCCGGTTAATAAGCATCGCTACGCTAGTAGCAATCTTATTCGCTTTCGCAAAACTAACTTTTGGCACTGTCAGTTGTCATAATGTTATCTGAGTCCAGTTCTGTCATCCTACAGAGAATTTCCTTTAAAGTGATCAAGAAGAGCGATGGTGGGCTGTAAAATGACATATAATAATCCGAATAATAAAAGTATTCATTTATTCTTAATTGATTGCGCCAGTGGGTTAACGTTCATCAATTTACACGAAACCCGTAAACTATACAATTTATCAGCACTATAACAACGTTCCGACATCGTAATCCTACACATAGATTACAATTATTGGTGTAGTGAGTGCGGTTAGTGAGCCGAGATATTACCCTGCGGTAGTATCTCAACTCATTACCGCTTTGATTACTATGTACACTGGGAATAGGAGTTGTCGTCATTGAAATTACTTTGTATGCCGAACTATGTAAGGTAGTACCAACTACTATAATTCTGACTCGTTATTAGGGAAACTTAATAAACCCACGTCCCTTATATAGTCCTGTCAAGATGTTTAGTTAACACAAAGACTGCAAGTTCGAATCCAGACTGTACCATAGAGTTTTTCTGAGCTTAAGTACAGTGGTTATTTATACCACGCGCCTCACGTAGTGAGGAAACTTGCAAATGTTTGAGGATAAATTCAAGACGTGTGCCGAGAAACCGCGATGGAGTCGCCATCTGTCACGTTGACGCCTAAAATCTATCTTCGGCAAGAAGTAAGCCTACAATCTCCGACTGGGTAGACAGAAGTGTAACAGCACCCTCTTTTCGCCAGATATATTGAGATATATATGTCACCTTTCGATATATTTGTTGCCAACGTGATTAGTGGCGAGTTCATCACCGTTTCCGAGCACGACTATATATACATATGTTTATATTATCTTTTCGGTGCAGTATAATATCATTACAGTAGGAATCCTTATATTTCGTCTTAAACGGATACAGGCTTGGACCTCCTGATGTGATGAATCGTTGTATTTAAGTTCAGAAAAATTATGATACAGTTGGGTTCGAACCTGTAATATTGACTTTGCAGCAATTACTAGAACCTCACGGTCAACATGGCTGTTTTATTTATAATTAAGATTCGGCTTAAAGTTAAAGAAGCTTAAAATTAAGATTGTTTAGTATTTATAGCTCATATAAGTATTGATTAATTTTATCCATGAATAGATCAAGACAAAAATGTATCACTATCAAAGCTCTCAAAGCAAGCGCCCTGAAGCAGTACCGATATCAAATGACAAGCGCAAAAAGCGTAGGAACATAACAATGTCCAAATTGAACAATGTCCATTCAAAAGCGCCATAAGTTATCTGTCTGCACCACCACCTGGCCCTCCAAAATATCATTTTTCAACGTCGATGTCCTCATCGGCGCGATATCCCTTCTCAGGTACGGTCGACTGACCGCCATATTAATGGTTGAAGGATCTACAACCCATTCGAGAAAATAAATAGCCACGTGACGTGTCCTACGATGCATTATAATATATTGTTCGGGGAGGATTATCTCTCGTCATTTTCTTATAAAAAAGCCTCGCGGGATTAGGCCGGCTACACGAATGTTTTTCCACGTAGCTTTATGGGGCGTGTGTGCGTGTGAGCGTGTCGATGGTGAAGCCCTCCGCGTGTTGTTGTACATGACGGGAATGGAAATCTGTTTGTGACACTTTATATTTTTCCGTCTCATGGGGCTAATTGTATTATGGGGAAAGCTCTCCTTTACAGTGTACTTTATGGTCGTTGTTGTCGTTCACAAGTAAGGGCATGTACATATAAGAGGAGGAAAACGATGTTACTCGTACGATACCCATTTTTGTGGTATAAATAGCTATAAGTAAGGATGTTAAAAACCATTCAGTTAAGCTTCATAGAACACCAACGTCCTGCAATTCTGGGTATAATCGAATTCGCCTGACATTTCTCATCGCCAACCCAGTTTCCGAGTTTAAATTCATCAAATTTTCTCGTGCGTTAGAAGAATTCTTGGAAAAACTCTTCTTTGCCGTTACTTAATTTCATTATTTTAAAGGCTGTAAAGAGTCTGCGGACGTTCCATCTTGCTTAATTACAGGGCAGGCTCGCCGAAGCTTACACTAATTACGTACCAAAACAAAAACCCAACAAAGGGAGGTGAATTTATTTCGTAATTTCTCAGCGTTGAGCGGTCTCGAATTAAAAATATAATTTGGAATTGTTGGTGTAATTTTAATCAAAGGCATCTTTGTAGCGAACAAATCGTCCGAGTGTAAGCACTTGTGTGCAACACGAGCTTTGCGCGATAATTAGTTGACTGCCGAACGGTGATACTGATATCTCTCATGTCACTCGATAGCTGGCGATGCGCTTGTTGGTCTTGGATACATACACATTATATTACTTTATGAACATTTTTATACTCATGGTACAAACAAGGTAGAGGTTCACCTAGAATAGCGATGTGCTTAGTTTTTTTTGATATTGTTAGTTTGTCAACAATCCAACTATTTATAAAGCTCTACCAAGTTATTCCTATTCTAAACAGTATACAATTTTACATGTATAAAAAAACCTTATATCTATATCTGCCTACCCCTTCGGGGACCCTTGTGGGAAGGCGTGAGGATAACCTTATATCTGACGCCCACATAAATGGTTACACAAACACACCTACTGATCGCTATTAGGATATTCAATGACATATAATTAAACCTAATTTAGCTGCAGGCAGTCATGAATAACAAGGGTGATATTATTTGCGAGTGTATTTAAAAAGTACCTAACAACCAACTAATTACCAAAGAAGCCTTTACATAAATAATCGTCTCAGTACATTCGCTTCATAGAATATTCACGTAAATTGGTCCCATTAAGAGAAGGGCAAACGGAAGGTGACTTGTAATTGATATTTGTAAGTTAGGTCCGACCGAGACACGCTCAAGTTGGCCGTTTAAAATTATATATTTACGTAGCTTTAAGTTGAAGCCTAAACACAATATGTTGTTTTTTTACTATATACTTACGCAAATCCTTATTTGTCACCCAAAGTAATTGATATGAAGAATATATCCCGGAGCCTAATAGGACTGAGTCAAATACTCAATCAAGATTGTATATAGGCTTATACCCCGGTCGTCTGCACCATTTTTTTATGACAGTTATATAGTGAAGAAATTCATACATTTATTATCCCTGGGTTTTATAGGTACCCGAAGGGGTAGGCAGAGGTGTATAGGTACTACCCACGCACCCACTTTCCGCCAGAGATATATTTTAGGTACCAACGTGACAGATGGCAAGTCCATCGCCGTTACTCAAGCACGACTATACATAGTGCAGGTTTCATCTCGATTTTTTCCATCGCCATATAATAATATAAACTATTGAAACATCTACCACTCACCCATCCTTAATATTATTGCCAAATGACATTAAGCGGACGGAGCAAGCATTTCACAAAGTTCACTGCTCGACTTGCTTCGCCTTCCCGGGTTCACAGAAATGATCCGTTTGTGACTTATCTCAACATCAAAATACTTAAATAGTTATAGTTTAAGTAGGTAGCTTCGAAGCTCTACCTCAAAGAAACTTGTAATTTTACATAGTATTTAAATTTACAGTAGTTGTTGTTTGGTATCAAGCACAGTTTAGGTATCGTGAAAAGTTTGTAAGTGTTAAGTTCTGTCCTGCCCATTTCAATATGAGCATGGTCACTCTGGTCGCGAAAACTGGTAACTTTAGGATCTACTTAAAGATGCTAACTTTGATTACTAAATTAATACCATTGGAGACAGGGTGGTGCTGATGGGTCCCTTGCCAGGATAAGAAGTTTGGTTCTTTTGTCCGCAGGTGTCTTGGATGCGCAAACGTGACCTTCACATCCTGACTTCGCATATCTTCACTTATACGGGGGATGCGCGGTTCAGCGTGCTGCACCCAGAGCCCTCAGACGACTGGGACCTCAAGATAGACTACGTGCAGCCTCGAGACGCCGGCGTGTACGAGTGTCAAATCAACACGGAGCCCAAAATCAACATGGCTGTAATGTTGACTGTTGAAGGTACTGATTCTTAATGATTTTTGTATGTACCTCTATAATAAAAGGACACATTTACTTGTTATATGTGTGCGTCCGGCTTTTAATTACTGTTAAAGTGCAGGTTATTATTCTAACCACAATATTTTTAAAGAACAATTAGGTACCTATTTTGCGAGCATTGTAATTACTCTATGTAGTATTTTATTTTGCAATGTCGAATACAAAACTATTTAAGACTAGTGGTATTTAGCCGCAATATTCTGGGAACCTGCTACACTGCTTCAGTCGGGAAAATGGGAATTTTAAACAGGACGCCATTCCTCTCTTTAAAGTAAAACGTTGGCATATGACCTCAAGAAGAAACTTACTGGGAACACTATCTCAGTATGACTTGATTTAAGTATCTGTAAATCAGGTGTTAATATGCAATTTCTATAAGTTCTTAGTTTCAGAATTTATGAGTAATTTGTTTAAGCAAATAAGTAGTAATTAAAATAATAATATAAGCAATACCTAGTACCATGTTACATAATACCTAACCTTCAAAAGTGAATAGATTTCTGAAAGTGCCGCGAAGCGCGAGTGATACCCGTGGTATTACAACGTCCATAGGTAGTGGTAACCGCTTGCCATCAGGCGGCCAGCGTGCTTGTTCGCCACCCCAGTGGTATAAAAAGCGTAATTAATGCATATAACGATATTCACCAACTCGCCAAAACCAGTCTTGAAACAAATAAACGCAATAGCTAAAGATGTTAGAGAAAAATGTTTTAAATTTTCCCAACGCGTTTTTGTCTGAGAAAATCAGTTTTATTCCCTCGTAAAGAAAAAGTCAATTAAGGTTATGCTGTATACAAATTGTTATTCACTTTTTGTTCTACCACGGGTTGATTTTAATTAATTCAATGGTAATTTGATATTCGACATGATTTTCTGGAAAGTAAATTGGTTTTGGTCCATTTTCTGCCATCTGACGCGTCATTATTGCTTTCAAGATTTGACCATTTTAACATTTTGCCTCAGTAAAATTATGACGCGTTAAATAAATGTGACTGCCAGTTAGCTGAAGGAAAAATCGTAATATAATGAGTTATTGTCGTTGACGATGGAATCCTCGAGGTTAAAAATGCTCAGTATAAGCCCATACTACATGGCAATGCTCAGTATAAGCCCATACTACATGGCAATGCTCAGTATAAGCCCATACTACATGGCAATGAGGAATTATAATAAACTACCGATAGAAATAAAAACAAAACTAGAAACAAATAATTTAAAACAAAGCGGAAACACTGTCTTCTGCAAAAAATAACTATTCAATTGAACATTACCTGAACTATAATATCCTCACGCCTTCCCACAATTATAGAAGTGAACCCCTCAAAAAGCGCAGCCGTCCTCTTTTGGAAAGGCAAGCATGCCCTACGGACAGCCCCCATAACTCTCTTCGGCAATCGCATTCCTTGGGAAGACAAGGCCAAATACCTGGGAGTGACCCTCGATCGTACACTTTCCTTCCGTCACCACGTAAAGACGGTACGCGCGCGAGCCGCCTTTGCGCTCGGTAGACTCCATTGTATGCTAAATTCGAAGAGTAAACCCTCATTGAAATCCAAGGTGAGGATTTACTTGACGTGCATCAGACCGATCATGACTTATGCGTGTGTTGTGTTCGCACAATCCAAAAAGTCAGTACTCCACCCCCTTCAAGTGCTCCAAAGCCGGTTCCTCCGGAGAGCCACAGGTGCCCCGTGGTACATGAGAAACAGTCAACTTCATGTTGACCTAAAAGTCCCCACGATCAAACAGTTTATGAAAAAACTGTCGAAACGCCATTTCGATTCTGCTGAAAATCATCCCAACTCCCTCGTCGTATCGGCCGCCCGATACACACCCTCTCTTATATCGAAAATAAGGCGCCCAAAACATGCCGTCATCGAACCGGATGACGACATAACGGTCCTCCAGGACGCCCGACGACGACACACAAACGACACTACACAAAACCGACCATTGTTCCGTCCTCGCCGGCGAGGCTCGACGCGAATAAGCCGTAACGTTCTCCCCAGACTCTCGCAAGTGCCGGCCCGAGCCGAGCCAGTAGCGCAAATCCCCTCCCCAAATAACTAAATAATAATAAAACACCAGACCAGCCCAGCTCCCTTGCTCGCGAACCAGCAACGCCCTAAGCCGAGGTCCGAACCCCACAGGGGATGCCCTCAGCTGTGTTGCTTAATACTTAAGTGCCTGGCTGGAGGCCTAGGTCTCGCCATTGACCGGTTAAGTAGCAAAAGTTCCCGGAACTCACGCTACGAGAGACATATTAAAAAAAAAAAGCTATCCCACAAGGGTCCCCTAAGGGGTAGGCATAGGTATATAGGTAATACCCACACACCCACTTTCCGCCAGAGGTATATTAGGTGCCAACGTGACAGATGGCGAGTCCATCGCCGTCGCTCCTGTCCTAGCAGATATATTCAATCAATGCTTGGACAGTGGCGAGTTTCCTGATCTAATGAAATATAGTAAAGTAGTACCAATTTTTAAATCGGGTTGTAAGAGTGATCCCTCTAGTTATAGACCTATATCTGTGCTTCCAGCATTGAGTAAAATCTATGAAAAAATCATGTTGGACCAGATGTTATATCATTTCAACTCAAACGGCATTCTGCATAGTCAACAGTTTGGTTTCACGAAGCGTAGGTCGACAACGGATGCGGGAGTAAAACTCGTCACTCACATTTTGGAATCCTGGGAGAAGTCCCAGGATGCCATTGGCATTTTCTGTGATCTCTCGAAAGCGTTCGACTGCGTCGACCACAACACACTGATCTGTAAATTACACCACTACGGAATTCGTGGACTCGCTGCTGATCTTGTTCTTTCTTATTTATCAAACAGACAGCAAAAAGTTAATGTAAATGGGGCGACGTCCACCGGGTCTTTAGTCAAGATGGGCGTACCCCAAGGTTCAATTCTCGGTCCTTTTCTATTTCTTGTTTACATCAATGATCTCCCTTATATGATGGCCAAGTTATCGGATATTATTCTCTTTGCTGATGACACCTCGCTAATTTTTAAAATAGATAGGAAAAATACGAATGTCTTGCATGTTAACGAAAGTTTAACTGTTCTCTCGAAATGGTTCGCAGCTAATAATCTTTTACTGAATCCAAACAAAACGAAATGTCTTAAGTTCTCTTTACCAAATGTAACACAACGGGATCTGAATTTAAATCTTGACGGCAACAAACTTGATGCTATAGCGGAAACTGTATTCCTAGGAATTACCATCGACTCAAAATTGCAGTGGGGCCCGCACATTAGAACACTTTCCGGTCGGTTAAGCTCAGCTGCATATGCAGTACGGAAAATAAAGCATTTAACTGATGTAGCTACAGCTAGGCTAGTAGTATACTATGCTTATTTCCACAGTATTATGTCCTATGGCATTCTGCTGTGGGGATCAGCGGCGGACGTTGACTCAATTTTCATTCTTCAAAAGAGGGCGGTCCGCGCGATCTATGACATGGGTCCTCGCGAGTCTCTCAGAGAGAAATTTAAAGAGATCGACATACTAACTTTGCCTTCACTCTATATCTTTGAATGTATTTTATATGTCCGCAAAAATAGAGGTTATCACTAATCACTGTACTTTAGTTCAGAAAAACTCATTGGTATACACTCGAGCCACTCGGCCACCACGGCTCATAATATACTTACTTAATTTATAATATTTTCCATTTATGTTACTTCTCCATATATTAACCTACTTTATACATTAACAATATTTAATTTCAATATCTATAAATGAGTTTTTTTATTTCTTGTGTTTATGTATAGTTTTGATATTAGAATAATCGACCAAAGCTTTTACTACGAGCACTACTTTACATCAGGCGCACCACGTGCTTAATTTTGACATCAAATGTGGGGTCCACATCGCCCGCCCGTACACATATTATTTTGACATCACTGTGGACGCAACTCTACGTCCTCAAATCTGCATACTGCTGTCTGTAAAATTAGGGTTTTTTAAAACGAAAAAACAAACAACATTTAATGTTCATACTGACCTACTAATTGTAAGGCTATTAAATAATATTTATTTTTAACTTCCACACACCGGATGGTGACCTTCTCGGCGGGAGACTCTGGGGAACAGGGCACCCCTCGTAAAATATGTACCGACAATGTTAATGCCTCATTTTAAATTCCCTTTTTGACAGTGAGGATGTTTTATTGTGAAGTAAACATTTAAAATGCAAACATTCTGTTTATCGCTCATAAAGTTAATTTTAAAGAACATTTGCGTTGAAATAAAAAGTTAAACAAAAACATAGATTTTACAATCATATGTGTAATGATTACTGCAATCTAGTCATGCTTTTTCAAATATTCATACTTTGTACTATCGATTGTTGCATACTATGGCATCGACGTAAAAGTATTTTAACACCAAAAACAAGTATACGACAAATTGCAGCGGTAGCTTTGCCTCAAGATAAGACGTAGAAGCAATCAACGTAATATATGACATTCGAGTGTCGTAACAAAGTGCAATAGCTCAAACCACAATCAATATAACCCAAATCTAAAGATTGTAAAAACCTCATCACAAATGTTATTGCATCATTTGCTGTACCATTCCGCACATGGCTTTATCTCCGCGTTGAATCTGCCCTCGAAGCGTTATGTGAAAAGTGACGAAGGGGTAATCTCGCATTCGTCTCTCGTCATATTAGGAGAAGGGCTAATGCTCTGATACAAAGTGGAACACATCCGTCACGGTCTCCGTACTGGGAACGAGCCAAAAGGAATACTTGCGTTATAAAATATCGTACGTATTTCATATTATTATTTGCTGCGTGATTTTGTTTGGTTTGATAAATTAAGGGCTTAGGGTTATGAGTAAGGTCGGTGAGCCGAGTGACAGTTAATTGTCGTTGGGAGACACACATTACTTACTTATGTAGATAACTGCTAATGTTACTGCCCCCCATTTGTATTATTCAAATTTAGTTGTGTTCATATATTGATCGTGGTAACGCGACAGTTCCCGTTCAAAATTGACTCGTCCGACTGGGATAGAAAATGAGAGAAGATTGCAACCAAATATCTAAACTTAACTACACTAAAAAGTGAATTGTCCTTTTCCTCACCGCTTATCCTCTCAACATAAAATTTAAAGATTATAGGAAAATTTTAAAAAACTGGGCTTTTCGGACACTCTTGCTGAAATCGGCAATAGCTATAAATATCGGCAATAGCAATAGCTTTTGTTGCTACGAGTAATCTATAAAATACTTACTTATATCGAAAACCAATTTAAAACAAAAGAAACATTGTGTGCGTGGGGCTCATTTTTACGTTCATCATAATTATCTGCTGACTTTCATTCGACCCCGCTGCAGAGTACATAAGCCTCCAAGTCTGTGCATTGCTTTCAAATTACAGTTTATTATGACCACTGAAAATTGTTGCAAATTTTATCGTAAATTAAAATTCCAAATATCTCGCCACCCAAGGTCTGGTTTTTTATATTTATGTTGAATATTACAATCGAATAGAGCTAGAATTTATTGAAAATCAGCAATTTCTGAAGTGCGCATTATCCTAATTTCAACGTGTAATAAAAATATTAACTACAAAATAATAACATTAAATCTCCGGCAGGAACATTCATATATTTATCGTTCTATATTTAAACCTCAAATACAACATCACTCAAATAACTACTAAAGAAAGTACATAGACATATTGTGTCAGGCTTTACTGTTTTAGTAAACAATAAAGCCTGACACAGTATATACGTAGTTGGTAGTCCCACGATTTTTTATTAATTTTAGATACACGATTGTATTTGCAATAAAGGAATACAATGGCCGCTCAGAATACAGCGTACATTTACATCGACTAGAGCGCTGTAATCCCCTCATAATCATAAAAACGAATCGGGTTTTTATGTCAGAAAAGAGTTAATGAAATTAATTGAGCTCAAATCAAAAATTAACGGCCTCCGGGCGCGCAGTAATTATTCTCATCCGTATTGATTAACTTTCCGTCAAATCAAAGGTGTCTATTTCATTGGCTAATGAAAGATCAAAGCCCGAGGGATATAAAATTGGACATAGATAGCACACAAACGTCCGAAACGGCCGATTGACTGAATAATTCAGCATCTCCTTGAAAGGAATTGGCTGAAGCACGCTTTGTTCAAAGGATCAATGAACGAGAGGCATCGTTGGCCATCAAGATCTCATCAAAGCGAAATATATTTCCGAGATAGTATCTTGTGAAGCTTTAACCAAATTTAAATTGCAAAATTAATTACTCTCCGCATGGTTTGATGTGCCCATAAAATAATAGACTTTATTTTGACTGCAAAAGATTTGCAACCACGTACAATCTAATAAGTATATATATGTTCGAAGCGCACATTTGAACTTAGTTTTATCGATAGCAATGTTACTAGTATAATATTTCCAAAGAATGTAAAGTTAATGTTGCAGTCGCTGCTATACTTAAAAAGAGTAATTTCCTAATCGCTTTATCTTTTACTTCCAAACTTTGAATGGTCTTAAATATGAGATACTATTTAAGACTTGAGAAATGCTACAACTTCTTGTCCTTACGCTAATACCTAGAACAGTAGACACGGGTGTTATAACTCGTGCATGCTACCGAAGGCTTTAAGGCAAGGCTTGTGCATGGAAGGCTCCTTACAATATTCTTCTTCACTGCAGCTCTCAAGGTGTGACAAATCATTATAGGTAGTACTAACACCATTCGACCACGGCGGAACTAAAATGACCGTGTTATCACATATAACAATAGATTTAAGGCTCCTTATTATTCAATATTAAATTATTATTTTGGAAATTGTGCTATAAATCAGTGTCTAGAAATTGACAAATGAAATCGAACAAAATAATATAGAAAAAATAAGCCGTTCAATTTGTAGGTAACGTAATGGAATCAAAGGGTACCCAGATGTCTATAAGAGCGTTCATAAATCAATATTTTACGGTAAGTTGCTTCAAAAGTACCGCCGCCTCTCAGGGAACGGGCCATGAATAAACTGACGGCTACCTTACCATTATAAACAGTACTATAATGATGGAGGCAATTATCAGAGTTATGATTAGTTATTCAACATAGTCAGGCGATATTAATACGAATATATTTAATTTAATGAAACTTTAAATATGCTATCCGTTAATAGACGCACGTTACAGGAAAGTATATTGGCCAGTATTATTGAGATGGATTTTGATCACCTACACAGATTAATTGAAAGATGATTTACTGAAGTAATATACGAGCAATACTTTTACGTCAGCCGAAGGTAGAGCAAAAAAGAAGCGGAAGAGATATGTAGAGATGGTATATGGCGAACGTTAGTCTCTGTCTGATCTTTAGTTGCACGGGACACACGCGTGTGTCTCACTTAATGTATGTTTACAGAGCCTGTTCTTATTGAGAAGGTAATACGTACTCGTAATATAAATTAGTCCTCTCGTATTATAAATGCGAATGTGAGTTACTCAATCACAACAGAAGGGCTTAACGGAATTGAATAAAATTCGTCACAGAGACAGATTATTACGTGGATTAACATAGATTAATCATTGAAATCCCATTTCACGCGTGTGAAACCGCGTGGCACAGCCAGTTTGTAATATTAAATAGATAGCACTCAAATTGGTAGAATGTATTGAGTTGTTACTTACAGGCCTTGCCTTATATTCAAATTATCGGGAAATCGATCACCGCCGGCAATAAGTTGTTTGCGAGTTTAGGTGTAATATATATTTGTGTTTATCTGTAAACCGAATACCTCCTTTAACCACAAATAAATAATAAATTCCAATAATATCACACAGTCGTAATTTTGCGCTAATTACAGATATTATGAACCCTTGAAGCAATGGTGACCGAATTTATTTTAATTTTAAAATAAATATCATGAGATCGATTCCGACTGTAGCAATGAGTTTTTTTATATTTCGAAATAGTTATTAGTCACGCCCAAGCTTTATGGTGAAGGAAAACATCGAAAGGAAGGAAAAAAGCGTTTGGCAAGAAATTTATATACGTATGTATTTATATTTGTGCTTGAGAAACGGCAATGACTTGCCATCTGTCACGTTGGAACCAAAAATACCTATATCTCCGGATAAAATGAGTGTGTGGGTACTAGGTAGCTATGTACCTGTTATAAATACATTTTACTCGGGAATAAGGTCTTCCGTCGAAGGTCTGCGAAGGGGTAGGCAGAGGTGTATAGGTAGTACCCACACACCACTATCCACCAGAGATATATTTTAGGTGCAAACGTGACAGATGGCGAGCCCATCGTCGTTACTCAAGCACGACTATACCTACATACGCCTATGAATTTCTTCTCAACGTATCCAGGTTTCCTCTCGATGTTTTCTTTCACCGTAAATCTCGTAGTGTGTGTGACCAATCAATGTACTTAAGTTCAGACAAACTCATTGGTACAGTCGGGATTCGAAGTTGCAATCTTTGTGTTGCAGGAAACTACTCGAATTACTGGGACACCACGGCTCTTCTTTTATTAAATCATCATCATCATCATATAATCACGCCGAGTCCCTAACGGGGTAGGCAGAGAGTATAGAGCGCCAGTTCTATCTAGACTTACATACCTCTTTCGCTTCGGCCACATTCATTATTCTCTTCATACATGCTCTTCGGTTTAGGGTACTCTTGACCTGGTCTTTTTTCAAATACTATTGACTCAATCCACGTAAGTGGGCATAGCTGGTGCTGATATGACTGTTAACCAAATGAGCACATATATTTTTGCGACGTCACTCCTCACAATCCGCCATTTATAACACGCTCCGCCAGATATGATGCGAGCTCAAATTCGCTCCGGCCAATTATAGTGCTTGTTAAGTTTGAAAAATATCCGACAACAGTTATTTTGTGTATCATCCTACACTGAGTACAAATATCCGACATTCTTCATCTTAATATTCGGCTTTCTACTGGTATATGAAGCGTTCGAGTTCTAAATTTATATCATTTGTGTACATACATGTTCAGGAGGTAAAATAATTGTAGTTTTACAGACTTAATAATATAACAAGTAGAATTTTCAAATATTTCTAATGTTAGCGCCAATTTGCTTTACTATATGTTTCTTAGATGAGGCTAAAGAATGTGGATCAAGCGCAGGAGGTCTGTAAGTCTAAAGAAAACTGTCGACCTTATCTCAATCTGCTCAACTTGTGAATCCCACAACAGTTAGTTAGTATGCCGAACATATAAAAGTACGTAGAATATTTAAATTTATTAATGAACAGTTTTTCTTTCCGATCCCGATTTACTATGTACTAGATGCCTGAGAAGTATACATCCCGCATGACTCATTCATAACAGGATAATAGTTTTTTTTTTCTATCTGTCTTAATTTGGCCGAACGCTTGGGGGCACCAATTCTTCATTTCTATCCATCACTGTTGGAGCAACAAAATGATATGTTATATCCAAATGCACTGTAGGTCTGTTTTGTATTCCTCACCCTCCTTAAGCTGTTGTCTTGTGAATTCCAGATGAGTCCCACGTCCCCGCGACCCCGGCCCCGCCCCGCTCCTCAGGTACCAATTAAGAATCCTTCTATTTCATTCATTAGCGGACATGCTAAGAAAATCTTTAAAAGAATCTAAATTCCGTAAAAGTAACCAGTTGATTAAGAACTTGATTCGTCGGATGTTTTATGACCATTCAACAACAATACAGAACTGCATATATACTGTAAACTGCTAAGGGGATGAGGGAACAAACGTAATTTCAGAATTAGTAAATTTAATTAAATTTCTCGACACATTTATATGAATAAATTTAACTTCTTGCTATGCAAATAACTGTATACTTAAACTGTATAGGATATGAACTTTTTGCCATATTTGACACTCACTTCTATCTACGAGTATTTCATGAGCAAGTATACATATTTTGGTTGGCAGTCGCTTACAATTTGTTCCTCATAAATATCTACGGATTTCCGGCTACCAATATTATAGTTCAATACAACTTATTGCTACAATCATTTGACAATACAAGTAACGGTAGGCAATTTATTTGTACGTTAATTTCGCTGTCAGAATTACTGTGGCAAGTCAGTCACCAACGCTCAAAGGAATTAAAACCTGCCTACCATTAAAACCATCAGGTGACCCGTATTCATGATTACCACCCATAAGTTATTGCTGATAAATTAACACTAATTAATAAATCACCATACACAAAAGTTGTGATAGTAAAATTTCTTGGCATGTCCAAAATTGTACCATAATATGACTGTGCTCAATTGTTGCGGCATGCATAGCTTCTATTCGACCGTACCATACATCAATCCCGTACTTTATATGAATATCATACAGCACAAATGTCAGTGAGTATTTTGTTCTGAACTGATTCATGGGTCGTTGTGATCGAGTAGGTATTGAGAGGGACAGCAATTTACTGTGGTTTTATTTGCGATATTAATCGCTAAATTCCAGTTGCATGTTTATGAAACAGAATGTTTTTCTTTGTGAGTCTACAAATTTGTTGAGATAGATTCTGTTCTAGAGCCGTGGTGGCCGAGTGGTTCGACTTGTCTGCAACACAAATATTGCGAAATCGAATCCTGACTGTACCAATGACTATTTCTGAACTTAAGTACAGTGATTAGTCACACTACGAGCTTTATGGTGAAGGAAAACATCGAGAGGAGTCTAGAGTAACGGCGACGGACTCGCCATCTGTCACGGTAGCACCCAAATTATATCTCTAGCGAAATATGGTTATGTGGGTACTACCTATACACCTCTGCCTGCTACCCCTTCGGGGATCCTTGTTGGAAGGCGTAAGGAGATTCTGTTTCGTAAGGATTTTAAATATATTAATTACTATACGACTTAATTCGAGAACATTGTACAAGATAATATTGCGACTTGGAATCGTTGGGTCATCAGTACCGGATGTAAATATTGCATGGAAAAGTAATAAAACTTTTCCATATATATAAATATAATAAATTGGGTGTGTGGGTATTACTTATACACCTCTGCCTACCCCTTCGGAGATCCTTGTTGGAAAGCGTGAGGATATATACTAACAACAAAATATTTATAAGAAGATAGTATTTCAATAAAAAACCTACAATATTTGACACTAGTACGCATATAGACATTTCGCATACTATGAACCATCGAGACGATTTGATATCATACATTTTTGTTACATGTTTAATACCATTACATTTGATATCATACATTTTTGTTACATGTTTAATACCATTACATTTGATATCATACATTTTTGTTACATGTTTAATACCATTACATTTGATATCATACATTTTTGTTACATGTTTAATACCATTACATTTGATATCATACATTTTTGTTACATGTTTAATACCATTACATTTGATATCATACATTTTTGTTACATGTTTAATACCATTACATTTGATATCATACATTTTTGTTACATGTTTAATACCATTACATTTGATATCATACATTTTTGTTACATGTTTAATACCATTACATTTGATATCATACATTTTTGTTACATGTTTAATACCATTACATTTGATATCATACATTTTTGTTACATGTTTAAAACCATTACATTTTCAACTATGTTTCCAGACGGTTGTGTTATATATTTATGTTTTTAACTTAAGTTACCTTTTGGAAATCAATTTAATGCATGGATTTCAGATGTGATCGAATTTTCGAGATCACTTAAACGAGTTGTTAAGTCGGGTATGCACTCGAAAGGGGTCCTGAAGGGGTAAGCAGCAGAGGCAGAGAGAGAGAGAGGCAGAGGTAGTTTTCACACCCACTGTGCCAACGTGAAGGATAGCTCCTCACGCACGACTATACATCCTTTTTCGATTTCTTTTCAAAATTATGACTAAACGCTGTACTTAAGTTAATAAGACTTGATTGGTACGTACAGTAGGTACCACTGGAGATAGCCACTATTGGCTAAGAATTATATACAAGTATGCTTGCTTATGTGTGGTGTTTATATTCAAATAACTCGTGTTTCATTTGTTATAGCGGCTGCGGCTACGATCTGGGGCTCGCAAGATGTATACGTCAAGAAAGGCAGCACCATATCGTTGACTTGCTCAGTTAACGTCCATTCATCGCCGCCATCGAGTGCTTCCGTTTTATGGTACGTTGATCTTTATTCACTCACTCGCTCACCTAGGGCAGAGGGCAGAGGCAGAGATGAAACAACACCCTCTTTTAGGCGGAGATATTTAAATGTATGGCGAGACCATTGTTTGTTTCAGAAGCACGACTATACTCATCTTTTGATTTCTTCTTAAACGTTCGTTCTGATGTTTACCCTCACCGCAATGCTGTGTGATAAATTCTGAAAATTAATTGGCGCAATCGATACTAAAACTTGACGTTTTCGAACCATATAATTAACATTACCTTCACGGTCCAGTTTTTTAAATGGCTAAAAAGGTATCATTAAGTCGGGAGCACTTCATATCTATACTAATATTATAAAGAGGAAAGATTTGTTTGTTTGTTTGTAATGAATAGGCTCCGAAACTACTGGACCGATTTCAAAAATTCTTTCACCTTTGGAAAGCTACATTATCCCCGAGTAACATAGGCTATATTAAATTGGACCCGATAGGTGGCGCTGCGATCGAGTTTCAAGAATTTTACCTTTTTACCCGGGCGAAGCTTTCTGTGTGTTTCTGTGTGTCTTAAGCTAGATTCGAGAATGGTTTAGATTTACAATTGGACCCAATAGGTGGCGCTGCGATCGTGTTACGGGCTATTTAACTTTTTTACCCGGGCGAAGCTGGGCGGGACAGCTAGTATATCATAAAAACCATAAAGGTTATTCTTATCGAAATAAGGAGAAAACATTAAACATGCAACTGTATATTATAATCAAGATATCTTCCAGAATTACACAACTATACGTGTTTTTGGCAGTGATTTTGAAAGTATTAATATTTCTTTTCGCAAAATGTTATCGGTCACGTATATTCAAATGAGTAGGTACTCTAAACAACATTAAAAAGTCATTAGAGAGCTTTATCAATTTATTGTGAAATATTTTTTTCTCTCGAAGTCACCTTTCAAGTTCAAATCTGTAATTTACAGACAAACAAATATCTTATTCATTTCAAGGTATTGCATAAAAACGTTCATTTTGATTGATTACTAGGAGAATTCTATTCGAATTGAGCAAAAATGTTCTACTTGATTTTTTTTACTTTTTTCGGACTAATTTGTGAGATGGATCTTTCAACAGACCGTGAGAATTTTAAACTATTTGCACTTGTCATTGATCGGAAATTGCTTTATGAGTAAAAAAAGTAGCCTAAGTGATCATCGTGTACCGTAGCCCCGTACCCACGACCACAACATAGTATAGTATTGTTGACTATATGAGAAAATATCTCAATCTTAAATTATTTCCTACAATGTCACTAATCATGTTCATCTCTTGATTTTAAGGTTTAGGCTTATAACATTTATAAAACACGTATACCTATATATCTAGTATAGTTTCATCAGTAGTATAGTATAGTTTCAGCAAATATTATGTTCTGTTTAATATAAAAAAGCGTTGGTTAGTATTTACAAAACCATTCGATTGGTGCAGGTATCACGGCAATTCAGTGGTCGATTTTGACTCTCCTCGAGGAGGGATCAGCTTGGAGACGGAGAAGACGGAAGGTGGCACGACCAGCAAGCTGCTGGTGACCAAGGCGGCCATCAGTGACTCGGGCAATTACACGTGCGTGCCCAATAACGCACACCCCGCCTCCGTCTCCGTGCATGTGCTTAATGGTGAGTTATATAAAAATATATCGTATTATTGTGATGAATCATATTATATGCGGTCTATACCTGCGCGGAACTAGTTGGCCGCGACTTAAGTCTCTCTAGACTTACGTACCTATTTAACAACCTGTAATTGGGTGGACATTTATGTATGTTTCATTATGTCATGTTCCCATCCTTGAGTGTCCGATTGATTTGATCTGAGTAGTTGGAACGTGAACTGCATTTACCTGAGGAGGCAGACGAACTTTGTGTATCTGTTTCATCAACCTTTCTTCTGTCTTTCTATATTATGTTCAAACCAACGTAACATTCCATTCTTCGTCTGTACGATCACACCGACGTTCACGCCAGTTGTTTTGCGACTTTTGTTCTTGGATTATAAACTATATTTTATATTTAATGCCGTGCCGTAAAAAATTTGAGCCGTGTTGGCCGAGTGGTTCGAGTAGTTGCCTGCAACATAAAGATTGCAAGTTCGAATCCCGACTGTACCAATGACTTTTTCTGAACTAAAGTACAGTGTAGTCACACCACGAGCTTAACGGTGAAGGAAAACATCGAGAGGAAACCTGCATACGTCTGAGTAGCAATTCAAATATAGTCGTGCTTAAGTAACGGCGATGGACTCGGCATCTGTCACGTTGGCACCTAATATATCCATGGTGGAAAGTGGGTGTGTGGGTTTTACCTATACACCTCTGCCTACCCCTTCGGGGACCCTTATGGGAAGGCGTGAGGATATATTATATTATATTTAATTTCATATAATTTATCTTACTACTTTGTGATCTTATCTGAGCTAGTCGGGATTCTGCTTCATAATTTTTAGATTTTTAGATTCATGGTGGATATATACAGTGTAACATTACAATGTATTTTGTTACCAGGCGAGCACCCAGCTGCAATGCAGACAAGCAACCGCGCCTCCTCGTACCTCACCTCGCAGCTAAGCTGTGCAATCATCACCTACCTCATCTCCTCGATGGTTTGCAGATGATCGGCTTGAGACAAACGCGCGGTCGGAGCTTTTGTTGTCATTTGACTTCCTTCTACAGTAAGCGAAAAGCGGACGCTTAGTAATAGTGGTCCTTTAATATGAATATTATCATCATATTACCTGAACGCTTAACCGAATGCAAATTCTTGTCACACCAGTAAAACTCAATAATTCTAAAAAATACATGTTTGGTCATACGATGCCATGGATTACTTTACTGGTGGGAGCTTATCGCCGCTCTTCGCGGTCATTCTATTGAAGTCATAATTACTCATACGCTAACCGAATCCAGCCAACCATGGTCTTTGTATGAATGGCTATAGCCTATATGTATGCACAGAAGAGAAATTACACAAATAAGTTACTTGCTAAGCATTGCTGCACAAAAGCCCCAGGCTCTGTCAGGTATGGAGCAGACTGCCAATGTCTGCCTCAATGTGTGATGCTGCCACCATCTGTATACTAGTGCAACCATTGTCTATCAGGCCAGACTTACAATAGTTTTACGCTTTAGGGCTAGGTACAATTCTAGTAAAAATATTAAGCTCACAGATGTGGATCAAGTCACATCTCTCCACTTCAATTCACTCGAAACTGACTTACAATTCTACGAATTGTTTAAATAGGTATGTACTGGGTCAGTATTACTAAGCGCATATGTTTGAAAGAATATATGTTATTGAGTACGTTGTTAAATATATTATTTGCACACAATAACGACAATATAATAAAACTGAACAGTTTGTAAGATATCAATGTATAATGTACAGGTAAGAACGCGTTATGAATAATTTTGTGATATGAATACATTCCTAGACATCGCTCTGTATTTCAAATGCAAAACTATATTCCATTCTTTTAAGTAGTAAAACTCCCGTTCGGGCGAAACGAGCTGTTTCACTGTTAAAGGTGATATACATGGTATTATTTGTTACTAATAGCTCTATATACATATTATACAGAATACTATGCTGTCCTCACTTCAAGATATAAGATATATCAGTGCTCTATGATTTTTTGAAAGCACTTTCAAACTGAACTACACTGATTCATCTCTCAATGGCGATATGTATACTAATTTGAAATAAGAACTCTTATCACCTAATTTAAATATTAAACGACTATCTAAACATACAATATATGTATGTCTGTATACATACAGTCCGAAATGTGTTAAATAGGCATTAATTGCTTTGATAACAGCAATGGATACGCATTAATGTAATATTTAACCTTAAACCCCGTTATATAACAGTACGCAAGTTGCCCACCCTAAATAAATGTTGGCTTGATTTATAATTCAAGCGAACTTTAATCAGGGACTTCACCACTATGTGTTATTCAATATAAATTTTAAGCCTATGCGAGATGAAAACTCTATTGTTCTCAATATTAAGTCTATTGCAAGCATTCAGTGAATATCAAGAATAATAAGACCAAAAAGTATCGAAATATGTTTGATATCAAGATTGAGTCAGTTGCATTGAAAGCCAAGACTTGAGATCCAACGACATAGATCAGAAACCATATAGTTAATAAGAAGCTTCGAATGCAACTTTATTTTATAATTGTATTCGGTTGTGAATGTACGATATAGACGTGTGATAATGTGATATAACATCGTTGTTCTGACAAAAGCTCCACCCTCCCATTACTGGTAAGTTAAATATTAAGTGATACTGATAGTTTAATTAAATTGTTATACAATGTAAGTTCAGAAAGTGGAAAGGTGATGCCAAGCATATGATTTGGTATAGTGAATATTTTAAGGTAACATTTTCTATCAAAGTAAATATGCTTAAGTACTATGATTAAATAAGCGTTTTAATTAGAGTTGAAATTCCAAAATAACGTACTAATTTGGTTTTGGTAGCAGATTGCTTGAAATAACTTTTGTACATAATAACAATCTTGTAAATTTGACAAACGGATTTTGTACTGCATAAACATGTCTATGCTATGCACGAAAGATTCGCGACTAGTAAAGTTTATATTTGCGTAATTAAATGTGTACTTTTTTCTGTTAACTAGAAAGTTGCAGTTTCTACATTTTACCTAAATGTAAATGAGTATTTTTTTTGTATATAATTCTAAAACGAAACTGTAGTATACACGTTTGTATCAGAACGCAGTGTAAATATTTCGAATTGATGTAAATAATGTCGACTTATGATTAAGTATTACTAGCTCCACACACAATAGTGTGGTGGATTGATGTTGTTTATTTTCGGGTTGGGTTCATAGAACAAATTTTATCATTCAAAGACCAAGGTCGTTCATGTCTGAAATAATGTCTGCAAATTAAATTTACTATTAATTGTTAAATTGAGAAATTATTCGTTTTGTTGTGCGTTCAAAATGGCCGAATTAAACTAATTATTATGAAAAACCACATAAAGGCCGAATTTAGAGATGACTAAATTGTTTCGCAGCAAAAGACGCATCTTATTAAGTTTTAAAAAGAAAATTAGCATAGTCCGTCTATTACGGCCCGTAGTCGCAATAAGTCGTGTCACTCCAGAATAACGAACGGGAAGAATTTCGCGTTCCAAGGGCAGTTTGTTAATTAGTTATTTCTTTGAGGATGTTATTTCAGGTAAAGCTAAGATGGTAATTACTAGGAAATAAACGACAATTAGAAACTAATTAGAGTCTATCGACTGTTTTTCTGTAATATTGTTTATAAAACTTGTTTGTCATCTCAGCGCATATAAAAATAACATAGGGTAACACGGTCGAAATTATGTATTAAATATTTCGTACATGTATTAATTGCCTATTAACACCTATTTGATTGGATGTTTCGTATTATCACTGCCCTAGGCTATGCAATCTACAACAACTGAGAGCGATCTGTAGTTTGCAACTCAGTGTACATAACAGATATAATTATACGAAAGGCACATGAAATAGTTCGCCTCGGCTCGGCCTATTAATTCTGACGTCAGCACAATACGGTACGAGGCAATGTACCAACTAGGCATTTAAATTTTAATAGCCTTCTAAGCCTTGCAATCTGTTCCTTAAGGCATCTCAACACTCGTGTTGTTGCTACACATGGTCGGGAGTGTGAACATCAAACAAATATAATTGTTTTTGAATAAAAAGTACTCTAAAAGCACACGAAAAATCATTTCTATTTTGCAGTTGGCATCGAAAAACTAATGCGGATATAAAAGCCGTTCCACGTTCCGGAAAGTATTTTTCCATTGTTTTTTCTGCTGTGAATACCTACACGTTTGGTTGACTTCCTTGTACCTATATGTACTACTTGCAGAGTAGAAAATATACTGATTATAGATGGTAGCTGAGATATAGCTATGTTCCTTAAGTAAATAGGGTGTTGTAATTTGACGGTTAATTATACAGTCACGATCGTCAACACGTGGACATGCTTACACTTCCATTATTTACAGTATGTAAATCATAAATAATATATTATATTTTTTTTTAGATATTAAAGAGTATTTCCAAAATGGTAAGAAGGCGAAGATATTTAATTTCATATATTATTATTAACAATGACATATTGTAAAATAATGTTTAGAAATACGTGATCGTGACTGATCAGGTACAACTTTTGTTATGTGGGTGTCTGAGGGAACTAATAGTTTGAGGACAATTAATATGATTTCGCATTTGTTTTCGTATTTTGTAAATACATTGTAATGAGAGTGGAGAGTATTAATAAATATTATTAAAAAACTGCAGTGTGTTTATTTAAAACTGTACCCATATTTCCCCAGAACGTAGTGTGTACCATGTATACCAAACCAAATGTTGTTGATGTCAGGGGGATACGTATATTTTTATTCTTGGACAACAAGTAAGAAGACGATGCGGATGTAAACACATTCCTACATATATGTAATTAAGGATACCGAGATACTTTCGGGCGTTGATGAAAAGCTATTGTCATAGCAGCTACATTCTGATATTTTCCGGGTATGATAATCGAATAATCAAAAACGAATTGACATTATTATCCGGCGGAAGCGTAGGTATAAGGAAAACCGAATTCATGTGTCACGTGATTTGAAGCACTCAAGTTAGAAGGGCGCAAGGCTTAGCAGCATCTTTAATTTGGATTCAGATGTCAGAAATTGATTGATTTATACGAGAATTGTTCAGAACTCTGTATAGAGAAATACATGCGGGTTTTTTTATTTTTCTTTCAAGAAGTAAGTTGCCAAGCAGTTAAATGTTCAAACACATTGCAGCAATAGGTTCCACCAGCTGCGAGTACAAGGATCCCATTTATTTTTATACCTCTAAGGTGGTAAACAAGCACGCAGCCCACCTGATGGTAAGCGGTTACCAACGCCTTTGGACGTTTATAACACCAGGGGTTTTAAGCACGTAGCAGTGTAGATTTCAGAACACAGATAAAAATACTACATTATACGTAAAACTCCTACGGCCACTTTCCCTGATTGCACTGCAATCTGTTTATTTGATCTTTGTGCCGCGGACACTCAGGTTATAAAATATGTTTAGCCCCAGATATTTACCCTGATAGCCTATATAGTATGGAGTGTGAAGGGATTAATGTAAGATTGCCAGTACGTGGATGATAGCCCCGTTGTTCCAAGCGTCCGCAAGCGAAGATAACCGTATAAGGCAAGGGCCGCACCCTTGCTTACAACTAGACTAATAGGGTTACAAGTTCTTCTGCCAACCACTGGGCCCCAGCGAGCTTATTTGATATTATTTTCTATATGCGTGATATTATTTTCTAAAACAAAATAAAAATAAGCTTTTAAACATGCCTGCAACTGAACCTAAAATATCATCTACATTATTAACAACCAGAACATTTTAGAAGTAATGAATCAAAACACCATTATTGAAGTATTGTTGACACAGGAATGGCGAATGGGGCCGCGATAAACGAAATAAGGCGTTTGCAAATAAAGTCGATACTCCGTGTATTTGCCTCCTCGCAATAAAGTCACATTAAAAACGTTTATAGATAAACGATTTGCAGAATAACGGGAGGGAATTTCCTTCGTAACTCTTTTGAAGTCTCACCAATCTTGAGAATTATATTTCCCTTATAATCCATCCTGAAGAACATTTTCCTTTCGAGGGTTAAGGTGTGGTTGCACTGTGGGCGGATATCAATGCAAGGTTCCTATTTCTTATTACATAAAAACTTGTACTCCTGTATTGTACATATGTGTAAACAAAGTTCATTACACTATTGCCAGAAGGCAATTAATATTTAGAAACTTTCGTTTTGTGGCCGTGGTCCGTCTGATTTTTCCACTGGGTATATATATTTCGTCATCTCGCCACCGCTACCGCTCGCACTTCCACCGTCGCTCTCCCGAGCAAAGTGGTCTCAGCTCTTCAATTTATCAACTGGTATATTTTAAGCTGGTGTTTTGTGATGACATACGCGTTCAAACCCGGTTTATTTTATTTAGGTCGCGGATTATAAGGCGCAAAATATTAAACCTGCATATTTTTTCTTTGATAACGTTCCCTCCGTAATATACGACAGGGATATTCCATTAACTTTTGGATTACGTAAAGACGTATATTAGCGAATGTGACATAATTTTTTGTTAGAGAAATTGAGTTCATAAAAGTAAAACATCAATCAGAGATTGGTTACACAAGGAAGGAGTTAGATATCTAAAGCAAGTCCTAGTCATAATTTGTGGTGAGGTTTAAGACTTAACGAAGATAAGCGTTACGAAAAATATACAAGGACCCTATGATGGACCCTACTAATATGAAGGAATTCTAATAAAATTATTTCTTAATACAAATTAAATAAGTAATTTGGCACATAGGCAGAGATAGAGTTCTGATTTTCGACTTATCCTTGATCACTTATTTACACCTATTTATTTTATTTACACAGTATTTACACCTTTGATTACAAACCATATAACGCAATCAAACATAGTCTGCAGTAAAAAGGGCATCTACCTGACAAAGTCCGCACTACAAATAGGTAAAGTAGAAATGTACATTAGGATAAACATAGGGCAGTCCGCCGGTGGGAGCACAAAGATTGCGTACCGGTTGATGATTGAGCACCGGTTATTTACGTTTCTGTGAAAACCGTTTGCTTTCCAGGAATTTACTCGGACTACTCTTTGTCGGCTCGAGTTGAGGCAAACTGACTTACTTGTTGGAGCTTATTGAGTTTGTAGGATATTACAGTAAAAAGTATAGAATTCTATTAGATATATATACATCATATCTGTATATTAATTATAAAGCATAGGAGTTTGTTTGGTTTAACGCGCTAATCTCAAAAACTAATGGTTCGAATTGTAAAATATTTAATAGTCGGGTAGCCCATTTATTGAAAAAGGTTATATAACATGAAGCTACGACCAATAGGAGGGCAGCATCAATGTTGCAAAAAGGGGAAAATGTTGCAAAACGGAACTGGATGAAATTTGGCAGAGAGAGATTTATTTTAGTAGTAACCTCGGGCCGCAGCTAATTTTGGAGTTTGAGTGTAGATCACGTTACAAATATAATTCAATAATCACTAGGCATTGATTTTCACTTCCTTTATCTGTATCTTAAGTTTATGAGATTATAATAATTTTAAGATTAGAGAAATCAGATATTTTTGGTATTGTACGTTTATAATGTTTTTTTGATGTCGAGGTTCAAAACCGGGACTAATAATTACCTTGAGCAAAATTTTTAATTTCATTGTTGAACAGTACAGCATGGTGTTCTTCAAGAAGGGTGTGAAAAGATTCCTGCCCCTGGTGTTACAAGCGTCCCTAGGCGGCGGTAACCGCTTACCATCAGGCGGACCGCATGCTTGTTTGCCACCGTCGTATAATAAAAAAATAATAATAATAAAGAACAGCCTAAACTCATAATATAATAGGGTATAATGACAGAATGCAAATAAAAGAAATAAAAATAATATAAAAAGAATTACACGCTTGTTTATTTTTTTTACCTTATTTCCGCGTCAACATCTAGTGCAAGGATATAGTTTTCATTTGAAGGAGTCACCCCTCTCTAGAAAACCCACTTAATTTTTTTGGGAAAAACTAGCTTTAATAATAATAATAAGCCATTAATAATTACCCTTTAATCATTTTGTAATCTTTGGAGCTATTGGAGCGATTTGGATCGTCATGGGGATATATTCACAATACCCTAAAACTTCTAGACAAAAATAGTTTTTTTTTCTGAAACAACCTGTATTAATTAAGAAATCGGCAGGTCAAATCGAAATGTCCAAATTCTTAGGTGTATCCAAACAATATTTCTTTAGGTCATATAATCTTCAGGCCTACAAAGCTATCATGACTTCGAAATAATGTTCATGATTCAATTTTATTACAACGAGAGATAATTTGATATGATAATTTTAAGGTGAGTGACCTAATAAAGCAAATAGTGGGGTTGGTATTGTAGAACTGACTTAAAAGCTATTATGTAGGGAAAACGAATTGAGAGACGGGTGAATGTGGATGAAGCAAAGGACGATGGTACATTTTGAGTTAACTGGAACTGGAGTTCTATAGAAGTAAGCAGACTCTGAAAGAAACGTGAGGACTCGGTGCATTTAACAAACTGATCGCGTGCTATCTGAGATTAAAATGAGTTTACTGTGATCGACTATAGAGTAGGAATCGATTTAAAGCTCGTTTTGAAGACATGGGACATAGCAGGAATTCAACGTATCCAATTATATGGATTCAAGCGTCAACCAGTAAAATGTTAACAATGTCTATTAAGTGATTTTCAGTAGCACGCAACCCCTACAACGACATTGGAATCCAAAAATATTTGTAACTGTAAGTGGATGGTGTCAGAAGCAATAGCCGTCACCGTCAGCCGTCAGTTAATTAGGGCTCGTATAGAACAATGGCGGGAACAAGATGGTTGGATCGCGTGACTCACTTTTGCTTACCGCTCGTGCGTAGAGGGCCTAAAGCGGAATATACACCGGAACAATCACTTACGTGCACATATTCCAATATTTTTTTATATATATCCTCACGCCTTCCCACAAGGGTCCCCGAAGGGGTAGGCAGAGGTGTATAGGTAATACCCTCACACCCAATTTCCGCCAGAGGTATATTAGGTGCCAACGTGACAGATGGCGAGTCCATCGCCGTTACTTTTTTTTTTTTTTTTTTTTATACCACTTGGGTGGCAAACAAGCATGCGGTCCGCCTGATGGTAAGCGGTTGGTTACTCAAGCACGATTATACATACGCCTTTGAATTTCTTCTTAGACGTATGCAGGTTTCCTCTCGATGTTTCCTTCACCGTAAAGCTCTTGGTGTGACTAATCACTGTACTTAAGTTCAGAAAAACTCATTGGTACAGTCGGGATTCGAACTTGCGACCTTTGCGTCGCAGGCAACTGCTCGAACCAATCGGCCACCACGGCTCTCAATTATTTTTGGGATAGACTAAACATGCATCACCTATATATGTATATCATCACGCCGTCTCTCATAGGGTAGGCAAAGAGAAGGGAGCGTCAGTTTTCTTGAGACCTCTTTCACTTAATCCACATTCATAAGTCTCTTCCCACATACTCGCCGGTTTCGAGTTCTCTTGACGATTCAATTTTTGAGTGTAAAATCGGATTAACCTGGGTAGTTTTACGTGGTCTTCCTCGGGTATTCTTCGGAAAGACGACATTATAATTAGTGTAAATTAGTCTTAGCAAATGAACACTGAGTAAGGCATGGCCTAGTGTAGTGTTTTGTGGGTATACGGAGCTCAATGAAACAACCGGCTAGCTCAATCGCTTCTTTATTACTGCGCGTGCCTAGTAGGCACTGCCTACTTACACATAAGATAGATACGCTACGTAGCTAAAGGATGCATACAGTTCATCCCTCCAACATTAATTTGGAAATCTGTAACAATAATAAAAACAAGTTCTTAGTATCAACTTAATACTAACATAGGTACAATTTAATCTTAACTTACTAAAAATACCGCTTATAATTGACTGGTTGTCTGAGCCTCTTAGAGCGTCCGACCGGAGTAGTGTTCACAACATTTGGAATAATCTTTTCATTGGCATCAATACACTGTTCCTCCGATCGGTTCTCGACTTCCGGCTCCTCGCTAGCCTCCGCCCACTCCTCATTGCCCGCATTTCCTTCACCATCGGTCGCAACTAGCATCTCTCCCTCTTCCGCGGTGGTAGCCAACGAACAAGCTGAAGATACCGGCGGTGGCGTCGCGGCGCCATGGCCATGGGGCTGAGGCCCGGGGGGAGAGGGCTGCGCGGCCGACGGAGCGTCCGACAGCTGGCTGCATATTGCCAAGCTCACAAGGCCGGACGCTCCTTCGGTGGGATTATTATCTATCACATCACTATTGTTATTACTAGTATATTTCCTTACTTGATCTATGTGTCTATTACAGCTAGTTTTGTAATCCGTAAAATAAATTTCTAACATTCTGTTGCCCAACTTTTTATTAACAATTCCTAAACTCCAAATACCTTTCCTTGCGATGTACCACTTAGCCCATACAGTTTCCCCTTCTTGAAAACATCTATTTGGTTTTAGTACTAACGATTGTTTGGTGTTATCTGTACCCTTTTGTTGGGGTAGGATTAAATCTAACCTACATCTTAAATTACGACCAAACATTAGCATAGCCGGAGATACCCCTGTCGCGCAATGAATAGTATTTCTATAGTTAAATAAAAAACTCTGTAACTTATCGAGAATATCTTTGTGACATTTGCCTTCCGCTATCAAACATTTTATCATTTTCTTACTTGTTTTGACTGAATTCTCAGCTTGTCCGTTGCTGGCTGGATGGTATATAGGCGAATTTAAATATTCAATTCCATTCACGCGACAAAAAGTGTGAAACTCTGCTGAGCTAATCTTTATATCGTTGTCTGACACAATAATATTAGGCACACCGAACCTAGAAAACATATTTTTTAATTTTTGAATAAGGGCACTTGTAGAAGTACCGCGGTTCATGTGAACACATTCCAGCCATTTGGAAAACGCATCCACGACAATTAAATATTCAGCCTGCCCTACAGACATATAATCTATGTGAATGCGGTGCCACGGTGCGGGGGGGCGCGGCCAGGGCGCGGGCGGCGCGCGCGGGGGGGCGCTGCGTACGCTGGCGCACGCGGCGCACGATCCCACCCACTGCTCAATGTCGGCGTCTATGTTCGGCCACCACATTCTACTTCGAGCTGCACTTTTTGTTTTAACTATGCCAAAGTGTGCTGAATGTAATTCTTTTAACATTTTGTCTCTGTAGACAGTAGGTATAACTATCCTATGGCCTCGGAACAAACAGTCATTGAAAACTTCTAGATCAGTTTTGCATTGAAAGTACGGCATTATTGATTTACATTGTACTTTCTTAGGCCACCCGTTATTCATATATTTGATAACCGTTTTCAATACATTGTCGGTAGTAATCGCCCGCTTAATGTCTTCGAATAAAACCGGTTCTACGCTTGCCTCTAAGAATAAAAAATACTTGCTACTTTCGTCCTCATGCTCATTACCACTAACTGATAACGGTGACCGGGAAAAATAGTCAGCGACTTGGTTATTTCTACCGTCGATGTATTGTACGGTATAGTTGTACGCGGCTAAAATAATTTTGTATCTTTGCAGCCGTAGGGCGGTTGTCACCGATATGCCATTTCCTTTACCAAAAATTGACATCAAGGGCCTGTGGTCCGATTTTAAGATAAAAGGCTCCTGACGGCCATATAAGTACTGATGGAAATGTTTCACACCAAAAATAATTGCCGTCGCTTCTTTCTGGATCTGGCTATAATTCTTTTCACTAGCTGTTAAAGATCGTGAAGCGAACGCAATCGGTCGCTCTTGGCCGTCCGTGTCTCGATGCGCGAGTACGGCACCGAGCCCGCACGGTCCCGCGTCCACTGTTACCACCAGCGGTGCGTCCGGCTCGAAATGCGCTAGCACCCGTTCGCTAGCCAGTTCGCGTTTCACGCTCTCGAACGCCGCTTGATGCCGCTCGGTCCACTGCCACTCTACGCCCGCTCGTAGTAATTCGTGTAACGGACTCAGTATTGCCGATGCACTCGGAATAAAATTCCTGTAATAATTTACAACGCCTAGAAATCGTTTTACGCCTAATACGTTGGCGGGCGCTGGCGCATCGAGTATTGCTTCAACTTTAGTTGGACATGTTCTTAACCCTTTTTTATCTATAACGTACCCTAGATAAGTCACACTACTCTTGAAGAACACACACTTGTCCTTTTGTAGACGCAATCCTGCATCTTGCAACCTACTTAAAACCTCTCGTAATCTCGACAAGTGAATTTCTTTTGTTTGGCCTGTAATACAAATATCGTCGAGCCATATAGTAACTCCGTCTAGGCCGGATAATAAGGTTTCCATTGCTTTTTGAAAAATTGCTGGTGCATTTGCTAATCCATAAACCATTTTTCTATAACATACATTTTAATATTTTTGCATAAATTAGAATACGACACTTTAGCCTCAAAATAACCAAGCGGCGTTATTTTATGGCCATTGTACAGACACATTTTCAAATCGCTCTTATGTAGTTTTAAATTAGCAAAATTAATTGAATACAACTTTTCTGAAATAACCGACGTCCCTGATCCAGTATCTAACTCCATACACAAGTCTACATTGTTTACATTAACAGTAATTTTTATAGGATTATCATCCACGTACCTCATATTATAAAGTTCACATTCCTTGCAGCAGGCGTTTTCTTCAGCCGTTTCCGCCTCCTCCGTTTCAATATTATATATGTTTGACTTTTTAGCCGTACACAACCTTTTTAAATGGCCCTTTTGCCCACAATTTTGACATTTATAGTTCTTAAACCTACACTGAGCCGTATTGTGGTTTCTCATACCACACACTGTGCAACGAACTTGCCCCCCGCTGTCAGTTTTGCGACCTCTGCAGACTGCGCCGGCCCCGCCGCTCGCGCCGGCCGCGCTGGCTGCGCTGGCCCTGTCCGCGGAGCAACGCGCGGCGCGGCGTTCGCTGTCACGTACATGGAACACTTGCTCTTCCTTGACAACGACGTCGGCACGAGCTTGTCGTGCACATGCTGCTTTCTGGGCAACTTCCACTGCCTGCCCAATTGTCAGGCTATTTGAATCGCACTCGAATAGCCTGTCACGCTCCGGTCCCGTTCTGAAGCCTAGCACAAAGCGGTCACGCAGCAGCGTGTCCAGCTCCGTGCCAAAATCGCAGTACACGGCTAGCCCTCGCAGCCGTGCAGCCCATTCCTCGATGCTTTCGCCGTCGGACTTTATTGCTTCATAGAACTTTGCTCTATCCGCGAACGTTGACCTTTTTGGAGTAAAATGCGTGTTGAGCACCTGCACTAGTTCCGTAAACGCTATTTCTTCGACCTTTTTGGGATGTATTAGATTCCGAATCAGGCGGTAGGATTCATCTGACAAATTCGTTAATAGCACTGCACTTCTGTTAGTATCGGAAATGTCGTTCAGTTTAATAAACTGCGTCAATCTACCGTAAAACACGTCCCATTCGTGAATTTTGTGATCGAAAACACTTAGATTTCCGATGAATTTTGTCATTTTACTAATTTAACTTTTTATATATATATATAAACTTGTGTAGGTAGATCCCAGCCTCGTCGCCAATGTAGTGTTTTGTGGGTATACGGAGCTCAATGAAACAACCGGCTAGCTCAATCGCTTCTTTATTACTGCGCGTGCCTAGTAGGCACTGCCTACTTACACATAAGATAGATACGCTACGTAGCTAAAGGATGCATACAGTTCACCTAGACTAGTACTTAAGTACTCAGTTAACGGAGTAGTCGCTGCACAATATCTGGCTAATACGAATATTCGTAAACTAGTGAAGCTCTGGTGCACCGCATCGTGTACAAGCCTCCTAACATTTGGTATCGTTTCGTAATAAGCGTTGTTGTGGCTAATGTACGGAATTAGGAACACGCATAAAATTATAGGTTATTGTTGAGTTTCGAGGCTAATTTTGGTCCTTTTGGTCATTATGGGACTTTCTCGAGTGCGCGCTATTTAACATTGTATAAGAACACATTCCAAATGGGGCTATTAAATATAGCTCAATTGAGGATCAATGAACTTGGTTTATATATACGCACTTTTCGTGTTATGGATAATAATAATAATAAATAAATACCTGGGACAATTCCACACAAATTGACCTAGTCCCAAATTAAGCAAAGCTTGTGTTATGGTAACTAGTCAACGATATATTTACTTATATATATAGATATATACATAAATACATAGGACATCCAAGACATCCAAGATAAATAAGTCTATGCAATTATTTGCTTCAGCTTTATATGGTGGAGAGAATAATTGTGATGATTAATTTATTCTTCTATCAGTTTCTAATTATTTTATGAAAGCAGTAACTACGAACCATTGATTACAGTATATTAATTATTTATTATTCAGTGATTTCAGAACAGGTATATAATTTAAAACAAACTGAAATGAAACTGTATTAACATTCATTGGCTCGTCATATAAACCTCTGTCGTTCACATAAAACTCTTAAAACTCAATAAAAATATCTCCCCCAGTAATCACGACAATGGCAATAACAGTAAATTGGGGTAAGCACCCCTAAAGTATGCGACGTAAAGCGCATTATAGCATATCAAACGCCCTAATGCAATCATAATTCCTTTATCGTCACTTTTGGTATATCGTTATGATGGATGAACAAATGTTGTTTGTATTTTGAGGGATAAAGTTATCAACTCTAAGGGAAACTAAAAAAATATGTATAGGTCTGTATTTATTATGAGCAGATAGGTAACTTTTTTTTAATATTCCTCATGGGTGGCAAACAAGCAAGCGATCCGCCTGATGGTAAAAGAAATTGCATTTAAAGAAAAGCTTCGCTTGCATAGGCCAACAAGTCAGGGCTTTCCGGCTCAGATATCAGGAGTTGCTCAGTATTCCAATTATTTAATGTTTAACATTAATACATTTATTTCTTTAATAATTATCTTGGTACACAAAAGCCAATTAATTATACAAATAAGACATATTATATGTAAAGAAAAGTAACGAGGCACAAAGTCTAGTAACAGCCCATGGCCATTTACAACATCAGATAATGTATTTAATTTTAGTGATGAAAACCATTCATTACAAGTAAAGAGTACTAAGGAATATCTATACTAATATTATAAAACTGAAGAGTTTGTTTGTTTGTTTGTTTGTTTGAACGCGCTAATCTCAGGAACTACTGGTTGGAATCGAAAAATTATTTTTGTGTTGGATAGTCCATGATTCTAGTAAGGCTTTAGGCTATATAAAATATAAAAAAATTATAGTTAATATTAATAAAATCTCTGAAAAGTGAGTGTGCGAAAGAGACAGACAACAAGATTGTACATATACATATCATCACGCCGAGTTCCTAACGGGGTAGGCAGAGAGTATAGAGCGCCAGTTCTCTCTAGACTTACATACCTCTTTCGCTTCGTCCACATTCATCAGTCTCTTCATACATGCTCGTCGGTTTCGAGTACTCTTAACGTTCCCGTCCTTGAGAGTCCGATCTATTTGGTCCAGGTAGTTGGAACGTGGCCTTCCTCTGCCTCTTCTTGCACACACTTTTGCTTTGTATATCTGTTTCGTCAATCTTTCTTCACTCATCCTTTCTATGTGTCCAAACCAACGTAACATGCCTTTCTTCATCTTTACAATCACGCCCTCATTCACGCCAGTTGATTTGCGAATCTCTTCATTGCGGATTCGATCTAATATCGTTACGCCGCACATTTTTCGAAGAGATCTCATCTCGACTGCATTCAAGCTATTTTCATACTTCCTCTGACATACCCAGGATTCGCTGCCATACAATAAGGTAGGTACCAATATCGCGTTGTGGACAGCAATTCGAGCATTCTTGCTCAGACTTTTACTGCCCATCAACGCCGACATGGCTCCATTCACCTTATTTCCGGCAGTTATCCTTCTTTCAATATCTTTTTCATACTTTCCATCTCGTGTGAACATGCTTCCAAGATATACAAATTCATTCACTTGCTCTAGAATTTGCCCATTTCAATCGATCCACATAACGACCGCGGTCATTGTGGTCGCGGCGAAAACGTCAATTATAATGTCATAACTTACGCTCACGACGACCCATCTAAAAAGGTGGGTCGAAGTGATCGTTGAGAAAATTAGCGTCATTTTCAAAACTCAAAGCATATAAAATGGCGACTGTACCTCTTACCAAATATCCAAGTGCCGCCGCAAGACATTTTAATTCTATTTGAACGGAAATTTATTTAAAACACCAATAATATTAAATATAGAAAAAGCATTATATTTTTTTTCAATATGAATCTATTTAAACATTAATTAATCAAGTTGCTCGATCAAGAAATCAAGAAATCAATCAAGAATGCTCGAGTTGCTGTCCACAACGCGATATTGATACCTACCTTGTTGTATGGCAGCGAATCCTGGGTATGTCAGAGGAAGTATGAAAATAGCTTGAATGCAGTCGAGATGCGATCTCTTCGAAAAATGTGCGGCGTAACGATATTAGATCGAATCCGCAATGAAGAGATTCGCAAATCAACTGACGTGAATGAGGGCGTGATTGTAAAGATGAAGAAAGGCATGTTACGTTGGTTTGGACACATAGAAAGGATGAGTGAAGAAAGATTGACGAAACAGATATACAAAGCAAAAGTGTGTGTAAGAAGAGGCAGAGGAAGGCCACGTTCCAACTACCTGGATCAAATAGATCGGACTCTCAAGGACGGGAACATTAAGAGTACTCGAAACCGACGAGCATGTATGAAGAGACTGATGAATGTGGACGAAGCGAAAGAGGTATGTAAGTCTAGAGAGAACTGGCGCTCTATACTCTCTGCCTACCCCGTTAGGGACTTGGCGTGATGATATGTATGTATGTATGTATGTATGTATGTATTAATCAAGTTTATTTTCAAGGCTTACAGATTATAAACTAACATCTTAAATATTTTGCTTTCTTTTTACTAACTCGCCGTTTATATTATTTACCTGCACGCTCAAAACGCTCTGTAATCCATTCCATTTGAGGTTACGACAGTAACGCTTACAAGCAAACGGGAAAAACTGGCCATTATAACTTCAATCCTTTTCTCCATAGCTTCTCAGGTGCGGGTTCAAATACTTTTTAACAAGTAACCCGCTTCTCGGGCCGTATAAATCATTGCTGTTTTCTTCGTACATCTTAGTTGGCCACCAAGGACCAATTTTGCTCTTCTCTCTCCTCAACAACAATGTATGAGCCTGAAACTGGCAATGTTTTGTATTACTTTGTTTGTTGTTTGTTGCAATAACTACTCCAAGTTGTTAAAAATATTATGAGTAAAATTATTATGATCTTTGGATGACACAAGTGCATAAAAGATTTGGAAATGAAATGTTAAAGTAATGTAATAATTTGCCGTCGATATATTTAGGTCCAACGTGACAGATGCTAAGTCCACCGTTTCCCAAGCACTAATACATAGGGTACTTAGGATAAGGCAGAAGTGTGTAGTAGGTACTCACACTCTCACTACGCATAGTTCTTAATTTCTTCTCAAACCTATGCAAGTTTCCCCTCGATGTTTTCTTTTTATGTAGTCAGAAAACAGGAGTAGAGAGGAATCCCGTCGTTGGTTTTAGGGCTGTACATTTCCAGGTGACAATGCGAGGTTATCTTTCAATTCTCACTCAGCGAGTGTTAGCAATGATAAGCTCACTTCTCAACAAACTTTACTGCTCACAACTTCTTTGTTTCCAATTTTCAAATGCTAATTTGCTTTGTTTTGAGTTTTGTGTCGTTGTTCTAGCTATGACAGTTTGCTGATTTGTTCTATTTAAAGTTTTTATCATCAACTTCATCATCCGCCCAACTCTTGAAAAGGTTTTGCAAAATTGTTAAGATGACAAAGACATGTTTCAGTTATGAAATAAAATTCAATTAAACATACATCACATCATTCTTCAAGGGGTACAGAGAGAGTAGGGCAGCTCTCTTAAATACCTCTTACGCTTCATCTACATTCTTCTCTCTCTTCATTCTTCAAATCATATTGGTTAAAGGAGCGGTTACTTCTCAGTTATATAAGTTGTACCCCATGA
Source organism: Drepana falcataria (assembly GCA_945859725.1). Lineage (NCBI taxonomy): Eukaryota > Metazoa > Arthropoda > Insecta > Lepidoptera > Drepanidae > Drepana > Drepana falcataria. The sequence goes on from OX243937.1 coordinate 338,243, forward strand.
GAAACTTCTAGAGTGCTGCTTAAGTGGCAGTAACTTGAAAATAGTTAAGGCGCAACGGGATCTCCTGTTCAATATCGGAATATTACAGACAACCGAAACCTTAACTACTTTTGTGTAGTGCTGTATTGTATCCCTACGTAGAATAACGTTATAAAAGTAAGGAGACGTGTTACATATAAACTCTGACCTGAAACAGAAAATTTACGACTAATCTCTGAATCATTATATTAGAGCCATGTAAAGGATATAAGTATCATGGTATAAGCATCAAATTTAATGGTAACATTTTTCACATTTGTTTTTTCGCCTTAAATTTTGAAGTAAAGTAAAATATCCTTATAAAATATAATACCAATGCCTGAATTTCATATTTTAAGAAGCGTTAAATAATTTTGCACTTTAGCTACTCGGCTTACGATACCTAACTAGCACTACTAGGAGCACATTATGAATGAGATGCGGCTGCATCTGACGCAAATGTCTCTATTGATGGAAGTAAGCGGATAATCACCCCGACCTGAGTACCTGTACGCTTTTTATTTTAGTCAAGATAACGACGTTTCAAAATTTAAGATAAACAAAGTTGTTCACTTGCGATGCATGTTTTGCATGTTTTCATAACTGAATATCATCCCTTTTGCAACATCTTACATCTTCATTTTTTAATCGCCATCACAATGTCTACCGTTTTACCGGTAAAATAATGGCGCTGAGGCATTTAGAAATTAAATTATCAAAATTGGCCATCGACTTTTATCAGTCGGCGGCATCAAATAGCAATCTGGGTTGTAGGTTGGTGGCACAAAGCGGAGCGCCGCAGTTCCGAGCCTTTGATGTGCCGCAAGTGCTTTGTGCTCCCGCCGCCGGTGACTTTTTCCGTCATCAAGTGATTTAATGGATACGGTGTGTGATGTGAGTATTCATTTGCATTTGCTCCTATTCCTTTAAAAAAGTAAGATAATTAAACTCCCATGGATAAAAGAAACCATTAGTATCTATTCAAATAAGAAAAAAAATTAAAAATTAAAATTTAGCTAACACGAAACAAAATTTGGTCATGCATAGTTAAATCAAATTTCCACCCACCGCGATAAAACATTCAGCGCCAAAAAGCCGTCCAAAAATGAACCTTGCAAAACTTTCGAATAACTTCGTAAGTGAAATTATTTTTGCATTTTTCACGTTGATGTATGCAAAAAATTCGTAAACAATAAACCAGCCCAATATTGCGGGTATTATGTTAATAAAACTCGTCGTGGGGAAGGGAATATTTTGATTAAAACTTATGGAAAAACTCTTTGATATGGGTGCTGGGGTGAAACACAAACGGCGGCGAAAGGGACTCAACGCTATTATTTATATTTCTTTGCTCCAAGATTATTTCATTATGACCGGGATCAGTGCAGTATAATAAACCAGAATAAAGGTTTTAATATGTAAAGCACAATTATGTATTTTGTATGTACATATTGTACAGCAATCATCAATGACCTTCACAAAATTAGCTTTTCCTTCTTTGTCATATTCTCACATTTTACTAGCATAAGCTTATATCTTAAGCCTGGAGACTCGAGAGGAGGACCAAAACTTCTTAAAACTGTATCAAATTTAACTTTTCTGTGATGCTGTTGTCAAACGTCGCCTTTTGACCGTCATTTTCTTTTTCCACGGTTGATTCTGCTCGGCTCTCATAATATAAATCCATAGCTGACAATATGAGATAAAGCATATAGCGGGGCGGCGACAGTAATACTAGAGTTTAAATAATGAACTATAAGATGACTTTGTCTACAAACGTGTTACTACCATAGAATATCAATAAAACTTCAATGTTTATTGCTACAAGTCGCTTTACTCAGAAATTGAACAAAATCGTCTCGGCACATAAATGTTTTATTACCCGTCGTGATGTGTGTGAGCTCACTGAATTCGTTTGCCACCGACCACAATCCGATGGGGATTAATTTCCTATAAGGGTTATTTCATTCATGTATATCTGTCTTGCTACTAACGGGTACTAACGGGTACTAACGGGTACGGGTATAAGGTATATTTTAAAAAAAAATCTGGTAAGTCTATACTAATATTATAAAGAGGAAAGATTTGTTTGTTTGTTTGTTTGTTTGTAATGAATAGGCTCCGAAACTACTGGACCGATTTCAAAAATTCTTTCACCTTTGGAAAGCTACATTATCCCCGAGTAACATAGGCTATATTAAATTGGACCCGATAGGTGGCGCTGCGATCGAGTTTTAGGAATTTTAACTTTTTCACCCGTGCGAAGCTATCCCTTTCTGTGTGTCTTAAGGTGGATTCGAGAATGGTTTAGATTTACAATTGGACCCGATAGGTGGCGCTGCGATCGTGTTACGGGCAATTTAACTTTTTCACCCGAGCAAAGCTGGGCGGGACAGCTAGTCTTTTATATGTTTAGAGATCTAATATAACTGATCTAATGATATAATAAATACATATACATAGTATGCATGTTCTTTAAAACCGTTGTCAAAAGTTAGCTGATCCTAATTAATAACTAGGGTACATATTTTTCTAAAGTATTTTATTATTGTGAACGCGACTTTATTATAAGAGTGTTAAAGTGATATTGAAGGGGCTGCGCCTAAACGCAGGCAAGACTAAGGTTCTGAAGAGAAAGAGAAGTATTCGAAAGATATGAACAAGTGACCGAGTGGGCTATATCGGTATATGGGCAAATTCTAGAGCAAGTGAATGAATTTGTATATCTAGGAAGCATGTTCACACGAGATGGAAGATATGAAAAAGATATAGAAAGAAGGATAACTGCCGGAAATAAGGTGAATGGAGCCATGTCGGCGTTGATAGGCAGTAAAAGTCTGAGCAAGAATGCTCGGGTTTCTGTCCACAACGCGATATTGGTACCTACCTTATTGTATGGCAGCGAATCCTGGATATGTCAGAGGAAGTATGTGGTGGCGGAGTGGTTCGAGCAGTTGCCTGCGACGCAAAGGTCGCAAGTTCGAATCCCGACTGTACCAATGAGTTTTTCTGAACTTAAGTACAGCGATTAGTCACACCACGAGCTTTACGGTGAAGGAAAACATCGAGAGGAAACCTGCATACGTCTGAGAAGAAATTCAATGACGTATGTATAGTCGTGCTTGAGTAACGGCGATGGACTCGCCATCTGTCACGTTGGCACCTAATATACCTCTGGCGGAAAGTGGGTGTGTGGGTATTACCTATACACCTCTGCCTACCCCCTCGGGGACCCTTGTGGGAAGGCGTGAGGATATATTATTATTATTATTATAAGTATGAAAATAGCTTGAATGCAGTTGAGATGCGATCTCTTCGAAAAATGTGCGGAGTAACGATATTAGATCGAATCCGCAATTAAGAGATTCGCAAATCAACTGGCGTGAATGAGGGCGTGATTGTAAAGATGAACATAGACACATAGAAAGGATGAGTGAAGAAAGATTGACGAAACAGATATACAAAGCAAAAGATCAAATCGATCGGCCGCTCAAGGACGGGAACGTTAAGAGTACTCGTAACCGACGAGCTTGTATGAAGAGACTGATGAATGTGGACGAAGCGAAAGAGGTATGTAAGTCTAGAGAGAACTGGCGCTCTATTCTCTCTGCCTACCCCGTTAGGGACCTGGCGTGATGATATGTATGTATAAAGTGATATTCAATATCGTATGGATGTAGTGTATCTTGTCCAAACTGTCTCTTATACATATTATAAATATGAAAGTTTGTCTGAATGTTTATTGCAAGCCCACGCCAGAACGGCTAAAAATTGCTTAAAACAGGAATATTCCTGAAAAAATCTGTCAACGAATACAATTTTTATAGGGGCATAGCTAATATTGAATTTATGTGTACAGTCTGTATTCAGAATACAATAGTCTAACTGTAAAGACAAACCAGACGTATTAATTTTGGAAAGTTATTAGAATTATCGAGATATAATGGCAGAGTTCTCTTATTGGACACAAAATAGTTATCCTTGGCTTGCTTCTCAACTTCAATCATACGAGAATCTGATTTTACTGATTTGTATTTATTGTAACAAAATTTTGTTTGTTCAGAGAGATGACAAATATTTACAATTGAAATTTCTATTTCAGTATAAAATAAGTCACACTCATACCCAATTGGAAGCTGTGAACATTGTGAAATGTACATACATACCAATTTGTCACAAACGAAACGAAGGTACCAGCCATGGCAATATATTTAACAGTCTTGAATCAAATGCAAAGTAGCCAAAATATTTCTGCATTCTTTTGCTCGAGAGTTTAATTGAGAAAAGTGATTAGGCTTAACTCAAGAAGGTTTAACATTAATTAAATACCCAAGTATCCAAGTAATATTTACGCATGGAAATATATAATACATAATCATTGATATAGATGAAAATTAGAACGAATAAAACAGAAAGATTTTTTCTCAACAAATTTTATTGCTGTTACTAATAGAAATGTTTAATATTTTTGAAGGAGGCGTTATATGAAGAAACATTGACGACATTATAATGAAAGTTAAAGGTAGGTACTTATAAAAAATTGGGTCAACATTATTTTATCAGCCTTTGAGTACAGGACAAGTTTAATATTAAGTAACAATTTATTATCTGAATAAACCTGTTCCAATATTTAGGAACAAAGTCTACCATACACTGAATAAAGTATTGATGACAACATGAAATAAATACATACTAAAGTCAAATAAGAATATCTATGAATGTAATACTTGCCTTGTAAAATATAACACGGGGCTTCTTAGCATTGCATTTCCGTCCGCGTCTTGCTAGTAACACCTGCGGCTCTAGACAAATTCCTTTTCTGTTAGCGTTCACGCCATCCGATATCGATGATATGCTGTTCGTAGAAAATCGTATAGAGTCGCTGGTCATGCAAACATATCCTTTGCGCTGTATCAAAAGGGCAGCTAATTTATGACAGGACGGGCACAATTGATCTTCCGCTATGAATTTAAGTAGTGCTGCTGTTACAATACCTCCCTTTTAGACGTGTTAGAAACAAATGAAATACGTTTCCTACTGTGATTAGTCACACCACAATCTATGGCGAAGGAAAACTTCGAGAGAAAACCTGCATACGTTCGAGAAGAAATGCAAAGGCGTATGTACATATATTCGTGCTTGAGTAACGGCGATGGACTCTACATCTCACGTCACGTTGGCACCTAAAATATATCTCCGGTGGACATTGGTTATTTAAAATAGATCCTAATAATTCTAATTATAATTGCACCTGTGCCACTAGTGAGAAATATGTACAACGAATTGTACTATTATAACATTCATCGTACATACTATGTTCTATTTGTTGAGACTTAATTCCAAATAATACAATGCTGTGGAACATGGATTTCGTCAAATGTTGAATGCCTTTCCTTTCTTTTAATCAAACTGAGACAAAATATCCATCAAATTGTTCGGGTATTCGCAAATGTTATTTGGTATCAGTTAAGAAAGGGCCTATTGCTTCTGGCGTAGCTTTCGTGCGACGAATCGTCGATATCAAAGACTACGCAGTAAAGATAAGCTAAAGCGTCTACCCGAATGACAGCGCTGGACTGCTAAGGGAAAATCCTCATAGATAACTTGGCGTGGGAATCGTGCAGTTTTTTCGCTGTTATGTAATAATCCTGCGAAGCTTTTCTATAGCGACACATGCATTTGAATCACAAATAGAATAATAAAATGCTTATCACATACGAATAGAATGGAACCCTCGGCCTTTAGGCCTATCGTTAGGTGACCGGATGAAATGGGTAGTTTAAATTCAGCGTACCTAACATACTTTTTTTCACTTTTATATACAGTTTTCTATTTGTTCACAAAGGCTGCTTGGGGTTAGGTTTCATAGGACACATATGTCAGAAATTAGTGAAAACAGAATGATCAATTTCATCACTAACGTTTGTCCCCATGGAAATCATTAGTTATTTAATTCAGTGCACATGTACAAGTACGCAACCGAAGAGTTTGGCTCACCCGAGCAATGAATGAGGCCACCAGTGTAACGTAAAAATGCTTTACTATGTACATTAAAATAAACAAAAATACATCAACCAATGTTGCCAATAACACTTGAAACACTCAGAACTGGTCCGAAACAAATACCATCAAATCTGTGAATGCCCATCACGTTCGTCAAACTAAACCGAGTGCTTTAAAAAAATCCTTCGCAACAGCTCAGCAAACAAATTCGAAACCCAATTTATTCATCGGCAGTTTTCCCGAATTTAATTTCAATATGTTTTTATTCGACGCTATTGGTATTAAGGTCACGTCTAAGGAAAACACGGTTCCACCTCACGATCCACGGACATACGCCGGGAAACTTTGTTTCGGTTAATCTTAAGCTTGGGATTTGGCCGTTCAAGGTAAGCTTTAGAATCGGAGATTACCGCGCTCATGAAGACTAATGATCAAAATGTTCTGATTTATTGAAAATATTATTATGCTAGCTGCCGGTTGAGAATAAGAAACAATGCATGCATTTGTAAGTGAACCAAAGGGTAAGAAAGATGACAAATCACGTAGCAGTTCATATCAACATAAATCAATAACCGGGTTTATAAATAGCCGGTTCCATTGTGTTTATTGTGTTCCCTCTCTCTCGTATCTAAGACGAGAGATATACACGGCGAGGGCACAAAGAATCAATCGGACACCGGCCGGGTTGTTTTCTTTTTCAATCAGCGAACGTCCTTTGAGAATTTACACATACACTTGGACAGGAAAATACCGAGTCTGCCACAGTCTAATAGATCTGTGCAAGCTTGATTACATACTGTTTGTATATGGATTCAGATTGTATAAAACTTTCTAGACTGTGGTTGAGGGTATTCTGTTTCGGACATACACTGGTTTGGTAGTTAGAAAATAAATCGAATATTGGAGAGTGGCCGAGACCGTCCGTTTTGCTCCTAGATTGAGTGTGGCTCTATTTTAATTCAGAGCGTCGTAAACGTTTAAGTACGCGAAAATATTGCCTAAGTACGTAAGTGCGAAAATATTAAGTACGGTCAATAGGTGCAAAAAGATACAAGGGAAAAGGTACTGTTCGAAAGCTTGAAGAACTACTTTATGCTAAGATCAAAGAGGTTAGTAAGGTTAGTAGTTCCGTTACTATTTCAATATTATTTAACATAATTGTATGTCTTCTTATCCCTTCAGGAACCCCGCCTTCTGGTGCCTTATGAAACAACGTAAAGGGACTACACGACACTTACATTACGGTGCCTAAGATGAAGAAAAAAATCAAAGACTTATGTACGCGATAAACAAAAACACATTGAAAAAAGTTGTATCCACATATTTGAAAAGAAACTGCCGTCCGACATGCGCTAAGTACGGCGACTCATCTCTCATCTCACACCGTGACAACTCTGCCTTCTCCGCTGAGGACTTGAAAGGTAAAATATTGGGTGCATAAGGCAGGGTGCCTAATGTATAAATTTTCATCTATTTTAATATGCATACGCCATTAGAAACATTCTTCACGCCATTTGTAATTTACCATTTAATTAAATGCCAGCAGTAGACCACAACGCACAAGTTTAACAACTGACCAGTCCACGTTACCTGCTTACCATTGGTATGTGGTGTGTAAATATCCTCACGCCTTCCATATTCGTATTATATACGTAGTATATTCGTATTCCGTAATACCCACACCCACCCACCCACACACCCACCCACCCACACACCCACAATATAAATATCAAATTAAATTATACCCGAATTGAATCTTTCATGGTAAGAATCCGTGTTGGCCTAGTGGTTCGAGTAGTCGAACAACCTGCAACACAAAGATTGTATATTTATATATATAGGTATATAATGGAGTGATCAACGGACATATACAAAGAACAACGAAAACCTGGTTTCCTCGCGGTAACCCAAAAAGTTTGTGTGGTTTATGCGAAATTCGTTTGGTGAACAAATATTCATTTTTTCAGGTTCGTAGCAGCACTTTGCATTGTTTTTAAAGCGGATGTCCTGTTTACTTTAGTTCCGGGCTGCGGTTTTATGACTCGCCTCATAATGTGGTGCGTGTGGGCCTTCGCTTTGGCTCGTGACTTCACTAGCGCTTTATTTTAGATAGTAAATTCGTACATGCCGCGGGGTTTGATAACTCAATGATTTGACTGTGATGATATCGAACACAATAAAAATATCTAACTTTGAATCATATTACATACATATCATCATGCCGAGTCCCTAACGGGGTAGGTAGAGAGTATAGAGCGCCAGTTCCTTCTAAACTTACATACATTTTTCGCTTCGTCTACATTCATGAGTCTCGTCATACATGCTCGTATCGTGCTTCATACATACGGTATCGAATCATAGTATATAAGCGTGTTACATGAATCTGAATCCGACTGTAAAATTTCTAGAGCTAAGTGTAAGGTTTCCTCGAATCGGATACTGTTATTAAACCCTAACTTACCGATTATTAGATTACTGATAGAAATATATTTATTAGAATTTTATATTTATGAGTAGGTCGAGTAGTTACTCGTATACAACTCCGCCACCGTGGCTTCATTATAAACAAATAAAATATACAATTCTAATCATTATTTACCTGCAGCACAAAGATTGCAAGTACGAAACCCGACTCTACCAATGAGTTCTGTACTTAAGTACAGTGATTAGTTTAAAACAAGTACAAGTTTAAAACTTGCGGTGTGACCACTAACCACTGAAAAAACCTGCATACATTTGAGAAGATATACAAAGGCGTATGTGTAGTCATGCTTGAGTAACGGCGAAACTCGCCATCTGGCACGTAGGCGCCTATTATATATCTTCAGCGGAAAGTTGTGGGCACGACCTACAAATATCTGCCTACCCCTTTGAATAATGAATAATATAGATATATGGAACCTAGCTGAGCAACCATCCTTAGCGCGCTGCGTTCCAGCGACCTCGCTCAAGATAAGTGAGATCAAGCTATTAGGCATTCACAAGAGCACATTTTATACATATACTAATGTATTTTGTTGCTTTACTTCGCATCGAAACTTGCGGACCCTCGTCCGCCCGTTCTATATATGGACAGGCCCTTCAGACATAAGCACCACTGCGCCATACTACGCCACAAAGAAATTCAAATCACGCGTTGGGAAAAGGCATCAATATTACTCTATAGACAAGTTCTATCGCTCTAGTAAAACTACTTTCGAGGAGTGGTAGGGAAATATGTACAAGTATTGAATGTCAAGTAATTGGTTTTTCATCAAATGTTTGCGATACATTACTCGTACTTTCATGATAATAAGTACCCCCAGTTCATTGCCGATTGATACTCGGATTGGTATCTCAGTTCTTAATTTTTTATCTTCTATCTCAGTGTGAAAATTTATCCAAGCGTCCAATCCCTCACAAACACTCGTATTTAAAGTATATTCATATTTAATGAATTAAGAAAATTTATAGAATTATTTGAGTGCTTAGCGGTCTGTGATAAGGAATGAATGTCAGTGAAGCGATCTGTTTTTTTATTGTTTTATTTTACTTGTCACTATCAATTATTTATTTAATTGCCTTATTTGTATAATTTGTCGAGATTTTTTACTGTTTAAAAATAAATAAATATGAATTTAACCTGAACTAAAATATATATAATATTATTCGGATAAGCTGACCAAACAAAGCAGTTCAAAATCCAGTGTCGGCGATTTGATGTCGGCTATGAATAAAATATCGGCCTCGACGTGCGATAGCTCCGACACGGCTCACTGATCTCATTGCCACCTTTCGATGTATTTCCCAGAGCCTTCGATTTTGGGCTTATTTTTCTCGATAGATTTTCAGCGAGACGCCGAATATAATGTGGTTTAACTTAGCCGTGGAGCCGTAGTTGCCGTATAGTCGCCTGCAACGCTAAGGCTATAAGTTCCAATATGCCGACTGTTCGAATGTTTTTTTATAACTTAATATATTTAACATGGAATAATCATATAAGGTAAGGTAAGCTTAATGGTGATGGAAAACATTGAGAGGAAGCCTGCACCTAAGTAAACCTCCAGCCAATAGAGGGGGTTGGGTGGTACACTAACATTATATATATATACTGTATACTTTCATGATTATTACTTTTATATTTAGATAGTAGATCTAAGGCAGCGATGAGGTATAATATATATTATTAACATAACACACCGTAGGGACGGGGATATTATGTCATAATCAATAAAATATAGGTGGTAGGAATTGTACTTGTAGCGTTATCATTTCCCAATAACAAGTCATCGTCATAGCTGATGACACTGACTTGTTATTATTTCCGATGTTATTCCCAACGGCGTCTCGGCGAGTTTATCACCTCGAGCCTTATCATTAACTGCGCGTCGTGGTGTCTTGTTCTCTTATTGTTAATGATCGGTAGTGGAATGGTATCGCTCATTATAATAACAATATCATCACTACCCACAATTTATGGTTGGATAGATCTTAAATGCGGATATCTTACCTGAACTTATAGGCTCTGCCTAGCTGAGGGTCTTATATTATATAATTAACTACTACTAATAATCAAAAACATGACGGCAAAGCTACCGCCGTATGTGTACATCTAGGCTTTTAAAGAAATAACGTTCACAGTGATAAAAATATGTTATGTGTGTTTGGCTCGGATAGAGTGACGCGAGGTACGTAATGCAACTTAACATCGCGCGTCTGAGGGCTGGATGGACGCCAGGGAACTAGGCAGAGAGCTGGGGGTCTGATAAATGAACAACCACGAATTATATCGTATGGAAAATATTATGAAGCAAGCATTAAAAATATGTAAGATCAGCGATTAATAGTCCCAAAAAGTTATTCATCTTCTTGATACGTGCTTATAATGTATATTTAATCGACTTATTTACACGCAAATCATTTTCAGTCCTCTCTCTACTTAAAGTATGGATTCAATTAAAAAAATTAAGCTCAGAATATAATATAGATTTGCCGTAGAACTTGAGCTCCCGGCCTAGGCGGCGTGTAGTGCACAGACAGAAGCGTTCCGTCACCGTCTCTCGACGTCTGCAATTTAATAACATTTCCTGGCGGAGCACAAACTTTATTAGCCGCTATAAAACCATGAATACGCGCTCCTGACGCTCCAGTCATAAAATAGTTTTTCCTAGGTTTGTTGCAAACATCGCAATCGCAGGCTTTGCATATACTCGGGCTTATGCTCATTTTTGTATAGCATTATCCCCGCAACATAAATAAATAAATTATTATTAAATAACTAATGTATTTTAATTAAGTTATTAAGACATGGAAAAATATTACAGGTCAAATAGCTGATATCCTGTTGTCACTACTGTAACTTTCGTAGTTTTGTGTATGAAAATAAAGTAAAAAGTATATTTTTTTATTAGCTTCCTTTCATTGTGCTCTAACACCAATTTGAGCAACTGTCCTATTTTCAACACAGAGAGACAACCTGTATACTAGGTAAGCATAACCTTCTGTTGAGTGGCTGGGTGTAATACTCATACAATATCTCATACTTCAATAATATAGGTTCAAATAATGTAATATTAAGTATGGCCTAGAATATTGGTACATTATATATATATATATATATATCATACGCAAGCACCGTTGGAACTGTATTAACAAAAGATTATATATTTATTTTATGAAGTTCCTTCGCGATATCATATTATCTTTCCATTAACATTTATGTATATTATTTTATTTAACGGAGGTTAAAATTTGTGCTGTGTTAAACTTGTTCAAATGGAATTCGGTAATAATTGTCTTAACAAAAAAAGAGCCGTGGTGGCCGAGTGGTTCGAGCAGTTGCCTGCGACGCAAAGGTCGCAAGTTCGAATCCCGACTGTACCAATGAGTTTTTCTGAACTTAAGTACAGTGATTAGTCACACCACGAGCTTTACGGTGAAGGAAAACATCGAGAGGAAACCTGCATACGTCTGAGAAGAAATTCAAAGGCGTATGTATGGTCGTGCTTGAGTAACGGCGATGGACTCGCCATCTGTCACGTTGGCACCTAATATACCTCTGGTGGAAAGTGGGTGTGTGGGTATTACCTATACACCTCTGCCTACCCTTTCGGGGACCCTTGTGGGAAGGCGTGAGGATATAATATTACACCGCTGCAAAAACTATTTTGCCAGTTTAACGTAACTTTTATTTGATCGAGAAAGTTTTAGTGTCAATTATTAATTTCCAAACAACCGCTAGAGTATTTTTCTATGGTGCGACTCTGCCACATCGAAACCAAACTCGGCTACTATCAAAAGTATACCTGACTGAAAATTGTTGAGCTTTAGTTCGAACACTTTGAACACGGATGAACCTTCGAAACGTACATCAGCCGAAGCCTTCAAATACTACCTTTTACATTTCCACTAACATAAATCGCAATTTAAAAATAAAACACTAAGCGCAAAACTCTGCCAAGAAAGCTTTCACCGCAAGCATTTCAGTACATGCTTTAAATCGTTCCTTTGAGATATGAAACAAGACACACGCAAATGTGAACCAACATGTGCTGTAGTCAAACTTCAATTTTCTTTGACAAGTTCAACTCATACTTATAGTCGCCAAGGAGATTTCGACTCTATTACTAAGCGTTAAAACATATTTTATTAGTTTCACTGAGGACGCCTTGGCTTGTCATTGGTCCCAGCAGTGGCATAGGAAGCCTGAACATGTCTCAACCGAGTTGTTTATTGTCAAGAATGGTTGAGCAGTGACGTTTCCGCGGTTGCCGTCCCTTTATGCCTTGTGTTCCATTAAAGTCCTCTTAAGTTCATATTTTGAAGGTAAGTCAAATTAAAATGGCATTCAAACTTTGTGACAGAAATACACATATTTCATATTACAATATATGTATATATCTTACCTGGCTAATAGTTGATAAGAATAATTGAATATCAATTTCAACCACTTTATACAGTTTGGAGAAAAAATAAAGCCAGATAAATGTGAAATAGAGGTCAATAAAATATAAGGGCTTCTGCAGTGGGCCGCACTAGACTAAGTACCTCGAGTCCCGAATGCCAAACATTTTATTCTTTCCGATCGTTTAGTGTCGCCAGCAAGGAAATATGACGCACTCATGTCGATACACTTTCGAAGTGTACTTGCTTTGTTGATTTAATCATAATTTTTTGTTTGTTTACTGCTAATGTCGAAATTATAATTATGTTGTATTTGCATGTGTAAACCTGACTTATTATAATGTTAATTTTGTATGCTACCAAGTTTAAAGGCGGAAAATAATTATCATCCTAGTGAAGTTTAAATCGATCTAATGACTCGTTAGTTCAGGATGCAGTCGTGGTGTTATTATTACCCTAACCCTTCTCGCGTATCTAAGCAGGACACCTAGTTCATTAGTTCACTAGAGCATTCCAGGCCATCGAAATCTTATGTGTTCGAGAAATGTGCCCAAGAAGTTATGTCATTACAAGCAATGGCTAAGGTGAACAGAATGGGATTTGGCCTAGGGGAGGGAGGACACGGTGAGATGTAAGTACTAGCCCAATTGGGCAAGTACTAACCTAACCTTCTTTAGCCTAGTACCTCAGGAGAGGAAATTTAGAGTCGAAGCAACTACACTACACTTAAACGTGATATAAAAATAATTTACTTTGCATTAGGTACGCATTGATCAAAGCAATTATTAAAATGCGTCACTTGGAAATCCGCCCACAGTATTATTATCTGAGCTCAGATTAATGTGTTAATATCAAATATTAAAAAGACCTGGGAATTCAGTGGACGATCAGGTTTTGAAACTTTTTATTTTCTCTCTTCGTGTTATACTAAAATTTTATACGGTAACTGTATCAGAGCTTTTATAGCGTCTCAGGAGCAATATTCAAGGTGTGTCGAGTTTAATAGGTCATTTTCTGCTTTAAATTGCTCTGTGCTTCCGGCTATCTACATTTGGTTGGGTTAAAAATACATCTACTAAATTGTGAGCAAAAACTACAAATAACATTTTATGTGGTGTTGATAATTTCTAATGGATCCAATCTTTGCCTTTTCGTATTTTTCCGGTTATTAACTTTCTGATTCCTTGTTATTTTAAAATTATTTATTATTTATTATTCATATTATCTGTAAGCCTTCCCACAAAGATCTCCGAAGAGGTAGACAGAGGTGTGTAAGTAGTAGCCACATACCCAATTTTCATCGGATATATATTTTATGCACCAATGTGAAGGTGATATGGCGAGTTCATCGCCGTTTCTCACCTTTGAGCTTCTTCTCAAACACATTTAGAATTCCTCGCAATTTTTCCTTCACTATGAGCTCTTGATGTGATGAGTTATTATCACATCATCGTCATCATCAGCCCACTCTTTCTAGTCCCCTGCTGGACATAGGCCCTCCCCTAATGAGCGCCATAGCGCCCTGTCTTCAGCAGTCCTTCGCAAATCGTCATCCCACCTGGTCGGAGGGCGTCCTACACTACGTTTGCCTTGTCGAGGTCTCCACCATTATTACATATATATATAACTTATAGGTATTATTGTTCTTTCTTTTAATAATTATTTAAGAGTATTAGAGCGTCTGTATCAGCAGCTCCTCCAGAAAACTGGAGCCATTTACATAAACTAGTGTTTTCGTTGCTAGTGAGTGACATTTCTAAATATTTTTATGGATCTTTTAGCCGACTGTGAAAATAATCTTAATAAAATGTATAAGTATAACCACTTAAACGTATGTGAATACGAATGTGCCATATATCACCTCCTTTGTAAGGTGAACTGAAAATAAAGAGACGATTTCAGTGTATGTTACTGGACCATTAGCCGACGGTTAAAGATGTAAGACCCTGATTTATGTACTGTCAGATATCAAGACTAATGACCTATTGTTTGCCCTCAAGTTGCTTCTTCTTAGATGTAGTGCAAACTTTCCAAACGTGAAAGCGGTTATGCAACTAAAAAGTTTGCTTCAAACATTATATTAACTTTAAAAATATGCATACATACCATCACGCCGAGTCCCTCACGGGGTAGGCAGTTCACGCCAGTTGTTTTACGAATCTCTTCATTGCGGATTCGATCTAAGATCGTTACTCCGCTCATTTTTCGAAGAGATCGCATCTCAACTGCATTTTAGCTATTTTCATACTTCCTCTGTCATACCCAGGATTCGCTGCCATACAATATAGTAGACACCAATATCGCGTTGTGGACAGCCACTCGAGCATTCTTGCTCAGACTTTTACTGCCCATCAACGACAATATGGCCCCATTCACCTTATTACCGGCAGTTATCCTTCTTTCAATGTCTTTTTCATTTAAAAATATAATATACCATTATTCTACATAGCTAGGCTACATACATACAATCTGCCTGAGAGTAAGTGGTTACCACAGCCTTTGGATGCTTACAATATCGGAGGCATTACGAGTGCAATGCCAACCCTTTGACGCATGGAGCACTTATGATCACAGTTAAAGCGAACAGTATGGAGTTCTTCAAGGAGGCTATGAAATGATTCCCGTAGGGCAACTCTACAGGAGCGAGCAAAACGTATGATGTTGCAAGTATCCATAGGCGGTGGTAACCGTTTACCATCAGGCGGAGCACATGCTTGTTTGCTACCTTAGTGTGAAAATCAAGTTGTTTGTCATTCCCTTGGCTCTTAGTTCTCTAAATGCAGCCATTCCTTGTGCAGAACTTGATACCTTTGATTGCAAAATTTTGTTAAGTTCCGCGAATCTGCAAATTTGTACGCCAGATTCCGCTGTGATTCCGATTCTTAACT
The DNA here is from genome assembly GCA_945859725.1 of Drepana falcataria. NCBI lineage: Eukaryota > Metazoa > Arthropoda > Insecta > Lepidoptera > Drepanidae > Drepana > Drepana falcataria. The sequence continues at coordinate 354,034 of OX243937.1, forward strand.
ACTTATTAAACACCTTCCCAGGAACACGAGATAGAGTAACAGGATAGCCTGCAGACGCAAGCTGACATTATTCGCACAAGGCATATTATTTTTAGAGTTAAAAAGAGTAATTTAAGTTCATATTGCTAAAGTCGCCATATTAAAGTTATAATACAATTGGTATCAATTATAATGTAATGAGACCATAATATCAGCACATTAGCAACTGGTTGGGATTAATGTGTTAATTATTAACGCTGTTCTGCCCTTTCGGAACCTATTAAGTGCTTTTGGGGCTTGGCGCAAATTACAATAGGTCACTTTTTAACACAATGTGACACTTTGGATTTGAAAGATTGACCCGAAATTAGTTCGCATAGTGGGTAGTCAGTAGAGGGATAGCAATAGTAGTTAATAATTCAGTAAACTTATTTCACACCAGACGGTGAAATAGAAAATCTATTTTAGATTTCATGTTGTCACTCCTTATTAAGTCTGCTGTTTTTGTTGAAATAATAAAATTGTTTCCAATTTAAAAGCGAGTTTTTGGAATTAAGCCCTGCGTCAAGACAATAAGTTTGACTGACATTAAGTAAAATAATGTGTCCACAAACAAACCACATAATTAACGAAATTAAATTCTAATACATGTTTGTAGGTAATTGTAAGACTGGAGATACAATAATAAAGGTTATTTTTCACTGGTGTCATAATTATGGTAAAAAGGTAAGACTAAGATGGCAAGATGCAAACAAGCATTTGGTCCGCCTGATAGTAAGCGTTTACCCACCCAAATTGGCATGATAAAACACATTCTTACTATGAAAAACATATTTTGGACAAGGACACAATGCAAGCTTTTCTCAAAACTTCTGACGTCTTAGCACATTACATACCCTCTCATCGGTAGAGAGGGTATGTAATGTGAATATAAAAAATATTTCTGTCATCCCGCTTCTTCCTCTGTCTTACATCCTCCGAGCATCTCATTGTATATGGGCTCGCCGATAAGCAGAAGCGATTAGGATCACTTCGAAAAGTTACGACGCTGTTTGCTCCTTTGACCGCCCCCGTTCATACGTTCCTGCCTATTTAGGTGCAGTGTGAAGCGTACCAGATTTCATTGCTAATGAGGTGGCAATGAAATCGTGATTAGCCACACTACGAGCTTTACGGTAAAGGAGAACATCGAGAGGAAACCTGCATACGTCTGAGAATAAATTCCTTCCTTCTTCCTTTGGGGACCCTTGTGGGAAGGCGTGAGGATATGTATATGTTCCCAATGCGTATTACTGTGTGTGCTTCATCAGATTCACCATCAAATAACTCTTATGTAGTTACTACCTGAAAACGATACATCCGGGATGTACGATACATCCATAATCATTTGTATTGGACATAAAGTTCTGAGATTTGTTAACTATATTCAGAAAGCTACAGTTTTTCTTCTGGAGTTTTAAATGCATATATACATTCAAGTAAAATATATTCTCTCGCTCTCCCACAAAGGTCCCCGGAGGGGTAGGCAGAGGTGTATTAGGTAGTACCCACTCACCCACTTTCCGCCAGAGATATATTTTAGGTGTCAATGTGACAAATGGTGAATCCATCGCCGTTACTCAAGCACGACTATACATACGCCATTAAATTGCTTCTTAGACATATATAGTATTTCTCTAGATAGTTTCCTTCACCGTAAAGCTCGTGTTGTGACTAATCTGTACATAAGTTCAGAAAAACTCTTTGTTAAAGTCGGGATTTGAACTTGCGATCTTTGCGTACCAGGCAACTGCTCGAACCCCTCAGTCACCACGGCTTTACGGCAAGTTTATTAAAAGACCAATTTAAATTACGTATTGTAAGGAGAACATTATGTCAAAACGAGTGGAAACTAATTACATACATACACATGGAAACTAATGAATAATTAAACTAAATTAATATGCATACACAGGGCTCTTGAGGGCAAAAAGAGATAGATCTGTTCAACTTTCGTACTAAAAATAAAGTTAGCGTAATATAACAACAAATATAATTGTATCCTATGATGTTCATTATATTACGTATGCGAAATTTTTTACTTTTTTATTTATAAAAAAAACATATACATGTAAAATATCACATGTTACTGTTAGCTATTTGTATATGTATGGCCATGCACCGAGAAAAACTCTTAGGCCTATAACAAGAGGTCTGGGGTTTTATTGACAACCATCGCAGTCACTGGCTGGACCAGAACAATATTTTATCCCCTACAATAAAAATCTATTGGCCATAGTTAGGTTACCCATAACGCAGGCGTCACATACACACGGATACAAAAACAGTATGCAAATACATCAAGCAATATAGCTGACATAAACAAAGATCGCGAAGAGGCTTCCGCGGAGAAAACAAAAAAAAACGTCGGAGGAAAAAACCGTAAACGTTTCATTGAAACACATAAAGGGCCGCATCAAAATTCACTTTGCTCGCAGGGCGGCGCAATAAAAGGCGCGGGAGCAGCAGTGATAAATAAAATAGAATGCCCGTCAATCCGATCTGGGGACGAGTTTCTCGAGTGCTGGTTACCCAGTCAGCTTTGTGGGGCTACATTGTTTGGGCTTCTCTGAATCACAGATTTGAATATCAGATGACTTTGACGAATAGAGCACTCGCAAACCTATATGTAGATGATAAAGCTCCATAGATGAAGACTCTCGGGGGTCGAGTTGTTCAACAACTCGAGACAAAGTTAGCAAAGTGAAGGTTGCGAGTTCATGTACTAGTTTTTTTTAAAGAACGGTCCTTTCTCACAGCCCTGTAAAGGACAATCTCGTACCATATCTACATATGAGAAGTAATAAAAAAACGTATAGACTCATCATCTAACACGCTTGCACCTAAATACACACCTAAAACTTCTGCCTACCTATTCGGGGACCTTGAGCGAATACGTCATGATAAGGTTCACAATGTTCGTTATAGTCCGAATAATCCGATTTTAGTATAAAAAAATCCTTTGTTTTATTCTGTTCGAAATAACCAAAAAGAAAAAAACACTGGGTATTGATGAATGAAGATTCGAAAATGTAGATTTTCACACAAAAATGATGAATGGTTTCGAAACGCGTACATAACAAAAATGTATATTTATTTAAATAGAAAGATCACTGCACTACCTAGAATTTGCAAGAAAAGTTCGGTAAATAAGGTATATTGTCAATATTCCTATGCAGACTGTCTTATGTAATAAACGAAACAACAATTATTGTTACCCAATAACAGGCCCTAGTAAACTCTTTGCAGACATATTTCGTAGGGAATAGTTTTTATAAACACAATAGAGTAACTAAACTTCTAGAAGTGGAAAATAAAGCGAGTTATTTGGCAAAATTTCAATCCGGCCTGTAAGCTATGGCCACGTCAAATTTAGACAAACACCAATTCCAGCCATGAATAAAACATGAAGCGAGTCTGTCGATCCTCTGGCTTCGATATACGCTACCGAACGCCGCACTAGCCACAACATCCACCCTCGCTCTTATTACAACCCCACAAGGTTTCTTTTGTTCCACTTTATCTCCGCGACATCCTGTGTCGAAAGTGACTCCAAGGACAGTAGTGCTAGGGTTATGATAATTTTTGCCCCTCATCCGGTTATTATTGTCGGCTATTAAATTTTCTCCCAGAAATGTTTTAGGCTTGATCTTTTTTCAAATGTTACTGGATTGTATGTCATAATAAAAACGATTTGTAAGATATTTCCGTACAAATATATTGAAGGAAATGTATTTATTGGAAAACTGATATCGCTACGCTACAATATAGCCTCTGTACCTCGGATATATTAAAATGTATGATAATGTTTCATTGGCTTTAAGCTTCTGCTTCAGCTTCATCTTATTAACTATATATATCTTCACGCCTTTCCGCAAGGGTCCCCGAAGGGGTAGGCAGAGGTGTATAGGTGGTACCCACACACCCACTTTCCGCCAGAGATATATTTTAGGCGCAAACGTGACAGATGGCGAGTGCATCACCGTAACTCAAGCACGACTTACATACATACATACGCCTTTCAGTTTCCTCTAAAAAATATGCAGGTTTCGTCTCAATGTTTTTCTTCACCGTAAAATTCGTGTTGCTACTAATAAGTTCAGAAAAGCTTATCGGTACAGTCGGGATTTGAACTTTTATGATGAACTACTCGAACAACTGGCTGAAATAAATTCAGGCAACTTTTTTTTATTCTTTTTTTTATTAACAATACAGTGCAATCAAATTATTGCTATCAAACAGTTGATAGTGGATACTATTAATTCCATTTTCTTCCATCACTCATGCTTATCACATTGAGATTGATAATGGTAGGTACATATACTTTCTACCGACCGATAAGAGTCTAAATACCAAAGACCTAGTATATTTCAACGTCAGTACAGAAACAAACTCCAGGTAACATTGGCGATAGCATCGCAAGCAACTTTGTTAATAGTTGCTCATTACGGGGAAGATAACAAGTTACTGCACGATTCTCTGTGATGTAATGTAGACTTATGGACGTGTGTACAACATTCTCTTTTGATTTTATACATTATAATATAGTCGGAAACAATGTATACTGATATTACATTATTATGAATATGACAATAAAAGGAAAGACAGTCTAAAAGTCACTGCTACAAAAAATCTAGGTGTACTTTAATTTGTTACTTCAGGAAGTTAACGTTAAATATTTCTTAAGATCATAATAAGAGATAGGGATAAAAATATAAGAGTCCATGGAATCAGAACGAAGCAGGAACATTTCTCCCCCAATAACTCTATCAGTCGCCATCGATGGCACTGCGATAGCAGCCAACTATAGGCCTCGAGCAATAGTTAACAATGCCAGCGATCACTATCGCTGAGCGATGTGAGCGGCTCACGCGACTTGCGCGCCGGCCCGTGCATGCCTCTATATCGGAGGCTTTTTGTGGCCCCTTATTTCAATGTTTATGTTTTCATTTAGCTTTCTTAGTATGTTATTTATATTCACGGTTTCTCGTGCCACCATTAGACTGCTGGTGTTGTACTTTGGCTAACAAATTCTGTAGTATAGTATGCATATAAAGAGTAGACAAACGAATGATCATTTGACAGAAAGGTGATCATAAAATGATTTATAGACGTTATAGGCATCCACCGCTTCAGTGTTCTTGAATTATGATTGCTGATAGCAGGTCATGACTCCAATATAACTAATCTTAGGAGTCAGTAATGATGATAAAAAAAATGTTTTATGAAATATAAACGATTTAAGACTGACTTTCCTTCAATTGTAATTACAAATACATACGGATTACACATTGATACGGATACATACGGAACAATTCTTGTACCACACAGTATATACATAAATATATATAATTATTTTAAACGTGTTTTTGTCACCTTCTAAATGGTTGGGCCGATTTGGATGAAATTTTGGGTGAATTTGTGAATGGGTCCCTCGATGTTTTTAAGATACTATTGGACCCATTAAGTGTTGCTACTTTGATTGGTTCACCCAAGCGAAGCTGGTCTAGGCAGCTAGCATATATATACACACATATATAAATACATTTGTATACTATTGTATAAGTATTACCTATCTTATATACTTTCAAAGCATACATCGTAATGCACTCGGTGGTGTCGCGCAGCCGGCACAAATGTGTTCGGTCGCTATCGACATTTCAACAATCTAAGTATACTTCAAAAGGATCTCACCACTCGCACGGAATGTCATATTTGTGGTATTATCCGCATATTCCACAATCTACATACGACTCGTATGCAGGAAATTTACTAATTCTTTAATATTACGTGTGTTAGTCTAGAGAGAAATGGTGCTCTTTACTCTCTGCATACCCCGTTAGGTTAGCCTCGGCGTGATGATATGTTGATGATGATGATAGCATACATATGTACATAATATTATTATGTAATACATATATGTAAGAAATATACATGTAGGATACACATCGAGATACAAACAGATGTAGAAAATTTACACATTAGTTTACAAGCCTCATAATTTGCCTACATATCTTGCCTCATGGATCCCCAAAGGGATACGCAACAATATAAAAAAAAACTTGAGAGGTGTCAAGGGACACCCGGATGGAACGAAGTTCAAGAAGCACACGTCACTCACACGGGGGTTGTAAATATACAAAAAAAAGTGTCGTGACAAAAAGTGTCGTGACAACTTTGCGTAAGAATAGCCCCCTTTCACAACGTGCGAAAAAAAAAGTTTCGTGACAAAAAGTGTCGTGACAACTTTTCGTAAGATTTTTTTCCGTCTAGCCCCCTTTCACAACGCGCGATAAGGAACTTCGTTCCAACAGGATATGGGTCTTTGTGCATATCTTGTAAAGATCTCATGCTATTATCATGGATACAGGGATTAAAATTGAAACATCTTAATGTTAGTTGAAATATTTCTTGTCGTAATTAAGTTAAGTAAAATGCATGCTTAAAGCAAGCTTTCGTTCCTGCACTTAAAATATGTTTTTTCTACCTTGTGGTGGCAACCTAGCACGCGACCTGCCTGATGGTGAGCGGCTACTTGCACGTAATCTCGTAACCCTAAAGGGTAAACCTCTCGATAACATTTGACTTCAACTAAAATCACTTCATTTGTCATTTATATCACGCTTTAATAAAGTATCATAGCATATTGAATATATAAATTCTCACGGTGAAGGAAAATATCTGGGATATACGTTTGAGAAAAAAAATCAAAGCGACGTGCGATGGACTCGACATCTGTCACGAAAGCATCAAAAATATATCTCCGACGAAAAGTGGGTGTGCGGGTACTACCTACACACTTTCGCCAACCCCTTCAGGGACGCTTGTGGGAAGGCGTGAAGATATTATTATTATGAAGATATTAATTTTTGTGTGTTGCCATCAACTATACGCGGCGAAAATAGGTCTGACCAAGTCTCGGTAATTTAATTTAATGTAGCGAGTAAAGCATTGTTGGACATTATTATATTATGCGAACAAATTGCTCATTTTTTGTTGGAAAAGTTGCATAATTTCTCTACGACTTTTCTTAGAAGTCAATAAAATTGTACGTGGAGGGAAATTGGCCGGAGTTTTAAAGTTGGGTATCGAATCATTTCTGCGCCGGTAGGTTTCGCTAAGGCGGCGCTTTTTTGAGGTGGGGGTGTAGTGTCGAGAAGAAAATACTTATTCCATATAAGGCAGGATATTGTATATAAGGTCGGGAATGTCAGGCACAACAGGATTTCGCATTGAAAGCAGAGCTGCACCCTAATGGTTGTACTTCACAATGTATGTATTTTATACCTTATGCTCGAAGTAATACTATGGCGATGGTTCTTTTTATTTTTCTAGGTCTTACGGTTTCTATTGAGGTATTTCCCTAGATAATTTTGCAGTTTTCAAGAAGTGTATGAAATATTTTTTTACATGTTAACCCTTGGTGTTGCAAGCATCCATATGATGTGGTGACCGCTTACCATCCGGTGAGCCGCATGCTTTTGGAACGAAGTTCCTTATCGCGCGTTGTGAAAGGGGGCTAGACGGAAAAAAATCTTACGAAAAGTTGTCACGACACTTTTTGTCACGACACTTTTTTTTTTCGCGCGTTGTGAAAGGGGGCTAGACGGAAAAAAATCTTACGAAAAGTTGTCACGACACTTTTTGACACGACACTTTTTTTTTGCTGTATATTTATAACCCCCGTGTGAGTGACGTGTGCTTCTTGAACTTCGTTCCATCCGGGTGTCCCTTGACACCTCTCAAGTTTTTTTTGCCACCTTAGTGGCTTACAATTCAAAATGGAGCTGCCAATCCATCGACATCGATCTATCCAATCGAGTAACGTCTATAGTAATTCTCGTATCACTTAAATCACGTCTTTCAATTTATACAACTAAGTTCCGACCTAAAAGATATAAGATAAAGAATAAATAACTTTGTGAGTGAATTAACGTTTTCTGAAAGCATACGCCCCAGGCTATATTAGCTGTTGAACAACAGCGCGTATTTGCACGCCTTGAGTCCGCTGCAATGCAAACAAAAATATTAAAATACCATAATGCTGTTGGCTCAGCTATTCAACACGAAATTGAAATTATTCACTGACGTTCGAAAGCTGAGGCGTCGGGCCACTGCCTGCGGGGATATGGGCGTAGCTGACTTTGCGATATATGTTACTTATATCGCTCGAAATAAATTGATCGCAAATAAAAGACAATAAGAGTTATTTTGTCAATAAAATTGCTACTTTTTCGCTCTCAGTACAGAAGAAAGTACTAATGTTGTAATTATACAAGTAGATCACACAGCCTACAAGCTACAGTACACAAAAAATATATAATTACTTCAGTATAAGGTCCCTTGTAGTATTCATTTCGTATTCACATTTATGTAACTCAGTACGAATCAATTACGTTTATTACAGGCCCAGCCTATTTTACGAATTAAGAACAACTGTGTACAATGTATTTTCTTTGCGTCAACTTTTTTTTATATTGGTAAACGGTAACCGCAGTCTATAGGCCGTAGCAACATAGGTACATCACGCAAGACTGCTTTAACCACATTATTTCCTCTCTGTATGTACGCCATTATCACTGACAAATTCTGTTATTTTTTACCGATGCCAATTTATCATAGCTCCTTTTTCGTTCATATCGCGTACCTACAGTTGAGATATCCTCTCTCAAATTAACCTGAGGGCTCGGCGGAGGGTCCTGTATTCACTCTGAAGTATCTATTAAATTATTTAGAGCCGCCCTCCAAGGAGATTAAAGAAATTCCCACTTTTGATGTGAAAAATTAAGTTCCTATTTCTAGAAATGAGCATAATTCTTTACGATATTTTTTTTCGCAATTATAGCCATATATTTAATGTCTACTTCTATGACCAGCCTTCAAATTGTGATTATGCATAGATATAACGATTAAATAAGTTTAAGTCAGTAGTCCTGTTGGTGATGACTCCTTGAGACTCTTTTCTGCAATAGCCGTGTGATATTCATAGAGTAGTTAGTACAAGTGTAGCATACATAGCAGCAGTAATTGTATACCTACTTGCATACATATATAATGCCTCCGTGACGGTATGCCGACCGTCTGCTCTAAGCCAAATCCTACGATCGGCGTAATGGTAAACGGTTAACATATTGTTACGAGCTGGGGTTCGGGATAATTTAATGATAGCCGGTGGTTACACTTAAACGACATTTTATTCTATACACAGAATAATTCCGGAAACTTGCACGATGAATCCTTACACTATTCGCTACAATTCTATTCACTATAACACTGATCACTACAACACAGTACTAGTAAAACACAGTAAACCCTAGGCACTGAAACCCTTCTACTCCGTGTACACTACAACACAGTAATACGACGACCGTCTGGTCTAGTGGTTAGAGCTCCTGACTGCGAAACTTGAGGTCGCGGGTTTGAATCCCGCTGAGGGCAGATATTTGTGTGATGAACACGAGTATTTGTACCTTAGTCTTGGATGTCTTATGTATTTAAGTATATATCTATCTATATAAGTAAATATATCGTTGTCTAGTTACCATAACACAAGCTTTGCTTAATTTGGGACTAGGTCAATTTGTGTGGAATTGTCCCAGGTATTTATTTTATTTATTTATTAATAACAGTAGAACACAGTAAACACTAGACACTAAAACACTTCTACTCTGTGTACACTACAACACAGTAACAGTAGAACACAGTAAACACTAGATACTGAAACACTTCTACTCTGTGTACACTACAACACAGTAACAGTAGAACACAGTAAACACTAGGCACTGAAACACTTCACTAACACTGTAACACTCACTATAGTCACCGACAAAACACTTGTGATCACTCGCACTGAACTCTACTCCGGAATCAACTGACTGACTAACTGACTAACTAAACTAACTCACTAACTAACTCTGACTGCCCGTGCCCATCGGATACCGCCTTATATATGGCACCGGCACGATATACTAGAAATCAGTGGAAGGTTCTAGACCGCCATTAAGATGTTCGTTGAATTGCCGTGTGGATGCATCCGCAGAACAATGGCCGGGCGACGAAAACAACTTTTTTACGTCCTTTCTTAATTGCCTCCTTTTGTCTATATTTCCGGCTAAGTGTTGTTGTTTCGCATGGCTTTCACACGGCAAGACCTCCAGAACCTTCCATCGTAACAATATTCTTTAGGACTTAGCAAAACTATAGTTGAGATATATCGTGAAGCTTAAGGGTTTGATTCACCTTGGGGTGGGATATTTGTGTGATGAACAAGATTAATTAAACGTTAGTATTTGTGTGTATGTGGGTAATACCTATACACCTCTGCCTACCCCTTCGGGGACCCTTGTGGGAAGGCGTGAGGATATCATATTTCTTGTTGGAACTTGTATGTTTTACTTTCTATGAGAACTTCTATGAACTTGTATGTATAAGTTGTAGATTTAAATATCGAGATTTATTTATATTATTGGTGTATGGGTATTACCTATACACCTCTGCCTACCCCTTCGGGGACCCTAGTGGGAAGGCGTGAGGATATATTATTATTATTATTTATATTACAGTGTGGGGATTGGGGGCAAATGTTGACAAACAATCTATCTATACCATCTCATAATGTACCGTCGTTGCTAAGGGTAGGTACACACGCGATGACGCGAGCAAACATTTGCCTGCCCACCGCACCACTATTGCCATGTCATTTTATACGTGTACACCGAACCTAACGCAACTGTCCACCGCAAATCAACGTGAGTGAGCGTATGCCCCAACTTTTATTCATGTAGGTATACAGTATATAGACTGTTGGTAATCAAGGCTGGGAATGTCCACAAACACTCATAACCATCGAACATTTCGGAAGAGACAGACAAATGTGGATGAAGCGAAAGAGCTCAGCAAGTTTCGAGGTAACTGGCGTTCGACTTCGAAGTCAAGTTCACGAATCGATCACTCGTGAACGATCAATCGATCACGAATCGATATTGTGATCGTTATACATAATACACATGGGGTGGAATCTATTTTTACTTGATAATAAATTAATTACCATAGTTTTAAACTAGGTACTACTATTTACAGTTCAATAAAGCATGTACTTAACTGTATTTTTTTAATATGAGTATGCATTATTTTACATATTGTAGTAATCCCGGTTAGGTTAAAGCATTATATAAATTAGCAAGCCAGTGTTTTTGTTTCGTTTACGTTTTACGAAAGCTTGCCTGCGCAAAAATGTTTATTTTATATCTCAATTAATTGAAGCTGGAAGTTTAATCCCGCATTCATGGCGACGACTTAATAAGTGAGTTGATTCAAATTGCAAAACTGCTAACTCGACAAGCAAGTCTGCCAGAGTGTGCGTTACTATTGCCACTGGGAATACAATATTTTTTTATCATTATTTGGTATGTATTGTGTATATTTCATCACCACATTCATGTGTATAAAAATAATCTTTATACTTAAAATAAGAAAACATCAGTTGAGGATATACATTTTATATGTGTATAAAATACAGGTACCGTAGTACCGGAACCCCACATTTCAGAGGTTTTGTCAAAACTAATGGCGTGATTGACATTATATTAAATACCTACCAGTATGTACATAATATATGGATCCACAATATAATGCTACATTGGTCCATCCATCATAACGCGCACCAGTTCACCTCTGAGTTCGGAGGCAAAACAAACTAGTTAGACACACACTCGACTCGCTGTCGACCAGTTTTTGTCTAGCAATACAAAGCTAGTTTCGGCATCGAGTTTAATTTCCGGATTCACTACATTTGTACGAAAGACACATGACCAATTTACATGAAATATGACAGATATTTCGCGCAGTACTTTACGCAATGAACCTTCTCGTAAACATCAAACAGGTGCTACATTTATTCGTTTCACTAGACAGCATACATTATGAGAACTGATAACTGAAGTTGAATATTTGCCTATTCAACTTTACGACTCATTACCAACTTAATAATACATGTGTAGAAGTCATCACGCCAAAACCCTCAAAAGTACCTAGAGAACCTATAGCGCCAGTTTTCTTTCATCCGCATTCATCAGTCTCTTCATACGGGCTCGACGTTTTTTAAGTAATCTTTACGTTCTGACCCTTGAGTTTGTTGATGAATATGATCAAGGAACTCTTATATGGGTTTTATAATAAAACCAATCGTGCAATTGGATCTTAAAATATTAAAGAGAAACGAAGGTAATGTGCAATTGAGATACAACTGAACGAAGTATTTTGCTGGACATCAAACGGCACGCACCGGTGACCGATATGATTGAACGACATGAGGTGAGTCAAAGGGCAAAGCCTGATGCTAATCAGAAAACTAGCCCTTATGGTACAAGTTACAAGCCTGTAGTGAGTATATTTTTGTGACTGTTTCGTGCTGCACTGAGCAGTTTGTTTAGATTCATAAACCTTTTGGAATATTATCACACCTGAAAAGGATAATAATAAAAAAATCAGGTTTCCAGGTCACAGGCAAAATATTACTCTTAAGTCTAGGAACAGTAGAAGCGGTAAAAGAGTCAAATTACATTATTGAAATGAAAACTTAGCTCATTCTACTGCACGCGGAATGCAATTAAAAATCTCTTGTGCCCCGTTTAAGTAAAGGCCCGAAAATCAAGATCAAATCATTACGATACAAACAGCATTAAGTAAAATAGTATGCCAGTGTGGGTAGGCAGCATTTAGATATTCTTATCATTAAGATATTATATATCTAAGCGCCTTCCCACAAGGGTCCCTGAGGGGGTAGTAAGTGTAGGTAGTACAGTTAATGGAATTTAAATAGAGTAAAGAAGAAACGCTATAATCTATTGCTTTAGACGAGTACCCACTTACGTAGAAGGTCTCGCGGTCAGTCCGGGATAACATCACGGGATGGTCACAGACCGGATTCCCAGCGGGCTTATTGTAGTAGCAAATTTAATGGAAGGCACACACAATTTTACGTCGCCAGAGCCTATTGTGATTTGTTCGAATGGCCGTACCTTGTAGGATTATGTGGGGTACCTTTAGTCGATGTTTCGAGTACACGTTTGCTTTTCATGCGTGGATATGATTATTATGACCACGCAGTTAGTTGTAGAGGTATGTATGTAAGTTTAAAGAGTGTTGATTGTAGTGTAGAGAGAAGAGAGAACTGGCACTCCCTCCCTGGCTACTCGCTCTGATATGTTTGTATGTATGCAGTTAGTTTGGTAACCTAGCTCTTTATACAAATGGTCTCTTAAAGTCTGATTTCATAGTTCATGGATTGCAGTACAATGATGAATCAGAAAATACAATATGCCTTCTCCGAAGGTCCCACGTTTCCATCGAAAATAAATGCTGGTGTAATTGTAACTGACTAAGATTCTGATGCAGATTTCCTCGCGATATTTTCCTTTATCGAATAGTTTTGAGCGTGTAACTGAACGTAAAAAAAATTACTACCTATGTCCTGTGCTAAATCTCGGGAACACAAAGGATATATATAAACAAAAAAAACAAACATGTACTAATAAACGCATTAAATAACAATAGAGTTATCCATACATGCCTTGTAGACAATCCTGAACATAGCAATCGAATCCCTCAACAAGAAGTAGGAAGGCACTCAATTTCGTTTAAAAGTTACGTCTTTACTTCTGCTATCAATTGAATACTTATAATTCTTAGTTATCCTTAGAAGACGTGGCGAATGATACTGAATTCTCCAGCCCGCCGATTCCGTAGTAATATTAAACAAATCAAACGTACAATATTCGCGTTTATTTACATAGGTGCCATAAAAGGCAGTTTCGATTCATGGGCGTGCGTGCGTGGCGCCTCATGAATAATGCCATCCAACGGGCTGGCTTTAATCCCGTTTTTAGACGATTCCAACTGTGTTAAAACATAAGCAGATATGTCATATGCAATTTATCTAGACAGGAATGACAGAGTAAATCAAATTGTCACCTACAAAGATGACATTTCAGGCTTATCTAGTCCTTGATAATATCCACAATATATACATACATAGATATAATAAATATTATAAAAAAATAAAACTTATAGTAAGCGGTTACCGTGGCCGATATACGCATTGAATACCAGAGATATCGCTCGCACGGTGTCAAGGGTTCAATAAAACTGTTTGCACCATTTCGTAAGTGGTATTAAATGTAGTGGAGCTCCGTAAGAGCTCTTGAACTTTCAAAAAAGAAACTTGCGAAAAATTAAACAGTCTGAAACCTTTCGAAACTGCTTAAGGCTTTGAGTTTGAAAAGCCAAGTTCGCTACAATCCGGCGCTAACGAGCTCTCGACGTAATTAACTATTTGTTTTTAAGTCAAACAGTCAGAGTCCTGACTTGCTAGTATGCGGGGAGTTTTAAGCTGCTTGATGTGTGCAGTTTATGATCATTATTTTGCATCGAGGGTTGTCCCGATGAGATGCTGTTGTCATACTTTTGACTTTACTAGACATTATTAGGGACAGACATTATATACACTAACAGCAAAATTAATATTAAACGAGTAAGATTTATAAAAATTTCTACCAACAACACTGTCGGACAATCATCGGGCCTGATTCCTCCAAGCAGTTACCACTCCTATAGACCAGCTTGCAATACCAAGAGTATCACTTGAGCGTTGCTCACACTGCAAACATCTTTTCCCGACCTTGTCAAACTGAAAACCGTACTCTACTGGGAAAAAAGGTTACAAGACATTATTAAGTCTTGTAAGACGACAAATGGCACGTTTAAAATTAAGAAAGTAGACTTAGATTCGATCTCAGCAGACACCAAAAAATTTATATTGAGTCATATAAAGATGTGTTTGGTGTACTTCAAAGGCTGTACAAGAGCGTACCATATACCTAGGGCATGTTGTATTGGGTTAGACTTTCATAACTACATGTTTATAAAACATTCTTGTCGCGCGCCGCGTCTGTCTGTCTGACAGCCTGCTCACGATAAACTCAAAACTATTTGAACGAATTTTCATGTAGTTTTCATATATAGGCCAAGCGATTTAAGTGGAAGGTTTAGGTGTACAATTTGATACGGTTTATATCAACAGCTTGAAATGAGCTCATGCGACCCTACGACGGATAAAACAATATTACATTACAAAGAAGCACAAAATTACACGTATAAATTTAGGTATTATTAAACAATATTGTCATCCCCGTTCAGACGAGATTTGAATGTGAAAAATGCAGTTAAAAAGATTTTCCAAGAAAATAAACACGCCATAAAAGAGTATAAACACCTTAGAGCGGCAATAAAGGTAAGATCGCGGGAGTCAAACGTGCGTGCCTTCCGGAATAATATATAGCGGCCCGTACACAACATACATTAGCTGCTGCGGCTTTACTCTGCTGCGAATGAAGCGTTTAAACCGACTGCATTCAAAGTTGTTTATAACAAAGTGTTATGGTGAGTGTAAAAATAAAGAACTTATTGTAGCTTCACACTTAATTTATACTAAAATACATTAATGCGTACAAAATAGGTGACGAAAATTCACAAGCAAGTATTGTCAAGAAATAACTCGTCAGACAGCTTTGTTTAGACACAACTGATTTAAATATAACCTACTGTCTGTATGAGCCTTAAGGAGGCTTTGAAATTCTGAATCTCAATTTGAGTAAATAAAGTCGAGATCATGTGGGCTGTAATTGACTATAATACAGATAAGTTAATATATACGTTATATAGAAAAGCAACGGTGATAAATTGACCACCTGTATTATTGTTCTCGAAGTAATATCTGATCCTAATTCGTCAAAGACCCTTCCAGGTAGGTGTCGAAATATGAATGCACCTATAATAATAATCGTCGTCATTAATTTCACAAAAAGAAAGTTGTCAAGCGCGTAGCATTACGGCTACGATTGCTACACGCGTAGCAGACGAGCTGCGAACAACTTTTCAACTTGAAAAATGTACGGTGAAAAAATAATTTATGGCCGTGTTTCCGCATTAAGTGGTTCCCTGACACATACATTTGCAAACGCAATGTTTCCGCGCCTGTAAATATATAATTCGGAGGACGGCTGCTGCGGTCGTCTACATCAATCCATTGTTTGCTTGCACGCGAACAAATTATGCTTGAATAATTTTCGCTTCCCGAATCTAGAAACACTTGAATGTATTCGTGAAAATCGATATAAGAGATTAATTAACCAGTATTAACTCCCTTAAGTCATGAGCGGAGACACGTACGTGATATTAAATGTGTCCATAGGCTTAAACAAGCGCAGAACATAATATACCTACATTTCCACATTTGTTGTACATAACGAACATGTTATCCGAATTAGATGGGAATATAAATTTTGGGCCGTGGTGGCCGAGTGGTTCGAGTAGGTAGTTGTAGGTAGTACAAAGATTGCAAGTTCGAATCCCGACTGTACCTATGAGTTTTTCTGAGCTTAAGTACAGAGATTCAATTACATTAAGTGTCACACCACGAGTTTTACGGCGAAGGAATACGTCGAGAAGGAACCTGTGCCTACCTCTTCGTGGACCCTTGTGGGAAGGCGTGAGGATATATTATGTATGTATTATATTTTTGTGTCAATTTTGTCTTATACATATTATTATAAAGAATACCCGAACACGAAATCACTCAGAGCTTATTATTTTCCAAGCCAATAAACACCATTTCGATACTATCTTGGTAACTTTTTAGGGTAAATAAATATCACAAAGCTTGGCTCCGGATTGTAATGCTCCTGGGATGAGCAAAAATAAATTCACCAAGATTTTTCATCGGACGAGCCCTGACTGCGTAATTTGTTTGATGCGTAGTCTTTTGCGGACCCTTCGATGCAAAAAACAGCTGTTTTAGTTACATTCAGGTTTAATAATTGAGCGCTATTCAATCTCAGTTTTGTTCAGAAAATCATATTTTTTCTAATATACGTTAAGCAAAGAGATCATTGAAAGTTTAATTAAAATAAATATACAAATACATACATATCATCACGCCAAGTCCCTAACGGGGTAGGCAGAGAGTATAGAGCGCCAGTTCTCTCTAGACTTACATACCTCTTTCGCTTCGTCCACATTCATCAGTCTCTTCATACATGCTCGTCGGTTTCGAGTACTCTTAACGTTCCCGTCCTTGAGGGTCCGATCTATTTGATCCAGGTAGTTGGAACGTGGCCTTCCTCTGCCTCTTCTTGCACACACTTTTGCTTTGTATATCTGTTTCGTCAATCTTTCTTCACTCATCCTTTCTATGTGTCCAAACCAACGTAACATGCCTTTCTTCATCTTTACAATCACGCCCTCATTCACGCCAGTTGATTTGCGAATCTCTTCATTGCGGATTCGATCTAATATCGTTACGCCGCACATTTTTCGAAGAGATCGCATCTCGACTGCATTCAAGCTATTTTCATACTTCCTCTGACATACCCAGGATTCGCTGCCATACAATAAGGTAGGTACCAATATCGCGTTGTGGACAGCAACTCGAGCATTCTTGCTCAGACTTTTACTGCCCATCAACGCCGACATGGCCCCATTCACCTTATTTCCGGCAGTTATCCTTCTTTCAATATCTTTTTCATACTTTCCATCTCGTGTGAACATGCTTCCAAGATATACAAATTCATTCACTTGCTCTAGAATTTGCCCATTTACCGATATTGCACACTCGGTCACTTGTTCATCTCTTTCGAATACCAGAACCTTAGTCTTGCCAGCGTTTAGGCGCAGCCCCTTCTTTTCACCTTCTTCTTTCATTATGGTAACTAAATATACAAATAAAATATAGAAATACCTATTACTTCAATCGAAACGGTCACACAATCAAGTATCAGGACATGAGTGAAGTAATACTCGTATTGTAGCCACATTTACCACGCTGTTGCTGTCAGTCGTAACTTGTGCATCTTGTTCTTATTTTTATTATACAGCATCTACAAATGTAATATACATATAACATTTTGTTTAAATAACGAAAAATATTACTGTATTATATACTGTTTATAGGAAATTCCAGAATATACTAAGTATAAAAGGCAGAGAATGATCTCGTTCCAATTACCTAGATCAATGGCTCGGATGCTCAAGGACGGGAACGTCAAGAGTACTCAAAACCAACGAGCATGTATGAAGAGACTGATGAATGTCGACGAAGCGAAAGAGGTATGTAAGTCTAAAGAGAACTGGCGCTCTATACTCTCAGCCTACTCCCTTAGGGACTCGGCGTGATGTTATGTATTCTAAGTATACAGGTCTGTACAGTCTTTGAATTGAAACACTAAGTCGGCGCAAGCGAAAACGTACTTAAGTTGAAGAAATTGCACTTTCCATGCGAGCCTCCGGAAATTAGAGGCTGAAAGTGAATGGATTTCCTGAAGGCTGTACCGGGAGGCTTTTATTTAACTTTCATTGTGTCCTGGGCAAGTGTGAGCAATTGCCCCATTGAGCCTTTTAGCGAACGTTTAACTCCACTAGCCGGATTTCCTTCTTTTTTCTTTGTTGTTTTGGTAGTAGTGGAGTTGTTACACTATTGACGATTGAGAATACCCTATCGAAAAGCAACACGCATTTACCGAATAATTATAGATTCCGCAAACTCTCTATTCAGGAGAGATTGATCTTCGAATCTCCTATTGGTTGCAGTGATATATTTCTAGGGTTCAACAGAAGTAGGAGTTGATTACATTTAAGCACAGCTGCTATTCTTTCCAGCGTAAGGTTCACCACGCCTGAGTAAATAAGTCTAGGTATTACAAGTCCCCTTAGGCTATGGTTGGTTGGTATGGTAAGCTTCGGGTCGTGGTTGAGGAGGAGGAAGCATATCACCTTTCGGCTGACTCAAGTTCTCACCGGGCATGGGTGCTTCGGTTAGTTCCAAAATCGGATCGGTCGCGAACCGACGACGCAATGCCACCATTGCGGGAGTGACCGGGATTCCGCACAGCACATGCTGGAAGAGGAGAAAAAAAGAAAGGAAGAGAGCTCGGAGCGACGGACCCTGAACCCTGACCCTGGAGCAGGATTGGGCAAGACCTCTCCTTGCCAAGCGTAGTAGCGGCTATGCTAGCGGATAAGGAGTCGTGGAAGGCAATGGTCACCTTCTGTGAGTCAGTGATGTCCCAGAAGGAGGCCGCTGAGAGAGATCGAGAGAGCCGATCCGTCTCGGAGACAACGACGACGACAGACGCCCCCCCCCTACCGTCCGCCCAATAGCCAGGGCTTAAGAATTTCGGCTATGGTATCCCCTGCCTGTCGTAAGAGGCGACTAAATGGGGTTGACGGCCTTGCGGATAGTCAGGGTGGGGGCCCTGGCTGTCACACAACGCGGGCCAAGGATTGGCGGGGGTGCCATGTCGCTCGGGCTTCCGATGGCATAGCGAGGGTAGCAGGGGCGAAGCTAGGCGCCCCTGGGATGTGCTAAGGCAAAGTGCAGGAGGGCACTGGTGCGTTCCTGAGGAGATCCCAGAGCCCTCCTATATTCACAGAGGATGGCCACCGAGGGGGTTTTAGTGAGTAAAAATCTCACATAACCCGTTCGTCCCCCCCCCAGGACGGCGGGTACGTATAGAAGGTTTCCCCCTCGAAAAAAAAAATGGTTAATAATGCCGAAGGCTACGGATAACCGAACTAGCTGTAGGCTTAATTGTCGCATTGTTAGCGACAAACATAAAATATAAAGTGATAGATTAATTGATGTTATTTCTTCATTTAAAATTTATATGAGCCGTGGTAGCCGAGTGGGTCGAGTAGTCAGCACAGAGATTGCAAGTTCGAATCCCGACCAATCGGTTTTTCTGAAATTTAAGTACAGTGACTATTCATTAGCTTAACGTTGAAGGAAATAATCAAGAGGGAACAATATGCAAGTTTGAGAAAAATCGCCATCTATCGCTTACGATATCATTATGGTATTTTTTTTATAATTTGAATTTGTCCAATTAGATCCAAATCATATGAGTATGTCTCTTGGTTTAAATAAGCAAAACACATTTACACACGCGTCTGCTACGTAGAAAGAAATAGTAAAATCCTAATCCCACCCTGATAAATCTATAACGAATTTAAATAAACCTCGTTATCTGTACATAGAATAAAAATATATATTTAACGAAGTAACAAAAAGGCCGTAAGCCCTCGCTGGACCGGAAATTAGTATCTTCAGGCGTTTCTCGTGAATGGCCAGGCCGGAAGCAACGAATTTCCCGAGGCCCGAGTGGGCAACGCTATAATGCTACTAAATTAGATGGCGCATTACAGAATACCTTTTTAAGGAATTAATAGATTTAGATTTTACCAAAACTTAAGGCACTTAAAGAGCTCTGGAATCACTACAATTCAGAGCCCCCTAAAATTTGTCTAATTCCTTAAATCTATTCAAACGAAAACTGTTTTTTATTTATTTATTAAACTTACCTCATGACGGACATAAAAAATACGAATGTGGATGAAGTGAGTGAGTCTAGAGTATGTTCTACCGCTTGTATAACGAGATTGAAATAAGAGTGTTCTGACAATTGAATTGCATGATACCCAAGGCAAATTTTACCACCACACTTGCCAGCGACGGGGAATTCATCGCCAATAATTTGGAACCATAAAGGTTCACACACTGCACCGTTTCAAACGGAGTTTCCTTCCGCGAATGCTTGGGCTGAAGAATCAACTACCCGTTGAAATTTTTACTAAACAGAGTATAGTATACAGTTCTTCAAGAAGGGCCTGGCTGGTATTGCAAGCATCCATCCGTCGGCGTCCGCCGGTTACCGCTTACCATAAGGCTGGCCGCATGCTTTATTGTTAAATTTAAATTGCGTTTCCAACAGGAGATGGGCCTTGGACTATTACTGCTGCGCCTTTGATTAATGTCGGATTAAGAATAATAATATGATATAACTTACCTTATCTGCAGGTTTTCAGGTCGAAATCACGAACGTTTTACTAATGAATATTTGCCGCACGTTTCTTCTCCACTTGTTTAAACGATTATTCACGAAGCCATTACTCACACACACAAAAACTTACACGCGAAATTGGGTATAAAGTTAAAGGAATTTAATAAAAAAATCTCTCACATTTTTCTATAATCCGTTAGCATAGAAAAAAATTACTCAAATGAAATGTAAAAATCAACTTAAACAAAAGAATGCGTAGTTTGTTTAAATATCGAACGATTTTTTTAGACCGTGATGCGAAATAAAACGATGTTAGAATTTTAAAAAAGTTATGTCAAAAATTTATAGAAATCAAAATTCCAGCCAGTGTATACGCGTACTTTTTTTATTGTAACAATATGTTATACAGACAAAATTTAAAACATATAATCTTCATTATAATACACATATATAATCATGCCGAGTCACTCATGATTTTATGAGACAGAGATTTTATGTAGCAGTGATTCCTTATAGAGCATTTTTAAGTCATCAAATTGTGGAATTCTTTGTTTACACATAAACTTTTGCTTAATTAGTGCGTAAATAAACATTTTCCTTACAAAATGCCAAGATTTCGAAGACATATGGACCTGCAAACTATAACTAGAGACATAAAATTAATACTAGAGGGCCATTCACAGCATTCTGTGGCTTTACAGCTTGGATATTCACGTTGGGCCATCCAGAATGCATGGAACTGATTTGGAGAGACTTGGAGTATAACTAAAAGAAAAGAAAATCATAGAGGCTTATTTGCATTGATATACCAACGGATAAAGCCATAAGAGTAATATTTCAATTTGAGTTGAATAATGAGGGAAGCAATCAATTGAAGATTTTCCAACAAGTTGTCCCTAAGTGGAATTCCTATCATAATTAAAATTCCAAATGGAGAGATTTGTTACTCTCAAAGCGAGAGAAATTAAATAATCATCAGACAGTTGAATTCAATGGTTTCAAATAACAATGTTATTATCATTTGGCAGTTCAGTGTGGTGATTTTAAAATGTATAGGTATCTATGTACTTTCTATTTAATAACACGTCTTAAGTCTAGAGAAAGTTTATTTATGAAAAAATAAGCTTGTAGCCTTCCCTGATAGGCAGAGGTTTGTAGGTAGTACTCCTCGCCAGACATATATTTAAGATACCAACATGACAGATGACGAGTCCATCGCCGTTACTCAAGCACTAATAATACATCTTTGAAATTCTACTCAAATGTATGCATGATTCCTCTAGATGTTTTGCTTCACCGTAAAGCTCGTGGACTAATCACTGTACTTAAGTTCAGAAAAAAATATTAGTACTTACAGCCGGGATTCGAACTTGCAAACATTGTATTGCTGGCAACTCGTACTACTCGGCCAAAACCAACCGTGATGTGTTATAACAAAAATATATTCTGATTTACCGACCATTTCTTACATCTACGTATCAAATTACCGTACAGAAGCTCACAACTAAATGGCACTGATTGGGGTTAATACTCCAGGTATGTAAGGTATACAGACACACGGAATAGCCGTGCTGGCTCAAGTGGTACTGTTCGTCATGTGTGCTGCTGGTAACTCTGCTCAATATAAGTTTGACAACACACGATACTTTAGGTAGCTCTTTGGAATTTGCGCTGCACTTTTTATCATAAGAATGTAGACTTAATACATAATGTGTATGGGTATACGCATGGACGTCGGATGCCAATAAATATATTCATACAAATGTACGCCTATAATGTGATCCGAACAAAAAAGCTAATAACGTAAAATTCCAAGTTAATCGACACTAATCTGGTACATTCAGCTGATAAGGTATTACGGATTAATTTATCTAACTTTTCACTGACGCAGGCTCACAATTCCACTGGGATTTTGCTCTCCCAATTACGGACCCCACTAATTGCAAGCTATCTTAAGAAATGACGTTCTTAGAGATTGTTTTTAATGAAAAATTTGTTGGCCGCGATGAAGTTCCCTTTGGCGATCGTAATTACAATCATTTTTATTTCCTTCGAGGTTGTAAAGTTCAGATGGGAATTACTGAAAAAAAATTAGGAATTTAACTCAAAACGGTAGTAGAATTGTGCGCACCCATCCCATTTGTTTGTTTTGGATACAATACCGAAGCCTATAAATGTCTGTGGGTCTAGAGGGACCCCGCGCTCTCCTCTGCCTACGCTGTGAGGGGCTAGGCCCCCAGCCTCGTCATGATGACATATATCTGTGTACGTACGTAAGTTATAGTATTATAAGAAATTTAAATAATCCCAACATATATTATTTGTGGTTTTGATACCTCCTGTAGCACTCGAGTGTTATATGATGTAGGATCCCCGTTGGTTCAACAAATGGCATCAACTCCTAATAAATCAACTGAGCCAGTAGTGGTGAAACAGTTCCGCTACCTGAGCTCGAGTGAAATTTCTCCAAACAGTGCCCCGCAAATTTCTAGCGAGGCAGTTGCTTCTCGGCCGCCGCAGCCGCTTCTAGCATTTGCATCTCATTTGGAATGCAACCGCTGGATGTGGCGGCACATTCATTTGCGAAACCTGGATGCGGTACTTTTCGTGATACTTGACATTCACTGTTTGGTGGTCACTGATAATATGGATTTAAGGAAAGGGTCTTTCTAAGGTCACATACTCACAAAACTCACAAATTGGTACAAATTGGTTGGAGTACAAACTTCACATACTTATTATAATGTTTATCTTCACGCCTTCCCACAATGGTCCCCGAAGGGGCAGGCAGAGCTGTGTACAAGTATCCACACACCCGCTTTCCGCCCTTTAGAGATATATTTTAGGTGCCAACGTGACAGATGGACTTGCTATCGCCGTTACTCAAGCGCGACTACACATATGTCCTTGAATTTCTTCTCCAACGTATGTAGGTTTCCTCATGTTTTCATGACTCCATTGCACTGAACATGATTGGAATTATACTTTCTCCCATATATCGTACATCTTTGTTGCCTCGGGGGTCAAGCCACGCCATAAAACGTTCACCGAAGTGTCATTGGCATTAACGTCACGTTACATATAGGCTATGTACTTACCGTGGTTCAAATTATATATTTATAAATCTAACGGCGCATTGCGTAAATGTTTAGCTTAAATAAGTAGCTTTAACAATAAAGATAACAGGTATATAAGTCTAGAGAAAAGGGCGCTCTAGGCGCTCTAGTTACTCAGCCAACGCCGTGAGGAACTCGGCGTGATAATTTGTATGTATATATGAACAATTTTTTAAATTGTATGTATACATAAGATTAAATATAGGATGAACATGTGTTCTTATATGACTTATAATTATATCATATGTATGACACATAGATATAAGCCAATTATTCATTTAGACGTCCCAAAGTCCGTCTTACCAAACACAACCTTGTCCATTCTCATCCTAGACAATGCCATCATACATTAAGGTGGAGATTTTGCAAGCAATTTCCGCCCTAGCGACGAATGCAAATACGAATGAAATGTGTTATTTATCGCGTGAATTAGGAACCGTGGTGTTAACTGCCGTCGCTGGCGCTAGTGCCGTGCCTTACCGGCCGATTTGCATAACGCCACCAATTGTGGATCGGCCATTGTACCTCGGTTTTTGCCGTAATGGATTTTATATAATATACTTGTCTTGGTATTATCATATTTTATGGACCATAAAACAATAATTAAAAGCTTATCTATTGAAGGCGCTGTTATCTATCTCGGTATTTACAACGTGTTTCTCGTCATTTATAATGGCTCAATAAAAATTCATTGATAAAAAAATATATCAAATATATAGAAGTGCTAGTGCTTGATGCCGTTTCAGTTTTCAATTAGAACTTTAGTATTTTATGATACATGTTACATTTAATTAAATAAATATTAGTCGCCGCTCGTTAGTCTACCAAAAACAAGCATGACAACTTTAGAAAGTTTTTTTTGCATACGTCACTTGCTGATAACGATGCTTCGATTCAGAATTTGACTGATAACTATGATAGTGTAAATTTTTTGTTTTTCCGCCAAACGAAGCTGGGTGGGACAACTAGGTTAAGGATATAAAATACAGAGAATACAAATATTGTAATGTAAGGTATTGAGCGCATCATTCGCATATTCACTATTATCAGCGTATTTAAGCTTAACGCATGAAGCATATAATCGCCACTAATATTTTGTTGAACACAACCCTTACACACGGTTTAAAACGTACCCCGGAGCCAAGTCTTACACTAAGTGTCCAAAAGGTTCCCTCGGGGTCCGTTTGACCTAATTAAGCCAAGTGGCGTGGAAAATTACACTCAGATGGGAGTCTGTTCGACCCCTAATTGCTGAAGGGAAGGTGATTGACGTCCGCGCAGGTTGGGTCGTGTTGGAAGGGTTAAGGGGTCCCTAAGGCCCTCGGGAATCTCTTAAGTCTCAGTTCTAGCTTTGCAGGTGAGGGTTAAGTGATACGCACTTGACTGACGGTTCCGAGACATTTCAACTTTGAATCATTACCTGTTTACTTTATCATCTCAACTAGTTACAAACATTCGTGATTTTAATATTATGATATAATTTTTATTCCGTGTTATCTCGGAGCTGCTTGGTCAAGCTCAAGTATATTCGCCGTGTATCAGAAGGTTGAGTGGAAAGTTAAAGTTAAGCTACGCAAATAGTAATTTTTAGGCCAAAACCATAAAATATTCTCAAAAATATGTAACGGCCATAGCGAAGTCATCTGATAAATTCGCTTAAGAAGAAATTAAAAGACTTATTTGTTTGAGAAACATTGACACCTTCTCTCAAGGGTCGCTCAAGGCATAGGTAGAGGTGTTCCCACACTTTATTTTTGTCTGAGATATATTTAGTACCAAAAAAACTCCATTCGCTGTGGCTCCACAATTTCAGAACACTCCCCTGAACATCTCGGAGAGCATTAGGATCCTTGGGGTCGATATTTCTAGCGACGTTCAGTTCCGTGGTCATTTAGAGTACAAGGCTAAGCTGGCGTCGAGGAAGCTCGGTGTGCTCAACAGAGCTAAGCAGTACTTCACATCTTCACAAAGGCTGCAACTTTATAAGTCGCAAGTTCGGCCACATATGGAGTACTGCTGCCACCTGTGGGCTGGAGCCCCTGGATACCAGCTAGGGCCTTTTGACGCGGTTCAGAAACGCGCCGCTAGAATTGTCGATGATCCTTTGCTCACAAGTGGCTTGGAATCACTAAGTCTGAGGAGAGACTTTGCCTCCCTGTGTGTGTTCTACCGCTTGTATAACGGGGAGTGTTCAGCAGAATTGTTCGATATGATGCCCACTTCCACCTTCTACCACCGCACCTCTCGCCATCGACGGGGAATTCATCCCCATACCTTGGAACCACAAAGGTCTCGCACTGTGCGCTTCCAAAGGAGTTTTTCTTCCGCGAACGCTCAGGCTGTGGAATGAGCTCCCCGTTGAGGTTTTCCCTGGAGAGTACAGCATGGAGTTCTTCAAGAAGGGTGTGAAAAGATTCCTGCAGGGTCGGCAACGCGCGAGTGATACCCCTGGTGTTGCAAACGTCCATAGGCAGCGGTAACCGCTTACCATCAGGCGGACCGCATGCTTGTTTGCCACCCAAGTGGTATAAAAAAAAAATTATATGATTCTAAGAGTGGAATTATATGTTGTTGTGTTAGCAGTTCGTTTTCTACTACACAACCTACCCTTGGCAAGTCTGGAATCCGGGAAAGTTAAAAGATACTGCCCCGGTCGGGCAACTCCAATCTTGAACGGAACATTAAATCCTGTCATGTATAACATAAGCCCAGCCCTTATCGTTATTAGGGTCGGCACTCGAAATAATGTTTTTTAAAGAAAACATGGTGAAATTCCTTGTATTAACATAATTTAAATGAGCACTCCTCATTGTAAAAACAGCATAGTCAGTTCGCATAAAGAGGCTAAGAAGACGCTTTGTCTATAGAACACTATTATCGTGCTTGGACTAGTCTACATAATCCCCAAAAAAAAGTGTCACGTGTTATTGTCTTTTTTCCGCCTCTGATTACAATTAAACATGTTGAGACTTATTTTATCTATTGAGGCGTGTTAGCCGAGGGCGTCGCACCTGCAACACAAAGGTTGCTACTTCGAATCTGGACTATATCAATTATTATTTTTTAACTTGAGTAGGTACAGTGATTAGTATAACCACAAAGCTTACGGTGAAGGAAAACATCCCCAAGAAGAAAGAAAATTGAGAGGAAATTCAGACGTATGTAAAGTTGTGCTTGAGAAACAGCGATGAACTCGCTATCCATCACCTAAACATTTCGGTGAGAAGTGGGAAATATTACTCCTCTGCCTTAAGGGGACCCTTATGGGAAGGCATATTATTTTTTCTAATTGAAACCTTGGCTTAGATTAATCCAGTTCTAAATCCACAGCCTCGTGGGCACAATTAGTTGATTGAAGCCATGGGCTCGCGTCGCAACCAGGGTTCAGCCCGCCTGAACAGCCCGCAACAAACATTCTGTTTGATGAGCATATGAGCTAATTGTATTAGTCGCACCGCATGAGTAGTTAAGTTAAGATATACTTATCTCAGCCTATAGTATAGTCTTGGCTTAGTTAAGGATCCGTTGGCTTATGTAACCATTTGCTCTGTAGTGTAGCGGCAAATAAGTCGGCAAAATATATACAAAATGCTTATCAGAGGAAGCACCTCCTTTCCTATATCTCCAAGGTATATAAATACACGTTATTTACGAATCCACTATTCCACGCCGCACCGAATAAACCGATATGTAGCAACAAAAACACCCTTAACATTTTCGATACGTCCTCCCATATTCTTCGCAATAAAAATATACATATATAAAATATCACCGCCGGAGGTCTCGCAGATATCTGATTATAGGATTGGGCAGCCATCACATTATGATAATGGATACTTTGCCGTCGCCCTCATATACGGATAGATTGATTTCCAATTTTTCCTGCGCCTGGCTCCACCATGGCGACTGATTGATTTTACTTTATATTGGGACTATTATAGCAATGGCTTTTCGATAATTATAGACCCATCTGTTTCTCATTTAGACACTTCAAACGGTTCACGTGAATATGAATGGAGTTCAACTAACTTCTCGGGACTGAAATATTTAGGCTTCGTAGAATAGGCCTGGATTGTTGTAACAAGTTTAATGTCAGTCGTATCGAAAAATATCTGTTTTTTTGCACTTGAACTCTAAAAGACGTCACTCAAGAAAATTTCAATGCGTTTACTCCATATTATTTGACTAACTGCCTTAAAAATTTTATTTAATCATTAGCCTCTCAACCTAACAGCGATATCGAAATCGATCGATATAAAGAACGTGTATTTATTTAGCTTTTTAAACTTGCTTGCAATAAAATAGTACTGTAAACCAGGCCGATAACTGTACTTATTGTCTGGTTTATGAGTATTTTTTTTATAGAAAACGCAGCATTGAAGTGGACACATTGTGTTCGGTGTATTCACCATTCCCTATTATCGTAGAGGAGCGCAAACTAATCATTAATATAAGGTATTAAAGTAAGCACTATGAGGGTTTAACCTTTAATACAGTTGATCCCGAGTGGTGGGCAAACTTGCCTGATTGTGGCCCTTTGCTATTGCTACTGTGGAGCTAGCGCTGCCTAATGAAATTCTAATTGTAATTTATTGAGTTTTGGTGCTACTGGCTTTGGGAGAAGTTAAATTTATGCAGACCATAAATAATTTTAACAACATGTTGGCTATTCAAACACTAACTTTTTTTTTAAATTCATCTATGTCCCGCAGTCATTATTGCTTGCAATTAAAATATCTCGTAATCAGCTTTAGCGAGCTACCTGTAGCTTTAACCCAAAAATCAATCGCTTTGGATAAAAGTCTGTTTAGTCCCTTTTCGGAAAGCATATAAATAATAAGATTTCATGATTCTTATAACAATTTATTCGTCTTGTCTGAAGGCAAGCCTAATTTCATAAAGTTAAGGTTAGCCGCCCCTCCTGGCGGTGCCTCGCGGGAGGACTAACCTGCAGAACAAGGCGCCCCTGACGCGCACCATACACACACTCAATCTTGTTGCGGACAATATTGATCTGTTCTCGTGTTCTATGAACGAATTCGCAAGGACCACTGTTTGCGCGCATAACGCATTATTTTTAATTTCGTGATTGTTCGTTTGTTTTTGAGTGAGATCACGCCTCCTCACCTTTCATCCCTTCCCCGCCAAACGCACAAAGCGAATGCAAGCGCAAGATGGCGCATTGGTTCATCAATCGTCGTACTTAAGAGTTCGATCAACACGCAAGCAAGGATTGCATTAATATATTCATTGTGTACCTCAACTATAATTAGTGCCGTGAAACGTCTTCAAGCAAACCGGCCTGCACGTGGTGCCTAGATGTATGAAGGTATTGTGCATTTCCTTTTATATGTTGACTGCCTATATAAATTGTCCTTTGTGTCCTATGATATCCGCAAGGCAGTCATCTTCCCGCCTGGCGTGATCGAGCTCACATAACGCACATACAGTCCACTTCTCTTTTATATTATAGGTCTAATTTTATGCCTACCGCAACGCAAAACCATTTTTATGAGGTCATATTTAATACCCTCCTCACCGCACACCCATTTTATGGTCACTTCTAACCGGATTTAGATTTATATTGTTATTTAACTGTTGTTAAATATGAAAAACTATTTCCACAATTACGTATATCGCTAATATTGTGCCTATTTCATTATTCTGTGTTAAATATCGTGAGACAAATACCCACGCAAGTACGGCTGGTTTCATATTTTATTTCCTTTAATATACCTGTGAGTAGGTATACCGCACCGCCCCAGAACGTTATTTGTGCATATATTTGATCTCCATCGATATACTTATCGCATAGGTACGTGTTAGTGAAATTTAATCATTAATTTAAACTTGCTACTTAAACTACCCACTTTCATCGAATAATAATGTCAAAAGATAACGAGTTGATTATTTTACACGCAAAAAGAGACCTTATGTTCTCTCGTATACAGACTATAGCAGATAGATCTTGTGATTTGTCTAAAGAATCGGTCATAGATATATTTTTATGTGATTTAGAAACAATCGACAAGCTGCGTAAGGATTTCGAAAGTGTGCTGGATAGAATAAATTCTATAGAATTACAATTGAATCCTAAATATGTTGTTAACTATCAGCCTTTACTTGCATTTGAGGATTTGTATGGTCGCATTATGCGCACCGCCAAATCAATCAATACTCGGTCCGCCGATAATAGAACGTATGATATTCGTAGTGATAGACCCAGGTTGCCGCGTATCGAGCTACCTGAATTCAGTGGCGATATAAAAACATGGCCATTATTTTATAGAACATTTAAAAATACTATCCACGAAAATCCTATATTGTCAGACTCTGAAAAATTACACTATTTGATAGGAAGACTGACAGGCAGGGCTCAATCAGTTTTCGCGGGAATAACTCCGTGCGCTGATAATTACACAATTATTTTAGAATCTTTGATCAATAGGTATGAGGACAAGCGGGTACTTGCAACTTCGTATTTAGATCAAATTTTTAATACGAGGGCATTTAGCACCGCTAGTATAAACAATCTAGAACAATTCTTAGATAATTGTGCTACCTCAGTTTCCGCATTAAAAAATTTAAATATTGATAGTATTTCCGATCTTATATTTTTATATACAGCGTTAAAGAAAATAGATTCAGAAACCGCACACGCTTTCGAAATGGACAAACGTGGCTCAGATATACCACACTTTGATGACTTGGTTAAATTCATTCGCGACCAAATAAAAATACTGCAACGTACTTCATTCGCTTCGTCTCGGAATCATGAATGTACGAAGAAATCATTCGACCGTCGAATGGATGCGCCGTCCAAGTCATTTAAGTCTACGCATACATATGTTAATACCACAAACGCAACTTCGCAGCCTTCGTGCTCTTTGTGTAATATACAACACGAACATTTATATAAATGTCCAGGTTTTCAAAAATTACCTCCTAATGAACGTTTTAAATTTGTAAAATCCAATTCTTATTGTGTCAACTGTTTAAGTAAAAATCATCGAGCATCTCATTGCAATTCAAATACGCTATGCCATAAGTGTCAACAAAAACACCATACTTTGTTGCACTTTGAAAATAAAAATGTCGCATCCACGGTGAGCACACATACAGGTGTACTCTCGGTACCGGTAGGACGCTCGAGCGCTGTGGAACGGTCGTCTCCGCCGCATTCGCCGCTGCCGCCGCATACGCCGCAGCCACGAGCCGCCTCTGCCGCGGACAACGTTACGATGTGCACGCTGTCTGATAATGACAATAAAGTTATTTCGCCTGTACATACCACCGTCCTTCTTGCTACCGCGCGTGTTTTGATAGTTGACGCTCAGGGTGACGAACACTGTGTGCGAGCCTTATTGGATAGCGCTTCACAAAGTAATTTTATTACACGCAAGTGTTGTTATCGTTTAGGTTTAAATCCTAGAGAGGGACTTACGTGTCCTATGGTTAGGGGAATAGGTGGTTCTGCAAAAAATACGCAGGGTTCAGTACAGATTAAATTTTTTTTGCGCTACAATCGAAGAATTGAATTTGACATGGAGTCGTTGGTTATCGATAAGGTGACCGAGCGTCTACCAACTGTCAAAATTGATGTTGAGCTGCTATCGAATTTGAAAAATTTACCGTTAGCGGACGACACGTATGATGTGCCAGGAGACATCGATTTGTTGATCGGTGCTTCAATTTTCCCGCACCTCCTCTTGCCTAACAGGATTAAAGGTGAACCCGCAAACGTTGCACCTCTCGCCCTCGAGACTGTATTAGGTTACGTAATTGTAGGTACCGCACCCGCTCAGATAGATACTTACTCGACTGTTTCATACTGCTGCGCCTCCCCCATGGAGCAGGTGGAGTCCGTGGTCCGCAAATTTTGGGAACTCGAAGAGGTGGAAGCCCCACCGATTATGAGCCCTGAAGATAAGGAGTGTGAGGACATCTATACTCACACTACTACCCGCGACGACGATGGTCGTTATTTTGTTGCACTCCCCTTTAAGGGCGATGTGTTTTCCCTTGGTGACTCCAGGCGTTTGGCTGAAAAATGTTTTTTGTGCCTCGAACGTAAGATGCTGGCATCACCTAAATTAAAACAAGCATATGATAGCGTTATTAAAGAATATTTAGATAACGGTTATATTTCACCCGCACTTCCTCAAGCCGCAGAAGATAATAACGCACCCTCGTATATAATACCACATCATGGTGTTCTACGAGAGGACAAACTCACTTCTAAGTTACGTATCGTACTGAATGCTAGTGCCAAAACCAGCACGTGCATTTCTTTGAATGACATCTTGCATAGCGGACAAAACTTACAAGGTGACTTATTCAATATTATTGTAGATTTTCGATTATTTTCTGTCGCGCTCTCGGCTGATATTCGGCAAATGTTTCATTGCATTGCTGTGCGAGAATCTGATCGCAGATTCTTACGAATATTATATCGTTTCACGCCTGATGAACCTATACAAGTTTATCAGTTTAATCGAGTCTGTTTCGGTCTCAAATCGAGTCCATTTCATGCATTACGCACTATAAAGCAACTTGCAACTGACGAAGGCGCTTCTTATCCCAAGGCTAGGGAAACCGTTCAGTCTAGTCTGTACATGGACGATTACGTATACTCTGTTGATAGCGAAAATGAAGCCATTTCAACTGCTGCTGAAGTTATTGCACTCATGAAAGCTGGACAGTTTGACCTCGTAAAGTGGACGAGCAATTCACAAAGTGTTCTCGAGTCAATTCCACTGTCGCACCGTCTTTCTTCAGTTAAAGAATTCGCTGAGTCTGAGTCGCATAAGGTCCTAGGCTTGTGTTGGTCGCCTAGCTCAGACTTGTTTAGTTTGAAAATTTGTACGCCTGCTGAAAAATGCACTAAACGCACCATATTATCTTGTGTTGCAAGATTATGGGATTTGATGGGCTTTGTAGCTCCTGTAATTTTATACGCCAAGTTACTCATTAAGGAACTATGGCTATGTGACTGCGACTGGGATGATGCCCCCCCTGAAAATATTGTTGCGCTTTGGTTACGTTTTAGGGAGGAGCTGCCCATGCTCGAGCAGATCAGAATACCGCGCCATGTTGACATCGCTAAGACTAGTGTAGTCACTATTATTGGCTTCGCCGATGCCAGTGAAAAGGCTTATGGTGGTGTTGTTTACTTCCATGTATGTAATAATGGAGTAAATACAGTTCACCTTATAAGTGCGAAATCTAAAGTTGCACCTCGTAAGATTGTATCTCTGGCTAGACTAGAGCTTTGTGCAGCATTTTTGCTCACTAAGCTGATTAATAATATTATTAACGCGTGTAACAATCGTCATCCGATTAACGAAGTGTACGTATTCTCAGACTCGACCGTAGCTTTATGTTGGATTCACGGATCGCCCCATAGATGGGACACTTTCGTCGCAAACCGCGTGTCCAAGATCCAGTCTTTGTTATCTCCGCTAAAGTTTCATCATGTGTCAGGCACGGAAAATCCTGCTGATTGTTTGTCACGTGGGCTTACCCCATCACAAATCATAGATCATCCGCTCTGGTTTCATGGCCCGTTATGGACCAGATATAGCACGTCGGAGTGGCCAATCGCCACTTTCAACCCTTCAACAGTATCCGACCCGCCGGAAGAGAAAAAACACTCTTTTGCCTCTTCTGTTGAACCAGAAGAACCCGCTATAATAGCTTTAGCAAATCGCGTTTCTTCTTGGTCCAAGTTATTACGCTGCATCGTCTATGTCTATCGCTTTATAAAAATGCTACCTTCACGTGATTTTATAACCGCCTCTGACTTAGAGTACGCAGAACATAAAGTTTTTAGGGAATTACAGGCTAACATTAAGAGTCTTAAAACGCATTTATTTCGTGTTATCGGAGAGCAAGTTCTTTCGTTCGAAGAGATGAGTACCGTGCTAGTACAGATAGAGGCTATAATGAACACTCGTCCACTATGTCGTACTCTTACAAGTGATCCTTCAGAGCCACTTGCACTTACTCCTGCACACTTTTTAAACCTTACGCCCTTAAAATATTTACCCGCTATTAATATAGACGAGGATAGGCTCCATGTTCTTTCTCGTCACGCTTTATTGGACAAATTAGTTCAATCATTTTGGAAACGATGGAGATCGGAATACCTGCACACATTGCAGTCTCGCGATAAATGGAACACGCCAACTAACCCGATAACTGTAGGGACTGTCGTTGTTCTTAATACGGAAAACGTGCCTCCCCTTCACTGGCCTCTTGGGCTTGTTGAAGAAGTTTTTCCAGCTTCTGATGGAGTAGTACGCGTGGCCCGTGTTAGAACCAGGACTGGATCGTACTTGCGTCCAGTTATACGTCTCTGTCCCTTACCTAAATTTGAATAATTTTAATATTACGCTTAGTACGCTTAGGTTTAGTTATCTTGTTAGTGTAATTTTTTTTGTTTTTTTTCTTTCGAAGGCATTCCTTCAAGCCGAGGGGGAATGTTTGCGCGCATAACGCATTATTTTTAATTTCGTGATTGTTCGTTTGTTTTTGAGTGAGATCACGCCTCCTCACCTTTCATCCCTTCCCCGCCAAACGCACAAAGCGAATGCAAGCGCAAGATGGCGCATTGGTTCATCAATCGTCGTACTTAAGAGTTCGATCAACACGCAAGCAAGGATTGCATTAATATATTCATTGTGTACCTCAACTATAATTAGTGCCGTGAAACTGTCGACTAGCCTACTCCTGAAAGCAGCTCGTCTTCAAGCAAACCGGCCTGCACGTGGTGCCTAGATGTATGAAGGTATTGTGCATTTCCTTTTATATGTTGACTGCCTATATAAATTGTCCTTTGTGTCCTATGATATCCGCAAGGCAGTCATCTTCCCGCCTGGCGTGATCGAGCTCACATAACGCACATACAGTCCACTTCTCTTTTATATTATAGGTCTAATTTTATGCCTACCGCAACGCAAAACCATTTTTATGAGGTCATATTTAATACCCTCCTCACCGCACACCCAACCACGTTATCGTTCGTATTGTGCTATACTTAATTACTAATGTTATAATAATAGTTGATAAAATATAAATATATAATAATAGTTTTCTACACTGTCGAATTGGGTGTATCTGTAATGGCAGTGTATAGTGTTTTATAATAAATAAATAAATAAATGCTTTCATCCACAGCTGTTAACAACCAAAGTATACATTTCGCTTTGATAGGCCATGCGCCAAGTTTCTTTGTACTCATTATCAGTGTATTTTTTTAATAAAAATCAATAGAAAAAACAAACCTATTCTATTATATAATTTTTTATTAAACCTTTTATTGATGCGTTAGAGGTGGCAACCGAGGATGTGGTTCGACTGATGATAAACGGTGACCGCTGGCTATAGGCGCTTGCGACACCAGGGGTGTGGATACGCCTGGCCGACCCCGCAGTAATCTTCACATACTTGGTCATGTGGATTCGAGAATAGCATAGATTCACAATTGGACCCGACGGGTGGCGCTGCGATTATGTTCAGGAATTTAAATGTAAATGGGACAGCTAGATATATAATATTTATTTTGGACGGAAGATTGTTTTAAAGCAAACAGTGTGGAAATAAGTAAATAAGGGGTATCTTCAAATACAACGATAAGTAGCGACACAGTAGCGTTGTATTGTCTGCCCCTGCTGCAGTTGGCGATTGCTTTGCAATTGGAAATAAATATAAAAAGCCGACGATAGTCGCATGCTTGCAGCTCGAGGGTTCCGTTTGGAATCGTTAAAATACTTACTTATAATACGATATGATGCGCGCTTAAATAGATTCTAGCAAGAATGGTACTCGATTATTCGAATGAAAGTCCTCGTTTATTGATCATTATTTTTAATATATAGGATTAATAAGAAATTAAATTGTCACATGGTATAGTGTGGTACAGAATACGTTATTAGTCAAGG
Source organism: Drepana falcataria (assembly GCA_945859725.1). Lineage (NCBI taxonomy): Eukaryota > Metazoa > Arthropoda > Insecta > Lepidoptera > Drepanidae > Drepana > Drepana falcataria. The sequence goes on from OX243937.1 coordinate 390,001, forward strand.
TGACCGAGTCGTTTAAGTAGTCACATACAAATTCAAGATTCCAGGTTCGAGCCCCGATGGTCCCGTACCAAAAAGTGTTGCCAATTATAGTAATTTATCACATTATGATATTATGGTGAAGGAAAATATCATGAGGAAACTTGCATCCATTTAAGAAGCAATTCAATAATGTATTTTCATATGCGGTGACTAGGTATCTCTCAAATGGACCTAAATATTAAATATCTTTTAAAATAAATACGGATTACCATTTGGGCATATTTCAATGGATTGACTTATTTCTAACTTTTTATTCTTCAAGAAGGGTGTGAAAAGATTCCTGCAGGGTCGGCAGCGCACGAACATATAACCCCTGGTGCTGTAAGCGCCTATAGGCGGCGGTAACCGCATACCATCATACCATGCGGAACGCAGGCTGGCTTGCCACCCGTTTGGTATAAAAAATGTTACTTAGGGATATATTTTAAGCTCAATTGGTAGGTTACTTAATTGTATATTCGTCTTAAATACTAAACGAATATTCAAATCACAAAATGTGTGATACCTTTATTTCGTTACGTTTAATTTCGTCATCGTGGTCTGCTTAGTAAATGTATCATAAATCTAAAAGACTTTAATGTTCTACTGGTACAAAATAAATCCTTTCCAACGTTTCAAGTTCGAGAGATCAAGAGAGTAATATCGTGTAAAATTATTAAACAAACAAACCAGCCAGCTCCCTTCGTTCAAAAACTCCCGTAACCTTTCCTGATGAGAGAAGTTATGCAACTTTTTAATATTAATCAACGGGCCACGCTGTGTGCTCTACGAGTGTAATCTATGGAGGATGGTTACTCGTTTACCGCATTTGATACGCGAGGGATATGGAATAATTATAGGCAAAACGGGATCATGACCAATAAGATGATGTCGTTGATCCGTAGCCCGTGGTACCAGGCAGGTATTAGTTAAACAGTTGAAGAGTGGTGGACGTATCGGCCCGTTCATCATCATATCATCACGCCGAGTCCCTAACGGGATAGGCAGAGAGTATAAGGCGCCAGTTTCTTTTTTTTTTATACAACAAGAGCGGGAAACAAGCTTACGGCCCACCTGGGATTGGGAAACGGTTACCGTAGCCTATTTACGCTCACGATACCGAAGTATCACTTGCGCGTTGCCACTCTGTGTTCGGAGAGTTATAGTATGTTGGCAGCATAATGGGTTTAATCCCTCTGCTTCCAACACAATATAATAATCCTCCCCCTTCCATAAGGAGCTTATTACTGGAAACCTTATTCACCGCGTAGGAACACAACACAAAAAATTTTTATTTGGCTCCGGACTTCTATAAGGTGGAGGTCCTGCCCCAGTCGGGCAGCTCCAAATTCAACGGGAAACCCGTTATGCCCTACCTCTCTTTTTTTTCTCTCTAAGTTCTCTCTAAACTTACATACCTACTAAAGAGAGGTAGGGCATAACGGGTTTCACGTTCGAATTTGGAGCTGCCCGACCGGGGCAGGACCTCCACCTTATAGAAGTCCGTAGCCAAATAACACAATTTATTGTGTTGTATTCCTACGTGGTGAATAAGGTTTCCAGTAATGAGCTCCTTGGGGAGGGGGGAGGATTGTTACATTGTGTTGGAAGCAGAGGGATTAAACCTTATGCTGCCAACACACTAAAACTCTCCGAACACAGAGTGGCAACGCGCAAGTGATACTTCGGTATCGTGAGCGTAAATAGGCTACGGTAACCGGTTCCCATTAGGTGGGCCGTATGCTTGTTTGCCACTCTTGTAGTATAAAAAAAAAAAAAAAAATACCTATTTCGTTTCGTATACATTCGTCAGTCTCTTCATAAAAGCTCGTCGGTTTCGAGTACTCTTGAAATGAAGATTGCCTGACAGAGACCTTCACTGTGCACAGACCTATGGTACCGGAACACAACAGTTTTCAAAAACATCAGGTTAGTGTTGTGTTGCGATGGAGCTTGAGGTTTCGCGAACTCTTCTTTATTCCTCCCATTATGTATAACTTCCGTTAATAAAATTGATGTCCAGAAGCTTCAACAATTTTATAGATTTATTATAATACGGAATCTTAAGTATTTTCCACGTTTCGTTATTGTCTGTCACTGCACTGCGCGGCATATCGCAGTTTGATGAGCTGCTCGTTTAATAACCGCTCCCGCGTAGCGACGCTGATATTTTTCGATACGGCTACGTTTTAGGCATGTTTTGCTTGCGTATTGAAAACTTCAAATTGAAACAATACATTTAAATTGAGAAATACCTTGTGTGGCTGGCATAAATCTGATTGAATGAAAACTATTAAATAACTATTAAACACATCATACATATAAGGATTATATATATAGGATATTTTATAATACTAGCTTTGTACGCGACTAGTGTGTTCAGTTTCTAAAATAAAATTTGCTAAGTAACTCCTTTTTCAACAGCTATCTGCCAGTGAAAGTCCGGTCAAAATCGGCCCCGCCGTTTCAGAGATTAGTCGGGACAAACATTTATTAATGTTATTTTGGTATATATATATACCAAAGATATGCATTTTGTAATAAGCCGTTATTATTATATATCAATTTATTTGTATGTATAAATGCAGATATAATTATGCATTAATACAAGCTGTATAATTATGCATTAATACAAGCTGTATAATTATGCATTAATACAAGCTGTATAATTTTAACAAACTAAAGTATTCACTTTACAACCACAGTAAATAAGTGTTTTACGGCAAACCCGTGCAAGACACAATTTTACAAGCTTACAAAGTTGTTAAAGGCATCAAAATTTACAAGCCGTTGGCGACACATACATTACATTCAGCAAATCCCGCAGGAGATATTAAATATTTTCAATAGAAGCGCGCTCAGTACTTTACAGCGTCGAGCTCGTGTTAACTATTATGTATGGTGGGATATTACACGGAGAATTACATACAATGAGAAAAGTAGGTATTTTAATATTGTCTACATCTTTATGCCTTCCTAGGCCGCCAAGGGTAGGCAGGGGGGGGGGGGGTGTTGGTAGTAAGTAACAAATACTCCTTGGTGACACATCCAGAGCAAAATGTTTAACAACATTGTTTATACGACAAACTGAGGCTTAGAACTCATATTCTACTCAGTGAATCTTATACCGGGGGTATCATCAATTCACCGATACCATGTTCGTGCCAAGATTGATCGGTGCATTACATGCATATAAACAAAGCTTACATAATCCCCTCAAGGAGCTTAAATAGGGCGATTGTTAGCTAAGCCAGCAAACGCCAACTGGAAGAGACATCTTTAGTTTACGAAGGAACATAGAATCTAAGATTAATTTGACTGTGAGCTCCCGTGTGATTAATGTGATATCAATGAGTAAACGCCACTGAAGTATTAAAACTAGATTTAAATTGTATATTTCCTCAGATTTCAGGATAAATCAGTGAATGGTATATATTGGAGGGGGATCGTGTGGGACTGCGCTCCTCTTCGACGTGGCGAAGGCATTCGACAAGGTCTGGCACAACGGCTTAATATACAAGCTGTACCAGTTGGGCGTGCCGGACCGTCTAGTACGCATAGTACGGGACTTTTTGTCCGCTCCTTCCGCTACAGAGTCGAGGGCACACTCTCTTCCCCCCATCCCATACGAGCAGGAGTCCCGCAAGGCTCAGTGCTCTCGCCACTCCTATTCACGCTTTATACTAGCGACATTCCCCTCCATAGACGAGTTAAAAGCGCTCTATTCGCCGATGATACGGCTATCTACTACAAAGGTAGAACTCCCGAGGGAATTCACGACAACCTCCAATCCGCGGTCACAGCCCTGGGGCGGTGGTTCCGGAAATGGAGAATTGAAGTGAACCCCACCAAAAGCGCAGCCATTCTATTATGGAAAGGCCTCGAACGCCCACGGGTAGCCCCCATCACCCTCTTCGGCAAACCCATTCCATGGGAAGAAAAAGCCAAATACCTGGGTGTGATCCTCGATCAACGCCTTTCTTTCCGTCACCACGTAAAGGCGGTACGCGCGCGAGCCGCCTTCGCGCTCGGTAGACTTCACAGCATGTTGAATGCGCGAAGTAAACTCTCATTGAAATCCAAGGTGAGGATTTACACGACGTGCATTCGACCAATCATGACATATGCGGGTGTAGTGTTCGCACACACTAGCAAGTCAACACTTAACCCCCTGCAAGTGCTCCAAAGCCGGGTTCTCCGGAGAGCCACAGGTGCCCCGTGGTACATGCGTAATAGTCAACTCCACGTTGACCTCAAAGTCCCCACTATAAAACAGTTTTTGAAAAAACTGTCCAAACGTCATTTCGATTCTGCTGTAAATCACCCCAACCCCCTCGTCGTATCGGCCGCCCGATACACTCCTTCCCTTATCTCGAAGATAAGGCGTCCAAGACACGCCGTCATCGAACCGGATGACGACATAACGGTCCTCCAGGACGCCCGACAAAAACATACCAACACTACACAAAACCGACCACTGTTCCGTCCTCGCCGACGAGGCTCGACGCGAATAAGCCGTAATGTTCCCCCCCGACCCCCGCCGCAAACGCCGGTCCGCGCCGAGTCTGACGCGCAAATCCCGCCCCCAAATAATATTTAAATAAAATTACCAGTCCAGCCCAGCTCCCTTGCTCGCGATCCAGCAACGCCCTAAGTCGAGGTTCGTACCCCACAGGGGGTGCCCTTAGCTGTGTTGCTTAGAAATAAAGTGCCTGGCTGGAGGCCTAGGTCTCGCCATTGACCGGTTAAGTAGCAAAAGTTCCCGGAACTCACGCTACGAGAGACAATACAAAAAAAAAAAAAAAAAAAAAAAAAAAAAGTGGGACTGCGCTCTTTATGGCTCGGCTACGGGTAGACACGTCTGGCCGTAAAGAGTTCAACAACTTTCAAAATGAAGTTTTACAACCACAATAAATGGCTTATACAGTGAACCAGGCCTTAGATCGCTTGCAGTTATATTTAATTTTATTTTCATGCTCCAATAATATACTATATACGTTTCAAATATCAATTTTATGTTTTCTATGAATTTAGTTAGTTATTTCTGGCTCCATTCACACTCCCATTGATGAGAAAAATAGTATTGCAGATATTTTCATTTCTGTTCACTCCTAAGGCTATGGTAGTTTGAAATAAGTATTAGCTGCAGAATGATATATACGATGTATACATGATGACTGTACCAATATCTTGGGTAGGTGCCGGACAATATAGTCTTCTTCATAGGGGCTATGTAAAGCCTTTTGTTTCCTATTATTATATTATTATTATTTTAAACTGCATACTTATTGTTTCTATGTTGTGCTTTGTGTGTCGTTATAATGTCTTCTTCCCAACGTGTTAATTGTCTTCCTCTACTTCTTTTTACCTTGAGGGCCTTACCAAAATGCTACTTTTATAGTGCATATCTATCTTTAAGCGGTCTTTATAACATTTCATCAGCGTATATATTTATTGCACCCATAGGATTTCAAGGTGTGTGTTGGCTTGCTTTTAAAGGGTTGAGTGTAATGTCGTTTGCGGTAGGTACGTACTTTGACGCTTCCCGAGCGATTCAATGTCATTCTCCTCTTAGGTTGGAGAAAATTCGGCATGTGCCGATAAATATTTGATAAGCACTCGCCTACGCAATGTTCAGCTCAGTTCTGCGTCACTTGAGGTATATTGCAAATAATATTAGGCCGTTGGTACTGATTTGGTTTATGGAACATTTTGCAATATTTAATAACTCTCTGTATTGAGCGGTTTAATGAATGTACGAAGTAATGATCAAAAGGAGCCTTCATTAATAAACCATTAAGGTATAATTGATAGTCCTAAGTCTTCACGCTATTTCAGTTAACAGGCGCTATGACATAAGGAGCACTTAAGTCAGTTGCGGATGGGATGTTTTCTGGACAACTACATCGATAATGCCTTTTTTTTATTCGTATATTAAAATACTGTGGCAGTATTCATACATTTCACAGACTTGTATGTATTCACAATCTATGGATTCACAGACTGAGATAAATATAGGGAAAATTTTAATATTACACCCATATCATCACACCAGATAGGCAAAGCCTATTCTGTGAGGGACCCACTATCCTGGGAGTTTTTTTTTATACAACAAGTGTGGCAAACAAGCATACGTCCCACCCGATGGAAAACGGTTACTGCAGCATATTTACGCTTACAATACTGAAGTATCACTTACGCGTTGCGACTCTGTGTTCGGAGAGTTATACTGTGATGGCAGCATAATGGGCCTGCCCCAGTCGGGCAGCTCCAAATTCGAACGTGAAACCCGTTATGCCTTACCTCTCTTAGCTCTTAGGGAGTACCTAGAGCCAGTAGTATCAGGTCTCTCTAGACCTCTTTCACGTAATCTACATAAAAAAGTAAGAATTTAAATACTTTGTTCCAAAACAAAGTAAAACTGTGAACCACTTGTTTGAACTCCATCAAGGACAACGTATGAAGTATAATGTTATGTGAAATAAAATAAAACGATTCGATGAACATGCCTGTGTAATTAGTTGAGGTATGTCGTCCATAAGTCCCGGATGTTAGCCACGTGCTTCTAGGTCCCACACCTGCCAGCAGTCATATAACAAAATGCTCGAGAAGCCTTACGTATAAAGCAGGTACAATGACCTACTTTACCCAACAATCATGCTAAAACAAAGGTCCAACAAAGTGACATGAGCCACGTAAAGTTGGGAGTGTGAATCGTGATTAGCATTGCAAATGCGCAGGTCCCTTGGAGGCAGTCTGCTAAATGTCGGTGCAGTGCAGCCCTTTTGATTGCCTTTGTCATTTCTACTGCTTCGCGATGTTTGCCTATCTCGTGGGAACTCTCTGCTACGTGTGTTAGATTTGATTGAAGTCATGTAACCAACCATTTTACGAGCGATGAGTATATGATAAATTAGTTATTTATAATGTATATTAAGAATTGTGGTGGTCGAGTGGTTCCAGTAGTCGTCAGTCATCCAAAGCTACAAGTTTGAATCCTGACGGTACCAATGAATTTTTTTGAACTTTTACAGGTTTTAGTCACAGCACGCTGCACAGCTTTACGGTGAAGGAAAACATCCAGAGGAAACCTGAATGCGTTTGAAACGAAATCCAAAGACGGATATATCGTTGTGCTTGAGTAACGGCGACGGACTCGCCGTTGGCACCTAAAATAGATCTCCATCGGGGACCCTTGTGGGAAGGATATAGGAAGGTATATATAATTTTAGGAAGATCGTGCCGCCTTATCTTGGCAGACCACCTTCTTTTTGACACGGACTGAATTGAGTATAAAATTCTTCTATTGTATTTCTTCTATATCTAAGTAAGTATTTTCTATATCCAATGAACTATATATATGCTCAGTTTTATGATACTTGGTGAAGTCTTTTCTGCTATGGGCAGTACGAAGCTGCCTTTTACCAATCATTTCTTCGTAAATAAAACCGAAAATCTTACAAATAGCTTAACTTCAAAAGTTGCCCGACCACACTAACCAAAGATTTCTGACAAAACAGTCTGAAGACTTTAGAAGCCTCTTTCGGGCTCAGTTCATTATAGGAGTTCCTTTGCGGCAACTTCAGAAGGAAATAGTTTGAAGCGGCATGCGCAGAAAGCTTTTTAATGCTTTGCTAGCTTTCACTCTACCCTTCTGTTCGACAAGGATTGAACTGAATATTTTTCTAAACTATCAGTTTTTAATATCCATGTACGTTCAGAGCAACTTTTTTTTTATTTATATTTATTTGTAGTAGATGGGTGGGTGTTAAGTGGGTGTGTGGGTATTACCTATACACCTCTGCCTACCCCTTTAGGGACCCTTGTGGGAAGGCGTGAGGATATATTATTATTATATAGTAGTATAGTAGATAGTTAAGTTTATAAAACACACAACAAGAACTTTTCTCGAATCAGAAGTCATATTAATATTGCTGTTGCAATGTAAATAGCTGCATATCTATCGACTATTTTAACAAGGACATTTTGCTAATGTTTTTCATGCAATTTTTACTTATCTTGTTTTATAAGAAAATGGTATAAAGTAATATACTATGGTACGCGATGTATTCAACATGGGCTGTGATGAGATGAAGGTTAATAAAAATTCCACACTAGAAGTTATCTAGCAAGAGGCCTTGGGGAGCGTATCAGAATCGGTGGACGGTGGAGTGAACGTGTGAGTGAGCTTGGTGTAAATGACAAGCTACCTTCTCATTGCGAAAGTTGTATGAAGGTTTTAGGGGCAAACCATCTGAATGATACTCATAGTGTGGCGAACGTCCGTAGGCGACGGTAACCGCTTACCATCAGATGGACTGCATGCTTGCCTGCCACCTTAGTTGTATACATTTAAGGCTTAATTTATAGGTATAATATATTCTTCACAAATGCCAACAAATTTTCAAAGCGCAAACAATCGCCAGGAAGTCGTTCATTTGTTTCTTATACAGGCTAAGTTAAAGCTAGTGTTCAATCATTTTCAGTCTTCCCTATTGGCTTAAGTTATCCTAGTAATCCAACACGGCACGTACTTTCGAGCAGCAGGTCGGAGAGAGTTGATGGCGCAAAATGGTATCTATTCAATGTTGGAGTTATCAAGTCACGTCAAAACTTGAAGCGTTGAACGAAATTGGAAACTATTTAAACATTGGTGAGGCGCTTATGGAAGTCGTACAATTCAATCATCGGTTCGGAAAATATCCTTTCAAGAAGATTAACAAGAAATCACGTACATATATTTAAGTGTTGCCACCCCATAAGGTACATAAAACAGACTTTTTAAACCACATTTTCAAGATAACTGGGTTTGCGGTTGAAACATGTTTCATTTGATATGCTTTTCCCAGTTAATGGGTGCTATGGTTTCTTGTTGGTGTAAAATTTTAAGAAATCTATATATTTAAGAATAAGCAATAAATATATGAATAGGTATTATTTATTACTTAATATACCTCTGGCGGAAAGTGTGTGGGTATTACCCATACACCTCTGCCTACCCCTTCGGGGACCCTTGTGGGAAGGCGTGAGGATATTATTATTTATTATTATTATTATTTATTACAATTAGTTCGTAGAAAGGCTGTGTGAAGAAAGATTGACGAAACAGACATATAATGTTTAAGAAGAGGCAGAGGAAGACCACGCTCCAACTACTCTGACCTAGGTCACATCGATCGGACGCTCAAGGACGCAAACGGTACTCGAAACCGACGAGCAAGTATGAAGAGACTGATGAAAGTGGACGAAGCGAAGAGCTATTCCTTTTGCTTACCCCGTTAGGGTCTCGGCGTGAGGATTACTGTATGGTACAATTTAAGGTAACACTACGCCAAATTATTCAAATTGAATAAAAAAACAAGGTAAATAGATGTCGCCACCTCCTGTTACTTGTTAGCGCCCACCGGCTCTATGAAATACCATTGCTCCCGTAGGTGAAAATATGCTGTAGTTTAAAATTTCCCAGGGTGACAACCTCTGCGTCCTCGCTATGTATCTTGTAAGGTGAGCGTGATATTAAATTGGATAGATCGTGGATCTTAAACGTTATTTTCGAGACTCGGATTGAACTGAATGTCAAATGAAGGGTGTTGTTAGACAAAAATACTCATCTCTATTTTCTTTACGTGGGTACAGACATAGCACTAAAGGTCTTTAGCATCGCTACTATTATACTCGACTAAACAGTTTAAGAGTTGTGCTATAGAGGATATACATACCTATCATATACACACATAGGATAATAAATACCTGGGACAATTCCACACAAATTGACCTAGTCCCAAAGTAAGCAAAGCTTGTGTTATGGTAACTAGACAACGATATATTTACTTATATAGATAGATAAATACATAAATAAATAGGACATCCAAGACTAAGGTACAAATACTCGTGTTCATCACACAAATATCTGCCTTCAGCGGGATTCGAACCCGCGACCTCAAGTTTCACAGTCAGGAGCTAACCACTAGACCAGACGGTCGTCAATGATATACACACATATCACATAGGTATAACATCATAGGCTGAGTACACATGATAACTCCAGAGACTCTCGCTCCGGCCGCCGTACCGAGCAGACGTGTGCTCCCACCGCTCCCGCGCTCTGCGCCCGCTACGACCGGCAGAAGCCACACCCGCCGCTACGCAAATCGCCACGCGTTAGCTAGCCGCTACGCACCGCACGTGGTGATTGTTGGTCGCCTTTTTCAAGGCAACAACAATCACAATTCTTGTTTCTCGACAATAATATTTGTCCCCTTCCGGGAAAATCCACAGTTTCGTGGTCATTCGGTGGAAACCAAACGGTGCCAACGAAACCGAGTGGGGCGCTGACCCGTTGCGCTCTTAGCCTTGCCCCTTCAGGGTAAGGCTAAAAACGGTTGGGACCAGGTTCACCGGCCTTGGGGTCTACCCTAGTCGCGCCTGGTTATCACCCACCGCCCACCCTACCTATCCCTTACCTCCTATCCTCCGGTGTTAGTTTGGGCACTGTCCACGGACTAGTGCTCTCTACACCGGAACTGTCAGGAACCCGCTGCACAATAAGACTGGCAGCGGGAATACAAGCTTAGGGCTCACACCATAGGCACACTCACCTCCCTGTCTACACCCGACAGGGAGGGTTCAGTACACACCCCCGGGTCAACCCCCCGGGGATCGGTCTCCTAACGTTTAAGTCACCAGGGGTTTCTTTGCGTGTTTCTTCCCCTGGGCGACCGCGCCCCGAAACACGTTTCCCTTGCCGCTTTGCCTTCCCACGTCTGCATCCACCATGTCCACAATAATGGACCCCCAAGCCTCACTGGCTTTCCTCGCGCGGCTCTTAGAAGCCGTGCCCACCCTCCGACGTCAATATGACGAATACACCCGCGATGTAAACGCGGGTACCCCCACTGCCGAGGCGACAGCAGCGCTCGACAAGAGCGCCATCATAGCCGTAACAAACGAGGCCAACAAGTCTCAAGACTCCCCCTTGTCCCCCGAATCTGTCATTGTGGACTCCGAAATGGAGTCACTGCAATCCGAGTCGTCCGAGGAGGGACGAATTTACGCCCGTCACGGGCTCCAAGAAGCGCGCCAGACGCGCTAAAAAGAAGGAGGCTTCAACCTCACCTTCTCCCCCCACTAAAGCCCCCAAGACCGTGCCCGTGCCCTCCGCACAGTCCTCCCCGGTAGCCCCCTCCCCGGCACCCCCCTCCCCCGCCCCTCTCGCCTCTCCGGAAGCCGAAGCCCCTCAGGCTAGCCGGCTCTCCCCCGTCCCGCGACCTACGCGACCTTCCTCGACGAAGGAGCGCTCTTGCCCCCCCGTTTTCGTCCACACTAAGTCCAAGTGGACGGAAATCTCCGGTTGGTGTAAAACCAACCGAATCACCTTCACCCGTGCCACGGCCACAGCCGAAGGCATTAAGGTGCACCTCCCGAATTCGACCGAATTCAGAGCCTTCACGAGGCTCCTGCAGGCCAGAAGTGTGGAATACCACACTTATGATCTGCCGGAGGACCGTTTACTCCGGGTCGTCATCCGCGGCGTCCCACGCGAAATCGATACCGAGTCGATCAAAGATGATCTGAAGGCTCAGAATGTCGCGGTGAAGGAGGTGCACCGCATGCACCGACAAAATGCCGGAGAGGCATTCAACATGGTTCTCGCCATCTGCGAGAACTCCCCCGACGGCAAAGCCGTCTTTAAGATAAAAACCTTATGCCACCTGTCTGGCATAAGGGTTGAAACCCCCCACAAGGGCGGCCCTATAGGGCAGTGTCACAACTGCCAACTATACGGGCACGCTTCGCGTAACTGCAACGCGAAACCCAGGTGCGTCAAGTGCCTGGGCGATCATGGGACGAGCGACTGCTCGCGCCCTAAGGACCGCACACTCGCCGACTCGCCCCCTAGTTGCGTGCTGTGCCGCCAAGAAGGCCACCCGGCCAATTACAGGGGATGCCCCAAAGCCCCCAAACCCAGACCGGTCGTGGTCAAGAGGGCAGCGGCCCGCGAATGGCGTAACGCCCCCCCCGCGCAACCCGCCCCACCCCGACCTTCCCCGTGGAGGGCCCTCCCTCTGAGGGACTTTCCACCCCTCCCACAAGCGTCACCCCCTGTCCCCTCAGCGGCTCCGAGCCCGCAGATTACACCTCTGCCGTCGCTCTCCACCGCCAAACCTCAACAGCCCCAGCCCCAGGCTGCTACTCCCCCGCGTAGACCCCAGGCGGTCCAGCCCACTTCCTCCCCCTCTGAAACTTCCGCCAACATGGCATTCCTGGCGGATCTTTTCTCCACCGTCAACCTCTCAAGGGTTAACGAGATGGCACGAAGCCTCAGGGCCGTCCGGAAGGACCCTCTGGCCCTCCTCAAAGTGCTCGGCGACTACGCCGATGTATCAGAGTCCCTGGCTACCTTCTCGTCCAACCAATAATGGACTCAAACGTAAGCAGCAGAATCAAACCCCGATCACTTTCAATTGGCTACTTTAATGCCAACGGCATTCACAGCCAAAAGGAAGAGATCGCCGCGTTCCTCCGCGACAACAATATCGACGTTTTCTTAGTGCAGGAAACCTTCTTGAAACCATCACACCGAGACCCTAGAATTGCAAACTACTGCGTGGTTCGCAATGATAGATCTCGATCCGCCCTCGGCGGTACTTTGATCTATTACAAGAGGTCCCTGCACTGTATCCCGATCCAACCACCAACCCTCTCCCACATAGAGACCTCGATCTGTCGATTAGGAATGACCGGCCATCAGCCGATCACGATAGTCTCTGCATACTGTTCCCCTGTTAACTCGACGGCCGATATCAAAGCTGATATCAAAGTCCTCATCAACCTCAGTAGCTCAGTTATTATCGCGGGTGACCTGAATGCCAAGAGCGATGCTTGGAACAGCCACTCACGAAATAACAGAGGACGCCAATTGGAGGACCTCAGTGGGCTCCTCCAATTCGACGTCATTGCGCCTATGCACCCCACCCACTACCCCGAGAATATCAACCACCGACCGGACGTACTAGACATTGTGATCATCAAGAATGTAAACCTCCGTTTGCACTCGTTGAGGTCGCACGACGAATTAGATTCCGACCACCGACCTGTTACCTTAGCGCTCTCCCCCCGACTAGGCCCCCCGGACTCAGGTCAGCCCCCACCTCAGAAAAAGATAACAGACTGGAGAAAACTGGAGGAACTCCTCAAGTCCTCTTCATCTGTTCACTTAGATAGTATCCCGCCCCTCATAGAGTCGGCAGCCGACACTCAAAAGGCGGTCGATTCCATCACAGCTCACGTACAGTCAGCCGTGGACGCCTGTTCACGACAAGTTCCGGTGATGGAAGACCATCGCTGGAAACTTCCCGATGACGTGCGTGAACTGGTGACGGAAAAGAACGCCGCCCTCCGAGCGCATAGAGCTCACCCGACTGAAGCGAACCGCACCTTTCTGAGGTCACTCCAGCGCAATCTGAGATACCGCATGAAAGACCTGCGAGACGCTCGCTGGAACAAGTTCCTAGGGGAACTTGAACCGAGTCACTTGGCCTTTTGGCATCTCCAACGGAAACTTAAATCAGACAAAATCTCGTCTATGCCTCCACTCACTCGTCCAAATCAAGGGCCCGCCTTTGACGACGACGAGAAGTCCGAGTGCCTGGCCGACAGTCTCGAGGCTCAATGTACGCCCAGCACCTTGCCAGTAGACCAGCGCCACCTCAAGAAGGTGGACGCCGAGGTCGAAAGCAAACTATCCCACCCACCCTCCGAACACCCAGACCACCCTATCGCCCCAATCACGGTGGACGAAGTCCGGAAAGTGATCAAGGATCTTCACCCCAGGAAAGCCCCAGGTCCCGACGGGATCGCTAATAGAGTTATCAAACTCTTCTCTCCTTATCTCATAGTTTTGCTCACTGCCATCTTCAATGCAGCACTGAGCAACAACTTTTTCCCCCAATCCTGGAAAAGTGCAACGGTCATAGGTATTCCCAAGCCAGGGAAACCCAAGACCGAAGCCTCCAGTTATCGCCCCATCAGTCTCCTCAACGTCCTTGGCAAGATTTACGAGAGACTTATCTACAATAGATTAAAGAGTTTTGCAGACTCTAAGAAAGTCATACCTGACCAACAGTTCGGTTTTCGAACCAAACACTCTTGTGTCCAACAAGTCCACCGTATAGTGGAAGACGTCAGTAGCGGCTTCCAACTCGGTTATACCACGGGTATGCTCCTCTTCGACGTGGCGAAGGCATTCGACAAGGTCTGGCACAACGGCTTAATATACAAGCTGTACCAGTTGGGCGTGCCGGACCGTCTAGTACGCATAGTACGGGACTTTTTGTCGAACCGCTCCTTCCGCTACAGAGTCGAGGGCACACTCTCTTCCCCCCATCCCATACGAGCAGGAGTCCCGCAAGGCTCAGTGCTCTCGCCACTCCTATTCACGCTTTATACTAGCGACATTCCCCTCCATAGACGAGTTAAAAGCGCTCTATTCGCCGATGATACGGCTATCTACTACAAAGGTAGAACTCCCGAGGGAATTCACGACAACCTCCAATCCGCGGTCACAGCCCTGGGGCGGTGGTTCCGGAAATGGAGAATTGAAGTGAACCCCACCAAAAGCGCAGCCATTCTATTCTGGAAAGGCCTCGAACGCCCACGGGTAGCCCCCATCACCCTCTTCGGCAAACCCATTCCATGGGAAGAAAAAGCCAAATACCTGGGTGTGATCCTCGATCAACGCCTTTCTTTCCGTCACCACGTAAAGGCGGTACGCGCGCGAGCCGCCTTCGCGCTCGGTAGACTTCACAGCATGTTGAATGCGCGAAGTAAACTCTCATTGAAATCCAAGGTGAGGATTTACACGACGTGCATTCGACCAATCATGACATACGCGGGTGTAGTGTTCGCACACACTAGCAAGTCAACACTTAACCCCTTGCAAGTGCTCCAAAGCCGGTTTCTCCGGAGAGCCACAGGTGCCCCGTGGTACATGCGTAATAGTCAACTCCACGTTGACCTCAAAGTCCCCACTATAAAACAGTTTTTGAAAAAACTGTCCAAACGTCATTTCGATTCTGCTGTAAATCACCCCAACCCCCTCGTCGTATCGGCCGCCCGATACACTCCTTCCCTTATCTCGAAGATAAGGCGTCCAAGACACGCCGTCATCGAACCGGATGACGACATAACGGTCCTCCAGGACGCCCGACAAAAACATACCAACACTACACAAAACCGACCACTGTTCCGTCCTCGCCGACGAGGCTCGACGCGAATAAGCCGTAATGTTCCCCCCCGACCCCCGCCGCAAACGCCGGCCCGCGCCGAGCCTGACGCGCAAATCCCGCCCCCAAATAATATTTAAATAAAATTACCAGTCCAGCCCAGCTCCCTTGCTCGCGATCCAGCAACGCCCTAAGCCCTAAGGTTCGTACCCCACAGGGGGTGCCCTTAGCTGTGTTGCTTAGAAATAAAGTGCCTGGCTGGAGGCCTAGGTCTCGCCATTGACCGGTTAAGTAGCAAAAGTTCCCGGAACTCACGCTACGAGAGACAATACAAAAAAAAAAAAAAAAAAAAAAAAAAAAAAAACACATGATAACTCTCTGGTCAGTTAAATGGTATTTATATAAGTGTATACATGTGTGCATGACTTGTGTGATTAGTCACACGAGCTTTACTGTGGAGGGAAACATCGAGAGGAAATCTGCATATGTTTGAGAAGAAATTCAAAGTCGTATGTAAAGTCGTGCTTGAGTAATGTTAAAGTAAAAGCGATGTAGTCATCTATTTTTTGGAGGGCCTTTTGATCCAGTGGTTAGAGCTCCAGATTGCGAAACTAGAGGTCGCGCGTTCGATTCCCGCTGAGGGCAAATATGTGTTTGATTTATTTATTTGTCACCTAAATATGACTGCGGCGACGTGGGTGGGTACTGCCCACTGCCTACCCCTTCGGAGAATAATGTATATTTTTGTAGGTATCATAATTTCCACGCTATATTTTCATTGGAGGTACATTTAAGTGCAGATGTTCTCGTGAGAGACAAGATGCACTATGAGCTCGATCACAAGATTAAAGCCATTTTGAAAATTAAATTCAATAGTAGTGTCAAAGCTATATTGACTATGTGACGCGTACAAGTAAAAACCCGTTAGTTCCGCGCAGAGCACACAATCCTTTTAGTTTGGGAACGCAGCCAGGCCGTGATTGCTTTGGCACCGGCCCGTGTTTGGACTTTATATATTATATATTTTAATCGTCATAGAGAACATTAAGGCAAAAAACTCTATATATTTTATCCCTCATAAAAAATGTAGTAATACACAATTGTTTAAGCTATTAACTTAAAAATCCAGCTCAACTCTACCTGAATCAACATTTGGCGGTTTAATTTCGGCCAGTTTACCCCAAAAGTTGTGTATTTTAATAAGGTACTTATGCCGGGATTTGGGCTATTTGGCAACATAAATCGTATTATTATTTGATTCAGTGCTGTCAAATATTAATTAGTTCATCTTGCGTAGAGTAAAATATCCACCTTACGTAGAGAAAAGTATCGTCCCGTCTTCCCTCAAGGTTCCCCAAAGGGGTCGGCAGAGGTGTTTAGGTAGTATTTTCATGAACTTGATTTTATAAATAGACATCAAACAACTTACAAAATCTTTTTTTTTTTTTTTTTTTTTATACAACAAGAGTGGCAAACAAGCATACGGCCCACCCGATGGAAAACGGTTACCGCAGCCTATTTACGCTTACAATACCGAAGTATCACTTGCGCGTTGCCACTCTGTGTTCGGAGAGTTGTACTGTGTTGGCAGCATAATGGGACTAATCCCTCTGCTGCCAACACAATACAACAATCCTCCCCCACCCCAAGGAGCTCATTACTGGAAACCTTATTCACCGCGTAGGAACACAACACAATAAATTGTATTATTTGGCTACGGACTACTATAAGGTGGAGGTCCTGCCCCAGTCGGGCAGCTCCAAATTCGAACGGGAAACCCGTTATGCCCTACATCTCTTAAATATTTTATATTTTAAATTTAAGCACAATATCTGAAATTAAAAAAAAATTTAACTTAAACAAGAAGTAAATAAGGTTTAATATGTAAGAAGTAAGTCTTCCCTTCACACTAGATAATATAATGTATAGTCAGTCATGCAAGACGAAAACACATGGCTTTGCAATCGTGAGCAGATTGAAACTTGTATGTATGTACTAAGCTTTACATGAACTATAGGCGCACACGATAATGATCCGAATATATATGAGGATAATCATTACTTTGCCCTAACACGCATTAAAACTACGCACACAGGAAGTAAAGTTCTGGTCAATTTATTTACCTATAGATGCTGGTGTTACCTCATTGTCGATGTTTTTTTTAATTTGAGTACCCACAATTTTGTTCTTAAAAAGTTAAAGTAATTAGCTAAGTATTTTTTAAAAGAAAACAAAGTTATTATTATTAACTACTCTTAATGACGTGTTTTTAATCAGTTTTTATGTAAAAGCCTTCTTGTAAATACAATATGACTTTAAATTGGGCAATAAGTGTATTTGTTCAACAGTTCCGTAAAGGAATTCCACTACACTGTCCGACATGGAAGGAATCAGTTTGTCCCGGCACGAAGCCAGCTCATGATTACATTGGCAAGCTCCCTGGAGTGTTGCCTACTTTAATTATTAACTAACTGATTATGATTTTAGTAGAATTAATAACGAGCATAGTCAACTCGAACAACATTACGTGAGCCAAGTAATACTGAAAAGTGTTGTAATATATTACATAATATCATTTAATTTCTTACTATTATATATAATATTATTATTATTATCATTTAATTTCTTACGTTTAAAACGTATGCTGGATGTTTTCTTTCTCTGTAAAGTTCGTGGTTCAGAAAACTCATTGCTACAGTCGGGATTCACCTGGCAATCTTTGTGTTACAGGCAAATACTCGAACCACTCGGCCACCCTGATTATTGTATCGGTTTTATTTTTGATAATTGTGGGCATTGAAGATATGACGATGATATATAGACGAACATAACTGGAAAATATAAAATCTGCATATCATCAATATAGCTGCAGCTATGATCCCACGGGATAACTACATTCCGAGATAACAAGCCCATCTCCTCTTCTGTAAAATCTAAAATTTAATGATATTTGAATACATCAAAATGTATCCTTATAAATCCACTGTAGAATTTATACTCTCTAATTATCAGTTAAAATTATGTGGTGCGCTAGACCGATATGATTTTGAATACTCGGTAAAGTTAGAATTGGTCTCGAATTACTTATTATTCAATATTTTCAATAACGATAAAAAATAAACATATACATTAAGGATGTTATGGAACTAAATTGTACAAAAATATTTACGTGAATGGAGATATTTCCACCCGTGCTTCAATTTAATGTGTCAAAATCAATGGCGCCATTTATTGTTAGCTCGAGGCATCATGAACCAAATAATGCTAACATAAAATATAACGCACCAATCTCCCAAAAACCGGCAAATGGGTGTGAATTTTATAGAATTGTTTTAGTAACGAACGGATGACCGGAACTCTGGGTATGGCTCGCAATTTAGTAGGCATTTGCATCACAATCGCGTGTGATTGCGAGCGGTGGCCGCGCGCACTCTAATTATGCTCGTTGTATTTGACATGTTTTTATATGCTCACTAAACTTATAAGTTTATTATTGCTTATATGTACTATGTGTGCCTAACACATAGTTCCAAATCTAGTGAACTTCAAGAGGGTTTGTATGAATAGCCTTTATCCGGTTTTTTAAAGATCTATAATAATATATTTGAAGGGATTCGAATAGATTTTTAATCTACACCGTATAATAGTTGGATTAAGACAAAGGATTAAGGCGAAGGACAAAGGATTAGTCCACATATTCAAGAGAGAACACTCAATACAATCCGACTAAATCACAAGGAGTAATGTACAAAGTTTCCTTAAAATTATTAGCAACCGTCACTAGTTGCAAACAAAAACCGGCGGCGACTTCCCCTCACCTCGTTAAGTTCAAGTTAAACGTAACTTTACCAAAAAGTTAAGCCGAGGTTATCTCCTTTCACGACCAATTTAATAATACCGTGAACTGGGTGAATTATATTTGAATTTTCATTTGGTTACCTTCGCTTCTGCATTGTTTGTGTTATCGCCGCCGCGCCTTTCATTGGATTATATTTAAATGATATTGCTGTTGGTGATTGTGTCGACGCGCCAATACTAGTATCGAGACTGCACGAGGCCGGGATTCTATTCGGAGATATCACACGATTTATGTTTTAAATTGGACCTTAAACAGAAAATATTGAGTATGTGACGTAATAGAGGAAATATTACACAGTGTGAAATATTCCAAGACTAGTAGCAAATGTTCCCAGAGGATCTCTCGGGCAATAAATGTCATAGGGTCCACTGGCCAGCGGTGCGCCTGGGACAAAAACAGGCTATTTAAGTAGCAAGGAGCCGGGCCGTGATAAGCATCCATTTCCACGAGATCCTTCTACGAATTTATTAGGCAGTTTGCCGTATTGGGTTCAGAAGGGGCGACGCGCAATGGACCACTGCCACTGCTCAATCGGAAGCCGGACGTTGAAGTATCTTTTGGAGAACGTGGCGGGCAGATATTGGTTCTGCTCACTTGCAATTACCTTGGACATTAAGATAGATGAGTGAAGAAATATTGATTATATAAAGTGGAAGAAAGAAGTAGGCCACGTTCCATCTACGATCTAAATCAAATCGATCGGACACAATGATGACATCGTCAGGAGTACTCGAAACCGGGTATACAAAGAGACTAATGCATGGGGATAAAGCGAATGATGTGTATAAGTCTAGAGAGAATGGCGCTCTACCCTCATAGCCTACCCTGTGAGGGAACTGGCATAATGATATGTAATTATGTAGTAAATATTATGTTTTATGAAATGTTTGATCAGTATATACATATCATCACGCTGTCTTCAGATAGTCCTTCACGGGGTAGGGGACAGTAGAGCACCAGCTCTCTAAACTTACACACAGGTAGATTTAAAATATATAAAACAATTCCAGCTGATAACGGATATATCTGTGCCGAACACTAGTTTGGTCTTAGATCTCTATACATATGTGTATTTAATATGTATAAAGAATTAAGAAATACGAAAAAGAATTAATATCATTGTCTAGTTCCTGTCGTACAAGGTTTGATTTGTAAGTATTATACGAGAAATATTGAATTAATTTATGTAATTTATAAATCATTTATTTACAATAAAAACAATCAACAATATTTACAAAGAACAGTTGAAACTAACTACTTACAGATAAAATATTTGTCCTAAATCGGTATCCCGAGGCAACGTGCCAAGAAGACTAGCAGCATTGCCACGCTGGATAGCAATGCTGATTCTCTGAGCGAGATATGTTCCAGCCCGCCTGTCACGAGAGGTTTCGGCTAGACGGCGTGAGACCTCTTTAAAAAGATGGTGATGTAATTTATTATTATTTGATTTGATTATCTACCTTTGATGGGAATCAGCTTGATTATGAATCATATTCGGGTCGGTGTTATACAGCAGGGTGCTTCTACTATTAAGGATTAATTGAGTACCATATTAAACTCCGTATAAGCATAAGTACTTGTTCAGTATGCGTCGCTCTTTACCTCCAGATCGAAGGACCCCACGGGAGCGGCCGTCCTGCTTTACGGCGTCCCCTTTAAAACAACCCGATGATACCTACCGGGAGCGTTCTATCTCCTATCCATACATTGTGCTCGTTAATTTATACTGCAATTCTTGAATATCGAAGCCGTGTGTGTTTATTTGTGGACTTATTTTATACAATATATACAGTTTATACACACCAATGGCAATATTTATTGTAACGACAAAGTTATTATACCTATTATGTTAAAAATAATTTACAACTCATAAACAAATTGAGTTGCAGATTTTCTTATTTGAGTAATGTACAATATTACATACATATATACATATCATCACGCCGCGTACCTAACTGGGTAGGCAGGGAGTATAGAGCGCCAGTTCTCTCTAGACTTACATACCTCTTTTGCTTCGTCCACATTCATCAGAGTACTATTGACAATATTATTATTATATAACAACATTGCATGAGTTTAGTGGCCACTGTTACTGAAAAGTGTGAAAAGATGCTGCAGAAAAGGTGCTGCAAGCGTCCATAGGCAGAGGTAACCGCTTACCATCAGGCGGACCGTCTCTTTGCCACCAATATGGTACAAAAATATAAGTTAGCAACAGTTACAGAATTTTATTAATTGCCAATATTGTTATACAATGGTTTATATTTACATTTACATACAAAAGATCTGTACCGTAGTGAATTTAAGCCCAATATAAGATTAACGAATATGCACTAATATGTTAGTTAGCTTGATTGCACATTAATACACATAGAACATAGAACACAAATTTACGTCACTATTATGACACGAAATTTCGGTATATAATAATAATAATATATCCTCACGCCTTCCCACAAGGGTCCCCGAAGGGTCCCGTGCTTAATTATATAGATAATTAAACACCAGAACGCACAATAAACACACGCAGCCCGCGTGTACAAGTTGCTGTAAAAAATTACAAAAGCATAAAAATATGGCAGAAAAATATGATCCCATTAACAAACCGCCAAAATAACCGAGAAAAATTCCAAACACAAAGCTTTGTTATGGTTTATTCGTTTCATTTCATCCTAACACAAAGCAGAGACAATTTACGACACACAGACACCGTATTAAACCCATAGGGGCAACGATTTTTTCATTTCATTACGTGTCCTATAAAGTGAGATAACACGGCCCTCTACCCACGGGAACATAATTACGAGTCAAGAAAAATGTACGAAGCGCTTCACTCTGATGCAAGCTATTCTGAAATAATTTTAATTTATATTAGGTATACCTCGCGTAACAAAGAGCATGCCAGCCGAGGAGATACTCGTTATAACACGCTCCAGCTTGCTCCAAACTATCAACTACTCTATGGAGATAAGATCATAAGAGTAACTTGTCAATGTGTTCACGATTACGTCTGAAAGAAGACGAGACGAATATATGCTGTGCCTTGTGGTTTCACCCGCCTATAATATGAATTCAATGATAGTTTTTTTTCTAGATTAACACAGACAGTTCTAGCTTGATGAGTAAAGAAGGGTGTGAAAAGATTCGTGCAGGGTCGGCAACGCGCGAGTGATGCCCCTGGTGTTGCAAGCGTCCATAGGCGGCGGTAACCACTTAGCATCAGTTTGCCACCCAAGTGGTATAAAAAAAAACATTACAAACTTTCGCAGTTATAATATTATTGAGATATCACTTGCCTGAGCATATCGCGTTACTAGATCAAGTGTGTTAATGTTCTTCATACATACATATCATCACGCCAAGTCCCTAACGGGGTAGGCAGAGAGTATGGAGCGCCAGTTCTCTCTAGACTTACATACCTCTTTCGCTTCGTCCACATTCATCAGTCTCTTCATACATGCTCGTCGAGTTTCGAGTACTCTTAACATTCCCGTCCTTGAGAGTCCGATCTATTTGATCCAGGTAGTTGGAACGTGGCCTTCCTCTGCCTCTTCTTGCACACACTTTTGCTTTGTATATCTGTTTCGTCAATCTTTCTTCACTCATCCTTTCTATGTGTCCAAACCAACGTAACATGCCTTTCTTCATCTTTACAATCACGCCCTCATTCACGCCAGTTGATTTGCGAATCTCTTCATTGCGGATTCGATCTAATATCGTTACGCCGCACATTTTTCGATGAGATCGCATCTCGACTGCATTCAAGCTATTTTCATACTTCCTCTGACATACCCAGGATTCGCTGCCATACAATAAGGTAGGTACCAATATCGCGTTGTGGACAGCAACTCGAGCATTCTTGCTCAGACTTTTACTGCCCATCAATGCCGACTTGGCCATGACCATTCACCTTATTTCCGCCAGTTATCCTTCTTTCAATATATTTTTCATACTTTCCATCTCGTGTGAACATGTTTCCAAGATATACTGACTTACAAGATATGTTAATGTTCTAATGCCACTAAACGCATATTTATGTAGCGTCGCTAGAGTAATTAACACAAAAGTTTATTCCTCGATTTCTTAGCGGGAGAGATGTGAGATGGCTTTTTTTTTATACTTCAAGAGTGGCAGACAAGCATACGGCCCACCTGATGGGAACCTGTTACCGTAGCCTATTTACGGTCACGATACCGAAGTATCACTTGCGCGTTGACACTCTGTGTTCGGAGAGTTATAGTGTGTTGGCAGCCTCACGCCTTCCCACAAGGGTCCCCGAAGGGGTAGGCAGAGGTGTATAGGTAATACCCACACACCCACTTTCCGCCAGAAGTATATTAGGTGCCCACGTGACAGATGGCGAGTCCATCGCCGTTACTCAAGCACGACTATACATACGTACGCCTTTGAATTTCTTCTCAGTTGTATGCAGGTTTCCTCTCGATGTTTTCCTTCACCGTAAAGCTCGTGGTGTGACTAATCACTGTACTTAAGTTCAAAAAAACTCATTGGTACAGTCGGGATTCGAACTTGCGACCTTTGCGTCGCAGGCAACTGCTCGAACCACTCGGCCACCACGGCTCTTGTGTTGTGCTGTGTTGGCAGTATAAGGTTTAATCCCTCTGCTTCCAACACAATGTAACAATCCTCCCCCCTGCCCAAGGAGCTCATTACTGGAAACCTTATTCACCACGTAGGAACACAACACAATAAATTGTGTTATTTGGCTACGGACTTCTATAAGGTGGAGGTCCTGCCCCAGTCGGGCAGCTCCAAATTCAACGGGAAACCCGTTATGCCCTACCTCTCTTGGCTGTGGAGTTTAAACAGGAAGATCGTCACATATTACCAGAATACACTTTCACAGTAATTATTGCTTTCATTTCTCATATCTGAACTAGGCACCGACAAAAAAGTTAATACGAAAAAGTAAATTAGCTTTTGAAATTCCTTTGAGATTTCAGAAAATAATGAAACTAGATTGCTATAAATTACAATCTCGCTTTTATATAATACGATACAAAGTTGGCAGCGTATCGCTTTAAAATTACCTTGAGCCTAAGTTGAGAAATTACTTGTTGAACAAAACGCCAATTCGTATAATATATGACGGGCGAATTAGTTATTTTAACTTGATTAAAGCCGTGCAAACTGGCACTGTATTTACTAATGAGCATTGTGGAGAAATTCTCATATGTTTTAGAGAAGAACACATATAATTAAAAAAACAACATTCAAAGTCCTTGCTCAAATTACATAATTACATACGATCAATCAGACAAATTAAAATATTATTTGAAACTATAAAACGCTTTCGATTACAACTATCTTTTAACTTATTTTTTAAACTTCGCCTTCCAACAAGTTTGTTTATGATTAAATATATTTATTGCACAAATAATTTGTCGAGGACTGAGATCATACTGAAACATAAAACGTATACATATAACGAAAAGTACGCACATTCCAATAAACGGAGTGAGTTGTGATCGCCAAGTAACTATACTGGGCGATCACAACTTTTAGCACAATAATTGTATTATTCATGTTAGGGAACTGAGTGTAATTTAGTTATGTCCTAAGAGGATATTATACCTTGTTAAAGAATTCGACGGATCAATGAAGGATGGAAACGTCAAGAGTACATATGAAGCAGCATTTATGAAGAGACTGATGAATAATAATAATTATTACATTAGTATATACATATGGATGATGGACTCGCCATCTGTCACGTTGGCACCTAATATACCTCTGGCGGAAAGTGGGTGTGTGGGTATTACCTATACACCTCTGCCTACCCCTTCGGGGACCCTTGTGGGAAGGCGTGAGGATATTAATAGTATATACATTCTTATTAGATACACTTAAATTCATGAAACGTTCAAGACTAGGGTACGAGCCGATATTCACTACTAACTTAATCAGACTATTATCCGCCCCCAGGAGAAATTGAACCCGTGACATCAAGCTTCGCCACGAGCTGACGGATGAAGCGAAATAGGTCTTACTGGCACCTACTCTCCCTGCCCACTCCGTGTAGGGCTCGGCGTTATGATATAAATCTACAGAAATTCGCTTGAGATATTAACAGTGATGTCCTTGGTTTTCTGGGATAATGCTGCGGTTGATATTGGAGATATTGGATTGAGAAATAGAGATTAATAACACTACAATATTAAAGAGAAAGCCGATAAATTTACTCTGTACACGGTATGGTATTAAATTTTATTACCTTACAACGATCGTAAAAATACGTGAATGTTCACTCGATGTCGACGTATGTTTTTCAATTCCGACTTATTCAATGTGACCATAAATTATTTTACCACATTTTTACTCGGTACCGTTGTGTTGCAATACCTACATCAATTATATAACGACAGTTTATCCATTTTGTTATAATTGACTGTAGTTCTCTAGATGATTTAAATACTATGTTAAATTGTATTAATGATAAATACCTTGGGACAATTCCATACAAATTGACATAGTCCCAAATTAAGCAAAGAATGTACAATGGTACTGGACAACGATTTAGATATATATATATATATATAAAATAAAATAAATATCCTCACGCCTTCCCACAAGGGTCCCCGAAGGGGTAGGCAGAGGTGTATGGGTAATACCCACACACCCACTTTCCGCCAGAGGTATATTAGGTGCCAACGTGACAGATGGCGAGTCCATCGCCGTTACTCAAGCACGACTATACATACGCCTTTGAATTTCTTCTCAGACGTATGCAGGTTTCCTCTCGATGTTTTCCTTCACCGTAAAGCTCGTGGTGTGACTAATCACTGTACTTAAGTTCAGAAAAAACTAATTGGTACAGTCGGGATTCGAACTTGCGACCTTTGCGTCGCAGGCAACTGCTCGAACCACTCGGCCACCACGGCTTTTATATATATATATATAGATAATAATATAATAATATATTTATTTATTTACTTTTACAAAAGCATAAAAATACAAAACTAGGACACAGTAAACTATCGTGACAGACCTTTGTGAAAGTCTGGTTCCTGTGCTAGGTAGGACCTGTATTACAGGTAACTAGGCTCTCGCCCCATAGAAAATGGAAAAACTGTATACAAAATATACCAATACATATAACAAATTATTCTTTACTAAAGTAATATAGATGAATAGATAGATATATACTTTCACTCAAATATCTGCCTTCAGCGATTTGAAGTACGTAGCTAATATTAATTGATACTTTACTCTCACTCTAAATTAATAATAAGATATAAAAAATTGAGATTGAGAATGAAATATATAGCGAAGAAATAATGACTGGTTTCGCACTATATGATTTTTTATATTGTTATACCCTTACTACAAGAATTGAACTATTTACAGTGAATCAATATAAATAATAGTAATACTTTATCGTGCTACATTAAAGTAGTCTATATATTTAGCCAAGAAAGTGCCCTATTGTCTCATTAAAGGCATCTGGGCAGGAGCTAGAAGTCCGGATCGACATACTATAGTGACAGTTACCCCGGAGGCAGGCGAAAAGTCTAGTTTACGAGGGTGGCTGCATAAAGTCCGATTTATAAGAATAAATACATAGCGTTAAGAGCGCCCACGTCGCGCCCGTTCCTCTCCGCTCTGGGTGTAGCGGTGCCAGGTATATGTTTTTTATGACATTGAACACACTCAAAGATATTCGGAGACTTCAGAGATAGTGTATTATTCTACACAAAGAAGGTATTTGTCATAATAGTGCCAGCCAAGCCAAATACAGATTAATATTTATTTACTGTACTCCTGGTGTTGTATCTGCCGTCAGCGGGAATAAAACCCGCGGCTCAAGCTTCGACAAGACGGTCGTCAAATATGAACACACAACGTCAAGTACGATATGATAATAAGTAGCATTTATCTTCGCGACCAAAATCCATATGTATATGTAGGTGACAACGTGATACCTAGATGGCGAGTGCATTGTCGTAAATTGTCTCGTTACATAAACCTGTAATATTATTCAGAATAAGTTGCGCAAGACACGGGACGCTAAATCGCTAAACTAGCGGAAAGGCACAGCTGCCAACCAAGGAACATATCGTTAATGTTTGATTAATCGACATCTGTGGACCGCTGACGGAGCGTAGGGTTACCAACTTTCACTCGGCGGTTCTTCTCCATTTACATCATAAGGGTCATATTATCGACTTTAAATTTTTACAACGCTTTAGGTTGAGCAGCGGCGGCCTTGTGGCTTAGCTCACCTGTCAAGTCAAGATAGTAGCTTCGAGCCTAGGTGATCTATTACTGAATGTTGCTAAACTTAAGGATTCCATTATCTTGCTACTTAAGAATTTAAATTCAAACATGAAATTGTAAAGCCGTTCTGTGAACCGATTCAAGCACTACTATACATACCCCTTCTTCTACGATACGAATTTCTTCTCTTACGTAACCAGGTTTCATTGTACGATACTGTATTTTAGAATTACATATATGAAAAAATAAAGGGAAAGATAGTTATTATGTGGGCCAGTATTTTTATCCAACTACGGTGGCAAAGAAGCTTGCGGCTCAACTGATGGTAAGCAGCTACTGCCACTTATGGAGGCTGGCACAAGTGGACCCTGCAATATTCTCTTCATATCCTTGTCAAAGGTCCGGACACCTACGATAGAGTACGAGCTATGTTTTGTAAGCTACTCGTAACCTTTCGTGTTAAGGTAAGATCTTCTTAGTCTAGAACTAATGCATGTGCACATAATATTTTCTTCAGGAAATTAGCTGCCTTATGTGGACATCATCTATTCTTTGTCACGACCTTCACCCTTTTGTCCCGCAGCATGTCCAAAGCAAATCCATCAAATCTGTGAAACGTGGTGTCCCCTCCATAGGTTTAATACCGGCCGGAAGTCGATTACGGACCGGAAATGGACCGTTGGCAGTCGCACCGTGTCGCAAACGAATTGTCCATCCATCGGGTTACGTGCCTACATCAATTTGCGTGCTGATTACGTCAACGCTGATGACATTTCATTTCGCGTTAGATTGAGTATAAATGCTGGATGGCAAATTTGATTTCGTTTAAGGATCGAGTCGGGACAGTTTTGAATACACAATCAGAGGATCGAAAGAGTTCAAAGAGATGATATTCTGGTTCCACCAACTAAAGGACTAGTAAAGCTGTCTTAGGGAGCTCTTTAAAGGTGTGGGTTAATGGGTAAATGCCCAATTCTTTAATCACATATCAAAGTTCCAGTTAAACGTAACAGATGAAATTTTATTTCACGAACTTTAACTTAATTTCAGTAAACCTTTCTCATACATACTAGGATTTGAACTTGCACATTTTGCAGGTGACTATTAGATCACTTAGCTTCGGGCTTCAATGAAAACGCTTAAGCCCTCTGGTTCCTTACTCCCTTGTGAGTTAAGCAATTAAATAGACACTAAGAAAGTGTTTTGCCACAGAAGAAACAAATCAGCGCAGGAGGACTTTAAAATTGAGTTGAACCACATATCCTAACCTCTTATCCAGCGCAGACTCATAGTCTCACTGGTCATGTTCATAGATTAACAAATTCATCCTTTACATTATTCAAAGCAATACTAATCACAAAAGGATTTTGTGCAATGTAATATTCAAATACCTTTTATCATCTCCCTTTATATGAATACACGGGCAAACCTGCTGGAAAACACCCTTTTTCTGTGCCTTTCAGCAATACATCAGGATAATGCATTGTTTAATAGTGTATGAGGTGATTAAACGCGTGCCAGGGCAAGTCCATGGAGAAATCAGGTATCTACGTCCGACCGGCCACTTGCTGAATATTTCACGCGGAGGGAAATAAGGGAGCTGTCAGGAGTGACCGGTACATCATTTTATCTTGTATTTGTAACACTTAATAACGTCTATCTCCGATTAAATTGACGTGTGATATAATTATATGATAACATGATACCAAACGCCAAGCCAACTATTACGCTGCCAAGCTAACCATTACTTGTTGGAAGGACTTGGAAGTGGATATAAATTAATTTTTATTAAATGAACTCTTTATATCATTCGTCGATCGAAGTGGCTGACAAAGCAGCGCACGTTACCTATGTATAGTCGTGCTTGAGTAATGTGTACGTGCCTTTGAAATTCTTCTCAAAGAAAATTACTGTACTAAAGTTCAGAAGAACTCAATGGTAAAGTCGTGATTTGAACTTGCAATCTTTGTGTTACAGGCAACTACTCGAACTACTCGGCCACCATGGCTCTAAGGTAATGTTAAATTCATTAAAATTAAGTCAATTATCGTAATTTTTTTATTTCCACATTCGACACTCGCACTGAAACCTTAAACGCATGGCACCGCCAGGCGCCAGCACACCTGAGCCCACTTCTCAACTAGTCATTACAAGATAACTTCATCCATTTACTTGTTATGTTAACTAGGTTACGTTAGAGGGAAAACGAGCGCAGCCTAATGTAACCAAATAAAGATAAATAATGAAAAAAGATAAGGAGTGTTCGGCAAATTAAATTGGAGACTTGTACTTGTTCAGTGAACGTACGTCCCAAACACCCTGAATATACAATTAAAATTGAGCTCTCTTTTAAAGCGCTCAAAGTTAAAATGCATCTGACAGTCAGGCGACGTATGATTTTCTAATAAATATAGGAACAAAGTAAAATTTGTGTCGTATCGGATTTTAATTTCTTTTCGGCAGAATTAATGACTTTGCTTTCTTTTCTTTAGTTTCTTTTGGCTTTCGTCGATGCATATATTATGGTATCTATTTGGTGTTCATATCAAATATTGTATGCAAAGCTTTGTCCTAAGCTTTTTCGAAAGATACCTAAAGAAATATATTTAGTTTTGCCTTATTTTATATACAGTTTCTTCCAATAGCTCTAGACTTAAAGAAAGGCAAACGCTTAGTTAACTTTATATATGTAATTAAAGGAGCGAATGCATGAGTGCTGTCAGAGTAATCATCGCCTTACAAGTACTACTGTACAAGGAATGGGATGTCTTGATCATTAGGCGAATGTCAAGTGTCTTCTAGAGATCATTTAAATTAACATAATTGTTAACACAAACGTGCAATAAAATATGATAGGTGTGTTGAGTGCGTCGATGTAATGATTAAAGTGTTTACGGAAAACACTTCAAGTATAATATTTTAGTTTACAACACCTTATACTTAGTGACGTACATCAAAGCTAGTGACCCGCCCAGACTTCTGTCATTAATACATTTTGAAACTCATACACTATTCTCAAAGTCATGCACCATTTTACAACTTTTTAAACTCGCAGTCTCAATGCCATACATAATTTTATAATAATGGTATATATTATCTGTAGATGGCCAGCCAATCACTGATTCTCAAGAACATCTTAAATAAAAAATCGAAATTAAAAAATGGATTAGGAATAGCTTTGTTGGCACAAGGCCGATAGGTAACACAGTAGGTTTCAACGAGTGATTCTATATTTTGCTAGCACCCAAAGGCTGTGGTGACCGCTTATCATCAAGCTGGCTGATGCAAGCATACGATTGCAGCCTTTGTAGTACTAAACATGTCCAAAACGAGATTGTGGTAATATTTCATGACAGCGACTAAATAAACCAAGGAATAAAGGGAAACAACAAGCCTTTACGAAACTACCGAACAACATTTTCACATTGCAATTTGTTTAAAAGAAACGTGAAGAATCATGCACTTTAAATCTATTTCCGACTCACGCTACTTTCAACCGTATCTGCGAAGCAACTGGGTTGAAATCTAAATAAAGAAAACAGTAATACATCTTAGCGCGTTCCAAATATACAGATACGTGAGATGTGAGTTAAGGGGAAGTTGAAGCTTGACGTTTTGATAGTCTTTACGAATTGGTTGTTGTAGGAAATATATGACTGGAGATTGTGCGGCCATGTTTATGTGCAATTACTGAGCAAATAATATAACAATATATCGTTATAAGAATTCGCAATATTATTGTGCATCAACACAAACTACCTTTGTAGAATACGGTAACCGCTTACCATCAGGCGGACGGTAAATTTATCCGTCACCTTGGATACTAGCATCATTTCCTCACGCCTTCCCATAAGGTATAGGTAGGTGTATAGGTAATACCCACACACCCACTTTCCGCCAGAGGTATATATTAGGTGCCAACGTGACAGATGGCGAGTCCATCGCCGTTACTCAAGCAACTATTACATACGCCTTTTGAATTTCTTCTCAGACGTATGCAGGTTTCCTCTCGATGTTTTCCTTCACCGTAAAGCTCGTGGTGTAACTAATCACTGTACTTAAGTTCAGAAAAACTCATTGGTACAGTCGGGATTCAAACTTGCGACCTGTGCGTCGCAGGCAACTGCTCGAACCACTCGGCCACTACGTTGCGGATACTAGCATCCTTTCAACGGAGAAATTAAGAGAAATGCGCATAATTGACAAGGAAATCCAATCTTGAAGGTTCCCTATACCGTTAATGCAACACCAAAAATAATAAGATTAATTGGCCTTTTCCCACAAAAGTCCCTGAATGAGCAGAAGGAAGTATATAAGTAACACAATTCACTGAAGATATATTTAGTAATCAACATGACAGGTCCGTGAGAGATGTCTCTCACGTGGCACGCTTGCTCATACTTCTTTAAATCAGACTAAACTCATTAGTCGTGGGTAAATTGGGCCAGAACTGCGCTAGTCAAACATGACGTATTTGATACTTGTATAAAATGTGTAGTGTACTGTATCTTAACACGGCACCAGTGTACGTCATCTAGGAGCAACGGAACTATTCCCCGCACATGGGCCCGGTCCGCTCAGCTGTCGTATACAATCATATTCCTCGGCAGTCAGCGCGGACTGAGCCAAATGCAAATTCCATGGACAGTTCTGTTCCACTCTCGTGTATTGATCAATACATTTATGGACTTTAATGCTTGAGTTTTGGCGACACATGTTAAACAACAATAGGAATTCACAGTTGCAACATGCTACATCCATTAGTACTAATTAACCAAATCATATTTGTTCGGAATTAATGTGTTAATAATTCAGCAGGTTGCGTTGAAACATGAATGGCTTTGAATATTGTATCTTCACGGGTAAGGTAAAGGTAAGGAGTAAGCAGAGGTAGAACAACACACTTTTTCATCGGTAATATAGTTAAGTGTTATTGTGAGAGATGACGAATCCTTCACCGTTTCTCAGACACGCCTATAAATACGTCCCTCAATGTCTTCTTTAAGGTAAGTATTCCTTCTTAGGACATAAATTATGTGAGCATGTCACTTGTTTATTAACAAGAGACAATCAACGTGATCGATTGTCAAGCAGTAAGGTATGTGGTTTTAGATAGTAAGCCACTTTGAGAAACCCTAGAGTACAGGCTATTAGTTTGCCAGCGAATTTTTCCTACCACATGTCAAGTAATAAATCATCGAATGCGGATGACCTCACTCCCTCGTCCATTTCTATTTAAATTCGTATTCAAAACACCGTGATAGAAGTTACATACATGAAGTTGATTTTAATAATTTGGGCAAATTAATGGATTCATTATATCTTATAGCTATAGGTATAGCTTGTACCGATTGATGTCCTTACCACTACATTTACTTTTAAATGGGATCAGAATGGTAACCCAAAAATAATCTCTGTTTTTTTTTTATATAACAAGTTTCTCCACTTTGGGTCTATGGGCTCCTTATATCAAGAGTTAATTTTTTCTGAGTATTTTAACCCTTTGTCGTCGCGAAGTAGATCAGCAATACTTTTTTCTGGGAATCTTAATATCCGCACCGAAATAGCTCTATTTAGAGATTTATTTTTCTGGATAGGTGAATTTGAATAGGATATTAAGAGTTTCTATAATAATCACCAAGAGTTTTAACAGTAAAAGAAAACATCGTGAGTAAACCTGCCTTATGCAGGTTTCCTCTCGATGTTTTCTTTTCTCGACGTTTTACAAACAAATACAGAGACGCATAGTCGTGCCGCAAACGATGGAGTCGCCATCTGCCACGTTGGCGCCTAAAATATATCTCCGGAGAAAAGTGGCAGCGTGGGTACTACCAACACACCTTCAGCCACCAATTATTCTGGTTCAAATGGTACAACTGTTCTTGCGAGTCCCGTTACTCGACTACTACTACATCTGCTTGATACTCGACTCTATGGGTATTTTTCTGGGTCCATTGTGTCTTCGTCCGTATTCCGTCCGATTTGTAGTCCGTTCGGACTACAAATCGGACTAACAGGCAGACGTGACCAGCCCAGTTACATTGAAGCCTGGCAGCTTGGTATAGGTAAAAGAATATAAACGAAAATGTATACCTTTTGCTTCGCTTATTAACTGGATGCAAGAAGTAACTGAGAAGTTTTGGTAATGCGGCACTACTCGCAAATTGATTTGAGTATGAGCCAATCTAAGTTATAATAATCTTTTCAAACTCTGTATCAAATCTAGAATCTAACTTAAATACGCCTAACAAGTTTTTTCTTTATAAATGACTTGTCTTAAGATAATTTACAAAATATAGTATCAGTATACTAAATGTCTGTTATCATCAATACTTGTATAAATTTTCACACCGATTTTAATATGACAATATTATCTTCACGTCTTACAGCAAAGGTAGTCGTTGCTTGAGAAACGGCGATAGACTTGCCACCAGGTTGACACCTAATATCTGTACATATCTCCGGCGAAATGTGGTTGTGAAGGTACTGCTATTACACACCTCTGCCTACTCCTTCGGGGGTCTTGGGGGAAGACGCGAAGATATTTATATATTGCAAACATTATATTGACAAAGTTATTTAAACAAAACTGTATGCAAAAATTCGGAATCGGAATCAGAAGCAAAACAAAATTAAATAAATCTACTTTTGCAACGGAGTTTTTCAACATCCGACAACCCTAATCAGCGATAAGATAACCTCAACAATAATTATCAGCGGCACCAAGTTTGATCGCATTTTGAACCGAACTTTGTGAAGAAAATTTTGAAGAATATAATTGGATTTAATTTAATTTTAACTTAAATAACAGGTTCCTTGTACTCGTAATGAGCAGAACTACTATGCTTTTGTATTGGGGCGGCTAATCAATTATGCTAGTCTGAATATTTCACATAAAAGTACTTTACATGGTGACTATGTATTATTGAGGTAACTTGTAAAGGTTTATGATTCAATAAAGCCAATACTGAGAATAATCATTTTATGCCACAAATGTGTGCCAAAGTCCATTGAGGTCGTAACTCCATTTAAAGCCATAGCTTTCAATCTTAAATATTCGAGAATATTCCACTGTACAAAGTTCCAGACTTATCAATAAAATTTACAGTTCGACTCAGCTTTACGCATGGCCTGGTGTTACTGTACGACCAAATATTTACATAGTAATTATTAACATTTCAACTTTGTAAATCATTCATTATCATTATCTTAGAAGGCTTGAATATACGTAGTCTCTTACGGGGTCTCACTGCCTGAGAATAGAGCGCTAGATTTCTTCGCTTCGTCCAGATTCATCAATCTCTTCTTGCCAGTTCATGCTTCGGTTTCGAATACTCTTGGTGTTCCTATCCTTGAGTATCCGATTGATTTCGATTCGATAAGATAGTCGGAACGTGGTTCTTCTCTGTCTCTTCTTGAACATTGCGAGTCTCTTCATTGCGGACTCGATCTGTGATCGTTACTCTGCATATTTTTCGAAGGGATTGCATTTCTCCATTTATGCTATTTTCATGCTTCCTCTGAAATACCCAGTATTCGCTGCCATACAATAAAGTGTACGCGTATACACGTGTACACGTATATACATATATATGTATTTGTAATAACGTGATAACGTGGGGATTCATTGATGTTAGCTTACCTTGATACAAACAAAGTTTGTAATCTATACTCTTGAAATGGAAAAATAACGCCTTAATACGTCAAGCGTTCATAAAACCCTTTTGCAAGTAGAGTTGTTCTGTACTACAGTACTGTTCTTATTAAATAAATCTTGAGCTCTCTCGGATTATATAACGTTATATTAGTACACAAATAATGTTCAAAGGGATCATAACTTTTGTTCGTTTTTGAAAAATGTTCATAACTTTTTTCACCTAGTAAATCTTCACAAAGGCTGTCTCAGACGTTCTTCAAATAGCTTATCATATCGAAATTCGGTGCGTTTTTCTTATGTTTAGATTTTAATATATAATAAATAATATATCCTCACGCCTTCCCACAAGGGTCCCCGAAGGGGTAGGCAGAGGTGTATAGGTAATAAATACCCACACACCCACTTTCCGCCAGAGGTATATTTGGTGCCAACGTGACAGATGGCGAGTCCATCGCCGTTACTCAAGCACGACTATACATACGCCTTTGAATTTCTTCTCAGACGTATGCAGGTTTCCTCTCGATGTTTTCCTTCACCGTAAAGCTCGTGGTGTGACTAATCACTGTACTTAAGTTCAGAAAAACTCATTGGTACAGTCGGGATTCGAACTTGCGATCTTTGTGTCGCAGGCAACTCCTCGAACCACTCGGCCACCACGGCTTGTTTAATTTAATTTAATTAAATTAGATTTTAATAATGATGTTAGCAAATGTAACATTTAAAAATCCCCTTTAGTTAGCCGCTTTGTATAAAGTTAGACATAAAAGGAGCGATGGAGCTAATCGCATGACTAATGAATGTGTAGCGCGCAGTAGGACCGCCTGCCTTGAGAACACTTATTTGAATATTCATCGTCGCTAAATGGTAGAGATGGCTCGTTAATACATATACTACGACCGCCTCCATCTAGAAATAGCGCTATTCTTGAGGAACAATAAAAACTACAGGTTTACCAGTGGTCCCGCCCAGCTTCGCTCGGGTGAAAAAAACTACAGGTTTACCAGTGGTCCCGCCCAGCTTCGCTCGGGTGAAAAAAACTACAGGTTTACCAGTGGTCCCGCCCAGCTTCGCTCGGGTGAAAAAAACTACAGGTTTACCAGTGGTCCCGCCCAGCTTCGCTCGGGTGAAAAAAACTACAAGTTTACCAGTGGTCCCGCCCAGCTTCGCTCGGGTGAAAAAATACGACGGCTATTTAATTATAACATTGACATATAAGAAAACAAACTCTGTATATAAATAAATAAAAAAATAATACTAAATAAATAGTACAAATAACTAACCACACCGAACACATTTATCAATAACATAACTTTGTGGCACGCAGAAGGGTGCCAAGAAGGCCAAGCTATTTCACTAGAATTCTGAAAGACACGTTGAGTAACAAAATTATGAACATTTCGCAAGCACTAGTACCTACAACATAAATACATACAAAACATGGCGCCGAGTCCCTCACGGTATAGGCAGAAGGCATCAGCTATCCTTGGACTCCCATGCCTCTTTCGCTTCATCCACATTCATCAGTCCCATCATTATTTGCTCGTCGGTTTCGAGTTTGATTTTGACGTTTCAATGCCCACAAGTATCCTATCGATTACAACTAAGTAGTACCAGTACCAAACAATCGTATCTAATATTTAGAATTTCTCATTATTAAAGAGACTTGCAAAGTTATACTGCTATAAAAGCTGACTGTTGTAATTAAGGTTGTCACAATATAAACGTGTCATACTTGAGGAGTTGGCTTACTTAAGTACTGCGAGAGGCGCCCAAAATAGAAGCAATTATATAAATTAACGCAATGTGTACTTGTCACCTACATCTCCTTTGTAAAAAGCACCTACTTTGTCTGGGTAATTGTATGCTCGAACAATTTATGGAGGCTTCATATAACAGCTTATATTAACACTAGTGGATTCGTCCGGATTCGCCTAGTATAATAGAATTTTCCATTTCTGGTTGACCTTGTGTAAAAAAATTAGATTCAATAATTTTGGGCAAAAAATGTTTAACACTAATTAAAGCTAATCTATTAATTCTATTAAAATATGATATTCAATTTAATTAACTTAGTGCTTCTTTAACTATAGGGAAGGGAGCTATTATGCGCGTGATATGCGTAAGTAAGTTAACTACCCGGCTTGAGCATACTTCGCTGCAAGTTGTTAAGTAAGCTTAATGAAAGAAACAAACAAACATATTTTTCATATTAGCACTTGCTTGGAATAGTCGGATTTTTATGTAAAGCTATTCAAATACTCTCAAAATAAACTCCACGAAACGCTTTTCAATACTTCCGAAAGAGTTACTGCGAAATTTTCTCGCACCCGTTCGAAAATCATGTTTGAATTTTTCAAAGAAGCCTCAAAGGTTTGTCGGGAGGCGAGATACGGGCTTGTGGGCTCCAGGCTTGCGGGCTTTAGCGGGCAAACACACGTGGTGGGCTTGAGACATCGTGCGGCGTCGGATATCGAAGCGTGTAAACATTACTTGTTTGGCTTCTCTCTTGATATCCGCTTTGTACTCTTAAAAGGTACGCCACTATTGTCTGTGGAACAATCAAAGCCTTAACGGATTTACGTCAGGCTTAGCGCTATTTCAGCTTATTTTTATTTCGATCTTGAATCAAAAACACAAGATAGTACAAAAACATAACAATAAAAATAAGATGTAAGTATATACAAATTTGTATATATAAATTACATATATATATATATATATATATATATATATATATATACATATATATATATCTCGGTATCCCTCATGGGTTAAGCAAGAAGAGTAGAATACGAGTTCTCTCT
The DNA here is from genome assembly GCA_945859725.1 of Drepana falcataria. Classification (NCBI taxonomy): domain Eukaryota; kingdom Metazoa; phylum Arthropoda; class Insecta; order Lepidoptera; family Drepanidae; genus Drepana; species Drepana falcataria. The sequence goes on from OX243937.1 coordinate 427,804, forward strand.
AGAGTTTTGGTAAACTGTAAGAATATATTAATTTCATCCACGGAAAATAATCTTCCCACCAGTTCTATACAAAGCATATTTCCCATTTGCCCCGATCCCTGAATACCCTCATAACAGACGTAAGTTGAACAGAGAAATGTTTCAATCACTCAATATCGTGTGTAAACAGCGGCATGCGATAGTGTAATGTGCGATCGCATCGAGCATCGAACCGGGACTATGTACGTCAAAAAGCAATCACTGAACTAACGCGGAATCATTCGGCGGCGCCGTCAGCCGTAACAAAAGCGAATCACTTTGATCTGTTAGTATGGTGACTGCAGGTTGACGATGTAACAGGATATACTATGAACACAAATTATACGTTGTCGGCAGGAGCGATAGGTTAAAAGACTTTACGGCGTAACACACAGCCAAAGGCTTATTATGATGTAAATAGTATTCCCAAGGGTACTTTTATGAACGGTCATCTTGTAAAACTACACACTTTACCGAAATAATGTATACCAAATAGTTGTGTGTACTGTTTGATAAAATAAAAATATCTGTCTAGTGGTTTTTAATATATATTTTAATCATTACGAAGAGTTCTTCATGTGGTAGGCAGAAAGAGTAGAGCGCTAGTTCTCTCTACACTTACAGACCCCCTTAGCTTCACCCACATGCACTCGATCAAATCCATTTCATCCTTTCCAAAGATAAAACTTTAAAGTTACACATTGTTAAAAATACCTTATGAAAGCGCAACAGTCTCTCCTTAATACAGGTTATTGTATAACCTAGCAAGGAGACCAGCACTTACCCACCTTATTGCAATAGATGTATTAGCGCGCACTATATTATGTACTCTAGTATAGTACTACATACATACATACATATAATCACGCCTCTTTCCCGTAGGGTAGGCAGAGACCACTTCTTTCCACTTGCTACGATCCTTACATACTTCTTTCGCTTCGTCCACTTTCATTATTCTCTTCATACATGCTCTTCGGTTTAGGGTACTCTTGACCTGACCTTTTTTCAAGACGTCCCTAATTTGGTCTAGAAACGTCCGCCTAAGTCTACCCCTTCCAACACTTTCTTTCACACTCGCCTTATACACTTTTTTCGTCAATCGTTCTTCATTCATTCTATACTACACTGCAGTATAATACTCTTGTAAATAAATCATATTATTATTAATATATTTGCATATGTCCTCAGTATGATGCGTAAGTCATGGTCCCCATCACCCTGACAGCGAGCCCGCACAATGAAATGAAAGCGGCCGATATTTCCATGCCGAGCAAACGCTCCGCGCAATCATACCGGCCCGTGATATTGTACAGGCCGCATGTGATGTATTGAACCATACAATTGCTATTTTGCTCGTATGAATTTTACACTATTAACGCAACAATATTATTACAAGCAAGAGTAAAGCTGGGCTTAACCACCTCGTTTATACCATTAATACCATTACAGCTCTCCGCGATAATATTTTAATTCTGCGCTTTTGAACTAAAATATATTGAGTACTTGCAAAGGTACATAATAATTTATTTATTTATTAAAGGAACAAAAATATATAGTACAAAATTGAAAATCTTATTGGACATGGCACTTTCATATAATTCCCGCTTAACTATGTCGTGTGTGTGATATTAATTAAATAATATTTAATGTACCAATTTCTATAAATCTATTCCTTTTGCACTTTTGAATCATTATACAATAAAATTGTACGCCATTAAAGACATCTTGGTACATATTTATTGAAAAGAAGTAATTCTTCTTGCGACCAATTAACTCTTATATTCTGCTTCTACATTCTTCTTATACATATTTATTATTATATTCTTTTGACGTCTTCCAAATTCAAGACTCTTTTTAATGTAACTGATGATGTCCCCTGCATGTGTCCTCTTTGAATGTCCTGTTTGCCATTTCATCTCGGGTTGCCCTTTTCTTAACTCTTGCTGCCCTTCCAGTATGATATTCAGATACACATCAAGACATAACATTATGTCTGATCATTTTCCGTTTGTCTAGTCATTTTAGTTAATGTTCAGCTGTAATCCTTATTTATTAAGTCTTCTTCATGTGATATTCTTCTATTCGCCTGCATCAGCTCGTTTTCAAAATCTTATTGCACTTCTTTATCCATGTCAAATCCCACATATGTTTCCAATTAAATTCTTGTAGAATAAGGAGGCCTCATAATTGTGAGCTTATAAAAAAGTACAAATTACCTCCTCCAAAATAAACACAGGGGCTCTATGTCAAATCGGAGTTAGAGCATGCATGATGCAACGCCGGGCGGTGGTATTCTTGGTGAGCTCCCTAATGTGCTGAGTGTAATGTCACAACTTGTGGTAAAGCTACTCAGCTCATTCATTATTTTATACTTCGCATTGCTTGTAGTCTCTGTTAAAACAAATACTCGTGAATGTGTATACGTCAAGTCTACAGATATTTAAGTATTTGTAGACTTGACGTATATACAAGAGTTGTAACAACACCCTCTATTCGCTTATATATTTAAGTGACAAGGTGACAGATAGTGAGTTAATCGCCGTTTCTCAAGCAGGTGTATGTGTGTGTAGTAATAAATAAATACCTTAAATAATAACAATTAAAACTCGTTTGTTTACTCTAGATGCAACTTGAAATCATGCCTTGCAGGCAAAGCACTCACTCGGCCACCGCGGCTCTGAATTGAATATGTATTTTTCAAGCTCACGAAGAGGCCTAAGTATACACATAATATGATAATGAACCCATTTATTGAAACTATATGTTGGATTGCCTATTTATTTATGCAGGCATCAAGTATTTATACTTCGTATACTCAAGTATCTGGGTACTTAGCAACTTACTATAACAAGGACTTTGGGACTCATGGCGGGTATTTGGGGATCTCATCTACTAATATAAGTGTCATTGATCTCACCCACAATTGATTATGGTGTTATTATAATAAGTATTGTTTCCCATAGGATAAATATTAATAAAAAAACTATCCAGGAGAGAAGCCATTGCCATTATATTTGCGTGTACCGAAGATAAATATTTGTGATATTAACACAACTCTGGCGACTGTGATTAACGATTCCGCATTGCCTTTAGTGATGTATCGAATCTCAAGATGGATGAATGTCGATAAAAGTGACCTGTCAATACTGATGAATTTTATTACTGTAAATTAAATTCTGTAAGATTTTATTAAGTTCTTGCCACCCTCAAAGCAAGCAGCTCGAATGCAAAAATGAAATAAAAATGTTATTGGAATATACTAAATAAAACATCACAGAAAAAATATATATTTGACGATGGAGACTGCAATCAAAGATCGTTCAGTGTTTTATGAGTTCATGGTGTTCGAATAGTTGTCTATGTTTGTACATATTTACGCGACGGTGGTCTTATTTTAATATCTTCACGCCTTCCCACAAGGGTCCTCAAAGGACTAGGCCGAGGTATATCGGTAATTTTACCCACACATCCACTTTCCACTAGAGATATTAGTTAAGGTGGCAATGTAACCGATGGCGAGTCCATCGCCGTTACTCAACAACTATGCAACAACACATACGCCTTTGAATTTCTTCTTAGGCGTATGCAGGTTACTTTTCGATGTTTTCCGTCCCCGTAAAGCTCGCGGTGTGACTAATTCACATAGGTTCTGAAAAACTATTTTTTACAGTAGAGATTCGAATTTGCAATCTTTGTGCAGCAGGCTACTCGAACCACTCGGCCACCAAGGCTCGTTGAAAAGTTAAAAGCATTAAAATTGTCTCTCATGAATATCGAGCCATGCGCCAGTAACAACACTCTCCTGCCATCACTACCCACAAAGTGTCACTGAGCTGAAATTAAATTACAAAATGAAAACTGTGAACTTATCGAGCGGTCCAAGGTATTGATGTATCGCTCCTGCAATGCCGTATAATTGTGGCCAGAGCTAAAAATGATGATTAATCGACAATTGCTCGGGATATCAACGTGCTTCATACATTATAGGAAATGATTTGTGACTTCTTTAATTATTGTGCATTCTATATTGTTTGTGGATTCAATTGAATGTTTCCGTTTCGTTTTTGCAATAAGACGACATAATAATGCGGTTATTGGTAATTGGTTACCGTACCTAGCTATAGATGTTGCATAAATAATGTGATTCGGTGAAAATGTTCATGTTTAGTAATGTTAATAGTTTTTAAGTATTTCTTGCTAGCCATCTAATTAAATTCAATTGAAGTATATCTTATGTGAGTACAAATTAGACATCTGAGTATTGGCTAAAGATGGGTATTCCGAAGCACGAGCATACTGTATGCAAACACTCGCCTATAAAGGTACAAATTGAATATGGATGTAAAACGAAATATATAACTAAACGACACATGAGTAGCAACAACTCAAATACACTAAATTCTGTCCATCACAGCTGCTGTAGAGCAAATCTGGCTCAGTGTGGAACAACCATTTTAGTCCCAAAGCGTACCAGCGAAATCCGCTATCCACAGAACAATAGGGGTCGCCGGTTCGTTTGGGCTTTATTTAACCCACTGCGTGCGGGTTGCTTCTAATTCGTCCCAATTGCAGTTCAATATAGCCCGCACTGAAATTAGACTGTTTACTTGCCGTGTGGGCATTTGAGGTCTTTGTGAAGTGCAATTTTATAATTGCAACTTCTAGTCATTAATATAAATATAGACCTGAATTGATGTATGATTGAAGGCGGTACATCCTAGGTAAGTATACTGAGATTAAATTTCGCCAGCGGCTTTGAAATACGCTTAGTTTGCCGGGTGTGTTTGTATTATGTGAGATAAAAACATGGTCATTGGAGGTTAATAAATGTTCTGTCGAAGAATTATATGATGAAATAAGACATAAATACAATATTGTTCTTGTATAAACCATATCCACGTTAACATCAACGGGATCTAGCCGGACTCATGGAGAAAATATGAATTTGAAATCGTAAAAATTATGTATCAAAAAACAGTAGGGTTAGATCAGCCATCAGTCAAACAGCACGATGCACCTAAGCGCGAGTGCGTCGCGGTGCACGGCGCCTAATTTGAATAACAAAGGCGCTGCATGCGCTTGAATAATTAACTGTGCCATTACATGTCTGCCAGGTGCCAGGGGATTGTTCCACTGACGAGGGCCCGGCTGGAACTTCTAGGGTGGAAAATTAGCACCTATGTCACGTTGAAGGTCTGTTTATATGGGACGCGCCGTCATCGTCACCTCGGAGTATAAACCAGCCCGGCTTTATCTCACCGATTTATTTTATGTTGTAGCGAAATTTTAATGAATAAGATGATATAATTATGCGGTGTAGCGTTGTGCTTAATACATGCTACGGTGCGGTATACTACACGAAGTAACTGGGGAACGGGATATTGTACGGTACGGTATTTGTCGTGTTCCGCTGAGAGTTGTACCCACTATTTGCACCTGGAACCTACGAGCTTTGTATTACAAAACTCTGGAATGCATGCACATTTTGCGCAGCATTCTATTTTTCTTGCAGTTCTTCCACTATGTGTCTCAGCTCAACGTACGTTAATTGAGGATTCCAAAAGGTACATTCACTAGCCATTATGTACGATACAGTGTCTGTCCGTATGTCACTGTTGTTTATCTTATGAACTTTAAATATTGTAATATTACTATTCAGGGTCATTTACTTTCTTAATTAGGCGTACAGATCACAAATACAGTACAGATCACAAATATGTATTAATAATATTTATTATACTTATAAAAAAAAAAACGGTTTTAATTTGTCCGCCCAGTACATGTACGTAAACATATTATAAATATTTCACTTACAACTTGAAAACTATAAATAATCTAGGCAGTTAGTCAACATTTAAAGATACGTAATTTCTACACTGTAAATGTATGTGTAAATAGGTCTAATGTTTTTGTTCAATGTTAATCACCTCACGCATGTTATCGCCATCAATAAACGTGTTCAAATGATGTGACAAAATACGGCAAAAAGCGTTAAAGCGGATACATCAAAAAATCCCCAAACGAATTCCTATAGACATCTCTTTATACGCACTTCAAAAACATAATGTTTTCCAATATTCATAGAGTATCCGGAGAATTACACAAAGCCAAATTGTTAGCAAAGGAAACACCGTCGTATTCGCCAAAGCCAAGCTCGTGATCAAAAAGAAATAGAATACGAATAATCTGACGAATACTGAACGCATAAATATATCAGATCCTTATTTATAGGGTTCCGCGTTCAACGCTCTAATATTATATGTAACTAGTACACATAAAAAATGGAATACGTTGTACTTTTAGTGAATAAATGGACGTAATTATTTATTTAGGTATTTGTAACGGGTGCGTATGTGCTTTTGAAATGTGTGTACTCGCCCTCCAGATATTCAGACAAGCTCATGTGAGTGTATAACGACAAGTTTATACATACATTCATTGAGTACGCAGAGTCCCTCTTGAGGTAGGGTGCTAATGGAGCACCAGTTCTCTCTAGACGACATTACCTAATTTTCCTTCATCACAATTTTATGTCAGCGACAAAAAAATTCAATGTTTCACTAGAATTATTTTTGCAAAGCAGTGACATTTGGCTTCGGTCTTACGAACCTTACTCCCCAGTAGGCCAATTCCAACTTTAAACGAGAGATCCATGGTGCCTATCTTTCTTAACCAACATTTGCAGTTTAAACCAACGATTACTTGCAGTATATTTTTGGGGCAAACAAGTGAGCATCGTTAAACTCTCAATTCAAATATTTAAAAACAAAATCACACAGTGTTACAAGCTTTGAATATAAGGAAACGATTATATATCATGCCATCAAATATTTATATGTTATACAAATACACGCAGTAAATATTCATGTATTATAACGTGAAGAAGGAATCCTATTTGACAAAGCCGGGCTTACACATGACCAGTTTAGTGAAGCAAATTGAATGAGGGAGAGGAAGAAAAAACAGTTTAGAGCGTCACAGGACAGACGAGCAGGCGTCGAAAGTACGTGACGATATTACGGAGGGACGACTTAATTTTTACTTTTCAATGACGGTTCAGATTTTAGAATCCATTAGTAGCTATTGAGATTCTGAAAGTATATCGGAAATCTCTTCAGGCAACGATTTTGTTCTTATTTCGTACAATAAACGTAGATTCGACTGGGCTTTGTTTACAATGGCAACACGAACTGCAGGAATTTTGGAAAATTATACTATTTCTTTTAAATTATTTAAACGTAATATTTAACTACTCATTTGACAATCAGGTGTTATATGAATAAACTAGATAACCAAATCTAGTACTTTGCCAAACGAACTACCATTAATATACATAATACATAGTGTGTATGTATTGTATTGTCAAAATCTGATCAATGTAGCTGCACGAAAAACACTGAAACGAAAAAGTTATGTTAAACCAGAGAGTACTGACGCTCTTCTCTCTGCGTCTGTGCGTGAGGGACTCTGCGTATCAATATGCATCAATGAGCATGCTTTCAACACTTTTGCTCATTAATACACAAAGACTTCAGGGAGAAAAGTCAAACATTGTATCTCAATCGGAGAGTTTTATTACATAACATACTGAACAAAGTGTCATAAACGAAATAACGAAGCACACAGCTAGATCAGTGAGTCCAGGTGATCGTCGGTAAAGCAAAGGGTTCTAAGTCGGACGAGCAAAGGGCGCGCTTAAAAGCTCATTCCGTGAAATTAAGCAACCGAGTGTGTCTAAGTCTTACGGCTTTACGTTTGATACGTGGATCAAGTTAATGGCTCCAGCGAGATGGAGAGGCACAAAGCTGATAACTTGTGTAGTTATGACCCGCGTTGTAAACTACTGGACATGAAGCTTCAGGTCACCTCAAATTGAATGGCGTAGACCATCAAAAATTTACTGAACACATAACAAAAGTTACAGTCATAATACATACCGTACAGCCGCCTCGAACATGTACAAGGCTTGAGAGAGTAACACAGCATCATTTTGAAAGTCGCCATTTGAATGGCATACATACATATCATCACGCCGAGTCCCTAACGCTTTAGGAAGAGAGTACAGAGCGACAGCTCTCTCTAGACCTATATACCTCTTTCACTTCGTCCACATTCATCAGTCTCTTCATACATGCTCGTCGCTGTCATTTGATTGGCAACTTTTGAAATGCCGTTCCGTCTCGTGTTAAAAAATCCTTGGCATAAAAGAATTAAGAACTAAAATTCAAATCATTCATCGAATGCTAGAAAATATAGGTATAATGTGTTGTTTTTTTCATAAATAGTACATCGGCCTAATAAGTGTAGCATCCTCCCATGTACCACATGGCAAGTCGGCTAGCGGAGCCTTAAATCGCGTTAGTGTCGAGCGAGTGTTTATAATGTGGCGGCCGGTGGCTGCTGGAGTAATCACCGATCCCCCGGCATAATTTACACAATCTACGAGTAATTACTTCAATAGCTTTATCATTATTATGGAACACTTGTAATTTCACTTTTACTTATCTTTATATACATATAATTCTACTGTTGGCTGGAACTAGCCTAACTGAAACCAGCTGGGCGGGACAACTAGTTCTATATGATAATTTACAGAAGAGAAAACAGTTAAATCAATAATTACTTGATGATGATGATGGTTTTAATTCGGAAAAATAAGTTCATTTTATTGAGAAAAGTAAAAAACTAATTTTAATGTTATGGCTACCAAACTGTTGTACACACTTTATCGGCAGTCGCTCTCGTGAACATTAATATAATATTATGTAATCAGTGACATCCTGTAGAATTAGAGCTTCTGAATTTTTTGGGGCCTTTTTAATTTTTATACATTTATTTATTTATTTATTTACATAATTAAAACGGCATAAACATACTAATTACATGAATTACGATTAATATGGAAAAGCTTAGAATTTTCGGCTCCCCAAACAAAGCTTCATCCCTTAATTAAGCCGTATCTTATCTCCAAAGTCACATCCACCTCGCCACCAGTTAGATTTCTCAATATTAGTTAATTTTGTAATTCTGGTAGAGTAGTTTCCTGCAGGGTCGATAGTGCGCGAGCGATACTCCTGGTTGTAAGCCTCCATAGGCGGCGGTAACCGCTTACCATCAGGGAAACCGCATGCTTGTTTACTGCCTTTGTGGTATACATAAGTAAATCATAGTTATTTATATATTTCTAGAGGTGATTCTAACGGATATCAGAAGACACATAACCTTACTAAAGATAATCTCTCTACGAGTCAATAGACTCCTGCATTATGAGTATTACCGCCTGATATACATGAAATGCCTTAATTTGCAATTAAATTGTTTACACTCAATTGTCATTTGCAAATAAACAGAGAGTCAATAAAGCGTATTTTAAATAAACACACATCGGACAGACAAATTGATGTGTCGTGTTGTGGACACGCATGCGGTTGTCAAACTAATTAAATCTTTCGCGGGCTGATATCGATATTGACTGATCTTTTTGCTGAACGTTTGATTGTTTCTCGGTTTCTACTATTTCATGATTCGCACAAACCTTTTGCGCCACCCATTCTACATGTCTTATTGAGCTTTATGGTGCTTTGAGAACAAATTCAATGATGTTTGCAATGTCGTCAGAGAGTTGAACTATGAATTTAGTTGGATTGTAGTCTACTTAATAATATGTCTCTTCTTACAGGCACATTCACTTTTGAGTACTACATTATAAACTTCTTTGCTCATCGTTTATACAGGATGTGTCAGAAAACAGGCTTGTTGCTCAAATATGTTATATATAGGGCACAATGAAAGGAAGCAAAGAGAAATAAATTAAAATGAAAAAAAAAATACACTACTAAGTGTCAATTTTTGTAGCTGATTTATTGCATTTGCATATACATATGCTGTAACGATAAAGTAATACATTTACAATCTAACTACGCTTTTATTTATTATCATATTAATAGTTTCTGAAAAAAGCTATAATTGTAAAACCATGTCTCGGAGTAAATACTTACTCCCTTCAATGATGTTATAACTTTGTTAGTCATTTGTTTAAGTTTATTGTTAAATGAAGACATATTTACAACACCCTATTACTTCTAGAAGACAACCTTCTGCAGCACCTTGCAAATGTCCAATTATAGGTCACATGCCAATTTTAAATTTAACAAGCACACCAGTTGCTATGCAAATTCCATCTAAAATCGAAAGAAGTTAATTTGATATTCAAAATTTGAAGCGTATTTACTTCGCTCAAGATCAAGATATAAATAGGGATTCAATACAAATCGCCGAGATATATGTTACGGACAGCGACAATGAGAAAAATATAGGGAACTTCATAACAGCATGATTTTATTCATGAAGGGACCCCGGCGGAATAATAATCTTCTCGATCGAGGTACGAACGCCGGCCGATGCTAACCTAATTTTGTTATTACTCTGTGGCTATTTCTTCCTTCGAAAGCTGTCAGTGAATAAGAGCATAGTTAATGAGTTATTTCAATTCTATTGATAAAACCACGCAGATTTACGCAAGATTTAAAATGTTAAGAAAATTTGCAAATCATAAAATGGAAATAATAAATGAAGTACCGCATTGCAACCTCCAAGTGGGTTGTAAAATTTAGAACACGATATCAACATAGACAAATGCGCCACTGAACTTGTTCAAATAGCCAGAGATACTGTAGACTTATTTATTAACAACCCCACCACCCAACTCTGAGTGCACACAGAAACAATACAAGAGTAACTTGCCACTCAAGAGAACAACTCCCTTTCACTTGTTTCTATCCACCCCACTTCTTTTATGAATATTAATTTTGTTGTATTTATGTTCTGTTTGTCGGTACATTTGCCTCGATTGGACGATTCAAGTTTCGTCATTGATAACGCAAATTTATTAATATAATAATAATATATATATAATAATAATATATCCTCACGAAGGGGTAGGCAGAGGTGTATAGGAAATACCCACACACCCACTTTCCGCCAGAGGTATATTAGGTGCCAACCCACCCTACCCTCTGCCTACCCCTTCGGGGACCCTTATGGGAAGGCGAGAGGATAAGTATATACCATTTATATATTTTAATTTATATATCAAGCCGTGGTGACCGAGTGGTCCATTAAATCGCCCGCAACACAAAGATCGCAAGTTCGAATCCTGACTATACCAATAAGTTTACCTGAATTTAGGCACAGGTTAATCACATGTGCTTTACGCTGAATGAAAACATTGAGAGGAAACCTGGACACGTTTGAGAAGATATTCAAAGACGTATGTATCATTGTGCTTGAGTAACGGCGATGGACTCGCCATTTGTCACGTTGGGACCTGAAATATAGCTCAGGCGGTGCGTGGCAGCTACTCCTTCGTGGACCGCTGTGGGAAGGCGTGAAGATATATATATCAATTTAGCATTTTGTATATACTCTTTTTGCCACATAATTGTAAGGACTTTTACAATGTATCATTCTCTTTGTTATCAATTAATAAAGGCATAATCCTCAATGGGCTTTCCTATTAATTCCTCAACGTGGCTGACGCTGAGCCGCTAGATCTTCATAATATTGCCTGCGACACAATTTCTACATTGCTTTGGTTCGATTCAGCCCAAATAGTCAAAACCCACAAGCTATTAATTTACAATATTAGTTCTACTCGCTATTCAGTGTAGCGATACCTTCCGAACATGAAATATTTTAGTGAAATAGTTTCTTGTGAATTTACTCATAGCTTAGGAGTAAATTTTGAGAAATTGCTTAAGAGGAGAAAGGTTTACAATGTTAGTCCAAGTGCAGTGTGAAGAATTATAAGAACATTCAAATATCAAATCACGAGGGACGTAATATTCAATGGTTGGACTTCATAAATAAGCTAAAAATGTGCGCCCTTAGTAAACCGAATCGCGAATATCTGTGACGGACGTCCGGACCTACAACGCAATTTTGTGCAGTGTCCCGACACTATTGAAAAAAATAAGAAACAAAACTGCAAACTTTGGCCTGAACTCGTTTTAAAGCCCGGGGTTCCGCAGTTTCAAAGTTATGGCGGATTAAATTCAGTTGCTAGTTTTTCTGTCATCGTCGGCATGTTGTAATATTCATTTTTTAACGGAATTGTTATGAAATAAGGATGAGTGGAGGTAATATGGAAGGGTTATTTGATCCCTGTGTACTGAACTCTGATATCAAAGTTAGCCGCTGTATAACTGCTCTTATATTGTTATATCTCCACATCTCTTTTTTGGAGATATCATGATGTCTTGTGTTTTTTTTTTTTTTTTTGCAACAAGAGTAGCAAACAAGCATACGGCCCACCTGATGGGAAACGGTTACCGTAGTCTATTTACGCTCACGATACCGAAGTAACACTTGCGCGTTGCCACTCTGTGTTCGGAGAGTTATAGTGTGTTGGCAGCATAATGGGTTTAATCCCTCTGCTTCCAACACAATGTAACAATCCTCCCCCCTCCCCAAGGAGCTCATTACTGGAAACCTTATTTACCCGCGTAGGAACACAACACAAAAAAAAATTGTTATTTGGCTACGGACTTCTGTAAGGTGGAGGTCCTGCCCCAGTCAGGCAGCTCTGAATTCGAACAGGAAACCCGTTATGCCCTACCTCTCTTAAGCCTTCGACCACCATGAATGAACCGATCATTCACTGCATTGCATGATATAGATATAGGAAATCTTGACAGTATCTCATTATAAATTTGTAGTAATTAAATTCCTTAAATCTTATTGTTAATCTTTGTCCCAACTTCAACGACTACCGTTGTCCAATTTATTGTCCAATCAACAAACAATCACTTCTAAATTCCCACTACCAAGAACCCTAAGTGTCCCGAAGCCACAAAAAAGTTAAATTAATCGGGCTTGGGTCTTCACTTTGTAAAGTTTTGATCAAAATTGTTTTTTTTATTAGGAGAACAACAACGGGGCGTCAAAAGTTACCATGGTTTTCTCTGTGCTCTTTTGAAACGGTTCGCTGTAGGTATATTTATTTCATGTGAATGGGAAATATTTATGCTTGAGTAACGGCGATGGACTCGCCATCTGTCACGTTGGCACCTGATATATCCTCTGGCGGAAAATGGGTGTGTGGGTATTACCTATACACTTCTGCCTACCCCTTCGGGGACCCTTGTGGGAAGGCGTGAGGATGAGGAAATATTTTTACATAAAGAAGGTGAAAGGTAGGTATGTAGATATAGTACCTACACACCTCTGGACGGAGACCCTTGTGGGAAGACGGGAACATATACATATATATATAGAGCCGTGGTGGCCGAGTGGTTCAATAGTTACTTGCAACACAATGATTTCGAATGCTGGCTGTACCAATTAGTTATACTGAACTTTACAGTTAATAGTCACACGAGTTTTACGGTAAAGGAAAACATCGAGAGGAAACCTGCATACGTTTGAGAAATAATTAAAAGGCGTATGTATAGTCGTGCTTAAGTAACGGCGAAGGACTCGCCATCTATCACGTTGGCACCTAAAATATATCTCTGGAGAAAAGTGGGTGTGTGGGTATTACCTATACACCTCTGCCTACCCCTTCGGGGACCCCTTGTAGGAAGAGGAGAGGATATATATATATATATACTAGTGGTCCCGCCCAGCTTCGCTTGGGTGAAAAAAGTAAATGCCCTAAAACACGATCACAGCGCCACCTATCGGGTCCAATTGTGAATCTAAACCATTCTCAAATCCATCTGAAGAGACACAGAAAATTTCATTAAAATCGGTCCAGCCGTTTAGGAGGAGTTCAGTGACATACACACTCACAGAAGAATTATATATATAAAGATATCTATTTTACCTTATATTTTGAATAAAAGTGGCCAACAAGTGGCAGGCCGTAAGCGGTTACTGTAGCATATAGGAGAGCAAGCCATACGTGAGGTGTGACCGGCACTTTCTGACCCTATGGTAGGGTCATTCCATGTGGATTTGTCCTTCCTCACCGCGGAACACAGTATTAGCCGAAAACAGCTGTTCGGCCTATAAAGTTTCTACCTCTTTTAGTCATACATCCCGCATATTAATAAATAATAAACATCGGATCAATAGGTACCTGAGCAATTTATGAATTGTCAAAGGTCACAGTTGGACTACCTCACAATCGCCTTTGAGTCAATTACAAAGGGAATTTTTTGTTGGGTATAGATTTAAATATTGCGACCTTAACGAATATTTCGATGAAATATTTAACATTAAGGGCTAAGTAAGGTTGCTAAGGTAAAGTTATAGTAAAGTAATATCTTGCGTAAAGACGAGGAATGACATTTAATTTCGCTTTTATGTCGGCATCGATAATTTTCATGATCATTCGGCATAATATAGAAGCAGTATTCTTGTACTGGCCGCCGGGAACATTGGATGACCAATTAAGACTTAATCCTGTTCTTGAAACTTAAATATAATAACAGGAAGGCTCCAAATTAGGTTGGATTATATTAGTAATATTATTGTTATAACCTTGAGGCTTTGAGGCTTCCGGAAGGAAACGCAAGTAAAATTAAACAAATATTTTAACTTCCCTGTAGACGCAGTTGGAACATCCCAATTATCTCGTTTGTTTGTAATTGTTTTATGATTCGTATTACATAGCCAATGTTTTTTTCGAACTTTCTTATGCGTACCAATATACATACAATTAATTACGTCGCCTATATTATTGTTTGGTAATTAAATATTTAAAGTTTGTCTAGCACTTTATTTAAAAAAAATCTAAGTGCTAGTAGTAGCTTTGATGTGCTCTAGTGTAGACGCTCACGCAGTGTCGAGGCTTAAATACTGTGTAATTATAAACCTACTTAATCGCCAACTGTGCTTCAAAACTCTAGGTATATCAATATAAATCACCTCGATTGATATTTTTGTGAAAAGCGCTCTAAAACGTATAACAGCTGCAATAGGTATTCAACATGTTCGAACAGTGAATAAAATTGTCTTTAGTCGGCCAGCTATTATGCTAGTGCACTGGCGAGGGTCTGTCGGGTGGAGCGTACGATTTATCGGGCTGGATTATGCGGCAGAACCCTAAGGATACGCAACGCCTCATTATAGGGACACATTAAACATCGAACTAAGTAAACAAAGAAAGTAGAAACCTACCATAATGCGTGCTTATTTAAATTAACATGAAAAAAGGGCACCAATGAGACAAAATCTACGGCATACGTCAGAGAGTTTAAAAGAAACGGTAGTCTCGCCATCTGTCACGTTAAAGAAATAGAGTCACGAAAAATGGGTATCATGGGAAGGCTTGAAGATATAAAATCATTAACAACTATTTCTATTAATACAAGACACTTAGCATTGCTATCCAGCGTGGCAATGCTGCTAGTCTTCTTGGCACGTTGCCTCGGGATACCGATTTGGCAAAATATTTTATCTGTAAGTTCAGTACAAGACCACTACACACACACGTGTATTTAATGTCTGTGAACAAGATCCATTCAATCTGTAATGTGTTTTTCATGAGCTCATGTTAATATTTCCAAACACAGCAATACGCTGGTGCAGTGTGAACAGGACCTTACTGGCTAATTAGCAATGCTAATGCCATTCATATGTCGTATCCGAGCACTGGGGCTAAAACGCTGCTTTAGACTTGTATTGTATTTCCTTTACCTGCTCTCAAACAGGATTTAACCTGTTTTATGGTTCAACATGTGGATGTACTACGCGGGCTAAGTAAACATTATTTTAAAGAAAATGGCTATCAGAGAACTTGCTTATAAGAGAAGGAACGGCTGGAAGAAGTTTACAGACTCAAAATAATTGCGTCTTAATATGACACTGTCGGATGGGCCTTACACAAATATTTAGGTTTTCTTAGATATTTTTAAAGCCACCAAGGTGGTGGCCATACATGAATGGACTGCATTCTTGACTTGATGACTGATCGTATTCGGTTCCCCACGCATATGGATGCTTCCAAACTAGGAGTATCGCTGCAAAGTCAAATCTGTACTCTCTAGGGAAAACGTGAACAGGGAGTTCATTCTACAGCCTGAATATTCGCAGAGAGAAACTCCCTTAAAAGCGCACAGTACGAGTCCTTTTTGTTTCCTTTTTGGGATGTTTCTGGAATTCTCTCTCGATGGTAGAGGTAACAAATTGAAGAGAAGATTTGTTTCATATCATCAAGGCTTGTTAAATGAGCCAGAATCTCAGTGTGACGTGGTGAACATGATGGGTGGACATGACGTAACCTAGATAATTGAATATCACTAATTTGATTCAAAATCTAAACCTTGTAATACTCGTACGTATTGCACGATCCCTTTAAATGTTGAATGAACCAACCCGATATTCCTATTACAAGCATTGAAAATACCATAACTCTAAACTCAAATGCCTACTTTTATTTCGTTTAAAGATTTGGTAGATAAACCCCGAGTTCATTATAACCCAATGGCTTCATAATATCTCCAATCACAATTTGGATCTAAATAAAGGCATATCGTTTACATTTAAACTCCATTTGAGGGGAATATCAATTTACCAGATCCTTGATAACGCTTCCTCTGCGCTTTTATAAAATATTACGCAATTGATGCGTTAGGGATTTGCGAAAGGATGTGTGAACTTTGTATATGGTAGAAAAAGTCTTAAATTTCAGTAGATTTTATATTATAAAAGACCAGAGAGCCGTGGGTGGCTGAGTAATTTGAGTACATACCTGCAACACAAAGATTGCATGTTCCAATCCCGACTGCACCAATGAGTTTTCTGAATTCAAGTAAGTGATTCATCATTCCATATGCTTAACGGTGAAAGGAAATATCGAGAGGAAACCTGCAAACTTTTGGGCGGACATTTGTATATTTTTGCTTGAGAAACGGCGTCGGACTTGCCATTATCCCGCTGTCACCTAAATATATCCGTGGCGGAAATAGGGAGTTACACCTCTGCCTACCACTGCGGGGATCCTTCTGGTAGGGCGCGAAGATATATAATAAGGTAAGTTTGCTAGTTCTTATGTTTTCAATTCTTTCACCTTGTCAAGGTAAAAGACTAGTGATGTTCTTGGAAAAAAATGCATATACTGTAAACATACGCTTCTCCGCTAAATACGCAAGATCGCGATACTCGGATCAAAGGTGGCTTCGTCTATGTTTTAAGCAAAGATATGGTAATGTAAGCCAGATAAGTAATCCTGTATACAAACCACCTTTCCGCGAAATAGAAAAATCATGTACTCATACTTTGTTCAGAAGCTTCAACGCAGCTAACATAGACGACAAATACTCAAGTTTAAGTAGTCAGATACTTGAACCATATAATTCAAATAGAAATCACAAATTGCTTGATTTTGCAAGTCAAATAAATCTGTAGCATACATAATCAAGTAGTTCTTAGACTTAAAAGCTATGTACGGAATACAAACTGGAGCAAATCTCTTTTAAGAGCACAGACACACCTGAGCGACCGAGTGAGTTGGTCATGTCACGCTCGTTCAACAATATGAACGTGATCGACAGCATTGTAGCAAGATATAAAATATAATCATTATTCAAGAATTTGAAAGGGACAAATTTATGATCGTCATATATGTAGCTTAAACAGTTTTGAATCATGACTGCTATAGCAAGTTATGGTCTCGTCGTTGTCGTGTGTATGTCATGCAGTGTTCAAACCAGATTTTTTCAAAGTAGTCAACGTAATAACTGCCTACAAATGTTTTTACTTTTTTGTTTGATTAATCACACCAATAGCTATAGGAGAGGAAACCTGCATTCGTTTGGAAAGAAATTCAAAAGACGACACCTAAAATACCTATATCTCCGGCAGAAAGGAAATGTGTAGGTACCACTTACTTACTTACTTGCGTGAATATATAGAAGATATGTGTTTGTGTAAGCAACGAATATTATCATAATTTTATGTTCACTCGCTCAGGTGTAATCGGAGCTTGAAACCTGTGACCGTGCTACCGGGTTACCTCCAGCCACGTGCTAATAGGTGGCGGAGAAAATATATATAAAATGATTTACTAGTTTCAAAGCTACTGCGATTTTCAAAGTTATAAATCGCGAATCATTGGTAAACTTTAACGCGGCGAAACTGCAGTTATTATTTTGCTTTTATTTTTCTCTCGTTCCTGCAGTTGGAAAAATTGTAGATGTAAAATTTAAATCAGTTTGCGAGGATTTACGTGGAATCTTATTTTTACTTGTTGCCTTCGCATGGCTCCATACCAAAATATAAAAAGGGCCCTCCTGACCCAATGACTTGTCTCTTCCTATGGCTGGTGTGGGTTCTGAACCGTTACTTTAGAACTTATGCAGTATTTAACACAAATTTAATAAACTATTTTGTATCAAAACACAATGAAAATTGTGATGTAGATATAAATAGCACCCTCTAGTGCAGACAGCTTCCTCATGTTTGGCCATAAACCTTGGCCCGCATCCCTTATCAATCAATCAATCAACGCCCATAAAAGAGCCCGATATAACCCATAACGTATGACGTCACAACGGCCATGTTTTTTTTTGTTTTTTTTTACTACTTGGGTGGCAAACAAGCATGCGGTCCGACTGATGGTAAGCGGTTTCCGCCGCCTATGGACGCTTGCAACACCAGGGGTATCACCAGCGCGTTGCCGACCCTGCAGGAATCTCTTCACACCCTTCTTGAAGAACTCCATGCTGTACTCTCCAGGGAAAACCTCAACGGGGAGCTCATTCCACAGCCTGAGCGTTCGCGGAAGAAAACTCCTTTGGAAGCGCACAGTGCGAGACCTTTGTGGTTCCAAGGTATGGGGATGAATTCCCCGTCGATGGCGAGAGGTGCGGTGGTAGAAGGTGGAAGTGGACATCATGTCGAACAATTCTGCTGAACACTCCCCGTTATACCAAGCGGTAGAACACACACAGGGAGGCAAATATATAATGTCGCCTAAGGAGGCAACCACGACCAGCGCAGCGGAAATTCTACCGTAAAATATACATAGTGGTTTTATTAATAAAGCAATATCTATTTTTGTTACTTAATTCTATTGGTAGACCCAACACAAACTTCATGAGAAATAAAATTTCTGATCATTGTTCTCATTAGCTACATCTTAAAGTATATAATTATTCTGTCACCTTACTTTCCTAAATAAAAATATATATAAAATAGTTATAATATTATATTATAAAAAGTTAACGTTAACATTAGTTTTACGAGATATAATTATCTGTGATAAGAAAATGATAATATACCATATTATAATACATACTTAAGAAACATAATTATGATAAATATATACATAATAACTAGAATAACATATTATTGATAATGTCCTCTCAACCTCAATGCCATTTTGTATAATAAAATTAAAAAAAATAAAATAAAAATGTTTTATTTTCATTAACAATTAATGTTACATAGCAATCATTTAGTGATGGCAATCCTAGTAAGTAAGTCATACCTGTAGCAGGTTGCCAACGCTCTTCCAGCCGATTGGTTTTACGTAGTTTTGTACAATAAAAATAAAACTGTATGTGTGTAAATAAATTGTATGTGTGTTTAAGCTTCATCAGTAACCCAACTAGATGGTTTGATGAATAAACACATTGTTATAGTTTGCATATAATTACGCATACATATCATACGATACTGGCTGAATAGCTAAGGCCCATACTTACCCCGTCGTCGTAACAATAGTAAAGAAAAAAGCTAAATATACATTTAACAGTATAAATATATGTATCGTTTCTTTATCTGGTTTGTTTGGTCATAAATTAACTCCGTCGTTTAGCATAGGCAACAGCCCCTATTGTGTAGCAAACTTAAAGTTAATTAACACCGAGCAGTATGATTTTGTCTATTTAAATTAAGTAAACCATAATTAATTAAATTCAAACATAACTAATGCCACGTGTCAATTTGCATTTATTGCACGACATGTTGTTGTATTATCGCGTCGAATATGAGTTTTTTTATTTATTTTTAATTTTATGTAAGAAAGAGCATGTCTTTCATACATTTTCATCATTACTATTCATACACCGACTATGGTCCGGTAAGAATCCATAAACACTAAAATGTGTCACATACGTAGCCTTAATTGAAGTTCCGTTCTTAAAAATCTTCAGTATTTTTATATTTAATTTAACGAAAATACGACCATGAGGGATTTAAAATATAATAATAATAATAATATCCTCACGCCTTCCCACAAGGGTCCCCGAAGGGGTAGGCAGAGGTGTATAGGTAATACCCACACACCCACTTTCCGCCAGAGGTATATTAGGTGCCAACGTGACAGATGGCGAGTCCATCGCCGTTACTCAAGCACTACTATACATACGCCTTTGAATTTCTTCTCAGACGTATGCAGGTTTCCTCTCGATGTTTTCCTTCACCGTAAAGCTCGTGGTGTGACTAATCACTGTACTTAAGTTCAGAAAAACTTATTGGTACAGTCGGGATTCGAACTTGCGACCTTTGCGTCGCAGGCAACTGCTCATTTAAAATCCTCGCCATCAAAGTCCGCCTACGTGATACCGTGTCATATGTAGACAATTCGCGCCATCTACCGGCAAGCGTAACAACTAACGCCACGCATGCAATGATAATAAAGAATAATAATAATTAAGAAAAGCATTATAACTGCTTCTCGATGACAGATTCAATATCCCAAAATGTGGATTTTGTGATGACAAATGTGCAAGAATTCCTCATGCGAATAGTTCCGTGTGCACAACATAGCTGAATCCACATATTTCATCATTCCATTTCAGGACATCGCGATGCAGCCATCGAGCCTGCATTGTATGAACGAACGAGTTGAAACCACATTCTTGAGATGGCTGAGATTGCAAACTGCGCTCTTGACTTACTCTTTAAAAGTTTTCAAATTTCATGGACCCAATGTAACCGTGGTTAGTTATAAGTAGATTATATACAAGAAATGTTGCTTTTAGGTATGCAGTTTTGTACTGATATTTTATTTACTTTACTATATTCGTTACGAAACTAAATGTCAGAGCTTTATTACGAAGCTTCATAGTCAATATATTGTAACATACGGTTTATATAATACATACAATCATCACGTTGTGTCTCTACAAATAGCCGTAGTGGCCAAGTGGTTCCAGTAGTTGCCTGCAACAAAAATATTGCTAGTTCTAATCCCGACTGTACCAATGAGTTTTTTTAACGTAACTACAGTGATTAGTCACATTGAGAGCTGTACGGCGAAGTGAAAAGTCGAGGAGAAACTAGCATAAGTTTGAGAAGATATTCGAAGACGTGCATTCGTAACGGGGATGGAACCTAAAAAGATATCTCCGGTGGAAAATGGTGTGTGGGGACTACCTAGCCACCTCTGTCTGCCCTTTCGGGGACCCGCAGAAGGCGGAAGATATTTCCATGAGTACAAGGCGCGTTCATTGGACGAGCAACCCTTATGTGTATATGCCAGACGTTATTGCGTAACAAAGTAATTGTACGCGCCGCTTAATAGATTATTTATTTTATCTATGCACTACTCACCACACTAACTCATTAGCTCATAACACTCTCCTAATCCGTTCCCAAAATCATTCACCCGCTCCCTTACACATTCAAAAAGTCGACGCTTTCGCTATACACGCAACGCACGCGCTCCTTCAATAAAACTCCCTAAATTATCCAAAATACCGCGAGAGACTAATAAGTGTGTGGACTCATTAAATCCCAATATAAAGAGTGTGATCGTGCAGTGGAATCAGTGCCAGATGGAAAACTCCACTTCGAAGGACAATTCAAACTAACCCGCCAGGTACCTACCTATTCCTATCACTGCTGAAATACATCACAACTCTTCTCTTGATCCTAATCGCGCCGGATCATTTATCCCTAACACTCCAGACACGCAAATTCCCTCACAAAACACTCACAAGCTCATTATTTTCGCAAATTAAGTTCGCAATTCGCAATTTGTTCTCGATCATTCGCCATTTAACTACCTACACGGTTCAAATTAGAAAACGCATCATTTCATAAACGCATATATATTTAAACGCATTTATATATTTCATAGCGCTTATTTATTGTATACAAAAAGTATTCCTTAACGCATCTTATAATTACCTACATATTTCTATTCCTTCGTTGAATCTAGAAATCATTCGCGGCATTTTGTAGTCGACTCACGCCAAGCAACGCTCGCCCTTATTATCGCACGCATTGCGCCTAATTTCCCGTACATATTTTTGAATTCAATGGCGGAATTAAAACGTAAAATATCTTTATTAGAATCGAAAAAAGAATCTTTGTTTGCTCGAGTGCAACAATTATTCGACCTTAGTCTACAGGTTTCCGATCCTATAAATGAGCAACAATTTATGACTCGCGTCCAGTCGTTGGAAAAGACTAGAACTGATTTCTTGCAAACTATAGACTCGTTGAATATGTGTTATTTGCAACAGAACGAAGAGGTCAAACCATCGTTTAGCGAACTTGATGCATTTGATGATTTATACTGTAATATCATTGCCGTAGAAAAGTCGATCACGCAGCTCAAGGCCAACTCAGAACGTCGCAAATTCGAATTTTCTAAAAAGCTAGCTCCTATTGAATTGATAGGTTTTGATGGATCTCCATATAAGTGGCCAGTCTTTTATCAAAACTTTAAAAGTCTTATTCATGACAACCCCACGCTTTCACCCACCGAAAAGGCTCAATACCTAATTAGTAAACTTTCTAAGAGTGCATTGACCGCTTGCAGTAGTATTCCTAATACGGGAGAAAATTACAACATTTTATGGAATAATTTAGTCGAAAAATATCACGATATTCGAGTGCAAGCATCAATGTACGTTGAACAAATGTTACATTTTAAAACTCAAAACACTGACGCATTTTTGGAACAGTTCTGTACCGCCGAAGCCGCATTACGTCTTTTAGAAATTGATGATATCTCCGATTTTATTATAACTCACATCGCGTTGAGTAAATTAGATAAAGACACATTGAACCTTTTCGAACAAGCGCACCGCAGCGTTAAAATACCTACTTTCAATCAACTTAAGCAATTCATAAAAGAACAGAATAAAATTCATTCACTACGCTCATCATTATCGACGAACTCTAAACCTACCTACGCTAATAAAAATTATAACCCGCAAGTCCCACAACACGCTAAAAACACAAAATCTACACACGCATTTGTTGTCAACAACAACTCCGTTGTAGCCAGCAACGACGACACGTATTCTCACCCGCTTCACACACACAACACATTCACACACGCCTCGCATCGACTACCACAAACGCACCACTCGCTCACGCATCCCTCGCAATCACCCCGCAATTGTAATATTTGTAAAATCTATCCCGAACATGCACTTTTCAAGTGCAGTACTTTCTTATCACACAACGCACACACACGTAACTCGTTAGTGGCACAACACGGTTTTTGTCGAAACTGTTTGGGATTCCACAACATAAATAATTGCCAATCTCAAAACCGCTGCGCAATATGTCAAAGAAAACACCATACACTCATTCATGTAGATCAATCTCACAACAACAACCAAAATAACGCATATTATAATTCAAAATCATTCCAAAACGCTCACATTCACTCATCACCGCACACATCTTCACCTCAACGGTATAATACAAATACGAGTAGCCGCGCGAACGCGAACCGCTCGCAGCCGCCGCTATCGCCTACACCGCGCGAAGTAGATTGCAATATGCGCGGGCACTCCGTCGCTCGCAACGTAGAACCGCCCGCTTCAGCGCAGTCTCAAGCTAAGCAAACGCAGATGAACTTGTCACTTTCCGCTATTACACCTGCGCCTGGTAATAATAAAAATACCGTCGTATTATTACCTACTGCGTCTGTTTATGTTTATGATAATAATAAAAAATGTCACAAGCTCCGCGTATTCTTAGATACTGGTTCTATGAGCCATTTCATTACAAAACAATGTTGTGAAAAACTAAATTTAAATATTAAACCCGCTTCAACTACAATAAAAGGTATAGGCAACTCGGAAAGTATTTCGCTAGGAACCGCTTCTTTCATAATTCATTCCCGCTTTGACGAACGGTGTAATTACACAATAAACGCTCGTGTGATTAATTCTATCACCGATCACTTGCCGAACGCACCCATAGACTTGTCTCAATTAGATCATCTGCGAAACGTGCCTATGGCAGACGATGATTTCCACACGCCGGCAGACGTTGACTGCCTTATAGGTAATGAACTCTTTGCATTATTGTTGCGCGGGAACAAAGTAACTTCTGCCCGGTCACCTGTTATCGGTGTGGAGACTACGCTCGGATATATCGCTATGGGGCGCGCGGACTGCGACCCGTCTAACACGCGCTCAAATGATAAGACATTTTTTTGTAATGTTGACTCGCCTTCTTTAGACAATTTGACGCAACGCTTTTGGGAACTCGAAAGTGTACCGAATAAAATACATTATAGTCCGGATGATAAGATGTGTGAAAATATTTTCCAGTCTACCTACACGCGTGACGACAGTGGTACCTACACTGTCAGTCTCCCATTTAAGTCCGATCCCTCTGAACTCGGTGATTCTTACACGACCGCTAAACGCCGTTTAATTAATTTAGAAAAAAAGCTAGACGCTATCCCGGAATTACGCAACGATTATAATGCCACAGTGCAAGAATATATTGATCGCGGTTTTTTAACCAAAGTCGGGGTGGACGATCTCCGTCCCACCGATAACGCTTACTACATACCGCATAGGGCCGTTTCTCGACCGGAAAAAACAACATCAAAAACTCGGATTATTCTTGACGCATCATGTAAAACTACTTCTGGAAAATCGCTCAACTCATTATTATTTACAGGACCCAATTTACAACGCAACATATTTGATTTATTAATTAACCTACGCATATTCTCCATCGCTCTCACCTCAGATATTGAGAAAATGTACTTTTGTGTCAAACTCGCACCAGGTCATCAACCTTTTCAGCGCATATTATTTCGCTTTAATTCGGAGTCCGCCATTGAAGTCTTTCAGTTCAATCGGGTATCATTCGGGATATCTAGCTCGCCTTACCTCGCCATGCGCGTAGTGCGACAGCTCGCGGCTGACGAACGCGACAAGTTTCCGATCGGCGCGCTAGAAGCCGAGAACCGAATGTTCATGGATGACTATGTTTCGTCCATGGACGGAATAGACGAAGCCGAACGTACTTATCATCAGATGGTGAACATGTTCATGGCCGGGGGCTTCAATTTAGTAAAATGGAATTCAAATAGCTCCGAACTCATGAATAAAATTCCGCACTCGCATAAAAATCCACAACAAATAAACTTTGACGCAGATAGTGAATTAACCACAAAAATTATTGGAATGCAATGGCAACCCCACGATGATATTTTTACCTATAAAATCACCGATGATGATTCTGACGTTTGTACAAAGCGCACTATCCTTTCCGCTACCGCTCGTCTTTTTGACCCTTTAGGTTTTTTAGGCTGTATTACAGCTTTTATGAAATTGTTAGTTCAGGAGTGTTGGCAACGCGAGTTAGACTGGGATCAACCTGTCCCGGATTCCATACGACAAAAATGGACTCAGTTCAGAAGTGAACTCTCGGATCTGTCTAAATTAAGTATACCGCGACATGTAGGTATAACCACAGGGTCTCACGTGACTATCGTTGGTTTCGCTGACGCTAGTGAAAAATGCTACGGAGCTGTTTTATATGTTCGTGTCGGTACTAACGCGGATTCGCCCGGAGTTGTCAACCTTCTTAGCTCTAAATCACGCGTAGCACCGCTGAAGAAAGTGTCTCTCGCTCGCCTGGAATTATGCGCCGCATTGCTCTTAGCTAATCTCATATCCTGTGTACGTGATATTATAAGTGAACGCTGCCCAATAAATTATATATACGCATTCTCTGATTCAACTGTGGCATTGACGTGGATACATTCACCCGCTTTTAAATTTCACACTTTCGTAGCAAACAGAATTACGGAAGTTAATTCCAAGCTTTCAGCCAACCACTGGTATCACATCAGTGGTGATGAGAACCCAGCAGATATAATATCGCGACCTGTTACACCTAAACACCTATTAAATCAGGAAAAGTGGTTTCACGGACCGCAATGGGTTTCTCACCCTATCAAAGAGTGGCCCATCAAACAATTTCTTGTATCGCCCAATAAAGTCGATAATCTAGAAGAGAAAACTGTTTCTCTCGTCACTGAAATTGACATAACTGAAACTCATTTAATAGATAAATTGATAGAACGCTTTTCATCCTATAAAAAACTATTACGCGCCACAGTATACGTACTGCGTTTCGCAAAAATTATACGCACAACCGGTTTAATCACACCGTTTGACTTAGATAACGCTGAACTCTTTCTCATACGTCACGTACAAAGTAATTGTTTCGCTAAAGATAGCCACGCTATTAAAAATAATAAACGCATCAGTAAGCCCCTCATTAAACTCAACCCGTTCATTGACGACGAAAATATAATTCGTGTCGGCGGCCGACTGACGCATTCGCAACTTAACTATGGACAGAAACACCCTATTATTCTTCCATCGAAACATCGCCTTACCCAGCTCATTGTTGACTATTTTCACGTATGTAATCTGCATACTGGTCCTTCCCTATTACTTTCCCTGCTTCGACAGAAGTTTTGGATTCTAGCCGCTAGAAACTTGGTGAGACAAAGAGTACACCAATGTAATACGTGTTTTAGACTTAACCCTAAATCATCTAACCCATTAATGGGTGATCTCCCATGTTTTCGAGTGTCCGAAGCTAAGGCTTTTGTGTACACGGCTGTTGATTATGCCGGTCCCTTTTACATCACACACATTCGTCGTCGTGGTGTTAAAAGCCAAAAGGCTTATATTTGTCTATTTTGCTGTCTTACCACTAAGGCTATTCACCTTGAATTAGTCTCTGACTTAAGCTCAGATCTTTTCCTCGCAGCCTTCAATCGATTTATCTGTAGAAGAGGCCCTGTGGCCATTATATATTCTGATGGAGGCACCAATTTTTTAGGCGCTCAACGCAAGCTCGATTCTATTTATACGCTATTAGAGTCTGACTCTCATAAAAATTACATTGGTCAACAATTAGCTGATCAGCGCATTAAATTTCTGCATAGCCCACCTTATGGCCCGCATTTCAATGGACTTTGCGAGATTAATGTACGCTGTGTTAAAACTCATCTTTTCAAACAAATAAATCTTCAGGTATTAACCTATGAAGAGTTCAACACTGTCTTGGTACAGATAGAAGGCTTATTAAATAGTAGACCTCTGTGTGTATTAAGCTCAGACCCGTCTGATTTATCCGCTCTAACGCCTAATCATTTTTTAAATGTAACACCCTTAAAATTTCTACCAACTGAGGATGTTTCAAACATAGCTGACTGTCGCTTATCTCGATATCAATTTTTGGAAAAATTAATTCAAGGCTTCTGGCGTCGTTGGAGTCAGGAATATTTATCTTCACTTCAACAACGCGCAAAGTGGAATACGCTAACTAATCCAGTTCAGCTAGGTTCTGTAGTAGTTATCAAAGATAACAATGCGCACCCTCTTTGTTGGCCGTTGGGCATCGTGGACGAAGTATACCGCGGTAAAGACAATATTATTCGCACATTAAAGGTTCGCACTGCTTCTGGTACTTATATACGTCCAGTTGTAAGAGTCTGTCCTCTTCCTCTGCAATAAGTTTAAAAATAAATATATGTTTTAGTTTTAGTTCTTTCAAACGCACCCGCATTTACTCGCTCATTAGTTTAACGCTTTTTCAACTTTCTTCTAGAGGAAACCTCTAGGCCGGGGGAGTTGTACGCGCCGCTTAATAGATTATTTATTTTATCTATGCACTACTCACCACACTAACTCATTAGCTCATAACACTCTCCTAATCCGTTCCCAAAATCATTCACCCGCTCCCTTACACATTCAAAAAGTCGACGCTTTCGCTATACACGCAACGCACGCGCTCCTTCAATAAAACTCCCTAAATTATCCAAAATACCGCGAGAGACTAATAAGTGTGTGGACTCATTAAATCCCAATATAAAGAGTGTGATCGTGCAGTGGAATCAGTGCCAGATGGAAAACTCCACTTCGAAGGACAATTCAAACTAACCCGCCAGGTACCTACCTATTCCTATCACTGCTGAAATACATCACAGTAATGTTGGCACTGTACCAATGAAGTTACTATGAAATCAAGCCATTAATGTTCAATAAGCAAAGCCCGTTAATGAGATAAAGATGCGATTAACGTCCCGTGTTGACCATTTAACTATAAATCAGCCTCACGCTGTGGACTCAGCGATCAATCACCGCCATTGTGCGGCCGTGATGAAGGCGTGCAATTGCCAAACAATTTGTGACACATTATATTTCGCGATCAGTTTAAAATATATAGTTGAATATGAATATGCAATGCGTGTATATGTTATAAATATTTGCCTTTTCTTTGCAAGTTTTGACACTTGGAAATAGTTTATACTTAATTCGTTATTTTCTGTTGTTGTAGGTATCACTAAGTATTGTGCTTTTTATAAATCTTCACGCCTTCCCAGAAGGGTCTTCAAGGGGTAGGCAGGGTATAAAGGTAGTACCCTCACATCCACATTCGGAAGGGTTCACAAGGGTTCGAACTAGCAATCTTTAAGTTGGAAGCAACTACTCGAACCACTCGGCCACTACGGCTGAAGAGCAATGACTCTTTTTCACACAAGTAAAACGTGAATAAATCGTCTAATGGTGTCTTTTTTTACAAAAACTTTGAAAGACCCATGCCTAGAATTTTCGAACATATATTTTTCGTGAAGAGAGGATGTTCTTACCTCTGCCTACCTCTGTGGGGACCATTGTGAGAAGGCGTTAAGATAAAAGTGGTTATTTGTATAAATTGCCTTTATTAGGCATATTATTTTATTCTAGCGTGAGTGATACCACAATTAGCCTATGAGTTGCATTGTGAATGATATACAAAGCCAACTTATGATACTAACCGTCGTACTGCGGGAAGTTACGGAGTGAGCGCTGCTTCTAAGCACTCTTAAGTGACCGCACAGCCTTCTCAACAACTCCTGTACAAATACATCCCACAAATAGCTTTGCAGTCAGGAGTTGTGACCTCTAGACCAGACGGCCGTCTATAAAACGTTTCCTTTACGTATTCTGAGCTTTGATCGCTTTAATATGACTACTCCACGCGCCTGCAAAGGCTGATTAATTAATAAAATTCGGGGAAAAACAAGGAGGATAATTCGTACCAATTTTATAAATTAAAGGCACGGCAAATTTATTACACTGTTAAAAATCATAATTAATTGTTACAACGGGCAGTTTCATAGCCAGTACTTTCTATGTCGAACACTTTATACCGTATCAGATTACAATTAGTACATTCTGTATTGTTTATTTTGTATACGAAAATGGAAGAGCTAAAACATACATAAGGAGCGTCTGATGATAAGCGGTTACAATACTTGAAGTATCAATGATGCTTTGCCGACTTTATATAGGGGGGAGTTGCTGTGAAAGGAGATCATTAGTTTATTATTTACCGAATGGTTTTACAAATAGGAATTGATCACCCTTCGGCCAGCTCAGCCATTGGAGGAAGAGGATGGAGGTACTGCTTCAGTCGTCAATAGACGGGAGATTCTGCCCTACTTCTTCAATTCAGCTGCATGCTTCCCCCCGTGGTACAAGCCGTGGATCACGGAGGTCTGTCTATTGCTATCTACTTGAAATATTCACGGACGTGTCTACTTGAATACATGTAGGTATTTACGTATACCTGAAATATGTTTCCATCAGTTTATAGTATGAAAGTTTGTGTGTTCACCTTAATTGTAAAAAGCAGAACAATAATTGCGTGTCTGTTTACATCTCAGTGATGTCATAGAGGCTTACAAGTCTACTGAGACCTGGCGCTATACTCTCCCAGCCTACTCTGTGAGGGACTCGGCGTGATGATATGTATGTATGTAGTATCATCAAAGAGAGAATATAAGGAAAATATCTACTAAATCACTTTGTTATGTAGGGGTCGCAACTGCACTGGCTGTAAACGTATACACTAATAGGTTGGACGAAACAATTTTAATATTATAATTGTTGGTATAAATGTATTTATATACGATCGCTTAAGGGCTATAATAATATTGTACAACTGAGAGCAATTTAGTTACTAGCTCTAGGATCTCTACACAACAACGAATGCTAACAAATCTAACAATGTCGCCACTGAATTATAAAGTTTACATTGAATAACATTTTTACTTCAAATTAGGATTCTCGCGTAACTTTGAACCTTAGCTTTAACCATTTACAATATATTTTTTCCAAACCTGAAATAACCATTAATCTTAACCACCATAACACGAAATATTAACAAGTTCCTTTGTAGCGTTTTATTGTGTTATCCCAATGTTTGAGAGTGATTACGCCTACGTTTTTGGTCATAATCAAGATAAATATTACCAGCAATTGCTTCCAATGATTAATGACGCAACACAACAGGTGGAGCGGTGCCCTTTTCATGTACATTATTACCCAGGGGGCCCCCCTCCCCGCCCACCTGGCCAACTGAAAATTCGTTGAGACCTGACTGACAGCTATGTTTAATGATTTCATTCACTTGTCTATGAGATAAGTTCACAATGAGTGAATGAACGGGAAATCATATCATTCGCGCGCGCGAACTGACGCGTCTATTCTATTTATATATCTGGCTAGTCAATACTTCAGGCAAATACAGCTTAGCTTGACGCTGCCGGTGCAAAGTTATAATTAGTGGTCAACTTCTGTTCAGGTCAACGACCCTTGCCTTCACAATGTTAACCAGTCACGTGCAATGCTGATATCTCGATGGTACTTACCGATTAGATTTCTTGAACAGTAATGAGTTGTCACATCGCTTGATTCTCGGACTGGGAACAAATTCAAAGAGTTCCCGAGAGACGATGACTTACGGTAAATATATGAAAAATGTTTATTTGTAAAAAAGTTTTGGAAATAAATTATTATTATTATTATTATTATTATTATCTTCAGTGTCGGGTTTGTACTATTAGAACCTGTATATCGGCATGCCTGCCATGCCTGTATACATAGTACACGTAACATAATATATGAAGAAATAAATCATTTATTGTTTGATTTGCAATCTATATACTCATTGTACACCACAAAACCAATACACGTAACAATTTTTTTTATAAATTATATACAAATAATATTATTTTTTATTTAACAATATACCTACACGCCTCGGGCTACCCCTTCGGGGACCCTTGGGAAGGGAAGGCGTGGAGGTGAACAAATTTTTTTTATATTTATTTTCTACTACATAATCGGTACTTAATAAGTGTCTGATCTGCTTACTCAGGTACCAAAGGGTGAGCATGTGAAAAGCTCACACAAAATCTCTCATAATATTAAATAGGGTATTAATACGTGTAGTGCGCGTTAATATTAACACTAATAACATTAATCGGCGCCAACACCTCCAATTTCAGAAGTAAACATGTAAATCCTAAAATAACACACCGTAAACCGCCCACAGTACAGACTCGCAATACGCCGACAACAACTATAAACAAATCGAACAAGGCATCACAGCACGTTAGCACTCTAAGCCTACATGGCAGCGTATGATAATACGAAGGAATAGAATTTTAACAAGGACCCTTCATGTGCCAATGAATAAACGATTTCGGACATTTTATGGCTTGCCCGGACGTATTATGGCTCCCACGGCTCTCGGTGCGCTATAATAACCCCGCCGGTGCGGCCACGGCTGTACGGCTTGGAAGTCGTGAGTATATTTACAACCGCATAAACTTATATGGCCAATGGATTTATAGTTTAGACCTTAAAGTGTATTAAGTGTGGATTATATTCCGGACTTGGAACTTGATCTATGAGATACAATCAGGTTAATTGTGAAGGATGAACAAGATGCAGGCTGTTTCATAGAAGATAGACATTGTAGATTTACAAGTCTTGTTGTAGAATTTGAACAAATAATACATTTACATATATATCTTCACGCCTACCTACAAGGGTTCCTGAAAAGGTAGGCAGAGGTGACTAACATATCGCCAGAGATATAATTTTGGTGCCAATGTGACAGATGACGCCGTTTTTCAAGCATGACGACTACACATACTTCTTAAAATTTCTTCTTAAGCCTACTCATCTTTCACCGTAAATCAATTACAAAATTATAAAAGAAATATATACTTCGAAATTACGAACAAAAAATTACGAAAATCCCGTAACTTAGTCTATATTAGGCGTTAGTACTACGTTTATAGCTCGCTCGCTATCACCCTTAATTTAGCTGTGTAATAACAATGTCAAGTCTTTGTATCGATTCAGCCTTACTTCGTTATATATGTACACACCGCAGGACCACAATTCGTGAACCAGAATGCCATTTTGCTGCGTTCTTCTCTTACATGGAGTGAGGAAATTCTAATTTTGAACGAGACATTCCATTGTGTCGAGCCTTTCTCCAGCTGCTCGATTAACACCACCCAGAATCCCGTGTAGAGTATTGTGCTACAAGCCTCCTGATGCGCAACCATAATCGCCTTAAGCCAGATTGAATTGAGGTGCGACAATCTCGTATTATGTAACGTGACAAAACAGTTTCCAAAAGAGTTCAAAACAAAATTCAGTTTGTTATAGTTCTAGACTGTAGTGAAACTAAAATGAATGTCTATGTCTTCAACGCCGAAGGCTTTGGCAACCATCCAACAAATCTAGTCGCTAAAAGTATACTTCAGACGTCGCTCCGTTAACAGCTTATGACGTTTATGTGCTACGCGAGCGATATCTATCGGTAATTACAGGAACTAATTTATCAAACTCAACTGTTTACCGAAAATACTAATTTATAAATTGCATTTGATTTGGCAATACACATGTAATTTATTAGCACAAGAAAAGAGGCTGCCTTAAAATATGTAATGCGAGTGAATATCAACAATGTGATGCGACCAGTTTGCTCTGGAAACATACGCTTATTCATTTCATATGAAACTGCTCTGCAAGCGGTGAAAGAAAAGATGAAGAAAGGTTGTATACTATGAGTTTGGCTAATTATCGGAATAGATCTTTTGTTGGTGAATGCGGTCAGTTGTATGTTCGTTTTTTGAGGCATTTGCTTTATATCTTCACGCCTTCCCATAAGGGTACCCGAGGGGGTAGGTAGGTAGTACCCACACACCCACTTTCCGCCAGAAATTTATTTTAGAAGCCAATGTGACATATGGCGAGTCCATCGCCAGCACGACTATACATACGCCTTTGAATTTCTTCTCAGACATATTCAGGTGTCCTCTCGATGTTTTCCTTCACCGTTAAGCTCGTGGGGTGACTAATCGCTGTATTTAAGTTCAGAAAAAGTTACAATCGGGATTTTATGCAAACAGATGTCAATTTAATTGTTCTTGGTATTAATTTATTGTCAGAAATATAATGCACACTATGCAGCACCATATACAGTGACGGCATGTTCGGTTTGTATGATGTGCATGACTGAAGGCCAATTATAATACGAACAAGACCGCGTGTGATAGCGGGCCGCGCGTGTGCCCAAGCTCTTGTGTCGCATCGTTTCTTGGCAAAGCATCGCCATAGTTCTTCTCAAATTGTGATTTATTCGCGACAAATGTCGAAATAAAGCGGCACCCGTGTTTTATATAGCGCGCCCGAAGCGCAGGCTTCTTTTATTCACGTGCAGAGCCTAGTATTGCTGCTGTCTATGCTCCATTGTTCAATGTTGATAGATTATATTGTTTATGCTTCCGCTGTGTACGAACTGTATTGGAAGAGAAGAGACTCGCATAAATCGCGTAGATAGTCAATATAAGCCTGATAATAAAATCACTTCTCGAAACAAATGTTCCACGATCCTCTACACGAAATTACGATGAGTGTTGTAGCTACGCGGATAATACAACTGCGTAGAGCTACGATTCTGCTACGCCGGGCTACGTAGCTGCTACGTAGCTACGCTAGTAAAACAACCACGCTACAATGTTTACGTTCACGGCGTGATAGCGTACCAGATACAATAGAAAGCGTATAGTAAATAAATTGTCTCACAGGGAAATAGTATCAGAATACTGTATAAATGTTCAGTAAACCAACTACGTGACTTATATAGGGGTCAAGGGCTTAGTGAGTCAATATTTAGCTAAGTGTGAGACATAATTATAAAACTATAATATTAATCAGTACTTTCATTTGATTGTTAGAAAAAGAGGTACCTGCGTCCCTCTGCTGCCACCACAATATAACAATCCTCCCCCTCACCAAGTAGCTCATTTTGGAAACCTTATTAATCGCGCAGGATCACAACAAAAAAAAATTGTGTTATTTGGATACGGACTTCTTGGAGGTCCTACCCTAGTCTGGGAGCTCCAAATTCGATCGGGAAACCCGATATGCCCTACCTCTAAGCTCGACCCCGACTGCACTAAAAAACTCATTGGAGTTTTTCTGAACTAAAGTACAGTAATTAGTCACACCACGAGCTTTACGTGAAGGAAAACATCGAGAGGAAACCTGTATACGTTTTTAAAATCATTCAAAGGCGTGTAGCCGTACATCAAAGGGTATCTATAGCCGTCCTTAAGTTACGGCGCTGGACTCGCTACGTTAGATCCTTAATATGGGTGTGTCGTGTCTACCTATACACCTATTGAACCAACTGATCTGATGTAGATATCAAAAGTGCCCTAGTCAGTTTATCTACCAAGACCATGTTGCTGATTGGCAGTGACGTGGACTATCACCAAATTGAAGAGCAAAGTAAATACCGCTATTATATTCATAGCACAATCGCTTGTTTTGTACAAACTAAACTCAGATAACCAATTTGTAGTAAACGAATATACTCATATATATTTCATTATTTACTTGCGTCGGAACAAAGCGGATTTGCCTTGAATAAAGCTAATAATACCGATGTATTTATGTGTGGTACAAGTTGTGGCTGAGAACTGTATGTAACATTATAATAATGTCGTTAGATACGATTATATTAAAATAACACTGGAATAAAGTACCATATGTTACCAATACCAATGTTACAAAAGTAAATTGGAGTACGCTTGATTGTAAACTAATTTACCATCACACACGCGGTCAGCGAATTCTGTGATGATAGCAAGGAATAAACATGAACCGCCCTCCCATTTCTTCTTTTTCATCTTCAGTTCTCCATCTTAGAAAGTTATATGATAATGGTAAATATCTACTGTAAGAGGTAGGCAGAGGTGTGTAGCACCCACACACCCACTTTTCGCCTCATATGACAGATGGCGAGTCCATCTCAAGCCCAACTGTACATACCTACCTACTTCTTTGAATTTCTTCTCAGCCGTAAACAGGTTTCCTCTGGATGTTTTCCTTCGCAGTAATCACTGCATTGATTTGTTTGTATCCTGTGTAAGAGTGAGTAGCATCCCGCCAGGTCTCGTACCTTGTATCAGTAGTCCCTGCAGTCAATACCGGTCGAGCGGCGCGCAGAGCCCCCGAGCAGTACCCGTCGTTAACTACCCCAAACACAATTACCCACTGCACACAGTGGCTCACGGCCACCACATCCATCCGAACGCGTGCGAGACAGGTTTTTTAGAGGGTTTACATACTGCAACTAGTAAAAACTCACTAAGCTTGATAAATAGGTATTATTAGTTGTAATATTACAATGTTTAGTCATTGTCAAGTCAAGAAAGGAGGGGCAAAACGGTATTTTCTAAAATTGGTTGGCTTAGGGCAGCTGTTCCTCCACAACACTAAGGAAGACTAATAACTTTATAGAAGATCGCACTTTATAGAAGGTCAAATGCACTGATCTTGGGTTGATGTTCCAGGACTCCATGAGTGATACCCCTGATATTAACAAACGCCTAGGTAACCGCATGGCGTTGGGTGGCCTTATGAATGGTTGCAACATGGTTGGTACATTTTATCGAAAATATGCTCCATTCCTCAGCATTTGTCAGTTGATACATTTAGTTTTTTAAATATTCATAATATTAATATAAATAATATATCCTCACGCCTTCCCACAAGGGTCCCCGAAGGGGTAGGCAGAGGTGTATAGGTAATACCCACACACCCACTTTCCGCCAGAGGTATATTAGGTGCCAACGTGACAGATGGCGAGTCCATCGCCGTTACTCAAGCACAACTATACTTACGCCTTTGAATTTCTCCTCAGACGTATGCAGGTTTCCTCTCGATGTTTTCCTTCACCGTAAAGCTCGTGGTGTGACTAATCATTGTACTTAAGTTCAGAAAAACTCATTGGTACAGTCGGGATTCGAAATTGCGATCTTTGTGTCGCAGGCAACTGCTCGAACCACTCGGCCACCACGGCTGATAAATATTCATACATATCGTTATCCTTGCAAATTCTTGTTTTCTTTATATAACCTACTTGGAAGAAATAGAGATGAATAAATGATGAAGACTTTTCATAATTGAACTCATGCTAATTCATATAGCTAGGTTATGCTTATTCATATAATTAATTCTAATTACGCCAGTGCTATGTTAAGAAACACCATTTTAAATATAATTAACATTATGTATGTATACTCTTAAGTGCTCTCCTTATTACCCTAAGTCATTTATAAGGTCTCGTAAAGTTAGTTAGTGCTCGGTCTAGATCAGACGGATTACGTTACTGAGTTTTGCATAATCATATTAAAAAGCCGCGTAACAAACGAAAGAGGATATCTATTGACCGAGTTCATTCCGACCCCCCAACCCCCCCCTCACTAAGAAACAAATGATCTAAGTTCAAATATCGAAGTCGAATCATAATTTGTTTGTAATACAAAACATAGCTCCCTATTACAATTAACGCCCTCGTTCGTCGCTAGAGATATGGGAACTATTCATACAATGTCTGTATTTTCCAGACAATGTTATAAAATCCTCCGTGCGAGTCCCGAGACAAAAACAAGAAAACAAATGGTAGGGGTTAGGGCAACATATCTCATAATCCGGGTTTATCTTTATGAAAACTATCCGCGTGGCATCTGTATGCCGCGGCGGCGGCCCGCCAATCCGTCAGCGGCGGCCGCGCGTGATCCGAATAACCACGGAACAACGATCTAAAGAAATAGAAGAGTATACACAGATCAGCCATATAAGTCCATTGTATACTTTCCTATTCTATCATTTTATTAGGGCAATTTTAATTATTCAAAAAGGCGTGCACAATCTAACAACATCTGGAAGACTAATTAAATATCGACAATCCTTAATATATGATGGGCTAAAATATTGTTGTTAATCATTAACAGTTCACCCATTCGTTATTTTGAGAATCTTTAATGTATATATGTCATACATAAAATGACATACGATCAGATGATATCGGTTATCATATGCTATTGCAATTCATAAGGTTTACACGCACATTACCCTTTCCTGCCAAGAGGATGAGGTCAAGCGGTTTCCATTTCTGTCAGAAAAATCTAAATTCCTGAACTAATAAACTTTCCCCGCGCTATTAATACCTATTGATAAGAATTTATTTGCACGACTCAATGGCCGCCGCTTCTAGAAACTAAAAAAGCGTGTACATCGGTGGTGTTTTGATATGTTACATACAATCTTTATGGCAGTCTATTGACTTAGATTCAATGACGTAATTTGCTACGCAGAAAGGTAAGGGCGAGCACATTCGTTACGTAGCCCTAACTTATTTATGACACACCTTAAGAATGATATCACTGGCTCTATATATTTATATATAAATACGGCGCTCGTGAAAAGGACATGTTAATACTTTGAATAATGAAATGATTACTTATACAATTATATTAATATCTTCACGCCTTCCCACAAGGGTCTATCCTATCCCCGAAGGGATATGCAGAGGGTCATGCAACACGGCAAATAATATCACAATAATAATTCATTTATTTTAGACATTAAAATCCATAAATTTATAATTAATCAATATAAATCAAATCCAAATAAATCAAAATAACTCTTGCAAATAGCAAAACAAATGCTTGAAAACAATCTGTGCAATTTAATTTATTCAAAACCCTCGAGTGGTATAAGTTAGCCGAGATTAAAACTCTCTCACCAAATACCTTCGAGTTATTTGTCTATCCGCCCTCCAATACCGGGAATCCTAGCATATAAAGGCTTAAGGAGACTCCCACAATAAGTAATCCTGATCACTCAACAGTGTGTACTGTCTTTTGTGTCAATAGAGATATACATTCACTACAAGTAAAGGCCCAACTAAGTTATATAACTTCGAAAATACTCGAACAGATCCCAAATCAACTCCAATACCCTTAGTCCAACGAACAAAGGATATAGACAGACCGATAAAATGATCGAGCAACTTGGAGAGCTATTGAACACAATGTACTTGCTAACTTACTTATCAAAATTATACATTGAATGGTAAAGTAACTGTTTTTGTGTCCAAGCTCATCTCACGAAGTGAACAAATTATTTTACAATTATTTATCTAGTTTGGAGCTTGAATTGATTTCGTATCAATACATTTGTTGACTGGGTCAATATCTCTCAGACACCATCGTACTACTCGAGATATAGTAAATTATAGTAATAAATATCCTCACGCCCCTTGTGGGAAACAAGGGTCCCCAAAGGGGTAGGCAGAGGTGTATTTGTAGTACCCATACACACACTCTCCACCAGAGATATATTTTAGGTGTCAAAGTGACAAATGGGGAATCCATCTCTGTTACTCGAGCAAGACTTACGCCTTTGAATTTCTTCTGTCACATATGCAGGAATCCTCTCGACGTTTTCCTTCACCGAGCTCGTGGTGTGACTTAAGTTCATAAAAACCCATTCGCGCAGTCCTTAGGGGACCGAATTTGAAATCCTTACTTCCAGGTGACTTTCAAATCACTCGGCCGCCACGGCATTATATCTGGAAACAAAAACATCTAACGACGGCTTAGCGCACGAAGCCGCGAACTTTATCTCAGTGGGAAGTACAAAATGGATAGTGCGACGTCTGGCGACGATATCTCAGCGATGCCAAATACTCGGTGAGCTTGTATACAGTTTCCTTTCCCCTTTTTCCAATTTGCCGTCTTGCTCCAAGCGCGTCGTATTTATTATTATTTGTTTTCAATTGCAAAGTAATCTACGGACTGCGCAGCTGCCGTAAGGAGTCGCAGACGTCAGTGCCTGGCGGACGCGGAAATTATAACCATGTTTATGTTAGCTTTGAATGGTTGTTTATTATGAAAAGTGCTGAGAAATAAAGCAGTTGATTTCTATTTTCTAAGTGCATGTTTTTAATCTAAAGTTAAATAGGACTTACTTAAATCAGATTATAACCAAAGTTTAAGTTTAGGTTAACTACCAAATCTTCACGTATTAAGAGAGGTAGGGCTCGAATTTGGGGCTACCCGACTGGGGCAGGACCTCCACCGTATCCGTAACCAAATTATTTTTTTTGTGCCGTGTGTTTTTCCAAAGGTTTCCAGTAATGAGCTTCTTGGGGAGGGGGGAGGATTGTTATGGTGTGTTGGCAGCAGAGGCATTAGT
This sequence comes from Drepana falcataria, assembly GCA_945859725.1. Lineage (NCBI taxonomy): Eukaryota > Metazoa > Arthropoda > Insecta > Lepidoptera > Drepanidae > Drepana > Drepana falcataria. The sequence goes on from OX243937.1 coordinate 467,403, forward strand.
CCCATTATGCTTTGAACACAATATAACACTCCGAACACAGAGCGTCAACGCGCAAGTGATACTTTGGGATTGTAAGCGTAAATAGGCTGCAAAAATCATTTTTCATCGGGTGGGCCGTATGCTTGTTTGCCACTCTTGTGGTATATATAAAAAAAACAAGCTTTATTTATCCCAATTTTGGCTAGCGGTTATCTATATATATATATATATATATATATATATATATATATATATATATATATATATATATATATCCTATGGACACTTAGATAGCTGGAGATACATGTTAGGATAGTATTAATAGTAGTTGTCCATTTAGCAGCATCACATACAATAACATGTAGAGTTTTAAGACCCGAAGTCAGCTACGTATGTACGTGAGCAGCAATTTAGAACTTTACACTGTAAAATTTATCTGTTAGATCAATAATGCTATAACCGAAATCGCTTTTGACCCTAAAAATACTAGTCTATCGCATAATATTCAGTTCCCACCCTACCGTCATTCGTCCCTATCGCCTTGTCACCGCTATCGAAGCACGAACGGTGTGATTAAAGCGCCGTCTCCAAGACGCGTTTAACCCCAGAACATCAAGATTCGTGCCTTTGTTCGCTACTAGAAGAGAAATATTGCAAATTCTTGAACATTGGGAATCGACAATTATTTTTGAAGGAATAGCTTGATCTAAATGTGCTTGGTAAGGAAACCATTATGAAAAAAATATTATTTGTTTCTCACTGTGACTTTGTATTCTACAACAATGATAGATTAGCCATTGGCAGCGCCATATAATAAATAAATAAATATACAATATTTCTCCGGGGATTAGGAATTAGGGGAAGAGTTCCCTAAACCGAAAAGCACGGATGAAGAGAATAATTAAAGTGAAACAAGTATGGAAGGATCGTAGCAAGTGGTAAGAAGTGGTCTCTGCCTACCCCTACGGGAAAGAGGCGTGATTTTATGTATGTATGTATTACATAAAGGCGATCGTAACTGCTAATCCGTTGACTAAACCCTCGCGTCTGAGGCCCAGGTGATCCTTTGCGAGCATTTGAAAGGGGTTGTGCCTTTCATTCTATCTACATTTACCATTGGAGTTGCTTAAGAGACAGGAGCCGAATAGCACTTATCTTGATGACTTTTGGCTCACATTATCTTAACTGACAGTAAACCGATATTGATAGGTATTATTTTTTCAGAAAACATCTTTTCCAATGGTACAAAATCCTATTATACAACAAATCTATATTTTTTGTCACACGAGCAAGAATGTTTAAGCATCAATCAATAGCTTAGAACATGGGAATTTAAGCATTTTCATATATATTTTTCTACGCTTTCCCACGAAAATTTATCTAGTTTTATCTGCGTCACTATTTATTAGATTGTTCTGGATGATATCTTTCTTCATAATGGCAAATTAGCACTTTGCAGGATCTAAGCACCAAAGGATCTAAGCCTTCGTCAATTCAGGTATCATTTTCATAATTGTAAGCCCTAACAATATGAGTTCTGACTCTGAATCATTGTCCCCAGTCAATAGACAGCATAAATAGAGTAAATTTAATTAAAAAAGAGGTATAACAGAAAAGCGTGGTCGTGTAGCATAAAATTGATTTCGGCAGGTGTTCACCGGCAAATTGTACGTTCTCTACGGCTGCACTTGTATGTACACAGCTTTATATGATGACTACATAGTATACAACCGAAGCGTCCAAAATATCGTTCCAAATTTAGTTTTGCCAGTTCGACAATTGGAATAGTTTGAACTTAATTTGTTCTGTTCTGTTTTTGAAGGTAGGGATACATTTACATACAGTCATTATCACTAGGTGTTGTGGTTTTATTTGCATTGAAAGTGTTCTGCGATACACAATGTTTCCCAGCGATTGTGCTCAATATATTTTTTATCAATACAGAGAGAGAAATACCGACTGTTTTAAACACATTTCAAGCTCTTAATTCGAATATCTTAAGCCTATTCATATAAGAAAGATAGGAAAAATAGACGGGACTTTTCTATCTATGAGACTAGTTAGTGCCGTGCCCAGCCGTGGGCGTGTCCACAATCCGTGACGCATATATCCTATTAGCAAGTGCCGGGTGCGCCGGTCACTGAGAAATGCTCGGGTTTTTGCCGCGCTAGCCTTGCGTTGCTCCTAAAGCTAATGTGACTCGTTTGCCAATCGGATGAGAGTGAGGCAGATAGTAGGGACGGACAGTTTATTCCTCTCCCGATGGCATGGACCAAAGTGTAGGCCCAAACATACTCAAATTATATTACAGCATGAGTGAAATATAATATATAATAAATCCTCACGCCTTCCCTCAAGGGTCCCCGAAGGGGTAGGCAGAGATGTATAGGTTGAACCCACACACCCACTTTCCGCCAGAGATGTATTTTAGGTCCCAACGTGACATATGGCGAGTCCATCGCCGTTACTCAAACACGACTATACATACGCCATTAAATTGCTTTTCAGATGTTTGCAGGTTTCCTCTTGATGTTTTCCTTCACCGCAGTGCTCGTGTGGTGTCTAATCACTGTACTTAAATTCAGAAAAACTCATTGGTACAGTCGGGATTCGAACTTGTGATCTTTGTGTCGCATGCAACTACTCGAACCACTCGGCCACCAAGCTTTATTTTATACTAAGGTAACTTTATACATAAACAATATTACATATTATTACAACACAGGAAGACGTGAGCGGGGTAGGCCACGGAGAAAATGGCAATAGAATATGGACAGCACATCCTAGGGCTGGTTCAGACCAGCCTTCGACATGCATAGCTAAATATTTTAGGTGCCAACGTGACAGATGGCCTGTCCGTCGCCCTTTCTCAAGTTCGACAATACATACAATGTTTGCTTCTTCTTTTCTTCTTCTCAAACTTATGTTGGTTTCTTATCGAAGTTTTACTTCACCGTAAAGCTCGTGGGGTGATTATCACTTCTCACCAGTGAAGACTCATCGGAACAGACAGGATTCGAGCTAGCAATATTGACGTTGCAGGCGGCTGATTACACGAGCCCTAGGAAATCTTTAATGGATTCCTTCGGTATAATACAGATGTTTGTGGAAACGAATGTAATCACGTGGCATTTTTCTGTCATTTATCAAATGTAGCGCAGGAGTAAGTTTTTATTAGCATGAAGCCAAGCCAGCCATATAAAAAGGCCAACTGGGAGAGTTCGCGGGTGATAGAGCGCCGTCCGATTTGGAGCCGAGCCCAGGAACTAATAACGTTTTCATAATAATAAACCACTCCAACTAGTTGAAGAACACTAGTTAAAGGCGCGCGCATCGAGTACCTTACTACGTTATGTAACATTGCTACACTCTTGGCCAACGCTGGGATAAACTGGACTTAGGTACTTGGCATTTATAACTATGTACAATCGCATGATAGTGTGCTTGGCTCGGGCTGGTATATTATATTACTAAAAAACACCTTATATACATATTTACGCATTTCAGTAGGTAGAGGTGTTAACAGCGAGCGAGTCCATTGCCATCTCTAACTCATGTTTCCTGCAAAAAAAATCCGTTTCAAATCGTTAGTTAGCCTCGGTACTTCTGAAAAATTTGAATTTTAGCCCTATTGTTCTACACTACTTACATATGCTTATTTTACACTATATCCTCATGCCTTCCCACAAGGGTCTCCAAAGGGGTAATCAGAGGTGTATAGGTAGTACCTACACACCCACTTTAGTTCTTAAGTTCAGAAAAACTCGTTGGTACTGTCGGGATTCGAACTTGCAATCTCATCAATCAAACAACCTCCGTTTAACTGTTACTGCTTGCTGAGTGATGGATGTGGCTCTTAATCAAGCTCTTTGCTATTTCCCAGTCTGCAGATAGCCAACTTCTTCCAGTCTGGATTGCTATGTTTCAGACTTAAAGACTAATTTTGTGTGACGTGATTTGTTTTCACCTTTTGGGCTTAATGTGGCTTTCCTGTCAGACTAATGGAGGTGACGAGGGAGTTTCTTAGTTTGATAGTTGGCGAATCAATCGCCGTTTCTAAAACACCTCTTCCTCTCAAACGTTTGCAGGTTTCCTTTTGACGTTTTCCCTACTCAAGTTTAAAAGAGCTCATTGGTTCAGTAACAATTTGAACTTGCAACTTCGTAATCTTTGTGTTACTCGGACCACTCGGCCACTAAGGCTGCAGCCTATATAGCTTGATATGCTAATGCAATCCTGCGCATGCACAAACTATTGAAATCATATTTCATCAATCTAAAATGTACGAATCGCAAGCTTTGTTCAAAGCCTCTAAAGTAAATAGAGCTTATAAATAAATCAGGTTACTGGCTACTGACCCAATTATATAAAGTGCACTGCCTGCTATACACGCGTTTTGACACGAAAATCCCCTGGAAGTAGAACTATGTAGCGACATGTAATTAAGCATGTTTTAATAACATCGGATTTGAGATTTGTGATAGCATCAACATGGATATTGATCGCCTAGTAACGTGACTACTAGGCGATCAACATGCCTGGCGACCTTCATTATTTATCAGTTTAATTTATAACTAAGCCGTAGTGGCCGAATGGCAACGAATGGAAACCTGTATGCAGGTTTCCTTTTAGTTTTCAGGTTTTCAGGTTTTCAGTTGTCAGGTTTAAGAAGAAATTAAATTACGTATGTATAATCGAGCTTGATGCGGGTCAATGAACTCGCCATCTGTCACATTAGTACCTAAAATATATCTCAGGCGAAAAGTGGGTGTGTGGGTACTGCCTACTCTAACTTACCTTTGCCTAACACCTTGTGGGAAGGCGTGAAGATACGACTATATATACTGATTATAAGTTTAGTAATGTGCTACCTGTAAGTACCTCCAAGGCTTCTTCTACACTGTATAGTATTTTTCTCTCTAAAATGTGTTTGATGTAAGCCTAGCAGTACCCACTTGTGGCCTCCGTCTGACACATTGACTAGGTTCGTTGCGGGTGAAGGGTGGATGGAACTAATTTTCCTTCGTGCGTGAAAGGATCACCCCTTTTGCAGTAATAACCCGTATGTTGATCTCCTTTTGGTTTATTTATAGACTTTTAATATTTTGCTTACATTATGTGTCGCGGCCAAGTCATTGCACAGTAGCGGGTATTGCTAAAACTGCAGGTTCGAATCCGGGTGGTCTGATCCAAATTTTCCCTCAGACCGTATTAGGATCTAATATGTAATATATATAATCTAATATGTAATATCGTGACTAAATGATAGAAATAGATTTTCCATCCAAATATGCTAAGAAACGTATAGCTCAACCTACCCCTTCGGGACCCTTGTGAGAAGGCGTGAACATATAATAATAATCTTTATTTTCAAGTTACTAAGACACATATGTGTTAGTAACATAAATAAACTAACAGGTATGTTAGGATTACAGTTAACATACCACAAAATGCATTGCTTTTGAATTTTCTTTGCTTCTTCATTCTATTACCACACTTGCCAAAGAGTCATTCAGGCGACTGAGTTTCGTGTTGAGGAATTCGCGGGAGTTTAAAACTGAGCATGTTATTAAACTTATTTTTAGTGCTTTGGTTCGCTGCAAGTTGGAGGCCAGCTCTTGTGTGTGGCATCCTCATGAGAGTACCTATGCTTTATTGCTGGAGAAAGTAGGGTTTCAATTCTTTGGAAGTCAGGCGATGCTATGACCAGTTAACCACTGTGTGTAAAATCCTTCATGGGAAAATAGATGCTCCGGATCTGCACAGTGAGTTGACGGTCTTATTTGTCCCTCACAACTATCGTCGCAATCGGAGGCACAAATTGTTCTCAGTGTCCTCATGCCGTACCGTCGCCAGGGCTCGCTCGCCGATGCCGAGATCACTGTCCGCGCTCAATGCCCTCCTGGACTCAAGGCCTGACTGCGATGTGCTTGCTGGTAAATGGAATGAAATTTTGAAAGAGTGTCTGATGTACTGCGAGAGGATGGTGTGAACTTATTTTTTTTTATATTTTTTTGGTTTTGTGTAACTAATTTGTAATAATTTTGTAAACCTATTAGCGTAAGTGACTTGGTCGTGCTAATTTGTAAATAAATAAAATAAAATAAAAATAAATAAATCTGAAATTCTGGAATGAATAGATATGATAGACAGGGAAATAATATTAAAATAAAAGTGTCTGTAAGCTTACATATATGTTCTTTATGGTTAGTGTAATTAATCTAAATTGAAGTAATAATAAACAAATAAAGTACTTTTAATATTGAATAACTTTGGTGCTGCAAAATCATAGAGCGTCGGAGCCTTATGGAATCAAGTTGGATTGTCCTTCAGATAACAATTTGTTTGCCAAACAAATTACTAACAAACGATTCGACCTAGATTTCAACTGGTGTTCGGCGCAGAGCTTAGCAAAGCTTCTAGTGTAACTGGGTTAGTTGTATATATTTCATTAATTATATCAAATATTTGCTTAAATGTTCGTCTTCTAAGGGTTGTTATTCCATCCATCCGATTACAATTAATCTGAGTTACAAGTTAAAAAAATTTACAACGCGGAGTGATTTTTCTGGTATTGTCTACCTACAGTGACCGTCGGTCTGCCAATGTCGTCATAATTGTAGTTAAAAAAAAAGATATTGCAACGGCCAAGGACTTTTTGTCCGGTTGAAGCCTGGCTAGCTAGTTAGAAAAGTCTGATAGGAGTTGGCCGAGTACATACTTGTTCTTCTTTAAGTGCCTCTCCATTACTGAAGGTTGGCCGTCAGCTCTGAAAATCTCTGTCTGTCCTTCGCGAGGCGCAACTGCTCAGCAGCATTGCTGAGCAGTTGCGCCACTCGCGAATATTGTGCAGCCACGACTTTCATCTTCGGCCCACTGATCTTCTCCCAGCCACTTTGTCCATCACTATAAGTACATACTAGTATACTCCTATAACGAATGTATATAAAGATGGAGTGGTTGTCGAGGACACGCAAGAGGATAATTTGTAACAAATTGTGTTAACGATTTGTTTTGATATTGAGTTCACTTGATATCAGATCATAGCTTGATACGAACTTAAGTTGCCTATCATTAACAATTGTATCATCCATGAAAAGAGCCGTGGTGGCCGAGTGGTTCGAGTAGCTGCCTGCAACACAAAGGTCACTAGGTCGAATCCCGACGGTACCAATGACTTGTTCCGAATTTAAGTACAGTGATTAGTCAAAGCACGAGCTTTACTGTGAATGAAAACAAATATATCTCTGGCGGAAAGTGGGTGTGTGCGTACTACCTATACAGCTCTGCCTACCTCTTCGGGGACCCTTGTGGGAAGGCGTGAGGATGAAAAGAGATAAATTTCATTTAAAAACCATTAACGTCAGCCATAAACAAAATCGCTGTAAAAGGTGTGCCATGTAAACACGACTATAACAGAATTTAATCAGCGGACGGAAGAGATGAACAATAGCTGAACTCAGCTAAAAACACGCGTTAGATATTGCTTTGAGTTGCTAATTTTAGAAGAGCAGTTATTTATAGTTTGTCGCGGTATCGCGGTAAAACACTTAAACATATAAAACAACCAAGATAAAGGTACTCATATTCTCATATATTCTAAAGGTACTATATAAACTCATATTTTTCACAAAAATATCCTGCCCAGCAGAATCAAAACTTCGCCCTCAAGCTTCGCAAGCAAAAGTCTAATTACTGAACCGTCTAATTTAGCTTAACTGGTTAGCATCGTTGGCAGGTGTAATGTCATATGGAATTGATCCGCCAACAAAATGTAGGAGCTTAAAGCAAGAAGTCTCAAGTAGAATGACACGATCTCTCCCCTTACCCCTTTAGGGACTCGGCGTGATAATATGTATGCCGGTACATTAAATTTAATCTTAGTATAAAGTCATATAAACCGCTAATTACTACACATTAAGGACCGCTTATAAGAAAGCTTAGCGGGTATCATCTGGATCCTATATGAATATTTAATAATATAACAATGTTAAGTTAACACAGCAGTACGCCAGCAATTAAAAACACTCAAGTAAGCCGTGAGAACGCTGCTCTGAACAGCCTTGAAAAAATAATCAGGAACATTGAAAGCAAGATTTCTTTGGAAGCCGTCCCGGATAACGCTATCTAAGCATAAAAGATTTTTGAGCGTGGGAGTGACGGCTCCCTGAGATAATAAGCCGGAGGACTTAATTAAACTTGTCTACGGAATATTTTTGTTTGGAATTTTTACACATGTCCAGAGGCGAAGCGATTACGTAGAGCGCAGTCGGTGCTGATGCTTGCTGCTACACATCTTAAAAACATTTGTATAGCGAGTGGCCCCAAGCAGAGGTGTGTTTACACCCACCATAATAATATACTTCGCTGGAAATGGAACAGACTATAGCTTCAAACAATGATTTTGCAACATAACTATCAGTGCAGTGATTTATCACACCGCGAGCTTTATATTTGTGAACGGTTGTCCTTCACGTGAAGAAATCTGCATTCGTTTAGTAAGAAATTGTATATATCTTTACGCTTTCCCTCAAGGGTCCCCGTAGGGGTAGGCGGAGGTGTAAGGTTAAAATTTATAGGTGTGTAAAGGCGAGCATGAGACACGGCGACGGACTCGTCTCATTTTGCCATAAGGTTCCTTTTACACATATGTATAAGCTTATTTGGCCACTTCGGTAAGTTTTTATGTAATTTAATAAATGAACAAACGTCATAGAGTAATATTTCTCGTCATGATAACTTTCCATCCCCACGGACATTGGCTCTAAATACCCTGAAAGGGAAAAGGACTTGTTATCCTTTGGGGACACCAGTCAAATATACGTGAGGAAACTTCAATAATTGTGACAAGTTTCTCTTTCTGTACTTCGGTATTTGTGACGAGAAAATTATGGAGTCTGTGGGTGAATGTATAACGAACAATACAAGAGCCTTTAGGTCCAGTCTAGATGATCCCTACATATCTTAAGGTCTCACTACCCATAGGATCTAGAACAATGATATGCTGCACAAGATCTCATTATAATTATTATTTATACCACTAACGATCCTCCCTATGGAATGTGGTTTCCACCACCTAAACACTTACAAGACCGAGGATATCGCTCGCACGCTGCCGACCCTGCAGGAATATTGACACCTGGATGTACCAAACTCATTTCCACTCATGATATATTAATAAACCTGACTGATACCGTCAGTCGCCGTTTCTCAAAACGACGTCTTTGAATTTCTTCGTAAACGTATGCAGGCTTTCTTTAGATATCATATCAACCGTAAAGCTCGTATTGTCATAAATCACTCCACTTACTTGTAAGTTTAGCAACACTAATTTGTACAGCCGGAATGTGTACTTGCAACCTTTATGTAACTGACGACTTCTCGAAACACTCAGCCACCGTGGCTATAATAAGATATAGATTAAGCGTCACAACAATAAAGATACGCAATAGAGCTGCTAAACGTCGAACATTTGAGCCGCACTCTTTCAGTTTTGTGCTAAAGTAGCAAAAGTCGTAAAAAACAAGCGGCAAAGCATCTGGTAGATAAAAGTAACAAACGATTATGACGTAACTGGTGGGGCGAGCACGGAATGTGCTGGATTAACATGAAACAACACCTCTTCAGTAACACCTGCAGTTAAGGTACCTGTACACTGGCCAGACACGCCACTGTCACAAACACTACGCGAGCATATCCTCTATAACATATACTTACATATTCGCACATTGAATAAACTGATTCAGCCTAATCGTATCAATTATACTTGTACGTTGTAACGTTTTACATACATTTCAGTTTATTTGAAGTTCCATTGATCGAAGCTTAGAGATAAGGCATCAATGTCGGCACTAATTTACACACGAAGTAATACGCCATAAAATTTATTTTTATCTACATATATGACTAAATTTATAATTGTCTAGTTATAACACAGGTTTTGCCTAATTTGGGTTTATGTCAATTTGTGTGGAATTGTCCCAGGGTATTTATTGCCATTATTATTATTATCTAAACAATTTTTTTTATACAACAAGAGTGGCAAACAAGCATACGACCCACCCGATGGAAAACGGTTACCGTAGCCTATTAACGCTTATGATACCAAAGTAGCACTTGCGCGTTGCCACTCTGTGTTCGGAAAGTTATACTAATATTATAATGAGGGAAGATTTTAATTCCAATGCTCGTTTGTTTTAAAATGTATAATGCGATTGCAGATTCAACCCAATTGGTATGCATCAATGGAGTAATCTATCAAAAACATAAGCTTAACAATATAATGATTCATGAAGACAACACTACTCTCATAAAGAAAACACATAGATGAAGTCGTGCGGGGAAGCTCTCGTGTTTACATATGTGACAAAACACATAGATGAAGTCGTGCGGGGAAGCTCTCGTGTTTACATATGTGACAAAACACATAGATGAAGTCGTGCGGGGAAGCTCTCGTGTTTACATATGTGACAAAACACATAGATGAAGTCGTGCGGGGAAGCTCTCGTGTTTACATATGTGACAAAACACATAGATGAAGTCGTGCGGGGAAGCTCTCGTGTTTACATATGTGACAAAACACATAGATGAAGTCGTGCGGGGAAGCTCTCGTGTTTACATATGTGACAAAACACATAGATGAAGTCGTGCGGGGAAGCTCTCGTGTTTACATATGTGACAAAACACATAGATGAAGTGGTGCGGGGAAGCTCTCGTGTTTACATATGTGACAAAACACATAGATGAAGTCGTGCGGGGAAGCTCTCGTGTTTACATATGTGACAAAACACATAGATGAAGTGGTGCGGGGAAGCTCTCGTGTTTACATATGTGACAAAACACATAGATGAAGTGGTGCGGGGAAGCTCTCGTGTTTACATATGTGACAAAACACATAGATGAAGTCGTGCGGGGAAGCTCTCGTGTTTACATATGTGACAAAACACATAGATGAAGTCGTGCGGGGAAGCTCTCGTGTTTACATATGTGACAAAACACATAGATGAAGTCGTGCGGGGAAGCTCTCGTGTTTACATATGTGACAAAACACATAGATGAAGTCGTGCGGGGAAGCTCTCGTGTTTACATATGTGACAAAACACATAGATGAAGTCGTGCGGGGAAGCTCTCGTGTTTACATATGTGACAAAACACATAGATGAAGTCGTGCGGGGAAGCTCTCGTGTTTACATATGTGACAAAACACATAGATGAAGTCGTGCGGGGAAGCTCTCGTGTTTACATATGTGACAAAACACATAGATGAAGTCGTGCGGGGAAGCTCTCGTGTTTACATATGTGACAAAACACATAGATGAAGTCGTGCGGGGAAGCTCTCGTGTTTACATATGTGACAAAACACATAGATGAAGTCGTGCGGGGAAGCTCTCGTGTTTACATATGTGACAAAACACATAGATGAAGTCGTGCGGGGAAGCTCTCGTGTTTACATATGTGACAAAACACATAGATGAAGTCGTGCGGGGAAGCTCTCGTGTTTACATATGTGACAAAACACATAGATGAAGTCGTGCGGGGAAGCTCTCGTGTTTACATATGTGACAAAACACATAGATGAAGTCGTGCGGGGAAGCTCTCGTGTTTACATATGTGACAAAACACATAGATGAAGTCGTGCGGGGAAGCTCTCGTGTTTACATATGTGACAAAACACATAGATGAAGTCGTGCGGGGAAGCTCTCGTGTTTACATATGTGACAAAACACATAGATGAAGTCGTGCGGGGAAGCTCTCGTGTTTACATATGTGACAAAACACATAGATGAAGTCGTGCGGGGAAGCTCTCGTGTTTACATATGTGACAAAACGCGGGTGTTATTGTACCTCTACCTACAAAGGCTTAGAATACTATTTTATATTATTAAAGGTGTAGTTGATTTTTAATTCTATAAAATATCGATAAATGGAAATGTGTTCCCACGTTGTAAGAAAAGTTTTAGTTATTAATCCATTACAATCCATTACATTTACAATGTTTACCTGTAATACAGGATCAACCTAGTACAGGCACCAGTCTCTCACAAAGGCGCTATTCACTAAGTTAACTGTATAGCTGATCCTATGTACATACCTTTGTGAAAGATGAATAAATAAAAAAAAAAAAAAAACATTTGATAAGTTTGGGAGGCCTGCAAATGGCGTGCATGCAAGTACATCTGAGTGTACAAGTCCCTTTATGCCTTAACAGAAAACTTCCATCTGCCAGTTTTATGTTTATTGTTTTAAATTTTGTCCATTACAATCCGACGTGAAATCTTTTCTGAACTTATTTCAATCAAATATAAATAATTTATTTATAAAGTTTGTTTTATGTGTTATTTGTTTAAGAACATTCACGAGCCGTTTTATTTTAGGCCTCAAATATAAATGAGGAGAACTTTAGCAAAACTGTTTAGTAAAAATATTAGGTAAACTCAGAAACAGTATTAAAAGAAAATATAGTCATTGTAAAAAAATAAAAAAAACGGCGTGTTAGCCGAATGCTTCGAGTACTTACTTGCCTGCTACACAATGCCGACTACATCAGTGTCTTTCTGAACTTAAGTACAGTCACACCACGGTGAAGGAAACCGTCGAAAAGAAACCTGTACACGTTTGAGAAGAAATTCAAAGGGGTATGTATAGTTGTGCTTGAGTAAAGGCGATGGACGCATCATCTGTCACATTGGCACCTAAAATATATCTCCGATGGAAAGTGGACCTATGGGTACTGCCTCCACACCTCTGCCCACCCCTTCAGGGGACCTTGAGGAAAGTCATGAACATAAAAAAATATTCTACATTTGGCATTATTACGCTTACCAATATATTAGAACTGTATTATTAGCCAGTGAACTACATTTAAATTTTGTTGTAAGTTTGTCGAAGTGAGACCATATTTCTTCCGCACATAAAAGTGGAGTTTTTAAAGAGCATTTAAAATAGAACAGAGTGGTGGTTGTAACTCGTGCACTCGACTTCAGTGAGTGACTCGTAATGAATGACTAATTACGGAGTCGACTCATTAACACGGATTTCTCAACCCCTTCGTACAACCCTGCCAAATTAGAAAGTTCACTGAACCTAATGAGAAGTTACGCAAACGATGCCGTTCAAACGCACTCGCCTATTATGACGAACGTATGAGGATTTGGAATTTGTATTCAAAACGAGTAATTAGGAAGTAATTAAAGGAGTTTCATTATGATTTACGATATTTATCTAAAGACGCGAAGGGATTATAAACTCTTTGTCTCGAGCAGTTAAATTCATAATCGATATTGTGCCAATTAGAGAGCTGTAATCGCATTAAAAGCTTATGATATAACGATAATTACTTTGGCTTATTTTGTACGTGAACTCTCGACATCACTTCGCAAAATGTCGATTATGTAACGAGGGTCCTGATAATAAGTCATTATATGATTGAACCGTGGCTGAGTGCTAAATTGTTCATCTGTAAAGTTAATATTTATTTCAATGAGCATGTACATAGATTCCTTCCTGAGAGACTGCGTCAAAGTCAAAGTGACATGTTGGCCTGTCACTTTGACATGTAAATCTTATCTTATCTTACTTCTTACTAATATTATAAATGTGAAAGTTTGTAAGTTTAGATGTTTGCGGTTCCTTCACGGCAAAACGGCTGAACCGATTTGGCTGAAAGTTCAAATCGTGATGGCTTATACCTAGGAATAGGACATCTTTTTTTTTTATCGAAAATTCAAAGTTCTAATATTATAAGTATCATGCTCTTTCACGCCACAGCGGCTGAAACGATTCTAGCAGGAAAATACACAAGCTACTTTTTCGAACTTCACGCGGGCGAAGCCGCGGGCATAAGCTAGTAGGTATATATTAGGTGAAAAAGGGGGCATTTTTACTTTAATAATTTATAAAAAGACATCCAACACTGTTTGGTTAAATGTTTTTTGGTCGAGACGACAATTCATAGATATTAATAGATTTCCAATTCATACATACATACATACATATCATCACGCCAAGTCCCTAGCGGGGTAGGCAGAGAGTATAGAGCGCCAGTTCTCTCTAGACTTACATACCTCTTTCGCTTCGTCCACATTCATCAGTCATTTCATACATGCTCGTCGGTTTCGAGTACTCTTAACGTTCCCGTCCTTGAGAGTCCGATCGATTTGATCCAGGTAGTTGGAACGTGGCCTTCCTCTGCCTCTTCTTGCACACAATTTTGCTTTGTATATCTGTTTCGTCAATCTTTCTTCACTCATCCTTTCTATGTGTCCAAACCAACGTTACATGCCTTTCTTCATCTTTACAATCACGCCCTCATTCACGCCAGTTGATTTGCGAATCTCTTCATTGCGGATTCGATCTAAAATCGTTACTCCGAACATTTTTCGAAGCGATCGCATCTCAACTGCATTCAAGCTATTTTCATAGGTACTTCCTCTGACATACCCAGGATTCGCTGCCATCCAATTCATAAATAACAATTTAATATATGGAATATAGCAACTTCCATTTAAGTCTGAATATTATCGTCTACTATAAGCGTTAAGCCTGAAAATCGAGGAAAAATATCAGTCAGAGATAAAGTTTAGTTCGCCTACCTAACAGTAGCTGCAAACGCCTCACGAAACGAACGTTCCGCTCATCATTATTTCAATTCCCATTTTATTCCAAAGCGGCCAAGTTCGGGAATAAAAAGCGGCTCCACAAAGAGCAGCGTGTCCCGCGGGATGATCGTTCTATCCCAACTTTTTGCCCGTACCTTCCACAATCAATATTATCTCTAGCCCTCGGAGATCACCGTGTTGAATTACACTTCATGGAACATCTTTTTGTATGTTACCAATGCACACGCCTCTCTTTGGCAAGTATTATCACTTAAAGCTTCTTACAGAAGAAGACACGGAATGGTGTATGCCAGTCCAAGCTTACAAGCTTACTCGACATCACTTAATCAATTTCTTTAACCAAATATCACGTTTACGGCTTGATTCTTGCAGACTATAAATTGAGGGAAATCGCTTCTTATAACAATTTTACAGCACACCAAATATAATGTCTGTACTACCAGATGCAAGACCCGTTCGAGCTTCACGCTGCCAGTACAGCTACTCCTCCCAACACAAGGTCGCTAATGACAAAGTATTCCCTTTTGCTTAGCAAATAACTAGTATGCAATATAGAACAGACACTACTACCAACTAGACGCCACGCAAGGAGCTTTTTTTTTAAAGTCTTTTGTAAGTTTGAGACCTCAGTCGCATAGTTTTAATTTTAATGGAAGCTATGCACGCCTCCTTGTTAAATATTGTTACAGGGTCTCCAAGAGAAGCAAGTAGCATTAATCCCAAGTATGCATAATTATCCAGCATTGACGGATTAGTTTTCTTGAAAAGATTTACCACAGCATTCATACCCAGAGTGAAAACTTTTAAGAACAATTCTCCACTCCGCATAAAGCTATATAAATGGACAAAATATTTACAATATAAATGCGCTTCCCGTCTGCATTAACTGCACACAACTAAAGTTGCCAGTGTTGAATAGTTGGAACAATTTATTAAGTTGCTCGTTCAGTTGTTGGGTCTGCGGTCGGAATTTTTATTTGAGCGCTCATTATTGAGTTACTTACCTTAGTTCGCTACTTCGCTGGATTGCGCTCGTTCATTATAGCTGTATGTAGTTTGCGCTCAAATTAACTCGTTCTATCTGTAAATATGCTTATAATATTATGTATAATGTGAGCTAATATATATGTAACTCATAAAGGCTGCAGAGGAATAGAGAGTTACACCTCTGTCTATAGATGCGTCTAATCTCGTTGCGCGTCAGCTGGTCTTAGGCGACTTCGCATCAGCCTTGACCGTAATGTCAAAATAAATCATTTCTTTGTAATGTGACTACTGAGTTACATAGATAACTATCTATGGACACTTAATTACGCAAGCCGTAATGATCTAAGATTATTAAAAAGTCACCAGGTGCATGATACCAACATAATCTTCTTTGTTAACAAAATTCAAACAAAATTATTCCGGTATACTTCGACAGCAGTATTTCCTCTCCGTCTAATATTTCTTACTCGCAAGTAACATTTCAGCGTCTTCCTAAACTTGCGAAATATTCGTCTGAATTCACAAGTTCGCAAATATTTATAACCTCAACTTGTTCAGTACTTATCTGGCTTCTTATTCAACTTTGACCAGCCTTCTTGTGCTTTATTGAAACTTCAACAATAATTAAAATTTCAATAAACATCTTTATGGCTGACTTTTTCGTCCACATTCATTAGTCCCTTCATACATGGTTTCCGGTTTTGAGTACTCTTGACGTTCACTTAAGTTAGCGCCGATACGCTCAGCGACTATACATAGTCGCCATGGGTGTGGGCGCTTGCAATAACAGAGATATCACTCTCACTCGAGAAGCTCTGTAAGCGGTATAAAATGCGAAGAGTTCATCTATTGCCTAGCACAACCAATCTCTATGACATTGTGATAGAGATACTGCCCCAGTCCGAAAGCTACAATTTTGAACAAAAGATCTGTTCTGATCTGTACCTAACATTTATAAAGAAAAATCAAAGTCATGGTTTGATTTTGAGATTGCAAGTTCAAATCCCGTCTGTGATTCCAGATTCCCAATGAGTTTTTCTGAACGGTGAAGGAAAACATCGATAGGAAACTCGTATACGTTTGAAAAGAAATTCAAAGGCGTATGTTCGTAACGCCATCTTTCACGTTAGCACCTTAAATATAGGTACTACCTTTACACCTCTATTTACCCCTTCGGGGAACCTTGCGTGAAGGCGTGCAGATATAATATTTAAATAAGTAATAAAACTGCGCGATTAGCATGGCGTTTACAAACACAATATGAATAATAAATCAAATAACCTCACAGAACCGCTTATGTTGATTAATGATAACACTATATTAATAAATTATTTTCAGTTCGTTTGTGCGTCAAGACTGGGGTAGGAACTAATGTATTTGAAATCCATTAAACTGAGCACGTTCAATCGAGATTCAACACTGGCGTGCCATCTATAGGGTTCGTATTGCTCTGCGATTTATCAGGTGGTTAAGTATGCAGGGTTTAAGGAAGACAATTTAAACTAATACCAGGTATTATGTGTAGATTTATTGTTCGTCTGCGCCACTTTAGGAGACATCTCCCTGCACTTGCATCCGGGCCTCTCGGTTTGTGACTGGCGGGATTTTAGCGTCAATTTACAAAATTATTTGGGTTATCAGTTATGATAGCAGTTTTTGGTAACTATGAATATGAAGACTACTCGAAACCGACGAGCATGTATGAAGAGACTGATGAATGTGGACGAAGCGAAAGAGGTATGTAAGTCTAGAGAGAACTAGCGCTCCATACTCTCTGCCTACCCCGCTAGGGACTCGGCGTGATGATATGTATGTATGTATGTATGAATATGAACCCTTAAGCCCAACTGCAGCTTAAAATGCATACTCTATGGACTCGTAGAAATTCGTAGCTAACTAGTCACTGTTACACCATGCATAAATAAAATTAGAAAAAATAAATTATAATGTATTATACGTTTGATATAGTCGTGGTCGCAGAGTAGTTTGAGTAGTTGCCTACAGCACGATTGTAAATTCGAATCCCGACTGTACCAATGAGTTTTTCTGATCTTGAGTGCAGCGAGTCCTACGACAAGCTTTACAGTGAAGGAAAGCATCGGGAGGAAATCTGCATATGTTTGAAAAGAAATATAACGACGTATACGTAGTCGTGTTTGAATAACGGCGATGGACTCGCCATCTGTCACGTTGGCAAATATTTGTATCAGTCTTTGAAAATGTTAAAACTATCTCTAGCAACATTATTACCTTTTCGTCTTATATTTCACGCCTTCCTGGGTCCCAGAAGATCGGCAAAGTGTAGTAATTGTCGATCCGTGGGAGATATAATTAGGTACCAATATGACCGTTGGCGAATCTGTTACCATATCCCAAACGTGACTGTACAATTTCTATTTTCTCCTTTATTTCTTCGCAGGTTTCCTTTCGATGCTTTCCTTCAAAATGTAGCTGAGTGTCAAAAGAGGGTATTACAAAAACAAAGAGCGTTACTCCCAACACACAGGGTGGTTAAAAGTGATTGGTGGAGTACAATGGGAGCCGTATCTCGCGGTGGCGCAGGTAGCCTAGATTAAACCCAGGTACCGCTCTAAGATTAAACGTGAGCCAGGCTGCTTTTGCACCGCACGATATTCAACCAAAAATTAGTATCAAGTTTGGCATTAAGTAATATCTTAGCACTTTTCTGCCATTGTAATAGATTGACAAGACTCGCCCAAGTCTACAGGATCCCCAACTAATGATATTTTTCATAACAAAGCGATATTATACAATACCAATGATAAAATACAGATTCTAATTAATTAAACTAACTAACTCTCCCAACAAATATCATAGGCGTATGTATGTATAGTCGTGCTTGAGTAACGGCGACGAACTTGCCATCCGTCACGTCAGCACCTAATATATAATATCTGGCGGGTGTGTGGGTACTACCAATACACCTCTGCCTACCCCTTCGGGGACCCTTGTGAGAAGGCGTGAGGATATATTATTATTATTTAATACTCCCCTATAATTGACGAGTATCTAATCAAATCTAAACCACGGTTTATTCATTAAATGAGGAATTAGTAGCTTGAGTTCTCTTCACACTTTCGCTACTAAACTGATCCATCACAGGACCAAGTCAATGACCTTAACAACAAGAACAGAATTAGCCCTCTTACTATAGAACTATGGACATGCCATTGTAAATGCGGCCCGCCTTAAACCCTGGTCTCCAGTACACGGGCCGGCCATTCCTCCGCGTCACTCTAGATTTAATCAAAGCACTCCAGTGGCCAGCCTCTTTGTTTAATGACCTCTCCAGTCCAACCCGCCGTCACGAATACTCGAGATATTCTCAAAGTATCATTTTATAATTTCACGTCGGGTATATTTACCTATGCAAATGATTTTTTAATATAAAAATGCCTTTACATCATATCACGTTTATATACGTCTATCTACTTTTATATATATTTAATGTCTGGGCTGTTTGGCAATGGCGTTGAAACTAGATCATTCAACTATACCATTTATTATATCCAAATATATTGAACTATGGTGCCTCCCGGTGACTACAGCTTTTTTTGTACCACGAACGTGGCAAACAAGCAAGCTGTCTACCTGATGGCAAGCGGCCACAGCAGCCTACGAACGCTTGCAACACCAGGAGTATCGTTCGCTCGCTGCTGACCCTGCAGGAATATTTTCACACCCTTCTTGAAGAACTCCATGCCAGGGAGACCTCACTTCTGTTATGTTTAGTCGTCGTGCACATACGTTTTAGAGATTAGCTGGAACAAACAGACCGACAAAATTAGACAGACGGACAAACATTTAAAATTGAAAGCTAAAAACATGTAAAAAGCGCTTATTTGAATTATTACATTATTATATTATAATATTACATACACACCCCAATTTTATTTATTAGAATTTGGGATATAAAACTGACCGTAAATATATAACTGACAATTTAGTTAGTAGTTGTGGTTACCTGTAATTGGGTGGACACTTATGTATGTTTAACTATGGCATATTCTGTTAATATTATGGTGTTCTTACCTGTTGGTGATACAAGTAAATAAATAAATTATCTACCTCACAATACATACATACATACATATCATCACGCCAAATCCCTAACGGGGTAGGCAGAGAGTATAGAGCGCCAGTTCTCTCTAGACTTACATACCTCTTTCGCTTCGTCCACATTCATCAGTCTCTTCATACATGCTCGTCGGTTTCGAGTACTCTTAACGTTCCCGTCCTTGAGAGTCCGATCTATTTGATCCAGGTAGTTGGAACGTGGCCTTCCTCTGCCTCTGCTTGCACACACTTTTGCTTTGTATATCTGTTTCGTCAATCTTTCTTCACTCATCCTTTCTATGTGTCCAAACCAACGTAACATGCCTTTCTTCATCTTTACAATCACGCCCTCATTCACGCCAGTTTATTTGCGAACCTCTTCATTGCGGATTCGATCTAATATCGTTACGCCGCACATTTTTCGAAGAGATCGCATCTCGACTGCATTCAAGCTATTTTCATACTTCCTCTGACATACCCAGGATTCGCTGCCATACAATAAGGTAGGTACCAATATCGCGTTGTGGACAGCAACTCGAGCATTCTTGCTCAGACTTTTACTGCCCATCAACGCCGACATGGCTCCATTCACCTTATTTCCGGCAGTTATCCTTCTTTCATCTTTTTTATACTTTCCATCTCGTGTGAACATGCTTCCAAGATATACAAATTCATTCACTTGCTCTAGAATTTGCCCATTTACCGATATTGCACACTCGGTCACTTGTTCATCTCTTTCGAATACCAGAACCTTAGTCTTGCCAGCGTTTAGGCGCAGCCCCTTCTTTTCACATTCTTCTTTCATTATGGTAACTAGTGACTGCAGTTCGCCCTCTGATGACGCCAGTAAAACCGCGTCATCAGCGTATAGTAGGCAGTTGACCACTAAGTTTCCCATTTTCACTCCACATCCGTTCGTTCTTAGTGCTCTCAGACAGTTATCCAGATATATAATGAACAGCCAGGCAGACATGATACACCCTTGTTTGACCCCCGACTTCACATCAAACCAGGGTGACATCTCACCGTTAACCCTAACGCACGCCTCGCTATCACTATAGAGTGATTTCACGGCATGCAGTAGGGAACTGCTCACTCCATATCCAGGCAACACGTCCCAGAGTTCCTTTCGTACGACTCTATCAAATGCCTTCTCTAAGTCGACGAAAGCGCAGAAGACCCTTTGGTTAATATCCAAAAACTTTTCCGCGATTCCGCGAAGCCAGAAGGTTTGATCCATACATCCTCTTCCTGGTCTAAATCCCATTCCCAGAGAAACCTTTCGGATCGCTCTTGCATTTTTATCGTCAGGATCTTTTTGTACACTTTACTAGCTAAGCTGACCAAGCTGATGGCTCTGTAGTTGGAGCAGTCCAATCGTGATCCCTTTCCTTTATAGAAAGGCACGATGACTGCTCGCCTCCAGTCGTCCGGAACATCACCCTTTTCCCAGCAAAGATTGCATAGCAAATAGATGACGTCCCAGACCGCTGGTCCACCGTACTTGATCATCTCAGCCGTAATCCCATCTATTCCCGCAGCTTTTCCACATTTCAGACTTCTTATCGCACTTACAATCTCTCCCATTCTTATTTTATCCGCTATAGGATCCTCGACAGATTCTGTTGGAGGCAGCTCTATGAGTAGATCAGCGGCATCATCATCATACATATCTTTGTAGAATTCACTCCATCGCCTGAGGACGTCAGTTTTGTCAGTCAGTATGTCATTGTCCTTCGAAATAATCACATTCATCCTACTACTAGCTGTAACACAATTTCTGGACTTCTTCACTTCCCTCCAAAAAAGTTTTGCATTGTCCTTGAAATTATGCGACAGTTTGTCGTCTACAGTCATTTGGAACCTCTCACGCTTCTGAGCTATTATCTCTTTCGTACGATTTTTTTGCAGGCGATATTTTTCTTTCATCTTTTCTTTCATACTTTCACTTGAGCTGGACATAGCCAAAATGTCTTGCCTTGCATCCTTCTTCTTTTTAACTTCTTCTTTCACTTCATCATCCCACCAACCATCGCCATTTTTGGTTGTCCGCCCTTTCGAAATGCCACAAACCTCTTTCGCGGCGCATAAAATGCTGGACTTAAGGAACTGCCAACAAACATCGACACTCTCAAACACATCTTTCGGGGGACAGGCTAGCTGTTCAGATACCCTTTCTTGATATCTGTCTCTAATAGCCGCATCTTGAAGTCTCCAGCTTTTGATGCGGTCTGCGACTGCAGAACAGGGACCCCCAGCACGGGATCGCCAGCCCGCGAACAGACCTCTTATTCTAGTTATAACTAGAAAGTGGTCCGTTCCCAGGTCGGCTCCCCTATACACCCTGGTGTCCATCACCTGTGTTCTGAGTCGCTGATCTATTAGAAACAGATCTATCATGCTTCGCTCATTTTTCCGTTCCCATGTATACTGATGAATCCTCTTGTGGTCGAACATGGTGTTCGCCACAAAAAGGTCTCTCTCCATGCATACATCTAATATCAGCTTGCCTGCCTCGTTCACTCTCTTATCACCATACTTGCCGAGTACTGCCTCGTAATCCTTACGGGCTGTCCCGACCCATCCATTCAGATCACCACAAATAATCAGCTTTTCATTCCCTTCTTTCGTCTCTAGAACATTACTCACACATTCCCAGAACTTATTCAGGTCGCAAGTGTCCGCTGAGGCCACCGGAGCATACACCGCGACTAAAAATAGTCGGGTAAGGCCTATTTTAATGCGAGCCCAAATAAGTCTGGGGCTCACCGCACCATAACTTATCATACATTCTGCCAAGCGGCTGGATAGTAGAATTCCCACTCCCTGGCAGGCGTGCTCGGTGTTTGCCACTCCTGACCACAGCACTAAACTCCCGCCCGGGAGCTCGTCTACTCCACTACCCTTCCGCTTGGTTTCAGATAAGCACACAACATCTAACTCGCTCTCTGTCATAACATCGATCAATTCGTTCATCTTATTAGCCATACCTCCTCTTACATTCCATACACCCATCCTACACTCCACACTCCACTTCCCGCCGTGAGGCACTCCGCGTGATGGGTGGCGGTCCCCATCGCCGCACTGTGCTGAATTTTTCGCACCAGCGGGGACGGACTGGTGCGCGTCGCCTCGGGAGCACGCCCTAACAGCCGTCCGGCCAATGCGCATCGATACCTCACAATACGTTATTCAAAATAGGAGCCATGCTGTCCGAGTGGTTCGGGTAGTCGCCAGCAATACAAAGATAGAAATTTCGAATCCCGATTGCACCAATAAGGCTCCTGACTGTGAAGCTCGAGCTTCGCGGGTTCAATTCCCGCCGAGGCAGATATTTGTGTGATGAACTCAAGTATTTGTACGTTTGTCTTGGATGTTGTATGCATTTATGTATTAAATCTATATAAGTAGATACGATAGACAATCGTTGTCTAGTCCATAGTACAAGCTTTGCTAAGTTTGGGACTAGGTCAACTTGAGTGGAATTGTCCCAAAAGTTTTGATTTATTTGAAAATCTCATATGTTAGCTGCATACGTGCATGGTATGAGACGATCAGCTCGATGAAAATTGTGATATTGCTTTAGGCATACTGGGTTCAAAAAGATTACATTTAATGCCACTTAGGCATAAAATTTTATCCTATTGAACGATGTTGCCTTTATTTGCAGTTCGGACACTATGATAGAACAATTACCAGATTAAACCAGACATAAGCCCCGAAAAATCACTTTAATGTGTGTTGTATGTCGCCATTCCATATGGTTGCCAACATTTCTTTGGTAACACGGCGGCGAAAAAGTTATTCCAGTGGCATCTGAATCAGCCAAAGAAATAAATACAAGCGACAATTTTAAAGTCAAATAAAGCGTAGTAGGGATTATCGCTAACTGCTTCGTACGAAACAAACAATACAATTCTTGGCTCTTTTCGCCTCCCAGCCCAATAACTAAACTTCTTTGTCTACACAATCTATCTCTTTCTAACTCGTATGGTGCGAAGGAGACGTGTGCCTGAGAAAGCATTTATCGTCTGGGAAGAAATTAAAGTAGCGCCGAATCGAACGGTTTTATCTACGTGTCGATAGCGGTCACAAATTATGTGCTTCCTTGAGTTAAGCCGCCGTCTACTCGGCGCGACCAAACCTCCAAAACATATATTTAATATCAGTAAACGCTACTCTTTCATTTCCTATATTTTATTAATATAATTAATAAAATTATCTGTCTTGTAAGCGATTTTTTTTTGTAATTTCTTAAGACTCTCTAAACCGATATATTCAATAATTTTGCAATTATTATCCTATCTGAAAATGATTTTGGTGAGTACCTAGGTTTACCCCGCCGGGTAACCCAAGCTACCCAGCCCACTTTTAGTGATTTGGCAGAGTTTTACTGATTAATTCACTAATAGTAATTGTATAAAAACTTAGTTTACTATTTCTGATAGAGAGCAGCGTGGCTTAGCAGCCACTTTGAATGTGTATGCTACATTGGCGACCTGGAGTACTAAGAAATCATTCTAAATTTAAATACAGAGATTTCTCATACCACGACCATGAATACTACTTACATTTGAGACAAAAATCAAAGACGCATATGGAAAACAGCGGCTGGCAGACAGCTCCAAGCATGTCATCTTGTTGGCACCGACAATACAATACCGCGATAAGTGCGTTTATATTTTTTTTAAAGATTATGCAATATGAAATTTCGTATGTTTGACCAATTAATTGTATTTAAAAATAATCTTCTAAAAATTTTTAAAATCCACACCACGTAGTAACGTACAAAATCAATTGTTTAAATAGAGCAGAAACGTTTACCCGAAACCGAGCCTTATGTTAGCCTTTTGGACTCTATTCCCAACGAAAATCCAACCTTATTCGCTGGAAGTTAAAGTAATATTTCTTCATTCCCATCAAGAACACTTA
Source organism: Drepana falcataria (assembly GCA_945859725.1). Classification (NCBI taxonomy): domain Eukaryota; kingdom Metazoa; phylum Arthropoda; class Insecta; order Lepidoptera; family Drepanidae; genus Drepana; species Drepana falcataria. Next base: position 491,996 of record OX243937.1, read on the forward strand.
AGGTTTAGTAGAGATAAATGAATTTCTACTCATTGACGATCAATCGAGTCGGTTATCTGTGTTTTGCTTCTTATCTATGAGGGTAACAACGTCTGAGGATTTATGGTGGTGTCGGCAAACTGTACTCGCAGGTCTGCGGGGGGGCTTATATATTGCCAGCGCAACTATTTGATATGCAATGGGCTTCGATATGGAATGTAAAGATTTTTGCCTTTATGATAATGGTCCCATAACTTAAGAGCATTGCTGTATATGAGCGAGGCATATATGTTTGTGTAGAGAGTTCAAACAAACATGCGGTACGCCTGTTGGTAAGCAGTTACCGCCACCTACGGACTTGCAACGCCAAAGGTAATACTCCCGCACTGCCAACCCTAAGGGACGATACCTCTGTTGACTTCTCAAATGAACATGCGCTTTCAGTGGTCACGTGCAAAGTTACGGTAGCAATTTCAAACTTAGTTGTGCAAACACTAATGCGTTTTCAGAACTTAAGTATGGTGATTTGTTGAATAGAAGGTGTTATTTGAGCAAGTGCAAGTTAAATAATTATAATCATATATGGGAATAGGAATATCTTTATACATAGGGTTACCACATGAGCTTAACGGTGATACTGTGAGATATTTTTTTTATATCTGAGAAGGAATTATTAGACGTATGTGAATAAGTATTTGAGAGACGGGAAGGGAAAGATACGCCATCGGTCTCGTTAGCATCGAATCTCCGGCGAAACAATCCATTTCATTTTCGCCTACCCGATTATGGCTCCTATAGAAATATGTACATATTCTATACACGAGTATCTCAGGAATTATCAATTCGATATTCATTTGTTTTGGCATTACACCACCGTTTGGCTTAAACATTAGCCGTTTATGGGGACACTATATTATTTAAGAGAGGTAGGGCATAACGGGTTTCTCGTTCGAATTTAGAGCTGCCCGACTGGGGCAGGACCTCCACCTTATAGAAGTCCGTAGCCAAATAACACAATTATTTGTGTTGTGTTCCTACGAGGTGAATAAGGTTTCCAGTAATGAGCTCCTTGGGGAGGGGGGAGGATTGTCATATTGGGTTGGCAGCAGAGGATTAGTCTCATTATGCTGCCAACACAGTATAACTCTCCGAACACAGATTGGCAACGCGCAAGTGATACTTCGGTATTGTAAGCGTAAATAGGCTGCGGTAACCTTTTTCCATCGGGTGGGCCGTAAGCTTGTTTGCCACTCTTGTTGTATAAAAAAAAACATCATACTAATCAAGGGAGCAGATAGTCAAATACAACGCAAGTGAAATCACGGAGAAACAACTGTGGATTCCAATTGAATCGGCTGGTTGAATTGATTGGTTCTCATAATGTATAGATTGTCAGTCATGCCGACCGCTAGGTGCCTTCTGCAGTTATATAACAATTTCCCAATATTTTAATTAAGTTGGCGGTAAATTAATATAGTGCTGTAGAGCTTCACGTTTCGTTCAATTAACAACAAGTATTTAATCTCATTGTCAACTGCCTTGGAATTAATTACCCTGTTCTCTGTCGCGCTGCAAAGATAGTTCAAAAGGGAAGCTGTATTATAGTTTGCGATGAAAGTAAATACCATGATTCAGTTTTTTTACATAGTAGAGAAGTTAACGAAACAATCTTTAGAAATTTTGTTCGGCCATTCGATTAAAAACGCAATTTTTTTACTTCATAACATTAAACTTGATTAATCATGAATGTATAATGAAAATATCGGATTGAATATTATTGAATTAAATTATGAAAAAAACGTAGACCCAATTAGCAGTTTGCAAAGTTATCTGTATTCTTTTAAGGAAGAGGCACATTTGCCTTTGAAATCACATTCGCTTGGTGTAAACTTTGATATCAATCATATAACTTTCGTTCGTTCGTTAGCGGTCTACGAAGCGTTAGATTTATTCCCGATTGATTTTGTTTTATTGAAAGTTAGGCTTTCGATTACTTTCTGTGATTTAGAAACCTTCAAATTATTACAAGCACTCGTAAAGTTTGTGCTTTGTTGGATGTATTTGACGCTAAAATGTGAATTTACAACAATTAATAATTCATTATAAATAGATCTCGTTAACTTGTTAAGTAAGTGTGCATGGCTCAATAGTTTACTGGAAATACTTCCGGTAGCACTCCCCTTCTTCCGCTGAAAGGATTTGTCTCGACTCCCCATTGATCAGTAGCCAGTTTCATATGTTAAGGAAGTTGATATGGCTTGTAAAAAAATATATGATATTATTTCGTTGTTCGTCGTGACTCACAAAATATCCTGGAGGAGAGATAAAATATTGCCTTTAAACAATTTCTCACAAAACATTTATTATGCTTGGCGAAATTTTTAAATATAATTTATTTCATTGCTCTAATAAGCTGGCTAACAGGACTGTTTTCCCTCACAATATTTCGATTTTACTGATTGCTTAGAGACCTAACAGAGGCGTTTTTCCTTAAAATATTCTTGTTTTATTTTATTAAGCAAAAACTGACCTATTTCCTTGTGAGTGAAACTTAAGCAACATTTGCACAGTTTCCGTCGGTTCCATCCATCACTGCGTAATAAAATTACTGCCGAGTGGATGTTAGCAAATTAAATAAATGCTTCGCCATTGATTGATGGACCTGTAACTTTATGGAAATTCGCTATTGTTTCAAAGCACAGATATTAAAATAGACGTATACTATAAATAGGCGCGCATTAAGCTACACAATAAAATTACGCAAAATTGGAACTGTTCTATTTTCTGAGACGTCCTGTATATAGTTATTATTACTTTGTAACAAATTAGATCACTAATTAGTAGCAAAAGTACTTCAGAGGTTAACAGAGAATTTGACATGGCTGTAACCGAAAATTACCTCGTTCTCGTACCTAATAATGTGAAGGTCATAATAAGGGTAAAAATAAAAGGACATAGTAGGTCGATGAATATTGGATTTGATACCAAAAACATGGGATATGTTATGTAGTTCATTACCATTGTAAGTATATTCAAATTAATACGATTAAATAGCCATTTTGGTAAAGTGGTTTAAGTAGTACTGTTTCGAACCTCAGTGGCCTCACGGAGTAAGACAAAATTTGACATAGAGATTATTAGTCGGATTGATTAATAATAAAATATATAATATAATTTATTCAGTAACAAAGTATTACATTATTTTAAACTATTGACCAGAGTCTCCTTTTAATCATGTAATGCCTGTGTTAGGAGGCCCTGCTCTTCTTAATTACGAGTACATTCGAAGTAGTCACTAAGGTGTTGACATTTGAGATACATATCTGGATTATACTATTTGAGGTTATATAGTTGAGGGCATATATGTGTGTGTATATTTGTGTGTGTGAGAGTGTGTATATGTGTGTATGTGTGTAATTCGTAGGATATATTTCAGTTAATTACAGAAAATAAATATACCAATGCAATAAAATATATGCGGGACAATCTCCGGGGCACTGCTAGTAAGTAATATATGTAAATCTTAAATAACACTCGCATAATTACTAACAACAGCCATGAGTGCTCCGACAACTCACGATGCTAGACGACCACGTTGGGCGCCAATAAAATGCGTCCTGGAGTAATATCGCCACGTTACATGTACTGGGTGACGAGGGTGCTGCTATATTGGACCCATCGCACGCGTGACCTGAGGGCGTCCGATTATTGCACTACATCTCACTCATAACACCCTATGGGAAAGCATATTTCAGCCATACTTATTGAGGTTACTGTCATAACAAGTAAAATGCCACGAGTAACTGATGGGCTGTCCGGTCCTCATTTAATTATAAGACAATATAAATTTACTAAGATACGAAATGAAACAAATCTAAATAAAACACCTGTCCCAACTCATTGTCCCGCGGCAAGATGCCAAGAAAGCTCACCTCCAGCTACAATTCGTGGATACTTTACTTATATCTCCAACTTCTCATTACTTGAGTTCCAAAAAACTCAATAGAACATTTGGGATTCGAACTTGCAATCTTTGTGTTGCAGGCGAACTCGAACCACTCGGCCATCACGGCTTGATAAATACCATGACATTATAAATAAAATTATTTCCAATCATGGCGTAACGGGGGTTACATAATCAGTCCCATGAATGTGTACCGTAGTTTTTATATTTCAAGGTTACATTGAAATGATAAAATATACAATCTCACGCCATGAAATGTCCTCGTCTATAGTACGAACAAAATGTTAAAGATATCGCGCACCCAATGAAGGGTTATCCACTCTCAATTTATGGGCTCCCATTTCATCGGAACATAGGAGATGGGGTTCGACAATTTGTGGCACCCACTGCAAATGTATGGGCGGACCATACCGAATGTAAAAAGGTTATAAAGTTTGGAAATGGCTATGCTCCTTGTATGTGTGTGTTATATTGGTGTCTGGACGGAACATAGTCAGGAGGGTAAATTATCAACCCGTAATATCAGCAAACATGATGAAAACATTGATTGATTTGAAACCCTCTTACTTACATAAGGGTAGAATTAATATGTATGTAACTAAAATACTGATATATTGTTTCTTTCCTTACGTATTTGTTTCATAATTATTTTCTTATCTATATATATATATCCTCACACCTTCCCACAAGGGTCCCCGAAAGGGTAGGCAGAGGTGTTTAGGTAGTACTCACACACCCACTTTCCCCTCCGCTTTCAGAGATATATTTTAGGAGCCAACGTGAAAGATGGCGAATTCATCGCCGTTACTCAAGCACGAGTATACCTACATACGCCTTTTGAATTGCTTCTCAGACGTGACAGTGATTTAGTTCAGAAAATATTATTTTCTTTTTATGGTTTTTCCATCTAATAAGACTGCGATATATTTCGTTCTTTCGTTCGTTATTTTGATGAATAACATTAACATTCAAGTTAAAATAAAATATTGGCCAACTTGTTATTACCATTACCAAACATTTTATTAAGCGCTATTTATATATTATTCAAACATCCGACGTGTTCAAATAAACGTTGCATAGAACATTAATTATCTCTCAGAATACAGTACTCAATCTTTTACCAAACTTGTGGACTCCCGAGCAGTTACAACTCAATTTTAACTTGTCGGTACTCCGTCCTAAAGCACACAGCTTAAATGCCGTTTATTTTCCTCTAAAGTCTAAACGGTCTTTAAGGTTGTCAATTAAGGTTCGCTACATTCGGAGCGTTTCAACGCTTTTACATTTATGAGTATGAACAAAGCGATTTTGGAAACTATATATATTTGGTAAGTACTACTATTTTCTAAATCCTCACGTTATTTTTGGGTGAAAGAGTAGAATTTTAGAGGACCATGCTTGTCACTCACATCCTAGTATGACTGCTATTTGTTTTTAATCGTTATCTCGCTAGTTATATCAATGTACGTACAATGTACATTGATACGACAATGGTACTAAAACCTCACCTATTACGCTACACATTAGTGATTACTTTTAAAAAATAGATCAAAAATCAATACTTATATATAAACAAAAGAGTTTGTTTCATTGAACGCACTTATTTCAAACTGCTGATTCCAATCGGAATTTATTTTATGTATAATCAAAATAACCCGTTTATTGAGGAGGTGTAAAGCTGGTTAGTCACACCAGCTTTACACCTCCCACATCCCTGTACCAAAGTTCAGAAAAACTCACTCAAAATTCGAACTTGCAATCTTTGTGTTGCAGGCAATTATACGAACAACTCGGCCACCACGGCTCTTATATATCATATGTATAAATATTGTATCAAGATACAGGTATATAAGTTGGTATAATATCTAGATAGGAGCGTGTAGAAAACTCTCGAATTAATAAGTGTGTAGATAATAGTATTTTTTAGTATTTTATTGCGGTAACAGAAAACATGAAATCTTAATTAGTGGCCAGAGCCTCCTTTTAAGCAAACAATGCCTGTGTTAGGAGACCCTGCTCTTCACAATAATAGAAAAATATATAGGTAATTGATTTACTGACAAAATAATAAGCAAGATAATCCGAATTTCCAGGCGGCAAAGAAAAGATAAGGATAAATGATAAGGAGCTCAAAATAAACGACTTATTTTAATGTAATAATATATTCTAAGCCTCCACAGCCATCACGATTGCGAAGCCTTAAGCTCTGCGCAAGCTTTTAACTGATTGAGAACGCTTGCGACGGCTTCGAACCCAATACCACACGAAACGTAACACACGTTCCACACATATGTATGTATGTTAGTTTGTATGGGAGGCGGTGCTCTTTGAGTCAGTATTTAAGCTGACAGCGGTTTCTACAAAGCTTGCCACTGGGAAACATATGTGATTCAGTTTCATCTCTATATACAACTTTGTAAGGAATTAGTTTCGGTAGTCCTTAATTTCGACCAATACAATTGTTCATTGCAAATTTAGTTCAAGTTGTACACCCAAACCAAATATTATTGATGAAGTCAAATCTTTCCCAAATAGGTGAATAGTTGAATTGTTACAGTATTTCAAGTTACCTTAGCGTATAACCTGAGTATTTTAAAATATGATAGGCATATGTGTTTATAATCACTGCTTTAGAAATTATCAAAACCACGGAGAGCTGTCAAGATACATACATACATATAATATGTATGTAAGATAAGTAGTAGTCAAGATAGTAATTAGTAGTAAGATAGTAACTAGGAACATGTATTTATGTGATGATATAATTATTTAACATCTTTTTTTTTACATAATCGGACGATAATAGCAGCACTGAACGCCACTTGCAGTCCCTTTGATCGCCGCTCGTTGGAGCGATCCGGTCTTTGTTTCTTTCCACTCACTTGCAGCAAATGAACGAACCTTCCCATTCATCGGCTGATCGACAACTCTTTTGTCGCTTCAGATGGAACCCGACTATTGGAAATGTAATTTTTACATTCCGTCTAAAATGCGCATAACTAAGGTTTGAAAGCGTGGATTGAACATAGGATTATAAAGACAGGCATGCATTTTATATTTTTTAATCTGATTCCTTTGCAGTCTATGAACTTTTACAGTTAACAGAATTAACTTAGCTGTATTAGGAACTCCAGAAGACTGGATATCTCGTTGAGAGTACACAACCTTTGGCACACAACACCATATTTCTCTCGTATGTATCTGTCCCAAGAAACTGTAACGACTTGCTTAACATAATATCAGTTCCCGGCTATCCCAAATAATTTGATCGGGAAGGTAAAAAGACAATTTTCTAAATTACAGTCTTAATTAAATTAAAACACAATCTACAAAATAAATAGCATTTGTTTATGCATCGTCAATTCTTATTTTTATGAACCAATTGGGCAATATTTAGAATTGGGTCATTTTTACGGTCCCTGTACCGGAGGATACAGAAGGAATGACCTCTTTTCAGTCGCGAAAGTTACCTTTTACGCTTAGTGTTGGATGTTAAACTTGTCTCAAATACTGATGATTTGGTTTCTGTGATCAATTTTATATAAGTATTGAGGTTCTGGATGGACTAAAGCCATTCAAACCATCGCCAACATCGTCTAGACTAAAACAATTCACCGTGTGCATTTGTTACATTTTATGTAAATAATTAACTAATCAATATTTTATATATATATTTATAGTTCATTATTTGTATATATCATACGTTTTTACTATTAGTGTACATACATTTACATATAATTGCTTCGGCTGAGTGGCTGACAGGTTACATTATTTTAATCTATGTAAGTAAAACTAAGTTGGGTTATTTACACCATTGATATAACCCAAGAACGGGTGGACCGATTCTGATGATCTGTGATTTGATGGATGACTAGTCCGAGAATAGCAGAATAATTATTAAAATAAAGGAATGCTCAACGTAAAAATACTATCACTACATTGATTGCTCTGGCGGTACAAAGTTCACCGGGTCAGCTAGTAAATAATTAAATAAGATACTTAACTTAAGTGTCAGAGGAGTGTGGATATAATGTCCATAGTTCTTATCGTGTCTGCATCGAACATCGAGCTACTCACTCGTAAGAAGACAGATCATATAAAATGTACGCTAGGAGCTTGAAAAGTCTTAATATAATTTGGAATACTTGCGTAGAACAGTGAAAAATATTAACACTTGCCAAAGGGCTGACTGAGTAAGCTAAGTACTTGACAAATTAAGAAGAATTCAGTAGTTGGAATGGCTCATTTCTAAGAACTTTTAAATCAACGCTTGGAGTTTTGAATTGGCGAAGTCGCGTAATATCAGGATAGTGCTGATAAACAATATTTGAAATATGGAATTCTATATATCTTTTCTCTTCTTTCTCTATATATCTTTCAGCTCGATGGCCGGATGGCTGGTAGCTCTGTCTATGAAGCTTAAGGTCGCGAGTTCAATTTTAATTGAAATCAGATACTTGTGTGATGTACACGATTCCTAGTCTTGAATTATCTTTGTGAGTGTATGTAGTGAATCGTTGTATAGTTTCCAAAGTACAAGCTTTGCTAAGTTTGGAAATATTTCTGCAGCATCCCAAGAAATTTAAGAAATTATTCAAATATTATTCCAGGAAACCTGAACGTTCGAATCAATTTAAATTACAAAAGTAATTGTAAGTTAAGCAACCTAAGCGAGGCCCGCCGGAGGATGCAGCTCCCTATTCATTACCGATAATGGCCGTTACATTAATGCTTAAGGTCCTTAGGAGCCTTTAATGGCATCGATAAAAATTAAATGGGAATAATAAAGATTGAACTTGAGTAGTGACTGCTGACCCTAAATCGCTACCGAACATTGATTGGAAAAAACGGCGTGAACGGGAAATTCATTAAGCTTTGAAACAGAGGCTCCGGTGTATGCAATTGCATTACTGAATCCTGTAATGGATGTTGGTTTCATTATTACATACATAATTATGTACATATACTACTATATATAGAGCCGTGGTGGCCGAGTGGTTCGAGCAGTTACCTGCGACGCAAAGGTCGTAAGTTCGAATCCCGACTGTACAATTTTTCTGTTTTTCTGAACAGTGATTAGTCACACCACGAGCTTTACGGTGAAGGAAAACATCGAGAGGAAACTTGCATACGTCTGAGAAGAAATTTAAAGGCGTATGTATAGTCGTGCTTGAGTAACGGCGATGGACTCGCCATCTGTCACGTTGTCACCTAATATACCTCTGACGGAAAGTAGGTGTGTGGGTATTACCTATACACCTCTGCCTACCCCTTCGGGGACCCTTGTGGGAAGGCGTGAGGTTTTTTTTTTTTTTGCTATTATATCTGTGCCAAATTTCATCCAATTCAATCAGCCATTCTGGCGTGGTTGACATCCATCCATTTAAACTTTCTCATCTCCTACTAGGTTCTACTGCATCTTCTACTACGTGTATGCTCTGCATGACATGGGAGTATTCATTTGTAAGTGTATACTAACATGATAGGCAGGACAGGCTGGGCTACCGGGTGTCTACTATAATTTTACACAAGTTATATCACTAACGTATTGGATCATACACACACATCATCACGTTGAGTCCCTAACGGAGTAGGCAGAGGTAGTAGAGCGCCAGTTCTCTCTAGTCTTACATACCTTTTCGCTTCGTCCATATTCAAGAGTCTCTTCGTACATGCTTGCCGGTTTCAAGTACTCTTTACGTTCCCATCTTTGAGTGTCTTCATCTTCACTTCCTCAATATCAACACGTATAATTCATTTTAATATATTATTTATAAATCACAAATGCTTCTTGTCTCCGGAAAGAAATAATCTTCATACATGTTTGAAGCCGATGTGAACACCGGCCATCTGTATCAATGACTATCTTATATACATAAATACGCCCCCAAAAATATTGTTACACGACATTTTTGTTAAAAAAACAAAAATATTTAAAGTACCCAAGTCAAGCGCGACTTGTGAAATGGAAGTGGCTGGGCTTATTTAAAAGAGGCTCGGCCTGAATAGGTGTCTCAAGGATTCCATCTCAAATAAAGTCATTACCCAAAATCCCGGAAAACTGTGAATAACGTCCGGGAATTATACTGTGTTTTATGTCTCTCCCGCGAGCATAGAATACGGTAGATGCGACTTTACGGTTGAGGCGCCAGGCTTTTGCCTACGTCTGCCATTATAGCACAATATCGGACGCCGACGCATAAAAGACATGAACCACGACTTCTAGCCTACGAGTAATACAAAAATAAATAGTTATGAATACAATTAAAATATATTTCTCGTAAGATCCAAGTCCGAGAGAATTAACATAACATTCACAATACAAAGAGTAATAAAAATCTCTCAATTAAAAGCCTTGGTGGCAGAGTGAGTGGTGCGAGTAGTTGCCTGCAACACAAAGATAGCAAGTTGGAATCTCGTCTGTACCAATGAGCTTTTCTGAACGTATGTACAGTGATTAGTCTCACTACTAGCTTTACGGTGAAGGAAAGCATCGAGAGGAAACTTGCAAACAAGTAATTTCTTCCCAAACGTATCCATATCTATAGTTCCTATAAGCGACGCGGGAATGTTGCCCTACGCCACTCGAGATATTAGACATGCTTTCATCCACAGGTAAAAACTAATTAATACACGCATAACGACACAAGCATAAACACATACACACACACACAGACACACTATCACACACACTTACCCACAACACATATATACACACACGCGCACGTTGCACGCACACGCACACGCTTTACGTTAGACCACTTGACTTGTATTGTAACACTGGTTATTAAGTAAACATATTGGAAGAGCACTGTGTCCTGAAATACAGGCTAAGCCTAGGTCAGGCGCAGAAGCCCAAACTAATCTAATCACATATATATATATATAACCAGTTCCAATGTATACCGTGCATCATGTAATGATATTTTATGGAAATAAAAAAAATAAAAATTATTATTTATGTATATACATCTTAATGTATTTGTAGTCGTGCTTAAGTAACGGCGGTGGATTTGCCATCTGTCGCGTCGCCACCTAATATATCTGCAGCGGAAAATGGGTGTATGACTACAAACATATAATAAATATTTTTAAAAGCCCATAAAGGTCTGTTACTCAATCGCGCCAGAACAGCAGAATTTGATAAATTTGACACTGAAATGGATTATTAGCTAGATTTACGTATACCGTATGGTGTATATGTAGGTTCAGAAAACAATGAAATTAAATGTTATACGGGTAAAATCGCAGGGCATAGCTAGTAAGTAGGTATTTCTTCTGTCATCGTGTAACTTCGTTTGATGATTCGTAAGTTTTCCTCACTTGATCCTTAGGTACCGCTCAAGAGAGGTAGCTTTAGCGTTCAAACTTGTACCTCTTAAGTTTTCAGTTTCCTTCTACGTATAATCCTTACTCTGTGTTGAGGCTTAGTACTCACGAAAAGAGGTTTTAACGAATAACCAGGAAGATTGGGCGCGTAGAGAAGTATTGGAGTGTGAAATTAGATTGTTGGTTTGAACCCTCACGCCAGTTAACACGAGTTGGGTTTGGTCTCTAAACTGGTTCTGAATCCGATTGCGTTCATTCCTGCCTTAACTCTTTACGAGCAAAGGTTTTCATCTCCCTTGTGCTCTACTGAGTAGAGTATAGGTACACGTTAAACGTTGGTAATTTGTATCAGCATACTATCAAATATTGAGTTGTGCTAAGTTTCACAGTAGGTACTGTTTGTGTTGTGACATGTATACACTCCGAAAGTTTAAAGGAAGTTTCTAAGGGAGAAGAAAACTAATAAAAAGGAAGCAAAAGTGTGCAAGGTAGCGAGAGAGTCTATAATAATACACAATTTGTTTTATATATTATACGCACGGAGAATCTCTTGAGCGAGATTTAGTTTGCCGTACAGCGACATCTTTTGACACAAAAGGATATGTAATAAGGTGCACATGACGGTAACCTAAACTATTACATGTTACATAGAAAATGTACTCATAATATCAAACGATATGTGGTGTGAGAAAAGCCCGACATTGTTCTAGTTGTCTAGTTATGCCCCGCGTTTTCACCTAAAATGAATTGATCTGCTCCTTGATATATTTATATAAATTATTGATTCGATATTGATATACGAGTGTGCAGTATTCTCCTTTACTTAGGAGGTACAATTAATTAACCGGTTATTTTTATGGACGTCTTTTAGTACTTTGCATTTTAGGCTTATCAGGTAAATTACTACAAAATTTTATCCTCATGGTGTTTTTCATCGCTGTGTTCATAAAAACTGTGTAAATATATATCAATACAAAGATATATATCAATGAATAATAGGGATAAAGGTATCCCCCGTTGATAATAAGTGGACCGAGTCTGTGGATCCACCCATGTGTGCTGAGCGGAAATTTCTACTCGATCTGCTAGATGTAAAACATATTTTATAAAAAAAAATATTCAAACCCAGCATGAAGATATATAATGCATAGATAATAACAATCTGAAAAGGAAATATTTTATATAAACTGTCATGGTGATTAAACTCGCGATGAAGATCAAGTTCAACTATTATAATTTTGTAGATTTTTTTATATTAATTTTTGTTTTTTAATAGATATACATACTTTTTTATATTTGAACCTTTGTATAGAAGGAATAAGACCGCCAACCTCACCAGCTATAAGCTTTCCTAAAAAAAGCTAAATCACGTTGAACGTCCCCCAAGGCCCCTGGCATTTTTTAATTTGTCAAATGTATTCGTGTGTGAGATACGAGATGACTTTCAATATGGTAGCTTGAATTTGTTTCGAAATTCTAAATCGTATTGGAGGTATTCCGAAACCTGCAACGCGTCTGCAAAATACTTACAGAATTATCTTTACCTCCATCATCACTTTATCATCTCTCCGCGAATTCAGAAGTGATTTCGCTAATGATGGTTTGCAAATCGTGTATTTAATTTAGTTAAATATTACATTAAATATAGGTTTTTACTGCAGGTTGTATCTCTAGCTACGGCGTGTGATTTCAAGCGTTTATATATTGCCAATATCACGTTTAGATAACGTTTATTGCTTATTACTCTACTATTTAACATCAGTCAGAGAGTTTTAGAACCAATAATACCTAATTACTGTTCAAAATATATTTTCATAATTGTGTATAGTGCTCGACGCTTGTCTAGCTCACTTTGTCTCGGAAAAGATCAAAGCATACGCTATGTATAGAAATGTGATAACGTGGTAAAATATAATCGTAGTAAGTAAATCGGTTACAACAAGGTATCCAGATGTACGTTCTAAGCGTTCACCTCGCAGTATTGTTGCAAGCAAGTGACAATGGAAACTTGCACCCACATCCCTACACTGAAACTTGGCGACTTGATGCGACAACTGTGCCAAATATTCACACCCCAAAAGTGCTATAGTATTGTTATACATGTGCACACGACGTGCCTGCATATTGTATTTTAGTAAGGTGATGGTCATCGACGATCAGAATGTAATAAGAGGCTGATGAATGTGGATGAAGCGATGAGATCTGTGGTAGGTCTGTCTAGATAAGACTGTAAGGAACCGTTTAAGGATCATTGAGGTTTCAGATAAAATCTAAATGGATTTTTTATTTCATTTAGTAATTCACTGAAGAATAGATGATGTTACGGTCATATTTACTGGTAACTTGTTACGATCAACACAAAGGGTACTTTTTTCAATGTAGGTACATAAAATTTTTAGTATTTTTGTAGTGTTTATGCGTGTGCATGCATAAATTAGGTATAAATGCGGACATTTCGATATCCATACGAAACTTGCCACCTATTTATACTGTTGTTTCCATGCAGAAGCATTCGCTGGTAGAAGTTGTATAAATTAGATAGTTGAATTGTATGAATTTCAATTATATATACAGCATAAGTGGGGTAGGTTTTACCTAATAAATAATATATAATAAAAATATAATATATCCTCACGCCTTCCCACAAGGGTCCCCGAAGGGGTAGGCAGAGGAGTATAGGTAATACCCACACACCCACTTTCCGCCAGAGGTATATTAGGTGCCAACGTGACAGATGGCGAGTCCATCGCCGTTACTCCAGCACGACTATAGGTACATACGCCTTTGAATTTCTTCTTAGACGTATGCAGGTTTCCTCTCGATGTTTTCCTTCACCGTAAAGCTCGTGGTGTGATTAATTGAGTACTGAGCATGTGAATAAGTTTTTCTGAACTTAAGTACAGTGACTTAAGTTCAGAAAAACTCATTGGTACAGTCGGGATTCGAACTTGCGACCTTTGCGTCGCAGGCAACTGCTCAAACCACTCGGCCAGCACGGCTCTACCTAATTAATGAATATTTATTTATTGTACATTGATTAGGTATAGATCAAAAATTATTCAAGGTACAGTAAGTGTGATTAGAAACGAAGTAACAGATTTAGACATAACTATGTCGTTTTTGTATATGTGACAATAAATAAACCCGATGTTATACCTTATTGCGAGATAGCCATTCTAGTCCAATATTGGATCATTGTATTATTTGGACAAGTTTTCAAACTAAGTGTCTGGGTGTCTTAATTCAGTTTTGCTGTCGCAGCCAACCGCTGCGGCCGCGCTACGATTTGTAGACGATAAACTTGTGCTTAACTGTTGTTCGCTGCAGTGCAACCGTTTAAACCAAACTTTTTCAATTATACAAACCTAAAGCTCTTATCACATCTGAGCGACTAGAGCTGGTAAGACATCCACTCATCAACTAAAATATAGGCCATGAGCGACTTTTTAAGATGTGTTAATGTTTTGGTTGTCTATATCTTATCCGATTAGTACATGATACCGAGTACATGACACAGCTCATTTGGCCATGTACCTACCGATAGAAGTAGGTACGTGGCCATTGGCAATGGTCACCTTTCAAACACATAAGGTCAATACCAATGAGTTCTTCTTAAGGTACATTAATTTAATATGAGTTTTGCAAAACATCGTGCGGACTCTATTTATCTAAGTTTAAAAAGGAACTTTAGGATGTATGTAGTCGCCATATGTAATATCGGTACTTGATAGCATTGGATATCCGGTAAATAGAGGGTGTTATTATACCCTTGCCCACGCCTTCGCAGAACAATTGATGAAATAAGAAATACAAATTAGAGAAGCCGGTGACAAAAGTCCCAAAACAGCTGTATTCCTAAAGTTCGTTTACGTAAACTATCGATATACACAAAAACTCCTCAAGGGATAGTTGTGTTGGCAGATGGGGAGCCCTTCCATATACCAACTGCCAACGCATAAAAAGCTTAATTAAAAAACACAATATTTTTCAACTTTACCCGAGCCGTTTATTTTGTTTATAACATAATTAGGTTCTTATTAAACTTGCACATTTTCCTAACCGGAAAATAGCTGCATATTTTTACAGGATCATTTCTCTACTTTGCGTACACGGGACCCGGATTCCCATTCTTTAAAACGAGGTTTCTTATATAAATCAATCTTAGCTGACGTATAGAAAAATAAATCTTCCATCAAGCCAATATGTCACGAAAAAGTAATATCAAAATATTATAACGGTAATTTACATAAAAAAATCCGCCTTAAGAACGAGGAAAGTGCTGCGACGGTGTGCGCGTCGTTGAAGCCAGCTCCTTCAGGCGGCAGACTATAAAAACAACACAATGTCGAAGAAACCAAAGGAGGAATTTTCGTGTGCAATGTACAGCAACAAATTCTTTATGCTATGTGCAGCGGGCGGCGCGTGTGCCTGCGGCCTGACGCACGCGTTCGTGACGCCGCTCGACCTGGTCAAGTGCCGGCTGCAGGTCGACCCCGGCAAGTACAAGTCCATCTTCACGGGCTTCGGCATCTCATTCCGGGAAGGTGGCGCTGCCAACCTAGTCAAGGGCTGGGCCCCCACACTCATCGGCTACTCCCTACAAGGTTCCGCCAAATTCGCCGGCTATGAATACTTCAAGTATAAATTCGCGAACATGGTTGATGAGGAATCGGCTTACTTGTACCGCACATACCTTTATTTGGCGGCGTCTGCGTCGGCGGAGCTCATCGCCGATGTGTTCCTGTCGCCGTTTGAGGCCACCAAGGTGCGGATGCAAACGACACCAGGATACACGTCACAGATGAGAAAAGCTATGCCACATATGATGTCAACAGAAGGCTTCGGGGTGTTCTACCGAGGACTGACGCCTTTGTGGTGCCGACAGGTACCGTATACGATGATGAAATTCTCATCGTTCGAAAAAACGCTAGAGTATTTGTACGCGAATGTAGTCCCGAAGCCCAGGGAGCAGTGCAGCAAAGTGGAGCAACTGATAGTGACGTTCACCGCGGGCTACATAGCGGGCGTGCTGTGTGCCATCGTGTCGCATCCGGCGGACACCATCGTGTCGAAGCTCAACAAGGACCCGGGCGCCTCCATCGGCGGCATCTTCGCCGAGGTCGGGCCCGTGGGCATCTGGCGCGGCCTGGTGGCGCGTATCGTCATGATCGGCACGCTGACTGGCCTGCAGTGGTTCGTGTACGACGCGTTCAAAGTGTACACGGGCATGCCTCGCCCGCCGCCGGCGCCCATGCCGGAGTCGCTAAGGAAGAAGCTAAGGAAATAACCGTATGTATTCCTCCTAGATGATTTGAAAGCCGTGCCGTGTACAATGGTCAGTGTTTACTCCCATGAAATGACAAGTGAATACTGTTTTACTATTTTCTTTATATTTTTTAATAATGTTGCATTGTATAGTTGGTTTTCGTGAATAAAATCTGGATGGCACTGCGGGCGTTTTGGCTGTTGAATCGCAATAGGCTCGGAGGTGGTTTAAATTCTACATATCCCTTGATTCCTCTTTATGACTTCTATACAAACCACTTACAGAAAATCGTAAAAAATTGGTTCGAATAAGGAATAAGTGGTCGTAAAAAGACTAACGTGTATTGAAAAATACGAGCAGAAGAACAGGTTATAAACGTCCGATATGATCGTATACAAAGAGCCGGCACTCCGGCCGGCAATAACAATAATAGCCGGATTTATCCGGGCTTCGTGGCCCACTTACTGGATCTAGCCGAGTAAAGTGACCCGCGGCCAATGGCCAAGGATCGGACTCGCAGTAATAATGTACACTATTACTGCCACAAATATAACGCACTGAAATATTGTCATTTTATGTACGCTTGTTCCGTACAAATTACATGCGAAACATGTCGTTACTCAAAAGTTACGTTGCGACCGAGAATGCTTCTTAGGGAAGTTTTGGTTTGTCATTGTTAAGAAATTAGCTAAATAGTAATAACATAGCAGTATTCACAAATATCGTTCGCTACAAATGATTTGTGTGATTAACATATTTGTTTTTTATGTCTGCAGTACTGATTATATCGCATATGCAGGTTTCCTCTCGATGTCGTCCTTCACCGAAAAGCTGTACTTAAGCTCAGAAAACTCATTGGTACAGTCCGGATTCGAACTTGCAATCCAAGAAATAACAGCGCTTTTTTATTCCTTAAGTTTTTGGTTGATTGAAAACGGTTGTCTGAACGGAAGTAAAAATCATGAATCGTGTTGAAGAATTTGAAATATTCCATAATAGGTACTAGTGCATACGAGTAGCAAATACAAACAGTTAAATTATAAATTTATTATTTTATTTCATCCACTTTACCTTAGATCTAAGTTTTGACATATCTTCAACTAGTTTTAGAGTTTATATTAATTTTATTAATCTGTATACACATATTTACAACAACAAAACTATTGCATTGCATTTGTACTTTTGGAAAAGACATTTCAAATATCAACGAAAATAAGTGGATTCAGATATAAAAAGTTCAATAATAAGTATACATTAATAGACACGATAATAATTAACCTACGATTGGAAATACAAATAAATAGATCTCACTTACAGACTATATTAGGGCAGTTTAATTCATTACTGATGAAACTACATCTATACACTGGCGTTGAAAAAGTACCATGAAATAGTGATGTATCGTAAACTCTTATAAAACACCGACGGATATCGGTAAGATCGAAGCGTAACGATATCGAGCGGTATCTGAGACATCGATGGCACGCGACTTAACTAAATATTATGCATTCAAATAAACTCACACAAATATTATTTAATACTGCCGACGAGATCGTCCTTGACTCACGACCGAATCGCATGACGACCCGATGGATTCGAGCGTTTTGTATTTTGTATCGATAAATGCGTAACACGGTAACTCGAAAACATCAATATTTTACGGTCGACCTACTCAAGTCCACGTCGATACAGCTCGAAGACAACCCTTATATCTATCGACACAAAATATCCTCGCAAACATATATAACAATACCAGTCTAACCAACCTGTTTTGACCCAACGCAGTGAGACGCGGCTGGAAAGCTCGCTCACATCCCACGAGAGGCAGTGTGGGCGGAACGTTGGCAGTGAAAGGACGATGGGATCTGCAACAACTGAATTTGTGAAACATCCAGCCGACTAATCGAATCCATCATACCTAACTACTAATTAATCTTATGTTATAATATGTATATTTAACGATGTCACAAATTTCATTCGGTACGTAGGAACGTACATCAAGTAACTACACAATAGTTAAGTAGGTATGCGTACAAATTTTATTACATATCATTATAACATCGGTTCTAATTTAATTCATGAATCTCAGTTGTTCTTTATCCCAAATGTACGATAACCAGATGCATATGTACAAGTGTGTGTGTGTGTGTGTGTGTGTGTGTGTGTCAGCGCGCGGGCGGCGCGACGCGCACGGAGACGTAGAGGCGCAGCGGCGGCGGCGCGGCGGCGGCGGCGTGGCGGCGGCTGCGCTGGCGGCGCGCGGGGGCCACGGGCACGAAGCGCGCCTCCAGCTCGAGCTGCCTGTCCAGCTCGGCCTGCGCCTTCAGGTGCTTCCGCAGCCGCAGCGCCCAGACGCCGTCGCTCTTGGACAGAATGAAGTCCTTGTCGTCGTTGCCGTACGCGATCCGGTAGTGAGGCTTGGCGTCGCCCTCGGCGGGCAGCAGGCGCAGCAGCGGCGCGCGGCCCCACGTCTGCTTGGGCGTCGCCGTCACCACCACCAGGTCGGCTTCGGGCCGCTCCATGATCGAGCGCCGACCTGCTCCAATGGAGACGTATTATTCAGCAAGATCATAAAAGCGCTCAAAGCTAAGCTCAATTCAGATATAAAATACGCGAGGTTAATAAAATAGAATGGTTTTTCTGTTCAACATTAAAGTGTCAGTAAAGCTTTATGCTCTATGATCGGATTTTTGATGTAATACAAATCAACGTTTGAGCTTGTAATGGGATTAGTTTGGGAAGTAGCACTCACGGCGACTGCGCCTCCTGCGCTTCCTCACGACTGTGGTGCCGTTGGCGTATATGATGGCCTCGTCGGGGGCGCGGCGTCTGCGCCCGTTCACCTGCGTACACGGGAGGTTCCTCTATTACGGTGTGGATTGTCTTTTATTCTACAAAGATGCATTCATGCGGTGCGCTTAACGGTAAGCCGTAACAGTGCATGCAATACCCGGATTTATATATATATATATATATACAATTTTGATACATAACATTTTCGAAGGCGTACGTCGTAAGGCCTAGGCTAGCCTAGAGATTTAATGTAAAATGATAGCTTACCTTACAACTGAAGCATCCCTCGGTGGAGATAAGTTCGTTCTTGCCTCCGATCTTGTACTGGTCCCTGACGGGGAAGACGGGCGCGTCGCCGATGTCATCGGGCGTGAGGCCGCCGTTCAAGGCGGTGAGGCAGTGGCCGCCCGTGAGCTGGTAGCCAGCCGGGCAGCCGCACTGGTAGGAGTCGCCGAACGACTGGCAGCCGAACAGGCAGCTCGCCGAGGCACAGCCGCCGGCTTGCTGCGGCACCGGGGCAATGGCCACTTAGATATTTCCCAAGTATTACTAACCCTTTCTTTTAGATTTTCAATATATATGAATAAAAAAAAAAGTGTGTGTCAGCTCCGACGCTCGACTGGAGTTTACTCCTTACGAACGATTATAAAATAAATAGATTAGTTAATAAGGGTAAATGAATGTATTTCTTATGTTACTTAGAGTATGCATGACACATCTATAGATTGATTTTTATTCATTGAGTAATTTTCTAAATTTTGAAATAAATATCAATTGATATAAATTTATATTTATATCAATTATAAATAAAATATAAAATTTACGATAAAACCTCCGCAAGTTGACAGTGACAGTTGTTGTAGGTTAATATCAGGTTAATACAATATGCAATTGAAAGTAAATATTAACATTAATTACATTGCCATTCTGCTATTCTCGTTGCCATGGAGAGTACGAGAGCACCAAAAACGTAACGCTGTCATTCATCAGTAGATTTTACCTCTCATATTTTCTCATACCGGGCGCCTTATATATGAAAATCGATTTTTAAGGAGTAAACTCCAATAAAATTTAATTAAATAACACTTCCCGATGATAGGAAATGCCACTATTAGCTAGATTTTTGTCCGGCTAGCATTCCTGCACTCAAGAATGGAGCAATACGGCATATCTGCACTTGTTTTTCAAACTTATTGAAAGCGGATTGTACAACTGTCACACACAAGCGGCGGCGGCGTACTGAGCGCGGTTGGTCACAACCAAATTAGAAAGTTGCGCACCATAGGTGCATGCGCACCAAAAACGTAACGAGGTCATTCATCAGTAGATTTTACCTCTCATATTTTTCTCATACCGGGCGCCTTATACATGAAAATCGATTCTTAAGGAGTAAACCCCAAAAAATTACTCTATGCTTCAATAAACTAATTTAGTACCAAATTTCTTATTCAGTTCAGCTGTTTTGGCGTGATTAAGTTATAAGCATCATCACAAGCTTTAGCATTTATAATATGATTAGAATGCAGAGGTGAGTTTCGTGTTATGTGATATCCCGGGTGTGCCCCGTGAGTCGGCTATGATATTGACGAGCGGGGTGCGGTGGGGTGCGGTGGGGTGCGGTGGGGTGCGGTGGGGTGCGGTGGGGTGCGGTGGGGTGCGGTGGGGCGCGGTGGGACGCGGCAGTAGTAGGGTGCGTACCTGCAGGCATACGGCGTGCGCGGCGTCCCAGCCGTAGCCGGGCGGGCAGCCGCAGCGGTGCGCGCCGCCCAGCGCGAAGCACGGCGCGGCGCCGCACGGCGAGGCCGCGCACGCGTCGGTAGGCACGCAGGTGCCGCTCGGGGACCGCACCGTGCCTGCCGTGTTTTCAAACAGAAAAACCTTAGCTTCGGACATTTAAATAATCTAGGACTGTAAATAATACGTACCCCTAAGTAAAAGAGGGATTCGATGCAACAAACCCTTTGCCTCTCCTCAGGTAGGCGGCAGCGGTTATTTAACATAATATATTTATGACGTTAAATAAGTTTCCCATGAACCCTGAGGTTCAATAAATAGTTCGTTCCGAGCGATGAAACAAACCGCCTGCGGCCTATAGTTGACCGTCGACAGAGGAGCGGTGCTATTCGCACGATGCGGAGAGTACGGCATGGGGTATGGGGGAGTGAGGCTACCGGCCGGGCAGTCGCAGCGGTAGCCGCCGGCGTAGTTCCTGCAGGGCGCCTGGCAGCGGCCGTCGGCGCACTCGTCGCGGTCCAGGCAGCGCGCGCCCGCCAGGTCCAGGCGGAAGCCGCGCGGGCACACGCAGCGGTACGAGCCCAGCAGGTTCACGCACTTGCCCGGCGCCGGGCACAGGCCCTCCTCGTGGCACTCGTTCACGTCTGACAACGACGCCCTCCAGCGTTACGCACGCACACAACTGGCAGATACACTGTTATACCCTACCAATCGGTGACGACTACTACGACGCCATCAGTCAATATTATGCAAATCCAAGAAAAGTACCAATACGCAATAATGCAAATCCAACCCTAGTAACTTAATAGATTAAGTGGTAGGCTTCAAACGGTGTAAAAGAAAAGAAGATTACTTTTGGTCCTTCTCGGAAATATGTGTTCCTAGCCGGTGGTGAAATAAAGAAGACTGACAAGACTTATGGAGAAAAAGAGTCTCGTCAGTCTTGTCTTGTGAAAAAATTTAGGAAGACAAATTTTTAATCTACATTAGATATTTTGGCAAGAAAAATTTACATTCATATTGAACAAGGAAGAGGTACACGTTCAGTTTCAACGCACCAGAGACCCCATTAATTAAAATATACTCACCGACGCAAGCGTCGCCCCTTTTCTCGTATCCGTCTTGGCACGAGCACTCGTAGGAGCCCTCGGTGTTGGAGCATATCTGCTGGCAGGTGTGCGAGCCGCGCTCGCACTCGTCCACGTCCCTGCAGTTGGCGCCGTCCTCGTCCACCTCGTAGCCGGAGCGGCACAGGCACTCGTACGAGCCCTCGGTGTTCTTGCACAGCTGCTCGCACGGCGGCGGGCGCACGGCGCACTCGTCCACGTCCGCGCACACGTCGCCCGCCGGCTTGTAGCCGCGCCCGCACACGCAACGGAAGCTAAACACACCGACATGGACGATCAATGGGATACACCCGACGAAATATCATGATAAATACTTTTATTAAAGAAACCAAATCATATCCGTCTGTGATAAAACCATACTTCTATGTTTAGCTTAGTATACAAGCTTTGGCCAGTATATTTACTATCTATCTACTATCTACTGGGATTGATGACGTAGGATATGACGAAAAACCCATTCGACGCATGTTGCAATAAGATTATGTATGAACAAACTGATAATGATGAAACGAATGAGGTCTGTAAGTTTCGACATGGCGCTCTATTCTGTTTGCGTACCCCGTGAGAAATGCGGTGTGATGATATGTGTGCAACAAGAGTGCCGAGCTGCAGGCTCACCTGCCGATGGTGTTGACGCAGCGGCCGGGCGCGCACAGGCCCGGCATGGCGGCGCACTCGTCCACGTCGCCGTAGCTGCCCAGGCCGCTGCCCAGGCCGCCGCCCAGGCCACCGCCCACGCCGCCGTCGCCGCCGCCCACGAAGCCCCCGCCGCCCAGCCCGCCGCCGCCCGCGCCCAGCGAGCACAGCTCCTGGCGCTCCGGGGAGCCCGGTGCTGGGCACAGCTCGCACTCCGGACCCCACGCCATGCCCAGGGTGCAGCAACATTGAGCTCTGTATTACAAGTACAAACACAGTAGTGAATACATTTTTCTTAACAAGGTTTCAGAAAATAATGTCTTCTTAAGATATTATTTCTTCACAATTTGTTTAGTGGTCCTCCGTCGAATATATTTAACTATTTATTATATATCGCTAAGTATATTATTTTCAAATACACAATATCTCATAGATCAATGCATCTCACAGATTTTGGTAGCAATTCTAAGCCGAAAAATCCATAATGAGCAACTTGATTCTGGCCAAAAAAAAACATTATTATAATGTATTGCCGAACTATGACTACACCTTGAAGAAACATAACAATACAGTGATCGTTTAAACGTCTCTTTAAGACAGATATTAGACTTACTTCGTGACTTGAGTCGGTGAAGCGGGTGTAGAAGAGAGGGACCTGGGCCACGGCTCAGGCATACAGCGACCTGACACTAACGATCTGTGGCATAGGCCTGTCCTGTGATCTGAAAACCATAATTTACTTATACATTAAGAACTAAGAAGCATCTTCACATTTTAACTCTAGATATACAGACATCCAGATTCTGATATCCATAAAAAAATTATTCGAATAATTTCAGTGTATTAATCGCATTTTTATGATTGCCACCTCGGTTGAAAGTGTACATTAAAAAGATTTAAAATACACTTACTACTTATAAACTATGGGAAATATAGATAAGAGAGTACCTAATCAAGTTTTAATCAAGTCTCTTTAACTCACCTACGCAAGTCATGCTATCCTCGCTAGGTTCATACCCAGCGTCGCAGTCGCACAGGAACCCTCCGTCGGTATTGATGCAAACTCCGGGGGAGCAACGATCTGGTTTCTCAGCACATTCGTCGATGTCTTCACAGGCGTCAGGCGCATCGTGTGGGGCTGATGTTCTTCGGTAACCTTGGGAAAATAAGCGGCCACGTCTTTAGTAGGATGTACGGTCATGATCATGAAAGTGTTAAAACTAGATAAGGGCCTCACCATCCCTACACTTGCACATGTAGGAGCCGACGACGTTCTCGCAGGCATGTGGGCAGACCTTGCTGTCTCCGGCGCACTCGTCAATGTCCTTGCAGTGGACGCCGTCGGGAGCCACCGCGTACCCATAGGGGCAAGTGCAGCGGAACGAGCCGGGAGTGTTGTGGCACCGGAACGTACACATTGCTCGGCCTTCCGCACATTCGTCCACGTCCACGCACGTCTGGGAAACGGAGCAGATTAATGTTTCAACTACCTAAATAGACCGTAATTTTTACACATTTCGGATTTACTAAATTTCTAAATTTAAGTCTAAATATATCTAATTTAATTTCTAAACTTCCAGAATTTTTAAGTTTTTAGGAAATAATTATTCAAAAAGCCATGTTGGCTTTTGTAATTTTATTTCTTCGCAATCGCTTAATTTTACTTCAGCCTTGCTAGTGCTATGAAATCTACGGTGTCCAAGTATAGTAAAATAGTGTCCGAAATTTGTCACATTCTAGAATATAATCTCTCACCTGCTCAGGCCCTTGTGTAAATCCATAGTTACAACGGCATTCGTATCCTCCAGGAGTATTGGTACAAGTTCCGTTTCCGCAAATTCTGGGGTCAGTGACACATTCATCAGCGTCCACGCAGACCAGGCCAGTTCCATCCAGAGTGTATCCCGCTGGGCACTCGCAACGGAAGGAGCCGTCTGTATTGATGCAATGACCACCCTTGCACACATCAGGTCGGACTTTACACTCGTCGAGATCCTACGGGAAATACGTTTAGTTAGATTCCGACAAAATTTCGCTTATCCCTTTATTTGAAATATTACCAAAGTAGTATAAGAGAGCTGAGATAGCCGAGTAGCTCGACTGGTCGCCTGCCAAGCAAACATTCCTAACGCAAATTCCGACTCTTCCTTCGATTTTCAGTTCCGATAAAATTTTTACCATGAGCGAAGGGACACATCGAAAGTAAACCAACATAATAAAACGACGTTTGCCTAGCTGTGCTTGAGTAGCAACGATACCATGTGTCATGTTGGCACCTAGATATACAGGCGAAAAGTAAGTCTATTATATTTTAGCCTTCCTCTTCGGGATCTGTGTGAAATGATTAAATACCTGTGTCAGGTTGGGGCGGCCCATTCCTCCTTGGCAGATGCGTAGGAACTCGGGAGAGTTGGGGGCGGGGCAGCGCTCACAGTACCTTCCCCAGGCAGCGCCTAGCGAACAACAATTATTCTTACATAGGTACTTACAACATTTTATAATATTTCGATCATATCATCCACTAGCAGTAGATACCGTACTATCCTCGTGGTTTTACCCGCGTAATATTTGATTTCTTTAGTAGATTTTTTTCTAGAATAGTTCAATAAAATTTTTCACGGTGAGGGAATTATATTTTTTTCACATTATGGGGTCGGGTGAATGTGTGTATGTGTGTGTGTGTATGCACCTTCCGAGCAGCAGCAGTCGGGGCGGCCCAGCTGCAGCGGGCGCGCGCGGTGGCAGCGGCCGGCGCTCCAGTCGTCGTAGCAGAGCTCCTTGCGCTCGTCCACGCACATGGCCGCCGCCTTGTCGAAGCGCCAGCCGCTGGGGCAGTCGCACACGTACCTGGCCGGCGCACATTGCACACGTGAGCCTCGGACACGTGCCATTACCAAAATATATTTACTACAAGCCGTGCCTCGTGGTAACCGCTTCACCCGCGTAAAATTTTGTATAAAACGTATCCTATATGTTAATCCCGCTAATAATATACCTCTTTACAAAACGTCAGATTCAGTAGTTCTAGAGACATCCTCGCCAACTTTCACATTTATAATGTTAGTATGACAATGATGGCGGCAAGCGAGCTTACAGCCCACCTAATGCAAGCGGATAGCATGGCCACCTAGAACATCATTGATATTCACTGGAATAGCAGTATTAGGTATGACCCTGTTCACCTTTTATATTTACCAATGCCAGTAATGTACATTGAAAACAGCAATTATGTCATTTAGGTGTTGTGCAGTGCAATGCAAGCGCACTCCGATCACCGAGCAGAACTGACCCGCCATTGAAGTTCCTGCAGTCGCCGCCCGCGCACACGTAGGGCAGCTCCTTGCACTCGTCGCGGTCCACGCAGCGGCGCCCCACCAGGCGCCAGCCGGGCCCGCACGAACACTCGTACCTACCACATAATATTACATTAAATCTACTAGAAATGAGGTGTCGGCAGGAATCGGTACTTGATGACAAGACAATAAAAAATATTATCTGAAAAAATCATCAAATGTGTGTGCGATGTCGTCGCAAAATTTGCTTTTATTGCAAATACTAAGGAGAAATGAAAGTTTACATAGATTTACGGTCACTAATTAAATAATACAATGCATGAAGTAAACAGCAAGTATCACTAGTGGGTAGTGTGTGGGTAGTGGGTAGTGAGCAGTGGGTAGGGGTGGTGGGGCCCGTACCCGCCGTTGGTGTTGGTGCAGGAGGGCGCGCCGTCGCGGCCGCAGGGCTGCGGCAGCTCGGAGCACTCGTCCACGTCGCGGCAGTTGCGCGCGTCGCCCGTGAGCGCGTAGCCCGGCGCGCACTCGCAGCGGAAGGAGCCCAGCGAGTTGCGGCAGTGCCCGTTGCGGCACACCATGCCGCCCTCGCGGCACTCGTTTATGTCTGCACGCGACATTAAGGCTCAGCGCGCTACGAGCCTCCCGAAACGGTTAGGCACACGACCATGCCTGACAGGTTCTAACGCATACAGCACTTGCCCCTTTCAAACATACGGCAGTCTGACATGTCATTACCGACATCTGCGATATGATTTTAATATATATAATATACTAGCTGTGCTATATACTAGCGCGATTTGACGCGCGGAAATTTTATATCTATGGTAATAAAGTTTTTATAATAAAACAGTTTTAAAAAAAAACTCGAGATAGTTAAAATCGAGCTAATAGTCTATATATTATCTATCTATCAAATCCATCTAATTCTGTTGAGTGGTTGCTGCGTGAATGATGAACAAACGTCCTGACAAACTTCCACATTGTTAGTATTACTAGGAGTCCTGATAGAATGGTCGTCGACCCACCGATGCAGTCATTGTTGGCGCCCGGCTTGAAGCCCGGGTCGCAGTGGCAGGTGTAGCCGCCGGGCAGGTTCTCGCAGGTCCCGTTGCGGCACAGCGGCCGCGGCCGCGAGCACTCGTCCACGTCGCGGCACGCGTTGTCGCGCAGCGTGTACCCCGGCTTACACTCGCATCTGAGTGTTTACACTTCATCATATTTATCATCTTTACCTTACAAGGGAGTATGCAAAGTTTTAATGACACTCATTTCGCCAGAGTTCTATTGTAGTTGTCAACGTGACAGGTCGCCGTTTCTCACGCACAACCATACATACATCTTAGAATTTCATCTTAAACGTATGCAAGGAAACTTGCACTATTCTTTTACCGATAAACTCGTAGTGTAAAACTAAACAAAAAGTTTCGCATCGAGTCGTATAATATGAGTATGATGCGAGAGGGGTATGAGAGGGGTAAGAGAGGGGTATTAAGGGGAGAGGTGTGACCTGTAGGAGCCGATGGTGTTGCGGCAGTCGCCGTGGTCGCAGAGGCGCTGGTCGGCGCACTCGTCCACGTCCTCGCACTCGTCGCGCGCGGCGGCCAGCCGGTAGCCGGGCGGGCAGCGGCACTCGTACGCGCCGGGCACGTTCACGCACTGCGCCAGCCCGCGGCACGGCGCCGGCGAGCGGTGCGGCGCGCACTCGTCCACGTCGCGGCACAGGTGGGACGTGTTGTCGTGCTCGTACCTGCGCCCACGACCACGCACCGCACTCGCATACACACACACACAAACGCGCGCGCGCGCGTGATAATATGTATGTAATTCATCAAATTAAAATTAATTACATAAAAAATAGATAAAATTTTGTATAAATTAAACAAACGTAAGTAGTAGGTATATGGCAACAAATACGTAATAGCCACTTTCTATCTTCGCGCTATACTGCAAGGATCCAAAAAGGGGCAAAAAAGCATGCAACAACCGACAGATTTTCAATTTCGTCATTGAGCTATGTCTATCAGGAATAGTGAGCGATTTTAAACTCGATGACTCTGACTTTAGTCTCGGTGTGCCGGTATGTATTAACGTAAAGAATATGCAATATATTACCCATGGTCGCAGCCGCACTGGAAGCCAGAAGGTGTGTCGTGGCAAGTACCAGGCTTGCATAGCTGCGGCATGATGTCACACTCGTTGATGGGCTTCGTCTCGTTCGGATTGAGAGGGTCCACGTACTCCCCGGGCTTCTCGCCACAGAGGGCCATGTGTTCCTGTACACGGCAATATCGAATGGTAAGTTACCAAGGCAAATAAGTTGTATCCTAAGAAGTGGCGGATTTACACAGTTACACTATTCAAATTTTGATACCCTCTACTACACCTATCAACACCTTGTAGTTACCTCAACAATTGATATCATAATCATATTATGACTTTTTGTGTCAATGAAGAAAATAAAAAGAGTAAGCCAAATTTGCCGCCCCTAACACCTGCCGCCGGAAGCTCCTACCCAACCTTCTGGGAAATCTGGAACCGATTATATGCCCAGTTAGTATGGTCTGTACCTGCGAGCCCTTGTCGGGGCAGGCCTCGCACGGGGCGCCCCAGGCGCGGCCGACGGAGCAGCAGCACAGGTACTTGGTCTGCGGCACGCCCACGGCTGAGGAGCAGCTCTCTTTGCTCTCGTCCCAGTCCATGTAGCACTGGCGCTGGCGGACGTCCACACACTCCTCTGAAACACGAGCAATGTTTTCATATAAGTAAGTATTTTAGCTTATTTTAACATTACCTAATTGGAGACGTGTAACAAATTTTAAGTAAGGTCTTAATGCCAAACCGTGATGCCCGAGTGGTTCGAACAGTCACCTGCAAGACGAAGATTGCAAGTTCAAATCCCGACTGCGTCAATAATTATTTCTGCACGGTGATTAGTCACACCGTAAACTTTACAATGAAGTTACACATCGGGAGATCAAACCTGCATAAATTTGAGAAGAAATTCAAAGACGTATGTTCAGTTGTGCTTCAGAACGATAATGGATGGTCATCGCCTCGCTATCTGCATCTTCGGCACCGAAAATATACTCGCAAAATACGAGAATGGGAGAGTGTGTTTGTGTGTGAAAACTATCTACACACCTCTGCCTATCCCTTCGGAAACCCTTGCGGGATGATGTTCAGATACATTTCCATAATTCCTAAGCAGGTGACAAAACTTGGAGTTCACGAACACTTACTTCCATTGGGCATAGCGACATATCCTTCCGGACAGAGACACACGTAAGATCCGGGCAAGTTCCTGCAGACTCCAGGACCGCAGATGTCAGGCTTGGCACACTCGTCTATGTCTTCGCACTTCTGCTCGTCGGATGTGAGCTGCCAGCCGTCGCCGCAGGTGCACACGTACGAGCCGAAGGTGTTGGTGCAGGTGCCGTGCTCGCACAGCGCCGGGTGCTGCGCGCACTCGTCGATGTCGGCCAACGTCACCACGTACGACGGCTGCCACAACGAGGTACATCAGTTCATGCCCACTTGTACAAAGTGATTGCAAATCAGGACAATAAAGGCCATGATACATTTGGACATAAATAATTGATAAGTTGTCATTTTTAATTCTCAACAACATAATAGAGGTATTTGGGTTGGTACTTTGATTTATTTAAGTACATGACTTACCGGTTCAAGAACAGGTTGATACCCAGGACCCCCAGGACATAGCTGCCTGTAAGCTTCCGAGCCGGGCTCAGGGCACAAATCACAGTAATTTCCCCAGGCAGCACCTTTAAAAGGAATTTGATCTTCAATATTGAATATCCACATCGTTTGATGGTCAATAATAGATACTTCAAATGCTATTCACAACAGTATCTTAGAAAGCTTTAGACTTACCAACTGAACAACAACATGCGGCCATGGTGCCATCTTCAGAAAGCTCATCGCTATCACGACAGTGCTCTGTTCCTGAACGCAGATCTACTTTACCGTAACAACGAGCTTTTCTGGAATCTGCAGAGCAAACAATCATAGAACGTCATAAAGAACTGAGGCAAGATTCGTCAGCGTACGTTGGCCATAATGTCGTTAGACGGAATACGAACCTACACTTTTACGGATATATTTTTTTTCACATTGTATATCGCGTAATCTATAATTTTGTTACATTTGCTTTGCCTACCGTAACAAGCGGTGCCATCAGAGACCAGCTCATAGTTGGGCGGACAGCGACAGACGTAGGATCCCTGCGTGTTGATGCACTGGCCGTACTGGCAAGACTGCGGGGACTTGCACTCGTCGACATCCGTGCAGTTGAAGCCTGGCATTACTGTGGACAGACAGAACAATTATGTTGACGTGTTTGGACCTTAAAAACATATGTGAAAGATAGTGCAAAGTGATTCCAAATGATTGAAAGAATAAGCATGTACTTTTTAACTGTACTTACAATCATCAATACTGTCTGATTGGTAGCCCTTGTCACAGATACATTTGAACATTCCGTAGGTATTGACGCAACGGCCGAACACGCAAACGTTGTCAAACGTCGCGCACTCATCCATGTCTGCAAACATTTTGAGTTCGAATTAAACGGTCACCATCTGTGCTTAATTACTATAAAAATTCAAGTAGAGTGCTCACCAAGACAAGATCTGCCGTCAGGTGATTTGGTGAACCCTACGTCACAGTCGCACTCGTAGCCGCCGGGAGTGTTGGTACAGTGTCCGTTTTCGCAGAGAGTCGGGTCGTTGATACATTCATCGATGTCCACGCAGGAGTATCTGCATGTGGCAGAGGTATGCGATGAATAAGTGTGAAAGCTGTTAGTGAATGACACGATAGCCATCCAATGATGTATAAAACCTCATTGTAGCCATCTTATTGAAATAACTGTCAGATATTTGATAACGATAAATAAATAAATTAATACCTTGAGATAATTCCACAAATTTACCTAGCCCTAAAATAAGCTAAGCTTGTATTATCAAATATCTGCCCTCAGCAATCTACGACCTCAAGTTTCGCAGGCAGAAACTCTACCACTAGACCTTGCATAATAAAGAAAGTTTGATGTGTGTTGGCTCACCCGTCGCCCTTATATCCAGTTTCACACAGGCACATAAAGGAGCCGTCAGTATTGCGGCAGGCGGCATGCGGGTGGCACCCGCCATTGTTAGTGAGACACTCGTCGATGTCTTCGCACTCTGTACCGTCCCCGCGCCAGCCATCGCGGCAGCGACATTGGAAGGAACCCTGAAAACAGGTGTCGGTCAAGTTTTAACGAAGTTATTGACAAAGCCCTCTTCGGCACAGGCATTCGTTACATGTAACAAAGCCCCGGATAGAGGTAGAAATAGTCGGTATTGAAGCAAGCACTGACGGGCAAGTTGATGCAGTCGGCGGAGGGGTGGCAGTCGCAGGTGCCGAGCTCGCACTCGTCGTCGTCGGTGCAGGCCGGGCCCTGCTCCGGCTTCACGCTGTAGCCGTCAGGGCAGCGGCACACGAAGCTGCCGATCGTGTTGCGGCACTCGCCGGCGCCGCAGAGATCAGGCACCTTCGCACATCCAAATTGCTCTGGCAATATTGTCTTCGTAGATGGACACAATGTATGCACACCTTGGTCTTGCCAACCTTATTACATGATCAGTTTTAGAAGAATACACTTAAAGTAGTCATCGAAAGGGAGAAAGTACCGGAAGAAAGCCTTTTCTTCCGGTACTCTCCCCCAGGCAGAAGACCACGTTCCAACTATCTGCAACGAGTCGATCCTATACTCAAGCATGGGAACGCCAATAGTACTAGAATCCGGCGAGTATACATGTAGAGACTGATAAATGTAGAAAAAGTCATAATTATTGAAGATTAGAGTAACATGGCGCTTTACTATCTCTGCTTGTCCAGCTGGAGACGGCGTGATGATTCTAATAATGTATGTGTGTGATTTGATGGTAATAATAGAGTGTATGGTGCGTACGTCGGCGCACTCGTCGACGTCGTGGCAGGTGGGGCGCGCTGCGTCGGGCGCGGCCAGCAGCCCGTCGCCGCAGTCGCAGCGGTAGGCGCCGGGCGTGTTGTGGCAGTCGCCGCCGCCGCAGGGCCGGGCGCCCGCGCCGCACTCGTCCACGTCGCGGCACGTGCGCCCGTCCGCGCGCAGGTGCCAGCCCTCGCTGCAACACCAAGCCTACACTCGCACACACTCCACACTCCACACTCACCACCCTTTGGGCGGCTCGCTCGGAAGCGCGCGAGCGACACGTGATCGAGCGCCTACTTATAGGCGGCGGTGATCACCTACTATGCTTGTTAACACCTTTGTTGTATATAAAGAATTTAAAGAATTGGAATTGAACCCCCTCGTTGTATGCCTACCTTTCTGGCAGAATCGAAACTTTCGTCCCTTATGCTCTGCTTCGCAGGATCGAACTTTGGAAGTTGATACGAATGCAATCTGAATTTACAATTTAATAAGTGAATTTTCAAGAAACAATCTAAGATTCCGATACCGATCTAAATATCGTAAGAAACAGATTTCCACAAGATATTTTTTGTAAAATAAGTTTAATGATATCACTTTACGCCTAGGAAAGCTTTCCAGCTTAATGTGATGTTGTCATAGGATATTTAGCTAGATGTCCAGAAGATCATTAATGACTTACCGACAAGTACAATGGTAGGAGCCGGGCGTGTTCACGCACTCGTGCTGGCACCTGGACGAGTCCTCGGAGCACTCATCAATATCCTCGCAGTGAGACTTCACAGTACTCTGGGCGTAGCCTTCGTCGCACACACACTGGTAAGTGCCCATCAAGTTTTCACAAGCACCATTGCTACAGATACCTGAAGGGAAAGAGGACAAACGGCTATAGCAGCAGAAAAGCACCAAGGCATACATCAAAGGAAGGTGAAATGTTACACTATTTTAGAGAACTGAAAAATATACGTTTATACAAACCGTATGTATAATAAAGATGTAGGAAGAAAAGGCTTCTTCCTATACAAGAGAACAAGAAAACCATTAATTGGATGGCAAGTGAGATAGATAGAGAGAGATAGAGAATTGAACAAGAAGCTGTATACGAATCTGGTCATCAATTTGTGTTCTATTCTACTTTGCCGTGTCAATAATGACTGAGCATCATGGTAAAGGCTCACCAGACGTAATGGAGCATTCGTCGACGTCCTTGCATGAGAGCCTGTCGGGCGCCAGCTCCATGCCGGAGCCGCACTCGCAGCGGAACGAGCCCGGCGTGTTGACGCAGCGACCGCCGCGACACAGGCTTCGGGTTTCAGCGCATTCATCAATATCTGACAAATATCACAAAAGTTCTTAGTACGATTCAAACCGTAAATTTTCTTCGGTTCAGAGATCTGCAAGGAAAATAGGTGGAAACATATCGGAAGTATGTTTTCACAATATAACATACACTAAAAGCTAAATATACATTCTTAGTTCGAAATCTGTAATGCTCAAATCTAAGACGCTCTACTACAAGCCGAGTTATAATAACCGTAGATTCAGGTGCTAACGAACGATAGGCTCCCCCTATTACCATCATATTCTATTGCTATTGCATTTTATACTATTGCTATCATCGTCATATGTCTATCGTTTCTCAAACACGACTATACAGACGTCTCGATGATATCTTTTGCAATAAAGCTCGTGATCTGATTAATTTCTGTACGTTATTTCAGTGTATCAAAAGTGACGCTAAAAATATGATAGAATTTAATCCTATTATGCGAGGTAGAGAATAGAGGTCTTTACTCACCGACACAAACTTTAGAGAAGTCGTCAGCCTTATGTCCAGGGCGGCAGTGGCACGTGAAGCTGCCTTCAGTGTTGCGACATTCGCCCGAGCCGCACACGTCGTCTACGATCTCACACTCGTTCACGTCCACACACGTGTGATTCTTTGAGTCCTGCCAATACGTATTAAGCTTAGTAATGGTTAATGGCTTCTTCAAATTCTTGCTTTTCTACTTTTTCCTTTTTGACGTGTATACATATCAGGTTCATTTTAAAATGGTGTTGGGCTTAAGAACTAGGCTAGGAACCCGGATGATGTATTTTGTAGAGCTATAACGTAAATATCGCACTAATATTATAAAAGCGAAAGTTTGTGAGGACTTTTGTCACTCAATCACGTGATATCGGCTAAACGGAATTGGATAAAGTTTTGCAGAGATAGCTAATTAGCTGTACTAATGCATAGGATATGTTTTAGACCTTCTCATAGCCCGGGAAGCAGTCGCAGGTGAAGGTGCCCAGCAGGTTCCTGCAGCGGCCGTGTCCGCAGAGGCCGGGGAAGGCCGCGCACTCGTTGACCTCCATCTGGCCGGGCACGAGGCCGAGGTCGCCGGGCCCCCAGCTGCCCGCGCTGCCGTTGCCCCAGTTGCCGCCGCCTTCGCTCCAGCTGTAGTCCTCGTCGTTGCCATTGCCGGGGCCGATGTGGTTCCAAATGGTGGATTTGTTATTGCTGCCGTCCACGGGTCTGTCCCACACGTTAGGCTGGGAGGACACGTCTGATATGCAGAGGTTTCGGTAGGAGTCGGTACCTGACGCCGAAAGTAAATGATATTAAATAGGATATTAAATACTTTACAGGCAAGCAATGTAGTTTTCATGCTAAATAAAATTGCATTCAGTGCTAATAAAAATATTTAAAATTTTCTTGTTCAGGTTTGACGGCCATATAATTTACGTTTCCGCAAAGGCAAAAAAATAGAATGTTACTAATTAGAGCATTTATCTCACCCTTCTTCGGACACGCCTCGCAGCGCCCATCGCCCCAGGCTTTACCAAGAGAAGAACAACAGCACACGGCTCTGTAGACTACCATTTGTAGAGGATTGGAGCATCGACCGCCGATAAAGTCCGTATAGCAATATTCGCGGCGTGTGTCGACGCACCGGTTACCTTTAAAAACATGATCAAAGGCATTTTATAATCCTACTTATATTCACAAAAGGTCGCCTGTGGGGATTATAGCAATTTGTGATTTTGTGAGTATTGAGTACAGCAGAAAGTGTATTAACACTCCACGAGCTATACTTTGAAGGGAAACCTCTCTCTCAACAGATGTATGCAAGGTGCCTAGAAGATGGCCCTTAGTGGAAATATATGTAAATATCATCTATTTAAATATATTTTCATGGGGTGGAATTTTTGTGATAAAATGTTAACTGGGCAATAATTATATTATTACTATCAAAACGAATACATGTACACACCAGTAGCGTCAAGAGTGAGTCCGGGAGGGCACTCGCACTTGTAGGAGCCGTCCGTGTTGACGCAGGCGCCGCCGATGCACAGCTCCGGGTCCAACGTACACTCGTCCACGTCTCGACATGTCGCGCCGTCAAACTATGCAGTAATTATACTAGTCACCATACCATATTCAGGACTTCATCCTGGGTAAAAGCTTTAGAAATACAAACGTCAAATCGTAAAATCACAAAAGTGAAGCCAGTTAATGTCAGTAATAGTACTAAGTGCTATGCTGACGCTCAAACCACGAATGATATCTAGCTACTGTTTTTTACCGTAACTAGTCTTGCATTAGCAAACACAAATGCTTCCTTAAATATCATTAGGTCCTCGACGAGTCTTTTATAAACCTCATTCGCTTCATTCACATTCATCAGACTCGTCATACATGCTTGCTTTTGAAAACTCTTTAATCACTGCATATTAAGAGTTTCAAGAAAAGACAAAATATATTCTCATTGAGGTTCGTGCATTGAGTGGATGGAGCGGCACTGCAGCCACTCTGGACTTCGTGGTCCCCCTGAGCAGCTCCAACCCAAATTGGGCTTCGGGCCGGCGCTGCATTTTGCTTGAATATTAACAGCAGTGCGTATAACGAACCTTAGCGAACCCTTTAGGGCACGGGCAGTGTTCCTGCTCGCAGGGCTCGCACGGCGACCCCCAGGCCAGGCCGATGCTGCAGCAGCACTCCTGGCGCAGCAGCGGCCTCGGCGCCGCGGCCTCGCACTGCCCGTCCACCACGCGGCGCCAGCAGGAACCTCTTCGGTTATCTAAATGTATATCACTCACTTATTACTAGTACTGATATTTTGGCTTCGGACGCGATAAAAAATTTGCATCAGTCGAAAATTTGCATATCCTCACGCCTTCCACAAGGGTCTTCGAAGGAGTAGAGTACCTGCGAGTTCATCGTCGTTACTGAAGCACGAAAATAAATATATTATGCATATTACATATGCCTTTGTTTTGTATTTCTTCTCAGACGTTTGCAGGTTTCCTCTCGATGTTCTCCTTCACCGTAAAGCTCGTGGTGTGACTTACCACTATACTTAACTTCAGAATAACTCATTGGTACAATCGGGATTCGAACTCAGCCACCACGGGTTAGTTTTGTACGACACAGTTTTATAGTGGGCCCTAACAGTACTCTTTAACATACCAAGACAGTGTTGGGCAGTGGCATCGAGAACAAATCCATTTTCACATTCGCATTCGTAGCTTCCATGTGTGTTTATACACCTGCCATTGTCGCAAGGGTTAGATTGTTCTGAAAATTAAAAAAAGGATTGGACAAACTTCGGGCGATTATTGACTTAGGCAAGTCTAAGTTGTGAATGAAATACTGTCACCCATGTATGACGGATCCTTGGAAACCAAGACTGTGGTTACTCAATTAATTATATTAAGTTTTAGGTACCTACTTTAATCCACTAAATCGTTAAAGATTATTGATGAACGGTCGAACAAAGCAGTGCAATGAATTCGTTTGCGTGAACCATACGTTATTGCATTAAATAAAATATACCAAGTAACAAATTAAATTTGATAGTAATACCAAGCTTCCTGAATGGACGCCGAATCCGAGATGGCATGGACTCATGATCAATTGGCCAAATGTTAGGATGCCAATGACTGGAAGGTCAATAATGATATTGGGTGCTTTTGACACAAAGGGTCGTAACCTGTGGCGACTGGGAACATGGGGGGGATGTCCCCCCGGTCATAGTCCTTGACGATGAAAATAACCTCACCCTCGCATTCGTCTATGTCTCGGCAGATCTGTTCGTCGGGCTCGTAGCGAGTGCCGGGGGGGCAAACGCAATTGAAGCTGCCCATTGTATTGCGGCACTGTCCTCCTGTGCAATACTGGAACAAACATGACCATTGTATACTACGCATACATTACACATAAGTATCCGAACAATCATCGAGCCTGATACAACTTCTTCTAGAATCTCACACTTTTATTCTTTATTTATCCGTCTAGTTACTTTCAGCTACATTTCCACGCAATTCTAGTGGCTAATCCTTTAAGCTATGTCAACTACTTTAATTCTTCGTCGGAAGCATCTATTTAGCTGTAAATTCTTGTTACATTTGAAATGTCATGTCACTTACCGACTGATGCATATCACACTCGTCGATGTCCCTACAGATCCCATCGCCGTCGGGATGGTACCCAGGGTCGCAAATACACTTGTAGCCAGGCTCGAGGTTCTCACAGGTACCGTGGGGACAGATTCCAGGAATCATGGTACATTCGTTGATGTCTGCTCCACCGTTGTCTTTACTAGATCCTTCAGGACAAAGGATGTCGTATTCCTTGCTTCCTTGCTCAGGACATCGCTTACAGGATACTCCCCATCCCAAATGGAGACCTACGACAATGTTCAGTGTTAGTGAGTTTCGACCCTGTGTTGGTGTAAATAGATATTATATTGAAACAGTACCTTTGCTAGAACTGCAACAGCACTGTGATCTAGTAACGGGATTTGAGCCTGGACCAGTACAGTGATCTTCCTCGTATTTTTCGTAACACAAATCTTGTACTTCGTCTGTAAAGAAAAAAATATATATATAACGTCACGCCTTCCCACAAGGGTCCCCGAAGTAGTAGGCAGTACCCGCACACCCACTTTTCGCCGAAGAAACATTTTAGGTTTTAGTCCATCAACCATTATGTTTCTCAAATATAGCTCAAAATTAATTATTTTTGATTTTTTATTGCTTACAATTTTTCGTGTACTTTTTCTACCCATTTCTGTGGATGCTGTAGCTCACAATAATTATATTCATCGGGCACGAACAGATTACTATGTTGCATGAAAAAATGCAATGCGTCCCGCATGCCCAAACAAAAAATGCTATAGTTAGGAGTGACCATAGTAGATGATAGTAATGATTAAGTAAGAGGTGTACCGAGGCAGGCGCGGCCGTCGTTGCTGAGCGTGAAGCCGGGCAGGCACTCGCAGCGGAAGGAGCCGGGCGCGTTGTGGCAGCGGCCGTTGCGGCACACGCGCTGCTCGGCGCACTCGTCCACGTCCACGCACGCGCCGCGCGCCGCCGTGGCGCGGTAGCCCGCCTCGCACACGCATTGGAACGAGCCCTCGCTGTTCACGCACCGCCCGCCCTGCGACACAGTGCATTACTACATTCTGCTGCCATTCGAATAACACTATAAAACTCATACGAATCAAAAAACTTTTATTCAACGTAAGTGAATACGCAGTCACATATAAATGATTTAATTACCGTCACTACTAATAAATAAGACAACGCTTTACATACATACTTTTACAGACAGCCAAGACTGAGAAATATTCGTGTTTGGCCACAAATATCCCAGCTGAAATGACCTCAGATCAGTCAGGAGCTCTGACTGAGCCGTGATCGATCTCGTCAAATTCAAAAGATAGTTCTAATGCACCGAGTGGTTGCAGTAACAGTAAGGCGGGCGGCACCTGGCAGACGGCTTTGTCGGCGCACTCGTCGACGTCGGTGCAGTAGCCGCCGGGCGTGGCGGCGAAGCCCGGCTCGCAGTCGCAGTCGTAGGCGCCGGGCGTGTTGCGGCAGCGGCCGCGGCGGCACACGCGCGGGTTGTCGCGGCACTCGTCCACGTCGCGGCACGCGTGCCCCGTCTCGCTCGACTCGTAGCCTTGGTTGCAAATGCACTCGTAGCTGCCGAACAACATACGAACTATTCACACCTACGTCTAGGGAGTCTTCCATTAAACACGCCATGTTCTTGTAAGCAACTTTTCACATCCTCGAGTTTATTCTCAGACGTATGTTGGATTTTCCACGCTTACATCAGCCTATGGCCGTAACGTTACACATATATTGATATTTTTTTTAGTAATAATGAAATCATGTTACCCTCCGTCCCTATTCCTACAAACACCGTTGGTGCACATGCCGCCGTTCGTCATCTCACATTCGTTCTTATCGCTGCACCTCAGGCCGTTTTCAACGGGGTCAAACCCAGGCGGGCACCTGTAATGACAATGTGCATACGTTACTACAATCCAGAACACTATATAGTAGTATTAATTAATTCGTGTAATATTTGACCTGCACTCGAACCCTCCAGGCTTGTTGACGCAAGTGCCTCCCTTACAGTACTCCAAGGCGCACTCATCAATGTCGATACAGGTCGGATTCCCGTCAGGCTCGGCCGGCTCGGCTCCGTCCCAACAATCGCATTGGTACCTTTAAAAACAATATACACTTTATACATGAACTGAACGTCGATTTTTCGTCGTCTTAACTTTACCGACCGAAGGTCAAACATTCTACTCTTACTCATTTGTCAGATTTTGTTCACTCCTATATCCCCACGGCTTCCCACAAGGGTCTCCGAAGGCAGATGTGTGGTATGGTTACCCACACACCCACTTTCCGCCAGAGATATATTTTATATGCCAACATGACAGATGGCGAGTCCATCTCCGTTACTCAAGCACGACTATACATACGCTTTTGAATTGCTTCTCAGACGTATACAAGTTTCCTCTCGACGTTTTCCTTCACCGTAAAGCTCGTGGTGTAAATAATCACTGTAAACTGTTTACTCCTAATAAAAGTACATAAGTGCATATCATCATGCCGAGTCCCTCATAGGGTCGCAGTTAGAGTAAAATTATATATCTGTCTAGTAAGACCTCTTTCGCTTTCGGATAGTAAAAGCACTTGAAAGTAAAACGAAGGGACCCCTTGTTCATAGTTTATATTCAAATTGATAAGTAAATAATTAATAATTTCGATAGCACGACCATCAAACTGTATACATTTTGTAACCTTACCCTACATCCTTGTCAATACACGTCCCGAGGCCGCAGATGCCGTTCCTTAGCATGCACTCGTTGATCTTAGCAATGGCTGGTGGTTCGTATCCTTCTCCTCCGTTACCGTTGATGCTACCACCACCGTTGCCGTTCTCACCACTCTCACCATTCCCGCCGTTCGTTACGTTACGGCGCCAGTTAGGTGGGATTATACTACCGCCGCAGAGGTGGGTCCACTCGGCTACAATAATAGTGCACATATTACCGGCATGGCATGTTAAATTTAGATTCAAAGTTTTCTTTTACTTGTATATGATGGTTTTCCAATATACATTTACATATGCGTATATTTACACAGGTGACAGTTATTGAGCGTCATATAAAATTTTTCTAAACCAAATTAGGGACGTCTTGAACAAAGGCCAGGTCAAGGGTACCCTAAGCCGAAGAGCATGTATGAAGAGAATAATGAAAGTGGACGAAGCGAAAGAAGTATATAAGGATCGTAGCAAGTGGAAAGAAGTGGTCTTTGCCTACCCCTACGGGAAAGAGGCGTGAATATATGTATATATGTATGTATATTTAATTTAAGTATTGCCTAGATAAAAAACCATTAAGTACTGTCTAATAACGTCTCCAAAAAAAGTCTGTTAGTTTTTCAACCATTCATATAAACGTAATTTATATAACCTCACGCCTTACCACAAGGGTCCCCGAAGGGGTAGAGGTGTACAGGTAATACCCACACACCCACTTTCCGTCAGAGATATGTATAAGGTGTCAACATGACAGATAGCGAGTCCATCGGCGTTACTCAAGCACGACTATACATACGCCTTTGAATTGCTTCTCATACGTATGCAGATTTCCTCTCGATGTTTTCCTTCACCGTAGAGCTCTTGGTGTGACTAATCACTGTATTTAAGTTCAGAACAACTCATTGGTACATTCGGGATTCGAACATCGAAAATCTTTGTGTC
Source organism: Drepana falcataria (assembly GCA_945859725.1). Lineage (NCBI taxonomy): Eukaryota > Metazoa > Arthropoda > Insecta > Lepidoptera > Drepanidae > Drepana > Drepana falcataria. The sequence goes on from OX243937.1 coordinate 533,149, forward strand.
GCAGGCAACTACTCGAACCACTCGGCCACCACGGCTTTCTGATATTTTTACATGTGTTAATTGGTAATTTCCAAGTGAACTTACTGGAGCCCCTGGGGGGGCAAGGGGCACACATGTCGCCCCACGCCCGCCCCATGTTGTAGCCGCAGCAGCAGTCCCTGTTGGACAGAGGCATGGGGAGCCTGTCGGCACATTCCCCTGTGTCGCTCAGGTATGTGAAACAGCTACCCACTCTGCCATCTGAAAGGAGCGGTCTTCGTGAAACAATTGCTTAAGCACTTAAACACTTAAATTGATAAATCTAAGTGCTAAGTCTAATCTATACGCTAAGACCTCTCTTCCCCCTTAATGATATTTGAAAAGATTTTGCTTGATCTTCTCCCCCCTAAGAACACCTCACGTAATTAATGGACGCTCCATTATAACACTTTCCATATACATATATGCATTCGCGGGGCACAGCTAATAATACTCACCTATACAGAACTTCTTGTCGGGGCTGGGAATAAAGTGGGGGTTACAGAGACAGTAGTAGTCGCCTTCAGTGTTCACACATTTGCCGTTCTGAAAAGAACGAATATAATTTATTGGTATTATTATATATTTAAAAAAATTGTAGCGACAACAATGATGCAGATGTGAATCAATTAAGAAAAAACGCGTTTTACACACGCATCTGATGGTTAGTCAGTCCGTCGCACTGGTCACGTGTCCTCTCACTTACCGGGCAAATATCAGGATCTTCGCACTCGTCAATGTCCTCACAGTTGTTGGTGACCCTATGCCGCCGCTGTCCGGGCGGACATTCGCACGAGAAGGAGCCTACTGAGTTCACACACCGACCTCCTTCGCATAGACCCGGGACTGCTGCACATTCGTCTATGTCCTGAGGAAATACTTCGCTGTAAGTTGGGTTTTGTAATAAGTTATGAAGCAATTAAATATTATCTTTATCATTGTTTGCAAATCATCGTAAAAGTTATGTCAGTTTTGAATCAAAACCATGTTATTGTTTTTTTATTTGATTCGCTACCATACCTGGCACTCTTTAGTCGCCAAATTTCTCAGATGTCCAGTGGGACAATCCAGGTCCCCGCAGCGCTCGCACGGGTGTCCCCACGCGACCCCGACCGTCGCGCAACACAGCTGCTTTGTGCAGACCACTCCTTCCAAAGCGCCCGTGCAAAGGGCGCCTCGCGTGTCGGTGTAGCACGGGCCTATTATACATTAAAGAGTTTTAAAAACCTTAATCCGTAAAATAAAAAGAAGAGCCATGGTGGCCGAGTGGTTCGAAAAGACCTGCAGCACAAATATTGGAAATTTTAATCTTTACTGCAACAATGAGTTTTTCGGAACATCGAGAGGAAATCTGCATACATTTGGGAAGAAATTCAAAGATGTACACGTATGTAGAGTTGTTCTTGAGAAACGGCGATGGATTTGCCATCATCGAAAAACGAGGCTGGGTACTACCTAAACAACTATGCCTAATCCTTTAGAGAACCCATGTGAGAAGTCTTGAAGATATAAAAACTTAAATATGATAAGATAATCAAGTATGACTGTAAACTCCTTTGAATGGGTCGGCATAGTTGCAGGAGCCCGTATGCCCGTATGTCTTTGTACTATCAAGCTTTACGTATATTTTTTTTTTATACAACAAGAGTGGCAAACAAGCATACGGCCCATCTGATAGGAAACGGTTACCGCAGCCTATTTACGCTCACGATACCGAAGTATCACTTGCGTGTTGCCACTCTGTGTTCGGAGAGTTATAGTGCGTTAGCAGCATAATGGGTTTAATCCCTCTGCTTCCAACACAATGTAACAATCCTCCCCCCTCCCCAAGGAGCTCATTAATGGAAACCTTCGCAGCTCCGAATTCGAACGGGAAACCCGATATGCCCTACCTCTCATTTGATTAGATGTAACTGAAAAGAGCATCTAAATATTACCATCAATTCCATCCTGGAGTTCTACGAAAAAAATGCCTTATTAATTCTCGGTTTAAGTCACGGCAACGTAATAATGTCAACCTTAGTGGCAATCACTTACCAGTTCGTCTGTCTATCTCACACCTCGTTCCTGAGAGGCCGTGGAAGCAGACGCAGCGGTCGGGCGCGATACACCTACCGCCATGGAGACATGGCTCCCGGCAAATTGCTGTCAACATACAAAAAAAATAATTAATATATATTGCAGTTACTCAATGTATTTTTATAATCTATACTAATATTATAAAGAGGAAAGATTTGTATGTAAGTATGTTTGTAAGGAATTGGCTCAAAAAGTACTGGAACGATTTTAAAATTCTTTCACCATTATGCCAAAATTAATGTCCACCCCTGCGAAGCCGGGACTGGCCGCTAGTCAATATATATAAAGACTATATCTTTTTTGGAAAGGGTTGTGATATTTGATTTTTTTTTAAATCAAAGGACAGATTGAACATGAAACTTACGCTCAGTACAGAATTCTCCGCTCCAGCCCGGTGCGCAAGCGCACGTGCCGTTTGCGCAAGTTCCTCCGTTCATACATATTCTTCTACAACCTCCCGGAGTACGGACTGAAAAAAAGTATTTCTGATTACCTGTACACTACACTGTTAAGTTAAACATTTCTAAACCATCTTCCAAAATACTAAGTAATAATAGAAAGATGAATGTCGGGCTGTCGAAGAATTCATGTTTACTATGAGGTATCGAACCCACAACCATAGGAACAGAAACCCTGTGCTTACCAAAGTGGCAATATAAATCTTAATATATATATTTCTTGTGTGCGTGTGTATGTGACTGAACTCCTCCTAAACGACTGGACCGATTTTGATGAAATTTTTTGTGTGTGTTCAAGGGGATCTGGGAATGGTTTAGATTCACAATTGGACCTGATAGGTGGCGCCACCATCTTTTTTTTCCACCTGAGCGAAGCTGGGCGGGACCACTAGTCTTAATATATATATTTCTTGTGTGCGTGTGTATGTGACTGAACTCCTCCTAAACGACTGGACCGATTTTGATGAAATGTTTTGTGTGTGTTCGTGGAGATTCGAGAATGGTTTAGATTTGATTTGACAATTGTTTAGACAATTGGACCCGATAGGTGGCGCTGTGATCGTGTTTTAGGGCATTTACTTTTTTCACCCAAGCGAAGCTGGGCGGGACAACTAGTAATAACATAAATTACTGGCGACTACACAGAAGTGAACTGGAAAGTATTAATGAGTCGTCGGAAAATGTGGATTTGTAGTATAGTGGTGGGAATTTCATAGAAAAATCTCGATCAAACTCACCAGGATAGCCGTAACCGTAGCCTCCGCCTCCACAGGAGGGCGCCTCGACGCCGTTTGAACAGCGGCACATGTTGGGCGCCACGCAAGCGCCCGGCGACCCACAATCCGGCCGACACAAGGCTGCCAAACGACCGTTATGTTATATTGGGTACAAAGATACTGTGTAAATGCAGTCATTGATGGAGAACTCCCTTGGTTTTATTATGATTTACTCTTATATCCTCCTTTTATAAGGGACTATATGCCTTTGCCAAAATGTGTTTATATTAACACTTAATTACCATGTATTTATTGGGGAAAACGAGAACTCAAGATAGACTACAATGGTGGGCAAATGTTATAATTTTAAGATTACCATAAGGGACAAATATTCCATGCCTCTTGCCCTTTTAATAACAATGGTACGTCTTGCCAACTGCCTTTCTTGACCTCATGTCAAATTCTAAACCTGGGCTCTAAAAATTACATCCTACAGGCCTTTCCTTTTAGAAACAAGACCGCGAGACTTATAAATACCTAGGACTAGATCTTACATTATAGAAGTATGAATTAGATCATCACGCCAAGTCCCTGACGGAGCAGGCTGAATTGATGTTTGAATACTCACGGACAATACATAATAAGGAGTTAGGCCTGGAAGTCCAGCCTGGGCAGCAATGCGTGCTGTTGCGACTCCTACACACGTGGGGGCTGAAACAATTAACAAACAATTTTTGAAACGGTTTCAGACCGCTAGGAGAATAAGTATATAAGAAAATTAACATCATTAGAATAAACCATGCAGATGCTTTGTAACATAACATTAATTAATTTAGATGAAAGGCAAAATACGAGTATACATGTAGGCACAAATATACTTAAAAGTTCTCAATACGTCTCTGGCGGAAAGTGGGTGTGTGGGTACTACGTATGCACCTCTGCCTATCCCTTCGGGGACCCTTGTGGGAAGGCGTGAGGATATATACATATATATACATATATATACAGTAGATTGAATATAAACAGTCAACCTTGACGAAGAGGAATCAACGCGATACAACGCATTAAACATATATCTGCTATCTTTGAAATGCCAAAGTGCATTATTTTAAAACACACATATATAAGTTTCGAGAAATACGATAATAAGTAACGATTCGATAAAAATAATATTAAAAGATTGGCTTAAGTTCTGAAAAACTCATTGGTACAGTCAGGATTCGAAATTGCAATATTTAAAGGCAACTCGAACCGCAATTGGATTAACCCATAGGATATCCTATGGGTTAATAAATAAACAACCAATTACTTACCTTGGCGCTATTATTACACACTGTTACCCTCTGAACCCGGCGGACGATAACGCGAAATCACAAGCTTATGTGAGGACCCCGTATTGACATTGCATACACCACTTTTATGGAGATAATGTCGAGATAAGTAAAGATACTTAAACAGAATAAAATTTGCATTGAGATAGATAACATTAAGGCTTATTTACCTTATCATACTTGTTATATAAGAAAGTGTGTGCAAAAGGAAGTAAAAAGACTGCATTCAACTATTAAGATCAAATCGATCTGGATGGGAAAATCAAGAGTCCTCGCAATTGACGAGCATGTATGACGAGACTGATGAATGTGGATGAAACGAGGTCTGCAAGTGTAGATAGAACTGGGGTTTCACCCTCCCTTCCTACTTCGTGAGGGACTCGGCGTGATAGTATGTTGTGTGTATACAGCCTGCCTGATGTCATGTAGTAATCGAAGAGACATCACTAACACATTGCCGACGGTATTAGTCTTTAAATATAAACGTATGTCCATACTAGCAGACAAAGGGTGGAACGATGCTCTACGTAAGATTTGAAGATACATTTTGCCTTATGTGTATTTTCAAGTGTACCTTACCTTCGAAGACATCAGCCATACCTCATGGCCGTGACCTTGTAAATAAAAGTAACGAATACCCTTTTCCACGTGCAAACAGACCTCGGCGACATCTTTATACAAGCACACACTTGTACGTGACTACCAACTTAGTAACCAATTCAAAATACTGTTTATGTAGGTGTCCAAACATTTGACAAACCAATTCTATACGTATCCAATGCCCATTGTGTGCTGTGTATAATTCATTAGTAAATCAAATTTTGACGGAACTTGACGGAACCATCGAGGCTTTGTGTTAATGAATCTATATGACACATGACAAAAGATTACCATTTACAATTACGTAATTTGCTTCACAAAACGTAGAGATGAGCGATGATCAGTCAGATAGATGACCGTATAGACCAATTCGATCCGGCTGTTGAGACTCATTTCTGTTTTAGGTCAAAGAGTATCTATTAATTTGTCCTTAGCCGTTACTAATTGGAGACCTTGTTTTAGCAGTCTTGTAGGTCCAGAGCAGGTTGAACGCTCTTTAATTAATAGTATTAATGTTTATTCCTGTGAACATCATAATTCAATGTCATTTGTGTACTAAGATTTATGTGCGTATCCTCACCGGGGTGCTTACTCCATGCTCCATTTTCTATTTTTATAAACACGGCGCAAACAAGTTCTATAAAACAATTTAAAAATTGACTCTTTTTTAGTTTAAATTGTGCTTTGACTCAAACTCAAGTTTAAGTAGTCATTTACGCAACAGAAAGTAAATTCTTAAGGTCAGCGGATGTGTTCTAAAAACTTTTTAGTTTACCACGTTTTATAAATGTTAGGTCGGGTTCAGACCCCGGGAAGCAAAATTACTTATTCTGAGCTTTAGTACAATGATTTGACACCTCTTTGATATTTATGATGAAGGAAAAATCATGAAGTTCTCTATCTATAAGTTATTCAAGAATATCATGATCGGCAAAATGTGGGCCACCATAGATCACACCTGTGTAGTGAAGATATTAGAAGATTCACTTGTTACTCGTGCTGTATATAATATTACTTGGAACTATTGTCGTACCTTCCACATAAGGCACAAACACAGGACACTCCCAATGTACAAATGATTCATCCAAAATACCGTGGGAAAATGTGTTACTCGATGTTCCGGTAATGTAGTATTCTTGAAGTAATGCATCCCTGACCTTAGGACTCGCTTCGTCATCACCTGTCCCACTATCCGAGCTCCCGAAATTACTAGCGTGAAATTCACCCACGCGTAGTTGGAAGATCGCGTTACAACACACATGGCTGTGTAAGGCTTTTTGACAAATGCCAAAAGCTAACATTACCGCTTAATATGGTACTACAGAACACACGTTACTTATATGGTGGGCATTTGAATAACAAATAGGACACTAAAGCTTGCATTCCGGTAAGTTATAATATTTTGGATGTATATTGAGGTTGATCGGTAGGATACCCATACATTGTTTCTTAATATATCGTATATATGATATGGAATGGACGAATTTATTTTGTTTAAAATTTTGATTTGTAATAGTACATGACCCAACGAGCGTTACGGCACAGGAAAACATCGTGAGGATACGAAGAAAGTCAAAGATGCGTGTAGGTATGGTCATGCTTGGAAAGTGACCTAGTATATTAATAGTAGTCTATGGAAAGTGATCAAGTAGCTGTTGATCTCGTTCGCATCCAAATATATCTCCGGCGTGTTTTTGGGTAATAAGGCAGAAGGGTTTGTACCTACACTTTCAAGGACTGGATTATGATTATAACTAATTGCAATGCTGCTTAGAGTTGCTTTGCTCTACGGACTAATGTATAGACCTCCGAATAGTAGGTGGTCATAGGCATGTCTTTGTAGCATACAGGTTTTCAAACACCTGTCCAATTCATCTGAATAGAACAGTTTGACGAGTTTTTACCAAAAGGCATTGTTTTGAGGGAGACAAGCGTGTATTGTCCTATTATTAAAATCCTCTGCGTGAGTCACTGCCGCGATCTGTACAAGGTATCAATGTATTCGACACAAACTTACAATTACAAGTGCGATGCTCTTTCTTCGTTGTCTATTGACGCTCTTTCACGGCACAGCGGCTGAACTGATTCTAGCAGGAAAATACATAAGCTACTTTTTCGAACTCCACGCGGGCGAAGCCGCGGGCATAAGCCAGTAAAGAATAATTTCCTGCATGTACCGAGCCTTAGAACAGACCACTCCTCCCAATTGTGGGAAAACAACTTTATCAACACGTATACTTATATAACGCTATGAATATGAATAATAAGACTCTTCAATCAGTTCTTATTTTGAAGTAGTTTTACAGTTGAACTTCTAACCCATTGTACTCGTATACAGGAAGTGACTGACTATTTTATGATCGTTATGGCATTCTAAGGAGACCTATGCACGGGTGACTGAGCTGATGATGAAGTTGGAATTCGCAATGGACTCACCCAACAAATTGACTTGGAGCCCGTTCATCTAAGGTGCGGGGCCCGCGCTGCCAGTGGCGAGGCCTGAGCGTGCTCTGCGGGTACCGGGGCTCGGCGCTTGCGCCCAGCACCAGCAGCGCAGCCAGGATCCGCCACAATGTCATCTTGGCACCATCACCCTATTGGAAAATACATTATGAAACACGACGAACGATTCCTGCAGGGTCAGCAACGCACGAGCAGTACCCCTCGCAAGCCTCCATACGCGGCGGTAACCGTTTACCATCAGGCTGGCCGCGTGATTTTTTTGCTAGTTTTATAAAAAAATATATATACTATTTACTTAGTACAAGTAAATGTCGCGAGGAGACCTGGCATATGGCCTATTGGGCGATACGATTATCCTGAGATGCAATGGCAAATAAATATATATCGCGGAAGAAAAGTGGGTGTTGACGCACCATTCCCTAACTGTCCATCATAATCCAATAAGATGCTGAAAGTAAGTTTATTACAATGCACAATTCCAAGCACCATGTGTAAATGAAAGCCATTCACAAAATTGACAACTGGCTATCGATAAAGCGTTATCTTTACACTTTAATTCAAATACATAATTAACTAATACGTGAAGTGGAGCAAAGATTGCGGCCTCTTATCAATAAATTGCACTAAGGTTTATTATGCATGTTATACAACAACTGATACGCAATCTGTGCCGAAAATACCTTCTTACGTTGTTCAAGATACAGTGGTACAAAATGTGGCCTCATCTGAAGATGTGGCAGCGATTGGGATCCTTGTTGATGTTCTAAACTTAATTTCAAGTTCCTTCTTAGTATAAAGTTGTATTTTCTGGTGAAGTCTACTGCAATGACCGCAGTTTAAAAATATTATTAAGCTTATTTTAGTATAAACTGTTACCGGTACACTCAGCAATTTTTCATGGGATAAGGAATAAAACAGAACACATCCAGACAAAGAAACAATCATTCCCAAAAAAAACGTACATAAATGGGTTTTATTGATTAATTACAACTTCACGTTCATAGAGCAAATGTACGGAAGTCATACATTTGATATAAGACAATATATATATTTCCCAACTAAAACATATAAAGTAATTCAAGTGACATATTTCAAGATAATAAGCTGCAATGTTTCAACGTTCATTACGTTAACAGTAAAACATGACATTTGTCGTGTGCTCCTTCTGTTATCAAATGCTCCTTGAAACGAGCACAAAATAAGGCTACTATTAAGCAAAAACAAACATCAAATTGAATTAATGCTGTAAGACTAAAATCCCAAGAACGCATATGTTTCTTGTTTCGAATAAGTTCCAAAATAAAACGAATGATACATTTTGGAGAGAGCAATTTCTTGATAGTTGTATGAATACTACTACGTAATGTTGGCATAGACGAGGATTTTGAGAAAGAAACGCATTGTGTGAGTGAGAGCAGATGAGCACAGATGGGAGGGCCTGGCAGAGGGGTGCGGGGCTCAAGGAATCTGTGCCGAAATGATAACGAGGGCCATCGACCCGCGCCTCACTATATCACAATTTGTTTCTATAATTAGTAAAAAATACCAAGCGGAATCTTATGGTTCCCTTTTTACATTGACATAGGAGTTTGACGTATGTATCGGATCGTAATGGTTAGTGACTCCCTAGCTTACAGGTGGACCCGGTGATGAGTTAAACCAGTGGGATCGATTGTGACGTCATCTGAACTAAAATCCTTGAATAAGACGTGCGAATAGCTTTGTCAAGGCTATTCAAATCCAGCCCCAAATTCGTCCCCACTTTTAAAGATGTAAAAATATGCTTGGGAAAATGCATGTATTAAAGTAGGTATAACAGCTCATTATAATCTGACATACAATTGAGGAAATTGAGCTTGGTAAGGAGGACTTACGAGGAGGGTAGGTAGAGTAAGTAAACCCTCAAACATCTCTAGACCAGTTCGCTTCACCCACATTCAATATTCTCTATGTAAGCCGTTTTCGAATGTGCCTTACGTTCCCATTTGTAATCCAATCAATTAGATCGCGGCGGTAGAAGCGCGGTCTTCCTCTGCCTCTACTTCCAGCCCATTTTATATCTGCATATTTATAACTGCTGGCTACATGGTACACTAATTAATTGCTACAAATTTTATTGAGCCGTCATGATCAATCCATCAAATAAATTACAATATTGCTTGTCAATACTCTCAGTGTATTGTAGTGGTTTCAAATATACATTTATGATTAAACGATATCTTAGCGTGTACGGTCCAAATAATAATCTGCGAAGGTAATACATTTCTTAAAACCATGAGATGATATACATTTATTAAGATTGAAGGTCATATTAATGAAACTTATTTTTCTTGTTGCACAACATAACTTAATGCGTATCTGCTAATGGTCCGAATGGGTATAGTATATGAAGTTTGGAAGTAGTTTATAAGTCTTAGGTAAAATGGCATTCTATTCTCTCCGACAAAATTATGAGGGATTCGTATCACAAATATCCTTCATTATAATAAAAGTAATGGCGATTCCACAGTTGATGAAAATACAAATTTACTGAAGCTTAGGCTTGTAGTGGATAGTAGAAGTCATACAAACACTTAATTACATAGGAGAGCCAAAACACGGGTACTCCTTAATTTGGAAGGAGTCTTGGTCTAGCAGGGAATACATGCGATGTACGTGAAGCATGTTGGTGAATCGTGCGCGTATAAATACATATCACGTAACATCCTAGTCCTATCCAAGGTATTCCAATTATTCCCCAATCCCGTCCGTAAGCATCAAATCACTTTGGTGAGTCACCGGGAGCCCGCCGCCCACTACACTCCGACCACTACCGATGGATACTGCTTATCATTTGTGTTGCATATAGTTTTTGTACTGGACCAACAATGGAATTTGCGTGCGAAGGATTCTATGATTTAACGCAATCGAATAAGGATGCATTTTAACCAATCATCATTTGCAGTATGATTTCCATAAAATCAATTTCAAAATCAATACATGTGACAGGGCTTACAATTTGCCAGTTCTTTTATAAATAATAAAGATACGTTGTTTGGACACTGTATTTGTGTAGTGGTTGACAAAACAGATATACAATGCAATATTGTCTGGAAGAAGAGGCAGAGGAAAACTAATCCAACAACCTATGTATATCAAATCGATCAAATACTCGAGGTTCGGTACGTAGTAAGAGTAGGTACCTACTCGAAACTGCATAATGCGAAAGAGGTCTAAAGCTTAGAGAGGACTAGCGCAGTACTGTTTCTGTTCTGTATACCCAGAGAGGAACTTGTCATGATGATATTCAAAAATAATTTGATTTCTACGGCAAATGGTAACAAAACCTTCGTGTCACTGGGAATTCCTACCAATTCGACCAGATATCGACAGGCATATAAGCATGTATCCTCACGATGTCTTCGCTATCGTTAAGAACAAGGGTGGAGTTTTTTGGAGTTTACTCCTTAAGAATCGATTTTCAAATATAAGGCGCCCGGTATGAGAAAAATATGAGAGGTAAAATCTACTGATGAATGACAGCGTTACGTTTTTGGTGCTCTCGTACTCTCCATGGCAACGAGAATAACAGAATGGCGATGTAATTAATGTTCATATTTACTTTCAATTGCATATTGTATTAACCTGATATTAACCTACAACAACTGTCAACTTGCGGAGGTTTTATCGTAAATTTTATATTTTATTTATAATTGATATAAATATAAATTTATATCAATTGATATTTATTTCAAAATTGAGAAAATTACTCAATGAATAAAAATCAATCTATAGATGTGTCATGCATACTCTAAGTAATATAAGAAATACATTCATTTACCCTTATTAACTAATCTATTTATTTTATAATCGTTCGTAAGGAGTAAACTCCAGTCGTGCGTCGGAGCTGACACACACTTTTTTTTTTTCTCTTTATTTAAGGAGTTTTGTCGCACATCGACTATGCCACTCCGTGAGGTCAGTGTAACAATAAGTTGAGCTGAAAGACATTTGTCTGAAAAATAAGGTATTCTAACACGAACCTATCAAAAATATTTGTAAACTATACGTAGATACTATCCCTAATGAGGGATTGGAGCGACAAAAGCCAACGACATAAAAATAAGTCTGTCAAAATATAATGAGATTTACTTTGACACCGTTACACAGAAGTGCTCGGCCAGTAATCCTCGAAAGTCCCAAATTATATCACAATAGCAAACTACTCAAAGACCCGTGTCAATAAACTCGCCTTTTATTACCTTCCAATGAATGGGCACTAATGAAACTCTCCCAAAACACTCGACCTCGATCTGATCCGGGATTCTGGATTATGTAAACATGGGAACCGGGTCGATCACTCCTTTGGACTCCGGAATGATGCATCACAAAATTTATTATTTACAAGTAGATACTATTAGAGTATCAGGGTCGTTTCGGAAGCGTATATTTCTCTCCACAGACAGCTGAGAAAATATATTCATTCAACCTCATTCACGTATTATAAATACGAATCTGTCCGTCTGTAATTGCTTGACATATATCGTAACGACTTCCCACAAGGGTGTGCGAAGGGGTAAGCAGAGCTGTATCGACAGCCTTTTTTCGCCTGAGATACATTGTAGGTGCCAACGTGACGGATGGAGACTCCATCGTCGTTTCAAGCACAACTACGTCTTAGAATTTCTTCTTAAACATATGGAAGTCAACTCTAGATGCTTTCCTTCGCCATAACACTCATAGTGTGCATAATTCACTTAATTTCAGAAAAAAATCACTGGTATATTCGATATTGGAACTTGCACTCTTTGCAACCACTCGGCCACCAGGGCTTTTTAAACTATTGACCAGGTTTAGATGTACATATTACAATATGAATTAATCGCCTTGGATGACCATCGCCCTTACTCAACCACATATACATACATACATCATTGAATTGCTCCTCAGACATATGCAGGTTCCGTCTCGATGTTTCACCATAAAGCTCGTGGTGTGAATAATCACTATACATACGCGAAGTTCAGAAAAAGATTCGAGCTCGGAATCTTTGTGTTGCAGGCAACTACTTGAATCACTCGGCTACTAAGGCTCTGTCTAATCAATTAAATTGTAAGCTTCTTTTTCATTCAGTCTTTGCTGAATTGCTAAATATATTAAATTATGGTGTACAATAAAGCATATAAATAAATAAATAATAAATAAATTCTTCTCATAACGAACAGAAGGAAGTCTTCACCGAGGCGAAAAATCTTTAAGGTGATGTCGTTTTGCGAATGAGTTAATATTTTAACGAAAAAAGATAACTTTAATTTTGAGTTTGACTGTAGAGTTTTTCAATAGCAAAGTAAGAACATTACTACAAAAGTTATTCCTTAACTAGACGGCTTCATGTTGTGCTCTATTCTTCCTTCCTCTCTCTCTCTCTCTCTCTCTCTTACGCACATTCTCTTATTTCAGAGTCAGTTCCATCACGGACAACAACTATTAAAACATTGACCATTTAGCCAATAACATTAATATCAATTGCCGGTGGCAAGTATCGAATTTGAATGCCATTACTGGCAATGAAGCAATTGTATCATCGATATACATAATTTGGTAGGTATAGTAACTCATCTGAAGCCAGAAATTGGAGTGGTTCAATATTCATTATAAAGTGTGAAGAAATCTCAAATGTATATAAATAATAATAATATATCCTCACGCCTTCCCACAAGGCTCCGCGAAGGGGTAGGCAGAGGTGTATAGGTAATACCCTCACACCCACTTTCCGCCAGAGGTATATTAGGTGCCAACGTGACAGATGTATATTGATAGACTAATAATATGTATTTATATTATTGTACATCGGTCTCTTCATACAAGTAAAATACTTATAAAAATAAGATTTTATTTGTTTTTCATTTAATATCATTTGAATGACAATGCTTTTCCATTTAAGCTAAATTTATTATAATACATAATGCGTCTTACTTAGTTTGCCCTTGGATCATTTATTTATTTATACAAGGATCATAAAGGGTAAAGAATATATGCAATAATGCCTGCAGTATTTGTAAGCTGTGTCGCAGATAATACTCATCCCCGTATATACATTTCATATAGGAAATAGCAGGGTGTATGTGCGAAATATAAGTTACATTAAATAATGCCAAAGCAAGTCCATAGTTTTTAAATATGGCAAACAAGCATTGAAGCTGGACCATGGTGGTATTCTAATTATCGTCTGGCACATGAAAAACGCACCTCGTCCATTGATGATACCATTCGTGAAGTATGATCGGAAACGGTGCGCATCGTCAACAAGCGATGATCAACGATACTCCCGCTCGGACCAAACGTCGGCACGCGCTCACATCAATACTTAAGGGAGCGCGCTTGGTCAGAGGCGGAAGCGATTACATTGTACATTAATCATAATGTTTGCATCAACACGCCTATACCTCAATGTTATGTATGTAAATGTATGTATGTAGCCGTTTTTGGTACTGCCCGCTTCTGAGTATTAATTTATTCGGCAACTTTTCCTTATTGTTTCGAGTCAAGTCCTTCAAAAAGACGTAATTTTTTTTTATTAAGATCAGTCTTAATCAACAAATACTAGGTACCCTCTACCTTTCCGGTGAGGGACAGATATATATAAAAAGTAAGACGTAATACACATCATAATAACATATAAGCATAAAGCTGTATAAAGAGAAGAAGCCGTGGTGGCCGAGTGGTTCGAGCAGTTGCCTGCGACGCAAAGGTCGCAAGTTCGAATCCCGACTGTACCAATGAGTTTTTTCTGAACTTAAGTACAGTGATTAGTCACACCACGAGCTTTACGGTGAAGGAAAACATCAAGAAGAAGCCTGCATACGTCTGAGAAGAAATTCAAAGGCGTATGTATTATAGTCGTGCTTGAGTAACGGCGATGGACTCGCCATCTGTCACGTTGGCACCTAATATACCTCTGGCGGAAAGTGGGTATGTGGGTATTACCTATACACCTCTGCCTACCCCTTCGGGGACCCTTGTGGGAAGGCGTGAGGATATATTATATATATATTATATTGTATAAAGAGATCGCTAACGCCTGACATGTAAAACTTCAGTGTCCCTTCAATTGAGTGGTTACTAACGCTCGCCGCGCCTGCGCAGCCTCTCATGAATAACGATCGGGTCCACAGAGCCACCCCGGCACACCGACAGTTACACTTGTTTTAAAGGGATGTTAATACAAAAGCAATAAAATCTTCACTCCTTCCCAAAAAGGTCGCCGAAGGGGTAGGCAGAGGTGTGTAGGGTTTACCCACACACCTACTTCCTGCTAAAGATATATTTTGTGGCGAGATGGCGAGTCCATCGCTGTTACTAAAGCAAGACTATTCATACGCCTTGGAATTGCTTCTGCGACGTATGCAGGTTTCCTTTCGATGCCTTAAAAATCACTTTGCTTAAGATCAGAAACACTTATTGGTACACCACGAATTTACCACAACACATTAATTCCTAAAATAGTCTTACCGTTATATTGAATACAAAAAAGAAGGGCCGCGCCGCAAGGATACCTTAAATCATTACTCAGGTCATAATTCATGGTTCTCCCACATTCATCGAAACTACTAATTAAAATTCTCAATTAAACGAACACGGCCAAGGAACGTAATTCATTATCATTCCCTTCGTAATTGTTAATAGCTAGATAAATTAATTACTTTACATCTAGCCACGGGAATTAATATTGATGTTAGAAAATTAAGACAGGAATGTTGGTAAGACGAGTCCCATCCAAAAGGCTCTTAGGAAAACCTTGAAACCGGTTTTATTTATAGAAATAGGGCTATTATTATTTAATATATTTCATCGAACACCTACCACATACATTAAGAAATCTTTGCATTGTAAATTTGATCGATAAGTACCTACTAAAATGTAATGAAATCCAATAATTTTAATTAATCAAGAGCCACGATGGCCGAGTGGTCGAGACATACCACGAGTTTTACGGTGAACGAAAACACCGAGTGGAAACCTGCATACGTTTGAGAAGAAATTCAAAATCGTTCATAGTCTTGCTATAGTACCGGCGATGGACTCGCCATGTGTCACGTGGGCACTGAAAATATATCTCTTGCGGAAAGTGCGTGTGTGGGTACTACCTATACACCTCTGCCTACCCGTTCGGAGACCCTTTTGGGAAGGTGTAAGGATATATTTATGTACTATTACTTTGTACGTTATCCGTTTCTAAATTTTTGACGTTAATATTAATTCCATATAAAATGTTGAAAATCATAAATCACCCGATTAAACAAAACCGAAAATACTTTTAAAAACATCAAGGCCGCTTCCCAAAATAAACACGAACTATAAGTCATTGAACCCGATGTATTCAGACAGCTAGGCGCCTATACCAGACACCGAGTGTGATTGATCGATCGATAATCTCACCAGAAAAACTAGTTACGAGGTTTAGGGAGTTATGCAGCCGTAACTGTTCAACACAACTCACTTACCGAATACTGCACACTTCTTCCCGACAGTTCACATATCAAGAAAACATTTATTTACACTTACCTACACTACAAAAAAATATTTACTGTAAATAAAAGATAAATAATCTTTATTCAGCAACGTGTAAGTAATATTATTTAAGTAAAACATCGAATAATATAACTGCAGTAATAAATAAAGCGTGTAAAAGTAAGTAGCAAAAACGTAAAAAGAACTCACATACTTTTTTATATAGATAAAAGTCAACTTCACATATTTTATGCTCAAAGTGGCCAGCATAAATTTTATTAAAATGTATTTTTTAAATTCATTATGTATATTTTATCGATATAATTTTGAATGATTGTTTTGTATCTAGCTAACAAAACGAGGTTACAGAATAACAATTCGAAATTCAAAAATATTTTTATAGCCTATGTATTTTTTTTAATTTAAAAACCAGTAATCAAATGATATTTACCTTTTAGAGAAAAAAATCTCCAATCTCGGCTACAATAAAACACTTATTGACACAGCAATGTAGAGCACTGTTATGTTGCAAAATAAAACGACACCTTATGCGTACACAAAGGATGAGTCGATAAGGAATATATACCGTCCTCATTAATGCAAAATGGAATTTAAAAAGTGTCGTATATCATCAATCACTATGATTGATAGCGCAAAGAAAGTAAACAAAGTGACGACCGCTTGCGTTATTATTAGGTTAGTTTGCCACAGTTCTTAATTAGGGCGTGTGGACTAATTAATTTAACGTGTTTGGTCGCGATTTCATGTGTCATTTTGTTGGATTCGGGTCTTACACGGGTGGGCCGTGTGTTTAATCCTTTATATATACCTATACAACATGAATTGCTTGAACTTTGGACGTTTAATCTTTGAACACTATTGAATTCAATACTGGCTGAATGTAAATCAATATGAAGCCATTAGAAAACATTACCGAAACAACACGTACGGGAAACGATGGAAGATAGGACGTTTTTCATAAGTCATACAGATTTTTGTTTTTATAACTTGGGGCTCCAAACGAACATTACATTATGCCAATTTCGTCTCCTACCTGATATTTTTACGGAAACGTTTGTAACAGTTATGAAATACCTATTTAATATATGTTACGATCTGCCTCCTTCCTTATATTGAATAAAGCTTTTTATTTAATTTCGAATATTCTTGAGTGTGATCATTCTCCGTGAGTAGTTATGGTATTAATATTAATGTTGAAACTGACCTATCTGCATTATCTCAATTTGAGCCAGAATTTAGGTCAAGGCCGATTTACATTGAAAATATTTAAGTACGCACTATTACAATGGCTTTGACGCGAACTTTGCTTATTTCTGAATCTGCTTCTAATTATGGTAGCTAAAACATTTGTTGCATTTCAAGAAAGGTTCTTAACAGTGTGAGTTTCAGAGCAGAATCTTGAATTGCAAAGCCTCAAAAATCACATGACATAATTTGATTCGCCATTTGATTTTCAAAATCTTTGCGCTTTAAAATTAATTGCGCTGATTCGTTATCGAACCGATGCTTATTATTATAAGTCTTAATCTTTTCATTTAAAAATTGCAATCACTCTTCCCTGTCTACCCCATGAAAGACGTTGCGTTAAAAACCCCACATAATCACTGCACCAAAATGCAATAATTTGGGTATTTTAGCTAACCAAACATTGTCATTAAAATCCCTTATAATTTCTTCCTCTGCGGAATAGTAAAATATTATGATATCGAGATGAAGCACAGTCAGTCCGCGTTAAAAATGAACTACATGTGTATAATTTTCTACAGATATCAAATCACATTGTTTATTAAATAACAAAAAACGTAATGGTGATAACCTGTGGCATAATATCTGTGGCATTTACTACGATAGCGCGTATAAATACATTTGGATGGCATTAGATACAAGATCCCAAATAATTTTGTTTCAACTATTCGTGATTATTTAACAAAACAGGTGTTTCACGTTTAAGGAATTGATTCCTAAATAAAATAGACTGAATTAAGTATCCTTAAATTTTTCTCTTCAAACAGGTTCAACATCGGTGAACTGTTGGCCCTAATAAGTTTTTCAAGTACTAAGACTTGTCATTTCTCCTGCTTGCGGTGAAGGAAATCAACCTAAAGAAATCCCCATAAGTCTGAAATATTTTAAGTTATATTTGAAACATAAACTAAAGTAATTTACAAACGACTTTTGCCATAAAGCTTAAAGCATAATAATGCAGAAAAAGATCTTGTATAATCAGGTCACAAACTGTATTAAAAGTGTATTAAATTAAAAGCCCATAAAACTCAAATAAGGAATGGCTTAGCAACGAACCTCTTTTTAACAAGCAACTTCTGTTGAATTCATAAAATTATCTATATTAATTACTAACGCAGTAATTCTATGAATAGAGATTAATAAACTAACGAATTTCAACAATTTATGTCTTGTTCGCTTTAATTGTACAATAACTTCATAGAGGAGTCCGAGCATTTAGTGATAACAGCTACGAAATGGGTCTTATAGTTTTTATTTTAAGCGGCTTTTATTACAGCATCTCTATCGTGTCGGCATAAAACTAAATGAAAATCTCGTAGTAAAGAGATACATCATCACGCCGAGTCCCTAACGGGGTAGGCAAAGAGTATAGAGCGCCAGTTGTCTCTAGACTTACATACCTCTTTCGCTTAGTAAATAAAATATGAGTGGTGAAAAATGTATGTGACTTATGTGAATGTGTCAGGAAGAAGAGACAAGAGAAGATTACGTCCCAATTATTTAGGTTAGATCAAATCGATCAATTAATCAAGAATGGGAGTATACCAATCAAGTATACCAAGACTACTCAAAACCTGCGAGCATGTATAAAGATACTGATGAATGTGGAATAACAGACTGTAAGTATCGAGACGAGTTCTTTATTTAGCGAATACACCGTGTGTGAGGGCACGAGGGAAACTGCATATGTTTCAACGATGTGCATATGAAAGGGCGATGGACTCTCCACCTGTCAGATTGGCATATAAAATATATCCCCGGCAAAAAGTAGGTGTGTTTACTACGCACCTCTACCCCTTCAGAGACCCCTGTGGGAAGGTGTGAGGAGTAAGGTAAACTAAAACTCAACATTCTTGGATTGTAGTCTGGCTTAAAATACATGTGAGAGTTTTGCCCAGTAAAAAATAGGAAAATTGGCCTTTCACGTCAATATGCACCAAATGTGTATAAAAGAAATACTAGCTTGAAGACAGTTAGCAAGCTGACTCGAGTAGTCTCAGAATTTTGTGTGTGGGATTAATTTATACGGTTTCGTGAGTCTACCGCACAACCGACCTAGAATGTAGTCTTATTAAGGTAGGAATGACATCTTGTCTTCACACCCTGACACAGGCACCTGAATGTGTAGTAGTGCCTTCGTGTCGCTGGAGAGATATTTAGGTGCCAAAGTGACGTCAAGCCTATCGCTTTCTCAGACACGACTACCGAGCCGAGAGCCGTGGTGGCCGAGTGGTTCGAGTAGTTGCTTGCGACACAAAGATCTCAAGTTCGAATCCCGACTGTACCAATGGGTTTTTCTACATTACTTATACAAGTACAGTCATTAGTCACACCACGAGCTTAACGGTGAAGAAAAACATCGAGATAAAAAACCTGCATACGTCTGAGAAGAAATTAAAAGGCGTATGTATAGTCGTGCTTGAGTGACGGCGATGGACTCGCCATCTGTCACCTAATATACCTCTGGCGGAAAGTGGGTGTGTGGGTATTACATAAACACTCTGCCTACCCCATCGGGGACCCTTGTGGGAAGGCGTGAGGACTACACATAGGTTGAATTTCATCGTAGACGTACAGAGATTTCCTCAGTGTTTTCTTTCACTCGTGGTAAGATAATACTACCGTAAATTAAAACGTTTAAAATAAATATATACCTATATATTAATATGTAAATAAACAGAGTCCAATAACGGAACAGCGTCGCACAATCACAGCACTATATTTTCAAAAACATCTCCCATAAGTAAGATGCAAATAAGATTCACGTGTGTGTCCATTAGTGCGATACATTAAACAATACTGCACAGTTGCGTAGATTCAGCCTATTTCAGGCATAAGGAGTGCGTTGATACACTAGGAAGCAGTGTAGCGCGGTGTACGTTTCATCACGATCAAAGGGCCACTTTGCCCACACTCCCGAGAGATAGCTTTCACGTCAACATATGTGCATACTGCCGGTAGACCTGGATTGTGGCTCTTAATAACTGGCCAATTAATATTTGCCGTTGGACTGTTTATCTCTTTATCTGACGTAAGGTTCTCGATATTGGCTAATGGCATTACGGTTACCTTTCTTCGTTGTACTAGAGTCTCTCGCGTAAATTTTGATATCCGCTAGATACTTATTTTTATTGAATGATTTTCTAATAAAGTTGAATCGCGTTTTACTTTATTGATGCGAGACTACCTCGTTGCGAATAATAGAAGCAGTTAACGAGTTTTTGATCTCCATGCCTACCTATTACAAATTTTATTTTTGGCAAACTAGGCGGCACTCACTGAGTATATTAAAGAATAAGTTAAAATGTAAAGTTAAATAATATTTATATTGTATAAATAGGTACCTACATACCTATTTATCACATATAAATCAATGCAAACTTTTCGATATATAACTTATCAAAAATACATAAATAAAGTGTTGTTTATCCGACTTTTCCGTCGTAACTAGGTGAAGTGTATTAAATTTTCCCTTCAGCCTCGTGAAATTTTTCTTTTAGGTTCATTACTTGATAAACAACTCGTCAAAATTTATTGCAAAATATCGATATATTTGATAGCAAGTAGTTTAAAGCAGCTTGTAGCATCCTCAATAGATGATGAGAAATACGAGAAAGAATGTAGTCAGATTAAAACAAGCCAAACGTATATTATATATGTAATAATATTCGAAGAGAACAATGAGGAAGGCCTGAAATTTCATGAAACTTTATTATAAACAGTAAAATGCCTAAACACAAAGGTTAAGCGCCTATTAAGAGGCATGCGTGGAAAGTGTGTCAGAGACGGAGGCAGACTGAAAACCAGCTGTGTAGACAAAGTTTACATTGAACATGCTGTCATCAATAATAAATATATTTAGGCTGAATTAATGATATATTTTAAATACCACCCATATAATGTAGCTTCAGTACAACTTCTATACCTTGTTGACTCCAATGTTGAATGGGAAAAGATTAATTTTAAATTGAAGCTAGCAGCTAACGTTTGCCAAAACTTTTGCCCCATTTAAGAGGAAGAAATATTATATAGGTCCCCACAATCGACAATGTACAAAAGCAAATACAAGTGTGAGGATGAAGACTATACAACAACTTCATTACAAATGAATGACCAACAATGTTGAACATTCACGCTCCTTTTACGAGCCTAGCCATTGACATGATAATGACACCTGCAGCCCTTTGGCGACACCCTGACGTAACATATGTAGTAATCACAACTCTAAAACTTTATAGGTAGGTACTGACAATAGTGACACTTAACGACTGGTAGTAATTCATAACGACAGATAGTAAAATTTTGAATACAATAGAGAATTATCTGTGAGCTAGGCCAATGTCGGCCACTCTAAGTTGCCTACTCCTGTTCTCAGCCGGCATACATTATGTGCTAATTGCCGGGGATTGGGATGGAGCAACGCCTTTGAGAGGAGCAAAGTACTTTGATATATTAAAATATTCGGGATATACCAATATATTAAAATATATCAAATCTCATGCACCTATTAGCAGCCTCTTACCTCCGAACATGTATTGCGCTACGTGATAGATGGCGAGTCCGCCGCCGTCGTATCTGATCGCAGAACTTTATATATATGAATAATCTATGAAAATATCTATGAATTTTTATTTTCAAACATAAGCTCGCTTACCCACTATGATTTTACATGAACAAATTTAGATCGAAGTATTCTGTATGACCCGGTTTCATCTTAGTTTAATTTGATTTTACAAATCATTTTACTGTAGATAAGTTATGCTTTGGATAGAATGATAAATAGCTTAAAGCTTTCTTCAATAAATGGCCTGGCTAAGGCAATTGTTTTTCAAATCGGATCAGTAATATCTGAAGCATATTGAAACAACCAATTCTGCCTCTTTTTAATATAGGTATAGTTTTCAGTGCAGTTGAGATGCTCTTGAGATGATCTTGAGATCTCTTCGAAAATGTGTGGAGTAACGATCTTAGATCGAATCCGCAATAAAGAGATTCGCAAAACAACTGACGTGAACGAGGGTGTGATTGTAAAGATGAAGAATGGCATGTAACGTTGGTTTGACATATAGAAAGGATGAGTGAAGAAATATTTACAAAACAGATATACAAAGCGAAAGTGTGTGCAAGAAGAGGCCGAGGAAGACCACGTTCCAACTATCTAGATTAAATCGATCGGATGCTCAAGGACGGGAACGTAGAGAGTACCTACTCGAAACAGCCGAGCACATTTGAAGAGACTGATGAATGTGGACGAAGCGAAAGACGTATGTAAGACTAGAGAGAGCTGGCGTTCTATACTCTCTGCCTACCCCGTTAGGGACTCGGTGTGATGATATTTATGTATGTATATATAGTTTTAAGTGATCCGTATATGTTAGAGTTTATAGAACCACAAATTTTTAAACATAATTTGACTAAAAGTTATTACACAATCCTAAGCATGCGAAGGGCTTAGATGTTCATTAAATAATTGTGTGTCTGATAACGGCCTTACCAGCGCAAGTGACTACTCGAAACTAATCATTTACTTCACTTACGTCTGTCTATTACTTGCGAATGATAAAAACTAGTGATAAGTGAGAACCACATTATTTTCAAGATGAGATTTAAAAACTATTGTTAAAGTTGATTAATTAAATTAACCTTTTTCCCATTTTATGGCGAGTAAATTGTGAAAAATATATATGGTAAATGAACACATAGTTTATAGTTCTTAAATATATAACTAGACTTAACACACCGTCCGATTAAAGATATAATACTTGTATTATATAGTCGGCAGGCCGCAAAATATTCTAGAGTACTTGAAATATGATAAATAGACGTATGTATGTAGGAAATAGGAGAAGTAAGTTTGAAAGTAAGGAAGTTCTAAATTCAGATAATTTGTACCCTCAGTTTTGCGAAATGACTCGAGCACTTCCAATGTTATAAATCGCAACTATTGGACAATGAAGATTCCCACGCAAGTGAATTTAGCGACGGACGTGATAGAGCCGCGGTTGCGCAAATCACTAGCCTTCATGCGGTTCCTATTTTGATAAGGGACTAACTGGTGGTTAACCCTGGCCCTATTTATTGAGGATGTTGGCATCATCCTAGTTGCATCAGCTGTATCGTAATTTTATACCAAGAATGCATGCACAAAGTCTAAAGAGCAGCTCTTGTGCAAGAGTCATAAGAGCTTTTGAAAAATATTTTAAATCTGGAAGCATGCTAACACGGTGTGTGTCTACTAGTTCTATACTGGAAATATATCAGATAGTTAAAATTAAAATGTATCTTAAACCGTTTTCCAACGTCCGGGAACGAATGAAAAATGTATCAAAAATAAATGAATATAAATGTATATATATTAATATTTATACACATTACGTAATACGATACCAATCTCTAGGTCTATAGAGACAATAGGCGGCAAACCCCTGGATCCGTCCGGACAAAATAAATGAGTATTATCCCTTTGTATTCGGGATCACAGTTACCATGCCACTGGTTCCTCTTCTACTATCCAGGATATTGTATGCCCGTGTACAGCGTGACTGGGGACTTCGACCGCGCTCGCGGCACCGAATAGGAGGACCGCTGCGCTCGACGGCTCACTCCGGACTGTCAAACAAAATCGCGAGCTTTATCACCAGCCAGTATGCGCGCGCGCACGTTTACCCATCCACTTAGATCTATGTGCTTCCGTTACGCTATTAGTACAGTCTTTACCGAAACGTTTGTTTGTTGCTATCGTCCGATTCCCGAACGCTTATGGTTTGTGTATTCGATTTATTCATATCACTTTATGCGGAGCCACTAAAACTACTTTTATGCTACAATAAGTACTATTGATGTATCGTGTGATATGTTACAATTGCTGAAGGTTTACTTAAAAATATATTTATGTATATACATCTGGAAATCCGGCGAAAAAGGTTGTAGTGACACCTAAGCTTCCGCCTTCGGGGTAATGGCACCCTCTGTTCGCTGGAAAAATATTTGATTGGCTACAGATAGCGAGTCCATCGCCGTATCTCAAGTACGACTTGTACTTTTGTATTTAAACTCCTTTTGAAATATGCAGGTTCCTTCTCGATGTGTTTTTTCAGCGTAAAGCTTTAGGCGAAATTCATCACTGTACTCAAGTAAAGTTTTATAGTGTTATTATTATGTTATGATATGTACGAGCCGTGGTGGCCGAGTGGTTCGAGCAGTTGCCTGCAACACAATGATTGCAAGTACGAACCTGTTTTACGTATGCGTTTTTCTGAACTTACTTAAGTACAGTGATTAGTAACACCACGAGCCTTACGGTGAAGGAAAACATCGAGAGGACACCTGCTTATAATAGAAAACACATTCCAAGCAGTATGTATAGTTGGCACCTAAAATATATATCTGGTTCAAAGAGGGTGTGTGGGTCCCTTAATCGTGAAGCACGTGGTGTGACTAATCACTGTACTTAGGTTTAAAAAAACTCGTGCAGTTAGCAGACTGCTATTCGAACCCCTCGGCCACCACGACTATTAAGTTCTAAATTTCTTTGACAATAATGTGAGTGACTGCCAGGGCTTGACCCTACAATTTGTAAATGTATCAAGTTAGACTACTTGGCCGCTGCGACTATCTCTCATGTATAAACATCCTGCATCGAGAGCATCGTCCCGGCTATTAATTGGGTCGTTATTCAAACTGATGGTTACTCAGTACACCTAATCAGAGGAGTTAGGAATGTTAATCCTTTGCGACCCACCGACGGAATTAAGCAATTCCATTGACACAACCTACTGCGACTGAGCGGTAAGCGTTAAGAGGGAAAAAACAGGTAGTAAAATAATTGATCACATTGTTATTGGATACGATCCCTCATTCTATCAAAGTGTTGACAGTTAAAAAAGGCAACTCTGATCATGCCTTTAAATATATATCTATGATATATTTCTTGTCCGTTTGTTAGTCATTGAACTCCTTTTAAACGGGTGGACCGATCTTTTTGTTGAAGGAAGACGCTATCAGATAACTGAATACATCTGAAAACATCTTGCTATCTGTCACGGTGACACTTACATGAGTAAGTGATAATAAGCTACTGAGTGGCGAATATTTTGATCAGCTAATCCGGATTGCCTTACCACGTGGCAACTGCAGTCTTCTGAAATCCCTGGCACCTTTCGTGTGACAGGGATTTGGTACGTTTAATATATTTGTAAATACGTACACGTGAATACTGTACAATGTTATTTAGTTTATTATATCGGGAAAAACCACAAAAACGCAGTAATAAAAATATTTGATGCATTGTTGTAGCACATTCTGCAACCTTATATTTTTTGAGTTTATAAAATTTTCAGAACACGTCATCGTACGTACAAAGCATTTAAGTTTAAGTGCACATTATGTTATAATTGTATGTCTTTATGAGTCACTGGCATTCAGTCTGCTTGAGTCTGCTGAAGGCCGTTCATATGCTCATTTCCGAATGTCTGCGTCCACGTAGGTAAAAAACTTTTAATATGGAAACAACTTGCGTGATGTTTGAATAAGAGACATACATTACCTTCTGTAAGTCCATACAGATGACCCACATTTAAATTTTGTAATTTCAAGTATGATTGTGCCGTGGTGGCCGAATGGTTCGAGCAGTTGCCTGCGACACAAAGGTCGCAAGTTCGAATCCCGACTGTACCAATGAGTTTTCCTGAACTTAAGTACAGTGATTAGTCACACCACGAGCTGAACGGTGAAGGAAAACATCATGAGGAAACCTGCATACGTCTGAGAAGAAATTCAAAGGCATATGTATAGTCGTGCTTGAGTAACGGCGATGGACTCGCCATCTGTCACGTTGGCACCTATTATACCTCTGGCGGAAAGTGGGTGTGTGGATATTACCTATACACCTCTG
The DNA here is from genome assembly GCA_945859725.1 of Drepana falcataria. Taxonomy (NCBI): domain Eukaryota; kingdom Metazoa; phylum Arthropoda; class Insecta; order Lepidoptera; family Drepanidae; genus Drepana; species Drepana falcataria. The sequence continues at coordinate 559,463 of OX243937.1, forward strand.
CCTACCCCTTCGGGGACCCATGTAGGAAGGCGTGAGGATATATTATTATTTATAAGTATGATTACCGCATATTTTTAGTTATTCGTTAAGAATAAAAACATATTTTTCGAATCAAATGCATTTTGCTACCAAGTTCCAAAATTGTATTAGCTATCGTTGAAGAAACATTGACGTTCAGGCCCGTCTGTGGCAGTGTGATTACCTCTTTCTCTTCGTCCACATTCAGTTACTTCATACATGCTCACTGGTTTCGAGTACTCTTGATGTTCCCATCCTTGAGTGTCTTATTGATTAGGTAGGTAGGGGACTGTGGTCTTCCTCTGTCTGTTCTTCCACACACAGTTCTACAATAAAACTATATTCTACATTCTATGCTTTATTCTATTCTAAATACTGAGAAGGAAAATATTGTGAGACATACAACTGAGAAATAAAATGGAGGATGCTTGTAAGTCGTGCCTGGCAGACGCCTTCGCCTCGTTGCCGATATATCAGGAGTTTTTTTGTTATACTACAAAGGTGGCAATCACAGAGCATCACCCGCGTGCTGCCAGCCTTATGATAGGTGAAAATATTATACCTGCAGTTTAGAGAACGGACTGATCCCGCTTCTGCCAATACAGCCGTCTCATGAAGATTGTTGGAAATCATACCGCAGGAACACGTTTTAGAAACAATGCCATTTGGCTGCATCTTCTGTAAGGAGGTGTGTGGGATCGGCAACTTGCGACCGTTACCCCTGGTACTGTAAGTGTCTATTGATTTGTATCACCGACAGGTAAGAGCATCTTAATATTAACAGAAAATACCATAATAAACATACATAAGTATCCACCCAATCACAGGTAACCACAGGTGTCCACAGGCAGTGTGGTTTACCACTTCAGTGGTATAAACTTAACTTCTAGTCCTCTAGATGCTCTTCACTGAGCTCTGAGCAGTTGTATCAATTAATATTAACTACAATACCACGGACTCCATCAATTAAGTTTAATTAAGTTGTTACACATCTAATAGTACGTTTTGTATCTAAAAGTATACAAAAACCCTCATAGTCTAAACTCATACTGATTAAAATGTATAAGTCCAAGAATGAAACTCTCCAAATTGAAATTGTAGAAGATATTTGGCAAGTGACTGAATAGATAATGACATTGTTAAGGTAAGCTAACGTAATTATTTTGATAAGCGACATCTTGTGTCAGATATTTATAACTACAGCTGACATCATTCTGTCTTATCGCGATGAAATTAAAAACTACTTAATAGGTTTTGACGGTTTTTTTCAGGGAAGGTTCATATAATATCATACAATGTATCCTAATAACACTTTATTATTATACCCGTGTGAAGTCGCGTGTGTCGAATGAAAATGAGAATATATTAGATACTACTACCTCGGAAAATAATTGAATTATCTTTTGTAGAATTTAAAGCTGTCGTTAAAAGTAAACTAATTCAAAAGGCTTATTATAAAACATCAGACTATTTTAATGATGGCCATGCATGGCAATGAATTGCTCCTCTTGTACAGAGTTTATATATGTAACTTTAATATTTTCTACCCCTACGTAAAAGGGAACAAATGTTAAAAAAGCAAACCGGGGAGTTTGTTTGGCCGTTTCTTCTCCTGGCAGGTATTTTTTCTTGGAAACGGTGGTAACTTTAGTTTATATTAAATATGTGACGTTCAGTAAGTGTTCCCTGTGTCCCTTACGTTGAATAAAATATTTTGATTTGTATTTTGATTTTGATTTTATAATAAAATGTATGTACGCTTACACGCAGACAAATTAAGCTATATATTATATTCTTTTACATAAAAACAATATTACTACCAATTTTTTTCTGTATATATTTGCATGGATCACGGAATGGCTTAGATTAACAATTGGAACCGATATGAGGCGCTGCAGTCGACTTTAATCGTTCTTATTTTCACCCAAACGAAGCTGGTAGGGACCACTATAAGTATATATAATAATTCATATTATAACTTTTCGTAATACTATTGCTCACATAGTCACCTTGCATTTCCATCAATCAGCAATCAACACAAACAGTCACCGTACATAGATCCCACATAACTCACGGTAACGACATCGTATTCACGCCTATAATTAGCCCCTCGGGTGTTTTTCATGTGTCCAACAGTTAACACTTAAGCTGAGACACGTGTTATTGTATGAAATTAATCCATTAAAGGGCAGAACGCTCGCACCAATTCAGAAAGTTTACAATGAGCTCCTATTAGACACAATTTAAGTAACCACAAAGTTTTCGATTACGATGTACGATCTACTCTCTCTGTCAACACAAATATCGTAAACTAGACACCTGCTTGTATAAATGTAAATAGGCTCATTTGATAGTAGCTCTGAATCCTTTGTGGGTGACAACGTGAAGTTGGGACATTAAATAACGTTAAGTTGGGAAATACGCCATGCTTTTGAATTTTGTTCGTATGGGTATATAAATTAGTATTCTATCTATTTCTTTTGAGTACATGTATTTTATTAATTTTTTATGTAGAAAAACTATTTTTTCTTTGACCACTTCGCGTGAAATTACTCAGGTGTCATGGGTGGGCTAAGGTTGTGGTTTGTGATTGAATGTAAGGGTTAATATAAACTATCAAAATAGAAACTATCAATTTTAATACAAAATATAAATTGTAATAAAGCTTGGTCACCACACTAATCTTACTCTTGATTAACAGCGGCTACCAATTTTAGTAAGCTGATGTAAAATGTACCTAACGCATGCGTGGGCGTCGATTATCTCGCAATGTTATCCACAAAGACTTGCCCACTGCTACCAAACTGGGCAAAATTGATGCTCTCAACTCTTTGTCGGAGTCTATGTTTTTTTATAATTCAAGTGCTATGTGATTTGTTTACTATTGCCGTATTGTAGAGCAGTCCCTACAAGGAAACTGGAACAGACATTGAACAAGTAGACTTAATTATTATAACGACAGAGGCTTACTATAAAGGTAGCTAACGTTCTGTTCACAGGCGCTAGCAAAACCCTTGGTTTATTTCTATCCACTAAATGGTAGCAGCGCAATTAAGAGGGTCATCCATCTACCATTACTGCCGCAGCATTCGTTGAGGTGACCTTACTCGCTGCAGATACAGTATAAAAATAGGATGGCTTGATCTTCTGGCATATCATAGTTTTACGATATACCCTTGTGCCTATAGTGAAAGTGGTCTGGTCACCTAAAATATATTTTTGGTGCCAACGTGACAAATGGCGAGTCCGACGCCGTTACTCAAGTTTTTCTTTTCTTTACTATACATATGAACGCCTTTGATTTTTTTTCTTAAACATATGCAGGTTTCCTCTTGATGTTGTCCTTCACCGTAAAGCTCGTGGTGTGACTAATTACTGTACTTAAGTTAGGAAAGAACTCATTGGTACAGTCAGGTTGCAATCTTTGTGTAGCCGGCAAATACTTGAACCACTCAGCCACCACGTAACTATAATTTGTATCCCTTTGTATCCATTGACTCTGACTAGATCTTGGTTCTCTAACTGTGATGGTTTTTAAATAGATATACCAATAAGAAATAGCCTAGTTTAAACAAGCCTACTTTTGTAAAATAACTGCCAAAACACGTTAATGGTGTAACTTAGATATAGTTTATGTAATTTTAGATTAGGTGTAACTGTATGCTTTCCTATATAAATTCAATAACGCATTATTCACCGATGCTCAAATAGAGTAGGTCCTATGACTACGAAATGTAATTGTTTATTCTGTCGTATTTGTACACATGCCCGAAACTCAAAGCAACCATGAAACGACCTTTAAAACCGCCCATATGTTCTTGCCATATGTGCCATCTGTGACCATCGTTGATTTTTAGCATCTCTAAGCTGTGGTAAGGACCTAGACTGGTCTAATAAATAGATTATAAGAATTACATCCTCGCGTGTGTGATGTCAGAGTTAATTTTTTGGTGTCATTAGGTTTATAGGTACTTCTAGGTTAACTAACATACATAAATGTCATCACGCCGAGGCTCAAATGGGGTAGGCAAAGAGTGTAAATGTAGTAGATGTGTAAATACTTCTTTTTAGTTAATTTGCTTCTTGTAGAGCTTGATGCTACGCTCAGCGCCTCACAAACCGCATATATCCGACTTTTCTTCAAACAAATAAAAAATCCGCCAATTATTGGAACAACTAAGATGGTTGGCCATTTCTGACTATACCAATTGAATATAACGATAATATATCTTTACGCCTTCTCACGAGGGTCCCCCGAGGGTTAGGCAGAGGAGTGTGTAGGTAATACCCACAGAGCCACTCGGCGGAGATATATTTGAGGTGCCAACGTGACAGATGGCGAGTCCACCGCCTTTGCTCAAGCACGACTATACGTCATTGAATTTCTTCACAAACGTACGCATGTTTCCTCAGGTTTCAGGTGTGACTAGCACTCTACTTAAAAAAACCCATTGGTACAGTCGGGATTTGATCGAAGTACTCTAACTACTCGGCCACCGCGGCTATAGAGAAGAATTCGCTAATAATCGATGCTCCTACAATACAAATCGTAATACCCGGGCCGCCGAATGGTAAACGGTTCCCGGAAACGATATGTAGTTAAAAAAGAGGGGTCGAGTAGAGAAACAATTAAATTTCCAGTCCTAGCCATTTTCGCGGAGTTCTAGAAACTTTTCTCCCTCCAAGAACATAACCAGAAAGCAGCGACCTTCGGCTACGGTCCTCAATAAGGAGGTATTAACATTCCAGACGTGGTGTGTACATATGTTTAATGTTAAACATACGTTGTATGTACAGTTAATATATAAATGCAACTATATCAATACGAGTTTCGTCCATGATACAGCACTATATATAGACTGGACGACTTATTACACACTAGTAAAAATGTTACATAACCGGGGGAAGGTACATGGCACTAGATATACAAAGACATAGAATAGCCGTGCAAACATTGCATGTTCGAATCTCGACTGTACCAATGAGTTTTTCTGAACTTAAGTGTAGTGGTAAGTCACAGCACGAGCTTCACGGTGAAGAAAAACATCGGGAGGAAACCTTCATACGTTTGAGAAGAAATTCAAAGGCGTATGTATAGTCGTGCTTGAGTAACGGCGACGGACTCGCCAACTGTCACGTTTGACACCTAAAATACATCCCAGGCGGAAATTAGGTGTGTGGGAACTACCTACACACCTCTGTCAACTCCTTAGGAGCCATTTTAGGAAGGCGTGAAGATACATACATAGATACCATCACGCGATCCCTCAAGGGAATTTTGAGGGAGGGAAGGCATGAGGCCTGTCTACTGGTAAACGGTTACCGCCGCCTATGGATGCTTGCAGCACCAGTTTTATTCCTTGTACGCTGCCGACCCGATGGCGGGGGAAGTAGAGCGCTAGTTCTCTTTAGACTTCCTGATATCTTTCGCTTCATCCATATACTTCAGTCTTCATCCATGCCCGCCGGTTTCGAGTACTCTCGACGATCTCATCTTTAAGTGTCCGATCGACATACATAGGTAGTTAGAATATGATTTTCCTATACCTCATATTATGTAAGGGTCTTAAAACCTGAGAAAATCAAATATTCTTAGCACCATTCCGAACCTACCGATCTCTTAGAGGCACGGGGGGATCTTACTATGACCGGTTCTCATCCTTCTTCATACTTCGCAGATCAATTGACATGGGCGACAGTTTTTTGAGCCTCTCGCATCCATAGAGTATGTTGGACTTTTTGGATGGATTTTTAAGATTACCTACAGTTAATTAGCTATTATTTTAAACTTCCTCTTAGCTTATTGTTGTAATTGGCATAGTTACCTGCTTCGCAATTATGGCGAGACAGTGATGTATTGACAAATTGTCTCATGGCCATATGTTCAGGTGTGACCTACCTACGATGTACGGGGTACGTTCAACTGCACGCTGTTTGTTTACCGACAAAACACCTGGAGCAATTGGCTTATTTCAAATACGGCTATTATAGTATGTAGCCTGCAAGATAGTAAGCGGTTACCACTTATAGTCGCTTTCATTACAAAGAGTATAAGCTCACGCGCTGCTGACATTGTAAGATTATTTTCACACCCCGGCTGATCTCGTAAAGACTCAAGAACCTTCGAACCTTGTTTCAAGTCGATGTTTACAGAATTATTTCCCTAATTAAAAAATAAAAATAATTTTAAGTGTCGACACAAACATTGCAGGCTCATATCTCGATGATCGATAACAACGGATTTTCTAAACTATTAGTTGTTCAAGCAGCTACATATATGTATGTGTACGAAATATCGTGAGAGATTTCAATACATACGTCGGAAAATAGATTTCATGACGCTATTCATTAAGAACGAGGATGCAGACTTGTGCCTTTAGTATAAGTAGATTTATGTAGATTTCTTTCATGTTTAGTGCGAGGAATCTTTGCATATGCAGTATAACTCACCAAAGTTTCATCATAATCGAATGAATAGTTTAGGAGTGCTTTAGGGACACACATGCTATCATTGATGTTTAATAAAGACCACAGCATAATTCGTACTTATGTTTCACATCAAAGACACCGCTATCGTAAATACATACAAACATAATTTCATCTTATATTCCTGTGATGACGTACACTCACAAAAATGCGACTCGTGGGATTAGTTTGAGAATGTTGTCTGATAAGATTGCGAATTTGCAAAGCCTTCGGTTGCTATGGCTATAATAACATTGTTTTTACAACACTGAAATTCAGGTTTGCATATCATTTCGAACGTTACATCACTACTCTTGCGATGTAAGAACATTAGGACTGTTTATTATGTAATGTAATCAATGTTTTTCATGAAGAGCTGTAGTGGCGGAAAGGTTCAAGCGGAACTGCAACCAAAATTTCTTCTTAACAAGTTATACCAAGAGCTTAGCGATGGATCTGAAATCATCAATAGTAAACCCCAAAAGTTTGAGAAGAAAATCAAAGATGTATGTAAAGCTGTAATTGAGAAACTGCTTGTCATCTGTCGAGTTGGCACCTAAATATACCTCTAAAAGGCAACACTCTAGGAAGGTATATTTATTTATTAAGAAGGTATATGTAATTTGATCATTTAATTGAATTAGATTGTCAGTTCGAATCCCGATTGTACCAACGAATTTAGTCATTACGTTATTAGTCACACCGCTTAGGGTGGAGGAAAATATGAGAGGAAACCTGCATACGCTTGAAAAGACATTCATAGGCGTATGTATAGTTGATGGTGATGGTCTCGCCATCTGTGTCACGTTGGCACCTGAAATTTATCTCTAGCGGAAAGTGGTACTACCTACATACCTCTGCCTACCCCTTCGGGGACCCTTGTGGGAAAGTGTAGATTGTATAAATTCAGGTACGTGTTTTAATAGTCTCAAAACCGTCAATAATTTTCACCCAAATTAATTGACAATGCAATGAGTCACCGTTCTAATATTTCGTTGAACACACAGTAATGTTTCAATAAACACCTTTATTTGACTACAGTACATTGAATATATATTATACCCACATCGTGGGCTTCAGTCGGAACAGTCTTACGTTTTATATTTATAAGCTATCGAGATGGCACTACGATTGACAGCCATAAGCCATGCCCTTCATTACGGACCCCAAGGCATTAACATGTACAACCTATTGTTACCTTAGATAAGGTGCACCTGTATAGTACAGCCCTGTACGTCAAGACTCTTGAAACGGACGGGCTTGTATGAAATGATAATGAATATGTATGAAGAGAAAGAGATCTGTTGATCATTAGAGAATCTCAACAAGTCAGTCTGCGACTGCGTGATGATGTATGAAGTAAAGTCCCAAATAATGTTTATACACGAGGATATGCGGCGCTGTTAATGTAAAGAAATTGTAATGAAATTCCTTAGTTAAGCCTATTATGTCTCTTTAAATTATATCAACACGCGCTTACTCATGGACTAAGCATGCGAGAATCCAATACGCGACCTCTCGCCGGCTTACGCGATAATTGGGGCAATCACGATGATGTCTTTCTGAATACCTCTTTTTTATATTATACCTACCTATAATTTCAGTAATATTCATGACATCTCACAAACGAATGGCAACTGGGCCCAACGAAAAAAATGTGACACGTGGAGCGAGCATAATTATTCAGATACACAGACAGAAGTATGCTTACGAGGACACACAACTTTATTCAGATACACAGACAGAAGTATGCTTACGAGGACACACAACTTTATTCAGAGACACAGACAGAAGTATGCTTACGAGGACACACAACTTTATTCAGAGACACAGACAGAAGTATGCTTACGAGGACACACAACTTTATTCAGATACACAGACAGAAGTATGCTTACGAGGACACACAACTTTATTCAGAGACACAGACAGAAGTATGCTTACGAGGACACACAACTTTATTCAGAGACACAGACAGAAGTATGCTTACGAGGACACACAACTTTATTCAGATACACAGACAGAAGTATGCTTACGAGGACACACAACTTTATTCAGAGACACAGACAGAAGTATGCTTACGAGGACACACAACTTTATTCAGAGACACAGACAGAAGTATGCTTACTAGGACACACAACTTTATTCAGAGACACAGACAGAAGTATGCTTACGAGGACACACAACTTTATTCAGAGACACAGACAGAAGTATGCTTACGAGGACACACAACTTTATTCAGATACACAGACAGAAGTATGCTTACGAGGACACACAACTTTATTCAGATACACAGACAGAAGTATGCTTACGAGGACACACAACTTTATTCAGAGACACAGACAGAAGTATGCTTACGAGGACACACAACTTTATTCAGAGACACAGACAGAAGTATGCTTACGAGGACACACAACTTTATTCAGATACACAGACAGAAGTATGCTTACGAGGACACACAACTTTATTCAGAGACACAGACAAAATCAAAATCAAAATCATTTTATTTCACATAGGCCCAGGTGGGCACTTATAAAACGTCGAAAAAGAAGCACGGTTCGGGTTGGTCGTTTCCATGGAGAAGAACCGGCAAGAAACTCCATGGTTACTCTTTTCAGATCATTAGGCATATACAATATTTTTTTTTTTTTTTTCGTTACAGCAATAGTACCCAAGTATGGGAGAACAACGTAGGCCCGACAATAGGTCGTCGCTTACTATATAAATCATACATAAAACAAGATAATTATAAAAATGTTAGCAAGATCTAAGAATCTACTAAGCCTACAATGTTCTCACATTCACAAATTAGACAAATTAAACAAGTGACACAAATATTGCCATCAGTACTGTAACTAATTCTGGTCAAGATATGGAATAAATTAAAATAATAAAAAAAAGTAAAATTATTATTGTATAAAAATAAAAAACAACCCGAATTGAGAAAAGAAAAAGATTCAGAATAGTTAGAGACATCCACAAATTTGTGCCGCTTATGAGCTACCAGGGAAGCCGCATGCGCAGAAGGAACTAGAGCCAAACTTCTTTATCTTCAACGTAGTCCTTGATTTTATAATATGCTTTTTTAATCAGAACACGTTTGATAATTTTTTTGAACTTTACATCGGTCAGTTCTATAACTGACTTTGGCAGCTTGTTGTAAAAGCGTATACTATTTATAATAAATGACTTGCTCGTTTTTGTTAATCTGTATTTCGGGATTACAATTTCATGTTTACTGCGGGTATTTTTATTATGGCAGTCGCTTTTAATTTTGTAAATCCCTCTATTTTTGCGGACATATAAAATACATTCAAAGATATAGAGTGAAGGCAAAGTTAGTATGTCGATCTCTTTAAATTTCTCCCTGAGAGACTCGCGAGGACCCATGTCATAGATCGCGCGGACCGCCCTCTTTTGAAGAATGAAAATTGAGTCAACGTCCGCCGCTGATCCCCACAGCAGAATGCCATAGGACATAATACTGTGGAAATAAGCATAGTATACTAGCCTAGCTGTGGCTACATCAGTTAAATGCTTTATTTTCCGTACTGCATATGCAGCTGAGCTTAACCGACCGGAAAGTGTTCTAATGTGCGGGCCCCATTGCAATTTTGAGTCGATGGTAATTCCTAGGAATACAGTTTCCGCTATAGCATCAAGTTTGTTGCCGTCAAGATTTAAATTCAGATCCCGTTGTGTTACATTTGGTAAAGAGAACTTAAGACATTTCGTTTTGTTTGGATTCAGTAAAAGATTATTAGCTGCGAACCATTTCGAGAGAACAGTTAAACTTTCGTTTACATGCAAGACATTCGTATTTTTCCTATCTATTTTAAAAATTAGCGAGGTGTCATCAGCAAAGAGAATAATATCCGATAATTTGGCCATCATATAAGGGAGATCATTGATGTAAACAAGAAATAGAAAAGGACCAAGAATTGAACCTTGGGGTACGCCCATCTTGACTAAAGACCCGGAGGACGTCGCCCCATTTACATTAACTTTTTGCTGTCTGTTTGATAAATATGAAAGAACAAGATCAGCAGCGAGTCCACGAATTCCGTAGTGGTGTAATTTACAGATCAGTGTGTTATGGTCGACGCAGTCGAACGCTTTCGAGAGATCACAGAAAATGCCAATGGCATCCTGGGATTTCTCCCAGGATTCCAAAATGTGAGTGACGAGTTTTACTCCCGCATCCGTTGTCGACCTATGCTTCGTGAAACCAAACTGTTGACTATGCAGAATGCCGTTTGAGTTGAAATGATATAACATCTGGTCCAACATGATTTTTTCATAGATTTTACTCAATGCTGGGAGCACAGATATAGGTCTATAACTAGAGGGATCACTCTTACAACCCGATTTAAAAATTGGGACTACTTTACTATATTTCATTAGATCAGGAAACTCGCCACTGTCCAAGCATTGATTGAATATGTCTGCTAGGACAGGAGCGATTGAGTCAATAATATCTCCAAGAACCTTAACGGATATTCCCCATAAGTCTTCAGTATTTTTTATATTGAGACTTTTAAACGCGGATTTAATTGTACTTGTACTTATTGGATTAAATTTAAAGTCTTGTATGTCCTCTGTATAGTTTTCTTTTAAAAGAGCTTCAGCTAATGTTGAAGAAGAGGGGAGAGATTTGTAACTTCCACTGGAATATTAGTGAAGTAATTTTCTAGTGTCTCCGCCACTTCTTGCTTATCAGAAATGGTCCGATTATCTATTTTCAACGACAATTCATTCTGATCTCGTTTTTGTGTTTTTCCAGTTTCTCTGTTAATAACCTGCCACACAGTTTTTATTTTATTATTAGAAATACCTATTTTATTAGTTATTAGTAGTGATTTTGCTTTATTCACACACAACTTTATTTTTACTTTACACAACTTTATTCAGATACACAGACAGAAGTATGCTTACGAGGACACACAACTTTATTCAGATACACAGACAGAAGTATGCTTACGAGGACACACAACTTTATTCAGAGACACAGACAGAAGTATGCTTACGAGGACACACAACTTTATTCAGAGACACAGACAGAAGTATGCTTACGAGGACACACAACTTTATTCAGATACACAGACAGAAGTATGCTTACGAGGACACACAACTTTATTCAGAGACACAGACAGAAGTATGCTTACGAGGACACACAACTTTATTCAGAGACACAGACAGAAGTATGCTTACGAGGACACACAACTTTATTCAGATACACAGACAGAAGTATGCTTACGAGGACACACAACTTTATTCAGAGACACAGACAGAAGTATGCTTACGAGGACACACAACTTTATTCAGAGACACAGACAGAAGTATGCTTACGAGGACACACAACTTTATTCAGAGACACAGACAGAAGTATGCTTACGAGGACACACAACTTTATTCAGATACACAGACAGAAGTATGCTTACGAGGACACACAACTTTATTCAGATACACAGACAGAAGTATGCTTACGAGGACACACAACTTTATTCAGAGACACAGACAGAAGTATGCTTACGAGGACACACAACTTTATTCAGAGACACAGACAGAAGTATGCTTACGAGGACACACAACTTTATTCAGATACACAGACAGAAGTATGCTTACGAGGACACACAACTTTATTCAGAGACACAGACAGAAGTATGCTTACGAGGACACACAACTTTATTCAGAGACACAGACAGAAGTATGCTTACGAGGACACACAACTTTATTCAGATACACAGACAGAAGTATGCTTACGAGGACACACAACTTTATTCAGAGACACAGACAGAAGTATGCTTACGAGGACACACAACTTTATTCAGAGACACAGACAGAAGTATGCTTACGAGGACACACAACTTTATTCAGATACACAGACAGAAGTATGCTTACGAGGACACACAACTTTATTCAGAGACACAGACAGAAGTATGCTTACGAGGACACACAACTTTATTCAGAGACACAGACAGAAGTATGCTTACGAGGACACACAACTTTATTCAGATACACAGACAGAAGTATGCTTACGAGGACACACAACTTTATTCAGAGACACAGACAGAAGTATGCTTACGAGGACACACAACTTTATTCAGAGACACAGACAGAAGTATGCTTACGAGGACACACAACTTTATTCAGAGACACAGACAGAAGTATGCTTACGAGGACACACAACTTTATTCAGATACACAGACAGAAGTATGCTTACGAGGACACACAACTTTATTCAGAGACACAGACAGAAGTATGCTTACGAGGACACACAACTTTATTCAGATACACAGACAGAAGTATGCTTACGAGGACACACAACTTTATTCAGAGACACAGACAGAAGTATGCTTACGAGGACACACAACTTTATTCAGAGACACAGACAGAAGTATGCTTACGAGGACACACAACTTTATTCAGATACACAGACAGAAGTATGCTTACGAGGACACACAACTTTATTCAGAGACACAGATAGAAGTATGCTTACGAGGACACACAACTTTATTCAGAGACACAGACAGAAGTATGCTTACGAGGACACACAACTTTATTCAGAGACACAGACAGAAGTATGCTTACGAGGACACACAACTTTATTCAGATACACAGACAGAAGTATGCTTACGAGGACACACAACTTTATTCAGATACACAGACAGAAGTATGCTTACGAGGACACACAACTTTATTCAGATACACAGACAGAAGTATGCTTACGAGGACACACAACTTTATTCAGATACACAGACAGAAGTATGCTTACGAGGACACACAACTTTATTCAGAGACACAGACAGAAGTATGCTTACGAGGACACACAACTTTATTCAGATACACAGACAGAAGTATGCTTACGAGGACACACAACTTTAACTCAAAAATAAGAAATGTTTTAACTTAAAGTCACGTAATTAATGTAGCAGAATCTACTATCGATTGGATTTCAGGCGCAGAGAATTGCTTTGGAGAAGTTGGACTGCAGGCTATATTCACGTGGTATAATAATCATAATTCAAGAATGTTTAAGCGCCATATGTAGACGTTTATAAGATCCTATCTTTCGTGCTCTTGATATCTGATTACAAATTCACCGCATGGTAAGGCTTCTGGCGGAGTACGAAAGTTGAGTTGAGAGAGAAATGAGTTGTATGACTGAATGTATCCTACATATATAGAGTCCGATTAATACAGTTTATGAAAGCCCGTAACGGCCACAAATAATGAATGCTAATTAGGTAATCAAGATATATTTATGGTTAGGTAAGGAGTTAGGTGTTTGTGTGCCAACACGCTCTGTTTGTGCCTCGTATCTAATCTGTGTTTGCCAGCCTCCTCGCCGGGCCTGACCCATTTACCAAACATATTGTTGTTTTACAAAAACTCTGCAACAATTACACATTTTTGATTTGAACAACTTATTGTAACTCGTTAAGCCGTAGTATCTGAGTAGTTCAAGTCGCCTCCATTATCAAAGTTTGCGTGCTAAAATATCACACCTGAACAAAGTTAAAGTATACTAGCTGTCCACTTCGGCTTCGCAGGGGTATAGGTGCAGATGTACACACGTGATGAAAGAATATGACCATTCTACCATTCTTCTATACTTATAAATAAAATTGGAGTGTCTGTGTGTAATCTTGAAATAACCGCGTTATACTAAATGCATATCGATGTATACACGGTACATGTACCAAAATAACGTACTTTTCTGCCTGTCTGTTTGTTCCGGCTAATCTCAAGAACGGCTCAACCGATTTTGACGGAACTAGTTCACTAGTAGATAGCTGTCATAAAAAGGAGTAACTTAGGTTACTTTAATTTAGAAACTAAACAATTTTGTCAAATTCCTCATAAATAATCAGAAAAATCAATAAAGTTAACTGAACACTGAACTGAACTGTACTGTCACTAGCCCGCTATTTTATATAGAAAAATGATAACCCATATAATATTAAAATTATAATTAATTTTTCTGTATTTTTTTTCATACAAACCTTTCACAATTACAAGCACTACAAAAAGTAATTAGCCAAAGAGGCGCAGCGGTTATAACGCGTTGTTCTTACCTACATACTCTTTCTACAATTGAATTTTATTGATATCTATACAATGTTTTAACTTGTATATCTCTATTCCAGTATTAAACAATGTGGATCAATTAAATCAAGTGATTTATCGGCTCAACTAATTGCAGTTATCTATTCGTTAAACGATCAAACATACGAGCAGCGTGTTATCGCCAACCTTGCTGCTCTCGGTTACCATATAAAAGCTTGGTTTGTTGGCAGTTAGTAAGTGCAATGGATGGCACATAGGGATAATCTATTACAATCTTACTAATATTATACATGTGAAAGTTTGTAAGTTTGGATGTTAGCGGTTCTTTCACGGCCAAACGGCTGAACCGATTTGGCTGAAAGTTTAAATGATGATAGCTTATACCTAGGAATAGGACATACGCAACTTTTTTTTTATATCCTGAAAAATTCAATGTTCTTATTTTATAATGTATGATGCTCTTTCACGGCATCGCGGCTGAACCGATTCTAGCAGGAAAGTTTCCAAAGCTACTTTATAGAACTCCACGCGGGCATAAGCTAGTATTCCATATGTAGCAATTTGGCTTTGCCTAAATTTTACCTTATTCGTTAATAAAAAATTACCACGATATAAATTCAAATTACAAATCGATTTGTAATTTAAATTTAAATCTAAATTGACAAAAATCTATTCAAAATAGTTTTTGATTTATTAGCCCACATTTAAAGAAATCTGGTTGAGATATATAAATAATGATTACAGTTGTAGGTTATGCCTTTGCATATTGTCGTCCATCGAACAGACTGCTATTTAAATTTAACGAACTTCACACCTATTCGTGATATGCCCGATAAAAGAGCGTCATTAAGGCGGATTTCTTAGACGAAATCCTTTGGTTCCTTCATTAAAGAGAGATCGTAGGTGTGAACTATCAACTAAAATATCGACGCTATATAACGTCTGTCAAGACATTACCAGTAACCAATCCTTCTATTATTTTAATTACTTGTAACACTTTAGGTACCTATTCTAAGTATCCTCGAGGATAAAATAAAAGTGGGTAGTAACTAAAAAGGTATATTATAAAGGTATGTTATAAAGTACTGTAATAAAGAAAGGGCAGGGTTCGTATCTCACTAACAAGGTTCCAGTTTGAGAAATTCAAATAAATCTTCACGCCATCCCACAAGTGTCCCCGAAGAGGAAGTCAGAGGTGCGGAGATAGTACCCACACACCCACTTTCCGCCGGGCATATATTTTAGGTGCCAACGTGACAGATGGCGAGTCCATCGCCGTTACTTCATTCTACGTCTTTGATTTTTTTCTCAAACGTATGCAGGTTTCCCCTCGATGTTTTCCTTCATCATAAAGCTCGTGGTGTGACATCACTGTATGTACACCAATACCGTAGCTTTCATAATAAAAATATATTCTGAGCAATAAAGTCCTAGTATATACTCTTACCATGGACTGTTTATACCTCAACATATGGGTTCAAATCCACACGGTTCGTTCCATAGATTTTTTCAAAACTTAATTTTAGTGGTAACATACGTGCTTTACGGAGAAGGAAAACATCGAGAGGATCGTGCTAAATGAATGCAAGATGCGAATTCGTGCTCGCAATCTGTTGGCACTTATATATATCTCCGAAGAAGAGGGCGTTGTTACGCTTTACCCCAGGCCAGGTAAACAGTTACTGAAGGATACTTATTATCAAGTATAAATTAGTGAAAATAGTGTTTTATTTTTCTCTTGAAGCCATACTTTAATCAACATCAGCGCAATTGCCCCAGTTCTCAAACTGCACCGTATTTATTGCACATTCTATTAAAATTAGGATATATGCTATCTGCCAAGGCTGCTGTGTGTTGCATCGCACCAAGATAACGAGCACAGCGACCCAATATTGTGTTGGTTTTAGGGTTGCACCGAATAGAAAAGTAAATATTTTCGCGATTTTTGGCCCAGATAACAGGTAGCTGCGCGGGGCCGTAATGAAAGTGAAATTTTACTCGTTACAATTATAAGGAACTGGCTGAGCCCCGCAGTGTCACCCACTTAATTTTTTATATACAACATGTGTGGTAAACAAGCATGCAGTCCGCCTGATGGTAAGCGGTTACCGCCGCCTATGGACGCTTGCAACACCAGGGGTATCACTCGTGCGCTGCCGACCCTGGAAGAATCTTTTCACACCCTTCTTGAAGAACTCCATTTTCATTCAATAACCTTTTTCTGGTACAAAACATCCCATAACATGTATTAATTCAACTAGTACCTATATTCATATGTCATGTGATGTCATTTCATACAACATATTTATATTCGCTTATAATAAAAGCGATCTGTTTTATCACGTGCCTTAATTGAAGTTAAGCAAGTCGATGAAGCACGTTGTAAAGAAACACGGTTACCGCCCTAAAAAGACGTGGATCTGTTTGCCCAAACCGAAGAGGAACGGAAGTCTTCAATCTTGTACCATCGACACCCAGGGTACCTACGATTTGATAAGCCAAATTGGTGTCAAATCAAGTCGTTTAACCTGGTCACGTCCTGTTTTCAGCTCGCTGTTGACAACATGGCGCTATAAGTGCTATTATCTAATATTCCATTATTTGAGGCTTTTATTTTAAGGCGATTACCGAATTTTATAATATTAAGGCGGATTTATCTCTATATACATGTTGGTCCTTCTGAAATAGTACTATGTTCGTAAGTCTGTCTGTCGAACCTTTTATGTTAATTTATGAAATAAGGGGTTGCAATTAGTTTCACTAAAAACTCATAGTGAGAAGGCATGAAGTAAAGATCTTTGGTCTGATGGTCCAACATTATTAGTTTACCTGGAAAAAGCGCATGTTATAGCACCTACTTTTTGGGGAGCCTTCGATAGGAAACTGCTAGGAACTCATTCTCATTCTAGTTCGATTATTCGTTAGCCGTCTCTAATACACACACCAGTTATTATCATCAAGTCGAGTCCCTAACGGTTGGCCGAGAGAATGGAGCGTGGACGAAGCGAAAGGGGTATGTAAGTCTAGAGGTAACTGGCGCTCTATTCTCTCTACATATCCCGTCTCTGCCTGAAGACCTACCTTTTCTCATGTAAATGTTGTCTTCCACTTAGCCATTTCGCCTTCACTAAGAAGGTACCTGCAGCCACGTACCTATGCGTGCGGTAAGGATGCCGCCCCCGCGGAAGCAATGCACCTGATAACAATGACTGGAGCACACCATTACCTTCATTATCTCCTTAACTCATGCAATTGGCAATTGATGTTAAGCAGTTCTGACTAAATATGAATTTATAAGTTGATGAAAAACCGCGTCTCAAATATGACATCAATGCGATTGATTGCTAATTAGTTATGAGAAGGCGCTTTAAATATTAGTGCATCCTTGAAACGTCAAAATTAACAAAAAATACTTGTATACGTAGGTATCTATCTACTTATGTCAGTCGGCTCTTCAGTAAGGAGTCCTTTTAAAAGGTTTTTTGTTTCAAAGTAATAAGAACCCCATTCCACGACGTTTAAAGTGCATAATCTAACATAGTATATGTAAGTCTCACAATCTA
This sequence comes from Drepana falcataria, assembly GCA_945859725.1. Lineage (NCBI taxonomy): Eukaryota > Metazoa > Arthropoda > Insecta > Lepidoptera > Drepanidae > Drepana > Drepana falcataria. The sequence continues at coordinate 577,576 of OX243937.1, forward strand.
GGCTAGGCTTGTTAGTGCATTCGAGTAGTCCTAGACCTAAATCCAGAGCTGACAACCGATCAAATGTTATAATGATGATGGAACGGCGCATGCGTCGTATTGGCCATCTTACTAGAACGTGTTCTTTAGAACTTTTTTAAAATTAATCCTGAACTATGCAGAACCCATTTGTTTATTTAATAGAAGCCGTGGTGGCCGAGTGGTTCGAGTCCCCACTTAATGAACGTCACATTGGTACTTTACATAAAACTACAGTTACTACCGTTTCCAAGGAAAAAAACCTACGACGAAACAAACTCCACAAAAAAAATATTAATTAGGTTAAATATTGACTGCGGGTTAGAAGAGCCTGCCACATACCTGCAAACTAAATTAATTAAAAATATGCTGTGTACGGTTTAGTCGTTCAAGGGTAGCTACAAGGGGTTGCTAGAAGTTGACAGATACGCAGACGACAACGAATTTCAATACAGACATGCGCAAGTAATACCTTAGGATGTCTGCCTTCCCAATAAAGACAAAGAGATTACTGTACTTAAGTTAACTTAATACACATTGTTTCCACTAAGGTTTGAACACTTTGAACCTATAAACTTCATTAAACAGATCCTAGAGCAATACGTGTAGGTATATATAATTGTTACTCCATTTAAATTCCAGGCAGACTAAAGGGGACGATTTCGCTCCGATTTGAACGCTTGCTCACGGATCAAATGATAGAATGATAGGGTAAATATCCCGGTAGGTATATGACGTCACGTAGTTGGCAGCAAACACATCATCCTTTGCGTGCTGCCGCCGATTGATACATTTATCTCGGATCTACAGCTATTGCCCCAATCAACCGCATAGTCTCACACCAACGCAAGCTATTTATGAACATAGGCAATTGTTACATTTAGTTACCCACCTATGTTAATATATGCCTATGTTCACGCCTTATAGTAAAGTAGGGTATACGCCGAAAGAAATGTCAGCGAATAATTGCTAAATAAATAAAACAAATTGAAAGTATAATATCAATTTTTATTACAAAAAAGTACTCGAAACGAAGTATGAAGAGGCTGATGAATGTGGACGAAGCGAAAGAGGTCTATATATCTAGAGAGAACTGGCGTTCTACTCTATCTGCCTACCCTGTAAGGGGTTTGCCGTCAAAATATGTATGTATTACAAAGTAACATAATTTTCAACATGACCATATAACTAACTATAGATAGTGTGACCCACGAAGACGCGCCCCACTATTCTTTCTTATATTTTGGGTGTAAGGTTGCAACCTTCCACTAATGTTTGAGTATTATCACTGCACACCTATGATTACCTATGAGTGCACACGCACACTACAATTAATAGACTCGGGTCATACACCCCGCATCCCGCGACCCCCTCATCTAGAAATTGGTGGGGCGCGTCTTTGTGGATGGCACTATCTGTATTGACCCTTGATGCTTATGCAATAACGAAAGCTACCTTTGATTGGAGGTATTGCGAGGAGATATGCATGCGCATCGAGCTGACGATAATTTTTTTATTTCACTTAGATATCAAAAATGTTAGCAACCCACTATATGGTACGCTGTTACCATCCATAGACGTCAGCAACACCAAGTGTCCGCATCAGACTGACACTTTCAATGAAACGTAGCGTTAATCGATCCTACGAGTCCTCTATTGTCTGAATCCATGAAGTCAACACTCCGCGAACTTCCTCCCCCTTCCGCCTGACCCCCGCCGTCGCCCAGGTACGAGGCTTGAGGCTTCAACACGTTCATCTCGTTACCCTTGTAAGTGAACGCTTTGAAATCTCCAATTTTCTCACCATCTTTATAGAGGTACAAATTGAAGCAAGTATCACAGAAGAACGCCGGGTCAAAGGGGACCCTGCTGCATCCGACGACGACCCACTTGGCGCTGAACTCTGCGCAGGTGGTGCAGTACACGGCCTGGTCCTGCGACACGGCCAGGTGCAGCGGGTAGCAGTCCAGCGACAGCGGGTCCTGCGGCGACAGCAGCCGCACCTCCGAGAACGTGAACAGGTGCTCGCAGTTGCCTTGGTGCACGTACACCTGCGACCAACCATACCGTTGCTTAGCTACGAGTAATATCATGACTGCTATCCTAACCGGGGTGCAGGGGTGGGCCCATGGGGCGAAAACTATCCTCCTAATAGTAGTAGCTATAAGTAAGGAAGTTTGAAATAATTGTAGTTCCTCTTTCACGTTACAATACTGCACGCAATTGGATGAGGTTGGCCACAGTGTTGGATTATTAGCTAGATCAATATATAGGGGAAATTATACTCTCAAAAACTACTTCTTCGCGGATGAAACCCCAGGGCATAGCTAGTACATGTATACATGGGGGTACCTCGGGGTAGCCCAGCTTGAGCACGAGCTGGTGCAGCGCGGTGGAGGCCATGTCCCTGGCGGGGCAGTATACATGGGGGTACCTCGGGGTAGCCCAGCTTGAGCACGAGCTGGTGCAGCGCGGTGGAGGCCATGTCCCTGGCGGGGAAGGCCCCCAGGCCGCGGCGCGCGGCCCAGCGCCGCAAGGGGGCGCTGTGGTCGAGGCAGCCCTCGCGCCGGTCCACGTAGAACACGTTGTTGATGAACAGGAAGCCCGACGGGAAGATCTCCTGGATTTACAGGAACAACATACATTCAAACCAACTGGCCATAAAACTGATGACAAATCTTTCAATATTATATCAAATGCTCGCTTGCCACTCTTGTAGTATAAAAAAAATAAATAAAAAAAAAACGTTTTAGCTAACCGCTTCCCTGCGTATGGAAATAAAAACAATGGAACGACATTTTAATAAGTGGGCATAGTTGAATAAAACACCTCGTATTACCAGCTGTTAAACAGAATACGAACAGCTAACTAACAATCGAAACTCTGAGTCTGAGCACAGAACATTCCGTTCATTTTCTGTTCAGGACTAAACAGGCCGTCCTTGAAATTATAACCGTTATCTTGTTAAAGTTATAGGATGTCGTGAATATATCGTCATGACGACGCAATAAAACAAATAACTCCAAAAAATAACAACATTATTAAAGGGGGCTTAATATGATAAATATCAATAGCTGCCACCTATGCTGGCAAAAAAACATAATAATATTGGCATGGGGCTTCGGGCTGACCTTGGCGGTGGTGAGCGGCACGTCAATGGGCGCGGCGGAGACGTCGACGCGCATGTCCACGTCGTTCTGGCACACCAGCCGGTCGCGCAGCGCCGCCAGCGACTGCCGCCCCAGCAGCACCACGTCGCAGCTGAACACCGAGTGACGCACCTTCACCTGCAACGTACTCTTGCTACTACACCTAGTCCGTACCCTGCACGTACCCCGTGTTGATCCAGCTAATGAGCAATCTCTGTGCAAAGTTATCTCATCCTGTCCAGTGGTATTGCGTGGAAAAGGCGACTAACATCCTCACAAAGTTCACGAGCACGAACGTGTGATTACATCAATTAGCCAACCTTATAAATAACATACAAAAATTAATCAACACGCCGAGTGACTCATGAGGTAGGTAATAGTAGAGCGCAAGTTCTACTCCGACTAGAAGTCTGTACGCTTTAGCCCAGATTCTTCCTTTTACACTTGACATTTTTTCATGCACATTCATCAATCTATTCTACGTGCTCGCCGTTACACTTGTATGATAACATTTTATGCCATATTAAACAACACAGTTATAAGCGTTATACCCAAGTACAACTTATTTATAAATATTCTTAATTTTGAATTTACCACTCTGTCCTTTGAATTTGAATATGCGAATGGTCGGTAGATTCGCACACGGTACAAGATATCCTTCCCCGGTTCCAGGGGAGGCTCCGAAGGGTCCGAATTTATGGGAGTGTTGTCAACATCAGCATACTGAAATGTATAGTAACATTCTATGAAACTTTATGAATTGTTGGATATGATATTCCAAAATTTTCTGAATTTGGGTTTTAACTATAAGTATAAAAAAAGGATAATTGGATAATAACAGGCGTACAACAACATAAACTGTTCTAAATCTGAAATAATCTTTTTTTTTTATACCACAAAAGTGGCAAACATACATACGGGCCCACCCAATGAAAAACGGTTACTGCAGGCTATTTACGCAATACCGAAGTATCACTTGCGCGTTGCCACTCTGTGTTCGGAGAGTTATACTGTGTTGGCATTGGGCATAATGGGACTAATCCCTGTGCTGCCAACACAATATAACAATCCTCCCCCCTCCCCAAGGAGCCCATTACTGGAAACCTTATTCACCGCGTAGGAACACAACACAAAAAATTGTGTTATTTTGCTACGGACTTCTATAAGGTGGAGGTCCTGCCCCAGTCGGGCAGCTCCAATTTCGAACGGGAAACCCGTTATGCCCTACATCTCTTGGATCTAATCTGGAGATAAGACAAGTACATTATGCATGGAAAGATACAAGTATTATATACATTAGCCTCACCTGCGAAGACAAAGCCATCAACCTAACCCCTCTGTACTTAAGTTTCTTATGAAACTCATAGTGTCGTATGGAGGACATTTGCCGCTTCATAGTAGCTAGTGTGTTGCCCCCAGCAGCTTCCTCTTGTCTGAGGTCGGCCTCTGTCATCAACTTGTTTGTGACTGGCATTGCAGTTTGCATTATTATTTCACTGCCAGTCTTCAAATGTTCTGGGCTGCCATAAAAAAAACAATATTTCTAATGTATACTAATGTTATAGAAAGTTACTTTGGATGATAATCTCAAGAACTAATTTGGATAAATCTTTATTGAGGCTATAGTTACAGACTAGTTCAAGGGAATGGATGATCTCATTTAAAGCAGGTGAAACTGTGACTTTTGACTCAACACTTTTATACAATCACTACAACATTTTCTAAATAAGAAAGTAAGTATCCTCACATATACATACATAATTTTATGCAATAAGCAATGTATTAAAACAAATAGTGTCAATTTGGCAAATACCTAGCAAGACAAAACTGTCCATCATTGTGTAAAGGGGTGCAAACCTAGTATGTAGCTGCTAACTAGTATGCCGTGGTGGCCGAGTGGTTCGAGCAGTTGCCTGTGGCGCAAAGGTCACAAGTTCGAATCCCGACTGTACCAATGAGTTCTTCTGAACTTAAGTACAGTGATTAGTCACACCACGAGCAGAACGGTGAAGGAAAACATCGAGAGGAAACCTGCATACGTCTGAGAAGAAATTCAAAGGCGTATGTTTACTCGTGCTGGAGAAACGGTGATGGACTCGCCATCTGTCATGTTGGCACCTAATATAATATAAAGTGGGTGTGTGGGTATTATCTATACACCTCTGCCTACCCCTTCGGGGACCCTTGTGGGAAGGCGTGAGGATATATTTATAACTAGTAGTCTATAAAATCATTGACACACTCCTTACCTACAATAGTTATGCAGTTCATCAAACTCATCATCTTCCAAATCACAGCCTACAAATTGCCTGATCTTCTTCATCTGAAAGGCTTCCAAGTCATCCTTACACTCTGGAGCACCATGTATGGGCAATGATTGAAACATTTTTGGCAGATTTGCAGTGATTAATGGTTTAGTGACTATATTACCTTTGACAGTATACCATTGTGGTAATGTATCTTGAGCATACATATCTGTTGGCTTGACAACCTCTTCATCAGAAATATTTTTATTGTGTAAAGTATCATATTTTTGTGATTTTAAATTGTCTAAATCATTTGTCACTAAATTTGTAGAACAATTAGAACTAAAGTTTTCTTGGCTGTTAAAATTATTTGTAGGATATTTACTACCATTATTGTTAATACTTGAATTGGTGGTACTTTCTTGTGAACCTATATTATTATTAAGCATTCCTTTAGTATATAATTTGTTTTCTGCAACATTTGACACCGGTCTCTCCGAATAATCATTACTTTCGGATTCAAATTCTATTGTTGAAGGTGTCGGGGGATTACTGACATTATATAAAACTGCCGAAAACGGTCCCGTTTGGCCACTATTTCTCTGCGTAAAATCCATTCGTTAAAATGATTTAATTATGTTTTACCAACCAATAATGTTGAAGCTAATCTATCGGTTCACATCTAAGGAGATAAACACCGTACAAACATCGGAAGTTGTTCCTTCGTAGGTTATTACAGTTTACACATAGAATACCTGCTATATTTTTAATTCAGTGGTCGTACGAAAAGCTACTACAAAGGTAAATAAATCTATTAAATTAATTGGCGTAGGTAATAACAATTGCTTATCATAGACAGCACAGCTGGTGTTCACAATAGGCTTGTGAAAAAATATCGCTACATCGATACTATTTGTTAAATGAATCGATATTTTTGAGCGATAATAAATATTTAGATATAAAATTCCAAGTATTGAAAAGGTTATTTTTTTTCAGATCGATTAACATTTAAAAGTGTTAAGATTTAAAAATCCTAAGAAGTAATACTATTTTTATAGTAACTCTTTTTAACAAATTAATAAATTATAAATTTTGGGACAATTCTATTTTATGTATCTACATTGTTGTTGTTTATGTTTTGTTTTTGGTCGACTCGATTTGCTGTTGTATAATTTGGTTTTTAAGTTGGCAACTCTGTCAATTTCAACTTCAACTACCCGTCCGTATCGTATTATTACCATGGCTGACTTACATATTATAACCTCAACAAGCTTGTATTATTTTCTGCACTTGAGTACCTACCTAGTTCTCAAACAGTCAATCAATAATCAATTCATGGAAACAAAGTAATTTGAGCATCGTAGTGGATTACTGTTTTATATGTCATGTCTAGTATTATATGGAACTTTTAAAAAAATAGACAACAAAACTTTTCATGTAATCTATGTGGAAAATAATACAAAACCAGTGGCAATACGATGAATTTAGCTGCACCTCTTAAAAATATATAACTAAATATCGATATTTTTTAATAAAAATATTATTATCGATATTGCTAATTAAAAATAAATATCGATTTGATATATATCGTTACTTTATTGCATTACCGACATCCCTAGTTGACACATATAAACAATAGGTATTATACTCAGAACAATAACTTCTGAGGTATTATACCTCAGAACAATATGTTATTGTTCTGAGTATTATACCTTCCTATCTTGTCATTCGAATGCACAGAATACTAACCTTCCCTTGCTACAGACAACTGAATAGAAAAGAAAATATGTATTATACCAGAGTCATGGTAGCCTATTGGCTTAAGTAGTTGCAATATGTAGATGGCAGTTTCATATATTACATTAATATTTTCTCTGGGTGAAAGTGGGTGTGTGGGTGCTGCCTATACACCTCTTCCTACACCTTCCCTTGTGAGAAAGCGTGAGGATATTATGTAATAGATTATAATATTTTCACTTTTTTCATTTAAATAAACATACTTACAAAATATTTAGTTGGACATAACGCTATAAAAAGCCCTGTTTATACTTCCCTCCCTTTTATAGGCCGGAGTAGATTACCCGTGTTTAGACTATATTTACGTTTAATTTTATTCTTGCTCTTATTTTCTTTACGTAAATTATCTGAATGCTTTAAAATTCAAGAAATTCGATTTAATCAGGAAAGAAGGGAAGTATATGAGAATCGACATCTTAAATGCAAAAGAATATTAGAAATTTTATCATTGTGCATTAGCAAATGATGGATATAAAAATATTAAATATAACACTATAATCAGCCAGTAGATAGAATAGTCTTAGACCTAAGATCGGTTCGAAACGACGGAACATAAATAATTATATGCCAACTACAACATGCCAAGATTGCCAAGCTATGTCAATGCTGGCTGTCATACATAATACATAATTAAGTGCTCATGTCATGTCATCAATATTACTTTACTCTTTGCATGTCATGTATTGTCCACTAAGTTAAAATATCCATGATAGACAAGGGAGTTGTATTAGTCTTGTTGTCGTAAATAGATTAGTTATATTTAATTATGCTTACCTTATGGAATTTATTTGAAGCAACACTGCTGTGTCTCAACGCAGTATGTGTACTGCACGAAGAAAGATTCATGCAAAAGAGTAAGAAAATATAAATTTCATAAAAACAATTATTTCAATTAGTTCCATATAAAACAATTTTGGTAAATCTCAATTTTATCATTAAAAAATAATAACATGATATATCCTCACGCCTTCCCACAAGGGTCCCCGAAGGGGTAGGCAGAGGTGTGTAAGTAATACCCACTCACCCACTTTCCGCCAGAGGTATATTAAACTTATTTTATACATTAGAGCCGTGGTGGTTGATTGGTTTGAGTAGTTGCATGCAACACAAAGATTACAAATTCGAATCCTGACTGAAGCAATGAGTTTTTTCAACTTAGGTACAGTGATTAGTCACACCATGAGAATGTGGATGATTAGTGAGCCCTAGCTCAAATTTACGTAACTGTAATAAGTATTGCATAGTATTTATATTTTATATGTTGTTTTTCAGTGGGATGGGGAGCAACTCAAAACCAAGGTTTTGAAGATCGGTCCTCGGTTAAGTTCCAAATATTAAATTTAGTTAGATCCATAAGGACAGTCACTAGAAGTAAGTACTAAAAAGTTGCAGTAAATAGATAAATAATATTATTTGACAACCAAATATGAATTTATTAAATATTATGTTTAAAAAAAATAATAACTAGCAAAGAAAATTTTATTTATCTTAAAGATATTCTCCATAGTTAAGAAGAATCAGTTTCCTTAAAAGATACCAAACTTTGCTTTAGGTTATAAATAAATGGAATGTTTTTAGCATATGTTTAAGCACCTGCTTTGCTCCACTAATGTTTTATTTTTGTTTCAGTTCCATTAATATTATTGAATATTCTAACAATATTCTTCAAACTACTTCTGGGATAACACCAATTTCTCCAATGCCTTATTTAATTTTATAAGCAAAAGTATACATTTTATATATTACAAATTGTTTTATTATTAGTAATTATTATCCTAAAAAAAACAAAAAATAGTTTCTAGTAGAAATTGTATGACAGACTGGCTTCATAGTTCATAGAGTTTGCCAGGATCATATGTGCAGGTTCCCGACCTCACCTAACATTGGGTGCTTAGATAAAAATGGCTTATGTAAGCCGTCCTATCCTATGGATAGGTACTCTAAGTAGTACCTGGTAGTAGTAGTTTACAAAGAAAATAAAAACTATAGAACAGAGGTTTCATTCATGACAAAGGACATTTGTTTCCGTCAATGTGATAATTCATTCTATATAATAAACTAGCTGACCAGCGCAACTTCGTCTGCGTACCTAAGAGAGAGAGCTGTTTCAGTAATGAATCTTCCTTTAATTTGGAAAGTATTATTTTACGATGAGATATCGCAAAAACAAATTAAAAAATCAGTTCGCTGAGTTCAAATGTTCCGTAGTGAGCCGACCACGCGTCTGAGTTGCGGGGTTATTTTAACATTATGATATTTATCTCCTAAGATGTTTATTGAAATCAAGTGATGTCAAGTACAATTTAGTTTACATTTAAATACTCGTGATTAATAACATATTTATTTGAATAAGGATTAATATTATATTGATAAAATATCTTCGGAAATAATGCATTGATTTCGAACAAATTTTATTACCATAAAAAAGGTTATAGTGAGTCAATCTTAAAAGATAGACATATGCTGTCGCGGACTTTTTTTAGAACTTTTAAAGAGGAACAATTCCCTCATACATGATATTTGTGTAACTTAAGCCGTTTAAGCAGCGCACGCCACGGAAGCTCCCTAAGTTTTTTGCATATTCCGGAATGTATGCAATACATAAGTTTAAAAGACGGGTATCCATGCTGTGACTATTTTATTAATAAAATTTTGCGCCATGATTGTCAGAGACAAGCAAACCTTTCCACTTTAGTAATCTGTGCAAGTTAATAAGCTAAGCCGAACAAGGCAAAACGCGGCCGGTCCTTTCCGCCCGACCGGAGCGTCTGTTGTTTCATTGCGGAAAATAAGTAAATGATGGCAGCAAATAATTATTTCGGGTTTACTCATGGAGGAACCCAATACGGGTAAGTAATTTTGCGTTATATACTTTATAATTTGAGTTTTCTTTATACTTGCCTCAAATCCGTCAATCGATGAGAGCCTTGTGCTGTGATAGTTCGTGCTAATCAAAATGGCGTCTTTGGTGTGTTTTTATTGATCGTGGATAATTTTGCGAAAGAGTTTCAAGATTTGTTTGTAAGATTTGAGTCCGGGTGTGTTCATAGCGCTGCGACGGCTGGCGCCGCTTATGGGGGCCAGACTGGGTACGCAGTAGCCCCCGCGGCTACGGCCGCGACGTACGGCACCCAGCGAGCTGCAGCTACAGGATACGACACCGCCTATCAAGCAGCGGCAGCCACACAAGGTATTTATTTTACTTGTAAGGCTTCTATTTAATATACCTATTTATTTACAAACTCATTTTCATGGCACTAACCGCACTCAATCTGGAATAATGTTTTTCGTGATCTAAATGTCACTGTTCTTTCAGTTCGCTGTAGTATGTAGACCATGATTATTCGTATTAAAATCAATAGTCTAGCTAATCATACCAGGCTAACCTATCTTCGTACCGGCTCAGTTCTTTTATATTTGTGATGATTCATCAACTTAAATATGTAACTGCTGATTTGTGTAATGAGTTTTTAGTTTTGATCTTGGGATCACAATTAGGTTCAATGAACTGTGCTTCTATTTAGTCATCTTCAATCATTTCTAGACTGCTGTTCAGACTTAACATACATATATTTTTTGCCGAATGTCAAGTTGGGTTTCTATTTAGCATGTGAATTAATACTTTGAACATAAATTTCTAAATGTCATTTATATATTTAAGCAATTATTGCCATTGTTTGTTTATCATGAACTCACTAGAGTGGATTGTGACTGGATTTTGTTACTTTTTGTGTATTGCATAGTGCCATTTCTAAAAATATAGATTAGATCTTATAATGTAGGTGTTATATTAGGGTACATTGGGGCAATGCTATATATTTTATCCGCTCAATAAGTGATTGGACTTATTTATACTTTATTAAATTATTAGGTAGGTATAAGTACACTAATGTGCAATTACATTGGAATACAGTATTTTTTTTACACCAAGAACAACAACTTTTGGGTTTGGTAGTGGGCAATCGATACGCGCGGAGTTAAAAGCGTCAATAGGCAGCGGTAACCATACCATACATAACCAACCATTTATCATCATGTGGACTGCATGCTTGTTTGCCACCTTGGCTCTAGAAAAAATAGTTATTTGGATGTGTGGTGTTGTGTATATATCGGAGAGATGAGCGTGTCGTGTGTGTCAGCGGCGCACGCGCACGCGCACGCGGCTGCAGCGGCGGCGTCGGCCTACGATGCCAGCAAGAGCGCCTACTACCAGCAAGCCGCCGCCGCCTACCCCGCGCCCGCGCCGCCGCAGCCGCAGCCCGCCTACGACGCCGCCGCCAAGCCCGCCTACTCCTCCCCCGCCACCTATGCGCAAGTGCAGGTATGCCCGCATGTGACGCTACAAACGCAGACTGATGTTTGTCTGATGATACCTATGACTGAACCTAGGATTAGTGAAAGTTTGTAAGGATGTTTGTTCCTTCTTCGCCCAAAAAACTACAGAATAGAATTGAATGATATTGGCACAGAGCTAGATTCTTAGCTGGATTAACATATAGGATAGGGTTTATCCCAGAAAAAAGCAGTATAGTTTTTTGTCCACCATAAAGCTTTTGGTGTACAAATCATTGTACATAAGCTTAGAAAATTTAATTGGCACAGTTGGGATTCGAGCTTGTTATCTTTGTGTAGCTACTCCTACCACTCTGCCACCATGGCCCAGTGTGAAATTTACCACCAAAAAATATTTAATTTGTTGACAATTGACATATGACAATAAGGAGATTGCATGTGTGCTGTGTAATAGTTTTGTAGACAAAATTTCCTGTTCTTTATAAGTTGTAAAAGATTGTAAAAGAAGTTGTACCACAATCGGCACTTGAATAAGGGTAGTGTATTAATCCTACTTAAGAGCTCATATATGTCTCAAGGTTAGCAGAGAATTATTTGCCCAGATATGAGGCATGAAAAGTTTTAGCTTAGTAATGTTGCTGATGATAGCAATCAATCATGCAGACAGGAAATGTTGAACATTCTTGGTTATCTGCCAGAATCTCAGTTTTTATGTTTGGTGAGGTTGCAATTTTCAATTACCTATTCTTTATGATTCGTTACTGCTCGGGTCATCCTGTAAGATATATGTGCATGTTTATAATAGATTTATCTTGGGTTATAGCACTAATAACCAGATCGGTAATGTAACAAATTGCGAACACTCAAAACAGGCATTCATTCATGTTTTCACTAGACTACAATGCATATCTAGAAGTAGAATAAATTGTTATAGAGGACATTAGCAAGGTGCTATCGTCCTTGAAATAACTGCTATCTAGGTTTAGCAAACGAGGGGATCAATAGAAAACGTATACTATGACGAATTAACTCAATAACAGCGATGAGACACGAGTCGGAGGGTCGCTCGGAAGTCCACTAGTTAACGATAAGGCATCGTCGCAAGAGGAGGCGAGTGTTGTACAGCCGGTGTGGTTGCGCGCTGGGCAGGTGGTGCAGGGCGGCGGGCGCGCGGGCGGCGGCGCCAAGCCCTACGGCGGCGTCTACACGGCCACCACGGCCGCCGCCTCCTACCCCACGCAGGCCTACTCCGCCTCGGCCGCGCACACCGCCAAACGTGGGTCCCTCCTCTACGCACACACGCACACACACACGCACCCGCACACACACACCCTCACACACACTAGACAATATACTTGATAACACTATTTAGATAATCTACAATTGTATACTCTTCTTCGTATTGAAGGTGTCGTGTTTAACGCAGAAACAGCGAACAGAGGCAACACTGCCTATGACACGGCTCTCTACAACGCGGCTACTATGTATGTGGCTCAACAGAACAAGACCGGCGGCGGCGGGTCAGTACTCTATTATACTATTACCAATATTAATTTGATAAATATAATAATAATATATCCTCACGCCTTCCCACAAGGGTCCCCGAACTGGTAGGCAGAGGTATATAGGTAGTACCCACACACCCACATTCCGCCAGAGATATATTTTAGGTGTCAACGTGACGGATGGCGAGTCCCATCGCCGTTACTCGAGCACGACTATACATACGCCATTACAGAATTACTTCTCAGACGTATGCAGATTTCTTCTTGATGTTTTCCTTTACCGTAAAGCTCGTGGTGTGACTAATCACTGTACTTAAGCTAGACAAACTCATTGGTACAGTCGGGATTCGAACTTGCGATCTTTGTGTCGCAGGCAACTACTCTAACCACTCGGCCACCACGGCTCGGCCATAAAGTATACACTTTATGGCCAGCAACGCGCGAGTGTGATCAAGGCGGCGACGTCTTACAAAAAGCAAAAAAAAACAAATGCATTTACTTCGTGAACAGAGTTTTTTGTAAAACAGTTTTTATTTATGTGGTTGTTCATCCATGTGCGTATAATATCAGCGTCACATAAAACATGTTATTCGAATTTATCGTCACGCGAAAAAATATCGCAATGGGAGGTCTTCGACCCGCGATTTGACATCGACTAGAAACTTCATCATGTGATGCCGACTTTTCAACTTTGCGAGCAACAGAAATAAGAATATGTTTAACATATTATGTAGGTAAATTGCGATAACTATTTCGTAAATTGACACACGAGACTAGAGGAAGGATTTGAAACCTTAAAATTTATAAGAATGTGTCAAGTGATGGCGCGGGTTAATTAATCGAGCGAATTGTGTAGCGGCTGGAAGAACTACAACAAGGGCGGCGTGGGCACCGGGCCGCAGCGCAGGACCAAGCCGCCGCCCAAGGCGCAGCAGCTGCACTACTGCGACGTGTGCCGCATCTCCTGCGCCGGCCCGCAGGTACACCTCGCTCCCATACTAGAGGGAATACATTGCGGAAGGGAAGGATGAGGAATAACATCTTTTTTACGCCTAAAGTATATTTAGCTTTCAATGTCATAATGGCGAGTCGACCGCCTTTTTCAAGGGTTTTACTTACTTTATTTCCAATCGCATGTAGGTTATCGGCTCAATGTTTCGGTCGAGTTGTATGGTCGCGGCACAGTAGTGTGCGTGCGAGTGCAAGTGTGCGTTCGTTCGGTGGCAGACGTACAAGGAGCACCTGGAGGGGCAGAAGCACAAGAAGAAGGAGGCGGCCGTGGCGCTGGCGGCGGCGGGCGCGCGAGGCGCGGGCGGAGCCCTGCGCTGCGAGCTCTGTGACGTCACCTGCACCGGCGCCGACGCCTACGCGGCGCACGTGCGCGGCATCAAGCACCAGAAGGTCGTCAAGCTGCACACCATGCTGGGCAAGCCCATCCCCTCCACCGAGCCCACCAAGCTGCCCGCAGGTACACCCCCCCACACACACACCATGCTGGGCAAGCCCATCCCCTCCACCGAGCCCACCAAGCTGCCCGCAGGTACACCCCCCCACACACACACCATGCTGGGCAAGCCCATCCCCTCCACCGAGCCCACCAAGCTGCCCGCAGGTACACCCCCCACACACACACACACCATGCTGGGCAAGCCATAATGTGATAAGGTAACAAGGATTTCTTACCAATGAATAGAACAGGGTAACATGATACTTGTTCCTAAGTAATCACCTATAACCTGCCATTGAACTTGTCAGATGTAGCATATACATGCTACATCTGATTTTACATAATAACCACTAACTGACATATTTGTAAACATACATTACTATAAGCTTATTGTATATATTTATTGTGTAATAATTATGAATCCAATGCGTTCTCCAAATGCTCGTGGTGCATTCGTGGAGAAGGTATTTAGCCGCAACTGTGCTGCCCCCGCCGCGTCGCATCGTCATATCTGTAACCGGACGCGCTAAGCTGATAGATAGATACATTTGATCAAGTCAAATTTTCTCTTATTTCTTAGAAACCAAAGTATTCTGGCACTCGTTACAGATATGGAGTGTGATTAAACATTTGTCGAGCTTTTTCGCGGAATTATAAGATATCGTGACAGCCCTTCAAATGCAGCTTCCAATGGTCGTTAAATTGTTAATCTAGAAATGCCAACGGGCTATGAATAAATTATGGCAACTCCAAAAGCCCATCGGAAACGTATAAGTAGATCCAGTAGTCGGTGACGTAATCGTGAAGGAATACTAAGGAGAAAGTTTGACTTGCATCAGCCAAAAAGTCGGTGGGCGGCGCGGCTCGCATCGCGTTCGTAGCGTGCGGGGGCCTCAGCACCGTCGGCCTCAAGGGCAAGGCCTCGCTCTGCGCAGACCCCAAGGACGAGGACAAGGACGACGACGAGCCCGAGGAGGTGCAGCCCGTGGGCCAGGACTACATCGAGGAGATCCGCGGCGACGACGGCAAGCCGCTCTCCTTCAACTGCAAGCTCTGCGACTGCAAATTCAACGACCCCAACGCCAAGGAGATGCACATGAAGGGCCGCCGCCACCGCCTCCAGTACAAGAAGAAGGTACGCCTCCCCGAAGAACTAGTCTAGTTCGCTTAGGCTTCGACTTACTATGGAGTCAGTCACGTTATGACCGGCTCGAAGGATCAGACTTATAGCGAATACCATTTATAATCAATTTGACGAGAATTTGATAAATATGTGTAATTTTATTAAACTAAACTAGTAAAATTATGGAATTATTTAAAGATGTTATGGTTACGGCAATTCACGAATGCGTGTCGCATAAATGAATGATGGTGAAAGGGTAAAAAAAATTTTTTTTCAACGAGTTTTGGCCTCGAGTATCTTCGAAGCATACAGATATTTATAGAAGCAAATCCAATGATTACTCAGTAAAAGGTTTGAGGTGTGCGTCGAGCCTGGTAGCCGTGCGCGGCTGCCAAGAGCTCCGTACGCCGCATGACGACAAGTGGCGATGAGGACCGGCTGCGGCCGCGGAGGCGGGCGGGGGAGGGCGGCGAGGGGAGGGTGGGCGTGACGAGGCCGGTGTTGCAGGTGCAGCCCGACCTGGAGGTGAAGGTGAAGGCGTCCATGCACCAGCGCAAGCTGGCCGAGGCCAAGGCGCAGCGCTTGCTGGTGCGTGAGGAGCTGTGGGCGCGCCGCCGCATGCATGACGTCAGTCGCACACTTCTACATGTATAGTTTTAGACCCGACTCTTGTGTACGTTTCGGTGCACGATAGAGATCCTTAAAAAAGTTCGCTCAACAGACGTTTACACGTTCTCATTACGTGCGAACGTTTTGCGCGCGCGACACAATTATGACGGATTGAGCGAAGACTATACATGCTGCAGTCGACGAATATGTTTGTTCGTTTAATGTTACCGCAGACGCTTTTATCCAATCGCTAAGTAGTCGAACGTATTGAATGTGCGGTTGGGTGTCTGTGGGGCGGGCGGCACTGAGCAGGCTGTGTGTGCAGGGCCTGGAGGAGGACGAGCGCCTGTACTGGGAGGCCGGCGACGGCTGGTGGGGCCGCGCGCCCGGCCCGCCGCCGCACCTGCACCACCACGTACGTGACACACACACACACATACTGGGAGACCGGCTGAATTGCTCAGATTTTTTAATAATATACTAACTCATACGTGAGTCTAGACGAACTTGTCGGATGTTTGTGGTATTTGAAACCTAGAAATGTAACGTGGTGATCGTTGTGTCGTTGTGTGGTTGCGATGGTGCAGCGTGTCAGTCGTGTGCAGGCCATGGGCATGGGCTACGGCGCGCTGGGGCGGCGGCCCGAGACGTCGGACGACAGGCACGTGGCCGCCAAGCACGCCGCCATCTTCCCCACCGACGCGCAGCTGCTGGACATCCAGCGCGCCGTGTCGCACACCGAGCGCGCGCTCAAGGCGCTCTCCGACGCGCTCGCCGCGCAGGCCAAGCCCAAGGTAGCCCACCTCCCCCCACCCCTCCCCCGCCTCCCCCCCACGCGCAGCCGCTGGACTTATATCTCTTTTCCGTATATGTAGCTCGGTCGAGTGTTGTAGTTTTCTTATTTGTAACCTTGTTCCTATTCTAATCAGATAATTCTTAAATTCATCAGGCTCAAGTGGCAGGCAAGCCGCCGAATACGGACAAGAAAGACGACAAGCCCGAAGGGAAAGAGGACGGGCGTGATAATCAACTGTAAGTATGCGCCGCATTCGCGGGGCGCGTGCGGGGCGGGCGGGGCGCTAAGGCGGGGGCGGGCTGCAGGTTCTCGTTCCTGGGCGAGGGCGAGGGCGGCGCCGAGGGCGTGCGCGCGCTCAAGGGCGTGATGCGCGTGGGGCTGCTGGCCAAGCAGCTGCTGCTGCGGGGCGACCGCGCCGTGCGCCTCGTGGTGCTGTGCCACGACCGCCCCACCGTCACGCTGCTCAAGCGGGTGGCCGCCGACCTGCCCGCGCACCTCGCCAAGGTCAAGGTCAGTCGGAACACATTAACACCGCACCGGACGCTGAGAACGTTGCCCCGGGGCTCGCCCGGCAGTGTGAGTGTGCGTGCGCAGGGCCCGGGCGAGGAGCCGCGCTACCGCGTGGAGCTGCAGGCGGCCGAGGGCGCCGTGCTGGTGGCCGACGGCAACTGCAGCGTGCGAGTGTCGCTCACCTCCGCCGTCATGCGCGAGCCGCAAGGTACTCCCCCCGCCCCACCCCCCCCACGCACACACACCCCCCCCACACACACGCGGCCGCGCACGGAGACGCAACCAATTTCACCAGCCGACTCCAATGCCGCTGGTCCCGTCGCCTGCCGCCCCGCTTCTTGTCTCCTGTCAGTCCCGGCACGAATTGACAGAGTGAGTAAAGTAACCTGTGACACTGTTACCGCTAGTGTAACGAATTATATGGTGTACGCCCGGCCCGGATACGAAAGTATAATATCGAACGTTTGTCTATGTTCGAAGAGGACCAGTGGTTTTGGATAGTCGTGAAATTACGAATATTTATTTGATTAGCCGTACTCTCCCCTCGATACCTGGCTGTGTGTATTCGCGACATTGTTCCGTCATCGCCCGAGTTGAAATTGGTTGCCGAGCTCTCCACTGATGCCCGCAAACTCGACGAACTCTCAGAACAAACTATGTACCGCTTGGAATTAATGTATGCAATATAACGCAATAGTGTATTTCTTAGCTGAGCTACCTGACTTGTTGCCTGCATCCGATGTTCAAACGTGTCTAGAAGAGATAATTTGTTCAAAGTGTACCCGGCCGGCCGCCGCCGGCGCTGTGTTGACGCTTATTTTTAGGTGTGCGTAGGATACACTGCGAGAATAAAAGGATTTTTGATCATCTCCCACGATATATCACAGCGCCTTGCCTCCGCAGTGGTATATTGCTGTCTACTGAAACGGAGCAAACATTATATATTTAAACTGTCATGTTGTTACCTTATCTATTTATCATTGTTCGTTCAATTGTTAGTTTTGACAAGGATAAAGTTCTAACGAGAATATAATTGAACCCCTATATACGTAGGGATAGACGTGCGCTTGACACGATGGACGGCTCGGCGTAAGCGAACAATGAATGGAGTCGCACGTCTATCTAGTACATGCGGCGTTGGCTCGCGATGTGATCGTTGCAGCGCTTACGATCGCACCGCAAGCGATAACGCCGCGATAGGGTTGCTATTGCTGGCTATAGATAGGGTCTTGTCATGTTTGCCCCGTTTTCGTCGATGTTTTGATGGTCAAACACCCTTTGTGTTGTCGCTAGAGGGTGGCGACATAAAGCGAGACGACAAGGATGTGCTCCCGCGGCAGAAGTGTTTGGACGCGCTGGCAGCCCTACGGCACGCCAAGTGGTTCCAGGTACATTCGCCCACATATAGCTGCGTGTGCGCACTCCACACCACCTACTGCTGTACTACTGTACTACTGTACTATTGCCTTCGCCTTCTCGGCGCCTAACGGGTTACACTAATCACTCTAATTGTAGACTTGCTTTTAATCTTGTTTCCTTGCGGGAGTGCGCACGTTTTATTTTAGTCACATGTTTGTTTTCTACTTTGTTTTGTTTTTACCATATAAAAATAGCCCCCTTGATAATGAATTGCAAGTTTGAACAATTGACTGAAACTCCCATGAACATGTGGCTACAAGTGGTCGTCGAATCGTGACCCAATCTGCGTTTCCTGGCACTGTGCGTAGCCGACTGTGGGAGAGGGTGTGTCGAGTAGCTATACGGAAACGCAGTTTATGCGTGAGCCCCGCCCGCCCTCGGCGAGCGCGGGCGGGGCTGTAACTGTGGGGCTGCGCAGGCTAGGGCGGCGAGCCTGCAGTCGTGCGTGCTCATCATCCGCATCATGAGGGACCTCTGCCGCCGCATCCCCAACTGGACGCCACTCAACCCCTACGTGAGTAAACACAGCTATTACATATTGATAAGAAAGGTAGGCCGGAATGGGTTTCGGAGTTGCAGCTGCCCGGCCGGAGCAGGGCCTAGGTAGTGGCGGGGCGTATAATGCGGTGGGCTCGTGCTCAGGCCATGGAGCTGCTGGTGGCGGGCGTGATGCAGTCGGCGGGCGCGGCGCTGTCGCCGGGCGAGGCGCTGCGCCGCGTCATGGAGGCCGTGGCCGGCGGTCTGCTGCTCGACCTGGGCCCCGGCCTGCGCGACCCCTGCGAGAAGGACCTCGTCGTACGTACCGCACCTACACCTACACCACCATACACTATATACACGCTTGTGGAGCGCTCTCCTCTTTCTGCCTATGTATCTATCTACAATTCTTATGACAGAAACGATCTAAACCACAAAGCGTTGCGCGTGCGTTTCGGTTTAAAGTAATTGAGTATTCTTATTCCGAGTAGTTTGTATTTTACTTGATAGAATTACAGAGTGATAGTGTAAAAAAGATTTCTTTTGATTTCGCTTGAACCGTGTCGTTACATTATCTAAATTGCATGCCATTAATCGATCGCATATTGTCATAATTTTCAGGATGCACTCGGAAATTTGCCGCCACAGAAACGCGAAGATCTGACCGCTTCCGCCCAACAGTTCCTGAGACAGATTGCTTTTAGGCAAATTCACAAGGTATACAATACATATACGTCGTTACCGATCGATCGGGGAGTGTGACGCGCGGTGGTTGTATACTGCACATGCTGCACATGCTGTAGGTACTGGACATGGAGCCGCTGCCCAAGCTGAAGCACGCGGCGGGCGGCTGGAAGTTCCCGCGCAAGCGCCGGCGCTCCAACACCGACCCCGAGCCCGACCAGCCCAACGGTCAGTGCGCCGCATATATTGTTGCTGCTCCTTTGGACACTTAAACTTCATCTATCTATTTAAGAAAACTGCTTTAAATTCCGTCACATTGGACTACGGTACAGAATTTAAGAAGATATCTCTACACGCGTACAAGTTTGATACTGTGTACAAATGCTCTTTCGCGATAAAATGATGACACTCGATGACGAGTCGTAGCGGTCGTTGAGCGGCGGCTGGCGCACGCGGACTTCGAGTTATTCGGAACCGTGTCGCGCCGGTCCTCGCCAGCGGCCGCGATGACGACGAGGCGGGCTGATCCTACGCTCGGGCCGATGCTCCCGGCTGCTGGTGGGAGCCTTGGGTTGATTCGCTGTTTGCTTGCAGGCGAGGGCAAGGTCGTGAAGACTGAGGAGAAGATGGACGCCTCGGAGAATAGCGCCGCGGCCAAGAAGTAATCTCTCGCCTATCACGTGGCGGAACTCTCTCATTCCCTTCACCGCAACTAGCTCGAAGCTGTGCTGAGACGAATAAGAGGACGAGTCGACATTCGGTGGTCACACGGTGAAGGAAATAGAGCTCCTCGACTACCCTCACTATCTATTACGTTCGTTACTGTGTGTGTGAGATTTAAATCAATTCCGTTATTTTGTATAATATTTCGTGAACGATTATACAAAATATTTTTGGTCACGCAACTTTATATTTTATAATTCGTGATGATCTGTCCAAAATTTAACACAAACAAAGTTAGAGGTACGCGATACGATGTAGCGTTTTAATCTAGTTAGTTAGCTTAGAGTTTATTCTATATTTGTAACTTAGGCTTAGGGAGTGTGATCGTGGGACGGCGCGACCGTCCGACGGAGTGCATAGCTGGGTGTGACCTGTGACCGCGGTTGGAATCGTAAGGATTGGATATATTATTATCTAGTTAGGTGCAGTATTGTACTAGGTTACACTATTTTTTACTTTGTTTGATGTTTAGTTCCTTCCAATACTGCTACACGTAGCAGTTTTTTTATTATAATGTTGCCTACTGTATACATCGCGTGTATATCTGAAAAATGTATCTGTCTGTTCACAAAGAGCAGCCTATCAGTGACCATCACGTCTTATCCGACTGTTGTAATAGTGCCCACCATTATATTGTTTGAACCATCCACTTCGTATAATCTGATATACCATGGCCGACTCCGCGAGGTTGGTGTCGCCTCGCTCCATAAAACCGGTTCGTTGACAAACTAACCTACGTGTTATGGCAATGTTGATAAATTGATTTAGATGTGATGTCTTAAGTATATTTTATTTATTAGAACCTTTATTTAGACTGGAGTTAAACAATAAAAGTGATCTTAAAATGTACGTTTATTTGGCCAACCAAAGGGAAGAGGAGAGATGCCAAGTCACACGTTTCTCGTTCTCGACATCCCTATTCTCTTCTTTGGAGTCCTCTAAGAGTTCTGGGTGTAACTGCGTTCCCAATATTAACTGTAATTCGGAGGTTTGTCAATAAAGACTATGACAACATATATTTTTCTTTTAATTGTACGGTCCTTGATCATTCACCGCTTTTCTAACCCTTCCCCTCCGGAGGTTGTCCTTTCTCAATCTTCAAGTCTGTCCCAAAGTTTTAAGTAGGTAGATGCGCAGAGTAAATAAAACGCAATGTTGGCAGTTTGTATAATATTTTAACTATTACAGAATATTTTCTTTACAATAATTTCTTTGTACAACGATGAAGGATTAAAACCCACTATGTTCAATAAAATAAAATGCAACACAAAGCAAAACTTGTCAAAAAGCGACAAAATATTGTTATAAAACAATCAAGTGAGTCGTCTGGCCGCGGAGAGTTGTGATTATCGAAAAGTTCATGAACATTGAAATTCGTAGGACATAGAAATTTTGCTACAAATTGCATTTTATATATTTGAACTCAATTTTGGAAACGAATTATACATTGTATAAACGAGTTGAAAACCTATCGAATGTATACACATCAAATTCATAAACTGATTCTTCGCAATCATAAGTATGTAGGACGTTGCGTTCAGGTTACTGCAGATTCGATGAAACAATTTACAATTATTTATTATTATGTAGGTAGAGTATTTACAATGAAGTGTCCAGTCAGATTGAGGTTAGGACACATTCATCTCAATTACAAAACAGCTAAATTTAAACGATAAAACATGTCGCTTAGTTAACATCAGTATAATTTGGTATGTAGTGACTTGTCACGGTTATATTCTGATAGTGGAAATACAAACAAATGCATTGAAAAATTATAATAAGAACAGGTGAACCAGCTCCACTTGTTTTAACAAACAATTTAAGTCCATGATTTGAATACATCTTTGCTCACACAAGTTATATCAAAATATTGGAAGCAAAGGGTTAAACGGCATCTTCAAAACAAAGTTTTGCTCGAAAACTTTACTTGAGTAATACCTGGCTTGTAGGAGTTCTTGTTACAATCTAGTTGGGGTTGGACGAGGTACAGAACTACGCCACAGTATTTTAAGTTACAGGGCTACTTAAGGATTCACCATTAATAAAATGAGTGCCGATAAGCGTGGTACAGTCTCAAACGAAATAAACTCAAAGATTCATTATTAAAACATCCGCGAGATATTTTATTGTAATGTCATAAATACACAAATAAAATTTTTATGAATTATAAATACCTATCTTAAAAGTAGCCCTGCACACTAACGGGCGCACATTTTTCAGATAGTTTGACTGGTCCGATAGTCATAATATACATACATATAATATACTGTTTTTTTTTTTTTTGTTTTTGTATTTTTTATTTTTAACTTTTTTTGGGTTTTCTAAATATTTTATAATTTATATTTTTTTGGTGTCGGCTTTATATATAAAGTATTTTTTATATCTTTTTCGAAAATTAACAGTATTTTTTGGAGACACTTTAGTTATTAATCTAAACTAATCAGTTTATCTTAAAGATAATTTGTTTTTTTATTTATTTAAAATTATTTATTGTACTTTACCATTCAGCGCGGCCAAGTGGCTCTTATGTAAAATTATTATAAAACTTACGACGCTCTACAAAACGACCGGGCGTTGCGTCACACGCGAATGGGGACTGGCGGGCGACGCTCAGGCGGCGGCAAACGAACATGACAAAACTTAACAAGTCGCGTTAGCAATAACATCATAACAACACGCGGCGGCATCAATTAAACATATTGGGTAGATGCCACGAGCCCGCGACACTGTGTCACGACATACACTAGATAAATTCACTAACAACAAACATACAAAACTCGAACGTAAAACATAGTTCATAAATCATGAAATGGTTGGAGATAATTTCATGTGAGGTTAGCTGATTTGTAATGACTTAGTACGAGTATTACTGAATATATTTTAACCTGCTTTATATAATGGCTTCCAAAGTGACAGTGCACTACAGAATCCCCGCACGTGGCGTAGGCAACTAAATTCATACAATCTTTGACTATTTAAAAGATATGCACACTTAACCTAACCTAACGTTTGATATAGGGAATTCTGCAGGAATCATTAACTGCCGTGTAAATAATTAGGCTGAGCCTGCATGAGTCTCATATTGTGTCTTAGGCAAGTGCCTAAGACACAATATGTAATATAAGTAGATTATACTAGGTAGGCACTATTGTTCAATCAATATTAAACGGTAAAAATATTTGTCTAGCTTTTTACGTATTTAACTAATTGAACATTACTTTGAGCTAATCGAAAATACAACAGGTTCATATGCAGACAATTGTATTTAGCACCATACCGTATAATCTAGCTCTAGGAGACACTAGCAAGCACTAAGCATACACGACGCGAACATAGCACCCAATTGGTAAATATACAAATATTATGTGCAACGCGAGCTCGAACCTAGGACGTATCCATAAAAATACTAACGGAACAACAACTAACTTTAATACATTACAATTAGGTCTCAATTCTCTCGCTAAATTATTGTTCAGCTAAAATTAGCGTTAATAGCACCTTGGTTATAAAATAAAAAAACACCCAACCGTTTCATATACACTATATGTAAATAAATGTGTGCCACACCTCGCAGTCTATCACAGGGATTATCCACGCACACCACCCCGAGTAGCAGCCCCACACTGCGTCGCTTGACCTGGTCAACACGCCTCGCATACAATTGGCAAGCTCTCACACACACCTATCAATCATATTTTTTTGTCATTTACCCTTTCCTCAGCACAAAAATACTATTTACATAAAAATGTACACGGCACTAAACAAATACTCATGTTTGTCTTCGCTTGCTTATTATGAACACGTTAAATAACTTATAAACAATAAATATTAATAAAAAGGACGCTTCGTGTGAGGCGGCGCTCTAGCTTTATGGCTTCAATATTTATTATAACATATGTATATATATTGTGTTCGCACATCCTTCATATGAAAACACCTTCACAACGCGCTCACTCAAACTGCTCGCGCGCGATGGGACAACATTAATGAACCTGCATGCCATCATATGACACTAGGCCGATACAAGCAGAGTTCATAACACGAGGATAATACATAATAATAATAACATTTGAAACGGCTCAGTCTTGTTGTAACTGCACTCTTCAATAATATCATGCGTTTGGCAGCATTTCGTTTCCATCTGTCGTACTAATAGCGCTGTTTCGTTTCAATGCATATATTGTACATCGTTGTCTCCCTCGCACTCCCCAACCTTTTCCTTGTAACGTTTAGACAATTACAATCAGAGAATTTCCAATGTTTTAAAATGGGTTTATGATATTATTCAACCACATTTTTCAGTTTGGGAAATTGCTTTTTAAAGTAATCATCTAAAATCGTGAGGCAGTTATTTGACTACCTTTAGATCCGATATTAGAAACCCAGGCACCTCACAATGTGCAGTGCAACGGTTCAACAGAGGGAGAACTATATTCTAACTTAAAGTAATTATACACAGATGATATATTATGTGTCTATATCCAATCTAGAACGACACGGTCTGATGTACATTGTATGCATTGAAACGAGCCAGTTTTGTGTATATCAATATTCGACCGCCCCCAGATGCGCCGCGAGCACTCGCGCAGCCCCAGACAACCCCGCCTCACCCCTCCCCCCTCCCGCCTCCCCCCTCCCCCCACACACGAGCCCTCTCCCACAACAACCCACCGACGAGCGCGGCCGTCCTCGCGGCGCATCCGCAAGCAGTCGTACTATCAAACGCTATAAACACGATATACAATCTAAAACAAACAATAACTAGACAATATGACACTATGGAACGTGTAAACATATAATTTTACATAGTGACATTTGTTCTAAATATAACATAACATATAATATATTATATAAGACGAGTAACGAACGAGCGCTATATGGCGTGGTCCCTCGACGCGCGCACCTCGCGGCCTGGAGTGGGTCCCTCGCCGCCGGCTTCTGGCCGCCTCCTGGCCGTCTACAGGCCACCTACAGGCCGGCGGGCCAGCGCTCGCGGAGAGGGGGGTGGGACACGATCACCGGACTGACAATTTGGACGAGGCTTCGCTCTACGAGGGATCGCACACGCACTCGCGCCGGAACATCAATGAGGCGACACGCGCGGTTGGATGCCCTCGCGGGGGCGGCGGGGGCGGCGGGGAGCGGGGCGGGCGGGGCGCGTCACCGCGGCGGCTGCGGCCAGGCGTCGCGCAGGCGCAGCGAGCGCGCCAGGCGGCGGTGCGCGTCGCGGAAGGCGGCCACGATGCGCGCGAAGCTGGCGGCGTCGTACACCGAGCGCGCCGTGTTGGTGAGGTCGAAGGGCTCCTCCACGCACACCAGCTTCCACTGGTGCGGGTCGTTCTTGGCGGCGCGCGCGGCGCGGCACTCGCCCACGGGCACGCGCGCCGCCAGACGCACCGACGCCGCGCAGCGCGCGTACGGGAACTCCGCGTAGTAGCGCAGCAGCTGCGCCCACAGCTCGCCCAGCGGCGCGCGGTTGGGACCCGCCCCCGCCCCCGCGCCCGCCCCCAGCCCCGCGCCCGCCCCCCGCAGGCCCGCGCCCGCCGCCGGCAGCACGGCCGGCTGCGCGCCGCCTGCACACGCGGCACACACTGTACACACCCGCCCACACACTCACGCCACCCGATCACACTACAGCACCGCACCCGCTCACACTCACGCCACCCGATCACACTACAGCACCGCACCCGCTCACACTCACGCCACCCGATCACACTACAGCACCGCACCCGCTCACACTCACGTCACCCGATCACAATACAGCACCGCACCTGCTCACATTCACGCCACCAGATCACACTACAGCACCGCACCTGCTCACACTCACGTCACCCGATCACACTACAGCGCCGCACCTGCTCACACTCACGCCACCCGATCACAATACAGCACCGCACCTGCTCACATTCACGCCACCAGATCACACTACAGCACCGCACCTGCTCACACTCACGTCACCCGATCACAATACAGCACCGCACCTGCTCACATTCACGCCACCAGATCACACTACAGCACCGCACCTGCTCACACTCACGCCACCAGATCACACTACAGCACCGCACCTGCTCACACTCACGCCACCCGACCACACTACAGCAGCGCACCTGCTCACATTCACGCCACCAGATCACACTACAGCACCGCACCCGCTCACACTCACGCCACTCGATCACACTACAGCACACCACCTGCTCACACTCACACCACCCGATCGCACTACAGCAGCGCACCTGCTCACATTCACGCCACCAGATCACACTACAGCACCGCACCTGCTCACACTCACGCCAACAGATCACACTACAGCACTCACATATATATCCCGCATGCTCGCAAGCATTCCCTTCGTTCACAAGTTCCACCCCACACATAATCGCACGCATCTTAACTTATTCATATTACCCACATTTCACAGAGATAAGGTGCCGCAAAAATCACGACTTATATAACTTTACTAGCTGTCCCGCCCAGCTTCGCCTGGGTGAAATAGTAAACAAAAAGACGTTTTTAAACTATTGCTTCCCCTATGTTGAAAAACGTGTTTTTTTTTAAGTTGTGTTTCATAAAACCCTTTCTTAGCTGACCTCTACACCGCGTAAGGAATACTCCTACCAAATTTCAAGTCAATCGGCCTTATAGTTCCAGAGATTTCGTGATGAGTCAGTTCACAAATGGGATCTCCTATATATATATATATATATATATATATATATATAGATTAACTCGATAAGCTAGAATTGTAAAATTATCGATATCCAGATTTCGTGAACGTAACATAAAAGACTATGAGTAAGATTATTTGCGGCACATTTCAAACGCTATAAATATGTAATATAGTACTCACATTGGAGGAAGTGTATGACCATGAGTGTGAGCGAGTAGGAAGACAGCGTGCGCTGGCGGGCGTCGTTGATGTCGTGCGCCTGCGCCCACAGCTTGGTCAGCGCCACCAGCGGCCGCACGCGCCAGTCCACTGCGCACACACACGTTACACGCGGCCCTACTAGCCCTAACGTTGGTGGCGAGCGCCTGCGCCCACAGCTTGGTCAGCGCCACCAGCGGCCGCACGCGCCAGTCCACTGCGCACACACACGTTACACGCGGCCCTACTAGCCCTAACGTTGGTGGCGAGCGCCTGCGCCCACAGCTTGGTCAGCGCCACCAGCGGCCGCACGCGCCAGTCCACTGCGCACACACACGTTACACGCGGCCCTACTAGCCCTAACGTTGGTGGCGAGCGCCTGCGCCCACAGCTTGGTCAGCGCCACCAGCGGCCGCACGCGCCAGTCCACTGCGCACACACACGTTACACGCGGCCCTACTAGCCCTAACGTTGGTGGCGAGCGCCTGCGCCCACAGCTTGGTCAGCGCCACCAGCGGCCGCACGCGCCAGTCCACTGCGCACACACACGTTACACGCGGCCCTACTAGCCCTAACGTTGGTGGCGAGCGCCTGCGCCCACAGCTTGGTCAGCGCCACCAGCGGCCGCACGCGCCAGTCCACTGCGCACACACACGTTACACGCGGCCCTACTAGCCCTAACGTTGGTGGCGAGCGCCTGCGCCCACAGCTTGGTCAGCGCCACCAGCGGCCGCACGCGCCAGTCCACTGCGCACACACACGTTACACGCGGCCCTACTAGCCCTAACGTTGATGGCGAGCGCCTGCGCCCACAGCTTGGTCAGCGCCACCAGCGGCCGCACGCGCCAGTCCACTGCGCACACACACGTTACACGCGGCCCTACTAGCCCTAACGTTGGTGGCGAGCGCCTGCGCCCACAGCTTGGTCAGCGCCACCAGCGGCCGCACGCGCCAGTCCACTGCGCACACACACGTTACACGCGGCCCTACTAGCCCTAACGTTGGTGGCGAGCGCCTGCGCCCACAGCTTGGTCAGCGCCACCAGCGGCCGCACGCGCCAGTCCACTGCGCACACACACGTTACACGCGGCCCTACTAGCCCTAACGTTGGTGGCGAGCGCCTGCGCCCACAGCTTGGTCAGCGCCACCAGCGGCCGCACGCGCCAGTCCACTGCGCACACACACGTTACACGCGGCCCTACTAGCCCTAACGTTGATGGCGAGCGCCTGCGCCCACAGCTTGGTCAGCGCCACCAGCGGCCGCACGCGCCAGTCCACTGCGCACACACACGTTACACGCGGCCCTACTAGCCCTAACGTTGGTGGCGAGCGCCTGCGCCCACAGCTTGGTCAGCGCCACCAGCGGCCGCACGCGCCAGTCCACTGCGCACACACACGTTACACGCGGCCCTACTAGCCCTAACGTTGGTGGCGAGCGCCTGCGCCCACAGCTTGGTCAGCGCCACCAGCCACAAACTTATTGATCTAGAGGTGTAACTAACAATACGTTGTCGATACCGCGTACCTTCCTACAAAATGGCCGCAGATTGACACAGACAGATAGTAACTATATTTAGATGGCACGGGGTTATGACATAACGCTTCTGAATGACGAATAAAACCGGCACAACTGTAATGGAAGAGGCGTCAAATGGAGCTATATAGTCTACCTATGGAACCAACAATAATAAAAGTAATAAAATGCTATGTACTTACGCCTGGAGAACCAGTGCAGAAGGTTGGTGTTCCGGATGCCCACCACGTTGTTGCAGTTGAGGTCCACTTGCAGGCCGTTGCGCGCGTCGCGGAACTTCAGGATCGGCACTTTCGCTTGGATCAACTCGGCATCTATAAACGTAACCATCTGTTCATATAACGGCACACACGCCTAAACGTTAAAGCGTGTCGAGTGTTGGTCAGCGAGTCAGTGAGAGTAGGTGTGCATTGGGGATAGTCCCCCTTGCACTCATGCACACCCCAGAGACAGCGGTACAAAGATCCACACACGATAGCGGTGGTGGTAGAAACTGGACCGGTCTGCTCTTATATTGCAAGTACTGCAATTTGCATCAGTAGAAATTGCCAGTGCCCTATTTACAAACGATCTGTGCCTGCGGTAAATTCAATTTCATTGGTATTCTATGGTTCTGGAGTACAATACCAATATCCTATTAAGTCCATCCACCTAATAATCTCTTTGTCAAATTTCATCCAAGTCAGTTTAGTCGTCGTTGTTGCGTGAAAGAGGAACAACTCACAAATTTTCGCTTTTATAATATTAGAAGGACGTATTGGACATGAATGGGGAGTGTGTGGGTGTGTGGGTGTGTGGACACTGACCGGGGTCGAAGCTCTTGATGTATCCGAGTATGTAGTTGAGGTGCAGCAGCGCGTGCGCGCGCGGCTCCACGTGCTCGGGCGGGCGCACGAACAGGCACAGGTCCATGTCCGACGAGTCCAGCCCGAAGCCCGACATGGTCGACCCCACCACGTACAGCCCGTAGCGCGGGAATATCGACTGCCGGACATACGCTGCCGATCACACCTCTGCCACGACTGCACCACTGCAAGTTGGCTGGCCACGACCTTAGATGCCTTAACGTACCTTAATGGTAATATATAAGTATCTCCACAGGTTCATCTTTTTCCTAAACGTCTCTTCGGTCTGTTGTGACTTGACAAACTTGTCCCATATCTCCTGCGAGAGCGTGTCCCATTTAGAACCTTCAAAAACAAAGATACAGAATAAAATAAATGTCACTTTTGTACGTATATTTAAATAACCATAAAAAGGTAGATGGAGTCAAGAAGAGAGAAAACTAAACTCCTAGTATATTAACACGATCATATTTCTCTCGTAACATATTCTAGGTAGGTATTTCATCCAACATTAATAGAAAAAAAGCGAATTGCTTGGTAAAGAGGCATAATATGAAGAAATCGCTCGTTCATAATCAATAATCGCGGGGAGCAAAGCTAGTAGGTCCCACTAGCAAATACACGAAGCAAAGTATTTGCGTATTAAGACGGCGTCATTTTCACGTCAAAACATCGTCGAGCCCAAAAGCGCTAAACCCTGAATATGATAAAGACTGACAGGCGACGTACATGTAGTGTGATAGAGGTATACTGACCGTTGAGCAAGTCGTCGGGCGTGTACTTGACCTGGAAGGGGTACGAGGAGTTGAGGTACCGGTCGGGGCGCGGCGGGCGCGTCTCGCGCCTATGCCGGCCGCGCCACTCGCGGCCCGCGCCCTCCGCGCCTGAGCTACCTGCCCAACACCACCAGTTGACAACACGCCTCATGTACTAGTACACCTACTAACTAGGCCACGCGATTTAACCGCTTAAATAACAAAATTACATTATTAAAGGGGGTAATATTCAATCCGAAACCTGGTTTTTATGAGCTCTTTATTTCAGAAACTATTAAGAAACGAGACAAATAAATACGTAGTTAGATTCTACATATATGACTTTATCGTTACAGCAGATATTTATGCCAAAATAAGGTACCTAATAAAATTGACAATTTAAAAAGTATTGACTTAATTTCATTAGCTTCATATTTGAGCAACTGTCCATTTTCTGAGACACCTGTATACATATGATATTATACACTTCTCATCAGAAAAATCGATACACTTTGCAAGTTTATGTTTTGTAAGGAATATCATAAATATGTGTATATTTAGGAATATATGACAAATGTCGTTTAATAGTGAATAATACCACATATTCATTCTGATACTCCTTACAAAACATAACCTTGCAAGGTGTTTCCTTTTCTGATGAGAAGTGTATTTAATGCACTCGCAAACTACCTACTTACAGTTCATTAAGATGCAATAGATAAGAATAAAATAAAAACGGAATTTTATAATAAGATTTGCTAAAACACTTCGTACCCCAGTCCCGCCAGTAAAAGTGGCGATGTTGCTTGGCCTTTGGCAGGTGGGTAGTGAGTCTGGGCTCTGAGGTTATCCTCGGTAGGGACACATTGTGGCTATGGGTTCAATCCTCGCCCTTACCTAACATTTATGTGAGCATATTTGTTTGTTCTACGACTGGGTATTTATTGTTTCTGTTAGATTCATAGGTAATATTATAGCTGCTAATGTCAGTCTGTCTTTTACGGTTAAAAGGATTTTGATGAAACGGGAGGGATATAGGCATTTATTTTGCCTGTAAAGCCTTCAGCTAGTAAATTTTACATCTGCAGCCGACACAGTACACGCTCTGTCTAGCTAGGGTATTGACCCCCGGCTTTGTTTGAGATGTCGAAAGTATTACAATTAAGAATTAGCACAATGATATACAATTTAGTTATTTATGTAAATAAATTCTTGACGTGTCGGCCGGTTGCTCTTTAAGAGAGCTGAACCAGTGAGTTTTTTTTTTTACTTAAGTACAGTGATTAGTCACACCACGAGCTTTACGGTAAAGGAAAACATCGAGAGGAAACCTGCATATCTTAAAAATAAATTTAAAGACGTATGTATTGTCGTACTTGAATTACGGCGATCGGCTCTCCATCTGTCACGATGGCACCTAAAATATATCTCTGTCGGATGTGTTGGGTTACTATCTATACACCTCTAACTACCACTTCGGGACCCTTAAGGGAAGGCGTGCGGATTTATTACCATTATCACAATAGCCCAATTTTGTTTCCCACGTGTGTCTGTCTGTCTGAACGCGATGATAAAAACGGCTGTACGGTTTTGATACAGTTTTCAACGTCAGGTATATATAAGGAAGCTTCACATACAATATACATATATTAATGGCGCTTTCCAACCATGGCCGGTGGGTTGCAAGAAGTATTTAAAATACGTAACTGATTTTTTCGAATTCAGCTCTTAAGGACTCTTAATATATATATATTATGAGATATTATATATACCTACATACATAATTCCTCGAATTCAGGAAAAAGAAAAGAAAATAAACAATAATATCTCCGACAAATATTAGGCCGAGTGAAAAATAAGGTAGGTAAATTCTAGTTTAAACTACATAATATCTTCGTGGCCTAAACGATGTCGATGAGTTAGGTTCCTTGAAGTTACCTTTGCTTCAATAGAGAAGAGTTTTTTTTTTTTGGTTTTTATACCAAAAGAGTGGCAAACAAGCATATGGTCCACCTGATGGGAATGGGTTTCCGTAGCCTATATGCTCACGATACTGAAATATCACTTGCGCGTTGCCACTCTGCGTTCGGAGAGTTATAGGTACTGCGTAGGCAGCATAATGGGACTAATCCTTATTCACCGCGCAGGGACACAACATAAAAAAATGTGTTATTTGGCTACGGGCTTCTATAAGGTGGAGGTTCTGCCCCAGCCGGGCAGCTTCAAATTCCTAACCCCACCTATCGATAGCTTTAACTAACAAATGTGTATATCTTTACAAGTGGCATGTACCACACAAAATCTCTGGTGTGTGACAGCCATCTATTTACTTTATCTCAAGCGCCGGCTCGAGGCCAAATCGCTTAGATATTATTTGTACCCGCTTATCAATTGTTCAGGCCCTAAACACACGCGCACGCAACAATACGCCTTATGTAACGTTGTTATTGTGCTTATATCCTATATGTTATTTAACTACATATTTGCGTATGGTTCAAAGTTACTGACTGACAATTTAAAAACTATTTCATCAAACATTTTTCATAACAATATTTTTAAGGCACGTTGCAATCAACTTTATCTTTATGACAGCTACACTATATAATAATTAATACTTAATCTTACTTAACTAATAAATAAAGCTGTAGAGTTTGAAGGCGCTAATGGATGGCGCGAAGGATCTTATGAATTACGGGTTCGAATTAAAAATCCTGTTTTTGATAGCCCATTTATTTAAAGAGGCTATCCTACAAAACCTACTAACATTTTTTTATGAGTATGTGTAGATGTGTGTTACTCTGTATTTGTCACGCAGAAAAAGCGAAACAATTTAGGGTATATCTTCACGACATAAGGGTCCCCGAAGAACCGACCCGACCGAAGTACAAAAGCACCCATTTAGTTAGGTTAGGTATTGTAAGCGCTTATAGTCTATGGTACCCATTAACCCTCAGATGAGCTTTTTGATTGTTTACCACTTTTGAGTTTCGTTTCGAAAGCTCGAATCCCCACTACCAATAAGTTTTTCTGAGCTTAAGTATAGTGATTAGTCACACCACGAGTTTTACGGTGAAGGAAAACATCGAAAGGAAACCTGCATACGTTAAGAAGCAATTCAAAGGCGTATGTAAAGTCGTGCTTGAGTAACGGCGATGGACTCGCCATCTGTCACAATGGCACCTGGCACCGGCACCATTAGAATATATCACCGGCGGAAAACGAGTGTGGGTACCACCTGCACACCTCTGCCTACCTCTTTGGGGGACCCTTGTGGGAAAATATATAAATAATAAGGATCAAATTAAATATGTCAGCATAACATTATACAGAGGAACGGTAGATTGCAAGTCCCCGTTTGATATTATCCAGGACAACTAAAAGCTGGAATGATCTCTTAGTGGGAGGGTATGAAGATATGAAGATTTATCAATGAAAGTATTGATGAAATCCAATATAAAAACACTGC
Source organism: Drepana falcataria (assembly GCA_945859725.1). NCBI lineage: Eukaryota > Metazoa > Arthropoda > Insecta > Lepidoptera > Drepanidae > Drepana > Drepana falcataria. The sequence continues at coordinate 611,837 of OX243937.1, forward strand.
CTCTTTCCTGGACAATTTATTTTTTTATTATGTAGTGGGCAACTATTTTTCACAGACATAGGATGGCCTTCTTCACTTTAAACTGCCATTTATTTATAACCTAGGTCTTGCATTCCGTAGAAATGTTTAATAGTCAGTAATAAGATGTAGGGCCTTGAAGAGATTGAAGCCAACTATGCAAATAGAAAAGATTAAAAGTATCTATATCTTCTAAATTTTAAAAATATATATTTAAACTTTAAATTTGACTTAAGTATATGACTATATTTATTAAATGATTATTTCAATTGAAAATATATTATGGTATTTTCTTTTTAATTTTCTTATTAAGTCTCAAATTGCTTTGGATGTCAATAAATGGATCTTCAAAAATATAAGATATTCTCAAACATGTTAACTAAAATAATGTGGGTAGGTTTTATTCATAGCTGTCTTTCCATTTGAGGATGTCAATAATGCCTAGAATAATTTGCGAAATTGTGCAAGCAGTGCAAAATCTATTATACATATCATGCTATTGAATACTGTTAGATGAACCAAACAACCCAGAAATATCAAGTCAACAAGTACAAAGAGAGGGTAAATTAAATTTATAGCAAATGCAGTACATATACTCAGTTAAATTACAAATGGTATTCTATAACATTTAGTATTTATGAAACAACTTCAGTAATAGTGAGAAATAAAACATCTTTCTAGAAGTATGAGAGTAGTAGTATATGCACTGACCTTTCTCCCCAGACTTATTAGATCCTGAGGCATTGCTGGACAAGCTGGAGTCATCAGATTCATAGCCAAAGGCGGTATCCTTGTGGGTGCGGTCTCGTCGCGGCTGCCACCGGCGAGGCGTACCGTGACCGGGAGAATTGCCGCGCCCCACGCCACCCATCACTTGCAGCACCTCCAGGGGGTAGTGTCGCCCCTGCCTCTCTTGGCCCACTACATACATTTGTCCAGGTCCACCAAAACCCCCGCTCCCATGGTACATCATTGGTGATCCCTCGTTCATTGCCGCCAATTCTGTCGGCATTACACTCGCATTAGCTAGCTGAAGAAGATTTCGCCGGTCGAATAAATTTAAATTAATAACATTTAAAACTCATACCAACCTGTATTCCAATCGTTAAATCCGATGGCATGCGACGTCGCAAACGTCTATTGCGTCATAGTAGGCGTAGTAAATTAATTAGAGTACGGTGCGACGTCGAATATTAATATTTCTATTTATCTTGAATCCACCGAAATTCGAGACGTTTGACGAGTAGGACGTCCCTAAAAATTTTATATCTGCTCACCGGTTGAATACTACGTGTGTCGCTTCACTCCCACCGTACGAAGAAAACGTGGTATAATTATTTCGATTCGACGTCGGTAATAATAAATCTACCCACGAATTACGGCAAATCTGTAAAAATCTAATGAAAAAAATCCGCCATGACTTTAGGAAGCAACACTAGCGACATCTGACGACTTTTTAAGAAGTGCACACGTGATTTATTTTTTATACTTTGAAATTTTGAATTCCATTTCAAGCCAGCTTATCAATAAGTCTGTTAACATTTAGCTCAAATATCGAATGCTTATAATATCGTAAGAAACCAAATTTGCTTACAAATAAAACACAAATCAAAATGTATTTTAAGCTTTTGTAAATTGTCTGATGTACAAAAGCAACTTAGAATTTGTCTGTCACATGACATTTAAAAAGATTATTTTTTATCACTTGCAATACATGACCTGTCAAAATATGTGTTCCAAACAAAATAAATCAATATGGGAGCCCTGATATTAATAGCATAACCTTTTCAGCTACCGCTCAAAAATACCCGTCAAATGATTTATTTTCAATCGAGCATTTAGTTTTTATTGAATTCCTTAATTTCTTTCCATGTGGAAATTTGGTTTATTTCCCGGTTTATTTATATCTGTATTCAGATAATACCTGAAAACATATTGAGATATACCTCAAAACATATTGAGATAAGTGGATATTATTATACTTGTGTCCTACCTAGCTCTTATGAAATGAGTTAAATTATTTTTCCACAAAGTATTTGTACATTATAACTTACTTTAATAATCTTATTTGTTTTATCAGTAAGCTTAAAAAATATGTCATGTTACAATAGTTAAACTATCGGAGCATCGAACGCAGTGTGACATGTAGAAAGTTTTGTCAAAATTGACAACTCAATTATTTAACACAAGTCGAGAAGAAATTATAAAATCTGCAATAAATTAACCAATTTTACCTAAATATATTTTTAGTAACTATGAAAGTGATTAAGAGATTGGTGAATTTAGCTCGTACGCAGTAAATTAAATTTATTGAGTGATGACGTTGAAGAAAAGCTATGTAACCTTTAAAGTGTTGAAAGTCAATAGAAACAAACTTTGTCGTCTCATTGTGTGATAATCATTGCTGTGTCTGGTTAAGAGTATTTTGCTATGTCACATTTCGGAGATCTTATGGACGGTGTGCCCGTTAAAATATCGGAAAAGTACAAAAGACCCCCTAGAATCGAGTTGCCGTATAGTGTTTTTGAAAGTCCTTTGCGAGCCCAGGATGTCGTCGATAATGCCAAATACTGCTCCACTTTCGAGACGAACGTGCTCTCGAAACTTAAGGAGCTTCGAAAGGCGAAGGAGACTAAGAAGAGTGAGAGACGGCACCGATTGCAGATATCCGAGGAATTGAAACAGAAGAAGCTAGATGCGGTGGCCATTGCAGAAGAAGAGGAGCGGATGAAGCAGCTTAGTGTATCGGAGGTATCATACCCCAGCACTGACGAGATTAGCGCCCTCTCCCCCGATGAGAAAGCTGACAAAAACTGTGATGTAAATATAACCCAAGATGATCCACCCGAAGCTGTAGTGACAGTCCCAGATACAAACTATCCTTCCACTAGCACCGCTTCAGATTCGCAGCTTAACATACTTCAACCAGTACAAGTGAAATGTAACTATCAAAATAATTTATTAGATGACCCTGATCCTTTGCAGGAGTTGAAAATGAATATGAAAATAAACAAAACTCCCTATAACCGTAACGTTGAAACATTGACATTTCGAGACTTTGAAAATGATACCTCAAGCCCGTTTGATAATGTTGAGTTGAAAACAATAAATGATATGGAATTATTGGCGCAAGTATTGCAGAGCCAAAGGGATTCTGCGACAAGTTGTCAGCCCCAGAATGCTTATATCTCGGAGCAAAGTTACACTTTACCCCACTGTGCCTCACAAGTCCAAGCCGAAGGAATGGTATATCTACCTAACACATATATGGAACAACCAATCCAGGGTCCAAATGTAATGTATGCTTCACCAGACCACTATCCTGTTTCTAATGGTTATTATATACCAATGGACAATGACACTGTATATATGCAAAATTATCAATATTACGTACCAAACAATGGTCAGTACCCTCCAGTGGATCCAACATACTACAACCCTGTACCAACCACATCTGGAGAGATTGTCCAATTGCCAAATGGTTCTACATATATACCCCAACCGTATTATTACCATTATCCGCAAATGCCCATGGAGTATCAACCCAATACTACATATAGTGCGGTACAGACTGAAAACATGGTTAACCAAAATTCAACAACACAAACAGTGAAGTCAAGATCCCGAAGTGTGCCCGATATTGTCCGAGAGTTGAATGAAGAATTAGTATCAGCAAAAATTAGGGCAAATGAACGATCCTACAATGTAAGTCCATCACCTAAGGTAGTTCCGCAGTCATTATCAAGCTGTAAAAAGGAAGAGAAAAGAAGTAGAAAGAAAACAGAACAATTACCAAATCCCTTTGATAAGCTGACACCAAAACTGCAAGAAATGTGTCAGAAAATAAGTGGAATGGGCTTTCCTCTAGACAGGGTGGCTAGAGTATGTACACTTGTAGGTGACAATGATAAGAAGGTGAGTTTATGTAATACTAGCTTCTGAGATACAACATATCGTATATGTTGAGCAACCTAATACTCTATCTCTATGCCAGATATCATTGGATTCCATTAAACCATTCATGGTGATTGAGTAACAAAAACCCGTAAAGGTACATAATATGTTAGTAGTATTTTATTGTCAGGGTCCAATGCCACTGAACCCTAGTGGTCTGACAGTTATCACCTCATTTTCTGGTATGCAAGACTCATTGGTACAGTCGGGATTTGAACTTGTGATCTTTGTGAGTTGCCTGCAAACTACTTGAACCAATCACCCCCAGGGCTTTTATAATGATATACTAAATAAGAGCATATTTTAACATTTTATCTCACAGAATTTTAATTAAGTGAGCTGATAAGCTATAAATAATAAATATACATTAGCTATACTGTAGTTATGTAGATAACACAACTGTTGTTATATTAGAACATATGTATCAAAAAAATCTAGTTATTGAAATGTTTAAGAAACATAGTAGACTATGCTATTTTTATGTACACATATCATCATGATAAGTCCCTCGGGTATGCAGAGAGTAGAATGCCAGTTCTGTCTAGACTTACACCTCTTCACTTAATCCATATTCATCAATCTTTTTCATTTCAATTATTTTTACATGCTCGCTGGTATAATAAATAAGCACATCTATTTTAACAAAGTGATACCACACTTTACCTCAAAATTGTATATGGGTCTCATTAAAATTGTATATTTCACTGGCTGTTTCCGGTGCTACCTGCGATATAGGGATGGTACCTAGCTTTAAAATATGCTCTTAAACTGCCATGCTGTTATGCTGTGGTAAAAGTTTGAACATTTTTATCATGAACAACCAATCTTACATAATTTCTAATAAGGTGGATTATATTATGTAATGGATTAAAATCCCATTTATAAAGCATTATCCTTTTTTAGAATTGGCAACATTTGCCTTAAAATAGATAACGCAAATTTTTTTTCAATCAAATTAATTTTTTGTTGAAACTCTAGCTATAAATATGGTTAATCCAGAAATCAATAATAAAACTGCAATTTCTTTTCCTTTCCAGGTGATCGAAGGGCTCCTTATACTGGGTGAATTGATGGACCTCGGGTTCTCGGAGGGGAGAGTGTCGGCCACGTTGGCGAAGCACGAGTTTAACAGGGACAAAGCACTGGACGATCTGGTGTCTTAACATTATGTTATGAATAAGATAAATGTGGTACATTTTTGATGCTAAATGTTTTAGCTGGAATATTCTCGAGATAAATAAAAGAAACAAGATGTTGTTAGAAAGAGATACTGGAAATACATGCCGTTGAACTTTAGTGGGTGATAATTAAATAGCGCTGTGATGAGGCTTCAGGTACTATATTTATCTCATGCTATTTAAATAATGTTCTAAGGTTAAGTTAGGTGCATAATAAAAATATATGAACACCAAATTGACATCAAAGTAAAGTCTGATGGTGACTGAGTCAAACATAATAATGGCCCCACAAGGATCTCCAAGGGGATGGCAAAGGTGTAACAACATCCTCTTCTCGCTGGACATATATTTAGGTGCAAATAAATGGCGAGTCATCACCATTTCTTAAGTGTCTATTGAATTTCCCAAACATATGCAGGATTTCTCACAATGTTTTCCTTCACTCTAAAGGTCGTGATTAGTCTCCGAACGGGTAGACAGAGGTGTATAAGGAGTACCCACACACCCACTTTTCGCCAGAGGTATATTAGGTGCCAACGTGACAGATGGCGAGTCCATCGCCGTTACTCAAGCACGACTATACATACGTACGCCTTTGAATTCCTTCTCAAACGTATGCAGGTTTTCTCTCGATGTTTTCCTTCACCGTAAAGCTCGTGGTGTGACTAATCACTGTACTTAAGTTCTCATGAAAAACGAATTGTTACACTCGGGATTCGAACTTGCGATCTTTGTGTCGCAGGCAAGTACTCGAACCGCTCGGCCACCACGGCCGATTTATTTTTCGCTATTAATATTTTCTGAAAAAAAAGCCCATAAAACCATGTTTCAGAATGAATAAATAATTAAGTCATCATTTAAATAATCTTGTCATTTTTGGAGCTATTTGTTCTATTTCTTCGTCTTGAGGATATATTCACGACGTGGTCGGCACCACTTCTAGCACACAACTGCCCTGAGATACCCTGGGTGTGTTTATCTGAAGCGCACTGTACTTGTTGTTATTTACTAGAATAATGAAACACACCCATTGAAATTAACCGCTAATGCATTGCGGCGTGTTTCAAAGTCCTATGCTGCCATTATATTCGTTGAAATATTTGATAAGATATAGGAAGTCGGTGGATGAAAGTGTGAATAATTTGAATGCAATTAGTCGTTGATGTTTTAATGTTTACAACCTTTTAATCTATAATCGATAAGATCTTTAATCTGTTTCCATTAACAGGGAAAAAACATTATGATTGAAATCGATGGCTAGAGTTTCCGGGGCTATTTCATTTCCTTCAATTTTAAAAAGTTTCTAGTAATCATTGTTTTCATTATAATTAATGTTACATGTAATAATATATATATATATATATATACATATCATCCCGCCGTCTTCTCGGTGTAGGTAGAGAGTACAGCGTCAGGCCTCTCCAGACTTACAGGCCACTTCATCCACATTCATCAGTTTTAATATTTACATCACGACATTCATATGTAAGTTTCATCGTGACGTTCAAGTTCACACCACTTGATACAATAACGCGACAGACAATAATAGTAATTGAACATATTCTAGTATTTAACAACATGAATAAACAATTTTGAACCTAATTGCATTTTTTTGAAGACACACGTAGAAAGTTTCTAATTAGGGACTATGAAGGATTATCAACTGTGGAATAAATGTAAGACTTTGTAGATTTACGAACGAAATAATAATTAATGATAAATATACAATTACATATTATGGTTATTGTAATTTTATTATCGCCAAAATGCTTTTGATTTTTAAACAATTTGTTGACCATACAAATAGTGCATTTAATTGATAGCTTGATGTTTGTGTTAGATTTCCGCTTAAGTATTTTTCTGATGTAATTCGTGATTTTAAAATTATAAGTTTATAGAGTAGGTAGACACTGCCTTTGTATTGCCTTAAACAAAGCTTTATTTCTTTCTAATCAGTTATTAAATAAAAAGCAAAACCTTCCAAATATAATGTTGGTAGCACAACACTTGCTTGTATATATGTATGTACATATATATTTAATAAAGAAATATAAGATGGTTTATGTAAAAAAAGTGCAGGGAATTTTATACATAGAACCTATGTATGGCATATATTATGCATTTGAGTGTTTCTTAGATGCTGACAAAATAAGTTTAAAAAAATATATTTTAACTGAAAATTTGCTTTGTATCAGCATTACGATGTATAAAACAATTTTATTGTATTTTCTATAATGTAAATAAGGCACTGTGCAATTTGTATTTGTATCTGTTTTCTTTTTATTTATAGATAAATAATCGCTAGGTACGTGTGACGTAAGGTTGAATGTCAAATCTCAAATAATTGCCAGCACCTAAAAATGTAGCTGTGTGATGTGATAAACCATTTGCACGCTCGCGTATTCCAGTGTGTCCTATTCCAGAATGTTAGTGATAAATATAGATAGAATACTGGTTTCTATAGGATATGCATATAAGGTAAGTGGCAATTGAATTTTAGAGTTCGTTATCAATAATGAAACATATATTTAACAAACAAAATTAGCAATCGGCTGACATGCTATTGAACTTAAATATACGTCACTAAACATACTTAATAATTGTTCAAGTAATTAGGGGTTGAGTGTACCTACGCAATATACAAGAAAAAATATCACTTTGTAGCAGTGATAGTTTTACACGGGAGATAACATATTCATAGACTGTTTGATTTTCGCCGCTTGTCAGATATTTTTGAGATGAAACATCGTGTATGTTGAGCACAATTTATGTATTTACTAATATATTTATGTCTACATGAGTATGCATATCGATATCTAGTCCCCCTAGTACAGAATTTGGTTTGGGACTAGGTCTTTTAGTGTGAACTGTCACAAGGTAAAAGAACCTCTCAATATCTGTAAAAGGATTATTTCAATTTGAAGTTATCAACGCATGTCAGCTATAAAAAAATAAGCTTACTTTTAAGTTGTTTACTGAAATGTTCTTGTCTTCATCTCACACGAATACTTGGGGTTGGTGGGAGCGAGACGACAACAGTTCAGTGACTAAATGCAAAAGTATTTATTTTTGTAGGAAAAAATTCTCCAAGGATGGATATTTGTTTTTCAAACTTTATTACTTCTAGTTACGGAGTTTGGTAAATTGTAAGTTGTTTGCTTGTACGTAGCGCGACTGTTTTGTACGTAATGGCTTAACACAAACGAGATTGTATAAATAAAAAAATATTTTCACTCTTGACTGTTATTGATTTATGGTTCAAATCGTTTGACGCACCCTCAATAAGTAGATGAACTGAGTCAATAGTGAGATTAAGACTGCAATACATATTTTGCATATCACGACATGTTTATTACAGAAAAAATCAACGTATGAAATTCTACGCGGGAGAAACCGCGATGCACGGCTAGTGTTATTATAAAAGAGTCTGTTTCCAGCATTGGAACACTATCAGAAATATGATTAGCACGTCTAGTAATATGATCATTACCTTGCCAACAGTAACTCCGTACGCTTACCCACGAGGGTCTCCAAAGGGGTAAGCAGGGGTGTGTAGGTAGTATCCATGCACCCACTTTCCATCAGAGATGTATTTTAGGTGCCAACGTGACAGATGGCGACTCCAACGCCGTTACTCAAGCACGATTTTACATACGCCATTGAATTTCTTCTCTAACGTATGTAGGTCGCTTCTCGATGTTTTTCTTCAAATATACCTACACAAGATAAACGGATGAAACTTAAATTAACTTTTAGGATGCTATAATATCGTCTCACACATTGGCAAATTGCCTTACGATATTTAACTTCACTGTACGCTACTTACACATGTAATGACTCGCGGGTACGGCAAACAGCTTGTGCTTCCTAAAGCGCGAGTAGTTGTCGGGCACATGGAACCGACACAGTTGATCGTGGAGGGCGGGAGCATCAATGTGACCATGAATTGTTTTCAGCGCGGTTACCAACTGGTCGCGCTTTCTCCTGACCTCCAAGGAATTGTACCCCAGACTGCCCAGCAGGAACTTAGTAGGGTACATGTACGGGTAGTAGCCGTAACACCTTTTATACAGGTATCTGAGAAAGGCCTTCTGTACCTTTTCCAGTAGAATAGAGTACTTGCTTTCGTGTGGATTCCACACGCAAGCACTCGATTCTAGTTTGCTGCGGACTAAGGCACTGAAAATCAATCCCAGAGACTGAATGCTGTTAAAGTCCCGCGTGTTTCGGAGAATAAATCCTAGGCGCTTGAAGCAGTCTTTTGCTACCAAATCGATGTGCTCGTGGAAGTTAAGCTTTCGGTCGAATGTAACACCAAGGTCTTTAATGTGCTGCGATCTCATAATTGACTGTCCTCGAAGTTGGTAATCATAGCTGACAGGACGTCGCATTCGACCGAAGCTCATGGCATGGCATTTCGAAGCATTGAATTCTAATTTGTTTTCAATGCTCCATTGACACACTGCTTCGATATCCGATTGCACAGCTACACAGTCTTCCTCAGATCTTATTTCACGGTACAGCTTTAGATCATCCGCGTACATGAGGCACTTGGTGTGCTGGAGAACCTCCGGCAAGTCATTAATCATGAGCAAGAACAGCAATGGTCCGAGCACAGACCCCTGACTTACTCCTGACCGGGTGTGATACGGCTTCGACTCGTAAATTCCTAACTTGACATACTGCTGGCGGTCACGAAGATAGTCAGCTAGTAGCCTGATGATGACTTCTATAAAGTGGAGGTCCTTCCCCAGTCGGGCAGCTCCAAATTACCTCTCTAAAATACCACTATAACTACTAAGTGCTAATCAATGCTATAAGTTCTACTACTTACTTAAGTTTATTTAAGTTTAAGTTTTTTATAATTTTCTGAAAAAAATGCTGGTTTCTTCTCTATTTTCCTTTACTGTGGAACTCATAGTGTGATTAATCATGACATATCATAACAGTCAGTGTCCGCACCTTGCAATCCTTGCCTTGCAGGTGATTCTAAAATATCGAACGCCGGGGGCATTCATCACAATTCTCTTGAATTGAGCAGAATGCTGCTAAACTAAGTACCTAAGTTTAAGCATCTGTATTGTATGGTAATCTTATTGCACTTTGATACAAAGTGGCCACCGCTTCTGAGAGCAAATGGAAGCTTGATGGTTGACTAAAGGAACTATTGCTTCCATCTAGAATCGCGTAGTTCCCGGATTCGAGCAAATGGGTCATACAATTTGGTTTCCGCGACCAGCAGACAATGGGTGACCACTGCATTGTCTATTGTCATCACCGGCCAGACATGCCGCTATGAATGGGACAAGTTCATTTAATTCCGGCCCACATTGGCCGCCCGACGAAGACGGAGATAGTGGAAAGCGGTGCGAGCGAGCGAGAGGAGCACAAGACTGCGAACACGCACAGTTACCGCTGCTTGAATTTTGTTTTGAGGCAGTCCAGTTTGCAGTTGTTCGGCGACGGCGCACGAGTCGAGTTCCCACGTGCACGCCGCGCCTCGCTCGAGCGTAACATGCCCTTCTCGCATTTCTGTCCGCGCCGCGCCTCGCCGCGCTCGCATCGCCGATAACATCTGCGAATCCGATATTTAGGCCGGCGATATCGCGATAGGGTTTGATTTCGTGTTACGCCTCGCGACAACCCGCCCGCACCGGGCGGCCATGTGATCGCTCCCCGTCGATGGGAGCGAAAAGCGAACAAAAAAGCCGCCTGCTAATGTCTACCCCTCCCGGCCGCTACAAAAAAGGGATAAAAAGGCTATTCCTGGAATGCACACATGTGGACGCCGGGTAACCGTGGGTTTTAGTATCGCAGTGCCATCACGATGCCGCGGAGGAGCAAGTGGGTGCACCTGGTGGCCGGTATTGTAGCTGGCGTTACTTTCGGGATGTTCTTGAAGCTGTGTCTCCGCTCTTCATCCCGGACCAGTATCGAGGCCTGTCCGGAGGCGGCGCGGGTGTCCGTCGACTCCGATCCAATCGCCTTAATAGGCCTTAGGACTAATGAGACTATTCAGAACTCAAATAGAACCTTAGTGTTTGTGGGAGTGATGACCGCTGAGCAGTACCTGACCACTCGAGCGAAGGCAGTGTATGACACCTGGAGCCAAGACCTACCGGGTAGGATTGCGTTCTTTAGCTCGGAGGTGTCTCGGGCGCCGGGGCTACCCCTGATCCCACTGCGTAATGTAGACGACAGTTACCCCCCACAGAAGAAATCGTTCCTGATGTTGCTCTATATGTTCGAGAAATTCGGGGACAAATTCGAATGGTTCATGCGTGCGGATGATGATGTCTACGTCAGGGGAGACAAGTTGGAGGAGTTCCTTAGGTCAGTGGACAGTCGTAAGCCGCAGTTTATCGGGCAAGCTGGGCGGGGAACTGGCGCCGAGCGAGATGCTCTGGCGTTGGACTATAACGAGAATTTTTGTATGGGTGGCCCTGGGGTGCTGATATCGCGCGAGACCCTCAGCCGAGTGGCGCCGCACGTCAAGTATTGCCTGAAGCACCTGTACACGACGCACGAGGACGTCGAGCTGGGTCGCTGTGTCGCCAAGTTTGCTGGGGTTTCCTGCACGTGGAGCTATGATGTAAGTGTCAACACTCTGTTTATTGTCACTTTGGCTCCATCTAGTGTTACGTCGTTATAGCTGTAATACGACACAATATAATCTACCATATTTCACACTCTGTAATTAGCTTCAAATTGGCGGCGCGGTATTAGGTATAGAATAGGTACTAGCTGTGTTTCGGGTTTCACCCGATTTTAATTGAATAAGATCACTTTTCCACTCCTTTGGGTATGAGAATGACAATATATATATATATACATGGGTCTGTAGTAGTCTTCAATAAAAGAGGTATCTACTACAAATATTTTTGGATGTAATATATATGTTCAAGGCCAACGAACAAACTGCCTTTCTCATATTACCATATTATTATGGAATATTGTCTGTTTATTTTGTGTGCAAGTCCTGAGTAGGCATATTCATTGTTTAAGCATCAGAGGTGTTCTATTGCATATAATTTGAGTGCGAAGAAATACGTACTTTTCGAAGTGTTATCTATGATGCACACATTTTTCTCAATAAAGAGGTTACTTTACGGTTCACGTCCCACGAGCATAGGCTATATCAAAATAGGGCATAGGTTAAAATACTTATGTATATATTTAGCCTGTTTAAATACTTTTTAAGTATTAAAATGAAAATTGTAGTTAAACTATAACTTTACTTGCCAACATAACAATATGTTGGCAAGTAAAGTTATAGTTACTACAATTTTCAATTGCAAATTCACAGAATTTGGGTCATTATTGAATCCGTATATTATTAAGTAAAGTTCCTTTCTGCTTGTTCAAACAGCGCTGGCCTGGATGGCGAATTACTTTACTTCTTAAGAGTGATTTGAACTTACGTTACACATCGACCACTTTTCACATTCACATAACTTAATCTCTTCACTACCTTTACTTAGGTAGTACTAGCTCTGCCCCGCTTTATATTTGTTTTCAATTTACGCAATATTTTTGTATTTTAAATATGTGTTATTCTAATGAATGACTTACATTATTGTAAAGTATCATTAATATCGTAAGTAATCAATTCAGTGGTTGTTGCGTGAAAGAACCAACCTCCTTATAAACTTGAACATGTTATCTGGATATATCTTCACACCTTCTTAATCGTATGCATCCTCTCGATATTTTTCATGTCACATCTTGTGTTGTGATCTATCTATCACTGTACTTAAGTTCAGAAACCACTCGGTACCTACAGTTTACTTGTGAGACAGGAATTATCTGTTCCCGCCAAAGGCTTGAGTCGCCATATTTGATTTCATTTTTTTTTATTTATTCCATCTGTGACATCCTTCAAGTCAGCTGAGCAAACCATTGTAACAACCGGTGTCGAAGTGTTTGAAACGGGAACGGTAAATTGTTTTGTAGCCTACGTACAAATCGTTCTTGTTTCCACGGTGTCTGTTCATTCGGTACAATAATTGGACAAAGCTGAAAGTGGACCACTTGAGCAATTCGTGACCGTCTGCCGGTCTCAGCTGAGATGATTGTTCGTGCAGTATTTTATTGAACCATTTATATATATATACGAATTCTTCTATCATTATTTATATACGAAAGTTTGTGAGGCCTACCCTTTCACAAGTTGGGGAGGATGTTTGTTTCTCCTTCACGCAATTACTACTGAACGGCATTGAATGACATGTGGTACAGACATAGATAATTAGCTGGACTAACACGTAGGATAAGAATTACAAAAAAAAACTACCATTGAAATCAAGTTCTACGCAAGTGAAACCGGGAAGCGAAGCAATGTATATGATTGTAGATTTTAAATAAAAAGTAATATAACGTCTTTAGTCTTTGCTCAAAGCATCAGAAGCAAACTTTATTTTTGTTCTTGTCTTTCTGTACGCTACGAGAAATAAGTACTGCATGGCATTGATTGCAGTTTTTACCAGGGTATTGTGGGTCGAACTTAACTAAGATCTTTTACTCTTACAAAGTAACGCCAAGAGCAAATTTAAACCAAAGGGACTGTACTGTATTCCCAGACCTGTGACTAGCTTAAAAACTGCTAAATACTAGGCGAGTAAGGCTCGACCCCCACCGGTGGGGAGCATTATTGTAAGCAAAGCTGGTCAAGTTAGTTACCTATTATAAAGTTGGACCACTGAAGTAATGTTTATGTTACCGACACGTTACCAAGTGGCTCTCAGGAAAAATGGTGAATGGCCGTAAACATAAGCTCCATGTAAAACCTTCGCTGACTTTATTGCGCCCTGCGTAACAAGTTACGAAAGCAGGTGTCCAGCATTGAAGTCGACGACCATATCCAGATTTTCAACTCCTATATATGGCAGCATTACATAAGAGGTTAAATGTGATTGGTGGCTGCTGTACATATAAGAATGATATAATGCAATTGTTCTCTGATATGGTAAAATTTTTCTATCATAAGCTATATCTGTGGACTGGCAACACTAGCATTGGGCAGAAACGTAAGAATATAAAAATTAACACATGAGTTTATGTAAATTATATCCTTGATATGGATACGAGTCCTTTAGTCACATAAAAAAAAAAAAAAAAAAAAAAAATTTTGGAGTTTACTCCTTAAGAATCGATTTTCATATATAAGGCGCCCGGTATGAGAAAAACATGAGAGGTAAAATCTACTGATGAATGACCTCATTACGTTTTTGGTGCGCATGCACCTATGGTGCGCAACTTTCTAATTTGGTTGTGACCAACTGCGCTCAGTACGCCGCCGCCGCTTGTGTGTGACAGTTGTACAATCCGCTTTCAATAAGTTTGAAAAACAAGTGCAGATATGCCGTATTGCTCCATTCTTGAGTGCAGGAATGCTAGCCGAACAAAAATCTAGCTAATAGTGGCATTTCCTATCATCGGGAAGTGTTATTTAATTAAATTTTATTTTATTACGTTAATTTTGTTTTATGGCCAAATTTTTTTAATTGTACAATACAAAAATCAATCTTATATAAGGGCAATAAGATCGAATTTTATCTGTAATATTAGTTAAAGAACTTTCTAGAAAATTGCATCAGTTTCGCGCTACTCAACCAGTGCGAGGGTACAACAGCCAATAAAGTATCGATATCGATAATCCGATTTTTACGATAGTTTTACTACTTATTTATCAACTACCTGGATCAAATCGATCGGACTCTCAAGGACGGGAACGTTAAGAGTACTCGAAACCGACGAGCATGTATGAAGAGACTGATGAATGTGGACGAAGCGAAAGAGGTATATAAGTCTAGAGAGAACTGGCGCTCTATACTCTCTGCCTACCCCGCTAGGGACTTGGCGTGATGATATCTATGTATGTATTTATCAACATTCCTAATGAAATATTTGTGCACATCTGAAATTGACTATTGTGAAAAGTTTAATGTAAAATATTTCGCCGATTAGTTATAATAAATGTATATAAAATGAATAAATATATATTTATATATGTATATTATTTTCATTAATTTGTTAATTTACCCTTTCATATGGTATTTATCTTATTTTCAGTTGGATAAACTCTTTTTGCGTATGTTTAGACAATCGTACTTAAGGAGTAAACTCCAGTCGTGCGTCGGAGCCGACACACACAATTTTTTTTATTTTTTTATTTATTGCTTTAAAAGTATGTTAACTTTTTTTGCGGATATCTGGATTATAGACTTATAAAGCAGTTCCTACATATAATAGACTCCACCACATGTCTTTATTTACAATTTTTTTAAATTGATTAATTTTAATGTCACTCGAGATAACCTTACTGCATACAATCACACTTAATTCCCGCGAAATACGCCTTGTACTGTAATCGTGTCAACTTTAGTCTATGGTCGACGTCTTTAGTCTATAGGCGCCTATTTACTGAATACAGCTCAGCCAGTGATATTTATTGACGTGTTAAATATGTTGACCGTCTGCATATAAAAAAAACCAAAACACATAAATACATTAAAAAACCAACCTACCTACTCGCTACCTTGGATAACAGATGTGTAGCTTAAAAAAACGGTTGACAATATTTATTATTCAAATAGCTAATTTTGATTCGTTTATTGAACTGCAAAAAAATGTTAAGTGCTTAAGTACAAAGATAAAATATATATAATGTTAAAAGTCCAAGGCGATTGTGACTAAACTAACTGCGTACTTCTATACAATGGTGCTGAAGTTGGAACATCACTAATAAAATGGACGCAGGACCGTGCTTAGCTCTTTTCCTTGACTTTCACGAATGTTCCAGATTCCGCTTTTATTTACTTTATATTTTTAATTTTAGTCCTGGTTTTGTACAAACATGGATATCATCAGGCCGAGTTCCTAACGGGATAGGCCGACATAATAGTCGACTCGACGGCATTCTGGTCTTGTGCTTAGAGCTACTGAGCTCTTAAGTCTTAGAGAACTTGAGCTCGCGGGGTCGACTCTCGCTGAGAGCAGATATTTGTGTGATGAACACGAGTATTTGTCTTGAATGTCCTATATATTTATGTGTATATTTGTCAATATAAGTAAATATATCATTGTCTTTTTACCATAACACAAGCTTTGCTTAATTTTGGAGCTGTGTCATTGTTCGGCTTTTGTATGTGTTGGTACTATAGATAGTGCCATCCACGAAGACGCGCCCCACCAATTTCTAGTCTAAGGGGCCGCGGGATTCGGGGAGTATGGCCCGAGTGTATTAATTGTAGTATGCTTGTGCACTCATAGGTAATCAGTGTGTACCGATAATACTCAAACATTAGTGGAAGGTTGCACTTACACAATAAACTATGAGGAAAATAGCGGGGCGCGTCCTCGTGGATGGCACTATCTATACCTATAAAGACCACTCATTCTGTGCTCCAATAAAGTGAACGTAAACGTTCATTATATTTATCCACGATAGGTTATCTTTGGATGAATGAACGAATCCCGCCGATAACGTTCGTTTCGTAAGCAACTTGTTGGTAGGGATCATCGGCTTGCTAATTCGAACGTTCGATATTTATATTTATTTTGTAAATTTACAGTGGCTTTTATTTTCCTGAGCAATCTTCATTGACCTGTCATAATGATAAATACTCTGTCATAAGCATATTTTTGTGCGTTTTTTAAGCGTTTTTTTTATACTACAAGAGTGGCAAACAAGCATACGGCCCACCCGATGGAAAACGGTTACCGTAGCCTATTTACGCTTACAATACCGAAGTATCACTTGCGTGTTGCCACTCTGTGTTCGGAGAGTTATAGTGTGTTGGCAGCATAATGGCACTAATCTCTCTGCTGCCAACACAACATAACAATCCTCCCCCCTCCCCAAGGAGCTCATTACTGGAAACCTTAATCCTACACGGTGAATAGTTAGTACAAGCCGAAGCTCGACCTTGCAATTGTGAGTTTGCAGTAGTGCTAGCGATGGCTTTTTTTCTTGACTCATATCGTCATATTTGAACGACAAAACTATAATACCTACATACATACTAACAATTACGGTGTCTGATTGTTTCTGCCATTTTATAAAGCTTTTAAAGCGCCAAGAAGAGGCAGAGGAGGACCACGTTACAACTACTTAGATCAAATTGATGGGACGCTCAAGGACGGGAACGTCAAGAGTACTCGAAACCGACGAGCATGTATGAAGGGACTGAAGAATATGGATGAAGCGAAAGTGGTATGTAAGTCTAGGACTGGCGCTTTATAATCTGCCTCGGCGTGATGATATGTATGTATACTTACAATTACGGTGTCTACGGTGTGTACGTTACGGTGAACAGTAAAATTCCTCTGACGGAAAGTGGGTGTGTAGGTTCTACGTATACACGACCGCTTACCCCTTCGGGGACCCTTGTTAAGGCATATTGTAGTAAATATTATACTCCTCGGAATACGCCTAGTATGAGTAAAAGCTGTGGTCTACTTATAAAAATACATTTCGCACTCGAATCGCCCAGTGTTTGCAATCCGGACCGGTTTTGTAACCGAGACCATTTTTTGCGTCACTGTGATTCCGAGATAATGCAGTAAAGGTAGTGTTACATTCATCTTATCCCTCGTTTAGCGGGTCAGGTAGTTATCATTGCGCCTTTTCTGTTAATGGATACTGAAAAATATACAGGTCTACTTGTGTGTATTTTCTTTTATAATTTTAATGTGGCAATCATGATTGATGGTAGCCGGTTACCGCAGCCTCAACGTGGTCATGATCACTGACACACCACCACCACAAGCTTGAAAGCCTATGGATATCTTAAAGTTATTACTTCAGGGGTGCCTATCTCGGATGATGTTCCTATAGAAACTCTATGATCCTTTTATTACTAAATAAAAAATCGGAAATAAAATTTGGTATTTTGGCAGCCCTATTCACCACGACCAAACTCAGTGGCATTTGGCTGCGATCTTTTATAAGGCGATAGGTTCTGATCCTGTTCATCAAATTTAACTTTGAACTAAATATCCGTTGTGCTTTTTCTTTTTTTATTTTGAAATAAAACATAGCCTATGTTAATCCAGCTTGTAATCTATTTCCGTGACAAATTTAATCCAGATCAAACGATCAAACTTCCGCATTTATAAAATTTGTTGGAATATTTCTACTGTAGTTTCACAGGACTTAGAGTGAGTGTTGCGTTCCTATGTCCATTCTCCGTATGCTTTTGAGTGCAAGTGTTCCAATCGAAAATGCGACCTCGGCCAATCACCTTAAGGCACATAATACTTTATAGTCACACTATAAAAGATGAATGTTCA
The DNA here is from genome assembly GCA_945859725.1 of Drepana falcataria. Lineage (NCBI taxonomy): Eukaryota > Metazoa > Arthropoda > Insecta > Lepidoptera > Drepanidae > Drepana > Drepana falcataria. The sequence goes on from OX243937.1 coordinate 630,280, forward strand.
TAACTTATGTTGCATGTTGCACAACTTGGCATCAAGTTTACTAGCTTGGACTTTAATATTACGGAACACGCTACGTTCGTTAAGACATCCTGTCTTAAAACAATTAGTTCTCATATATATAAGTACTTATACTAGCTGTGCCCGCGACTTCGTCCGCGTGGAATTTAACAAAAAAAATATCGTTTAGTGTCTAAAATAAAAGTTGCCAAAGTTTACATCAGCTAGCCAGTAGAAGTCCCCTCAAATCTGTCGAGCCGTTTCTGAGATTAGCTGGAACAAACAGATAGACAGACAAAAATGTTAAAGTGGGTGTGTGTGGGTATTACCTAAACACCTCTGCCTACCCCGTACCCCTTCAGGGCACAGAGAAACGTAACAACTAAAATAAGAACAATAATATAAACCTTGATACTTTACACACAACTATTATAATTATTATTGCCTCTAATTAAGCGGTCAACGCTAAATTACTAATTGCCAACATTATACTCAAAGACAAAAATCTCAAAACTGATAAAAATCCGAAACTAAACTCTCTCTCAGCGTAAAGGAAGCCTGTATCAATAGCAGGGTCCTTAACGCCATATCTGACTGCTTAATTATAAAAAATGACATATAAATGCTAAAAATGCTATTTTGGTATATGTACCGGATATACATCCATAAGCATTTAGTAGGTAAAAAGCGGCTATTTTTATATTAAAAACACTCGCCAATTTTATTTATTTGTATAGGTTCTGATCCCGGCTATGGTGACCTTCATCTGACTTTTCCTCAGTACATAAATTAATATTTCCGGAACTCATAAGAGAGACAAATAAAAATAAACTTTGGACCTCGGTTGGACCTCGGTTCCAAAAAGTTTATAGCGCCCTCTATAAATAATGGCCGCAGCCTTCATAATATCGTATTTCTCTGCAATTTCTCAGTAAAATTTATAAAAGTTTTTACTTATATGAACATGACCAAGCTGGGCTAAAGTTGACAGGTTTTGAATCCACTGGGTGAACTGCTTTCATTGGTATAGATGTACATATTGGGAAGTTATTTCCTTATGTAGGTCGATCCGACACTCAAGGAAGTCAAAGGTACTTGAAAACTGCATGGATGAAGAGACTGATGAATGTGGATGAAGCGAAAGAGGTCTGTAATGAGGCCTTGAGAAAACTTGCGCTCTACAGTACTCACTGTCTAACCTGTGAAGAACTCGATATTTACGAGTATAGTTTCATGAAGAATGAAACGAAAGAAAGGAAGAAGTACACGCGAAGCTGCAAATCAATCTTACCACTATTTATACTTAGTTATATAATTTACATATTTCCAAAGTTCCCCGAAGGGATAGGCAGAGCTGCAACGCAACACCATATTTTTGCCTGAAATATATTTAGGTACCAACGTAACAGATGGCGAGTCTATCGACGTTTTTCAATATCTATACATTTATCTTCGACGTCACTCAATGTTTTCCTTCACTATAAAGCTCGTGGCACGACTAATCACTGTACTTAAGTTCAGAATAACTCTGGTACAGTCGGGACTCGAACCACCACGGTTTATTATATTACGAATGCTATTAAAATAAGAATGTTCTACAATATATGCAAACTGTTCGGATTCTCGTTTTGTCGTCTATAGGCAGATAATTTTAGAGTAAATGGGTACATTAACACTTGCCCCTGGCACATTAAGAAGGAGATTGTGTTAAAACACCCTATGTGCTCAACATTAACATGCGCTAAGCTTTCCGTAATATGCACTAGGAACCGAATAAGTTCCTTGGATCGTGAGGCATTTAGAATTTTACTCTGAAAGTAAATAAGAATAACTTGTCTTTGATCACGCCGTACCAGTACTACCAGTGTAGTTTATGATATGCATTAGAGACGTAAGTATCAGTAAGTACTACTTTCTCTTACTAATACTTAAATCCCGTTGGCGACTTCGCCCATACAGGTAACGAGATGTAGGTACTATAATTCCGTTATATCTTATTCAGGACATCTAATACGACATACTACTTCATACTAAGTGTATCGATGACATGCATACATACATTTTGAGGGATTTGACATCTACATATTTCGCAGTTTTGAGTTGTGTTTCACGTGATTTTCACTATGGTTTAATTACAATTTGAGAATCGTTCAAGCATTAGGTAGGTACGTAAATGCTCGATATTTTTATTAAAAGACGTTTTAGTTGTCAATCATGACGTTTGCATAAGATCTAGTTGGCCACGACATTATCCTACTAATATTATGAATGCATAGGTTTGTGGGGATGCTTGATCCTCTTTTACACAAAGCCTACTGAGTGGCCATTCCATGAAACTTGACAAAGAAAGACAGATTTGTAGCTAAGTACACACTAGCTACTAGAATTAACACATAGGCTATGTTTTTACAGAATAAAAAACTGCGAATGAAAAATATTTTACGCGGCATAAACTGTGGGGCGCAGCTGTCAAGAATATATAATACAGATACAATAAGCATATACATATCATCCCGCAGTTACAAACCTCTTTCGCTACGTCCACATTACATACAGATACATAATAGAGTATGAAGCATAGATGACAAATATGGTAATCAATTCAGAAATATAGCTGTAGATACTACACTCAGACACAACAAACAAATATACTCATCGTACAAATGATTGCTGTTGGCGAGCACCGGCACTAAACCCACCCACTATTCTCAGCGTGCCAAACGGTCAGTCACATATATTGCTCTCATACAGATGTTATACAATCAAGGTCACTAGCCCGTTGGTTTGGTGACAAGTTCAGTAATCCCCGTTGAGGTCTACCCTAGGGAGTATAGCAAGGAGGTCTTACGTAGGGGTTCTCGTAGGGTGCATAAATTAAAGAGCTGCCTACTATCGGGCCTTGCCACCTTAGTGGTATGAAAAAATAATGCTTTCGACTAGAAAAAAGCCACATTAAAGAATTTCGAAGGGGGATAAAGAATCAAGGGGGTAGGAAGTGTAACGAGAGGTATATATGTATGTATAGCGTTACAGATTGCAAGTTGCTGTCTGTCAAGCTATCTGTAGAGGACATACATGTATTCTCAAATGCAGGTTTTCTCCCGTATACTGTAAAACTTTTCTCGGCATAAATAGTTAATTATGCCGCCACCTACTATATATTGATACTAGGGCATCGAAACTCGGTTCAATTTTGAAAACCCGGTTTTCGGGTCTAAGAGTAATCAAAACCCTGGTAGACAGGTTTTTTTTAGCATTTCGATCTTTTTATTGTAATTGTTTAAAATACACTAATCTGCGTTTATATATCGATTTCCTACAATGAGTACAAAATATAAAGGATGAGGAAGAATTTAAGTAAATGAAACAGTACTTTACAAATTACCTTTTATTAAGATTTTAACCACTTTTCGTACTTTGGATAACAGATCGTTGTATCTAAAATACTATGAACTGAAAGACTCCATAAACGAGGATTCATTATAAAATTCAACACCATCCTCGTCATTGTCTGTAGAAGTCGTGTCCTCGTTAAATTCTACAGTTCCCAGTCTTTGAGCCAATACCAATAAGGGCAAATCTTCATCCTCGTCAAGTTCGGCAATCTGAGCAACGTTTTCCTCGAAGCCGGCATTGCGTTTGTACATTACGTCCACAATTGCATTGCAATTGAAAACTGCTATCCCATGCAAAATTTGGTGAACGTAAAGTGAGCCATATAGGGCTCTCTTCTATTTTTATTGGATGTCCATTTATCTAATGATATTGAAAACATCTTTTATTATTCTATTATTGCATTCGAAGTGGCTTAAGCTTAAAAAATAACAAAAACAAAAGTATTAAAAAAAACCAAAGCCCGGGTTTTTTCGGTCCGGGTAAACCCGAGCTCGATGCCCTAATTGATACATAATATAATTAGATTTGTTCCATTTACGCGTTTGACTCACTGGCACGTCACTGAATGGGTTCCAAGATAAGATAGGCCGAATCTTGCAAGACCTTCAACTCTTTGTACGCAACAGCTCATGTAAGACAGAGATAGCAAGCAACTTAGGTTTAATTTTGGAACGTGTGAGAAAGAGATATACGCTTAGTTTCCAGCATATAGCTTGACCTTGCGAGGTGTTAAGTAAGTTTTAAAAGAACTATGTACCTAATGTGGATTTAAAATAAGAATTGATCATCGCAAAGGGTTTTGCGTCACTGGCAATCAATAAATAAACAAAAAAAACGTCTTAGCTACGATATCATTTGTATAATCTGTTAATTGTTTTCGCATGTCGAATGCGTACACATAACCTCTCAATATATTTGAAGGTGACAATTATACATTTAAAAAAAAAATTACGTGTAATACTTGTTGCCTAATCACGTATTTCAAGGCAGGCATTCCATTGGCTGTATTTTTTTGCTGTGTGAGAATCTGCCTTAAACCGAAATCAAATCGCGCCAGATTGGGATCCTGTAAACTATGCCAGTCAAGCAAAGCACGTATTTATTACTTTGTTATAATAAGTTGTTTCTTATCAAGCAAATATTATTGCTGCTCAGATAGTGGTATCAGTTTTAATTTCAATGTGTCTAAATTATTCAGGTTTTAATAAAAGAGATCTTTATACAGCTCTGGTTTGAGGGCAATGGCTGGGAGTATCGCATGTCGTGATAAATGGGAAGGTTGTGCCGGAGGTCATTTATAATAATTTATTTAATGACCCATCAATTAGACTTTTTGCCTCCTTTGCCGTTTCACGGATGTAAAGAATTTTGTTAGGCGCCGTACGTTATTTTATTAATAGTTTTTTTTATATTCTTGCGTCGCTGGTTTTGTCCTAACCTGCTTAATTGAATCTTATATTGGGAGGAAATGAATTATGATTCCTAATATATATGTATTAAAACTTACTCTATGGAAGAAGAAAATCAAAAGCGTATATATAGTCGTGCTTGAGTAACGGCGATGGACTCGTTATCTGTCTCTTTGACATTTGAGACATATCTCTGGCCGAAAGTGGGTGTGTGGGTACTACCTACACACATGTACCCATATCTTCGGGACGTGAAGATATAAGAAGGTATAATATTGTCTAGCGCATGGTAGAGAGCTAGAGACCTAATCCTGGTTTATAAGACTGAGATACGCACACAACTTCATAAGAAAGGCTAATAACGTGTCCATTTACTACTAGATCCACGTCACATAGTCTGACTACAAACATAGCAGTATAAATAATGCATTAGTACTCTAATTAGATATTTATGTCACCTTTGATGTTAAATATATCAATAAAGTGATCGGCGCCGTGTAATCAAGTGATAAAGGACTGACCTGATAGCCATCTTATCAGCTCGTGGCGTTAACTTTACAGTTCCGGGTATAAGTTCCACCTTTGTGTTGTGCCGATATTGTGGTTTCCCCAGACAGCATGGATTTCTTCAAGGGTGGAAAAGCTTCCGCAACGAGACGGCAACGCGCGACCGATACTCCTGGTGTTACAAGCGACCTTAGGAGGCGGTAACCGCTTACCAACGAGCAGGTCGTGCGTGTGCTTAGACCAAGAGTTAATAGATATTATGATATATAATTATATATTTACAGGTTATAAATGCGAAAGTTTTTCTAAGGATGTTTGTTACTCAATCACACTATAACGGCTTAAATTTGACACAGAAATAGATTATTAGCTAGATTAAGGTATAAGTAATTTTTGAAAAAATTAAATAATAACGCATTAGAAACCGCAGCGCGCCACTTTTCTTTAAATATATACCCACCCAGCGTCGCCCGGGTGAAAATTCCCACAGAAAGTTTCATCAAAATCGGTCCAGCCTTGTAGGAAGAGTTCAGTGAAATCTTTATACATACAGAAGAAATCTTTATATATAATCCTACTCTACGTGTGTATGCCACTGAACTCCTCATAAACGGCTGCACCAGTTTGAGTGAAATTTTCTGTGTGTCTTCAGGTTCATACGAGAATGGTTTAGATTCACGATTGGACCCGATAGGTCCCCGTATTTTTTCACCCGAGCGAAGCTGGGGGGACAACTAGTATATATATATCCTCACGCCTTCCCACAAGGGTCCCCGAAGGGGTAGGCAGAGGTGTATAGGTAATACCCACACACCCACTTTTCGCCAGAGGTATATTAGGTGCCAACGTGACAGATGGCGAGTCCATCGCTGTTACTCCAGCACGACTATACATAAGCCTTTGAATTTCTTCTCAGATGTATGTGGTTTCCTCTCGATGTTTTCCTTCACCGTTAAGCTGTCATCGTTATGGGTGGCCAGGCGCCGTCATTCAAGAACAATTTCATTTGGTATTTTTAAACCCTTCTCAGTCGTATGCAGATTTCCTAGTGTTATTATAAGGGTATAAGATTAGTGGTTAGATAAGTCTCTGTACTTAGGGTCAAATGAAAATATTAGTTCAGACTTCAGACCACTGCGGTGCAATGTTGACTTTGCAGTTCATAAGTACGACCGATCTCCATCGCTCTTAGAGAAACCTCGATTAAAAAACTCGAGTTTTATTTGTACACTGGGAATAATTCCTGATTTTCATGTTGCAAGATAATAACCACAAGCCTAAATATATCCACACGCCTTCCCACAAGATAATATTTAAATTATAGATTAATAGCTACTTATCTTACGCAATGACTGGACCGATTTTAATGAAATTTTCTGTGTTTCTTCAAGTGGATTCGACAATGGTTTGATTCACAACTTGAGCCGATAGGTGGCGCCACTGCTTTTATTTTTTCACCCAAGCGAAGCTGGGCCGGCCAACAGCTAGTGTACATAGAAACCTTTTGAATCACTCTAAAGGCGATTCAAGTGCGTTGCGTAATTAAAAAGGACTATGGGTATGGACGGCTGGAAGCCAGCTGTACTGATCTTGTTCGGGTCTCATCCAGGTCATCCTAGCATAGTCTTCTTTATCATCGAGTGTAGTTAACCAATTCTACCTGGTTAGTGGCTGGCATACTACTAACTAAGGTCTCTACGCTTGGGATCACGCCACATAATCCAGCCGAGATTGCAATATATTTTTGCGTATTATTCTCATACATATCATCACGCCGAGTCCCCAACGGGGTAGGCAGACAGTATAGAGCGCCAGTTCTCTCTACACTCATCAGTCTCTTCATACATGCTCGTCGGTTTCGAGAACTCTCCCGTTCCCGTCCTTGAGCGTCCGATCGATTTGATCCAGGTGGTTGGAACGTGGCCTTCCTCTGCCTCTTCTTGCACACTATTATTTTCGCGTATTATTCTCTCTGTTTCAAATTAGCATGTCCGTTATCTCTGCGTGATTGGAAGATAGACATATATAGTGTTATCACAGCGGGAGGTAAACAAAGTCGGTAGCGGATGAGTCACGCCTGATGGCGGCCAGTGAACCGATTCTACTAAATGTGACAGTCTACTAGTAATTACAGCATTGTATAGTCTATGAATAGATTGAAATGCGCCGGCCGTCCCAGACCCTGGATAATGTCACGTGCGATCTTAATAACACGGAGGTTTATTAATTAATGTCTATCAATTAACTGATATTATGATACGGAAGTATGTTAGGATGTCGCTCAAAAACATTACATATGAATGTGATGCTTGTATTGATTTATTAATTTTTATAATGCACAAAACAAATAACAATAAAAAAATATAATCAGTAATAAAAATATTATAAGTAGTTAGAATTAGAACTTTTTACGTTAGAAAAGAAGCAGCACACGAACAAAATGCATACCACTGAAATGCAAATGCTGAGGTGGTCGGCAGGAGTTACGAGGCTGGATAAAGTACCAAACATATACATCCGAGGTAGCTTCAAAATAAGACCAATACCCGAAAAGCTCACTGAGACGCGATTGCGATGGTATGGTCATGTCATGCGAAAACCTGAAGATCACATGACAAGGAAAGTGCTGCAGCTGGAGTCGAGTCCAAAAAGTCGTGGCAGACCCCGACTAACCTGGATATCGGTGATCAATAAAGACCTCGCAAAAGATAACCTAGATCCGCTGATGACTAAGAAACGAAGTGCCAGGAGAAGGACGGTTAGGAGAGCCGACCCCAATTAGAAATGGGGAAAGGCCTGAAGAAGAAGAAGAATTAGAACTAAAATGGATCGTTACTCAAAAAAATTGCATACAGTTAAATAGGGATAAACATAGGAACAAAACATTGATAGGAAACCTTCATACGTTTGAGACGACATTCAAAGGCATATAATTATATAGATGGTAGGCATATATATGTCTATATATCTCCGGCATGAAAGGTGTTGCTAAACCTCTGAATACCCCTTCGAGGACCCTTGAAGCGTGAACTATTAAATACGTTTTTAAATTAAACCGATCATGGATAGCAACGATACCTATTTACCTTTTAACAAATGTAATTCACTGAATCAACGAACACGAGGCAAAGCGTATACTTAGACGGGTTCGATTGAGGAAAATCTGCCATATTTTATTTCATGCTGTTTTGTGAGGTCAATGTTTTATGGTAAACAGAAATAATTTACTGTCAAATTATTTAAGGATGCTTCACTTTGCATCTCATCGTATCTTAATGATCGTTCAACGGTATTATTTTTATGCATACAATTTAATAGTTTTTTTATCTTATAATTAATAAAATGGATATGCAATTGACAAAGACAGAAAGAAAGACACTAGGCAGGCCTTTGCCCAGCAGTGGGACAGAAATAAATGAAAATAATTCACAATGTAATAATAATATATCTTCACCTCTTCCCACAAGGGTCCCCGAAGCGGTATGCAGAGGTGAGTGAGTAGTACCCACACACCCACTTTCTACCAGAGATAAAATTTGATTGATATATACATAGGACATCCAAGACAGACACAAATACTCGTGTTCATCACACAAATATCTACCCTCAGCAGGAATCGAAACCCGCGACCTCAAGTTTCGCAGTCAGGGGCTCTAACCACTAGACCAGACGGCCGACTGACAATCGTTCATCCATATTTCTAAGTTATAGCGAACTAATGTCAAGTCAATGGTCCGTTATGAAAAGAGTCGCGTATATGAAACAGATGCTGAATTAAAACAATGAGTAATGTGTTCTATGCCTTCGTTTGGCGTGGTTTCCGGTCTTGTGGCCTTGTGTGTAACCCGTGCTTTGATTACATTAGCAGCAGACACTTTTGACAACAACGTTAGCTGTCAAATGGATATCAACAAGATCTATACGTTACCTATATACACTATTAACAACAGAAAAGAGCCGTGGTGGTTGAGTGGTTTGAGTAGTCGTGTGGAACACAAAGATTGCAAATTCGTATCCCGTACCAATGACTTCTTGTGAACTTAAGTCCAGCGATTAGTCACAACACGAGCTTTACGTTGAAGGAAAACATCGTCTCGGTATCGTCATTTTTGAACAAATCTCTAGGGATTTAAATTGTCAGAGCAAATTTTGGTGCTAAAATTTCCTTCACCGTAAACTCGTGCTTTCGTTCATCACAAAAAAGCACGCTGGTACAGTCGGAATACGAGTTCCCCAAGAACCACTAAAACAAAAACTTCTCTAACTCGAAAAACTGCTACGTCAAATAATTCTGTGTTTTTAACGTCCTACTTAAAATGAGTCATATAATCATAGAACAAAGCGCCATAGTCTACGAATATGCTTATTCGACTGTATCATTTGTGACTCGCACATGGCCAGCTTAACGATAACATACGCTAGTAACACGCAACGCTTGCGTATGTGTAGTTATGAGACGTTAAATGGTTGGACATTTCGTCTGTAGGTTACGAGTCAGTGGAGAAGACTGTATGAACTTTCCTAGTAAGTAGTAAGTGGCTTGTGGTCTACCTAGTCATGTTATATTATACTAGCTGTCCCGCCCAGCTTTGCTCGGGTGAAAAAGTTAAATTGCCCGTAACACGATCGCAGCGCCACCTATCGGGTCCAATTGTAAATCTAAGCCATTCTCGAATCCACCTTAAGACACACAGAAAGGGATAGCTTCGCACGGGTGAAAAAGTTAAAATTCCTAAAACTCGATCGCAGCGCCACCTATCGGGTCCAATTTAATATAGCCTATGTTACTCGGGGATAATGTAGCTTTCCAAAGGTGAAAGAATTTTTGAAATCGGTCCAGTAGTTTCGGAGCCTATTCATTACAAACAAACAAACAAACAAATCTTTCCTCTTTATAATATTAGTATAGAAAATACAATCCCCAATTTTATATGTTTTTTTATTGGGGAAATATTACCCGATGTGCGAATGTTTACAATCTACAAGTGCAATTAGGGGAGTAAAAAGTCGTCTACTTTTTTTATGGATGTTTTTCATATCGCCATGACGCCTCTTACTCGTGCGATGCGCGCCATTAACCGGGTCCATCTCCAAATAGACGTCCTTACATGTCACAAGAGTGAATTCGCATGGCTATTGTTATATATATTGAGTTATAATATTTTATTGTATTTGTTATGTTATCGTATATTGTATTTCTGAATCTTTTTCTTTTCTCAATTCGGGTTGTTTTTTATTTTTATACAATAATAATTTTACTTTTTTTTTATTATTTTAATTTATTCCATATCTTGACCAGAATTAGTTACAGTACTGATGGCAATATTTGTGTCACTTGTTTAATTTGTCTAATTTGTGAATGTGAGAACATTGTAGGCTTAGTAGATTCTTAGATCTTGCTAACATTTTTATAATTATCTTGTTTTATGTATGCTTTGTATAGTAAGCGACGACCTATTGTCGGGCCTACGTTGTTCTCCCATACTTGGGTACTATTGCTGTAACGAAAAAAAAAAAAATATTGTATATGCCTAATGATCTGAAAAGAGTAACCATGGAGTTTCTTGCCGGTTCTTCTCCATGGAAACGACCAACCCGAACCGTGCTTCTTCTTTTTCGACGTTTTATAAGTGCCCACCTGGGCCTATGTGAAATAAAATGATTTTGATTTTGATTTTGATTGCCTTTGTGTTTTAGTATATAAGTTTACATGTAGTTAAGTGGCTTCAGTACCGATTTAGGATATAACCTGTAATGGTAGCTGTAAGATATATCTATAAATAAATATTCTTTCATAGTCTCTTGGCTATATTATCTTAATTCAGACTATAATAAAGAAGAATGAAAATAAATAGGTTTACTAAACAAGGATGGGATCGTCAAAGGTAAGTTGTAGAAACTAGAAGTTGTAAGTCTAGAGAGAACTGGCGCTCTACTCTCTCCACCTACCCCATGAGTAACTCTACGTAATATAATATATAAAAAGTGTAATGGTACATTTTGACTAAAAGCATAATTGTGTCCAACGCTAAACAATCGTTTCTTCAATCACCATCAAAATCTTTTACAACATTCAAGAGAGGTAAGGCATAACGGGTTTCCCGTTCGAATTCGGAGCTGCCCGACTGGGGCAGGACCTCCACCTTACAGAAGTCCGTAGCCGAATAACACAATTGTTTGTGTTGTGTTCCTACGCGGTGAATAAGGTTTCCAGTAATGAGCTCCTTGGGGAGGGGGGAGGATTGTTACATTGTGTTGGAAGCAGAGGGATTATACCCATTATGCTGCCAACACACTATAACTCTCCGAACACAGAGTGGCAACGCGCAAGTGATACTTCGGTATCGTGAGCGTAAATAGGCTACGGTAACCGTTTCCCATCAGGTGGGCCGTATGCTTGTTTGCCACTCTTGTTGTATAAAAAAAAAAACTTAAGTCAGATTCGTTTGATCACGTTTTGTGTGCCTTCTGTGATCCCTGCATTACACAATCCTGCCTAGTGTCGTAAATAGCTGGTGCAGATATGGCGTGATGTCTAGGTATTGTGTTTCAGCCACGAGCCTGGTCTAATAGCTGAGGTAGCACAAATCGCGGACGCATTTTTTAAAATAACTTGATATGTCGGTTTTAGCCCGGACTCAATTTGATTACTTTATTAGCCAGTAAACAATATATTTTTTAATCGGTTTAGTAGGTACTTGATCAAATCACAATTTAAAGCGGTGCCTTGTCGTGAAAGTTCTCGATCTTGGTCGAATAATTGTTATCGTTGTTGTTAGCCTGGTACATCCCACTGCTGGGCCTCCCCCCATGATTTCCAACTGTTTCTGTCCAATGCTAGTGTTGGCCAGCTCAAAATCAAAATCAAAATATTTTTATCTCACATAGGCCCAGGTGGGCACTTATAAATCGTCGAAAAAGAAGCACGGTTCGGGTTGATCGCTTCCATGGAGAAGAATCGGCAAGAAACTCCATGGTTAGCTCTTGTCGCAATCTCCTTCATGGTCTACCTCGCTGACGCCTAGTCGTATCAGGTCTCGATTATGTGGTGATTTTGGGCCAATGATCGGTGGGCATGAAGGCAGGACGAATAACTATATTTAGAATTTGTTATTTAATTTTTATCTAGGTATATCTATAATGATGTAACAAAGAGACATTACTTTAGTAATTTTCAGTGGAAACGTGAATCGTAACGCCCCGCTTATGTCAAAGGGATCGCCTACCAAATGCAATTAATCTCCTTAGTGTAGCAGTCTATAGTTCCTTCAAAACATCAAAGGAACCGACCTACTTATAGTAAACGGTTACCATGTTCTCATGCCGCAATATCATAGGTATCTTTGCCGACTAAATGTTCACAAGAGTAGTAAACCATTAAGTTGCGATAACACGGTACTGCACTTCGATTTTGAACGGAAGATTCCGCTGTGCCTTATGCCTCATGGAGTTAAACTTTCGTAATTGCGTTTCCATATAGATAAACCTAAGTACCTACTTCCCTCTTAATATAGCACTATACACGGTAAAAAGAGCCGTAGTGGCCGAGTGGTTCGAGTAGTTGCCTGTAACACAAAGCTTGCTAGTTCGAATCCCGACTGTAGCAATGAGTTTTTCTGAACTTTAAGTACAGTAATTAGTCACTCCACGAGCTTTACGGTGAAGGAGAACATCGAGAGGTAGAGGAGAGAGTAATACGTTACGTATACGTTTGAGAAGAAATTCAAAGGTACGGCTACGGACTTGCCATCACTGAGAGCTTTTATTCTTGAAAATGGTGGTAATGATAATTTTAAATTTAGTATGTGATGTTCAATAAGTGTTCCCTGTGTATACAATTGTTAAAATATCCTCAAAAGCGAGTTCAAAACCCTCAGATGCCCAAACGTAGACCGTTAACTTCCCTTTTCGGTTCTTATTTGGATAAATTCCTTTGTAGGTACATTGTGGTCACTGACAATGAAGAACCGTCCAGGCCTAAGAGTTAAAGTGATAACTTACATTGTCAATATTGTAGGTTCAGAACCCAAAGTTAACTACCTAAGTGTTTAGTTTATTCTAATAATAATTCTGATTTATATGTGTATGTTATAGTGGGTAATTACTTAATATTAAAACATAATAAAACTGTAAAAACATTAGCCCGGTTGGCCGAGTGGTTCAAGTAGTTGCCTGTAGCACAAAGCTTGCATGTTCGAATCCATCGAATGTACCAATGAGTTTTTCTGAATTTATTTAGTGGTTAGTCACACCACGAGCTTTGTGGTGGAGGAAAACATTGACAGGAAACCTGCATAAGTTTGGGAAGAAATTCAAAGGCGTATGAATAGCCATCCTTGAGTAACGGCGATTGACTCGCCATCTGTCACATTGGCACCTAAAATATATATCTGGCGGCAACTACTCGAACCGCTCGGCCGACTATGCTACTTAATATAACAGTATGACATACAGACGAGCTAAATTACCATTAAATGAGATGGCACCCATGAATTAGGTCCCTTATTAAGGCCAATCACAAACCTGATACGTGTTTATGTATTGGTCAATAATATATAGTGCAAGGGCGAATGGTTGGGTTATATACAAAGTCTGCTTAGCGATTTGACTCGCGTTCAATTAACGGTGAAGGAAAACATTGAGAGGTAGCATACGCATACTGCTCGCTATGTGCCGTCTTTACACTTAGGTATATATATATATATATATGTCCGGTAAAAGGAAGGCGAGTTACTAGTAAACACCTCGGCCCACCCCTAATGATCATGATTGTATACTTCTACTGTCTATCAATCGCTGATTGATATCTAAACTAGGTACAGACAGACCCAGAGTAGGTTTGGAACAGCTGTCCTGTGAATGTCCTTTAGAATTTTACACACAACGTATCTTGCTCAGTCTCCACGGGGTAGGCAGTGGAGTTATGAAGTGAAATCAATTCTGGAATTTCATTTTTATTATACGAATTTATATATTAAAACGGTAGCGAGTAGAATGACTATGTGAGCTTTCTAGAATGTTACATATCATCTCTAGACTTACATACCTCTTTCGCTTCGTCCACATTCATCATTCTCTTCATACATGCTCGCCGGTTTCGAGTACACGTGACGTTCCCGTCTTTGAGCGTCCGTTCGATTTGATCTAGGCAGTCGGAACGTGGCCTTCCTCTGCCTCGTCTTGCACACACTTGCGCTTTGTATATTTGTTTCGTCATTCTAAAAGACTGTCTTTTTCAAATAATGATTCACAAGGGTTCAATTATTATAGCTGGCCGATGTGCCGCCCGAACACGAGTACCTACGAAATTTAATTAGAAAATTATTTATAATTTTGGCAATGTGAGGGTATATCCTCAATGTCAGTGACTCGTCTCAATTGGTGAGTAAACACAAGGATATCCATAAAGCCTTTGTGCACTGTTCATCAATGTTTATATTTATTCGTTTCATATTACATTGCCATACAGCGTGGCAATACTTCCAGCCTCCTTGGCACCCTCCCGCGGGATGACTTGGGACAGGTTTTATTTAGTTCAGTTTATTTGGTATCTTTGTTTATTAATATCATGTTTATGTTATTAGTTTAAATATATTGTATATCCTTACACCTTCCCACAAAGGTCCCCGAAGGGGTAGGCAGAGGTGTATAGCTGGTACCCGCACAACCACGTTACTCAAGCACGACTATATACATACAAACGCCTTTGAATTCCTTCTCAGACGTATGCAGGATCCCTCTCGATGTTTTCCTTCACCAAAGTGGGTGTGTGGGTACTACCTATACACTTTTGCCTACCCCTTAGAGGACCCTTGTGGGAAGGCGTGAGGATAAAATATCATTATTATTACAACTTTCATAGTTAATATATAGCATCGCTATCGGTGGGCTTAAAGTATAATGCCGTGATCAAAATTAAAACTATCCGAATTGGCAGTTGATCCAATAATGTCCAGCCAGGTCAGCGACCGACAACTGCCTTGCAAACTTGATTTTAGTACAGTCGCATCTAAAAGTGAAAGTGTAAAAGTGAGAATACTAATTTGAAAAGACGTGCGTAGCTATAATTATACAGTTATTAAAGCTTACAAGCCGACTACTTGTTCACGTGAATGTACTCGTAAATTATTAAAGTGATAGTCGTAATGTTGAATGTACACATATTTGAATATTTAAAATTAGGACAGGTTTTTCCGTTATACTTATTTAAAACCGTGAAGCGAAATGAAGTTTGCTGATTCGAATCCCAGCGTTCTATTCCAATGCGATATTCAAACTTAAGTATAGATAGTGCCATCCACAAAGACGCGCCCCACCAATTTCTAGTCGAAGGGGTCGTGGGATGCGAGTACCCGACTCTATTAGGTAATTGTAGGGTGCGTGTGCACTCATAAGTAATCAGTGTGTACCGATAATGCTCAAACATAAGTGGAAGGTTGCACACTTGCACTATAAACTATAGGGAAGAAGTGGGGCGCGTCTTCGTGGATGGCGCTAATTATATAGCCCAGTATCACATCTAGCTTTACGGTAAATGGTACCAGAATACGGCTGAGAAATTCAAAGCAATACCTTTTTTCGTGCTAGAGTAACAACGATGGACTAGCTATCTGTCACGTTGGTATCTAATTCTGCGGTGAAGGTAGGGTGTTGGTACTTCTCTACTTACCCACTACTGAGACCCACTTGAAAAAACATATTTAAAGGTAATAAAAAAAGGAAACCCGGTGGGTGATACATTTAACGAGAATTTCGGGCGGAAATCCTTTCCTATAATGATTTGGGCAGCAAATTTATACTGATACAGGAGTCATTGTGCCCAAGTTTTGTGGAAAAAAAACAAGGCTGCATTATTGAAGGCGCCCGAGAGAGCACTGAGACAAGCGGGCAAAAACCAACACTGTGACTACATTTTTTATGTACAAAAAGCTTTTGCATACTGATTATACGAAGGCGAACGACCTACGACTGCCAAATTCCAAGCAAAAAAAGGCTAAATGTTTTGATCGCGGCCACTCACCAGCTGCGTAATGATGAAGGGCTGTAAATTCAAGGGAAACGACGAAGTAAAAATATCGCGTTACAAAGTAGTGCTATGAGTAGGTTATTTATACCTTAGCAATATCCGCACATGTCCAGTCCTGACGTGGCGGATACATTTGCGTATATAATAGGCTGTTCGGCATTTAAAATAGCAAGCGTGCGTATAAATAAGGGCCGTGTCGTAACGATAATAAATAACAATACAGCATCACCTCAAGAGTCGTGGCGGTTTTTAGGTCCGAGCTGTCGCCTGCAATGATTCGAACTTGCAATAAGTTCGAATCCTGACTGAACCAATCAGTTTTTTAAACTTAAGTATAGTGTTAAGTCTAACAACGTGATTTACGGTGAAGGAAAACATCGAGAGGAAACGTGCATACTTTTGAGAAAAAATGTGTGGCGAAAAAATTATAAAAGGCGTGTGTATAACTTGAGTAACGGCGATGGATTCGCCATCTGTAGCTGTACGTTGGCACCTGAAATATAGCTCTTGAAAAATGGGTGTGTTAATACTACACACCTCTGCTTACTACCTTAATAACTAGACCACAATCATACTTCACGCCTTCCCTGAAGGAAAAAAAGTAGTTTAAACCTTTGTTTAGTAGACTAGGTCAATGTATGGGAAATTGCCCAAGGTATTTTATTGTATATTTCAGTTATATTTATCCTCACACTTTCCCACAAGGGGTAGGCAGAGGTGTATAGGTAATACCCACACACCCACTTTCCGCCATAGATATATTGTGCCAACGTGACGGATGGCGAGTCCATCGCTGTTCCTCAAGCACGACTATACATACGCCTTTGAATTGCTTCTCAGACGTATGCTGGTTTCCTCTCGATGTTTTTCTTCACCGTAAAGCTCGTGGTGTGACTAATCTAAATCTAAAAAAAATCTTTTTTTAGGTTTTCCCAAGAATACGATTTTGTTGACGTGTGACGGAGACTGTGACGTCAACGAAATATTTTTAATGAATTCTGAAGAAATTGCGAACCCATCTGATATAACATCCTTGTTTACCAATATTTTCCTTCCTGTTTCGCTTGCTGCTTCGCTGCTTTTGTTTCACCAAAAGGCCTACATATTTTGTCGTTATTATGTAGTACATAATAACGACAAAATATGTAAGCCTTTATTAGTACATAATATGTACTAATAACGTTGAGTCCCACACGAATATATCGTTATCTACATTTCGTCAGTCTTCTTGTATTTTGCAGGTATAGCGCTATATCTATTCATTCATGTATTCATATATTATTCCTATTCACTGAATCATTGTTTTTGTGGTATGTATTTTCAACTTTTTGATATCTTTTTTATGTTGATGTAATAAAATTTAACCAATTCATCAAATATTAGTCATCAAACTCATGAAGTACTAGGCTAAATATGAACTTTCATAGGAACTACAATTTATCCTGGTAGCGTATCAAATCTTGAACGCTGTTGAATGTCAAAGTTAACTGCGTGTTGAAATTAATGTAGCGAGTAACGAGAAGATGAATAATGACTTCCTAAGAGGAACAAGTCACATCATATTTAATTAAGAAGGAGGGAAACTTCCTTCAAAATATTCATTTGAATAACAGACAAGGAGCCTCAAGATTGGCACTTCCTCGCGTGAGCAGCGGCTGGCTATTACATGACAAGTGGGTGCTTCCTTACTAGAGCTGATTGATAGCTGGATTGGCGGGGGGTTTATAAATATTTGCTAGAATTGTTTCTTAAGACAAAGTAGTCCAAGAATAGCTCGAATCATTTAATGATATTTTTTACCTCGGCAGCTAACTTGAATGCGTAAAAGAATTAAATTTAAAACATGTGTAGTCGTACTAGATAAACGGAGATGGATTCGCCATCTGTCACGTTGGCCCCTAAAATATATCTCTGGCGAAAAGTAGGTTTGCTGCTACACGCCTCTGCCTCCTTGGAGACCCTCTGAGGAAGGCGTGATGATATATTGTCATTATGACATGCCAGTTTACTTACCTAATAGAGATATCGGTTCCTTGTGGATTGTAGAGTCGTGATGACAGAGAGGAAAGAGTTTTCGTATACCGCCTGTATTCATGAATTTTTCAGAACTTGTTATTGATCACAGCACGAGCATTACGGTAAAGGAAAACATAGCGACGAAACCTGCATGGGTTTGATATTCATTCAAAGATGTATGTTCGATGTTCAATTGAAATTCCATTGAATTGAGAACATAATTAAGACTCCACAGAGGTCTAAGTTCTAGATAGTAGCGTCGTGTAAAAAAAACAATTAAAGTATTCCCCGTTCCATGAAACTGCTTGGTCACACCACGAGCTTTACGGTGAAGGAAAACATCGAGAGGAAACCTGCATACGTTTGAGAAGACATTCAAAGGCGTATGCCTAGTCGTGCTGCGTATCTGTCACGTTGGCACCTTAAATATATCTCTGGCGGAAAGTGGCTATGGCTACCTATACACCTCTGCCTACCCCTTCGGGGACCCATGTGGAAAGGCGTGAGGAAACCTTATTACTTTGCAATCACTGTACGGTAAATACTAGTAAATGCCATACGACATGAGTTCATATTCAAGTTCAAATAGTCCCATCTCAGATGTAATCTAAGCTGGTTTAATTAAAACCACGGAATGTGACAGCTAGGCTCAACAAATTCTCTCATTGCAATCTCTCTAACGGTTGAAGTAATGTAGGCTCCTTACATTAATACGAGTAGCTTCTTATTTATTTATTTTTTATACAACAAGAATAGCAAACAAGCACATTTATTATCTTTTACCGTTAATAAACTAGTTTCAATTGGGAAATAATGCTAATGTTTTTTTGTTAAGTTCTTTAGGCACTAGTGGATCAGTGTGGCCTTAGCTCGGGGCGGTGGCTACCTACGCCCGGACCGTCCGCCTAGTATAGATAGTGCCATCCACGAAGACGCGCCCCACTATTCTTCCCTATAGTTTATAGTGTTAGTGTGCAACCTTCTACTAATGTTTGAGTTTTGTCGGTACACACCTGCCTGTCGTAAAAGGCGATTAAATGGGGGTTGATTACTTCTTTTCCCATATTTTCCATGTGCTTAATCCAGCTATCTAAGGGGTATTTGCATGAAAGAGGAACAAACATCATCACAAACTTTCATTTTATATAGTTGTAGTAGGATAATAAAATTTTGATTGGACATATATAAAAGGATGAGCGAAGAAAGATTGACGAAACAGATATACAAAGCAAAAGTGTGTACAAGAAGAGGCAGAGGAAAAGCTCGTGGTGTGACTAATCACTGTACTTAAGTTCAGAAAAACCCATTGGTACAGTCGGGATTCGAACTCGCGATCTTTGTGTCGCAGGCAACTACTCGAACCACTCGGCCACCACGGCTTCTAGGATGTAAGTTCTTTAAGATAACTGGTATCATGCTGACCAAAGCCACCATCGCAATCTTCGATGCCTAGAACAGATCGATAAGAATCGAGAAGTGGATATCAGTAACACAATTTGGATTAACGAATTCGACGCTGTTATCAGCCTAAGCAGTGATAAGATAACGATGCGAAGAGAAGTGTGGTGTGGGTTGTTCCATTTTTTACATGTTTTTTTTATACCAAACAAACAAGCATGCTGACCGCGTGATGGTAAGCGGTTACCGCCGCCTGTGGACTCTTGCCAAACCAGTGCGCGCGCTACCGACACAGCAGGAATCTTTAGATGATTGGTTGCTAAAGCCATATAATCGATAATTTGTCAAAATTTTGTTTTGCTTACAACTAACTGTCACGTTAACCTTTGTATGGGTAAAAAATTAACCCTCTAATCTCCTTATCAATATGGTCGAATTGTAAATATACAGTAAGCCATCCCGAGATCCATCTAAAAAATTTCATCAAAATCGTACGTGTCATTCTCTATTAAGGGAGGGAGGGCACAACGGTTAATTGCCGTTCGAATTCGGAGCAGCCCGACTGGTACCATTACCTCCACCTTACAGAAGATCGCAGCTAAATGGCATTACCCTCGGGTGTGTCGTGTTCCTGTGGTGAGTAAGGTCGCCAGGCTCCAAGAGGAAGCGGTGTGTCGGCAGCACAGGACCAGTGGTGCAATTCCGCCGTGGTGGTGACCAGGCGCGGCATGTCGGTGCGGTTGTTAGGGAGACCCGGTGAAACGGCTGTCCGCTGGCCGCCCGCATATAGTAGGGGTCCCGAACCCAGGGATCACCTAATCTCCGCCCTGGGAGGCTGACCCGCACATGTGTGTAAAGTCCTTGGTGTAGTGGTCGTGCCGGAGGAGGAGACCGGAGTGGACCCGGCCGCTGCATCAGGGGGGGATCGGGGGCCCTTCCGACTTCCGCTCCGGCAATCCGCACTACCTGTACATCACTGCGGCGGATTGAGACTGCGCTTTGTCCTCTTTGATGCCGACACAACGATTCCTCTTCTTCCTTTTCAGCACCCTTAGAAATCTAAAATGGCCAAATTTAAAAATAGTAGAAGTTTCCCAGCGGCCTCCCCTTCCATATTAAAAATGGACTTTTGCAACATCAGGGGACTTCATTCTAATCTAAATGCAGTCCACCAACACCTTGAGACGACACAGCCGACTCTGCTATTTCTGACGGAGACGCAGATATCCTGCCCTGATGATACATCGTACCTGAACTACCCCGGGTACAAGATGGAACACAATTTTGTGCGCCGCGCCGGGGTATGTATGTACTTCCGGGAGGATATTTGCTGTCGACGTCTCCACGGCCTTGAAGACAGAGACCTGTCAATTTTGTGGGTGCGCGTAGACTATGGTGGCAACACCCGAATCTACGCGTGCCTTTACAGGTCCCATAGCGGTGACACAGACACAGTTCGCCTATTTGAGCACCTGCAATCGACAACGGACAAAGTACTTGAGCAGTACCCCTCCGCGGAGTTGGTGGTTTTAGGAGATTTTAACGCTCACCATGTTGAGTGGCTTGGCTCTCGGTCCACTGACTGCGCGGGGAGGGCTGCTTACGAGCTTGCCCTGGCTTATGGCTTCTCGCAGCTGGTACACGAACCAACCAGAATACCTGATATCGAGGGCCATACAAGCTCTTTACTGGACCTTCTGCTGACCACGCGACCGGACAGCTATTCCATCTCGGTGGGTGCGCCGCTTGGCACATCCGACCACTGTCTGGTCCGGACGCAAGTGCCGTGCGCAAAGGCCGAAGTGCCCCGACCCCCGGGGCGGCGGCGCATGTGGCACTACAAGGCAGCAGACTGGGATGGATTGCGTGAGTTTTACGCATCGTACCCGTGGAGGCAGATCTGCTTTGCATCAGAAGATCCAGACCCCTGTGCAGCAGCCGTCGCTGAGACGATACTGGCGGGAATGGAATGCTACATCCCAAACTCGCTAGTAGCTACAGGGGTAAAGAAACAGCCGTGGTTTAATAAGCCCTGCAAGGAAGCTAAATTATCCAAGCAAGCCTTGTATGAGGCGTGGACCACGGCTCGATCCAATCTGGACCCCAACATATCTGATGCAAAGCGGAAACTTAATGCTGCCTCGAGGCACTGTAAGCGAGCGATTGCCAGGGCGAAATTCGATTTCGTCGGCAGAATTGGTAAGAGACTCGCTAGCTACCCTTCTGGCAGCCGTGCTTTTTGGTCCCTTGCCAAGGCTGCTGAGGGAAACTTTTGCCAGTCGTCCCTACCACCACTCCGTAAGCCGGATGGTAACTTGGCCCACAGTGCCAAAGAGAAAGCGGATCTATTGGGCTCTCTCTTTGCCTCGAACTCGACTATGGATGACGGAGGCGCCACACCGCCCACTATCCTGCGGTGTGAGAACTCTATGCCGGAGATAAGCATAACCCAACGGGAGGTCCGGCGGGAGATGCTGTCTCTGGACGTCCATAAGTCGAGCGGGCCAGACGGTATTCCGGCAGTGGTGCTTAAGCAGTGTGCTCCTGAACTGTGTCCTGTTTTGACGCGCCTATTCGCGCTTTCCTACTCCACCCAAAAAGTCCCAACTTCGTGGAAGACCGCCCACGTGCACCCAGTGCCCAAAAAGGGCGATAGATCAGACCCATCGAATTACAGGCCGATCGCCATCACCTCCCTCCTCTCCAAAATTATGGAGCGAGTGATTAACACGCAACTCCTGCGATATCTAGAGGGTCACGGTTTGTTGAGTGACCAACAGTATGGCTTCCGCCACAGTCGCTCAACGGGTGACCTTCTAGTATATCTCACGCACCGTTGGTCACTCGCCATTGAGAGTCAAGGTGAGGCATTAGCTGTTAGCTTGGATGTGGCGAAAGCGTTCGATCGGGTCTGGCATCGCGGTCTTCTATCGAAGCTTCCATCCTACGGACTGCCAGAGGGATTATGCAAATGGGTCGCCAGCTTTCTGTCCAGCAGATGCATAAGAGCCGTCGTTGACGGTAGCTGCTCCGAAAGCATGGAAATTAATGCTGGCGTCCCGCAAGGCTCTGTGTTGTCCCCGACTCTGTTTCTTCTGCATATTAATGACATGCTTTCTATTGAAGGCATTCATTGCTATGCAGACGACAGCACTGGGGACACTTACTACACGGGCCGTGCTAATCTCCCTCGTTCCACTGTGGAGGAAAGTCGCGAACGACTTGTGTCTGAAATCGAGAGTACACTTCGCAGTGTCTCCGATTGGGGTCGACTAAACCTAGTTCACTTCAACCCCACTAAGACACAAGTTTGCGCGTTCACCGCAAAAAAAACTCCATTCGCTGTGGCTCCACAATTCCAGAACACTCCCCTGAACATCTCGGAGAGCATTAGGATCCTTGGGGTCGATATTTCTAGCGACGTTCAGTTCCGTGGTCATTTAGAGGACAAGGCTAAGCTGGCGTCGAGGAAGCTCGGTGTGCTCAACAGAGCTAAGCAGTACTTCACACCGCAACAAAGGCTGCAACTTTATAAGTCGCAAGTTCGGCCACATATGGAGTACTGCTGCCACCTGTGGGCTGGAGCCCCTGGATACCAGCTTGGGCCTTTTGACGCGGTTCAGAAACGCGCCGCTAGAATTGTCGACGATCCCATGCTCACAAGCGGCTTGGAATCACTAAGTCTGAGGAGAGACTTTGCCTCCCTGTGTGTGTTCTACCGCTTGTATAACGGGGAGTGTTCTGCAGAATTGTTCGATATGATGCCCACTTCCACCTTCTACCACCGCACCTCTCGCCATCGACGGGGAATTCATCCCCATACCTTGGAACCACAAAGGTCTCGCACTGTGCGCTTCCAAAGAAGTTTTCTTCCGCGAACGCTCAGGCTGTGGAATGAGCTCCCCGTTGAGGTTTTCCCTGGAGAGTACAGCATGGAGTTCTTCAAGAAGGGTGTGAAAAGATTCCTGCAGGGTCGGCAACGCGCGAGTGATACCCCTGGTGTTGCAAGCGTCCATAGGCGGCGGTAACCGCTTACCATCAGGCGGACCGCATGCTTGTTTGCCACCCAAGTGGTATAAAAAAAAAAAAAAAAAAATTCTCGAGTTTTTGCAAGACTTAAATTGGTTATTAGTACAAGCTATATCATCACGGAGTATCCTCACGGGGTAGGCAGGGGTGGTAAGACGCCTCTCTCTGAACTTGCAGACTTCTTTCGCTTCATAAACATGCATCAGTCTCTCATACATACTAACATACCAAAGTTTGTACGCAACCTTCCGATCCCGAGTCCTATATATACTCTGAGAATTTGATCAGTATTGACCGATCTCCCGTTCGTCAAATCTAGCATTCGATTAATTATTTTCCTCCGGCTAATGGCGTGACTATTAGAAGACATTACGTAACACACCGCCAAAATGTATGTAGGTATATAGTAAAAACGCGAGCTAATTCACACAAAAACTTGTTAAGGAGAACTGATGAAAAAGAACGTTTTAACACGAGTGTGAGTCTCATTTGAAAAACGAATCATTTGAAATAACGGCTATGCTTCTCAACCTTTTGTCTATGACTAGACAGCAGGTGCGAAACGTGAAAGTGTTGCACTAAGTTCGTAGGATTGTGTTGCTGTCGCAATAAAATGGGTCGGTTAACGTCCTCGCTATTAGCCAATACAGCCCGAGCAAGGCACTAAAGCGATAACTCAATTTAAAAACTATTGTTTTAAAAAACGATTAGCTCTTAAGCCTGTAAGCTCACTTCCGCCGCAATGCAATTGAGAAGGCGATTGACAGCTTTTAATGGTAGATTACAAACTCTATATAAATGATGATCATGTAACACATCATAATGTCGAGTCTCTCATGGCCTCATGGGGTGGGCATAGAGAGTAGAGCGCCAGTTATCTATAATTTCAGACCTCTGTCGCTTCGGTCAAATTCATAAGTCTTCTTCGAGTACGCATATGTTGTTCCTATCATTAATTCTTTGAGGTTCAATTTAAACGTTTACAGGTTACCATCATACCATTAACCACCATTAACCTCTGTACTTAGTAGTTAAAAAAACTCAGTGGTACAGTCGGGCTTAAAACTTTTTTTTTAAATTTAAATTTGCGTTGCAGGCCACTCCAATCACGGTCACAGCACATCTATTTGTGTGTATTTCTGTTTTCATTACTCATAGTACGAAATGACAGAGCTAGTCGTCTAAAGGGGTCATATGGGGCCATTGCCCATAAGTCTTAGGTCTCAATTAGGTCACAGATGTTCTACGAACACTAATAAGACAAACGAACTTTTATTGAATACGATCCTAAACTTTTTATTGACTGAATTGGCCGAAACATTTTGCACCGAGATTAATATATTTGTAGTTTATTTACCTTTGGGGGCGTCCATAAATTACGTGAGATGTTTAAGGGGGGGAGGGGGTCGAGTCAAATCTCATCTAATCTTACGTTGGAGAGAGGGGGTGGTCTCGGCAAATATCACGCAAAATATTTTTTCTTCTTAAACAAAAAAATATATACTATTTTGGTCCATTTAATCCAGATTGAACATGCGTAAGCTTTAATCTTATAATTAAACTTTCAGAAATATTGATTACTAGTCTTAACTAGTCGTAAATAAAAGCACGAAGCAATTTTTTTTTTCTCTTTACAATAAAAAAATCCAACGCGTTAACGTAAGAAACGCACATTTTGAAAAATCTCACGTGAGATTGTGGGATGAGGGAGGGGGTTGAATAAAATCTCACGATATCTCACCAGGGGGGAGGGAGGGAAAGAAAATTAAAAAAATACAGCTCACGTAATTTATGGACACCCCCTTTAGAACACAGGGACACGTTTTTTCTAGAAAAACCTACTATTTTATATTTGCTGGAAGAGTGAAACCTAGTGACTGGATTACGGAAGCCTTCAATTCAAAACACATCAGTATTATTGAAAATACGAAAGAGATCGTTTTGCGTCCAATTTATAATTTTTTTGTTAATAAATATATTTCCTGGTATGTAAACCGAAAAATAATTGTGTTTTTCCTGTTAATACGTACGTTAAGTATGTACGTTAATTATATTGTGTATATACCAACAGTAAGTTTTAACTTTTCCCACTCCAACAGGGATTTACCGACTTCGACAAAGGCAGTGTGTTAAAACCCTTTTCCGTCGCATTATATATACATTTAGGTGCCAACATAAGTCTCTCGCCGTCTCTCAAGCACGATTTTTTTATTGTTCTTAAACGTATGCAGATTTCTTCTCGGCAATTTCCTTCACCGTAAAGCTGTATTTAAGTATAAACAAGTGTGTGGATAATCACTTTGCTTAAGCTTAGAATAATTTGGTACGGTCAGGATATGAACTCGCAATCTTTACTTTGCAGACTCGGCCACCGTGGCTCTTGACATGAATTGTATGAGATAATATAATTTTATTCCAGTCCTACTAGTATCACTTTGATCATTACTAGAGAAATCACTAGAGATAAGGGTACACTTAATTTAATTTCTCATATTCTACGAAGCGAACACATATCCTGGTATATATCCTAGTCTTCTATATAATCTATATATATATATATATATATATATATATATATATATATATATATATATATTATATATATATATATATCTTATATATATATATATATAGGAGATCCAATTCTTGAACTCACTCATCACGAAATCTCAGGAACTATAAGGTCGATTGACTTGAAATTTGGTAGGAGTATTCCTTACGCGGTGTAGAGGTCAGCTTAGAACGTTAGTCAGGATTTTATGAAACTCCACCCGCAATGTGAAACGCAGGGGCGTTAAATAACATACATACATACATATCATCACGCCAAGTCCCTAGCGGGGTAGGCAGAGAGTATAGAGCGCCAGTTCTCTCTAGACTTACATACCTCTTTCGCTTCGTCCACATTCATCAGTCTCTTCATACATGCTCGTCGGTTTTGAGTACTCTTAACGTTCCCGTCCTTGAGAGTCCGATCGATTTGATCCAGGTAGTTGGAACGTGGCCTTCCTCTGCCTCTTCTTGCACACACTTTTGCTTTGTATATCTGTTTCGTCAATCTTTCTTCACTCATCCTTTCCGTGTCCAAACCAACATCTAATCACTCTGATATCAGTATCGGAAACAAGAGGAAAATTGAAATTGTAACAAAGAAAACCGACTTCAAATAAATATTTTTGAAAAAAGAACCTTGAAGTAGATTTGATTTATCATTACAAAATCATAGGAAAATTTTGAGCCATATGTATAAAATGTCATGTTCTGTATTACATACCCTTATTACGTCAGCAACTCAAGAGATGGCGCTCTACTCTCTCTGCCTACCCTTTGAGACCTTTGACCCTTTTTTTTTTCTATTTACCATTTTCCAATGCAAGTGTATAAATTTTCTCCAAGATCCATATGTTCGTGGCGGAGTGAGGTTACTTTAAAAACAAATACCCTTTATTTTGAAGTCGGCTACAACTCGGGCATCAGTATATGAGCTATTTTGATGGGAGAGGCTTGTTGAGTTCAATATCTTTAAAAGCTTTTCAAAAGAATTTAAAGAGTACGTCTATGACAATCATGATTGAGTACCGCCTGGCTTGTGTACGAGTACTTGCGTAGGCTTAGAGCCAGCTCCCGAGCTTACACATTTGCATTGCAGATTAATTAAGCGGTTCTTTGACCGATAAGACTCTTATTTATAAATTGTGATAAGCTCCGGTAGCATTTTGAAGCCAATTTATTTATTTTCCTCTCATAGTCAGGAGCTCAGAAGCGTACATACCAAATACCCTGCAAAAAAAATGTATGCGATCGTTTGTGATCATGTTTGTCCGACTGTATAAATGAGCTTTTCTCACCTTTCTCACCGTAAAGCTCGTGGTGCGACTAATTAATGTACTTACATTAATTAGTCGCACCACGAGCTTTACGGTGAAGGAGAAAACCTATGGGAAACTTGCATACGCTTGAGCAGAAATTTACAGATGTATCTAGCACGACTACGTGCTTGAGAAACGGCGATGGACTCGGGATCTGTCACGTTGGCACCTAAAATATATCCGGCGCATAGTGGGTTTCCCTTAGGGAACCTTTAAGGAAAGGCGTGAAGAAGCGTACTTTTTGACAGTCGTGTTCGTCTTTCCATTTTTCTCATTGGTAAGTCCAGCAGGACTTGTGATGGATAAAGTACATTTAGTAGTGCGCCTAGTGGGGGCATACTTTCACGTAGTTTTCACATTACTATGGGCCATCTAACCGGTTCTCTTGCTCTATATACAGCCGATCTGTGTAGCCGTGGAGCGATTTACACACATAAGGAATCATTTCGCACAATATGTCATAACGCTTTAATAAATATAGCTTCCTACTCATATATATGTGGGAGAGTTTGTGTGTATGGCGCAAAAACTACTAAATACATTTTCATAAAACTTTACAGTAATAAAGCTCATTACACCAGAATAGCACATAGACTTTATGAAGTTATTGTCTCTTTTGACCAAAATATTACGAAAAGATCAAATTTACGAGGGTATGACCACGGAGCATTGACAGTACCTACTCTATATAACTTTAAACATTCGTACTAGGGGTAGGCAGAGGTGTAACTAAAACAGACTTATCAAGGTGTTTAGTAGTAAGTAGTACACAATCGAGCGATTTCAAATACCTTCTACTGCAAACATAATTAAAAAATATATTTTTTGTCTAAATATCAATTCAGATTGAGAAGTACATCCTTCAAAAGATTGCTTACAAACAAATTTACAAACATACTAACTTATTTACCTTTCTATAATAGTAATTAGTGAACACTTCTTATTAGATTGATCCCACTGTTAGATTATTTTTACTGGTTTTTTTCAGTAATAAAACGTATCCTGTGTTAATCCAGCATATAATCTATTACTATTTTCTATAGCAAACCGGGGCGTTTGTTTCGCCGTTTCTTCTCCTGGCAGGTATTTTTTCTTGGAAACGGTGGTAACTTTAGTTTATATTAAACGTGACGTTCAATAAGTGTTCCCTGTGTCTTACGTTGAATAAAATATTTTGATTTTGATTTTGTGACAAATTTCATTCAATGCGAGAAAGAGTAAACATCTTGACACTCGCATTTATCATATTATTATTATAGTAGATAGTGTACAGTTGCCTCACAGAGGACGCGATGCTCTGCAAATGTCAAAGGCAGCGACAAGGGTCCTCGCCGATTTGCACACAATAGCTAACACAATGAGATATAAAAACTGGTTGCGCCATAATTGGAGCGTCTCAAGCAGTTTCACTCTCGAGTAGATATGGTTTCTCCACTATCGCTCGACATAGTGTCTCTGCGATTTGTTACACAATCCTGAACGAAGCAGACAATCAGATTGACACCCACGATGAAAGTAGATGACGGATAATAATAATAATAATAATTTATTTTCAGTAAGTTATAATGAAATATATAAATAAATACCTTGAGACAATTTCGCACAAATTGACATAGTCCCAAATTAAGCAAAGCTTGTGTTATGGTAACTGGACAACGAACAACGAACAGATAGATATGATACTCGTATTCATTACAAAAATATCTGCACTCAGCGGGAATCGGACCCGCGACCTCAAGTTTCGCAGTTAGGAGCTCTAACCACTAGACCAGAAGGGCGTCTTTAGGTAAAATTAGGCTTACAGTTTGGATTTTGAGTCCCCTTTTAAGCAAGTAATTGCTTGTATTAGGAAATTCAACTCTTCTGCAGCAGCTAAATGTGCTTAAAAAGATTTCCTACAGCATATCAGATCTATTGACAAACATTATGCACCGTGGCTTCAACCGTGTAAAATTTTATTTCAATGACAGTTATTCAGCTATTCATCTTTCTGTTTATTTCGTTCAGTCGTTCTGGCGTGAATGAGACGTATTTATACTCACTCATACATAGACATACGTATCACTATGCCGAGTTCCTCATGGGTTAAGCAGAGAGAATAGAACGCAAGTTCTCTCCAGGCCTCTTTCGCTTCGTGCACAGTCTCTTTATACATGCTCGCCGGTTTCGAGTCCTCTTGACGTTCCCATCCTTGAGTGTCCGATTGATTTGATCAAGTTAGTTGGAGCGTGGTCTTCCCCTGCCTTTTTCATCTATTTAGGTATATAAAAATTAATGTTTGTCTGTATGTCCTTTATAGAATCGTAAACGGCAGGACCGACTTTATTAAAATTTTCTGTTTTTCTTCAGGTGGTTTTTTTTTTATACAACAAGAGTGGCAAACAAGCATACGGCCCATTTGATGGGAAACGGTTACCGCAGCCTATTTACGCTCACGATACTGAAGTATCACTTGCGTGTTGCCACTCTGTGTTCGGAGAGTTATAGTGTGTTGGCAGCATAATGGGTTTAATCCCTCTGCTTCCAACACAATGTAACAATCCTCCCCCCTCCCCAAGGAGCTCATTACTGGAAACCTTATTCACCGCGTAGGAACACAACACAAAAAATTGTGTTATTTGGCTACGGACTTCTATAAGGTGGAGGTCCTGCCCCAGTCGGGCAGCTCCAAATTCGAACGGGAAATCCGTTATGCCCTACCTCTCTTAAATGTGGATTCGAGAATGGTTTAGATTCACAATTGGACCCGATAGGTGGCGCCACTGGGTCCATGGCTTTTATTTTTTCACCCAAGCGAAGCTTGGCGGGACAACTAGTTTATAATATTTGTAAGGTATTCGTGGAAGTCATGCTCTCAGGCCCCGAAGCCAATAAAATTGCTTTAACGTATCAATTTTGTCTAAGATTCAAACTTTGGATATAGTTGTAATTATTGCACAATTGTGATTCACTTATCGGATAGTCGACATCAAACTCTCAGACAGAATAAACCGCTATTCAATGCGATATTGAAACGAGGATCTCATTCCAAAGGATACCTCCAATTTACATAGAACCAAGATAAACAGTTTTTGCAAATGTGTTTGAGTAGAACCGAGGTCGAGTCGCTTAAATAGCTCATATTTATTTTCTGTGCAGTGGATAACATTATTTGTCTGGCGCAGACGGACCGGCAATGTACTCGCGCTGACGTGTATCTGTCGGCTCTGACGTCACAAGACGTATTCGACCGGTACTCAATGAATATCTTCGCAGTAATGATGAGTTTTTTATAATAGCTATTTTCTATATATAGATAGATTTAAACGAATACAATTATCATTGCATTACGCTACTGCTTTTGTAAAACAAGAATTTGCTTCGATCACACAATGATTGACGAAATAAAATCCGCATATTTCTTGTATTGCCTCGTGTTTGTCTGTGTCGTAACGTTATACTATGGATGAGCAATTGTAAACAGGGCATGTCCATTTTGTTATTATATTACCATATTTATATTATAAATATGGTAAAAAAGCCGTGGTGGCCGAGTGGTAAGAGCAGTTGCCTGCGACACAAAGATCGCAAGTTCGAATCCCGACTGTACCAATGAGTTTTTCTGAACTTAAGTACAGTAAACCACGAGCTTTACGGTGAAGGAAAACATCGAGAGGAAACCTGCATACGTCTGAGAAGAAATTCAAAGGCGTATGTATAGTCGTGCTTGAGTAACGGCTATGGACTCGCCATCTGTCACGTTGACACCTAATATACCTCTGGCGGAAAGTGGGTGGTTGGGTATTACCTATACACCTCTGCCTACCCCTTCGGGGACCCTTGTGGGAAGGCGTAAGGATATATATATTATAAATGCAAAAGATTCTAAGGATGTTTGTTCCTTTTTCTCGCAGAAACTACTGAACGGAATTGGATGAAACTTGGCACGGAGATAGATTATTTGCTGCATTAACATTATTTATACAATATTACACGGGGGAAACCGCGAGCGAATCTCGTCATTGTATAAACTAATGAGAGGAAGTAGTGGACGGTCACGTTTTAACTACCTAGATCAGTGTCATAGGAGCATGCCGCTCTACTCTCTATCTCTTGCTCTCTCTATCTCTTGCTCTCTCTATCTCTTGCTCTCTCATATCTCTAGCATGAGTAGCGAGTTATAATATTTTCAGTCGCCAGAGGGTTTCGAGCGTCATCGCATCATCATTAAAAATACTTTTAATATTTGCATAGACCGATCGACTGACTAGATGCAATACTGAAATAGACAATAACGTCTCTAGAGGTGACTTTTGATTCGTTATTATTATTAGCAGATTGTTGAAGGCAAGCTACAAGCGGTGGGTTGCTACCTACACGTGGTTCAATCATGGAGAGTACAGCATTGAGTTCTGCAAGAAGGACGTGCAGAAAGGGTCCTGCAGGGTCGGTAACGCGCGGGTGATGATACCCCCTGGAGTACAGCAGCAATTTAAATGCGTCTTTATACTTGACTAGCTGTCCCGCCCAGCTTCGCTCGGGTGAAAAAGTTAAATTGCCCGTAACACGATCGCAGCGCCACCTATTGGGTCCAATTGTAAATCTAAACCATTCTCGAATCTAGCTTAAGACACACAGAAACACACAGAAAGCTTCGCCCGGGTAAAAAGGTAAAATTCTTGAAACTCGATCGCAGCGCCACCTATCGGGTCCAATTTAATATAGCCTGTGTTACTCGGGGATAATGTAGCTTTCCAAAGGTGAAAGAATTTTTGAAATCGGTCCAGTAGTTTCGGAGCCTATTCATTACAAACAAACAAACAAATCTTTCCTCTTTATAATATTATTAGTATTAGTATAGATGTACAGAAACGATTTTTTATT
The DNA here is from genome assembly GCA_945859725.1 of Drepana falcataria. Classification (NCBI taxonomy): domain Eukaryota; kingdom Metazoa; phylum Arthropoda; class Insecta; order Lepidoptera; family Drepanidae; genus Drepana; species Drepana falcataria. Next base: position 662,790 of record OX243937.1, read on the forward strand.
AGATTGTAGTTTTTTAATTCCTCTTCTACAGCTACCATTAGTGGTTATAACATAAAACGGAACTGCAGTCACTTAAATTATATGTAATAGTGTAACATACAATAATATGACAAATACAATAAAATACTATATCAGAATAACAGGGTTGCCAACCGGATAACTTTGTTTCTTGTACACGGATAGCTGGAAATCTAATATTAAAAATAAAATCGAAATATTTTGGCTTCCAAACCTCGTTCATTCAAAAAGCTTTTAAAATAACGCTTTTCCACATGCGTGCCCAAAGGGGTAGGCAGAGGTTTTCCGGTAATACCCACCCACACACACACTTTCCGCCGAAGATATATTTTAGGTGCGAAATTGACAGATGGCAACTTGTTCGCCGTTACTGAGTGACGACACTTACTATACATACGCTTTTGAATGTATACAGTCGGGATTCGAACTTGTTGAATCTTTTTGTTGCAGGCAACTAATCGAACCGCTCGGCCACCACGGCAAAAGCATGAACTGTAAGAGCTTATAAATATGGACTACAAGAACTGAATGTTATTTCGTCCCCGTACACGAAACGACTCAACTCAAGGCTCCACTAATATAGTCTTAGAGCTAGTCAAAGGCAGATAATACATATTTCAACAAACATAAAATTTTTGTTCATGCACTCTCTACATGAGGAGTGAAACTTAATTAAAACTGTCGGTTTTTTATTTGCAGTATACGTCAAAAAACGATAAAGACAATTTTTTTTATATATCTCTGTCGGAAAGTGTGTGCGTAGGTAGTACCCCCTCACACACCTACTTTCCGCCCGAGGTATGTTTTTAGGTGTCAACTTGACAGATGGCGAGTCCATCGCCGCAACAATTTATTAAAATAAAGTGTGAAATAAAGAAAAAGGTGTCTGCTGCAACGTTACAACCGTCTGCCTACCCCGTGTGGGACTCGGTGATATGTATGTATGTTCAACCAACCACTGTAGAAAAGTTTAATCTATCCCAATGGTAGCTTCGTGTCTTACCCGATACCTATCATAGCCGAGTAAGGTTTTCGCCCTAGATAAAATCTATTACTGAACAATGGATAGCGCGAGCGTGAACAGAAACGGATATGGTTAAGATGGGCTGACGTACGACCGGGCATAGTAAGTCACTATCTCAAGTATAGTGGTAATCGATGCTTGGACAAAATTCAAGCTTTGCCAAAATATATATATGTATTATCACCGTTCCAGTGGCTCTCAGACTAGTGTGGAATTAACTGTAACGGCCGCATTAGCATCCAGTACCGCTAAGGAGTAAGTGGACACGCTTAATCACAGCGCACATTATACGCGCAGTACATCAACTAACTATATAATCACACTTGATTGCTTTTGAACTTTACTCAAACGAACCAGTTCTCGTGCAACAGAATAAATAGTCAGGAAGTTGTTGTTGAGGCATAATATAGCGAGCGAGTTGTGAAAGATTACCAAATTATGGTACAATGAGTCTCCCATTAGATGGACTCCAAGTGGCTTAAATACCTCTGCCTACTCTTTGGAGTCTTGTGGAGAGGCATGAAGATATATATTCTTAAAAGTGTACCTTACTGGCTTACTCACAAAGAAACTGCTTAGTTGGTCGCTTTATGGCGCTGTGCTGTATTTGATACGAAACCTACAACGCATAAGTCGCCCAAGTCCCTACTTTTTAAGAGAGGTAAGGCATAACGGGTTCCCGTTCGAATTCGGAGCTGCCCGACTGGGGCAGGACCTCCACCTTACAGAAGTCCGAAGCCAAATAACACAATTTTTTGTGTTGTGTTCCTACCCGGTGAATAAGGTTTCCAGTAATGAGCTCCTTGAGGAGGGGGGAGGATTGTTACATTGTGTTGGAAGCAGAGGGGTTAAACCCATTATGCTGCCAACACACTATAACTCTCCGAACACAGAGTAGCAACGCGCAAGTGATACTTCGGTATCGTGAGCGTAAATAGGCTTCGGTAACCGTTTCCCATCAGGTGGGCCGTATGCTTGTTTGCAACTCTTGTTGTATAAAAAAAAAAACAAAAGAAAAAAAAATAAGTACACGCACCAGCAGACCTCTAAAGCGAGGTTCATACCCTACAGGAGATGCCCTTAGTATAAAGGTCCTCTCTCTGCCTCTGTCTCTCCCTACCCCTTCGGGGACCCTTATAGGGCATGAGGATATATTATATTACTAACTGGCAACTTACTAAGCGCCGGCGACTTCGTCCGCGTGGAATAAAAAAAAATATTGTTCAGTTTCCAAAATAGAAGTAGTCCAAGTTATTCCTTTTAACATCAGCTATCTGCCAGTGAAAGTCCCATTAAAATCGGTCCTGCCGTTGCCTGCAGACGGATAAAAAAATATATTTTGTGTATGTACCGTGTACCTATACATCCATATGCATTTAGTAAAAAGCGGTTATTTTATTGACGGAAATGGACTCGCCATCTGTCACGTTGGCACCTCATATACCTCTCGCGGAAAGTGGGTGTGTGGGTATTACCTATACACCTCTGCCTACCCCGTCGGGGATCCTTGTGGGAAGGCGTGAGGATATATTATATTATTTATTATTGTTTTATTATTACAAACAGACACTCAACTGTTATTTATTTGTATAGATATCATCTCAAATGGATGCAGATTTGCTCTTGCTGTACTCCTTCTCCGTAAAGCTAGCGGTGTAATTAATCACCGTGCGTAGGTAGGAGGTCTTTGGTGCAGGATACGAACTTGCAGTCTTTGCGTTGCCTACTCCAAGTACTCAGCCACCACGGCAGTCAATACCTCTTTAATACTACAATATTAATTGATTGTGGTTATATTGTAAAATCAATGGCGTGTCACTAACTGGTTTTATTTTGCATACTTGCCTATTTATTAGTTCCTCGGCCTCTTCAATTATTGATTCAGCGTTCGATCAATCATGTTTAAATATTGTTTTAGGAGTCTCGTATTGTATTGATATAACATTTTTGTTTGGGATATTCACACCAGAGAGGCTCCTGTATCGTGTCATTCACTCCTTTGTAACAAAGTTTATAACCTTGTTATAATAATAAATATATCCTCACGCCTTCCCATAAGGGTAGGCAGAGGTGCATAGGTAATACCCATACACCCACTTTCCGCCAGAGTTATATTAGGTGCCAACGTGATAGATGGCGAGTCCATCGCCGTTACTCAAGCACGACTATTACATAGATACGCCTTATTGAATTTCTTCTCAGCCGTATGCAGGTTTCCTTCACCGTAAAGCTCGTGGTGTGACTAATCACTGTACTTAGGTTCAGAAAAACTCATTGGTACAGTCGAAATTCGAACTTGCGACCTTTGCGTCGCAGGCAACTGCTCGAACCACTCGGCCACCACGGCTTCTTATAACAAAATAAGTATATTAATAATTATACGTAAAAGAGTCTGTTAAGACTCCAATAAATTGGTAACCTTACCTAGGTTACCAATTTATTGGAGTTAGGTAATAAGATCTAGTATATTTGTGTGTTAGTTCTTATACGAATGATCGCACACCAACCAACGGAGTTCGGTATTCGGGAAAACATGAAAATAAATGAAAAATGTTCCTGAAAGATAAACGAAACTCTCGACAAACAAGTCAGAAATATTTTTATAAGACATACTTTAGGCTTAGATAGAAATGTTGTATCTCATTACCTGCCTTCACCTTATTTAAACGGAAGATTTACGATAGAAAATTGTTTAAAAGCTAGGATGAGTATGTACAAAACTCTTTCAAAGCAGCATTGTAAAATAAATAGAAAGATAATCTTCGATGCATTTCTTGAAAACAGAAGAATATTAACGCTTGAGAATTTTTATGTGCGTAGGCAGTTTCCGCTGATTTATATGCCGAGTTCAAGCGTGGACGGCTTTTGGTGAATATTCTCTCGTTAGAATAATAAACAGTTGTTAATACATACCTGCGGTATTCACGCAAAGAGCTAGGATATTACGTGAATTCTTAATAATCTTTTATCGAGTATATTTTTCATTTGCACCCACGGCTTCCATCTTTGTAGCGCGTAGGTTGATTAACATGTAAATATCGTTCAACGCTTTGGCTTTTCCGGTAGTGGTCTGCGAAGTCTAGCTAAGGTTACAGGGTTGAATCTAGGAGTTAAGTATTTTTAAATTTTGTACCATAATGTAATGGAGACTTTTGACATAGTATAAAGAAGAGGGAGTAGGCTATCTCCGGCCCAATTCGCGATATAATTGCCTACTGTCTTAGGGTTGTCACTTTTAGCTAAATATTAGGCGCGGCTGTTCGCGCTTCGCTAGCAACCGCATGAACAGCGGCAATTAGGTATCTATAATAAAAAATGAATAAAGTGAATGAAATATTATCATTAAAAGAAATAAAAACAACATTAAAAACTAACGACTGTCTCTTAGACTATAATCGAATTTGTGGTTATGATTCGAACTTTGTTTTATATGTATTTGATTTACTATTAGTCAATTAGGTACTCGTATATACTTATTTTGAATTACGATTTTCTGTAAGTAGGTAGGTACTTAGTTACTATACCTACAATACTGAGAAATCGGCATAACTAAACGTAAACAAAGAAATAGCGGCAAACCAATTGCCAGATCAAAAGTACCTAATACATAAATTAGGCCTACCTACCTACTTCCTGTGTGATAGAAAACTAATACAAACAAAAAATATGTAAGTACGTAGGTATCTCATCATCAAGTAAAATTATATTATGCTAGAATAAGTGACTAACTTACCTTTCCTGTTCAATAGGTAATCTGAACAGAGACAGGTCTGGAATCGATGAATTATTAAGACACCCAAACACACAGCAATACGTTCTTCTGCGATTATCAGACATTTTGATGATGATATTGATGAATAAATCATTTAGCGGTGCCGAAAAGCCGTGACGCGCGCGCGATCCTTGTGCAGTGTTAGCCCCGACTGGCGCACTGAGAAACGGGTCGAGATTTTGTTAAAGTGTGCGTGCGTCGACACATAGATACAATAGCGCACACATACAAGCCGCGCGCGGTGCGTTTGTATGAAGATAACCTACTTCTCTTCTTTATACTATGCTTTTGACGTACAATTCTCGGATACCACTAGTGTTTCGGTGAAAGACAGTATATATGTTTATCCTCACGCCTTACCACAAGGGTCCCTGAAGGGGTATGCAGATGTGTATAGTTAGTAGGTACCCACACATCCACTTTCCGCTAGAGATATATTTTAGGTGCCAACGTGACTGATGGCGAGTCCATCGCCGTTACTCAAGCACTATACTATACATACGCCTTTGAATTTCTTCTTGAAAGTTGTAACTTTTGATTGCAGTACTGATTAGTGTAGTCTGCACTCTAATACAACCGCACTTAAGAATTCTCAAGTTAAATTGAAGTTATTTACAGCAGGTTTACTCTCGATGTTTTCTAAGACAGTAGGGTAAGAGAAAGGTTTTACGGTAGGTAAAATTATATAATGTGTCTGTGTAGATATTCAAAAGTATGACGTTGGTGCCTGAGAGACGGCGACAGAACAGACCTGCATGTCAAGACAAATTGACTGACCCCATACGAATTATGCTTATTTTAATTTCCCGCAGTTATATTATCCTAAAGAATAGCCGTATTGGCCGAGTGTTTCGAGTAGTAGCCAGCAACACAACGATTGCAAGTTCGTATCCCGACTGCATCTAACTACTTAATAAATGCGAAAGTTTGCGAAGTGTTTGTTACTCAATCTTGCCTGAACGGCTGAACGGAATTGGATGAGATAGATAGATTTGGCATGGAGATAGATTATTAAGATACTTATGTTTTACGAGTTCTCCAGGAAAAAAAATCATATTTTCCGCAGGTCAACCCGCGAGGCACGGCTAGTAACGTGTAATTATTATTCATTGTAATTAAGAATAATGATGTAGATGTAGCAACGTGATGAACGATTTAGGTCAAAATGTTTAGATCTTACTGCTACGTATAACCAAATTAATTAATTATGTATTATGATCTTCTGGCTTCTGGCATTGATTACGTCTGCGAGTTAATTGCTTCCCTTTGATCTTTAAGTGCTGGAGTATAAAGTTCAATTCGCTGTTAAATTTGGCGCTTACTTTTATGTCTACTTTGGTCATAAAGGAGTCCACATATAGTCCATATATCCACACACTCAGTATTGGGATGGATTCGTCACGTCGGCACTTAAGACATATACTTAAGTGCCGACGATCTTAGGGAAAATAGGGTTTCCCTACACGCCTCTGCCTACCCTTCCGGGACTCTTGTATCTAAGCGCGCAGATATATATGTTATCATTGCTTTACTTTGACCAATCATCAACGAGTCTAGTTTGTGATATTTACCGACTATAGCGAGAGTATAATAATAATAATAATAAATACCTGGGACAATTCCACACAAATTGACCTAGTCCCAAATTAAGCAAAGCTTGTGTTATGGTAACTAGACAACGATATATGTACTTATATAGATAGATATATACTTAAATACATAGGACATCCAAGACTAAGGTACAAATGTATGTGACGTGTAGAGTACGTATGTTACCTCATACAACAACTGTTGTAGGTCTATAAATGTGGAGAGAGCTGGCGCTCTTCTCTCTCTGTCTACCCCGTCAAGGATTAGTGATGATATGTCTGTATAGATATCGATATCTATCTATATATATATATATAGAAGATCCCATTTGTGAACTCACTCATCACGAAATCCCAGGAACTATAAGACTGATTGACTTGAAATTTGGTAGGAGTATTCCTTACGCGGTGTAGAGGTCAGCTAAGAACGGGTTTTATGAAACTCAACTTTTTTTAAAACACGTTTTTAACTCTCCTCCATAGGGGAAGCAATAGTTAAAAAACGTGTTTTGTTTTTACTTCTTCACCCAGGCGAAGCTGGGCGGGACAGCTAGTACATATATAAAATAATTATTCGTTTGCAGCTGTCAATGCGAAAGATTACTGTAAGCTTTTATGTAGCTATCTGACACATAAGTACTGCTTTGTGAGCCTCCAATATTTATCCTGGCAAGCCTTGTTTGCTTAGCTAATGCACACTGAACATTATTCTAACTGGTTTAGACTTAAATAACTCACAGACTGTAGTAGTTACAATTGTTAAGTTGGCAGTTTTGAGTCCTACAAATATTTTGAATGCGAAAATTTATATCAATGTTTGTTCGTCTGTCACTCACACACTGCCGAACGGAAAGGGATGAAATTTGGCACATAGATAGATTGTCAACTGGACTGACACATATGATGTTTTGTTAGGGTTAAAAAAATTATCATTTAAATGAAATTTTACGCGGGTGAAACCGGGCTTCACACGGCTAGTTACCAATTTATAGCACTGTCAGTCAAAAGCTATTGTCCATAATATGTTTACTATGCCCTTTTTTCGCTGATGGAATGTTTAGTTCGCAACGTGACAGATGACGAGTCCATTACTCAAGCACGACTACACGTATGTCTTTGAAATTCATCTCATACGTACGTAGGTTCCCTCGTGAAGTTTTCCTTCTCCGTTAAGCTCGTGGTGTGACTAATCACTGCACTTAAGTTCAGAAAACTCATTTGTACAGTCGGGATTCAAACTTGCAATCTTTGCATTGCAGCCGGGTATTCAAACCACTCGGCCAACACGGTTCTTATCGTGTTAAGGAACTCATAATGATCAGTAGTCATCGCTTGTTGTATTAGGACTTCAACCTGCATAGCATCCACATACTTATATTGGAACATAGAACGTATAATTACCATGATATAATTATAACATTGTTATAATTATCTTGTTTTATGTATGCTTTGTATAGTAAGCGACGACCTATTGTCGGGCCTACGTTGTTCCCCCATACTTGGGTACTATTGCTGTAACGAAAAAAAATATTGTATATGCCTAATGATCTGAAAAGAGTAACCATGGAGTTTCTTGCCGGTTCTTCTCCATGGAAGCGACCAACCCGAACCGTGCTTCTTTTTCGACGTTTTATAAGTGCCCACCTGGGCCTATGTGAAATAAAAAGATTTTGATTTGATTGATTTGATTTGACATGGTAAGGTTGAAAACAGCTTACCAGTGGTACCTACTTATATGTGTAGTGTAACTTTTGTCAGTTTGCTGATAACTTCGCTACTGCAAGTGTTGGGTGTGATGTGAGGTAGCCCCAAGGCTACCTCACATCACACCCAACATTATCATTATCATTAACAAATTATCATTAGTATTTACATAAATCCGTATCCAAATACGGATTTATGTAAATACTAATGATTTATCAAAGATTGACGAGTATTCAAATGTTATTGTCGTAAAAACAGATTGACTACACAAATACGCCGAATAACAAAAAAAAACATGAAAAAAGTAGGTATAAACATAAAACAATGCGACCATTGGGGTCGCATTAGTCGCTCTATAAAATTATGTATGTTATTGCTAATAGAAAAGAAGCTTTGATTGGTAATTAAAATTGTATGAACGCTTCCAACATTATCCCTCGCTTAGCAGACCCTGCAGGAATCTTTATACACCCTTATTGAAGAACATCAGTTTTGACACATTTGTATATGACAAAAAGACCGGTGCAAGTCTCACTTGGCAGGTTTACACAATTATCGAACGGTTTAGGTAATAACTTAATACGTATATGGCTCAAAATTGCTTCGCAAGCTAATAATTGGACACGGTAATGATGAGGATGCTGCCTGTATGAACACAGGTAATGAGTACATGTTTTCGTCTGTAGTAATATTGGTACATTAGTGTGGACATGCGGTGTTATATTTTTGTACCATCATACAAAAAAATTTCGTTTCTTCCTGACTTCCTCGAGGATTTATCTTCCTCTAGAGCAGTATTTCCCAACATGGGGCCCACGCCACATGGGGGGGGGGGGCAATTTGATAGGTAAGGGGGGCCATTTAAAAATTTACTCGACACGTCTTTAGCTTTCCTTTGGGTTATGTAAAAAAATGTTTGGGCCCCCCAAACATTTTTTAAATGTTAAGATGGGACATGGCCTAAAAAAGATTGGGAAACACTGGGAAACGTAATTGCACCCACACGAACGCGGTTGATAGGTGCAGGGTTCCTTAAATGCAAAATCTATTCTCAAAATATCTTCTCAAATGTATTCAGATTCCTTCAGATATTTTCTTTGAACGTAAAGATCGTGGTGTGAGAACTCGGAAGAAATAATTCGCTATAATTTTTTTTTGTAAAAGTCGAACCAGCAATCTTGACTTTGTAGGCGACTACTTAAATCTCACTGCCAACGAGCCGTTAATTTTAAATGGCTCTGTATACACACGTACTGGTGCTCAGGTGTTTACAATAGGTCAGATTATCTCACGAGCTATAGCCAAGGTTTTCTATTTCTGCTCACCACCGGCGCTGTAGGTACTACAGATGTATTGTACACAATTATATTTAATTAATAATATTATTGTTCATACTTTAAACGTTGTATTTACTGTGTAGTTAAATCATAATATTTTGTTTCATAAATACGTAAAATAGCATTTATAATGTAAGACCGCCTCAAATGTTGCAATTTCGAAATTCGACTGTGCCAATTAGTTTTTTGAACATAAGTACAGTGGTTCGAAACATTGCAAGCTTTCCGGCGAAAGATGAAAGTATATAGTATCTAGAAAGAAGGGAAGGAATAGTAGACCGGCGTTCTGGTCCCGCGTTTCAAAGGAACAGGGGTGTAGACTAGCGCTGTGGTCCCACCTCTCAAAGGACCAGGGATATGATATCAATATAGATAAGGTATATATACTGATTAACTGAAACTGATAATGAATATCTCACACAACTGATCCTAGACTAGAATGAGCCTGAAGGTATCGAACCCGTGATTCCAATTGCACGGTTCAAATATGTGCCGAGTAGGAGGCAGGGCAATTACCATTGTTGTTCTTATTACCATTATGGTCCCTATTACCTCTGTAGTTTCTATGACCACTGAGGTTCCTATTACTATTGTGGTTCCTATTACCATTATGGTAACTATTACCTTTGTGGTTCATATTACCATTGTTGTTCTTATTACCACTGTGGTTCCTATTACCATTGTGGTCCCTATTACCATTGTGGTTTCTATTACCCTTGTGGTTCCTATTACCTGTGTGGTTCCTATTACCATTGCGGTTCCTATTACCATTGCCTTTCCTATTACCATTGTGGTACCTATTCCATGTTTCGGATATTATGTAAAGTGACATGTGAATGTTTCAGATGCAAACAATTCTGCATCACAACGGCAGCACGGCGGCGTACAGCAGCCGGCTGAAGCGGGGCGAGATCCACCGCGCCATCACGCTGCATCCAGTCAAGGAGCCCATGCACATGTATCGACTGCACTCATATTTTAAGGTAAAACGAACTATGTCACCTAAGCTAAATTAGTAAGGAAGCACAATGTACGGCATACTGGACTTACTTCAGTTATTTTTGGTGTGATTCAGCAATGATGTATTTAGATAAAACCTCATTGTGATTCAGTGTATTAATTGCTGTATGTGTTTAAAAAAATAAAAATGTAACCCTTATAAGTTCCAACTCAATTTGAATTTCGAAATGTCATTTCTTCAATTATTCTAACTCATGTGTCAAATTTGAAGAATTTGAGGATGAAGTATGGGATAAGATTCCTGCACGGTAGGCAGTGCGCGAGCGATACCCCTGGCAGCGGTAAACGCTTACGATCAGCCAGACATCTTCACTTTGGACGCTTCTCGAATCTCTTTAATGGAACCGCTTTACAACCAAAAGAGTAACAACCTCTTTTAATGGTTTATCTATTGTTTCTGAATTGTTTGACAGACGCACTGTTTTTAGCTTTTCCCGAGATTAGGGCATTCGAAAAAAAACTGCGTTATTATAATATTATTGCATAGTTCATAAATAAGTAGTCGAGCGCATCAGCCTTCACTAACTAACATTAAAACAGGAAAAACTGTGCATTCTTTAGCGAACGTGTTCATTGGATTGGCTGAAAGCCCTGCCGCTTTACCTATTATGAAAAGCTATAACCGGTAGTGACGTTAAACCACGTAGGCTTGGACAAACAAACTGCCAGAGTATGCCGAGTATTTTCATTATCCATTAGCAAACACTTCCGAGCCGCACGCGGGGCGTTGGCGGCCGTTTGCTAACCTCACATAACACTTATTTTGCAGTTTCCGTTAACATTCAGTTAGGTTCTCGTAAGGTTCTGTTGCCACTGTCGCTCTAACTCAGGTCGGAGAATCGTTCTATTGCGCTTTGCTCGTGACTGTCGCATAAGAAATCCAATTCTAATAGTACACCCAGATTAAGAAATATTAAAGTAACATATAAAGTCTCTACAAAAGGAGCAATTCATTGCCATGCATGGCCATTTGAATAATCGTATGATGTCAAGTGTGTGATTTTTCTTACCGAGAATGCTGCAGAGCTGAGTCTATTCGCCAATCCATTAAGTGGGGGCCCCTTTGCATTTTGAGATCCAATGTGACTCCAAGGAAGACTGTTGAATCAACAATGTTCAATCCCTCGTTAGTTATTACTATACGGTTCGTTAAGATGTTTTTTACGTTTGGCATTGTAAATTTAACATATTTAGTTTTCCTAGCATTACGTACCAAATTATTGGCTACTACCCGTTGATACGCCAATTTAAAAATCAATATATCAGTCGGCAGTTGTTCTGGGTTCCTTTTGCGAAAGGTAGAAGGCGAATCAAGTGGAGCGAATTTATACGCAGGAATGTTGAAGAGCTATCATTAAATCAATTTCCTCTTCAGTGTTACGTACTTAGGAATTTATTATTAAACGCATCCATTTAGACGGCCGTCTGGTCTAGGGGTTTGGCTCCTGCGAAACTTGAGGTTGCTGCTTCGATTCTAGCTGGGGGCGGATATGTGTGTAATGAACACGAGTATTTGCACCTTAGTCTTGGATGTCCTATGTATTTATGTATATACCTACCATAACAGAAGCTTTGCTTAATTTGGGGCTATGCCAATTTGTGTGGAATTATCCTAAGGTATTTAAGTTTGTCTGAGGCAAAGAATATATCATATCAATTTAATATATGTTGGCTCCTCCGGCAACTTTCTCGCTCTGTATCGCAAGCCTACATATATCTTCTATGCTGATATACTATGATAAATACATATCTTCACGCCGAGTCACTCACGTGACAGGCAGAGAGGGTAGAACGCCAGTTCTCTCTACACTTAGATACCTCTTTCGCTTCATCCACATTCGTCCACTTACGCTGTGGCCAACACAACTCTTACGTGTTAGTCAGGTATTTGTTAGCGGCGTCTTACGGGGTATTTAAACTGTTTACAGTAACATTTTCTGCGTATTCACATTGTTGAGATTCCAACGCGGAAAAATGTATAGGAATTATTAATTAATTTAAATAGCGAATACTATATAAGACTCTTATATATAAATCTTATACACATAAGAGTCGTTGTGGACGAGTTCGAGTAGTTGCCTGCAGCACAATGATTGCAAGTTCGAATCCCGAATGTACCAATGAGTTTTCGAAACTGAATTTGCCTTTATTTTCTATTTATTAAGTCTATTCATGTTCCAGCTCCCGTAAGCTTTCCTTTGTTAATAACATTACGTCTTCCTACCCCACAAGGGGTAGGGCACATGTTTGAGTCGTGTTGCATTCAGGTTCCTCTCGATGTTTTCCTTCACCGTAAAGCCCGTGGTGTGAGTAATCACTGTACTTAAGTTAAGAAAAACTCATTGGTACAGTCGGGATTCTTACTTCTTTACGGTGAAGGAAAACATCGAGAGGAAACCTGCATACGTCTGAGAAGAAATTCAAAAGGCGTATGTAATAGTCGTCATTGAGTAACGGCGATGGACTCGCCATCTGTCACGTTGGCACCTAATATACCTCTGGCGGAAAGTGGGTGTGTGGGTATTACCTATACACCTCTGCCTACCCCTTCGGGGACCCTTATAAGAAGGCGTGAGGATATATTATATTATTATTATTATTATAACACTTATTTACTTCTAAAGTTGCTACTGATATAAATGAAACGCTTTCCATTAGTTTGTAGTACAGAACCATAGCATGAAATACTTAGAAATTGTAAATCGTAGGCGGTACCTTGTATACCTGCGCCTTTGATCTTCGTAAACAGAATAATATGAAAGGGTTATTCATATTATTAAACGAAACTGCGTTTAATTGTTTCGGTTATATATATTTCGGTTTTCGGGTGAATATTATGTATTTCAATAATATTGCATTGAGTGAACTGCACACTAAAGTACACACTGAAATGTATTGTAGTACAATCGAATGCAAACTTTAATCTAATACGTATAAGGAGAGTCGTCCAGTCTGTTTGCACCAATACATGAATAAAAAAAGGATGTGAACTGTACCGATAACACGAGTGCATCGAACGCATTAACCAGTGCTGTCCTATCGAAATGTTTGTATTGTGCTCCTATCACGTGGATTGCATATACAAAGACAAAAGTCTTTTGTGAGTATTTTGAAGGGAAATGTACCTTAAAGAAGACGACATTTCCGGATTAAGGTCCGAAGACGAGCCCCACTATTTTTCCTTATGTAAGTGTGCAACCTTACACAAATTTTTGAGTATTATCGTAGACACAGATTACCTGAGTGCACACGCACACTACAGGGTACTACACACGTACACTACACTAATATAATAAGGGTACATTGATTACGTATTATATACCGTTGGTCACTATTTATGATACTGTGGGAACGGTGTGTTTATTCACCGCACCTCTCGACTGCTTGCAGACGAAACTGACTCACCATTTTGTATTCAGATCTTAAATGTAGAAATTAACTGGGCGACATGTCTTTATCCAAAATGCTATTTACGCAATAAAGAAAAGAGAATTTATTGCCAACAAATTGCTTAAGATTGAGGTTTTATGCGTTTGGGCGCAGGTATGTCTTAACGATCTCTGCTTACCTTTGGGTAATCGAGGTTGGGTGATAAAACAAACGAGGAAATTATTGAGCCAAATATCCTTGCTTATCTTATCGTTGGTTTGATGGCATACAAACTATAAATGCCAAACAGGATGTTGGTTATTCGATCACACCAAAGCTGCTGAACGGAATTGGAAGAAATGTTGCACAGGGATAGATTAAGAACTGGATTAACACACTTGCAGGGACGGCTACGCGCGAGTGATACCCCTGGTGTTGCAAGCGTCCATAGGCGGGGCGCATGCTTGTTTGACGCCCTAGTGGTATAAAAAAAATAATATACACACGCTTTATTTCAGAATAAAAAAAATATTTTACGCTGCTGAAACCGCGGATGTATGTTTTTTATTTGGTCATACAAAACAAGCGATTTTTGATCAAATAAAATCTTCTTTATTTCCAGAATCATCGCATCCAAGAACTCCGTGAGCGTTCCCTGGACCTCCACAGGGACATAGCGCTGTCATTGGAACAGTTAGATGTCCCGGCAGACCAGATCGAGGACTACAACTTGCCTGGTGATGTGCCGCTCTTCCCGATCAAGGTCGGGCAGCCCGGGTATTTGGGGAACAACAAGATTTTAGGTAAGAACTCCTTTCACAAAAAAAATTGACATAATATCATCATGCCTTCCTACAAGGGTCACCACGTATGCTGCCAGGTCGGTTAATAAAATATGCCACTTATTATATTTATAAACAATTGTGGTTCAATGAATTAGATACATAAATATTTATTTATTTATTTACAATTAGCACGACAACGTGGTCATTTACGCTAATGTGGAGGTATAAGTTGCAAGAAATACATATGAGTAATAATAAATAAGGTTAATATAAATGTATTACCGATGATATGTATATATAACATACATATCATCACACCAAGTCCCTAAAGGGGTAGGCAGAGAGAATAGAGAGTAAGTTATCTCTAGAATAGATAACGATATAGGTACGACCTACCTATTACCTATTATCGTTTCTTTATATCGTTGATGTTCTTATAAAAGGAACATAGTGTCACGTGGAGCCCAAATATTGCAAGTTCGATTGTACAGATAAGTTTAAGTCTAACCTTAAATATAATAATCACATCACGAACTTTACGGTGAAGGAAAACATCTAGCGGGAACCTGCATACGTCTGACGAGAAGAAATTTAAAGGGGTATGTATAGTCGCTAATTTGAATTGTTTCTCAGACGTATGCAGGTTTACTCTCGTTGGTATAAAAATTTTATTTATTGTAAACTGTGTCTTAATCAGATCAAAATATTATGAGTTAAACTTCGGGGCATAGTGCTTATTAGTTTTTGGTCTACTTTCCAGGAGCGCCGATTGATATGAACCGCTACAAGCCAAACAATGTAGATGACATTGTCCCCTTCGACTTCATCAGCAAGTCCATCTACTCAGCATCGCATTCCAACCCCAAAAGGCGGATAGAGGGCCCCTTGAAAGAAGCTATGGATGACGTTATAAGAGAGGTAACCATCCTTACTAAAATTATAAACGCGAAAGTAACTCGTTTGCCTGCGTTTGAAGCCTAAACTGCTCAACTCATTCCTATAGTTTTTAATGAAATGCTAGACGCGACCTTGGAAGAACCTAAGTTTATTTAAGGTTGCTAGCGACGGCGGTAACCGCTTACCATCATGAAGGCCGCAAGCTGTTGTGTTTATCACCATTGTCGCATCAAAAAAACCTACCTAACGTTAGATCGCTTGTCTGTACCGTTGTTTTTTTTACTTTTCCAGGTAATGGAAATAATAAATGCCCCATCCCGCCAACGGGGCCGAGTGATAGACTTCAATGAGCTCCTCTACGGGTACACCAGACTACAGCCTCTCCATGGGGCAGACCACGTGCTGGATCTTCTCCTCAGATATAGGAGATACAGGGGTAGGAAGATGACGGCTGCTGTCAGGCGGCACGCCTATTTGCAGCAAAGTTTCACAGGTAAAGCAACCTTTAATTTGAGCTACATTATAACATATGTACATAGATATATGTATATATATATCCTCACGCTCATCTACTCGTATTCATCACACCAATATCTGCCCTCAGCGGGAATCGAACCCGCTACCTCAAGTTTCGCAGTCAGGAACTCTAACCACTGGACCAGACGGCCGTCTATAGAAGACATCGTGAGGAAACTTGTACTACCAAACATGTATGTGTAGATTCGCTATATGTACATACATTATCTCCTAAATATGACTTGAGTTAAAATAGTGGGGTTGCGGTCGGCTCTAGAACATTATCAATAAATGCGAGAGTAGACTATTAATTAATAGACTATTAAGGGGCCGTGGTGGCCGAGTGGTTCGAGCAGTTGCCTGCGACGCAAAGGTCGCAAGTTCGAATCCCGACTGTACCAATGAGTTTTTCTGAACTTAAGTACGGTGATTAGTCACACCACGAGCTTAACGGTGAAGGAACATCGAGAGGAAACCTGCATACGTCTGAGAAGAAATTCAAAGGCGTATGTATAGTCGTGTTGGAGTAACGGCGATGGACTCGCCATCTGTCACGTTGGCACCTAATATACCTCTGGCGGAAAGTGGGTGTGTGGGTATTACCTATACACCTCTGCCTACCCCTTCGGGGACTCTTGTGGGAAGGCGTGAGGATATTATCATTTTTATTAGTATTTTATATTTATATTATTATTTATTATTATTATAGACTATTAATGAACCTAAAACATCTTGCAGGAATGGAAATACGAGAGCTGCCCATGGGGGATACTCCGCCGTTTGAAGATCAAATAGTTTTAGATAAGATGAATATAAGCTTGAAAGCTTACCCCAAAGATTACGACGATTTCGACGAGTCCAGCCAACCGCAGAGCAGTTTCTTGGACTTCGGAAAGTTAAGTGTTCGACAGGCGTTCGAAAGTGGTCTCATGAAATTGCAAAATTTACCAAAAGTACTGAAATGGAGTAACGACGAAGAAGATGAATACCCGATCTATGACAGACGGATACATTTCGTGCTTCCTCTCGCCGGAAGACTAGAGACTTTCGGCCGATTCATGCAAAACTATGAAGAGATTGTTCTAAAGAGCAATGAAGCTGCTCGTTTGATTGTTGTGGTCTTTTTGGACAGCAAAAGTCCTTTAGATTACAAAAATACAGAGTCTCTTATCAATTACTACATTGATTTGTACGGAAAAGAGATCAAAATGGTGCAAATGGGATCAACCGCCTTCTCCAGGGGCGCAGCCCTAACCGTGGGCCTTAAAGAGTGCTCCGACGACGACCTAATGTTCTTCATAGACGTCGACATGATGTTCAACTTCGACACTCTGAGGCGAGTGAGAACCCACACGATCAAGTATACTCAAGTTTATTTCCCAATAGTTTTCAGCCTGTACAACCCTGACGTGGTGAATGGCCAAGAGTACAACAAATTCAAAGATGAACCAATAGTGACTGATACGGAGCTGGAAGAAGAGGAAGAGGTAGAAGAGAAAGTATTAACAGAAAGGGAACTAACAAACCTGAAGTACAGTAAGGAGATCGACGACGATAATGGTTACTTCAGACAATACGGATTCGGTATTCTTAGCATTTACAAGTGTGATTTCGAGAGGGTTGGCGGATTCGACTTGACTATCAAAGGTTGGGGCTTGGAAGACGTCCAGTTATTCGAAACGTTAATAAAATCGAACCTTACAGTGTATAGGACGGCTGACAGCAGCCTGGTGCATATTTTCCATTCAGTGACCTGTGATAAAAACTTGGAGAAGAGTCAGTTTATGATGTGTCTAGGTACTAAAGCTTCTACATACGGTAGTGAGAAACATATGTATTATTACATGTTGAATCATCCCGAGGTCCTGTGGCCGCCGAAGGTGGAACCCGGAGAAGATAAAGGTGCTAGCTAGTATACGCTCGATTAGTCAGCTATTGTGAATCAATGTATATGTAAATATGTGTGTTATTCGAATAAACAATCGATTGATCAGCGACGCAAAAGTACACATTCGATTAGAGGCTATTAATTAATCGATTATTTGTTCGAAATGCTTGTATTTGGTGCAATTTTATTATACATATTTGGGGATATATTTTGTATTCTTGCATCATATACTTGCTATAAGCTGTATACTATTCCAAGTTAGGTTAAAGTCATTGAATCAGTGAAGCTAAGTGGGTTCGTGTAGTTTTTCTTGTAACTTCACGGACTCTCTTGTAATTTCCTTTTCTTTTGGCTGTGGTTCTTGTATTATTTATATTGTACTGTTTAAAGTTTGAAGTAAGCCAATACCATATTTTTTATTATAGTTGGTGGTAAGAAAGAATTTTTATTGTATAACCAAGTGACAGATACATATCAGCAATTAGAAAGGGCTTGTAGAATGCTCAAAATGAGCACATTGAGCTATGGAACGCTATGAAACGCAATAGTGTTGTGTTTTCTCTTTAACCTATGTTACGTTACGTTTCGTATGAAAATATTTAAGTAAACATTTCTGCTGTATCGAAACAAGTTACAACTTATTTCTTTCAGATTTTTTACCTATTTAGTGTAGTTTTTTTAACTTAAATTTATTCTAAGGTTCCTTTTAAATAATTCTGTTCCTTTAGCGGTTTATATAGGCACGGTTTTATGATAATACATACATTACAATATTTTTGTTACAACTTGTCACAACAGAAATAAATTCTTTTAATTAAAAAAAAATACATATACCTACGTTTTTCACGGAATGGCGCTTTCTGCCTACCAAAGACGAAACAGTGCGAGATTTTATCATTGAACATTGACCAAAATAATACTATATAGTGGCAGATAACTTGAAATAGTTATTGTGTTAATAACTGAGTTAATTTGGTTATTTATGTCACTTAAAAATACACGACACGCAAACAGTCAATTGCATGAGGGATAATGAGATGTTACCTTACCACCTTGATAAGATATATCCTCACGCCTTTCACAAGAGTTCCCGAAGGGGTAGGCAGAGGTGTATAGGTAGTACCACTTTCCGCCAGAGATATATTGAGGTGTCAACGTGACAGATAACCTCGATAAGATAATTCTAGCAAGTTTAATAGCAAAAAAAAACGTTATTCTGGAATTTTGTGCAAGGTGTCATTGGGTGACCGATTTATAGGGATATTGCAACAAATGTCCTAATAAGGTTTAAGCAAAACTTACAATATATTGCAAACTATATGCAACTGAAGGGCTAGTATCCAAGCCAAGAAAAGGAAAAAAAATAAAGCTGCGTTGAAAGTTATCCATATATTATAATTAGTTGGTTTGGCAAGCTATATAATGCTAGCAAAGGATGTACATACTTTGTACAATTCCTTATTTTTTATCAAGGACAATACATAAAACAAGTAATATTTTTGTAATTCAGTTTGCTACCTCAATTTTTATAATCAGACAGAGTTTATCTTTTATACACTGTAATATGGCGAACATATTTAAACCATAATGACAATATTATTTATTAGTAGTGCTTACAAACAGGCAAACTAAGGTTTTTAAAAATATACGTAGTTATCTACGCCAACTATATCTATCTTTTCGTGGAATTTATTTTTGTTTTTCTTTATAGTACCTACGCCATATTGCATTCTTATATTGCTTTTAATCGCAGGTACTTTTTTAAACTATTTATCGTCAGACTAACACTAAATACTCTTTATCTTTGGTTGTGAATTTACGATTGCAAATAAATTGTACATTTCAAATTTAGAATAGCGTTGAACACTTAAAGGCATTATTACTTACCTTGTACAGTTTTATTTAATGTTTATATTCTCTGGCTATTTTTTGTTTAAACACAGTCCATTCCAATTGTTTTAATGCCTTATGTTTTTTTAGTAAATGTATATAATAATTTAAAAAACATAATGAAGGATTTTTTTCCTTATTCAATTGTATTTTTCCGATATAAGAGAAATCCACAGATAGCAAAGTGATTGTCATAGAAAATATAAAGTCTTAATCAGTCTCTTCTTCTGCATAATCTAATATAGTATTTCTAGTGTAAATATACTCAACTTATTGTTATTTCGTGCTCATTAAGTGCCAATTGTTAGTTTTTAAGTAGTAAAAATATTAATAATTAATTATTTTCTGAACAGAAATTTCACTCTTGTAAAAATATTTTCATATTTTTTAATTAGGCTAATTGAATGGAAATGATGGCAATGTGATTTTAAAGTGATGAATTTGGATTAACAGTACGAAATTATAAAATATATATTTTGTAAATTAAAATGTTTTTATTACCTCACTAAAATAATTACACTTCAAGATCCTACTGATCAAATATTGTGAAATCGTTTTAATTTCTTTTTGTATCACAAGTGTGGCGAACCACATACGGCCCACCTGATGGAAAGCGGTTACCGTAGCCTATTTACGCTCACAATACCGAAGTATCACTTGCGCGTTGCCACTGTGTTCAGCGTCCTGCCCCAGTCGGACAGCTCCAAATCCGAACGGGAAACCCGTTATGCCCTTTCTTTTTTCCTTAGTTCTTACATTGAAATTGGAACGCGGGTTTTCCGCTTCATCTGCTAGATACTTTCTCATTGTAGGTATACTTTCTATGACTTCTTAGCTTTACAGTCACACCCTCGTTCACACAAGGTGCTCTGTTAATCTCATCGTCGTACATACTAAAATTGCATTATCGCGAAACAGGCTTCAATACAGACGGTAATTTACTATGAAGCAATGTATAGTGTTCATGATCACTATGTTATATTAATAAATTAAATCTTTTTTTTATTTTATTCACTGAGAATCGTGAAAATGTCGCCGTATCTTCACGCCGTCCCCGAAGGGTAAAGTAGGACCCACTCATAAAACTATCGCCCGAGATATACATATTTCAGATGTCAACATGACAGAAAGGCCAGAAAAGCGCCGTTACCCAAGCACGATTAAACATACGTTTTTGAATTGCATCTCAGACTTATGCAGGTTTCCTCTCGATGTTTTCCTTCACCGTAAAGCTCGTGGTGTAATCGAAGGACATTGTAAAATAAGTTTTACAATAATCTAATCATAAAACCTTATCAAACTCAGTTTTAGTTCTCTACCACGATATTACTATGTAAGTTTAAGAACAAATGTTTTTTTTTTTCAAATATCACAACTTGCCTTACGTCATAGACAAAGCTGCCTCTCCAGTCACAATATATTTCAGCTGAAATGTTGAAATAAGCACTTACTGACAGATCTGTTGGGTAAATACAAAGATGTATGATCATTGTGATGGCTGCAGC
This sequence comes from Drepana falcataria, assembly GCA_945859725.1. Taxonomy (NCBI): domain Eukaryota; kingdom Metazoa; phylum Arthropoda; class Insecta; order Lepidoptera; family Drepanidae; genus Drepana; species Drepana falcataria. Next base: position 684,104 of record OX243937.1, read on the forward strand.
TTAGTAATTAGTCAGCAGCTAAACAATGGGCCTTATTTATGCAACATGGCCGCTATGGAGGGAATTAATGAACGAGTTGAGCGATTGCACGGATTTGAATACGAATTTTACGAAGGCTTTTAGAGTTTCTGCTATGAATAACTCTTTGGAAATAAATATCATTAACGATCCCGTTACACTCTAGCATAGAACCGTGATAATTGAAATCTAAAATATTGGAAATAAACGATTTCAATTTTCATCCAATGATTAGCCACACCACGAGTTTTACGCTGAAGGGAAACATCGAGACGGAATCTGCATAATTACGTTTGCACAGAAATTCAAAGACAAAAAAGTATATGAATAATCGTGCTTGAGTAATCTGTCACATTACATACATACATATCATCACGCCAAGTCCCTAACGGGGTAGGCAGAGAGTATAGAGCGCCAGTTCTCTCTAGACTTACATATCTCTTTCGCTTCTGTCACATTAGCACCTAAAATATATCCCTGGCGGAAAGTGAGTAATACCTTTACACCTTTACCTACGCCTTCGGGGATCCTTGTGGGAAGATATATAATTGTATTTATTACTACAGCTGAGCCAAATACGTGGCGTCTATCATCCTTAAGTACATTAAGACATGATGCATAACCAGAAATAAGCATTTACTAGAAAGCAATTGTATTGCTCAGTGGAACCGCAGGGCAAAGCCTCCAAACCCACCCCCCACCTCCAAATTTCAGGAACGCATTCCTATAGTAATGCTCGTTGCTTGGTATTCAACAAGGAATCGCTGTACTGTTTGAAAAAGGAATTCCTATGCACCTTCTAGTCAAAAGATTGAGGACTCGGTAGCTAGTTGGCCTTTGTTGAAAAAAAGCATGCAATTATTTTTAAGTACATAGCCGGTAGGAACGCCGGCGGCTGATGTCCATTGTATGTCTGTCAGTAATGTATGATGCAAGTTTATGTAACGCGCACAATGTCGAGTACCATCGGGCGATTAGTCGTGGAATTACATTTCATCACTATAAGATGAAAACATGCAACGATGTAGGCTGTATTTTGTGCGGTCAGCGTATTAATTGTGTCGAAATACTTTGTAAATTTTCCCCGAGGCTTAACGTCTCAGTAATTAAAACTATTTGGCAATCATTTCGCGGTCTAATGATTAGGCCAATATATTTATTAACTGTTCACTTATCGACACGACGTAATGAAACGAATATTTTCGCTAGGTTTTGTGTTTAGTGTTACATATATTGAACGCAATAGACGCGCGATCAATGCTAGATAAAAAAAGGGGATCCATAGATGCTAAATGAAGGAAGGTAATAGGCAGTAGGATACGAGTTAATAATATGTGGTGATGGTTTTTGAACATAATATGATCAATTGATTTACAATCCTGAATTTACGAGCTGTATTTCAAGTAATTTTTAAATCGAAGTGTATTGCGATATGGGTGAAATGCGTGTTTAATTTAAGATAATTTTAAGTTATAATAATAATAATAATAATATATCCTCACGCCTTCCCACAAGGGTCCCCGAAGGGGTAGGCAAAGGTGTATAGGTAATACACACACACCCACTTTCCGCCAGAGGTATATTAGGTGCCAACGTGACAGATGGCGAGTCCATCGATGTTACTCAAGCACGACTATACATACGCCTTTGAATTTCTTCTCAAACGTATGCAACGGTTATTTTAGGTAATTTAGATGGGTAACGTTGGTTTGGACACATAGAAAGGATGAGTGAAGAAAGATTGACGAAACAGATATACAAAGCAAAAGTGTGTGCAAGAAGAGGCAGAGGAAGGCCACGTTCCAACTACCTGGATCAAATAGATCGGACTCTCAAGGACGGGAATGTTAAGAGTACTCGAAACCGACGAGCATGTATGAAGAGACTGATGAATGTGGACGAAGCGACAGAGGTATGTAAGTCTAGAGAGAACTGGCGCTCTATACTCTCTGCCTACCCCGTTAGGGACTTGGCGTGATGATATGTATGTATGTATGTAGATGGGTAAGTGGGTGTGTGGGTACTACCTATACACCTCTACCTCTTCGGGGACCGTTGAGGGATATGAGGATTTTAGGTCATCTCGTGAAAGGCGATATAATTATATTGTTTTAACGGATACATCATTGCATCATGATGCAAATAACGTCTGCGGTTTCGAAAGTATTTCAGAATTTTCCGATTTCAATCCGACATTTAATATTACACGCATCTAATGCATGTATGTGTTTAGAAATCACCAAATTCAGATACGTGAATGTCAAAATGGGAAATAATGTACAGAGGTATTATAATTAAACCTTGCATATGCTTTTTACTGTGAACTGTCAAAATCTATTGTTTCTATTGACTTAAATAAACGTATTTTTTTTTGTAATAAGGTGTGTAGGTACTACTAATTTTGTGCGTAAAATACATCCTTAATGTGTTTGACACAAGTACTGTTATTTAATAAACATTATTTTGTTTGATTAACGATTATATGAGCGGGTAGGTATTAGGTATTCACTAACCTTTTAAACGTCGCAATTTCTATTGCTATTCGATGGGGATATTTAGTAGGTTTATTATAAGACAGTTATACGGTGTCCAAATGTATTTATTTTTTGTAAATAAAACATAAAAAAAAACTTAAAAATATAAATTAAGCTATACTTATGACAAACTTTATACAAGATATGAGTCGAGCCCTGCGACTAGCCACTTCGCCCTCGAGTCTCCGATCATCACAAGCGCCAAAGCTGCACCATGACAAATGCCTCAGTGACAGGTATCAGAGGGTCAGTTTTGGCAAGTGTGAGGGTGGAGACACCGGCGCCTGGCTAGCCGCGGGGCTAGGCCCACCCGAGTGCGTGCACAGTCGCAAGCGTTGGCCGAAAGAGGTGGTCAACGGCCCGGCCGGCGGCACCTACATTGTACGTGCCTGCCGACCTAATCGTATACACATTCGGCCGCGCGGGGTCTTACGCGCCAACCGAATAACGTGGACCTACCAAACTACAGGGAGCCTACATTCAGACTGCTATCAGGGAACAGACACTACGAGGCTAATACACCGTAGGCACCCTCGATGTATGCGGGCATCCTGCACATAAATAGTTGTCCCCATATTATCTACTCCCTGATGTAATTAATGTAATTACGACCCAAATTGTCTCAATTACATCCATCGCAAATCTAAATGTTAGGATTCAGTTCGGAGACGTGACTAATTTAGTAAGGAGCGCCGTAGCTGCCGGAGGGCGCGCTGGGGGCGCCGTACGAGGAGGAGGGTCCGGAGGGGTATCCGCCCGACGAGCCGCCTTCTTGCAAGAACTGGGCGACCTGGATGGCTTGGCGCACTCCCTCAAGCTGGAGGCCGACGACGCGAGCAGACGGGACTCCGTAGGATGACGACGGGGCACCGTAAGAAGATGATGGGGCGCCGTATGAAGAGGAAGGTGCGCTGTGGCCGCCGCCGAAACCAGATCCAGATGACGAAGATGACTCTTCCTTAAGGAGGATCTGGCGTACTTGCTCCAGGAGCTGAGGGTCCACGTTCTGGCCTTCTGAGGTCTGGTAACCAGAGGAGACGGCACGGTAGCCGCCGCCGCCGCCGCTCAAGCCACCGCTGAAGCCACCGCCGCCGCCGCCGGAGGGGCGGTTGTAGTTGTAGCCGGATGGAGGCTCGGCGCCGGCGCACGCGACCAACGCGAGGGCTATGCACTGCAAAAACATATCTTATTAATACTAAAGTAGTTCTATGATGCACTATTTCATCAATTCATTGTTTTACAATAGATGTGACCAGTGTTTGCATATATAATTAGCGTCATGTACGACAGCGTTGTTTGATTATTTTATTTGTCGAGTAAACGCAGGGGAAAATAAAAAGCGAAACTATTACATGGACTGAGCGTTAAGACACACAAACAAGTTATCAAATTACCAATTAAAAGCAGCTTCGCGTCGTGAGACAAACATTAATTTGATTGTTGATCAAGTCAAATTAATTTTTAACAACTTTCTTTATCTTATGTCTATGCTCTATACGGCAAAAGCAGCAAGCAAAGTAAAAGCAGAGTAACAAACGATTTGAATAACTTTTGGCTTACAATATACGTAGACTGAACTCTAATTAATGGTGGAATTGTGTAGACTATCAGCAATCGCATTAAATTCAGAAGAGCTAATCTTTGACAAGCAATAGGTAAATTTTGTCAATCGACTAGCAAAGTAAGCCAGCCAGCCAGGTTTAACTTCTGTCTCTATTCTTACAAGTATGTCCAGTGATGCAACTTCGCATGCTCACGGGCTCTTCAAGTAATATATTACCAAGAATATCGTATCATACATGCGTTGAAGAAGTCCACATGCCATTAATAATGATATTGACTGTTCATACAATACTTTCCAATTGATCAACTCGTTTGCGTGATTCCAATATAAAATATGCAAATTGATCTTACGCAAGAGATGTTTTAATCACTAAAATTATATGTATATATCTTCACGCCTTCCCACAAGGGTCCCCGAAGGGACAGGCAAAGGTGTGTAGGTAGTACCCATACACCCACATTCTACCAGATATATTTTAGGTGCCACCGTGACAGGTGCTTCCATCAAGCACGACTATACATACGCCTTTGAATAGCTTCCTAAACGTATGCAGGTTTCCTCGCTATGTTTTCCTTCACGGTAAAGCTCGTGGTGTGACTAATCACTATACTTAAGTTCAGAAGAACTTAAACAGGCTTCGGAACTTGCGATCTTTGTATTGCAAATTATCATCGAACCACACGACCACCATGGCTTTTAACTGTATTTCATACTAATGTTATAGTAATAGTGTACTTGAATGTTTAATATGTGTATTGTTGGTATACCTTATAAATAAATTAATAATTAAAATAAATCATACTTGTTTTACACATTGGGTGAACCTGAAGTGGCAGTGTATGGTTATTATAATAAATCAATAAAAAATGTGTATTCTGGGCTTGTGAGTAATAAATTAAGGACAGAAAAAGAATCTGTTCCTTTCTGGCACTACCTGCATGAAAATTATTATCGACACGACAAGACAGTATTCTCGGATATATCTCTGAGACGTGAAAAATGGCGATAAAATAAAGTGAAATCCATTGCATTCCCACGATAATACTCTGCCTCATGCGATCTTATCTGATATTCTCTCCTTTGTTCTTTTTATCTTTATCTTAATTGCTTCACTGAGCATACAAAGCGTAATTAACACACACTTGCACTACAATTATCAGATTAGCAATAAATTTACTAACGTTCTCATCATATTTTATTCCCTTAATTTCCTTAACTGGTCGTTATTCACATTTTACGCATGTGCAGACTTATTTAGGCGCCGTGGTGACAAATAGCGAGTCCATCGCTTATCAAACACGACAACATACATAATTGAATTTCTATTTACGCATACAGAGGATTCCTCTCAATATTCTCCACCAAGTTGAGTGTTAAGTTTAGCAAAAAACTACCCATATATAACGTGGTACCGTTTAAAATTAACGTGCGCACGTGGTGAAATTCGGCTTAATCTCAAACCACTCGGCTATATCAGATCTCTTTTAATATAGTAGGTATCTTTAAAGAAATTCGTATAAGCATTTAAACGTGAGTAAATCGTAAGAGATGATAGCTTAAAGTCAGGGGTGGCGAAATGCTCGCCACTCCCTTGCATCATAGACATCACAGAAGCTAGTTGATTTGAGGTATTCAACGTTCAATACTGCTTGATCTCTGACCCGTAACTATTTATGGACAAAATGCATTAGCAAGTTCCCATAATGTTATCACGTTGTGTTTTAATTTTGATTCAACTGATTCAAAAATTAAGTGGATGCATAATTTCGTCCGATTCCGCTCGTCCAAAAGGGTAATTGAAGAGTTTTGTAAAGGTGTAACAATTCCATTCTATGTCACTGTCTGATATCTAATTTTCTTTGACTTCAGGTGGTTCATAGTCTGTTTCCAATATCGTCGAGTTTATAGTGCGATCAATTATTATCTAAGGAATTAAGCTCAAAAATTAGTGACGAAATAAGGTCACAAAATGTTCACGGTTTCACTACATACCATGGTAATTAAACAAATCGATATGACGATAATTTAAATATAAAAGAAATATATGCACTTATATTATTTGCTAATAATTTAAAAATCAATTTCAAAGTACATTAGACAAAGATTTCTCTAGAATACTCAAGCACCGATGCGAATATTGTTTCAAAACTCCATATCTTTACGAAGATTGCATTATCCATGAATACGAGTGTAATATCCGCAATTTGCTGCGATGCCACGTGACCCGGGGTCTTGCTGCAGGAAGCCTGCGCAGCACTATTTCGTAACAGGTCACTCGGCAAAAGGTCAGATTGCTATCGAGCTGTCTCGAGTTCTTTGTTAACACAATTTGCTAATAGATTTGAGACAAGTGTTTGAAATGACTTTAATTTAAAGTATTTTTTTTAATATGGAAACACGTTTGTCTTCGAAATTAGTTCTTATCATATATCTATACTAATATTATAAAGAGGAAACATTTGTTTGTTTGTTTGTTTGTTTGTTATGAATAGGCTCCGAAACTACTGGACCGATTTCAAAAATTCTTTCACCTTTGGAAAGCTACATTATCCCCGAGTAATATAGGCTATATTAAATTGGACCCGATAGGTGGCGCTGCGATCGAGTTTCAAGAATTTTACCTTTTTACCCGGGCGAAGCTTTCTGTGTGTTTCTGTGTGTCTTAAGCTAGATTCGAGAATGGCTTAGATTTACAATTGGACCCAATAGGGGGCGCTGCGATCGTGTTACGGGCAATTTAACTTTTTCACCCGAGCGAAGCTGGGCGGGACAGCTATTCTGTATAAAAGTGGTGTCTATATTCTGGGGAAAGCATTTGTGGTCGCCGAAAGGAGATATTTTATTCGAAAGAATTACTAATTGTCAAATGCGTCTTTGCTTAAGTCTTTTGCATTTTGGACAATAATAATCCTGTATCCTAAAGATGTCTAAAATTTTAAAGCTCTGTATCGACTATATCGTAATAGAAGGAACTTCATATGGGGTCCCATGAAAAAGAGCTACATTCACAGGCCAAAACTGACAAGCAGACAAGTTTCAGAAATCTCAAAATATTTAAATTTTGACTCTCGATCTCGTATCCTACGGGATTTTGGGTTTCGAGTGTGCGTGCGTGCACATGTATTCTCGCTGACACACTTTTGAACACTCACTTAATTTTCTCTAGCTCATTTATACTTTCCAGTACTCACGCCATAAAAATGTATTTCCCTCTAACGGTAACAATGTTACAGATAGCATCGAGATGCGTCTGCGCATTGCATCATAAGATAGCTCTCGATGGGGCCATCTCCGGAGGAAGTCACGCGAATGTCATTAGGCGGAGCTTTCAAATCGTGGCGTATTGGCACGATGGGCTGCTATTGTGTTTATGACAACTATAATGCTTCTGTAACACTATATTTGGTCCTTTAAAGGGTCTATAAAGCGCGAGCGGTAACCTCTGACCATCGGGCGGATATCGTGCTTTTTCGCCACCACAAGCCTTGTAGTAGTATTCAAAAAAAATATTTTGCCTGCCTGCCTACGACATAAAGATCGCGAGTTCGAATCCCGACTGTACCAATGAGGTTTTTTCAACTTGCCTAATAAGTTTTAAGAGATCGGACATTGAGGACGGACAGTAATAATTTGTTGTAACAAGCGATCATTTAACAGACTACAGCATTTACTACAGCAGTAAATATTTTACGGCTGGTTAAATGATGATTGTGAATTAAAACATTTCACCTCAAAATGAAAATAGTCATGAATATGTTTTCTACTTAGTTCTTAAAGCGACGTGGTGACCGAGTAGTTCGCAGTACCGATGAATATTTTAATAAACTTAAGTACAGTGCTTGGAAATTTAAAGACGTATAAATGCGTCATTATTGAGAAACGGCGATGGACTCACAATTGTTGCATTGGCACTTACATTAACTATGTATCTCTGGCGAAAAGAGTGTCGTTACACCTACGTCTACCCCATGGGGACCCTTGTGGCAAGAATAATATTTTTATAAAATGAATTCTCTTTAATTTTCTCTTCTTCTACCAGAAAATGTTAAGATGTTGTAACCTTAATGATTATTTTGATTCATTCAAAACACGTAAAGCACTGATACGTTTGCAGTTCTGTTTAGAATCGCTGCAATTACGACAGCGCGACAGACTTGAATATTAAATAAATTGATGACAGGGCGCCTTCACGAGACATACTCGTTAAATTCATATAAGGGCATGTAGGTGATGGTTGGAGACATGTACACTTCAAATCCGAGGTTATTGCTACAAGTTATTTTGATAAAGAGCGTCTTATTATCATTTGAAGCGAAATACTCACTCATGTAAGTCTAGAGAGAATTGGATTCATTCTCTCTGCCTACTCTGTGAGACTACTCACAATGACGTTGAAATAATATTTACTTAAATATTTTTGTAAATATTCGTAATTTTGAAGACTTGTTTTGTGATTTCTTATAAAATGGACGAATGACATCTCGAATGGCGAGCACAACATATGGCTGTCATCGTCTGCATCATTAGAAAGTAACGGTAAAAGTACGTATAATGTATTCAACTCTTTTTAAGTAAAATATGTTTTATGATACTTATGCTAATCACACTGTGAGAGTTGAGTAATATGAGAGGTTTATCAACTTTAAAGAAAGCCATTTGGTTTTGGACGCTTGTTTTCAATAAATTTTTTTTTGCATTTAGCATTTGCAAACAAAACTCACATTTTCGTTGGAAATAGAATACGATTAATTTTTTGCCTATCTACATCATCAGACCGAGTTCCACACGAGAGAGAGAGTAGAGCGCCAGATACTTGTAGACTTACAGACCTCTTTAAATTTTGGCTTATCCATACCCATCAGCCTCTTTATACATCGCGGATAATTTTAAGTCCTGCCTTTATATATGTGAAGGATGTTTGTTCGCATTCTACACAAAAAATACTGTATGGAATCGGAAGATTTTTTTTACGGAGATAGATTTATTATTAACTATTCATCGTCCATTGCTATTAAAATGTAAGATTTCCTGACACTGCGTAAGCGCACATCCCCATTATGCCATGTCAATCAATCAGCACTGCTCTATGAATATTTTGTTGTGATGTACTTCAGTAACGTCAAAATATTTGACTCTACATTTTGCATATATGTATGTAGATAATAAAACTTTTATATTTGTATTTTTTTCGAAATATTTTTGATTAGTAAGAAAAACATTTCTGTGATTTTATCAGAAAGGAGATTGTACGTTGTCTATCCCTTTTTTGGATTACGTTAATTTTGCAACTGCAGAGCTACGCATCAATTGTGAATAAATTAATAATATTACACAATATTACAAGATCTTTAGAAATTAGCTATGTCACATTTTGTTATATGCAGGTATGTCATATATATAGCGCGGCGTCACAAGTTAAATTTTAACGTACCATTTTGCGATCATATAAATTAATAATATAATTTTAAAGTATCCTTTAACATGCCAAGAAACAACAGATTGAATGCAAACGTGTGTGAAATATACAAAAAAACATATATCACGAATAAAAAAAACGTAAGTAAACCCTTAAATATTGTCAGGATAAGAATAAACAATACCACTTAAAGCCTTACATATTTAGAAATTACGTCGACGTTTTTCAACCGACTTTAAAAAAGGAGGAGGTTTTCATTTCGACTGTACCTATAATGTTTTTGTTCGCTATACGTAAATGTTATTGCATTCTTACGTTACGATTAAAATATAATATCATAACTACACGTGAATACATTTGAAATTGGAATACTATTAAGTATAAACCTATTTCATATAACATTGTCATGATTTGAATGTAATTATGTACCGAACGCATTTAACCGGTTTTTGAAGTACTGTTTGTCTAAATTTACTCCTTGATGGGCGAATACGCAATTAGTCTCCTAAAGCCAAGTCAAAATAATTTTTGAACGAATTTATTACAAAATTCTAGAAAAATATTCAAGTTATGACCGTTCGGAAATCAACGCGAGTGCATGGGTTCACGTTTAAAGATTCCAAAATCGAAAAGTCCTTTAAAATCACTCGTCCAATCACAAATGCACCGTTTTGATTTCAGAACGCCACAAACACTGTCACTTATTATTTTTCTAAATCACTGACACATGCACTACACTGGACTTACCGCAACGAAGGCTTTCATGTTGTTTAGTGATGGGTCACTTCGGTATGTAGCGAAGTAATGTGGCGTTTGCAGATGGCACCTGGCGATATATAGTGTAGAGAGGCCGCGGTGGGGAAGCGAAAGGATAGGTTAGGTTGTGTAAGCCCTGGAGATGCTACCAACAAGAGGAAGTTTCTTCTAATTGGAGGGCATCATGCGATTTTGGTTGTCGATGGTCGAAGGTATGACTTGAGGTCACATGTCATAAGATGATAGTAATTTTATTTTTTCACATCATTCGATTTTTCAAGACAACATTTTTGGAGTATTATTTTTGACACGAGAATAGTGAACGCATTGGGCAACACAGGTATAAAATATAAAAAAGCCGTGGCGGACGTGTGGTTCGAATATTTGTCTGCGACACAAAGATCGCAAGTTCGAATCCTGACTGCACCAATGAGTTTTTCTGAACTTAAGTACAGTGATTAGTCACACCACGAGCTTTACGGTGAAGGAAAACATTGAGAGGAAACCTGCATACGTCTGAGAAGAAATTCAAAGGCATATGTATAGTCGTGCTTGAGTAACGGCGATGGACTCGCCATCTGTCACGTTGGCACCTAAAATATATGTCTGGCGGAAAGTGGGTGTGTGGGTACTACCTGTGCACCTCTGCCAACCCCTTCGGGGACTCTTATGGCAAGGTGAGGATATCTTTATATATCTAATTCTTCTGTGAGTGTGTATGTCACTGAACTCCTCTCAAACGACTGGACCGATTTTGATGAATTTTTTTGTGTGTGTTCAAGGAGATCTGGGAATGGTTTAGATTCACAATTGGACCCGATAGGTGGCGCCACCATCTTTTTTTTTCCACCCGAGCGAAGCTGGGCGGGACCACTAGTATCATATAGGTATGTATACTAACGGAAAACTACAAAATAATACCATAAAGTTTGTAATCAGCGTAAATTGTCCGTACTACTGGCCACTTTGAACATGATACGAAAAAAAAGTAAATATCCATCGTAATTAATGGTTATGTCATAAAAACATTCCGCAGACTGGTATTTCCGTATTGATTGCCATCGGTCAAACAATTATAAAGGTTAGTGACCTTGGAAGACAACTATTGCCATGATTTTGGGACAATTTGATTTACATTCCATGTCTGCATCCTGCCACTCATTCTTACTATACATACATACATATAATCAGGCCTCTTTCCCGTAGGGGTAGGCAGAGACCACTTCTTTCCACTTGCTACGATCCTTACACACATGTTTCGCTTCGTCCACTTTCATTATTCCCTTTCTATACATTACCCTTACGAGCCGTGGTGGCCGAGTGGTTCGAGCAGTTGCCTGCGACGCAAAGGCTGCAAGTTCGAATCCCGACTGTACCAATGAGTTTTTCTGAACTTAAGTACAGTGATTAGTCACACCACGAGCTGAACGGTGAAGGAAAACATCGAGAGGAAACCTGCATACGTCTGAGAAGAAATTCAAAGGCGTATGTATAGTCGTGCTTGAGTAACGGCGACGGACTCGCCATCTGTCACGTTGGCACCTAATATACCTCTGGTGGAAAGTGGGTGTGTGGGTATTACCTATACACCTCTGCCTACCCCTTCGGGGACCCTTGTGGGAAGGCGTGAGGATATATACATTACACATTTAATAGCTGGACTCTTGTCGGAGTTTGATGCAATTCCTTAATTTCCTTCCGTCCAGCGCAATCTCTTCGATTTCTTATATGTGATGGGAAACACTTTACCTTTGATCTGATTGAATGTATATGTTGATATGTTGATCTTTGAACATAAATGTTGATCTTGGTCTGCCTCTTCCTTTCTTCCCCACAGTAACCATGTTTATCTTTTACATATGAAAGTATCTAGTAGACGACCGTCTGGTCTAGTGGTTAGAGCTCCTGACTGTGAAACTTGAGGTCGCGGGTTCAAATTCCGCTGAGGGCACATATTTGTGTGATGAACACGAGTATTTGTGCCTTAGTCTTGGATGTCCTATGAATTTATGTATATATCTATCTATATAAGTAAATATATCGTTGTCTAGTTACCATAACACAAGCTTTGCTTAATTTGGGACTAGGTCAATTTGTGTGGAATTGTCCCAGGTATTTATTTATTATATTATTATCATTGCACTGCATCCGTGCGAAGCCGGGGCGGGCCGCTAGTGTATTTATATAGAAGCGGTAACGACAACTGAAATCTAAGCGAATGTTTTGCAGTCCTTATGGTTCAAACGTATCATGCAGGCCTTCTTTGGAATTTAATCCTTCCTTATCAAAGTTAAAAATAAGCTTATGTTTCATGAAGGTAAGATTTAAGAGAGGTAGGGTTTCCCGTTCGGATTTGGAGCTGCCCGACTGGGGCAAGACCTTCACCGTATAGAAGTCCCTGTAGTCAAATAACAATATTTTTGTGTGGTGGTCCTACGCGATGAGTAAAATTTCCGATAGTGAGCTCCTTAAGGAGGGGGAGTATTGTTATATTGTGTTGGCAGCAGTGGGATTAGTCTCATTATGCTTCTACACATTCAACGCGCGAGTGTCATGCGAGTGTCAACGCGCAAGTGATACTTCGGTATTGTAAGCGTAAATAGGTTACGGTAACCGTTTTCCATCAGATGGGCCGTATGCTTGTTGGCCACTCTTGTTGTATAAAAATGTCGCTCGTTACAGTAGCATCAAGGATTATAGGTACGTATACCTATTTCAGGTTCAGGTCAGTATAGGTTCAAGAAGCGTATGTTTTCAAGACTAGGGAGAATGGTGGGAAATTATCACCTTGTAGAAGGTCGCAGGCAAGTCATACTGCCGTCGATTAGTGCCGAATTCATGCGGGGAGAAACGTTTTCAGAAATCACCACGGGATACCAGTGCACTAGCAGTAGGGGTATCAGTAAGTCGTTTATATATATTTTTATACCACACGGGTGGAAAAAAAAGCTTGCCGCCTATGGACGCTTGCAACACCGGGAGTATCGCTCGTGTCGACCCTGCAGGAATCTTTTCACACGCTTCTTGAAGAACTCCATGCTATACGAGTAGGTAGGGGAGAGTAGTCTCCAGGTAAATCCTCATACTGCTAGCATTGGTTTTCTCCTTTCTAGTATAAAGAGGAGTCCGATGATGGCATACATTCCACTCGCGTCTATTTCCCAACTGTTACGAGAGTAGTCAAGCTAGTTTGTTTTAATTAAAGTAATTGCACTATGAACGTGACCCTTTGTTACCATAGAGAAATCGTTACCTTATGACGGTGGTTAATAACTATACCTCGTCCTCACGCCTTCCCACAAGGGTCCGTCCCCGAAGGGGTAGGCAGAGGTGTATAGGTAATACCCACACACCCACTTTCCGCCAGAGGTATATTAGGTGCCAACGTGACAGATGGCGAGTCCATCTATACCTTTATGGTTATTTATGGCATCGTTCCTTAATACCTGCTAATAACGTGCTTCCTAAACGTTGGTAGCAGTGAATGATAGACACAGTTCGTATTTTAAATTGCATCAAATTATATTTGGCCCATTCATAAATAGAACACTTCGTTTCCTAAATGTTGGTTGCACTGAATGAAGTTCAGAATAAGACATAGTTCTTATTTCGAATTGCATTGAGTTAGATTGGTTCGACAGGCAAATATGAAATCCAGTTTTAGCCGGATTGTGGTGCCAACGTAATAGGAACAATAGCAGAATATTTTTTATTCTAATGTAGAGGCTTTTATTAAAATAAATAAAATATATTAAAATAGCAATGCTGCTAGTATGCAGTACACTACTATAGAATACCGATTCAGGGCATATATATTCTACCATGGAATAAATAAATAATTAAATCTACCATGTAGTTTTTTAAATAAAACATGAAATACAAATAATTACATACGTACAAAAGTCACCGAAGGGGTAAGCAGACTTGTATAGTTAATACCCACACATCCACTTTCCGCCAGATATATATTTTAGGTGCCAACGTGACAGATGGCGAGTCCATCGCCGTTACTCAAGCCCGACTATACATACTCCTTTGAATCGCTTCTCAGACGTATGCAGGTTTTCTCTCGATGTTTTCCGTCACTGTAAAGTTCGTGGTGTGACTAATCACTGTACTTAAGTTCAGAAAAACTTGTTGGTACAGTCGGGATTTGAGCTTGCGATCTTTGTGTCGCAGGCCACTTGAACCACTCGGCCACCACGGCTTCAGTTATTATATACAGAAGTCGTAAATGGAGTGAGATGAGCAACTATGTAGTGCAAAGAGTCTATTACAGTGTCTCATTACCATGAACTTAGCTAGCTCGCACACGTGCAGCACAAAGCCTAGGAAGTGCGTGTATAGCATCTCGAGAATCTGTTATGTGGCTAAGTTAACGCTATTGCCTGCTTAAAATTTAAACGTTCGATTGTCATCACACATTAACATCCCAATATGAGGTTGCCTGTCATCCGATCACCATGTTTGCATACACATCAATAGACCAGAAAGTAATATAGATTAACAACCTATACTGCCTACATTCATATCATTGCGCCTAGTCCCTAAAGGGTAGGCACAGAGAATAGAGCGCAGTTTTCTATAGGCTTACGTACCTCTTTCGATTCGTCTACATTCAAAACAGAAAAAGTATTTTAGTAAAGGATTAAGTACCTTATGAATTTGTGATAACGAAGCAAACATTATCGTAATACGGCCTAATTAAAGATAAATATCTTTTTTATACCACTATCTTTCTCAAGGGAACACCTCAACGGGGAGTTCAATAAACGGCTGGGCGTTTGCGGAAGGAAACTCCTTTGACACCGGGGCGGCATCCTGGTCGGCATCCTGGCAATGACGGCCTTCTGGTTTAGCGGTCAGAGGTCCTGAGTGCGAAGCTTGAGGTCGTCGGATTTGATCCCGCAGATACTTGTGTGATGTACACTAGTATTTTTGTACCTCATCTTGGATCTTTTATTCTTTTACCTGTATATCTATATAAGGGTGTATACCTATTTGTCTAGTTACCATGTCACAAGCTTTGCTTAGTTTGAGACTAGGTCAATTTGAGTGGAATTGTCACAAGGTAAGGTGTGCAAGTATGCAGTCCGCCTTACTGCACCTTCGGTTATAGACGCTTCCTAGAGTTGGGGTATTGTTTACACACTGCCGACCCTGCATTCTCTACGGAAAAGCTCAGTGGGAGGTTCATTCCACAGCCTCGCGGAAGGAAACTCCTTTGAAACCGCGCAATGCGAAATCTGTTTGGTTCCAAGGGGGTAAATGCCCAGCGGGAGGTCCGGTGATCAAAAAAATATTTTTAGGCATTAGTCCAGTGCAACAGCTTGCCGTACTACATACATACATACATATAATCACGCCTCTTTCCCGTAGGGGTAGGCAGAGACCACTTCTTTCCACTTGCTACGATTCTTACATACTTCTTTCGCTTCGTCCACTTTCATTATTCTCTTCATACATGCTCTTCGGTTTAGGGTACTCTTGATACTAACACGAATAAATTGCAACATGGTGCTTAGTGAAACAATATATCCGTAAACTATTGAAACACTTTATTTCTTCTGCCAAATCCAAAAGAATATTATTATGACATACAACTATCTATTCATCTTCGTGACTTACTAAGTTAATTAGTTATGTGTGTTAAATAAACTTTTGAAAAACGTTAATCATAAAAGCATTAGAGTGTTTAATGACAAGGCAGTTTGGAAATAGGTGTTAATTGTTAAAATTATTCGGTTGGCGTGAAAGAGGTAGCAAGACCATAAACTACTGACTATCACTGTTCGATTATTTGTGCTTTGCTGACCTTATTGTGGCGCAGGAGTTAAAAAAAATGTCTGATTGTAATAAAATACTAAATAAACTTTACGTTATTACATATATACGATTTCTCACAAAATAGTTACACAGTTATAATATAAAATAAAAGTTTTCATTGTTAGTTACTTATTTTTTTTAAACGTTTTTTCTCATTAAAATCAGCTGTTACGATAAAGTTATGCATTTATCTAAATAAGTTTTTATTTCTTTTGGCATTAATAGTTTCTAATGAAACTCATAATACCATATTTCGGAGTGAATATCTCCTGTATATATAAATGAATGTCTTTTGCTTACATAATGCAATGGATGGTGGCGCTGCTTGGCAAGATATTGTTGACTGAGATCATAAAAGTGTGTATATCTGTCAATATTGCTCTACGCAATTAGTACGTCTATATCCTGCCGTGAGGAGCCGTGGTGTAGTCACCTGCAACACAAAGGTTGCAAGTCGACTGTACCAATGAAATTTTCTGAACTTAAGTACCTACAGTGATTAGTTACACCACGAGCTCTACGGCGAAGGAAAACATCGAGAGGAAACCTGTAGACGTTCGAGAAGAGATTCAAATGAGTATGTATAGTCGTACTTAAGTTATAAAATACTTGCCTTCTATTAGTGCCTGTGTGGGTATTAATTAACTACACACGTCTGCGTACCCCTACCCGTCTGGCGACCCTTGTAGATAGGCGTGAATATATATATATATATATATATATATGTAATAATAATAATATCCTCACGCCTTCCCACAAGGGTCCCCGAAGGGGTAGGCAGAGACACCCACTTTCCGCCAGAGGTATATTAGGTGCCAACGTGACAGATG
The DNA here is from genome assembly GCA_945859725.1 of Drepana falcataria. Lineage (NCBI taxonomy): Eukaryota > Metazoa > Arthropoda > Insecta > Lepidoptera > Drepanidae > Drepana > Drepana falcataria. The sequence continues at coordinate 701,048 of OX243937.1, forward strand.
GCGAGTCCATCGCCGTTACTCAAGCACTACTATACACACGCCTTTGAATTTCTTCTCAGACGTATGCAGGTTTGCTCTCGATGTTTTCCTTCACCGTAAAGCTCGTGGTGTGACTAATCACTGTACTTAAGTTCAGAAAAACTCATTGGTACAGTCGGGATTCGAACTTGCGACCTTTGCGTCGCAGGCAACTGCTCGAACCACTCGGCCACCACGGCTGTGAAATATATATATGTAAATATAAATGAGTGAGTATAGCATCACGCAATTTCAGTTCTGTGAGACGCTTTCTTAAAACAATGTTACGCGTGGGAAATGCCTTTGCCTTGTAACCGTAGGTAGGTGAAGCGACCGTAAAATGTTACTACGAGTATGACCCGGTCATATTGTCATTTGTCACAATAGTAGATAAAAAAAGAAAACGAAAGCATTATAAATTACAAGCCCATAAATTTCTTATGGAAGCATTTTGCACAGGGTTTACGGCTATAGCATCATATATTACTACATCATATTCTTTTTTTCTTTCTCTGTCTCTTATCTCTCTCTTCACTTGCCTGGTAGAAACCTCTTTTGCGATAAGGCCGCCTATTGTGTCTACTACATCTATTTCTATGTATTTTCTCGTTACTTCTTCTTACGAGAAATGAAATTCAAAAACTACAAGTACAGACATTTATAAAAGGTCGATCAGATTGGTCGATTAAATTAGACTATCGCAGACTGTGAAATTGATATGCACGATATACATTGTAATGTACTGTAATTGGCACCAAAAATCATAATCACTCACAATCCTACAGTCGACTTGCGAAATGATTTCGTCTCATAGATTCGGTCGCAATTAACTTTTCACTCAGTTGGTCAATGAGTCATTGTTGCATTACATAAATATGTACTGCTTTCGACCGAAGGTTAAAAGTCAGTCTTTTGAAATATCATAACGGTTTCACTTGTATCTCGACGAAATTATGATGACTTGTAGCTTTTAAGGTTAATCTATTGCTTGGCTTGCAGGCGCCGGGGGCAAATGTGAGGCAGTTTTGTGAGTACGGAACTAATAGCTTTAGTCGCATATCATTAACTAGACATGCCCCGCGGTATAATTAAGACTCGATTTTTTTACCGAAATATATCTTATGTATAATTTATCTCCAGCTAATAATTTATCTCTGTGCCAAATTTCTTGCAATTCCGTTCAGTAGTTCTTTGCGTGTAAGACGAACAAAAATTGTCACACATTTTCGCAGTAATGACAATTTCAAAGTGACATTTCGGAAATATGCACAAAATGCGTCTGAAGTTTATCGAGGGAAATTGTGAAAGCTGAAAATATTACACATATATCATCACGCCGAGTCCCACACGTGGCAGGCAGATTAGAGCGCCAGTTCTCTCGAATCATTAGACCGCTTTTGCTTCGTCCACATTAAACAATCTCTTCATACATGCTCGCCGATTTCGAGTACTACTTGTCATTCCCACCTTTGAGCGTCCGATTGATTTGATCTAGGTAGTTGGAACGTTGTCTTCCTCTGCCTCTTCTTACACGCTTGGTATTTTTTTCTTCACTTATCCTTTTATATAACTAAATTTTTTTTTATTATTATTTTAATTTATTCCATATCTTGACCAGAATTAGTTACAGTACTGATGCCAATATTTGTGTCACTTGTTTAATTTGTCTAATTTGTGAATGTGAGAACATTGTAGGCTTTGTAGATTCTTGATCTTGCTAACATTGTTATAATTGTCTTGTTTTATGTATGCTTTGTATAGTAAGCGACGACCTATTTTGTCGGGCCTACGTTGTTCCCCCATACTTGGGTACTATTGCTGTAACGAAAAAAAAAAATATTGTATATGCCTAATGATCTGAAAAGAGTAACCATGGAGTTTCTTGCCGGTTCTTCTCCATGGAAGCGACCAACCCGAACCGTGCTTCTTTTTCGACGTTTTATAAGTGCCCACCTGGGCCTATGTGAAATAAAAAGATTTTGATTTTGATTTTGATTTTGAAATCAATGTACCATGCCTTCTGTCAGTTTCCAGTAGAGTCGCACCCTCGTTCACGCCAGTTGCTTTGGGAATTTCTTCTTTGCAGATTAGAGTTAGATGTAGTATCATGATATCATGTCTTATTATCTCATGGGCTATGGACAAATTATGTCGTACGTGATATGTTAGATATGGATACAGAATCCTACGAAATAATAGCTTTGCCGTTTGCTTGGCTTTAATGGTGCCAGTTGTCGTGACCTAGATACAGTAATTCTAATATTCGTCCTAAGGCGAAGGTTGCTTGAACCAAAAGGAGCATTTAGTCCATTCGTATTCGCCATGGGTATAGTTAAAAATGTCTAGGATATTTTAACATGCGCGCCGTGCCCGCGCAATGCGCAAAAACTTTTGAATAGGTTGGAGTGTGATGCAAATGTATTCGGTTTTGGGTCACATCTTCTATCTTGGCTTTTAGAAAGACCAGATTGTTAAGGGTAGGTAATAAATAGTACGTAGACGAGCTGTGAGCCAAACGAACGTCACAATGATCCCCACAGATTGAGACGCGCAGACGGGGAAGGCCAAGAAGAAGATGGCGGGACGAACTTGACATGCACCTGAGCAGTTGGTCGGAGGTAGCGCTCGACCGCGGGGAGTGGGAAGACAGGAGGGAGACCTTTGCCCAGCTCTTGTGGGACACAATTGGCTATAAATAATAATACTACGTTGTCCGACTCACCATCAATACTAGTAGGTAGGTTAAACCTTTAACTGCTCGCGAGCTACCGGCATTACGCACATTGCCGTTGGCGACAAATTGTCAAGATTACAACTTTTCTAGGGCACTTTTGGCTTTTAAGGTTATAAGATAGTTAAAATAATACCGATGGTGATCTCCACTACACGCGTCGTCCCCAAGACACTGCAGACAAACCTCAACTCCTTACCAAATGCCAAGTCCACCATCACACCTCCTGCAAAATGCAATACTAGACATGTGGCGTATGTCAATGTACCTGTAAATTTGTATTATCTTTATCATTATAATTAATATAGTTATTTGGAGCCGTTGTGGCCGAGTGGTTCGAGCAGTTGCCTGCGACGCAATGGTCGCAAGCTCGAATCCCGACTGTACCAATGAGTTTTTCTGAACTTAAGTACAGTGATTAGTCACACCACGAGCTTTACGGTGAAGGAAAACATCGAGAAGAAACCTGCATACGTCTGAGAAGAAATTCAAAGGCGTTTGTATAGTCGTGCTGGAGTAACGGCGATGGACTCGCCATCTGTCACGTTGGCACCTAATATACCTCTGGCGGAAAGTGGGTGTGTGGGTATTACCTATACACCTCTGCCTACCCCTTCGGGGACCCTTGTGGGAAGGCGTGAGGATATATAATTATTTTTATTTTTTACCTATTATACGTAATTATATATATAAATATTAAAAAATATTGTGTTATAACAATGTCTTGCCACATATTACTCCTTCCTAATGGGAGAAACAATACAATACGATAAATAAATAACTTCAGAACGCATCATACCAGCGACCTCGCCGAGCTACTTTCATCATGGACTTAAAGTCATGGAATTACCATTGCTTAGCTCCCGATTAGGATGCGGAATAAAAATAATTGTGCAATATGTAAATCGACCACGGCACATTGATAACGAATAAAATGTTATTGTCGCTTCTAGTGTCATCAGCTTGCGTAACGTGCAATGTCAGTGTTTCCCAACTGTGACCCGTAGTATCAAAGCCGAGATGGCCGAGTGGTCCAAGTAGTGCTTGAAATACAAAAGATTACAAGTTCGAATCCCGACCGTATCAATGAGTTTTTATGAATAATAATAAATAATAATAATCTCACGCCTTCCCATAAGGGTCCCCGAAGGGGTAGGCAGAGGTGTATAGGTAATACCCACACACCCAGTTTCTGCCAGAGGTATATTAGGTGCCAACGTGACAGATGGCGAGTCCATCGCCGTTACTCAAGCACGACTATTACATACGCCTTTTGAATTTCTTCTCAGATGTATGCAGGTTTCCTCTCGATGTTTTCCTTCACCGAAAAGCTCGTGGTGTGACTAATCACTGTACTTAAGTTCAGAAAAACTCATTGTCGGGAATCACACAGTCGGGATTCGAACTTGCGACCTTTGCGTCGCAGGCAACTGCTCGAACCACTCGGCCACCACGGCTGCGGCACAGTTTTTATGAACTTAAGTAATCTGATTAATCACACCACGAGCTTTACGGTGACGTAAAACATGGAGAGGAAACCATCATACGTTTGAGAGGAAATTAAAAGACGTATGTATAGTTGTTTTTGAATAACGGCATGGACTCGCCATCTGTCACGTTGGCACCTAAAATATGTCTCTGGCGGAAATTGTGTGTTTGGGTACTTCCTACACAACTCTGGCTATCGCTTCGGGGATCGTTGTGGTACTCATTGGTACAGTCGGGATTCGAACTTGCGATCTTTGTGTCGCAGACAACTGCCCGAACCACTCGGCCACCAATTTTTATAACTAAATGACAGCATTAAAGAGAGTAAGTAATATTAACTGGGAAGCATGGTTTTATGGTGTTAGTATAAATGTCATCAAAAAGAGGTATATAAATAGATTCCACAGTAGATTATAAGCGAAAATAAGGTAAAAAAATCCATCGTCTTTGTTCAATCGTTTTAATTCATCCTAGCTAGGTTTAATAAACTGACGCTATTCTTCTCTCTGCCTACTCTGTTAGGGAATCGGCGTGAAGATATGTTTAATACGAGCAGAGCACACAGATCATATTAAGGAGTTTACATAATAATCTGCCTACCCCTTAGGGGACCCTTGTGGGAAGGCGTGAGGATATTATTTATTTATAATAATTAGCGGTTGTTTTTATATTAAAGAAGCAGATTGTTTTGATGACTCAATTTGTAACGAATCGAAGAAGCTGTTCGCAAATTTAATTAGAACGGTCTTTGTGAATGGCAAGGCGGCTTGCCTCCCGGTAAGGCTGTGTGCAGGTCAAGATCGTAATAGGTAAGTGATGTGCGCTAATTAAAATGTTTTTTGCTGGCTTCGTGACCGTCGAGGAGATGGTACAGGGTTAAACCTGTCAGCTCAATTCATTAGCTATTAATATATTTGTAGACAAGTTTGTGCAACCACTATACTTACCTACTTACTTTTTCGGAAAATTCATTCTCAATCTATTCATCACCATAACATCACGCTGAGTCCCTAGCGGGGTAGGCAGAGAGTATAGAGCGCAAGTTCTCTCTAGACTTACATACCTCTTTCGCTTCATCCACATTCATCGCTCTCTGAATAAATTCAAAACAACTAAACCGATTTCTCCATTGGAAGCGTTGAAGATTCCTGATTATAATAATAATATATCTTCACACCTTCCCACCTTCCCACAAGGGTCCCCGAAGTGGTAGGCAGAGATGTATAGGTAGTCACACACATCCACCCATCAGCGGTCCGCCTGATGGTAAGCGGTTACCGCCGCCTATGGACGCTTACAGCAACGAGGCATCGCTCGTTTAATATATGTTATAAATATAAGTGAAACTCTTTGCGATTTAACAAAGATTATAAATATTATGTTTTTCCTACATTGTTATGAAACTTATGAATATATTCTTATGAGTATAATCAAGGGTAATGGCTTTATTATAATTTTCTGTGGTTATATTATCTTTTTACTGTCTCTACACGTTAATAACCATTTATACGCAAAATTGTGTGCAGCTAAGTATGTCCCGGGCTGTGTGCGATTAATACTGAATAACATTACCATTACCAAGAAGCCGTGGTGGCCGAGTGGTTCGAGCAGTTGCCTGCGACGCAAAGGTCGCAAATTCGAATCACGACTGTACCAATGAGTTTTTCTGAACTTAAGTACAGTGATTAGTCATACTACGAGCTTTACGGTGAAGGAAAACATCGAGAGGAAACCTGCATACGTCTGAGAAGAAATTCAAAAGGCGTATGTATAGTCGTGCTTGAGTAACGGCGATGGACTCGCCATCTGTCACGTTGGCACCTAATATACCTCTGGCGGAAAGTGGGTGTCTGGGTATTACCCCTTCGGGGACCCTTGTGGGAAGGCGTGAGGATATATTATTATTATACATTACCATAAACTATTTTGGTTGTTACACAACTACTTCATACGTGGTTTTAAGGTTCCGTTGGTCAATATGAAAAACCATTGAATACGAACAAGACTTCTCTCTTCTCCCTGTCTGTATGACCTTTATCTTACGGAAATTATCTTACGGAAGCCTCTCTTGAGGTCAGCTCGATCTAAATATGACTCACATTGAGATGAAGAGAATTCATGTGTGAAGGATCCCCAAAGGTGTAAGTAGTACCCACTTTCCGTCGGAGACATATTTAAGGTACCATCGTGATGGCGAGTGCATCGCCGTTGCTCAAGCACGACTTTAAATACGTATTTGAATGTCTTCTCAAAGATTTGCTCTCGATGTTTTCCTTCACCGTAAAGCTCGTGGTGTGACTAATCACTGCACTTAAACTCAGATAAACTCATTGGAACAGTCGGTATTCGAACTTGCAACCTTTATGTTGCAGGCAACTACTCCTGCCACTCGGCCACCACGGCACATCTCTGATTACAAAAGTAAAAAGTGAAAAAACGTAAAAACTTACGCATTATTGTACATAAAGGGGAATATTAAAATGCATCAAGTTGATAAACAAAGTTTTTTATGTGCAATTAATATGTATAATGTATTCAGATTCCAATGTGACGGTCGCAGAGGGTCACAAGGGGCACAAGGCTGCGATTGTATTAAGTTGGGAATACACTTTAGACACGCGACGTCTAAGCCAACACGCGATCTATTTGGAGCGATACCTGACGTAGTTGAGTCTATAATATTTTGTAATATGTAGTTTTTTTCAAAACTTACTTGTGTAAGTACTACGTGGAAAACGTGATGGTAGTTGCTTGCAACGCAGATTGCACGTTTTTCCGACTAAAACACTGAGCTTTGAGAGGAATAGCGACGAACTCGCCATCTGTCATGTTGGTACTTAAATATTATCTCAGCGGAAAGAGGTTGTCTTCCTCTGTCTTACTACGGTGCCAATTAAACACCTGTGTTTATCTATACATATAATAATAATGTTACGGATCGCTGTCTGTACATGAAAGATATATGATAAAAAATATTATTGAGACCTTTATCAACGCAAATAGCACTCAAAACAACGATTCTAAGAACTTTTGTCGTTTTATCTATTCGACTGCGCGTTAATGCACGCTAATCCCAGAAACGGCTTCTCCGATTTAGATGTGGTTTTCACTAATATCTTGTGGTAAGCTTCACTTAACATATCCAAAATAAACCAAACGATATATCCAAAAAAACATGTCCAACGTCACTATTCCACGCGGACGAATTCGCGGGTACAGCTAGTTAAAATAAAAACCATCTCGTCGACACGTTGTGTGTTACCGATGGGGTTACTATTTAACGCATGTTTTCAAGACACCGTTCACTTTTTATCGAGCTACTGTAAATATTTGTACTGAAGATTGATTTCAAATGTTTTGGATACAATTTTATAGTATATATTTTGTGGAAATTTAGCACTGCTTTTAAAATTTTAGAGTTCATTTCGTAACAATTATTTGTCTGTTACTTCGTGATTTTTTTTATACCACTTTGGTGGCAAACATGCATGCGGCCCGCCTGATAGTAAGCGGTATACCGCCTATGGACGCTTGCAACACCAGGGGTATCACTCGCGCGTTGCCGACCCTGCAGGTATCTTTTCACACCCTTCTTGAAAAACTCCATGCTGTACTCTCCAGGGAGAACCTCAACGGGGAGCTCATTCCACAGCCTGAGCGTTCGCGGAGTTAAGAGTACCATTACCCAAATACATTTTACGTAAGTCATAAACACTTCTACGGTATTGTGTAACTTCAATAGTTAATAAATTACGGAGAACTAATAATAGTTAACGAGAAGTCATAGTTCAAGGGCAAGATTAAAAATTGCATCATTGAAATATATTACACATTATATTTAAAAGCCGTGGTAGCTGAGTGGTTCAAGTATTTGTCTGCGACACAAAGATTACACGTTCGAATCCCAAACTGTACCAATGAGTTTTTTAACTTAAGTACCTACAGTGATTCATTAGTCACATAATGAGCTTAACGGTGAAGGAAAACATCGAGAGGAAACCTACATATTTTTGAGAAGAAATTCAAAGGCGTATGTATAGTCGTACTTGAGTGACCTTGCCATTTGTCACGAAGGCACCAAAAATATATCTCTGTATTTTATATAACACATAGTATACGTTTTTATTACAGATAATCTTACAAAGCAATTGAATTATACGCGAGTGAAGCTGCGGAGGACAGTTTGTAAGTAAATCAAATCAATAATCTTTTATCGAACGTAAGGGACACACGGAACACTTATTGAACGCAACATACTCAATACAAAACTACAGCTATCACCGTTGCCAAGGAACAAAATCTTTCAGGAGAAGAAACAGCGAAGTAGACCCCCCCTCAAAGTAAACTCTGGGGCCTTGAAGTCCTCAGGCTCGCCATCTTTTTAAAGGGGTCTCGCGCCGTTTAGTATAGACCTCTCGTGACAGGCGGGCTGGAACGTATCTCGTTCAGAGAATTAGCATTGCTATCCAGCGTGGCAATGCTGCTAGTCTTCTTGGCACATTGCCTAGGGATAATACAGATTTGGGTCAAATATTTTATCTGTTAGTAGTTTGTTTTAACTGTGGTAAGGTTCTATAGTATAGTTTAAAATAAAACGAGTATCGAAACAAACTGCTAGGCCTTAATTAATTCCGATGAACATTCGAATCGTGATGTTTGCTTATGAAATTATAAGACGTTAATACTCCCTGCACGTGACGTTTCCGACACGACATTTTATTTAGAATATGTATTTATGCGTTTAAGCATTTCTTGACAAGACCTACAGAGGAAGGTTTCAATTTGCAGTTCTCAAATTGGGTCGATTAGCTATTTTCCTTTTTTATTTTTTTTTATTTTATATATGAAGAGAGAGCATGTATGAAGATACTGATGAATGTGGACGAGGCGAAAGAGGTATGTCTAGAGAGTTTTACGTTAAAGTCTGGAGAGCTTTGCAGTGAAGTAAAACATCGAAGGCACCTGCATACGTTTGAAAAGAAATTCAAGACGTATTTGTCGTCACGTTGGCACCTAAAATATAGCTCAGGCGGAAAGTGCGTGTGTGGGTACGATCTATTCACCTCTGCCTATTCCTTCAGGAACCCATGTGGGAAGGATATATCGTTATCTTCAAGTAAGGTGGGTTTCTTCTGCTTTCTTACAGACAGCCCAGCGTAATCTTGAAGTGTAAATGGACCTTCAAGACGCTTTAATCGATTCGTGATCGTTTAGTTCAGTGCGCGTATCTCGTGCGTATGTCGAGATGTGCTCATGATGCAACATATATTCAAAGATTCATTGGTAATTTGTGATGTTGTTAGAAATATACATTCATTCGAGGATGTTTGTTACGTGATTGACACGCTTGATCAGCTGAACGGAATAGGATGAAATTTGACACAGAGATAGAGTATTCGCTGGAGTATATAAGAGAGGTAGGGCATAACGGGTTTCCCGTTCGAATTTGGAGCTGCCCGACTGGGGCAGGACCTCCACCTTATAGAAGTCCGTAGCCAAATAACACAAATTATTGTGTTGTGTTCCTACGTGGTGAATAAGGTTTCCAGTAATGAGCTCCTTGGGGAGGGGGAGGGTTGTTACATTGTGTTGGAAGCAGAGGGATTAAACCCATTATGCTGCCAACACACTATAACCCCGAACACAGAGTGGCAACGCGCAAGTGATACTTCGGTATCGTGAGCGTAAATAGGCTACGGTAACCGTTTCCCATCAGGTGGGCCGTATGCTTGTTTGCCACTCTTGTTGTATAAAAAAAAAAAAAAAAAAAAAAAAAAAAAGTATCACATAGGATATGCATAGCATTTCTGGTATAAATAGCCTAATAACGAGATCCAATGCGCGGATGAAGGCACGAGTTCTTATAACTCTTCGTAGAGCGGGTATCGAAACCAACAAACTATGAATTCCTCTTATTAAGAACTTCGTCGGCACTTACAATGCACAGGTAAAAGTAAATGTGATTTATGACGCGACCTTCCGTCAGCTAAGATTCCTTTCATTTCTCGCTCGCAGCATCGCACTGTGTCAATAATGACTTTCATTACATCAAAGCAACGAGCATAATCAAAGTGTGTAATTGCAATAAGATCTCTTGGGAAACAATGCCGCTAGTCGCGTCTGGTCCAGCGGTCAGACTGCAAAGCTTAAGGTCGCGGGTTCGACTCCCGCAGCGGGCAGATATTTGTGTGATGATCATGGATGCTCTATCTGTATAAATATGTATATGGTGTTTCGGTTTCCGTAGTACGTGTACGTACGTAGTACGTAAGTTTTTTATTAGTTCTTCTAAAAAACATTTGAACTTCTAAAAGTTCAATTGTTTTTTATTATTTGCTTCTATTGTTCACTTAATAGGCACGATACCTACATCTGTTTTCTATTTTATTAAGTGCGATATCTCAAGATAAGTCTTGACTGTGTATAAGCTTAAGTGCGTTGCGATCACTAGGCAACCCACTGTCTCACCCCCGTCCCCAGCAAAGGCACGGCCAACTAATTCCGCCCGGACTCAAGCAACTCGGAACCTTATATGTAAAAAATATAGATAGTGTTAATGTAGTTCTGAATTAAGATATATATATATATATCCTCACGCCTTCCCACAAGGGTCCCCTAAGGGGTAGGCAGAGGTGTATAGGTAATACCTACACACCCACTTTCCGCCAGAGGTACCTATATTAGGTGCCAACGTGACAGATGGCGAGTCCATCGCCGTTACTCCAGCACGACTATACATACGCCTTTGAATTTCTTCTCAGACGTATGCAGGTTTCCTCTCGATGTTTTCCTTCACCGTTCAGCTCGTGGTGTGACTAATCACTGTACTTAAGTTCAGAAAAACTCATTGGTACAGTCGGGATTCGAACTGCTCTGAATTAAGATCAATCAATTTATTATTATTTAGCGATAACGTCATCTACGTGTCCTATGACTAACGTCATATGACTAAAGTCACAGTACCTATTTCTGACAATGGTACATAATATTGGGTAGCATTGTAGTGTGAAATCCTGTTTCTCTAGTTCTTCATAAGTTACTTCCACGAATAAATACATTGGTTTTACGCTTACGTATTTTGCAAATAAACACAGAGAATTAATGTATAAAGCCGTGGTGGCCGAGTGGTTCGACCAGTTGCCTGCGACGCAAAGGTCGCAAGTTCGAATCCCGACTGTACCAATGAGTGTTTCTGAACTTAAGTACAGTGATTAGTCACACCACGAGCTTAACGGTGAAGGAAAACATCGAGAGGAAACCTGCATACGTCTGAGAAGAAATTCAAAGGCGTATGTATAGTCGTGCTGGAGAAACGGCGATGGACTCGCCATCTGTCACGTTGGCACCTAAAATACCTCTGGCGGAAAGTGGGTGTGTGGGTATTACCTATACACCTCTGCCTACCCCTTCGGGGACCCTTGTGGGAAGGCGTGAGGATATATTATTTATAACTGGTCGACTATGAATAAACTAGCTGTGTACGCGACTTGGTCCGCGTGGGATAGTGACTTTGCGCAGTATTTTTTGTTTTATTTTTTTAGATGTGTGTGTGTATAGGGGATGCCTACGTCATAGTAGCTTTATGCATGCAAAGTCTCAGCCTGATCGGTTTAGAATTGACAAAGTTTCATACAAACTTTCATCCCCTATTTTATCCCCTTGGGGTAGAATAAATCAAAATCCTTTCTTAGCGGATGCCTACGTCATAACATCTACCTGCATGCCAAATTTCAACCCGATCCGTCCAGTGGTTTGGGCTGTGCGTTGATAGATCACTATGTCAGTCAGTCACCTTTGAGTTATATGGATATAGATACCAAAATAGAGTTCTTTATTAGAGAAATAGAAGCAAAATGTTTAGTATTTTTGTATGTCAGTCTGTTTGTCTGTATGTTATTTCATGCATCACACAATCAAAATCAAAAACAAAAATCTGAAAAATGAATGTGAAAGGGAACCAAAGTTCAAAAGAAACCGGGGAGTTTGTTTCGCCGTTTCTTCTCCTGACAGATTTTTTTTAATCGGTGGTACCTAACTATTTTTTATTTAGTATGTGACGTTCAGTAAAGTAAATGTTTCCTTACGTTGAACAAAAGATTTTTGAGTTTCTGATTTCGAATACTACTGTACTTATGGGTTTTAATGCACTTTTATGCGATTGCTAGACATATAACGTAAGATATATAGGAGCCATTTAAATTTAGGTAAATTGGAGCCGATAGCCGGCGCTACGAACATGTACCAAATATTTTTTTTTATTATGAAGCTAAGCTGTGTGGGACAGCTAGTCAGCAATACATCACTTTGTACTCACTATTATTATATTTGCTATACGACGCTTTCAAACGTGATGACAAACACTTCACTTGATCACTCAAGTGACAAGTTTCAATAAAACTTTTGGGACACAAGTTGACCCAAATGTCAAGAGTGTTCCTACCTCTCGGGCTATGATCTAACATGGGCTCTTGAACAAATGCTTTCACGCTTTTCTAAGTACACACGCAATCCAAGCTGCAAAGCTATAAGAAGAATAATAAAAATAATGAGTAGGTACATACATCTTCGGACAGTTGCACCCAAATTGACGATGCCCCAAATTAATCAAAGCTTGTACAGTAGAGTATTATCTCTACAACAATATTATTATTCTTAATCATTTAATCATAAACATTCTAACTGTCCCGTCCAGTTTAGTTTAGGTAAAGAATACAGTTCTTGAAGGATGACCGTAGGTAGCGCCACACCGAAGATATATAATGCTATACATAAATAAGTACTTCTTTGAATTTCTTCTTCTTGAATTTTTCTAATATAAGTAATATTAATAAAAAAAAATATTTTAAATACGTTTAATATATATAGAAACAAAGAGCATTCAATACAGATGAACCAACATTACATAACTATGTGCCTTCAGAGGCAATCGGGCTCGCGACCTTTAGCTTCGCAGTCAGGAAGTCTAGCGACTCGGCTAACAATACTTTCCAACGATTTAATTAAAAACTAATATAGAAACATGTGTTGATTGTGTCGTCCAGGCTGTGTCGTAACCTTTGCCTCTTACTTTCCAATGACCTGCGTATAAATCGCATAGAGAAATAGTGCTATCGGAATAAATATCGATATTGTATCGGCTTAGTCAAGGTAATAAAAATTGTACTATTGAGGTAAATGCGAAAGTTAGTGAGGATGTTTGTTCCTCTTTCACGCAAAAAGTGCTGGACGGAATTGGATGAAACTTGGCACAGAGGTAGATTGTTAGCTGGATTATCAAATATAATATTTTATTCCAGAAAAAAACTACGAACGAAATTTTACACGGTGAAACCGCGGAATATAGGTTGTTTTATAAATGCGAAAGATTTTCAGGATGTATGGATCTTTGTTAATCAATAACGCCACAACGACTGAACGAAAATTGATGATATTTGGCATAGAGATAGATTATTAGCTATGTTTTAAAACAGAAAAATAAACATGATTGCTAAGGTTAGTTTTTACTCATACTGCCCCATGTGATTCTCTAAGCTGTTGGTGGCGATGAACTCGCATGTTAGCACTCGCATCGATGAATACATACATTATTGAATTTCTTCTCAAACGTATGCATGTTTCCTCTCGATGTTTTCTTCCACCGTAAATTTCGTGGTGTGACTACACACTATGCTTAAGTTGAGAAAACTCATTGCTAGTCCAGCTCTTGGCCATCGCGGCTCTTTTTCATCTTTTCAATTTCGTCGTATAATCGTTGCTTAGTCAGGCGCATCACTAGCAAAGGCACTATGATAACCATTATGTCACTATCCGTGGCTCGATATAATGGTACGCCACACGCCGGACAAATATGTGCAATTCATTCTCTGATATCTTTTTACACATTTTTGGAAGCACTTCAATAGAAATTACGTTTTCGTTGCATAAAAAAGCTCATGCTTTCTAATGATTTACAATCTTTCACAAAGCTACCTATACGAAAAAATTATATTGTGAGTGTCTGTTTGTAATATTAAATATCCGCTTTTTTTAATGCATGTGGATGGATACACAGTACGTATACATTTTTTTTTAATTTATGTCTGGCTGTCTGTCTGTGCCGGCTAATCTCTGAAACGGTTGGACCGATTTTGACGTAACTTTCACTGGCGGATAGCTGATGTAAAAAGGAGCAAGCTGCTTTTATTTAAGAAACTGAACAATTTTTGTAAAATTTTGTGTTAAATGGTTATATACATATAATTTAGGGCTATGTAAATTTGTGTGGAATTTTCCCAAGGTTATTTGTTATTATATTAACATATAGACATATAGATATGAACAAACTTTTCTGTTGTCAGTGGCGTAGAAACTTCCAAATGAATTTAGAAGAAAAATACAGCTTTTTGCATATTACAAACATACATTTAAATTTCTCGAAGATAATGCTTGTGAATGAAACGAAAGAGGTCTATAACTCTGGATAGAACTGGCACTCTATTATCTCTGCCTACCCCGTGTCGAGCTTGGCTGTATACTGTATGCAAGATCACAACATGTCCCGCAACTTGGCAGAAGCTCAGAACAATAAAATCTGCAGACACTATCGACACAGAGGTTGCAACGGTTCTAATTGAGTTATTATATCTATTGTTAAACCTAATGCATTAGGAAATTCGGTGGCTGAGGCCGATAGATCAGGGTTGTCACACATTATAAAAACGTCATGAAATGCTCAATTACTTTTATTTATGTATTTAAGAGCCGTGGTGGCCGAGTGGTTCGAGCAGTTACCTGCGACACAAAGATCATAAGTTCGAATCCCGACTGTACCAATGAGTTTTTCTGAACTTAAGTACAGTGATTAGTCACACCACGAGATTTACGGTGAAGGTAAACATCGTGAGAAAACCTGCATACGTCTGAAAAGAAATTCAAATGCGTATGTATAGTCGTGCTTGAGTAACGGCGATGGACTCGCCATCTGTCACGTTGGCACCTATATCTCTGGCGGAAAGTCGGTGTGTGGGTATTACCTATACACCTCTGCCTACTCCTTCGGGGACCCTTGTGGGAAGGCGTGAGGATGGTGATGTATTTAACTAAGTATTACCCGCTAAGAAAATACATAGGTACCTACTAATAACGGATGCTATGCGAGAAGTAAAAACATGTATATTTTTTTGTTATTAGAATCTTGGACAGTAAGCAATGTTATATTTAATAATAGCTTAACTGAGAACTTATATAAATGGCCGCATAGCATAGCAAGCATGACTTGGCCTTAATTGAACAATTACCAATGCGTCCCCGGTGAAAAAATCATCGAAAGGTAACCTGCCTGCGTTTGAGAAGACTTGATTAAAAAACTATTAGTTAATGCTTCGTGCCAGCCCTAGCATGCAAGTCCATCGCAATAGACATTGCAAGTCGGTACATCGTCCTCGATTCGTGAACATTAGTGAATATGTTCTCTCATCACACGGAAGCGCTCAAATTTCGATATGTAATTGTGGTCTAATGCATTGTGAACTCGAAAACGGTTTTGTAACACCATTCGCTTGTTGTACAAAGGAAGGAAGACAAAGAAGAAAACATTATATTTCTCCAACCATGGTTATCGTGAAAGTATGATTAACTGTGCTCCTTAAATGTACAAACGTTGCTTAATTATAATACATAGATTTAATAATATTAGTAGATAATCTAGAAAATGGTCATGTCACGTTGTACTAGGATCGACTTATTATCACGGCAGGTGTATAACCGATTGATAACAGATATAGTGGTGATAGATCATTTAGAGCGCCGCACAATGATTGTGAATCTTACTGTCCCACATGATGAGAATCTCGTTAAAGCGGAAAAAGACAAACAAACCTAAATAAAGCAGAATCAAACCCCGATCACTTTCAATTGGCTACTTTAATGCCAACGGCATTCACAGCCAAAAGGAAGAATCGCCGCGTTCCTCCGCGACAACAATATCGACGTTTTCTTAGTGCAGGAAACCTTCTTGAAACCATCACACCGAGACCCTAGAATTGCAAACTACTGCGTGGTTCGCAATGATAGATCTCGATCCGCCCTCGGCGGTACTTTGATCTATTACAAAAGGTCCCTGCACTGTATCCCGATCCAACCACCAACCCTCTCCCACATAGAGACCTCGATCTGTCGATTAGGAATGACCGGCCATCAGCCTATCACGATAGTCTCTGCATACTGTTCCCCTGTTAACTCGACGGCCGATATCAAAGCTGATATCAAAGTCCTCATCAACCTCAGTAGCTCAGTTATTATCGCGGGTGACCTGAATGCCAAGAGCGATGCTTGGAACAGCCACTCACGAAATAATAGAGGACGCCAATTGGAGGACCTCAGTGGGCTCCTCCAATTCGACGTCATTGCGCCTATGCACCCCACCCACTACCCCGAGAATATCAACCACCGACCGGACGTACTAGACATTGTGATCATCAAGAATGTAAACCTCCGTTTGCACTCGTTGAGGTCGCACGACGAATTAGATTCCGACCACCGACCTGTTACCTTAGCGCTCTCCCCCCGACTAGGCCCCCCGGACTCAGGTCAGCCCCCACCTCAGAAAAAGATAACAGACTGGAGAAAACTGGAGGAATTCCTCAAGTCCTCTTCATCTGTTCACTTAGATAGTATCCCGCCCCTCATAGAGTCGGCAGCCGACACTCAAAAGGCGGTCGATTCCCTCACAGCTCACGTACAGTCAGCCGTGGACGCCTGTTCACGACAAGTTCCGGTGATGGAAGACCATCGCTGGAAACTTCCCGATGACGTGCGTGAACTGGTGACGGAAAAGAACGCCGCCCTCCGAGCGCATAGAGCTCACCCGACTGAAGCGAACCGCACCTTTCTGAGGTCACTCCAGCGCAATCTGAGATACCGCATGAAAGACCTGCGAGACGCTCGCTGGAACAAGTTCCTAGGGGAACTTGAACCGAGTCACTTGGCCTTTTGGCATCTCCAACGGAAACTTAAATCTGACAAAATCTCGTCTATGCCTCCACTCACTCGTCCAAATCAAGGGCCCGCCTTTGACGACGACGAGAAGTCCGAGTGCCTGGCCGACAGTCTCGAGGCTCAATGTACGCCCAGCACCTTGCCAGTAGACCAGCGCCACCTCAAGAAGGTGGACGCCGAGGTCGAAAGCAAACTATCCCACCCACCCTCCGAACACCCAGACCACCCTATCGCCCCAATCACGGTGGACGAAGTCCGGAAAGTGATCAAGGATCTTCACCCCAGGAAAGCCCCAGGTCCCGACGGGATCGCTAATAGAGTTATCAAACTCTTCTCTCCTTATCTCATAGTTTTGCTCACTGCCATCTTCAATGCAGCACTGAGCAACAACTTTTTCCCCCAATCCTGGAAAAGTGCAACGGTCATAGGTATTCCCAAGCCAGGGAAACCCAAGACCGAAGCCTCCAGTTATCGCCCCATCAGTCTCCTCAACGTCCTTGGCAAGATTTACGAGAGACTTATCTACAATAGATTAAAGAGTTTTGCAGACTCTAAGAAAGTCATACCTGACCAACAGTTCGGTTTTCGAACCAAACACTCTTGTGTCCAACAAGTCCACCGTATAGTGGAAGACGTCAGTAGCGGCTTCCAACTCGGTTATACCACGGGTATGCTCCTCTTCGACGTGGCGAAGGCATTCGACAAGGTCTGGCACAACGGCTTAATATACAAGCTGTACCAGTTGGGCGTGCCGGACCGTCTAGTACGCATAGTACGGGACTTTTTGTCGAACCGCTCCTTCCGCTACAGAGTCGAGGGCACACTCTCTTCCCCCCATCCCATACGAGCAGGAGTCCCGCAAGGCTCAGTGCTCTCGCCACTCCTATTCACGCTTTATACTAGCGACATTCCCCTCCATAGACGAGTTAAAAGCGCTCTATTCGCCGATGATACGGCTATCTACTACAAAGGTAGAACTCCCGAGGGAATTCACGACAACCTCCAATCCGCGGTCACAGCCCTGGGGCGGTGGTTCCGGAAATGGAGAATTGAAGTGAACCCCACCAAAAGCGCAGCCATTCTATTCTGGAAAGGCCTCGAACGCCCACGGGTAGCCCCCATCACCCTCTTCGGCAAACCCATTCCATGGGAAGAAAAAGCCAAATACCTGGGTGTGATCCTCGATCAACGCCTTTCTTTCCGTCACCACGTAAAGGCGGTACGCGCGCGAGCCGCCTTCGCGCTCGGTAGACTTCACAGCATGTTGAATGCGCGAAGTAAACTCTCATTGAAATCCAAGGTGAGGATTTACACGACGTGCATTCGACCAATCATGACATACGCGGGTGTAGTGTTCGCACACACTAGCAAGTCAACACTCAACCCCTTGCAAGTGCTCCAAAGCCGGTTTCTCCGGAGAGCCACAGGTGCCCCGTGGTACATGCGTAATAGTCAACTCCACGTTGACCTCAAAGTCCCCACTATAAAACAGTTTTTGAAAAAACTGTCCAAACGTCATTTCGATTCTGCTGTAAATCACCCCAACCCCCTCGTCGTATCGGCCGCCCGATACACTCCTTCCCTTATCTCGAAGATAAGGCGTCCAAGACACGCCGTCATCGAACCGGATGACGACATAACGGTCCTCCAGGACGCCCGACAAAAACATACCAACACTACAAAAAACCGACCACTGTTCCGTCCTCGCCGACGAGGCTCGACGCGAATAAGCCGTAATGTTCCCCCCCGACCCCCACCGCAAACGCCGGCCCGCGCCGAGCCTGACGCGCAAATCCCGCCCCCAAATAATATTTAAATAAAATTACCAGTCCAGCCCAGCTCCCTTGCTCGCGATCCAGCAACGCCCTAAGCCGAGGTTCGTACCCCACAGGGGGTGCCCTTAGCTGTGTTGCTTAGAAATAAAGTGCCTGGCTGGAGGCCTAGGTCTCGCCATTGACCGGTTAAGTAGCAAAAGTTCCCGGAACTCACGCTACGAGAGACAATACAAAAAAAAAAAAAAAAAAAAAAAAAACAAACCTAAATAATAATACAATATAATCATAATGTATTACATTGCTTGACCCTGTACAAACCGTAAATATTGTATTGCTGTCCATCATACCTCGCCTAGAGTTCGCCATTTGATTCCCCACTATTTTCCCATCAACGTCTTCCATCTACGAGACTTCTTATCTTTCTTTTGTACTGGTCTGGGGCTCCACTCTGGTCTCACGTGTCTAGCTAGACCATTTGTGTATGCTAGCCCCAATTATATGCCCTGTCCCCTTATATTTTAGTTTTATAATAACATCCTCACGCCCTCCCATAAGGGTCCCCGAAGGGGTAGGCGGAGGTGTATAGATAGTATCCACACATCCATTTCCGCCAGAGATATGTTTTAAGTACCAACGTGACAGTTTATAATACAGTAAGTAATGAGATTTAGATTTTGTTCCGTATACTAGCTTTATTTATTTTTCTTGTTTAATGCATTAATTATGCATGCTTCGCTCCATACTGTGCTGGCAGGTTTTTTAATCTTTGCATGCTATGCTTTTTTAAGCTCTACGTTTGGCGTCGATTTGCATCATGGGGTTCTTTATGGATGAAATTTCCGCTAAAGCATTTTGGCAATGGAATAACAATACCTTGATTAAGAAGCGCCGATCATATCTCGCGAAGAACCGACAACCGCTGGGGTAAACGTGTTCTTCAGTGGAGACCTCAACTCGGCAAACGTAGTGTAGGACGCCCTCCGACCAGGTGGGATGACGATCTACGAAGGACTACTGGAAGATGCTGGATGCGGCAAGCTGAAGACAGGGCGCTATGGCGCTCATTAGGGGAGGCCTATGTCCAGCGGTGGACTAGTGTGGGCTGATGATGATGATGATTAAGAAGTACGCAAATAGTGTAAGTTACACGATCACCTTACCATGCTCACGTGCCGTGACGGTGACGTAACGTCATAACATGTTTGTTTAGAAAACGCATTTGTATTTGTAGAAAATATTTAGTGATGCACAGAGCGCGTACTCGCTGGAAATCACTTTCCTACATCACCGCAGAATCCTTTTAGTGATAGGGTCTAAGGCAGAGGCGGATAGCGGCCTTAATTGATTTAGTAATTATTTATACAATAATATTACATTCTAACTAGCCTTGATTTCAATACATTTTAAATTTAAATAGTATAAATGTTTCATCGAAAGGAAACCTGCATACGTCTGAGAAGAAATTCAAAGGCGTATGTATAGTCGTGCTTGAGTAACGGCGATGGATTCGCCATCTTCTGTCACGCTGGCACCTAATATACCTCTGGCGGAAAGTGGGTGTTACCTATACACCTCTGCCTACCCCTACTGGGACCCTTGTGGGAAGGCGTGAGAATAAATGTTTTAATAATTTTAAGTTAATTTCATTATATCAAGTAAGTATTATTTTAAGAAATAGGATAATTATTGTTTTGCTGCGCCCAACAGGGTATACTTTATTATTTATTTATTTATTAACACACACCTTAACATCCTTACAGTAGGTATACCAATATGATGTTAAAAGAAAATAATAATAATAATAACATTAATAAACTAATTTACAATATAACAAAATACACTTTAAAAACTTATATATTATCAAATAGTTTCTAAGAATTTTCTAACCGTTTCTGCGAGTTTCGGCAGGGTCTGGTGATATATATCTATATCGTTAGACATGGTGTTGATAAAACTAATGGCTCTCTTTATATAAAGGTACTAGTAAACTGTTGCAAAAATATTAAATAAATAGATCATTGACAACCTGTAAGACATATAAACCGTGGCGGGTTTCACACCCGTGAAAACAGATTTTACTGGTAGATTTGTTGTACTGGAATAATACTTGTATATTATGTTTTTAATATAATTATGTCATACGTGTTAATCCAGCTAATAATCGATCTCTGTGTCCCATTGCATCTTTTAGCAATTTTTGTGCGAAATTGGAAGAAATATTATCAATAATAATAATAATAATATCCTCACACCTTCGCACAAGGGTCCCCGAAGGGGTAGGCAGAGGTGTATGGGTAATACCCACACACCCACTTTCCGCCAGAGATATATTATGTGCCAACGTGACAGATGGCGAGTCCATCGCCGTTACTCAAGCACGACTATACATATGCCTTTGAATTTCTTCTCAGACATATACAGGTTTCCTCACGATGTTTTCCTTCACCGTAAAGCTCGTGGTGTGAATAATCACTGTACTTAAGTTTAGAAAAACTCATTGGTACAGTTGGGATTCGTACTTGCGATATTTGCGTCGCAGACAACTGCTCGAACCACTCGGCCACCACGGCAATTATTATCTTAAATATACATACATACATATAATCACGCCTCTTTCCCGTAGGGGTAGGCAGAGACCACTTCTTTCCACTTGCTACGATCCTTACATACTTCTTTCGCTTCGTCCACTTTCATTATTCTCTTCATACAAGACGTCCCTAATTTGGTCTAGAAACGTCCGCCTAGGTCTACCCCTTCCAACACTTTCATTCACACTCGCCTTATACATTTTTTTCGTCAATCGTTCTTCATTCATTCTCTCGACATGGCCAAACCATCTCAGCATACCTTTCTCAATTTTTGTCACTACATCTTCTTTCAGACCACAACGTTTCCTTAAATATACATTTATTATTATGAGTGGTATTTTATTCAACATCTATGCATTATTATTGTTAATAATACAACCAAAGCACTTATATACCAAATAGTTCCAATTATTTAAATGGAATAGAATATTGTTTATTAATATAGAACATGAGTGGCAATATTGGTTTAAAAATACAGTATTGGAAATGCCCCGTTTTAATGAAGCAATCGCTTTCGCTTATGTTGTGGGCCGAGCGCAATCCATTTGCGCAAACACGGAAGCCGAGTGTGACTGACATAATGATTAACACATAGAGCACTGAAATAAGTGACACTTTTACTTGGTGCAAGCATGTTTGGTATTTATAGGTTAGGTATTTAGTAGGGTTCGATGACATTTTTGGCGTATTCTTTAGCATAAAACATGTCTTTTTTTATACCACAAGAGTGCCAAACAAGCATACGGCCCACCTGATGGTAAACGGTTACCGTAGCCTATTTACGCTAACGATACCGAAGTATCACTGGCGCGCTGCCACTCTATGTTCGGAGAGTTATACTGTGCTGGCAGCATAATATGACCAGTGTCTCTGCTGCCAACACAATATAATAATCCTCCCCCCTCCCCAAAGAGCTCATTACTGGAGACCTTATTCCCCGCGTAGGAACACAACACAATAAATTGTGTTATTTGGACTTCTATTAGGTGGAGTTCCTGCCCCAATCGGGCAGCGCTTAAATTCGAACGGAAAACCCCGTTATGCCCTACCTCTCTTAAAATATGTCTTGGCTACATTCATAAATTTAAGAGCCCATTTACTTCTGGGCAACGTAACCTTTTTGACCTCCCTATACGTCATGAGAGACACTTTTTCTTTGATATATGCTTATCTTGTATACATTTTTCGTTACTAAATTGTACTAACATGCGGATGCAACTCTGTTTGTATGTTTGTTAGCATGCATAAGAATGCAGGATGAGACAGAGAGAAGAGCCAGCTTTCTCTGGACTTAGAGATCTTTTGCTTCAGACCGTTAATCCAATTTTGAGATGAGATTGATGTTGGTATAGAGAGATATGGGACTATGGGACAAACAGGGGATGGTTTTTTTTATAGATAACCAATAATTTCTCAAGTTAGGAGTATAAAGATTATATTTACACGCAGAATAAGTAGCGGGTATCTCGTGGACGACTACGTAGGCAACAATTAGTGCATTATAAAGTTATGCCTATAAAAGTAAACGAAAGTTCTTAAAACAGTAGGTACGTTCTTTTGAATTTAAAATTATCGCGATTAATGTTTTGCAAATTGAATTGTGTTACCCAATACAGACTACCTTGTGAATTTGGTTCATTACCGGCCAAGTGAACATTTGCATGCTAAAGTGACTGTCCCTTTCCTATATAATATACGTAAAATAATATATGTTACTTATAATTATGGTCCCTGACGTTGTTAATTAAATAACTTTTAACGGATATAAATAAATGTTCAACAGATAAATAATAATAATATCCTCACGCCTTCCCACAAGGGTCCCCGAAGGGGTAGGCAGAGGTGTATAGGTAATACCCACACACCCACTTTCCGCCAGAGGTATATTAGGTGCCAACGTGACAGATGGCGAGTCCATCGCCGTTACTCAAGCACGACTATACATACGTCTTTGAATGTCTTCTCAGACGTATGCAGGTTTCCTCTCGATGTTTTCCTTCACCGTAAAGCTCGTGGTGTGACTAATCACTGTACTTAAGTTTAGAAAAACTCATTGGTACAGTCGGGATTCGAACTTGCGACCTTTGCGTCGCAGGCAACTGCTCGAACCACTCGGCCACCACGGCTTTTAATTTGAACAGATAATAAAATATAAATCATTATACCAGCGAGCCGCCCTAGATTCGCATGGGTGCTTGCAGAAAGTAATAATATGTCAAAGATAAAATGGTTACAGTGGGGTATCCTTTAGAGACAAATATGTACCATTCCTCCATAAATGACTCGATACGCCGGGCTCTGGTCAGCGCCGGCGTGCCTGCTGTGCTGGAACCAGTCGGTCTCGCTCGCGGCGATGGCCAGAGGCCGGACGGTATGTCTCTGATGCCATGGAGGATGGGTCGGCCCTTAGTGTGGGACGCTACGTGTGTCGATACACTGGCTCCTTCCCATCTTCCTGACACATCGGTGGCGGCCGGCGCCGCTGCTGCTCAGCAGGAGTGCCTCAAGCGCCGCAAGTATGCCTGTCTCGGGTCAGGTTACATATTTGCTGCATTTGCGGTTGAAACTCTGGGGCCTTGGGGTCTTGAGGCTCACCATCTTTTTAAAGAGGTCTCGCGCCGTCTAGTCGAGGCCTCTCGTGACAGGCGGGCTGGAACATATCTCGCTCAGAGAATCAGCATAGCTATCCAGCGTGGCAATGCTGCTAGTCTTCTTGGCACGTTGCCTCGGGATACCGATTTGGGACAAATATTTTATCTGTAAGTAGTTAGTTTCAACTGTTCTTTGTAAATATTATTAATTGTTGTTATTGTAAATAAACGTACCATCCCGGACTGTTTTTACGATCTTTTTAAGATATACATTTATCTCTCTCTTATCTCGAGAACTAATAAACTAACTTGAAAGAACTTTTTGCAATTGATAGCCTATTTATTAAGGAAGAAATAATCATACATATGTATATGTAATCAAATTTAATGCAGGCGCAACCACCGGACTTAGCTTGTATTAAATATGGTGTCATATGAAGAGTATTACATACACACTTTGTACTTTAACATAAGCCACACTCACATTAAGTAAGTCACTTAGTCCTTTCCCAATCCTGATCTAACGTTATCCCAACCAGCTTCTTTGATTCTTCCCAGACGCTTTTAGTGTACGCTGTGTTATTCACCAACCAAGAACTGTAGAACTCTTTGCAGTCTCTAAAGTGTCTGCCACTGGCGTTTTCCACGCGAGGATCGACAGCTAAAAATACAGGCATTGTCGCAACTCTGTGCAAAGGCCTGCCGAATTTCTGTAAAGCTGCATTGAGGATATTTTTAACGAATACGTTGTCGAAATTTCGAAAAAACTCAGATTTTCCGAGTCCTGGATCCATACTGTATACGTTGACACCGGAGCCTTTGATGCGTTTATTCATTTCCACTGTAATCAAAATTTCGGCTAGCTTAGCGTTGCAGTAAAATCCAAAGTTGGAATATCTTCCCACTTGGTTCCATTCGTTTAGATCGACTACTCCCAGAATTGATCCTAGAGAGGACACGTTTACAATTCTACTTGGGGCCGAGGCTTTCATTAACGGAAACAGCAGGTAAGTCAACAGGAACGTTCCAAAGTAGTTGACTTGCATCATCAGTTGCAAATTGTCCTGCGTCAACTTATCTGCCAGTCCAATTGCGCCTATATTGTTTATCAAGATGTCCAACCTCCATTCGAATCGCATAGTTTCTTCAGCAAAATTTCTCACTGAAGAAAGAGATTCGAAATCCATTTGTCTTGCTACAACGTTATCATGTCCGGCTGTATCTATGATCGTTTGTCTGGCAGCTTGCAACCTGGCAGGGTTTCTGCTTGCAATAATGACTTTGGCTCCGCGCTTGGCCAAGTTTTTTGCGACTTCTAAGCCGGTTCCTGAGGTGGCTCCCGTGACAATTGCCACTTTACCGTCCAGTCGTAAGTCGTTTTCACACTCACTAAACTCGTCTTGTACGGCCATGTCTGCGTGGCTGCGTTGCAATGTGCTAACTGAGCGTGGTTAATATTATAAGCAGCCGAGGCAATTAAGCGCCTCACCAAGGATTTCATACCTCACTCAATATCAAAGTAGGTTGAGGCAAAGAGTATTATTTATGACTCTAGTTTTCATGCCGTGACCATGACCATTCCAAGTTCTTGTTTAGTTCTGTTTTCGGATGTTTAGCATCAAAGCAGTTCTATCGATAAGTTTTGTTTAGCTCTACAAAATTTCGGCCACGTGCGCGGGCGCCATGACCCCGAGTGGACTAAAGTTCTTACGAGTGTGAAAGTTGTTGCTGGCGAATATCTAACTACCCTACTTACTACTTGCATATAATCACGCCCCATCCCTCACGTGGTGGTCAGAGAGAATAATGTCACTTCTCTCTAGTCTTACATATTTCGCTTCGTCTACATTCATCAGTCTCTTGGCACGGTTTCTGGTAAAAAATATTCTTTGTTCAAGAGTTCATAATTTTTTTTCATAATTTGTTTACTAAATTCACGCAAGTATTGATTGAGAGATTAATGTGTACGAACATACAAACAAAGAATTAATAATTATATAAAGATAGCATTGGTAACAGCCTTCAATCAAGTTGATGATACCTGTCGATAAATAAGACGTCGGAATTAATGTAATTATGTAATACCTAGCCTCGCGGTTTCACTCGCGTAAAATTTGACATCATCGGTAGAAAATTTTTCGGAATATCCTATGTATTGATTTAACTAATAAACATTATCTGTGCCAAATCGTCATCCAATTCCGTTCAGTATATTTTGCGTGATAGATGAACAAACATCTCCACAAACTGACATTTATAATATCAGTAGTAACCCTGAATTTGGGTGGTAAGAGCTCTCGATCAAGCGTAAAGCGTAACTGCTTTGCGCGAACATCGTAATAACGTTTTACGTATGTACCAGATATTAATATAAAAATGTATTTGATGATATCATCATCATATAATCACGCCGAGTCCCTAACGGGGTAGGCGGAGAGTATAGAGCGCCAGTTCTCTCTAGACTTACATACCTCTTTCGCTTCGTCCGCATTCATCAGTCTCTTCATACATGCTCGTCGGTTTCGAGTATAAATGGTTACTAGAATTACATAAAAATTAACCAATCATAGCCATGGCGATTGTTTGGCTGTGTAAGTAGTCACCTGCAAGAAATTTGAATTCCGGCTGTGAGTATCTATTATTTTGTTTAAGAGTTAGTTTGTTAGTTTAAACTAAACTAACAAACTAACTCTTGACTTGAAAATAAAAACATTCAAAGAGAACCTGCCTGTCATTATAAATGATACATGCTTTGGGACAATTCCATATAAATTGACAGTCCCAAATTAAGCGAAGCTTAAGTCATCCACGGTAACCACGTAGCTATGTAATTTAAAGAGAGGTAGGGCATAACGGGTTTCCCGTTCGAATTTGGA
Source organism: Drepana falcataria (assembly GCA_945859725.1). Classification (NCBI taxonomy): domain Eukaryota; kingdom Metazoa; phylum Arthropoda; class Insecta; order Lepidoptera; family Drepanidae; genus Drepana; species Drepana falcataria. The sequence goes on from OX243937.1 coordinate 728,090, forward strand.
GCTGCCCGACTGTGGCAGGACCTCCACCTTATAGAAGTCCGTAGCCAAATAACACAATTTATTGTGTTGTGTTCCTACGTGGTAAATAAGGTTTCCAGTAATGAGCTCCTTGGGGAGGGGGGAGGATTGTTACAGTGTGTTGGAAGCAGAGGGATTAAACCTTATGCTGCCAACACACTATAACACTCCGAACACAGAGTGGCAACACGCAAGTGATACTTCGGTACCGTGAGCGTAAATAGGCTACGGTAACCGTTTCCCATCAGGTGGGCCGTATGCTTGTTTGCCACTCTTGTTGTATAAAAAAAAAAAAAAAAAAAAAAAGTATTCTTGCGACTCTCACTATGTCTCTGGTCGCCGAAAACTACGGAAAGCTTTCTCTTGTAATCAAAGTCATCATCTTAGTGCACGTAATACGTAACTCCCGTGGATATTTGCTTATCTAAAGTTATGGTGACGTAAGAACCATTGTCCGATGGCGTGATAGCAATTAAAAGCGTGGCTGCGTTGACCAACGACTTGTGGTCATGTTACAATACATGCGAAACAGGGCGTGAGAATGTGTGTTTGGATACGAGCTAGAGGTATGTGTTGATTGCATTACGGTTGTCATATTAACAGCCTATATCACGCGGTTTCACCCGTATTTAGAGAAGTTATTATGAATTTTATAATAATACAATATATCCTCACGCCTTCCCACTAGGGTCCCCGAGGGGGTAGGCAGAGGTGTATAGGTAATACCCACACACCCACTTTCCGCGGTATATGAGGTGCCAACGTGATAGATGGCGAGTCCATCGCCGTTACTCAAGCACGACTATTACATACCTACGCCTTTTGAATTTCTTCTCAGACGTATGCAGGTTTCCTCTCGATGTTTTCCTTCACCGTAAAGCTCGTGGTGTGACTAATCACTATACTTAAATTCAGAAAAACTCATTGGTACAGTCGGGTTTCGAACTTGCGACCTCTGCGTCGCAGGCAACTGCTCGAACCACTCGGCCACCACGGCTATTAAAATTTTAAGTTAATTCATTAGGTACTAATAACGCGGAGTGGTTCGAGTAGTTGGGTGCAAGGGTGCAACACAAAGATTGCAACGTCGAGTCGATAATGTACCAATGAGTTTTACTGTACTTAAGTACAGTGATTAGTCACACCACGAGCTTTACGGTGATGGAAAAAATGTATTGATTGATGGATTGAGAAAAAAACAAAGGCGTTTGTATAGTAGTGCTTGAGTAACGGCGTTGGACTCGCCATCTGTCACGTTGGCATCTAAAATATGTCTTTGGCGGAAAGTGGGTAGTACCTGCAAAACTCTGCCTACCTTTTCCGGGACTTTTGGATATGGCGTAAAGAAATAGTTAGTAGATTCTATTTTCTTTTTCTTATTCCTCCTAATAATCAAATTCCATTAGGCCGTCAAGGCCTGATTGAGTAACGAACAACCTCATACATTTCTGCATTTATAATGTTGGTAGGATAACAGTACTAGAACCTTGACCCGCAATCGCAACAAAAAAAATACAATGCGAATGTGTGAATGTGCGAAGGAGGAGCAGAGAAAGATCTCGTTCAATCTACATAGATCTAATTGATCGAGCTATCAAGTAGTCGAAACCGGCGCGAATGTATGAAGAGACTGATGTATGTGGATGAAGCGAAACAAGTCTGTAAGTGTAAAGAGAACTGGCGTTCGTTTCGTGTGCCTACCCGAGATGGAGTATGTGTGATGAAATAATATATTATGTTTTTTCCATGGGATCATGGATATATCTATAATATAAGGGCGATGGACTCGCCATCTGTCACGTTGGCATCTAATATACCTCTGGCGGAAAGTGGGTGTGTGGGTATTACCTCTGCCTACCCCTTCGGGACCCTTGTGGGAAGGCGTGAGGATATTATATAAGACACAGACGTTAAGAGGACATTATAACAATTAACAGTATTTAGAAAAGATTTATGAATGTAGACGAAGCGTAAGAGATATGTAAGTCTAGAGAACTGCGCTCTATTCCCTCTGCCTATTCCGTTAGGGATTGGGTGTGATGATATGTATATACATAAAGAAACTAACTAATTACAGATAAAATATTTGTGCCAAATCGGTATTGCCACGGCAACGCGCCAAGAAGACTAGAAGCATTGCCGTTGGATAGCTATGCTGATCCTCTGAGCGAGATATGTTCCAGCCCGAAAACGGGTTAAATCAGGCGGCGCAGCTAGTCAAATTTACGACTTCTGTACTTAAGTGCAATTGTATTACGCCATACTATTCCGTGTGCAGCATTAACACAAACCAGTTTTGATTATTACATAAACTTATTTATATTTGTACGCGATCTGTTCGCATATTATCCATTACATAATGCATAAGCGTATCTAAAGGTTAATTATACTGTCGACTTGATAATATAACGCGACAAAATGTGATTGTCGGCATTGTCAAAGTAGGTGTTCATTAGATGATATAAATGTATATATGTACATTTTTACGTCATCCCACAAGGGTCCCCAAGAGGTGGCAGAGATTTGTTGATAGTATCCATACACCCACTTCTCTCTGCCGGAGATATATTATAGGTGCCAACATGACAGATGGCGATTCCATCGTCGTTACTCAAGCATGACTATTCGCCGCTTTTAATTTGAAAGTCGTATATCTGCCATGTAACTGCTAACTTCATATATCTGCCTACCTCTGGGAATCCTTGTGGGAAGGCGTGATTTAATATCATAAGGGTGGCAAACAAGCATGCGGTCCGTCTGATGGTAAGCGATTACTGCCGCCTATGAACCTCTATATGCACCTCTGCCTACCCCATCGGGGACCCTTGTGGGAAGGCGTGAGGATAAACTTATATTCAATACCAGGAGCGAAAAGAAATAATATGCGAGTTACATAATTAGTCTAGTTGCAACATGGCACACACTGCTAGGAATTTTGTATGTAGAGTAGGCAGAGTAGAGCGCCAGTGCTCCTGATACATACAGACTTTTCCTTTTTTTCTGTTTTACTTCTCATATAACTACTAGCGGTGAATAATAATATTTTAAAGATCTATACGTACTTCCAAATTGTAGTCCGAGATCTTACATTATACCTTGGAACAATTCCACACCAATTTACATAGCCCCAAACTAAGCAAAACATGTGTTATGGTAACTAGACGACGGTATATTTCTTTTATAGATAGATATTTACATAAATACATTGGGCATCCAAGACTAAGGACTACAGACTAAAGACTACAAAATACGACCTCAAGTTTTGCAGGAGCTTTTACCACTACACCAGACTGAGTGGCCCGCGATCCTATCCTATCACCTGCGTAAAATGTTATTTCAATTATAGATCCCCCCCCCCCCCCCCCATCACCATCCGCCACTCCGCATAATAAAAGTCCGTGCGCGTTACTTGATGATCATTTTGCTGCGGAGTTATTACTTTTAAAAACAGTTTTAAAACTTGGGCGATAATCCCAAGACATTTGCCGTGTCGTCGAGTCGTGCTCGGGAAACGGCGATAGCTCGCCATTTGTCACGTTGGCACATAAAATATATCTTCGGCGGAAAGTGGGTGTATAATATGAAGGGTTAAAAGGACTTAACAAAAACAAGGAGGCTCTGTATTCGACCATTCGATCATTTATCAATTATGAGAGCATCAGTTTACATTAAAAACCCTTTAAAAAAGAAAAAATGGGTGTCCATTTTATACTTACATCAGACTCATAAATAACGACTGACTAGCTCTAGGTACCTCGGCAGATGAAAGTTGCCGATCACGTGACCGTGGGAACTTCCATGACCCGTACACCACGATGTAAATTGAGATTTATTAAGAATACTAGAACTATATATCTACATTTTACATACCTTATGGAAAAGCAACTTGCTCTGTATATCACCTCTGTAGGATTCCAAGCTTTTCGTCGCGTAAATAAAACTTAGGGTGTACTATGGGTTGTGGGCTTAAGGGGATTCAATCAGTAAGTTTTAATGCTACGCAGATTAGTTAGCTATATCTATATTAAATACTAGCTGTCCCGCCCAGCTTTGCTCGGGTGAAAAAGTTAAATTGCCCGTAACACGATCGCAGCGCCACCTATCGGGTCCAATTTCTCTCGTAATATAATATAATAATATTTAATATAGCCTATGTTAATAATAAATTTAATATAGCCTATGTTACTCGGGGATAATGTAGCTTTCCAAAGGTGAAAGAATTTTTGAAATCGGTCCAGTAGTTTCGGAGCCTATTCATTACAAACAAACAAACAAACAAACAAACAAATCTTTCCTCTTTATAATATTAGTATAGATATATTATATAGACGTATTGAAGAAAGATTGACGAAACAGATATACAAAGCAAAAGTGTGTGCAAGAAGAGGCAGAGGAAGGCCACGTTCCAACTACCTGGATCAAATAGATCGGACTCTCAAGGACGGGAACGTTAAGAGTACTCAAAACCGACGAGCATGTATGAAGAGACTGATGAATGTGGACGAAGCGAAAGAGGTATGTAAGTCTAGAGAGAACTGGCGCTCTATACTCTCTGCCTACCCCGCTAGGGACTCGGCGTGATGATATGTATGTATGTATGTATGTATGTCTATATGTATTTATTATGTCCGTGTGTTAGTCATTGAACTCCTCTTAAAGGGCTGGACCGATTTTGATGACTTTTGCGTGTTCAAGTGGAGTCGAGAATGCCTTAGATTAACAATTGGACCAGATAGGTGGCGCTGCGATCGTGTTTCAGAAACTTTAAGAGTTCACCCAAGCGAAGCTGGGCGGGACAGCTAGTATAATTATAATATTAGATGTACCCGCAGTTTTACCTGAGTCAAAGTTGATAATTATATTATTAAGATTTTAAATATATAATACAGCTTATTATTGTCCTCCGCATTCCATTAGTGAAATATTTTTTTAAATCCGTTAAGTAAACGAATTTACGGAAAAATAAAAGAGTATTTTTTATAGCTTATTAAGGTGGCAAACAAGCGGTAAGCGCTTACCACAGCCTATGGACGCTTGCAACAGGAGTATTGCTCGCGCGTTGCCGACCCTGTACGCTGAACTATTTATCTCACTGCACTGTATCATATACAATCACGCCTAGTCCACCTACATTATAACAAAAGCATAGTGGAGAGCTAAACCACTATCTTTACCAGGATTATGTCATTTGAGAGCCCCATGGCCCACAACCACGAAGGATGGCGTACGTCGCATTATAGATTCAATCCATGACTGTCCTTTTACTGTATACGATACTAGCTTTGCCACGAGGTTTCGCCCGCGTATAATAATTGTATTTTATTGATAGTTTTTTTTCAACAAACAAAGAATTAAATCTTTCCTTTAAGCTATTCCACTTGGTAAATATGTCGCTTTCTTATGAAGAAATAATATTTTAAAGTAGTTTTCTTGTTAAAAAGATGTAGCGGTCGTATAGTTTTTGAATTAAATTGAAATAAACAAACAAAAAGACAAATCTTACCTCGTTATAATTTTAGTTTAGGTACAAAAAATATCGTTTGCAAACGCACGAGGTGCACAAGGTGCGAAAGTAATTTTTGTATTGTTTGGTTCCAAATGATCAAATTAGGATGATTGTCATTCAACTGGAGAATTATTACATTAGGGCTTTTGACAATGATGGTCTCGTTATTACTTTGGTGACCTTAAAGATGTTGTAAGTAGAAAAGACCTCTTGTTAGCAGGATAGTTGATATATTTTTTTTTTTTTTTTTTTTTTTTTTTTTATACCACTTGGGTGGCAAACAAGCATGCGGTCCGCCTGATGGTAAGCGGTTACCGCCGCCTATGGACGCTTGCAACACCAGGGGTATCACTCGCGCGTTGCCGACCCTGCAGGAATCTTTTCACACCCTTCTTGAAGAACTCCATGCTGTACTCTCCAGGGAAAACCTCAACGGGGAGCTCATTCCACAGCCTGAGCGTTCGCGGAAGAAAACTTCTTTGGAAGCGCACAGTGCGAGACCTTTGTGGTTCCAAGGTATGGGGATGAATTCCCCGTCGATGGCGAGAGGTGCGGTGGTAGAAGGTGGAAGTGGGCATCATATCGAACAATTCTGCAGAACACTCCCCGTTATACAAGCGGTAGAACACACACAGGGAGGCAAAGTCTCTCCTCAGACTTAGTGATTCCAAGCCGCTTGTGAGCATGGGATCGTCGACAATTCTAGCGGCGCGTTTCTGAACCGCGTCAAAAGGCCCAAGCTGGTATCCAGGGGCTCCAGCCCACAGGTGGCAGCAGTACTCCATATGTGGCCGAACTTGCGACTTATAAAGTTGCAGCCTTTGTTGCGGTGTGAAGTACTGCTTAGCTCTGTTGAGCACACCGAGCTTCCTCGACGCCAGCTTAGCCTTGTCCTCTAAATGACCACGGAACTGAACGTCGCTAGAAATATCGACCCCAAGGATCCTAATGCTCTCCGAGATGTTCAGGGGAGTGTTCTGGAATTGTGGAGCCACAGCGAATGGAGTTTTTTTTGCGGTGAACGCGCAAACTTGTGTCTTAGTGGGGTTGAAGTGAACTAGGTTTAGTCGACCCCAATCGGAGACACTGCGAAGTGTACTCTCGATTTCAGACACAAGTCGTTCGCGACTTTCCTCCACAGTGGAACGATGGAGATTAGCACGGCCCGTGTAGTAAGTGTCCCCAGTGCTGTCGTCTGCATAGCAATGAATGCCTTCAATAGAAAGCATGTCATTAATATGCAGAAGAAACAGAGTCGGGGACAACACAGAGCCTTGCGGGACGCCAGCATTAATTTCCATGCTTTCGGAGCAGCTACCGTCAACGACGGCTCTTATGCATCTGCTGGACAGAAAGCTGGCGATCCATTTGCATAATCCCTCTGGCAGTCCGTAGGATGGAAGTTTCGATAGAAGACCGCGATGCCAGACCCGATCGAACGCTTTCGCCACATCCAAGCTAACAGCTAATGCCTCACCTTGACTCTCAATGGCGAGTGACCAACGGTGCGTGAGATATACTAGAAGGTCACCCGTTGAGCGACTGTGGCGGAAGCCATACTGTTGGTCACTCAACAAACCGTGACCCTCTAGATATCGCAGGAGTTGCGTGTTAATCACTCGCTCCATAATTTTGGAGAGGAGGGAGGTGATGGCGATCGGCCTGTAATTCGATGGGTCTGATCTATCGCCCTTTTTGGGCACTGGGTGCACGTGGGCGGTCTTCCACGAAGTTGGGACTTTTTGGGTGGAGTAGGAAAGCGCGAATAGGCGCGTCAAAACAGGACACAGTTCAGGAGCACACTGCTTAAGCACCACTGCCGGAATACCGTCTGGCCCGCTCGACTTATGGACGTCCAGAGACAGCATCTCCCGCCGGACCTCCCGTTGGGTTATGCTTATCTCCGGCATAGAGTTCTCACACCGCAGGATAGTGGGCGGTGTGGCGCCTCCGTCATCCATAGTCGAGTTCGAGGCAAAGAGAGAGCCCAATAGATCCGCTTTCTCTTTGGCACTGTGGGCCAAGTTACCATCCGGCTTACGGAGTGGTGGTAGGGACGACTGGCAAAAGTTTCCCTCAGCAGCCTTGGCAAGGGACCAAAAAGCACGGCTGCCAGAAGGGTAGCTAGCGAGTCTCTTACCAATTCTGCCGACGAAATCGAATTTCGCCCTGGCAATCGCTCCCTTACAGTGCCTCGAGGCAGCATTAAGTTTCCGCTTTGCATCAGATATGTTGGGGTCCAGATTGGATCGAGCCGTGGTCCACGCCTCATACAAGGCTTGCTTGGATAATTTAGCTTCCTTGCAGGGCTTATTAAACCACGGCTGTTTCTTTACCCCTGTAGCTACTAGCGAGTTTGGGATGTAGCATTCCATTCCCGCCAGTATCGTCTCAGCGACGGCTGCTGCACAGGGGTCTGGATCTTCTGATGCAAAGCAGATCTGCCTCCACGGGTACGATGCGTAAAACTCACGCAATCCATCCCAGTCTGCTGCCTTGTAGTGCCACATGCGCCGCCGCCCCGGGGGTCGGGGCACTTCGGCCTTTGCGCACGGCACTTGCGTCCGGACCAGACAGTGGTCGGATGTGCCAAGCGGCGCACCCACCGAGATGGAATAGCTGTCCGGTCGCGTGGTCAGCAGAAGGTCCAGTAAAGAGCTTGTATGGCCCTCGATATCAGGTATTCTGGTTGGTTCGTGTACCAGCTGCGAGAAGCCATAAGCCAGGGCAAGCTCGTAAGCAGCCCTCCCCGCGCAGTCAGTGGACCGAGAGCCAAGCCACTCAACATGGTGAGCGTTAAAATCTCCTAAAACCACCAACTCCGCGGAGGGGTACTGCTCAAGTACTTTGTCCGTTGTCGATTGCAGGTGCTCAAATAGGCGAACTGTGTCTGTGTCACCGCTATGGGACCTGTAAAGGCACGCGTAGATTCGGGTGTTGCCACCATAGTCTACGCGCACCCACAAAATTGACAGGTCTCTGTCTTCAAGGCCGTGGAGACGTCGACAGCAAATATCCTCCCGGAAGTACATACATACACCGGCGCGGCGCACAAAATTGTGTTCCATCTTGTACCCGGGGTAGTTCAGGTACGATGTATCATCAGGGCAGGATATCTGCGTCTCCGTCAGAAATAGCAGAGTCGGCTGTGTCGTCTCAAGGTGTTGGTGGACTGCATTTAGATTAGAATGAAGTCCCCTGATGTTGCAAAAGTCCATTTTTAATATGGAAGGGGAGGCCGCTGGGAAACTTCTACTATTTTTAAATTTGGCCATTTTAGATTTCTAAGGGTGCTGAAAAGGAAGAAGAGGAATCGTTGTGTCGGCATCAAAGAGGACAAAGCGCAGTCTCAATCCGCCGCAGTGATGTACAGGTAGTGCGGATTGCCGGAGCGGAAGTCGGAAGGGCCCCCGATCCCCCCCTGATGCAGCGGCCGGGTCCACTCCGGTCTCCTCCTCCGGCACGACCACTACACCAAGGACTTTACACACATGTGCGGGTCAGCCTCCCAGGGCGGAGATTAGGTGATCCCTGGGTTCGGGACCCCTACTATATGCGGGCGGCCAGCGGACAGCCGTTTCACCGGGTCTCCCTAACAACCGCACCGACATGCCGCGCCTGGTCACCACCACGGCGGAATTGCACCACTGGTCCTGTGCTGCCGACACACCGCTTCCTCTTGGAGCCTGGCGACCTTACTCACCACAGGAACACGACACACCCGAGGGTAATGCCATTTAGCTGCGATCTTCTGTAAGGTGGAGGTAATGGTACCAGTCGGGCTGCTCCGAATTCGAACGGCAATTAACCGTTGTGCCCTCCCTCCCTAATATCCTTTTGTACTATTGTCAACACCGCAACTCTCACCATCGGATATATTCGGATATCGGATTTAATTCCCATACAAGGACAAAATATCGTACGCGCGGTTCTAATGAGCTCCTTTCCGCGAACGCTCTGGCTGTGGAAGGAACTCGACATTGATATTACCCCTGGAGAATACAGCAGGAGTTCTTCAAAAAGGGCGAGTAAGGATTCTTGCAGGGTCACGCGATTGACACCCCTGGTATTGCAAGCGTCCGCGGGCGTAACCGGTTACGTTGACGTGGCCCGCGTGTTAGTTAGCGATCCTAGAGGTAAAAATTGGGGGCTAAGTATACACAGATAAGCACTCTTTGCTGGTTGTCGATAAAATATAAATAGCTGGACTCAAGTCAGTACTTGCAAGGGTCAAGGATATCTGATGTTTGCGGCGGGCTTACTTAATATATAATACGTCATAAGTGGTTTGTCTTTTATGTATCCGGTAGATTTTTGCATCCAGATGTGAATTGCTTTCGAACTGAATTCCTTAGGATGCCTTAGGGATTAAATTTATTTCAGTAATAATGATATGAGAACCTTACCTATTTTATTTTGTAGGTTAGCGAATCGTTGTTGGTCCTAGAGTCTCTCTGACGGTTAGAATGTCTAACACTTTATAAACTTACTCGAGTAGGAAACGTATACATTCGCACGTTAAAATATTAACTCCATTTGACCTGCTACAAATAACAAGCATTGGGCCTCTAGCCTGTACTTTTAATTTGCAAGCGACTATCCACTCAGCCCCCACATTTATTATTAATTCTAATTAAATAACAAACAAAACAATAGAAATTTAAGAAGTATTTGATTTGATTACAACAATATATGTTTTTTTTTATTGTTTTAGGTAGAGCTATCACGTGCGTTTCAGATTCCAGAGTGCTCTGACGTTCTCATCCCGAATTGAAGCATTATACAAAATACGAATAACATTGATGTTATTAAAATATTTTACAGTCCTTATTAAATCAAGTTTACAAGAGCAATAATATTACATTGTTTAATATTTTGGTCCTTAATTTTTTACTGATTAAATCAAATTTAACGAGTCACGAGTCACAAGTCCACGATCTTCACGATTTTCTTCGCTTCGTCCCAAAGTCTTCCCGTAATTTGTATATCGTTAGCTAACCAATGGTTTGCCCACTTAGCACAGAATTTGAAGTGTCCTCCACTAACATTTTTCAGCTCTGGGGCTGCTGCTAAAAAGGCAATCTGCCTCCCCACATCCTCTTTACGTTGCCCGATAATATCAATAAAATATTTAGATACGTTTCTTAAAGTATCAGGTATATTTATAAGTATTTCTGTATCGCGCACCACAAAGGGATCAAAACTGTTAGCTGTTACTCCAGTCCCTTTCAACTTTCTATCCAATTCTGCTGTAAACAATGTCATTGCTAATTTTGAATTCGCCAATATAGTTATAGCTGAATATTTACCAATGTCGTTCCAATGATCAAAGTCAATTTCACCCACGTACATCGACGCTGCAGAAACATTTACTATCCTACTCGGTGCACTTTTCCTTAACATAGGCAGCAATAGATAGGTAAGTAAGAAAGTACCGAAAAAGTTCACTTGCATTGTAAGGTTAATACCATCATCTGTTAAGGTATCAGGAAGGCCTACTGCCCCAGCGTTGTTGACTAAAATATCGAGTCGAGGTTCGTATTTTGTTTCAACAGCAAAGTTTCTTACAGATTTCAGCGATGCTAGATCCAAGACTTTGTAATCAACATTAGAATTTCCTGTAGATTTTTCTATCAAATTACGTGCTTGGATGAGCTTTGTTTCATTTCTACTAGCAATTATTACTCTGGCTCCGAGATTTGCTAGTTTTTTGGCAGCTTCAAGACCAATTCCTAAACTTCCTCCGGTCACAATCGCCACTTTCCCGTTTAATTTGATGTTCGTGTCACACATTGTCAACTCGTTGGGTCGAGATTGATCCATGTACTGAAGAAGTTAAGGAAAATTAATCCCTCTGATGAATCAGTGGGTCTTTGTTGTCTCAAGGTCTCAAGGGACTGTCTCACGTAGCTATTTCCGCGTTGGTTTTCCTATCAGAACCAGTTATGTGTTTGTACATTCCTAATTAAATTACCCTATAACCATGTTCTTTTAATACGCGGAGGCCCACGGCCTTAGGTATAATGTGACAGAGAGTGCTTAGTGTTCAAGGCAGGTACTAAAATGTATGAACAAACACCACCGGCCATACTCGGTGGGATAGCTCTTAAGCCAGTTACCAAATTTAAATACCTAGGGCATTGGGTCACTGAGTCTCAGACAGATGTGGCGGATCTGGAGAGGGAACGTAGGGCGTTGGCAGTCAGGAGCAACATGTTGATCCGAAGGTTTGCAAAGTGCACCAATAGTATAAAGATTACACTATTCCGGGCATACTGCCAATCTTTCTATACTTGCAGCCTATGGATCGACTACACCCAAAGAGCTAAATATGCAAATTTAATTACCATTTTTAATTTCCAGTTACTACAATTAGTGGTATTCGGAGCCACTTGTCAAAATTGGAAGCTTAGTATGCAATTAAAATTATTCCTCATGCGTTTATTCACATGCTCAATTGTTTTCAGGGATAGTTTAAATTAATGTAAAACCTTGTTGGTGAATAAATTATATTATTTATTTATTTTATTTTTTTATTTAAATCCTTTATCTACACATGTACACACATCTTCATATGTACACACACATCTACAAAAACAAATAGGATGACAAAAAAAACAGAGAAAAACATGTAGTACGCACAAATAGGCGGCCTTATCGCAAAAGCGATTTCTTCCAGGCAACCAAGTTAGAGAGAAAAGAAATAGAGAAAAAAGAAAAAAGGTAGGTGTGATAGTTTAGCGGATGAAATATACACAATTACTATTATATACATACACTAAGCAATATAAATAAATAAATACGAAACATATACCTACTTTATATATATATATATATATATATATTATACTTATATATATACAATAAAATATACATAAACATACTTATATATGAATAAATTATGAAGAGAAATAGTGTTGAAATAAAAGTTTCTTAAAGGAGTTCAATGTCTTTGCCAGTCTGATGTTCTGGGGTAGCGAGTTCCATAGACGGACAGCTTGCGCAGTGAAGGATTTGGAATAGGAAGAAGAAGTGAAGGTAGGAGTTTTAAGGATGAGTTCCCTGGTTTTACGGAGTAGGTGCAGGTTGGAAAAAAGAAATTCAAAGCGTCCCTGAAGGTATTTGGGGGCTCTAGGATCAAACAAAGTTTTGTAAAGAAGTGATAGGATATGAGTATTCCGGCGAAGTCGGATGGGTAGCCACTTGAGCCACTATATTATTATTATTATTTTTCATTACAGCCGTGGTGGCCGAGTGGTTCGAATAGTTGCCTGCTACACAAAGATCGCAAGTTCGAATCCCGACAGTATCAATAAGTTTTCTGAACTTAAGTACAGTGATTAGTCCCTCCATGAGCTTTGCGGTGAAGGGAAACATCGAGGGGAAACCTGCATACGTCTGGGAAGAAATTCAAAGACATATATATAGCCGTGCTTGTGTAACGGCAATGGACTCGCCATCTGTCACGTTGACGCCTAAAATATATCTCTGGTGGAAAGTGGGCGGGTACCGTAGGCGTGAGGTTTTTATATATTATTATTATTATATTGCTTGAAGCCGTGGTGGCCGTTTGGTTCGAGCAGTTGCCTGCGACGCAAAGGTCGCAAGTTCGAATCCCGACTGTACCAATGAGTTTTTTCTGAACTTAAGTACAGTGATTAGTCACACCACGAGCTTTACGGTGAAGGAAAACATCGAGAGGAAACCTGCATACGTCTGAGAAGAAATTCAAAGGCGTATGTATAGTCGTGCTTGAGTAACGGCGATGGACTCGCCATCTGTCACGTTGGCACCTAATATACCTCTGGCGGAAAGTGGGTGTGTGGGTATTACCTATACACCTCTGCCTACCCCTTCGGGGACCCTTGTGGGAAGGCGTGAGGATATATTATTATATTATATTATTATTTATTATATTGCTTAACGCCTTCCCACAATGATACCATAATTTCCCCTCACCTACCTACCTAGTAGCTAGCTACTAGCTACCTTGCTACATGCAAGATAAGTAAAGGTAATATTCCTATCGACAGATGGCGAGTCCTTCGCCAATTTTCAAGCACGTCTCTGAAAGTATACATCATCGAATTCCTTCTCAAACGTATCCAGATTTCTATTCAATGTTTCCTTTCACCGTAGAGCTTGAGGTGTGATAATAATCACAGTGAACTTACGTTCTGAAAGCTCAATAGTACTGTTTTGGGATTCGAACTTGCAATCTTTGTGTTGCAAGTGACATAATCCACTGGTCCACCAAGGCTCTATACGCTTTAATTTTTAAAAGTTGTTTAAAAAGGGTACGAAACCCTCTGTTTTCTTTTAGGTGTGTACGTGGCGATCGACGGTACTATGAAAATAGATTTTTTTGGTTATTTCAATAATTGTAGCCATTACATGGATACCAGTAGATTGTATCAAAAGCAATTGATTTAATGCTTTCAAAGTCATATTATGTTAAATTATATGTATCGCTATCCGGTACATTTGAACATATTTGTAGATATTTTTGGTCACTTGTTGTAGCCACACCGTCGATCAAGAAATGAATCTCGTTTATTTGATCGCTTCAATATTTTGTTTCGGCTGCGTAACTGTAAGTATTTTATGTTTCACGACTAACTTTGACTTGTTTGACGACCGTCTGGTCTAGTGGTTAGAGCTCCTGACTGCTAAACTTGAGGTCGCGGGTTCGAATCCCGCTGAGGGCAGATATTTGTGTGATGATCACGAGTATTTGTACCTTAGTCTTGGATGTCCTATGTATTTATGTATATATCTATCTATCTATATAAGTAAATATATCGTTGTCTAGTTACCATAACACAAGCTTTGCTTAATTTGGGACTAGGTCAATTTGTGTGGAATTGTCCCAGGAATTTATAACTCTCGTTGAGGATCTGTTGTCGGGTAATTTTAGGCGGCAAAGCAAGCAGTAGCAGCAACATCAGCAGTCACATTCAACATCGAAAGTAAGCCGCTTTAGGAAAATACCTTATTTAAAATAGTCACACTTTTTTTTTTTTTTTTTTTATACAACAAGAGTGGCAAACAAGCATACGACCCATCTGATGGGAAACGGTTACCGCAGCCTATTGACGCTCACGATACCGAAGTATCACTTGCGTGTTGCCACTCTGTGTTCGGAGAGTTATAGTGTGTTGGCAGCATAATGGGTTTAATCCCTCTGCTTCCAACACAATGTAACAATCCTCCCCCCTCCCCAAGGAGCTCATTACTGGAAACCTTTTTCACCGCGTAGGAACACAACACAAAAAATAGTGTTATTTGGCTACGGACTTCTATAAGGTGGAGGTCCTGCCCCAGTCGGGCAGCTCCGAATTCGAACGGGAAATCCGTTATGCCCTACCTCTCTTAGAACTTCTTACACTGTACTTCTAATTATAGTTGTGCTTGGAAAGGGCGATGGACTCGCCATCTGTTACGTTGGCACCTAAATATATATTAATTTATTTCTTAATTACTGCTCCATACACCATTCTAAGGGGAGGTCTGGACACCGCAATCGCAAGCAGGAAAACAACTGCACTACTTAGATCCAGTACTTTATGTTATACTGTGTGTCGGAAATTCACTTGGAACAGGTGCTCTATTCTCTCTACCTACTCCGCCGGACTCGGCGTGATGATATGTATGTATGTAGCTATTGTAAAGTCAAAATCCTAATATATAAATGAACACATATATATATTAGGATTCTTCAATCTGACGACCGTCTGGTCTGGACTGCGAAACTTGAGGTCGCGTGTTCGAATCCCGCTGAGGACAGATATTTGTGTGATGAACACGAGTATTTGTACCTTAGTCTTGGATGTCCTATGTTTTTATGTATATATCTATCTATATAAGTAAATATATCGTTGCCACACCATAATATACATAATGCCATAACACAAGCTTTGCTTACTTTGGGACTAAGTCAATTTGTGTGGAATTGTCCCAGGTATTTATTATTATTTATTTATATAGTCTTGTTATTCTAGAGCGAACTGGCGCTTTAATTTCCCTACCTACCCCGTGAACGACTCGGCATGATGATGATGATGATGATGATAATCATTTTAGCAGGCAGTAGTTCGTCAGCAAGGGGCCGTGGTGAAGTACTACAACCCCAATTACGTGTCGAACCTGCAGGCTTTCACGGCGCGTGTGACGAGACGGAGCCCTTATCTCACAAATATCACGGCTGACATCTTGCATCCCTGGAGTAATAACGTTACTGTAAGGAATGAGCTAAATGTTTTATTAATACATACCTACATACTTTTAACCATATTTTTTAGTAATTATATTATTATTCTTTATTTGAAATACATCTTATAGATTACATTTTTAAATATATATATATATATATATATATAAAAATAACATATTTAAAAATATAAAATATAGGGGCCCATCGGTATCGGGATCAGGGTCCAAGGTACCGGTGGTTAGGGTCCCAGAGAAAGAAATCTCCTCACAATACGTGCCGTCTCGAGCAGTACTGCTTTCTGCATCAGGCACTTGATCCAACTGTCTAACAAAAGCCTCTTATTATTATTATTATTTAGTAGTAAGTAAGTAGTTACTAGTACCTATATATTAATTAATATCCTCACGCCTTCCCACAAGGGTCCCCGAAGGGGTAGGCAGAGGTGTATAGGTAATACCCACACACCCAATTTCCGCCAGAGGAATATCAGGTGCCAACGTTAATTATATTATTAAATTATATTAATTATTATTAAATAAATAAATGACTCAAGGTGAATGTAACTTTCCAATGGTGAAAATAGGTCCAGTAGTTCCTACATACATATCATTACGCCAAGTCCGGCGGAGTAGGCAGAGAGAGTAGATTTTGAAGTGTACGAAGAGACAGAGGTCAAAAGTTTGTAGGCCTTTTTCGGAAATAACATGCACGGAGGAGTATAAAATTAGGCACAGTTAAAGTTTATGTGTAGACAGGTAATATATTTTTTTAATAATAATGCTTAAAATGTAGAAATACATAATCTACTAAGTCATTAGGTACAGAGTGGCAAATAATATTATTCGTCTATAGTTTTAGATCTGGTTCCCTACTCTCTGCCACGAGACGGTCTCGACGTTATGATATGTACGTATGTATGTAGTCTAAGAGTGAATGTTATGACATACATACCAACACATCATGCTGAGGCCCTTACAGGGTTAGAGCGCCAGAGAGAGAGAGCACCGGTTCTCCTAGACTCTCTAGACTTACAGACCTCTTTGCGATACACATTATCCTCACGCCTTCCCACAAGGGTCCCCGAAGGGGTAGGCAGAGGTGTATAGGTAATACCCACACACCCACTTTCCGCCGGAGGTATATTAGGTGCCAATTATTATATGCCAACACATTATCGATTAAGGAATACCGAACCAAAACAAACTAGTTTAAATACCAAAGTAAAGATTTGTGGAATTGTTGTTGTTTATTCATACAAGCGCGGCTGATGAGTTTTTTTTTTCGAATTTAAGTTCAATTGTATTTTTCAGTTTAGAATGAAATACAACTTGATCGGTAACGATTTTGTTTGGAAGACAAAACTTTGCGATGCATTCAAGGTTAAATGGACGAAGAACTTTATACAGAAACACATCGGGCCAGATTTCTTCTCATGCCCTTTGACTCGAGTAAGTACACGGCCGATCAAGTCCTTTGACTAGAGT
This sequence comes from Drepana falcataria, assembly GCA_945859725.1. Taxonomy (NCBI): domain Eukaryota; kingdom Metazoa; phylum Arthropoda; class Insecta; order Lepidoptera; family Drepanidae; genus Drepana; species Drepana falcataria. The sequence continues at coordinate 745,311 of OX243937.1, forward strand.
AAGTAGGCATACAACCGATAAAGCCCTTTGACTAGAGTAAGTAGGCATACAACCGATAAAGCCCTTTGACTAGAGTAAGTAGGCATACAACCGATAAAGCCCTTTGACTAGAGTAAGTAGGCATACAACCGATAAAGCCCTTTGACTAGAGTAAGTAGGCATACAACCGATAAAGCCCTTTGACTTGAGTAAGTACCTACACAATCGATCGAATCTGTAATCATCATCATAAATTTAAGAGCTGGGCTCTTGTCGGTGACACTGATGCAGTCCCTTCCAATTGCTTCTGTCCACTGCAACCTCTTTGACCTTTGACGTCATGAGAAGACACTTTATCTTTGTTTTGACTGGTGTATGCTAGTCTTCTCCTCTCTGGCTTTTCTTTTAAGATATTTCTAAAGAAGCTATCATGTATTATTAAATAACTAGCCTATGCCCGCGGCTTCTCCCGCGTTGAGTTCGAAAAAGTAGCTTTGGAAATTTTCCTGCTAGAATCAAAAACTTTGAATTTTTCAGTATTAAAAAAAATGCCTATGTCCTATTCCTAGGTATAAGCTATCACCATTTCAACTTTCAGCCAAATCACTTCTTTTTTTTCTCTTTTTTTCTCTCTCTTTCTTTTCAATCACATTTATAATATTAGTAAGATGTTGTCATCTTGTTATCTTTAGAGCGTTTGTTTTATTGTATCCTCTTGAGGATAACTTCTAGAAGCTAACTGGTCTATGTTTTGAGATATCCTGTACAAGAACAAATCTCCTTAATTAAAATAATTAATCAGAATGAGCATTGCTATCAAGCGTGGCAATGCTGCTAGTCTTCTTGGCACGTTGCCTCGGGATACTGATTTGGGTCAAATATTTTATCTGTAAGTAGTTAGTTAAATAACTGTCGTTTTGTAAATACTGTTAATTATTATTATTGTAAATAAAGTGTATTAATTTCAGGGATGGCATGGCTTGTTCAATATAGAAATACCACCCAAGGACTTCCCATATCCTCTCCCCACGGCTGATACATATTTGATCTTATCGTTCCATCTGACTGACAATATGACGAGTATCATAGAAGTTGCGCTCAATCTACACCTTTCTTAAAGTACCGGATACAGGACCAGTGGCGAAGCTAACGGAGGGCCTCTCGGACTTGATTACAAACTAGAAATTGAACCTATAAAAATTTCCCCCACATTCGGGATATAAATAAACCGGATTCCAGAAATGTGACTTTAATAACGGCAATTTTTTCATTAATATAAGTTACAATTTGTATTTGGATTCTAATTTGAATATGTGGCCGTGGTGGCCGAGTGGTTCGAGCAGTTGCCTGCAACACAAAGATCGCAAGTTCGAATCCTGACTGTACCAATGAGTTTTCTAATCTTAAGTACAGTGATTAGTCACACCACGAGCTTAACAGCGTAGGAAAACATCGAGAGGAAACCTGCATACGTCTGAGAAGAAATTCAAAGGCGTATGAATAGTTGTGCTTGAGTAACGGCGATGGACTCGCCATCACGTTGGCACCTTATATACCTCTGGCGGAAAGTGGGTGTGTGGGTATTACCTATACACCTCTGCCTACCCCTTCGGAGACCCTTGAGAGAGGCGTGAGAATATATTATATTATTTTATTATATCCTCACGCCTTCCCACAAGGGTTCCCGAAGGGGACCCTTGTGGATATCATCACGGCGTATAGTTTTCTCCTAGACATACCCCTTACGATTCGTTCATTCATCAGTTTCTTCGTTCATGCTCGCCAAGTTCGAGTTTTAGAAGGAGGAAACATCGAGAGAAATCTTCATACGTTTGAGATCAAATAAAAATATGGTATGGTCGTATGGTCGTTGTTGAGAAACGGCGGTGAGTCGCCGTCTGTCGCGTTGGCAACAACAATATATCTCCGGCGAAAAGTGTGTGTGTGCACTACTACAGACCTTGGCTTTTCCCATCGGGGACTCTTGTGGGAAGGCGTGGACATATGTATACATATTAGATGAATTAAGAATATGGGCCTATACATATCCCCGGTTCTACATCAGTGTTTTCGGTCTTGAGCCAGTCCCCGCCTTATTCCCCCTGCTGTGGGTGCATGTGGGCTGAATATGATGATGAGTGAGATGTACGAACATAATTTACCTCAAATTTATATTTGAATTCCTCTGTCTCTTCAGGATTTCAATTCTATAATTAACGCTATTAAGACATCACACGAGTGAAAATAAGTTTATATTTCATATCTGTTATTTAAGCATTTGTATTCCTTACAATTTCGGCTGCTCTCTCGGCCATGGCCACTAACACTGAGTTAGGAAACAGAGACACTGGCGCCGGAAACACGCTGGCGTCAATTATTCTTATCCCAGATGTACCTATAACTCTGAAAATGTAAAATTTTGGAACATAATTTTATGTAAATTTGTTGTACCCACAATTACTGCTAGACTCCCATGGGTAGCACAATTTTAACTATACATATAAACCTTCCTCTTGGATCACTATACTTTGGTGGAAACCGAATGAAAATCAGTTCAGTCATTTTGTTGCGATTGGACATAGACAGTGGCGTGGGACTTTGTTTTACAATATATAGTGAAGCTGATAATTAACAGAATTTACTAACTAAAAGCTAACTATATGTTTGTTATATGTATGTGTGTATGTAGTAATTAAAAATAAACTTTTCTATCTTCCTTTCTTTTCTTGTCCAATATTGTTTTCTACTTAAGAGTGGTACAAGAAACACTTTCCAGTTCCATCATTGGCAGTTAGGTATCACACCAGTGCAAATTTAGGAATATATAATATATTATTTATATATCTCGGATTAGGAGGGTGTTAGTACCTTAGCCTACCCCTTTCAGAGATTTTTATGAGAAGGCGTGAAGATAATATCTTAGCAGTGAGCAGAAATACCGAGATAGTGGTAGAGGAACACCGTCCAACTACAGAGATCACATCAATCGGACACTCAATGGTGGGAACGCCAAGAGAACTCAAAGACGGCGAGCATGTATGAAGAGACCGATTAATGGGGACGAAACGAAAGAGGTATGTAAGTCTAAAGAGAACTGGTGCGCACCAGTTCTCTTTAGACTTACATACCCTCTCTGGCGTGATAATATAAATGAATGATACCAACCGTAACTGATCATCCACTACCGTCGCCCCAGCGCAAGTGCCTCCCGCGTGGTGGCTCGTAACAGCCACTTCACGAATAATGCACTCTATATACTCATCTGGAGGAGATTTAGTCTTTTGCTGCTTCCTGCCTTTGAATTCTTTGCGAAGTCGATAATCCTTCGATCTGTAGGAAAGTATACCGTAATGACTTCAAAATAGAGTTTATATGAATCAAAAGATCGTTGTATGTAGTATGCCTACGGCTACGATCTGCCACATTGACGAGGAATTCATCCCCATACCTGGGAAACAGATATCGTATAGCGCGGTTTCAATGGAGTTTCCTTCCCCGAGCATTGGAATGAACACCCCGATGAGGTTTTTCAAAGAGAGTAAAGCATGGAGCTCTTCAAGTTGGGTGTGAAAAGATGGCTGCAGTGTCAGCAGCGATCTTATCACACCGTTTTCTCGTGATTGATGCCTTTGATGCTTACCACCAGGTGAATGGCATACTCGTTTGCCACTTTAGTGGATTAAGGAAAAAAGTATGTATCTAGAAATGTTAATTAAATATTTGAAGTGAAAGTTAACCACTGAACCGGTCGTGTTCTGGTAAATCCGCAATTTCCACACACAGAAGTTAAGTACAAAGATTTGTCACACCGAGTTTTACGATGAAGGAAAACATCGAGATGAACCCTGCAAGCTGTTGAAGAGAATTTGAATTGACAGACGTATATATAGCTGTGTTTGCATATCATCTGTAACTTTAAAAAAATATTTCAGGAAAGCATATAATGGGTGTGCATCTCTTGCACACCTTCCACCACCACACAAGGTGTGAATTTAAATGTTAAAAGGGTCTAAAAAAATCATTTTCTCACAATTGTTTTCTGGTAAGTCCCAACTGGTCTTCTCTTGAGTAATTCCAAAATGCCAAGCAACGTTCCGGACGAGGCCAGTGTATCCTGGCTCCGAGGCTTCGGAACGGCATTGATGCTATCAGCTGCTCAGCTCTACGGACTGCTATAAAGAATTTCAAAATTGGTTGGCCCAGTGTTACATATTTTACATTATTGGATTTCACTGGTAGATAATAATAATAACACCTTGGGACAATTCCACACAAATTGACCTAGTCCCAAATTAAGTAAGGCTTGTGTTATGGTAAGTAGACTACGATATATTAACTTATATATATATATATATATATATATATATATATATATATATATATATATATATATACATAAACAGATAGTTTTTTCTGGAATAGAACATGTTTCCTTATGTGTTAATCTCTTTGCTAAATTTCATCCAATTCTGTTCTGCCGTGATTAAGTAACAAAGGTCCTCACAAAATAGATAGGATAGGATTAAGTCTCTTCTTGGGGCATACATTGTTTGTCAAGGCTCAAAAATCGATACGAAGCGAATATTTTTTATTGATCTGACAGATGTCAATGTCAAACCACGTACCTCTTGTCATGCACCTGACATCCCAAGACTGGGATAAGTAATTGACATCCACAATTGGCGGCACGGCAGTGCTCACGGCTGACAAGTTGACACTGCCCCTGCTCCGTGGCTGGACACAAGATGCTAGGAACATGAACCCTTCTTTCTTTGTGTCATTATGGTAGGGGAACGTCTCGCGATATACCTTTGGAAGAGAACATGACGCATATCAGAATAAAGGACAACATTAGGAATATATTATACCTGTATTGGCACTTATATTGAGTACTACCTATACCCCTTTGGGAAGCCTTGTGGGAACGCGTGAAGATATATTTTATGCTTGTAAGGGGGCAATCATAAGTCGACTGATCGTAAAAACAAAACACTACTTGGAGCAGTGCTAATGTCATTATAATAAAGAGGCAGAATTTGTTTTTGTTTTTTTTTTTTTTTTTTTTATACCACTTGGGTGGCAAACAAGCATGCGGTCCGCCTGATGGTAAGCGGTTACCGCCGCCTATGGACGCTTGCAACACCAGGGGTATCACTCGCGCGTTGCCGACCCTGCAGGAATCTTTTCACACCCTTCTTGAAGAACTCCATGCTGTACTCTCCAGGGAAAACCTCAACGGGGAGCTCATTCCACAGCCTGAGCGTTCGCGGAAGAAAACTTCTTTGGAAGCGCACAGTGCGAGACCTTTGTGGTTCCAAGGTATGGGGATGAATTCCCCGTCGATGGCGAGAGGTGCGGTGGTAGAAGGTGGAAGTGGGCATCATATCGAACAATTCTGCAGAACACTCCCCGTTATACAAGCGGTAGAACACACACAGGGAGGCAAAGTCTCTCCTCAGACTTAGTGATTCCAAGCCGCTTGTGAGCATGGGATCGTCGACAATTCTAGCGGCGCGTTTCTGAACCGCGTCAAAAGGCCCAAGCTGGTATCCAGGGGCTCCAGCCCACAGGTGGCAGCAGTACTCCATATGTGGCCGAACTTGCGACTTATAAAGTTGCAGCCTTTGTTGCGGTGTGAAGTACTGCTTAGCTCTGTTGAGCACACCGAGCTTCCTCGACACCAGCTTAGCCTTGTCCTCTAAATGACCACGGAACTGAACGTCGCTAGAAATATCGACCCCAAGGATCCTAATGCTCTCCGAGATGTTCAGGGGAGTGTTCTGGAATTGTGGAGCCACAGCGAATGGAGTTTTTTTTGCGGTGAACGCGCAAACTTGTGTCTTAGTGGGGTTGAAGTGGACTAGGTTTAGTCGACCCCAATCGGAGACACTGCGAAGTGTACTCTCGATTTCAGACACAAGTCGTTCGCGACTTTCCTCCACAGTGGAACGAGGGAGATTAGCACGGCCCGTGTAGTAAGTGTCCCCAGTGCTGTCGTCTGCATAGCAATGAATGCCTTCAATAGAAAGCATGTCATTAATATGCAGAAGAAACAGAGTCGGGGACAACACAGAGCCTTGCGGGACGCCAGCATTAATTTCCATGCTTTCGGAGCAGCTACCGTCAACGACGGCTCTTATGCATCTGCTGGACAGAAAGCTGGCAACCCATTCGCATAATCCCTCTGGCAGTCCATAGGATGGAAGCTTCGATAGAAGACCGCGATGCCAGACCCGATCGAACGCTTTCGCCACATCCAAGCTAACAGCTAATGCCTCACCTTGACTCTCAATGGCGAGTGACCAACGGTGCGTGAGATATACTAGAAGGTCACCCGTTGAGCGACTGTGGCGGAAGCCATACTGTTGGTCACTCAACAAACCGTGACCCTCTAGATATCGCAGGAGTTGCGTGTTAATCACTCGCTCCATAATTTTGGAGAGGAGGGAGGTGATGGCGATCGGCCTGTAATTCGATGGGTCTGATCTATCGCCCTTTTTGGGCACTGGGTGCACGTGGGCGGTCTTCCACGAAGTTGGGACTTTTTGGGTGGAGTAGGAAAGCGCGAATAGGCGCGTCAAAACAGGACACAGTTCAGGAGCACACTGCTTAAGCACCACTGCCGGAATACCGTCTGGCCCGCTCGACTTATGGACGTCCAGAGACAGCATCTCCCGCCGGACCTCCCGTTGGGTTATGCTTATCTCCGGCATAGAGTTCTCACACCGCAGGATAGTTGGCGGTGTGGCGCCTCCGTCATCCATAGTCGAGTTCGAGGCAAAGAGAGAGCCCAATAGATCCGCTTTCTCTTTGGCACTGTGGGCCAAGTTACCATCCGGCTTACGGAGTGGTGGTAGGGACGACTGGCAAAAGTTTCCCTCAGCAGCCTTGGCAAGGGACCAAAAAGCACGGCTGCCAGAAGGGTAGCTAGCGAGTCTCTTACCAATTCTGCTGACGAAATCGAATTTCGCCCTGGCAATCGCTCGCTTACAGTGCCTCGAGGCAGCATTAAGTTTCCGCTTTGCATCAGATATGTTGGGGTCTCAATCCGCCGCAGTGATGTACAGGTAGTGCGGATTGCCGGAGCGGAAGTCGGAAGGGCCCCCGATCCCCCCCTGATGCAGCGGCCGGGTCCACTCCGGTCTCCTCCTCCGGCACGACCACTACACCAAGGACTTTACACACATGTGCGGGTCAGCCTCCCAGGGCGGAGATTAGGTGATCCCTGGGTTCGGGACCCCTACTATATGCGGGCGGCCAGCGGACAGCCGTTTCACCGGGTCTCCCTAACAACCGCACCGACATGCCGCGCCTGGTCACCACCACGGCGGAATTGCACCACTGGTCCTGTGCTGCCGACACACCGCTTCCTCTTGGAGCCTGGCGACCTTACTCACCACAGGAACACGACACACCCGAGGGTAATGCCATTTAGCTGCGATCTTCTGTAAGGTGGAGGTAATGGTACCAGTCGGGCTGCTCCGAATTCGAACGGGAATTAACCGTTGTGCCCTCCCTCCCTAGTACCCAAAGTATCGTATTCATACATACATACATGTCATCACAAAACTTACATATCTCTTTCGCTTCGTCCACATTCATCAGTCTCTTCATACATGCTCGCCGGTTTCGAACTACGTTTAATCTAATTTGAAACTGATGAAACCGCGGGGCTCAGCTGGTAAAAATATAACAATATTTTTTTTCACGTTCTGTTATTTTGTTTCGAACTTTTGGAGAAATGGTTTACCTTCTGCTTATAATTTGAGAGATCTCTTAGCAGCCTTTCGCTGGCGGTACCCATTGAGAAGAGCAGGAGAGCAGACGGGTACTGATACTCTACTCCTGCTACTGGAGGAAAGGAGAGCAGACCTGGAATTGAATTAAACATATAATGAAGATCGGTTACGAAGAAGATATTTTGTTTACCAGTTTTAACAGAGCCGAATCGAGAGCCGAGAGAGGATTCAGAGACTGTACCAATGAGTTTTACATACCTATGCCTACTCCTTGGGGCAGGCGTGAAAATATAATTGTTCATACCAGCATTTTTCCAAGCGTAGTTCCAAATTGTACTAGCTGAGAAGATCTTGGCGAGAGTGATGCTAATTGGCTTCTTGATGCTCACATACAGTGGAAGATTCATGTGGTCGTGGAGGTTTTGACCAACGTAGTCATTTTCCAATACTGGTTGTATTTTTAGTCTGAAACACTTTAGGGTATACGCTTGGATACGTCGTAGCCAAGAAGCTCTACACTTGAAACGTGAAATGAATCTATTCATTGACGATAACTACGGCTTGCCTGTGAGGACACTTCGTAAAACTGTACCGTTACAGCAGGTTTTTTTTACGAAAATAAGGTTAAAATAAAAACACGTATTTGCAACTGCACCATTTTCAACGACACCATAATACTAGATGTGCCCTGCGGATTCGCCCGCGTAAATTTGACCTCATTGTTCGTTTTTCTGGACTAAAACATATCCTATTTCTTATATCCTCACGCCTTCCCACAAGGATCCCCGAAGGGATAGGCATATTTTGTACTATTTCTTATTCCAGAGATTCAATGTAAGATTACCGTTTCAATAAAGCTCTTGGTCCAACTCCCGATAGCATGAGTAATTGGGGGGTCTTCACAGCCCCTGCTGATATAATGACCTCTTTGTTTATGAATATATTATCCAGCTGTCGATGGCGCTGTAGTATGTATACAGACGAAGCTCTTTTGTCTTCGAAACGAATCTGCGGGACCATTCAAAACGTTGGGTTGCTTCTTCTTCTTTTGGCCTAATCGCCGTAAAGCAAATATAAAAAAAATACCTCTTGGTGTAACCCTTTCATAAAGTGAGTGAAAAATATTCATTACGCCATTAAGTGAAATCTCACTTCTTCCCAAAAATGCTTGTCACTTTGCCATTTCATTGAAGATGTGGTAGCGAAAGGTTTAAAACTTAACGAGCTTAACAAACTGAGCTTAGTACCTAAGATTCTTCAAGTTTCTTCACCTTCCTCTAGAAGAGTATTCGAGAATTCATAGCACGTGCTATGAAACCTGCTTTGTCTGAGAAGATATGCTGATAGACAACCTTGTCACCATATGCAGGTGTAATTCTCTGGAGTAAAATTAGGTCGAGAAAAACTTGGGTATACTCGTGAATATTCTTCTGAAGAATTACGAAGGGATTTTTAAGAAATTGTGGAAGAATCTGTGGGTATTTTGTTCGGTTGTTTGGTGTATGTAAAAAACTTACGGAAACAGCGTTGGTTTTGAGCAACACATGTAAATTCTTTCTCGTCATAGCTGGTTTTAAATAAGCATCAAAAGTTGAATGTCTCATGCCATTTTTAACGGTAGCAGTTGCTCTTCTAAATAGTATGTTGCTGCCTTCCGTCATGTTGGAGGCTTGCCTGAATGCGTTCATAAGTCCGTTGTTTCCCTCTATGAGTTTCAGTTTCATTGGTGCCTGAAATAATGCTAATAAAAGTCATGAAATACTGGTATTAACAATTTAATGTCAACCAGGAAACATTCTGATATAGAAACGACCGACTAATAAAGATACTGATGTAATTTTTGTAATGTTTTCGATCGGCGTAATATTTTATTCGGTTTGACAACGCGCAAGCAGCTGGCCCCTCGTTGCAAGCGTCCGTAGGCAGTGGTAACAGCTGCTTACCATCAAACAGATTGCTTGTTAGCCCCCTTTGTGGTATAAAACCGAATTGAATCTTTAATACATATGAAGAGACCGAAGAAAAAGTTTCGAGAGAATTCAATGCCTACCCGTGATGGATTGAATGTGGTGATATGTATGAACATTTAGATAATTGTGTACGTATTAAATCTATGTCGAATAAATTAGTACAATATCACCTTAGATCCGGGACAAAAGCCGCCTGCTGAACAGTGCTCTGAGTCAAACTCACTAAACTCAGTGCCAAATGCTTTAATAAAGTACGGCTTCAGATCTTTAAAGGTCCAATCTTTGAAGCCAAGGTCAGCCCATCTGTCGTAATCCTCTGGCAGACCGAAACCGTGTAGGAGGAAGTTGATCTGACCGGAGCCGCCTAGACCTTTGCCTCGAGGTAATATGGGTGACTGCAAAAAAGGTTTTTTACGTTGGTGTGACGGCGTGAAGATTCAATTAGTTTATGTTCTGTGCTTTTTCATACGGGAACATAAGTAATATTACTACTAAGTCTGAGGAGGGACTGGATGTGTTCTACCGCTTGTATAACGGGGAGTGTTCTGCAGAATTGTTCAACATGATGCCCACTTCCATATTCTACCATCGCACCTCTCGCCATCAACGGGGAATTCATACCCATACCCAAAGGAAAAGATTCCTACAGGGTTGGCAACGCGCGAGTGATACCCCTGTGTTGCAAGCGTCCATAGGCAGCGGTAACCGCTTACCATCAGGCGGACAGCATGCTAGTTTGCCACCCACGTGATATAAAAAAAAAGATCAGTTAGATTAATCTTCCCAGTTTCCCATGGCGCCACTTTAACAGCAAAATACATCTCAAGGTAGGAAAGGCTTAATAACCCCATCCTTCTCGGAAGGCGTGAAGAGCCAGAATAAAAATAAAACAAATATTGATTGTGGCTTAATTCTTCTAAGTCCTTCACGACTCTACATAACTTCACCTGGTCCCACAGACCGAAAGATGAGAATCTTTGCGCCTCAGCTCGCACAGACCAGTCGTCAGGTCCCTGTTGAGACGCCGTGGGCATCAGAGGTATCTTGCTGAAGTATCCCATACGATCGCCTGCTTCGATGAGCAGTACTTGTGTTTTAGGGTCCTCTGAGAGCCGAGATGCTAGAACACAGCCGGCTGTACCGGCTCCCACTGCAAGCAGTATTTCCACTACACTTAATATGATGGTGGGATTAAATTCAAAGACCTACACAGATACAAACATAAACACATCAACACGCCGAGACCCTCACCGGGAAGGGCAGGGAGATTAGAGCGCCAGTTCTCTCTAGAATTTGCATTAACATTGCTTCATTCAGACTTATGTAACTTCCTAGTTATACTAGGTATTATTAGTCCTCATGTAAGTACCTAAGCTAGGACGCCTACGCACTCTAGAACCTGGCTGGTAAGCTCCAGCTCGACTATGTGCTCAGTGAAGCATCCATGATAATAGATTTATATATGAAACATTTCTTGTGCCTGTAAGAAATATTAAAGCAACAAATTTCACTATTGTTTCTTTGATCAATATTTTAGGAAGGCTAATCCTTTCCGGTTATTTATTCAATGAGTTTTGATGAAGCCCTGGTATTACCACGGTTTTGTATCTTTTTTAATATCCACCCCTCGCGATCGAGTGCTACTCCCTACAAATTTGTTCAGTTGCATGTCCTCTTCGTCCCTCCATCTCTTGGGTCTTTCACGTCAGCGCGACACATTCTGTCTATGGTATTTGGCCCACAACTCGTCTGGCATGTATGTACCAGACGTGCCCAGCCCAGTCCTAATAACACACTTACCAATAATATAATCGTAGCGCTTCGCAGGCTTCATAACCAAACTCGAATACACATTGTAGTATTTTTCATACACCATATAAGACACGCAAGCGATTATCAAACCGAAAAGATATGAATATATAGCCATTATGGTTTAGGAAACGACATCCCGTTCATGGCGTCCCGAACAAAATTGCGCTATGTGATTTAACATTACGTAGCTAGGTATATTTTAGGCTAATTGAATTAGAACGGGGTCGCAAACCTTTCTATTTGCCAACAAATCGTATATTTTCTGGGCGATAAATTAATACAAACTGAAATAAGAGTCGTTTCAGAAATTGCCTTTCTGGAGTTATTTGAATTTGTAGAGATTTCACAAATGTTGTGTGGAAGTTCTAGGGTAAGGACGCCCTACTCCCTCTGCGGACGCCGTGAACTGTGATCTACTTAGCGTGAACTAAAAATTATGCGAATAAATGTATGCTAGATCTATGTGCTGTACAATATTTGAAATAACGAGCAGATCTTTAAAATTCCCTGGCAGCTGCTAGATATATATAACTACTTACTCTTCTACCTATTTCTTGCCTTAAATAAAAAAAACGAATTTGTCGATTTAAATGTTAATTAAAAATGTTTACAGCCTCACTGTGCAGACATAAGACGATTAACATCATTCTACTCTATGGCCAGTAAATCAATAAACTCTATTGTATTGATAAGGTACCTTTAATTAGGTCTAGACTAGACGGTATGTTCTGTTGTATATCTATAATTATAAGTACTGCTTAGAATATTGTATAATTGTAAATATATGAATATTAATTATAAATAAAAAATATTATTATAAATATTGCTTAGAATCGCGATAATCAGGAATGCTAACTCTAAGGAAAAAAAATCATGAAGACCATTTTTATAGACAATTTTAAGATCTACAACTTTGGTTTGAGCGTTTTTTTTATAAAACTTACCGTTTTCGAGAAAAATCCAAATAACTTTTGTAGCACACAGGATCAATGGGGACTTTTAAAACTTTATTTGTATCGGTAAACCCCAGCTCTCTAACAATATTTGGCTTTCTGGAATTTTAAATGTCTATATTGACCGGACGACTAGTAGTAATTCAAAGTACTGCTTAAGTTTTTTCAGAAAGGTATGTGATGTTGGTTTTGAGTAAATAACACAACAATATTATGTATTGTAACTTTATTACAACTTGCAATAATGCATACATATTACAGTAATATACTTGTTGCATTATTCACCATTTATGTATTTTCCTTAATTCTATAAGTAATGTAAAATTTGTGTTGTTAAAAAAGTTTTTTTTTAGTTTATTATTTGAGTAACACTAATGCTGTCACACTAGCAGTTAGTAGCCAGTGGCCATGATACACCTCGATTGCATTAAAACACCCTAAAACTGAAAAGAAAAACACAAAAAGAAAACAAGGCAATTCTATTTACGTTCTTCTATGTCCACTGTTCTCTTTACTCAGTAACAACAGATCAAGAATACATTTATTGTGAACAAAAGATATTTATTTTGTTTTTTTTTGTTTTCTGTCACTTCTCATGGCAATTGTTACAACTCAATATCTCCACCATCTTTGATCATCTCCCCAGTAGCAGGAACCATAACTGGTGCCTCAATTACTTGCTTCCGGCCCTTGGCGTCAATCACCTGGATGGTTTCAGGCTCCACTTCCATGTCGATATTCTCTTCAGCTTGCCTTTGTCTGAGGCCAGCAGCAGGGGATCTGAAGTAAAAGTTTTATTCATATAATTTATGTCAAAGTTACCCACGGTGGACGAGTGGTTCAAGTTTATATAATTGCTAACAACACAAATATTGCAAGTTTGAATCCTGTCAGTACCCATGAGTTTTCTGAACTTTAATACAGACATTAGTCACACTGTGCAAGCTTTGCTGTGAAGAGATCAAGATCAAATCAATCATCAAGAGGAAACCTGCTTGAGTAACTGTCCTACACACTTTTGCCAACCCTTTCAGTAAGCCTGGTAGGAAGGTGAGGAGATATATATAACTTTGTGAATTCATTTTAAACTGATGATATTGGTCTAGAAGGGTCTACTCACAAATCTGTGAAATAATAAGTAATAAGTGATCAATTTTAATTTTGAAGTTCAAAGTTTATTTCCAGTAAAATTTTGCATCAATATCAAGTAAATGGGTGATGAAAATGCGTAAACCATCTAACGAGGTTCTTAGCTATGATAAGTAAATCCCCTTGCTTACCATGCCTCATGCTAGGCCTAATAGTAACTTTGATATACAAATATTAATACTCAATTATCTACTCAATGCAGCTAACAAGACAAAGAGAAATATGTCACATGTGGTAATTCAATGCCCATTCTACAAATTGCACTATATTTTAACTGCAAACATTTGGGGGTCAAAGTTTTATCAAAATATGAATGGTGAACTTTAGTGGTGTGTTGTGTGGTATCTTATTGTATTATGAATGCATGCTTTATGTCCATACAAGCTTTGCTTTATTTAGGACTCATTTACATACTATAGGAATTGTTACCAGATTATTTCCTTATATATTGTTAAGGGGTACTCTTGACCTGGCATTTTTTCAAGACGTCCCTAATTTGGTCTAGAAACGTCCGCCAAGGTCTACCCCTTCCAACACTTTCATTCATCATAATACCGAAGAGCATGTATGAAGAGAATAATGAAAGTGGACGAAGCGAAAGAAGCATGTAAGGATCTTAGCAAGTGGAAAGAAGTGGTCTCTGCCTACCCCTACGGGAAAGAGGCGTGATTATATGTATGTATGTATATTGTTAAGATTATATTTAGTATAACAATAAAACAGGACTTACTTGATAAGTGAAATGTCTCTCTGTACTTCCCTAACATCCCGCTGCCATTCCACCTCCCGTCCCTTCCGTAATCTCTGCATGATGAAGTTGTTGGACCTCCTTTGCCTGATTTCCTCGACCTTTTTCATCGCCTCTATGGTTTTGGTCCACAACTCTCGACTGTACTTCACGGGAGCGTGACGGCGCTTCTCAAACTCGAATGATGGATCAATTGCCAATTCCTTGCCCGCTGTCTTACGGTAAGCTTTAGTCCATTTTGTTTTACGTGGGTTCTTCTTCTTCTTAAACGCTGCGTGACATTTTGATCGACAAAATCTGAAAATCTATGTTTTTGGTTAGTTTCAGACATATTCGTATTAACACTACAATTTGACAAATAAATGTGAAATGTGGTGATACCTTGCAATCGTTCCTGACGAATTGGATGCCATGGCCAGGATATATCCTGGATGAGCAGAAATAACAAGTTTCTATACGCATTTTTTACACGTGCTGCGCGTTATTTGACAGCACGTCAGAAAAGAATACGAAAATATTATTTGTTTGGTTGGTTTGTTCACTTGTCATTCTAACTGTCATGCATTTGTTGTTTTCTTTTTTAATATTTGATGACCTGGATACTAGACGTTGAGGCACATAATTTAAGAAATATTTTTGCTCTACTATGCATCCAGGCAACAAATTTCGTTCTAGTCATATCATACATTTACTATACTTGTAATACTGAACCATTTCTGTTAAAATAATAATCTAAAATCTAAAATAATCTAAAAGCTAAAATCTTATGAGTTTCTCTATAAGCGTATTGCAAACATATAAAGTTACAAGATTTTCATATTATTATTGTGGCGGCAAATAAGTACAGGTAATTTTTAGGGTTATATTTATGAATTAAATTCGTCGGTCCTATGTTTACCATTTCAGTATTATATTGCACAGTAAGGTCGAACTAAACATATTTTACAAATGCGAGCATAAATACAATATTGTTTAGTGTTTTCAGATAGCTTATGAATTATGCATACTTATTGATTGTGCTGGTTTTATGCGTATATGCCTGTAGTTGATAACTGGTTTTATTGATTTTAATGGTGTATACAGGAACTTTCTAGAATGTAAATTCTAGTGGTAGATAATATAAACTTTGTTGGATGTTAACTAGATGATTGGTCTTAATACTGTAAAAGACATGAGAGTTACAAAGGGTGAAAGGGGATTTTAGTGAAAACACATTGTGGCTTCCTCAGGATGCTCAAATGCTGTTTAAAGGTTAGGTGCAGTTGAAGAGCCGTGTAGTTCGAATTATTTATTCGAGTAGTAAAAAGTTTAAACCCGCTTCGCGAGCTTCACGGTGAAGGAAACATCGAGAGGAAACTGCATACGTCTGAGAAGCAATTCAAAGGCGTATGTATAGTCTTGCTTGAGCAACGGCGATGGACTCGCCAACTGTCACATTAGCACCTAAAATATATCTCTGGCGGAAAGCGAGTGTGTGGGTACTATCTATACACCTCTGCCTACCTCTTCAGGAGCCTTATGGGAAGGTGTGAGGATATAAAAGAAAAGCAAATTACGAGAACATCTACATCGCTATCAATGACCACATGTTTGCTCAGTTGCAAGCTTGAAAGGTAATTTACAAAAAAAATTAGCCAATTGGGTCGACGTTCAAGATCAGCATCTAAACGTGATGTAAACACAGCTATTGAGATGACAATAACGAAGGATTGATGGCAAATTGTAATGGTAATGAGATCTTGCCGGTGGTCTGTACTTTACGCCTCCTTGTGTGGTAATGATTAGAGGTGGGAAACGTAGCGAAATGCCGAATGTATTCGGCATCAATATTGTTACGGAATTACAGCGAATCGACTTTTAGTAACAGAAGAATTCTATTGTTAGCCATTATCTTACCATCAGGTGGCCAGTGTTAGAAAAAAAGGCTGCAATAAAATTATCATAATAAATAACAGCTGAACATCTCGCACGTATCCAACAGATGTTTCATTTACTAGTAATTGTAAGTATGTACCTAAGTAACTAAACACAGTCTTGGACCACAGACACAAAAAAAATACAAATAATTATTGCCGACAGGGAACGAATCGGTGTCTATTAACAGAGGGCTAACTGCTATGCATACGGCCATCCTAAGCGGTAGATCGGCTACCAACAGTGGCGAGCCGACGCAATGACATACATAATAAAATGTCACAATCGCCCTAGTGGCTGGAGGTTCTTGCTCTCGCCATTGTGCGGTTAAGCAGCAAAAGTTGACAGAACTCCGGCTGAGCAAGAAACCTGAAATAAAATGACTACCCTGTATGAATGACTAGCATTTCCTACTTAAAGTTTGTTCCAATCTCACAGAAAAACTACTGAACGAAATTAGATAAAATTAACATAGACAGATAATTTTAGCTGGATTAAAACATAGCATATTTTTTTACATACATACGTAATAGTCACGCTTCTTTCCCGTAGGGGTACGCGGAGACCACTTCTTACCACTGGCTACGATCCTTACATACTTGTTTCGCTTCGTCCACTTTCATTATTCCCTTCATACATGCTCTTCGGCTTAGGGTATTCTTGACCTGGCCTTTTTCGAAGACGTTGCTAATTTGGTCTCGAATATTTTTATGCTAGAAAAATACCTATCTTACGCAAGTGAATCTGCGGGGCACGGCCAGTACGTCGAATAGTGTTGTAGTTCGGCAACATTCACGCCCTCAGCCGGATTTCGGTGAGCCGAATGTGAATTCAATCTCTGGTAATGATGTTCGTGATTAGATTGCCCGCGACCGCATTATATCGCGTGAGGTACGTTCATACCGTTTTGTGAATATTTATTGGTGGCATTAGACCAAAATTGATTTTTAAATATTCACTGGTAACGTGTTAAGAGTTATTGCACATCATTTAGATATTTTATTTGCCGTAGGTGAGGAATGTTAACCATGTATTAGTTGCGTGATAATATGTGTGCATTTTATGAGGATAGGCCTTCGGGTATTCTTTATGGACTTTGAAAATAGTTCATAAACAACTCCGATAGTAATTTATATTAGTTTAAAAGTCATACTTACTAGTGGTACTAGTTACGTAAATGAATTGTTAATGTAAAATAAAAAAAAACCTGCTTGCCACATTGTTTTACGCATTACATCGAAGGCAGAGGAAGTATGAATTAATCATAAATGCATCTGAGACGCGTTTCCTTAAAAGAAATTGGGGCGTAACGATGTTAGATCGAATTCGTAATTAAGAGATTCGCAAAGCAACTGGCGTGATTGTAAAGACGAAGAAAGGCACGTGACGTTGGTTTGGACATAATATAGAAAGGATGACTGAAAAATATTGACGAAACGTTCTTTAACCTTTTCTCACACACATTTTCGCATTGTACGAAGATATACCGCCGTAAAAAAGCCGTGGTGGCCGAGTGGTTCGAGCAGTTGCCTGCGACGCAAAGGTCGCAAGTTCGAATCCCGACTGCACCAATGAGTTTTTCTGAACTTAAGTACAGTGATTAGACACACCAGGAGCTTTACGGTGAAGGAAAACATCGAGAGGAAACCTGCATACGTCTGAGAAGAAATTCTAAGGCGTATGTATAGTCGTGCTGGAGTAACGGCGATGAACTCGCCATCTGTCACGTTGGCACCTAATATACCTCCGGCGGAAAGTGGGTGTATGGGTATTACCTATATACCTCTGCCTACCTACTACGTGAGGATATATTATATTATATACAATGCGAAAATGTGTGTGAGAAAAGGCAGAGGAAGACCATGTTCCAACTATCTAGATCAAATCGACGACAGTGAGCATGTAGATTTGAAGAGATTGATTAATGTGGTCTGTAAGCCTAGTGAGAACTGGTGCTATACCGTCTCTGCCTTCCCCGAGAGGGTCTCAGCGTGTTGATATGTATTTAGGACGTGAAGAATGTTAGAGAAAAAGGCGTTACGACGATTCTAACAATAGTCGCAGGAAATATGGCGTATTATTGAGTCATCTGGGCCTGGGAAGGGTGATTTTGGGATATTCTGAGGGCACGTAATAATTATCGCAAAATATAAATTAATCCGAAGAATGCAGCCAAATAACCCTCACTCTTGATGATGAAGGATAATGATTTCTAAGTAGTTATCTTCATGCCTTCAAGTGTCAAACAAAGTGTAGGCAGAGGTGTTCTATTGGCTTTACTTGGTGTTATAATACTGCGGTCGGAATCTGTAGATTACTTAGTTAAACAATTTAGCCGCATGGGCTATTTATTCTAAACAAGATTGCCATTAAAATGTTTTTGCTTCTCTTGCTTTTTTTGCTGGTTCCGAACAATATCTAGTTTGATAAGATAAGATGGCTCAAGATAGTGGTTTGAGTCACTAAATATACAGCGAGATTAGTAGGTATTCTATCCCAATATAAGTGATTTGATTTAATAAAGGTTTCTTCACAACTTTTATGGGCAGTGCGCTGGCGTTTAACAAGAAAAATATATAGCGACCTCCTCTGAAGAATGCAGTTTCATACAGTTCTCACAATTGCATTTAACACATCATTCCAATTCCCGACGCGACGTATGCAAATGCATCGGTCGAGACGTGATTTTTTCGCCACGTCGTGGTGTTGCACATGCAAAAAAATCACGATGCGCTGTCAACATTGATGTACGAGGTGACATGTTGTTTGCGGCGTGCGGTGAATATGAAATGCCTTATCGATCGCCGTGAGGGCTGCGGTCAGTGGCGAAAAGTACCTTTCTTTTTTAGGGATTTTTCAATCAACGTTTCGGCCTGTTAAGCGCGTTGACACTTGGCAGAATAACAAGTTACGGGATTTTCGTTTTGGAATTTCATGCTGGGTGATCACGCTTATTTTTATAATGAGTATTTAATTATAATCAAGTCGTTGTGCTCCGCGATTTCGCCTGAGTTGAAGTGATAATTATATATAATAATAATAATGTCCTCACGCCTGCCCACAAGGGTCTCCGAAGGGGTAGGCAGAGGTGTATAGGTAGTACTCACATACCCACTCAGAAAAAATTTAGGGCAGTTGCTAAAACATGTGATAGGCCAAAATGAATGAAAGCTAATAAATAAATAAAAAAAAGAAAGGAAAAACAAAGTAGATATTTTTTTTATTTATTTTGCATAAATATCTGCTGTAACGGTAAAGTATATTTTGTTGAATCTAGCTTTTTTATTTTATATCTTCTTGTTGGTAAGGACATATAAAATAGATGAGTGAAGAAAGATTGACGAAGATAATACAAAGGGAAAATTTGCGCAAGACGAGACAGAGAAATACCACGTTCCAATTTCTTAGCACAAATCGATCGGACACAAAAGGACGGAAACGTCAAGAGTACTCGAAACCGGCGGGCATGTATGAAACGACTAATGAATAATTTTATGGTTCCATAACCAGACCATCTGACACAAATATATTGCACGTTACCTCACGGGAATATACCTTCCCAAACTTTTAAAACGCTGTTTGAAATTCTACATTTTACTATGCAGAACTTCATGAGGCTGTTGCTCGCATATTTAAAAAAAAACCAAGTGATATAAGCTGAACTTTCACGAAATGTAAATTGATTTAAATTTCCAATCGATTGAACGATTTCTCGTCACGTTCTTGTTTTTCTTCTTCTTGTGGCATCCGTTTGAACTTGTCTGACTTTGACAATTCACTCCAAAGCTCGACTTATAAAGTTCGATAGTAGGCATATTTAACCTATGTTAGGTTAGTTTACGTTAATTAGGTTATCCTCACGTCTTCTCAAAAGGGTCCGCGAATGATTAAGGGTACATTAGCACCTACATTTCGCCGGAGATATATTTAGATGCCAACGTGATCAATTGGAGAGTCAAACGTTGCTTCCCTAGCACGAATGTATACATCTTTGAATTGCTTTTCAGACATATGCAGGTTTCTTCTCAATGTTTTCCTTCACCGTAATGCTCATGTTGTGACTTATTTTGTACTTAAGTTCAGCAAGTAAAGTAAAGTCATTGGCACAGTCGGGATTCGAACTTGCGATCTTTGTGTCGCAGGCCACCACGGGCACAGTAATTTATGTATAATAAAATTATAACGATTGTTGATCAAGTAAAGTCACTGACCACACACAACACGCTAATGCGATTGATATCACGTACAGGTCGTCTAGACAATTGTTCAACTGTCCCCACACAAACCGAGGTAAATACGCCTCTTGCTTAAATACTCGTTGTTTATTAGCACATAAACAAGATGGTGGTCTAACAGCTGATTGACGTGCGTGCATGACAATTACTCGCACAGATAAATATTTATTTTACTGTATTAAACCTTCCCGAACGTGATTCAGGTGAACGACTCAGATATTGCTATTTGTCTTATACTACCTAAGAATTTATTTATAGATAACAGCAATTACAATAATTTAACCAATGAGGTTTTATCTATAGAGACGTTATACTCCTTGAATATGAAGTACAAACATGGCAAATTTTATGCTATACCTACCTATAGCTAGAATACACAACTCACACAACGGCATTAAGCACACTGTTGAGATTAAAAGAACACGAAGTATATGAATCCTAGTTGTCAGAAAGGGATAACAGCACAGCCACGTGCCAATATGTCGAGCTCTAATAGTTCTCTCTTTCGCTCTTAAACGTAACGCGCTACTTGTCTCTTTCGCGCGAGTAGCGCAGTGGCATCGTCGCAGGAGTTAATTCAGATTAAAAATTAATGTTAAATTTTCGAATTTCTGATAGTTAAAACAAATTTACATTACTTACAAATGAAAAGACACATCCTTCTTGTTTTTTTACACTCGTCCAGTATATGTTCTGCAGTTTCTAAGCACCTAAGAAGGCACTTTTCCTAAATGCTGAATAAGTGCTACGTCGTTGTCAGTCAAGCTGCGACTAAGTTGACTCAAGCCAATTAGCTTGTGTTGAGTTAGCCAAGCCGAGCGCTGTAAGACGTATCTATTCTTTTTTACATCAATGAATTTAACGTCTACCTTTTACTTTAAGTTATTAACGGTTTGAAATGAAATGACAGCGGAAACGAGTCCTTTGGAGGAGACGAGGAGAGTTTGTTTCACCGTTATTTTTTACTTTTGTTGTATATACGACTTCTCACAGGCCGCTTCAACACTTAACAATGTTTAAAGTACTTCAATCGCCCCTATGGCTCTGCTAATAACCATCTCATTACACATAGTTGGCATTGAGAGCGCAACTAAAGGCAGAATAGTACTACCACGTCGAAAGTGGCGGGTACAGGCGAGTAGCGGTCACACCTGAATCACTAAGCGCATGCTTCGCTTCCTAGTGGCCTATGATAGCCTGGTACCTAATTGGGGCGATATCATCCATCCGAGTGGCTGAAACATAATGGACCTCGTTATCTTAACTGCCATGTGTTTTCGCAGCATTGCGATAGTTTTTTTTATAGATATGCGAGCGTGAAAATCATATATTACAATTTCTGGCAACACTTATTAACATATAAATAAAAGACACTGTGATTTTTAAATAGCAATTTTGACCAAAAATATTTTATTTGTTGTGTTGCATTATAAATACCCTCTTTAGGAAACATTCGCATGCCAGTATTATGTGGCCGAAGGCGCAATTCAATCTCTATATACATTTAAACATCATATTCAATAAATAAAAAAAAAGCAAACATCACATTATGTAACTAACCGTATTCTGGCGAATCTATTATTTAATTTAATAGTTATTGGAGTTTAAGGATTTTATGGATGTCTCATGATTGTGAATGCATTATTGCCAAATACTTACTTACTTACCTACCTCTTAAACTTCGACCACATTAATTAGTCTCTTCATACATGCTGGTTTCGAGTACTCTTAGACGTTCTTCATTGTGTGTCCGATCGATTTGATCTAGGTAGTTAGAACGTGGGCTACCTCAGCCTCTTCTTTAGCATACTTTCGCATTGTATATCTGTTTTGTCAATCTTTCTTCACTCATCGTTTCTATATACCTAAAGCAATAGGGATTTGTAGAGGTCCGTATACCACAGAGGGTGCCGTTAGTTAAATAAATGATATAGCCTCCTGAGTGCTGATAAAACAAAACTGTATTTGCTTCTTTCCTCTACGTATAAAAATACCACGAAGTTTCCTGTCTGTCATGTAACTTGTAAAATATAAGCGGAAGTTCGAGATTACGGTATCCAAAAGCACTAAGTCACTGTCCCGCCGTTGCTTTGATAATCATGTTTAGTTTAAATCCTGTAATCGACACAAAGCGCAACATTAATCACTACTAAGCCTTTCACATCGCTCCCATAGCCGCATTTGAACACGCATATCCACGCACCGCATGCATAATTTATGATTGTCCATGCACCATTAACTGGTACGAGGCTACTTCACTATCCACGCCCTGCACCCTTAACATTAGACGGCCGGCTGGTCTAGTGGTGGCTGGCTGCGAAACTTGAGGTCGCGGGTTCGAGTCCTGCTGGGGACAGATATTTGTGTGATGAACACGGTATTTGTAACTATCTTGTATGTCCTCCAGGTTGCAGTAAGAGCTAAAGGCACGATGCTGACATAGTAAGCGCCTACCGGACCACAGTCAGCGTGTGTACCAGATCGTGGTGTGCGTTTACCAGGCATGTCTCATAGGTGCTCGAATCAAATAAGTTTTCAGTGGTAAGCGCTTAATACGTTGAGACAAGCGTTTATCAGGCTTTTGATTTTTTCTAATGAAGGGTTTTAACTAAACAGAGCGTGTGAATTCAAATCGATATATGAGCTACGCAAATGGTTCGACACACGTCCTATTCGAATTCCTAATTCGAATCGATTTACCTCGATTCTTAGGATCGAAACAAATGATTTTCCGAATTTAGGGCAAGCGGCAATGACCAAAGAAGTCGTTTGAAATTTAAATGTTAATCTATAGAAGCGATACTTTATGGTAGTGATACTGTTCGTCCTTTTATATGGAACAAGAAACAGAATTGTGTTCACCAGAATCAGTAATTGGACTACATATGTTTACATTAAGTTAAGTTGTATTGCGTACAATTTGGCAACAAAGGCAACTGCTATAAAGGATTGGTGCTTCGAGAGAGAAATCCTTATTTGTAGCGGAAATAAAGTGGAGAATCAATAGGGCGGTAGAGCCAATACCGTTAGGAGTAGTTATCCGCAAATACATATATTGCATTTTACTAACGAGGCGAAAGTATCTCTGATATTTTAATAACACCCACTAAAGATATGATATGTAGACGACCGTCTGGTCTAGTGGTTAGAGCTCCTGACTGCGAGACTTGAGTTCGCGGGTTCGAATCCCGCTGAGGGCAGATATTTGTGTGATGAACACGAATATTTGTACCTTAGTCTTGGATGTCCTATGTATTTAAGTATATATCTATATATATCAGTAAATATATCGTTGTCTAGTTACCATAACACAAGCTTTGCTTAATTTGGGACTAGGTCAATTTGTGTGGAATTGTCCCAGGTATTTATTATTATTATATGCTAAACATTTCATATATTAGATATGAAAAAGAACCATAGAGTGGTATGTATTTTAGCATAAGGTCGCATCTTCTCTTGCTGCGACTTATCTGTAATCCATACGTTAGTAGTTAAACTGTCATTATATGTGACGGAAGGCATTACCTCACTGACATTAGGTAAATGTGACAGTTGACGTTGTCAAAAAATTAAAAGAGGCTGAATGCAATCCATAATCGCAACAGGAGTATCAGCGTCCAATACACTATTTTAGACACTAAACTAAGACTAGTCTTTGAGGAGTATCTCGCAAACGATTTTATTTAGGTAGCGAAAAAGTTATGGTATAGTTACTTATCACCGTTTTTAGGCAGCTGAGTTAGTTTAAGTATATTTTAAACGAGTAATTAGAAGCTTCTTTAAATGTTTGTCTCTCTATACATATGGACGGTATCATGCCAAAAAACCTAGGCTACTTTATGTACATACATAATTATTTTCACGCCGAATGAATCATGGGTGAGGCAACGAGAGTAGAACCTTTTTCAGAATTACAGACGTTACGTTATTCACATGCATCTGTTCCTTTTGGTTTCGAGTAGGTACTCTTGATGTCGCCGTCTTCGCTAACACTTACACTTGTGACTAATTTTGTCGCGGGAATAAAACTTCAAGGAGTAAATTAAAAGACGGTTAAAATACGTTTTTTTTTATAAAGAACCAACATTTTCTAAGTACATATTTCTGGCTTGAGGAGCCCTGATAACCGAGCGGTTCGATTGGCCGCCTTCATCACAAAGATCCCAACTGAACTTATGTACTATATAGATTCTAATCCCAAGTAAACTTATGTACAGTGATCAGTCACACCACGTGCTTTACGGTGAAAGAAATTTAAGTACGTTTGAGACGAAATACAAAGTTGTATATACAGTCGTGCTTGAGAAACGGCGATGGACGCGCCATTTGTCACGTAAGCACCTAAAATATATCTCTAGCGATAAGTGGGTGTGTAGTTACTGCAC
Organism: Drepana falcataria; assembly: GCA_945859725.1. Taxonomy (NCBI): domain Eukaryota; kingdom Metazoa; phylum Arthropoda; class Insecta; order Lepidoptera; family Drepanidae; genus Drepana; species Drepana falcataria. The sequence goes on from OX243937.1 coordinate 770,195, forward strand.
ACCTCTGCCGGGGCAGGCAGTGGATTGTGGGAAGGCTAAAGAAGATATGCTAATATTATTATTACCTAGTGGTACAGTAAGTTAGTGGATTATTTCCGTAAGGTAGGTAAATTATTTGTATGACGGGTCACTCGTTACTGTCATGATATATTGTGGTACTAGTTAATAGTATTCAGGGAATAAATAAAGCGGCCATTAAGAGATTAAACTATTCAATTGCTGAGAGAACGGAGACAGGAGAAAGTTTGGTTTATAGGTCAACTTTGGGTGCTGGTTTGTTAATTGAAAGTGACCTAAGGTTTTATAATTGTTTGGTAACAATACGTGTTTTAGAAACTATTATTCCCTAATTGTGTTCGTGGTTTCACTTGCGTAAAGTTGTATTACATTACTATTTTTTTATGTCATTAGTCACATAACGAGCTTTACGGTGAAGGAAAACATCAAGAGGAAACCTGCATACGTTTGAGAAGCAATTCAAAGGCGTATGTATAGTCTTGCTTGAATTACGGCGATGGACATGCCATCTGTCACGTTGGCACCTAAAATACGAAGGGCGGAAAATGGGATACTACCTATACATCTCTGCCTACCCCTTCGGGGATCCTTGTGGGAAGGCGTGAGGATATAATATTTATGCTTTAACAAAACATCTTCTGCCTGTGTTTATATCCTTGCCAAATTTCATACAATTCTGATTAGTCAAACTTTCGTATTTATTGATATTATATAATGTAGTACTAGTCGAGTCGAGTCGAAACCCTCATGCAAAAACAATGGAGTATAAAACGTCAAACAAATGCTTAAAGCGATAAATTTTTGTTGATAATTTTTGCAAATAAATCTTTTGTCGGCGTGTCTATACATTTTTGTCCTTACATAGTGTTACTTATGTCGTAGGAATAAGGTTCAAATTTAGTCTTCGATGCTGAAGAGTAAACTTGGGTGTGCTTCAAATTGCACGTCAGCCTCGGGTGCTGTCGAGTTTTGACCTCTTTGCCTTAACTTTTGATTCGGAATCCGAAGGGACGTACAATCTCTGATGCTCAAGGGCTATATTTTTCTCTGAGGGTCATCATTTTTGGTAGCTGTATGCCATATCAAGCCGCATCACTGCTCAAAAAGAAACGATTGCGTAAATAAAACAATGGCTTTTTTTTACCCGACGGGCAAACAATCAAGCGGTCCGCCGCCTATGGACGCTTGCAACACCAGGATTATCACTCGCGCGTTGCCGACCCTGCAGGAATCTTTTCACACCCTTCTTGAAGAACTCCATGCTGTACTCTCCAGGGACAACCTCAACGGAGAGCTCATTCCACAGTCTGAGCGTTCGCGGAAGCTAACTCCTTTAGAACCGCGCAGTGCGAGACCTTTGTGGTTCCAAGGTATGGGGATGAATTCCCCGTTGATGGCGAAAAGTGCGGAACACTCCCCGTTATACAAGCGGTAGAACACACACAGGGAGGCAAAGTGTCTGCTCAGACTTAGTGATTCCAAGGTATCATCGACAATCCTTATTTCGACAAGGGTAGTCAAGTCATGTTTGTCGGGATTTAGGAGATCCAAGACTATGGTAAGAAATATTGTTAGAAAAATGGAGATGAAGTAACCATATCACATTGATGATTGGGATGTTCCCTCAGCCTTCCCTCTTCCTCTGCCTACCCGGACCCACCACCGGACTCACCATTGAAGGAAAGTGTGAAGATAAGTAATTTTCTACCTCATGAACTAAATGATTCTCTACGTGGATACTTTCACTGGTTTTTTTCCCGATAGAAACCTATAGGTAAAAGAAATCGTCAAGTTATTAAGCTCCAATTCATTGATACCTAAATTTCTTATTAACGGTAATAGAATTTTTATTTTATCGGTAATGTGGGACATTATTCGATAGAATCGAGAATATTAGGCACAGGTATTTCGATAATGCGCTGTGGTAAGTAGCTGGTAATGTTTTTTTTTGTGGCTTCTTTCATTGGGTCCTATCACATAGTTGAGCAACTGTTGGGATTCTAGCTTTGTGCACTTTTATAAAGCAACCTGTATGTTACTTTATTTAACTTTTCGACCCGCCTTGACACAAAAATTTTGACATACATTCTAATATACATAATTCACCTTTTTGGCTTAAACTAAACTTTATATGTTAACACGATATATGTCGATTTCAAAAGAAAGTTTCATCTATCTGTAAAATAACGGTATATAATAATATAACGGTATAATGGCGGTAACCGCTTACCATCAGGCGGACCGCATGCTTGTTTGCCACCCAAGTGGTATAAAAAAAAAAAAAAAAAAAAAAAAAAAATTCATCCTTTAATTTGGTCAGCGCACTAGGTGTGAGCAGTCACGTAGATATAAAGTGATAATTAAGCTTAGGATTTACTTATATTTTTTCTAATGATCAGGTTTATTAAAAAATTCTGAACATTAATCATCATCATCATCATCACCATCAGCCCACTCTAGTCCACTGCTGGACATAGGCCTCCCCTAATGAGCGCCATAGCGCCCTGTCTTCAGCCTGCCGCATCCAGCATCTGCCAGCAGTCCTTCGCAAATCGTCATCCCACCTGGTCGGAGGGCGTTCTACACTACGTTTGCCTAGTCGTGGTCTCCACTGAAGAACACGTTTACCCCAGCGGTTGTCGGTTCTACGCGAGATATGGCCGGCCCACTGCCACTTCAGTTTGCTAATTCTTTGAGCTATGTCGATAACTTTGGCTCTCTGTCGGATGTATTCATTGCGAATCTTATCCTTCAGAGAGACTCCGAGCATAGCTCTCTCCATAGCTCGCTGAGCGACCTTAAACTGGTGGACCAGCCCTATCGTTAGTGTCCACGTCTCAGCTCCGTAGGTCATGACGGGTAGGACGCACTGATTGAAAACTTTAGTTTTCAAGCATTGCGGTATGGATGACGCGATAAACATTAATAACGCCATGAAAATAGTGTCACTGTTTTAATGGATTGTAGGTTACCACTAATTTCAAAACGTATGAGACATGTATGAATTGATGAAAATCAAAAAATTTTTATACTGATTGATAAAAAAAATGCTATAATTAGTGTGGCAAGTAGAAGTGAATGTACATTAGAGTTGGTATCAATAAATAGATAAATAAAGACTCCAGCATTATCAAAATTCATACTTAAAGCTTAGTTTACGATCATAAAAGCTTCTTTACGTGACAGGCATTTTATAACGTGTTATAAAAGTACCTATTCATAATGTTTTATCATTAAAATATTCATTATATTGCTTACAGTATATATGCGTAATACAAAAAAAAAGATTACTTAAAAAAAAATAACACTGATTAAATTGTCCATGCTACTTACTCTTACGCGTTGGATTTCATTCTAACTTCATCCAGTTTCCTGCATAGGTTAGCGTTATGTAATCACATCTCATGATGATAATAAGTATGAATAGTTAAATCCCAATTTGGATATAATATTCTTACAGTAATATAACGTAATATGAAGAATGTTCTTAATTTGAAACTAATTCGATGTTAATATAACTTTATGTGAGTCCATATATTATATTAACGTGAAGTAATTACACATAAAAAAATATACCAAATTGAAAAAGGTAAAGTACATGATATTCAAATTTGGAACGGATTATCCTGTCAAAGCGCTTGCATCTAAAATTAAGTGCCCACGAGGCGGTATTAAAAAAATCAAAGAAAACCACAGAGCGAAGCGTCAATCTCGCAGATTTTCAGATGAAATAAAAAAAATAAATTAAAATGAAGTACATAGGTATTAGTGTCTCGTGTCTGTGGTGGCTCAGTGTGAGATTTGAACGCACGGTGCGCGCTCGCTCCCGCCACCGCCGCGACATTTCCCACAACCAATCGCGTGTCATTTTCAAAATTCAAATTTCTAACCATTTTTTTATCTATAGACTTATTTTTTTTATTCGTGAGTGAGTATTGTGACAGAATCAGTGCTGTGTTGTGTTTAAGAAAAAGTGACTTCAGTTTTTTTTAACCGTGTGGCTGTAATGTTTCATAGCTGAGTTTGGTGACAGAAAGAATGCGGGTATTTTTAGGTAAGGACCGAATTTATTTTATTGCTTTTTAAATCTTTCTATAATGTGGTTGGAAGTGTTAAAGAGAGGCGCCTTTGGAGGGATCACAACATACTAGTGATTTCTTATCAATTTTGATTTACAACGGTGGGTATTTAGTTGTAGGTATCTACCAACTAACCACAATATTTTTTTTCCCACACACCCACTTTCCGCCAGAGGTATATTAGGTGCCAACGTGACAGATGGCGAGTCCATCGCCGTTTCTCGAGCACGACTATACATACGCCTTTGAACTTCTTCTCAGACGTATGCAGGTTTCCTCTCGATGTTTCCTTCACCGTAAAGTTCACTGTACTTAAGTTCAGAAAAACTCATTGGTACAGTCGGGATTCGAACTTGCGATCTTTGTGTCGCAGGCAACTGCTCGAACCACTCGGCTACCACGGCTTATGTATATGTATTATATGTATTTATATTAGAGCCGTGGTGGCCGAGTGGTTTGAATACTCGCATGCAACACAATCATTGCATGTTCGAACGATGACTTTACCAATAAGTTATTTTTGAATTTAAGTGATATATATATACACCAAGAGATTGACGGCGAACAAAAATATTGTATGAAAACCTATATACGTACGAGATGAACTTCAAAGACATGTACCTATAGTCACACTTGAGAAACAGCGATGGACCTCAAATATATCTCCGCGTGAAAAGATGATGTTACTATATCCAACTCCTTGTAAATCTTTATATGTATGTATCATTCTGCTGTATGTCACTGAACTCCTAAACGACTCGACCGATTTGCATGAAATTTTCTGTGTGTCTTAAGGTTGATTAGAGAATGGCTTAGATTAACAATTGGATCCGATAGGTGGCGCCACTGGGTCCGTGGGTTTTATTTTCTCAACCAAGCGAAGTTGGGCGCGACAGCTAGTGTATTTGTATATTAGAATTTTCTTACGTTAGTTCTCCTTGACACATATAGATTTGTTTTAAATTGCTTAGTGTATATTAGCATACAATATATATATTATAATATATTAGCACACGTTAGCGTTTAATTTAAATTAAAGTGAGATTACCTAACGGGGTAGGCAGGGAGGGACTTGGCGTGATGATATGTATGTATGTATGTATGTATGTATGAGATTACCTTCCTCACCAGTCCTCATAGAGTGGTGTATACATGGTGTTTTAGAAAATAGGTCACGTGCTCGAATATCTCATAGGCCACAATGAGAGCAACCTAATAAAAATATGCATTTAAGTTGTATTTTTTTTATTAAGTTTCGTATAACGATAAGCTACATGTGCAATGTATATTTTTATGTCATTAATAGTTTCTAATAAAAGCTTTGGTGGCCGATCGGTTCGAGTAGTTACCTGCGACACTAAGATCGCAAGTTCGAATTCCGACTGTACCAACGAGTTTTTCTGAACTTAAGTACAGTGATTAGTCATACCACGCAGCTTTACGGTGAAGGAAAACGTACAAAACGACAGCCACGAATACTCTGCCAAGAGTGTAACGACGAAGAAGAAGAAGAAAAAGGTTTATATCTTGCTCTTAAGGATACATTTACAATACCAACTTTTCAACTTCTAGAAGACAACTGTTCTATTTGCTGAGACATCCTGTATATTGTGTGTTCATACCGCCCGGCGACGTCGTTCTACAACATTGTTTGATTATATGTGCAATTGTGTGTGACACGCAAACATTCTAGCTGCCGTTAAATATTTGCACTCGTAAACTCGTGTAGACATGAAGAAATTACTATTAAGATACTTTCACGGCTTCTGTATGCGTATGTACATACGCCTTTACGACAGTCTCCAAGTGATTAAGTATTCCACATGATTTCTTGCACAAAATTTTGCCGGAGATATATTGAACCAAGGATGGTCGAGTGGTTCAGTTTCGATTATTTAATTTTTAATTTTTTTACATATTTCATTTCTCATTTCTTTAATTTTTCATTTCTTTAATTTTTCATTTCTTTAATTTTTCATTTCTTTAATTTTTCATTTCTTTAATTTTTCATTTCTTTAATTTTTCATTTAATTAATTTTTAATTTCTCTCATTTTTCATTTATTTCATTTAATTTATTTCATTTTTCATTTAATTTATTTCATTTTTCATTTATTTCATTTTTCATTTCATTTATTTCATTTTTCATTTCATTTATTTCATTTCATTTATTTCATTTCATTTATTTCATTTCATTTATTTCATTTCATTTATTTCATTTCATTTATTTCATTTTTCATTTCATTTCATTTATTTCATTTCATTTATTTCATTTCATTTATTTCATTTCATTTATTTCATTTCATTTATTTCATTTCATTTATTTCATTTTCCATTTCATTTATTTCATTTTTCATTTATTTCATTTTTCATTTCATTTCATTTCATTTATTTCATTTTTCATTTCATTTCAAATCGTTTCGGAAACTGGCGGTCTGTACGAATATGTTCATCATTCATGAACTATCATTCTATCATTTATGGTGAAGGAAAACATCGCGAGGAAAATTGTCTGTCATCTGCTGTTGGCACCTAATATATAAATATCCGCCGAAAAGATGGCTACCCCTTCGAGGACCACGGTCGGAACGCGTGTTTCATGATATATGATAAAAATATGTATGATGAATGTGTAAGTGTAGAGAGCTAGTATTCCACTCTCGCTGCCTACCCGTGAGGGACTCGGCGTGATGATAAGTATGTATGTGTATATATTTATTATGAAACTGTTTATCCGGGGCTAAGTAGAATGCCCTGTAGAGCAGGCCGCGATAGCATCTCGGTGGACATAATAAACTGCTGGTAAATAATTGCCTTACATAAATATGCTAATATTCGCGGCCAATCTAACCAGGAACCTAGGGGACTCTATTTCAATAAAGATGTATCAGCAACTTGCACCGTAGAATACTAACCCCAATATAAGGCAGGGTTTACAGTACGACACTGTTAATCTATAGTTAATTCAATTTTAACTTGTATGAAATCAGAGATCATAATAAAAAAAATTACTGACAAATCTTTACTCAACGTGTGTTCACTAAATTATATATGTAATTCTGCTGTATGAACTTATCCAGATTAGCTTGACCGATTTCAATGTCTTGTGTGTGTTTGAGTGAGATCGTGGATGGCTTAAATTTATAGGACAACTACGGCAAAATACAAATGTCTACCTTCAGCTGGATTACAACCCGAGACCTTTCCCTTAGTAGACAACTGAACCACTAAGCTATTAGGCCGTAGATTATAAATCAAAATGTGAAACTTTAAACACGGTTAGGTTAAGTACAGGATTTGTTTGTAGAATAAATTGTTAGCAATTTTCACTAACATTAAAATATTTGTTTTGTAATTACAGCGCGTAAGACTAATACAGTATCTTCATTATTTAGATAGTCGTGTAGCTAAGCCAATACTGGGTAACTCGGTGTACATATCTTAAAATGTTACCATCTTTCCTGACCCCATTAGAAAGGGCAATCGCATGATCGGCGCAGATAAGTGCATGTTATTCTAAGGTCAAAGAAATAATGAAAACGAAGGCGCCAGCGATGTCTAGCTGTGCCCGCGACTTCGTCCACGTGGAATAGTGACTTTTGGCAGCATTTTTTGGATATATCTAAATCGGATAAGCCGTTTCTGAGATCAGCGTGCACAAGCGCATGGACAAACAGATAAACAGACAATATTCTAACAATCATGGTTTTGGGTGCTATTTGCTCTGCTATTCTCTAATCTCATATATCTTCAATGGGCAGACAGCGATGAATAACATTTTTATTATATGTATAGATGTCAGCATGTTCAAGAATTTACATTTGCAAAAAGCATTTCTTAACAGAACAGTGCACATGTTGAGAGGATGAGTAAAAAAATACTGTCAAAACAGATATGCAGTACGAATATGTGTGGAAGAGGAGGCAGAGGAAGACGCTCTAACTATCTAGATGGAATCGATCAGTTATTTGAGCATGTATGAGAGAGTCATGATTGTAGATGAAGCGAATAAGGTCAGTTAGACTAGACAGAACTGACGCACTACTCTCTCCGCTTACCCCGTAAGGGAATACGGCGTGATGATATGTATGTTAGTACAGTGAATTCATCAATTTTTTTTTATACCACATGGGTGGCAAACAAGCATGCGGTCTGTCTGATGGTAATCGGTTACCGCCGCCTATGGACGCTTGCAACTCTCAACTCGCGCGTTGCCGACCCTGCAGGAATCTTTATCATCCCCGAACTTTACAGTAAACCAAACCTTATTTGAGCTGAAAAATAAAGACAGATGATTGAGAGACGACAAACTCGCCATCTGACACCGGGTAGAACTGAACCCATGGGTAGAAACATTAATATATATTTTTTATTGATACTTTAATGTTTGTAGTAAGCCAACAGACCAGTAATTGGCTATTAAACAGCCAGGGTCTAGCATAGAGTATGGCATATGAACCTACTTATATCGTTAACGGCCGGATGGCTGATATTATCTACATTGGAAAATGTGTTTTTCTTAATTTCTTTTACCAATGACCTCTGACTACCTACTACTCTGATTAAGGCAGAGCTTTCCCTGAGTTAAGTGTAGCGTGGTCCCTCAATTCGTTTGAAATTATTGCTTCATTATTTTGAGGTTAATTTATGTATAAACTGTTTACCAAATCAGTAGATGTAATAAAGATAAAAGGGACTTTAAAGGACCTCTAAAGCCTAATCGGACTTTTACGAATTGAGTTCGTGTTCGCTTTTTAAGTTTCGTTAAGGATTTAATATTCATGAATGTATTTTTACGGGTTATACCTATTGCGTAAATGGAAATGTATATACAACATAAACGTACATACAATCTTAATATATATAAATACGTGTCACGTTGTTTGTCCGCGATGGACTCCTACTACTTCACCAATTTTAATCAAGTTTGCACACCATGTGCAGTTTGATCCAACTTAAAAGGATAGCTTACATCACAATTGGACCCGATAAGTGGCGTTCGTGTTTCAGGAAGTTTAACATTTTCACCCGGGCGAAGCTGGGCGGGACAGCTAGTGTAATATATTTCCAACTGTTCCAACTAAAACAAATAACAAATTTTATTGAAAACTCAGACGAAAATATTAGACGATTTTTTTAAATACCACTGGGATGGCAAGCAACCATGCGGTCCGCCTAAGGTGGTATGCGGTTACCGCCACCAAAGAATAATCGATACCGCTGACTTTATGTGAAGAGACTAAACTTCTAAGAGAGAGAATGTGGATGGGGATAGAACTGGCGCTCTACTCTCTCCCCGGTATATGTACGTGTACCTATGTAAGTATGAACAGGAGTAAGTAAATGTAAGGACAATTCCAAAGTACCTACTGTGTATAGGAAATTAATTCGGCTTCGTTCCTTTGAAGTTCTTTGATCAGCCGCGACGTCCATGCATTACGATTTGTTAAAGGTAAGAACGGCGTTACTTATAGCTACTGTTAACATAATAACCGGTAATTAAATAGCTCGCACACGTTCTGTCATTACTCGTTTCCTTATGACTGTGTTTGGGAATATTTAAACGGTAAAAGACGATTCACCCCTCTGGTTTGAGAATTCGATTGAAGTATTTTAATAAAGCCGTTTAAAAATTGGGCTTAGTATACGTAGCGTAACGTAACGTAACGTAACGTAACGCAACGTGGCGTGACGTGACGTGACGTGACGTGACGTTTTGTTCTCATGAATTAGAACTTGTGTTGATCTGTTGAATAATAAACATCTGTGAATAAATAAAATTTGTGTATCTGTTTGTAATATTAAAATAACCGCCATTTACTAAATACATATGGATGAATAAACGGTGCATATATGTACCAACATTTTTTACAATGTTTGTCTGTCTGTTCGTACCACCGATCTATGGAGTACTTTATTCTTTTGAAGCTTATTAATAAACCATTATAAAACGCGTACGAATATCCAAAATGTGATCTTTACGTTATTACCAATTAGTCTTGGTCGACCCAATATCGTCTCTATCTAAGAGATGTTATAACTCTACGTAACTGGGACAATTTTAATACATGGTGTTTCATAATGAATAGTACAGGATTAAAGATTTATAAAAAACATCTGAATGCGGAACAAAATATCATTGTATTTTTTTTTATTTACAATTTTAATTTGTACAAAAAATATTGAGTAGAATTTTATTGTTGTAAAATGGTCTAGAAGAAAAGATCCAGAATCTACAAATGTAATCCACGTCGCAGGTTTCGTCGATTGAACACAAAACGTAAACCACAGGCTTCGTCAGACAAAAATAAAAGTTATCAGCACATGCTTAGTCATAAAAAAAAAACTTTAAAAACAACACGTCTATGAACACAAACAGCGCGGAACATATATTGATAATGAACTAATTTTCGTTTAATTTCTCTACCAGCATATTGAATTATGTTAGCAACGGCCACCCTGTATACTATTTGAGTACCATCTATAAGCACTAGCTCACATAAGGAAGCTCTTTAAACTCTAAAAAAAACGAACTTTTAATCTCTAGGGATTATGCGGTGGGGGTCTACTGTCTAAAAAGATACATGTGCGTTTCTGATATGTTACAGCGCATTGTAATAGAGGCTATATTGCTTTGTACCAATGGGATAACTACTTGTTTTCAGAGGCCGTTGACATTATTTGTTCATGGGAATAACAACTTATAATATTATAAATATAGTGTTTCTGGGTCATTTTTGTCCTCCTACCAAGCTTCTAGTATGGTTGTTGCATCAGTGACGACTTGGTCTTGTTCAAAGATTTTTTTGCGTTATTTTATATGATTCAATTGTTTTAAGTCTAGTTACATTTAGATTAATTGGATTTTGTACTACGTTACTTTAGATACATTGAATTTGTTTAAATTAAAATTGAGTCTGATCGGTTTTCTTTTACAATATTTTTTTTCGAAAATACGTTAACATTATCTATGCCAAAATAAAAGCTTTCACTAAGCTTTGTAGATTCCTAGAGGCTTGCAAACTTTTGTTATAGGTATTTATCTTGTTGTACGTTTTTGTATAGCAAGCAACGATCTATTGCCGGGCCTACGCTGTCCCCCCCATACTTAATTGCTAATGCTGTACTATATATTGTAATATCAAATGGTTTGAATTGAATAATAATATTGTAATATCAAATGGTTTGAATAGAGTAACCGCGGAGTAACATATCGGTTCTTCTCCATGGACACGACCAACACGCACCGTGCACATTTTTCGACGTTTTATAAGTGCCCATCTAGGCCTATGTGAAATATGATATTTTGATTTTGATTGTATCAAGAATTATATATATATATATAAATATATACCTGCATTTATCAATAAAAATATTATTTTGTCTTCTGACATTTTTCTATGAGTATAAATATAATTAAAACTTTTGTTTGTAACTAAAAGTATTGAGGATAGAACCGCGGAGAATATTTTTGTTGTAAAACGAAACCACGTTCAAACATTATCTCGTTCGTGCAATGGCGCAATTTTAACGCATATATATTCTATTTTAATACGCAAACAAACGACTATCGACTGCGTAGAAAGTAACCGATTCATTTTCTATTTCGAACTACGAGACAATGCGAATCACAAGGACAGACGTACCCACTGATTTTAAGGTTATAGCTCCGATAACGTGGTGATGTTCGGACAAATTGATGTTTTAAAATAGTGAGCCGTGTTGAATGAGTGGTTCGAGTAATCTTCTGCAATACAAATTTGCAAGTTCGAATCCCGCCTATACCAACGAGGTTTTCTCAACTTAAGTACAGTGATTAGTTACACGAAGAGCTTTACGGTGAACATCGTATGTATGCTATTTTCTTGGTCAGGGTTTTCCACCCTCTTGTGTTTATAATCTTTATACGGTTGAATAGTAAAGTCTCACAGAATATCTATTTTTATTACTCTATGATTAAGGTACTAGATATTATACATATATCATCATCACACCGAGTCCCTAGCGGGGTAGGCAGAGAGAGTTGAGCACCAGTTCTCTCTAGGCTTACATATGTCTTTCGCTTCTTCCACATTTATGCTCGCCGGTTTCGATAACCTACTCTTGACGTTCCCGTTCTTGAGTGTTCAATTCGATTTTACCTCGGTAGTTGGAACGTGGACTTCCTCTGCCTCCTCTTGCACACACTTTCGCTTGGTAGATGTGTTATAATTGACATAAAATAACTATGAACTCGCTCATGCTGTTAAATAAACTCCATGTTGTGGTTTTCTCTAAAGAGTTTAAGAAAAATTAATTATTTTTTTCTCGTATTTTTTTAATACATTGTTCAGCATGATGAGGCGACGTTTAGTTGATATTACGACTAAATTATTTTCCAACAAGTATGAGAAAAATTGCCTAAAATCCACATAATTATCGTGCATATCTCATTGCTCAATGGACCCGAGATAATATTCCACACTAGATCGTATTACCACGACCCAACGTATACTTGTAAATTGAGACAGGAAGTCGGATTTCTTGTCTGTCTGTATGACCTGACAATTTTGATAACTGTCGAGTGGAATTCAGACTCGTGACTCAGTTGTGAGGCATGTATTGTGACACAGAGTCTTTCGCTAAGACTTTGTTCAGGTATTTATGCATACATAGGTATGATATGTGGACGAGGTATGTTAGTGTGGAGAGAACTGGCCCTGTACTCTCTCTGTCTACCCCGTGAGGGACTCGGCGTGATTATATAAATGAATGTATGTAGGTACATATTATCCCTTCACTGGTTTACGTATTAATAATAATAATATATCTTCACGCACACAAGTGTCTTCGAAGGGGTAGGAAGAGGTATACACAACCACTTTCCACCGGAGATATGTTTTTTGATAGCAACGTGGCTGACAGTTAAGTTCAGGAAAACGTATTGGTATAACCAGCATTCGAACTTACGTTGTGTTGCAAACCACTTGCAACACTCTAGCAACACGGTTCTTACATTAGATACGTTTATGTATGTGAAAAAGTCATTGACGGTTGAAATATTTAAAAAGTGTTTACTGCACACGACGATAGCCAATCGAAAAGCATAGAGATAATGTGATTAGGTATCTTGATACTTCTAGTACCTACGAGTATAATATGGAGATGAAACCGAATAACTTGCTCAAATTCTTAATTCTCATCACAAATGTTTTATTGAAGCGATATGTCTGTATATATTGGTCCGTAGGCCGATATAATTCTGCTGGAAACAGTTGAGAACAGTCGAGAATAGAAGAGGAAAGATGATAGACCACCTTATACGACATGATAGCTTCTTTAGAAACATCTTAGAAGGAAAGGTAGAGGGGAACAGAGGAAGACCAAGATTAACATACATAGGTCAGATCAATGAAAAGGTGTCTCTCATGACGTATAAATAGGTCAAGGAGGTTGCGCTGGACAGAAGCGAATGGAGGGGACTGCATCAGAGAGGACGAAAAGAGGTTCTGTAAGTCTGGACAGGCAATATACTATCTTTGCCAACTCCGTTGTCTACTAGTCTTTACAGAAATACTACAGACTCCTTAAGCACGATCGCAGTGCTACGTTCGATTTTCAAATACAATTAGATTGTATTTGAGAATCGAAACCATCTAGGATTCGCCACTCGCCCTAACAGAAAAAACAACATTATCGGGCTAGCAGTATAAGAGGAGTTTAGAGTACACTCAGAGTATATAAATAGAGAAGAATTACGCATACTTAAACCTGATAAAGAAGATAAAGAAGATCGAGAGTATGTTATCATTTATAGCACCAAGATCGGACCAAATTCGATTGTCAGTTTTCAATTAATTAAATTCTGCCAAAACTTTCAACAAAATTGGTGAAGTAATATCCTCACGTCTCCCCACAAGGGTCCCCGAAGGGGTAGGCAGTTTTTAGGTAGTACCCACACACCCACTTACCGACAGAGATTTTAGGTGCTAACGTGACAGATGGCGAGTCCGTGAAGTACTGAAGAATTGGTGAAGTACTCTTATGTCAGATTTGAAGCAAGGGAACTTTTTTATAAATATAGATTAATCATAAAATATAGATCTCAGATGAGTGACCTCAACTTTTAAATAACACTGACACGTCATCGTTTGATGAAATAAATTCAATTTATTATTATTGACACTCAAGTCGAGCTTTGAAGCGACGCATTTCTTTTTAACTTTTATGTGGAATCAATAAGATTAAAATATCTTTATAGCGATCATAAATACATGCACATTTAATATATCATGACTAAATTGGATTCGAACTCAGCAGGTTACCATTTACTAGCATAGTATCGCCACAGTTAATTAACAAACAGTAATACAGATGCATTTTAACAAGTTTACTTATTATACTCCATACTGTGTTACTCCACAGCTAGCACAGATCTACATCAGCAATTGTCCATTAGTTTGTGATATTAAGAAGGTTTAAATGTAGATATATTATTTCTCATATAACATGATCCTTTTCCATATAAAATTACAGCACATACATTGACATAAAATAATAATATATCCTCACAACTTCTCACATGGATAGGGTGTTTTTTACGCACGCACACTACAATTAATACACTCGGGTCATACTCCACGCATCCCGCAAAACCCTCGACTAGAAATTGGTGGGGCGCGTCTTCGAGGATGGCACTGTCTTTCTCAGGTTCTCCATTCACGCCATTTGAAGACGTGTAGTTAACACTTGATTATCTATAGATTTACTCTGTAATTTGGCGAGTCGATAAAACCAACAGTATGGGAGATTGACGCGTTTTTAACAAGACATTGGTTCATGCATTATTCATCGGGTGGGCTTGGGAAGGATGTACGCAATCACGCCTACCTTTACCATAACTGGCATAATTTTTGTTAGGGTTGGCAAACAAATACATTTAACAGGAAAATATATAACAATACATACTTATTGAACTTTCACATCAAACTACCTAAATCAAATCGATCGGACACTCAAGAATGGACGTTAGGAGTACTCGAAACCGGCGAACTTGTACGAAGAGACTGACGAATGTGGATGAAGCGAAGGTATGTAACTTTAGAGAGAACTGGCGCTCGACTCTCTCTAACTACCTCGTGAGGGACTCGGCGTGATGATATATATGATATACCATATTTTTTATTCATAAAATACGCTTAAATAAATATGTTTTTCCTTTTCCGTTCATACGTACACTTAAATTTGCTAAATGTTGTAATGATATTAGAGTGAACTGGCGCTCTATACTCTGTGTCTACCCCGATAGGGACTCGGCGTGATGATATGATGATGTAATGATTTTCTATAATTATATTGCACGTTTTACGTATTCATCTGCAAATTTAAGATTATGATAGCAAGTTTATTTAAATAAAATTTTGTGACTTACGTGGCCACGAGCTCCACAGTGAAGGAAACATTGTTAGGAAACCTGCATACTTCATTCAAAGACGCACCTATTGGGTCCAACTGTGAATCTAGACCATTCTCGAATCCCCTTGAACAAAAACAAAGAAATTCATAAAAATCGGTCCAGCCTTACACACAAGAAATATACATAAGGGATAAAAATAATTCATATCGTACATTAGAATAAAATCCAAAAGCTAATCTGACTCGACTACAAAGCTACGCAAGCGAATCTCAAACTTACATCACATTTCAAGATCATAATTATTTTGTGTTAAGCACCCCGATAAGGACTAGGGTGGCAATAAAATCCGGTTGCCAATAGTAAAAATAAGAAGACATGCTGGTGTTTAAGCCTTACATGAAACGGTTCCACACCCGGTTTTATGAGTCTAGTGACGTGTTTGATAGGTCGCTTTTACGATTGGCTGTCCTCTCAGTAATGGGTGTTGGTTGAACTGGATTGCTAAGGTCTAGAACACCGTTGCGGGCTGACAAGTTTTGCTGCATTTCGCCGCCCGAAGAATTGAAGATGCTGGGACTGTCAGATATTTTCATAGCGTTCAAGAATACGAAAGTGTATGTACTTGCGGAGATGTTTTCAGATGCCAGATTGATGGACCAGATCCACAAGCTGGCAGTCTAAACATACATCCACGTCTATTCATCATATGAGACAAGACGGTAGGTATGTGTACAATTTGATTCCCTAATTTAAAACTTTGAACCTGAACCGATACTCGAGAACGTAATATTAAAAGCTGCAATTCACCGCATTGTCATGGCAGTGATGCCTGTGTAAGCTATAGTGGGTGTCGACCTTAATTCTGTAACAAATGATATTGTTCGTTTTAGTGATCGTTTTACGGTTATCGGCTATTATTCCGCGTGTATGAGTTGTATTATTTATGAATGAGTGTAATTTCAATAGGTGTGTCCAGATCGAGGCACATACCGAATTTTATTTCATTTACATCGATCAAATCAGTTAAGGATGGAAACATCGTATTTGAAAGCGGAGAGGTTGTATGAACGGATGAATTGAATTCATCCGTTGATGAATTTGGATGAAGCCAAATAGGTCTGTTAGTATAGAGAGAACTGGTGGTCATCCTGAAGGTCGTCATATCAGTTTATGTCTAGTCTGAAAGAACTTTTATCTTATTTAATAAGTGTGCCGCGTGGCTTCACCAGCATAGACTTTAATACCAATGGTTTTTTTACATATCATCACGCTGAGTCCCTACTGGGGTAGGCATAGCGAGCGGGGCGTCAGTTCCCTGTAGACTTACATTTTGTCCACATTCATCAGACCCTTCAAACATGCACGCCGGTTTCGAGTAGGTACTCTAGAGGTTCCCGTCCTTGTGTGTCCAATCGATTTGATCTAGGTAGTTGAAACGTGGTCTTCCTCTGCCTCTTCTTGCACAACCTTTCGTTTGGTTTGGACATAGATTAATGGAAGGAATTGCATCAGAGACGCTGAAAAGAGTCCAGCTCTTAAATATAATATGGTAATATGCCGATGTGTTCAAATTGTGTATCAAAACAAATTACGCATATAAAAATATAACCACACAGCCTATTTTGAAAGTCGGTTCAAGCTCGTTGCTTTAGCCATGTTAGTACAATTACGTTCTGATAAAATGATTCTCTGAGAAACTAGTTACATGCTTATACATCTGAATATTTAATTGCATATAAGTTATTTTTTTTATGTAACCGATATCTCTGTGTGATAAGGTTTTATTACATATTCATTTAACTTGATTAAGTTTATTGCTATCAGATGGAAATAGAAATTGTTGATCGTCAAATGCAGTCGTTTGACAGTTATGCATCGGTGTCGTGATAATCAAATAATACAGGTTGAGGCCATCACTTATTTGATTATTTTAGATCATAAATTGATACTTATGTAAAACCTGTAACATTACTGGTTTTGACGTTTAAGATATTAAAAATATGATGATGTTACTCATTCCCTATCAATAATGTATAATTTTCAATTGTTAATAATAAAAAAATGGTGAGCAACAGTAACAGTAGATTGATGATAAGTGGCTACCATCCTTACTAATATTATAAATGTGAATGTAAGTTTGTTTGTTACGCTTTCACGTAAAAACTACATAACCGATTATCATGAAAGTTTGTACACATATTACTGGAGGTATAAGAAGTAACATAGGATACTTTTTTTTGAAAAAAAAAAACATTTTTACCACTGAAAAAAAGCCGGTTTACTGATATTTTTTATGGTGATGGCTTATACCCAGGATTAAGACATAGGCTACATTTGAATCCCGAAAGATTGAAAGCCCTAATATTATAAAGGCGAAAATATGTATGTTGCTCTTTCCACGCGGGCGAAGCCGCGGGCATAAGCTAGTTGCCTATAAGCGTTACCATTACCAAATTCAATATTCTCTTGTTATAGAATGTATACCTGGTGGAGTTATTCTGCTTAGAGCATTCAGAACGAATGGAACTAGCTTCCCCGAGCTTAAAGCCATTGAGTAGGTCAGTAGTAGGCCACTGAGGAGTTTGGAAATTTTTCTTATCATCTGTCACACAGGGACACAATTTCCAGGAGCGCCATTTGATTGCGATGTTCTGTACGCAGGAGGCATTCGAGCTACTCCAATTCTGGACGACAGTATTCGTTGTGGATGGTTTTGTGGTATTCCTTACCGATATTCTAGAGTTAGTTATGAGTCTAACTAACCACACTCTACTTGTCAGCGATTGTAAACTTAACTGAATAGTTACGATTTTATTAGTTTTACTAATGGATCGCCATTAGTAAAACTTATAAAATCGTTATTATGCAGTACACCTTATAACCTCCTCCTTTTTCGAAGTCAGTTAAAAAACTAGACATCCACCAAAACTAACCATCTCCTACATTATAAAATAACAAAAATATAGGAAACGAATGGTGAAAACAGTACATACTTCCTCACTATAATTATTTTATGACGTTGGTTTGACAGCGTCAATTGCGTCAACACGTGAAACGAAAAAGAACTTTTTGTTAATACTTAATTAGACATGTGATGTTAACACGCCGCAACAGAAAGTGTGATTGACTAACAAAATGGATGTCGTAAAGCTAACGAGTTTTCACGTTTTCTTTTGGAAATTGAGTTTTATGGGTTCCAAGTCTGTCTGCGTTGATTATTAACTACTAGGCTTTAATTATGAGGAATGTTTATTAAGCTTCGGTGTTAAATTTGCTTGGCGAGGTTAAAAGTCCATGAACAATAATGAAACAGAGCCTGCAACCTTTGTAAAGTTCAAGAAAGTAACGTGAAGAATACGTTTTGGTATGAAGATTTACAACTATGACGCGTTTTTGACAAGCAAAACAGAGAAACAACAATAATTTATTGAACGTAACATATTACTGTTATAACCGTTACCACCGTTTCCAAGAATGGAAACGTGACAGGTGGCGAGTCCGTCGCCGTTATTGAAGCGCGACTATACATACGCTTTTGAATTTCTTCTCAAACGCATGCAGGTTTCCTCTCGATGTTTTCCTTCACCGTAAAACTCGTGGAGTGACTAATCAGAAATTATTTATAAGTTAGTTTATTCTGTTATTATATAATAAGTTTCTGCAATTAGTTTACGTATTATGGTAGCCTGTTCCAATTGCCTTAAGTTTTCATTTATTTACGTAAACAATGCACTGAGTCACAAGACGTTTAACATGAACTATCACAGGATAGGTAACTGCGTTTGGTATTACTACATTTGAAATTTCGCCACTTCGCAACACCAGCTGTCATTGTCGTATCTACCGAATAAGTACGGACTGGCCGACGGCTTCCAGAATGGATCACTTTCGCAAATCTTGTTCTACAAATATTATCATAAATATAAGTGTCACAATCATTTGAATGTCCACCCTAATCCTTTACAACAGGGGTAATATTTGAATATCAACAATCTGGACAAGTTGCTTTGCTCACTTTATGTGTCTTCAACTCAAGCCATGAGCAATTTTGAACCTCCTGTCAAATGCATATAAGGCTTAACCGAAATTATCGTGAACCAACTGAAACAGAATACGAACTTTGCCTTATGTCGCGGACATAATATATATGACAATTGTATTTATACATTTGAAAAATTGATGACGGACTAAGCAGGACTTATAGGCTAGTTAAAGTTGTGTCGTCTTGAAATATGATATACTAGCGACCCGCCCCGGCTTCGCTCGGGTTCATACGCTGTTTTGTTATATCTCAAATGGATTAGGAATCAATAAGTAGCATCATATTTCAACCAATTTACACAAAATCTGAACAAATTATACACTTGACTTGGGTACTATTCTTTCTTTGGGTGAAAATTGCCTGGATAGATTTGTTTAGTAATTTTTTGAGTCTATCGCGCGGAGTTCGTTTTGCTTTATCATATGTAGTGATACACTAGTCAAATAAACGTGCGGGAGTTTTTTTATTTGGAATGTTATCTTGAACCCGGGGTTGCATATTCTTCTGTATGCAACCCCGCTTGGTGCGATGGCTTCTTTTTGGGGTATAGGAAGCGTATAAAACCCAGATCACTCCAGTATCTGTTGATTGATAACGCTATAATAAACATTATAAAGATTGCTTTTCAATTTTCTTATTTTATCAAAAGTCTAGTTTCTTATTATCAATATAATTTATTATTTGTATAATTTACAATCAAAATACAATAGAAAGAAGAAGAAAGTTAAGGAAATTTACATAATTAAAACATTTACATAATGTTTTGTCTATTAAGAAATAGATTAAATAGATTTTTGAGGGAGTTGAGCGTCTTTTCTTACATTTATGTCTTTGTCAAGTCATATTGACTTTGATTATGCAACTATTTACTTTAAAAACTAAATTTTGTTTTCAATAATTCGTGAGTATATTAAATAAAAAAAACGATTAACCATAAATAAAAAAAAATAATAAGATTAATTTATGTATAGTCTTTCGGAATGACAGGATATTTATATTCCGATAGTCTATACATAAATTAAAGTCTGATTATAATTTGAGGTGCAAAATTCTTAGAACACAATTATTTAGTAATCAGTGGGAGTAGACATATGATGCAAAATGCGGCGCCACTTGATCTGTACCCTTGGAGCAAACAGCGGCGTGTATAACATATTAAGCTCTATTTAAACGTAAAATAAATCATAATATCATGTTGACAACCCTGAGTAAAGTATTAAACGCGTCGTCGCCCATTATCACGGCATAATTGCAGACGTGGATAAGGACATGTTTGCACACAAAGCGATCAGCGATTCACTGTAAAACTGCATACAAGAGCAGTGGGAGCGGCGGCGATCACGCGTGGAATTATGACGTGGTCGTGCTGGACCTGATGTTTTTGAAAAGGTACAAGTTATATTTTCCTCTGATGAGTTAGGTATGTGTACCTAATGGTAGTGGCATATACCTAATAGCTGTGTTAGACGGGCACTGTCATTTTTCGCGGAAAAATATTTCCCAATGAGTGTGGACGATAGAGGTATGTAAGCTAAAGAGAACTGGCGCTATATCCTCTCTGCCTACCCAGCTGGGCACTCGGCGTGATGATATGTATGTATATAGCATTACTCTACAACCAATAGGAGCAGAGCATCAATGAAAAATGTTGCAGAAACAGGTATTTTTTTCCCCTTGAAAGCTTCCGTTGCATGCGCTGCCTTAAGCGGTTAAACCAACAATTGTGCGCAGTTTATTAACGGATTTATACAGTACGGAATTTAAATATACTACCCACATGATTGTCCACAACTTACTTAATAATAAAGAAACAAAATGCTTGCTGATATGGTTGGCAGAACGTGCACAGAAGAAAAATAAAAAATAATAGATTGTTACTAAACAACAATAAAATATAAATTATAGGTACATGTGTATTTATAGAGATTTTACGTTTATTTTTATATACAATTAAATAATACTCGAGTGACTGCCGTGTATAGCTGGTATCAGATATAAAGCGCCGGTCCCGCTTGGATCCAGACCGCAGCCTTAGGTGCCCCAGTAATTGCAAGCCTATGGCATAACGCCGCACCGAATTGGAGGCTACGGCCCGACAGTTTGTTTTCCCGTTCACAGATACGTGCCGATAAGGTATGCGATACAAACCGGTCAGGTTTAAAGTGCGAGAGTAATTTGAATTATGCTGCGTCAAAAAGTTCAGTTAATTTGGCATGGTCTTGTATAGAATATAAAAATACTCGCAAAATTGTTTCTTTTTTCATTTTCTAACGAAGGGTTAGGTGCAATAATATCATCTTTATTTAGTTCTTAAATAGCATTATTGCCACTCTCACAGGCACGATATTTTTTTAAGACATTTTGCAAATGAGCGAAAGAGATAAGTACGTCTAGAGAGAACTGGCGCTCTATACTCCCTGCCTACCCCGTTAGGGACTTGGCGTGATGATATGTATGTGTGTATTTTTAAAATGCCTACGATGTTCCCTTCCATTGTAAAGGCGGTCTGATAAATGTGCTTGAGTTATAAAAATTCATCGAGGTCACTTCAGGTTCAAATAACCTGAAGTGTTGATCTTGCAGAGTTTCTTGAGAGAGCTATTTGACACGTCACGACTCCCTGACTAAATTGTAGATTATTGAAAAGAGGTAATCTGAAGCTCCGGAGGGTAGAAATTCCTATTTATAGGTATGCAATACGAAGTTCTTCGAGCCGTCCTTAAGATTTAAGCTATCCGAATTTACTAACGAAATAGACATTTAATTATTGCATTTCTTTCTGTACACATAAAGTAAAAATCTGACTTAAGTTACCAATTAATTGATCTATACCTGTGGCAAATGAATGAAGTTACTTCGGGGACGCCAATATGAGTCTTACTCTCCAACTGATGATAACCTTACAGTAAACTAAGAAATATATAAATCATATCTATTTTTTTAACTTCTAGAAGTGGCTTTAGGACATATCCATATTAAGCTTGAGTAGAAATAAATACGTTACGCAGAGTATACAAACAGTGCATACACAATGTAGAAAATTTGTAAACTGGCCAATTAATATGGACCTTTGATCAATGTTGATTATTCATGAAATACTTCTATGATTGCTAATACTAGGAGGGGTGAGGTAGGTCTTCTAAATCTGGTCCAATATGAAAGCAATAAAGACGCTGGCACAGTCCCAAATGATCTCGTGAAACCACAATAACACAAAAAATATCAAACAATTTAATCTCTAAATATTCCGATCTGATTCGATATGAGCTCTATTAATATAGTCATTGCTGAATTCTAGGAAATGCTCAGGAATAATGACATGGGTTGGCAAAACTTTGGGATATTTCTCGCGCTAAAATATATTATTCGATTTGCGAGGGACTGTCGCGAACTCAGGCGGCGTCAGATTGAAATGAAATACATGGTATAATATCGGTTTATATCCCTATGCGTTTAAATATCTTAATTATAACACACTAGCAGACCCGACCACGCGTTGCTGTGGCTAAGGTTTTTATTATTATTACATTTTAAATCAATATCATGCCAAAAATAATATTTTGACCAAGTAGCATACCTATGGAAGCAATAGTTCAAAAACTTTTTTGTTAACGCCCCCGCGTTCCACCTTATATAACCTTATTAAAGACATGCTCTGCGACGCGTGTCTGTCGTGATAAACTCAAAGAAATAAAATCCAAAAAGTTGTGAATGGATTTTACAGAAATTAATCACCAATAGCCAGATTGAATCATGAGAAATCTTTGAGCTTATAATTTGATAAGGTTTTGTGTAAATTGGTTGAAATATCACGATACTTGTTGACAACTTCAACCCAACTGGAAGCTTTAATCAAAATGGTACCTTATTCTCTTAGAAATATGTCTACATACATCGTACATATTGTGTGTATGTGAGATGAACGTTAGTTCTACGTTCGATTCTCACTGCTCTTACAGACTTACAGAGCGCTTTCCCTTCATCCACATTCATCGCATATCTACGATTAAAAGCTTCAAATACTCGTGTTCATGGTACAAGTATCCTCCTTTAAGGTGGAATCTAACCCACGACCTGTAACTTCACTGCCACGAGTTCCGACCAACTGTCACTTATTACCCAAAATAGTTAATTTATTCATATATAATTCAATGTAGATGGCGCAAGAATTCGTGTCGATGGGCTCATTTTGGAAAATCGGTAGCATTCAATAGATGTTTCAAAGAAGTAATATCTTACCAACTGATCATGGTATTCCAATTTTCGTTTACAGACGGCAAAAATTTTGTAACCGAAATATTTGGCCATTAATAACATCAAAGCAATGGGTGTAGAGATGTCCAAAATTATGTTGAAATGTGAACTTCTTCAATATCTTGGTCTGACTGAATTTTAATATTCGACTCTTGTCACGTAGGTATTTGAGTTTGTATACATTTGAGTACATGCTTTTGATATCACGCCGAGTCATTCACGGAGTTTTCTAGACTAGCAGACCTGTTTTATACTCTTATGGTCATTAAAACCAATAGATAGAGGACACCCGAAATTTAAGCTTCCATTTTTCCAAGCTAATCCAAGCGTTCATGAGGACGCTTTGATTGCCTTTGTTTATGCTGTAATATGCTAATGTGTAATATGTAATATGCTAATGTGTAATATGTAATATGCTAATGTGTAATATGTAATATGCTGTATAACTCCATACTGTATTTACTCTTTACGGAATATCTAACTAGGAGTTCAATCCACAGCCTGAGCGTTTTCGGAAGACTCCTTTGAAATTTAAAGTCTAGAAGTATACAAAATTGCTAGTATATTTCCTAGACATTCTCCCGCGGCATGGACATAGACGTAAAATAGAACTTTCTTTAACCTCAGATGGGGAACAGCATTGGCATCGACGGCGTCAGGAATATTTTTTTATTTATGTCACACCAATCGAGACAAATTGGACTAGTATAAATAGTGCCCCTGTTGCGTATTATTTATGTTTCAACAACTAGAGAATATATATAACTATAACTACTTCTTCTAGAGGTCAGAACTACCATGCGTTAATCCATGGGAAAAAGGGCAATTTGGATGCAAATGGATGTATCTGTCGTTTGGACTTACTTTATGTGGATCTCTACTAGAGCTGGTGCTATGTAGTTTATTAGTCCGCGTGATTGGTTACTTATGACAGCGCGGGTGGCGGCCGCGAGGCCGTTTGTAAACACATTAATAAGATTTGCTTTATAAATAATTTGTGTCGTTTACCTTCGCTTTTAATGAGGCTATTTCTCATAGGAACTTGTTTAGTATTGTTTTCTTTTTCAATAAATGTTTACATACATATCCTCACGCCGAGTCCCTAACGGGGAAGGCAGTGAGTGTAGAGTGCCAGTTTCGGCTACATTCATCAGTCTCTTCATACTTGCTCGCCAGTTTCGAGCACTTGTTTCCATTGTCGAGTGTCTGATTTTTGTTATTCTTTATTTCATTTTGCCGTGGCCGTGGTGGCCGAATGGATCGAGCAGTTGCCTACGAAACAAAGATCGCAAGTTCGAATCCCGACTGTACCACTGAGTTTTTCCGAACTTAAGTACAGTGATTAGTCACACCACGAGCTTTACGGTGAAGGAAAACATCGAGAGGAAACCTGCATACGTCTGAGAAGAAATTCAAAGGCGTATGTGTAGTCGTGCTCGAGTAACGGCAATGGACTCGCCATCTGTCACGTTAGCACCTAATATACCTCTGGCGGAAAGTGGGTGTGTGGGTATTACCTATACACCTCTGCCTACCCCTTCGGGGACCCTTGTGGGAAGGCGTGAGGATTTTTATATTATTATTTATTTATTTCATTTTATTTATTAAAGGAACATACAATTTCTAATCCTACAAAAAATATGCGATAATGCTTGCAGTATTATATATATATTGTATGACCCCGGACTCTGGAGATTATGTAAATCTCCAGAGTCCGTGACCGTTGGCGAGACCGTCTCGTTTCTCAAGCGCGATTATACTTTGAATTTCTTTTCAAGTGTACGCCGGTTTCCGCTCGAAGTTTTCCTTCAACGTATAGCTCGTAGTGTAATTAATTAACATGCTTAAGTACAGAAAAAACTCTTTCGTACAGTCGGGATTGAAACTTGCAATCTTTGTGTGGTAGAAAAGAACTTGAACCACTCTTCCATACACCCACTTACCGCCGGATATATACTTTAGGTGCCAACGGGACAGATGGAGAGTCCATCGCCGTCAAGCACGCCTATACGCCTTTGAATTTCTTCATAAACGTATGCAGGTTTCCTGACGATGTTTTCCTTAATCGTAAAGATCGTGGTGTGGCTAATCACTCTGCTTAAGATAAATTAAAAACCGTGTTTATGATATTAATATGATCAGCAGACATACCTACCTATAACATAGCAAACTTCCATAATGTCTATAATTGAATCAAAAATATACATTTGTCATACTTAAAAGATATAAACTAATATAAATTTTAATCAATGTTTTTATAGCATCATTATATGAAGAATGTATTTGATATTGTTATTTATCACTTCTAAGCTGTAATCGTCGCGCATTTGCAAACTGTAATCGGATTTGAATAGTTATGAATTGTATATTTAAAGATTATTCAATAATATTAATGTTTTGTGTCGTATGTTTGGATTTTGAGAAATAACTTTGGTTTGAACTTGCAAATATTCTATATTATTTTACCATACATTATTATCATGCCGAGACCCTCACGAGCTAGACAGACACAGTAAAACCCTGGTTCTCTCTAGACTTACTGAAATCTTCATCCACATTCATCAATCTCTTCATATATGATCGCCGGTTTTAAGTTCTCTTAGCGTTCCCATCCTCGAGTTTTCGATCGATTTGATCTAGGTAGGAACGTGGTCTTCCTCTACCTCTTCTTGAATTGTATATGTTCCGTAAATCTGTCTTCATTCATCCTTTCTATGTGTCCAAATCAAATTAACATACCTTTCTTCATCTTTAAAAACACACCTTGGATCTCGCCAGTTGCTTTACGAATCTCTTCATTTAATAAATTATTATTATTTGATTAATAATAAGGAAATTAACATTTTTTATCGGTAATTGGTGACATCTTGCACCATCATCATCTTATTCATCTTTCTGTAATGATCCATACTAAATTTGTAGTAAGTCTAAACTTTGTAATTAGCACCAACGTGTAGGTATTACATTAATGTAGGTATTATATCGTAGGGCTATGTCTGAAATAAAATGTATTTATAATTATTATTATTACCTTTAGTTCTAAATTTAAAATGTATTATTTCTTTTCTTTTGTCACGTGGGAGTGCGGATAGTACAGATAGAACAAACTACGGTTAACCAACCAAATAAATACAGCATTCACTGATAATATGAAATATGGAATAGATAGGCTCGCATCCGGCGGATATGCATGGATGTAGTAATCTATGAACGTGTAGGAAGTGAAAAGATACCTTAGTCTCTTCCATACCTATCTATAACTGTTCGCGTCACCCAAATAGCCTGTGTGAACGAGAAAAGTAACTTGACAAACTCATATTTCACTCGTACTTGAATTCCTAAATATGCATCCCGAGGGTCTGTTTGCAGATGAATTAATGACTGGAGTCTGTATGTTTAGAGTAAGACAAGTAGACGTATTAACTTTTCCTAGTTAGTTAAAGTGGCTTGTAGCCGCGCTAATTAGGGTTAATGAGTACGTAATAAATAAATAATGTAATATAACATACATAATTATCATTATGACAAGTCCCTCGCGGGGTAGGCAGGGAGATTATAAATGGTATACTCTTTATATTTTAATTTCACGCACAGTATTCAGTTGTGGTTGTTGAAACTTGTTTAACAGCGAGTGAAGACGTCACGTGTTTAAACAAACCGACGGAAGGAATATTGTAATGTCAAAAATATACACCAAATTAATCAACTTCCCTTTAAGGTTTTCCCTTGGGGAACCTACAGCATGGGGTTCTTCAAGGATGGTGTGATCGCGGGAATAATATCCCTGCGAAGGTAACCTTACCGGTACTTACATACTAGTATATTATTTTGTGGTATTAAAAAAAGGAAGAAATTTATTCCGGTCCCCTTATCAATTCTGTAAACTCTGGTTGGGACTTCTCCACACTATGTATAATAGTGCGTTCAATCCGTGCGATTATTCAGGCAAACTATCGAGCTGTAATCGCTCATATGTGAAGAGAGCTTTATATGGGTACATAACGTACAAAAACACATTATGAAATCCAATTACGGCCAAGCTAAGCGTAGGATTGTTTTGGTTTTAATACTGGTTGCAAGGAAATGTACATTTTCTTCATTGGCAGTGCTCGTTGCTAAGTCGCTCGACGTCATTAGGCTTTAAGAGAGTATAGGATTCAGGCGCTGAATGGTTTGTCCAAGCAATTTCGTAGTAGCAATATTTTTTTTTATGCCACAAAGATGGCATGCAAATATGCGGTCCGCCTGACCGTGAACGGTTTACCATCATAAATTTATTTATTTTATTGTTAGGTTTATTGTTATTTTATTTATGTATTAGGCACCCTCTAAGCAAATGGGACAGTTTTTCATATATATATATGATAAGGCACAAGAAAGGTGGCAAATAATTAAATATTTGCTTATGTTCAGAAAAACTCATTGGTACAGTCGGCATTCGAACTTGCAATCTTCCTGTTGCAGGCAACTGCTCGAAGCACTCAGCTACCACGGCTCTTATCAATATAAATTCTAATAATCTCTATAAATACATACATACATATCATCACTCCAAGTCCCCCGTGGGGTAGACCGGGAGAGTAGACTGCCAATTCTCGCTAGAATGAAAGACTTTTTATTAAAGTACTCCGTACATTATGATAATTATATGGACCAAGTTTCAACACCATCAAATATGTACCTTCTTATTATGTGTTACAAAGTTAATTCCTACTAAATTAATATAATTTAAAGGTATTACATAACTTTTATTAATTACGGAACGCATAGAAAATTACCATGAAATTCTAATTAAATGGTAATTTTATTCATACAAGATGCATAGTAAAGACATTTAAAGTTTGTAAGCGTTTGACCTAAACTGGAATGCTTTAATTGTATTAATTAACATATTGGTCGGATGTGTAGTCCTTAACGTGAGATTTGCAGTTAGTAATTGACAGCAAGGATTTACACGTGTGTGTCTACATGGTTTGCAGTTGTCGTTATTATGTGAGGACTAAGTGACTCCTTACTTCATGATACTTGGAACGCGGCGATTGACGTATAGTCTTTTGCTCTAAGCATAAAAATGTTGTTAAGAGTTAATACATGTTAGTGCTATATATATAGAAGGCCGAGGCTCACCACCATCTTTTTAAAGAGGTCTCGCGCCGTCTAGTCGAGACCTCTCGTGACAGGCGGGCTGGAACATATCTCGCTCAGAGAATTAGCATTGCTATCCAGCATGGCAATGCTGCTAGTCTTCTTGGCATGTTGCCTCGGGATACCGATTTGGGACAAATATTTTATCTGTAAGTAGTTATTTTAAGTAGTTAGTTTCAACTGTTCTTTGTAAATATTGTTAATTGTTGTTAATAAAGAAAATAAAATTTATATATAGAGTTAGATCTGTTAATACATAATATATGCGAATATTTTTGGGAAAAGAGACTCTTCTCTCCAAGGTGATAGACTTGGTGTTGCAAGCGTCCATACGCGGTGGTAACCACTTACTATCAGGCGGAACGCGAAAGTAAGTACTCTGACTTAATATACGGTAACAATCTTGATATGAATGAAGCGATGAAGAAAAATATTACATACCTATTCACGGAATTTCACTGAAGTATGTGACGGGGTGGTTGAGCGTCGGTGATAATCTCGCCATATGTCACGTTGGCACCAAAATGTAACTCCTGCATGAGGGGGGCATAATAACAGCTCTGCCTAATTAGGGATGGCGATTGTAATACGATACTTAACCCTCGACATATTACCTAGTGGTCAGGGCTCCTGACTGCGCAACTTGAGGTTGAGGGCAGATATTTATGTAGGTAATGAACTGTAAAATGAGTATTTGTACCTTCGTCTTGGATCTTCTATGTATGTTTCTATATATATAAGTAAATATGTCGTCTAGTTACCATAACACAAGCTTTGCTTTATTTGGGGCTATGTCAATTTGTGTGGAATTGTCCCGAGGTATTTATTTATTTATTTATTACTCGTGATAGCTGGTGGTGCTCACCATCGGAATGGAAAAGTCAAACTGAGTTTTCCAACTCTCTTTTTGAACCCAGTTCAGTCAAGTTTGTTTCAAAACTTTCTTCATACAAACTTGGTGCCTTATAAAATTCCAAAGTTACAATCGCTACATTGTTACACGAATAAAGATAAGAGAATGCTTAGCACTTGAGGTTGAGGCGAAGTTAACTCCCCCATTAAGTACAACAGTTTACTGTGTTGTGTACAGTTAATGTGACCTGCTCGTTAGCCAGACGCCAAGGTCTGCTTAGCTTGGACGGTGATGCTACTCATGTCAACACTTTTGACATTCAAACAAATCTATTAATGCAATTAGGATAGTACATAATCGAATTCATCCTCACACCTTCCCACAAGGGTCCCCGAAGGGGTAGTGCAGAGGTATTTAGGTAGTATCCACACACACTTTTACACACACACAGCACACACTTTCTGACAGAGATATATTTTAGGTGTCAACGTGATATGGCGATGGCGATTCCATCGCCGTTACTCAAGCATGACTATACCTACATACGCCTTTGAATGGCTTCTCAGACGTATGCAGGTTTCCTCTCGATATTTTCTTCAACGAAAATTTTCTAGTGGGCTAATTAGATGAAATAATTCTGATAATATGGAAGATCTACTGGGAACAGTCGATTCAAGTCGTATTTTTCTATCTAGTATAAAATATAAAATATGATTGTAGATGAAAAGTTTATTGCTGCCACCAGCGTAAAGAATATCGTAATGGAGAAGGTCAACATTAATACTATTCGAAATTCAAATTCAGGTATTAAAACCATAATCTTTTGGTTATATACTCAAGCATGCCCATTGCCGACTACTTTCGATAAAACCGTCTGTCATTTAAACAATATTTCTAACCGGGAATAAATCAAATCGTTCAGGATTTATCGAATTCGAAAATCGAACAGTCAAATCTTTTATACCTTTTGTGTCTGTTGTTCACATTTTGTTTCATCTTTTATTCGTATTTCTTTGTTGCACATTGCCAGTGCGTGTGTTGATCGATTCTGTTTCCGAGTGAATGTTTCGATAAACATTGACTCCGCAAATCGATAACAATACTGTTTACGTTTATTGTGCGTTCTTTCGATTTCCTTGTAGGTGTTAGTTGTTTTGAAAACAAATTATCTGTTCTTATTACCTGTGTATGCTATAATGTATCCTATCAATATTAAAAATGAGAATTTTCAATTTCGCGAAAACTATTCACCGGAATCGAATGAAATTTTCACAGGGATAGATTATCATCTGAATTAACACATATATTTTAATCCCGAAAAAAATCAAGGAACTCAAATTCTACACGGGTAGAATTATACCCAGCAGCAACGAATAACTAAAGAAGATCAGAGCATAATGGATTGACCGAAGCTTGCGCCGTTCGTTCTAATCTTACCCAACATAAGGACAGCAGCAACAGATATTTTGGTATAACATTTATCATTTCGCGGAGTGCATTACCCACTGGGAGGGAAAACAGAGATAATTGAGCTTCAGTGCTCTCTAGACCTACACTCGTTCGCTTCATGTTCCTTCACCATTGATATTCCTATGGTCTCTACGTTACAGTAACCACGTGACATTGGGGTGGTGTGCTTGTCACTTTATAGTAGAAAAAATAAACCTGCAAATATTATTCTTAATAACTTTATCAATTAGCAAGCTTCACTTTTATATATACATTTAAATACTCATATAGGTTCTTTATAAACGTATTGGATCGCGTGATTATGTAACATGAGCAGTCATTTAACGACCACGTAACACAAGAATCTGTAACCAACAAATCACATTGATTTGTCATTCGACGCGAGTTAAATAAATGAATAACTTAACTAGATGACCAATCGCTCAATCGAAAAGCGAATGCTGTCATCATTGCACGGAGGCAACCAAGCCTGATTGGTTCAGACAACCGGGTCGTCCCGAAGGCCGCAACCACGCAGCTCTACTCAACCAACCATATAAGGTCTGACGGAACAAAAATCAATCAAATGACAGTTTAATATAAAAAGTTCCAAAATTCAACTAAACTATTTAAAACACCTGTTCTAACTCGTCCCGCTAGAGGGTGCTAAGAAGGCCGGCAGCGTTGCCACGCTGTATGGCAATGCTGACTTTTTGCGCAAGATAAGTACCAGCCTTCTTGTCACCAGAGGTCTCCATCAAATGTGATATCTCTGTGTGCAGCAGGCGAGCGTCAGAGCCCAATGGCTCAAAGGTCTCAACGGCAAGGGCCGCCAATATGTAAGCTCTTCCGAGGCATGCGTACACTTTGACTTTGTAACTATATCTGTTTCGTCAATCTTTCTTAACTCATTCTTTCTATATGTCCAAACTAACGTAACATGCCTTTCTTCATCTTTACAATCACACCCTTATTCACGCCAGTTGATTAACGAATCTCTTCATAGTGGATTCGATCTAAGATCGTTACTCCACACATTTTTCGAAGAGATCGCAATTCAACTGTATTTAAGCTATTTTCATACTTCCTCTGACATACCCAGGGTTTCTTAAAAACTGCAAATATTTTTAGCGGTTTGTATTCATACAGGATAGATAAATGTTGTTATTTTCCAACTTCCAAAGTTATTTATAATATAAGAGCATTATGCACTGTCAGTGTTATCTGAAGTAATAAACGGGATAAAAAGCTCAAACCTGAGTTATGAATACTCTTGCGCATTTACAATCTTACTTCAAGACTAATACATTCATTTCTAGTTATACCCCGTGGTTAAGCCCGCGTTATATTCATCGAATTAAAATAGAAAGATTGACAAGAGATTACAAAGCGAAGATGTGTCCAACAAAAGGCTGAGGACGACCACATTCCAACTACCTAGATCAATTCGATCGGACACTCAAGGGCGGGAACGTCAAGAGTACTCGAAACTGGCGAGCATGTATGAAGGGACCGGTGAATGTAGACGAAGCGAAAGAACATGTAAGTCTAGAGAGAACTGGCACTCTTCTCTCTCTGCCTCCTCCGTTAGGGACTCGGCGTGATGATATGTATGAAAGTAATTCCCCCAATTAAATGTAAGCTCTTCCACTGTAGATACATATCATCCTCTTGAATCACTCTACCGATTGATTGAAACTGCATTCAAATCCTTGTATAATTTAAAAGGTCTCAGCGTAAAGTCAGGTAGCGACATTATTTCATACTATGTAAGAAAAGGGTATGCTTAATGTATAGCCGTGTCAATAAAGATTTGTTTGTATTTTTGCATTGTGCTTGAGGTGTTCATTCTTTACAGTTCTCACTAGACCATTCATTCACCAAGCTTGTGTCCCTCTCTAAACGAACGATGTCAAGAGAGAGAGGACTATGCAAGCTGCCACGCTTGAGGTCAGAATTAAAGTAGAAACCGAAGTGAGTAAATTGCCGCTGTTTTCAATGGGGATTTTGCTCTGGTGTTTTGAAATTTTATTTATTTCTCGGGAAAAGAAATACCATTGTTTCGAATGCATGGCGAGGTATATTTTCATAGCTTCCTGGCAGCCAGTGCGCAGGGAACAGGTCAATTATGTTCTGATAACAAATCTATTCATAGGTTGTTAACCTATGAATAGATTTGTTATTAGCAGGCATCTACATATATTTTATATAATTATTGGTTCGTGTTGTTTTAAGTAAAATAAATATATGTGAGAGTTCGCTTTTCACCCTAGGGGAGAGGGGAGAATTGTTACTGTGCTGGCACTTGGCAGCACTCCTTCAGCACATAAGTACGCGCGGAGGGCTCGAATAAAGGGCGGTTTGGCCAGCAGCTGGGCCAGCTGGGTTATAACTGTTGGGACGGCTGAAGTTATGGCCTTATTTCTACTTATGCCAGCCACTCATTCGGAATCGCCTTCCATTCACCTGCTAGCACATTTCAGGAACAATAGACAAATCAGATACAATGCGAGAGTGTCACGAAGCAGAGACAGAAGAACACCACGCTTCGAGTACCTAGTTCAAATCAATCGAACACTATACGACATGAACTGCTAGAGTATTCGGAACTGGCGAAGCATGCCAAACACTAATGAACGTGGATGATGCGAATGACGTCTGTAAGTCTAGAGAGAACCGGAGCTCTGCTTTCTCTCTGCCCACTCTGTGAGAGACTCAACGTGATGATGTATGTTTAAAGCATATTTCAGAGGTTAAAGTAATATTAATATATATGGATGACATAAAAGAATTGGCCATTTAAAAACCTTGTGACCTTTTAACCTAACTTTTTACGATCACCGCTAGAGGCTGTTTTTTGCCACAAGCGCAAAGATTATGAAAAATACTGAGGACTGATCTTTATATTTATTTGTTTTCATGTATGACGAGCGTTAGTGAGATTCGTTGGCACAGTTTTGCGGTGTTCTCTCAGCTCGGCGAGACTTAACGATCTCATTAGGTTGTCTGCGGTCGTTAGCCGCCTGAGGTATTCTGGTGTGGGACATTCATTAAATGTTTTATACTATGAAGATATTAAAAAAAATACATTTTATTTATAAATTTACTCTCTAGGTTTCAACTAATTGAAACCGAGAGATTGATCAATATTGATGAAGAGAAAGTGTTGTGTTAGTCATGAGAGTACTTCGAGACACACAATGGCCGGTTTTCAGTACTTTTGACGTTCTCACCATTGAGTGTTCGTTCGATTTCATCTAGACAGATTTCATACAATTTCGCGTTGCATATCTATTTCGTAATTTTTCCTCCATCTTTCGTCCGTCTGTAGATATTTGACATTGATGACTAGTTGAGGCATGTATGAAGAGACTGATGAATGTGGACGATGCGAAAAAGTATGTAAGTCTAGAGAGAACTGGCTTTTGCTCTGTACTCTCTGCCTACACCGTTAGGGACTCGGCGTGATGGTATGAATGTATAATGACTAGTTTTTCATTTTCCACCGGACACAATTTTCTTGGCTGAAAATAAATATCCTGGCTTTCTGATTAAATAGTTATATTTTACGAGTCATGTAGTGACTAAATGTTTCTAATTTGTGGCTTCTTAGTGCGCGGACAGCGACGATATTTCACATCTTCTATCGTCACCGAAGTGCTATTCTTTAGCAGTATGTTAACACCAGGTTGGTGTATAACCACTTGCACAAACACTTTGTAATTTAGTATCTCAATAAATTACGTTTTAATTTTAAATATGGACTGTTTTTCATATTTTGAAGCTTCAACAATATCACATTATTTTAAGGGCACTCGAAGTCGATGCATATATTCCACAAGAGAGGAAGAACGCCATTCTTACAGTCTTCTATCGATTCTTTAACATTCTTCAATCTATTCGTACATGCTCGCCGTTTTCTAGTACCCATAATTGAGTGTTCAGCCTTTTCGATCTAAGTAGTTTGAACGTGGTCTTCCTCTGCCTCTTCTTTCAGATACTTTCGCATCGTATACCTTTTTTGTCAATGTTTCTTCACTCATCCTTTTAAATGCCTAAACTAAGGTAACATACCCAGTTACATCTTTCCAATCAGAGCCTCGTTTACGCTATTGTGTCGCGAAACTCTTCATGACTGGTAAAAAAACATCAGTTTTGTTATTATTTTAAGTATCAACGCTAAACTAAGCTGGATCTTTTAGACTCTGTACAACGAGGAGTGAAATAATAAAATAAAAACATGTATTTCATACGTTATAATAATATAATAATAAATAATAATATATCCTCACGCCTTCCCACAAGGGTCCCCGAAGGGGTAGGCAGAGGTGTATAGGTAATACCCACACACCCACTTTCCGCCAGAGGTATATTAGGTGCCAACGTGACAGATGGCGAGTCCATCGCCGTTACTCAAGCACGACTTTACATACGCCTTTGAATTTCTTCTCAGATGTATGCAGGTTTCCTCTCGATGTTTTCCTTCACCGTAAAGCTCGTGGTGTGACTAATCACTGTACTTAAGTTCAGAAAAAACTCATTGACTGGTAAAAAAAACATCAGTTTTGTTATTATTTTAAGTATCAACGCTAAACTAAGCTGGATCTTTTAGACTCTGTACAACGAGGAGAGAAATAATAAAATAAAAACATGTATTTCATACGTTATCATAGCTGTAAAATTGTCATCAAATTATATATTATTAGTAAAGATATTTGTCACCCGCCCGCACTGTCTGCAGCGAAAGAATTCTCGTCGACTGGCCAATGATGTATTAGCGCTAAGTATTCAGGTACATATATTGTAAGTTATGTTGTCTGAAAGAAGAAATATGGCGATATTTCGGGAAACTCGGGTGTTTGTTCATGTTATTTATATACCTCGGTTTTACGGACAAATAAAAGCCGTTACGAGGAATTTTATGTATCTTTGTTACGATTTACATCCTCGATATACGATTACTACGAGTACTGATACATTTTCTATCAAATATTTTATTTGATCGCGTTCAGTAGCGTAAAGCGTATATATCTTCACGCCATCCCTCAAGGGTCAACGATAGCCAGAGGTGTACCTTCTTTTCGCCGGAGACATGCTTTGATTTCCAAGTGACAGACAGAGTCAGAGAGACAGATAGAGAGTCATTTATTTCAGACCAAAATCAATACAATTTCTTAAGTCAATTCAGGGTCCCTGAAGGAGTAGATAGAGGTGTATAGGTAGCACCCCCATACCCACTTTCCGATATTCTAGGTGTCAACGTGACCGATGGCGAATCCATCGCCGTTACGTGAGCACGAATTCACAAAAGTCTGAATTTTCATCTTAAACTTTTGCAGGATTCCTCTCGATGTTTTCCTTCATCGTAAAGCTCGTGGTGTGACTAATCACTGTACTTCAGGTCAGAAAACCTCAGTAGAACTAATTCGAATCAGGAATACTCGGCACCACAGCTCTCTGAGTGAGTACCATACACGTGTAAAACCACTAGGTTTTGAGAGTGATAGAATTTTTGATTCCAAATTCAAAATCAAAGTGGACAGACGAGTTACCCGAAAGTGCTTTGTATCAATATAGAACTTGTATTACTAAAATAATAAGAACGCCAGACGAACAACATTAACCTTAGTATTTTATACAATAAATCAATCAACACTTTATGCGCGTCTAGACGCTCGACAAATTGAAAATCTCACCGTCATCAGACAATTGGTTCGTGAAAAGAAACTGGCATTATAAGAGTATAATGGTGCGTTTTCACTTAGGCTGAGTGCACACTAAAGAAAATATATTCCTGTAACACATCGTGAATTAAATAAAATATATTTTTGCACTACAATTTTCCGATACGTACCTATTCTTTAGAGTCCCGACGGTGGTGGTTCACTTTTTGTGTGAGAACAAACGAAAACATTTTAAGGTTCCTTCTGATAGAAACAAATCTTCTGTCAAATTCTGTTAAAGTCCAATAATAAAATTTATATTATATAATAATATATCCTCACGCCTTCCCACAAGGGTCCCCGAAGGGGTAGGCAGAGGTGTATAGGTAGTACCCACACACCCACTTTCCGCCAGAGGTATATTAGGTGCCAACGTGACAGATGGCGAGTCCATCGCCGTTACTCAAGCACGACTATACATACGCCTTTGAATTTCTTCTCAGACGTATGCAGGTTTCCTCTCGATGTTTTCCTTCACCGTAAAGCTCGTGGTGTGACTAATCACTGTAAAATTTATATTCATTATAATAAATACCCTGGGACAATTCCACAATGTACATAGTCCCAAATTAAGTAAAGATTGTGTTATGGTAACTGTCAGTATAATGGTATAATGGTAATTTGGTGAAAATACTCTTGTCCATCACACAATTATCTACCTTCAGCGGGAATCGAACCCGCAACCTCAAGTTTTGCAGTCAGGAGCTTTAACCACTAGATCACAGCTGTCCATCTACAAATCTACAAGCTACGCCAGCATTATTTTAAAGTAGTTAAATTGAAAAAAAATAATGAAGTTCTGTCACTAATATCAGTACTCGGCTTAGGAATTTCTTTGATCTGCGATGTCAACCAACTGAACATCCAGAAATACTCAGTCGCCAGTGGCGCCGAAGAATTTTTCTTACGCGAACTAATTTGGCAGAACATTACAATCATGCTATGTTATATGTCTGATGACCTTAGTCTGGGCCACTGCATTCGAAAGGAGCGACGATGTCTGCTAACTGTTTTGATGTATAAATATATGCGTATATTATCAGTGGATCGGAACGATTGCCAAATTTATAATCCTGCGTATGTTAAATGTAGGTGTTTCATGATATGAGACAAAATGTAGGTATATAATAAGTAATCAAATCAAATCATTTATTTCAGACATGAGTCCATAGTGTTAGTATACAAGATAACTTAATAAATAGTGTTAGTAATAAGGCTACCTACATTACAAACGGTATGGATCCTTACCCAGTGACGCAGCAGAGGGCCGTCCCACCGATCTGAGAACACGCTCAGAAGACCATTAGTGGCTATGCGCAGGCTAATAACTGTTTTACTTTCTCTCCTTCCCTACTTCGCCATCGACAGAGACTTCATCCCAATACCCTGAAACCAATCAGTTCTTACATTGAACGGCTTCAAAGGTCCTTACCCGCAAAGCGATCGGTCAGGCTGAGGAATTAATTTCCCGTTGGGATTTTTCCTATAAATATTTAACACTCACTATTAATAAATTTAAATCAACTTAAATCAATACACACCTCTTCTCTTCTCATATCGTTTTGACAGTTCATACCCAGTTATGTCAAAGGCACCCCGTCTTCTTTCACAAACAGTCCAACCGCTATGACATCGGAATGTTCTGTTCAGAGAAAGGTCCAGGTGTATTATTTTGACATTTATGAAGGCATGTCTATAAAAGATTCGCAAAGCAAATGGCGTGAACGAGGATGTGATTGTAAAGATGAAGAAAGGTATGCTACGTTTATTTAGATAATATAGAACGAATGAGTAATGAAAGATTGACGATGCAGGTATACAATGCGAAAGGGTGGGGCAAAATATGCAGAGGATGACCACGTACTAACTACCAAGATCAAATGAGCCAATCGAAACGAGCAATCGAAACTGTTATTGTAACCGACTTAAAAAAAAGGAGGTTCTCAATTCGACTGTATTATTGTTGATATTTGTTACCTCCGAACTTTCGACTGGGTGAACCGATTTTGATGATTCTTTTTTTTCCATATAATATACAGGCATGATTCGAACTTTTAATCTTTGTGTTTCAGGCAACCAATCGAACCACTCGCCCACCATGGCTCTTTGCCGTTTGTCAATGCCGTAATTGGTGATCCAAATGTGATATAAGAAAAAAATCTAGGGCAAGGTACTTCCTTACAGCATAGATAAGCAATAACTATAATTTTAATTTAGTAGGTTAATCCAGTAATGTATTAACATGTACCTTTACAATTTCCATATTCATGTTGATAATGTTGCATTTACGTATCTTACAAGCAATAACCGATGCTATTTACATAAATGCGACGCCATAATATTGCACCTCTAAATATCTCGAGAAGATTGTAAATGCCTACAATTTACACAAAAACTCCGTGTTTGAATATAAATACATTGAATATATTGTCTAATTACATTTTATGTTGTTACTAACGACTCGCCCCGACTTCGCACGGGTAGAGCATCATTATTATGCCTTATTTTATTCTGTCATAGGGTCGGCGAAGTTGAAGTAATTTACAAAAACTTTACCAAATTGTACACACTGATTATTGGTGAAAAGTATATGAAAATCCAATCTGTAGTATCGGAGTTTATCGTGATCAGACAGACAGACAGACAGACGGGGTGGAGGACGTTGTATTATAGTATGTATTGATAAGAGCCGTGGTGGCCGAGTGACACTGCAAACGCAGAGTGCAACTTCAAACTCCGTCTGTACCAATATTTTTTTCTGAACTAGAGTAGACATACTGATTAATCACACCTCAAGCCTTAACGCGATGGAAAATAATGAGAGGAAACCTACATACATTTGAGAAGAGATTCGAAGATTAAAGTATAGTTTTGTAAATGAAGGGACGGTTAGTTTTTTATACAACAAGAGTGGCAAACTAGCATACGGCCCATCTGATAAGAAGTGGTTACCATATCCTCTTTATGCTCACGATACCGAAGTATCACTTGCGCGTTGCCACTTTGTGCTCGGAGAGTTATACTGTGTACTGTATTCATCGCCCAGGAACACAACACAAAAAAAAAATATTGGCTACAGATTTCCAAAAGGGGATCCGTGAAGGTTCTTCCAGGCAGCTCCAGATTCGAACGGGAAGTCCGTTATGCTCTACCTCTCTTAAAAAGCGAAGCGAAAGAGGTCTGTAAGCCTAGAAAGACTCGCGCTGTA
The DNA here is from genome assembly GCA_945859725.1 of Drepana falcataria. Lineage (NCBI taxonomy): Eukaryota > Metazoa > Arthropoda > Insecta > Lepidoptera > Drepanidae > Drepana > Drepana falcataria. The sequence goes on from OX243937.1 coordinate 810,359, forward strand.
CTCATTCCTCCTACGCGGTGAGGGACTCGGCGATATTTATATGTACAAAGTATAGACATCGGAAGCGTGACGCTAATAGAAAAGGTTTTTATCAAAGCAGGTACATGTTCAGTTCTCCCGCCACGCCAGACTACTGCATCATAATTAATCTGAATGTGTCTCAATCCGTTTTCTTACAGCACATTTATTATCCGCACAACACACCGTTGTAACTCTGCGAAGACGATTTATGGATGTTATTATTGCACAAAACATCGGCCAAAATGCTTTTTATTTAGAGATATTCGCTTTTTTCAGCTCGCCCGCTTGTAATTGGGTTGACGTTTTTCAAATGTATTTGCAACTAGCTGTGGCCCGCCGTTTCACCCGCATAAGTCTCGGTTTTTTGTTTTAAGAATCGGTTTCTTTGGTATAATTTTATCTAGATCTATTTTCGAACAAAATATATGCCTTCCTACAAGTTTCCCCAAAGAGGTAGGCAGAGGTGTATTGGTAGTACCCATACACCCACTTTCCGCCAGAGATATATTTTAGGTGCCAACGTGACAGATGGGGAGTCCATCGCCGTTACTCAAGCACGACTATATATACGCCTTTGAATTGCTTCTCAGAGGTATGCAGGTTTCCTCTCGATGGTTTCCTTCACCGTTAACCTCGTGGCGTGACTAATCACTGTACTTAAGTTCAGAAAAACTCAAAGGTACAGTGGGGATTCGAACTTGCGAACTTTGCGTCGCAGGCAACTGCTCGAACCATTCGGCCACCACGGCTCTTCGGCCACCACGGCTCTTCGGCCACCACGGCTCTTCGGCCACCACGGCTCTTCGGCCACCACTGCTCTTCAGCCACCACGGCTCAATTTAATCAATCGGCTACATCTAATCAAACTAACTTAAACATTTAGTTCGTTGACCTCACCACGTGTGAGCTAATTAAACAATTATATTGCATTGGAATAGTTTATAAATCCAGTTCAATTATTGTATGGCGACTCATTATTCGTGTAATGTATAATCGTGTGGTCGAATAACATTGTTCAGGTCTGTGTTAATTGAAATTCCTTAACTAGTTTACGCACCTAAATGCTGTTGCGTCCTTACTATCTCCGACATGTGATCTCTAATACACCAATTTGAAGATAGCGCGCACCTCGCTAGACTTAAAAATGGCTACTATGTATCCCGTAGTGGTTTTAGCTTCCAAAAGATTGGCGTCTTTTATTATCAAACAAGCATGGCCCACCTGATTGGAAGCAGTTACTGTAGTCCCTTCACGCTCACGATACCCAAGTATCACTTGCGCGTTGCAACACTGTGTTCGGAGAGTTATAATGTGTTCGAAGCATAGTGGGACTAATAATAACTCTGCTGCCAACCCAATATAACAATCCTCCCCTCTCCCCAAGGAGCTCATTAATGGATTATTATGGCATATGTATAGTCGTGCTTGAGTAACGGCGATGGACTCGCCATCTGTCACGTTGGCACCTAATATACGTCTGGCGGAATGTGGTTGTGTGGGTATTACCTATACACCTCTGCCTTTCCCTTCGGGAAGCCTTGTGGTAAAGCGTGAGGATATATTATCTATAAGTCTATGTGTCGGTTTGTGTGTCTGAGTGACGGTTTCACCAATAACCAGAATGGCCTGTGAGCTAGATGAGAGTGTACTAGATGTATATATATATATTTTTTTGTGTATATCTGTTGAAACATGATGCTAATTTAAAATGTCGGAAACAGTCAAGCCACCTGGGAGCTTTAATCGGTTGCGCTATCTACTCCCATTAAGATATAAAATATATATAAGCACCCATAAGGGGCCGTGACAGACGGCGAGTCCATTGCCGTTTCTCAAGCACGACATTACATACGAATTTGTTCACAGGCATGAAAATCCATGCGTTTTGAGTTTGAACGCGAACAGACTTTGCTCTACAATATGTAGTCATACATCTGTATCGGGGCATGACGTAATGGTGTAACAGAGGGTGCCAATTAGGAGGACTTGCTTATCGCGTAACTTGTCCCAGTGGACAGTTTTATCGAGTTGGGACAAGCTAACTAATAGTCCCGACAAATGTCACTTACACGTTATTTACTTGACATTAAATACAATAAACTGCCGCCTAGGAAAATAGGGATGCAGATTTCGAAGCTTGCGATACTGCAAGGATACATTTTTACAGAAATAAAAGAAAAAATGAAAATAGAAGTCAATGTGACGCAAAGATTGCAAATACGAATCCTGACTGTACCAATGAGTTTTTCTGAACTTTAGTACAGAGATTAGACACTTCATGATCATTTTCACTTCCCTAATATTCATGATTATCTTGACGCGTGAGTGTTCTACCGATTTAATAGAATCTTCGTCCATATACTTTGGCATTGAATATCTGCTTGGTCAATCAAGAAATGTTACAGGGATCAAGTAATACGTACATATCTTCATGCCGAATGTAGTAGACAGATACGGGGTAGGCAGAGAGAGTAGAGCGTCAGGTCTCTCAAGACATACCGACATGAAAAGACATTCAGGAAATGTTATGTTTACTCTTACAGATTTGTGCTCATTGCACGCTTTTGGGATTTAATCTACAAACAATATAGGATCACCTTGACGCGAGAAAACCTGTCCTAGGTCATATAGTTCGTTCCCACTTCAGTGAGCGTCAGCTTAATGTAATTTATATTCAAATCGTAAATGGCCAAAGGGAAATTGCGTGACAGCGCTTGTAAACCCTAAATCAATCGGATAAACTCGAATCAATACAACCGATTCGAGAAATCGATACAAGTGCCAATTTTGATTGATATTATAATAATAAGGAAAACATTAACGCGAGGAAATGTATGGGATTACTTTCACTGCTTGTAACGTTCGCAAAACGTGGCATATGACCAGTGAGATAATGGCAATGGAGAGAGTAGGGCTTGTTTGAGCTGTATTGATTTGTCTATACGTGTATCTATGTTCAGTTATGTATCGCTAGATCTGTCTGAGAATATATTCAAAGGCGCTAGTCTACTTTAGGCATGGCTACGGATTCGCCGGTCACGTGGGTATACAAATATATTTACATTGAAAATTTAGACTTAATACAACTCTGCTTAGCTTTCTGAGGTAATTATTTGTACGTATTTATTCGGGATGCTCGTTTGGGAAGCGCGATAAAAAAGGAATTTTCATTATTCATTAGAATTTCAAGAGCGTACAGTCGTGGATTAGAAAAGGCGATGGCTTGTCAGGTGTCAGACCTGTCACGTTGGCGCATAAAATTCTCCACACGCTTTCACACAAGGGTCCTCGAAGGGATAGCCAGATGTGTGTAGGTAGGACCTATATACCTACATTCCACCAGAGATATATTTTAGGTGCCGAAGTGGCAGGTGGCGTCACGACTCAACCACTACTACACATACGCCTTTGAATTTCTTCACGAACTTAGGCAAGTTTCTTCGCAAAATTCTCCTTCACCGTAAAGCTCGTGGTGTGACTAATCATTTCCACTAATCAAGTCCACAAAACCTCATTGGTGCAATAGGGATTAGAAATTACAATCTTTGCGTTGCATGCACTCACTCGCCCACCACGCTTATTTATATACCCGTAGAAATTGTAGTGTTATATATTTTGTTTGCCTATTTCTTTGGGGATCGTTGCGAGCACATAAAGTGTCAAAATTTATTTGATATATGTGATATATATTTTTTTTTTGTTTGGACATATTTTTTTATTTTTTTATACAACAAGAGTGGCAAACAAGCATACGGCCCACCTGATAGGAAACGGTTACCGTAGCCTATTTACGCTCACGATACCGAAGTATCACTTGCGCGTTGCCACTCTGTGTTCGGAGAGTTATAGTGTGTTGGCAGCATAATGGGTTTAATCCCTCTGCTTCCAACACAATGTAACAATCCTCCCCAAGGAGCTCATTACTGGAAACCTTATTCACCGCGTAGGAACACAACACAAGAAATTGTGTTATCTGGCTACGGACTTCTGTAAGGTGGAGGTCCTGCCCCAGTCGGGCAGCTCCAAATTCAACGGGAAACCCGTTATGCCCTACCTCTCTTGAAACATAGAAAGGATGAGTGAAGAAAGATTGACGAAACAGATATACAAAGCAAAAGTGTGTGCAAGATGTATGAAGAGACTGATGAATGTGGACGAAGCGAAAGAGGTATGTAAGTCTGGAGAGAACTGGCGCTCAATACTCTCTACCTACCCCGTTAGGGACTTGGCGTGATGATATGTATGTATGTATGTATTTTTATTCACTTGAAGTCTTGTACTTGGTGGTAACGTTCACAAAGCGTTATATAGTTCTATCTAATACAAGTGTACGTGAACTCCGAGTTTAACTAAATTAGGTAAAAAATCCAGTAGTTGTGTAAACATCTCCGCGCGGTTCCGTCCTAGTCAATCTTTCTTTATGTCATAGAGTATGTTGGCAGATACGCCAATTGTTTAATTCTGTGGTTTTCTTCCAGGAATATTTTTTATGTATATTTTCACGCCTTCCAAAAAGGGTTCCCAAAATACACATCCACTTATCGCCGGAGATATGTTTAGGTGTCAACGTGATAGACGGCATCGCTGTTTACTCGAGCAGGACTGCATATCCTCTCGTTGTTTTCTTTCAACGTCAAGCTCGTGATGTGACTAATCACTAGACTTAAGTTCGAAAAACTCATTGTTAAAGTCGGGATTCGTAATGCAATCTTCGTGTCGTAGGCCATCACGGCTCAGTTTTTTTTATTTTACAGGTTGTGTCTCGCGTGCACTTTGAATTTGATTATACATTATAAAAAAATCTAAGTTGCCCAAGTTACTTCCTATAATCTTAACTATCTGCAAGTGAAAGTTATGTCAAAAGCACTCATGCCGTTATGTCATTAGCCACAACAAAAAGACAGGCAGAATAGAATTATAAATTATTTTTCTGTTATCAGTACGGTATTTTCTTTCATTTGCATTTAGAGAAAAACTAATTATTTTGATTTTACAAACATACACTTCACATTATTACTACCCATTTCTGTACAAATTCTACGGTGTTCCCATCTACGTCAATAGTCTATGAACAAATACCAAACTGATCTGGATCTGTCCATATTTCAATCAGGGCGTCCAACGGACATGTATTTACAACACGCTGTATTTTGAACCGCAGTCTATTCTGGTTATAGTAAATCTTGCCCTATTTGGGCGTTACTGTTGATATTAAGAAACCGACCGGTAGCTGAGTTCTGAGGGAAAGATAAAATTCCCAGAGATTCACTTAAAGAATGGGAATAACGTAAGGGGGAATTTATACTTGAAATGTTTCTTCTATATATAAGTTTGCGTGATTTATTCTATTTGCGTCCGTAGACTCGAATTTTGATACACATATCTCACGGTGATTATAATACAGTAGAGAGTTAGAGCATAATGGAATTTCCTAAATAGCATGGAATAAAAAAAAGGTATTCTAAAGCCGTGGTAGCCCAGTGGTTCGAGCAGTCGCCTGCAACAAAAAGATTGCAAGTTCGAATCCTGACTGTAACAATGTGTTTTTTTTCTGAATTTAGGTACAGTAATCAGTTACGCTACGAGCTTACGAGAGAAAGGGGAACCAACATACGTTTAAGAAAAAAACCTAAGATGTATATAATACATAGTTGTGTTTGAGCTACGACGATAAACTCGCCATCTGTCACGTTGGCAACTAAAAATATAACGATACATTTTCCAAAGGGGTAAACAGAATTGGAAATATATTTAAGCACCTTAAAATACATTTCCACTTCTGCTTAAACATCGAGAGGAAACCTGCATACGTTTGAGAAGAAATTCAAAGGCATATGTATCGCCATCTAACATGTTAGCACCTAAAATATATGACTGGCGGAAAGTGGGTGTGCGGGTACCACCTACCCCTTCGGGGATCCTTGTGGGAAGGCGTATAGAGAGATAGAGAGACGAATACACTAAGCAAACGCTTATCTCAGAACCATGTGTTATCCATTTATTCAAATAACATATCTGAAATTGACACACCACCCTTGTGACAATACTCAACTTCCATTTGTCCTATTCAGTGATTCATATCCATCTCCGAATAGCATCAGTTTATGGGCTAGAAAACTGAATTGCAATTTGCGATACACTTAGATTACGTTTACGATCTGGATCAAACCATTGTAAAGTTTGATTGACATACTGTCAGTACTGACTGTAATGTTAAAGTGCTGTTTACCCGAATATAACACTGCAAATACAACCTTGTACTGTTTATGTTACGGCCGAATCTTGCAAGCCACAATTTTGACAGACGACTGAACTGGACATGAGCGCTGTGACAGACTTTAAAATGGCGGTTTTGCTTTGGCGCTATGCCTATGTATATTAAGACAATATTATACTAATAGTTTTATAAAGTATACTGTAAAAATTATCATACGTTATTTAGTAAACATCAGTATAATATTTTTAATATAAGTTATAATATTTTCTCAATCAAAAACTATAGAATATCGTTAAGATTTATTGTATTCGCACAAGTTAGAGTATATTATCATCATCATATCAGCACGCCGAGTCCCTACTGGGGAAGGCAGAGAAAACAGAGCGTCAGTTCTCTCTAGACTTACATAGCTCTTTCGCTTCGTCCACATTGTCGTAATTCGCTTTTCACTTATGCTTTACAGTTTACCAAATCATCACAACTGCAGCTGCTGTCCAACTGCATACATTTTTATGCAGAGAAGTGCATGAAATTTAAGGACAGGGCGTCTCTGTAACTCCTTTCTTCCTCCATTTACCTCTGTCTAGCACAATATCTTTAACCTCCCCATGAACTACCCCTATCCATTTTCCTATGTTAACCTTTTGGTCTACCTTTTTCTGTCTTTCCCTCAGCCTTTCCCTCTATTGTTAAAGAATATGGTAGCATATCGTCAGTCATTATCTATTTTCGATTCGTTGATTTCATCGACTAATATAAGCACATCGTTTGATACTGTTCCCAACCGCCATTAGTTAAGGAAACCAACTACACATTTTCAATTAAGACCTTTTGCTCTTCTAAAAACGAATCTCATTTAAACATTCCCACCCAAGCAGAACCGTGAATCTAAGCATAGCGTTAGCACAACACGATTCGATTATAACAAATCAAGTTATTTCGCTATGCCCACCCGCTAGTTCCATTAACCAAATCTTGGGATGCAAAAAGATGTGTCCGACTGTATGCGCGTTGGATGTATTTCTGAGCATTTCCGAGCTTGATGGCTTAATAGGTATAAGGTGCGGGAGAAGGTATCTCACATTCGTATTTAGAACTAGCTGTTGTCAGATCAAATAAAGATTGGATTATCTATGGATATTGACGGCAATTTGATAGCTTTTAGACACGATTTTAAGTCTTCAATGAATGGTATTTTCTAAGTTTAAAAGACATTGCTTAGTTATTTGACTGATTTTGGAAAAAAACTGTTGTAAAAGTAACTACTGACACATCAAATATTTGTGCCAAGACGGTATCTCGCGGCATCACGCCAAGAAGACTAGCAGCATTTCCATGCTGGATAGCAATTTCGGAAAGCTGATTCTCTGAGCGAGATAGTTATGTTCCAGCGTGCTTGTCACCAGAGGTTTCCTTAAGACGACATGAAAACTTCTTAAAAAGACTGTTCGGATTGAAATATCTAGTATCCTAATTTTCTTGACAAAAAATGCTGTTCATTTTACTACTCATCATCATCATATCATCACGCCGAGTCCCTAACGGGCGCCAGTTCACCTCTTTCCACCTCTTTCGCTTCGCCCACATACATAAGTCTCTTCATACATGCTCGTCGGTTTCGTTTCGTCTTTACTTTATTTCACTATTCACCTCAAGCTATTACAGGTCTATATTAAGCAACACTTTTTACGATACACAACGCTTAAAAGTAATTTCCGAGATGCTATTTTCCTTTATTAACATTGTATATTTGGCTAATGTCAGAAAGATGAGGATCAAAGGCAATTTGATTCATGGCCCTTCTAAAGTCGACTCTATTTCAAAGGGTTATATAAATGCGGTTAGTAAGTGTTGGGTCTTAACATTCTTACAATAGTATTACTTGACTAATTTGACTAGCTATTATCTTGCGACTTCGCCTGGTGTATCAGGTACTTCCTTTTTCATCGTACACTAGGTCATATAAATACATACATGCATAATCACACACACATTCTCCCACCGGGTAGCTTAAAAGTAAAGAGCGCCAATTATCTCTAGAATAGACCTCTGTTGCTTCATCGACATTCAACAGTATCTTCATACATTCTCACCGCTTACTAGTACTCTTCAGCTTCAGCAAATAAATAAATAATTTGGAAGAGTTGCACAATAAAGACCCGTGGTGACCGAGTGGTTCGATCAGTCGCCAGGCGCAGCCGCTACAACCCAAATATTGCAAGTTCGAATCCCAACTCTCTGTCTGAGCAACAAATGCATACGTTTGAGGGGATATTCAAAAGCGTATGTATAGTTGTGCTTGAGTAACGGCGATGGACTCGAAATCTGACCGCCATCTCTGGCGGAAAGTGGGTGTGTGTGTACTACCTACACACCTTTGACTACCCCTTCGGGAACCGAGTTCCCCACCGCTCGGGAACCCTGGTTCTTCATCGGCGTGAAGATAATGTGAGTTACATTGTATGTACATACATACATACATATCATCACGCCAAGTCCCTAACGGGGTAGGCAGAGAGTATAGAGCGCCAGTTCTCTCTAGACTTACATACCTCTTTCGCTTCGTCCACATTCATCAGTCTCTTCATACATGCTCGTCGGTTTCGAGTACTCTTAACGTTCCCGTCCTTGAGAGTCCGATCGATTTGATCCAGGTAGTTGGAACGTGGCCTTCCTCTGCCTCTTCTTGCACATACTTTTGCTTTGTATATCTGTTTCGTCAATCTTTCTTCCCTCATCCTTTCTATGTGTCCAAATCAACGTAACATGCCTTTCTTCATCTTTACAATCATTCAAATCACAATTGTATGTACATGTGTATAATTATCTTTTTATACTTAAGAAAAATAACCTAACTTGACATAGTGCGCAATTTTGACACGTGCCAACGCGTTTGTTTGTTTGTTTGCCTGTTTATATCTCGCTTCCTACTCACTGAAGCTTTCACAAACTGCTCTCGATTTCAGTTTCTTCGCAGAATGGTTATGAAAGCGTAATGTGTAAATTCTTATAACGCGGGTCGCTTCTCAGGAATCGTGAGTTTACCAAAACTGATGACATATTTGTGTTATCTGGTTTACAAATAGGTTTTTCCACATAAAATTTGGACTAGCAACCAGAAATATTACTTCACTAGCTATGCTTTGCGGTTTTGCTCCTTTGGGAAGCAACATTAGCATACATAGGCTGTAGAATTAATAGTCCTCAATAAGGGGCCTATCTACTACAAAAAAGAAAAGGATTAGCAGTTACTTTGCTTAACCAGCGAGCATGGATGAAGATATTGAAGATGAAGCGAAAGAACTCTGGTTATTTTAGAGAGAACTCGCGCTCTACTCTCTCTATCCCGTTAGAGACTGGCCCGGACTGGAGTGAAATCCCGGTCCCTATCGTAGGGAATAGTAGTTGTAACGTGATATATACCAAATCAGTCGCTATTTTTAAAGCACAAATACACATACTTACTGAAATTCTTCTTAAATGGATAACGGCTTCCTGTCGATGGTTTCCTTCACCGTAAGGCTGGTAGTGTGATTAATCACTATTGTGAAGTTCAGAAAGGCTCAATCGTTGCATTGCAGTCTATTCGAACCACGCCGCCACCACGGCTTAGGAAGACAAAACGCTAATAAAAAGCGGCATCGTGAAAGTAATATTTATCACGTTTATAGTGCAACGTTTACAATTGTTACGTCAACACGAGATACCAACGGTAAACAATAAGTCATCGCTCGTACAAACAGCAATAAGGCGAGACATGACCAAGCTTCATTCCCATTCATTAAGAGTTTTAAAAGTAAATATTCGACAATAAATTTCGTTATATGCACTCCAATGTTGATCCAAGCGATTTAGACCTTTGTTACCTTGGAGATAAAGTGTTTCATGATGAGGTGCCAATTGCGCAATGTGTGTGCTATTGGAACAGAGAGGTGCAATTGGTTACGATTCTTAGCGAGTTGTAATTAAAATTGTTAGGTGTGAACAATTGCCAGATGGTCTGGCAATTCGTATACTTGTATACGGTATATTAAGTTGTCAAATCAATGGATTGTTCTAGCGATTTAAACGGTACTTTTGATTAATGATGAGCCGTCATTTTATACCTAGATCAAGTTGAGTGAACACTCAGACATCGCCGAAAGTACTAGAAACCGGCGAGCATATATGAACAGACTACTAGAGACTACTAGAGAGAAAAGTATATGTAAGTCTAGCATAAATTATAAATATAAAAATTCATAATTGTTGGGACAATTCCACACAAATTGACCGAGTCAAATTAAGCAAAGCTTGTGTTATGGTAACTAGACATGATATATTTTCTTATATATAGATAGATACATACATACATACATAGGACATCCAAGACGAAGGTACAAATACTCGAACACCCGACCTCAAGTTTCGCAGTCAGGAGCTCTAACTACTAGGCCCGACGGCCGTTCATTTGAAATGTATTTAGGTGACTTGACAGATGGCGTGTCTATCACCGTTTCTTAAATTCTATACATAATATCTTCTCAAACGCATTATCCTTTAGTTTTTCTTCACCGTAAACCTGTGGCTAATCACCGCTTAAATTCAAAAAATCTTATTTGTACAGTTAGTATTCGAACTTGCAATATTTATTTTGCTGGGGACTATTCGATCCACTAAGCCTGCTGACAATTTCATATTGTAATAATCAATTATGTGTTACATTCAATGTATGCGTCTTAACTTAGCAACAAAAATAATCGATGCTAAAAAGAAGAAAGCTTAACTGTGAAACCATCCGCGTTCAGACCGCACTCCAAGCCCTATCTAGCTAGCACGCCTAGCAATAACATTAGAAATACATCCGGTATTAGTCTGCATAGCTGTCATAAATTTATGGACTTCATAATCTCATAATGCTTCATCGGAATAACCTGCTAACTTTACTCTAACCAACAGCTGAAATAATGTGGCTCTATAATATCCTGAAGATTTCACAGAGCAAGCATATTCATTAAATAAATTACATACAACTAGTACCTCTTTTGTCGTGCAAGGGATACGCTTTTTTCATAAGCTACTTAAAAATAAACGAATTACCAACTCTAGAGTTTAAAACTTTCATCAAACGACGTATTGCAAAGAATGCTTTTAAAACTAAATCAAACTATTTACAAAAGATAATTACATAATTTATTTATTTATTAAAAGAACAGAAAAATAGTAAGGCTACAAATATATGCGACAATAACCGTGATACAATATATTAATGATTTATGCATGGCAAAGAATTACTGCTCCCTTTGCAATCAATTTTTAAAGTATGTAAGTAAAATCTTTCTCCACCACTACATAAAGAGAACCAAAGCGTCTGTTTCGCAGTTTCTTCTCCTGACAGGTTTTCTTTCCCTTGAAAACGGCGGTAATGGTAATTTTATATATTTTTGTAACGTTCAATAACTGTACCCTCTGAACGTTGAATATAACATTTTAGTTTTAATTTGAAACTAAATCGTAATCAAAATTTAAATAGAATATTTTTTTTTCATACGGATATAAATAACGAATTAATTTTCCCACGCCTAAAGTTTGGATATGATTAGATAAGTTATTGTAGCCAAAGAATTCGGAAGCTTCAACAGTCTTAGATATAATCTGACTTTAAAACAATTTTAACGACACAGCCCAAATTAGTTCAAGTTCAATACAAATCTGTTTGGTATATGAAATGTAGGTAAATAATTATTTACTACGCGGAGAAATCAATTTCACCCGCTTATAATTTGATTTTATGGGCTGTACTGAGCCAATTGCTTAGTGCCACACGGGTGGCAAACAAGATTGCGGTCCGCCTGATGGTAAGCGGCTACCGCCGCCTATGGACGCTTGTAAACCCCAGGATTTCATATTCATATTTATTGCATTGTCAGACATTACAAATAATACAGTAGGCACACTATAACATTATAATATCTAACACCCTGTAAAGGCACAGCCTTGAGAGTTGCTTAAATATATTGTTTCGCTATAATATCGATACAATTTTATTTACCAATGAAATCAAATAATTCGCGGGTCACACCGGGTGGCACATCTAGTCAATTATATTATATAATACGTAGTTAAACTGTACACGATTAATGTGTCAAATCTCACAGCGTTCACGCAAAGGTCAATATGGATTCAGCCTCTACAAGGTTAAGGCACGAGTACACCCAACGCGTGGCTTCTCTGTAATCTTAGTTGTGTCATCGCAGTGCTGTAACAAGCTGTTAACATATGCCACCGTGTCACGCCATGTCATAAAATACTGTTTGTCCTTCCGATAAGGCCGAGTGTCGGGTGGCGTAGACATAACAAGCGTGTACCGCGAAATGGACTATTAACCTGCGCGCACACTGACGGGTTAAGGTAAATTGCTCGAACTTGCTAAGACTTCGAAACTGTGACATTTGTGGTGTAGACATGAGGCTTGTGTGACTATGCCTTTATTTCATGTGATAATGTATCTTTCTCACCCAGTATTTGCAATTTTTTAATTAAGAATTTTCGTTTTCTCACTTGTCTCCGGTGGTAATCGAAACAACATCACCTTTTCGAATCAAAATCAAAATCCTAAATATTTTATTCAACGTAAGGGACACAGGGAACACTTATTAAATGTCACATACTAAATGTAAAAACTACGGTTTCTACCGCTAGAAAGATGGCGAGTCCGTCTCCGTTTCTCAAGCACGACTAAACATACGTGTTACGTTGTTCCGTCCCGATCTTTCCCTTTACGATCGAGTTCGTGGTGTGATTAATCACTATTATTAAGTACTGAAAAACTAATTGGCAGTGTCCAGATTCAAGCCTGCAATATTTGCGTCACACGCTACACAGCCACCACGGCTGCCTTTATTTATGCAGATATGAAATACATTTTATAAATAAAGAATTGAAATCTAGCATTTATGAGTGTCTTTCGGTCGTTAAACGATCAATAAATAGACATAGATCGTAGAATGCTAGTCTTTGTCACAAACAAATACAGATAAATTTATAATGCTAATACATTGACATGGCTCGGATAATTATTGTACTAATAAACTCATAAATAGTACACGTTTTCATAAATAAATAACCATTAAACAAATCTTCGTTGTAAGCCGATCAGCTAGTGGGCCGAGCATAAACCAATATGTTTATTTGACAGCTCGTTGACATCTGTCAAACTTGCAAACATAGCGCTTCTGTTGTCATAATATTTCCACTTTCAACTTTGTATCTTATTCTCTCAACGCAAATAGATCTGTTTTGTCATGGACGTACATTTAGAGGTAGCAACATTAAATTTATCTGGGTGAATAATCTTTCGATATATCGATAGTAAAGTTTACTTATGTAAACTAAGCTTTAACTGACACGTTTCCTAAGCCGCTTGAATTGTTTTCGTTTGTACATTAATTTGAACTACGAAATAATGGTTCTAAAGGTTTATACAGAAAATCTTGGGTACTTCTCGTAATAAACCAGCTACTTGGTACAGTTAGCTGTGTTACTGGTCACTAAAACTATAAAAAACATTATTTTGTATGATCAATATTTAAAATTACTAAAAATAGACGGCCTTAGAAATAACCACATAAATCATAAAATATTTTTAATAATATTACTCTATCCGAATTTGTCTCCATCTCCGAAGCCTACTAGAAAGTATGCGATCGACGAAAACGGTAACTCATATTGCTTTTTTGCCTAAAATGGTTTATTGATAAAATCGGAGAAACATTTCATAAATATTTATCAACATTATCTCCATGCATTTTTTCCAATCACCATCATCAGGAAGAAAGGTTGTCTGAATTGAATCTGTTGACGGACAATTTAAAACTCAACCTGAAATATCTTGGGACAATTCCACACAAATTTATATAAAAGAAAATAAATAAATATCCTCACGCCTTCCCACAAGGGTCCCCGAAGGGGTAGGCAGAGGTGTATAGGTAATACCCACACAACCAATTTCCGCCAGAGGTATATTAGGTGCCAACGTGATAGATGGCGAGTCCATCGCCGTTACTCAAGCACGTCTATACATATGCCTTTGAATTTCTTTCTCAGACGTATGCAGGTTTCCTCACGATGTTTTCCTTCACCGTAAAGCTCATGGTGTGACTAATCACTGTACTTAAGTTCAGAAAAACTCATTGGTACAGTCGGGATTCGAACTTGCGATCTTTGTGTCGCAGGCAACTGAAGCTTCTACTATGGTAACTAGACAACGATATATTTAAGTTTGAACATAAACACATAGGACTTTCAAGACTAAGTTACAAAACAACTCGTGTTCATCCCACAAATATCTGCCCTCAGCGGGAATCGGAAGAAATCTTAGCATAGTAATAAAACAAAATTGAATACGTCATGTAGTTCTTGTGTCCATAAGTCCAAACTAATATGTAAAAAAAACAGAAGTTTTTCTCTCCAACCTCCAACGCTCACCAAAATGGTCAACATATTATATGGCATACTATAACTGTTGTTCGTTCTCTCAGAGGTACTGACATTAACTCATACATACACCAACCACGCATTCTCTTACAAGGTATGCAGACAGAGTAGGGGGTCAGTCCTTTCTTTACTCACTCTCTCGCTTTCGTTCTTTCGCTTCGTCCACATTCATCAGCCTCTCTATTTTCTCTTGATTCTATCCAGAAAAGTGCAAGGTCGTTTCGCTCATTAAAATTATTTCAAATTAATAAATAAGAAAAACTGGTGATTTAAAAGCAAAATTACGTTAGCCAAGTTGTAAATAACTTAATAACATAATCTGCTTGCATTCGTAAATTCGATTACCATTTTCTATGTATCAGACTAGAAATTGTTGACAGCTGAGAAGGAAATCCGTCTTGTTATCTATTAGAAATCAGCGGCGTGCGCCGCGAATGCACGCATTTGCATCAAAAACTTATATCATTCTTCAAACAATACATAAATCGAATCAATTCGATTGCAATCGATCTGTTATCCGAACACGTTCGCGAACAATTTGCAAAACGCACTTAATTCGCTGCCATCCCGTTGTAAAACACACGTTGGAATGACGAATGTAAAAAGGAAAGGCACGACTCAAATGCACATTTAATGTGCGATTTGTATGAGCAAACTTGCCTTGAAATGAGCCAATACTTTGCTCGGACGTAGAATTGAAATCAACACGCGTAAAGACTTGCTAACTTACAGCTGTCATCATGCGAATTAGTTTACGTTCGATTTTGATTCTTACTACCTTCATTTAGGGATCGTTTCACGATTCACGGACCGCATTAACTTTGTTTGCATAGTGTGGACGGTGGCGCCATAGTCCACCGTGTCGTCCAGGCACCAAACATTCCACCAAAGCGACACTATATAAAGGAATACTATTCAAAGACCATGGTTCGTGGTTGTGGCTATATTCCCGTCCAAAGTCCTGACAATGACGATAAATTCAGCTCATTTGTTTAAGTTTAACGAGCTCTGGAATGGCGGGGTGCCAGCTTGATTGCGGATTAAAATGTTACAGCCAATTTTACCGTCCGGAAATTGTTATTGTTCCTGCTTGGCGTTGATAGGGATTCAGAGAATCGGAAACAATGGAGCATCGTGAAGAAACGGATTAATTTTGCGTGCAGTACGGGAGTGGAGCCCATTTCCTGCCTCGAAGTTTCTCGCACTATATAGCTAATGCCATCCACGACGTGCCCCAATATCCTTTCCTTTAGTTTACAGTGTAAGTGTGCACCCTTTCACTAATGTTGAGTATTGTGGGTATACACTGATTACCTATGAGTGCACACGTACGTACACCACAATTAATAGACTGGGGTCATACTTGCATCATCCCGCGACCCCCTCAACTAAAATTTAGCTTTTAATTTCTCATCTCGTGTTTGAAATGTTCGTGGTGTGACTTATCACTGAACTAAAGTAAAGTTAAGAAATAATCATTGATACAATCGGGATTCTAACTTGTAATCTTTGTGATGCTCGAACCACTCGGCCACCACGACTCTTCATTATAAATCATAAAATTTTGCTTAACGCAGGTGAATCCTTGACCACAGCTAGCTATGTTCAGAAAAACCCCCCTTTTATTATCTAATCTTTTGGCAGACACCCTTAAAATTGTATTTTATAGTGAGTATCAAAGCTATTGTACGAAATCAATAAAATATAATACCAGTATCGAATGACTCATCATTATACTCCAGAGAAACGCAGACTTTATTACAAGGAAACGGATTCAAAGAGTCCTTGTTTATGCCTTATAACTCTTGGATAATAAATGACAATGGTAACCATAGACAGAATAATGAGATCGTACAAACTTAATGAAATAGGATATTTCCACAATTGGTACTTAACAATAAATAGGCACAAGGAAGTTTAATATTCTACAGATAATATTTTTTTTGCAGATAATAATATAATTAGAGCATTTTAAAATAGGAAGTAAAAACAATGAAATGTTTGTTGCTGAATGGCTCGTATCCGCGTTATGAAAAATATAACAAAAAAGTTAATTATCTACACACATTTATCTATACTAATATTATAAAGAGGAAAGATTTGTTTGTTTGTTTGTTTGTTCGTAATGAATAGGCTCCGAAACTACTGGACTGATTTCAAAAATTCTTTCACCTTTGGAAAGCTACATTATCGCCGAGTAACATAGGCCATATTAAATTGGACCCGATAGGTGGCGCTGCGATCGAGTTTCAAGAATTTTACCTTTTTACCCGGGCGAAGCTTTCTGTGTGTTTCTGTGTGTCTTAAGCTAGATTCGAGAATGGTTTAGATTTACAATTGGACCCAATAGGTGGCGCAGCGATCGTGTTACGGGCAATTTAACTTTTTCACCCGAGCGAAGCTGGGCGGGACGGGACAGCTAGTGTACAATAAAAATAAAAATAATTATGAATATCTTTCAGCCATTCAATCGGATCTGATCTTACCGAATTTAACGTAACGTAAGATATGTCTAAATAGCTTTATGTTGTAACATCGAGAGGAAACCTGTATATGTTTGAGAAACATGTATAGTCGTGCTTGAGTTACAGCGCCGACTCGCCATCTTTCACGTTGGCACCTGGAACAGGACTCTAGGATACAGACGGTCAACTAAATAAAATCACTCTTGAGCCATATGCTTTGACTTCACTTATAGGATACTTGCGACATTCCCTCTATAAGTCCCGTTAATCTCTATTGGCAAACTTCCTGAGTAGTCAGTAATCGCATTAGTTGGAGTGCCGGTGGTCCAATATTTGCTCGCCCATCGAAGCGCCGCCTGCATACGTATGGTTAATTGTAGATACTTCTATTGTTACTGCCCAGTCTAGACGTATGTCCTAATTTATATCTTTGTTTATAGAATGCTTAATTATTTCATGTAGGCTTCAGAACCGCGATGCGTATAATATATTTTTTATATAACTATTAAATTTATTAGATGAAGAGTTCTAATAGCATGTTGCGTTGGTTTGGACACATAGAAAGGTGCTTTAATTTTTCTGCCTACTTACTGGTGAAGGACTCATGTGATGATGAAGGTGGGTAAAACGATTGAATGATCCAGACTCAGATTTGAATATCAGATTTGGATTCAGGAGGACGAGTTGTTCGTGTAGTTGCCTGCGACACAAAGATCGCAAGTTCGAATCCCGACTTTAGCAATGAGTTTTTCTCTACTTAAGAACAGTGATTAGTCACACCGCCAGCTTTACGGTGAAGGAAAACATCGAGAGGAAACCTGCATAATTTTTTGAACAAATTCAAAGACTTACTCATTTACGTTCTTGAGAAAAGGCGATGGAGTTGCCATCTGTCACGTTGACATCTTGAATAAATCCCTTGTGCGACGTCAATATACATTATTTATTAACAAAGTTATTTCTTTAGTTAAATAGTAAGACTGATGAATGTGGACGAAGCGATGGAGGCATGAAGTCTAGAGAGAACTGGCTCTCTATACTTTCTGCCTCCGTTAGGGACTCGGCGTGATGATATGTATGTAAGTATTTTGATACTTGTAGTCTTTGTTTAAGGTTGCGAGTATAAATACTTGATACTTGTATTTTTATGACCGTGAGACCTCCTTCATGAGTCACGCGCCTCATCCAGGTGTGAAGCACACTGTAATTTACGTTAAGTGCTCGTTTAACATTCTAATCAGCCTGTTAATGAGCAATTAAAGTGTATATCTCTATCTTACTTTACGGCCTATCAACGTGTATTGCCTGTTAAATATCATAATTTTACTGCCATTGAATTAATCTTGTTCCTAATGTGTAAAAAAGAGCCGTGGTGGCCGACTGGTTCGAGTAGTTGCCTGCCAGACAAAGATCGCTAGTTCAAATCCAGACTGTACCTATGTGTTTTTCTGAACTTAGGTAGTAACGTTAGGTAGTACTTTAGTGATTAGTCACACCACGAGCTTTACGGTGAAGGAAAACATCGAGAGGAAACCTGCATACGTCTGTGAAGAAATACAAAGGCTTATGTATATAGTCGTGCTGGAGAAACTCTGAGTCTTGAGTATCTGTCATGTTGGTACCTAAAATCTCTGGCGGAAAGTGGGTATGTGGGCACTACCTATACGCCTCTGCCTACCCCTTAAAGCGTGAGGAGATACAATTACATTTAGGTATCTCATTTGTTGAAACACCCATTTTCATTACGATTTCTCTCGATTACGACTTACAAGTACGTAGTATATATGTATATGTATATATATATATATATATATATATATATAATAAAGTTTATTTTTAATTAATGTCTTTCTTTTCAGATCGCGTGTAAATTGAGATGAAGGAGAGAATAGGTATGTGAGTATTTTATACATTTTGATCTATAATCTATAAATATAAAAATAATGTTTGTCTGTATATCCTTTATGGAATCGTAAACGGCTGGACCGATTTTAATGAAATTTTGTTTCATCAGATGAATTCGAGAATTTTAGATTCACAATTTGATCCGATAGGTGGAGCTGCGATCTTGTTCCAGGAAATTTATTTTTCTCACCCGAGCGAAGCTGAACTGGAGTACTAGTCATTTATAAACATTCAAATATCGACGATCGAATTCCAAAATTACGGAAAAGTCGAGCCGCCTTCGATTATTCGAAAACGATGCCTGATCTCTTTAAGGTATAACTAAACAATACGCAAAGCGAAGCCGGGGCGGGTCACTAGTAGTGATTATAGCATTGAAAATATCTATTAGTATTTAGGTAACGGCCTTACGTGCTATTCCACTAAGTGCTCGTGCCACAGTAAAATAAAAAACGACTGTATATTAAATTAGCTGCTATGAAAAAGCGTTGAAAATTATTTTTATTCATTTAAAAGACACCTGTTTGTTGTAACATACTATGGGAAATAGTTGCCCTTTGATCGCTTACGTAGCTTCGCGCTGGGAGTGATTTACAAGCTTAAATAATGGTGCTTGGGGTTATTTTTTCAGCTATTTATCACGAACAAAAATGGCTGAATTAACGGATTGCATTGTTTGGAATTCGAGATACTTTTAGACATATATTCTAAGTGTTTCCTTTCTTCAAATATAGATTTGGCTGTTAAGGGAAGCTGTGTGGCCGAGTGGTTCGAGTAGTTGCCTGCGACACAAAGATCGCAAGTTCGAATCCCGACTGTACCAATGAGTTTTTCTGAACTTAAGTACAGAGATATTAAAGATAGGTAAATATAATTTTAGGCTTCTTTCGGTCAATAACTCTAACTCATCAGTTTCATCATACGCATATAAAACTAGTTCTGCCCGCGACTTCGTCCGCGTGGAAAAGTGACATTAATTGTAAGTGACGGCTTTTGCAAAAAAATTACAAAAGGAGTTATCGTTATAAGGTACCTAACTAATATCCAAATGTATAAAAAATAAAAACGACCTGATGATGATGATGATGATGATGATGATGGTGGTGGTGATGATGATGATGATGATGGTGATGATGATGATGATGATTAACCTT
Organism: Drepana falcataria; assembly: GCA_945859725.1. Taxonomy (NCBI): domain Eukaryota; kingdom Metazoa; phylum Arthropoda; class Insecta; order Lepidoptera; family Drepanidae; genus Drepana; species Drepana falcataria. Next base: position 830,596 of record OX243937.1, read on the forward strand.
ACACATTTCCATACAAAATTGCATCCCGTTTTTTTAATTTTACCCCTTAAGGGTTACATTTTTACAAACTTGATTGCCATATTAATTTATATGTAACCTAGAAAATAAGTTTCAAGCTTCTAGCTTAACAAAAGACAAAACTCCCATACAATCTTTCAACCCCTATAACAGCCCCTTACAACCTTTTTCCGCATTAAAAAGTAGCCTATGTCCTTTCACAGGCTCTAGACTATCTCTGTATCAAATTTCATTTAAATCGGTTCCTTAGTTAAGGTGTGAAAAGGTAACAGACGGACAGACAGAGTTACTTTCGCATTTATTATATTACAGTAGGGAAGTAGGGATTATAAACCTACGTGTAATGTACAGTTTTGAAGCTAGCATACTGAGAAGAGCATTTATCCCAGCGACGAGTGGTAAAGAGGAAGTCTTTACTTGCACCAAAATCTAAATCCCACCGGCATCAATTAACGCTGCCGTAAATACAATTTTATTGGCAATCCTTCGTTTCCAAGGAATATGTTAATCCTGAATCACTTTAATCACTAATCCCCTTGTTATAGGCCAGTTCCCGAGATAGTGGGCTATTACGGGTCGTCAGACATGTTGGGAGATATTTCAAACATGCAGCGCCCCGCGGTCTCACCCGCGTAAAATTTTATAATATAAATAAAATAAATATCCTAACGCCTTCCCACGAGAAAGAAATGGAAAATGGCCTTCCCAAAGTGCAAGGCAGAGGTGTATAGGTGGTACCAACGTGATACATGGCGAGTCCATCGCCGTCATTCAAGCACTACTATACATACATCTTTGAATTTCTTCTCAAATATGCCGAGTGGTTCGATCAGCCTGCAACAAATTTGCTAGTTCGAAACCCGACTGTACCAATGAGTTTTTTTCCAAACGAAAGTACAGTGTTTGTCTTAACGAGCCTTACAGTGAAGGAAACGGAAACTGGCGGAAAATGGCTGTCTGGGTAATACCTATGTACATCTGCCTACCCTTTCGGGGACCCTTTTGGGAAGGCCTGAAATAATAGTTGAATCACGGCCACCCTACTAATGATTGTTTTTCTCTCAAGTTATCAAAGCTTAGCAATCTCGGACAGTATGTGTGAAAACTTTCCTTAAATTCAACAACAGTTGCCTTACAGTACAAACTTAAATAAACCTTATGTTTATGAAATAAGGTTTATCACTTTAAGACTTTTCAGAAATGTTTTGGTCAATTCACTTATGTAGAAAAGAATTGTGTCAAAGTATTGCTCAATTTAATAATATTAATCCAATGTGGTCTGGTCTAAGAGTACTTTATTTCTATCCCGACGTCGTATATTCCAGTTTTCATTGGCTTCATTAGCATACCTATGAATTATTAACTGCTAAGAGCACTATGCTTAAGGCATTTTGATAGGAACTTTAAAACGGTTCGATGTTAAAAGCTTAGAAAATTATTAATTAATTTCCCTCTGTTCTATATGCTTTGACAATAATATATACGTAAGCATAATGTGACTGACAAAAGCGATATTGTAAACACATTTTCCGGGTTCTGTCTAGAAATGTCCTAATACATATTTGTATAAAAAAAATAATTTATGTTACCTAAGCTGAGGTGGCCGAGCGGTTCGTGAAGTTGCCAACAACACGAAGATTGCTGTTGAAGTTGGAATCCCGATTAGACCAATGAGTTTTTTAAAATTAAGTACTGTCATTAGTCACACCAAAGGCTTCATGGTGCAGGAAAACGTTGGGAGGAAACCTGAAACGTTTAAGAAGCAATTCAAAGGCGTATGTATTGTCGTGCTTGAGTAACAGCGATGGAGTCGCCATTTATCACGTCGGCACCTAGAATACATATCCGGCAGAAAGTAACTACAAAGCTCTGCCTACCCCTTCGGAGACCCTTATGAAAGCGTGCAGATAATTAGCAGTTGAAAATACATTTAAAATAATATTTACGTACAATTAATCATACCGCCCACCGTGTGCAGAATGTCCATCATTCCCGCCCACCATGCTTCATATATTAAGCGTTAATATCATTTAGATATATCATTAATAAGATTTATATTAAACCATTTACATATACATTAAAGTATTTTAATGAAAAATTATGCTAACAGTTACCTATTGAAATAAACATCCGTTTAAATAATAACTTGGCAACACGACTAACAATAAACTAATTTTAAAGCACATAAGCTATGCTAATACCTATTAGATTAAAAAGGCAGAGTCTGTTTGTTTGAGCGCTGTCATCTCAAGTACTACTAATCAAATAAAAAAATAAACATTTGCTGCTCCGCCCGGCTTCGCTCGTATAAAAAATAAAAGCAACTGAAACACGACACAAGTGCCATCTACTGGATCAAATTGTATTACCAAACTATCCAGGAACCCCTACACATTTCTTCCAAATCGGTCCAACCATTTAAGAGGAGTTAGATGACAATCACACGTACAGGTTAATAATATACATGAAGATTAGATTGCTCGTTTATTGAGGTATGCTATAAATCATCAAGGTATCGGAGCAGTAATCATTATTCACATAGGCATAATTTTTTTAAGCTTTACGGTGAAGGAAAACATAGAGAGGAAACCTGCATACATCTGAGAAGAAATTCAAAGGTGTACATAATATGTATATTCGTGCTTGAGTAACGGCGATGGACTCGCCATTTGTGACGTTGTTACTTTAAATATATCTCTGGCGGAAATTGGGTGTGTGAGTACTACATTTACATCTATGCCTACCCCTTCGGGAATCCTTGTAGGAAGGCGTGAGTTTATAATATTATTAATAATTAAAATTGACGCGAGTGAAACCGAGGTGCATGTCTAGTTTATTCTAAATATCCAAAATATTTTAGGTGTCAACATAAATTTGTGATAGGATAATTAGGTGTATACCGGTATTTAAAGATCCTGTTTAATGTTAGAAATTTAAAAGCCAAGCTATGCACGGATTTAAGCCGTGGTGGCTGAGTGGTTTGAGTTGTTGCCTGCATCACAAAGATTCCAAGTTCGAATCCCGACTGTACCACTGAATTTTTCTGAACTGAAGTACAGTAATTGGTCACACCACGAGTTTTACGGTGAAGGAAAACATCGAGAGGAAACCTGCATACGTCTGAGAAGCAATTCAAAGGCGTATGTATAGTCATGCTTGAGTAACGGCGATGGACTCGCCAACTGTGACACCTAAAATATATCTCCGGCGATAATTGAGTGTGTGGATACTGCCTACACACTACTCACTACCCCTTGGGGGACCCAAATTTTTATCAGGAGGGAGTTTAAAGAAGTTTTTTTTTTATACCACTTGGGTGGCAAACAAGCATGCGGTCCGCCTGATGGTAAGCGGTTACCGCCGCCTATGGACGCTTGCAACACCAGGGGTATCCCTCGCGCGTTGCCGACCCTGCAGGAATTTTTTCACACCCTTCTTGAAGAACTCCATGCTGTACTCTCCAGGGAAAACTTCAACGGGGAGCTCATTCCACAGCCTGAGCGTTCGCGGAAGGAAACTCCTTTGGAACCGCGCAGTGCGAGACCTTTGTGGTTCCAAGGTATGGGGATGAATTCCCCGTCGATGGCGAGAGGTGCGGTGGTAGAAGGTTGAAGTTGCGCAGGACAGAAATAAATGGAAGGAACTAGTTGGAGTTGAGTCCCCCACGTGGTAGGCAGAGTAAGAAGAGTATTCTCACTAGACTTACAGACCTTTTCATTCACATTAATCAGTCCTTCATACATGCTCTTCTAACTATAACTATTTAATTACAGTATTTAATTTTCTTATTCTCAAAATGCCATAGGTATCTAGGCCAGGTCAGTAGTCAGGTGTACCTTTGTAGCTTTGTATCTCCATCTTAATATCTCCCTGGCTGTTTAGGGTATAACTCCTTAGAGTTGAGAAGGAACTGTGACCAAAAGTCAACTGTGTGCAAGGTGCTTCGTGGAAGTATTAATGCCCCTGAATTACTCGAAGAGCTCACAAAAATATTTGTGCCTGACAACTACACACGCGCCAGGAAACACAGGCTCTTTTCCATATCGGCTTGTCGTAGTAAGTCGCGATCATACTCTCCCGTCCCACGTACTCTCTCTGCGTTCAATGATCTCTTGGAGTCCTAGTACTAATGAACTTTATCAATTGATTTTCTTTCTATCTTTCCATACTTGTTCCTAGGAATTTAAACTTTAGATTGTAGCATCGTTACATTTTATAGCACTTCTTCCGTTAGGTACTATAACGATGTCACAAAGGCTCTCAAAGTTTTTTCCGCTTTTTATTCTTTCTTTGATTGAAAAGAAGGAATAAAATGTAGGTAAATATATATTTTTTATGTCATTAATCACGATCATTAGATGGTGAAGATATATAAGAAGACATAGATGTTGAGTCCATCGCCGTTTCTCAACCATGACTATAATACCTAAATCTATGCATTTTTTCTCAAGCTTATGCAGGTTTCCTTTCTGGTTTTGCTTCACCGGAAAGCTTGTGTTGTGATTAATCATTGCACTTCGATTAGAAAAACTCATTGGTGTAGTCGGGACTCGAGCAATATTTGCGTTGCAACTGACTATTTGTTCCACTTGGAGACCAAGGCAAATATTCTGAATAACAAACATATGAGCGAAGTTATATTCGAAAGTTAGGTCATCAATAAATAACATTCCGTTTAGAAACCGCTACCTACTAGCAAGTGATGCTATTTAGGACTCTATAAAAACATACCCAGATTACTGTATCGTTAAAGGTTCTCAGAAAACTTTATTGAGGTATTGTATGCAGATATGGGGATAGTAAATTATATCCGAGCCGTAGTTCAACACTGGTGGTATATACCGATGAGTTTAAGCAGTGACCACCACTTACTGAAACCACGTACTTATGTTCAGTGATTGGTCACATCATGAGCTATACGGTTACGGTAGAAACCGAGAGGAAACCTGAATACGTTTGAGAAGAATTGAGGCGTATGTTATCCGCGATGGAAGTGGGTGTGTGGGTACAACACATTTCTACCTATCCCTTCGGGGACCCTAATGGGAAGTCGTGAAAAGATCACCACACATTATGGTGAATAGAAACTTACCTGTTGAATAGAAATTCGAAGACACGTGTAATGTTGGCACCTTCTGTTGGGCTAACGTCGGCAACAAAATGTATAAAATCTACATAATCAGGGACTCTCATGGAAAAGCGTAAATGTGAAGATGGACTTCTAATAAATAGCAAATTAGAGACCATGCTTTAGATACATAACTAGTTTATTTCTAGTCTATAAATATCTAGTCTATTTTTTGGTATGTATGATTGTCATTTAAAGAATCATATTCTAGTAAATCCAACGCCATTTAGCGTTCCAGTGAGTACATTGCTGTATTACCGACGGTCAAGTCAAAGTCAGTTCGATTTTTTTCCATATTTATTGTTATTTTGTGCTGTCACTTATAAGCAATACGGAAACTATTAAAATTTTTGAGGTTAGGTGCCAGTTTTATAAGCTTGAAAGTTTGTGCTGATGTTTTTTCCTCTTTCATGCAAAAACTACATCACGGATTTGGACGTAACTTGGCACTTGAGTGAAACCCCGGGGTAGGTACAGCTAGTAAATTATTAAGACCAATTGTGCAGAATTAAATGTAAGTAAGCGTGGCCTCCTAAAGTTTGAGAGCCAGTGTCTTGGAATATTCAAATAAGTGTCGTTTATTGAATGGCGAACAATGCAGTCCATATATTCAAATTTACGGAGTTTTCAATGGACTACATAATTTGGTGATGCCATAACTACGAAGTTACGGTCCAATTTACAATTTGTACTTCATTTTATTGACTGGCATTTATCTTTTGTGTGTAAAAGTTTATTCTTTTATAGATTACCTAGTTATGTTCGGTGAATTGTCATTTACACTAATGCATTTTATAACATTGACACTAGATGTCGCTTTAATAAAATAAGCACGCGCTATAAATTGGTTCCGTTTAGTTATTGCTATCAGTCCGGCCATTATCACTGGTACCTGTCACTTCGCACTTGCCACTTCCACTTGTCACTGTATCAGTGGCACGGCACATAATCTTTATATATATAATTCTTCTGTGAGTGTGTATGTCACTGAACTTCTCTCAAACGACTGGACCGATTTTGATGAAATTTTTTGTGTGTGTTCAAGGGGATCTGGGAATGGTTTAGATTCGCAATTGGACCCGATAGGTGGCGCTGCGATCGTGTTTCTCTGAATTCCTCCAAAACGGCTGGACCGATTAAAGAAATTTTCCGTGTGTCTTCAGGTGGATTCGAGAATGGTTTATATTTACAATTGAACCCGATTTTTATTTTTTACACCCGAGTGACGCTGGGCGGGACTAGGACTACTAGTATGTATATATTCTTCTATTTGAATTTCAAGCGTTAAATACTTCGGATAAGATCCAATAGCTGTGTTTGTAGGCGTACCCCGTGTATGTCTCGTCACCTTATTTTTATGAGAAGTGATCGTTTGAACTTTATCGCCGTCTCTCAGTGACGTATCAGCAATATTTCTTCGACATCTTTCCTTCTCCAAACGATCGTATGATAAATAACTCCCGTTCAGATTAACTCATCTAATAATAAATCAAGCCATTAATTAAATACATATTTTTATGTTATCTACCAAAGTGTCGATTTGATCTTCTATTGACGATATTTATATGACAGAGTAAAACTCATTTGAAGAATTTAAAAAGCAATCAGATTCTTATCTATGCTCTGTATTTCATGTTTCTGATCTGTCTCTCGACTTGGAAGCTTGAGGACGCCGGTTTGATTCCATCTGGGGGCGGATACTTTTGTGATAAATACAAATAGTTGTACGTTAGTCTTGGATGTCCTATGTATTTATGCATATATCTATCTATATAAGTAAATATATCGTTGTCTAGTTACCATAACACAAGCTTTGCTTAATTTGGAACTAGGTCAATTTGTGTGGAATTGTCCCAGGTATTTATCCCAGGTTAGTCTTGGATCTGTTACGAACTTGTATAAATACTTACTTATATCGTTATCCAGTGCCATTATTCAAGCTTTCCTTAAATTGAGATTATGTTGAGTTTTCTCAACGTATTTGTTTCTTTACTAGCTGTGCCCCGTGGGTTTGCCGTGGGACGTAACATTTGATTTAGTTCGTAGATTTTAGCTTTTTTCTTCTAAAATAAAATATATCATATATGTTTATCTTGCCAATAATCTGTCCCTTTGCCAAGTTACATCGAATACCGTGCAGTATTTTTCGTAGAAACAGGAACAAATATCCTCACAAACTTTCAAATTCTTAGAATTATTGGGCTAATTTTAAGATATTCAAAATGTGTATGATGCAGATCACATATCCGCATCACGTTATGGCGGCGTGTTGAGACACCGCCCATTTGACGAGCTGCCCGAGAGCGCCCCCCGCGGACACATTTGCATTTATGATCGCGGACCCACTCGGAAGGCAATAACGGTAGTTTTATAATATTGTAGAGGAAAAATTTGATTGTTTATAAGTTTGAATACAATAGTACATTTTTTTATAGACATCATCATCATCATCATATCATCACTCCGAGTCCCTAACGGGGTAGGCAGAGAGCATAGAGCGCCAGTAAGAGACTTACATACCTCTTTCGCTTCGTCCACATTCATACATACAGTTATAGACATACAGGCATGTATGAAGAGACCGATGAATGTGGATGAAGCATCTGATTTATTGCATTGTCAGATATTACAAATTGTACAAGAGGTACACTATAACATTATAATATCTAACACCCTGTAAGGGCATATCAATGAGAGGTAACTACAGATTACTAAATATATAATAATTATGAACTATGGGTATTCTTTACATATAATAATATATATATCCTCACCTGGGAATCCTGGGTATGTCAGCGGAAGTATGAAAATAGCTTGAATGCAGTTGAGATGCGATCTCTTCGAAAAATGTGCGGAGTAACGATTTTAGATCGAATCCGCAATGAAGAGATTCGCAAATCGACTGGCGTGAATGAGGGTGTGATTGTAAAGTTGAAGAAAGGCATGTTACGTTTGTTTGGACACATAGAAAGGATGAGTGAAGAAAGATTGACGAAACAGATATACAAAGCAAAAGTGTGTGCAAGAAGAGGCAGAGGAAGGCCACGTTCCAACTACCTGGATCAAATAGATCGGAGTCTCAAGGACGGGAACGTTAAGAGTACTCGAAACCTACGAGCATGTATGAAGAGACTGATGAATGTGGACGAAGTGAAAGAGGTATGTAAGTCTAGAGAGAACTGGCGCTCTATACTCTCTGCCTACCCCGCTAGGGACTTGGCGTGATGATATGTATGAATGTATGTATATCCTCACGCCTTCCACAAGGGTCCCCGCAGGGGTAGGCAGAGGTTTATAGGTAATACCCACACACCCACTTTCCGCCAGAGGTATATTAGGTGCCATCGTGATAGATGGCGAGTCCATCGCCGTTGCTCAAGCACAACTATACATACGCCTTTGAATTTTTCTCAGACGTATGTAGGTTTCCTCTCGATGTTTTCCTTCACCGTAAAGCTCGTGGTGTGACTAATCACTGTACTTAAGATCAGAAAAACTCATTGGTACAGTCGGGATTCGAACTTGCGATCTTTGTGTCGCAGGCAACTGCTCGAACCACTCGGCCACCACGGCTCTTTACATTTTTTATTACATTCTTTACATTTTATATTATATTTAAATATTGTTCAATGCTTATATATATAAAGTAAATTTAACACAAATAACTAGAAGAAACTAAAAGATAACTGTAAGCGAAAGGGGTATGTAAGTCTAGAGAGAACTGGCGCTCTATTCTCTCTGCTTATCCCTTAAAAAAAAATTCTTTATCCCGTCAAAAAGTATTGATTTGATAACATTGGAAAGAGTTAACGTCCACAGAAAAGGATTTTGTGTAGAGTTGCTTGTGCATCTGTGATTGTAACGCTTACACTCAATGGCGTAACGTACAGACGCCACATAAGTTTAAAACTGTCATTATTAATAGTGCAACAAGGCAACCGGTTCGCTAATTATGGTCAAGTTAGCTCACAAGTCGTCGGATTTATGTTATTGCTAAATTGTTTTGTTTATCTGATTGTTTCCCGCAGTAGGTATGCGATTATCATTTTAATAAATGAACGTTTCTACATAACTATTTCAAGAGAGGTAGGGCGTAACGGGGGTCCCGTTCGTATTTGGAGCTGCCCGACTGAAGCAACACCTCCACTTTATAGAAGTCCGTAGGCAAATAACACAATTTTTGTATTGTGTTCCTACACAGTGAATAAGGTCTCCAATAATGAGTTCCTTGGGGAGGGTTGATATATTGTGTTGACAGCAGAGGGTTAGTCCCATTATGCTGCCATTATAACTCTCCGAACCCAGAGTGGCACCACGCAAATGACACTTCTATATCGTGAATGTAAATAGGCTAGGGTAACCGCTTTCCATCCAGTGGGCTTGCATGTTTGCCACTCTAGTAGCGTAAAAAAAATAACTGTCTACATCATGTTTGGTGTTTTTAGTCTTCAAGCCTTCTTACAAGGGTTCCTGAAGGGTTGAATGTGTACAGCCTCTCTTTTCACGGAGGTATATTTGGGTGTCAATGGACAGGTGACCATGCGCCGGTTCTCAAGCTATAAATACAGCTTTGAATTTCTAAATCGTATACAACCTGTGTACATACGTTTCAGAAATTCTAATATGTATGTTTACATCCCCCTTGTTTCTTCATGTTCCTCATAAAAAGTTTTATTTCACGATATAAAGCAATATGTGTATAGTGGCCGTGGTGGCCGAGTGGTTCGAGCAGTTGCCTGCGACGCAAAGGTCGCAAGTTCGAATCCCGACTGTACCAATGAGTTTTTCTAAACTTAAGTACAGTGATTAGTCACACCACGAGCTTTACGGTGAAGGAAAACATCGAGAGAAAACCTGCAAACGTCTGAGAAGAAATTCAAAGGCGTATGTATAGTCGTGCTTGAGTAACGGCGATGGACTCGCCATCTGTCACGTTGGCACCTAATATACCTCTGGCGGAAAGTGGGTGTGAGGGTATTACCTATACACCTCTGGCTACCCCTTCGGGGACCCTTGTGGGAAGGCGTGAGGATATATATATAAAGCAATATGTCTTTCTCCGGGTTCCCATTTTTCCATATATTCATCAAAATTGATTTACTATTTTAAGCGTGATAAGGTGGCAGATATAGAGACAGACATTTATTCTTCCGTGTATATATACAGACATACATATCATCACGCCGAATCCCTAACGGGGTAGGCAGAGACTATAGAGCGCCAGTTCTACATACCTCTAGACTTACATACCTCTTTCGCTTCGACCACCCTCATCAGTCTCATCATACATGCTCGTCGGTTTCGAGTACTCTTAACGTTCCCGTCCTTGAGACTCCGATCTATTTGATCCAGGTAGTTGGAACGTGGTATTCCTCTGCCCCTTCTTGCACACACTTTCGCTTTGTATATCTGTTTCGTCAATCTTTCTCCACTCATCCTTTGTATATATTCATCAAAATTGATTTACTTAAGCGTGATGAGATGGCTGGCAGATACACAGCCAGACATTTATACTTCCGTGTCTGAATACATATGCATATTTAAAGGATAGGATAAATCAAATATTTAAATGCAATATTCTTTCAGGCAATAAAACGTAAATTCTGATCGATAGTGGGAAACGAGTCTCGCATTTTAGTGTTTATTGCAAAAAGGTACACGAGCTCAAACAAGCAGTTACAGCAGCCATACGTCTTGTTACGTACTCATACATTCCCTAAAATAATGAATACCGATTGAGATATCACAATTTTCTTCTTTTGTTACGTCAGCCAAACAATTTTCGGCCCTATATTGTCGAGTATTCGTTACAGAATTCTGTAAATTTTGAAATACATATGCAACGAATTTTGTCTTTTTACCAATGGTATAGCTTAAAGAAAAGCAAGCTTTACAACGTTGTGTTAAGTTATATTTTCAATTACGACAGTGTAATATCATCTGCGATGAGGCGGTCTCACACATCGTGGACCCTAAAGAATTTCAGTAATCATAAGGCGAGGTCCTAATAGTTAGTTCTGCAGTAGCCTTAGGCCGTGGTGTCGATGACCTTGCGCGAACACCCCTTTCGCATCTTTTGAAGTTAAAATCGATGTTTCTGTATGAAAGCAATTTGTTCCTTTGAACTGGATTTTTATTATTTGCAGGAAGTGCTTTCGAATCAATAAATCACTTGTTTTTGTTTGCGTCATGTTTATGTTAAATTTTGATTACAATTTTAAGCACCTACATTTCGCTGACAAGCTTTTGTTTCTTATCGCCTCGGAATAAAGTAAAATAAATAACATGACGAGGATCTCAATTCAACTGTACGGTTTTATTTGCATCAAAGCATGACGTCGGGTACATTTTTTATTTTATTACGGCGCCATTTTTATGTTCCATTTTCAAAAACATTTAGTTGAGGAGCGATGAAGGTGTTCGGACAAGGAATTAAAATAACATTCATAATTGTAGAAGTGTTCACGTCTGAATACCTTGTTGATCATTAGATTAAGATACAACAACTGGATGTAGTTAATATGTAGGCGATCAGGTCGGCATGTATAAGTCGTGGTGGCCTGGTTTTAGTAGCCTGCAACGCAAAGATTCCAAGCTTGAATTCCGACTGTACCACATTTTTTTCTGGTTTGAAATACAATGCTTAATTACAATATCGGGAGGAAACTTGCATACGTTTCTGAAGAAATTCAATGAAGTACGTACAGTCATGCTCAAAAAACTGCGATAGACGCATCTGTCACGATGGTACTTTAATATAGTGTTAGGACCTTTCCCTATTCCTACATGTGGAAGTGGACGTGGAAAGGTGGTTATGGAAATGTGATCAGCACAGCATGGAGAGCACCATTATTGGAACCAATGCCTGCTTTCACCAAAGTGATTGCTTAAGCAATTTAAATCCCCGGTATTTTTTTTTTATACTATAAGAGTGGCAAACAAGCATACGGCCCGCCCACCTGATGGGAAACGGTTACCGTAGCCTCTTTACGCTCACGATACCGAAGTATCACTTGCGCATTGCCACTCTGTGTTCTTTTGTGTGTTCTGTTCTGTGGATTGTTACAGTGTGTTGGTAGCATAATGGGATAAATCCCCTGCTTCCAACACAATGTAACAATCCTCCCCCCTCCCCAAGGAGCTCATTTCTGGAAACCTTATTCACCGCGTAGGAACACAACACAATAAATTGTGTTATTTTGCCCCAGTCGGGCAGCTCCGAATTCGAACGGGAAACCCGTTATGCCCTACCTCTCTTAAAAAAGCCCGGCTTACCCGGATTAAACGAATCGGTCTTTGACGTCGACTAAACAAAAGTCGGACCACATCTCAAACATACACACTAAACAAGGGGGCACAAGAGCGTGGGAATTAAGAGATATTTATTTTCAGCGATCCCAATAAATAAATATGTTTTTACTATTTTGCGCTGAAAATGTTACAAACGAGAGCAAATAAAACAAATAATAAATTTTCAACACAATTAATGTCATGTTTTCAGGACACATGTTGTAAATTAATAGACCAAATAAAAAGTTTGTGTGACATTCGGACTGAGTTGTGTGCAGTGTTCCGTATATTTTATTTGTTTATTTTATGGGTTGAAAGACTAATTTATACTTTCGACACGACGTTGCAGCCAATCAGTAGCAGTGTCATTTGTAGGTATATAAAATGTTAAGTCAGCATTTTCTGCGTCTTTGGTTTTGCATAGAAGTAGAGCAAGCACATTGCGTATAATTTTGACACTTGTACATTTATGGTAAGCTAGCTAGGACTTCATCTGCGTAAAAGTTATTTTCATTGGTAGTTTTTGTCCATTTCCATCCATTTAATAATTTATCTCTCTGCAAAATTTTATTGAATCCCGTATAGTAGCTTTTTCGTGAAGAAAATGTATCTCTGGCGGAAAGTGTGTGTGGTTTTTACCTTTTTTTAAAATTATAGATACTTAAAAAAAGAACAGATACCATTTTATCTATATATCTTCACGCTTTCCCATAAGGGACACACATTCTGCCGTAGATATATTTTAGATTCCAAAGTGATGGCTAGCCCAACGCCGCTACTCAAAAACTTATTCGTACAGTCGGGATTTATTGCAATCTTTGTGTTGCAGGCAACTACTTGAACCATTCGTCCACCACAGCTCTTGGCCGATAATATATAGACATTACACAATTAAGATGAGAAAGAAATTTTAATAGCCTCATGCGCAATTCTTCGTGAGTGTGACATGCCGCTACGGGACCCAAAAAAAACATATTTTTATAAAAAATCATAGCGTTCTGTTGCGTGCGTCTTGCTTAGTGTCGAATTTTACGACAATTTTACGATCATGATAAACCACGCTAGCCAATGTTGCACTAATTCGAGGCGATACCGAATGTCAATGAACTAGGGTTTAATTGATTACCTTTTTAATGGTAATTGTTTCGTCATTCATATTGTAATAAAGTTAGTTTCTACTGCCTTTTACGTGTGATGATTTCAAACTATGCCAGAGATTAACTACTCTGAAGTTTTCTGGACTACGTGTTTATCAATAATTTGGAAGTATGCGGGTCCACCTGGCAAACAAGGTTTCGCTGTCGCGCTTCCGAACTTCCAGAAATCCTTAATGCATTTAAGTAACACTCAACGCGGCATGAAAGAAAAAACTGAATTGCAAATAAATTTAAACTAAATTACACTCTTGTCCCAAAACGTATTTTGTAATAAATGTAAGTATGTTAATTTTATTTAGAGATATAATTATCTTTTTATTAAAACATATTTCGACGTGATGATAATTATGAGTTTTATTTATCATTATCATCATTTATTATTATCATTCTACATTATCATCACGCCAAGTGCCGGCTTAGAGTTGGCTCTACGGCTGAGTACTCTCGGCGTTCTAATGCTTGAGCTTTCGATCGATTTGACCTAGGTATTTGAAACGTGACTTTCAGCTAACTCCTTCTTACATACACTGAAAAATTTCAATGTATGTAATAATTAAACAAAATGTAGGCTACCCTGCCATCACCTGTTTTCCTTCATCTCATTCGAGGTCCTATCGATGAAACCTTACGAAATCCGAGACTCTTATTAAGAGAAGCTGAGTCCAGTTAGTATTATTTTTTACTAGCTGTCACGCCCGGCTTCGTCCGGGTGAAAAAGTGAAATTTCCTGAAACACGATCGATAATGGATTAGATTTACAATTGGAATTGTCTAAAGCATTCTCGAATCCACCTGAAGACAGACAGAAAATTTCATTAAAATCGGTCCAGCAGTTTACGATTCTATAAGGATACACAGACAAACATTCGATTATATATACGCAAATAACTCACTTCACAAATAGATCGGACTCTCAAGGACGGGAACGTTAAGAGTACTCGAAACCGACGAGCATGTATGAAGAGACTGATGAATGTGGACGAAGCGAAAGAGGTATGTAAGTCTAGAGAGAACTGGCGCTCTATACTCTCTGCCTACCCCGTTAGGGACTTGGCGTGATGATATGTATGTATGTATGTAACTCACTTCCGCATTTTTAGGTGATAGCCGTGGTCAACGGTAAACATAACAAAGAACGTAAGTATTTCTGAGAACATGCACCATTAAAGCGGTAACAATTTACAAACTACCCTTTTAAGGCCAATCAAGGACTGGTTACTTCCTTTTAAAATCAAACAAATCGTCTCAGGTTTGTTTGATTTTAAAAAGGAAGTGAGAAAAGCTTAGCGAAACTAAGTAAACCGTTAGGTTAAGAGGGGTCAGTTCTACTCACCATTTTAGTTGAAGCTCTAATTTAAGTACTTAGATAAAGCCTTTCAAGAAGCAATTCAAAGGCGTATGTATTATAGTCGTGCTTGAGTACCGGCGATGGACTCGCCATCTGTCACGTTGGCACCTAAAATATATCTCTGGCGGAAATTGGGTGTGTGGGTACTACCTATACACCTCTGCCTACTCCTTCGGCGACCCCGTGGGAAGGCGTGAGAATATACCATAGATACAGCCTTAAAGTAACTGGTTACCGCAGTCTATTGACACTTGTGACATCAAGGGTCATGTGGCGCGTTGCTGATCAGATAGCGCAGAAATGCTTTAAGAGAAACATAAAACAAATTTTACACGTAAACCGCGGAAGAACATCTAGTAGGCCCATACACATACCATCTTGTAACTATCCAATGGAACAGATAATAAAAGGAGAAACCAAAGATCACATCTAGTATCCAATAAATTGAACAATAGCGTTGTGTATCCTACATTTATCAGTTTATGTATCCTACAAATGTTTTAACAATGAGTAAGTAAAGTGAAACGCCAGTAAAGCTTAGACACCCAAACAATACTGCACCGGAGGCACTGAACCAGAAGTTATACAATGCTTAGGTCATTGGCTCGGCGTTGGCGGGTGACGAGTCTCAGATAGCTCTTTCCATATAGAGTATCCTTCGGGAGTAAGGTTGGGAAGTGACTACTTACAATTCTTTATCTATAGTCAAATTGTATGTTTTTTTCCACAAGCCTATGGTAAACACTTACCAGTATAAAGTATAAGGACACATTTGACGTAATATTTTTTTTTTATTAAGTTCTATCTAGATTAAATCTATCGGACACTCAAGGATGGGCAAGAGTACTCGAAACCGGCAAGCATGTGTGAAGAGACCGATAAATATGGACGAACCGAAAGAGGTACGTAAGTCTAGAGAGAACTCGCGCCTGTTAGGCACTTTGCGTGATATGAATTCTTTTGCCTAACACATGCACGTAAGTTCCATTTAAAAATAATTTTATTATTGCATAAGGTTCACCAAAAGAATACACCAAGAATACATTAAAGCAAAAACGTGGTATACACCAGTAATATACATATATGAATTAGATATACAGATATACAAAGCAAAAGTGTGTGCAAGAAGAGGCAGAGGAAGGCCACGTTCCAACTACCTGAACGGAACGGAACGTTAAGAGTACTCGAAACCGACGAGCATGTATGAAGAGACTGATGAATGTGGACGAAGCGAAAGAGGTATGTAAGTCTAGAGAGAACTGGCGCTCTATACTCTCTGTCTACCCCGTTAGGGACTTGGCGTGATGATATGTATGTATGTATGAATTAGATGCAATCCATTCGCTTTAAAGTTGTCCAAAAAACTTATCGGTAATGTGACCCCAACTTTACAAATATTCCCGCATTGACTGTTTTGCAGTGCATTTTTACACGCCCATGAATCTATTCATCTGCCCACCTACTGTTCAACTGCACGTTGCATAAATTTACAAGATTCATGGAAGCAACGCGATACTGAGAGCCACAGATGGCTTTAGTGTGCATTGTGTCGCAAGCTCTTTGTAATTAAACTTGCACGTATTTGTGCAAATGAAAAGATAAAGAGGGCTAAGGATGAAGTGTATGAAGAGCATAAAAAAAATAAACAATAAAAAAATTACATACGTCTGAGAAACAATTCAAAGGCTAAGGCGTAAGGTAAGTCGTGCCTGAGTAACGGCGATGGACTTGCCATCTGTCACCTTGGCACCTAAAATATGTCTGTGGTGGCAAGTGGGTGTGTGGGTACTACCTATACACCTCTGCCTACCCTTTCGGGGACCCATGTACACCACCGGGGAAGGCGTGAGGTTATATAAAAAAAAATTGGACTATTTTGTCTGAAAGCATACGGATATGGGTAATAACTGGTACCGTAAACTTTTGGTAATTCATTTGCGATGTGGTAAAAATGAAGCGAGCTAGGAGTTTCCAATACCACAGGTAATAAATGAAAGACGTACAAGAGATGCTGCCATATCGCGCTGGCAACGTTGGGTCCGCATTATGACATAGCCTGACGCTCCACCCTGCCTTAATGAGGTAGTCAACTTTATCAACCCCTAATTAATCGCACCTTACAACAAATTGCAAATGTTTAAACCCTGGCTATGACGTGAATTCCATAACAGCGTTAACTTAACAATAAACTAGATAATTATGCAACTCGATGAAACTCGTACTTGATATTCAATATTTGTGAGACAAGTTGCATTGCCTTATACATATTTATCGTCGTGATTAAGCTTATCAGTAATAGGGTAATAATACTAATTGTGTAAAATGCAAAATGTCATCGAGTTCATTAAAATATAGTCTTACACTAAAAGCATTATTTATGGATATCCCACCAATTACAAAACGTTCGCGCTGGCTTCTCGATGGCCATTGGTCAAAAAGCTTTTAACCGTGTTTTAATACATCACTGAGTGAAATATGAATGGATACAACGTCTCTATCTTACTTCTTACTAATATTATAAATGTGAAAGTTTGTAAGTTTGGATGTTTGCGGTTCTTTCACCGATTTTTGAACCGATTTGGCTGATAGTTGAAATGGTGATAGCTTATACCTAGGAATAGGACATAGGCTACTTTTTATCCCAAAAATTCAAAGTTCCTACAGGAATTAAATTTGCCTTATTATGTTTTTGCATCAAAATGATATTAATACTCCTTAGTGCTTTTGATTTAAATAACATTTTATTTTGACACATGTTTGAAAACTCAATCCTGTTATAAACGCCTAAGTTTGTTTGTTGCTCTTTCTTAGTGGCCGAACGGATTCTAGCAGAATATTGAAGCTACTTTTTAGAATACCACGCGGGCGAAGCCGCGGGCATAAGCTAGTTTGTTCATATTTATGAATTTGGTGACCGATTTATGATTACTTATGAAAATTTCTCTATATGACCCGTTGGTTTGATGGTCGATTCAGAGGTCGTGGGAAGTCACGCCTGTCCTCACGAGTAGACTATAAGACTCTGGTGTCATCATGGAGTTTGTTCATCCGATATTTTTCTATTATTAAAGTATTTAATTCATTTAAAAAATATATGAAAATATACTAAGCTCGTTACAGTGCAGGCTTCCTCACTATGTGTTCCTTCACCGTAAAGCTCGTGACTAATCACTGTACTTAAGTTTAGAAAATGTCACTGGTACAGTCGGGATTTGAACTTGGTCGACATCACAGGAGACCGAAGAGCTGGCAGCTACCTTGGACAAAGAATTTGCCTAGCTATTCAAAGGGGGAACGCTGCCAGTATCTTGGAACCCTGCCTAAAGGGACTCCTTTTAAAAATATTTTTAGTTATTAAATTATTATTATTATTTTAGTAGTAAGTAAGTAGTTACTAGTACCTATATATTAATTATAAAACATTAAAGGGAATAATTATATTAATATCATATCATTCGAATGATGGCGTCACGTAAGAACAATATATAAATCAAAGCATTATAACATTGTCATCTAGGAACATTATCGTAAAGATCATATTCGCATGTCGTCGTGCCAAGAATCTGTCGTACCAGTGTTGCCAGATGATATAACGTGCCGCACGTAACGCACTCACCGGGGTAATGCAACACTAGTAATAATATTAATAATTAAAATATATTATTAAAATGCAACACTGTATAGAACTACTCTATTATTATAAATGCGAGAGTTCGTTCGTTCCTCTTTCACGCAAACATTACTGAACGGAAATGGATGAAGTTTGCCCCACATATAAGCTGGATAAACACATAGGATATTAGGTGTATTCCTTGAATAAAGTATACTAACTAAATAAAAATTTACGCAGGAGAAACCGCGGGGCAGTTATGTTTTTTATCAGTTTACTGAGCTGCGATTTCATTGCGATTATTATCTTCATTTATTTTGGCCCAGAAGCTTCGCGGGCTTCCACAGAACGACCTATAAAATATCGTGCTGAAAATATATATAGTATAAATTCTTATAGTTGTATAAGCCGTGGTGGCCGAGTGGTTCGAGTAGATGCCTGCGACACAAAGATCGCAAGTTCGAATTCCGACTGTACCAATGAGTTTTCTAAAGTGAGGTACATTGATTAGACACACCACTAGCTTTACGGTGAAGTAAAACATCGAGAGGAAACCTGCATACGTCTGAGAATCGTTCTTGAGTAACGGTGATTGATTCGCCATCTGTTACGTTGGCACCTAATATATCTCTGGCGGAAAGTGGGTGGGGTTTACCTATACACCTCTGCCTACCCCTTCGGGGACCCTTATGGGAAGGCGTGAGGATACCATTCTAATAGCATGAAGAAATTGTAGTAGGTATCCTGAAGAAAATCGAATATCTTAAAAAAGCCGAGCAAACTTGGCTAAATATGTCGCCATAACAAACTAATAGGCTCAATACAAATGCTTGTTGCCAGCGGAGTCGAACCCGTGACCGAGACGTTTGGTTAATTAAATATTGACGCCAATCGTCCACTACCGACGCCTCCAGCCAGCCATAACCAAATTCTTTGATAAACCGTGTGATTTATTAACTTAAAACAACGATGTTTACGTCTCTCACCTCATTTGAATGTCGTAAAAGTTTTATTTGCTTTTAGACGTTGTGTTTATCAGCTGAGAGGTATCGCCAGTAGTTGTTGAAAGACTTTGTCGCTTGAATGCCATGTAGTTTCATGAGATTTTTCCGACTCTGTTTCCACGAAAAAGATTTTTTCTCATACTAGCGGCCTGTCCCGGCTTTGCACCGATGGACATTAATTTTTTAAACATTTTGGCATCAAGTTTATTGTTGCAATTAAAATAGCCTATGTTAATCAATGATAATGTAGCATTCAAACGGTGAAAGAATTTTTAAAATCGGTCCCGTACCTTTTGAGTTCACAATGACGCTTTCTGTAACACTAATTCAATATTTTGGTTCAAAATCAATACCACATTGCGTTGAAATGCCAGAAATATCAACATTATCAAAGTCAGCTTAGTGATGGTGAAACAAGCTGCACCATTAGCGATAAAGCCAGAATCGCATGTCATATTTACGAGTATTCAACGCCAAAAGCCTCCCAGATTAAAGGCGTTCCTTCTGACAGGACAAAGCATTGACTTATGCCCATAGAAAGAGGTAAATAAACTTTGCTACGCTTAGAATGAGGACTAAAAATATTTAGTATTGCATTATATAGTAATGACAATACTGCATTCAAAGCCGTATGTATTGTTAAACGAGATGTAGCGAGATCTAAAGAGGACAGCTATACTGAAGTGACTCCAATGAAATCAGCGGATGGTACATAGAATGCTTACCTTTTAAGAGCCGTGTTGCGCGAGTGGTTTAAGTAACAACACGAAAATTGCAAGTTCTAATCCCAATTGTACTAATACTGGTACTATTGGCACTTAAAATATATCCCGGTGAAAAGTCATCATCATATCATCACGCCGTGTCCCTAGGGTAGGCAGAGAGTATAGAGCGCCAGTTCTATCTAGACTTACATACGTCTTTCGCTTCGTCTACATTCATCAGTCTCTTCATACATGCTCGTCGGTTTCGACTACTCTTAACGTTCCCGTCCTTGAACGTTGATCGATTGGACCCAGGGAGTTGGAAAGTCAGTGTGTAAATACTACGCTTTCTGCTTTATCACTTAATTCCTCCTCTTTAACTTGAATTTTCGATCGATTTGATCAAATATCACCAAATTCATGATTTGCACAGATTAGATGCTTGCGAACCAGAAGGAAGTCTAGTAGATACATTTGAAGTTCTATATTTAAAATGGTAAAAAGGCTTAAATACAATACTATTCGGAATAGCTAAACAAAGGCTATACGTGTTGAGTACTCTAGTTTGAATATTCAGGCCTTAACATCGGAGATATTGTGTTATGACAAGACAGGTAAAGTTATGGGAAGCAGTGTGGCGAATGTCACTGCAGTCCAGAATAACATTACTCATACTGCGATAGATATACATAGTTCTGTTATCGTTTCGCTCGCTCGGTTTTTTCGTTCGGTTCGCTCGATATTTGAACTAACCGCAACTAGCTTAGTTAAACTTTTTTTAAAAGCCGTCTTCACCAAGTCGTTTAAATAGTCACTTGCAGCGTGAAGGTACCAGGTTCGAAACTAGTATTTGACCAATGAGTTTTCTAAGCTTGAGTTAAGTGATTTATCACGATAAGTTTACGATGAACGCAATATATTGAAGACACTTGGACGTTTGATAAGGAATTTCTAGAAGGGTCTTACAAGCTCATAATGTCACCTTGAAATCTAAATATTATAATTGTGATATTTCACTTGTGTCTACCCTTTGGAGAGCCTTGTACGACGGTGTATAGATAAATAGTAATAATAATATAGGCTACTTTCCGCCAGGGATATATTTTAGGTGCCAATGTGACAGATGGCGAGTCCATCGCCGTTAGTCAAGCTCGACTATACACATTACATACGCCATTGAATTAATTTTCAAACGTGCATACGTTTTCTCCTCTCAATGTTTTCCTTCACCGTAAACCTCGTGGTGCGGCTAATCACTATGCTATTGCTCTGCTATGCTACTATTATATGATAAATATATATATGAACTAGTTGTCCCGCCCAGCTTCGCTTGGGAGAAAAAATTAAAGCCACGGACCCAGTGGCGCCACCTATCGGGTCCAATTGTGAATCTAAACCATTCCCAGATCCCCTTGAACACACACAGAAAATTTCATTAAAATCGGTCCAGCCGTTTAGGAGGAGTTCAGTGACTTACACACTCACAGAAGAATTATATATATAAATATATTTGTACTTACAATTGTTGTAATTAATGAAATTAATGAGCGGTAAATCATTTAAAAGTATACTTCTTTATTTAATAACATATATATATATATATATCCTCACGCCTTCCCACAAGGGTCCCCGAAGGGGTAGGCAGAGGTGTATAGGTAATACCCACACACCCACTTTCCGCCTTAATAACATATAATATAATTATATAAATATATACAGATGGAAACATCTTAAACTAAACTGCCTTTGAGTGCAAGCAAAATGAGTCAATCATAAAGAAAAGTTATTTCTACAGAACTGAAAGATCTCACTCTACATTCCACATTATTCTTACAGCCGGTTTCTCGTACGCATTTCTATCCATCAAATTACGTGACAGATTGTTAATCTCTAATTAGACGTAGTTTGGGTTGCTAGAAGCTTCAACTGACAAACTGTTGGCAGTTTGTCAACGGTATGTCAAATCCCAAATCAATTGCCGATTGGAGCCATTTTGAGTTTCTGAACGCATTTTCTCTTTGTTAACATATTGTTGACATAAAATTTTTAATTGTAGATTATCGAGGAATTATCGACGTGTTAACGCAAGTATTCCGATTTGAACTCCAATTTCTAAGCGGATTTAATAGGATATAGGGATGTTACAAAATAATCGATTTTAATTTTTCGTTTTTTATAGCAATATTAATATAAAACTTAATTTCTATCAATAATGCTATTTGGTTTCCTAATTCCTTACATTGAAATATTAATAGAACATTGCCTTTGATTTTTAGTTTTGAATTGGTTATATTTTTATTCATATAATTTTAATTGATTTTTAATATGAATCTCTTTAGACAAACCCTAAGACATAAGTGTGTAAAGTTACAGAAATCGAAATAATCTTTTAATAATAGCAAAAATATTAGAAATTGGCAAGTTTCAAATCATCATCATCAGCCCTGTCGGGAACCTACCTATATGTTGAATTACTATAAATTATATAATATAAATATTAGAATAAAATATAAGTAGATAGATCGCGTTCTGTGTAATTTTTACGCGACAGCGGCGGCATTTTAACATTTACACTTTATTTATTTATATTCTTTACACTTGTTTATCACACGATAACTGAAGTACCTAAACAAACAAGATAAACAACAACAAATCAAACTTTTGTCCAACTAACGAAACTTCAGCTCCCGGCGGGAATACTTTGACATTGCAAGACAAAGACGAAGCTATAAGCTAGAGGGAAATAGATATACTTTTAAAAATAATTCGGCTGTCAACAGTAGATTAGTTAATTTTTCGATGATTTGCGTTCTAGAAACTCAAAGCTCGATGACAGATTGTTAACAAATTGTTATTGTGACAAAGTGTTGACTAATTCATCGTGCTAAAATTGTACCAGAAACCGGCGGTTAGTCTTCTCCAATTTCCAAATTGTTCGAAATGTTCACAGCGTGTCTTCGAACATCCTAAGTTGATAATATTTAGCAAAATATTTAATAGCTCCCGTAGCGTTATTGGAGTCGAGAACGTCAATAATCTTGATTTATTCCTCAATTGTTATAAGGCACTGTTAGTGAGATTTATTGCCACATGCGCTATGTTCTGTACATAAGTATACTGTGCCCTATTCGCCAGTATTTTATGAGAACATCTCGTTTTAACGGCCAGCTTTATTAGAAGTCATTTCTACAAGTGTTCATTCATATCCTATTGTACTGGGTTCTTTATTGTATTACTAGCTGTAGCCCGGGGATTCGCCTGCGTTAATTTGATTGTTCCTTGGGTGGTAACATCATAATATATTGGCAATATGGTTTCCCAATAAATGGGATAAATAATGCAGACATATTTTTTAAATTGAATTTGTAGCTGAAGCAGTAGAGCCGTAGGCCGAGTGGTTCGATTAGTTGACTGCAACATAAATATTACAAGCTTTTCTGAACTTAAGTACAGTGATTATTCGCACCACGAGCTTGATATTGAAGGAAACCTACATACGCATGAGAAGAAATTCATAGACATGTGTATAGTCGTGCTTGAGTAGCGATGTATTCGCCATCTATCACGTTGGCACCCAAGATGTATATCCGTCGGAATGTGTGTGTCAGTTGTACCTACACACCTCTGCCTACCCCTTCGGGGGCCCGTGTGGGAGGACGTGAAGAAGAATTGGTAGTTCCCAAAAATGTTCGGTTACAAACAAACAAACTTTGTCTCATCATAATCTTTATTGTAATAATGCTCTACATTCGTATTAAGGTGATTTTGGGAACTCCGTAAACTGACTTGACTTTCTAAAAAATATACCTCATGGAAATTGGTTGATGTATCAAATTGGAACATCTCTAAAGATATCTTTTGTATACTACCAGTCCACTAGCTGAACACATCCTTTCTGACGTAATACCATTGTCTTATTACGAATAATTGCTCAGTAAAGAAATATAAAAGTTAACAATGGACATTCCTAATTGCTCGTTTAATGTTCCCATATAAACCATTGAAATATCGCACCTAAATTTACTACTGAAGTTTATCGCATTTCTAGCTTAGTTTAACAACTTAATAATTATCAGTGAAGTTGTAGACCACACACAGGCCAAACGTCCTCCCTCGCAGTAATGTATTACTTGAGCATTTGGAATAAGTAAATCAAGTTACAATAAGCGTGGGCTCAAGTAAGCGCCTTGCGGCACTCCAGGCCGGTAGCGGGCGCCCTTTGTGACTCATTGTAATTAATATCCTGTGTATTCCTGACCTTGTCATAAGATATGTTTTTAATATATATTCGCAATGTCTACCCTTATATTATGAAGAGGTAAGATATTATTACTAGTTTTAAATAAATTCAAGACCTATTTAACCAATTAAAAAAAATACTTTTGTAAGCTACATAATTCTTCATGTTTAAATAAATTTTGTTCTTACACATCTGACATTGGTCGGGGAACAAGTCGCTAATGTAAATATTCTTCATTAAATAGCTTGTGCATAAAATGGTTTACCAATTACTAGAAGTATCGCCAACCCTCCTAGATTATTGAAAGTAAGGCCCAATATGGATACAAATGTATTGTCCATGCCTTAGGAGCTGAGGTTGCAAAATAATAACTGTTATATAAGCAACGATTGCAGACCGGCCAGTAAACAAGTGACCATTAAATACTTTATGGTCAAAGTCGGGTGTTTAACATATAACAGACACGGCGTAGGAGGCAAAATCATTGTTGTGATCCTAGCGTGATTCAATGTCAATGCTATTGAATTATTTCCCATTTGAAATATAGTCACCATTATTATAAATTGTGGTAATGATTTTTGTGATCTCGGTGACTTATAAGTCGTCTACTTTCTAACGGTTCAGTATTACCTAAGACTCGGAGTTAATCTAGTGTCTTGGTAGACGCATAAAGATTGGACAACGCGAAATTGCTTTGCGATAAAAGAGCTTAAAATTATATTTACCAATCCAAAACGACTCAGAGGCTAAATTTTAAAATTGTTTATGGTATAGTATATCTTCACGCCTTCTCAGAGGGGTAGGCAGAGTACTCTCTTTAAATATGCACATTGATTTCGAGTACTCTTGACGTCACGCCATTGAGCTTTCGATCGACTTAACTTACCTAGATCAGAACTATCTAGTTTAAGCGTGGCCTTCCTCTACCTCTTGTTCCACTTGCGCATTGTATATCTGTTTCGTCAAATTTCTTCACTCATCTTTCAATATGTCCAAACCATTGATTGATTGACATCACAGGAGACCGAAGAGCTGGCGGCTACCTCGGACAAAGAATTTGCCTAGCTATATATTTTTTAGTTTATATTTATATTATAATTTTTTTGCTAGGCTTTAATTTTTAGGTTCATTAATAAAAGTTGTAGTTTTCGTCCTTACAATCTCATCATACATAACTTCTGTTGCTAGTTCTTTGTCCAATGAAATCGTAGTGCAGCGTGGGTCCAGCAGGCTCATTTGAAGGACCCATTAATCACGAGATAGCTCAAAGGTGCACGACAGTGTTATAACGTCACGTTAAGCGGGCTATAAACTTGATATTATATTAAATTAAATTAATATTTGATCTCGCGAAACGAGATGTTTGGTTTGCTTAGGAGATTTGCTGAATTTTATAGATGCACGCAAAGGTTGTCCGCCAAGATAAGCTTACAAACGATTTGTGGTGGATTTATGGAATATGTTAAATCATATATTTATTATAATCGTGGTGACTAAATAAATGGTTCTAATAGTAAGTGCAGTAAAGTCGAGTAAAGAGTGCCTGCAAGGCAAGGGTTTGAATTTCGACTGTAACAATGATTTTTTTTCAGAATGTATGTACAATTTTATTTTTTTATCACACGGGTGGTTAACAAGCATGCGATCCGCCTGCAATAACAGGGATATTGCTCGCGCTCTGCCGACCCCACAGGAATCTTTTCATACTGATTAATTACAGTGAAAGAAAACATCGAATACCAACATACATTTGAGAAGGAATTCAATGGTGTACTGGCGTGCTTGAGGACCCTTGCATCTCATACATACATACATTATAAAAAAAAATATACGTATACATACAAGGACTACTATGACGTCTCTTCTGTAGCATGTCCCAAACCGCCAACACTATCCATAGAAAAATATTCCTTTTATCATGACATCTTCACCGATGCTTGAACACAAACTCTGATTGATGTGCTTAATTACAGCTTTTATTTTTAAACATTAGTTAGTGGATCCATGTCTTTATTTGGTTCTCAAGTGCTTTGTTAATAGACTCGTCACTCCTACGTTTCTATCTTTTGATCGGTTCTTTTGATCGGAGATTTCGTGTGAATATGGCTTTGTATAAACTATTTTGACGGCCGTCTGGTCTAGTGGTTAGAGCTCCTGACTGCAAAACTTGAGGTGGTGGGTTCGATTCCCGCTGAGGGCAGATATTTGTGTGATCAACACGAGTGTTGGTACCTTAGTCTTGGATGCCCCATGTATTTATGTATATATCTAAATATATAAGTAAATATGTCGTTGTCTAGTTACCTTAGCACGCGCTTTGCTTAATTTGGGACTAGGTCAATTTGTAGGGATTATCTCGAGGTATATAATTTATCTATTACGTGTAATGCATATTTATCATTCAAAATGATAAGTCTATTAGTATAAGAAGACATGGATAATAATAATAACGAGTAACGTGTTGGGCGAGTGGTTCAAGTTGCCTGCAACGCAAAGATTGAATGTAGGTACGAATCGCGACTGTACCAAATGTGTTTCTTCTGAACTTATGCACGTTTGAGAGAAATCCAATAACGTATGTATGGTCGCTGGTGCTAGAGAAACGTCGATGGACTCGCCATCTGTCACGTTGGCATATATACATATCATCACGCCGAATCCCTAACGGGGTAGGCAGAGAGTATAGAGCGCCAGTTCTCACTAGACACATAATTCTTTCGCTTCGTCCGCATACATCAGTTGGCATATATGTCGGGCGAAAAAAGGTTACATTTATCTTCTGCCTACTTCTACCTTTGTGATTTAAATGTCTACACTTAGTATGTTCCTCATTTAAAATATGGGCTACTTCGAAACAACCGAACACTTTCCTTGGAACCTCCAACTCGGAATCTCTGTCATCAATGTTGCGAATGTATGAGGTTTAACGAGAATTATCATCTGCCAACATGACACATTTCACTGTCAAAACGTCACTTAAGCCCCTATTAACAGTGAATTTATTAATGTCCTACACGCACAGTGTCTACATTGTCGTTTTGTGTCTAGTTTATTTCTGGAAGAGTCGAACGCAATGGACTCTGTTAGTCTACTTCTGTATTAAGTAATTTGTTTTGTTAGATCAATTACATTGTAAGATTTGAATGTTTTACCGTAACATCTGTAGTGGTCGACTGATTCTGCTGTTAGTTCAGGACACTGAGCATATAAAGAGAGTACAGCATGGAGTTCTTCAAGAAGGGTGTGGAAAGATTCCTGCAGGGTCGGCAACGCGCGAGTGATACTCGTGTTGTTGCAAGCGTCCATAGGCGGCGGTAACCGCTTACCATCACGCGGACCGCATGCTGGTTTGGACCCATGTGGTATAAAAAAAAGTCCCGAAACCAACTTTATTATAGTCACCCTTTTTACATGTTTTTTAGACACTTCCCACTTATCCTTATCTTGCGTAACTAGTACGGACCGCGGGACCTCACAGGGGGTCTAGAGTAAACCTGTATCTATATAGGGAATACTAGGGTAGCCAGTCGGCAGAAGAGAATAGGATTCGTTTTTATCATCAAGTATCGAGTTTCAGACGGATTGAACCAGGATATGAATTTAGAAGGCATGCTGATTCTGCATTGATTGTCAATCGGAAATTTGCGAATTCAGCATTCAGAATTTCCCAAGCATGATTATACGACTTTGATTTTTCCAATTCTCCTTTCGATTAACCTTCGATTCCTTCATCGTGAAGCTCGTGGTGTGATTAATGGTAGCATAATACAACATAAATTGTATTTGTCGTGTTATGTCCTAAGCAACATACAACACATGTCTTAAACGAGTCGTATCGCTCCCATGTCGTACTAATTAAAGCAACCTTGTTATCCTCTTTGATACATTCACTGGCACCTTGTGCGCTTGCTACTCCTTTTGTCGTCTTACGTAACGTTGTGTAACTGCGTGCATCTTCACCTTCGCACCATTCGCAACCCTATCGACCTACATTGTCGATTTCCTTGGGAAAAAATCGACTGCACCAAATCTTTTGCTACTTCGAACCGACCGAACCCAGATACTTCAATTGATTGTACACATTTGTGTGTTCTTTGATGTTTTGTGACGATTTAATATATTCGTGTATTTTATTCCCTTGGACTATTTACATTCCCAGTTTATTTGTGTCGGGTTCTTTTAAGTATGATATATTGGCGGTGTTCGTGGCTTCTGTGTTAATCATTGTTGGTCGCGCCGCGTTTATGGGGTTACGGGAGTCCTTATTTATGTGGAGTCATGTTTAATGATCACTAAACATAGCTGTTTTGTGACACAAATAAAACGAAGGCCGGTGCGGTGGTTCGAGTATTCGCCTGCAACGCATATATTGCAGGTTGAAATCTCGACGTTACCGAAGACTTTTTCTGAATTTACCACCACGAGCTTTACGTTTGAGAAGAAATTCAATGGCGTATGTATAGTCGTGCTTGAGACTTGACGCTCAGTTAATACCTTAACGCACAATGTCATGATTTCCTTGTATTATTATAATGGGACGGTATTATAATGCCACCCGATTCGAATCGCTTGATAGATATTAATCGATACTATTTATCTCGATTATTAGCTCGATATTCGCGGAACGAGTTGTTGAACTTCATCGAGAACTCAACGAGATGTCGTTATGAGAACTGTTATGGCACTGGAAGTCGAGAACTAGTGATGATTTGCAGCGAAGACAGTTGTCGTAAATATTCTTTGACGTTGGATTGTCAACCAATATACACGTGCAGAAGAACTCCTTTAAAAAGATAAAGATATAGCGGGAAGCCGTGATGACCGAGTGGTTCGAGTTGCCTGCGACACAAAGATCGCAAGCTCGAATCCCAACTGTACCAATGAGTTTTTCTGAACTTTAGTACAGTGATCAGTCACACCACGAGCTTTACGGTGAAGGAAAACATGGAAAGGAAACCTGCATACGTCTAAGAAGCAATTCAAAGGCGTATATAGTCGTGCTTGAATAGTGTCGATAGACTCGCCATCTGTCACGTTGGCACCTAAAAGTACTATAGCTTTCCGCAAAGTATAGCCTTGCCTGCCCATTTGTCTAGCATTAGGCGATAAGGCTCCTCGGCCAAAGCCGCCGGTTCACACCTAGCCCCGCCTAACGGACACTTAGGCTGAATACTGTAATTTATAGCATAACGTTATCAATTGCCCGCTATATTTGTGGAGTTTAAGCGCCATTGTCTTTATAATATCACACACACACACACGTAGACACACATACATCTATATGTATATAGACAAACACACTCATAAGCACATCTCACTTTTTAAGGTCTGCTTTGAATTATTTAAACTGAATTGAATGGAAAACTCATTGGTACAGTCGGGACACGACTTGCGATCTTTGTGTCGCAGGCTACTACTCGAACCACTCGGCCACCACGGCTCAATGGTTCGGTACAGTAATTAGTTACACCACGAAGTTAACGGTGAGGGATAATATCGAGAGGAAACCTACATACGTCTGAGAAGCAATTCAAAGGCGTATGTATAGTCGTGCTTGAGTAACGGCGATGGACTCGCCATCTGTCACGTTGGCACTTAAAACATATCTCTGGTGCAGAGTGGTTGTGTGGGTATTAATTATGCACCTCTGCCTACCCCTTTGGGGACCCTCGTGGAAAGGCGTGAGGAAATGTATGGAATACTGTGTATAATGAGCCACCGTTGTGGCCGAAGGCACAAAGATTGCAAATTCCAATCCTGAATCTATTTGTACTACTATTATTATCCGACTATGTCTCTAAATGCTTTTCTTTACCGTAAAACTTTTGTGATAAATCACTATACTTAAGTTGAAACTTATATCGACTTTTCCAAATCAAGGCCATCAAATTGCTTACTAACTTTGACAATCCTGACAAGCAATTAGTTTCAGAGCAGCTTACAAATTCCAAATTAATTAAGTAAAACTAATTATTATCGTGAACAATGTCTTGGTACTGATATCATACCGCGATATTAACTGCAATAAATTTTCTGGTATTCTTGGAAGCATTTAAGAACATTGGTGTATAGTGCAGAGGCTGACTTATTATGAGATGCGTCTCCTGGTCAGATAGGTGTCTCACGCCTCTCAGAAATACCCGTTAAGTACAAGTAGCCATTTGGTTACGATCTTCTGAAAGAAGGCAATGGACTAGTTCGTTTTTGGACGCGATTTCCCGTTATCTTTATAACGTAACTAAATATGCTCGATATCCTTCATATTCTTCATACCTTAAGAGTCCACAAAGGGGTAGGCAGAGCTATAACACAATACGTTCTTATCGCCTAAATCGCCGGCAGATCTATCGCCGATTTTCAAGCACTCGATGTCTTCCTTCACAGTAAAGCTCCACGAGCTTACAGTACATACATACATATCATCACGCCAAGTCCCTAACGGGGTAGGCAGAGAGTATAGAGCGCCAGTTCTCTCTAGACTTACATACCTCTTTCGCTTCGTCCACATTCATCAGTCTCTTCATACATGCTCGTCGGTTTCGAGTACTCTTAACGTTCCCGTCCTTGAGAGTCCGATCTATTTGATCCAGGTAGTTGGAACGTGGCCTTCCTCTGCCTCTTCTTGCAAACACTTTTGCTTTGTATATCTGTTTCGTCAATCTTTCTTCACTCATCCTTTCTATGTGTCCAAACCAACGTAACATGCCTTTCTTCATCTTTACAATCACGCCCTCATTCACGCCAGTTGATTTGCGAATCTCTTCATTGCGGATTCGATCTAATATCGTTACGCCGCACATTTTTCGAAGAGATCGCATCTCGACTGCATTCAAGCTATTTTCATACTTCCTCTGACATACCCAGGATTCGCTGCCATACAATAAGGTAGGTACCAATATCGCGTTGTGGACAGCAACTCGAGCATTCTTGCTCAGACTTTTACTGCCCATCAACGCCGACATGGCTCCATTCACCTTATTTCCGGCAGTTATCCTTCTTTCAATATCTTTTTCATACTTTCCATCTCGTGTGAACATGCTTCCAAGATATACAAATTCATTCACTTGCTCTAGAATTTGCCCATTTACCGATATTGCACACTCGGTCACTTGTTCATCTCTTTCGAATACCAGAACCTTAGTCTTGCCAGCGTTTAGGCGCAGCCCCTTCTTTTCACATTCTTCTTTCATTATGGTAACTAGTGACTGCAGTTCGCCCTCTGATGACGCTAGTAAAACCGCGTCATCGGCGTATAGTAGGCAGTTGACCACTAAGTTTCCCATTTTCACTCCACATCCGTTCGTTCTTAGTGCTCTCAGACAGTTATCTAGATATAAAATGAACAGCCAGGCAGACATGATACACCCTTGTTTGACCCCCGACTTCACATCAAACCAGGGTGACATCTCACCGTTAACCCTAACGCACGCCTCGCTATCACTATAGAGTGATTTCACGGCATGCAGTAGGGAACTGCTCACTCCATATCCAGGCAACACGTCCCAGAGTTCCTTTCGTACGACTCTATCAAATGCCTTCTCTAAGTCGACGAAAGCGCAGAAAACCCTTTGGTTAATATCCAAAAACTTTTCCGCGATTCAGCGAAGCGAGAAGGTTTGATCCATACATGCTTACAGTAAGTCCAAAAAATCTCTTCGGTACAGTCGGGATTAGAACTTACATAATTTTGTTACTGGTATCAACTCGGACCACATGGCCACCACGGCTCTTAGATCGGGTTAGTTAGTTATAGATAGTGCTATCCACGAAGACACCCTCACCAAATTCTTAGTCAGGGGCCGCGGGATGCTGGGAGCATGACCCAAGTTTATTAATTGTAGTGTGTGTAGTGTGTGTGTATTGTAGTGTGTGTGTAGCTTTAGTTGGAAAAAATATCGACACAGGCGTGACGTCAGCACCGGGTGTGCGATTAGTAACATTTCTGTAATTCACTTATTTTCTTACTTAACGTGTAGACTATATCGAAGTGCTAAATTGTATCGGATCGAATAACAGCAAATGTTCCTCGATTACAGAGATCGTTGTAATAAATTACTATCGACTTAATCTAGGAGCCAACACGCAATACATTTGGGACAGGAATGCTGATGTTGTCCTTGTATTCAACAGAATTGGTTACTATCTACTATTGTCGTTGATACCTTTTGGTGGTCTGGGTATCGTTGCGAGAGTAATTATGCGGATCTTATTTGGTTTGCTTTGTCGAACATAAATACACTTTCCGCCAGAGATATAAAAAAGCCTTGGGATAAATTCCACACAAATTGACATAGTCCGAAATTAAGCAGAGCTTGTGTTATGTACATAGATATATACATAAATACATAGGACATCCAAGACTAATGTACAAATACTCGTGTTCATCATACAAATATCTGCCCTCAGAGGGATTCAAACCCGCGACCTCAAGTCTCGCAGTCAGGTCTAACCACTAGACCAGGCGGCCGTCAAATATATATTACTTGAGAACGTGACAGATGGCGAGTCCATCGCCGTTAATCGACCACGACTGTACATACGCCTTTCAATCGCTTCTCAGACGTATCGTGCACACAGCTCGTGGTGTGACTAATCACTGTACTTTAGTTCAGAAAGACTCATTGATGCAGTCGGCATTCGAACTTGCGATTTGTGTCGCAGGCAGCTACTCGAACCACTCAGTCACCCCAGCTTTCTTTTACATAAATACATACATACAACATAGTTATCAAAACGACAGCCTGACACCATACTATATTACCGGCCAAAAGATGGTATTGTGCATCTTAATACTTTGGCCTACCTCTTTGGAGGCTCTTGAGAAGGCGCGAAGATACAAAGGCCTGCCTTCAAACGTATCTCAATTACCAACAGGCAGTTAATAATTACGACTCCCTATCCAGTTATAAACTCTAAAATCTGTCCGAAACCCCCATTTGACTTCAACCGTAATTTCACTTCGAACTATGGAAGCAGGCCAACATTGAATTGAGCAGGGATTACCCATTATTATTTATAGTCTGGTAATACTAACCTCTCAGTGGTAGGAACTTACGGCTGCATAAAGATGAGATAAGCCCTGTTTATGAGGGCTCGTAAAATTTGGCCCGAAACCGACGATCTATGCTGACCTTTTAGCAGATTTGGCGGTTTATGGATCTGGACTCTTTCCAAGGCCTTATTTAAATATTGATTAGCATTTGTTTGCTCAGATTAGCTAGTTCAGACCAATGATTGGAAAAATGTTCAAATTTTCAAGATAATGTTGAACTTGTCCATTTAACTGGTTTCACTTACAAATAGTTTAACGATGTGTCTTCTTTAAAGAAATTGCATATCGTCCCTCACGTGATAGGGAGGGAGAGTAGAGCGGTAGTACTCTTTAGAATTAGCGCTCTACTTCTGCCTCGGAACTTGGTATGATAAATAGCCAGTATGAAAAAAAAAACTACAATCGCGCTAGAGAAGACGTGGACAAATGTAAGATTGTAAATAAAACTGGTTGTAACACATTATTTTATCCACGTTAGATTCCAATCCCTTCCCCTTGGATCACTCTATCGATTGATGAAAACATCATTAATATCCGTTGCGTGGTTTAAAAGATCTAAGCGTCTGCGGGAAGCTACTTTTGTTTTATAGTATAGAGACATAATGTTTATCATTATAGCTCTTTTATAGTAGCAGCCTTCATTACAAGTTCGAGATTCGTTAAGAAACTCATGTGTATGCGAGAGCACTTGAGATAACCTCCTCTTTAAAGATCTGTGTCGGCGAATCGCGTGCGAACCGACAAGTTATAATTTGCGACGCCCGACTGCTAATAGTCCTAATTATGGTATTTTACAAAAACGTACGATTTCACTTTTTGAGTGTCAATGCACGCTAGTTTTAAACATTTATTTGGGTCGAGGTGAATGGCCCGATTTCACCTAGGTGCATATATGTTAACTGGGCGTTAATAAAGTATTTTAAGTCATAAACAATTCTTATGAACTCCTAGTTTCCTAAACAGGTGTTATTTATCTTTGTTAATGAGAAACTGGTGATAGGGCATATGGATGAGCTCAATGGTAAGTCACTTCTTCAATTGGCTGATTTGAGATCACATTAAACAAAAAGTCAATAAACTCTAACAGAATATAGATGTCAGTTATGACATAACTCATATGTGTATTTTCTATAACAGATAAATTCCCCAGTTATTTTGACTATCAAAAATGGCTCTTGATGAAAAAACTTTTGGTTCAGTGTTTTGTTTCGCCATAATGTGTTCTCAATAGGCGTACTAATAAGGTTCATTTTTATAACACATTAACCAGAAAATGTGTTTCCAAGCGGCTTTGCCCTACCACAATAAACAGTTTATATTCACAGCTTTATTCGTAATTAAAACCAGCTCCATAATGCGTAATCCTTAACTTTACAACACGGGCCATTAATATGGATAAATGAATGTTAAAACTACAAAGGAATTCATGTATTATTAGGCAAATAGCGGCAACTGTATAGGGAGTTACGAAAAAATTCAAATCGAGCTTAAATAAATAAGAAATTCTTGTGTTACATCGATCACCGAACTATGCGATCATTTGTCACTAAGTAAAAATTTATAGACGGCCACCCGGCGAGATCAAAGCGTACCCGGCTTCAGTAACCTTACATTGTGGTATCAAGAGGTTTCTAAATAGGGTTGGGCTGTTTTAATTAAATCAATTTATTCATTTCTCGGCATATATATTACATATAGAGATAACACAGAAAAGATAGCAAACATTTTTCTGGCAATATTTGCTTTTTTTTTTATAGATAGATAGATGTGGATAAAATTCACAAGCTAGTTGGTAAATCGGCGTTTTGATTTATAGTCAGACTTACTGGGTGGTCGGATCGATTCCCGCTGACGAAAATATCTATGAAGAAAATTATTATTTGTATCATATCCTTGGATGTCCTATGCATTTTAGACCATAGAGAAGGTGTGGAGGTGCAAGTGGTGGCCGAGTGATTCGATTAATTGCCTT
The DNA here is from genome assembly GCA_945859725.1 of Drepana falcataria. Classification (NCBI taxonomy): domain Eukaryota; kingdom Metazoa; phylum Arthropoda; class Insecta; order Lepidoptera; family Drepanidae; genus Drepana; species Drepana falcataria. The sequence goes on from OX243937.1 coordinate 866,119, forward strand.
CAGCACAAAGATGGCAAGTTCGAATTCCGACTGTACTGATGAGTTTATTTAAATCAAAATATTTTATTCAACGTAAGGGACACAGGGAACACTTATTGAACGTCATAAGCTTAATAAAAACTAAAGTTACCACCGTTTATATACCTCTGGCGGAAAGTGGGTGTGTGGGTATTTCCTATACACCTCTGCCTACCCCTTCGGGGACCCTAGTGGCAAGGCGTGAGGATATATATATATATATATATACATACTAGTTGTCCCGCCCAGCTTCGCTTGGGAGAAAAAATTAAAGCCACGGACCCAGTGGCGCCACCTATCGGGTCCAATTGTGAATCTAAACCATTCTCAAATCCATCTGAAGACACACAGAAAATTTCATTAAAATCGGTCCAGCCGTTTAGGAGGAGTTCAGTGACATATACACTCACAGAAGAATTATATATATAAAGATATATATGTATATATATATGTAATATATATATACATATATATATTACATATATATGTATATATATGTAATATATATATACACATATATATTACATATATATGTATATATATATGTAATATATATATATACATATATATTACACATATATATTACACATATATATAGAGAGTTAAGAGTACTCGAAACCGACGAGCATGTATGAAGAGACTGATGAATGTGGACGAAGCGAAAGAGGTATGTAAGTCTAGAGAGAACTGGCGCTCTATACTCTCTGCCTACCCCGTTAGGGACTTGGCGTGATGATATGTATGTATATATATATATAATATACTAGTTGTCCCGCCCAGCTTCGCTCGGGTGGAAAAAAAAAGATGGTGGCGCCACCTATCGGGTCCAATTGTGAATCTAAACCATTCCCAGATCCCCTTGAACACACACAAAAAATTTCATCAAAATCGGTCCAGTCGTTTGAGAGGAGTTCAGTGACATACACACTCACAAGAATTATATATATATAAAGATATATATATATATATATATAACTCGCTCTGTCCCCTTGGCACTTAGAATATATCTCTGGCGGAAAATTGGTGTGTAGGTACTTAAACACCTCTGCCAACCCCTTCCGAAATCCATGTGGGATTTTAATTGGTTTGCTTAGATAGTACTTGTAAATATTAGCGCTCTTGGAGTTTCGATTGGTGAGCGCATTGTTTTTTTTATCTCAACATTAAAAATACGCACCATTATTTCTTCATCAAACAAAATATACTGTTATTCAACTAGAATTAGCTCAGATACTGTAGGAAAGTATGTACATAAAGTAGCATATTTTATTGAGGGTGCCAGCCCTATGTTTTTGATTTCAAATTTAAATATAGTTACGTACGTGACTACTGAAAGCAGTGCGCTGCGCACCCTAACACACGTTCGATGTTTTTATCATATTCTTCATGAAGCGGAATGAATTACTTAAACAATTATTTTACTCCTTAGAACACAAGTGACCGGGACATATACCTCACGAATGTGAAAAATTGTGCTAAATATACATTTAGATTTCATTTTATTCTAGATTCCTAGATTCCTTTCTATACATACATCTTTCTCTTATTTCTGTAATCTAAAGGCTGCATGACATACATTTTTCTATCTTTATATATAAACTAGTGGTCCCGCCCAGCTTCGCTTGGGTGAAAAAAGTAAATGCCCCAAAACACGATCACAGCGCCACCTATCGGGTCCAATTGTGAATCCAAACCATTCTCAAATCCATCTGAAGACACACAGAAAAGTGAGTGACATACACACTCACAGAAGAATTATATATATAAAGATATTTCATATGTGCGTGTGTTTGTCACTGAACTCCTCCTAATCAGCTGTACCGATTTTAATGAAATTTTCTGTGTTTCTTTAGGTGGATTCGAGAATGGTTTAAATTCACAATCGGATAGGTGGCGCGGTGATCGTATTTCTAATGAAACTATCATGTCCTATTAGGTCGCCTATCATCTTTCGTCGTCTTTTCTCGACTGTCAATCGTATCACATTTTCTAGATGGATAATTCCCTCTGTAGGGTATTAATATTGATATCTGCACCCTACCAGGGATCGACATACGAATAAACCGTTTGGTGTATGTCTTGAACTCTTCCTGAGGAACTCTGGCATTATTCAGATAATCTGACATTATCACATATTGACAACCATCTGGTCTAGTGGTTACAACTCCTGACTGCGAAACCTGAAGTCGCCGGTTTGAACTCCACTGAAGGCAGATATTTGTGTGATGAACACGAGTATTTGTGCCTTAGTCTTGGATGTCCTATGCATTTCTGTACATATCTATCTATATAAGTTTTTATATATATATATATATATATATATATATATATATATATATATATATATTATATCGTTTTCTACCATACCATTACCATAAAACAAGCTTTGCTTAATTTGTGACTAGGTCAATTTGTGTGGAATTGAAATTGTGACGAAATTGAAAGCACAAAAGTATTGATAACTCAGCTAGGGGCTGAAAATTCACCTCCTCGTTCAGGGACCCTTATGAGAAGGCTTTAAGATAATTAAATGAATAGATTTAATACTACTTAAGAATCTTCAGGTTTTCTTAGTTTATAATTAAACTAAATACTTATTAAATAATAGAACTTACATCAAATCGCCCACCCTTTTACCTAGTTCCAATAATATTCCTGTGATATTTCAACTATGTAAACACAACGGAGCTAAATTAAGCGATCAGTGCATTTAAATTATTTTATTTTAACGCTGTTTAGTTTGTTATGGCAACACGCTTTAGTGTAAATATTTTCAGGCATTTTGTTTTCACAAACTGTAACTGAAAATCGAAGGTCAACGACACGGTCGCCACTTACTATTAAAATAAATTACTTTTTGCAGGAGTTGTCAACATTCTGTTACACGTAGCCATAATACGAGCTTTACAGTGAGGAGAATCGCTTTGTGGAAACCGTTGAACCGAGATGACATTTAATATCACTCGTCTGTCCATCTGACACGTTCGCACTTAAAATGTATCTCCGGGAAAAGTGAGAGTGTAGGTTCTACACGTCTTCCTACCCCTTCGGGGACACTCGTGGTAAGGCGTGAACGTATAAAAAAAACCTGGTACAAACAATTACATTCGAACATTGCCGACGTTTTATGGGTCTAATATATACTATATATAGGTATATATATCCTCACGCCTTCCCACAAGAGTCCCCGAAGGGGTAGGCAGAGGTGTATAGGTAATACCCACACACCCACTTTCCACCAGAGGTATATTAGGTGCCAACGTGACAGATGGCGAGTCCATCGCCGTTACTCAAGCACGACTATACATACACCTTTGAATTTCTACCCAGACGTATGCAGGTTTCCTCTCGATGTTTTCCTTCACCGTAAAGCTCGTGGTGTGACTAATCACTGTACTTAAGTTCCGAAAAACTCATTGGTACAGTCGGGATTCGAACTTGCGACCTTTGCGTCGCAGGCAACTGCTCGAACCACTCGGCCACCACGGCTCTATACATACATATATATATATATACATTTGGTATGAGGCACGAACTGAGCGAACATAGACTCTCCAACCTCTCTCACTGTTGGAAGCAGCGCCTTCGGGGACCCTTATTTATGGGAAGGCGCAAAGTTATGGAGATATCCCTACTAATATTATAAATGCGAAAGTAACTCTGTATGTCTGTCTGTTACCTTTTCACGCCTAAACTACTGAACTGATTTAATTAAAATTTGGTACAAAGTTTGTCTAGAGCCTAAGGAAGGATATAGGCTACTTTTTAATGCGAATAAGGGTTGTAAGGGGTAGAAATAGGGGATGAAAGTTTGTATGGAAAATTCGTAATTTTTTAAGCTAGAAGCTTGAAACTTATTTTTACACGCTTTATATTAGCTTCACCTGTATGTATGTATGTATGTATGTAACCGACTTCTTTGAGCTCGATTTTGACCCACTTTAAACGGCCAGATTTCGTTCAAACTTTGTAGACTTATCGAGGACCGATGACAATACACTAATAACTAAAAAGTAGAAAATAAATAATAGTTAAAAAAACTAAAAAACACGCTTTTTATAGAAAACCGAACTAAAAAATAGAAAATAAATTTCGATAATATCTTAAAAAGCGTGGGGTGCTTTTTAAGATATTACCGAAATGATAATCACTCTACTAATATCTGTCAATAAAATATTTATAACTATTGACACCATGCACCCCACGCTTTTTAAGATATTATCGAAATTTATTTTCTATTTTTTAGTTCGGTATTCTATAAAAAGCGTGTTTTTTAGTTTTTTTTTTAGGCTCTTGATTACATATACATTAATGTGACATTCAAAGTTTGTATAAATTTTACCATTCTGGGAGTAAGATAAAAATAGGGGATGAAAACAATGATTAGATGAAAAATTTAAAGTGCTGCCCAATGTCACTTCTACAGCTAGTATTTTATAAGTGATTAAATAAATAAAGCCTTGGTGGCCGAGTGGTTCGAGTAGTTGCCTGCGACACAAAGATCGTAAGTTTGAAGCCCGACTGTACCAATGAGTTTTTCTTAAGTACAGTGATTATTCCCACCACGAGCTTCACGGTGAAGGAAAACACCGAGAGGAAACCTGCATACTATCTGAGAAGCAATTCAATGGCGTATGTATAGACGTGCTTGAGTAACGGCGACGGACTCGCCATCTGTCACGTTGGCACCTAAAATATATCTCTGGCGGAAAGTGGGTGTATGGGTACTACCTATACACCTCTTCCTACCCCTTCGGGGACCCTTGTGGGAAGGCGTGAGGATATATTATATTATTATTCATAAATAAATCTGTCCAATAAATTAACTGTAGGCACAGACCACCGACGTCCCAACAGTTCGGCACCTCTGAGTGCGCACGCGTCCGTGGCGCCGGCCTTATTATGAATTCAGTAAATCCCTCTCGGAATAAACAAATTATTGCATGTTTTGCATATCCCGTCAATAGTTGCGTGTGTTTAGAATCTTGCGTTGAGTTTTCTAAATGTCCAAGCCACATCTAGCCGTTATGTTCCTGTATGTTTGCAATGCGGAACTATTCAGTATCGCTTTAATTCGCTAACTGGATAATCATAATTTATTATTTATTTAAATGTGCGTGTGCGATATATATATATATGACATATTCTGCTGTTATTTTGTTTTTAATAAGAAGATTATATATAGTAGTTGCCTGCAAAATTATACGTTTGATCAGTGACAGTACCAATTTTGTGATCTTAAGTACAGATATTAATAACACCGCGAGCTGTTCGGTGACCGAAAACCTCGATAGGAAACCTCAATGCGTTTGAGCAGAAATTCAAAGACATACATAGTTGTGCTTAAAAAACAGCGATGGACTCGCCATGTATCACGGTGGCTCGTTAGAAAACCTCCGCCTACCCCTTACGGAGACCCACGTGGGAAGGCGTAAATAATTTAACTGTCTCAACTGTCAAATATTTTATCTGTAAGTAGTTAGGTATACAAATGTATTTTGTAAATACTATTAGTTTATGTTATTGTAAATAAAGTTAATACCTAACAGTAACCTATATAAAAGAACTACAAAGCGTATACAAGTAAACTTATTGTAAGGTAAAATTTTATTTTGCAAAAGAAGCGTTTCGAAGTAAGTCTGCTATTATTAGCACGCTTAATGTCAGTTTATGTAAATGTTAACGAGTGACGGACAGACAGACAGACGCATGTCGTCGTGTCCCGACATACAGAATGCACTTAGATATACAAAACAATTGGAAATCTTACAAATACAAACACTTAAACACAAATTTCTTTTGAGTGTCAAGTCAATCAAAGTGAAGGCCATTCATATTTAGGTGACATATGACATGCATTTTTGAACATTCTTCATAATGTATTAAAAAAAAAATTAAATCTTCATATGTATATATGTACACAAAAATATATCGCCGTTAGTCTCGCAAAAACCCGAAAATAGCACGACTGATTGCGATGTTTTTTAGTGTATATTCCCTTAAAAAATTAACTGCAGCCGCTGCAGACCCTACAAAAAGACTTGCAGTCACGCACTCAGAATATATTTTTACTCACAACATACATACATACATATAATCACGCTTCTTTCCCTAAGGGGTAGACAGAGACCACTTTTTCCACTTGCTACGATCCTTACATACTTCTTTCACTTCGTCCACTTTCATCATTCTCTTCATACATGCTCTTCGGCTTAGGATACTCACTACGACCTAAGAAATATTAAATTTAATTTCAATGTTGATTTTTTTATGGTAGAAAATAGCCATTTACTGCACATTTTATATTCCACACTCGTGTGTGCCCAGTAGGACAAATGCAGTATAAATCTTTAAAACCATTAAAGATTTTACTTACGTATTTTTTGGAGTTTACTCCTTAAGAATCGATTTTCATATATAAGGCGCCCGGTATGAGAAAAATATGAGAGGTAAAATCTACTGATGAATGACCTCGTTACGTTTTTGGTGCGCATGCACCTATGGTGCGCAACTTTCTAATTTGGTTGTGACCAACCGCGCTCAGTACGCCGCCGCCGCTTGTGTGTGACAGTTGTACAATCCGCTTTCAATAAGTTTGAAAAACAAGTGCAGATATGCCGTATTGCTCCATTCTTGAGTGCAGGAATGCTAGCCGGACAAAAATCTAGCTAATAGTGGCATTTCCTATCATCGGGAAGTGTTATTTAATAAAATTTTATTTTATTACGTTAATTTTGTTTTACGTCAAAATTTTTTTAAATTGTACAATACAAAAATCAATCTTATGTAAGGGCAATAAATCGAATTTTATCTGTAATAATAGTTAAAGAACTTTCTAGAAAATTGCATCAGTTTCGCGCTACTCAACCAGTGCGAGGGTGTAGTCAATAAAGTATCGATATCGATAATCCGATTTTTACGATGGTTTTACTACTTATTTATCAACATTCCTAATGAAATATTTGTGCACATCTGAAATTGACTATTGTGAAAAGTTTAATGTAAAATATTTCGCCGATTAGTTATAATAAATTTATATAAAATGAATAAATATATATTTATATATGTATATTATTTTCATTAATTTGTTAATTTACCCTTTCATATGGTAAATCTTATTTTCAGTTGGATAAACTCTTTTTGCGTATGTTTAGACAATCGTACTTAAGGTGTAAACTCCAGTCGTGCGTCGGAGCTGACACACACAATTTTTTTTTACGATTCAAATCATATTCATGAATGTTTATTGTGTCATTTAATTAAATTTGTGTATTGAATAGAATATCTCGGCTTGCTCGTCGCATCTTATTATTATTATATACTAGTTGTGCCACCGGTTTCGCCCACTAAAATTAGATTATTTTTTATTTTCTAGATTTTCTTCGGGAATAAAACATATCGTATGTATTAATCCAGGTAATTTAATCCAGGTTTTCGTTTTAAAGAGGAACGAACATCCTTACAAACTTTCGCACTTATAACATGGTGGTACAATGATTTGAATAGACGCATACAACGTAAATATTGCAAGTTCGACCCCGACTTTCCTATGGGTTTTCTCTGTACTCTAGGTATAATGATTGTTCACGCCACGACCTATATAGGATGAAGGAAAACGTCGAGGGGGAAACCTATATGAAGAAGTGCCATTCGACGTCACAAGGGCAAAAGTCACGTTTATAATTTTATTTACTTTCAATTCTATAACAACTATAGAGCTTAGTTCAAATACATTCAATCACCCCATGTAATTAAGGTTCAAATTCTATAAACGATATCGGAAACAGCTAGTGACATAAATCTCGCGAGAGTCGCCAGTCACACGCAGCAATAACTACTCACTGTAAATTATTCATGTTAAATACACCACTGCGCGTCATATCGCTGTGACAAATTCATCGGCGCGGTACCAAAACTGAAGCGGTGCTTGGGCCAATTGACAAGAGGCAGCGTACAAGCTGAGTTTATATAACCAACTTGATGTGCCCGCGGCTTCGTCCGCGTAAAATTTAACAAAAAAATATTGTTCAGTTTCTAATATAAAAGTAGCCTAAGTACTCCTTTTTATATCAACTGTCTGCCAGTGAAAGTCCAGTCAATATCGGTCCAGCCGTTCCGGAGATTAGCCGGAACAAACAGACAGACAGACAAAAATTTTAAGAAATGATATTTTGGTGTATGTACAGTGTATACATCCATATGCATTTAGTAAAAAGCGGTTATTTCAATATTACAAACAGACACTCCTATTTTATTATATAATTATTTGCGTCTTAATTTCTAGCCTTAAGTTCAGTTTATCATCATTTTTTTTTTTAATCAGCCGCTATTAAAGCGTTGTCGTCGTTGTATGCCTTAAAAATCATCAACCACTGACCAGCAATTTTACAGTTCTTATATATAATTTATTACTGATAATTTTACTGTCGTCGAAGCGAAAGAGGTAAGTCTAGTGAGAGCTGGCGCTCTACTCTCTCTACATATGCCGTTAACATGGCAGATGGCAAGCTCTTATATAAGCGACCATTTATATTGGATACCTTCATGCCACAAATTTGAGTAAAATAGTACACATCACATATTTAGACAAAATTCGAAAGCAAATATCGATATGTGATAGTTGAATTTCTTTCAGTGATAATGCAGGGATAAAGTGAAGCCAGTCTATTCCCCCTTTTATAAAAATTACAGATAGTCACCGCAGCACGTGTCAGCGCAACATGCAACATAGTCCGCTCTCTCTCCACGATTACACCATAAACACTAACCGTTAAAGCATCGATTAACATGTCCCATTGAAATATTGTACCTAAGTTCGCTAGGGAACAAAAACCCATACCTGTAGCGAGGTTTAAACTGTGGTTACTTGACTAATGGCCACTTCGTTTACTAATTAGCGCATGGTTAAACCGGTTCCTCAATTATGTAATACAAGAGAAGTGATAAGTGCGCTGTCTGTTAGGGAAGGCTAAGGAGCGCTTGGGATTTGCAAAACGGGATTATACACTGCCAGAGTTGGTAGGGTCCAGGGCGACTGAGAAGGCTTTTTAAAACCTTTCATTAGGAATATTACGTGAGGTTCCCATCGTTAGCTAGAAGAGGATAGGCAAAGGTAAATAGACTATCTCGTTCGTTTTGAGAATGCATATGGTAATACAGAAATTGCTGGAAAATTCTGCCATTAATACAGTTTAAAAAACAATACATTAGGTAATTACTTATTATTAGGTTGTAGATTGTCCATCTCTCTTATCCTCCATCAATATTAATACTTATTATAGCATCAGAGCTCCCAGAACGTTCACTCTAAAATCGTATAAGAATAATACATCATATTATAATCCTCTTGTAAGAATGTGCCGTCAGTACAATGAAATAGATAAAAGTATTGATATATTTAACAATGTACTGTCTGCTTTGACAAGATGGTGCCGGGATAACCTCCACAAATATTAATGTCAACAAATAGTAACTAATACAAAACTCTTGGTTCATTAGGCGATTTTCTTATATTTAAGTTTTAGTATTAATATATATATTATTTAGTCTCAGAATTGTTGATTAATAATTTTCTTTTATCTTTTTATTTTTTATATCTTGTCCATATTGTTTCTTTATAGTTTTGTACTAAGCCAAGCTGTTTACGCATAATTTGGATTGTTATCTAGTTAAAGTGTCTGATCTAAATTTCTGTATCTTTAAAGCGTGTGCGCATGTTTTTTTGCACAATGCAATTTCTGCTGGCCCTCCATTCGACGCAAGACAATGTACTCCTTAACCCTTCAAAATTAGTTCGTTTGTAGCAAAAACTGTTTGTCAGTCTGCACACGATTTAGAACCCTAACTGTTTTTAATATGTTTGAAAATGAGTTGACTTATGTGACAAGTGAAGTACTTACTTAAGATAACAATAAGACCAATTACGTCGAAGCAGGTACTCAGGTTATGAAACAATGGATGCAGATGCTGTTTTGCATTAAGCGATATTTTACTTTGAGTTAAGGATAAAATTGCAGTTAATTCTCAAAATTTACTTAATTTTTTTTTCAAGAACTGGCGCTCTACTGCCTACCTCGTAAGAGGCTTGGAGTGTCGTATCGATCTTAAATGTCTTGTTAATCTACATGCATAGTTGTTCCTAGAACTAAACTGTGTATATTTTAGATATTCGCTACATGATAACTCTATTTTATTTTACCACAGCGATACATGGACAATATCCAGCCTCAAATGCAAAATGGTTTTCAGCGAGCTTTGCCAAGTTCAATAGCAAACGGTCTCCCGAACAAACGCCAGTGACCGTCGCACGCGCAACGCGCGAACACGCATCGATACATCGTATAATACCGACATTGAATAACATCGATTAATTCATCGAATTGTTCGATTTGTGTTTTGTGATTATTGGAGGTTTGTGATCACTGTTCGGTTAACAGTGTTTTTAATCGGATAAATATATTATAGTGCCTGTGCTTGTGTGTGGATTGTAAAGTGTCGATTTTTCTGGACTTTTTAAACTGACAGGTAAGGTTTGCTTAGTTACGAGAATATTCTATAGAATATTTTAATATTATTCTAAGAAATATTAATTCAATGTATATGTTGATTCAATCGTGTCGTAAAGGTACAAATAATTTGTGTAAATAGGAAATTAACATGCTATATTAAATTATGATTGTCGATAGTTATAACGAACATGTGTGGCAATAATTAATTATTTAAATTGTGCATGTGATCCTTATTAGCAATGTTACTCCATTAATCATAACTATCAGTGACGTGCTTTGAATATAATGGTGGTGTTTGCATTATTAACTTAACAACGAGCGGAGTGTCTGCGTCTTAAAGCCGATCAGATTAAATTGGCATAATATTAGTATTGATATCTGGTATAGTAAATAGGTGCTAAACATGACAGATTACTTTATTATACAGATTCATTATTCCTGCTTCCCGGGTAGGCAACATTGTCTAGCACACTTTTTGTCAATACTACTTTCGCTTGATATTACACATCTCAATTCCTCTTTCAATATTTTTTACTAAATTATTCTAAGAAGGTGAATCAGAATCGTATATACGTTCTGTGACATTATACATTCTTATTGTACAATAATAACCCTTCTACTACCGCCCAGTGAAAAAACGCTGAAAGCACAAATGAATAATTTCCCTCTAATGAATACTGAAGAAACGTATTCAAGGGAATTATCCAATATTTGCTTCTTAGTAAGACAAAATATAGTTGTTAATAAATTAAACCCCTTACTTCACACCCCACTCAATACTCCATGTGTCAAAAGAAGAGTGTAGAACTGAACAAATTAAAAAAAAAAATGTTTTGATTTGATTTGAGGCACATGTTAACTGTGCAGACGAATCGTCGTGTCGCCAACAGCACATATATAAAAACTTTTGACATGTATTCAACTGTCAAAGTGACAGATAGCGAGTCCGGCACCGTTTCAGCCCGACCATACATTTGATATTGAATTTCTTCTCAAACGCCATTAGCTAGCTCATGGTGTTTTCCTCCGCAGTAAAGCTCGTGGTGTGATTATTAAGAAAAACTTATTTGTACCAATACCAGACCTGGTTCGAGCTCACAATATTTTTGTTGTAGGCGATACTACCAACTACCCAGCCACTACTTTATTATTGTCTATGTACCTATGGATAATCATTGATTTTGATGTCTGCAACGCGCAGTGAAACTCAAGAGTGATTCCCCTGAGCTTGGCTCACATTAAGTAGGCAGACACATTTACTTCTGCTGTTATTTATTCCCGTTTATTTCGGGCCACGCTAGACAATTTCAAGTGTAAAATAAATATAAATCACGCGAGTGCAGCCGCCCTATGCTGAAATGTTAATGAGTTTACTGGGTTTGGGGATGGTTGGTGCAAGTCATAGCATTTATGAGGTTTATTTTAAACATGCTGGAGAAGACTGGTGCTCCCTCTGCCTGCCCCGTACGGGAGTCGTGATGATAATTATGCAATGTCGTGAATATTTTTTATGCGTATATATATTATACCTAATACTAAGATCACAGATTTTTTAATTTTATTACTCTGGTCGTATCGAGACTTTAATTAGAAAAAAAATACTAGTAGATTTCTTTCTTAATAGGGATATTTATTATATAAATGTTGGGCTTGCGATATTTCTTTTCTATAACAGTCGCCTTCCTATTGACCATTGATCTGCCTTTAAGACACTTTTGTTGGCGGGGAATTTCCATAGACCACTGGGCACCCAACCCTAGTGCAAACGAGCACGAAATCTGACATTCGTATATATTATAGAAACATATACGATAAAACAGATAAAACTTTGATTGATTGATTGAGAGTGGTTTCGCATACGGCCGAGGTTCCTGGCCTGAAAAATTACCCGCTAAAAATTGCTGCAGAGCATACATTTCGATACCGTACAACGTTCGCAATAAAAACGTTGTAATGTTGCATGCCGAGTACAGATAGTAACTAAATAAAACACATGGTTCTCTATAGTTGTAGAATGTAGTAGTAGGTAGTTATAGTAGGAAGGGTCATCTCTTGAATAACAATGGAAGCCCCGGACCTTCTATTATTTTCAAACAATTACTATAAATGCGGTTCAGTGTGCGACAAAGGTAATTTTCTGAGAGCCAAACAATACGTAAACGTTAGAACTGACCGAAAGCGTTATGAAATGAGATTAAATAATTTATTCGCCAGAACACGGTTAGTAACATAATTTGATCTGCCTACCCCTTCGGGGACCCTTGTGGGAAGGCGTGAGGATATTATTTTTTTTTTTTTAAATATTGCTCAATGTTGCTCTGATTTTCATTGGGATTTTATTGAAGTATTTATTGATCGTAGTGAAGTAGAGTAAGAGTTGTATAAGAGCAGTAAAGTGTACTGGTGGTATTGATTAATTTATTCTGGCGTATAATCATATTTGAAATTTGATGCACTTATAATTATAATATACAAGCTGTATTCCGCGACAGACAGACAATAATTCAAAAAAATATTATTTTAAATGAATTTAAAAAATATTATTTTATATTACAAGCAGACACATCAGCTGTATTTCCAAGTATAGACGTACAAATGAGAACGTAAAAACTCCCTCCTCCGCTCATCTCTCGTAACTTGCACCCCACCCCAAGTGAAATGTTTGGTGAGTACATAAGTAAAGCAATGCAGTTAAGGCACAGATTCAACGCTAGCAACCTCCACCACTTTGACAAATCGTAAGCAATTACACGATTCAAGCTAATAGGTGCGTGAACGAATTGTCCGTCTGTGAGTAATTTATTATTGGTTTCGGCTGTCTTTGATTGCGATTACACGCCCTTAATATACCCACATTTTTATGTGTTTTTGTTTAATTTATGGACAGCCGTTAGATCACTTAACTGTATACATATTATCATCACAGGAGTTCCTCAAGGGGTGGGGAAAGAGTAGAGTTCCCGTTTACTCTAGACAATTTTTTTTCCGTTTCGCTTTATCGTTGAAGTCCCCGTTGCGGTTATCCCTGGAGAGTGCAGCATGGAGTTCTTCAAGAAGAAGGATTCCTGCAGGGTCGGCAACGCGCGAGTGGTACTCCTGGTGTTGCAAGCGTCCATAGGCGGCGGTAACCGCTTACCATCGGACGGACCGCGTGCGCGTTTGCCACCCCTGTGGTATAAAAAAAAAAAACATATCTACATTTAAGAGCCGCGGTGGCCGAGTGGTTCGAGCAGTTGCCTGCGACGCGATGGTCGCAAGTTCGAATCCCGACTGTACCAATGAGTTTTTCTGAACTTAAGTACAGTGATTAGTCACACCACGAGCTTAACGGTGAAGGGAAACATCGAGAGGAAACCTGCATACGTCTGAGAAGAAATTCAAAGGCGTATGAATAGTAGTGCTGGAGTAACGGCGATGGACTCGCCATCTGTCACGTTGGCACCTAATATACCTCTGTCGGAAAGTTGGTGTGTGGGTATTACCTATACACCTCTGCCTACCCTTTCGGGGACCCTTGTGGGAAGGCGTGAGGATATAAAAATGTTTTGTTTATTTTAATTTAGCTGAGCCCTACGATATCACTCGCGTAAAAAAATATTTCATTAGTATAATTTTATCAAAATATATTTTTAGTGACAGAGTAACGGGTGCACATAGCTAACATGTCTAGTAACTTTCAGAGTCATAATATAGGAGTATCTATGTATTAAATTATTTACAGTAATTGTCCTTAATGTACGAAGTAAGCCACACCTACATTACAAAATATACGTTATTGCGGTATTATGTATGACGACATTGTGTGTTCTATGACGGTATCAATGGCCAGGAAAAGTGGTAACTTCACCACAAAAACATTTGTTACACTCGTGGCTGTTCCCGTTCCCGTTCAGATTCGACAGGAATACCGCATGTGCATATTATTTAATAATGTTTGCAATTTAACGTTTTAAATTTTTAAGTTCATGTGATAGATTAATTCATTAAGAGTAAGTATATAACATTTTAGTATTCAATCAAGTTTGGAGAACACATATATCTTCACTCCGTTCCACAAGGGTCCCCAAAGGGGTAGGCAGGTAATATTCACAAGCCCGCAGGAAATAAGGAATATTAATCGCACCACCACCGTGGCGTGGCGTATTATACAATAAAAAAAATATATTACAGTTGGGATTAGAAATTGCTCACTTGACTTTGGTGACTACTCAAACTACTTGTCCACCAGGGCTCTTAATTGAATATAGTCTTTCTAGACTTACAAGTCTTTTGTCATGCTTACCGAAACGAGTACTGTTGACATTCCCATCCTTAAGTGTACGGTCTATTTGAACTAGGTAGTTGGAACATAAATACGTAAAAAATATCACAGGCAAAAGCTGATAAACATTAAACTAAAATAATCAACTGAATTACCCAAATGTTTACTAATAACGATTAAGTGTTTCGTGAGAACCCGATAGCGGTTGACGAAAAGGGGATACGGTCGCTAACGAGGTAATTTTATATGCAAACTACGCGATACGCACCGGCAGTGAAGAGATCCACGCAATAAAATGAGAAAAATAAAAATTAAATCGTCATATCTTGTGAAATTCACCATATGAGGCCGGTGATATTCATTGACCGGCCTATGTTTCACACCAAGTATATCTTTTAATGGACCGTTCACACCTAAGAGATTGGACAACGTCCGAGTGTAGAGATTTTAGCAATCAAGTAAGGCCGAGTGATTCAAGTAGTCGCAACAGCGTGGTCTGCAACACGAAGTGCAATCTTCGTTCAGCGACTGTACCACTGAGTTTGTCTGCCTTAACTACAGTGATTGAGTTATGGCGATGGACTCACCATTTTTCACATTGGCACCTTCCACTTCCCACACGTCTGCCTACCCCTTCGGGGACCCTGGTGGGAAGACGGGAAAATATATTATTAGTACTTCCAAATCCTTTTTGTACGGTGAGTAGAGATTTAACTTCACAGAATTTCTGGGCATCGGAACCCAGAAATTTGTCTTCATCAAGTTGGAGACCGCGAGATAACAACTGCATAAGTTGGTATGGCGCCCTACATCTGCGACTCATCTATTTTGCCGTCCCATTACGGTGAGCCCCTCACGGGATAGGCAGTGGGAGTAAAGCACCAGATCTCTTTGAACTTACAAACCTCTTGCGTCGTATCCACATTCATCAGTCTCTTCATACATGCCTTCGTTTCTCATTTTGGTCTGATTAATTTAATATAGGCAGTTGGAACGCGATCTTGCTTTCTTGCTCTGAATTTTCTTGCACACACTTTTGCATTATATATCTGTTTCGCCAATCCTTCTTCAGTCATCCTTCCTCTATATCCAAACCAACGTAACAAAACAAAAACATCAATTAAATCTTTAATTAAATCACGTGTAGTCAAAACAAATACGAATCCATATTTGCTTAGGTGTAACCGAAGCTTAATAACGGCCAAAGTATCTATAAACTTTACGGGTTGAATCATGTGTGTCACAACTTTAATTTTTATTATTGATTAAGACCGACTTGATTTGAGAATACAGGTTTGCTTACTAATATAATTTATGGAAATTGTTGTCGGTTATTTGTTTGCTCAGATATCGATATTTATTAGCTACTGTTATATCTGGAATTTATTGGGGTTACGGAACGGTTACCTACTTTTTCTGATATCCTGGTACATCCCACTGCTGGGCTCACTCAATGATTTCCAAGTAAGTCCTAACCCTAGGTTTTGGTTGATTCGCAGTTTTTAAGTGCTGCGGATGTCATCTTACGTTACGTTTGTGCTAAAACAATATTACCAAATAAAAATTTATTATTTATATCACACCTTCCCACAAGGGTCTCCGAAGGGGCAGGCAGAGGTGTATTCGTAGTACCCACACATCACTTACTACCAAAGACATATTTAAGGTGCCAACGTGACGGACGGCGAGGTGTACACCTTTGCATTTCTTCTCAGACGTATGCAGCTTTCTTCTCGATTTTGTCCTTCACCGTAAAGCTCGTTGTGTGACTAATTACTGTACTTGATTTAAAAAAGCTCATTGGTACAGTCGGGATCCGAATTTGCAATCTTTTTGTTGCAGGCAATTACTCGGACCACTCAGTCACCACGGCTCTATTTATTATTAAAAAAATCTTCCTGGGTCACCTTCAACCTCTGGGCGGAACAATAAATAACTTTTTTGGGTTTCACTTCATCCCGCCGTTGTTTACTTAGTAACGGGCGACCGTGTGGGGTCCATATTTGCATGCCTTCTCACGTTTTGTTCAGATAGTATCGACAAATTGTTATGTGTGTCCTGCTCCTTTTCTGGTAGACGGCCAGCTTTAGGACTCTTGTTAACTTGTTTTTTACTTATATTTTTTTAATCTTTGCATAATATTTTAGCTGGGCTTTCGAAACTTATTCGAAGTTTCTTTGAAATGCTGTACCTACCTTTAATCATGCTCGGTTCGTATTCTAAGGTACAACTTTATCTAACTATGTGTTTTCACCAACGGGGTGGGCACAAACACGTCTGTGTTTCAGGTGTCAGATGGCGAGTCTGTCGCCGTCTCTCAATCAACACTATACATGCGTATTTGAATTTATCTTAATTCAAGATATCTATTTTTAAGTCTCACGTTCCAACTACCTGGATGAAATAGCCCGAACAATTATTATTGATAGAATTTTTCATCGAACATTTATGAAGAATCTGATGAATGTGGACGAAGCAAAGCTTTCCTCCTGTAAGGTACTCGTGTGTTTTTAATGTATTACCCATGGCTTCTTCTGATGGTAAGCGGTTACCGCCGCCTTTGAACGCTTGCAACACCACGGGTATCACTCGCGCCTTTCTTGAAGAACTTCATGCTCTCTGGGGAAAACCTTAACGGGATTTTTTTTCACGGCCTGAGCGTTCGCGGAAGGAACCTCCTTTGAAACCGTTCAGTCAGAGACCTTATTGGTTCCGAGTGATGAATGACATAATGATCATCATTGATGTTTAATTAGGAGGCTTATTGAAGCGTGTGAAAGAGATTGTTAAATAAACTTCATTGATATCTCTCATGAATCAATCAGAAGATACTGATGAATGTGGACGAAGCGAAAGAGGTATGCAAGTCTAGAGAGAACTGGCGCTCTATACTCTCTGCCTACCCCGTTAGGGACTTGGCCTGATGATATGTATGTATGTATATCTCTCCCTTCCTCGCACAATAATAACGATAGCATTCACGCGTCATGGTAGCTGGGTGCTTGGAGCTTGGAGCAACCGTTGTTACCTCAATAGTTTTGTAATCTCTTACAAGACCACTTGAATTTAATACGACGGAGTGCACGTTATATTATGTCACGGTGAAAAATCATGTTTATAAGTTATGTTAGAATTTGTGTCAAGTTTTCTGCAGGTAGGGCTTTACGGAATTGTCCGTTCGAGATTGTGGCATTCTAGGCGAGTACCTACTTTCCAATTGTTTGAGGAAGAGTGGGATGACAGTGTTGTAACTGTATATCCCCTATTGGATGTCCAAACACGCTAATTTGAAACGTGTTTCCGCTATAATGTCATACTATTATACCGCTATACCGCTATTATCTCGCAAAACTCTCTCTTTTCTCCTCTCTATATCTTCTTTTCTTCTCTCTATATCTTATCTTTTAGAATACGACACATTTGAATAATAAACTGTATAATATTTGCACCCTTCCGCGTGACACAGATCTGGGACAACTGATCTATTTATATATATATATCCTCTCGCCTTCCCACAAGCCTCCCCGAAGGTGTAGGCAGAGGTGTATAGGTAGTACTCTCACACCAATTTCCGCCAGATATATTTTAGGTGCCAGCGTGACAGATGGCGAGTCCATCGCCGTCGCTCAGGCTTGACTGTACATACGACTTTGAATTTATTCTCAAGCGTATGCAGGTTTCCTCCCGATATTTTCCTTCCCCGTAAAACCTCATTGGTACAGTCGGGATACGAGCTTGCAATCTTTGTATTGCAGGCAAATCCTCGAACCACTCAGCCATCACGGTTCCATACATAAATTTATATATATATATATTATTTAATCCCACAAACACGGTACGAAAAAACGTCGGAAATATTTCAATGTCGACAATATTACAGTGGTAACAATGAAGTCGTAGTTAAAAACGTGGAACTCTTCTTAGAACATACCAGTATTGGCGTTTGGTTATTGTTTTCTCAGAACCCAAGGAATGGCTCACAATAGGGACGTAAACTTTTTGAACGGTCGCCGCAAACATGGGAATGCGATTGCGCTGCGGTCGGTATGAAAGTGAACACTTTTAATCTGACCAATGCTTTTGATCGACTGAGATCCTAAAATAATAAAAAAATTTATGTTTGTAGGGTTACTATTTCTCTTTCACGCAATAACTACGTAACGGATTTTAATGAATTGGGAACAGACAAATTATTAGCTGGATCAACATATAGAAGCCGTGGTGGCCGAGTGGTTCGAGCAGTTGCCTTCAACACAAAGATTGCAAATTAAAATCCCGACTGTACCTATGAGTTTTTCTGAACTTAAGTACAGTGATTAGTCACACCACGAGCTCTACGGTGAAAGAAATTCGCCATCTATGGTGGAATGCGGGTGTGTGGGTACTACCTAATCCCATCTGCCTACTCTTTCGGGGACCCTTGTCGGAAGGTGTAAGGCTTATTATTAACGAACTAGACGTCACATACTGAATATAAAACTACAGTTACATTCGTTTCCAAGAAGAATTACATGTAAGGGGAAGAAACGGCGAAACTAACTTCCAGGTTAGCTTTTTTAACATTTGTTATCTTTTACGTAGGGGTAGAATATGATAAAATAGCTCATTGCTATGTGCATGGCTATCGATTAATCTTCATCTGCCTCTTCTTTTAGACACTTTCGCATTGTATATCTACGACTGTGTGAGCTTTCCCATTTAAGTAAAAACATAAATGTGTAGGTAGTTGAAATTTATTGTCTAAGAGCAAGGCCTCCAGGCATATTTCAATAAATATTTACCGAATACCCCATACATCTTGTACAGTATTAGTGGTAACTAATTCCAAAAGTCATCTGTATGCACTGGCCAGAGACATTTAAATACATGAGTCGATTAGAGCCGACGGGAGTTAATTGAAAATTTATTTGATTTATAAAACCACGCCCGAACTAAATTTGTCTTCCGATACAACAGTAACGAATATCCTGGCAAATCTTGCTTTTCATACCACAAAGGCAGCAGACAAGTATACAATCCGCCTGATGGTAAGCGGTTACCGCCGCCAATTGACGTTTGCAACACCCGAAGTAACGCTCGCGCGTTGCCGACCCTGCAGGAATCTTTTCACACCCTTCTTGAAGAACTCCATGTTGTACTCTCCAGGGAAAACCTCAACGGGGAGCTCATTCCACAGCCTGAACGTTCGCGGAAGGAAACTCATTTGGAACCGCTCAGTGCACAAAGTCTCTCCTCAGACTTAGTGAAACTCTTTGGCTACAAATTGTAAGTGCAAATGCCTTGCCATTCGGAGCCACATAAATATTTGTTATCATTGTATATTTAAGACCTTAGAGCTACCGAATGACTTACAAATTTTAATAATTGTATAATTCATTACAGCAGGTTGCATTTGAAGTGTATCAGCTGTCATAAACTATACCTGTCAAAGTCGTTACTTGTAAGCCTGCTTACTGTACAACTTTGGCAACATTGCCCGATTGAGTGCGTTTTACGAATGCATTTGTGTTATTGCGATCAAGTTCGTGAGTTTAATCAGACCTGGCTTTGGTAAAAGTGGACAAATAATGTACAATTTTGATTTGAGTTGCTTAGCAAGTGTGTATCTATGGTAGACTCCCATCCAAAAATTTTATTAGATGTTGCATCAAATAACGTTTTGGGCAGGCGAAATAACAACCTCTTGTTTTATATATATTCTCACTCCTTCCCAAAAGCGTCCCCGAAGGGGTAGGCAGAGGTGTATAGGTAGTACCCACACACCCACTTTTCGCCAGAGATATATTTTAGGTGCCAACGTGACAGATGGCTGGTCCATCGCCGTTAATCAAGCACGACTAATACATACGCCTTTGAATTGCTTCTCAGACGTATGCAAGTTTCCTGTCGATGTTTTCCTTCACCGTAAAGCTCGTGGTGTGACTAATAACTATACTTAAGTACAGAAAAACTCATTGGTACAGTCGGGATTACAGGTAACTACTCGAACCTCTCGGCCATGCCGGCTTTTTTGTTTTCTTGCGATATATTTCGCAGAGCCATTCTGGGAAGGTTTGACTCAGTCAGTATATACATACATATCATATATACATATCAAAAGAAAATATAACGGATGGCGACAACTTAATTATCTCAAGCGCGACATACATCTTTGAAGTTCGTATCTAACGTATGCAGGTTTTCTCATAATGATTTGATTCTTATGGCGTAATAAATGAGACCACCAAGGTTCTAACCCGCATCGTTTCTACGAACGTGTTTACGTAAACCACTCTGCTTACACGACTCTGAAAGTATGTGAAAGTATTAGTCTATATTATGGACGTGTTAGCGTCTAGTGAGAAATGTCGTTACTTAGACTTTCACCTAAATATCTACAAAATTCTAAACACAGAATACTTGCTCCATTTATCCAACAAGTATACTCTAACTCAAAATAATATATGTCCAATCAACCAAAACAAATAATATGTCACTATTTACGCGGCGTCACTAAAGAGGTACGCTTAGCTAAGGGCTGTCACGCTTATGTTATAAAGATTACTTTAATCAAAGTATTTTTTTTCATTATATGATGTAAAACAACACTATATATCTCATTATCTTCACGTCTACTCGTCGTCGCCGGGGGTAGGCAGAGGTGTAACAATGCCATCTGATTACCGGAGGAATATAGGTGTCAAAGTGACAGACAGCGTAACCCTTTATCAAAGCACTACAAAACATACGTCTTTTTATGTACCTATTCTTAAAAGTATGCAGGTTTCCTCATGATGCTTCTCTTCACCCGCCGTTACGTTGGCACCTAAATATATTTCTGGTGAAAAAAAGGTGTTGTTAGTCTGACTAACCCTTCGGGGAGAAAATGAGAAGACTTTTGATAATGTTGAAGTAAAGTTTAAAATTTTTAACGACTGGGATCAATCACAATGCTTTCATGCCTTTCCTTTCAACTTCCAAAGGGTTCCGAATAGGTAGGTAGAGGGCAGAATGAATATCGCTGTTTTCACAGCAGATGCTTTTTTACATACATATACATATAATCACGCCGAGTCCCTAACGAGGTAGACAGAGAGCATAGAGCGCTAGTTCTCTCTAGACTTACATACCTCTTTCGCTTCGTCCACATTCATCAGTCTCTTCAAACATGCTCGTCGGTTTCGAGTACTCTTGACGTTCCCGTCCTTGAGCGTCCGATCGATTTGATGCTTTTTTTGATGACATTAAGCAGGGCATTGTATGATGTAAGCGCAATTCACAATCATCACACCGAACCCCTGACGGGGTAGGCAGATAGCGTCGAACGCCGGTTCTCTCAAGACTTATATTATGTATAATCAAATTGAGCCCGTGCAAAGCGACGCCTCGCAGCTAGTCATATTAAACAAAATTATAAATTGACAGCCCTATTGTGCTCCCGTTTCAGGCTAAGCCGTTACCTAATTTGTCGAAAGGTTTCGATATCGAAGTGCAATTAACAATATCTATATGAATATTGTCTTTTTTCAAACCTTTTTCGAAGGATATTCTTTATAGATACAGTTAAAATATATAGTTATACTCGAGAATATTACGGCCGCGATAGTGAGAACTCTTTGATTATTTTTTATATATGAATATTTTTTAACCGTCGTCTGGTCTGGTTACAGCTCCTAACTACGAAACTTGAGGTCGCGGGTTCGATTCCCGCTGACGGCAAATATGCATTTGTGCTATGAACACGAGTACTTGTACCTCAGTCTTGGCTGTCCTATGTAACTATGTATATACCTATCTATATAAGTAAATATATTGTTGCCTAGTTACCATAGCACAAGTTGTGCTTAATTTGGGGCTGTGTCAATTCTTGTATAACGTCCCAAGGTATTTCTCTATTTATTAATTTGACCGGACCGAGACCGCGGCATCATAGTGTGAATCGACCCTAAGTTAAGGAAGAAGATTCATAATAATATGTTAATTATTATAACGCCGAGTCCCTCACGTGGTGGTCTCAGAGAGTAGCTATATTAAAGTTTAATTTGTCTCAGCTTTGTAAGCTTCTAAAAACGTAACTCACTAACATCTTGTCAATCTAAACTATTTATTGGATAGTCAATGAAATATTCGTGACTAACCGCATTCAGAAGATCGTCGGAGTAATGGGCGAGTAACAACAATGTAAAGAGGAGACAAGACATCGATATTTATGTCTCCCGAGTCACAATTAGTGACGGCCAAGTGATCTTGCAAGTGATTCAGTTGCGTCTTATTTGTCTCTTGATGAAGGGAACAATGCGCTTTAAGTCAACCGCTATTCTTACGCAACTATGTATGGCGCCACAGAACTATAGTTCATAACCAACGGACCGAAAGACAACGGAACGTCAACACAGTTTTACTATTAAACAATTTTTATATTATAATAAAGATGGACTAATTTAGAAATTAAAGATGAGCTAGAGGAAGACCACGTTCTAACTGCCTAGATCAAATCGATCGGACGCTCTAAAGGCGGGATCGTCAAGGGTACTCGAAACCGACATCCGAATCGAGCATCTATGAGGAGACTCATGAATGCGGACAAATCGAAAGAGGTATGCAAGTCTGTTCTCTCTAGACTTACCTCTTTCGCTTCTTCCACATTAGTTTTTTCATACATGCCCGGTTTTAATACTCTATACTTTCTCGTCCTTAAGTGTCCGATCGATGTGATCTAAATTGTTGAAACGTGGTCTTCCTTTACCTCTTTTAGTACACACTTTCACAGTGACTTTACAAACGTCTTTAAATTTGTTCTCACACTACACTACAATACAATAATGTTGTAATGATAACACGATACTGATGCTACTCCGTCTCAAGTACACCCTTATCTCTACAAAATGTTCCAACAAGCACGCGAGAGCATCTGTAGATTCCCTTGTAAGTAGTAACCTGCCACAAAAAAACTGTAAATTGGTTGGACCTTTTTCGAACAATAGATTCCCACTCGGAATGTAATATGACACCTTTTTTACAACGGTAGTGATTCAAAGAGACGAGTTGAAGAGTTTGATGATTTAAAAAAAAATGGAGTCAAATTTAAGCAGTATCTGCGAAGACGCGAATACATATTATCTATTCATAGAAAACCCTTGTTATAATTTAATTTTTAATCGCATAAAATCGCATCAATATATTAAAATAAAAGTATTTCTTCTTAAACAAATGTAGATTTCCTCTCGATGTTTCCCTGCGCCGTAAAGCTCGTGGTGTGACTAATAATTGTACTTAAGATTGGAGAACTCATTGGTACAGTCGGGATTCGAAATTGCAATCTTTGTGTTGCAGGGGACAACTTGAATCACTCAGCAGTGTAAAATAAAGTAATTATTTGACTTCAATTATAAGTATAATCGACACGATTTAATTACATCCAAACTCACTGATGATGCTGATATATTGATGAAAATACTCACGGAAGAGAGAAAGTGTGATCGAAATTAAAGATAACCATTATCTGTTAATAAATTTAGCATAATAATGTTATTAAACACCTCTTGTTAATGAAGATAAAGTTTCATAACGAATTCCTTAGCACTTGATAAAAATCAATATAACAGCTCCCATAATTGCAGTATTATTCACACCTGCACTCTGATATCGACTGACGAATTAAAGAAGCGATGATGGGAATGCTGACTGACATTCCTCCTCTTCTTCATACATATCATCACACATTGCTCATAGGCTAATCAAAAACAGTACAACACCTGTTTTCTCACTAATAGTGCTCTACTACTACATCCACATTTATCAATGTCATGCACGCTCGCCAGTTTCTAGTACTCTTTACGTTCCCATCGTTAAGTGTTCGGTTTAAATGGATGTAATCTGGTTTTTCATGGCATTTCTAGACACATTTGCATTATATATCTGTTTCGTCAAAATTTCTTCATTCATCCTTCTTATATGTCCAAATCAACGAAACTGCCTTATTTATCTTTAGAATCACACCAGCGTTATCACCAGTAGCTAAGAAGATCTTTTCCTTGCGGGCTTGATCTAATATAGTTTGCTTTACTGCCAGCCAATATTTGAGGATTTCGTTGTTTTTGGGAAAAACACAAATCTATCAGATTTAGAGAGATCATGGTGTAGTTAAACTTCATTATTGGGCTTAAATTAATGAATCCTATTCTGTTTTCTTTTATAACGGGCTTGCTTCCTTCAATTTATTGAGACACCAGTCTCAATCAACGTGTAACGACTACTTTACCAGAAATGGTAATCGTAAAATATTTATCTTTAATAATTAACTGGATGTCATCCGGTATCGTTGGGCAAGGCGGAATAGCTCTTGTGAGGTTATTTCAGTGGCTTCAATATTAAAATAATATTTCTAGAGGATCTACTTATGCCTATGAAGTAAATTGTCCAAATCACATCGTTATTTGGCTCATTTTATGCATCCTTCTTATCGTTCGAAGCCGATTAAACTTGTAAACAAGCCTTAATTCATATCAAATTAGTTCGAGCCTTTAATATTTGCCTCACATTTTCTCACAAGCCCTTAACATTTCTCAATTCTTCTCCGAGGGGTAGGCAGAGATGTACTAACACATTTTTAGCCAGAGATATATTTATATATATATTTATTTAGGTGGCAACGTGACAAGCACTACTATATAAAACTTTAATTTTTATTATATAACAGAACTTAAGCTAGTCTTAACCAATTCAAAGATTCTACTATAGAAACTAAGCAACGCGTACTCATATAATCATATAAGTCATATGCAATGTAGTCTCCCTTCAGACCAATCAGACGACCGCCGATTGTACCAAAAGTAAATTGTGAAAGACATTTTTATCGAATCATCGGATATGACACTGGTTCATTTAAAATTAAAACCACTTATATTGTCAAATGCCTTTTAACTGAACATTGTAAGTGTCAATCCTTTTTACAAAGAATCACAATATTTGCCACTTGAAGTTTGATGCCCTCGATCTGTCACCAGCGCATTTACTTCTTTATTGAATGCTACTTCATCAAAAGTGTCACGCTCAACATCAAAGGCATTAAGTTCAAATTCATCTGGCATTTCATCAAAAAAATTAAGTGCCCTATCTTCGCTTTGACAGCAATTGAGTGATTACTCTATATGAAATGTTTTACTGATTTGAGGCCATGCCAAAGACACCGCTTTTTGCGTTCGTTAAATGGTACAAGTTTAATAACATTTACTCAGTATTCAATGGCTGCCTTATTTATGTTTTATCTGTAAGGTTTATACTTTGTTTTTAACTCCAATTATTTGGATATACGGGCTTCTTGTCTAGTGGTTTGAAATTCTTCCACCTCTGGAGATATAATATTGGATTTGCTCAAACATGAAATTTGCGCTAATGATCAACGATTACTAATGATCTTTAACTTAAAAATAACTTAAACAGTAATAAGCCCTTTAAAAACCATATCTTAAAAGCGAAATGTGAAGCTTGCCTGTAATTGTAAATATTTGCATGCCAATATTGAAATTACCAGCAAAGCATTATGTATTTTAATTAATCGTGTTAAGGATAGCAATGGCTTAAAGTAACTAACTTATATTTGTCAAACTTATGAGATTTCCGTGCTGGCGCCTCTAAGTGTCCTTGAATGCTCGAGCACACTTATGCACACTCGAACGCAGCGTAAAATGCATGACGCAGTCGCCAACAAATACAAGTGGATTCATAGAACGTCGATAGAATTATATTCGTTTATTGGCCGAGAATAGTCACCTGTCACGCAGGTTTGAATCCTGACTGTACCAATGAGTGTGTCTGAACATGTATTAAGTACAGTGATGATCGATCATACCACGAGCTAATCGGTAAAGAAACAAATCGAGGAAACCTATAGTTGTGCTTAAAATCAATCAAAAAATATATATATTTCAGGTAAAATAGATAATTGTTATATCTTTACCTACCTTGTCAGGTACCTTTATGGGAAGGAGTGATTTTAGACCTGAATGTAAGTGTTGCTATCCCAAAAAAGTATCGGGTTTTATCGAGAACAAAAACTATTTCAACATCCACGAGACATAAACCTTAGCTATTATGGAAATAATTAAAATAATAAACATTACAGCGAGTCCTTTTTCAACACGAGCAGTCTTTATGTAAGATATCAAGTGAGCTTGATATCATATAAATTTGATGTTTTACAATCACAGCTAACCTATATTCCAGTCACATTAATCCGTTTATTCCACGCCGTTGCTAGCTCTCAGCCAGTAATTTATTACAATCGTGTGAATTATATAGACTTCTTTCATCAAATCTATATCCCTATATGGGTCCCTCACGACCACTGGAACAAGACCCTTTGCTATTACTTTTATTATGTACATTAATCCTCGCTGCGGTAGGTCAACATGTAATGGCATCTTAAAAGGAATTTGCGTAGGCGTTCATAGCTTGTTTTCTTTGACTTTTCGCTTCATTAAGTGTTTGTACACACGCATTGGATACGTTGTCGTATACGTGATAAATGCTTGCCCAATATAAAATCTTAGTTGTCTCGGTAAGATCCTATGGGAAACTTTTGTTTGGTCACGCTTTCTAGTCGGCTAAGTCATTGGATGAATGGAAATGGTATTTGAACCACACTGAAGGTTACTCCGGGCTCGATTTTACTGCCGGATTTTATTTTTTGTATTTACCTTTATAGTAAAAAGTATAAAGAATCTGCAATGAAGAGATGCTGACCGAATCTGAACAGAATTCGAATTTGTAAACTTTTTGCTGTGTTATTTTTGCTCACAACTTTTTTTTTATTGTCGAAACGCACTAACTTTTTGGGAATCTCTGAATAGTGAAGGATAGTACGCTTTGAAAATATTAATTAGCCGTATAATGACTACTGATATTAAACGCATGTAACAAATGCATCCAGCTATTGATATATTATTTTACTTAATGCTATTTACCTGCGAGACTATCATAAATTAATAAAGCCTGTTAATACTGTGTGTAGTATTGAGGTTGTCGTCTGCTCACATATAGGAATTAAATACTTCTTGTAATTTTCAGCACTCATAAATTTTGACTGTCGAGAGTTTTAGCTATCGTCATGTTCGGTCTCTTACGAGGTTAGCGGAAAGAGAAAAGCCCAGTTCTTTTGAGACGTACAGAAATCAAAATACCCACATTTATAGGCTTCTTCATACATGCAAGATGGTTTTTAGTAGATTGACGTTCCCATCCTTGAATCGTCGATCGGTTTCATCTAGGTAGTTGGAACGTGAACTTGCCTCTTCTGACACACGCTTTTGCATTGTATATCTGTTTCGTCTACCTTGTTTCACTCGCCCTCTCTATATGTCCAAATCAACGTAATATGCCCTTCTTTATGATAGTAAAGATAAAGAAGGGCTTATTATGTCGCGTGTACACCCGCGTTCGCACCAGTTGCTTTGCGAATCTCGTAATTGCGACTCGATTTAATATCGTTACGCCGTATATTTTTCGAAGGGAAGAAACCTCAACCACATTCAGTCTCTCCAAATCACTAGAGGTAAACACACAGACATTAATATTAAAGTCTGTATCTCATTTAAGTTTAGAGAGATATATATGTATGTATGTAGGTATATATATATATATATATATATATATATATATATATATAGTCATATTACCCTTACACCTTACATTTACCAGTAGTGTCGGGTAAAAACAGAATATTTTCTGCTAACAAGTCTGATTACCTTAAACGATAGTGCTGCCACACTCGCCTTATTCGACATCGAGATTACAGCGTCGATATCGATATTTCATTACGAGCCATATACCAGCTATCGGGCAATCGATAACCCCTGTTTAGCCTTCCGTGGTGACAGATACAGCACTCGGGGAAAGTTAGCCTGTGTTATACAGAGTGATATTGAATTATTCTATCATATATGGATTTTGAAGATATTCGCAAATCAACTGGCGTGACTCATTCACGCCAGTTGATTTGCGAATATCTTCAATCTTCAAAATCATCATTCTTCAAAATCGGCGTGATTGTAAAGATGAAGAAAGGCATGTTACGTTGGTTTGGACACATAGAAAGGATGAGTGAAGAAAGATTGACGAAACAGATATACAAAGCAAAAGTGTGTGCAAGAAGAGGCAGAGGAAGGCCACGTTCCAACTACCTGGATCAAATAGATCGGACGCTCAAGGACGGGAACGTTAAGAGTACTCGAAACCGACGAGCATGTATGAAGAGACTGATGAATGTGGACGAAGCGAAAGAGGTATGTAAGTCTAGAGAGAACTGGCGCTCTATACTCTCTGCCTACCCCGTTAGGGACTTGGCGTGATGATATGTATGTATATGGATTTTCTGTAGTTTATTAGTCGGTCTATGAAAACTAATTAAAATAATTGAACAAACGGGTACAGAAACGACTATGGAAAGCATCGAGTGGTACTTAGATAAGTTTGAGAGAAATTAAAGTACATATGCTCATGTTTGCGAAACCATGACCGGTTCTGCATCTGCCACATCGCTACCTAAATATATATCCGGCTAAAACTGAACGTATTGTGGGAATGCGTGAGATATATGTATACAACTTACACACATACCTATTCTATTCGCGAAATATTTAAAATACCTTCTACAATCCAAAGATAAATTTACCTACCTCCCATGACGTAGATACCGGAGGGTTAGACGGGGCAGCCCCGCGGCCTCTAAGCTCAGGGGCCCCGCGGCCTCTAAGCTCAGGGGCCCCGCGGCCTCTAAGCTCAGGGGCCCCTCGGACCCTGACTTACAAACTATATACATATTGAACTAGTGAAAACTTCTCCCACATTCGGAATATAAAGAAACCAGATTCCATGCGACTTTAATAATGGCAACTTAGTTTTAATTTGTTCATTAAAATAAGCTACAATTTGTATTTGGTTTTTAATTTTATTATGAAGTCGACTGTATTACGACGTATCTAGAATAAGACGAATCTGGATTACGACAAATCTGGAGTAGGTACGTCGAATTCGGAAAACGACGAACACGGAACAAACGATTTTGAATAATTTAGGTGGGGCCCTAATTTTTATCCCCAGGGCCTTATTTTTACTAAGCTACGCCACTTCCTACCTCAAGATTCCACGAAAAGATTTGACTCATCGTTGGATTAACGCTTGCTTCATTCATTTATTGTCGTTATGGTGATCAAATGTACACTGCCTTTTGTTTTAGCGGGGAAAGTCCCTATTACACTAAACTAGACCTTTAACTAAACAAATGGCCGCACAAGCTTACCTAGTCAAAACAGAGCTATGAAATTAGCTTTTAAAAGGTGTAACTAGTTTATACTAGTCTATGCTATTTCATGTTTTTTTTAATATTATATTTACATACCCCACGCAGATTCCCTCTCGGCGTAGGCAAAGAGATTAGAGCGCCAGTTCTCTCTTGATTTACAAAACTATTTCGCTTCATCCACATTTATCAGACTCGCTATCTGTCACATTCACACCTAAATATATGTCGAGTTGTTACACTTCTGCCTACCATACGTACGCGTGAAGATAAATATAATTAATTGAAATAACAATTAAGACATTAGAATACCTATACTCTCACCTCTTCTTATTGAGTGTCGCGCATTTAATGAAATTCCCACAGTAAAATGGACCTTGGGAGTTTCTCAGGGGTGTGAAATGTTCCAAGAATTTGAGGGCGGTCTCGGTTCGCACGTTTACTAGTTAGCGGCCAAGTGCTAAGTAGCTTGTAGGGGAGCCTGCACGATAACTAAGTAGTTTAATGGGGCTCTGTATAAGGGGTTTAATTTCTTTAGAAATCTCTGTGTGACCTAAGTCCACCACAATCTGTTTATTTATCATACTAATATTAAAATGTGAAGGTTTGTAAGTTTGGATGTTTGGATGTTTGCTGCTTTTACACGGCAAAACGGATGAACCGATTCTAGCAGGAAAATACATAAGCTACTTTTTCCAATTCCACGCAGGTGAAGCCGCGGGCATGAGATAGTAATATATAAGCTTACAGCTACAGCCAAAGCGTTTATATACACACTAGCTGCCCGCCCCGGCTTCGCACGGGTGCAATATTGATACTAATAATAATGTAAAAGATAAAAATGGTTATGGTGGTATATTCTTTAGAGATAATTAGATACAATCGCGGACTTTTATATCGTACATTTGAAGATATACTACTCCGTAGTACATTCATTTGATCTATCTCGTAAGGTTTACCCAGCGTTTGCGATTTAAGCTCACAAAAATATGTGCCTATGATCACATTACAAATCTTTGAATATTTCGTTATTTATTAAATAAGAGAAAAAGAGGCGTTTTTAGCTGACCTCTACATCGTGTAAGGAATACTCCTACCAAATTTCAAGTCAATCCGCCTTATAGTTCCTGAGATATCCTAATGAGTGTGCTCACAAATGGGATCTCCCTGCACTCCACCTTACGGGTGGAGTTTTTCAAAATCCGTTCTTAGCTGACCTCTATACCGCGTAAGGAATACTCCTACCAAATTTCAAGTCAATCGGCCTTATAGTTCCTGAGATATCCTAATGAGTGAGTTCACAAATGGGATCTCCCTGCACTCCACCTTCCGGGTGGAGTTTCGCAAAATCCGTTCTTAGCTGACCTCTACACCGCGTAAGGAATACTCCTACCAAATTTTAAGTCAATCGGCCTTACAGTTCCTGAGATTTCGTGATGAGTCAGTTCAAAAATGGGATCTCCTATATATATATAGATTTTGCATCTAGTTACACATACCACAAGATAATACACATAACACAATATAATACAAAAAGATAAGTACATCTTTACTAATATTATAAAGAGGAAAGATTTGTTTGTTTGTTTGTTTGTAATGAATAGGCTCCGAAACTACTGGACCGATTTCAAAAATTCTTTCACCTTTGGAAAGCTACATTATCCCCGAGTAACATAGGCTATATTAAATTGGACCCGATAGGTGGCGCTGCGATCGAGTTTCAAGAGTTTTACCTTTTTACCCGGGCGAAGCTTTCTGTGTGTTTCTGTGTGTCTTAAGCTAGATTCGAGAATGGTTTAGATTTACAATTGGACCCAATAGGTGGCGCTGCGATCGTGTTACGAGCAATTTAACTTTTTCACCCGAGCGAAGCTGGGCGGGACAGCTAGTAATATATAAGCTTACAGCTACAGTCAAAGCTTTTATATACACATTATGCATCTAGTTAGTTACACATACCACAAGATAATACACATAACACAATATAATACACATAACACAATATAATACAAAAAGATAAGTACATTTAAAATAAATACAAATTACAAATAAATACTCTCAAATAATTAACAAGAGACGGTAGAGAACCTACGTATACGGCAGCATCCTGCATCCTGCCAAAATCATTGAGAAACTTAGCGTGCGAGCACTGTTGACACTGTTGACACTGTTGAACACTGTTGACTGGCGTGACAGTATGTAACGCTGGAGTTGCAAACAGTGGATGACTTCGGTGATCGGCACTCCGCATTTTGTTGAATAAATGAACAAATACGCTCTGTGATTTTGGATTTATCAATTTTGTTACGCAGAAGGAAGCAATAATGAATGCCTAAGAGCAATTTCCGCCTAAATCGTAAGGGGGCCAAGCCTACCATTGATAAATAGCGACGGAAAGAGGAATGCCGAATTGTCTTTTATAGAGGTACTATCTAGCTACTGCCCGCGGCTTCGCCCGCGTGGAGTTCGAATTAGTAGCTTTGGAAATTTTCCTGCTGGAATCGGTTCAGCCGCTATGTTTTTTTTTTTTTTTTTTTTTTTTATACCACTTGGGTGGCAAACAAGCATGCGGTCCGCCTGATGGTAAGCGGTTACCGCCGCCTATGGACGCTTGCAACACCAGGGGTATCACTCGCGCGTTGCCGACCCTGCAGGAATCTTTTCACACCCTTCTTGAAGAACTCCATGCTGTACTCTCCAGGGAAAACCTCAACGGGGAGCTCATTCCACAGCCTGAGCGTTCGCGGAAGAAAACTTCTTTGGAAGCGCACAGTGCGAGACCTTTGTGGTTCCAAGGTATGGGGATGAATTCCCCGTCGATGGCGAGAGGTGCGGTGGTAGAAGGTGGAAGTGGGCATCATATCGAACAATTCTGCAGAACACTCCCCGTTATACAAGCGGTAGAACACACACAGGGAGGCAAAGTCTCTCCTCAGACTTAGTGATTCCAAGCCGCCTGCGAGCATGGGATCGTCGACAATTCTAGCGGCGCGTTTCTGAACCGCGTCAAAAGGCCCAAGCTGGTATCCAGGGGCTCCAGCCCACAGGTGGCAGCAGTACTCCATATGTGGCCTAACTTGCGACTTATAAAGTTGCAGCCTTTGTTGCGGTGTGAAGTACTGCTTAGCTCTGTTGAGTACACCGAGCTTCCTCGACACCTATGTCGTGAAAGAGCATCATACATTATAATATAAGAACTTTGAATTCTTCAGGATTAAAAAAAAAGTAGCCTATGTCCTATTCTTAGGTATAAGCTATCACCGTTTCAACTTTCAGCCAAATCGGTCCAGCCGTTTGGCCGTGTAAGAACAGCAAACATCCAAACAACCAAACTTACAAACTTTCAAATTTATAATATTAGTAAGATAAGATAAGATTGGGCAAATCTCAACTGGATATGGATGAAGAGGTCGGTAGAGAACGGGCTCTAATCTATCTACTCCAAGAGGGACTTGGCGGGAGGGACTCGGCATGATATGTGTGTAGGTATGTACCTATTTGTAACTGAACGCTCAGGCTGTGGAATGAGCTCCCCGTTGAGGTTTTCCCTGGAGAGTACAGCACGGAGTTCTTCAAGAAGGGTGTGAAAAGATTCCTGCAGGGTCGGCAGCGCGCGAGTGATACCCCTGGTGTTGCAAGCGTCCATAGGCGGCGGTAACCGCTTACCATCAGGCGGACCGCATGCTTGTTTGTCACCCATGTGGTATAAAAAAAAACTGAAGGAGACAACTATCTTAGTTGTGACGCTAGTCAACAGATGGCGCTAAAAGTCAGTGGGACAGTAAAGTGGGTGCGCGTTTACTACTTACACACATTTCTGCCTACCCATTCAGGGACCCCGTGGGGAGGCGTGAAGATATATTATTATATTATTATTTTACTCTTTTTACAGCTTTACGTAAAGTGTAGGTACTTTAAGTTAAATAAATAAATAAATAAATAAAAGTCGTAATTCCAACATAAACATCCGACATTGGTAACAATGATCATTGTCATCAAAACAAGTGTAATGTTGACGTGACCAACAGCGTGACAGCGTGACAATGACACTGTCGTGACATGCTAATGCGCAACGTCAATATTGTCACTTTGTCATTGACGTGGGAGCGCCGAGCGCGCAGTTTACGCATATAATACTTAAGTGTATAATTTTATCGTTTATGATATTTAGCTCTTAATAATGCAATGAAGCCGTGGTGGCCGAGTGGTTCGAGTAGTTGCCTGCGACACAAAGATCGAAAGTTCGAATCCCGACTGTACCAATGAGTTTTCTGGACTTAAGTACAGTGATTTTTTTATACAACAAGAGTGGCAAACAAGCATACGGCCCATCTGATGGGAAACGGTTACCGCAGCCTATTTACGCTCACGATACCGAAGTATCACTTGCATGTTGCCACTCTGTGTTCGGAGAGTTATAGTGTGTTGGCAGCATAATGGGTTTAATCCCTCTGCTTCCAACACAATGTAACAATCCTCCCCCCTCCCCAAGGAGCTCATTACTGGAAACCTTATTCACCGCGTAGGAACACAACACAAAAAATTGTGTTATTTGGCTACGGACTTCTATAAGGTTGAGGTCCTGCTCCAGTCGGGCAGCTCCGAATTCGAACGAGAAACCCGTTATGCCGTACCTCTCTTAAATTAGATAGATTAGAAAAATAGATTAGTCACACCACGAGCTTTACGGTGAAGGAAAACAACGATAGGAAACCAGCATAAGTCCGAGAAGCACTTCAAAGGCGTATGTATAGTCGTGCTTGAGTAACGGCTCTGTACTAAAGATGACAAAAAACTCATCGATCAGTCGACATTCCAACTTGAAAAATCTAGGCTAGCCATATATTTAACGCTTACCTGAATAATGAAATACTGGTTGTGTTACCATCCTACACAAGTTAGACGCCATTTATATGCTAATTTAAATTGTGAGATGATCAGACAAACAAACTGACAGGCATGTGTAGATGCAAACGTCTGTTACTCAATGCTAGGTTGGAGTACTTTCAAGTAATTTTGTTACGAAACTCTGAAATATTGTATTAAATTGCAAGCAATAGTTCGTGAGCTATTTATTTCTATATTAGAAGGGCTGAGCAGTCACTTAAACTTATACGAAAAATTTTGATGACACATTCATGCAAACATTTTTCTTATATTAACATTTCCCCCCACGGGACAGGCTTTGCCTAGTGTGGGGGTCAGTTAAAAAAAATTATTTGTAAAAAAGTTTTGGAAATTAAATTATTATTATTATTAAATTATTATATTATTCTTCCGTGTCATAAGGTTACCTATTTATTATTAAAGCATAAATCTAAAAACCTAGTAGTACCCACACACCCACTTTCCACCAAAGATATATTTTAGGTGCCAACGTGACAGAGAGCGAGTCCATCGCCGTTACTCAAGCAAGTTTCTACATATATGTAAGCCTTTGAATACCTTCTCAAACGTATGCATGTTTCCTCTAAATTGCTTACTTCGACGTACAGCTCGTGACTAATCACTGTACTTAAGTTCAGAAAAACTCATTGGTACAGTCGGGATTCGGACTTGCAATCTTTGTGTTGCAGGCAACTACTCAAACCACTCGGCCATCACGGCTCTACCTTTATTAAATAATAATAATTCGATAACGCTTACTCGTTACGGAATTGCTGTTTATATAAAACTAGATGCATCTTCGCAATTCCATTGCGATCCAGTACCCTCGCGGGCGTCTCCAGAACACCAAACCAATGTTTACAATCCGTACAATGAATTCGGAACGCAAAGAGGACAGACACACAAACATTTATCATACGAGTAGATAAATTCAACGTTCGCCAAACGATTCAGCTCTTACTTGAAACCTCTAATATATAACAAAATTAACAAGATCTGTAGCATACACGAGTTGCCTATAAAAAGAGCAAAACTAAGAATTAAAAATGACCTATTAGATTGGACCTATGGTAGAAGAGAGTCTCTTCTTAAAGAGTTATGGTAAAATACTCTAGTATAAAATCCAATTTCAAATGTAAACCAAATGTTTTTTACACTTAGATAATTACGCGCCGCAATTCTATTTAGTGTACCTATTCCTATTGATAAAGCTGCCCACAAGACAGGCCCAGCCTAGTGTGGGAGCCTTAGTAATTAATGATTTTACATGTTCATTTCTCTAAACTGAATGTTGTTATGTACAATTACTGTGAAACATGTAACCTTTATGGCAATAAACTTTATTATTATTATTATTATTAACTTTAAATAACGAATACTGCACATGACTATTTTCATTACCTTCACCTAATCAATATTAATATTGAATTCGTCAATTAATTATCTATTCAAATGTGAATAAGTAAATTAAAAATTTGGAGTGGAGTAATAAATCTTTTAATAATATTAAATATTTATTAAAATCACTAAATATGGCCGAATGTCTGAGTGCGAACCAGTCAATGGTTTAATTTATTATTTAAATATGGAATCCATTAATGTGACTAAATAGCGGCTATTGACAGGTGTTTAGGAATACTGCATATATCTTTTTCTTAATATATATAAATTACGCGTCACTTTGTTTGTCTGCGATGGACTCCTAAACTACTTAACCGATTTTAATCAAATTTGCACACAGTGCAAGTTTCAATCAAATCAAATCAAATCAAAATCTTTTTATTTCACATAGACCCAGATGGGCACTTATAAAACGTCGAAAAAGAAGCACGGTTCGGGTTGGTCGCTTCCATGGAGAAGAACCGGCAAGAAACTCCATGGTTACTCTTTTCAAATCATTAGGCATATACAATATTTTTTTCGTTACAGCAATAGTACCCAAGTATGGGGGAACAACGTAGGTCCGACAATAGGTCGTTGCTTACTATACAAAGCATACATAAAACAAGATAATTATAACAATGTTAGCAAGATCTAAGAATCTACAAAGCCTAAAATGTTCTCACAGTCACAAATTAGACAAATTAAACAAGTGACACAAATATTGTCATCAGTACTTTGATCCAACTTGAAAGATAGGATAGCTTACATCTCAATATTGGCGATGGACTCCCCATCTGTCACGTTGGCACCTAATATACCTCTGGCGGAAAGTGGGTGTGTGGGTATTACCTATACACCTCTGCCTACCCCTTCGGGGACCCTTATGGGAAGGCGTGAGGATACTTATCTCAATATTATTTTAATGCAAATTATACATACATACATACATACAATCACGCCTCTTTCCCGTTGGGGTAGGCAGAGACCACTTCTTTCCACTTGCTACGATTCTTACATACTTCTTTCGCTTCGTCCACTTTCATTATTCTCTTCATACATGCTCTTCGGCTTAGGGTACTCTTGACCTGACCTTTTTTCAAGACAAATTATATGTCTATTATTTGACAGTCACAATTATCTGTTAGCTCCAAACAATTCTAACAGACGGCGATATCTGTTGACTGGAGCATGTATGATGAATGTGGACGAAGCGAAAGAGGTATGTAAGCCTAGAGAGAACTGGCGCTCTATACTCTCTGCCTACCCTGTTAGGGAATTGGCGTGATGATATGTATGTATAACTACATGTACAATATATGTACAATAACCTTAGCCACAGCAACACGTGCTAATAAGCATATATATCTCTGCCTCAGTTACCTTTCCTCAGTGGATGGCGTACTTTATAAGGTCATACAAATTGCGAGTTATCCTATTAACATTTGCAAAATCGTGTTATATCCGGATGCGGTGGTTAGGGTGGAACCAGATAGTTTTTGTTTCGTCCGAATCAGATCGTCGCTTCGAAAAGTGCCTCCAAAGGCAGAATAATCAAGGCACGGTCACCTTACAGTGATAGTTTGTGGTTGAGGATAACGACTTGGATACTCAGTATCTATTATGACGTTAAAAGGAGGAATACGTGAGCTAAAACTTTGTATGTGTTTTAACGAAAATTATGCGGACGGAGGAGTATGAAATTAGGCATAAACTTAAAAAGGAGTGCAAAAAGCCGTGGTGGCCGAGTGCTGCAACACAAAGATCGCAAGGTCGAATCCCGGAAGCCAATGAGTTTTTCTTAACTTAAGCGCAGTAATTAGTACCACTAGCTTTAAGGTGAAGAAATTCTAAGGCGTATGTATAGTCGTGCTTGAGTAACGATGGACTCGCCATCTGTTACATCAGCACCTAAATATATATTCTTAATGAGTACTACCTATACACCTCTGCCTACTCCTTCGTGGACCCTTGTGAGAAGGCGTGAAGGTATATTGAAGTTATATACTGAAACTATACGGTATATATCGGTGAAAAGACGGCGTTTTTACACCACTGCCTTTCGAAGACCCTTGTAAGACCCTTGTGAAGGCTAACCATAGATCACTACGAAATACATAGACAAAGTGGGGCGGAAGGATAATTAAAGGTAACTGTCATAAATTCCCCGCTTGTTTGAATTAACTTTAGATAATTTTAATGACGGAATTGTTCGCTTATCATGCCGTATGACAGCAATCGAGCTGGATTATACGCTTTTATAGGTACCTAAGGCTTGTACACTAACTGACCAGCTTAATGTAAACACCTTACGGTTCCTTGAAATAGGTTGATAACTTTAACTCGAAACCGACGAGCATGTATGAAGAGACTGATAAATGTGGACGACGCAAAAGAGGTATGTAAGCCTAGAGAGAACTGGCGCTCTAAACTCTCTGCCTACCCCGTAAGGGACTCGGCTGATAAAATATATATTCTCACGCCTTCCCACAAGGGTCCCCGAAGGGGTAGGCAGAGGTGTATAGGTAATACC
The DNA here is from genome assembly GCA_945859725.1 of Drepana falcataria. Lineage (NCBI taxonomy): Eukaryota > Metazoa > Arthropoda > Insecta > Lepidoptera > Drepanidae > Drepana > Drepana falcataria. Next base: position 904,983 of record OX243937.1, read on the forward strand.
CACACACCCACTTTCAGCCAGAGGTATATTTGGTGCCAACGTGACCGATGGCGAGTCCATCGCCGTTACTCAAGCACGACTATACATACGCCTTTGAATTTCTTCTCAGACGTATGCAGGTTTCCTCACGATGTTTTCCTTCACCGTAAAGCTCGTGGTGTGACTAACCACTGTACTTAAGTTCAGAAAAACTCATTGGTACAGTCGGTATTCGAACTTGCGACCTTTGCGTCGCAGGCAACTGCTCGAACCACTCGGCCACCACGGCTTCATGATATATATATATATAGACTCGGCTGATGATATATATATATATTTATATCCGTAAAATTTTAAGCTCCGCTTAATTATAAAATATGCAATACAAGTAATTTAACATCATAAACCAATTTCTACATTTCATAGTTCAAATCTAGGAAAATTAAGTTGCATGTTGAACAGACAGACGGCGTAACCACGTAACCCTTCAGTTAACTGTCCGACAAGATATCTAGTTAAAGCATTGCAAACAAGCTATCGCCTGAATACTTAACTAAGACCACAGGAGAGAAGGTTTCGGCATGCTTACAATAATTATAGAAAATGCAGTGACTCCGTTTGTCTATAAAAAAAAACCGCGTTGTACTAAATGCATATGGATGTATACACGGTACATATACCAAAATATATATTTTATAGAAATAGAACTTAAGTACAGTGATTAGTCACACCACGAGCTTTACGGTGAAGGAAACATCGAGAGGAAACCTGCATACGTCTGAGAAGAAATTCAAAGGCGTATGTATAGTCGCGCTGGAGTAACGGCGATGGACTCGCCATCTGTCACGTTGGCACCTAAAATATATCTCTGGCGGAAAGTGTGTGTTTGGGTATTACCTATACACCTCTGCCTACCCCTTCGGGGACCCTTGTGGGAAAGCGTGAGGATATATTATTAAATTTATATTTTTTTAAATACCGAATTGTGAATTTTTTTAATGGAATTTAAATTTAAAATTTATTTTATTTTTAAATAAAATAAAAATAAATTTCATTACTCTTAGTGCGCTTAAGTCACGCGCAAAATAAACGTATCAGTGCGTAAACACCCTTAACAAAACTGGTCATAAAATCATGTCGTAAAAAGATTTAATTGCCTGGTCATTAACACTTAGTAATAATCCACTAATTATGGTTTAGGTGATGTGACGTGATGTTTTAGAAGAGATAGGGATTGAGTAATAAGAATAGATTGACTGTAGTAAAAAAAGAAATTGATATAAAAAATATATATTTATCAATACATCCATACAATTAATTAAAATTGGAGTGTCTGTTTGTTATAATAAAATTGTCATGGAAATACACCGTTCAAAGAATAAAGCAATTAATTTATTTGTATGCAAGCGTAGTAGTACAATGACAGAAGTATCAATACTAAAGTAAAGACTGGCGCCTAGAAAAGGAAAGTAGATGTGTGGATACTTGTTTTTTTTTTTTTTTTTTATACGACTTTGGTGGCAAACAAGCATGGGGTCCGCCTGATGGTAAGCGGTTACCGCCGCCTATGGACGCTTGCAACACCAGGGGTATCACTCGCGCGTTGCCGACCCTGCAGGAATCTTTTCACACCCTTCTTGAAGAACTCCTTACCGGCCCACCCGATGGAAAACGGTTACCGCAGCCTAGTTACGCATACAATATACCGAAGTATCACTTGCGCGTTGCCACTCTGTTTTCGGAGAGTTATACTGTGTTGGCAGCAAAATGGGACTATTCCCTCTGCTGCCAAAACGATCCTCCCCCCTCCCCAAAGAGCTTATTAGTGGTAACCTTTTTTTACTTTACTAAAATCTATGATTGACGATGGCCTGTACTAGCAGCATGATGCCCACTGCCTGCACAGCGCATCTCCTTCCGCGGGAGCAGCGCCATAATAGCTCCAAGTCATGTTTTCTTCTAAATATCTTTCACACTTAATCAATTTGGTTAACACTCCACCGATCTCTGAGAATTTCCGTAATTATAAGCCGGTTGTTAAGTGGGAAATAAGCCGGCACAACCTTTACTAACGATACAATGGATGGTTCCATATTATTATTATTTATATATTATATATATTTATTGTATATATATTATTGTATATATATATTGTATATATGTATAGGGTATATTTATTATTATTATTTATTGCAATCTGTGTCCCACTGCTGGGCAAGGGCCATAGTATATAGTTTTAACATTATAAAAAGCGACCCGTCCCGTAATATCGCTTCAGCTTCTGACGGCCATCTGCTCTGGTGGTTAGACCTCCTAACTGCGAAGCTTGAGGTCGCGGGTTCGATTCCCGCTGACAGATATTTTTGTGATAATTTTCAGTAGATAGGGAGATATGTATGCTGGCATCTGAATATATATCCGATGACAAGAGGCTGTTACATCTCTGCCTACCCCTTCGGGGATCCTAACGGGAAGACCTGATATATAAAGTTTTCGAAGAATAAAAACTCATTAGTAACCAATCAAGCGGCAAAACAATTACACATGTATATACATATATAAAATACATGTTTGTTTGAAAATATATCCCTGACGGAAAGTAAGTGTGTGAGTACTACATAAACACCTCTGCCTACCCCTTCGGGGACCCTTATGGGAACGCGTGAGGATGTTTGTCTGTATGTCCTTTATAGACCGAAAGTAGTGTAATTTACAGGTGGATTCGAGAATGATCTAGATATTGGACCCGATAGGTGGCGCTACGACCGTCTATCGGGAAATTAAATTTTTCACCCAAGCGAAGCTGGGTGGGACAGCTAGTATTTAACATAATAGCTTAATGATCCCGCACCTCTCGGAGTAATCTCTGAGGTGATCTTGAGTGAGTAATTACACGTTTATCGCCCGCCATTAAAATGATGCCGGCGCTTCTAGCCACGACCTTAGTAGGGGTCGTTAATACACAATCAATTTGATCGATTTATAGAACTGATTCGAATGCCTTAAACAAATTAAAGGAGTTTTTATGTCTTAATAATATTGGAGTCGTGGTGTCCGAGTGGTTCGAGTGATCGCAACTGCAACATCGAACTTCGATCGAATCCCGACTGGACCAAAAAGTTTTTCTGAATTTAAGCACGGTGATCAGACCACACGCCTAAAAGTGCAGGCAAACAACGAGGGGAAATCTGCATACTATTGAGAAGAAACTCAAAGGCGTATGTATAGTTGTGCTTGAGTAATAATAAGCAGAATTAGAAAAACATCACTAAAATCAGCAATAAAAATAACTATATTAAAAGATAGATATAAAATACCTACATTAATTGGTAATTATCTGTCCCTGTAAGACGACATCTTAACGTGGTCGTAAATCGTCAATTTTAGAAACACGGGTGAACCCGTCTTATCTCTTCTATAAAGTATGAGTTAAGAAAGAAAGAAAACAGATATATAATGCGATGTATGAAAGAATATGCAGAGGAAGACAACGTTCCCACTGCTCATATCAGACTGATCGGACACTCAATGATGAAACGTCAAGAGCATGTATGAGGAGACTACTCTCCCACCTCCCTCACGGGAAAGCAAAGGTTTACTGTGAGGGACTTGGTGTGATGGACACGTATGTACTTACTTATTGTATGTATGTAATTGTAAAATGTTATATACTCTCTTTAGATATTGTAGATTGTAGATGTTGGTTTGGATGAGTGAAGAAAGATTGACGAAACAGATATACAAAGCAAAAGTGTGTGCAAGAAGAGGCAGAGGAAGGCCACGTTCCAACTACCTGGATCAAATCGATCGGACGCTCAAGGACGGGAACGTTAAGAGTACTCGAAACCGACGAGCATGTATGAAGAGACTGATGAATTTGGACGAAGCGAAAGAGGTATGTAAGTCTAGAGAGAACTGGCGCTCTATACTCTCTGCCTAACCCGTTAGGGACCTGGCGTGATGATATGTATGTATGTATGTATGTAGATATTGATGAAGGTATTTGTAGAATACTTTCGAAGCGCGTACACTTTATCCAATTTACTTGTCAAAGGTGATAGCTATGTTGGTTATGGTTGGTTATTAGCGCCATATAAATAAGGATTATAATTAAACTTCATATGGCAATAATTACTCTCTAATTAGGTAAAAATTCCACAATGTGCGTGTTTCTTGGCGTTAATATGGAATCTTATACGAATGAACTGATTATTTTTTTGCCAAGGGTTCTTGAAACAAGTTTCAGAGTTAGGTAACGCTGGCGCTTTATCACGTAAACGTTCTATTTTCTTGTTACCCGGCTGCTCAAAGCAGGGTTATTTGTCGCTAACTACTTGCTTGACGAAGTACCGATTAGATTAGATAATATGGCAGTTGATTCAAATAATTAATAATGTCTTTATTATTTTATAGAGCCGTGGTGGCCGAGTGGTTGAAGCAGTTGCCTGCGACACAAAGATCGCAAGTTCGAATCCCGACTGTACCAATTAGTTTCTCTGATCTTATGTACAGTAGTCACACCACGAGCTTTACGGTGTAGGAAAACATCGAGAGGAAACCTGCATACGTCTGAGAAGATATTCAAAGGCGTATGTATCGTCGTGCTGGAGTAACGGCGATGGACTCGCTATCTGTCACGTTGGCACCTAATATACCTCTGGCGGAAAGTGGGTGTGTGGGTATTACCTATACACCTCTGCCTACCCCTTCGGGGACCCTTGTGGAAGGCGTGAGGATATTATTATTATTATTTATAACTATTTTAATATAATTCCTAATCGTGTTATTAGATCCTACTTAAAGATGCAAGCATTTGAATGAGTGTATGGATGTTTGTAGCTCAATTATGCCAGACCAGCTGACCGGAATTGGATGCAGTTGGGCACTGAGATAGATTGTTAGCTGGAATAAAGAACTCTAACAAATAAATCAAGATTTACGCGTGTGAGATTGGGGATCATAGTTAGAAGTCCCTAACGAGGTAGACAGAGAGAGGGAGTAGAGCGCCAGTTCTCACTAGACCCACAGACCTCTTTCACTTAATCCACATATATATTTATGTTATTGAATTACAGCGATCGTTTTTATGCACTGTCAAAGTTAACAAAATGGCCGCCTTCGGACGCTTAATAAATGTAAATGTAACTCGATCCGAGTATTAATATTACCGGCGGTAAGACCATAAGCCACCCATGACGAATTCCTCCTTCCAACCATAAAAATGACCCGCAACAATACATTATTTACCATTATGTATCGGCAGCGCGACAAACGAAACTAATTACATACGTAAACAATGCAATGCCACAGTTAAATCACGTTCAGTAGCTTAGCTATGTAGTTAACTATGTATTTTTATACAGAGTGCATGACGGAATTAACTCCACGGTGAGTTTTCTTAAAAAAGTTCTTCAAGAAGACAGTGTAGAGATTTTGCAGGTGGCAACTCGCGAGTGACACTCCTGGTGTTGCAAGCGTTATGCTGGCCAAATACCTTTTTGTCTGTTTCATTTTGTCATTTGTTCGCTTAAAAAGGTACAGAGGATACATTAGTTTAAACAATAACTATGGGATTCTTTGAAAAGGGTGACTATTTTAAATCCCTAAAATAAATTATAGATTTTTATTGACGCACTAAATATATTAATTAATTAAATTTGTAGCTAACTATTTCTTTTATTAAAGCAGTTGTATGTATACTATGTATGTAGGTATTTTTTGTATTATTCCTGATGATTTCTTACATTACCATTATAAATTATATCTGAAATAAAAGCGCAATACGGCATTTAGATCAATATTTGCGATCAAGCCTGATACTGTGCCACAGTTTGCAAAGTGAATGTTAAGTACCACGATTATTGATTTCTATTACCTGCTGAGGAGATAAATTGGTTCTGTATACTGTAGCGTGTATACTTAAATCCATAACTAGTCTAATATAAATACATTGAGTAATCACAAGCTTAACGGCAAATATAAGTATTTCAGATAACTTTAAAGGAAGCATGTATAGTCGTGTTTGACAAACGACGTTAGAATCGCCATCTGTCAGGTTGACGCCTCTGCCTACCACTTCCCACAAGGGGGACCCATGCCCTCTGAGAACAGGTGAAGCTAACTCTATAACTCTCCGAACACAGAGTGGCAACGCGCAAGTGATACTTCGGTATTGCAAGCGTAAATAGGCTGCGGTAACCGTTTACCATCAGGTGGGCCCGTATGCTTGTTTGCCACTCTAGATGTATAAAAAAAAAAAAGCTATGTGTGTTTGATCACTACTGAGAAAATATTTGTCTGATAAACATAAACTTATATTAATATAAAAATAATCGCTTTTTACTTAATGCACACGAAAGTACCGCCCGCCGTATACTCGGTAGTCGGTGCGTATACAAAAAGTTTTTTGTTTAAATTTTTGTCGATCTTTGTGTTTGTTCCGGCTAATCTCTGAAACTGATGCACCGGTTTTGACGGGATTCACTGGTAGATAGCTGATGTAATAAGGAGAAACTTAGCTTACTTTTTTTAGTGAACAAATAACCTTTTTGTTAAGGAAGTTTGGTAGAGATAAAATGTTAAATAAAATTTTTAATTCGGCTAGGTTATAATTTAATAATAGTATTTAATTTCTTTGCTACATCAATAATTAAATAGAGAAAAATTTGCAGCAGTATATGCAATCAGCATAAAGGCTGCGTACTGTTTTGTGTTTTTTTACTGTGAAATATCGTAGGTGTTAAGTTACCCGAAAGTTCTAAGCCACAACGAAATTGTGTTTCAATATTGATCTGGTGGTACGAGGATTCCCACGGTCTCCTGATGAATTTTTCTCGTAATACAGGCGCCAATAACTCGTTACCCAAATATTGGGGCTGATTATTTGTGTGCTCGCGGCACAAAGGCGGCTTTTAGATTACAAAAGATGTTCTAATTGATGTGGATTTTTGTGTAATCTCTCCTCACTTTTGATCCTTGTTTAACATTCCTACCGGTTGGTATGTGTGTGGTTCCAGTGCTAAAGCACAACGCGGGAATCGATTTACTTTTAAATATGCCGGTCAACTTGAAACGTTCGATTTTAAAGCATTAGATGTAATGAAATGTGAATAGGGACTAAATAGGGACTCGGCGTGATGATATGTATGTATGAAATGAGTCTGAGTATACGACAAAAGTAAACAAACGAAATATTCACCAACACATGGCCACTTTAGAAAGTGACATTATACCCCCCTCCTATATATACAAACATACATACATATCATCACGCCAAGTCCCTAACGGGGTAGGCAGAGAGTATAGAGCGCCAGTTCTCTCTAGACTTACATACTTCTTTCGCTTCATCCACATTCATCAGTCTCTTCATACATGCTCGTCGGTTTCGAGTACTCTTAACGTTCTCGTCCTTGAGCGTCCGATCGATTTGATCCAGGTAGTTGGAATGTGGCCTTCCTCTGCCTCTTCTTGCACACACTTCTGCTTTGTATATCTGTTACGTCAATCTTTCTTCACTCATCCTTTCTATGTGTCCAAACCAAACCAAACCATATATATATACGCCCTAATATATATACGGTCAGTTAAAAAGACAAATAACTCTGCCGGCAAGGTATGAATATTGCCAGTAGGTACACATCCACTATGGGATTTTGGGAATGGGAACGACCGGCGAGAATTAATAAGGAGAACTCCACAGATACAGAACTCTAGTATGTCTAGTTCTTTATTCTACCTGCCTAATCCTTGAAAGATTCTGAATAATAATAATCTCTGAGAAGCAATTCAAAGGCCTATGTATAGTCGTGCTTGAGCAACGGCGATGGACACGCCATCTGTCACGTTGGCACTTGATATATATCTCTGGCAGAAATAGGTGTATGGGTATTACCTATACCTTCTGCCCACCCCTTCGGGGGCCTTATGGGTAGGCGTGAGGATGTAGAAATATTTTTTGAGAGTTTTTTTTTTGCTTTGTAGGTATAACATTGAGGTCGTCATACGCTGTGGAAAGTCAAATAATTCTATTCTACGTACATGAACCTAAGCGCTTTCTACCAACAACTTATCTAAGTAGAGGTATACTTTAAATTGAATGCAAGTTGCGTTTATTTTAGTTGCGTTGTTAGATTCAAACAAAACCTAACACAATATTTGCTCTAGTGTTTATAAACACTATTATAAAATCATTTATGCTGTAGTCTCCATCCATCTTCGTGGTATCCAAACAGACTCGAGTATGAATCATTTGTTCGCATTTAACTCGACTCAAGAAGGTGTTATTTCGTATTCAATAGATTACTATCGTAAGTTTTGACTGGCAAACGATTATAGATCATTTTCTAAACGTTATTACGTTTCAATATTGATTGCTACACAAATAGCCTGAGATTTACATGCAGTATTTTTATTTCAATTTTAAACATTAAGTAGTTGATCATAGAGTTTATTTTGCGTGTCATTATGTACGGATACGTCGTGTTCGCTCGCTGGGCTGTTTGTTACACTTGTCAGTGAAGTAATTTCAATTTAAAATCTACTAGCTATTACCCGCCGTTTCGCTTGCTTGGTCATTGCTATACTGTGTGAAGAATGTCTAAATTCTAAAAGAATAATATTATAATAGGCCGTGGTGGCCGAGTGGTTCGAGCAGTTGCCTTAGACATAAAGAGTGCAATTTTGAATACCGACTATATCAATGATTTTTTCTATGACTTAAGTACAGTGATTAGTCACACCACGAGCTCTACGGCAAAGGAAAGCATCGAGATGAAACCTGCATACGTCTGAGAACCAATTCAAAGGCATATGTATTGTCATGCTAGAGAAACGGCGATTGACTCGCCATAGGTCACGTTGACACCTAAAATACATCTCTAGCGGAAAGTGGGTGTGTGGGTAGTACCTATACACCTCTGCCTACCCCCTCGGGGACCCCTTGTGGGAAGGTTTGAGGATGTATATAAAAGAATAAATATACATGTATTAATCTTCACGCCATCCCTCGGATCCCCGTAAAGGTAGGCAGAAGTGTAAAAGCACTCTCTTTTCAACGGAGATACATTTTGATACCAGACTGACAGATGGCGAGTCCGTCTCCGTTTATTAAGCACGACTATACTATATCGGTCTTTAAATTTTTGTCGGTGAATAGAGGATTGTTACGACTTTTGGCGACGCTTTTGGAAAGATGTGAATCTTTTGTTATCTCTTCGTGTAAATATGAGTTCACAATGTTGATTTTGTATACAATCACCATTGTGTACCCATCTTTACAAAGGAGATGCACCAAATACTGTTCGTAAATTATTATATTTACAATCGAAATTAAATCAAATTTAATCATCACGACGTACGATTTTATCGGAGCAAAGTCACGTTTTGGCTTATTAGCAGAATCGACTTATAAGGCCCTCTTGGTCCGGCCGCAGAGTCTTAAGGGTCCAGTGTCGTGGGACCCAAGAACGTCGTTACTTCCGGTGTCTGTTAACGAGCTGATACCGATGTATCGATTATCTAAATTCATTCCATTGCATCGAATATTGCTTCATCGAATTCAAGTCGTGTTGACTTTGTATAATGTGGTGCCTATTTAAATGTTTCAACCTGTCTTCTGTAGAGTTGACAAAGCACTTTACCCAACTACAGCGAGAGGATGGGTTATGGCTTGCATGTTAGTATATTAATAGTATACAGACGGCCGTCTGGTCTAGTGGTTAGAGCTCCTCACTGCGAAACTTGAGGTCGCGGGTTCGAATCCCGCTTAAGGCCGATATTTGTATGATGAACACGATTATTTGTACCTTAGTCTTGGATGACCCATGTGTTTATGTATACATCTATCTATATAAGTTAATATATCGTTGTCTAGTTACAATAACACAAGCTTTGCTTAATTTGGGACTATGTCAGTTTGTGTGTATTAATCCCAAGACATTGTTATTATTTTAAGGTATTATTAGTATATGTATTAGTGTGCTATCTCAGACTGCCTGAAAATATAGCGATTTCATCAAACGAAATACTTTTGAATCTCAAAGAAATCATGCGAAACTGGATACTTAATTGCCAAGAAGGCTGGAATGTATCCTACGCAAAGAACCAGCATTGCCATATAGCGTGGCAATGCTGCCAGCTTTATTGCCACCCTCCCGCGGGATAAGGAGATGGGGCAAGCATTATTTTATTTTTATTTCAATAAGTGCTAAATTCTATTTTCTTTGTCAAATATCAAGAAATAAATAGATTGGACTTGAACATTTATTTAATTTATATGCAGTTTATTTGTATTTTTAGATAGTTTTTATTGAACTTCGAAACAAAATTTTAAAATGTGATATTGATAAACTCAATCTTAGTCTGTGGCCAAAAACTTTATTCTCATACCGCTGAAACGATAAATAAATAACCTATTTGGACACTAGGTGCAGCGCCCCGCCTTAGGTAAGCAGATACCCCAATTGTTACCTGGAACACTGAAAAAACAAGTCCAAATAGTTAATTCCTCGTGTGTCCTTTGTAACAGAGATTGACAATAATTTTTCTATTTCAGATACCTTGCATACGCCCTTCGACCTCTTAAGGAGTAAAACATTAACAAGGTACAAATTATTACATATCTTCTCTTTAAAGAAAGTGGTCAGTACGTCTGGAGAGAACTAACGCCCTAATCCCTCTGCCTGTTCAGTAAGTGACTCGGCGTAAGGTGTATATGTTTTTTTATACCACTAGGGTGGCAAACATGCATATCAACCACCTGCGATAAGCGATTGCCGCAGCTTATTTACGCTCACGATACCGAAGTATGACTTGCGCGTTGCCACTCTGTGTTCGGAGAGTTGTACTGTGTTGGCAGTGTAATGGGACTAATCCCTCTGATGCCGACCCAATACAACAGTCATCCCCCCTCCCCAAGGAGCTCATTATTGGAAACCTTATACATCGCGGTGGAACAAAACACAAAAAATTTTGTTATTTGGCTACGGACTTCTATAAGGTAGAGGTCCTGCCCCAGTCGGGCAGCTCCAAATTCGAACGGGAAACCCCGTTATGCCCTACCTCTCGCTTGCAACAAGAATGGATATTCATTAGTTCCTTGTGACTCTGTAAAAGCTATATGCTCTTATAGCCTTATAGCTTATTGAGAGAAAGCATTTTTCGTCATGAAAGCGGCCCGTGATTATCCAAAAACAAAAGATTGACATGAATGGACAGAATTAACTGCGACATATTGAGAGCATAAAACTTGCGTGTGTTTATGCTATTGAAACAAATGAATTGATTTATTCCACAAAGGAATGTTTATAGAGTTTATAGAATGTTTATAGTCCCTACCCCGTTAGGGACTTGGCGTGATGATATATATATATAATGTTTATAGAGATGTCTCTGCAATACAAAAAGAGGTATTGATCGAAGCGACTTGCAAAGAAATACTTGACAGCATAGCCCTTTTAAATACTTAAGTTGTAAAAGCTGATAACGGTTGTCGGGCTCGATCTTAGTAACTCTTGGTAAATGTCCTACTTTGTGTCAACGAGTGCGGGTTCGAACAATATGTAGTATGAACAACATGAGTATGGCCTCATATGTATACGATGCATGTGGAACAGACTTGCTTAAGATTAGTTAAATATATCCTCACGATCCTCCATCCTCCTCCATCCTTCCCACAAGGGTCCCCGAAGCGATTGGTAGAGGTGTATAGGCAGTACCCACACACCCACTTTCCGCCAGAGATATATTTTAGGTGACGTGACAGATGGCACTGTACTGTCATCGTTACTGAGCACTACTGTACATACGATGGTTTCCTCTCGATGTTTTCTTTCACCGTAAAGCTTGTTGTGTGACTAATCACTGTACTTATGTTAAGAAAACTCATTGGTACAGTCGGGATTCGAACTTGCAATCTTTTTGTTGCTAACTACTCGAACCACTCGGCCACCACGGCTTATATCAAAATTTTCCTACGGCGCAAAGGTTGTGTTGTGCCTCTGCCTACTCTTCGTGAACATTTTGGGAAAGTGTGAAGGAAAATCTATAAAATTCATTACTTAGCAAACAAACCAGTTCTTAAAACATTGATTGGCGTCGGAATAAACCAACTATTAGGTATATAGACCCAGAATAAAAGAGCTCGACGCATGTCAAAACAACATCCCATCATGAATTGGGTTAAAAAGCTATTGTAAATCACCTAATTATTTGCGTCAGTGCGTTGCGTGTGAGAATGCCGGCCTAGATAATTCGTCTAGACGTTGTCTCTCAGCAAAAAGAAATGATTTATAATCGTTTCATTGCTATTCATTTACATTGTGTAATGGGCAATTGGACATTATTATCGAAGCGAATTTCGTCACGTGATCTTTACGTTCACGTGTTTAGCTGTAGCTACAAACAGGTCTAAAAGATATTTTACCTCACTAACTTATTTAAGGAGGTGTGGTGGCCAAAGTCAAAGCCAAATCTAACGCAAATATTGAAACCGTGAATGCCTACTGTATCAGTGAGTTGCAAAAACGCGGTCCCTTTAAGATGCCGCAGGAATCTGTCACATCCTTCTTGAAGAACTCCATGCTGTACTCTTCAGGGAAAACCATAAGTTGAGGTTTTACATATCACTATTATGGCAGAGGACGCATGAAAATAGCATAAAGCACATTGACATGATTTCTTCGAAAGATGTGTGGAATAGCGTTCTCAGTACGAATCCGCAAGAGATTTGCCCAACAACTGAACGAGGTTGTGATTGTAAAGATGAAGAAAGGCATATTATGTTGGTTAGGACATATAGAAAGATGAGTGAAGAATGATTGACGAACAATTTTACAATTGGCGAAAGTGTGTGCAAGAGGCAGAGCATGACCACGTTCCAACTACCTAGATCAAATTGATCGGACGCTCAAGGACGGGAACGTCAAGAGAACTTGAAACCGACGAGCATGTATTAAGATACTGATGAATGTGGGCAAAGCGAAAGAGGTATGTAAGTCTAGAGAGAACTGGTACTCTATTCTCTCTGCCTACCCCGTTAGGGGCTCGGCGTGATAATATGTATGTATGTACAATCTTATCCTTTCCCTCGTGCGGCTTGTCAAAGGGTTTATTCAATTCATAGCAGATTTGGCAGATAATAAAATCCTTATTTGGTATGGAAACATTTGTACGATTTAGCAATAATTGCCTGTACATCTAAAACGTGATGCTAATACGTATTGAATTGTTAATTACCCTCGAGTTGCCCAAAGACATGATTATTGCTTGTGAGATAAGATACGTTTTGAGTAATATACAACCTCTTTATTGTATTTACGTTACTGGCACTGTAATATCTGATCTGTATCTCGAATTGAATTACTGTATATTCAACTTGTTTATTTTTTTGTGTAAATTCTATATTTGAAATAATACATAGGTACTTACATACACGAAGATAATTATGTATGTGGAAGAAGCGTATGTATGTAAGGCTAGAGAGAACTGGCGCTCTCTGGCTACCCCGTTAGGGACTCGGCGTGATGATTTCTATGTATGTATATGTTTATCTAGCTATTTTATTAGCTATTTATTATATTTGTTCTGTCATGATTGAGTAAACAATAAACATCGATAAGTGCTCACAAACTTTTTCATACAGGGTATACAGAGAGTACAGAGCGCCAGTACTCTCTAGACTTACATACCTCTTTCGCGTACCATAAGCAATGATGATGGATGATATTATATAAGATGAATTGAAATGAAGTCTCATAAAAAGTTGAGAATGGCTATACCGATATGGCTCATTTTGGTTTTGATAAGGTGAGAAAATATAAAGAAATTAGTAAAACAGCTATTTTATTATATATTATAAAGATACTAGTTGTCCCGCCCAGCTTCGCTCGGGTGAAAAAATACGATGGTGGCGCCACCTATCGGGTCCAATTGTGAATCTAAACCATTCTCGTATCCACCTGAAGACACACAGAAAATGTCATTAAAATCGGTCCAGCCGTTTAGGAGGAGTTCAGTGACATAAACACTCACAGAAGAATTATATATATAAAGATATTGCGTATATGTATTCAATTACAGTCCTTGTTACTTCGCAATAAAGCACGTTTAAGCCCATATAAACTGTCCTTGTTCCTGTCTATCACCAGCTCCATTAAAGCAAGTGAACTACTTTGCCGCTTTCACTACTAAGGTCAAGTTTGCTGCAGTGTTGATTGGTGCAAATTGAATGCAATGCGTTTCATTCACTCTAAACTTTCGAGCGCAAATTTACACATTCCAGCCTGGATGTACATTAGCAGCATTTTGTGATTTATGTCAAGGTGATAAGTCCAACAAATAGAAGATGTCTAGTTAAATTCTGTGGATTGAAATAGTAGAATTATAACCTGGCGTTGCGATGCCATACCAATTTCTTTGTGTTCGGTGGAATGGTATAAAATTGTTGCGCCTTCCAGAAAATTTTTTTTAGCAAGCACAGAGGACGAATATTTATTTATTTATTTATTTATTTACACACACTTTAACATTCTTACAGTAGATATACCAATATGATTTTAAAAATATATCTAACATACAAACATATAGTACACAGATAGCGATAATTGATTTGTTTGAAATACAATTTTATAAGTTGGCCCAGATTGGCATTTATGAAACGTCGAAAAAGGTGCACGGCTTGGTCGTTCCCATGGAGAAGAACCGGCATGAAACTCCATGGTTATTATTTTCAAATCATTTGGTACTACAATATTATTATTATGTTACAGCATTAGTACTTAAGTATGGGAGGACAGCGTAGGTCCGACAATAGGTCGTTGCTTACTATACATAAAACGGAAGAAATCCAGGGTCGGTAATTGTTTCCCATTAAGGGAACCGCATGCTTATTTGAATTTGAAAGAGCTTTTTATATCTTCACGCGGATGAGACTGCGCAACACCTCTAGTTAATAATAAACCGTAAAGTTTATTGTAAATAAGAATCTAAAATCTGCTTAGTATGACGGAGTTCCTCAAGGATCTATCTCGGCCCGTTTTTGTTTATCTATTTTATTGTTATAGAAATTTCCACTCACTGCACTAAAGGATATGTATGTTTATTGCTACACTGAATATTTTGATTTCATTAGCACACGTGAAACTTCCTGGCGTGAACAGTTTTATTGTTATTCAACCAAGTTAAGGCGTTTTTTTATTCGTTCACGATCGCTCCGTGATTGATTTTATTGGCGATAAATTGGGTTTTCGCATCGGAACACCCTCGTCGCTGGCAAGAGAAATTTTATTGCTTGAGGTAGCTTCGGTTAAGTGACTTGTACGCTATCAGAATCAGAATAAAAAATTGTTTGCCTACTTGTGTATGACATAATGTCTCTGTGGCCGGTGTGGGCCCTGGAGAGGTGAGTCAGCTAACTTATGTCCTAATGGATCTATGTTGCTGTGTTCTCTTTATTCGCAATATGAGTTTACATAAACAGATTGTACGCTATGATTGTTTCTGTTGAAGCACATCTCTATGAAAATATAAAATATTATCTACGTCACTATATTGTCTATTCAAATGTTATCTTTATCTTTTGTCTATGTAACATAACGGATTCGACGTTACGCGTCGGCTTGTAAAAAAACCAGGACTCCTTCATTAGAGTTATTTCTTACATTGTATTGAGTGTTTAATTTTAAAGTATAAGCCAGAACAGGCGAACTCGAGAAACACTCAACCAAAAGATGAGAAAGCAAATAGCTTCAAAGCTTGCATGCTCTATATAATCGGGGGGTGAGATCACCAAGATAAAAAGCTTTCTACCTACAAGGGTCTCTAAATAAGTATACAGGTAGGGGTATTAACATTTTCCAGGACTTATACCGAACACAGATAATAGGAATCAGGTGATAGAGACGCGACTTTATAGACGTCTTTTAATTTTGGAACACGATCGTAGCGCCATCTATCAGGTCAAATTTAAGCTCAGAATTACAGCAACCACATTTTTTTCGTTTTCCTGAGTTTTTGCCCAAAATTATCAGCAATCCAACCCCATAGTGACAATAAAGGTACTAATTTTAATCGCGGCGTGTGGTCCATGCCAAAATATTGGTGTCAGTCGATAAATCTCAATCAATTGATCAATTTGGATTGATGACGTCAGTGATTGCTCAGAAGCACTTCAAATTGTAACTAACATTACCAAGAGTCACGTGATTATTTATGGTGATACAATAATAGAGCGACTACGGCCGACTATGATAGATTTTATGCCTAAATGCGAAGTGCTATGCTATCAGTAACGTAACTTTGATAGACTTTGATACACGTTGAGAATTGTCGATAGATTTGCAATCTCTCGCGTTGGCACTTTAATGTATCTCCGGTGAATAGTACTGTTACACCTCTGCCTACACCTCCGGGGACCCTTTCAGGAAATAATCGGATGAAGATATGAAGTGCGCAGTACGTACGTCGCACTACTGACTGAAATTAAAGCATCAAGCGACATTTAAAAGAAATGGGTTCTATTTTTAAATCCAGCCGAGTTTTAAATATTACACTACAGTAAACCGAGAAGTTCGTTATGACGAGTGGTTCAAGCAGTTGCCTGCGACACAAAGATCGCAAGTTCGAATCCCAACTGCACCAATGAGTTTTTCTGAGCATAAGTACAGTGATTAGTCACACCACATGCTTTACGGTGAAGGAAAACATCGAGAGGAAACCTGCATACGTCTGAGAAGCAATTCAAAGGCGTATGTACAGTTGTGCCTGAATAAATGGACTCGCCATCTATCACGTTCGCATCTAAAATATATCTCTGGCGAAAAGTGGGTGTATGGGTACTACCTATACACCTCTGCCTACCCCTTCGGGGACCCTTGTGGGAAGGCGTGAGGGTATATAAATGTTCCCCAAAAAATAAATAGGTATTTGTACGATACACATTCCGTATTTTGCAGATTGCCAATCATTAAAGAACAGCGTGCTAACATCAATAAAACCGATATGTAATGCGTCTCGCGGCGGTATCGTTGCCGGTGGTCGGCGCCAATCGCAGCCGATAAATCCCACCACTGTCGTGTTCGCACCCACATTTTTATCCAAAGGAGATTTAACCGTGGAATGTTTCAGCGAGTGGGGAATTTTAGTTGATCTCACACCGCATCGAAAACTTTTCCTCCTTAAGAGACCAATGGTCAGGCCAAAAAATCAAATCACTTCTAATGTAAGCAAAGTAGACACATGTAACTATGGGTTTCTGAGGTCGGCGTTAGAATATATTTGTTAAAGATAGCTAGTTCAAATCCTGTACCAGTAAGTTTTTCTGAACTTAAGTGATTAGTCGCACCAAGATCTTTACGTTGAAGGAAACCTGCATACATCTGTTATTTGTTGTTACATGTTACTCCAGCTAATGATCTATCTCTGTGCCAAATTTCCTCCAATTCGTTGAATAGTTTTTGCCTAAAAATAGGAACAAACTTTATCTCAAACTTTATATTATTATTAGGAATTTACCAGCAGGCATATTAATGATAAGGGAGAATTCTATAGAAATATTGGTTCTAATGGTCGATCAAACCCGCGACCTTCGCAAGCAAGACCACTCGACTATCAGTCAACTAATTACACTTCAAATATCCCGTAATCAAAGCTTTCCCAGAGGCCCACGAAACTAGGCAGACCAATAAATTTGAAAATGGAGTGAGCTAAGTGGCAAGTACAGTCCGCCGCGTAAATCAATGCGTGCATTAAGGACCCGTTCGATTCCCGTTCGCCGCCGTAAACTTACCGAGGTTTATTGCTATCGGCCAACCAGTTATCTTAATATCGATTAATTTATTAACAAAGTACAATGAAACCTGAATGTATTCTTATGCAGGATAAAGCCATTTTTTTTGTATTGAGCCGTGGTCACCGAGTGGTTCGACTAGTTGCCTGAGACACAAAGATCGCAAGTTCAACTCCCGACTGTACCAATGAATTTTTCTGAACTTTAGTACAGTGATTAGTCACACCACGAGCTTAATGGTGAGCGAAAACATATAGAGGAAACCTGCACACGTTTGAGAAGCAATTCAAATGCGTATGTATAGTTGTGCTTGAGTAACGGCGATGGACTCGCCATCTGACACGTTGGCACCTAATATATCTCTGGCGGAAAGTGGGTGTGTGCGTATACACCTCTGCCTACCCCTACCCCTTGGGCATTATTCTTGTCCTTTTTGGCACCTTAATATTATGAATATAGGTGTAAAAAGTTTTCATTGCATCAATTTAGTTGACCTTACACATTTTTTTAGTACGATATTAAGATCGATTTAGTTTAGCCTTTAATTGGTCAGTATTACAGTTGATAGGAATCGCCGATATGCGTTTGGTTGCGCCCCTCGCTTCCAGATGTTAGTACGGTTAGTGGTAGAAGTGGGTAAGGACTAAGGTAATTTATCTCTTACTTAAACCTAACCTAAATGGTTAATAACGGCACCTTAGCCTTGAGTCTAGTTCCCATTTTACAAGCTTTACTTAGTTTCCCACCAGGATTGCAATTCTTTAGTATCCTTCCATATTATTATTATTTTCAGTAAGAGCCGTGGTGGCCAAGTGGTTCAAATAGTCGATTACAACGCAAATATTGCAAGTCCCAATTTGTACCATCATACCATTGAGTTTTTCTGAATTTAAGTACAGTGATTAATCACACCGAGAAGAACATGCATACGTTTGAGAAGAAATTCAAAGACATGCTGTGATTGAAAAATGCCAATGGACTCGCTATCTGTCTAGATCTAAATGAACCTACCCCTTCGGGGACCTTATAGGAAGGCATGAATATGTTATATCTTATTATATATACATATGTATTTATGATCCTCCTGTGCGTGTGTTGTTCACCTAATTATTACCTTAATTTTCTGTGTATATTTGAGTCCCTGGATGGTTTATACACACAAATTTTACCTGAAAAAAACTAACCTGTGTTTCAGTAACTATTACTTTTTAATGTAAACGAAGCTGGGTGGGACATATACATAAATATATAGCTTCGTTGCCATATTCGGTAATATTATAATACATAATATAATATCCTCACGCCTTCCCACAAGGGTCCCCGAAGGGGTAGGCAGAGGTGTATAGGTAATACCCACACACCCACTTTCCGCCAGAGGTATATTAGGTGCCAACGGGACAGATGGCGAGTCCATCGCCGTTACTCAAGCACTACTATACATACGCCTTTGAATTTCTTCTCAGACGTATGCAGGTTTCCTCTCGATGTGTTCCTTCACCGTTCAGCTCGTGGTGTGACTAATCACTGTACTTAAGTTCAGAAAATTCATTGGTACAGTCGGGATTCGAACTTGCGACCTATGCGTCGCAGGCAACTGCTAGAACCACTCGGCCACCACGGCTGTTCGAATATTCGAATTCGGTAATATTCGAATGGATATAAAGACGCTCAGAGCAGCCTTAATACTAGTAATTCTTGAAAGTATTAAGAATCTCGCCTGTAATCTCGTTTTAACAATTGTATACGACTGTACCCAACCGTGCCGAGATCACAATCTTAACCCAGTCGAATGTAATGTCTCAATTAACTCTTTTATTGAGTAATTTACTTTATCCCCGCGGTGGATATGAAACAAAAAATACATTTATTATAGTGGTTTTTATATCCAGCGTTTAACAACCATTTAATTCGTTTTAAATTGTTGCAAGAAAACTTTTAGACAAGGATTTTTTTTTGGCGTTTTATGTATATGTTTTATTTTTTTTTTTTTTAGATACGTTATGAGTAATTGAGTGCTATTATGGACATCTGCCTCAGTTGCACTCAAAAGAACACGAAAATTACAATCAAAATCATATAAAATTTATTTCGAATGCGAATGAGCTTTACAGTGAAGGAAAACATCGAGTACTTGCATTCGTTTCCGAAGAAATTAAAAGACGTACATAACATATGTATATATAGTTGTGCCTGAGTAACAGCGATTGACTCGCCATCTGACACGTTGGCACCTACAATATATCTCCAGAGGAAACTGGGTGTGTGGGCACTACACACCTCAGCCTACCCCTTTGGGGGCCTTTGTGGGAAGGCGTGAATATATATATATATTTTTTTTATGTGGACGAAACAGATGATATCGGTAAGTCTAGATAACCGGCGCTCTTCCCTACTCTATACTCTACTCTTACGTGTTATTGCCGTTATTAGTCACGAGTGATAAAGAGAGAGAGAGAGAGAGAGAGAGAGTTATAAACGACATAGCTATCTATCTCTCTCTTGTGGTAAGGTAAGACTTGGAAATATTTTCATATCGATTCCGAATACAAGTAAGCGCGATCCGTTTGGCGACCTCACTGACTCAGTAGCTACCAATCCCTGAATCCCGTTCGTCAGATGTATGTATCGTGTTTTGTATTCACCACACCATGTTCCATCCATGGAGCCAATGATACGAGGAATCTATGTTTACGGTGTTGTTCTAAACCTAATACATGAAGACCATTGTACAGTTATGGTGACCATAAACTTTGAAGATTAGAAACAATTGCTAGATCGTTCTAAAAATGTTTTAGTAGACGAAATTATGACGAGCTTACCCGGATATAGATCTATTTATTTTATGTTTTTTTTAACAATCGACCCAGTGTGCTATATCGGTAAGTGGGCAAATTCTAGAGCAAGCAAATGAATTTGTATATCTAGGAAGCATGTTCACACGAGATAGAAAGTATGAAAAAGAAGGATAACTGCCGGGAATAAGGTGAATGGAGCCATGTCGGCGTTGATGGGCAGTAAAAGTCTGAGCAAGAATGCTCGAGTTGCTGGACAGCAACGAGTGATCGGACGCTTAAAGACGAGAAAGTCAAGAGAACACGAAACCGACGAGCATGTATGAAGAGACTGATGAATGTGGACGAAGCGATAGAGGTATGTAAGTCTAGAGAGAACTGGCGCTCTGAGAGAACGGGCAGAGAGTATACTGCCTATGTTGGGACTCAGCGTGATGATGTGTAGTATGTATTTTTTTTAATACAACACATATTTTTCGTATATTTTAACACGCTAAAGCCCTTGCGGGGTAGGAAGAATGAATAGAGCGAGAGAAAATATTCTCTTAACTTACAAAAGTCTGATATAATAGTTAAAAAAATATATTATTATAAATTTTAAGCGAAAGGGACAAGATTAATCGAAAGAGGTGTGTAGTGTAAGTCTAGAAATAACTAGACCTACTCTTTTTGCCTACCCTGTGAGGTACTCACCGTGATAACCTGTATGTATTTGGATGTATAAAAATAATGTTAATTTTTAACGGCACACAATTGTGGTCTTTTCAGCAATAACATAACCTAATACTGCACAGGACACAATAGGCGCACTTTACAGCCCTTTCTTAGGGATTAAAAAAACCGAAGCTGTTCGTGTAGTTGCCTGAAACACAAACATTGCAAGTTTGAACCCCGGCTGTACCAATGAGTTTTACTGAACTTAAGTACAGTGATTAGTCACACCACGAGCGTTAAGGCGAAGACATAGAAGGAAACCTGCAAAGATGTATTTAAACTCGTGCTTGCAGCAGCAGTCGTAGCAGCGATGGTCACGTTGGCACCTAAAATAAATATATCCTCACGCCTTTCCATAAGGGTCCCCGAAGGGGTAGGCAGAGGTGTATAGTTACTACACACGCACCCACTTTCTGGGGCTCGTGGTGTGACTAATCACAGTAGGTACTTAAATTTAGAAAAACTCATTGGTACTGTCGGGATTCGAACTTGCGATCTTTGTGTCGCAGGCAACGGCTCTAAAATAAATATCTCTGGCGGAAAGAGGGTTCTACCTACACACCTCTGCCTACCCTTGTGGAATGGTATGAAGATATGTATATTCAATGCGGACGTAGTCACGGGCTCCAGCTCGTCCGGAATATATATACTCCGAAGCCTTCCATGCGCTTGTCTCTTGTCCCTCAAAAAAGGCTTGGTAACCGGTGTAAAATAATTTTTATTTACAACCTGTTGTCATCGCCTGTAGCTTTTTACGCTTTTGCGGTAAATAAAAAATACAGAAGCATTACACGTTTTTATAGAGCGAGTACTAGCGTGTAAAAAAGGTTTTATGTCCAGAATGGCCTCCAAAAAGTTTACTTTACTAGTCTACTTTAAAAACTACTGTATGTTGTTATTACTAGCTGGTGATGATGTAAATGATTACTTGATAAAGATTATCTTTTTCATTTTATGATTTTAAAATCGGTTGAGAATTCATTAAGTAGTTTTTGAGTTAAATTGTTACAAACAAACAAACAAGAAATCAAACCTCTCCTCTATATCAGTATAGTATAGAGCGCCAGTTCTCTCTATACAAGACCTCTTTCACTTCGTCCACATTCATCAGTCTCTTCATACATGCTCGTCGGTTTCGAGTACTCTTAACGTTCCCGTCCTTGAGAGTCCGATCTATTTGATCCAGGTAGTTGGAACGTGGTCTTCCTCTGCCTCTTCTTGCACACACTTGCAACGAAACGAAAGTGAGAACATACATGTAAAAATATAAGCCCAAGTCTAGAGAAAACCGGCCCTCTCTACTCTGCCTACCCCGTTATATGGATTAGGCGCGATTATAAGCATGCATGAATATAATCCATTGATTTTGATTAACGGTAAAGTTCAGTACACTAGCTACAGTAGCTACGCAATATATATTTTTACAAAATAATAATAATAATAATATAATATATCCTCACGCCTTCCCACAAGGGTCCCCGAAGGGGTAGGCAGAGGTGTATAGGTAATACCCACACACCCACTTTCCGCCAGAGGTATATTAGGTGCCAACGTGACAGATGGCGAGTCCATCGCCGTTACTCAAGCACGACTATACATACGCCTTTGAATTTCTTCTCAGGCGTATGCAGGTTTCCTCTCGATGTTTTCCTTCACCGGTAAGCTCGTGGTGTGACTAATCACTGTACGTAAGTTCAGGAAAACTCATTGGTACAGTCGGGATTCGAACTTGCGACCTTTGCGTCGCAGGCAACTACTCGAACCACTCGGCCACCACGGCTTTATTGTCTGAAATCTCATACATAATATTGTTGTCGATATTCCAACAGCATTTATCCAAAGAAGGCTAACATAAGCTTTCACGCATGCGCGACAAGTAATTTATTGCCGCAATTAAACGCCTTTGCGTTAACACCGAATCATAATACATTTTTAGTCCACGATGTTTTATGTATGTAAGTGATGAATTTTCTCAGAGGCTTATCGAATCGATATTCTACCAACTCTTTATATATCCTCACGCCTTCCCATAAGGGTCCCCGAAGGGGTAGGCAGAGGTGTATAGGTACCCACTTTCCGCCAGAGATATATTTTAGGTGCCAACGTGACAGATGGCAAGTCCATCGCGGTTGCTCAAGCACGACTATACGCCTTTGAATTTCTTCTCAAAAGTATGCAGGTTTTCTCTCTATGTCTCCCTTGACCGTGTTTTTATTAATAGTACACTTAGAAAAAAAAAAAAAAAAAAAGCAGACAGATTCATTTTATTGATACTTTATTTACAATAACAACAATCAACAATATTTACAAAGAACAGTTGAAACTAACAGAACTACTTAAAGATAAAATTTGTCAAAAAAAAATGCCCGAGGCAACGTGCCAAGAAGACTAACAGCATTGCCACGCTGGATAGCATTATGCTGATTCTCTGAGCGAGATATATTTACTTGATTAATATAGATTTTTATTTTAGTAGAGGAGGACCATCAAGCATGACGTGCATTGACGTCTCCGTGAAGTTTATTGTAGGTACACATAGTGACAAATAGGGGTCAACTGAGAGTTCACGAGCAAACGAAAATTGGGCTACGTGCATAACTTTAGTTTGACCTGTCAAGGTCAAACTGCTCGGTCAAGGTCGTCCTGGGCGGTTCAAACTGGATCTGATGACCTGATCACGAGAACCATTGGGTGACGTGTGAAATAGAATGCTTCCGCGTTGGTCATACCTGCGCAGAGCTACGAATAAGTGAAACGTAGAACTGACTTATAAGTGGTGGTTGAAATTAACAGATGTACTTAATATATGTATATGAATAAGTGTTAAGTTATCTTTGTACTATATTATCAATTGTACAATTGTAGAATTCAGTGATATGTGATTAAGTTAAATTAATTCAATCTGATTATTTGATATGACCTCAATTTTCTGGTGGAAAGCAACTATTAAAAATAAAATTACATGCTTAGAAGGCACTTGCTCGTACCACGTACCACGGATCGTTAAACGATCCCTGTATTGTTATATCTATACTTATATTATAAAGAGGAAAGATTTGTTTGTTTGTTTGTTTGTTTGTTTGTAATGAATAGGCTCCGAAACTACTGGACTGATTTCAAAAATTCTTTCACCTTTGGAAATCTACATTATCCCCGAGTAACATAGGCTATATTAAATTGGACCCGATAGGTGGCGCTGCGATCGAGTTTCAAGAATTTTACCTTTTTACCCGGGCGAAGCTGGGCGGGACAGCTAGTATGTATAATAAAATAAATCCACGCCTTCCTACAAGGGTTCCCGAAGGGGTATGCATCCACCCTATTAAGTATCAACAGACACCTGTCACAGGATGCTCCGCTCTTCCTTGTCTAATATCTATATAATAAGCAACGGACGTAATTGCCACTTCTAATAAATGCTTAACTCTACATTACAGTTGAGACACCACGTTGGCATCACTGGTCAACTCTGGATCTATCGGGTTACACTTACCTGTCAATCGGCGTTGACATTGCTACTTCGAACCACTACAGAGTACCTTACCAAATGAAGGTTTGGTAAGGTACCAATCTTAATATCTTACTATCTTATCTTATCTTACTAATCCTTACTAATATTATAAATGTCAATGTAAGTTTGTTTGTTACGCTTTCACGTAAAAACTACTTAACCGATCATCATAAAACTTTGTACACATATTCTTGGAGGTATTAGAAGTAACATAGGATACATTTTATTGAAAATCAAATATTTTTACGAAAGATAAAAAGCCGTCCACGCTGACGAAGTCGCGGGCACAGCTAGTATTATAAATGTGAAAGTTTGTAAGTTTGGATGTTTGCGGTTCTTTCACGGTTAAACGGCTGAACCGATTTGGCTGAAAGTTGAAATCGTGATAGCTTATACCTAGGAATAGGACATAGGCTACTTTTTTTTTCCAAAATTTCCAAAGCTACTTTTACTCCACGCGGGCGAAGCCGCCGGCATAAGCTAGTATTATATATGTGAAAGTTTGTAAGTATGTTTCTCCGTCTTTTATCCAAAAAACTACTGAACCGAATTGGATGACATTTGCTACAGATATGAATTTACTAGCGTCGACGACCGTCTGGTCTAGTGGTTAGAGCTCCTGACTGCGAAACTTGAGGTCGCGGGTTCGAATCCCGCTGAGGGCAGATATTTGTGTGATGAATACGAATATTTGTACCTTAGTCTTGGATGTCCTATGTATTTAAGTATATATCTATCTATTTAAGTACATATATCGTTGTCTAGTTACCATAACACAAGCTTTGCTTATTTTGGGACTAGGTCAATTTGTGTGGAATTGTCCCAGGTATTTATTTATATATTTATTAGCTGTGTGCTTTATTCCAGGAATAAAATGTAGCAATGATACCTATATACTAAATTTTAAATTTTACCTATTTTTCGTAGCTGAAACCGTTTTTTTTTTTTTTGTATTGTCTCTCGTAGCGTGAGTTCCGGGAACTTTTGCTACTTAACCGGTCAATGGCGAGACCTAGGCCTCCAGCCAGGCACTTTAGTACTAAGCAACACAGCTAAGGGCACCCCCTGTGGGGTGTACGAACGGGTACGAACCTCGGCTTAGGGCGTTGCTGGATCGCGAGCAAGGGAGCTGGGCTGGACTGGTAATTTAATTTAAATATTATTTGGGGGGCGGGATTTGCGCGTCTGGCTCGGCGCGGACCGGCGTTTGCGGCGGAGATCGGGGGGGAACATTACGGCTTATTCGCGTCGAGCCTCGCCGGCGAGGACGGAACAGTGGTCGGTTGTGTGTAGTGTTTGTATGTTTTTGTCGTGCGTCCTGGAGGACCGTTATGTCGTCATCCGGTTCGATGACGGCATGTCTTGGATGCCTTATCTTCGAGATAAGGGAAGGAGTGTATCGGGCGGCCGATACGACGAGGGGGTTGGGGTGATTTACAGCAGAATCGAAATGACGTTTGGCCAGTTTTTTTCAAAAACTGTTTTATAGTTGGGACTTTGAGGTCAACGTGGAGTTGACCTATTACTATTACTATTACGCATGTACCACGGGGCACCTGTGGCTCTCCGGAGAAACCGGCTTTGGAGCACTTGCAGGGGGTTAAGTGTTGACTTGCTAGTGTGTGCGAACACTACACCCGCATATGTCATGATTGGTCGAATGCACGTCGTGTAAATCCTCACCTTGGATTTCAATGAGAGTTTACTTCGTGCATTCAACATGCTGTGAAGTCTACCGAGCGCGAAGGCGGCTCGCGCGCGTACCGCCTTTACGTGGTGACGGAAAGAAAGGCGTTGATCGAGGATCACACCCAGGTATTTGGCTTTTTCTTCCCATGGAATGGGTTTGCCGAAGAGGGTGATGGGGGCTACCCGTGGGCGTTCGAGGCCTTTCCAGAATAGAATGGCTGCGCTTTTGGTGGGGTTCACTTCAATTCTCCATTTCCGGAACCACCGCCCCAGGGCTGTGACCGCGGATTGGAGGTTGTCGTGAATTCCCTCGGGAGTTCTACCTTTGTAGTAGATAGCCGTATCATCGGCGAATAGAGCGCTTTTAACTCGTCTAAGGAGGGGAATATCGTTAGTATAAAGCGTGAATAGGAGTGGCGAGAGCACTGAGCCTTGCGGGACTCCTGCTCGTATGGGATGGGGGGAAGAGAGTGTGCCTTCGACTCTGTAGCGGAAGGAGCGGTTCGACAAAAAGTCCCGTACTATGCGTACTAGACGGTCCGGCACGCCCAACTGGTACAGCTTGTATATCAAGCCGTTGTGCCAGACCTTGTCGAATGCCTTCGCCACGTCGAAGAGGAGCATACCCGTGGTAAAACCGAATTGGAAGCCGCTACTGACGTCTTCCACAATACGGTGGACTTGTTGGACACAGGAGTGTTTGGTTCGAAAACCGAACTGTTGGTCAGGTATGACTTTCTTAGAGTCTGCAAAACTCTTTAGTCTATTGTAGATAAGTCTCTCGTAAATCTTGCCAAGGACATTGAGGAGACTGATGGGGCGATAACTGGAGGCTTCGGTCTTGGGTTTCCCTGGCTTGGGAATACCTATGACCGTTGCACTTTTCCATTTGGGGAGAAAGTTATTGCTCAGTGCGGCATTGAAGATGGCAGTGAGCAAAACTATGAGATAAGGAGAGAAGAGTTTGATAACTCTGTTAGTGATCCCGTCGGGACCTGGGGCTTTCCTGGGGTGTAGATCCTTGATCACTTTCCGGACTTCGTCGACCGTGATTGGGGCGATGGGGTGGTCTGAATCTTCGGAGGGTGGGAAAGATAGTTTGCTTTCGACCTCGGCATCCACCTTATCGATATGGCGCGGATCTACCGGCAAGGTACTGGGCGTACATTGAGCCTCGAGACTATCGGCTAGGCACTCGGACTTCTCGTCGCCGTCAAAGGCGGGCCCTTGATTTGGACGAGTGAGTGGAGGCATGGACTAGATTTTGTCCGATTTGAGTTTTCGTTGGAGATGCCAGAAGGCCAAGTGACTCGGTTCAAGTTCCCCTAGGAACTTGTTCCAGCGAGCGTCTCGCAGGTCTTTCATGCGGTATCTCAGCTTGCGCTGGAGTGACCTCAGAAAGGTGCGGTTCGCTTCAGTCGGGTGAGCTCTATGCGCTCGGAGGGCGGCGTTCTTTTCCGTCACCAGTTCACGCACGTCGTCGGGAAGTTTCCAGCGATGGTCTTCCATCACCGGAACTTGTCGTGAACAGGCGTCCACGGCTGACTGTACGTGAGCTGTGAGAGAATCGACCGCCTTTTGAGTGTCGGCTGCCGACTCTATGAGGGGCGGGATACTATCTAAGTGAACAGATGAAGAGGACTTGAGGAGTTCCTCCAGTTTTCTCCAGTCTGTTATCTTTTTCTGAGGCGGGGGCTGACCTGAGTCCGGGGGGCCTAGTCGGGGGGAGAGCGCTAAGGTCACAGGTCGGTGGTCGGAATCTAATTCGTCGTGCGACCTCAACGAGTGCAAACGGAGGTTAACATTCTTGAGGATCGCAATGTCTAGTACGTCCGGTCGGTGGTTGATATTCTCAGGGTAGTGGGTGGGGTGCATAGGCGCAATGACGTCGAATTGGAGGAGCCCGCTGAGGTCCTCCAATTGGCGTCCTCTGTTATTTCGTGAGTGGCTATTCCAAGCATCGCTCTTGGCATTTAGGTCGCCCGCGATAATAACAGAACTACTGAGGTTTATGAGGGCTTTGATATCAGCTTTGATATCGGCCGTTGAGTTAACTGGGGAACAGTATGCAGAGACAATCGTGATTGGCTGATGGCCGGTCATTCCTAATCGACAGATCGAGGTCTCAATGTGGGAGAGGGTTGGTGGTTGGATCGGGATACAGTGCACGGACCTCTTGTAATAGATCAAAGTACCGCCGAGGGCGGATCGAGATCTATCGTTGCGAACTACGCAGTAGTTTGCAATTCTAGGGTCTCGGTGTGATGGTTTCAAGAAGGTTTCCTGCACTAAGAAAACGTCGATATTGTTGTCGCGGAGGAACGCGGCGATCTCTTCCTTTTGGCTGTGAATGCCGTTGGCATTAAAATAGCCAATTGAAAGTGATCGGGGTTTGATTCTGCTGCTTACGTTTGTGTCCATTATTGGTTGGACGAGAAGGCAGCCAGGGACTCTGATACATCAGCGTAGTCGCCGAGCACCTTGAGGAGGGCCAGAGGGTCCTTCCGGACGGCCCTGAGGCTTCGTGCCATTTCGTTAACCCTTGAGAGGTTGACGGTGGAGAAAAGATCCGCCAGGAATGCCATGTTGGCGGAAGTTTCAGAGGGGGAGGAAGTGGGCTGGACCGCCTGGGGTCTACGCGGGGGAGTAGCAGCCTGGGGCTGGGGCTGTTGAGGTTTGGCGGTGGAGAGCGACGGCAGAGGTGTAATCTGCGGGCTCGGGGCCGCTGAGGGGACAGGTGGGGACGCTTGTGGGAGGGGTGGAAAATCCCTCGGAGGGAGGACCCTCCACGGGGAAGGTCGAGGTGGGGCGGGTTGCGCGGGGGGGGCGTTACGCCATTCGCGGGCCGCTGCCCTCTTGACCACGACTGGTCTGGGTTTGGGGGCTTTAGGGCAGCCCCTGTAATTGGCCGGGTGGCCTTCCTGGCGGCATAGCACGCAGCTCGGGGGTGAGTCGGCGAGAGTGCGGTCCTTAGGGCGAGAGCAATCGCTCGTCCCATGATCACCCAGGCACTTGACGCACCTGGGTTTTGCGTTACAATTACGCGAAGCGTGACCGTATAATTGGCAGTTGTGGCACTGCCCTATAGGGCCGCCCTTGTGGGGGGTTTCAACCCTTATGCCAGACAGGCTGAAACCGTGGGCTTATCCTGTACTTTATACCTACTAGCGATTCGTAATTAAGACACTGATGAATGTGTACAAAGCGAAGGAGGTCAATAAGTCTTAAAAAACTGGCGCTCTACTCTATCTGTACCCCGGAAAGACTCGACGTGATGAATTATGATACATAATAATAACCTTTATAAAAAAAAAAAAAAAATACATAGCAATTGATAACGGACCCCAAAGGAACGGCACGCTGTCTAATTCCCATAGCACAAAGTGTGCTTAGTTTGACTAGGTTAATTTGTATGGAATTGTCCCGAGGTATAATATTAAATCATTCATCTTGCGCAGTGACTTGACATACACGCTGAAGTCGTATGTTCGTGACTCATGTAAGCCATACATTTATTACCTAGGTATCAAGTGTTGCCTTACACTTTGGAGCTTAGATGAATGCCTACAACATACTAGCTATTTATATTATAACAGATTTGAACAGTTTACATTCTAAACATCAAGAACGCCAAGAGTCATTGAAACCGACAGACATGTTTAAAGTGACTGATAACTTTGAACATTCATCCGCTCCACTCTCTCTGCCTTGTCGAGGCTTCAACGTGAGAATATGTATGTATGAAGTTACAGCTTCCACTACATACTTATAGTTGTTTCAAAAAGGATATGAAAAGATTTTATAAAGCGACCAAGGGCAGGGGATAGTGCTTAGCATCATGCGGACCGCGTTGTTAACCTTGCAGACGATTGGTGTGAGACACAAACTATGCTTTCGTACTGGAAAACCTTTTATTTTACCAACTCATATTACCAACTTTTGCCAACTTTACGCCCTACTGACGTCCTACCGACAGTTTTTCCTTTTTCTTTCCAACTGACAGTAAAAACTTAAGCCTACTTGGATGTGTCGTCAACACGCGTGTTTATTTGCCAATTAAGTGATTCAGTTATATTTTCACACCCTTCTTGAAAAACTCTATGCTGTACTCTCTAGGAAAAACTACTACTAGTAGAACAACTAGTTATAGTTTACTAGAACTAGCTCTTTCCATAGCTTGAGCATTCCTAATATGAATCCACCCTTAGAACTATAGAATTACCTCACTAATCAGTAATCTATAAGAGTTATTCATCAATTTCCTATAATTCTTTAATGCACTCACACACACACACACTTACTATAAGAGATAATCGGACCCTCCTCTCACTTAGCAGTGCCAACCCTTGGGTTCAACTTCAATCAATACAATTTTGCTAACATCAGCATCAGTTCAATGACACGATCAACAGTTCAGGAATGTATTGCAATACGCATTGAATGTAATGTTAGTGGAATAAATGTCACTTCTCAGCCTTAGAAGGTCGTTCGGCCCCAACTTCTGTCACTTAGATTAATACAAACCAGAATGCTAATAATATCTGGGCTAAATTGTTTACCGCACTCGGGTTTGATCAATTGGTTTTGGCCACTAACTGCCAACAGATAAACAGACTTATATTTAATTATACTATCAGTAGAAACGTTTCGAAACGAATAACAAGTATTCGTTTTGATATACTGTCGAGTTATTTTTGTGTCCATTTAATTAATTAAAGCATATTTTTTATTTTCAAGTATCAAGGAATGCAAGGTGGTGAGTGTTTCTACCAACTACCTACTTTAAAAAAACGCAAATAGCCCGATAGTTAAATCATAAGAAGTCTTGTTTGAGATGCTATAAGACACGGGTTCGATCACCGCTGAGGGAAAATATTCCTGAGTATGTGTACATCTGGTATAACAAAAACAAGCTCGAATCCCGACTGTACCAATGAGTTTTTTCACCACACCACGAGTTTTACAGTGAAGGGAAAGATTGTGAGGAAGCCTGCATACGTTTGAGAAGCAATTCAAAGGTATGTAGGTAGTACCCATACACCTCCCGCCAGAAATACATTTTAGGTCCAACGTGACAGATGGCGAGTCCATTGCCCTCAAGCACAACTACTTGAGGAAATTCTTCTGGAACGTATGCAGGTTTCCTCTCCATGTTTTCTTTCACCATAAAGCTTGTGGACTAATCACTGTAGTTAAGTTCAGAAAAACTCAATGATACAGTCGGGATTAGATCTTGCAATGTTGCAGGCTATTACTCGAGCCACTCGGCCACCACGGCTAATAAATAAATGCAAAATTAAAAGGCTTTTGCACATTTTAATTTGCAAATTTACTATGGAGCCTAGAGTCCTGATATATATGACAATGACAGACATACACGACATGGATTGTTTGTGTATATTTAAGGTTATTTTTACCTGGTTTACCTGGATGGTTTGAAAATACAACTGGACTCAGTAGACGGCGCGTCGTGTTTCAGTAGCTTTCATTTATTAGCGAAGCTGAGCGGGACAGCTAGTATATATAGATAATTTCTTACAAAGCTGGCAGACTTTCGATACACTTTACAAGCGTTTACCTAGTAATGATTACTTCAGTAATCTTGTTACACACTTAATCATGGATTACAAAATTTGCAAACAAACTCTAGCAAAAGTAGTGAAACTGCGAACTTGGTAGAGTATCTCCATTATTTAAATACATCATACTTATTTAATTTAGTTAGAGAGCCACGGTGACCGCGTTCGAGTTGCAACACAAAGATTGGAAAATCGAATCCCGCTTGTGCCAATACACTAGTTTTTCTGAAGTGAAGTACATTGATTAGTGACACCACGAGTTGCAATGAACGAAATAATCGAGATGCACCTGTAACTGTATAAGTTTGAGAAGAAGTTCAAAGACGTATCCAAAGTTGTTCATGAGAAAGGGCGATGGCCTCGCAATCTGTCACGTTGGCACCTTAAATATATCCGGCAAATGTGGATATGTTGGTACTACCTACCTTGTGGAAAGGCGGAGGATAGATTACCTGCTTCTTATATACATAAATATCATCACGCCGAGTCCCTAAGGGAGTAGGCAGAGCGTATAGAGCGCCAGTTCTCTCTAGACTTACATACCTCTTTCGCTTCGTCCACATTCATCAGTCCCTTCATACATGCACGTCGGTTTCGTGAACTCTTCACAATTTTTTTGTAGTAAGTAGGTTTTCGATAAAAAAGAAAATATGCGCAAGTTCATACTTACGAAGGTTTTATGTTACTAATCGCTATGCAGGTAGGGAGCCGGCGCCGGCGTCATAGGAAACACGACGCGCGGCGCCTGCGACAACATTGATTAAATCAGTATCGATTCAACGCAAATCGATTATGGATCTTTTATCATTCGATCATTGTCCGCGCACCGTTTATCCATGATTTATTTGTTCATTTACACCTGTGGCATTCTAAATATTGAATTCAAGCGGAGTAATAAATGTTAATACAGAATGGGGTACAATTTCTGTAACGTCACCTTTTACGTATTTCACGTGTACTTATAACTTCACGAGCCTTCTACGAGTTACTTCATAATACGCACACTATGAAATTTTCCGTTCGATATTTTCGCTCGGAAAATTCCGTTATTTAAATAACGGAATTAACGGAATAAAGTTAATAATTAATTAATTAATTAATTAGTAACTTAGTCTCCGGTGAAGAAACTGTAAAACATAAGCGAAGTAGTTGTGGTTACCTGTAATTAGGTAGACACTTATGTATGTTTTATTATGGCATATCCTGTTAATATTAAGGTGTCTTCTGTTGGTGATACAAATAAATAAATAAGACAAAATTTATCGAAAGGATTTCGAATTATTTTTTCATATAAAATGGAGACAGAATAAACTGTATAATCTTAAAATAGATCCGGAGATTGAGTTCAATTTAAAGTTATCTACTTTATAGATTTAAGATAACCTAGATCAATGAACTTTATTGCAAGGGAGAAACATGATTAATCATAATACTTTCAGGTATTTATCAGTGGAGGGAATTACTCAACATTTTTAAACTGTGTTCACATGGTCCGCTTTGAAGCAAAGCCTGCACGATCATTCTACTATACATATACTCATATGGATATAAATACATACTAACTGACATACTGACACCTACTAACATTATACATGTGAAAGTTTTGGTTGGTTGTGGTTCGAGTTGCAACTCAAGGATTGCAAGTTGGAATCCTGACTTTACCAGTTTCTCTGAATTTAAGTACAGTGATTATTCACACCACGAGCTCTGCGGTGAAGGAAAACATGGAGAGGAAACCTGCATACGTGAGAGAAGACATTCAAAGACGCATGTATCGACTCGCCATCTGTCACGTTGGCACCTAAAATATATCTCCAGTGGAAAGTGGGTACCCCTTCTCTTGTGAGATGATGAAATTATGAAATTATATACCTACATAGGACATTATATTTGATTGCAGAAATATATCTACTATCAAAATCAAGTTTAACGTGGGTGAAACATTAGAGACCAGTTATAGCATAATCTATATAGTTAGAAGGCAGCTCAATACGTATGTGTATAATATAAGCTCTTATAGGCTACGTTAACCGTTTGCCATCAGGCCAAATTGACATTTGCATAATATAAAAAGTAACACTGCAGTATCCGTCTCCAAAAGTCGACTATCGATTCGTGTTCATTCGATCATCAATAAGCAGCCTGGTTGATTAACCGATTCACTTACACTCGATACCTTAATTGGTAATAACGCTCAATATTAATAATCGGTTTTAACGATTAATCTTACCACGCTTTGGTGTGTCTCGGGTTACTAGGTTATATTGAGTCAATTAATTTCTGTACGCAATTGCAAATTTGCTAGTTCTACGTGTAATAACTTATAATTATATTGTTATATAGTTCCGTATAAAAACAGAGGACAATAATAGTTTTATTGATTTAAAATAGGGTGTAATGCAAACAGAGCTAGAAAGGCCTAATTAATAATCTGCCCTCAGTTTTTCGTCATAGCATTACCCCACAAAATCTATACAACGCTAAATGATAAGTTACGTAACTATTGTTATAGTGGTCCAAAGATATCGTCGCATTATATATATACCCTTCAAAAATTATATCGGCTTAGAGCACACCGGCTGGATAGATCAGTCTATTAAAGACAGTGGTAGAAACATTTTTAGTTTTTAGTTCGAGTAGTTGCCTGCAACGCAAAGATTGCAAGTTCGATTACCAATGTACCAATGAGTTTTTCTCAACTTAACTACAGTAATTAGTCACACCACTTGCTTTACGGTGAAGGAAAACATCGAGAAAAATCCTGTATACGTTCGATTACTCGACATCTGTTACGCGATACTGTATCATTTTTCACCGAAGCAAGGCAGGACGGTTTGTTAAAATTACCATTACAATGAAAAAATTTAAAATCGAGACGACGCTCAAGGACGGGAACGTCAAGAGTACTGATGAATGTGGACGAAGCGAAAGAGATATGTAAGTCTATGAAATGAAAAGTCGATGAAAAATACCTGTTAGGAGAAGAGATGGCGAAACAAACTCCTCGGTCTCCTTTTGTAACATTGGTTCCCTTTTTACGTATGTTCCATTTCTTTCAGTACATTCTGCCCTACCTCCTCTCACGATCTCCCGATATGAAAAATTATTTGACATCGTTATATTCTTAGTTACCATAAATTGCAAAATAACCTGAACCTATAAAACATTTAGTAGTTTATACGACCTATAATATATGGGTTAAAGACAATATTTTACCGTCTATTACGGGTAAATAATATTTAGCAATCCTTACATATAATCAATGTTTACAAGTCGTGTCTGTGCATCAGTAAATATTCAAAAATTGAAGGGAGAACGAATGGAAAACTGTAGGAGAGAACTGGCCCTCTACTCTCTCTGTCTACCCCGTGTTTATATAGACTATTAAGTTGGGTTCAATTCTTAATATTCGGATTATTAAGTATTTT
Source organism: Drepana falcataria (assembly GCA_945859725.1). Lineage (NCBI taxonomy): Eukaryota > Metazoa > Arthropoda > Insecta > Lepidoptera > Drepanidae > Drepana > Drepana falcataria. Next base: position 940,457 of record OX243937.1, read on the forward strand.
ATTACAGTCGTAGAGGTAGAGCGTTTCGAGCGGACACCTGCAACGCCCAAGTTCGAACCCCGTATGTACCAAAGTTTTTTGTCTAAAATGTATCACAGTGTTTAATCACTCGACGAGCTTTACGGTAGCGGAAAACACCGAGTGAAAACCTGCATAAGTTGCAAAAGAATTTCAGACTTATGAATAGTCGAGTGAGAAACGACGCTACGCGAGGCGACGGACTAGGTATATATTAATATAATAGGTATATATATATATATATATATACATATATATATATATATCGCGGCACACTACGAGCTTTACGGTGAAGGAAAACATCGAAAGGAAACCTGCATACGTTTGAGAAGAAGTTCAAAGGCGTATGCATAGTCGTGATGGAGTAACGGCGATGGAATCACCATCTGTCACGTTAGCACCTAAAATATATATCTGACGGAAAGTGGATGTGTGGGTACTGCACATAAACCTCTGCCTACCTCTTCGGGGACCCATGTGGGAAGGCATGAGGGTCCCCGAAGAGGTAGGCAAAGGTTTATGTGCAGTACCCACACATCCACTTTCCGTCAGATATATATTTTGAGATATATATGCCGACATATGTGCCACGAACACACCTGTGTTTATACTAGCTATGTCTCGCGATTTTACTCGCGTTTAATTTAATTATCCGCTCGATATTTACTTATATTATGTATGACTGCTACCTATGTCACCGTGACCTTCTATGGGTGAAACTAAACTAAAGGATAACTATTTCTAGCGCATTCCCTTATTGATCGTGGCTTCATGCTAAGTACGAGCTCGTAGCCTATTGGACAAATGTTGGATACAGCACAAAAACAGTTTGAAATTCGAACCAGACGTTTCTGACACTAAAGCTGTCAATCGAACAAACTTTTTTTTATGGATCTTGCGATACAGTTAATAGTCAAATACCTTACCAAATGCCCAAAGATCAATTTTCATGTTTGACTTGGGGTGTTACGGATTGCCGATACAAACTTTAGACCTCTATTTCACCGTTTTGACGTAGATGACTGCATATAATCTTTCCTTGAATATATCTCTTTGCAATATTGGATAAGTTCAGCTGTTCAGTCATGTAAAAGTAATAAAACAAACAGAGCTACACTCACATCTATAATATTAGTACGGATATAATGTGTGCTATTTTTCTATTCATAAATGCGAACGCAGCCGCTAGCAAGCACTAGTATGACATTAATACTTTGTTACGCTAACATGAGCGTGTTTTACGACCGAATTGACACTTTAAGGAATTACGTTCATACATAAACGATTCATAATGTATCATTCATGTTATAGTCTTTTGTAAATAAGATGTAAGGCTCAAAATCGGTTAGCAATTATTGCCCACTTTGTAGCTTATTGGATTACCGGTTGCTGGGACCTGTCATGATTCGATCGATCTATTTATATTCTAGACTTGTGTTTTTATATTATAACTAGTTGTCTCGCCCTACTTGCACGCTATATTTAATATAGACACCTAATTACATGGTCTCGTATTTTTTTCTAAATTAATTTAATATAACTTAACTTATTATGTAGAATGCCTATTATTTATATATTATAATAATTGTTTCTATTTCATCCTCTCAACTGTCACACCTACCTTTTCTTTCTCTGTTTCTTATCTCTCTCTACACTTGGGTTGCCTGGTAGAAATCGCTTTTGCGATAAGGCCGCCTATTGTGCCTACTATATGTTTTTCTTTGTCATTTCTGTTTGTTTTTGTAAATGTGTGTGTTTGTACAATAAAGGATATATTATTATTATTATTAAAACCGTGATGGACGAGTGGTTTGAGTTGCCAGCAGCACGAATATTACAACTTCGTTTCTCGACTGTAAATTCCGATGACTTGTTCTGAATTTTAGTACAGTGATTGGTTTAGATTTGATTATTAAGCTAAGATTGGATTAAGCTTCACAGTGAAGGTAAACATCGACAAGAAACGTGCCTAAGTTTGAGAAGAAAGTCAAAGGCGTATATATAAGTCGTGCTTAAAGTTAAAAAAGACTCTCAAAGTGCAACGACCTTATCCTTTTCACAGTACATAAAACCTCATTGGTACAGTCAGGGGCTTGAACCCGCATGTTCGTTCACACTTTGCAGGTGCCAAGTTAACCACGCGACACCACGATGGCTTTAAAATTATATCACTGTTGATGTAAACACACGTAGGTATGTAAACAGTGCACGCTATGAAGACAAACACTAAATGATCTTAACGTATTCATCCATTACAATAATATATTGCGTTTAACCGCGTACATATTATTTATGACTTCCGTTAAAATCACTTATAATATTCATAGTATACAGGTTGTCCTTGAAAATAGGCCAGTTGCTGAATTATTTGATGATGAAAGGAATTTCATCATCATCATCATCATCATAATCATCATAAAATGACACCAAGTCCCTAACGGGGTAGGCAGGCAATATTTATTTTAATTACATTCAAGTTGGTAATTTTTTTTAACATATTTTCGCAAATATCTTCAGTTACCATAAAGTCATACAGAATTGAACAACGTTTTTTTTTGTTAATAGATTCCTAAAACCCATAAAACCATGTTTCAGGCTGCATATTACCCCCACCTTAATTAATGTTGTCATTATGTTATTTTAGGAGCTATTTTTTTTATTTCTTCTACTTAAAGAAACTTCTAGAAGACAACTGTTCTATTTCTATTTTCTGAGACATTCTGTATAACAGTTGTGAACCGCGGTCGAAACCGCGTAAAAAAAAAAGAATTTACTTCCTTTTGTTTCGTTGCCAAATTCACATTTTAACTTTATTGTAGTTTAACACAGGCGCAGTAACTGCATGCTTTAAGGCGGGGTATCTCTTGCTGTAGTATGTTTAACACTAGTTTATGTGTGTGGGTGAACGTCTAGTCAATTTGTGTTCAGCTAAGAGCGGATGCTATTACACAAATGCACTTTTCAGGAAGGTATAATACATATCACCACGCCGTCCTTCAAATGATAATAGATAGAGAGGCTAGAGCGCCAGTTCTCCCTAGACTAACAGACCGTTTTTCTTCTTCCACATTAATTAGTCTCTTCACACATTTGCGCTAGACAAGAGTACTTTTGACGTTTTCATACCTGAGTATCCGACAGATTCTAGGAACTCTGCCAGACACTTTCTTGAACTTTTCTTCACTCATCCTTTCTATATGTCCAAACCAAAGTAACATGCCTTTCTTCTTCTTTACAATCACACCCTCGTTCACGCCAGTTGCATTGCGGATTCGTACTAATATTTATCGAAATATAATGCTAATGCGTTGTGGGAAAACTGACCAGATTGAATAATTATATACCAATTAAAGTTGGTTTCTAATCGTTAGGTATTTCTGGCCATTACCAACCACAATAGGTTACATACAGATCTGAAGCATTAGTTAATTGGACCGGATTACTAATGCAGTGCCTCAACTCCTAGTTGAGGAATGTAATGTTACACAAATATTCCAGCTCATTACCCAGCGATTGAATAAAGTGGTTAGTCTGTCTGTGCGCACATACTATTGCGTTAATCAAAGCTAGAGGGCGCCGCACGCACGTCTAGGTGTCTATGGACCACCGAGATTGGCATACATATATACTTACAGGGTAGGCAGAGAGAGTTCTCTCTACACTTTCAGACCTCCACCGTGTCATCCACATTCAAAACAACAAACGGTCTAAAAGATTCATGCTCGCCGATTTTGTGTCTCTCGAGTTCTTGACTAACGAGATTACAATGAAGGTTTTATGTTACTTAGACATAATTACTCCTCATAACAATAGTAATATCTCCCAGTGCAACAGTCAAAATCGATCTATGCTTCGGAGATTAGCTGTAACCAACAGACAATATTAAAATTATTAATTGTGCTTTTGATATGAGTAGGTACACTTTATACACTCGTATGTACATGTATATTTAAAATAGACACTTGAATTTCATTTCTAAAAAATAAACATTTAATACCTACTCGTCTTCCCACAAGATGTAGGCAGATAGGTAGTCCTCACACCCGATCGCAGATGGAGTCCATCGCCGTTTCTCAAGCATGAATATTCATAACGTCTACGATTTTCTTCTACGTGTGCAGGTTGCCTTTCAATGTTTTCCTTCACAGTAGAGCTTGTGGTGTGAGAAATAAAATTGTCTTTAAATAAAATTTATTTATTTATCAGTAATTACAAATACAAACATTATCAGCAACATGAGTTAATTAAGATAAAAAAATACTACAGCAGCGGATACTCCTGTCACACTGAACACCCTGTAAATGTCAGTCAGCTGACAATCTTATACAGTATCACTCTGAATTGTTTTTTAATATTATTTTTAATTCAATTAATTTAATCCCTTTTAGTGCCATTATCACAGACGTAATCGTATCACATGCAAAGTGGCAGAGCGATTGAAGATAGTTTGCACGCACTGACTGTAGTGAGATCCAATTCGCGTCAGAAAGTGTATTCCCTGATAATATGAACGTTCATTAGCAGTAATGGAATAGCTTAAACATTAATGACCGTGATATATGATGCGTTCCCTTAGAAAAATGTGCGGCGTAACGACTTTAGATCGAACCCGCAATTGAGAGATTCACATAGCGACTGACGTCAGCGTGGGTGTGATTGCAAAGATGAAGAAAGGCTAGTTTGGATATATAGAAAGGATAAGAGAAGAAATATTGACGAAACAGATGCAATACGTATATGCAATATGCAAGACGCAATACAATACGTGGTCTTCTTCTGCAAACGGGAACGTCAAGCGTACTCGAAACCGGTGAGCATGTATAAAGATCCTGATGAATGTGGCCGAAGCGAAAGAGGTATGTAAGACTAGATAAAACTGGCGCTCTACTCTAACTGCCTACCCCGTTATGGACTGCGTGATATGTATATGTATGATTTTATCTGTGGTACTAATGACTCAAGCCTCCTACCTGAATCGCATAGGTTGTAAGTTTAAATCCCGACAGTACCAATGACTTGAACGATTAATCACACAACGAGCTTTACGGTGAAGGAAAGGAGAAAAAGGAAAGGAGTAACGGCAGCGAACTCGCCATCTGTTACCTAAGATATATCTACAAATGTTAGAAATCCATTAAAATAACTAGTGCACATAAATCCATTCCTTGTTTACATACACACTGCCAATGTCAAACACAGAATAGTCTTATGTCTCTCCACTGCGCAAATAAGATATATTTGCATTCATCTTGTTTATTGTTTACGAGGAAAATTTACTTTAATACATCACGCCGAATCTCTAACGAGGTAAGCAGAGAGGGTAGAGCTGTCTCTAGACTTACATACCTCTTTCGCTTCGTCCACATTCTTCAGTCACTTCAGACATGCACGCCAGTTTGGAGTACTCTTAACATTCTGATCGATTTGATCTAAGTATTTGGAACGTGGTCTTCCTTTTCTTCTTGGATACACTTTCGCGTTGTATATCTGTTTCGTCACAATTTTTTTCATTCTTTCTATATGCCCAAATCAACGATTCTATTAAATTAAACACTTTTCTTCAGACATGTATCGAGAAAAACGTTTCCCGCTCATATCTGATCGTTCTGTCTCTCATATCAATATCATCTCACGTGTAGGTACAATATAACTTCACGTTTTCCTTCGAAGGTTTCCGAAGGTCGAGGTGTCAACGTGACAGTTAGCGAATCTCTCTCTATCTCTCAAGATATGACATTTGAATTTCTTCACAATCGTATGCAGGCTTCTTCTAGATGATTTTCTTCACCGTAAAGCTCGTGGTGATATTTTTTTTATCATTTCAGTTACGATAATTTATTATGTATGTCAATATGTATAATAGTCATTGGTCCGCACCGTCGTCATTTGATTTTGCAATTTTATAAACCTACTTATTTATTCAGAAGCCGTGGTGGCCGAGTGGTTCGAGCAGTTGCCTGCGACGCAAAGGTCGCAAGTTCGAATCCCGACTGTACCAATGAGTTTTTTCTGAACTTAAGTACAGTGATTAGTCACACCACGAGCTTTACGGTGAAGGAAAACATCGAGAGGAAACCTGCATACGTCTGAGAAGAAATTCAAAGGCGTATGTATAGTCGTGCTTGAGTAACGGCGATGGACTCGCCATCTGTCACGTTGGCACCTAATATACCTCTGGCTTAAAGTGGGTGTGTGGGTATTACCTATACACCTCTGCCTACCCCTTCGGGGACCCTTGTGGGAAGGCGTGAGGATATATTATTATATATATTATTTATTCAATTATTTGCATGGAATGCAATGGCAATAAAACCAATTAGATTACCTTATAATTAAATAACAATTAATAAAATTGAGTAATTAAAATAACAGGAAAATAGTCCGCAAACGTTCATCTTTTCTCGCAGAACGCCAAACAATGGAACAATATCTTCTTGAATATATTTTTCTTCTCTCTTATCGGCTTCTTCCATCTGTTCTGGTGGCTATTTAAACCATTCTCCCACAATGGGTAACAATATGGCAAGTTAAAATCGTTGCCAATCCAAGCCGTCAAAAAATATATGTATACAGAATACATACATCTCTTGTGTAGGCAGAGGAGAGTAGAGCTTCTCTCTAGACTTCTCTCGCTTCATCCACATTCACCAGTATCTTTGTCCATAGTTGTTGTTTCGAGTACTCGTGACGTTCCCATCCATGAGGATGACATATGACGTTAAAGAATAATGATGCAAATTTCCCGGCCGTTAAGAACAGTCACACGCGACTTAAAGATGATAATAAAATAAACATAAAATGTAATTAAGATTTATGTCGTTACAAAAACTCAACAAGATTTATACTGCGTTGGTAAATGCATAATCAGATCACGAAACATTTATTAAAAAAAAACATGTTTGAGATAAATGGAGAATGTAATTATATGGGCCATTAAATATAATTTTAACTACCTAGTTGCCTGACGTATTTATGTGCATCTACATGAGGCATGATACTATAGATAGCGCCATCCACGAAGACGCGCCTCACCAGTTTCTAGTCGAGGGGTCGCGTTATGCGGGGAGTATGACCCGAGTCTATTAATTGTAGTGTACGTGTGCACTCATAAGTAATCAGTGTGTACTTAAAATACTCAAACATTTGTGGAAGGTTGCACACTTACACCATAAGCTATAGGGAAGAATAGTGTGGCGTGTCTTGGTAGATGGCACTATCTATACCTCTGACTTCCCAGTAGAAGGCGTAAAGACATAGGTACTTTGTTATATAATATTTATCGTTTTCGTTTTTCATGTCGTCATAAATTATGATTATCAGTTCTGAAAATGACATCGTACGTCACTGTGATACCTAATCAATTGTGTGTATCACGATTCGAGTTGATAAGCGTTTATAAAAGAATTCGTATTGCCAAAGTTCATTGTAAATTGTGAATCACTGTGAAAATATTTGTCGCTAATTGATAACACGTTTTTCGTTTGATAATGATATCTTTCTGATGTCGCAAACGCCAGGAGGTGTGGCTACAGTTTTGCGAATAGTTTAATTATTCATAATTGACACTTGAAATATATCTCTGGCGGAAGGTGGGAGTGTGTATCTCTGCCTACCCCTTCGGGGACCCTTATGGGAAGGCTGGAGGATATTGAGGATTAATTATTCAAGTTCGTCAACAAATAATTAGCCTACGCCTCTAGCCTCGCCCACGGCTTTACCCACGATTAGTGTAGACCCACGAATAGTGTGGTCTTGAAAAAATCGGAGCATTTTGGGATTACATTTAAAAACCCTTCTGAATTCTGACACACAGTATCAATGTTTTTATTCTATAAAAATGGCAAATATAAAGAAGCGTTAATCGGTCGAATATTTTTACTTATGAGAGAACTTTAAACCATGTAGAAGTTTTACTCCCATAACGTCTTTGATATAAGGGGAGATGTAGATCTTTAACGGTTTGCTCCCCCCAGAAAATAACCCTTTCACCACCAGATGACGCTCACGGTATAAATTGTATGGAAATGATAAATATTGTCATTCATATATTTATTTATTTATTTATTTCAATAAAAACATAAGTTTGATTGGATATTGGATAGCCACAGCGTGAACAGAATGGGATTTAGTCTAAGGAAGGCAACATGCTGCGGAAACGAAGGCGATATTTGATTTCTGATGTCACTTAGCAAATATTCGGTGACAAGTATTTCAGCGGAAATGTAGATTACAGCTTCAAAAGAAAATACTTAATACATTGATAAGGTAACAACATCCTTTAACATGCGATTGAAGAAGGCCTTTACATTTGGAATATATCAAATTGAGTTCCAATATTATCCTCACGCCTTCCCATAAGAGTCCCCGAAGGGGTAGGCAGAGGTGTATAGGTAATACCCACACAACCACTTTCCGCCAGAGATATATTTCAGGTGCTAACGTGACAGATGGCGAGTCCATTGCCGTTACTCAAGCACGACTGTACATACGCCTTTGAATTACCTCTCAGACGTATGCAGGTTTCCTCTCGATGTTTTCCTTCACCGTAAAGCTCGTGGTGTGACTAATCACTACACTAAACTCATTCTTACAGTCGGGATTCTAACTTGCGATCTTTGTGTCGCAGGCAACTACTAAAACCACTCGGCCACCACGGTATTCCGATATTAACAATACTTATATGACATACATACTTACATATGTACATATGGAGAGAATAGAACGCCGGTTCTCTCTGGATTTCATCGCTACAACAACTTGTATACCAGAACTTATTAACAACCGAAATTTTCACATTAAACCGTATTCCTTGTTTTCGTGATAGCATTTATATTAGAGCTTTAGACAAACTCACTGAGTTTGTCTAAAGCTTGTCCATCGTAAAGGGCTGTCTCGAGGGGAGGATCGGGCGTGAGGGGTGGAGCTTAAATTCATTTGTGAAATTCACACATGCGCCCTGCTCCTGTTGTAACAGCGACAACCCTACTCAGACCATCCTACTAATATTATGGATACGAATATTTTTGAAAATATCTTTTCACTTTCTTTGCGTGTGTTTTATTTTGCACGTTCCATTTTTGTGTTTCTAAGTGGATTTGAGAATGGTTTAGATCCACGATTGGACCCGATAGGTGGCGCTGCGATGATGTTTCAGGAAGTTAAACTTTTGCACTTAAGCAAAGGCACATTTTAACACGGGTGAAACCACCGGGCACCGCTAATTATTGTATTTGAGATGTTGAATACAATGTTTTAGTTTCACGTTTTCATGTGATAGTAAAATCTAACGTCTCGTTATATTGTTGTAGTACATCCCTCTGCTGGGCAAAGGCAAGCCCCCATAATTACTTTTTTTAACTGGGCAAGCTTGGAGTTACTGCGATGGACTCGACATCTGTCACGTTGGCACCTAAAATACCTCTAGCGGAAAGTGGGTGTGTGGGTATTACTTATACACCTCTACCTACCCTTACCCCCCGTCCCCGAAGGGTACGCTTCGGGGACCCTTACGGGCAGGCGTGAGGATATATGAACTTACTGCTTGGATCATTAAAAAATGTAATATTATTATTTATCTATACTAATATTATAAAGAGGAAAGATTTGTTTGTTTGTTTGTTTGTTTGTAATGAATAGGCTCCGAAACTACTGGACCGATTTCAAAAATTCTTTCACCTTTGGAAAGCCACATTATCCCCGAGTAACATAGGCTATATTAAATTGGACCCGATAGGTGGCGCTGCGATCGAGTTTCAAGAATTTTACCTTTTTACCCGGGCGAAGCTTTCTGTGTGTTTCTGTGTGTCTTAAGCTACATTCGAGAATGGTTTAGATTTACAATTGGACCCAATAGGTGGCGCTGCGATCGTGTTACGGGCAATTTAACTTTTTCACCCGAGCGAAGCTGGGCGGGACAGCTAGTTTATTTATATATTAGCTTTAAAGGGTGTTTGTGTGTTTAGGTGCGCGATGCGTCCGCGACGGTGGTAAGGCTGCAGAGGGCGGCCGGATGCGGCCCGCGCGCGCCCGTCCGCCCGCCGCCCCGGGCACCTAGCGCCGCCCGCGCCACGCCGCTATGCGCATGGCAAGCGCCCTTTCCACTCTGCTCGCGGTCAGTATTACACTACACACTTAACATATCTTTACCTCGTACTTAGGCTCAGAACGGACCTTGCACAGTTCTATAAAAAAGCCATCATAGCGGGAAGTCTGGCGACTATACTATTTAATAATAAAAAAAACGTGTGGCACTCGGGGACTGCCGCGGTAAAGCTATTACATAGTATTTTTTATCAACTTATGCAATTTATTTATTTATTTATTAATCAAAACATATGTAAGTTAACAGACTGGATTCCAAAAATGAAGTTCTGACAAGGATTTCTTAATATATTGTTAAATAACATAAACAAATCGTCGAACGTTAAGCATTGAACGATATGGCTGGTCTAAGATCGCCAGATCACGATGTGCCGGCGTTTCACGAAATGCCCAGGCACATCATGATCTGGCCAATTCAACGATCGGCCCACGACACATGCACACGACTACGGCATTAATTAACATTTCGTGGAAACGTAAATTACATTCTAATGTGATTAGACATCAAGCGCCTTTGTTCTGATTACAATTTTGCTTTGACTCAACAGCCTAGCAGCTACAGTTATTGCAATATTTTACGTAGCATACGTAGAGAGCCGTGGTGGCTACCTGTACGAATGAGTTTTTCTGAAATTAAGTACAGTGATTAGTCATACCACGAGGTTTACGGTGAAGGAAAACATCGAGAGGAAACCATTCAAAGTATGTATAATCGTGTTTGAGTAACGGCGATAAACTCGCCATCTGTCACGTTGACACAAAATATATATCTGGCGGAAAATGGGTGTGTGAGTACTACCTACTCAACTCTGCCTACCGCTTTGGGGGGAAGGATATATTATATTTTTTTATTAGTCGCCTGCAGCGCAAAGATCGCAAGTTCGAAGGAGAAAATTTAATGCAGCAAGCGGAAATATCCTCACGCCTTCCCACAAGAGTCACCGAAGGGTAGGCAGGGGTGTATAGGTAATACCCACACACCCACTTTCCGCCAGAGATATATTTAAGTGCTAACGTGACGAGTCCATCGCCGTTTCACAAGCACGGTTGTTCATACTTCTTTGAGTTACTTCTCGAGCGTATACACTACGTTTTCCATCACCGTAAATCTTATATTGTAATCCAATGCTGTAATATTCACTGTTTCTCACAACATACACCTCATTGCTACAATCGGTATTCGAACTTTTTTGAAGTTACAGACTTGAACGACAACGACGCCTCCAACGACGCCAAGTTGATATAAATGTGACATGATAATTAAAAAACTCTCAATAATTATTTTTCCCATCAATATTCAATGATACTAATATATTCTTACCAATTATGTTAATTTAGTCATGCCTATCAAGTGATGCAAGAACATTATAGAAACGGCGACTGTGTCATGAAATAACGAATCGTATGTCTTAGGTGAATGAACAGTTTTACACTGGAAAAACTTCTTTAGGTCTTTTAGCCTGCATGGTAAAGGCTGCAATTTTCACGCCTTCCCACAAGGGTCTAAGAAGTCCTTTTCGTCGCAGATATATTTTAGGTGCCAACGTGGGACAACTTACATACGTCTTAATAATTCCTTCTCAAACACATACAGGTTTTCTGACGATGTTTACTGCACCGTAAAGCTATTGGTGTGTCTAATCACTGTACCTAAGTTCACAGAAGCTTAGCCATACAGTCAGGATTCGAATCGCAATATTTGTGTTACAGGGTACTGCTCGAACCACTCGGCTACCATGGATTGTAAAAGCTAATAAAAAAAATTATCGCGTTGAGTGAAAACCCGATGGCATTCCAATAAAGCGGTTCAGTCTAATCTTCAGTGACATGACCATAGCGTGCTCGCTGAGTCGAGGCAGTAGCACACTGGCCGTTGTCAGTACTAGTCGTCTAAAAAAAAGAGAAAATCTATGATCGCTGCGCTCGGAAGAGCGCGCACATTCGAAATTTAAAAGTTACCACTGACATTTAATTTAGTTTTTTTTTGTTTTCTTATTTGTGTGTTATATAAGTGTTTAAATTATGTGTTATCAAAACTGAATAAAAGTGCTATTAAGTTTTCAAATGAACGAAGTGTTGACCTCAAATTTTATGTATGATTTATTCAAATCCTTGGATAAAGTTATTTTTGCTCATGGCAATTAAAATGGTGAGTTCATAAATTATTTATGTGGTAAAAATTAAAACTATTAAGATTAAATTAGCCCCAATTTTAATTAGATTAATGGGCTTTTAGCTTGTTACGTCGTTAGTTCATTAAGCATACATCATTTGAAATTATACTTTTTCGTAAGGGTTCCTTGAATGACATGACGAATGATAGACACGCGATAACACCTAACTGATTCTGTTTATTAAATTTATTTATATATTAAGGTACACCAACACAACATAATATTACAAAGCACTAATGATAAATATTGCCATACAAGGTCTACTTATGGCAATATTATAGGTACACAACGCATAATCCCACAACGGTCCCCGAGGTAGGCAGAGGTACATATGTAGTACCCACAAACCCACTTTTCACCAGAGATATATTTTAGGTACCATCGTGACTGTGATCGTGGCAGATAACACATATATATATATAATAAGTACATCTTGTTACTTTTAAAATTTTCCATTTGTGTTTTCATCCAGGAACCCACTGAAATATACACACAATATTTCATCCAAATCAGGACTGCCGTTTTGAAGGTGTCGAATAATAAACACACGATATAAAGAATTGCATAGATAATGAGATATTTAAAACACCTCATTTTCGCCGGAGACATTAAGTGCCATCCTAACAGATCGATTTTCTCAAGCACAACTTAAACTATATTCTCAAACGTATACTGATTTCCTCTCATTGTTTTCTTTCAACGTACCGTATTACGATTGCAATTAATGAACGTCTGATTGACACATAAATTATGTAGCATTATTTTATTGTGATCCAATTGTGGGTAAAGCCGCGCGACGCTAACTAGTCAAAAAGCAATTTTACTGCGAAAAGAATTCGAGACGATTAAACACGAAAAACCAATTATTATAATTGGAATAAAATTGTGATACTTTGGTATTATTTTGCCAATCAATAGATTTTGGATTTCGAAAATCTTTTGTCGTCGAATGCTTAATTTCACATCGTTCATGCATATTTACATAAATAAATAATATTTTAGAAATAAAATTAAATGCCATAGTAGTTTTAAGAGACCTTTGGTAAATGAAACGTTAAATTTGAGTAGAGTTACACCTAATTTCAGCCGCAAATAATATAAAAGCGCCAATTCGATAGATGGATCTTTAGAGCTTTTAGGCTCCCGAAGGTAGAGCTCCTAGAGGTGCGAAATTTCCACACACTCACTTTTCTTTTCAGTATCTGGAATTGACTCTCTGTCGTCGCAATTAGCTTTCGATGATATCAACCGATGGTGACGGGTGTTTTATTTCTGTGTATCTGGTTACCAGAGCTTTAAACGTACCTGCCGCAACCATACCTTAAAACCTGAGTGTTAGTAACTTGTTAGATTACCGACATAACATACTATTTTAACCAAAAAAAAAAACAAAGTTTGATGGATTGCTTGTCTTTGTAAATATCGCCAGAACGAAATTGAATTTTGGTGAAATTTGTTGAACATTTCTGAGCCGTGATGGCCGAGTGGCTTTTGCGTTTGCCAACAACACAAAGATTGGAAGTCGAAATCCTGACGGTACCATTGAGTTTTCCCAATGTAAGTACAGTGATTAGTCACACCACGAGCCTTACGGTGAAGGAAAACATCGAGAGGAAACCTGCATAGGTACGTTTGAGAAACAATTCAAAGGCGTATGTATAGTGCTTGAAATCTTGAGAACTCGATATCCGTCGTCACGTAAAATATAACTTTGACGAAACATGGGTGTGTTGGTACACATACATACATACATATCATCACACCGAGTCCCTAACGGGATAGGCAGAGAGTATAGAGCGCCAGTTCTCTCTAGACTTACATACCTCTTTCGCTTTGTCCACATTCATCACACACACCTCCGTCTATTCCTTCGGGGACCCTTGTGTGATTCTGTAAACATATAAGTATTTTGCTATCATTAAAAGGTGGTGAAATATTGATAAGTTTTATGGAATGAGGGTCAGTGCATAAATACTTCTTACACAAAAAGTATTCATGAACTGGCCCTTCATAGAGGTTGTAAATCAACCGTTCGGTCAATAAAACTGTAACTATAGGGGCGTCCAGTGCTCGAATGAAGCGGCGACCGATACCTGTAAAAACTGGTGCGAACTGCACTCAAAGTACTACAATTTCCTACTTAGTCACTGCCAATGTCAACCAAACCGGTGCTGCCAGGGATCGTAGGGACATACACACATATCGACACTGCAAGTTTGTCTTATTTTCAATTCGCTTGCGGGAAGGCATGAAGAGATCTTAGTAATAGTATAAATGCAGTTTACGACGCTGTTTGTTACACTTCTACGCTAAAAATACTGAAGAAATTGGATTAAATTTGACACTAAGAAAGAGTATTTATGGGAAAAACTCATAATGTATGTTTTGTTCCCGACGAAAAACCCAGAAAAAAAAACTGACACATTTTACGCGGTTTTATCCGCGGTGCACATATTATGAATGAACGCATGTGGATGTAGCGAAAGAAGTCTGTCAGTTTAGAGATAACTAGCGCTCAACTCTCTCTGCCTACCCTGTGACGGAATACGTGCATACATATGTATGTAAAATAATATCGTTAATGACTAGATAATAGCACACAAAAGTCCCGAAAAAATAATTTCATTTTTTTGTAGAAATTTTGTAATAAATCGCCTCTCCGTTTGACGTCTGAAAACTGAAAAACTTTCCTTTCCACTTGCAATGATAAGTACAGAAGCAATAGGGTTTTTCCGTCAACAACTTAATATGCATGTATCAAATTTATATTGTTACGATAAAGCAGGAATTTCCCAATTAATACGAGACGTTTATTTATCAATATATGAATTGATATTGCCATTAATCAACTTTTACAAGGTTACTATCTTAACTCTACGTTGTATAATATAATAACTTACTAACTTTCCTTGCGCAGACACACCTTCATGCTATTTTTATGGTGATTATAGTTATTTTATTATCCTCACTTCTTCACTAACAGCTTTATATAGTGCTAGCGACCCGCTCTGGCTTCGCACGGGTTGTCATAAGGTCGCTACACTAATTTCAAGCTATACACACGAACCTTAAAAAAATTATACACTTAGACTTGCTTACGAGGCAAGTTCAGGTATACTGTTCACTCTGTTTATTGGTGAAAACCGTATGAAAAATCTGTCCCGTATTTTCCAAGTTTATGGCGACCGGAGAGACGCGGCGGAGTGGTTTAAAATTTAACTAGTGACCCGCCTTCTTCTTCACGCGGGTGCAAAGTAGATACTTAGTGTTTATTTATCTTTTACATATTATTATATGTAAAAGATAAATAAACACCATCGCGGACTTCTTTATATGGTATACAATTCCCAGTATATTAATTCGATCTATCTCGTAAGGCTTAGCCAGCGTTTGCGATTTAAGCGCACAAAGATATGTTTGTTGCGACATCACGTTATAAATCTTTTCTTTTGAGTATTGTTTTAGTTCAGTAGACTAGTCTACAGAGCCGATATTTCCATACACTGTAGGTTTCGACTGCATTTCTTTGAATAAACACGATTGACCAGTAGTTTTATATATCTAATTGTAAGCTATTGCAACTCTATTACGACCGTTTTAATGATGCAGCGGTTGAACTTATCGACACTAACGCCAGGCCGGCTTGAACAATAGGGCAGTGCATTCACCGAGTTTTAATAACAACCGGTATGAATTGATTTTCGGAACTTGTACATTTCAAGATCAACATCCCTTAAGTACATTTCAGCGACTGAAACATATGATCGCCTTTTTTATTTACCGTTGTCGGCTTCAACTTACAGCCGTGTTGACTGAGTGGTTCAAAATGTCTGAAAAAAAAACAAAGATTGCAAGTTCGAATCCCGACTATAGCGATTAGCTTTTCTGAACATACGCCTTTGTATTTCTTCTCAAACGTATGCAGGTCTCGTCTCGATGTTTTCTTTCAGCATAAAGCTCGTGGTGTGACTCATCACTATACTTAAGTTCAGAACAACTCATTGGTACAGTCGGGATTCGAACTCGAACCAATTGGCCACCACGGCCTATTCAACTTGCCACCAGCATCTGATCCCCTAGGCCCTAGAGTTTCGACTTTAATAACTTATAGAGCTAATATCCATAGATCATAAGAAACGAAAGAAAAACCAAAGAACATATTGATATTTAAAACCTATGAACAAGTCGAAGACATCGTAACCCTTTTGAATATTATCACAAGCAAACGGTACGCACTGTCACCAATGTCCAACAGAGACCAATATTTGTTCAAACCCTTATCGCGATCAAACAGGAAATGGATCTCCAATAGGTGTCCGAAAGTATGTATTACATAAACATTGTTTGTTCAAACATTGGTCGCACGGACCCTTTGAATCGGACCTGCCTCTGTCAATATGTGATCATTCATAGTTTGTGGTGAATGGGTCAAATACACGCCTCAATGGAGCTATCCACGCGTAGGTACTAGAGGAGAATAGACTACTATATCCTCTTCACGCCTTACCATAAAGGTCCTCCGGAGATATATTTAGGTGCCAACGTGACAGATGGCGTGTCCATCGCCGTTTCTCAAGCGCGAACATACGGCTTCGATATCCTTCAACGTATCAAGTTTTGCTCTCGATATTTTTCTTCACCATGTAGCTATGTTATCACTATACATACATATATGACGACCGTCTGGTCTAGTGGTTAGAGCTCCTGACTGCGAAGCTTGAGGTCGCGGGTTCGAATCCCGCTGAGGGCAGATATTTGTGTGATGAACACGAATATTTGTACCTTAGTCTTGGATGTCCTATATATTTATGTATATATCTATCTATATAAGTAAATATATCGTTGTCTAGTTACCATAACACAAGCTTTGCTTAATTTGGCACTAGGTAAATTTGTGAAGAATGGAATTGTCCCAGGTATTTATTATTATTATTATATTATCACATATATACATATTATCACACCGAGTCCCAATCAGGGTATGCAGAGAGAATAGAGCGCCAGTTCTCTCTAGACTTGCATACATCTTTCGCTTCGTCCACATTCATCAGGCTCGCCGGTTTCGAGTACTCTTGACGTTCCCGTCCTTATATAAGTTTAAAAACATTAGTACATTACTCATTGGTACAGTCTGGGTCCAATGCAATATTTGCGTTGCATGCAACCGTTCTACTACAGCTCTATCTCAATATAAATTACTAATCAATGGATTATTGATGTTAGGTGTCGCAAATTGAAATACCAAAAGATATTTCGTAACAAGTTATAAATTTGTGCTAATCTGACACTCTCCACCAATACCTGTACTTTGATAGGATATTTGACTCCTGGTCTATAAATTATAATAATTCATATACATACGTACATACGAGAAGCCGTGGTGGCCGAGCGGTTCGAGCAGTTGCCTGCGACGCAAAGGTCGCAAGTTCGAGTCCCGACTGTACCAATGAGTTTTTTCTGAACTTAAGTACAGTGATTAGTCACACCACGAGCTTTACGGTGAAGGAAAACATCGAGAGGAAACCTGCATACGTCTGAGAAGAAATTCAAAGGCGTATGTATAGTCGTGCTTGAGTAACGGCGATGGACTCGCCATCTGTCACGTTCGCACCTAATATACCTCTGGCGGAAAGTAGGTGTGTGGGTATTACCTATACACCTCTGCCTACCCCTTCGGGGACCCTTGTGGGAAGGCGTGAGGATATATTATTATTATATTATATACATACGTCATTTTGAACCCCAACAAATTAAATGTAAAATTGTATTGCTTCTTACGGTCGCTACTTGTGTGAACTCAACGTACACTCACTGGTATCTTTTTACTAACTGTAGCCCGCGGTATCTCTCGCATTAAAATAGATTTCGTTGGTAGATTTTAAATCTGGAATTAATCATAAAAATATCCTAATTTTTATTTAATACAGCTAGTCATCTATCTCTGTGCATCAGATCTCATCCCATAGTGGGAAGGCGTGATTCTTTACATTTATTTATATAGAGAATTTACTTGTAATTATAGCACCGAGCAACGAGTTACACGGCAACGGAAAGCATTTTGAAAAAACATCAATTTACTTTTACGTCTGTATCGAATTTCAAACGCGAATGTCTGCTCAATATACGGCCGTAGACTCGCCATAATACGGCCGTAGACTCGCCATAATATAAATATGTGTATTCTACAAACATTTGGTTGTTATCACACCATTGTCTACCTTTATGGGGATATTTGGACCAAAACGTGAGTACTTATAAGGACCGAGTAACATAATTGAGCCCAGATTTTTATTTCATATTTTCCGCAACCATTATGTTTGAAGCATTTATTTATAACATTTTAAGCTTCGTCCAGCACGTTAACCTTGCTAATTTATGTGGCCGCCAATGCAGCTATATTGAAATTGATTTATGTGACGTTACAATCTAGTCGGATTAAGTCGGCCAGCTTTGTGAGATATGCTGCGCTTGATGCTTTTATTGTCATCATGTTTAATAGATACATTGCGCTTTATGAGTACACTAGGTAAGCCTCGCGGTTTCACCCGTTTTAAACTTGATTATTTTTGCATTAACAGTATGTGCTTATCAAAATACAAATATTTTATTCCATGTAAGGGATACAAGGGGAATATTGAACGTCACACACAAAATATAAAACTACAGTTACTACCGTTGCCAAGAAAATAAATTTGTCAGGAAAGAAACGGCGAGACGGACTCCCCCGTTTCCATTTTTTAACATTGGTTCCCTTTTACGTAGGGGTAGGAAAATATTTAATCTTTATATATATAATTCTTCTGTGAGTGTGTATGTCACTGAACTCCTCTCAAACGACTGGACCGATTTTGATGAATTTTTTTGTGTGTGTTCAAGGGGATCTGGGAATGGTTTAGATTCACAATTGGACCCGATAGGTGGCGCCACCAACTTTTTTTTTCCACCCGAGCGAAGCTGGGCGGGACAACTAGTTTACATATAAAATACGTTGCAAGTGAAGCAATTCATTGCCATGCATGGCTATAATTTAAATATTCTGATGTTGTATGAATTAGTATAAGTTTGATGACAGCTGCATACTCTAGAAAAGTTAATTCAATTTTTTTTTATACAACAAGAGTGGCAAACAAGCATACGGCCCACCTGATGGGAAACGGTTACCGAACGGTTAGCCTATTTACGCTCACGATACCGAAGTATCACTTGCGCGTATTTTCTGAGATAGCGCTTTAAAAAAGCGCATACGTTGGTCGACAAATTGGTTGCTTGTTTTGTGTAATCTATCTATGTGTCAAATTTCATCCAATTCTGTCCAGTAGTTTTTGCGTGAAAGAGTATATTTTAGCTTTCAAAATGACAGATGGCTAGTCCGTCGCCGTTACTCAAGCACGACGATACATACGCCACTGAATTGCTTCTCAGACGTTATGCAGGTTTCCTCTGGATGTTTTCCTTCACCGTTAACCTACACCGTATAGTCGGGCTTCAAACTTACGATCTTTGTGTCGCAAGCAACTACTAGAACCACTCGGTCACAACGGCTTTTTAATAATTCCAAATTAATATAACGAAAACCGAACGATATTAATTATCCAATCTTAATTTCACGCTATCGTACGCAATTATCGTTCACAATCCGATGCTGTGCAACTTATTACCTTCAAGATAAGTTGATGCTAAGAGGATCAGCGGGAGCGTGGAGAATCGCACGTCAAATAGTCGGCCCAGTATTAACACTCGGGAGAACTTCCACATCCTACAGATAAGCCTCATCAACTTTTGGATGTCACAATGTGTTTATCTCGTTCTTAATTCTTCCGTTAACGAGTTTTGCATGCGAAATACTGCTTGAACGGACCAACTGACGGATTGAGAACGTCTACAGATATATAGAGAACGTATAGAGATATAAGATTAACATACAAGACTTATTTTTTTTTTTTTTTTTTTTTTTTTTGTTTTGTCTCTCGTAGCGTGAGTTCCGGGAACTTTTGCTACTTAACCGGTCAATGGCGAGACCTATGCCTCCAGCCAGGCGCTTTATTTCTAAGCAACACAGCTAAGGGCACCCCCTGTGGGGTACGAACCTCGGCTTAGGGCGTTGCTGGATCGCGAGCAAGGGAGCTGGGCTGGACTGGTAATTTTATTTAAATATTATTTGGGGGCGGGATTTACGCGTCAGGCTCGGCGCGGGCCGGCGTTTGCGGCGGGAGTCGGGGGGTTACATTACGGCTTATTCGCGTCGAGCCTCGTCGGCGAGGACGGAACAGTGGTCGGTTTTGTGTAGTGTTGGTATGTTTTTGTCGGGCGTCCTGGAGGACCGTTATGTCGTCATCCGGTTCGATGACGGCGTGTCTTGGACGCCTTATCTTCGAGATAAGGGAAGGAGTGTATCGGGCGGCCGATACGACGAGGGGGTTGGGGTGATTTACAGCAGAATCGAAATGACGTTTGGACAGTTTTTTCAAAAACTGTTTTATAGTGGGGACTTTGAGGTCAACGTGGAGTTGACTATTACGCATGTACCACGGGGCACCTGTGGCTCTCCGGAGAAACCGGCTTTGGAGCACTTGCAGGGGGTTAAGTGTTGACTTGCTAGTGTGTGCGAACACTACACCCGCATATGTCATGATTGGTCGAATGCACGTCGTGTAAATCCTCACCTTGGATTTCAATGAGAGTTTACTTCGCGCATTCAACATGCTGTGAAGTCTACCGAGCGCGAAGGCGGCTCGCGCGCGTACCGCCTTTACGTGGTGACGGAAAGAAAGGCGTTGATCGAGGATCACACCCAGGTATTTGGCTTTTTCTTCCCATGGAATGGGTTTGCCGAAGAGGGTGATGGGCGCTACCCGTGGGCGTTCGAGGCCTTTCCAGAATAGAATGGCTGCGCTTTTGGTGGGGTTCACTTCAATTCTCCATTTCCGGAACCACCGCCCCAGGGCTGTGACCGCGGATTGGAGGTTGTCGTGAATTCCCTCGGGAGTTCTACCTTTGTAGTAGATAGCCGTATCATCGGCGAATAGAGCGCTTTTAACTCGTCTATGGAGGGGAATGTCGCTAGTATAAAGCGTGAATAGGAGTGGCGAGAGCACTGAACCTTGCGGGACTCCTGCTCGTATGGGATGGGGGGAAGAGAGTGTGCCCTCGACTCTGTAGCGGAAGGAGCGGTTCGACAAAAAGTCCCGTACTATGCGTACTAGACGGTCCGGCACGCCCAACTGGTACAGCTTGTATATTAAGCCGTTGTGCCAGACCTTGTCGAATGCCTTCGCCACGTCGAAGAGGAGCATACCCGTGGTATAACCGAGTTGGAAGCCGCTACTGACGTCTTCCACAATACGGTGGACTTGTTGGACACAAGAGTGTTTGGTTCGAAAACCGAACTGTTGGTCAGGTATGACTTTCTTAGAGTCTGCAAAACTCTTTAATCTATTGTAGATAAGTCTCTCGTAAATCTTGCCAAGGACGTTGAGGAGACTGATGGGGCGATAACTGGAGGCTTCGGTCTTGGGTTTCCCTGGCTTGGGAATACCTATGACCGTTGCACTTTTCCAGGATTGGGGGAAAAAGTTATTGCTCAGTGCGGCATTGAAGATGGCAGTGAGCAAAACTATGAGATAAGGAGAGAAGAGTTTGATAACTCTGTTAGTGATCCCGTCGGGACCTGGGGCTTTCCTGGGGTGTAGATCCTTGATCACTTTCCGGACTTCGTCGACCGTAATTGGGGCGATGGGGTGGTCTGGGTTTTCGGAGGGTGGGAGAGATAGTTTGCTTTCGACCTCGGCTTCCACCTTATCGAGATGGCGCGGGTCTACCGGCAAGGTGCTGGGCGTACATTGAGCCTCGAGACTGTCGGCCAGGCACTCGGACTTCTCGTCGTCGTCAAAGGCGGGCCCTTGATTTGAACGAGTGAGTGGAGGCATGGACGAGATTTTGTCCGATTTGAGTTTTCGTTGGAGATGCCAGAAGGCCAAGTGACTCGGTTCAAGTTCCCCTAGGAACTTGTTCCAGCGAGCGTCTCGCAGGTCTTTCAGGCGGTATCTCAGCTTGCGCTGGAGTGACCTCAGAAAGGTGCGGTTCGCTTCAGTCGGGTGAGCTCTATGAGCTCGGAGGGCGGCGTTCTTTTCCGTCACTAGTTCACGCACGTCGTCGGGAAGTTTCCAGCGATGGTCTTCCATCACCGGAACTTGTCGTGAACAGGCGTCCACGGCTGACTGTACGTGAGCTGTGAGGGAATCGACCGCCTTTTGAGTGTCGGCTGCCGACTCTATGAGGGGCGGGATACTATCTAAGTGAACAGATGAAGAGGACTTGAGGAGTTCCTCCAGTTTTCTCCAGTCTGTTATCTTTTTCTGAGGCGGGGGCTGACCTGAGTCCGGGGGGCCTAGTCGGGGGGAGAGCGCTAAGGTCACAGGTCGGTGGTCGGAATCTAATTCGTCGTGCGACCTCAACGAGTGCAAACGGAGGTTTACATTCTTGAGGATCGCAATGTCTAGTACGTCCGGTCGGTGGTTGATGTTCTCAGGGTAGTGGGTGGGGTGCATAGGCGCAATGACGTCGAATTGGAGGAGCCCGCTGAGGTCCTCCAATTGGCGTCCTCTGTTATT
Organism: Drepana falcataria; assembly: GCA_945859725.1. Classification (NCBI taxonomy): domain Eukaryota; kingdom Metazoa; phylum Arthropoda; class Insecta; order Lepidoptera; family Drepanidae; genus Drepana; species Drepana falcataria. Next base: position 963,360 of record OX243937.1, read on the forward strand.
TCGTGAGTGGCTGTTCCAAGCATCGCTCTTGGCATTCAGGTCGCCCGCGATAATAACCGAGCTACTGAGGTTGATGAGGGCTTTGATATCAGCTTTGATATCGGCCGTTGAGTTAACTGGGGAACAGTATGCAGAGACAATCGTGATTGGCTGATGGCCGGTCATTCCTAATCGACATATCGAGGTCTCAATGTGGGAGAGGGTTGGTGGTTGGATCGGGATACAGTGCAGGGACCTCTTGTAATAGATCAAAGTACCGCCGAGGGCGGATCGAGATCTATCGTTGCGAACTACGCAGTAGTTTGCAATTCTAGGGTCTCGGTGTGATGGTTTCAAGAAGGTTTCCTGCACTAAGAAAACGTCGATATTGTTGTCGCGGAGGAACGCGGCGATCTCTTCCTTTTGGCTGTGAATGCCGTTGGCATTAAAATAGCCAATTGAAAGTGATCGGGGTTTGATTCTGCTGCTTACGTTTGTGTCCATTATTGGTTGGACTAGAAGGCAGCCAGGGACTCTGATACATCAGCGTAGTCGCCGAGCACCTTGAGGAGGGCCAGAGGGTCCTTCCGGACGGCCCTGAGGCTTCGTGCCATTTCGTTAACCCTTGAGAGGTTGACGGTGGAGAAAAGATCCGCCAGGAATGCCATGTTGGCGGAGGTTTCAGAGGGGGAGGAAGTGGGCTGGACCGCCTGGGGTCTACGCGGGGGAGTAGCAGCCTGGGGCTGGGGCTGTTGAGGTTTGGCGGTGGAGAGCGACGGCAGAGGTGTAATCTGCGGGCTCGGGGCCGCTGAGGGGACAGGTGGGGACGCTTGTGGGAGGGGTGGAAAATCCCTCGGAGGGAGGACCCTCCACGGGGAAGGTCGAGGTGGGGCGGGTTGCGCGGGGGGGGCGTTACGCCATTCGCGGGCCGCTGCCCTCTTAACCACGACTGGTCTGGGTTTGGGGGCTTTAGGGCAGCCCCTGTAATTGGCCGGGTGGCCTTCCTGGCGGCATAGCACGCAGCTCGGGGGTGAGTCGGTGAGAGTGCGGTCCTTAGGGCGAGAGCAATCGCTCGTCCCGTGATCTCCCAGGCACTTGACGCACCTGGGTTTTGCGTTACAGTTACGCGAAGCATGACCATATAGTTGGCAGTTGTGACACTGCCCTATGGGACCGCCTTTGTGGGGGGTTTCAACCCTTATGCCAGACAGGTGGCATATGGTTTTTATTTTGAAGACGGCTTTGCCGTCGGGGGAGTTCTCGCAGATGGCGAGGACCATGTTAAATGCCTCTCCGGCATTTTGTCGGTGCATGCGGTGTACCTCCTTCACTGCGACATTCTGAGCCTTTAGGTCTTCTTTGATCGACTCGGTGTCGATTTCGCAAGGGACGCCGCGGATGACGACCCGAAGTAAGCGGTCCTCCGGCAGATCATAAGTGTGGTATTCCACACTTCTGGCCTGCAGGAGCTTCGTAAAGGCTCGGAACTCGGTCGAGTTTGGGAGGTGCACCTTAATGCCTTCGGCTGTGGCGGTAGCGCGAGTGAAATTTATGCGGTTGGTTTGGCACCAACCGGAGATTTCCGTCCACTTGGCCTTTGTGTGGACGAATACGGGGGGGCACGAGCGCTCTTTCGTTGAGGAGGGTCGCGTGGGTCGCGGGACGGGGGAGAGCCGGCTAGTTTGAGTGACTTCGGCTTCCGGAGAGGTGAGGGGGGCGGGGGAAGGGGCTGCCGGGGACGGGGCTGTCGGGGAGGACTGTGCGGAGGGCACGGGCACGGTTTTGGGGGCTTTAGTCGGGGGAGAAGGTGAGGTTGAGGCCTCTTTCTTTTTAGCGCGTCTGGCGCGCTTCTTGGAGCCCGCATACAAGACTTATTTCGGTGTAGCTACTATGGGGCTGTCCATTAATCACGTGAGGTTCGAAGGGGGGGGGGAGGGGTTCGACAAAAATCACGAAATATCACAAGAGGGAGGGGGGTTTTAGTAAGATATCACGTGTAGGTACTTATTTTTTCGTCAAACGCGTGATTTCTAAACCAAAAAGCGGCGTGTAGTGTTTTTCTAGATCTTTCTGTCTAGGCATTTCTATCATGGTCCTTAATTTTCTAGAATAGGATTAGATTATACTTTATACCGGTATTTAAAAATAATATAATAAAGAAAATAAGATTCTTTGTAGGTACTAAAAACACACGTGATTTTTGGAGGGGGGGGGGGAGTCGTAAAACTCACCACGTATCACCATCGGGGAGGGAGGAGTTATTACACTAATTATCATTATGTAATGATAATGAAGTTCTATGAAAATTGTAGAATTTCACAACAACTTTGAAGAATTTTTGGGATGTTTTTTCATACCGCACCGGTGGCAAACAATCGGCGGCCCGCCTGATGGTAAGTGGTTACCGCCGCCTATGGACGCTTGCAGCACCAGGGGTATGGTCGCGCGCTACCGACCCTGCATTTATTTTATCTTATATATAGCTTATATGATAGTATACAGTGTATAGTCAAGATCAATGAATGCATGCTTCCGAGTCAAGTGTGTGTAATGAAACAATAATGATGGTAATATGGACAATTATCTTCGTATATGGATAATATAGTACTTTTATGGAGAAGTACATTATTAACAGAGGAAATAACTTTGTTCCCTGTTTATTATGTTTTTACATCATAACTACTCAATTTTTTTTTTTTTTGTATTGTCTCTCGTAGCGTGAGTTCCGGGAACTTTTGCTACTTAACCGGTCAATGGCGAGACCTAGGCCTCCAGCCAGGCACTTTATTTCTAAGCAACACAGCTAAGGGCACCCCCTGTGGGGTACGAACCTCGGCTTAGGGCGTTGCTGGATCGCGAGCAAGGGAGCTGGGCTGGACTGGTAATTTTATTTAAATATTATTTGGGGGCGGGATTTGCGCGTCAGGCTCGGCGCGGGCTGGCGTTTGCGGCGGGGGTCGGGGGGGAACATTACGGCTTATTCGCGTCGAGCCTCGTCGGCGAGGACGGAACAGTGGTCGGTTTTGTGTAGTGTTGGTATGTTTTTGTCGGGCGTCCTGGAGGACCGTTATGTCTTCATCCGGTTCGATGACGGCGTGTCTTGGCCGCCTTATCTTCGAGATAAGGGAAGGAGTGTATCGGGCGGCCGATACGACGAGGGGGTTGGGGTGATTTACAGCAGAATCGAAATGACGTTTGGACAGTTTTTTCAAAAACTGTTTTATAGTGGGGACTTTGAGGTCAACGTAGAGTTGGCTATTACGCATGTACCACGGGGCACCTGTGGCTCTCCAGAGATACCGGCTTTGGAGCACTTGCAAGGGGTTAAGTGTTGACTTGCTAGTGTGTGCGAACACTACACCCGCGTATGTCATGATTGGTCGAATGCACGTCGTGTAAATCCTCACCTTGGATAACTACTCAATCGATCATTCAATTTTACATATAAACTAGCTGTCTCGCCCAGCTTCGCCCGGGTGAAAAAGTAAAATTTCCTGAAACACGATCGCAGTGCCGCCTATCGGGTCCAATTGTGATGTAAGCTATCCTATCTTATAAGTTAGATCAAACTGCACACGGTGTGCAAATTTGATTGAAATCGGTTTAGTAGTTTAGAAGCCCATCGCGGACAAACAACGTGACACGTAATTTATATATATTAAGATTATCAGGGTTACTTAAAAAGTCATAGATTACCTTTTATGCCGAAAAATATCTCTTACCTAGCCCTTAATGGCTTAAAAATGTGGACTTCCGATCAACCAACCTTACAACAAGAAGCTACAAATGTCTTCGAATTAAAATACTAAATAAAATTTACGACTTCAACCAAAGATGACCGAAAGATAATCTTTAGTGGGCGTGGAATACACAAATTTCTATATAAATATATCGAATCCGTTTAGCGATTAGCGATTAAACTTGTAATCGATTCAGGGACACCCACTCTTGCCGCCAATCACACAAATCATCTGAATAATTGTTCATTCGGATGATATCGAGTCGATATCTATATCGAGATACACCTAGCGCGTGGGCCTATCTCGACACTAATCTGATTTAATTTATTTATTTATTGAGTTTATGTAAATGTTTTGTGCTTGAAAAGAGAGTTCAATGGAATAATTATATAGTGTAAGTATTCGTAGGAGTCGCGTCCTAAAAATATCAAGCGGTAATTGATAAGATCGTCTTAATCGAAACTAACGAATAATCGATAATCGATTCTTTTCGATTGTAACAGCTGTCTTTTCCACATGTGACAGATGGCGAGTCTGAACCTCTTCGTAAACGTATGCAGGTTTCCTCACGATATTTGCTTTCTTAAGACTCGTCACGAGAAAAATAGGTACTATTTTTTGTATTCAAAATGGAATCTATAGTTTCAGTAGTTACATTTTCTTATTATAATATTATTGTATACCTACTAATAAACAAATGCACGTGTTACATTTACAATACATAGTTTATAGCATATCTGTCCGTTTGTTCTGACTGCTCTTTAAAGCAGCTGGACCAATTTTAACGAGACTTTTTATGGCAGATAGCTAATTTTTCGAGGAATAACTTAATACAAGAGGCCGTGCGGCCGTGCGGCCGAGTAACTCGAGTGTTGCCTGCAACACAGAGATTGCAATTCGAATCTGTACCATTGAGTTTTCTGAACAAGTACAGTGATTAGTCACACCACGAGCTTTACGGTGAAGAAAAACGTCGAGAGGAAACCTGCATATCTCTGGCAGAAAGTTGGTGTGTGGGTACTACCTATACACCTCTGCCTATCCCGTGAGTGTGTGAGGATATATTATTATTATGTATACTGTACTTACCCAAATTGTATGTCACTGAAACCGTGGGGCAACCCTACTTTCATATACATAAGAGCGTCTGTTTGAAAGATCTCCGCCCAAGTGCCGACACCAAAATACCTTTTATCACTCACTTAACTCAATCGCTGTATCGTCCAATGATAGTGTGATTCGATTCACACTCAAAGGAGTAATATTTAATTTTAATGGACTGTGAGATCTGGGCGCACTTAAGATTACGTTAAAAGCTACCAAGTATTTCATGATAAACGGATGCCAATGTCAAATTGTTTATATGTATGGGGATTCGTTAATAAAACCTATTTTAACAATAATTGACAAGTTATTTCGGTAATAATAATATTGCCTTCCGCCAGAGATATATTTTAGGTGCCAACGTGACAGATGGCGAGTCCATCGCCGTAACTCAAACACACGTCCCTTTGAATTTCTTCTGAAACGTATACAACCTGCCTTCATTTCAGAAGAAATTAAATTCCTTCTTATGTTTTCCTTAACCGTAAAGCCCGTGGTGTGACTAATCACAGTACTTAAGTTCAGGAAAACTCATTGGTACAGTCGGGAGTCGAGTTTGCAGTCTTTGTGTTGTAACGGTGATTGACTCGCATCTGTCACGTTGGCACCTAAAATATAGCTCCAGCTGAAAATAGGTGTGTGGGTACTAACTATACACCTCTGCCTACCCCTTCGGGGACCCTTGGGTAAAGGAATATATAAATATGTATGTAGAACCACTGATATTGTTCATATGCTGGCTTCCTTAGTGGTCTTAGATAATCCATCAAGTCATGATTGTTACGGTAGCATTAATATGATAAATGACCGTCTATTGGCCATGATCAATAGCGCGAATAGTATTAAATGAAACACCCATTATGGTGTAACAAACACGTCAAACAGTATCGTTATTAATGCCTTTACAACAATCAGATTTACGCCATTATTTAAATTACAATACAGACCAATAAATCATTTCTTATCGACTATGTTGACTATTAATTTATATGACGTCGGAACCGCGGCGTTTTAAAAGTACCACAGCCAAATGATATCAAAGTTGAAGGACTTATTTCGGTTCATCCATATTTATGAATGTTATTAGGTGTCAAAAACCCTTGATATTCCTATCGCTGAGTGGTCAATCGATTTGATCAAGGTAAGAACGTGGTCTTCCGCTTTCTCTTCTTCCTCACACATTCGCATATATATCTTTTTCATCAACTTCTCTTCCTTCATCCTATCTATACATTCCTAATTCTCAAGCATCACTGAACATAATGTACATGTACACGGCTTTGAGGCAGGCTTGATACACTAAGCTGTTTTTTTTTTTTTTTTTCTTTTTTTTTTTTTTTTTTTTGTATGGTGTCTCGTAGCGTGAGTTCCGGGAACTTTTGCTACTTAACCGGACAAAGGCGAGACCTAGGCCTCCAGCCAGGCACTTTAATACTATAAGACACTAAGCTGTGTGAATGCTTCAATATATTCACTCAGTAATTCATTAGTTCATTCATTTTATCATTCATTCAGTCTGTCAATCGATCATTAATTTCAGCTTATTTGACAGCTGGTTATCTTTTATGCGTCAACCGTAACCGCTTAATACATTTAAATTACACACTCAATATTTAATCCCATTTCATATGAAATACAAAAGTTCGGCACGCGAGCCGATTTTTGCACTGAGCATTTCACGATCAGATGCTCGTTGTTTGACATGTTTAATGGCCGCGAAACGTTCTTGATGGGCGATGGCATTAGTTCAAGTACTAATTAAATAGTTAAGTACCTTGGCATTAGAGTTGACACGAAAACAATAATGATTGAGTGTCATTATTGTTTTCGTGTCTCGTTTCTTTAAAGACGGTCGTGAAATGGTGTTAGCTTCACAGTGTCTTAAGTGCTAAACGATAATTGACGTTTTCAGCACCTTACTTTTATCACAACTTTTGTTTATTTGTTTAATGGCATCGTCACCGTTCAGACAGTGACTCTAGCAATCCCATTGACATTATAAATGCCAAAGTTCGTAAAATTTGGCACTAAGATAAGTTATTACCTGGGTTATGAGCTGGAATACTACCACATAAATCGTACTACCGTAAAAATTACACGGTTCAGAACGAATGATACAAAAAGGTTAGGAAAGAACAATTTTAAACGCTGAACAACATGACAAAAACAACGATAAAATAATTATGATAGATTACGATCAGCACGTGTATGCCTGTTACATGGTGTCGAACTCAATGTACGCTTCATTTGGTTGTCTCCATCATTGACAAGAGCCCTGATAGTCTATTGTTCCCCATGATTTACGACCACACGGTTGACAAGAGTGATGTCACGTGACAAGGCAATCATTGCTAGATCTAATTGTTGCTGGCTGAATTGCTGTTTGCTGAATATGTTATTAGCATATATACAGCGATAGTATCAAACTGGGCCGTTCCTAAGATTCCTATTGTTTCGTCTAGGAATCTAGTTATACTTTGAACTAATGATTAGGACTCTAGTTAATCTCCATACTAATGTTTGCATTGCAAACTACTTGATCCAATCGGCCAACACGGCCAATTCACGCGACCAATTAATCGCCTAACGGGGTAGGCAGGGAGTGTAGAGCGCAAGAGAGAACTCTTTCTAAACTCACATACTTCTATCGCTTCGTCCACATTCAACAGTCTCTTCATACATACTCGCAGTTTCGAGTATTTTTGACGTTCCCGTCCTTGAGTGTCCGATCAATTTTATCTAGGTAGTTGGATAGTGGTCTTCCTCTGCCTCGTCTTGCACACACTTTCGCATTATATATCTACTTCGCCAATATCCCTTCACTCATCTTTCATAAATGTCAAACCAACGTAACATGCCATTCTTCAACTTACATTATAAAATTTAATCAAATTCATTGCATATATGTATTTTGAAATCGCGAATTCGTTAGTGCTGTCTACTAATTAAGTCATATTATCTCAGGGATTTTGAACCTTACTTTCGCCTAAGTAGGCAAAAGTTACTCAATTTATAAAGTAGTTTTAATGACGTGTTTAATGGCCACTAAAGCGGAACCTTGGGATAAAACTTTTTGTCGAAAACATTAGGTTATCTCTTCCACGGTTACATTTAAACTAATTTTAATTAAACATTTTAACATAAATTATAATTGTTCAGTGATATGAATAAAACATTAAAAATAAACGACTTTTATTGAAGATAAACTTAAACTTGCATCACTATTACGTATGAGATTCGTGAATGCACGGAATATCAATATTTTTTTAATTAGATGTCACAAAATGTATATTTAATGCCTGTACTAAGTATAAATTAGCCTGTTTAATTATGCAGAGCCCCGAAAACAGAGTGGCTTTGGTTGTATAAATATATCCTCACGCCTTCCCACAAGGGTCCTCGAAGGGGTAGGCAGAGGGGTGCCTATAGGTAGTACCCACACACCCACTTTCCACCAGATATATATACAGGTTATAGTTGATTTTTGTGAAAAAAACGGTTGTACGTTTGTTCATTGTGTCAAAGTTGAGTTTCTAAATAACGAGCTTGAATAAGAACAGTGAAAGCAAATATAGTGAGGGAACCTATAGAAAAAGACGTATTTATAGTCGTGTTTGAGGAACGCCGGCAGTACCTATATACACATATTATTATTATTATAAATATATCACAACATCAAAATTCGTTCCGGATATCAATTAAGAACTTCATTAAAAATATACATAATCAATTTATTCGGAGCACTATCTTATTCTCCTGTAATATTATAAAAGTGAACACGTTAGGTTGTCACTCATCCAAGTTAATGAGTGAATGGTTTTTTGTTTGCGAAAATAGCTTAATAATCTGGAATATCACATCATAACACTTACTACTAACTTACATCCATGGTGAGAACTGGCGCTCTACTCTCTCTGCCTCTCTCCCTGCTCCCGTGAGGGACTCGGCCTGACGATATTATGTAAATACATACATATGCCTGCGATAAGTAACAAGGTATTTTACACCATTTATAACTAAAAAATGGGTGGACCGAATCTGATGAGAATAGCAGAATAACCATTAAAATATAGAAATAATTAACGTAAAAGAAAACTATCGCCTTATTAATTGACTTTGGCGGTATGAAATTCGCGGGGTCAACTAGTTTATAGATGAATTAGTACTTTAAACCAATTACGCTAATTAAATAATTAATTAGTAAAATAACGATAATTAGAACCTCATTCATACACACATGTCGACATGGTAGTCTATTGGCTTAGTTATAGTTCCTTTGCAACCTTTGCTATCGCATTTATACCACGGGTAACACCGTGCGGCGACACTAGTGCAATCATTAATATTTGATCGTCGATCAAATAATAGATTAGGGTAATTTATTGATAAGAGGTTTTTAATGAATGGAAACAGGCTAAGGATTTGTAAATTTGGTATTTTTAATCAATGCGAAGTTCGAGTATGAAGAAGGAACGAATATTATTATTAGTTGCGCTCCGCGGTTTTACCCGCGTAAAGTTTGATTTAAATGGTAGTTTTTTTCTCGTATGAAGCATAGGAAACGAATAATGTATCTTTGTACCAAAAACAAAAGAAAACGAAGAAATTAAAATAAAAGCTTTTAATAAAATTTATTAAATAATAATTAAAATTTAATATTATAATTATATAAAATTTCACTTATTATTGGTACCTAAAATACGTCCGTCGGAATATGAGTGTTTGGGTACTACCTACCTACCTCTGCCTACCCTTCGGGACTCTTGTGGGAAGGCACGGAGATATACATACATATATATAAATAAACGCGGGTGACAACTAGTGGTAAATTAAGTTCCAACTTGGGTCACTCAAACTCGTGGGAGGTGGGTAATAAGTATCAGTTTGATAAATACATAATCCTAGCGAATAGTATCGCTTTTCGGAATTCTTTACCCGAGTAGCTATTCGTAAACCCGTACGATTATAAACACACACATAAAATATACTTAACAGCTAAGTAAGACATTATTTAAATGACAGATCCAAGTTAGATTCCGTTGAGGTTTGGTTGCAGAATGTCGGCTAATCTGGTCGTTTCAGCGGAATATTGTTGTTGTTAGGTATACTAATATATCTAAATAAAAAGAGGCAGTGTTTGTTTGTTTGTTCGAAGGCGCTAAACTCAGGAATGACAGATACGATTTGTTTTTTTTTTTGCTGTCAATATGGCAGTTGCCAAACGTGTCGCTGTCAGATGAGACTTTAGTTGCGTCATCAAATATATCAAAATATTTTCGCTTGATAATATTAATATTGTTATTAATTAAAATGCGGTTATTTTAATATTACAAGCAGATATTCCAATTTTATTTATTTGTATAGATTGGTATCTAATTGGTCACCGTTTTTGTTAAATCAAATTGGCGATTTTCTTTGCATCAAAAACTTTTCTAGTCTTAAAATCACACCACGAGGTTTGCGGTGATGGAAAACATCCAGAGGAAACTTGTATACGTTCTAAAAGATCTGAAAGGCGTAGGTATGTAATAGTCGCGCATGAGAAACGGCGATGGACTTCCCATCTGCGTCGTTGACACTCAAATATATTTGCCGCCACCTTCAGGGACCATGTGGGAAGGCATGAAGTTATATAAGCTTTAAATGAGAGATCAGAGATAAAAAAGCTATTATATAGCTTTTTTTATCTTTATCTAATCTTTAATAGTGGCATCTATCATATCTGAAATGTTTGTAAAATTGTTTGTAAATAATCATTTTCAACTCTGGCAACGAAGATTGTTGTCAGGCAATGTAATGTATAGGGAACACAATCAGAACCGGACCAATTATGTGCGGTGCTATGTGCCGCCTTTAATATACTAATGGATTGATGTTTACGGGTTGATGTTGGAGTACCGTGGAATGACTAGTTTAGACAGGCTACTACTATTGGTCAAGATATTGTGGTGAGAATTTTGTGAGATTATGAAATAATAATAATAAATTACGAACACAAAATAAAAAATCTGTAGTTTAATAAAAAAAATTGTTATAACATGTTGCGAATTACAATTTGTATTTGTATTGTGGGTCAGTGCTCGAATTACTTAAACTTAAGCTTAAAACATCTAAACCTAATTTATTATTTATACCTAATGTGATCCCATACCAATTCGCCATCTTTCACGTTAAGAATATGTAAGTTTTGAGAGAACTGACGCTCTACTCCACCTACACGACGGACTCGTATCACTCACGGGATAGGCAGAGAGAGTTGAGCACCAGTCCGTCTAATACTTACAGAGCTCTTTCGCTACGGCCACACTCTCTTCATATATGCTTGCTGGTCCCTCACCAGTCGGTGTTATTATTGACTTATACATACGTACATCTTCGAGATCGTATGTAATTAGTTTCTACTTGACGGTACTATTTAGGAAAATTGAGATTAAAAAAATATCTTCATCGAGTTAAATTCGAGATACAATAGTAGTAAATAGTTTTGACGCGGAGTCTACACACTATTTCGTCTGTACAACAGTAAACTGACTTGAACAATACCGATCCAAAAATAAGTGCTCATTAATTTCAAACCGTATTGCCTAAGAGCAAGAGTTAGATTAAGCTGAATGGTAAACATGAAATGGACAAATGATTTGGTGTACGGTGAACCGCGGAAGTGGCGAATGTTTCATAACAAAGATATAGGAACTAAATAATCAGGCTATGTTTACTATTCGTCACGCACAATGTTTCAGTTGAAACAACATATGTAGGGATATATAAACAGCTGTTTTATATTTGGTCATTTGTATGTTGCAAAAGCAGGCTAAATTATATACAAGACGAATTGCAACGATAGTATTTTTTTTTTTACTTTTTGAACGCTACATACAAAAATATAATACGAAAGTTACCACTGTTTCCAAGAAAAAAAACCTGTCAGGAGAAGAAAAGGCGAAACAAACTCCCGGATTCCTTTTTTAACATTTGTTTCCTTTTAAGTAGGAGTAGAAAAAAATATGGTTTACTCGAATAATAACTATTTATTTTCCAAAACGTTTTTACAAATGAAATTTTTAACTGACCCACACACTAGGCAAAGCCGGTTCCGTGGGGGAAATTGCCGTTTGGTCGGTGGTTACCGCCGCCTGTGGACGTTTGCAATACCAGGGTGTAGCTCGCGCATGGCTTACCCTACTGGAATCTTTTCACACCCTCCTTGAAGAACTCCGTGCGAAACATTTTTGGTACAAGATATATAATAATATAATATATCCTCACGCCTTCCCACAAGGGTCCCCGAAGGGGTAGGCAGAGGTGTATAGGTAATACCCACACACCCACTTTCCGCCAGAGGTATATTGTAGGTGCCAACGTGACAGATGACGAGTCCATCGCCGTTACTCAAGCACGACTATACATACGCCTTTGAATTTCTTCTCAGATGTATGCAGGTTTCCTCTCGATGTTTTCCTTCACCGTAAAGCTCGTGGTGTGACTAATCACTGTACTTAAGTTCAGAAAAAACTCATTGGTACAGTCGGAATTCGAACTTGCGACCTTTGCGTCACAGGCAACTGCTCGAACCACTCGGCCACCACGGCTTAAGCACAAGATATGGGGTGATATTATATTAGCTGTGATTGGCCCATACATGAAACTGTAAATGAATGTTGCTTTGCAGTCCATGAACCTGGAATCTTGAAATTAGGATACCTAATCGCAAAGTGCCTCATCAAATTGTTAGCATAATCAAGAGATTTTGATATCTTTTTAATAGGTATTGTCATGATTATCGGTTAGTTAATACAGTATACCGTAACCGCACAGTAAAAAAATACCTTTATTTTCCTATACAGGGTGTGTTAATCAACTTATAATTTTTGAGGATTTTCCGCTTTGGCCGAGTAGGTAGAGTAGTCGCCAGCTACGCAAGGGTTGCAAGTTCGACCCCCACTCGAATGAGTATTTTCTCAACTCAACAATGATGTCACAAGCTGTGCGGTGAAGGAAAACATCAAGGGGAAAATTCATACGCGTAGTCGTGAGAAAAGGCGATGAACACGCCATCTGTCGCCTATAGGTATTCATCTAAAGTGGAAATAAGGTTTGCTGTACCTCTGCCTCCTGCCTCTGCCTACCCCTTAAGAGGTCCGTGTGTGGGAAAGCGTCAAAACTTTTCACCTACATAGACTTTCTGTTAAATAAAATTATAGTACTAAAAGCGCCCCTAACAACAACCAGTATATTATTTTTAATAGATCCCCGATAGTGCTATAATCGCAAAATGATCAGCTATCTTCATTTTAAAATAGAACTATTTGATATTGATAACATGTTACAATTTATCAGCACAAATCTTGTAGATTGTGGTCAGATTCTCAGGCATTCTTAAGATTAAAATTATCCTTTATATCGTGGAATGTATACGGGCAAAGTCCGTAAGATTTAAAACTATATTTCAGTATTATAAGTTACATTACATACAATCATGCTGAGTCCCGAACGGGGTAGGCAGAGAGAATAGAGCTTTACTTCTCTCTAGATTTACACCACTTTCGCTTCGTCCACATTCATCAGTCTATTTATACATGTCGTCGGTTTCGAGTACTCTTGACGTTCCCGTCCTTGAGCGTCCGATCGATTTGATGTAGGTAGTTGGAACGTGGTCTTCCTCCGCCTCGTCTTGCACACCCTTTGTATATATATGTTTGGGCAAGCTGACTCCTATAGCCTACATGCAATGTTGTATCTTGCAGGTGCTATGTGGCGCAGTGGCGGACGCAGGCGACGTGATTGGCAACGTGAGCCGCGTGCGCCGCGCGCCGCAACCTCACTACTCGCACCGCGCGTTGTGAGTACATACATAATCCTATAACCTATACCAGGGTAGGCGAACCTTTATGCATCAACGTGCCATTTTTTCTGAAAAATGTATAATGGGGTCATTGACGTGCCATCAAATAATTTTGACTTTCTGTTAATAATTTGCATTGCAATGCATTTTTTACACATTTTTTATGATCGGCGGCGTGCCTAAAATATTGCCATTGGTGTGCCATTGGTTCGCCTGTCCTGTCCTATACCTATACTAATATTATAAAGAGGAAAGATTTGTATGTAATGTAAGTATGTTTGTAAGGAATTGGTCAAAAAAGTACTGAACCGATTTTAAAAATTCTTTCGCCTATTGAATGCTACATTATCACTGATGAATATAAGCTATTTTAATTGGGAGAAAAATTTTTTTTGTGCTAAAATATTAAAAAAAAAAATGTCCACCCGTGCGAAGCCGGGACGGGGCGCTTGTGTATATATAAAATACTAGTTGTCCCGCCCAGCTTCCTTGGGCGAAAAAATAAAAGCGCCCAGTGGCGCCACCTATCGGGTCCAATTGTGAAGCTAAACCATTCTCGAATCCACCTGAAGAAAATATCAATAAAATTAGTCCAGTCGTTTATGATTCCATATAGGACATCCAGACAAACACATATTTTATATATATTATATAGATAAAACTATTTACGAGCCGTGGTGGCCGATTAGTTCAGTCGCCTGCGACACAAAGATTGAAAGTTCGAATCCCGACTGTACCAAGGAGTTTTCTGAACTTAAGTACACGGATTAGTAACACCATGAGCTCAATGGTGAAGGTAAAATCTGAAACCTGTATACACTTGAGAAAAAATCGAAGGAGAAAGTCGAGCTTGCAATGAAAAGGTACCTTGCAATGAACTTCCAATCTTTGCGTTCCATGCGACTAATATAACCACTTGGCCATCACGGTTTTACCTAAGTACCTACTCTTCTACTACTTCGAACGCGTCATAGTAGGTATAGTTAACATGTATTACTATGTATACATGCATATTCAATGATCTATGAGTACAGAGGTCATAGCCCAAATTCGTTGCGTCTAGTCGGTTGAATTTTTAAATAATAATTTTATTGTGTCATAGGTTATTTACCTACTTGATTCATTCATTGTTTTCATTCGAAAACGGTTAGGAACGATAAGAAAACTCTAAACTGGTAATCATGTCTGAGACTGATGAATGCCGATGAAGCGAGAGATCCTGTATAGTACTTTACGCTCTAAGCATTTATATTTAGATTACAGAAGATCGCAGCTAAATGGCATTACCCTCGGGTGTGTCGTGTTCCTGTGGTGAGTAAGGTCGCCAGGCTCCAAGAGGAAGCGGTGTGTCGGCAGCACAGGACCAGTGGTGCAATTCCGCCGTGGTGGTGACCAGGCGCGGCATGTCGGTGCGGTTGTTAGGGAGACCCGGTGAAACGGCTGTCCGCTGGCCGCCCGCATATAGTAGAGGTCCCGAACCCAGGGATCACCTAATCTCCGCCCTGGGAGGCTGACCCGCACATGTGTGTAAAGTCCTTGGTGTAGTGGTCGTGCCGGAGGAGGAGACCGGAGTGGACCCGGCCGCTGCATCAGGGGGGGATCGGGGGCCCTTCCGACTTCCGCTCCGGCAATCCGCACTACCTGTACATCACTGCGGCGGATTGAGACTGCGCTTTGTCCTCTTTGATGCCGACACAACGATTCCTCTTCTTCCTTTTCAGCACCCTTAGAAATCTAAAATGGCCAAATTTAAAAATAGTAGAAGTTTCCCAGCGGCCTCCCCTTCCATATTAAAAATGGACTTTTGCAACATCAGGGGACTTCATTCTAATCTAAATGCAGTCCACCAACACCTTGAGACGACACAGCCGACTCTGCTATTTCTGACGGAGACGCAGATATCCTGCCCTGATGATACATCGTACCTGAACTACCCCGGGTACAAGATGGAACACAATTTTGTGCGCCGCGCCGGGGTATGTATGTACTTCCGGGAGGATATTTGCTGTCGAAGTCTCCACGGCCTTGAAGACAGAGACCTGTCAATTTTGTGGGTGCGCGTAGACTATGGTGGCAACACCCGAATCTACGCGTGCCTTTACAGGTCCCATAGCGGTGACACAGACACAGTTCGCCTATTTGAGCACCTGCAATCGACAACGGACAAAGTACTTGAGCAGTACCCCTCCGCGGAGTTGGTGGTTTTAGGAGATTTTAACGCTCACCATGGTGAGTGGCTTGGCTCTCGGTCCACTGACTGCGCGGGGAGGGCTGCTTACGAGCTTGCCCTGGCTTATGGCTTCTCGCAGCTGGTACTCGAACCAACCAGAATACCTGATATCGAGGGCCATACAAGCTCTTTACTGGACCTTCTGCTGACCACGCGACCGGACAGCTATTCCATCTCGGTGGGTGCGCCGCTTGGCACATCCGACCACTGTCTGGTCCGGACGCAAGTGCCGTGCGCAAAGGCCGAAGTGCCCCGACCCCCGGGGCGGCGGCGCATGTGGCACTACAAGGCAGCAGACTGGGATGGATTGCGTGAGTTTTACGCATCGTACCCGTGGAGGCAGATCTGCTTTGCATCAGAAGATCCAGACCCCTGTGCAGCAGCCGTCGCTGAGACGATACTGGCGGGAATGGAATGCTACATCCCAAACTCGCTAGTAGCTACAGGGGTAAAGAAACAGCCGTGGTTTAATAAGCCCTGCAAGGAAGCTAAATTATCCAAGCAAGCCTTGTATGAGGCGTGGACCACGGCTCGATCCAATCTGGACCCCAACATATCTGATGCAAAGCGGAAACTTAATGCTGCCTCGAGGCACTGTAAGCGAGCGATTGCCAGGGCGAAATTCGATTTCGTCAGCAGAATTGGTAAGAGACTCGCTAGCTACCCTTCTGGCAGCCGTGCTTTTTGGTCCCTTGCCAAGGCTGCTGAGGGAAACTTTTGCCAGTCGTCCCTACCACCACTCCGTAAGCCGGATGGTAACTTGGCCCACAGTGCCAAAGAGAAAGCGGATCTATTGGGCTCTCTCTTTGCCTCGAACTCGACTATGGATGACGGAGGCGCCACACCGCCAACTATCCTGCGGTGTGAGAACTCTATGCCGGAGATAAGCATAACCCAACGGGAGGTCCGGCGGGAGATGCTGTCTCTGGACGTCCATAAGTCGAGCGGGCCAGACGGTATTCCGGCAGTGGTGCTTAAGCAGTGTGCTCCTGAACTGTGTCCTGTTTTGACGCGCCTATTCGCGCTTTCCTACTCCACCCAAAAAGTCCCAACTTCGTGGAAGACCGCCCACGTGCACCCAGTGCCCAAAAAGGGCGATAGATCAGACCCATCGAATTACAGGCCGATCGCCATCACCTCCCTCCTCTCCAAAATTATGGAGCGAGTGATTAACACGCAACACAGTCGCTCAACGGGTGACCTTCTAGTATATCTCACGCACCGTTGGTCACTCGCCATTGAGAGTCAAGGTGAGGCATTAGCTGTTAGCTTGGATGTGGCGAAAGCGTTCGATCGGGTCTGGCATCGCGGTCTTCTATCGAAGCTTCCATCCTACGGACTGCCAGAGGGATTATGCAAATGGGTCGCCAGCTTTCTGTCCAGCAGATGCATAAGAGCCGTCGTTGACGGTAGCTGCTCCGAAAGCATGGAAATTAATGCTGGCGTCCCGCAAGGCTCTGTGTTGTCCCCGACTCTGTTTCTTCTGCATATGAATGACATGCTTTCTATTGAAGGCATTCATTGCTATGTAGACGACAGCACTGGGGACACTTACTACACGGGCCGTGCTAATCTCCCTCGTTCAACTGTGGAGGAAAGTCGCGAACGACTTGTGTCTGAAATCGAGGGTACACTTCGCAGTGTCTCCGATTGGGGTCGACTAAACCTAGTCCACTTCAACCCCACTAAGACACAAGTTTGCGCGTTCACCGCAAAAAAAACTCCATTCGCTGTGGCTCCACAATTCCAGAACACTCCCCTGAACATCTCGGAGAGCATTAGGATCCTTGGGGTCATTATTTCTAGCGACGTTCAGTTCCGTGGTCATTTAGAGGACAAGGCTAAGCTGGTGTCGAGGAAGCTCGGTGTACTCAACAGAGCTAAGCAGTACTTCACACCGCAACAAAGGCTGCAACTTTATAAGTCGCAAGTTAGGCCACATATGGAGTACTGCTGCCACCTGTGGGCTGGAGCCCCTGGATACCAGCTTGGGCCTTTTGACGCGGTTCAGAAACGCGCCGCTAGAATTGTCGACGATCCCATGCTCGCAAGCGGCTTGGAATCACTAAGTCTGAGGAGAGACTTTGCCTCCCTGTGTGTGTTCTACCGCTTGTATAACGGGGAGTGTTCTGCAGAATTGTTCGATATGATGCCCACTTCCACCTTCTACCACCGCACCTCTCGCCATCGACGGGGAATTCATCCCCATACCTTGGAACCACAAAGGTCTCGCACTGTGCGCTTCCAAAGAAGTTTTCTTCCGCGAACGCTCAGGCTGTGGAATGAGCTCCCCGTTGAGGTTTTCCCTGGAGAGTACAGCATGGAGTTCTTCAAGAAGGGTGTGAAAAGATTCCTGCAGGGTCGGCAACGCGCGAGTGATACCCCTGGTGTTGCAAGCGTCCATAGGCGGCGGTAACCGCTTACCATCAGGCGGACCGCATGCTTGTTTGCCACCCAAGTGGTATAAAAAAAAAAAAAAAAAAAAGATCATATATGAAGAGACTGATAAATGTGGATGAGGAGACAGAGGTCTGTAAGTCTAGAGAGAACTGGCATTCTACTCTCTCTGCCTTACCCATGAGGGATTTGGTGTGTGTATCTATTTATTAAATCTTAATTGTACACCAAATTTCAAATTAAAGAATTTTAGACATTCATAGTAAAATTTGTCGATCTTATCTCTTACCATTATCTCCCTAACTAAGCCATATCTTCCTCAGAACGGACGAAGAGTTGGATATAACGGCGTGGAAGCGATCCCACTGGCGGGAGATGCAGTCTATCCTGCGCCGGGAGGGCAACCACCGCGACGAGGGCCAGCGCGAGGGCGTCCAGTGCTGCCCGTCGGTGCTCGAGATGGTCGCCAAGAAGGGTGGCCGCACACCCACCGGCATGTACGTGGAGCTTTACGAGGACGGCGAGAACAAACAACGGCTCTACGAGGTGTCCTGCGCAAAAGGCGTGGTTGACAAGCCGTGCAGGTTCGTCGACGCACGACTCTACAACGACTCCAGATGCATACAAAAGTATTCCTACTCCTACGCCCTGGTCCGCCACCTCAACACCGCTACCGATGCGCCGCAACACGGGGAAGGCTACTTTTCAGTGCCAGGCTCCGGGGGTTGGTCCATGGACTACGTCATAGTCCGTTCGGGGTGCGAGTGTCAAATAAAACCTTCGAATAAAGGCAGACGTCGACACAAGCAGAGGAAACGTAACAGGAGAGCCGAGTACGACGAGACTTGATCTCAGACTGTGCTAGTGAATACCAGTGGACATAGGACAGTTCGTTCTCTAGTATTTAACGTCTGACGCGTCTCTCGCTACAGACTCCCAGTTCAGCGTCCCATTCGCGAGCCAAGTTACCGGTTCGATTACTGCCTGGTTATATTGGTGTATTTATTGACGTGTATTTAAATTACGCTTCGTATTGTAGTCGTGTATATAGCCTTTGATGCAGTGCCTTACAATAAATAGTTCAGTTCAAGGGCGTTATCCTTAGGGTACAGCGACTATATAGCTCCCACGTTTGTGCCACTTCACCAACCATTCTGCCAATACACCAACTTTTGAATTATTTTACTGTTATGAACAAACGTTATATCTGGAGTTTACCTTTTAACTCATGAGTTATTTCTGTAATTTTTAAAATCAACCCTCAAATCTGATACATTGTGTAGGAAATAAATGTATTTGGATAGATAATGAAAACAACTGAACATCGCACCTAAAAGTCAGGTAACGATCAATTATTTAACTACCTTTACGGTTTCCAATGCCCAGATATAGCTACTCTTTTCCCTTGAACGGTATTCGAAAGAGACGGTAAGAGGAGTGAATTAAGAATTAGTCAGTGTTGACGCATAGTAAGTGGTGTTTATCCCCAACACTTGGCCTGCGTGTTACGATCAGGTGTCGAAAGATATGTTTGTCTTCTGTATGGTACAGAGCTCATTCAACTTTAAGATCAAAATAAACTACCTATTCGTTTCGGATTCAAGTCCATAATCGGATATTATGTTACTGTGATTAACAGCAAAGTGTATGTGCCCGTTAGTTTTACAAATTTGTAAAAACGTTGCCAAGTTCTTAATATTAGGACTAATAAGTATTGTTCAAGAAATGCTCATACTTGAATTGTTGTGTCTGTGGTACGAACGTTGGAGCTAGTCCTAAAATACGTACATTGTTATTACAGTAATAGTTACCTAAAGCATTCGGGGTGCATAGCGTGTTGTACATAGACTTAAACTACGTTCTACAGTTGACCCATCAAATCGGAAGAAGCATACCGTCAAAATACTATTAAACTTTTTGAGTGCCTCGGGAATGTACCAACTTGTTATTTGAAGTGTCAACTGTATCCGCAGTCTCGTATGCTTAATTGTAAGCTAGGTACACACAGTCTGTGATTTCTGTTACATCTTCACATTAACTATTTTTTTACAAAAGCTGCGTTAAATCATGTAGTGGACTCTCGCTCTAATGAACAATAGTTATCGTCGTGTTTTCTTCCCTATACGCTATATGGCCCCATACGCCATGAAAAATGTAAAAAAATGTTTTATGCTCGTGCATAAAAAATGTTGAAGTCTATCGTTAGACTTCAAAATTTCGTAATGTATGACCATATCTTCTAACCTCATCATTAAATTAATTGGGTGACCATAATGTTTGTTCTGCTATTAAATTTAATTTACGTTACAGATATGATTTGATAAAAAAATCGTTAAAGCTTTATAAAGTCACACAATTAATTTAATTAATTAATTTGGAATTCCTTAATGCGCCGAGCTTGGTCATTGCACAACGGCATATTAACCAAATTGTTCATTATAACGAGTGTGCATTGATAATAACGTCGTTCCGCTGATCGAAATGCTCTCTTCCCCCTATAAATTAAGGATATTTATTCAAAGTTAACATTTTATAATTTTTGTTAATATTTTGTAACAGTACTTACCTACTTCTTAGATATTAAGTGCGTCGAGTCATAGATCTGTATTATTTCTATTTTGTATTAATTTTATTGTATTCGTAATGAAAATTGTAATTATTTTTTAAGCATTAATGTCAGTTTAATCTATATGCTGTTTAATACGAGGTATTCCGACAATGTATACAATTTTAATTTTGCAGAATCGATGTATTATTAAAGCGGTGGTATTGTCGACTGAGATTATTTGTGCATTTAGGATGAGGCGACATAAATTGATACACCTGACTGAAAAAACGCACCTCATTATTCTCGGAAACACTTCAATAAAAAAAAACACCTTAATATTCGGAATAGTCTAGAATTTGAGCAATGACTTACAACGGTAGAATTTAATTGTAATAAATTTGATGTTATGCCCTCATATCTAAAATGTTATTAATATTCAGTCAGGTTGTATTATCATCGAAAATATTGATAAAGCATAGTACTAACCTAGCGCCATCTAGCGGTGACTGTGTGAACTTATTGCATCACAATCTATATCATTGATATATTAAATTAATAATGGGCGCCTCGGGCTTGTTTCAAATAGTCGACTGCAAAAATGAGCTTTCTGTATTTGGGATAGACTCGCCATCTGTCACGTTGGCACGGAAATATATCTCGAAAAATAGGCAGTTACACATCTGCCTGTAATTTCGACGATGCTTGTGGAAAGGCGTAAAGACTATATGAACTATTTGTGTATAGATGGCGCTATTTAGAACTACCACAGTGCCATGTTAGTATGTGTATGTATACATTAGATATCCCAATAGTAATTCGTTGGTCAACTTTTGAAAATAATATTATAATTAAATTAATAGATATTATATATTAGCCTGTTGACAATAATAAATTTGTACTTAGAAATAAATTTATATTCATCAATGGAAAATAACAAGCGCAAGTGTATTTTTAAGTTATGTTTTTAGTATTGTTGGTGTAATCTATATATATTTAATACAATGTTTTACAACCTATGTCCTTTATAGATTTTGAATGTGCTTCAAACCGGTTCCATTTGAAGGGAATTATGCGTCGGTGGCTTTAGACAAATACAGTTATGGATAAAATGCAGGAATAATGTAGTTATAGAAAAAATGCCGTAAATAAGACCAGATATGTAATTATTTATTGTATTTTATTTATGTTTTGTAGTGAATAACTATTTTAAAGTTATGTATGTATTTATATCTGTATTCTTAAACTACGCCCGATTTTTACATAATTTTTGCATACAAAATATATACCTATATAATTATTGAGTGTGGTATCATCAATAGTTGTATTTGAAATGAGTTTGTTTGTTACGCTTTCACCTCGTACGTTGTCAACCTCAGCGTCATGAATTGTTTTCATACACGTCGTCCAGGGTACAGAAAAGGACATAGGGTACCTTCACTCCCGAACAAAAATTATAATCTTGGGGTCTTTAATTAAGGATAACATCATGGGACGTTACTAGTTCACTTATATAATAACTTCTGTATACATCTTGTAATTACACCAATTACTAAAAACTATTCGCATATTTACTGCGATATAAAATGACCTTTAACACAACGTATTATAACACAAATTGCAAGTATCACAGCTGTACTTTATATTATTGACATGAAAAACAAATGTTTAAGTAAAATTAAATCCTGAAATAGCAAAAAGTATTTTATTGTCCAACGTTACAGTTGTATTTTGAATACAGCATTGTAATCCTTACTAATAAAGTTACATCAGTCATAAGTAGTACTAATTTTAATTAAAATTAAAATATCTTAATTATTATTCTTATGATGTCTTAATAAATCAAGCGCCGTCGTGATCTGAAAATACAAGTTGAAATTAGTTTAGTTATTTATAATTAATAATAAAATATAATTACACTATATGAGAATGTATGATGAGACCTGGTGAATGTACTGAATCATAATCATTTAATTTTTGCAAAAAACATGGTAAAAACTGGTGTTAACTAATAATGCCGTACATTCATGTTTTGCTGAGCCCTCAGCATGAAGCAAAGATGAGGAAAGGAGAGGAGGAGGAGGAGCGACTGGCTCTACTCTCTCTGCCTACACGATTGGGGACTCGGCGTGATGACATTATATAGGGATGTATGTACTAAATAGTAATTATTTGGTTCTTTTTATAATCAACTAATGTGGCAATATTACCGCCTATGGTCGCTTGCAACACCCGAAATACAAGCGGGAATCGACCCCGCGACAACTCCGAGAGTCAGAAGCTCTCTAAACAAAATACGGGCGTCTGTTCCGAACTGCAATTGAAAATGAACAGATGTTGATGAGGCGAAACAGAAAGAGGTATGTAATTCTAGAGTGAACTGGTGCTCGACTCTCTCAACATGATCGACATGATAATATTTTATTATGAAATGATATGTGACTTGGAAAAATGTTGCTATATTAAACATCTAAATACCATACTCACCAAGATATTTGGTAGACATGTACATGAGAACAAAGCCAACGCCGACTGAGATGAACTGGGCGATTCCAGCACTCCGCTTGCGCTCGTGCCAGCGCGCCCTCTCGCGGGGGAGCACCTCACTCACAGTCACGTAGAGGAGAGTGCCCGCAGCCAACAACTAGAAGTGTAGGTGTTACTCGATAGATGGCAGTGGCCGCAGTTAGCAGATGTAAGTTACATATTAAGCGATAGAAGGCAGTATGTGTCATTGTTCTCCAAATACTACGCGACTATACAGCTGCCACATTTACATAAAATCATAATTATTAAGTAATAAATAAATAATAAAATAATAAATTATTAATAAAAAATTGCAAGTTCAAATCCCGACTCCACCAAAAGGCATTGTCTGAACTTGAGAAATATAAATAGAAGTGCTTGAGAAACGACGATGGACTCGCCGTTTATCACGCTGGCACCCAAAATATATGTCCCGGAAAAAGAGCATTTGTGCTACCTATACACTTCTCCCTACCCTCAGGCACTATTGTCGTGCATGAAGATTTATTAAACTAAACACATAAAATAACAGTAATATAACCAAATCAATTACATACTGTGCAGTTCCAATGATTAGCAAGCAGTTATTTTAGTGCCTACCTTTGGCAAGGGTTCTACTGGGTGAGTCTTCTGCATCTATCATTAATATATTATATATATACATAATGTAGATGCATGTTATATGTGTAAATAACAATACCCAAGCAAATAGGTAATATATTGTGGTTTTCCTCACAATACACAATAACATATAATCGTATTGTAACATTTCTTTTAACATCATATTGGTATACCTACTGTAAGGATGTTAAAGTGTGTGTAAATAAATAAATAAAAATTATACGAAACCAATGTATGCTCATTTAACATTGCGGTAAATGAATATCACCACATTTTTTTTTTTGCGGAACAAAAGCAACGATTTTTTACATCTAACCGATTTAATGTGAGCCGTGGTGGCAGAGTGGTTCGAGCAGTTGCCTGCGACGCAAAGGTCGCAAGTTCGAATCCAGACTGTACCAATGAGTTTTTCTGAACTTAAGTACAGTGATTAGTCACACCACGAGCTTTACGGTGAAGGAAAACATCGAGAGGAAACCTGCAAACGTCTGAGAAGAAATTCAAAGGCGTATGTATAGTCGTGCTGGAGTAACGGCGATGGACTCGCCATCTGTCACGTTGGCACCTAATATACCTCTGGCGGAAAGTGGGTGTGTGGGTATTACCTATACACCTCTGCCTACCCCTTCGGGGACCCTAGTGGGAAGGCGTGAGGATATATATATATTCAATGTGTAATGTGTCAAACGATGAGGACCAAATCATAGTTCCCGTCTCGACTATGGTGTTACAATAGAATCATAAATTTAAAAAAAGAATTCTGAAATAACGGGAATGTTGTTTGGCATTGCCGCATGGTTTCTCTGGCGATTAATTTGATATGTATAATATGTCAAACTTCATCCAATTGCATCAAGTAATTTATTTTTTAATTTATTAATTTATGCCTGAAAGAGGAACAAACTTACGAACTCGAAACCAGCAGGCATGTATGAAGAGACTGATGAATGTGGACGAAGCAGGAGGTATGTAAGTCTAGAGAGAACTGGTGCTCTATACTCTCTCCCGTTAGGGCTGGATGATATGTATGTAATATGTATGAACGTTCTAGTATATTTGCATTTTGTGAGATCCTACTCTTTTATAATTGTTACAAAGATTGTGGTTATGTTAGAGCTATGTGTGTGAGCACGTATGTGTGTGTGTGTAACATCTCACCTGCATAATAGGAACGGCAGTGGAGTCCTTAAGCGTGCTCATAGCGTCCAACCCGGCTCCCAGAGCGATGCCAAACACAGAGCCCCCGCTGAACAACGTGATGCACACAATCTGCACGAAGACCCGACCCTGGAAACTGGCGCACAGCTCAGCGCCCAAGCAGAAGCCGACCACGAACTTGTGACAAGCTACTGCACCCAGAAGGATGAGCACCTGGAAACATACATTGACACTTTGGGCATTTGGTAACTTTAGTTTTTATTATTTGTGATGTGGTGCTATCGTCGCATGCTCCGTATAAGCTGGACCCAGAAAGTCAGTAACGAGAAGGTGCTTCAGCGTGGTGGTGTGTCCCGAAAATTATTGCATACATACATACATACATATAATCACGCCTCTTTCCCGTTGGGGTAGGCAGAGACCACTTCTTTCCACTTGCTACGATTCTTACATACTTCTTTCGCTTCGTCCACTTTCATTATTCTCTTCATACATGCTCTTCGGTTTAGGGTACTTGACCTGACCTTTTTTCAAGACGTCCCTAATTTGGTCTAGAAACGTCCATCTAGGTCTACCCCTTCCAACACTTTCATTCACACTCGCCTTATACACTTCTTTCGTCAATCGTTCTTCATTCATTCTCTCGACATGGCCAAACCATCTCAGCATACCTTTCTCAATTTTTGTCACTACATCTTCTTTCAGACCACAACGTTTCCTTATCTCACTATTTCTTATCCTGTCACTCAGTTTAACTCCTATCATACTTCTTAACGCTCTCATCTCAACTGCATTTATTCGGCTTTCATGCTTCTTCTGCCATACCCAACTTTCACTTCCGTACATGAGTGTCGGAACCAACACTCCCCCATGCACAGCCAAACGAGCCTTGAAAGACACATTCCGACTGCCCATGAAGGAGTGCAAAGCTCCATTCACCATGTTTCCTGCATTCACTCTTCTTTCAATATCACTCTCACACTTTCCATCTCTTGTAAACTTTGATCCCAGATACACAAACTCATTCACCTGTTCAATTTGTTCATCTCCAATCACGATATTGCACTCTGACACTGCCTCATCTCTTTCAAACACCAATACCTTCGTCTTCTTTACATTCATCTTCATTAATTATTGCATACCGTCAAAAAGCGCAAAATCGAATATCTGGGGCACGACCGTGTTGCGCCATGACAGATACCAGCTGCTTCAACTAATATTGATGGGCAAAATACAGGGAACGCGGCGCTCTGGAAGGCGAAAGAAGTCCTGGTTGCGAAACATCAGGGAGTGGACCGGAATCAGCAGTGCAGAGCAACTATTCCGCATGGCTCAAGACAGGGAGATGTTTTCCGAGCCAACGGCCAACCTCCAGTAATGGAGTGGCACTTTTAGAAGGAGAAGTTTTTATTAAGTATACTAGCTGTGCCCGCGACTTCGTCCGCGTGGAATTTAACTTTAAAAAAATATTGTTCAGTTTCTAAAATAAAAGTAGCCTAAGTTACTCCTTTTTATATCAGCTATCTGCCAGTGAGTCCCGTCAAAATCAGTCCAGTCGTTTCAGAGATTAGCCGGAAAAAACAGACGGACAGACAGACAAAAGTTGTAAAAAAATATATTGTGGTATTTGTACCGTGTATACATCCATATGCATGTAGTAAAAAGCGGTTACCTATTTTAATATTACAAACAGACACTCCAATTTTATTTATATGAATAAATGACGATCAATAAGTGTTCCCTGTGTCCCTTACGTTGAATAAAATGTTTTTACTTTTAACATTTAGCATAGGCAAACCGGGGGCCATTGGTCACGCCATCGTTCAGTTGAGTCGCAAAAGTTCGCAGAACTCACGCTTCAAGAGACGATTGAAGAAAAAACATCGCGTTGTGTTTCTCGACCAAAGCAGAGAGTAAGAGAGACACATGAGAAGAATACTAGGACTAGAAGTAGTACGCAGTAGATTAATCAGAATACGGACGACCGTCTGGTTTAGCGGTCAGAGCTCCTGGCTGCGAAACTTGAGATTGCGGGTTCGATTGTGTGGGCAAATATTTGTATGATGAACAAGAGTATTTGTACCTTAGTCTTGGATGTCCTATGTATTTATGTATATATCTATCTATATAAGTAAATATATCGTTGTCTAGTTACCATAACACAAGCTTGGATTAAATTGGGCCTACGTTAATATGTGTGGAATTGTTCCAAGGTATATTAGGGGAGTGGAATCAGCTAGAAGTAAATAATACTGCTTTTTTCTCGCGATCCTACTATTCATACTTCAGTATTTGGTGAACATCTCTTTAAAGACACATTACGCAGTGACCTTTGCAGCTCAATTAGCAGGGACAGTACACAATTTCAAAATGTTTTCATATTTACTTGTAAAGTAGTTGATCCATCTGTCACGTTGGCACCTAATATACCTCTGGCGGAAAGTGGGTGTGTGGGTATTACCTATACACCTCTGCCTACCCCTTCGGGGACCCTTGTGGGAAGGCGTGAGGATATATTATATATTTTATTATAAGTAGTTGAAACGATTTACGTAATAATTATTTATATCTTCACAACCCTCCACAAGTCCCCGAAGGGGTAGGCAGAGGTGTGTAGCTAGTGTAGAATGGTAGATATAGGTATTGGTAGTGTATAAATGCATGTCAACTCTTGATTGAGAAACGGCAATGGACTCGCCATCTGTCACGTTGGCATCTACAATATATCTCCAGAGTTGAAAGTGTAAGTGGGTGTGTGGTGTGGGTGTACTAACACACCTCTGCCTACCACTTGTGTGAAGACGTGAAGTGATGAGCACATAATGCAAAGTGCAAAAACAGTATTTATTTTAATGTCTTATCATACGCGGGGCGTTATCTGGCACTATTAACCTAACCTAACTTTTATTAGTCTTTGTTTGTGCGGTACTGTTGATATATGCTAAAGAGCACTAGTAATAAAGTCTGCCCTCCTATCTAAAGACCTCATTATGATATTTTGTCGTTTAAAATAAACAATCGAAAATTTCCCTGAAAAAATTATTGAAAGGGATCGATAATGTAAAGCGTAATGTAAAAATATTCAATTGGTCGTTAGAATTCAGAATCGGAATGGTCATTCATTCATTCATTCTGAATTCAATTGAAATAATAAATGTGGGAAGGCGTGAGGATATAAAAAAAATATATATATATATAAATTACGCGTCACGTTGTTTGTCCGCGATGGACTCCTAAACTACTTAACCGATTTGAAATTTTCACACAGTTTGATCCAACTTGAAAGATAGGATAGCTTACATCTGAATTTAAAGTCGCAATATTATTTCATTGAAAATAAATTGTCTCTTATTTGCCAGTCTAAATTATCTGTTAGCTCCAAGCGATTCTAACAGATGGAGTCGAGAAAGGTTTAGACTTCACAATTGGACCCGACAGGTGGCGATGCCAAAATTTGTATACCTGAATCCGTAATTTTAATAAATTGAAAAAAGGAATCGATATTTAATCGCTGCATTATCAGTATCCGTTATCGATATAAACGACACTTAGCCTTGAACGAACCTTCAGTAAATAAGGCTGCAGTAGAATCGCAATCTTAGGATTATTCCGCGCCAACTGGCCTAATCTCAAACTGAGCAGAACTTGCGCTGTATAATTATATACTACTCGTTAAAGATATGTAGGTATATATATTGCAATAGAACTAAGTAAAGTAAGCAAAAGTAAGGATGTTGATTTTTTTTTATTGAATTTATTTGAGTTTTGGGTTTATTTCATTTATTTTATTTGTACTGCTTATTAAATATTTCTTGATTTTTTTTATTTATTCCACTTACCTACCTAAAATCTTAAGACCATATACACACACCCTAAAAATTCCACTGTGCTACATTTATTTTCCAGTGTGACACATTCCGTTGTGATTTCCGTTGTGCGATTACGTCTAAAATTTGGTCCTCACCCAGTTGTGGTATTGTACGATGTATGTATTGCTGTCCAACTCAGTGGGTGACAAATCTATTGTTCGATTTTCGTACACTACCTCCCTCTAGATTTATTTATTTATTGATCACCAACAAGATGTACATTATTACAAGTAATAAAAATCATTGGAAGTTGTGCCCGTGCTAAATGCCATCTTAATTATAGGTGAAAACTGCATGCAAAAAACAGAAGACTAATTAACTAATATTAAACTAACAAAATAAGTTTAAACAACATAAACATCATTTAGCTAATATATAAAATTTAGGTTAAAGAGTTACATTATAAAGAAAGCATGTTACAATTAGGATTAATACTATTAGGACAAATTAATTATAGATCGCTTAAATTTAGAGGGTTTATCAGGGAAGATATCGACGGTATTAGGAAAGTTCTGGTCGTCCCTGATTTTGCCTTCAGCAATTCCATCCTCAGCAGATGGCGTTAGCTGCATTTTAGATCGCGCTATTAAGGGCATAGTCGTATTTGGTAGGGACCAACAGAGTGAGTTGAGTAAGTTGAGTTTGTCCAACTGCAACCTTTGGTTGGAAAAGAAAAGAAAAGACCAGTTGTTTTATTTGTTAACCCCGACCTAACCGATATCGACGATAGATAAACATAGAAAATCTACATAGGTAAGGTTCATTCATCCTTCATCCATGTTCATCCGTTGCCTTGATGATCTGTAACACTCTCAATCTTGGGAGACAGTACTGAGTAGTTGATCTTACATTTACATACAGAAGTTCGCGACTAAATGGCATTTAAAGGCGTGAATATTTATAACACAATTTTTTTTTGTGTTGTGTTCCTACGAGGTGTATAAGGTTTCCAGTAATGAGCTCCTTGGGGAGGGGGGAGGATTGTTACATTGTGTTGGAAGCAGAGGGATTAAACCCACTATGCTGCCAACACAGTATAACTCTCCGAACACAGAGTGGCAACACGCAAGTGATACTTCGGTATCGTGAGCGTAAATAGGCTGAGGTAACCGTTTCCCATCAGATGGGCCGTATGCTTGTTTGCCACTCTTGTTGTATAAAAAAAAAAACAGGTTACAAAGTTTACGCAAGATATCCGGGATGTCTTCAAGCTTCTTACGAATATGTTTGGGTAGTGGAAAATTGTTACTTGCGATTGACACATGGGAAATGTACCAGCGTGGAATATAGGACATCGCGATAAGACACGAATCAAAATTTACTTTTCTTATGGCTATTTGTATTAGTGATAAGGGAACCCAAGTTTGAATCACATGTGTCTTCACTCAACGGCCCCCTCTATCCACTCTTCGATACGTCTTGAATGTACTTGTATTGTATCTAGCACAACTGCGAACTTTGAATTTAATCGTAAAAGGTTTTCCCTCCATGTTTTCCTTCAACATAAAGCTTGTGGTGTAATTAACCACCGTTCTTAAGTTCACAAATAAATAGTATAAATTGCCGGTTAGAACTTGCGATAGTAATCAAATCAATCAATTGATTGATGGATTGATTTGATCACTAGTAATAAATACCTACCTTAGGTGTTGACTAGCTTATGCCATTTCTATTCAAATTGACCTAGTCCCAAATTAAACAAAGCTTATTGGTTGAGTTATGGGAACTAATCCTCACGCCTTCCCATAAGGGTCCCCGAAGGGGTAGGCAGAGGTGTATAGGTAATAACCATACACCCACTTTCCGCCAGAGATATATTTTAGGTGCCAACGTCATAGATGGCGAGTCCATCGCCGTTACTCAAGCACGACTACATACATACGCCTTTGAACTGTTTCTCAGATAAAACTGAAATGCGGAACTGGAAAACGATATACATAGGACATCCAAGATTTAGCACTAATATCCGTGTTTATCACAATAATATCTGCGCTCAGCGGGCATCGTACCGGCGACCAGAGTTTCGGGGCCAGAATTTCAGGCCACTAGACTAGACTCTCTATTGACTTAATAGATAACAGCAGAATTTACAGCATACACGAACACTACTCTGATTTATATTGACATACCATGTCAGAGACATCAGAGACACTCGAAAGACATATCCATAAAAAAATTTAGTTAGTAATCAAGCTTAGAGCATGCGCCATCAAGACTGGTTTAAACCAGTTTTGGAGCCATTTTATAAACTTTAAGAGATACCTAATGCTAAACTAGTTTTTGTTTGGGTTTTTATTTGGAACTAATCTCACAGTAGCCAAAAACCACCAATAAAACAGGTTTGTATAGTATAATTTATTTTGTGAAATTAACAAAAGTACCTATTTTAATTAAAGTGCTTCTATTGCATAAAATCAACCAACGCTGACGGCCATTTTTATTAACAGAAATGCAAAATAAAATCAGGCGGAAATCGAACCCCACGACCGACATTATGCCCAACTCACGACTACTAAAGTAGTCACAATATAGTGGCTTTATTTTTGTATACTTAAAAGTGCAGACGGGTAGTCCGTTCGTTCTTGATTCTGCTAGCACGAATATTCCTCTCCAATGAGAGTTTTGCACCTATAGCAAGCAGGCTGTTAACCGAAACGGCGATAGACTCGCCATTTGCCACATTGCCTCCTAATTATATCTCGGAAATTGGGTGTGTGGATAATTCCTACACACCTCTGCCTACCGCTTCGAGGATCCTTGTAGGAAAAAGTGAAGATAAAATATTCAATGTATACGCAAACAATTGTATCGTTAGTATATAATATATTTATCTTTGAGTACGAATAACGCCGTAATACAGCCGTTGCATCGTAAATTTTATCGCAATTACAGTTATAATCTGTAGTGTAGTGTAGTAATCTGTTGACTAATCGTATTTAGGTCAAGTGATGCTTTGTCTGCATACTTCAAACAATAATATGTTTTGTTTTCATATTCGTATCAATTTCACTTTCGTGTAATGTGGCATTTTGTTTGCATTCATACTAAACAAACCTTAATTATAAATAGTGCTATCCACGAAGACGCGCCCCACTATTATTCCTCATAGTTTGTAGTGTAAGTTTGTATCCCTCCGCTAATGATTGAGTTTTATCTGTACACACTGATTACCTATGAGTGCACACGCACACTACAGTTAATAGACTCGGGTCATACTCCCCGCATCCCGTGACCTCCTCGAACACAAGTTGGTGGGGCGCGTCGACGTGCATGGCACTATCTATATTTCTTACATATGTACCTACATACATACATACATACATACATGTCATCACACCGTTTCTCTCTAGTCTTACAAGCCTTTTAGTCGTAATAAAAGCAAGAGTAGCTGCCACATTTTTCTATTGCCTCTCGTATCGTGAGTTCCTGGTACTTTTACTTACACTTACGCTAACAATAAGGAGACCAAATGGCCTCCAGACACTTCTTAGGTGCTGAGCAAACACAGCTAAGGTCTCCCTTGAGAGGCCTCCCTACCTCGGCTTAGGGCGCTGCAGATTTGCGAGCTAGGGATTTGGGGCTGTCTGAGTGAACAACGCCTCCAACCTCCTCCAAACAACAACCTCCAACAAAACAATCCTCACGCCTTCCCACAAGGGTCCCCGAAGGAGTAGGCAGAGGTGTATAGGTAATACCGACACACCCACATTCCGCCAGAGGTAAATTAGGTGCCAACGTGACAGATGGCGAGTCCATCGCTGTTACTCAAGCACGACTATACATACGCCTTTGAATTTCCTCTCAGACGTATGCAGGTTTCCTCACGATGTTTTCCTTCACCGTAAAGCTCGTGGTGTGACTAATCACTGTACTTAAGTTCAGCTTTATTATTCGACAGACAATCCTAAGTATGTCATAGTCAGCCAGTCATAAGTAAGAATGAAGGTATAAACGTAATTGTTATGCGTATCCTTCGAAAAAGTGCAGTGAAACGGATGCAGATCGAAAAGAGATTTGCAAAGCAACCGGCGTGAACGAGGGTGTGTTTATAATGATGAAAGGCATGTTACGTTGGTTTGGACATATAGAAAGGACGAGTGAAGAAAGATTGACGAAATAGATATACAAAGCGAAAGTGTGTGCAAGAAGAGGCAGAGGTAGACCACGTTACGATACATAGACCAAAATAAATAATATGTTTTTATAATGTTATCTATATCAATATTAGCTTTGCTTTGTTTGGAACTATGTCAATTTGTGTGTGTATTGTATACGAACGTATTATTATTGTTGTTAGTCATCGTAATCAGCTGTGCCCCGCGATTACCGGGTTACGGTCAACCGGGTAAAATTTGATTTTATAAGTAGACTTTATCTAAAACAAAATTTAATCCAGGTCAAGTCAATCCAGGTAATCTCTTTGCCGAATTTCCTCCAATCGCTAAGCCGTTCTGGTGTGATTGAGTAACAAACAACCCACATATGAGTGTATAACCTATAAGCTTATCATAGATAGCTCGTAGGTTTGTTTGCATAGATGCATCGATAGTATTAATATAATAATAATAATAATTTATTTTATTTCTCACACAAGGGTAAGTTAGGTTTAACACTCAATAATGTGTGAGATAGGTATACAATACCTGTAGTACAGGTCATCAGTGCCCCACAGTGCTTTAGAGGACTAATTTTACTTACAACTATCAGTAGCCGCGACTTCATCGGCGTGGAATTTATCAATCCTAATTTACTCCTTTTTACATCAGCTATCTATCTCAGCCAGTGCCAAGCCCCGTCAAAATCGGTCCAGTCGTTTTGGGGAATAACCGGAACAAACAGAAAAATATTTTGGTTTATGTACCGTGTAAACATTCCTATGTATTTAGTAAAAAGTGGTTATAAGTGTTATTGTATATAAATGTGTAACTTAAGATAAAATTACACTTACGTGCGCGTGTGCGTGCGAGTGTGTGTATGTGTGTGTACAGTAACTCACCTGTGAAGTGGTATCCTGCAAGCCGATGGCCAATCCTTCCAAAACGCTGTGAACAAACAACGCGCAGAGCAATCCAATGATCCCCGACGAGCTCCTGTTACACGGCTCCGTGTGACTCACATGACACATCCGCGGATTCTCCGTTTCTCCATGACACCTATCCCTGAATTCTCCATCTTCTTTGAGAAGACTGGTCGCTTCACCAGTCCCGTAGCTTCTTTGATTGCCGCCCCTGTCCGCGGAGTTGTAGAACAAGTGTACTATTTCGTCAACTAAGTACACAATGAAGAAACCGATGCATAAGTACAGTTCTGCGTACTCTTGTACCTGTGCTCTTGACTCTGGGAGGATATGCACTAAGGCTGTGTCGAGAAGAACTCCTCCACCAAAACAGAGAAGACACGATATGAGTAGAGGGTGTCTCTCTCTAGCACTTTCCGATATGAATGCTGGCAACACTCCTGACGCGAAGCTGCCAAGACCCAGTGCTAGCATCGACAGAGCTTTCGCTGTGGATACATCCATCTTTTTGTCTCTTTTTCTCTTTAGGGTAAATTATTGTGATCTGTCTCGCTTGTATCACATTGTATAATTAAATGTTGAATACCACTTATTATTGTGGGTATGTATGTGGGTAGTTTCACTTTGCTTTGTGGTTATTTTATTTTAAGATTTGTTTGTATGTGTGTGTGTTTGCGAGACGCTTTGTCCGAGATTCTTTGTCGGGAGTTTCTTTGTCTGTAAATTTAAAGTGATTTATTAATATCGAAAATATTATTA
Source organism: Drepana falcataria (assembly GCA_945859725.1). Taxonomy (NCBI): domain Eukaryota; kingdom Metazoa; phylum Arthropoda; class Insecta; order Lepidoptera; family Drepanidae; genus Drepana; species Drepana falcataria. Next base: position 998,147 of record OX243937.1, read on the forward strand.
ACATGACATTTAGACAAGATTATTTTAGTAGTGAGCCGTGGTGGCCGAGTGGTTCGAGCAGTTGCCTGCGACGCATAGGTAGCAAGTTCGAATCCCGGCTGTACCGATGAGTTTTTCTGATCTTAAGTACAGTGATTAGTCACACCACGAGCTTTACGGTGAAGGAAAACATCGAGAGGAAACCTGCATACGTCTGAGAAGAAATTCAAAGGCGTATGTATAGTCGTGCTTGATAACGGCGCGGCGATGGACTCGCCATCTGTCACGTTGGCACCTAATATACCTCTGGCGGAAAGTGGGTGTGTGGGTATTACCTATACACCTCTGCCTACCCCTTCGGGGACCCTTGTGGGAAGGCGTGAGGATATATTATGAATTTGCATTAGATAGTCCGATGAATAGGAAGCCTATAAGGTCGTATTACCTTATACATAAATCATATTTCTAATACCTACCCAAGAGAGCGGATACCCACTATGTTTAAAAAAACATTTCGTGTACCTAATGCAATTAGCAATATACATAATAGTTACTTATAGACAATAAGCGTGGGTAGACGCGAACAATATTAAAAGCAAACATTTTAAATACCTAACAACCTATTTATTAGTAATCTTGTTTATGCTTTGCGTAAAAAAAACAACCTACAAAAACTCGTTCCTTTATTTATATTATCAATAATTAAGGACGTAAAAGCATTAAGTATACTTAGCAACAAAAATACTCGAAAAAGCACAATATTTTGGTACTATATTAAACCAAATATATTCTAAAAGTTTCTGAACATAATGCCAAAGTTTATTCGTTGACAACTTATTAACAAATTATTTATAGACAATCTTACCAATAGTATCGTTTGTTTCGAATAATGATTTACCCTAACACATGGCACTTCACACTGAAAACATGTCTTTTTTTTTATATCAACGCATCCTTTTCATAATAATACGACAACACAATTCACTCAACACGCACGCGCGGTAGGTACGATACTAGACGATCGAATGACGTCGAGTGAATGAATGAGTTATGGTTATGAGCGAATGTAGAACGAACATCATTCCAGTTCAAATTATACCATTTAATTGTCGCATTTAATTTCAACCCTATGTTTATTACCAAAAAGACTAAATTTGATTGACAAATTGTTAAAACGGTTGCATACACAAAATTACCATATAAATTGTACAACCAGAATTTTAAGAGCCCAGATAATAGGCGCGCTTTACAAAAAAAAATACTAAAGAAGAACATAGCAGTTACATACCATGGATCTAAGTTTTTTGGACTTCAGTACCTATACGACGGAATATTATTCAATAACGATAATCAATATAATTTGTATGCATTCCAAATTACTTTAATTAATATATGAATGTCTGTTTAATGCTCGACTATTTTAGCAATGCTCGGAATTTTAATATTGTTCATATTGATAATAAGTATTTTCACGATTTGTTGATGATCTCCAAGAGAGTACATACAATTGAAGATTGCGTAACTTTCTTCCCATTCCTACAAAAAATTCCCTCGTGCAATCGCTTCTTTTTCCCATCCTTGACTATGCTGATGCCAGCTATCTAGATCTCACCGAAAACCAACTGAACAAACTTGAGCGCCTCCAAAATTTCTTTATTAGATTTATATTTGGCTTGCGCAAATATGATCATGTGTCCGAGTTTCGCACTAAGCTCAAGTGGTTAACAGTCCGCCTTCGTCGGAATACTCATATTATTTCCTTATTTTTTGCTATTCTTTTTTCTCCTTCTTCCCCTTCTTATCTTAAAGATCGTTTCGGGTTCCTTTATAAGTCTCATTCCCGACTGTTGAGATCATCGGAAAACTTAAAGCTGAGGACACCGATCCACACGACACGCTATATGGACCAATCCTTCGCCGTTCAAGCAGTGCGCCTGTGGAACGCGCTGCCATTGACCATAAGGCAAGCAAAGACACCTCATTCCTTTAAACTACTTGTGAAGGAACATTACCTAAATTCTCTGCAATAATTTCTCTTAATAAGATGCCGTACACCTCCAACTACCAAATTAATGATCTAGATATTAATGTATTCCATCCAATGGTTGTCTGGAAGAGATCGCCGAGTGCGATAAGACCGCCAATTGTACTTTTTGCCTATGATGTACTATCTAAATTAAATATAGTGTACAATAAAGCATATATAAATAAATAAATAAATACAATTGTATATGTATTTATGTGTCTGTACTTATTGGTTCTCTACATAGATGATATGCAGGGCACATTTTTCGAAGAGATCGCATCTCAACTGCATTCAAGCTATTTTCATACTTCCTCTGGCATAGGTTTCGCTGCCATACAATAAAGTAGGCACCAATATCGCGTTGTGGACAGCAACTCGAGCATTCTTGCTCAGACTTGCTGACCTGAACGTAGACTTGAATTAAATAAGTTTGATTAATCGCAGGATCCGCAGGGCTGCAAACTTTACGATCTGTTTAATTTGATAAAATTATGAATATTTTCGCATTATCGTCAATTTTTGACTTTAAGTTGACTTGGCTGGGGCCCCTGGGCTGAAGCCCAAAAAGCCATATGGTAGATCCGGCCCTGATGATATGAAGATAGTGATGATGAGGATGATGATGATGATAGGACGATGGAGGCGATAATATGGTGATGTTGTTCATACATTTATTTAAATAAATAAAAGCAGTGGTAACCGCTTTCTATCAGACGGGCAGCACTCTTGTCCCCCACTTAGCAGTGGCATAAAAAATCAAATTACCAAACCAGTCGAGCAAATCCTCTTTCGAACAAAATCACAATTATCTTAAAATAAAAAGAATAAAACGTTCGACTTTGACATTCAGTTGGAAGTCAAGGGTACATCGTATGTTCATCGTATGTATCAGGGTGTATCGTAAAATGAACGAATTATTGCAAAAGCATGGGTGCTCCAATGTGTTCACCATCCCCGAGGGGCTCAAGGAGCTGATGGCGGATATCAGTCGGGAAGTACGTTTGATCTGCTTGTATATGACGGCCGACTGGTCTAGTGGTTAGAGCTCCTGACTGCGAAACTTGAGGTCGCGGGTTTGATTCCCGCTGAGGGCAGATATTGTATGATGAACATAAGCATTGCTTAATTTGGGTCACAAAGAATATCTCTTCTTCGACTCTCTCTATCGATAGAGTCGAAGTATATCGAGATAGATATAGTCGACTAATAGCTTTGAATCATTTTTATTGGCTGGATGCAGCCAAATATTCGGTTACATAAAGAGCTTTAACATTTAAAACTTCCGCATCAAAAGGTCACCCAGTAATCTATCCAAATGGTTCGCATTCACTTTATTCACAATAGCGAGATAGACAGAGAGGCAAGAGCTCCCCGTCCTGCTTGGACACCGGTCTTAGGATCAGAGCTTCAGCCTTGAACTATACGTCGGAAATTGAAAAGGAAAGTGTTTTAATGCAGCGTTGAAGATTGCAGCCATTGATTCTTCGCTTTGTTACGGCCTTGCTTACCGATTTCTGCGGGTTCGCCTGTGCTAGGATAATATATAATATGGTCACGGCTGCGCACCCTTGAAAGAATAGCAAGATTATATTGCTCTATGGTCTTCCTCAATACCCGGGCTATCTAATGCAATGTAGCCGATTTGTTTTCGAATCGGTTCATCACTTCCTACAAAGTGCGGAAAGTGGGTGCATGGCGGAAAGTGGGTGCATGGCGGAAAGTGGGTGCATGGCGGAAAGTGGGTGCATGGTGGAAAGTGGGTGCATGGTGGAAAGTGGGTGTATGGCGGAAAGTGGGTGTATGGTGGAAAGTGGGTGTATGGTGGAAAGTGGGTGTATGACGGAAAGTGGGTGTATGTTGGAAAGTGGGTGCATCGCGGAAAGAAGGTGTATGGCGGAAAGTGGGTGTATGGTGGAAAGTGCGTGAGCATATACATAGTTCCTACAAAGAAACATACAAGGTTACAGTTACACACTGCCTCTTATTTTAAAATTAGTCTAGATAATATACATAGCATAGCACATACTCACTTTCCCTCAGAGATGTATTTTAGGTGCCATCGTGACAGATGGCGAGTCCAACGCCGTTACTCAAGCACCACTATTCATACGACTTCCTTCCGAGAAATATATAGTGATTGTCACACCACGAGCTTTACGGTGAAGGAAAACATCGAAAGGCAACCTGCAAACGTTTGAGAAGACATTCAAAGGTGTATGCATATTCGTACCTTCTCATGCAGTCGCCATCTGTTACCTTGGGACCTTAAATATATCTCTGACGAGAAGGTGTTATACCTCTGCCTACACCTTTAGGGACCCTTGTAGGAAGGTTTGAAGATATTTTTGTTAAAGGGTGTAAGTTTACAGGTGCTAAGGTCACAGCCGTCAAACCTATTCGACTTCATATCCAATTACCTGTCGGTGCTAATCATAACCAGAGAGCACGGTATTATGACCATGAAGATATTGGACGACCTCTGCGACTGCAGACCCTCGGTATCAGAGCATCTGATGCAGCTCGGCATGGAGAGAGGTCAGGCCGAGGTGCTGTCGCAGGTTATAAAGGAGGAGATTGAGGGATTTGAACCCGTGCAGGGAAGAGGTGAGAAAAACTTTTCTAATATTCGACAACATCTAGACAAGATCCTTGTTTTCCACGTTGACCACGTGCAAAAAGACATGTAGTCTAGGAACCTTTGTATGTGAAGCTTAGGTCGCAGGTTCGATTCCCACCGGGTACGTATATCCTCGGTTTTGTCAGCTATCTTAAGCTTTCTTTCTTTTGTAATAACATTTATTTGAGATTGTTCACCCCAAGCTTAGGTACATAATAATAATTTATTATATCTATGGTTCTCGCTCGGGATTATAGGTTTTAGCTGTTACAGCTTACAGCTTGTCAGCTGGATTAGCACTTAAGGTGGTTTATTAACCAGAAATAAAAACAACCATTGAAATCACATTAACGCCGGTGAAATTATATTTTGTTATAAAAATATCGTAGAAAGGAACGGTCCCGGAAGTGATAGGCAGATGTGTATAGGTGCCAACGTGACATATGGCAAGTCCAACGCCGTTACTCAAGCACGACTATGCATACGTGTTGGAATTACTTGACAAACGTATGCAGGCTATCTCTCAATGTTTTCCTTCACCGTAAAGCTCGTAGTGTGACTAATCACTGTACTTAAGTTGAGAAACCTTAACGTGTACCATTGAGTTTGAATTTACTTATTACTTTTACTTAGAAGCTTTGTGTTGCTGGCAACTACTCGAACCACTCGGTGGTGGTGACTGATGTAGATTTAAATGTAATTATTAACTTTTTGGACTCTTCAAGCCTAAACTTCCTTGTTGGGTGTCTTTGTGACTTACAGAGAAAGTAAAGGAAACTCAGATACTCAAGAAGATTCTAACAAGATCAGCTCTAGACGAAGATATGTCGGCAAAAGTGTGCCAAGTCGCCAGGAATGCATACCGGGATTACTGGTACAGGAAGAAGGCGATGGAACAGGTTATGTTAAAATATTGTTGTACTTAGATACCGCTGACAGATAGCTTATCCAGACAGTTTATCCAGAGAGTACAGCGTGGAGTTCTTGAAGAAGGGTGGGAAAAGATGTAGGTATTCGATGTTGGTAACACGATACTCCTGGTGTTGTAAGCGTCCGACAGTTCAGTTAACAACCAAAATATGCTTGTTAGCCTTACCTTACCATACCATAGTATTGTAAAAATATATATATATATATATATTCTCGCCGCCCCATTTCGCTACCCTAAGTAGTAGACCGAGACAACACCCTTTTTTCGCCATCTAGGTGCCAGCATGCCAGATAGCGAGTCCATCGTCGTCTCTCAAACACGACTATATATATTATATACTGTGTTCAATTGGCATGAATTACTTCATATTTATACAGACTTATAAATATTAGGTTTAACAAACTTCCAGACGTTGAAAGTGGTACCAGATGAGCCGTGGGAGATAGCGGCCCAACGTACTCTCGAACTGTATAAGAAGACCAAGCCTTCATTCGATGAACTCACCAGAGCTACGCAAAAGATTCAGGTGAACACCAATCACTGCATACCTATTGCAAAACAAAATCCCCACTGCGTCTGTCTGTTCGCGATAAATTCATAAAATTCTCAACCGATTTTCATAAAAATTTCACCAACGAACATGATGATACACGTGGAAGGTTTTGCGTGTATAATCAAAACCAAAATATTTTATTTTACATAGGCCTAGATGGGCACTTATAAACCGTCGAAAAAGGTGCACGGTTCAGGTTGGTCGTTTCCATGGAGAAGAACCGGCAAGAAACTCCATGGTTACTCTTTTCAAATGACTTGGATCATCATTAAACAATAGTGTAGGTAATGGTATAGGTTGTTAGCTACCTTTACCTACAAACCTCTGCCTACCCCTTCAGGGACCGCATGCTTATGGGAAGGCGTGAGGATATATTATTATGTTACAGCATCAGTACTCAAGTATGGGGGAACAGCGTATGCAATATTTATTAGTTTACTGTAAATTGTTGGAAATACATACATAGTACATATCATCACGCCGCGTACCTAACTGGGTAGGCAGAGAGTATAAGCGCCAGTTCTCTCTAGACTTACATACCTCTTTCGCTTCGTCCACATTCATCAGTCTCTTCATAAATAAATATATCCTCACGCCTTCCCACAAGGGTCCCCGAAGGGGTAGGCAGAGGTGTATAGGTAATACCCACACACCCACTTTCCGCCAGAGGTATATTAGGTGCCAACGTGACAGATGGCGAGTCCATCGCCGTTACTCAAGCACGACTATACATACGCCTCTGAATTTCTTCTCAGACGTATGCAGGTTTCCTCTCGATGTTTTCCTTCACCGTAAAGCTCGTGGTGTGACTAATCACTGTACTTAAGTTCAGAAAAAACTCATTGGTACAGTCGGGATTCGAACTTGCGACCTTTGCGTCGCAGGCAACCATCAATCAATCAATCAATCAAAATCTTTTTATTTCACATAGGCCCAGATGGGCACTTATAAAACGTCGAAAAAGAAGCACGGAGAAGCAACTGCTCGAACCACTCGGCCACTACGGCATATATCTGTCTTCATAAATGCTCGTCGGTTTCGAGTACTCTTAACGTTCCCGTCCTTGAGAGTCCGATATATTTGATCCAGGCAGTTGGAACGTGCCTCTTCTTGCACACACTTGCAATTGTTGGAAATGTCGGAAAACGTCAAGACGCCTGTGAGGTTTCATCGACAACGGTGCTTTTAAGATGATGACATAAATATTACAACCGTCCGAAGCGTCCGGGCGGGCGCTAACTGACCACTGTTACGTGGTTATACTCGCAGTCATGTTGATTTTATTACTAAACTAGCTTTTGCCCGCAGCTTCGCCCGCGTGGAGTTCGAAGTAATAATAAAGCAAATCTATACCCGTGGGAACTTAAAATTTTTCGGGATTAAACTGTAGCCTATGTCCCGATCCTAGGTATAAGTCAATCACCATTTCAACTTTCAGCCAAATATGCTCTGCCGTTTTGCCAGACGAACAAACATGCAAACTTACAAACTTTCGCCTTCATAATATTATAGTAAGATTAACGAGATAAAACATAACAGCATTTACATATGTAAAATTTCACGATGATGGGTTTCTTAAACGTGAAAGCGTATCAAAATTGCCGTTGCGTTAGCAATTTAATTTACGACTAGTTGTGCCGCGGATAACACCCGTGTAAAACTGTAGTAGAAAATCTCATTGGTACAGTCGGGATTCAAACTTGCCATCTTTGTGTCGCAGGCAAATACTCGAACCGTTCAGCCACAACAGCTCTATTAATATGAGTATAGATCCCATAAAGGTTGGCACGGCACGTACATAAAAACTTATTTTCAGGCGGCATATAAGGGATATTATGTGCGCAGAAATATTCTCCGGCACCTCAAGCCTAAGCCGAAGAAGAAGGGACCCAAAGTGGAACTGCCTGGACCGCCATTGGATATTGCAGCTTCCAGAGAAATCGACCTTGGACCAGTTCTCGTAAGATTCTCCTTTAAATCTTACCGTTACGTGCTGTTTCACAATTTAATTCAAAAGTTTTCTCTTGAACCCGTGCATTTAACCCTCATCAAATCGATGAGATTTTTCTTGCTTTTTTTTATATATAAAAAAACCATCTAGGGCTAGGATACCACCATAGGATACCAGCTAGGGCCTTTTGACGCGGTTCAGAAACGCGCCGCTAGGATTGTCGAGGATCCCATGCTCACAAGCGGCTTGGAACCACTTAGTCTGAGGAGAGATTTGCCTCCCTGTGTCTGTTCTACCGCTTGTATAACGGGGAGTGTTCTGCAGAATTGTTCGACATGATGCCCACTTCCACCTTCTACCACCACACCTCTCGCCATCGACGGGGAATTCATCCCCATACCTTGGAACCACAAAGGTCTCACACTGCGCGGTTCCAAAGGAGTTTCCTTCCGCGAACGCTCAGGCTGTGGAATGAGCTCCCCGTTGAGGTTTTCCCTGGAGAGTACAGCATGGAGTTCTTCAAGAAGGGTGTGAAAAGATTCCTGCATGGTCGGCAGCGCGTGAGCGATAGTGATAGTAGTATAGTAGGTGTTGCAAGCGTCCATAGGCGGCGGTAGCCGCTTACCATCAGGCGGACCGCATGCTTGTTTCTCACTCATGTGGTATATAAAAAAAAATACATATCATCAGTGGGTGTGTGTGGGTGGGTATTACCTATACACCTCTGCCTACCCCTTCGGGGACCCTTGTGGGAAGGCGTGAGGATATATTATTATTAATATATCATCACGCCGAGTCCCTAACGGGGTAGGCAGAGAGTATAGAGCGCCAGTTCTCTCTAGACTTACATACCTCTTTCACTTCGTCCACATTCATTAGTCTCTTCATACATGCTGGTCGGTTTCGAGTACTCTTGAGGTACCCGTCCTTGAGCGTCCGATCGATTTGAACTAGATACATTTTTGCTTTGTATTTGATGGTTGACATTTATAGGACTTGAAAGTACGCGAAGATGATGTCGGGGTGATGTTCGACGAGGATGCCGTCGACAAATTGGGCTTAAAATATGACCCCACGAAGACTATCACGCATGTTGAAGACACTGAGGTCTTGTTTGAAGACCAGGACGCAAAAACGCCAGGGTCGAGCCGAGCTCAGAGTAAAGCTCGGAGCGCGAGCAAGAAGAGCATTGTCAGTCCAGCTGTCTCCATCAAGAGTCATCTGGATACTGCTGAGCAAGATGGAGGTAAAGTTTGCACCTTTCGCATTGGTGGAGATTTCGTCGCCATACCTTGGAACCAAACAAGTCTCGCACTGCGTAGTTTCCAAGGAGCATAACTTCGCGAATGCTCAGGATGCGAACACTCTTGTTCATCACACAAAAATCTGTCCCCAGCGGGAATCGAGCCCACGACCTCATGCTTCTCAGCTAGGAGCTCTGACTACTAGACCAGAACGCTGTCATATGCACGAACTGTCCGTTTTCGCCAGAGCGTTAACCGTTTGCCATCAGGCGGACCACACAGCCATGCTTCCCACCTTTGTGGCATAAAAAGTAGAGGACTGGCGCTCTAGTCTCTCTGCCTGTCCATTGAGGCTGGGACCTGATGATATGGCTGTTTGTGTATACATAGTTACAGGTACCCGATCAGTGAAGCTCGCAAGTGTGGTTATACAAGAAGGCCCTCGGCGGAAGAGCAGGTCCCCGAGCGAAGGAATTGATGTGGTTCCCAAGGGACACTCCATTAACGAAATGCACAAAATCTCATTCTCTCAGGTAAGAATAGAAAACTAGAAACTTCTTTATCTCCAGATCAAGTCGAACTTAATTGCGGGAATTAGCTCTGTCCTGAAATTTTATCTGCACTTTATTCATTTGGACTACTCGACAAATATACAAAAATACTTACAACAGCTGTGGTGGCCATGTAGTTCGAGCTGCCTGCAACACTAAGAATGTTAGTTGGAATCCCGAGTGTACCAATGAGTTCTGAACTTAAGTACATTGATTAGTCAAACCGCCAGCTTTACGGTGAAGGAAAACATCGGAATGCATACGTTTGAGTAGAAAATCAATAAGTATGTAAAGTCGAGCTTCAGTGACGGCGATGATCACGCCATCTGTCACCATGGCACTTAAAATATATCTCCGGCGGTAGGTGTGTGGATACTAGCTAGACACCTCTGCCTACCCCTTCAGGGACCCCTGTGGGAAGGTGTTAAATTTCAATTCTTCTAGCTTACATCTCTGTCTTATTAATGTATCAAGCCACACATCGCATTTCCTTCCGTGACCTTAATGAAATTAAGTTTGCAAGTGACTTAATCATTGTTCTTTAAGTAAGGCGATGTTTGCGGAACAATATTAAATATAGAATTCAGATTCCAAGTTTGCAGGCGTTTTTGAAAAGTGTTTGAAAAACGTCTTCCCTAAACAGGTCCCGGAGATAATAAACCTGGAGGAAGAACCCGAAGTTGCTGAAGTACCAGAGGAAATTCCAGGTAGGCAGAGGCGTAAAAGTAGTGGCCATACACCCACTTTCCGCCAGAGATATACTTTAGGAGCTAACGTGACAGATGGCTGGTCCATCGCCGTTACTCAAGCACGACTATACATAGGTTTCCTCTAGATATTTTCTTTCACCGTAAAGCTATTGATAACTTGCAATTATTTTGTTGAAGGCAACTTCTCGAACCACTCGGTCACCACGGCTTGTTAATAATTTTTAACTTATGGTATATCAACTAATCATATCCGAACTTGTATAAGAACTCGGGTCTCTCTTTAAGGCAATCGATCAGAAGGCGAGGATGACAGTGCCCCTACAGCATCAGTTCCATCCTCGGCGCCTGAAACGGATGTCGAAGATGCAGCCGATGCCGGCGGCGGCGAAACTACTGAAGAAGAGGGGGGATAACTTATTCTATTGTTCTATTTATAACTTTTTATTTATTTGGGTTGTCCATTAATCACGTGAGGGTCGAAATTCAGGGGTGGTGTTCGGATCAATTCACGAAATTTACAAGGGAGTAAACTAACATATTTAGTGTATTTAGTTTTTCGTTTAACGCGCTTTCATAATCTAACAAAAAAAAAGATTTGGGAAGGAGGAGAGGTTACTCTACGCATCAGCAGGGAGGAGAGAGGGAATAAAGTTTACTAAAAAAAACCCCCTCCATACTTGACGACCCCTTTACATTCAAATTGGTGTAGCGATCTTTTTTTAATATTCAATCGATATTTCTCTGTTGTGATTTGTAAGTTAAATAAAATAAAAAATCAAAAGTATTTCACCTCATTTAATAATGAATAAATTTCACCGATTTTTTTTATTTGTCACGTATGGGGAGCTGTTTTGTTCTGGAGTAAAATAAGCTTGCCTATATTATGTATAATTAATTTTAACGCGAAAAAAGACGCGGGACAAAGAGTATATATCAAAAATTGTGGGCTGATTAGAATACTCTCTACGTAATCTAAGATGGATTTAAAAAGCATTTTTATTATTTATCAAAAGAAACAATAGTAGTCTGTTTTAAACCAATTTCATACATAAGGTTCGTATTTCCGTAACCAACCGGATTATCTTGCAATTGTGTGACATGGTAGCTACCAAAATTGTCTTGTACGAAAGTATTATGGATGATTTAATAAGCAATCAAATTCGTGAGAGTTGTAAGTTGGCACTTCCCAATGGGCTCAAGGAATTGATGTCTGATATATCCCGAGAGGTATTATTTCCTTTATATTATTTATTTTAATCTATATATATAAAAATGAATCACCGAAAAAAAAATGTTTGTACGCGCATAACTTCCAAACGACTACACCAAATACGATAAATCTTTCTTTTATGTATCCTTTATTGTCAGGAGAAGGTTTGTATGGGAAAAAATATTTAAAAAAATATATAATTTTTCTTCTGTGCGTGTGCATATCGCTGAACTCCTCCAAAACGGCCAGACTGATTTTAATGAAATTTTCTGTATGTCTTCAGGTGGATTCGAAGTTCTTAGGAGGCGCTTCGATCGTATTTCAGGAAATTTAACTTTCTCACCGAAGCGAAGCTGGGCGAGACAGCTAGTATAGTATATAACATACCGCAAAGCTCGAGCAACCATTGCGGTTACCCTGAAAAGCTTTTTTTATATATTTTATACATAGGTACATAGATACAGATTATCACGCCGAGAGAGTAGTTAGAGAGTAGAGCGCCAGCTCTCTTTAGACTTATAAACCTCTTTCGCTTCGTCCACATTCATCTCTCTTCATACATTCTTGCCGGTTGTGTTGAAAGTATAATTATTCTTAAAAATCATTGAGTAAATATTAATCAATACTCTCTTGGAATTAAATTTAATAAAAAACTTAACTCGTATTACAATTACAGAAGTTTTAGTTTCTCTTCACAGTTTTGTAGGCATAAGTAAAATACCAAGTGACAAAATTGCTAGCGGTCACGGTAGCCTGTCTATGAAACTTCAGGAATTGCTTCTCAATTGACTACATCCTACTCTAACTCGCCTCTTTTATATCAGGTGCTAAGATACCAACCGGAATGTCTCTATGATTTCATAGCAGACTATCTATCTGTACTCCTGGTGACGCGGGAGAATTTGACAGTGGCTTCTAGGTTGTGCAAAGACCTGACCTGTCAGGACTATGCTCCGAGGCTGAAGGATGAATTGATGCACATAGGGTTGGAAGACAGCGAAGCCGTCGTGGCTCAAGACCTTATAATGGAGTATTTTGAAGGAGACACAGGTTAGTTTTTTATCGTGATAAGAAATAATAATATAATAATATGTATTTATTCAAGTATAGCCACTTGAATAACTCTCTCATTTTGTTAGTAATACTTAATTCTATGTTAGTAAAAACTATATAATCATAATGTAAGTACGATTCACCGCTGTACTATCCCATGTGAAATAGCACAGCTGTGATTCACGTACAGACAATCCAGCCTGATGGCTATCATGTTCAGGATGCTGTTGGATAGGTAATAGGTAATCGATCTAGCTTACACTTGTCTGAAAGAGTGGTGGATGCGACGCTTAAGGGTCGTTCAATCCCCGCTAATAACTGGTGATGATCGGTCTCAAATGTTCTTTGGTATGGATTAGAGTTGAGAAAACTAAAAAATTATATCTTTTTATCATCATCATAGTCCCTAACGGGGTAGGCAGAGAGTATAGAGCGCCAGTTCTCCCTAGACTTACACACCTCTTTCGCTTCGTCCACACTCTTCATACATGCTCGTCGGTTTCGAGTACTGTTGACGTTCCCGTCTTTGAGACGCTTTGCTTGCAGTGCCAACCCTTTCATCTAATTAATAAATTCACTTTTAGTACCAAAAAATGAAGCCAACCTTTTGATGATGTTAATGAGCAGGATTGATGTCGACGAGGTCATGTTGGCTCAAATACAATTGGCCATACGGAAAGCTTATCTCGGACACCGGATTACTCGAATGTCATATGAGGTACAAAATTCTCATCACCATATATCATCATCATTCATCTAAGAGTTGGGCTCTTATCGGCGTCTCTGATGCAATTCCTTCCATTTTTTTCTGTCCAGCGCAATCTCTTTGTACAAGTCATGTGAGACACTTCCTTTGATCTGATTCATGTACCAATCTGGATCTTCCTATTCCCATCTACCTTTACCTCTAAGATATTCTTAAAGAAGCTGTCTTTTTTGTGTTCTATCATCTTTCCTCTTCTATTTTCTTTGGCAGTGCTCTAAATTCTTCGACTCTTTCGAGTACGTTTTCTTTTGTTATCCATTCCGTCCAGCTGATTTTCTCCATCCTTCTCCAGCTCTACATCTCAAATATGTACCTGTTATAAACAATAATAATATTATAGACATCTCGCTCAATATCACTTAAGTCACACTGAGCCTTAACCATCTAAAATATTACCTTGCCTTAACTGTACTACTTGTTAATAAATTGATATGATTATAATAATATATCCTCACGCCTTCCCACAAGGGTCCCCGAAGGGGTAGGCAGAGGTGTATAGGTAATAAATACCCAGACACCCACTTTCCGCCAGAGGTATATTTGGTGCCAACGTGACAGATGGCGAGTCCATCGCCGTTACTCAAGCACGACTATACATACGCCTTTGAATTTCTTCTCAGACGTATGCAGGTTTCCTCTCGATGTTTTCCTTCACCGTAAAGCTCGTGGTGTGACTAATCACTGTACTTAAGTTCAGAAAAACTCATTGGTACAGTCGGGATTCGAACTTGCGATCTTTGTGTCGCAGGCAACTGCTCGAACCACTCGGCCACCACGGCTCTTTTTAACGAATAATACTAATATTAATAATATTAATATATTAATAATAATACTAATATTTATAAATAATAATAATTAATAATATTAATAATAATATTAATAATAATACTAATATTAAATTATTTATTTCAACCATCAGGGGGCTTAGTAGATTATGTTTTTTGTTTTTTAACTTAGCCTTCAATATGAAAGTTTGTGAGGACGTTGCAGAAAAAAATACCAAGAATAAAATCAATTTGAAACCGCGAGGAATAGCTTAGCACTCTATGCAAAAGACTTGAATAGGAGATTTTCTTATATGTAATTTCAGAGTTCGTCGGAAAGTGGCAAGGACGAAGTGGAATGTGCAGCCAAGCACACATTGGCGATTTATAGAAACACCACACCCAGTCAGGAAGACTGTAGTCAAATGTCGCGGAAAATACAGGTCAATTATATCTCCTCGCCTTCCTATAGGGGTCTCCATAGGGGACTCCACAGGTGTAGCAAGACCATCTCTTTAAAGAAAAAATATTTAGGTGCCAACGTGACATAACAAGTCCAGCGCCGTTACTCAAGCACGACTATATACGCCTTTGAAATGCTTCTCAGACGTGTGCAGTCTTCCTCTCGTTGCTTTCCTTTAAGGTAAAGCTCGTGCTATGACTAATCACTGTACTTAAGTTCAGAACAACTCATTGCATGAATCTTTTTGTCGCAGGCAACTACTCGAACCACTCGGCCATCACAGCTTGAACATACTTTTAATGTGTTTTTCAAACGTATGCGGATGTTTTCTTCACCGTATGCTATTATAGTTATATTAACACTAGCTTATGCCCGCGGCTTCGCCCGCGTGGAGTTCGAAAAAGTAGCTTTGGAGATTTTCTTGCCAGAATCGGTTCAGCCGCTATGCCGTGAAAGAGTATCATACATTATAATATAAGAACTTTGAATTTTTGAAAAAAATAAATAGCCTATGTCCTATTCGTTGGTATAAGCTATCACGATTTCAACTTTCAGCCAAATCGGTTCAGCCGTTTGGCCGTGAAAGAACCACTTTCACATTTATATTAATTTTTTATTTTATTTATTTATTTATTAAAATATACAGAGTTAATAATGTTTTGGTTTTTAGTGTTTTAGTCTGGTCTAGGTCTGAGTATAATATTAGTTAGAAGTAAGATGCGTAAAGATTGAAAAAAAACCATTGATACAATCGTATAAGCCTGCAATTTGATTTCAAAGCGACTACTCAAAACTCTCGACTATCACAGCTCCTCATAACAACTTATCATCCATAAGTTGCTCACAATATTTTCTTGAAATTTCAATCATCGTTTTATTAATATTCCTGACGAAATAATGATAAGTAAATCGTTCCAAGCACACGAATACACGTTTAATGGTTGCGTTATACTTTTGTATTGCCCAAGGCTGCCTACCGCGGCTATGGTGTAACGAGGAAGACGATGGCGACATCGAAGGAGACTCCATCAGGCTCTAAGTCTACTCGAAGGAACATAACTTTCCATGAGTCGGTAAGTGTGTTATAAATTACAAATCTTCACATTATTAACAGACAAGGGTAGACAGGGGTATGGTAGTACCCACATATCCTCTTTTCTCTAGGGATATGTTCTAGGTACCAACGTGACAGATGGCGAGTCCATTGCCGTATATATTTACGTCGTTGAATATCATCTCAAGTGTATGCATGCATATCGTCACGTCATCGTATTCCTTCCAGTTCTTTCTAGACCAGACTTCCATTCACTGGTATTTGTAATAGTTCCGTTGATGTTATTTTGGTATTTGAAACATGGTCTTCCTATACTTGTTCTACTCGTCACATTCGATGGAAAATATTTTGCAGTTGGCCTTTGTTTTTTAGAAATAAGATATTTCAAATGCTAATAATATTAGGATTTCGATGAAAATAATCATGGCTCTCTTATTGCAGGTAAACGCAACAACGTGGGAGCACCACCATAGTAAGAATAGTAAAATTTATGTATTTATATTTTATTTTATTAAATATACATAAAATTAACATTAAAATAGTAAGCCTTGCCTTACTATTTTTATTTATTACACATAACAGTTTCCCCGCGATTTCACCCGGGTAAAGATTTATTATTTATACTTATATGATAAAACAAACATATGCAGGTTTCCTCTAAATGTTTCCTTCACCGTAAAACTTGTGGTGTGACTAAACACTGTACTTAAGTTTTGAAAGACTAGTAAAGTCGGGATTCGAACTTGCATCTTTGTGTTGCAGGCAACTACTCGAGCCCTTCTGCCACCATGGCTGTGCTTTCTAGCTTCAGCTTCGTAACATAATGAAATATTTGACTTTTAGGTATCATCTCGGCATCCTCTGTATCGTTAGCAGGATCATTGGTGCACCTTCCGAAGCACGTGCCCTACTCTGCGCACGAGTATGACACTCTCTCGGAATTAGAGGAGCTACCGGAGAGGGAACATTGCAACTATGATTACACTGCGTATGTTACCAAGGAATATGAAAGAAAAGCAAACGAAAACAATTACAATGTACAAGAGATTGAAGAGGACCTAGCTCGCCCAATGAGCGCTTCTAGCAAAGACAGTGACTCTATTGTGAGTGAGCACTTGCCTGTGGATGTTGTTTTGGGTGTAGCAAATGTCGTTGACCTTCCAGATCATGACGTCGTCGATTCTGATTACGAACTTGATACCAACATATTGGAATAAAAATGAGCACGACCTGGTTGTAATCTTTGGCGCTTATGTTATCGACTTTTGAATATAATTTTGCTTTTAAGGTTTGATCTAATATGTTCAGAATTCAATCAATTCCCAAAATCCTCACCTCAAGCACATACACATACAAACTCATGTTGAATATAATTATGTCAAAAGCGCATTATATTTTTTTTACATTTATATTAAAATTTATTTATTAAAGAGCCGTGGTGGCCGAGTGGTTCGAGCAGTTGCCTGCGACACAAAGATCGCAAGTTCGAATCCCGACGGTACCAATGAGTTTTTCTGAATTTAAGTACAGTGATTAGTCACACCACGAGCTTTACGGTGAAGGAAAACATCGTGAGGAAACCTGCATACGTCTGGGAAGAAATTCAAAGGCGTATGTATAGTCGTGCTTGAGTAACGGCGATGGACTCGCCATCTGTCACGTTGGCACTTAATATACCTCTGGCGGAAAGTGGGTGTGTGGGTATTACCCATACACCTCTGCCTACCCCTTCGGGGACCCTTGTGGGATGGCGTGAGGATATTTATTATTATTTATTTTATTTTATTGTTTTGAACTATTTATTATTTATATATATATATATATATATTTATATCCCTTTCTGGGGATGAGTGTGAATGTCTGCGACACAGTTTTATATTACTGCAGTTATTACAGCACATCGAAGTAAGGCATGATGAATAAATAATGCTGTTTGGTTTTGAATATCTTTATTATATCTTTTTATGTATTGCATAATCCTAAAAAATATAGGAAGAAGTTTAATAATATACATATGTATACAGTAGTGTACTTAGTATTTTTGGTCGATAATATATTTTATTAAATTTAATACATAGCCTATAATATTATTTAGATCTAAACTTAAATCTAAAACGTGTGGGATAAAACAGTGCACTTTCAATAAAATAATATTTTTATTCTTAAATGCTTTTTTCATTTATACATAAAATAACTCAGTGGTATAACTGCACAGCTAAAGATTAACCAAGTAACTAAACACTAACAACATTAAAACAATTTAAAACTACACTGAGATTTAGGATAATATATTTAACTATTTAACCACTAAGATTTTAGTATTTCCAGAAGGATGCTCACGGTGTATTTATATCCGGAAAATATTTATTTTGTGTGCCGTAATTATGTCGCCGTATCGACGATCGTAATTCCAAGGAATCTCAAATCTTATCAATCGTTTCTAAGGGTTTTTTTTTATACAAAGCCATTAATTGAGACCAACTAATAATTTATAATGTCTTTTTTTTATTGGAACATAGCACTCAATTTTATTTCGTCATGTGTCCCCTTTTTAATCTAATTTTAAAACTATATTAATAGAAATCACAGCAGATCTCAAAATAAGCCTATACTGCTATGGAAATTGTTATTATGCTTAATCCATTCCAATTTTAATAGGAAGGCTTGTTGTATTACAATTTTAACACGAAATAATAGTAGACTAGTGTAGTGGTCCTCTAAAAATAAATAAAAATAAAATTGTTCGTAAATTATCGTTTAAAAATAGAACATCTTATTTACAATATTTACTTCTAAAATAAAAATAAAATTATGCCAAAGTCAACAATTTATGATGCCAACATAAAATAAAACCTATAAATTATTATGCGCAAGGAATAAACTCGAAAGTATTTTTTTTGAGCGATCAATCTTGAGATCTTGTATGTATATTTATCCTTTGGTAATTTTCAAATAGTATTTTTTATGTTTCTAAAGCACACGTCTTTTCCAATTGAATAACTAAAATGGAGAAATCCGAATCACTATTGATTGATTATTTATATTATAATATTTTTATATTTTTTATAACAATAACTAAAATATACTGTAACAAATCATGTTTGTATTTCGACTGTGGCCACTGGCCTGTGTCTTTGTTAGTACAGCTGAGGTCACAAATATTCTCAATTTTAAACTTAGCTACAATAATATTGATATTCCAATTTAAATTACCAGTATATTGACAGATATTTTTTTAATGTGCAAGAATAATTATCGGCCATAGTTAAAAATTATATTTATAATTTATATTTCGAACTCTTTTCCAATTCGAACTGTGTAAGCTGATTTTAAGAGGTGATAAGTACGTGACCTCTAGCGGGTCTATGTTATAAATACGCAATGTAAATTGTCACACTAAAGATCAGTATTTAAACACCAATTCTATTGTGAATAATTACTAAAGTTGAATTGTGCTTGCCATAATGTCATGGTATTTGAGAGCGAACAATATTTCAAGAGTACTTTGTCTAAGCAACTTCAGATCGTGTCCACGCCGCCGCCCATCATCTTATGACCGTACTCGCTAAGCACCTGTAACAAAATGGTACATGATAAGGGGATGACAATAGCCTATTGCGAAGCTAAAGATCGCGGGTTCGATTGCCATTGAGGGAAGAAATTCGTAGGATATTCTACTTTATCTATTGTACCCAAAATATATCTCTAGCGGAAAGTGGGTGTGTGGGTACCACTTATACACCTCTGCCTACCCCTTTGGGGACCCGTGCGGGAAGGCGTGAGGATATATTATTATATATATTTATTATACGTTACACTATAACGTTATACTATAACAATATTGATGTATCGTTGCCATTATACAAAAAAAATATATTAAAATATTTGTTGAATTGTCTCTATCAAGTCTTAATGTAGCATGAATTTTTAACCGGTGAGTGTTTGGGAGTGAAATTAGTGAATGTAGATGGAGCAAATGAGACCTAAGACTTCTCTCTCTGCCTCAAAGACCAGGCTTGATAATCAACAGCTCCACAAATTAATACCTACTGCATACATTGCAAAGATTTCAAAGCTTGATCATAATTAAATTGATCCAACATATATAATTTGAAATTTCTTACTATACCACAAAAGTGGCAATGCGGTCCACCTGATGGTAAGCGGTTCCCCTGCAGGAATTCTTTCACACCCTTCTTAACTCCATGCTTCTCAACACCCTTGATGGGGCAGCTCCATACTCAACAAAGTCCTTACGTTACAAGGCTGTATCAATGTCCCGTAATGACAAGCTATTTACTTTTAAATGTTGAGCGCCTGTTGTTAGATTTATAGCTTATACGTCGCGTTAAAGCTGTGTGCTGTGTTGTCTTAGTTATAAGGAAGTTATAAGGAAGGAAGACCAGTAGGGTAACGATACCCAATCACTATTACTACAGAAGCATGTCGTCTGCCTCATGGTAATCGGTTACCTACCTATCGACGCTTGCTTTGCTAAGCATGGTCGCCTATTGGATAAGTTCTATTCATAATTTGAATACTTGAATTGATCTGTAATAATTTACATAACTTTTCTCTTTTAATAAAACACCCGTTCTCTTTACTCTTACAGACCTACTTTGCTGCAGTCATATTCATCGGTCGCACATCTGTTCTATTTAGACCTAAAGACCTTTTTCGCTTCATCGACATTCATCGCTCTCACACCTGTTATCTTAAGACTTATACCTCTTTCCCTCCATCCTCATTCGTAGGTATATTCTGGCGAACTTAGTTTTTTCTTCTTATTGTCTCTCGTAGCGTGAGTTCCGGGAGCTTTTGCTACCCGGCAATTTATAAATACATAAACACCTCGGGACAATTCCACACAAATTGACCAAGTCCCAAATTAAGCAAAGCTTGTGTTTTGGTAACTAGACAACGAAATATTTACTTATATACATAAATGTTGGGACATCCAAGACTAAGGTATAAATACTCGTGTTCATCACACAAATGTCTGCCCTCAGCGGGATTCGAACCCGCGACCTCAAATTTTGCAGGAGCTCTACCCACTAGACCAGACGGCCTCCAGACGGCCTCCAGGCAGGCCCTGTATTGTGGTTGGAGTGGTCTGTGTTACCTTGTATAGGAAGATGTAGTGATGCCTGTTGGCGAGCGCGTGCGGCCGCTGGCGGCGCAGCTCGCGCACGACGCGCGGCACGTCGGCCGCCCCTGAGCCCAGCGCGCGCGCGCTCACGTCCAGCGCCACCAGCGCCGCCGCCCGCCCAGCGCCAGACGCGCACGTCACCACGCACGGACGGATACCTGCGCGCATTTGTTGGATTTAGAACCGTTATGGCTGTTTAAGTAGTCATTTCTTTTTTTTTTATTGTCTCTCGTAGCGTGAGTTCCGGGAACTTTTGCTTGGCGCGGGCCGGCGTTTGCGGCGGGGGTCGGGGGGGAACATTACGGCTTATTCGCGTCGAGCCTCGCCGGCGAGGACGGAACAGTGGTCGGTTTTGTGTAGTGTTGGTATGTTTTTTGTCGGGCGTCCTGGAGGACCGTTGTGTTGTCATCCGGTTCGATGACGGCGTGTCTTGGACGACTTATCTTCGAGATAAGGGAAGGAGTGTATCGGGCGGCCGATACGACGAGGGGGTTGGGGTGATTTACAGCAGAATCGAAATGACGTTTGGACAGCTTTTTCAAAAACTGTTTTATGGTGGGGACTTTGAGGTCAACGTGGAGTTGACTATTACGCATGTGTTTAATTAGTCAGCAAAATAAAGATGCAGGTTCGAATTCCGGTCTGAGCTTACAGTCTGATCTGAATCACCATTTGTCACGATGCCGTGTTAGTGTGTATATCTTAGGAGATAAGATGGTTTGTTGTCAACCCTAATATAAAGTGTGTTTAATATTTCAAATAAGATAAATTATCGTTAATAAAAATATATAAGCGTGCTAGCTACAGATGTTTTTTCTTTAATAAAAGGACAAATAATATCAACTGATACAGCGTCAGTCCGCCATTGTCGCCACGTATCATTAAAAAGAAACTCATTATATTCCCGTACCGTCGACCTCGGAAGCTGCCTTCATCCTGCCCAAGGTGCCGTTGGCTCCCCTCCGCATCTGCTCCTCAGCCTGCGCGGGGGAGTACACGTTCACACCATTCCCAGAGCCGCTCTCCTCGCGAAGCTTCGACAGGTTGTTGAACGAAGATCGACTCTGGTCGCCGTAAATTACTTCTACGCCTACACGGGAGAGATCAAAGATAAATGCTAATAATAATAATAAATGTAAGAGCCGTAGTGACCGGTACTAGTGGTTCGAGTAGTAGCCTCGATCACAAAGTTCGCAAGTTCGAATCCCGACTGTACCAAAGAGTTTTTTTTAACTTAAGTACAGTGTAGACACACCACGAGCTTTACGGTGAAGGAAAACATCGAGAGGAAACCTGCATACGCCTGAGAAGAATTTCAAAGGCGTATGTGTAATCGTGCTTGAGTAACGACGATGGACTCGCCATCTGTCACGTTGGCACCTAAAATATATCTCTGGCAGAAAGTGGGTGTGTGGGTACAATCTATATACACCTCTGCCTACCCCTTCGGGGACCCTTGTAGGAAGGCGTGAGGAAATATCATATTATTTATATCATGATTCGCTGATCGCATGTTACAGAAGTAAAAAAAAACTTAGACATGTCTTGTTAAAGTTTGTGTGTTTGGAGAATGTTTACTAATTCCTCTTTTGCGCAATAACTTATAAATGGAATTGGACGGATTGAAATTTGACATAGACATTATTAGATAGAATGTGTAATAATTCCAGATTAAGTACTAAATTGAAGAAAAAATCTAGAAAATAATACATACATACATATATATCATCACGCCGAGTCCCTAACGGGGTAGGCAGAGAGTATAGAGCGCCAGTTCTCTCTAGACTTACATACCTCTTCCGCTTCGTCCACATTCACGTAGAAAATAATATCTACCAATTCAATCAAAAATTACACGAGTAAAACCATTGGGCGCATATATATCTTACCATCTTCATCGTATTCTTTGGCAGTCTGCGCTATCTTCATATAACTTCTCATCTCGGAGAGGAAGTCAATGACGGAGTCGTAGTCCTCAGGCACGCCCTTGGCCGGCCAGAAGTACCAGAGGTGGGTGACCTCCCGCCACGTGCGAGTGCCCAAGTTGATCAGTTGGACGCTGGACACGGCGTACTTGTCGCGCTGTTCACGCTTCTTCAGGATGATCTTGAAGTCGCCGAATATACGCTTGTTGTCTGTTATCTCCGAGGGAGGGAGGTACTCGTAGCATTTTTCCTGAAAATTTTAAGTTGAGTCATTATATCCTCACGCCTTCGCTCAGGGGTCCCGAAGGGGTGGGCAAAGGTGTAGTTTAGGTGCCCACGCGACATGTGGCTCCATCGCGGTTACTCAAGCACGACTATACGCACGCCTTTTAATTTCTTATCAAACGTAAACAGGTTTCCTCTCGAAATTTTCCTTCATCGTTAACTTGTGGTGTGACTATACACTGTACTTAAGTTCAGAATACTCGGGAATAGTCGGGATTCCAATTGGCAATTTTTGTGTTGCAGGCAACTGTTCTAACCACTCGGCCCCCATGGCTAGAATGTTAGTAATTAATATAATATCTTTACGCCTCTCCAACAAGGGTTAAGCTTCTGAACTACAGATCCGATTTGAAAAAATATTTTGCATGAGATATTCTGTCGCTTGTGTAAGACAAGAACTCTTTAGAGAAGCAACTGGAGCGGACGAAACCGTGCGCATATATGATATCATGGTTTCCTTATCCTTCTGCCCAGGTCAAGCAAACTAACTCACCACTCCGTTCTCCATGTACTCCGTAAGCATGACGACGAGGCGGCTATTCTGTTCCCAGATCATGCGCCAAAAGTCCACAACCGTATTGGACAGCGGAGCCTGGCATGCTATGTAGTAGTTGCGAATATTGCCTGGACCCTGAAAAAGGTAAAAGAAACATGAACATTTTTGACGCCGCCTGCTCATAGTCAGTGATCCTGGCAATTTAGTCGCGGGTTCCATTCCCGCTGATGGCAGATGTCTGTGTGATGAACAAGAGTATGTGCTACTTAGTCTTGGATGTCCTATGCATATATGTACATATATTTATATATCAAGCTATATAAGTATTGTAGATAAAGCAAAAGTGTGTATAAGAAGAGGCAGAGGAAGGCCACGTTCCTAGATCCTAGACCTAGATCAAATCGATCGGACGCTCTAGGACGGGAACGTCAAGAGTACTCGAAACCGACGAGCATGTATGAAGACACTGATGAATATGGACGAAGCGAAAGAGGTACGTGAGTCTAAAGAGAACTGGCGCTCTATACTCTTCGCTTACCCCGTTAGGGACCTGGCGTGATAATATGTATGTGAGTATCTATATAAGTATGTATATAGTTTCCCAATTCCCATAGTACAAGAGTTTAAAAGATATAGGGTATAGCGGGTTTCCCGTTCGAATTCGGAGCTGCCCCACTGGGGCAGAACTCCACCTTATAGAAGTCCGTAGCCAAATAACACAATTTATTGTGTTGTGTTCCTACGCGGTGAATAAGGTTTCCAGTAATGAGCTCCTTAGGGAGGATTGTTATATTGTGTTGGCAGCAGAGGGATTAGTCCCATTATGCTGCCAACACAATATAAGCAAGTGCAAGCGCAAGTGATACTTCGGTATTGTAAGCGTAAATCGGCTGCGGTGACTGTTTTTCATCAGGTGGGCCGTATGCTAGTTTGCCACTCTTGTTGTACAAAAAACAAGGTTTGCTTAGTTATGCCCGTGGGAGAAGGCGTGATGATAAATAAAAATTAAAAACAATATCTAGATGTATTTAGAAGAACTCACCGTTATAAAATTTGCATTAATATACTCAGTAGTGGGGTCGTTTCCTATCCTCTTGAGCGGGACCCTGGTCTCCGGCAGCGGCAGGACGTTGGAGTACCTGTTCTTGTCCTCGCACCCTGGTGGGACCTCATCAGGCCTCACGGTTACCGAAGGAATCTCGGCAAACTCTGCCGTTATCGACTCTATGTCCAGCGCGAAGTTCGCCAGTGCTGCGTATTGCATCGGGTGTGAAGTTACCTGAGGATGACGAAGGCATACTATATAAAATCTTAAGCTTGTTGCATGTTACGAACTTAATTCATGTTTTTCATCATACACGCCAGTGTTTAATTGCCAGTTTGTATTGCTGCTTTCAAGCGCCTTATTCTTAAAGATGAAGGAACCAAACAAAAGGAAAAAATAAATTAAATGGCGACTGAAATTTTAAATAATAATAAATAATAAAAGAAGCCGTGGTGGCCGAGTGGTTCGAGCAGTTGCCTTATTTTTATACCACATGGATGGTACACAAGCATGCGGACCGCCTGATGGTAAGATGTTACCGCCGCCTATGGACGCTTGCAACACATCATGCATCATGGTATCACTCGCGCGTTGCCGACCCTGCGGAAATCTTTTCACACCCTTCTTGAAGAACTCCATGCTGCACTCTCCAGGGAAAACCTCAACGGAGAGCTCATTCCACAGCCTGAGCGTTCGCGGAAGGAAACTCCTTTGGAACCGCGCAGTGCGAGACCTTTTTGGTTACAAGGAACTTGCAACATAAAGATTGCAAGTTCGAATCCCGACTGTACCAAGTTTTTCTGAACTAAACTTATTAGTCATACCACGAGCTTTACAGTAGAGGAAAACATCGTGAGGAAGCCTGCATATATATGCAGGCTTCATGCATGCATATATTTGAGAAGAATATCAAAGGCGTTCGTGTAGTCGTGCTTGACTAGCGGCGATGGACTTGCCATCTGTCACGTTGGCACCTAAAATATATCTCTTATACCACGCCACTACGGCATACATTTTAAGTAGCCGGCTATAAATACCAAGTGTGTATATCCGTTCTCACCTCATCATCGTAAGCCGGGTTGCCGAAGCTCCTCTTGCTTGCTCTCAGCCGATGGTTTCCCTTCCTGTGTCCCACGCTCACGCTGTCCAGACTGTACGCATCCAGAGAGACAGGAGTACATCGCTGCGCGTAAATGCCTCGCCGCCCCCGCCGACGCACCACGAGCTGTAATGTAATTGATATTTATCTTCAGGTCAAATTGACAGCATAGATGAGTGGTTATCTCCGTCTGATAGTAAGTGGTCTTATGAACCGGCTTCGAACGCTTGTAACACTTAGGGTAAAACTCGTGCGTTGCCGACTCTGTAAGAATATTTTCAGAACACCTATTATACCTTGTAGACGGTCGTCTGGTCTAGTTAGAGCTCCTGACTGCAAAACTTGAGGTCGCGGGTTCGATTCCCGCTTTCGTTCGATACAACTTTGAATTGCTTCTCAGATATATGCAGGTTTTCTCTCGATCTTCACCGCCAAGCTAGTGATGTAACTAATCACTGTACATAAGTTTAGAAAAACTCATTGGTACAGTCGGGATTTGAACTTGCGATCTTTGTGTCGCAGGCAACTATTCGAACCACTCGGCCACCACGGCTCTAGTTAAAAGAAAACTATCAAATGTTTGTTTTTTTTTTCTTAATACTAAAAATCTGGATACCAATTGCCCTCGGCTCTACAAGCCGTCAAAATTCTGCGAACACAATAACTCAGCCATGGTCTCAGTGTATCGGCGGTTAAGTCCGTTAAGCACATAACTTAGTAACGTATCGCTTAATCAGCATACCACCAAGTGGGCTTATCTTAACGCGCCGTCATCGTGTTTCGTCGCAGACAAGTGGTCATTCATTATTCTACACTAACATGCTCCCGCGGTTGACCCTCGTAAAATTCTTATTAATCTCTAGATATTTTTTCTGTCGATCATCAGGCGTTCAATTCTCTCTGCCTACCCCGTTGGAGACTGGCCGTGATGTATGAATTTTTTTTCTGGACATATATATTTGGAATAAAACATGCTGTGTGATAATCTATCTCTGTTCCGAATTTCAGTCAACTTCATTTTTGCGAGAAAGAGGAGCTATCTTCCTCACAAACTTTCGCATTTATAATATTAGTAAGATAGTGTAGGTACATATCTTTATATATATAATTATTCTGTGAGTGTGTATGTCACTGAACTCCTCTCAAAAGACTGGACCGATTTTGATGAAATTTTTTGTGTGTGTTCAAGGGGATCTGGGAATGGTTTCGATTCACAATTGGACCCGATAGGTGGCGCCACCATCTTTTTTTTTCCACCCGAGCGAAGCTGGGCGGGACAACTAGTGTATATATACGAGTATAAATCTATATTTCTCACAGTTTCCCATAAAGGTCCCCGAAAGGGTAGCCAGAGGTGTATAGTACTACCTATACACCTCACACACCCGCCGAAAATATATTTTAGGTGCGTGACAGATGGCGAGTCCATCGCCGTTACTCAATCACGACTATACATACGCCTTTGAATTTCTTCTCAGACGTATGCAAGGTTTCCTCACAATGTTTTCCTTAACCGTAAAGCTCGTGGTGTGACTAATCACTGTACTTAAGTTCAGAAAAAGTCATCGGTACAGTCGGGATTATGGTATAATATAATATATTGTATGCAATATGAATGTATGGATATTGTGATGTAACCGCTTTAGCCACTTTAAGAGGCTTTCAGAGCTAAGACCCAAAACCTCTTTTTAAACTTAAAGCAATGTTTCCAACTCCATGCGACGGAAATACTTAGAAACGAAACGCAATAATCGCCACTCGAGAGGTACGTAAGTAAGTGACGTTTGAAATAAGGACCCGTCGCAGTCCACTTCAAACTAATTTACGATATGCCCTAGGTACTGTGGGTGCGGTCCCGTTCCCTCACGACACGAGAGCCAATGACGTCTCATGCCACTAAAGTAATAATAATAATAAGTTTCATTTATTATCTGTCAGAAAACATCTTAGCAACTAGGAAGTTACACGATTGTATGGTACACAGCTGTATGTCTCTAAAATGGCTAACAAGCACGCAGCCAGCCGGACGGTAAGCGGTTACCGCCGCCTATGGACGGTTGCAACACCAGCTCGCTCGTGTGTTGCCGACGAGAAAGTACTAATTGAAGTATTTAATAAGAAACTGCTCACGTCTGAGTAGCAATTCAAAGACGAATGGTATAGTCGTGATGGAGTAACGGAGATGGACTCGCCTTGTCACGTTGGAACCTAATATATATATATCTGTCGGAAAGTGGGTGTGTGGGTACTACCTATACACCTCTGCCTACCTTCGGGGACCCTTGTGGGAAGGCGTAGGTAGGATAGCAAAGGGCCTGTGTTAATATCGAGGCCGGTATGTCGCGCTACTAGTGTACAATGGAACCGAGACCCTGAGGTCCGTCATCAGCGACTTTTGTTTATAATTTGAATTGTAAAAACATCCTCTACGCGACGATACGGGTACACCTACACTTTACTAGGAACGCTGAATTTGTGGTACAGCCGGGAGAAAGTGCATGCCTTCAAGAATAGGCTTAATAAATGGAATAACGCACAATATTGAAACTTAAAGAAGCAGTAGTACATACATATCATCATGCCGAATCCCTTACGGGGTAGGCAGAGAACGGCGTCAGTTCTCTGTAGTACCTAGCCGTAGTATTTGATATTCTCCTGTGAAATAAAGATCGCTGATTTGACCCCCGGTTCCAATGAGATTCTGAACTAAAGTCAGTGATTTACACTTATGAGGGATACCGACAAGATGTAAAGTCGTATTTGAAAAATGGCGTCTCGTTGGCACCTAATATCCTTATCCTAGCCCATCGGAGATCCATGTGGGTACGCAGATTCGAATGCGGTTAAATATGTATTTAGTTTATAATCAATGCTGATCGTTGGGATAAATTCACCACGGAATGGTGACCTGCAACAACTAGGCGAGGTAGACCATGAAGGAGATGGCGACAAGTCCTGCACAACACATCTGTGGACTGGCCAATTGCCATTGGACATTATCATGCCTTTGCCCGGCAGTGGGATGTACCAGACTTCAAAATATTATATACTAGTGATTTATGAAGAACGTTGACTGTGATCGACCACAACGAATTGGAGTTCGATTTTTAAGCCAGTACCTTCAAACACTAAGTATTTATTAGAATAGCAGGTCAGGTTGACCATGCGATGTGCCGAGTTCGTACATATGAAAATTAATTAGCGTGCCTGTTAATGTTGTACGCACTTTCTTGCGCCGTGCGCAGGAGTTGGCCAGCAATTCGCAGTCCCGTGCGCGGAATGTATGTGGCCGTGTCGCTCGAGTCACACACTCTTGTGACGTATGTGGTGGAGGTAGCCTGCTAGGCGCGCTTAACCTCATATTTTTTAAATTCTTATTTGAATAATTTATTCGAAAATAGAATATAGTTTCATTCGAAATTAAATATAAGTTATTAGAAATAGGAATAAAATTTATATGAAAATAGAATAGCGTAACTATTAGCTGGAGCATTCCACTGCTAGGCATAGGCCTGCCTTGATACCCAGGTGTATTATATATTCTTATTCAGTATTTTGAACTTATTTGTTGTATAAATACTGGCCACTCTCAGCTGAGTTTTTATGTAAGAATAGAGAATTATATAATTCAGTGAATGAACAGCAAATACACGTGCATAGACCACAACTCGGGTAAGTGATTTTGTTTTTTTTTTATATTTGACTTTATTGATTTTTTTATACTCACCACTATGATAGCGGTCATCGTAACGCTCGCGGGGTGCTGTCTCTAGGTTTTTTTTATCATAGACAACGATATATTCGCGTAACTACTTATATTATCTTTAATTAACCAATCTTTAATGAGAACAGGTATAGTACCTCTTTCAGTTCCATTTATCGCGTGTTCAAATCCCGCCCGTAACGAAGTTTTGTTTTAATTAACATGGAAATGAAGATTGTACTATAGAACATACAAATTCATGATATGATTGAGTTCTTGCATAAGTCTCGGATCCATCTGCAGACACATTAAATTCAGGGTTGGCCACTGGAACGGGCTAGGCATCCTCTCGGAAACCTTGTCTGGAACTCATCTACTACGCAGTAGTATTTCAAGTTATCCCTGGGGTCTATTTGAAAGGGTGCCATTATCGCTCCGTAACGTAAATCTGTCGGTAAAATACCTAAAACCAACCAATTCCATATTTTTTAGGCTTTTTCTTAGTTTTTAGGACGATACTATACGACTGTCTATCTTTACATCTGATGAAGCAAGAACATTATTAAGTTGAGATGTCTCCTTTGAAGAATATGCGGCATAACGATTGTTTAATGGAATCTCCAGGTTCGTAATTTTCGTTAAGTAACTGGCATGAACGAGGGTGTGATTTTAATTATGAAACAAGTTATGTTACATGAGTTTGGGCATATAGAAGGGTGGATGACGATACACATTTGCCTAGCTCAAAATTTGATTGACCTATTAAGTTTTGAAGTGACTCGAGAATGAAAATCAAAAAACGTCCAGAAAGGTGCACGGTTCGGGTTGGTTGTTTCCATGAACCGGCAAGAAACTCCATGGTTACTCTTTTCAAATCATTTGGTATATACAATAATAATATTATTATGCTACAGCATTAGTACTTAAGTACGGGGGAACAGCGTAGGCCTGACAACAGGTCGTTGCTTACTTTACAAGAAAAAGCAAAAAAGAAACGGAAAAAAAACCGAACTAAAAAATAGAAAATAAATTTCGATAATATCTTAAAAAGCGTGGGGTGCATGGTGTCAATAGTTATAAATATTTTATTGACAGATATTAGTAGAGTGAATATCATTTCGGTAATATCTTAAAAAGCACCCCACGCTTTTTAAGTTATTATCGAAATTTATTTTCTATTTTTTAGTTCGGTTTTCTATAAAAAGCGTGTTTTTTAGTTTTTTTTAACTATTATTTATTTTCTACTTTTTAGTTATTAGTGTATTGTCATCGGTCCTCGATAAGTCTACAAAGTTTGAACGAAATCTGGCCGTTTAAAGTGGGTCAAAATCGAGCTCAAGGAAGTCGGTTACATACATACATACATACATACATAAATACATACATAAATACATACATACATACAGGTGAAGCTAATATAAAGCGTGTAAAAAAAGAAAGAATTGGCCCACCACTCTCTCTGCCTACCCCATGATGGTCTCGGCGTGATATGTATGTAGGTATTAGCATCTTATTTCGCCCTTACGTCTACATAATCACCATTTATTTGCAATTTGGCGAGACTATTCTCTTAAGTCTTATATTTCATACAGAGGTGTAACAACACATTTTGCAGGACAAATATTTAAGTGCCAACATGGCAGATGACGAGTTCGTCGCCGTGAATATCATCTTCATCATCCGGTCAGTGGTCCACTGCTGGGGGTATATGATGACTATACATACGCCTTAGAATTGCTTCTCAGACGTATGAAGGTAGCCTCTCGATGTTTTCCTTCACCGTATAGCTCGTGGTGTGATTAATATAACAATAATAATATATCCTCACGCCTTCCCACAAGGGTCCCCGAAGGGGTAGGCAGACGTGTATAGGTAATACCTACACACCCACTTTCCGCCAGAGATATATTAGGTGCTAACGTGACAGATGGCGAGTCCATCGCCGTTACTCAAGCACGACTATACATACGCCTTTGAATTTCTTCTCAGTTGTATGCAGGTTTCCTCTCGATGTTTTCCTTCACCGTAAAGCTCGTGGTGTGACTATTCACTGTACTTAAGTTCAGAAAAACTCATTGGTACAGTCAGGATTCGAACTTGCGACCTTTGCGTCGCAGGCAACTGCTCGAACCACTCGGCCACCACGGCTCTGTGTGATTAATCACTGTACTTATATATATCCTCACGCCTTTCCGCAAGGGACCCCGAAGGGGTAGGCAGAGGTGTATAGGTACTACTGGTACTACTATATAGGTACTACTATTGGTAAACTGCTCTAAGTCTAGAAAAACCGAATTGTAACAGTCGGTGTTTGACCCTACAATTCTCTACTATTATTCATAACTATTATTATTCAATAGTCGTATAATTACTCATATTTTCCTCCAGTTTCCTCACGATGTTTTCCTTCACCGTAAAGCTCGCGGTTACCGATTGCGCAACAACGTTTGCCATTCACAGTAACTGAATACTTTCCTAGAACATCGTTAGCCGTTTAATCCTGTGACCGACATTCTGTACGACCACGTATGTCATTTCTTACAGGCGATAAGCGTATCTGAGTGTCGGATGGCGCGAGTCGCGTTGCACTGCGGAATTTTTATCGTCAGATTCAAACGACCCACGGTGGCGGTGCTACGGTTTAGCGGGAAGGTATGTATTGCTATTATTCCAATTACCTACCAGTTACATAGGAGTATGAGAGAATCATATTAAAGATTGGAAGAAGGGAAACCTGGAAAGCGGTGCCCTAGTTAAGGGTCAGCAACGCGCGAGATAAATAGTGTAACAAGCGTCTTTAGGCGATGGTAACCCTGTACCATCAACCGGGTTGCTTGCCACCTTAGTGGTATAAAAAAATGAGGTGAGGTAGTTTTTAAAAAGGATATTATACTAGCAAACAACCAAATATTTCCTGTTTAAAATATTATTGTGTCCTAGAAATTATAGGTTGAAAAAATCTATACTAATATAATAAAGAGGAAAGATTTGTATGTAAGTATGTTTGTAACGAATTGGACCAAAAAGTACTGGACCGATTTGAAAAATTCTTTCACCATTGGAAATCTACATTCACCCTTAGTGATATAGTCTATAGTTTTTTTTTATAAAAAAATCATAGGTCCACCCGAGCGATTAAATAAACAAAAGAAAGCAACGCCAAAAGCCCACCGAATTAGTCATATCTGAACACACTTCTCAGAATTGTCCAAATCTACGACAAGGGCTGATTCATACAGTGTTGGGCGGATGTTTAGATAAAGTCGCCGCACAATATGAGGACCTAGCGTACTTGGCAATACTTAT
Source organism: Drepana falcataria (assembly GCA_945859725.1). Classification (NCBI taxonomy): domain Eukaryota; kingdom Metazoa; phylum Arthropoda; class Insecta; order Lepidoptera; family Drepanidae; genus Drepana; species Drepana falcataria. Next base: position 1,031,027 of record OX243937.1, read on the forward strand.
CGCACGGCTACGCTCTCAGGACAATGTATACTCGTAATATTTTTATTTATTAACATCTGTGCCACGTGGCTTCACCATTGCCATTTTTTTATACATACAACTATAGAGGCAAACAAACTCACGATACCGAAGTATCACGTGCGCGGTGCTACTCTGAGTTCGGAGGTTATAGTGGGTTGGCAGCATAATGGGATTAATCCCTCTGCTGCCCACACAATATAAAAATGCTCCCCTCTCCCAAAGGAGCTCACTATTGGAAACCTTATTCACACGCAGGAACATAACACAAAAAAAAATTGTTACAGACTTAGTCGGGCAGCTCCAAATTCGAACCGGAAACCTGTTATACCCAAATCTATAATCTTTATGAAAATGTTCATTTACATACTTGTATATGAAGGGCTGAACCAATTTAGACGGAACATCACTGGCAGACATCTGACGGTACAAGGAGTAACTTAAACTCTTACTTTTTTTTTTAACTTTTAAACTCGATGTAAGAACTAGTGAAGACATAGTGACCACTTTGTGTTTTTTTTAAATATCTATTTGTAATGCCTATGTTCACAAAATAAAGATGATTTGATTTGATTTTGATTTGAAAGAAATACCCATGAGATTTATACTATCTGGTCTAACCAGAGCTAGCTAAACATTTCATCACGCCGAAGCTCTCACGGGGTAGACATATAGATTACTCTTTCGCATCATCCACATTCATCAGTCTATTCACACATGCTCTGTTTTCAACACAAGTTTCGAATACTTTTGACGTACTATAAAATAATAATATATAATAATATATCCTCACGCCTTCCACAAGGGTCCCCGAAGGGGTAGGCAGAGGTGTATAGGTAATACCCACACACCCACTTTCCGCCAGAGGTATATTAGGTGCCAACGTGGTAGATGGCGAGTTCATCGCCGTTACACAAGCACAACTATACATTCGCCTTTGAATTTCTTCTCAAACGTATGCAGGTTCCCTCTCGATGTTTCCTTCACCGTAAAGCTCGTGGTGTGACTAATCACTGTATTTGCGATCTTTGTGTCGCAGGCAACTGCTCGAACCACTCTGCCACCACGGCTCTAACACTTTTAATATAATATGTGGTGGCAAACAGTATGGGGCCCGCCTGATGGTAAGCGGTTACCACCAGCTATTGACGTTTATTAGATTTGTTACATATTGTTATGTACATTATTATAACAAAACCTTTAATAACTTTTCAGATCTGCTGTTACCTGTAACGTGCATGTATTTCAGCAATATTCTCCAAAGTAGTGAACGTAATTTATCGTGAGATCATCAATAGATATTATGCCCATTACTTTGGATATATTGTGTGAACTAACGTCTGTGAAGAAGAGCACCATGGAGAAGAATTTTCCACTGAAGAAATACACGTAAAGAAACAGCTGCAGGGAGAAGGCGCTATATATATCTTTGTTTACGTCTTTGCTATGTACGTGTTATGCGGTCACCTATACTTCTCTGCCTACCCCCTTTTTTTTTTTTTTTTTTTTTTTTAATAATTTGGGGGCCCTAGTGGGACGCGTGAGGATATATATTTTTAATGTATATAATTATTTTATAACTACGAAATATAATGACAGTTGTATTAGTGGTAGTCAAATATTTCGAATTCAATTCAAATATTTTTCTCATAATATATTTTGTTGATGTCGATGAGCGATCTTGTATAATCTGTAGTCCTTTGAGTCATTGTATATATTGAAAAAGGTTTTACTTACCAGCAATCCAATGAGCATTATCAGAGCAATGACCCCTATAGTGCTGACAGCAATAGCCACAGCCGCACCTGATCCCTCTTCCTCGCCGATCACGATCTGGGAACTACTCGTCGTCACATCCCCTGCGTAACTATTAACATCTTCCAAATCACTCATAGCCTTAGTTCCAAAATAAGTTGTCGTTTCTGTGCTTTCAAAAGTTGTTGTTTCAAATAGCTTTGCGTTTTCCTGTGTGGTCAGTTTAGACTGTGTGGTCACTGTAGCCTGTGTGGTCACTGTAGCCTGTGTGGTGACTCTTGGCTGTGTGGTCATTTTGGCTTCAGTTGTCACTTCCAGAATTGTCGGCGACGGTGTTGTTGTTGTCTCAATACTGTCATGGGTAATTACTTCATTACTGCCACTATTCTCTTCAGATATGAAATCAAGTTCTGTGGTCGTTTCTACCGGTGCTTCTGAACTAATTTTAGTTCTTTCAGAGTTTATTTCCGTTACGACTTCAACTATGATTGTTGTCGTCTCCATTTCAGTTGTTGTCGGGACTGTTGTGGTGGGAGCCGTGGTGGTCGGTTTATTGGTAGTCGTGGTTAAAGGTATATTTGTGGTAACCGGATCCGTTGTCGAAATTAGTTCTTCGGTCGTTGTATCCGTTTCAGTGGACGAAGGAAGCGACTCGGTTGCAACGTCAACAACTTGAGAAGATATCTCTAAAGTAGGCGTTGTCTCGACACTCATCGTTGTGTACATTTCCGAATCTGTAGCTGTGAGATACGCGGGTCTGTACGTAGTTATTGGTTCATCCTTTATGGTAGTAGCTTTAGTTCTTGTTGGGAAAATAGGATGCCATATACTTGGTGTCGTAGCCTTATCATTCATGGTTACTGTATCAGATTTAACAGGGTTGTAGGAGAATCTTATAGTAGTTATTGCATAGTCTGTGGTAGTTTCCGGCTTCTCATCCGTAATGGTTTGTGTGACTTCTGATTCAGCAGCCGTTTCGTCCGTAGGAGTTGTGACATCTGATGGCAGTTTCGTTATAGATTCAAAACCAGTTGACTTTGTCGCATCAACAGGCTGAATGGTTTCTGTTTCTGTCTCATACATCTGTTCTATTGTCACGGTACTTGGTGGTGCCCAAAGTGGTTTTATTTCTTTCATAGCTACTGGAGTTGAATTGGTAACTATCACAGGGCTTTCAGATAGCTTAGCTTCAGGAGTAGGGGTTTCAACGCTACTCTGTGTTTGGATATTACTCTCAGTAGCCAATCTTTCTGATTTAGACTCAGTTGGAGCAGTCTTACTTAAGCCGTCTGAGCTTGGAGACGTCGAGGCATATACTGGTTGCCAAGGAAGGTTTTGATCAACGTAGGTTACTTTCTTTGTTATTATATCGTTGCTTATTGAGTTGGTCACTGTGGTGGGTGCTGTGCCTGCGGTCGTTTCTACGTTATCTGAAATCAAATTTGTTACATTTTTGGTCAAAATTATTTTTGAATGGTATATTATCCTTAAAAATATTGATTTAATCAATCCAATGATTAGTCACACAAAAAGCTTTAAAGTGAAATAACAAATTCAAACACGTATGCAATCGAGCTTGAGAAACGCCGATAGACTTGCCATATGTCACGCTGGTACCTAATATATGAACATATATACTCGCCATCGAGTACATAGATTATTGTAATAATAATAAAATACCCACCTATGGGTTCCCCAACTTTCTGTAGCTCGTTTTCATCGACAGGTTTCTGCGTTGACCCTGTAACATTCACTGTGCTTGACAGCACCGGGGGACTCTTCAAACTGACCAGCGCCCATGCCACTGACGTCGGGGGTATCTCCATTTCCGTCATCTCTGATTCTACCTCAGCTGAAGTTGCCGTCGACGTCTTAAACCTCGTAGATCCACGCTTCCATAACGATGGAATACTATTGTCAGATATTGACGGAGAGTGAACAACTTTCTTTGTTCCACTCACCTCGCTTTGCAAAACTGGATCTATTTCTGAGGACACCGTTGTGAGTGTGGTTTTACTAGGAGTTTTGATGCCTTGTGTCGTTGTATACTTGTCTTTTATGCTGAAATGTTCGGAGTATATTGTCCTGGGGCTAGTTGTGCGGACGAATGTCATGTTTCGTCTGGGTGCCATCCAGACTGGCCTATTTTTTGGTGTCGTATGATGGAACTTGCGCGTGAGAGGTCTATTAGTAGATACAAACTCAGGCTTTGGCGTAACGCTGTTAGGTGAATCGTTGTTTCCGGACAAATTCAACCTCTTGGAATAGTTTCTGTTTCTGCTGAAACTACTGGAGAAAATTCTAGTTATTCTATCAGTAGAAGTCATGCTGTTTTGTGTTGAAATCGGGAATGGGGTCACAGAGTTGAAAATAGGCAGCACACTCGATATCGGTAAGAAATCTGACGACAATGTCGATAGAGGTTCTAAATTACTTTTGGGGAATGACGGTTCCACTGACGTGATGGGAATTGTAATTTTCGTTGATGAAGCCTCTCCCTGGTCTGCTGATTTCGAAAACGCAGTTTTTGTGGATGCTGGATATGTTGTCTTTGATTTTATAACAGTTGTCTTAGTCGAACTTTGAGATGTGAGTCCATTAATTTCGGGTAAAGTTTCTTTAGTGGTTTCTACAAGTATTCTTTTTGTTGTTTTGGGTAAAGTAAATTTCGTGGATTCCTCGTGAGATTTCTTTCTCTTAGGCATTGAAAGTTCAGTAAATGCGGGAAAAGTTGGTTTGGTAGCTTCAGGAAAAGGTAATTGCGTCGCTCGTAATGACGCTAGTTCTTCTTCCGCTGAAGTACTGGCTGTTGGGTCGAACATTGTCGTGTCATTGTCGCAATCGTCATCCGAGTTGATATTATATGTTTCCGTAGATAGCACAGACATTTCATAATAAATACTTGTACCCTGTACATCAGATAGCCCTTTTGTATTATCAGTACCCGCCTTTTCGTTGTCCGACAAACGAATTTCTTTTGTGTTCTTAATAAACACGGTCGATTTGTTGGTTGGTATATTATTGCCTAATCTATCAAGGCCTAGGTTTTCTTTCGTCACTATTTTAGTGGTGTTAATTGGCGGTGACTTAGCCTTTATAGCATCTAGTTTCGTTATTATACTCTTGCTTATTTCAGTATATTTCTTGTCGAAGAAGTCGTTCTTTGGTGTTGTAAGTTCGCTGTCAAAATTGAAATAACTTTCCGATTTATAAGTATCGTGTTCATTTTTGTAGCCAAAAGAGGTGTCTTCGGGGAAGAAATTTGGAAAACTACTGTACGACGGGCTACTATAACTAAGTTTCTCTTTCCTCTCTGAATTATCGCCGTGAGGTTCATAGCTGTATCCATCATCAGTAAAGCCAGGAATGGTGAAAAAGTTGCTATCATGGAATTTGCTAGAAGTATATTTCTCAAAAGATTCCTTATCTTCCTCTTCTTCCTCGTCCTCATACTCTTCTTCAAGGCTCTGAGCTTCCTTCGTGACTGACACAGGTGTAGTACTGGAGGTGAGAACGGGCATTTTCGTTTTCTTGTAAGTTTTCATGCTATCTATTATTTCAGCAGGTCTCTTGACTTCAGCCGTAGGCGTCACTATGATCAAGTTAGCGCCTTCAGTAGACCTCACCCTTCGTAGTGAACTTTCCGTAGACGACTGAGCTTGGAATTTGACTCGACCTCGAGACTTGCTAAATTTGGGGTGTTTCTCAGTGCTTTCTTCGGATATGGACTCTTTAGCGTTGAGTTCGTTGAGTGAGATATCTGGAGTCCTCTGTTTGCTTCTAACAGTCCATCCTGTGGCGTTTATTTTATGTCTTTGTGTTTTCTGGTCTTTTGTCGTCACGGAGGTTGTCTCGAGTGGCAACGCATTGCCACCCACTGTAGTGGCGCTTAACACTAGTATGCTCACTACTAATGCCGCACCTGGAATTTAAAACACATAATTAAGTAATCGAAATGTTCTAGAACAGTAATTTGTTTCAAATTTTATTTCGCTACATTTATTTTTTATTTTCCCCACAATTGAAAGATCCGATTTTGTCTATATAAATTTACCTACCTACCTACTTATTCCTTCAATTTGCTATAGAGATATAAACATTGTTGATAGCTTACACACACTTACATTGTTTACAACTGTTACTTGAAAGAGCCCGAAGTATAAATAGGTGCTGATATATATATATATATATATATATATATATATATATACGTTTTATGTATAGTAGTATAGTTCTATACATATGTGGTGTAGATAAATATGACACACTCAACAAACATTATCACAAAAAGTCAAGGTTATCTTGTCTTTTTGTGACCAGTGACTACGAACTTTACTGCGAAGGAAAAGATTGTAAGGAGCCTTGCATTCACAAATGAGAAGAAAGTTAAATGTTATTTGACGGATTGTCTATATTTGACATATCTGGGGTCTGTCAAATATAGACAATACGTCGTGCTTGTTAAACGGCGACGGACGCACTATCTGTCACGTATCTACGAGCTTTGCCCCGCGACTTCGCCTGAAATTGATTTCACTCATAAATATCTTTTATTTTTTTACATACATACCTATCATCACGCCTTACCTCTTTCGCTTCGTCCACATTCATCAGTCTCTAAATAAATGCTCGCCGGTTTCGAGTACTCTTGACGTTTCCGTCCTTGTGTTCGATAGTTTTGGTCAAGGTAGTGGGTTTTTTTTTCTATGATATAAAACACATCAAATATCTTAATCCAGACAATAATCTATCTCTCTGCCAAATTCCATCAAATATTGTGAGAGAGGAGCAAACCAAACATCGTGGCTAACTTTCCCATTTATATTATTATGTATAAGTAGTATATACTTTACTAGTTGTCCCGCCCAGCTTCACTCGGGTGGAAAAAAAAGATGGTGGCGCCACCTATCGGGTCCAATTGTGAATCTAAACCATTCCCAGATCCCCTTGAACACACACAAAAAATAGGCGTCCAGGCGTTTAGGAGGAGTTCAGTGACATACACACTCACAGAAGAATTATATATATAAAGATATATATAAGTAGTATATGTTATACAAACCTAAACATATTCTCACAGGCGATTCCATGTTTATAGCATTTTGTCGATTGGGAAAATGTTCTCAAGAAGTTTTCATCTCGTTTCAGGCATGGTTCGTTTCTGTAAACAAAAATAATAAATACCTTAATTTTAATAGTATTTTCTTCCCTTACCTACCCCTTAGGTGGTAAACGATTATATATAATATAGGCTTTCAGCACCAAAGTTTAACCCTCACGATAGATAAATATTTCCACACCAATCTTAAAAGCACTTCGAGTTGTCTCGTTTCCTTCTTACTCATTACCTTTAGTAAAGACTAGCTGTCCCGCTCAGCTTCGAGAATGGCTAAGATTCACAATTGGGCCCGATAGGTGGCACTGCGATCGTGTTTCAGGAAATGCATTTTTTCACCCGAGCGAAGCTGAGCGGGACCACTAGTAATATGTAAATATATATAGTGGTTATGCATCGGTCAATCTCTACTGTAAATACGTAGTGTAAAATGACATTAGGTATAGCAACTCTTGACCTATAACACTTTATCATTCTACAATCCTAATCAAAGACCGTACACCGCCACCGCACTGGGTCATAAGCAATCAGCGAGTTGGCTACTTATTTTCACATTAGTCTAATGTTTGAAGTTATAGGTAATAAGGTTTGCAGTAGGAAGTAAATGTAGGCCGTTTTTTATTACAATAAAACACTGTCACGAGCCGCAGTAGCCGAGCGGTTACAAGTTCGAATCACAACTGTAGATACCAATAAGTTTTTAAACTATCAGTACAGTGATGAGTCATACCACGAGCTTTACGGTGAAGGAAACATCGAGAGGAAACCTGCATGCGTCTGAGAAGACATTCAAAGATGTATGGGTATAGTCGTGCTGAAAATACTGTGTTGTGCTACACCTCTGCCAACCCCTTCGGGGACCCTAGACGGAGAGTGAATAAGCTTTGTATGGCATATAAATTGTGGATGACAATTGTTCCGGAATATTTGAAGAAAATACACTTCTTATCTGAAAAATCTAAATACCTTGTAAGTTTAAGTTTTGTAAGGATTATCAGGAAAATGTGAGATATTATATACTATTAAACGACATTTGACATATATTCCTAAATATAATTTTTTTTCTATTAATCCGTACAACATAAATTTGACAGGTGTGATGAGAAGTGTATTTTCTTGAAATATTCCGGAACGCTTGTAATCTACAATTTATATGCCATACAATATTTCTTCACTCTAGGGTCCCGGAAGGGGTGGGCAGAGGTGTAGCACAACACAGCATTTCAGCACGTATAGTTAGTTGCGTAGCGACTGTACATACCTAACTATAAAAAAAAACGTGTGTTTTATACAAGATCGCTTGATTTTATGACAAGCTTTCAGTTTCCGTCTTCAGGATGTTCTCACAATTAGCTTTGTCGCAAACAATGTGCAATTCAATAAATAGAATTACACAATTCCGCTTCCACTCCCTGAACGGAAGTATCAATGTGGTTAGCATCCTAAAGAATATACTTAAGTACATTTATTTGTTACGCTTTCAAATTAATAATTCCAAATTGCCAGCTTTTAAAAATATGAAATGATAACAGAGAAAGTTACCATAATTTCAATTTGTGTGGAACTATCCGGAGTACTTAATGTATTTATTAATAATTATTGGCCAATTCTTGGCGTTCTAATGGTCATATTTAAAACTGTATTTATTAATTTAATGTAGCTTGAGTTACTCCTTATACCATTAACTATATGCCAGTGAAAATCCCGTCAAATTCGGTCCAGCCGCATCGGAGATTAGCGGAAAGAAACAAACAGACAATGTAATAAATTATGTTTAGATATGGAACGCATATACTTTCATACGCATTAAGAGGCGCTCTATACTCTCTGCCTACCCCGTTAGGGACTCAAGGCGTATGTATAGTCAGTCGGGCTTGAGTAACGGCGATGGACTCGCCATCCGTCACCTGGGCACCTAAAATATATCTCTGGCGGAAAGTGGGTGTGTGGGTATTACCTATACACCTCTGCCTACCCCTTCGGGGACCCTTGTGGGAAGGTGTGAGGATATATTATTTTATTGTTATATCTATACAACCAATAAACAAACAGACACTTAAATTTGTCTTTAACGTTTAAATGTTCGTTTAGGCTTGGAGCATCTAAAGATCCATAGACTTTTGATAACAACAAAATATATCTCCATTCTATGCATAGTGCACTACATCGCCTTGTTTTATTTACGAATAGATAAACAAGTAACAGTAAGCCAGTAATGTATAATGAAACAGGCGATAGTGCCAACAGAGTTAAATCTAAGAGTCAAAGATCGTGACAGAATGCGCTTGTGACTTCAAAAGAGGGCTAGTAATGTGCCATATTTTCTAGTTATCGATAGATAAAATGTATTATAGAACCTGACGCCTTCCCACGAGGGTACCCGCCTCGAAGGGGTGGGCAGAGGTGTATACGTAGTACCGAAACACAAGTTTCACTATAGTTTAGGTGTCTAAGAAATAAACATAAAAATATATATGTCACTAGATGGCGTTATGTCACTATTTTGTTTTGACCGACTTTAAGCAGATTTATAAGATTATGTAAATATGCCATCTTCGAGTAACGACACTAATATTATAAAACGTAAGTTAGTTTGCTTGTTTTTTTTATTACGTTACTTTACCTTAGTAATATTACGAATAATGATTGTATACCCCACGATTTCAAACAGGCAACATTACAGCTGTGCTTCTTTGGTGCAAATATTTAATTATACATATGATCCTTCCTCTTGAATTACTCTATCATTTGAATAAAACCCCACTAAAATCCGTTGCGTAGTTTAAAAGATCTAAGCGTTTAAACGGCGAGAGCAACTTTATTTTAGACTATGTAAAGACGTTGCATGAATTACGTTGATATACAACTCATGAAGACCATTATGTCTATCATACAAAGTCAATTCGAATGATAATTACTATATTTACCATTCAAATTATTGTCGAAGTTAATTTGTCGGTTCACTATCATGCATAGATAATATCTCTGTTTTTAATTACACAGATTAAAAGCCAAATACGTAACTGCTGTTGAAAAAATAACACGCTTTTAGTAAATATACCTATTGTGTGGTTACTTTCAATGTTAACCAGTTATAAAAATAGAATCTTTACAATTGCCAGAGGCAAGGTAAGTTCGTATCCCGACTGTGTCAATGATGTTTTTTTATTCTTAAGTACAGTGATTTGTCACACCACGAACTTTACGGTGAAGGAAAACATCGAGAGGAAACCTGCATACGTCTGAGAAGAAATTCAAAAGGCGTATGAAATAGTCGTGCTTGAGTAACGGCGATGGACTCGCAATCTATTGCGTTGGCACATAAAATATATCTCTGGCGGAAAGTTAGTATGTGGGAACTACATACAGACCTACAGGAAGACGTGAAGGTATATTGTTATCTTATCTTAATATATATAAATCTCGTGTCACAATGTTTGTCCTCAATGGACTCCTAAACTACTTAACCGATTCCAATGAAATTTGCACACCGTGTGCAGTTTCATCCAACTTAAAAGATAGGATAGCTTACATCACAATTGGACCCGATAGGTGGCGCTGCGATCATGTTTCAGGAAATTTTACTTTTTCACCCGGGCGAAGCTGGGCGGGGCAGCTAATTATTATTATATAGACTAATACATTGATATACATACAATATTACGTGACGTTACGTCATTTAATAATTGAGGTCATTATCGATATGCTCACCTCGTTACATCACTAGTGTGAATATTATTACGCGGGCATAGAGCGACGTGATTGGTGCACGAGTTGAATCCCAACCAGTGTCTTACCGATGTTCTGCGTAACGTATGCTCGCAGAGACAAGTCTTTTATGTTATTTGGCACTGAAAAATTATTAACTTAATATATGAACGCGTGAAATCAAGTTTCGCAACATGAAATAGCGCATTCCATTCCCGCCGAGGGCAGATAGGTTTTTGTTTTGTGTACATGAGTACCTATCGACGGTGGAAAAAGAAAAAGGAAGAGAGAGAGCACAGGCAGTTCAATAACAATAACTAGCTAGTAAGTACAACTTGCCAACAACTTGCAACAAAAAAAAAAAAAAGCCTTGGTGGCCGAGTGGTTCGAGCAGTTGCCTGCGACACAAAGATCGCTAGTTCGAATCCCGACTGTACCAATGAGTTTTTCTGAACTTAAGTACAGTGATTAGTCACACCACGAGCTTTACGGTGAAGGAAAACATCGAGAGGAAACCTGCATACGTTTGAGAAGAAATTCAAAGGCGTATGCATAGTCGTGCTTGAGTAACGGCGATGGACTCGCCATCTGTCACGTTGGCACCAAATATACCTCTGGCGGAAAGTGGGTGTGTGGGTATTTATTACCTATACACCTCTGCCTACCCCTTCGGGGACCCTTGTGTGAAGGCGTGAGGATATATTATTAAGTACAACTATGTACAAACCTCGCACTATAAGCATGTGGTGTTTGCCTGTAAAAGGTTTAGCACATTAGCATAAGACCCTTAGACCAATATTATTTAACATAAGCTTTGTGTATAAACTGTTGGCAAACCTTAAATAAATAAATAAATAACAATGACAAAAAATACATATTTTATTGCGCAATTAAGAATTAACTGCAGAATTTTAAATTAAGGTACTATAATTGCACATTCTTAAATGTTACACATACCTAGCAAATAAAAAAAATTGCGGCACCTAAGATCACTGGTGGAAAGTGGGTGTGTGGGTACTACCCACCTCGCCTACCCCCTCGGGGACCCTTGTCGTAAGGCCTGAAGAGAGACAGAATAAGTGAATTAACATATACACCCAACATTCCACTTTTCGTGGTGCCTGTCCCGCAATTGCAGAGCGTACACACGACTCCTGGCGTGCCCTTACGACGCCACAATAAGCCATGTTGCAATAAAACAAACCAAGGCTTTAGAAACCAACCGCCGGAGACAAAGGCTCTGCTACGGAGATTAGAGAAGCCTTAATTTCTTAGGTTTTTGTTATTCTTTCGATACAACTGAAATACTCTCAGCTTTTGAAATTATATAGTCCGAAATGAAGTATTAGAAACCGGACAGCATATACACCTTATCAATATGGACGCAACGAAAGAGTTATGTAAGTCTAGAGAGAATTGGCGCTATGCTCTCTCTAACTACCCCGATAGGGACCCGGCGTGATGATGTGTATGTATGTGTAATGAAGTTGTCTCGTAACTGGCGAGCATGTGCGAAGAGAGTAATGAATGTGGACGAAGCGAATAAGGTCTGTAAGTCTAGTATGAGCCGGTCTACGTGAGGGACTCGACGTGATAATTGCAGGGTTTCTTATATCAATTAAAGATTGCCACACTATTCATATCACACAAGACATCCGCGGGAGTAGGTACAGACAAAAGAAAAAATTGCAGTGACAGTGACATTTGTCAAATTAATTGCGTACCTATAACGTCAAGAGTACTCGAAACCGACAAGCATGTATGAAGAGAATGCTTAATATGGACGAAGCGAAAGAGGTATGTAAGTCTAGAGAGAACTGGCGCTCTATACTCTCTGCCTACCCCGTTAGAGACCCGGCGTGATGATGAATGTATGCATACCTAAGTAGGTACAAACGGCAAATGTGTAAATTCGCCACATATTTTTTAAATCCCGTTCGTCCCAGATTGATGCAATTTAACAGTCGTGCTCTTTTAACGAGACAGAACTACACGGCAAATTACACACGAACACAACACACCGTGGTGACACTTTGACATCATTAACAGCCGTATGCGAGCTTTACCCCCTCCCTCCCTCCCCTCCCTTTACACCCTCGTAATATCGTGAGCCTTTTGTAACACAGTTTTTAAGGAAAGAAGTATTTAGTGGGTGAGATTTTATATTGGCTTGTATATTCAACACCACGACGGCTAAATAATTATAATAAATACCTTGGGTCAATTCCACTCAAATTGCCGTAGTCTTAAACTAAGCAAAGCTTGTAATATGGGAACTAAGCAAATATATATATACTTATATAGATAGATATATACATAAAACATCAAAATCTAAGGTACAAATACTCATGTTCATCACACAAATATCTGCCCTCAGCGGGAATCGAACCCGCAACCTCAAGCTTCTCAGTCTGGAGCTCTGACGGCTAGACCTACATATCATCATGCCGAACCCCTAGCGGGGTAGGTGGAGAGGGTAAAGGGCCAGTTCTCTCTAGACTGCAGACCTTTTTCGCTTCGTCCCCATATTACATGCCTGCCGGTTTCGACTCTTGATGTTCCTTGGTCTCTGTCCAGTCGAATTCATCAAGATAGTTGGAACATTTTCCTCTGCCTCTTCTTAACGTTATTTAATAGCATAGGTGTTATACCTTTGTATAGCGTACGCTCCAACATATTATTACAAAATAGACAATTCCTTTACACTAAAGCGGACGGGAATTGTCAAATCAAAGTCAAACAATATTCAAATCATTGATGCCATTTACAAATCATTCAGAGCTATGTGCAACAATCGATGTTCCGTGCTCGAAAAACTATAGAGGCGCTCGCAAGAGTTCAATTAGTTTTTGTACTAATCAAACCAACGAGAAAATATTTGAAAAAAAATGTTTCTTTCCGATTTCCAGGCACCGGCAAAAACTAAGCGCCGTTTATTCAAAGCATTTCGGATGGTGTTATTTTTCTCGCAATAGCAAAGTCGCCAAGTCCCCTGCTGGTTCGCACAACGCAACGCAAATTGTCATTATACCGATGACAAAACAAACTTCATTTTCGCCACTCTTCAGTAAAACCTTGGAGACAATCTCAGGCTTTACTCCGATTAATTTACCAAACGAATAATAAGGCATAAAATTCAAATCCGCTATTTCACAATGCATGCAAGATAAGCGCAAAGTGGTGCCGCGGAAACTCTAGGCTTTGACCAATCTAGACTTGACGTAATAATAGCCACTAAGCCTAAGTACGCTGATGTATAACATCTCGAGCTTATTTATTTATTTATTTATTGTTTAAAGGTTTACCAACACTTGCTTACATCGATACTACATCTAAATCATCCATAACTTAGAGCTAAATGTAGCAAATAATTACAGGTAAACACAACTTGCACCATTAATTGGAATGTTCAATAGTATATATGTAGATAACAAAAATTAAAAGTAAAGACTAATTAAAAACAATTTTCAAAAATAACTTTTCGGAGCTTGCCAGGTTGATCACAATAAATATCCACAAGATCACTACATTCATTTACTGATTTTGATAGTCTAGGAATGGGAGAGTTAGCGCCAAATACGGTTTTGCGAAGAGGAGGGCAAAAAGGCGTAATTCGATGACGAGGGTACCTTGAAGGAACGCGAATTTTGAATTTACTCAGTATTTGAGGGCAATCGGCTTTATTATTAAAAAGTTTTGATACAAAAATAAGGTCCGCCACTTGTCTGCGATTAGCTAAGGAAGAAATTTTAAAATACAATAGTCGTTTTTGATATGAATTAAATTGTTTCTTTGTCAAACCAGCGGAATACGCCAAGTGCCAGACAAACCTCTTTTGAACCCTTTCTATACGCAAACTATGTGTGGAATAATGTGGCCTCCAAACTACGGAACAGTATTCCAATATACTTCTTACTAAGCTATTGAAAAGTAAAATCTTTGTTTGAGAGCTGCGAAGCTCCTTGACGTTTCTCAGAACAAACCCTAACGTTTTAGCTTAAGAGTGAAACCTGTAAAACAGTGTTAAGTTTTGAGAAGAAATTAATACTTTTATGAAGAAAAGTCTTGTGTCATTAGCTCAAAGACAGCGGCGAATATCCGTTTCATTTGCATCTGAGACCTGAGATTTTACGTAACAAGTCACCTGTAATACCTATATTTTTACGGCAAGGCACCTATAATATTTTTTCAACCAATGTGGTAAGCAACCTCTTCGAAAAACTCCATGAGATCTCTAGGAAGCAACTCAACGTAGAGTTAATTTCACAGCCTTTGCGTTCAGAAGAAAACTTCGCGATCAACATTACCGCAATCGTACGATACAACGATGTAATTAAAAATTACCAAAAACGTGTAATGTATACGTTACGCTGAGGTAGGCTGAGATAACAATTATTGTTCACTTTCTTCCGACAAACTAAATTGAGTGAAAGTTAAAATCACATTTGCAATTCAACTATATTTTTCTGCGATATTACGCTTTTATTATATTTAGAGGAGAAACAATTATTTTCATTACCATTTTTATGTCTTATGTAAGTTGCATGTTACATTGTTAATATTTATAAGTTGCATTACCAGGTCTTCGAAGGGGTAGGCAGAGGTCATGACGCTCTCATTTCGCGCGAGATATATGTATTTTAGTTATCTTTGAATTACTTCTCAGATTTGTACATATATTTCATCCGATTGTATTCCTCCACCGTAAACCGTGGTGGTTAATCCTCACGCCTTCCCACAAGGGACACCGAAGGGGTAGGCAGAGGTAAATAGGTAGTACCTACACACCTACTTATATTTATGATATTTTGCGAGCCCATCGCCGTTACTCAAACTATACATAAGCCTTTGAATCGCTTCTCAGACGTATGCAGGTTTCCTCTCGATGTTTTCCTTCACCGTAAAGCTCGCGGTGTGACTAATCACTGTACTTAAGATCCAATATATCTAAAACTTGTTGCATACTGAAGCAGATCTTTGAGGGAACATTTGTATGATCTTTCATAATAGACTCTGATAAACGCTACGAAAGGCGTAGGTTTCAAGACTTTTGATAAAACTAATCAAGCGCCAATTGTATACAAACCATAGCATAATTAAACAAAGTTAAATGTGTTTGGGACATTGCGGTGGGCGTATCGTACTCGGGTTACGAACGATTATACATACATACATTTGAGTGACACGATAAGTTAAACATACACCAGCAGTGCCCTGTGATTTCACCTGCGTAAATTTAGATGTTTCTGGTAACATAAATACACATTAGTTACACCACGAGCTTTACGGTGACGGAAAACGTCGAGAGGAAGCCTGCACACGTTTGAGAAGCAATTCAAAGGCGTATGTATAGTCTTGAGCTTGAGTTTAAGCTTGAGTTACGGCGATGGACTCACCATCTGTCACGTAAAATATATCTTTGGTGAAAAGTCGGGGCGTAGGTACTACCTATACACCTCTGCCTACCCCTTCGGGGGCCTCTGTGGGAAGGCGAGAGGATATAAATATAAAATCTAGACTAGATTGTATATACTAGATTATCTAGTACATAAGCAATTTCTTGACTCTCAGTTGGGCCAACCTTGTGAAATCCAGGCTCTTTAAATGGCGTGCAAACCTAAACAATAGTGAACAATGGGCAGTCAAAATAATGCAAGTAGTTCAGTACAGTTCAATAACCGTAATGTTTGCGTTGTGAGAGAAAGTGAGATCTATGGAAGGTAGCCGATATCTGCGGCTTTCATACATCTCGCTGGGCATTCAAACAACGTATTTATGATCTTCGATAATAGCCGCTATTATTATTACGATTGAGTTCAAAATAACAATAGTTTTGAGTTGTATTGTAAACAGACAGAGATCAATTTTGGATATATATTTCTATGTTTGTAAGAGATCCTATTTATTTTTTTTACTGAAATATACATATTAATAATACCGGCTTATAAACTATCTCTTTGCTGTTCAAGTGGCTAACAAGCATGCGGTTAACCTGGTGGTAAGCGGTTATCGCCGCCTATGGACACTTACAACACCAGGGGGTCACATCGCGCGTTGCCGACCCTGCAGAAACCTTTTCACACCCTTCTTGAAGAACTCCATGCTGTACTCTCCAGGGAAAACCTCAACGGGGAGCTCATTCCACAGCCTTAGCGTTCGCGGAAGGAAACACCTTTGAAACCGCTTGGTTAAAGACATTTGTGGTTCCAAGGTACGGGGATGGTTTCTCTATCGATGGCGAGAGGTGAGGTGGTAGTAAATAGACTATTTAATAGTATCGGGTTTATTGACACCACAAATATTACCCCAGCAACAACATGTCCGACCAATATTGATACAAATATAATGTGTGTCAAACACACCGATGTATGCGCTTGCGCAAGGGCCGTTTCCTTATTAGTTTCGAGTATTTCTCCAAGTACTTTCCCTTCGAGACGGTTAGATGCGGATGTTAACTGGTGATCTCTTGTATTAGCCAAGAACAATATAGGCGCTATTCACTTAAGAGTTAATAAAATTACAGAAAAAAAGAAAATACTGAACGCGAATACGTACATAATTTTAAAAATACACTGGCTAGCTTCTCAGGTGATACAGCCGCGAAATTGTACATATAGATAATTAATATAGGAATATAGAGATAGATAATAGATATAATAAAAAATAATAATAAAAAAGCTTCTTTTGAGTGAAAAAAAAACTTGAACAATCCAAAATCATATATGTTTGGTTTGTTCAATATACACATATGTTTATAGCCTCGAACCATAAAGCAGTTTGTTGAGTGTTAATTTCCTCACGGCCACCATTTCATTCCATCACTTGGTTCAGCTCATTTCTTTAGCGATACAGCCGGGTAAGTGTCCCATCGTTGCAGTTAGTATTTTATGACGAAGCATGTGCTAACTTTGCGATTTATGATCAATCGACGAAACCTGCGACGTGGACTACATTTGTTAAAAAATATATTTTTAATTTATTTCAGATGATCGTCTCTAAACAGTGTTATGGATCTACAATTTCCTATATAAAGAGCCCTCTGTTTTCTCTGCACATTTCTGATCTGAGCGTGTTTCACGACAATCGTATCGCTTTAAAAGTGATTCGAATCTTCAATGTATAACATCTTACGCAATGATCGATTGGCTTAATTCTCCTCTCCGGAACAATAGGCCTACAATTACCATTTCAATTGTTTTAACACAGCTACGATTTGCTGCAAATTAACCATTACTTTGAACTCTAAGTCTTTGTTGAATTGTATATCTTCTCGCCTTCCCAGAAGTATTAAGATGAGGTGTATGCACACCTCTAATATACATATATCTCCGATGGTATCTTTATGCATAGATGTCAACGTAACAGATACAGTCTATCGGCTTTGTTCAAGCACGACTTGCCCCTCGGCTATCTTCTACCACCGCACCTCTCGCCATCAACAGAGAGTTCCTTCCGCGATCGTTCAGATCGTGGAATGAACTCCCTTTAGACGTTGAGAGAGTTCGGAATGGAGTTCTTCAAAAGGGATGTGAAGATATTCCCGCAGAGTCGGCAACGCGTGATTTAGCCATAGCGATACCCTGTGTGTAGCGTATAAAGACATTCCCTTGCGCCGTGTTTGTCTATTCGCGATTATAAATGGCGATGGAATCGCATCTATCATTTTTAGCACCTAAAATATATCTTAAGCCGCGGTGGCCGAGCGGATCGAGTAGTTGCCTGCGACACAAATACGCAAGTTCGAATCCCGACTGTACCAATGAGTTTTTCTGAACTTAAGTACAGTGATTAGTCACACCACGAGCTTTACGGTAAAGGAAAACATCGAGAGTAAACCTGCATACGTTTGAGAAGCAATTCAAAGGCATCTAATTCAAAAGGTATCTATAGTCGTGCTTGAGTAGCGGCGATGGACTCGCCATCTGTCACTTTGGCACCTAAAATATATGTCTGGCGGAAAGTGGGTATTTGGGTACTACCTACACACCTCTGCCTACCCTTGTGGGAAGGCGTGAGGATATATTATTATATGTATGTATTATTATATATCTCCAGCGAACCTCGGCCTACCCATTCGGAGACATTTGTGGAAAGTCTTAAACATTTTTATATTTTAGCGGAAACGCCATGAGGCATGCACAAACAGCTTCCATTACGACCTCTTAGTACAGTAATGACGTCAGCTGAAGTAACCCAGTTCGTGGAGATAAATGACAAAGATAGACCGCTCGTCGGTGAAAGGAACCAATTGGCCGTGGACTTAAGCAGAAGGATTTTTGTATACTTACGTTTATTACAATATGTATACGTTTAAATATATATACATTTTATTATCTGCTCCCTTAAGTCGTAGAATGATCACACCGAATCCCTAACAGGTCTATTCATAGCGCCATCTACGAAGACGCGCCCCACCAATTTCTATTTCGAGGGATGCGGGGAGTATGACCCAAGTGGATACATTTTAGTGCACTCATAGGTAAACAGTGTGTACCGACAATACTCAAACATTAGTGGAAGGTTTCACACTTAAACTATAAACTATGAGGAAGAATAGTGGGGCGCGTCTTCGTGGATGGCACTATCTTTACTCTGTTATAATTGAGCGCCAGCTTTAGGTATATAGGCTTACATACTTCCTTCGCTTTATTCAAAGACATCAATTTCTTCATACATGCTTGTTTCGAGTACCTACTCCTGATAATACCAGGGTGGGTAATCTATCCTTGAGTGTTCGATAGATTTCATCTAGTTAATTGGGACGGTTTTTTATTTTATATAAAGAAAGGATGAGCTTAGAAAGATTGACGTGAGTGAGAGTATTTCTATTTCGTCAATCTTTCTTCGTTCTTCCTTTCTTTATATCCAAATAAACGTAACGTGTCTTTCTTCGTCTTTACAATAACACTCTCATTCACGCCAGGTGTTTTGCGAATCTCCTCATTCAATCTAAAATTATCTGTGTGTATTAAACATTTTTCGAAGGGAAAACAACTGCATTTATGCTATTTTCTTGCACCATTTATCGCGTGGTGTACAGATACTCGAGCATTCTTGCTCCATCTGTCACCATCATCAACATGATACAGGGTAGTTCATTCTCCAAAATCTGTCTAAAAGTATGTTTTTATATATTGCAACATTGGCGTTGCAAGCGCGATAACCTTACTTCAGGCTTCGACAGCAAAAAATATAAAAATCCCTCTCCGTCATCTATCTTTTTTTACACTTGCATTTATCATCAGAGCAGTTTCTAAAGATGTGAATACGTAACAACCCTAGCTGTGTATTAGTGATGTGCTCTTATGCTGAGCAGTCGCGGTCCAGCGGTCCGCTTTACGCTTTCTCCAGCCCCATTCCTCTCAGTCACGGCATGGTCCGCACACCTGCTATTGTGCGGAGGATGTATTGTGTACTCGTCGAAAAGGTAATAATAATAAAATCACGCCGAATCCCTCACGGGGTAGGCAGAGAGGTATAATGTGAGGTTAAAATTTATTTATTTATTATTATTACTTTCTAAAGGGAGGACACGTCTGAACATAAATTCGTCATGTAAGGTTTACTTTAGTGACGGCGCTAGTCGCCACACTATCTTCTTGTCTTGTAATACGTGAGACAGTTAAGTTTTATCATAAATATATTCGAAATCAAAAAGTAAAGTACTCCTTATAACATTTGCTATCTGCCAGTGATGGACCCGTCATAATTGGTCCAGCAACATCGCTGATAAGCCGAAACAAAAAGACAGACCGAATGAAAATACATATACAATCTAATATAACAATCTAAATATCCATTTCCGTTATATTTTCCAACTTTAATAACTAAGAAGTGATCTTTAAAGATTTTACCTTATTTTATTTTCGTTCTCCTTTGTCGTATCTGTAAAAAAAAATTGAATTAACATAAAAATTGGTAAACTAATTGTTCACGCAACCCATACCAAATAGTTTATAACACAATTAATATTAAGTTACACGCTACCACCACTAGATGGCGCTACCTTTCATTGTATAACGCGCTATAGGAAGCTTCACATAGAACATTGTGATAGACGGCGTTTATTTCTAAAATTATACCGGCTCAGATCAGGAACACTATTGGTTTTATTTTACCCTTTAGTGTTTCACATACAACCAAGTACCTTCTCGGTCGGTACTAAACACTAATATCTAAAAAATAGGTAAGTAGCCAGAGCTAGTATTCATACCGGGAGTAATTGGTACGGGTACGGGTAGGCAGAGGCGTAAAGGTAGTACGCACTACGCACACACCCACTTTCCGCCACAGATATATTTTAGGTGCTAATAAGACATGGCGAGTCCGACGCCGTTACGCAAGCATGACTATACATACGCCTTTGAATTTCTTCTCATGCGAATGCAGGTTTCCTCTAGATATTTCCCTACACCGTAAAGCTCGTTATGTGACTAATCACTGTACTTAAGTTCGGAAAAACTAATTGGTACAGTCGGGAGGATCCGAACTTGCGATCTTTGCTTTGACTATTTGAGCCGCTCGGACACTACGGCAACTAAATATGTATTTAAAGTCAAATTATAGTTGCATACTTTGTTGATGGTCGTAAATAGAATATTCCCTTTGTAAAGTGCCGCAGTGGCTAATTGCATCAATATTGCCCTCACCCTACATGCGTCACGTGATAGAGTTACCTATCCACAATAGAATGCTCCCTAATCAATCAATCATCACCAATGAACAATGACCCATCGAAACGCATCAATAACATGCTTTCAGAGTTTATTTGAAAATGGTCAACTAACACAATCGAATAATTTAAAGTCTGTTCTGTGGCCTAGGTGATAGGGTGTATATTGATAGCGTGGCTGTCTATCGGAAAAAGGCTTTGACAAACAAAAGCCTGGGCCCGAGGGTGAACGACCCCTTATGTCATTTATTATGAATATGGAATTGAAATGGCTTTTCAGTATCTGAAAACCGTAGTTACCGCAGGAATAATGTAAAGAGGAGGAACTGCTTAGGACAGGTGACTTAAATTATGTTACAAAGATCCCGGAATGTCCTTCTCTATATATACAGGAAGCCTTAAAAAATAGTTGCTTATGTATGTAATAAAGGATAAAAGAGAAAATTTAAAATATGTTTTTATTTTTCAACTATTTTTAGTATAACGTTAAAAAAATCATGAACTTCATTTCGCATAAATATCAAAACACTTGTTTTTATTTCTTTATCTTATCGATAGTTTCTAAACTATCCCATGTTTCCAAGTGTGTATTATTCAATAATGTTGACAGTTTGCTATCTTTGGAGCTATTATTGTCTATGAGATTTACCTAATAACAATACCCTAAAACTTTTACAAGCCGACTGTTCTATCCACAGCAACCTGTATAATAAATTTTAATACAAATAATTGTTGGTTATATGCACTGCAACTATTGACGATAACAGTAAGTTATTAATTACAGTTCAATTTACATTTCCCAGTTTCCGGTGTTCAATTGTCAATTCGATTTTAAATTCGTCACGACTTTCTTTTGTCATAGCAATTTGAACTAAATGAAGCTAATTCATGCCTCAATTGTCTCCTGCTGACGCTTTGAACTCACAAGACATAGACAAGACCTTGTTTTTTCATTTACAGGAAGCTTATTCATTGATTAACCACGAGCTTTACATTGAGAGGAAAACCTGCATACGTTTAAGAAGAAATTGAAAGATGTACCTACGTATAATCGGGCTTGAGTAACGGCGATGGACTCGTCATCTGTCATATCGGCGAATTTTATTTGTATTTTTTGTAATAAAAAGTATCATATATCCTTCCCAATACCTTAGAGAATATGTGAACAAAGTTTCACGACGATCGGTTAAGTAGTTGTTACGTGAAAGCGATACAAACTTACATTCACACAATATTAGTAAGGATAATAGATATATATTTATATAACCGGGGTAAACCCGCGAGGTAGAGCTAGTGTTAAATAAAACAAATAAACTATTCTCCTTAGAATATATTGACGTCTGCATATAGTAAAATTATCAGACTAGTGCTAAGCTAAGTGTTTATTTAGCACGGTCGTTTGATTTATGTATTTTTTACTACAATGAACGACAAAATATTGTTTTAGATGCAAAAAGCAAGGTCACTTATTTCTTATTGGGCAATAAGCCAGAGGCGATGGTTTTTGTAACTGTTTTAAATTAACTGAATAAAATAAGTAATTTTTTTTGGTTGGTTTAACAACGAGCTAATCTTAGTGGAGGTCGTCTTAGTTGCGTTTATAACACTTAGTACTGTAGTAGGTATGTACTACAATCCTGAAATACAAATTTACATAGTTCTAAATTAAGTAAAGCCTGTACTATGGGAACTAAACATCGATATATGTACTTATATACATAGGACATCCAAGGCTAAGATACAAATATTCATATTCATGTTTAAGAGAGGTAGGGCATAACGGGTTTCCCGTTCGAATTTGGAGTTGCCCGACTGGGGCAGGACCTCCACCTTATAGAAGTCCGTAGCCAAATAACACAATTTTTGTGTTGTGCTCCTACGTGGTGAATAAGGTTTCCAGTAATGAGCTCCTTGGGGAGGGGGGAGGATTGTTATATAGCAGAGGGATTAGTCCCATTGTGCGGCCAACACAGTATAACTCTCCGAACACAGAGTGGCAACGCGGAAGTGATACTTCGGTATTGCAAGCGTAAATAGGCTGCGGTAACCGTTTTCCATCACGTGGGCCCGTATGCTTGTTTGCCACTCAGGTGGTATAAAAAAAAAAAGAAAAAAAAATGTTCCTTGCACAAATATCTACCCTCAGCAGGAATCGTTCCCGTCGACCTCGAACTTCGCAGTATTAGCAGGAGCTCTTAGGACTCTGCAGTACCAGTAGATAAGCCCTGACCTTTATGATGGTACACCTAAAACACTGAAAGATAAACTTGACACTGCTTTAAGCCGCAGATGACCCAGTAGTTACGTCACGAACGACCTGAAAGTAAGTCATTCTGGCGCACTGACAACTTGATAAAATCAACAGACATTCAGCAACACTTTAAGAGATATTTTATATTTATGACCTTCTTTGAATATAGTTGTAATGAGCTATGAGCTCCTTGGCCTCCCCAAGGAGCAATTGTTAAATTGTGTTGGTAACGGTGGGATTAGTTCCTTTAACTCTCCGTACAGTGGTAATGCGCCAGTGATACTTCAGTATCGTCAGCGTAAATAGGCTACGGCAAGCAACCAGGTGCGGCATATAATTATTTGCCACTCTTGTTATAATAAAAATAATCGTCGGTTTCGAGTACTCTTGACGTTCCCGTCCTTGAGCGTCCGATCGATTTGATCTAGTTAGGAACATGGTCTTCCTCTGTCTCTTCTTGCACACACTTTCGCTTTGTATATCTGTTTCGTCAATCTTTCTTCACTCATTCTATCTATGTGTACAAACCAACGTAACATGCGTTTCTTCTTTACAATCACACTCTCGTTCACGCCAGCTGTTTTGCGAATCTCTTCATTGCGGATTCGATCTAGGATCGTAAGAATAACATAACAATTATTTGCTTATGTAAATAAATCGATCGATAAATTGGTAACAGAACGTCAGTTTTATACACGAAATGTGGTTACATAGAGTGCAGTCAGCATCAATCGTTGAACCGTGACACGTCGCGGTCAGTTGGTCTCATTCCGTCATACGGTTGCATTTATTTCGCTCATTATCATTTTGAAAGATACAAAATTAAATGCTTAATCTATACTAATTTTGTAAAGAGGGAAGATTTGTATGTAAGTATGTTTGTAACGAATTGGCTCAAAAAGTACGGGACCGATTTGAAAAATTCTTTCACCATTGGAAAGCTACATTCACTCTGAGTGACATAGGCAATATTTTATTTTAATGAAAAAAATTACGTCCACCCGTACGAAAAGCCAGGACGGTCCGCTAGTGATATATATACGAGTATCATCATGCCTAATAGTGGACCCGCCACATTGACACCTTACAAATATCTAAGTAGGTGTATGGGTACTACACACCTCTGACTTCCTTCAGGAATCCTTGTGGAAAAGCGTGATATATATATATATATCTCCACGACGAGTCCCTCTCAGGGGTAGGCAGAGAGAGACGAGCGCTATTTTTCTCTAGACTTACAGATGCCTTTAGCTTCGTCCACATTCATCAGTCTCTTCAAACATGCTCGTCGGTTTTGACCCTAGACATTCCCATCCTTGAGTATCAAATTTTTGTGTATTTAACAATGTAAGCTGATATTATCGTATGCAGAATTTAAATCAAATCAAATCAAATCAAAATCTTTTTATTTCACATAGGCCCAGATGGGCACTTATAAAACGTCGAAAAAGAAGCACGGTTCGGGTTGGTCGCTTCCATGGAGAAGAACCGGCAAGAAACTCCATGGTTACTCTTTTCAAATCATTAGGCATATACAATATTTTTTTCGTTACAGCAATAGTACCCAAGTATGGGGGAACAACGTAGGTCCGACAATAGGTCGTTGCTTACTATACAAAGCATACATAAAACAAGATAATTATAACAATGTTAGCAAGATCTAAGAATCTACAAAGCCTACAATGTTCTCACATTCACAAATTAGACAAATTAAACAAGTGACACAAATATTGTCATCAGTACTGTAACTAATTCTGGTCAAGATATGGAATAAATTAAAATAAAAAAAGGAAAATTATTATTGTATAAAAAAAAACCCGAATTGAGAAAAGAAAAAGATTCAGAATAGTTAGAGACATCCACAAATTTGTGCCGTTTATGAGCTACGAAGGAAGCCGCATGCGCAGAAGGAACTAGAGCCAAACTTCTTTATCTTCAACGTAGTCCTTGATTTTATAATATGCTTTTTTAATCAGAACACGTTTGATAATTTTTTTGAACTTTACATCGGTCAGTTCTATAACAGACTTTGGCAGCTTGTTGTAAAAGCGTATACTATTTATAATAAATGACTTGCTCGTTTTTGTTAATCTGTATTTCGGGATTACAATTTCATGTTTACTGCGGGTATTTTTATGGTGGCAGTCGCTTTTAATTTTGTTAATCCCTCTATTTTTGCGGACATATAAAATACATTCAAAGATATAGAGTGAAGGCAAAGTTAGTATGTCGATCTCTTTAAATTTCTCTCTGAGAGATTGTAATTAGGTGAGCGTTGATGTCTTATGTATTAGTGAATTGTTAGCAAATCTTTTTAGGTAACTCTCGTTGTGGTCATACGTCTAGGTCATTGAACAGTTTTGATTTGATTTGAGGTTTGATTGAAATCTCTTTTAACTCATTATTATCAGTTTTGGCAACATTATTATATTCTTTAGTGATTTGGCAAATGTTGCGAAGAGCTCGCAGTTTAAAAATGGTATACATAATTTGAGATTAAATCTTAGTGTTTCTTGACCACCATTCGGTTATCGTCTGTTATCACCTTTTCTCCATAGAATCCCTCAATATGGAGAAGATGGTGAGGCAACTTGGCCTTGAAAAATTGGTCAGAAGTTGGACTCCATCATGGGAGAGGGACGCGTTTCCCCAGCAGTGGGATTAGTAAATAAGTCGAGCTGTGGGTATTGAGTGAGTAACTCATTCAATTCTGTTATGGAATGTAAGAGCTAGTGGAATGTAGCGAAGAACTTCTACCTCTTTTTCTTCTTCATCCATACATATCATCAAGCAGTTCTCTCTAGACTTAGTCATTATCTTCATACATGCTCGTTGGTTTCGAGCAAGTAACACTAGTATGACCATTCATTATGGAGTTTCGGAAACATCGCAGGAACACAGCAATACTCAGAATCATTTAGCCGTAAGATTCTTCGAGGCGACTGAACTTTAGAACAGGCGAGTCTATGAGACGGTACTTCTTATCATTTTTAATAATCATATAATAATATATCCTCACGCCTTCCCACAAGGGTCCCCGAAGGGGTAGGCAGAGGTGTATAGGTAATAAATACCCACACACCCACTTTCCGCCAGAGGTATATTTGATGCCAACGTGACAGATGGCGAGTCCATCGCCGTTACTCAAGCACGACTATACATACTTTGAATTTCTTCTCAAACGTATGCAGGTTTCCTCTCGATGTTTTCCTTCACCGTAAAGCTCGTGGTGTGACTAATCACTGTACTTAAGTTCAGAAAAACTCATTGGTACAGTCGGGATTCGAACTTGCGATCTTTCGTGTCGCAGGCAACTGCTCGAACCACCCAGCCACCACGGCTTTTTAAATATTTATAAATCAAAAAAATAACGGGAAATGCCAATAATGATCTTTCATTATTATTCACACACAAACATCGAGTCGCAAACAAGTCCGCAACAGTGATTTATCGAGCATATCCGCAATTTCGCGCATTTATGCTAACGCTAGTAGTATTCAATATATTTAAACACCTGTGGTCGTGGATGGGTTCCGTTGCGAATCTTATTGAGGATTTCGGTTGCAAAGGTTTCCGAGCGTATAATAGTATAAAAAAAAGCACAGCCTAAAAGCTTAATAAAACATATGTATTTACTATCTTGCTGATAGTAACAACAAAAACGGCCCGCGATTTCAGCTGCAATACACTTGATGCCTTAATCACATCTCAGAATATTTGCTGTCTACCAGTAAAAGTGGGGTCAAAATCAGTTAAACCGTTTCGGAGATGGCTGGAACAACTACCGGACAAAAAAGAAATTATCAATTGCGTTAGCAATACGGTATTTACGTATATTTTGTTGTTACAAACAGATTAGATTATAGACGGTGACAGGTATATACCCAGCTCCCCTAATTGTTGGCTGTTCTATAGCGATTAACTGCGGATTCCAAAATGTCCCCACACTTCAATAGATTTACGGCAAACTGAGAAATAATAATAATAAATACCTGGGACAATACCACACAAATTGACCTAGTTCCAAATTAGGCAAAGCTTGTGTTATGGTAACTAGACAACGATATATTTACTTAAATAGATAGATATATTATACATAAATACATAAGACATACATGACTAAGGTACAAATATTCGTGTTCATCACACAAATATCTGCCCTCAGCGGGATAATATAGAAATATTTAGGGTTTCCATAAGCTGTACATTGACGTCATACTAAAACGATGTTGTTTAACGGAACATCGGTAAACGACATTCCTAAGATCAAATTATAAAGGAGCTATTTGAGCTCAAGTATATTTTATTTATTTATTTATTATGCTTACAACTATCCTTACAGGTTAACCTAATACAATAGTGTAGAAAAATAAAATAAAGTAATCCTAAAATTATGTACATATATATTTAATCCTAAACTTAAATTATTCCGTCACACAAAATATGCTGTAAGTGGCCTTCGTGAATTCGTTCAGTGAACATGAGAATACATCGGTTTGAACCGCAACAGTGTTGAGTACCCGCAGCGCTATCGTCAGCGGCGCTTGTTCCAGCAGCTTAGTGCGCGCGCGCGGGACTTGCAGCAGGGGTGGGGGCCGCCTTCGGCCCACACACCTGTCCGGGACGCAAAGCCTTATCTCTTGCAGAATGGCAGAGTTCGGAACTACACCGCGAATCACTTTAAATAAATAGGTGGCTAATGCCACTTCCCTTCTTGTCTCAAGTGAGGAATATCCTACCATACCCAGAATAAATAGCGTAGGATATAATAATGGATATCCAGGATAGACCCCAAACTCTTTCAAATATAGGAACCTTAAGAATTTATTTTGGATACGCTCCAACATATACTTATATTTGGCTTCATGAGGAGACCAGATTGCCGCATTACATTCTAGGTGACTCTTAACGAGTGCTTCAAACAACGCTCGTAATGCACCCAAATTTGTAAAGCTATTTGCTTGTCGCAAGATAAATCCCAGGTTCCGATACGCTTTTTTACAGATTTCAATAATGTGTTTACGGAAGTTTACGTTAGCGGTGAATCGAACTCCTAAGTCTTTCACCTCATCCACTCTTTGAAGCTGGGCTCCGTCCATGGTATACCGGTGATAGAAAAAATCATCGCCGAACTACAGCCGACGACGCAGCTACATACATCGCGGTGTGAAATTGGAGATGGGCTGGCAACTTGATGGGACGGGAAAAAGGTGGACTAGAGCGGTAATCGAATGATAGCAGAGAACCAGAAGACGACTAACAGACCGACAACCCTTCTACCTGTTGAACCGTCGACATTATAGGTCGTTGTTCTTTTCGATTTTTCCTGAGATAAAACTAATCCTATATGTAATTCAGCTATTTCTGTGGCAAATTGCCTCCAGTTTCAATGTGTAGTTTTTGCGCAAAAGAGGAACATCCGCACAAACTTTGGCATTAATGATATTACTAGGTTATATATGACGTTCAATGAGTTTTAGACACCTGGGAAATTGTGGTGGAGGCTAGCCCAGACCCTGGTGTAAAACCGTAGATCCTGCACCTGCGAGTCTTGCACCAATAATAAATACATGAAAAAAAGAACATACACCTTTTCTGGATCTTCAGATATTCCGAAAAACTAACACAGAATAAAATGACTATAAATTAAATAGCGAACAATATAAAAAATATATCTAAAGTAAAAAAAACACTCCTGAATTGCATAGTGCGTACTTTTCGTAGAAGAAAAGAATTGCACGCAAGTGTTGTAGCGTGCGGCTAGAGAAATCAAATAGCTATTCGCATTTACATCTGAGACTTTCCCAACCACGCCGCCCATACCTGGCTCGCACTTGCATATTAGTTTCATTACTATGAGGATCTTTACCCCACGCAACGCCAGACAAAGAAAATCCAGCATTGGAGGCCCCCTAGTCTTAAATTATTACTAGCCTGAATTTGTTTTTTTCCTTCCCCCTCTATTACGGGGGAGGGGGGCTCTTTTGCAGATGCCCCGGGGCTGTATCCCCGATTGCCCTCCCCTATATCCGGCCCTGAATTAGCTCCAATATGCTTTACAGGTTGCTTCAGACAATGGGACATTTGGTCAAATTTTAAATTGTTAATTTAAAAAATACTTTTTAGTAAACAAGTTTTCGACCTCATTTTCGCATAAAATTTTGCTGTATCGAATTTATACCGCAGCAACGTACCAAGAAGACCTCGTATGAACATGCTTCCAAGGCATAAAACTTACTTTACTTGCTCCAGAATTTACCCATTTACCGTTTGAGCACACTCAGTCATGGCTTTCGAACACCTTAGTCTTGCCTGCGTTTACGCTGAGACCATTATTTTTGCACCCTTTGGAACTAACTAAAATACTAATAAAAATATATACTCCATGTGAACAAATTCGCAGGAAACACCTAGTATATACTCAACGAACATACACCTCTATCATAAGCACTCGAAGCAGCCGCTATTATGTGCCAAGTCATCGTAATCGAGAGCCAAACACCAGTTACATCATCAATAGCCCGATTTATTGTTTAAATATAAACCAAAGCATACTTGCAAAAATGTAAAGCGAGCACAATCTAGATTGAACCGGTTGTTGAAACACGTTTCATTGAGATCTTGTTCCTGCTAATAGATCAGAGGTCACTTAAGTTCTTCCTCGAGAGTTTTATGGTTGTAAATATTATACCGACATATTTTATTGTTTATGCAAGAGCCGAAGTGGCCATGAGGCTATAATGTAGGACCTGCAACGTCGTAATAGCAGGTTCAAACCAATTAATTTTCCTCAATTTAAATGAGCATTACGGTGGGGGAAACCACCGTAAGGAAACCTACACCAAGTAACAATGTTGGATAACGTATGTAAGATTTGTACTTACAGACTCGGCATCTGTCAATTTGACAATTACATGACGTACATTTCAGGTACATGACCGTTTGAATGTTTGTCATTTGTCACAAATGTTTATCATTAGTAAAAACCATGGATTTATGTTATCACCGCAGTTTATTTGCACGAAAACATAAAAAATATTTTGTTTTTAACTTATGGACCTTGTCACACCGGAAATTTTACAGGGTCGAAAACATTGTAAAGGAACTTATGCACTACTGGGAAGTGATTCAAAACTAATGAGAAGATAAGTTAGCGTGTGGTAAAGGGACAGAATCACCACGTTGACATTTAAATTTGACACATGTAATTTTGACAGTTACATGACATATAATTCAGCAACGTGAAGGTGTAAGAGTATTGCCTAAAAATTAATCAAATCATGGTATGTAGCACACCTCATTCGTATCCGCTTCAACTCAGTTCCATCGCCCAGTATAATGCAACCGCGACCTTCGCCACTCACTGCGGCCAAGCTGACCGTGAAATTAAACATTGCTAAAATTATGAGCTGCCATCGACAATCTTTTATCTATTTGTATTTTTTTTAATAGCTTCTTTCTTAAGTGATATATAGGACACTTTTTACAGACCTTGCATCATTTAGATACGCATGGAAACTGCTTGACTTACGAAATGTTTTTATAAATATATCTTCACGCCCTCCCAAAAGAGTCCCTGAAGGGGTAGGCAGAGGGTGTAGTAAATAAAATATATCTCCGTCGAGTGAGTGGGTGTGTGCCACTCCCTTGCCGGATATATATTTTTTTCCCGTCTTAGAATTTCTTCTCAAACGTATGCAGGTTTCTTCTCGATATTTTTCGTTACCGTGTTTTTATCACTTTAACATTACAAAATGTTAAACTTAATTTATTTTGCATAAATCTATTGTGCGATTAAAATAAATTAAGATTGCTCGAAACAGATTTAAGTGCAATGTAAAAGTATATGGAAAAATAGGCAGAGGAAGATCACGTTCCAACTACCTAGATTGAACACTCAAGAGAACTAGAAACCAGCGAACATAAACGAAGAGACTGATGAATGGGGCTGGAGCAAAATAGGTCTGTATGAAGGAAGTATCGACGTGATGGTTATATGTATGTTGAGAAATTACATTTCTTTCATCGCACCTCCACTTTGACTTTTCAGAGCAACACATAAATTTAATTTTCCGGTTCCCATTAAATCTGGACGAATTGTCTTATATGTATGTAACCTTTTTCATTGGAGTAGGCCTCTACCCAACCTGGGGATTGAACCTGCTAGCAATTACACATAGCGTACAATATAAATAAATAGTATAATAATAACTCGCTCAGAGAATCAGCATTGCTATCCAGCGTGGCAATGCTGCTAGTCTTCTTGGCACGTTGCCTCGGGATACCGATTAGGGACAAATATTTTATCTGTAAGTAGTTAGTTTCAACTGTTCTTTGTAAATAAATAGTACATTAGTAAACCAAGCAATGTAGCAGGATCACATAAAGGCTTTTTTATTATAACCTTTTTTAATGAGTAGTCAATGACCCAACAGCTCGTGTTACAATCGGTCATAAGCGTCCCCACAACCGACACTGACGAAGCTCGCTATTAACGGGTACGTCAAGGTTGACATCACCATTAGTATAGCAAATTGGATGAATGGTATATGAATGCATAGACATACATACATATCATCACGCCAAGTCCCTAACGGGGTAGGCAGAGAGTATAGAGCGCCAGTTCTCTCTAGACTTACATACCTCTTTCGCTTCGTCCACATTCATCAGTCTCTTCATACATGCTCGTCGGTTTCGAGTACTCTTAACGTTCCCGTCCTTGAGAGTCCGATCGATTTGATCCAGGTAGTTGGAACGTGGCCTTCCTCTGCCTCTTCTTGCACACACTTTTGCTTTGTATATCTGTTTCGTCAATCTTTCTTCACTCATCCTTTCTATGTGTCCAAACCAACGTAACATGCCTTTCTTCATCTTTACAATCACGCCCTCATTCACGCCAGTTGATTTGCGAATCTCTTCATTGCGGATTTGATCTAAAATCGTTACTCCTCACATTTTTCGAAGAGATCGCATCTCAACTGAATTCAAGCTATTTTCATACTTCCTCTGACGTACCCAGGATTCGCTGCCATACAATAAGGTAGGTACCAATATCGCGTTGTGGACAGCAATTTGAGCATTCTTGCTCAGACTTTTACTGCCCATCAACGCCGACATGGCTCCATTCACCTTATTTCCGGCAGTTATCCTTCTTTCAATATCTTTTTCATACTTTCCATCTCGTGTGAACATGCTTCCTAGATATACAAATTCATTCACTTGAATGCATAGAAGAGTAAATAATCTTATCTATAAACTTCACGCCTTACATGAAGAGTCCCCCAAGAGATGGGCAGAGGTGTATGAATAACGCACCCACTTTCACCGGAGATATGCCTGGCTGGAGGCCTAGGTCTCTCCATTACCCGGTTAAATAGCAAAAGTTCCCGGAACTCAAGCTACGAGAGACAATACAAAAAAAAACTCACCGGGGATATTTATTTTGGTGTCAAGGTGACAGATGGCGAGACCTTGGATACTATAATAATAACGGACGGACTATAAGCACGGACCATATATGGTAAGCGGTTACCACCGCCTATAGACGCCTGCAACACCAGTGGTACACATATCACACGATGCCAAAATTGATAAAATCTCATCTCACTTTTGCTCAAGCAAACTGAATGGTTGCATCTTAGACCAGCTCTTAAATATATGATGATGATGATGAGGTATTACATTGCAATGGTCAAGTGGTATGAGTTACCGGCAAAGAAAAGAATGTAGGTTCGAATCATAGTGGTTCCCATGAATTATTAAAAAGACTTGTGAGAAGACGTTAATATGTATATAAAAGTAATCCTTTATTAAAATTACAACAACCTTAAATACATTTTCAAAATAAACTTAAAAAGCATATCACATAACATAATTATAGGTATTACTTAACTACCTTATTATAGGTATGTTTATACGGTAATTTAATTCTTAACGGAAATACATACGATGAATAATTTATTGATTGTGACACTGTGTCATGTCGTTCATTTATTGATTATTGCATTTATCGTCTAAAGATTATCATCACTCACTCACTTACACATCACTTTTTTTTATACAACAAGAGTGGCAAACCAGTCTACGGCCCACCTACATCCTCACAGAGGCCGAGTGGTTCAAGTAATTGCCTGCAACCCAAACATTGCTATTTCGAATTCCGATTGTACCAATGAGTTTTTCTGAACTTTTATTGGTTAGGAAAACATCTGAAGGGAACCTGAAGACGTCTGAGAAGAAATTACAAGCGTCAATTGTCGGCGGTGACCGCTTTCCATCAGGTACACTGTATGTCTATTTGCTCCCTGAGTACATCAAATACTATAGAAATATTGGAAAATGTATGCGATTGAGTGAAGTGGTACTTCTTCTTTTTCGACGTTTTATAAGTGCCCGCCTGGGCCTATGTGAAATAAAAAGATTTTGATTTTGGTATGTGATGACCATGGCTGCATGATTTTGCTCCGGAGTGGGTAAACCTCGGTAGGCAGAGATTAAATCAACTTTCGTTTGGATCGAGTTAGGAATACGAGCGAGTTAGTTTATAAAGTGCGTTAGAAAATGGCCGGCTATGATTGATATAATTTCACATAATAACCTCCTGTAATCGTGTAGAAAATATTGTGTATCATAAACATACGTAATTTATGATAGAAAGCTCGGTTGTCAATGGCAAGGCCTTGTGGGAACATAATTATCTATGTAATTCTATCATAATTATCTATGTATATGTATTATATATGTAATCTACATAGCAATATAAATATATATTACTATGTAATTCTAAAGCTGTGGTGGCCAATCGGGGGTGGGGGTTTGAATCCAAACTGCAACAATGGCTGAAATTTTTTTTTTCTAATCCCTATGCAGGTTTGCGCCGTCAAGTTCGTAGTGTGTTCGTACTCAACTTTAGAAAAAACTCTTTTCTACAATCGGTTTCGAACCTGCATCCTTCATTATGCAGGTGACTTTAGTACCACTTGCGCCACTCAATAATCTATGATATTGATGATTTATGTTCAGTGTATTAACTTCATGATAAGTGTTTATAATCATTGACGAGGTAAATTTATTGAGCTGTAAAACACTACTCCAAATTGCTAGTGTTCTTTCGTCGTGAGTTACGTCACATTTACTCATTAAATTGCATTTGCCCTCATTTTACCGACAACATGGTTCAAATCATTCAAATCCCTGTGTATCCCAACTAGTTCACAGAAAAAATCTGTTGAAGGCACGGACGGTATATGATGATTCATGATTGATGATTTCAGGTATGAGTATGAGCAACGACGATCAATTTCGATAACTTGAACATTTCCTCAATAAATAAACTACGGCTTAAAAAATCTTTATAAAAAGCACAAAACGCGCAATTACACAGACATCACTGCATCCGTTCAACAGGTGAATGATGAAGTGGCATTCCGACGATTTGACATTTCGATGTTCCAAATTCAAATTTTGGAAGTAGTGTAATTATAAAACTGCTTGGTCAATATTCCAAACTCATTTAGTTGATTCCGAAATTTCGATGTTCTAAATTCAAATTTAATAAGAAGTTCGTTGTCAACCGTGTAGTACGATAAAATATGGACGATGATCGACTATAAGATTAGTTAGTTACATAAGAACGACATCACAACTGTTACACCGAGACAATTATTCAAGCAGAGAGATGTGGTAAATTGTGTATCGGTAATGATGACATTAAAAACAAACTGTGCTACCTACTATTTTGAAAGAGAAAGAAATTTGTTATTATTTACTGGCGAGTATGGAGATTTTAAAGGTACATTTGATGCCAGATTGTGCAGTAATTCCCATTGGCTGGCTAATTTAAAGGGATATTTTATGACAGATGACGATTAACACCTATTAGATTAAACTACAGGATTACTTGAATTGAAAATCGTGACACCGTTCACCTTTACATAAGATAAGGTGTATACAAGTCTTTTGGTCGAATACTAAAAGACTTGTATCCATGTCACAAATAATAATAAAAATGTATTTAAACATCTATTGTTATAGATCTAGTGTCATATGAAAATTCATATGAAGAATTTTACATTGATTGAATATGTCAATCCGGAGCAGAATATGAATTATGATTTAAACCGTATTTGACACTGAGGTCAAACGGCATTCAGCCGTACACAATATGCTTACACCTATTTATAGATTCAAGTCCTGTCTCGAGATCTGACACTCGATTTTAGACTATATCGCACAGTGAAAGAGTTGATTTTACTTTGAAGTTTACGTCTTTTGTCATATTTGACACCAATTTTAATTCTTATGAATTTCAATACTCTAATATAACCTTGCTTCAGGACTGTGATGAAAAATACTAACATAAAATTAAAAAGAAAAACTGATTCGTCCGTCGGCAGCGTCGTCGTTCCGCCATCGCGAACCATCACGTAAACTAACTCTTGTAAAAACTTAAACCCACGCATTCGCCTGAATCGGGACACAACTAAATAAGTTAAAAGGTTTTTTTTCAAGAAAACTCCATCGGAGCGTTGTCTCCTTGTAATCAGCTAGAGTGAGTCGGAACAAAGGAATATCATCCGCCGTGAAGGCAACAAAATAAGTATTATTTGCATGGTTAATTGTTAAGTTCTTTTCGTAAAAAATGTGTGTCA
Organism: Drepana falcataria; assembly: GCA_945859725.1. Taxonomy (NCBI): domain Eukaryota; kingdom Metazoa; phylum Arthropoda; class Insecta; order Lepidoptera; family Drepanidae; genus Drepana; species Drepana falcataria. The sequence continues at coordinate 1,067,197 of OX243937.1, forward strand.
AATGGAGATGATTAAAAAAATCTTCCAACCTGCAACATACCACACGATAGATGTCAAGTCCGTCGCCCTTAACGATTAATGTTAAGTAAAGTCTTTAAAGTTAAGTTTCTTATTGTATATTTTTATACCAAACAGGTGGCTAACAAGCATGCGATCCGCCTGATGGTAAGCGGTTACCGCCGCCTATGGACGCTTGCAACACCAGAGGTATCGCTCCCATGTTGCCGTCCCGAGACTCCCGAGCTTTGAAACGGTTAGAATTAAACCTGCGATCTTACTTAGCCACACAGTTACCGCTCCTGCTAAGCCCTAGAAGTTAAGCATTTGAAACGCGGTTGCAAAACTCACCCGATGAGATCTAGTTAACACCACTGTATATCACACAAATCTGCCCTCAGCGGGAATCGAACCGGCGACCTCAAGCTTCGCAGTCAGAAGCTCTGATCACCCGACCAGAAAAACGTCTGTCTGTTAAACGCAAGCATGTCTAGGTACATCAGTGCTTCAAATTAAAACACTTAATTAATTAAGAGACAAAGTCACAGTACACAATATATATTTTAAAACTGACAGTTATCACAGCTTAGCTGTCATTGACAAACCATTGTCAATGGTAAACAGTTAATGTGTTCTCGAAACCATGTTTGCATGACGTGTTTTGGGTGCAGTGGGTCACCGGGGAGTCGAACCGGTTATCCCGCGGTCCGCGCCCACGCGGCGCAGTCATTATACTTTGTGTCACCGAGGTGCCTAACGGACCTTACTTATGAGTTCAGTTAACAATTAATATTGTTCAGTTTTTATAAAGAAAAAACTTGTTACCAGCTTACGATCTATTGTGGTTGACTATCTGTTCTAAGCCATGAATAAATTATACCAGAAATACCAGACTTAAAAAAAGTTCCTCGAGACGTCCTTATATTTAATTATTAATAATTTAATTGAAATATTTTAATGCAATTGATTTCTTACGTTCATGCTTCTGTATTACAAACTGTAGCTGTATGTCAAACTGGAACTCGTTTAAGGGATCCTGTTTGCGCATGTTCATTTCCGGGTTCCGGGAAAGTACAGTATGGCGTGAGGGTTCTTTTTATAACGTTCACCCCTAGTATTATACTTTGTTTTAAATAGCCCTAATTTGTCAAAATTTCCTTGATTTGTGTGAACATCTTTTTGTCTTTTAATCTTGAACGGTCCATCGAAACAAAGCCCCGAGGACGAGGAAGACCCCGAATAACATGGATGTCCGCAGTAAATTAACTTAAGGATGTTAAATTAATTTAAAATGAACCTTAAGGAGGTCCAAGTCAGCAAAGATATGACCCAGGATCGAGCTGCCTGGAGACGCATGATACGAAGGGCAGACCCTAACAAAAATTGTAAAAAAGGCGAGGCAAAAGAAAAATCTTGAACTGTCCACTCGTAAAAGCGAAAATGCTTTTTTTTATTGTCATGCTTCATTAGAAATAAGGTTTTCTTAAATACGTAATCTTAAAGGGCCGGTTGTGAAATGCCATACGTAATAGAATACTCCTCTTACTTCAAAAGATCTTATTTCTAATCGACGGCCAGATAGCTTAGTGGTCCTGCCTGCGAGTGTTAAGGTCGCAAATTCGATTCCAATTGAGGCATTTAGTGCACAATTGAACATGAGTATATGTACCTTACTGATTGTCCTATGTATTCAAGCTTATATGTACCTACTTACATTCGTAAATTTGTGTAGGAATGGATATAGGAATGGTTCAGTAGTAAAACACTCTATTTTTTGTATAATTATTAATACTCTGTGCATTAAAAGGTTAATTTTAAAGTTATCAATAAAATCGTAAGAGGTACAAGTGCTCTCAAACGTCAAAACTCGGACACTGACACAAATTTTTGGTACAACAATACAATGTCAAAGCAGGTACCTTACTTAAAAATATACCAATATTTTTGTATACAATGTATCGCACACACATAGCAGACATGTCCAGAAATACGTATGACGCGACCCCATTGCTAATGTCGAAGAAAATTTACAGAATTAATTGTGTCAATTGAGATACATCCTTCGTAATTATGACAGTGGCTACATAAGGCATTCGATGTTATTATAAAAACGTACACTTATACTCTGCTACTGCTTTGGGTTGTCTCCAGAAACTCCAATATGCATCGAAATAAGTGACACCAAGATTCCAAAGCTATAAATAAAAAAATGCTACCAAAGGACTGGTATCCAAGACATGAATATAATTATAACAGCTGTCAAATTTAAGCGCGAACTATTGTGATTTGTTGATATATTTGATAATGAAACAAAAAAAGTGTGGATAAATGGACGAAGCCAAGTTTAAAGGAAGGCTTAGTTTAGCGTTGTTTTTCTTAAACCTTGATTTGTCACCTTGTCATAGTTCCACACTATGTGTTTCTATTACACACTATGTGTTTCTATTACAATTACGCACGTTTGACACACATCCTTAATGTGACAAGGCACTAGGCCACTGCGACCATTTATGCTCATTTAGTTCGTCACAAGCATGGCGATACGTGACTATATGTGGCAACTCGGCTGACTTTCTTGCCAGAATTACGAATGATACGGAAGCCCCAAAACATTTTCATCCGACAAGACTGCATAACCTACATTGCAAGGTGTAACTTCCACGAACCACGCAACCAGTGATTACCTAAGGAAAGATCCCGAAGAACGCTATGAATGTACACTCTGCCTCTCTAGCCTATCTCATCGGGGACCCTTGTCTAACATGGGATATACCTTATATACTTTGGTGTCAACGTGACAGATGGCATGACCATAGATAATAAAATAATAACAGATGGTTTTTTGATGCTATTTCGCTCTTCTTATACAAAAGAACGCGAAAGGAAACGAAGAACTCTGTAGTAAATAAATCTGTAAATATTCTGTAGGCTTGTATATCTGGATCATTAAAAAAACATGTTGTAAATTGCAAGCGAACACTGCGGTCACATTGAACAAATTGATTGAAGCCCTGACCTTACCCAGCGTCGTAATTATCTCATCCAAAACAGATGGTCTGTGTACCGGCCAGTACCATAGCACTTGTGATAACACGATTGTATATTCACGCTCAGGTTTTACTAAAGTACTTTGCTTAGTACATGCATTGATATTATACAAATGCAATGATTTATTTACTTAGCAGCCAAGTTAACTCGTGCTAGGAAAACTGGAACGCACATCACCTGTCATTTTTGCACTAAAACATTTCGCTACCGAAAAGAGGTCTATTACCTACTCGGTTTTGACTACAAAAAAGGAACTAATTAAAAAAACAGGGAGTTTGTTGACTGGCTCTTTCAAGATGATTCTCATGGGATCTGGGCAGAATAACTAGTAAATAACCACCATCTAATTGTTAATATCAAGCATCCAGGGATCCATGTCCAAACATTTACATCAAAATCGCTTGTACCATTTCTCGAGGTCTTCGCGAGATTAACGGCGGCGATTTTTATGTATATAGGGGTAGGTTATATCTATAGGTAGTATCTATAAAGCCACTTTCCGCCGGAGATTCAAGTATATTTTATGGTGAATCCCTCGCCGTTACCCGAGCTCAACTATAGGTACATACGCCCTTGAATTTCTTCTCAAACGTATGCAGGTTTCCTCTCATGTTTTCCTCGCTGTTGCTCGTGGTGTGACTAAACACTGTACTTAAGTTCAGAAACGATCATTGTTACATCCTGGATTTGAACTTGCAAATTTGTGTTGCAGGCAACTAATCGAACAACTTGGCCACCAAGGCTCTCATTTAAAAATGTTAATGGTTGTTATTGTTATTGTAAAAGATAAAAAAGTGTTACTTTAAATAAGTGTTCAAGTCCCTTTATTGTTGTTAGCCTGGTACATCCCACTGCTGGGCAAAGGCCTCCCCCCATGTTTTCCAGGTGTTTCTGCCCAATGCTAGTGTCTGCCTGTCCACAGATGTGTTGTCCAGGTCTTGAATAAATTGTCTTAATATGTATTTGACCCTAACGATAAAGCGTAACCTACAAATTTGACCTAAGCTTTGACTGCACATTAAGATCATTTCTAGCGAGTATTCCAATATGCAAAGACAGAGCACGATTGAGCATCGCTCGTTGGGCAACAAGTGTTGCGCAATTTTATATCGGTATCGAATCGATTAGCGACGCAGCCGAGACACTACCTACTACTTCGAAAGGTTGCAAGTGTCGATCGCTCCTACTTCCTGTAATTTTGCTTATTCGGCGGGTTTTATTTACACGCATGTAGTTTAATAATATCTATATCTATACTAATATTATAAAGCTGAAGAGTGTTTTTGTTTATTTGTTTGTTTGTTTGAATGCGCAAATCTCAGGAACTACTGGTTGGAATTGAAAAATTATTTTTGTGTTGGATAGTCCATTTTTCTAGGAAGGCTTTAGGCTATAAAGCATCACGCTACGACTAATAGGAGCGAAGCATAAATGAAAAATGTTGCAAGAACGGGAAAAAATATTCCTTTTTGAGAGCTTCCGTTGCGTACGCTGCGTAAACGGTTTAAGTTACGAAAATATCTCCTCTTGTTCGAAATTGTTCCTCTTTAAAAGTTCTAAAAAAAGTCCGCGACAGCATTTGTCTATCTTTTAAGATTGACTCACTATGTTTAACCTTTTTTATGGCAATTAAGTCCGCGATGGGCTCCTAAACAACTTAACCGATTTCAATCAAATTTGCACACCGTGTGCAGTTTTATCCAACTTAAAAGATAGGATAGCTTATATCATAATTGGACCCGATAGGTGGCGCTGCGATCGAGTTTCAGGAAATTTTACTTTTTCACCCGGGAGAAGCTGGGCGGGACAGCTAGTTATTATATAATGGAAAAAAACGCACTTTTATAAAGCCTAGTGGCCGAATCGTCGCTTTCAATATAGGGTTGCAAGTTCGAATACACTGCACAGTTTTTCTGGAATATGATCCCATCTCTTTTCTCAAATACTTATTTGAAATTCTTCTCAAATGTTTGGATGTTGCCTCTCGATGTTTTCCTTCAACGTAAAGGTCGTAGTGTTTAACTGTACTTAAGTTCATAAAAAGTCATTGGTACATCGGGATTCGAACTTGCAATATTTGTGCTGCAAAACTACTCGTACCACCCGGCTACTGCGGCTCTAACCTCCTAAAAACCTCCTAATACAGGCATTTAAATACCTACTTAAAACGATGCTTTAACTAATACCTTGTACAAACTGTAATAAAGAAATAAACATCTTTCATTTTATTAACAGAAGATAGAACCACTTTATCACTTCTCAGAAGCGTCATTGTAAGTTAATTACAATTACAATACATAAATACTTCTATACTAATAAATTAAATCGGAATGTCTGTCTGTATAATCGAAGTAACAGTTTTTTAAAACACTGTGTGAAAGTGATTACGGTAACAAAGACATAATAATAATATAATGTATCCTCACAGGGTCCCAGAAGGGGTAGGCAGAGGTGTATAGGGAATACCCACACACCCACTTTCCGCCAGAGGTATACTAGGTGCCAACGTGACAGATGGCGAGTCCACGACTATACATACGCCTTTGAATTTCTTCTCAGACGTATGCAGGTTTCCTCTCCATGTTTTCCTTCACCGTAAAGCTCGTGGTGTGACTAATCACTGTACTTATGTTCAGAAAAACTCATTGGTACAGTCGGGATTCGAACTTGCGACCATTGCGTCGCAGGCAACTGCTCGAACTACTCGGCCACCACGGCTCTGAGACTGAACAAAGACATAGCTCATAAAATGTCTCATCGTTTCGGCTTCTCCGACACAGCTGGACCGATTTTGACAGAAATGTTGCTATAGATTGGTAGAAAGCCAATGTTATAAGGAGCAACTTACTATTATTTTTCTTATATGTATACTTAACGCCCTCCCACAAGCGTCCCCAAAGGAGTAGTCAGAGGTGTCTGGGTAGTATCCACACACCCAATTTCCGACAGAGATATATCTTAGGAGCCAATGTGACAGATGGCGTGTCTATCTTCGTTACTCAAGCACGGCTATACATACGCCTTTGATTTTCTTCTCAGACGGATGCAGGTTTCCTCTCGATATTTTCCTTCACCATAAGATCGTGGTGTGACTAATCACCATACTTATGTTCAGAAAATATCATTGTTACATTCGGGATTTGAACTTGCAATGTTTGTGCTTATGTACGTGTAATTAAATTTAATGCGGGTAAAACCATGGGACAGAACCAGTATTGAATACATTGTCTAAACGCCGCCACGAGGTGCGCATTACTAATTATTGCTACTACGCTTTGTCATACCATTTATGGCGTGGTTATGTGTACTGACAGGTGGTGTGTTTACTGTTGCGTAATTATATATGTAGTATGGTCAATCAATGAACTGATCAACATTTCACACCTTGATATAGCCGTGGTGGCTGAGTGGTTCGAGTAGTTCTGCAACACAAAGATTGCAGGTTCTAATCCTGAATGTAACAATGATATTTTCTTGACATAAGTACAGTGATATTTTCTGAACATAAGTACACTAAGATTGCAGGTTCGAATCACCGGCCTTAATGAACTTAAGTACAGCGAGATGAATCCTTTGCAAGTTTCCTCTTGATGTTTTCCCTCACCATCAAGCTCGTCGTGTAACTAATCACTGTACTTAATTTGGGAACAACTCATTGCTACAATCGGGATTGGAACTTGTAATCTTTGCATTGCAGGCAACCCGAATCACAGGGCCACCACGTAATTACATAATAATGAAAAATCTGGTGCCGCAACCTGTCTCGCGGGAGGGTGCCAAGGAGGCTGGCAGCATTGCCACGATGTTTGGCAATGCTGACTCTAAGCGAAATATAAGTAGCAGGTTTTTTGTCAAAGTATCATGACAATTCTGTGTCGCATCGTAATGCATTCGACCTCTGTGTATTACGTGTTAGAGCGGGCCTGTAACCTATCACAAAATTGCCACAACTTGGTATCATAATGGAGCCACTTGCGATTCAAATCACTCACAATGGCTGGCCGGCCAGACGTTTACAACATTCTGACGTTAGATCAACATTGCATATTATATTACTCTAGGGAATATTTTAAAAACCTGCTTTCTATTTTCGTAATATTTGCCGAAACCGGACAACGGTTCTCAGCGTCATCAACGAATTTTTAATCTGCTATGATTTGTCTATATTATTAATGTTTGAGAAATAACTGGCTACTGAATTGAAATAATACTGGCTAATAATTTCTGGCAACTTTTTAGAAGAAACTTTTTTCATAATTTGAAAATAGATTATTGAAAACAATTAAAATTATTGTATTAACAGTTATATCGGATAATTTATTAATCAAACTTGGGCTGAGTCTGGGCGGATCTTTGGAAAGAGGAAAATATAAACTTTTGGTTGTTTATGAATAATTGATGCTGCAATAATTAGGATGCTTTGAATGAGCTCTTCGTCCCACTAGTATTATAAATGCAAAAGCTGGGCTAGCATGTATTAATTTTTGTCACTCAATCGGATGACATCGAGATAACGGAATTGGATGCAATCTGGCTCAGAGATCGATTATTTACTGGATGTAGACATGATGTTTTATTACAAAAAAATAACAATTGAATATAAAATTTTACGCGGCTGAAACCGCGAGGCACCGTCTGATAGATGATGAAGTAAATTTCCAGGAGAATACATTTTGAAGTATAATCGATAAAACAGGTTGAGCACGCCTGGCCGGCCGTTACAACGCACGTGCAACAATATTCTGTAGTACATTGCTTAACACAATTTAAACATTTTCTGTTCGGGCCACATTGTGCCCGCGACATTTGGAATTGGATATCTATCGGTTGGCAATACTGTCTTACGTAACTTGACTAATGCGTACTTTGATTGACTATTGCCATTTAATCAAAGTTTGCATATAATTATTGGAAATATTACTTTTAGTAGTAAAGGAAAACATCGTCGGTAAACCTACTGCACAGACATTTTTTTTGTGTTGTCTCTCTGAACGTGAGTTCCGGGAACTTTTCCTACTTAACTCGGCAATGGCGAGACCTAGGCCTCCAGCCGGGTACTTTAGTACTAAGCAACACAGCTAAGGGCACCCACTGTGGGGTACGGACCTCGGCTTAGGACAAGCTAAGACTTTTTGTTGTTGGTTGGTACAATGACAGTATTTATTTGTTTTAATATGTAATATGATTAAGCAAATGAGTGCCCACTCCCAATTAGAGTTGTTCAGTGTTCAAGAGAATATACAGGCGTTGTAGGTCATTCACCGAATTCCATTCAATTGGCATCGTTCTTATAGAATTACTAGCTTGTACTGCTGATAAAACGACAGTCTCGTTTAGTAGTACATATGCATCTTCGCGTTGTTCTACAAGCTTCCCTGAGGGATAGTCAGAGGTGTATAGTAGGAAAACTTTTTGCAGGTAATATATTTTTAGGTGCCATCATGACAGATGGCGAGTCCATCGCCGTTACTCCATACGCCTCTGAATTTTTTCTCAAGCGTATGTAGGTTTCCTCTCGATGTTTTCCTTCACCGTAAAGCTCGTGGTGTGACTAATCACTGCACATAAGTGTAGTGTAGTGTAGTGTTAGTACAGTCCGGATTCGAACTTGTAATCTTTGTGTGGCAGGCAACACTAATCACTTGGCACAATCGTTAATGACTTATGAAATACGTGTTTGTATTTTGGCTGTAAGAGTTAAATATCTTTAGGCTCTAGCGCATTGGTTCTCTGCCTTCCATGTTATTACGATGTTTCGTTGTAAATTTCTGCTTAATTTTTTTCCTTCCTTCCTTGCAAAAGGTCTAGCATCAATTATAATTTCAATACATTTCATAAGCGATTTAAATCTGTAATTGCATTCTTTCTGAATAATTTCCAAATCAACACTGAGCTAGATATTTTGTAACCTGAGCTGGAAACAACGCGATGACTTTGTTCATTTACCAATTTTGGATTTTTCAAAATGTTGCCGATCTCAAGAGAGACTGTATGTATCATAAAGTATACGAAAGGAGAATCTGTGTACAGACGAACTTTACTCAAGAAATTAACTATCTACTGCTATTTGGATTGGTAGTTCTTAAGATGGGCGTACTCAAACAAACAAACGAACGAACTCAGTCTCGTTATAAAATTAGAAGAGATTAATTTCGTAACTGGTGTAATTTAATTACCTATATCTCCTTTGATTCCACTTCATTTAGGGTAGGTTAAGGTATGACAACAAAGATAATCTTATAATTATATACGGGATGAATAGGAACGTGCAATCTTACCATAATGGAGAAAAAGTTAGCATTTTACTGTAATATATATCCTCACGCCTTCCCACAAGGGAGGGAAGGGATAGGCAGAGGTGTATAGGTAGTATCCACAGGACCACTTTCCGCCAGAGATTATATTAGGTGTCAACGTGACAGATGGCGATTCCATCGCCCTTACTCAAGCACGACTATACATACGCCTTTGAGTTGCTTCTGAAACGTATGCAGGTTTCCTCTCAATGTTTTCCTTCACCGTAAAGCTCGTGGTGTGACAAATCACTGTTCTTAAGTTCCGAAAAAGTCATTGGTACAATCGGGATTCGAACTTGCGATCTTTGTGTCGCAGGCAACTACTCGAACCACTCGGCCACCACGGCTAGGCATTTTACAGTAAACACTACTATTTGTATCGGATGCCTGGATCCGTCATTTTCATGGTCCGTAAACACTGTTCCGGGCTTCGATTCCGTGCCCGTTACATTCCAATTAAATACACGCGTTTGAAACCAGATAATGAGTGATACAGCATCCCAATGTTGCCATGTACAGATTATATTGGAAATTATTTTTACGGTGTTTGAATTGAGCCATGGATGGACTCTTATTTCGCGTTTCGCTTCGCAGACTTGGGTTGGCTTCACTGAATTGCCAAAGTAATTAGTTATCTGTTAGGCAATTGTAGTCTGTAGCGGTCAAGATGATACGCAAGGAATGCTTAATACTTTTATTGCTGCATAGACGCTTGAATAGCACAATAAGACGGTAACCGCGTGGAGTTAATTTTATTATTACAGCAAAAACAATGGAATATGGTAAAATGAAAGTCGATTAGCAACTTTGGACGATATCACTTCATTTTGGATGAAAGAAGATGAAATCAAAATCGAATACATTTTACATCACGCAGAGTCCCTAACAGGGTAGGCAGGGAGTATAGAACGCCAGTTCTCTCTAGACTTACATACCTCTTTCGCTTCGTGATATTCCTAGATAGATAAAGATTTCTTAGTGAAGATTTTGCAAGTACTCTGCTATAAGAACAAAGAAACCAGTCCATTCACTGCTGTTATCATGCATTTAATAATGCTATTTATTAAATACAAGCGACCCGCGCCGGCTTCGCTCGGGTGCAATGTATATTAGTGCTATTAATATGTAAAAGATACATTTCTGTACTTTAATATTCTTCTTGAATCACTCTATCGCTGAATACTCCATTAAAATCCGTTAAATAGTTTTGAAGATCTAAGCGAACGGACAGCGGAACCGAGTTCTTTTTATACTAGGTATGTAAAGATTTGTCTTAAGTACCTATTTATATATCTATGAATAAATACATAGTAGGTATCGTTGTCTAGTTCACACAGTACAAGTTTTGCTTATTCTGGTAGACTAGACTTGTTTGAAATTGTTAGGAGATATTTTATATTTATTTATTTACAAAACTGTTAATGTTTCCAACACAGATCGTTTTATATCGTAACCCAATTGCATAGGTAGCATATAAGCAATTGGAATTATGTCGTCGAAACATTCAAATTCTCATTCGATTCCATTCAATCAACTGAAACGAAAAATAAAAGTAAACCATAAACAATCGTGAGGTGAACGCGCTTAAAAAGTAAATTAAAATCATTATCACGTGTTTACCTCGGCTAGTTGTCCCTTAGATCCGGCTTACGCCAACACAATTAAAAGAAAATATTAATCTTTAAAAGTAATAACACCACGAACACCAAACACCAAAGTACGCTGACACTGACAGTTTATCACAAAAAAAACAGGAGTGAATTTTTAAATCGAGTGACGATTTAAAAAACGGACCTCGAGTTTTGTGACGGCGGGAAAGCGCGTGCAAGCCGTGCTACAATCAAGGCGCGCGCGGACCGACTGGTTAATTTAACTTGACCACCGCTCGCCAAGAGACGCACCGAGATAATCGTTGCACTGCATTAGAAAACGAACAAATCGCATAGATACACAGTATTTGTTAATAAATGTATAGTTTTGTAGTATGCGCTTCATTAATTTTGCAACGAAAGTTGCACGAACTCGAGCTCGGTAGCAAGTGTCGCGGACTGTGCGTGAAAACGTGTTTTTATTATCTATGTTTAATCAATATTCAGCGCATTAAATGTTTTAATTACGTGAGTTATAACAAAGAAACAAGTAAAAGACATTGATTTAATACAAGAACATAGCAAAACACGCTCGCTAGCTGAAAAATAGATGTCTACCCACATATGGGTACGAACGAAATTGTGTTTTTAACGAATGAAATGAAAAAAAAAAAAGAATGACAGTGACCAGTATCGTGTTCACACGTCCACACGTGATTAATTTAGCAAATTTTCGTTATTTAAAACTATTTCTGAAACAAAGAGTTTAAAACATAAAAATATTTGTCTACTGAATGTGAAATATATTTTTGACATCGGTTATATATGCCGTGGTGGCCGAGTGGTTAAAAACCCGACTGTATCAATGAGATTTTCAGAGCTTAAGTACACCACGAGCTTTACGGTGAAGGAAAACATCGAGAGGAAAACCGCATACTTTTGAGAAGGAAATTCAAAGACGTATATAGTCGTAGGCTCGAGAAATGGCGATGGATTTACCATCTGTCACGTTGGTATTTAATGTAACACTCCAACGAAAGCCTACCCGGGTAGGCAGAGGTGTGTAGGTTCGGTGACCCTTGTGGTATTTGCTTCAGCCCCGCGGCTTAATACGGCATTGTAGATAAGCTATGAATTTAATAAAGCATAAAGGATGTAAGTAGGTAGGTCTGTTAGACACTGGAGAGAAAATCAACGCAATGAAACGAATTACTCGCTATATTTCACCATATATCTGCATACCCTTATATAGTCTAGGAGATGCATAAACCTTATTGCCCCTTTTATCATCAAGAATTACAACAGACATCATAAAGAAACAAGTGGGTGTGTGGGTATTACCTATACATCTCTGCCTACCCCTTCGGGGACCCTTGCGGGAAGGCGTGAGGATATATTATTATTATTATTATCATCAAGAAACAATTGAAAAACCAAATGTAGTCTGCGGACATTTTAATCAAAATTCATTTCATTTCCACACTAGTACAATAGTACGAACAAATAAATATAAGGTGGTGACAGATCTAATAGCTATAAGGTAATAAATTAAATTAAATAACCTTAATTAATTGATTATTCTCGGTGCATAGCAATATAAAAGAATCATTAGGATGATATGATGATAGGCAAAATTTTCATTGTGAAATTTTTTGATAATCTCATATTTATCAGGTCGCCCAATTAATCACGTGATGTTATGATACATGATCAGGTTTGATATGATACATGATGAGGTTTAATATGATACATGATGGACTTAAATATCATACTTACATGGTGAGGCCAGGAGGTAAATAAATAAAACCTACCCCGCCTTCACTACCCAAAATCTCGTGTATTTTTGTTCGTTCACCTATAAAATCGAGCGCTTAATATATAGGCGATTGTAGTGACAGTAATCCCTTTGTGATTCTGTAAGCGCCATTAAGTCTCACGGATTAATAACAACATTCAGTTTGACATAAATATATATATATATCCTCACGCCTTTCCACAAGGGTCCCCGAAGGTGTAGGCAGAGGTGTATAGGTAGTACCCACACACCCACTTTCCACCAGGGATATATTTAAGGTGCCAATTAGTTTATTTCTATAAAATATTAATACGAGACTAACGTTATTATACATTTGATTTGGTAATGCATCTGTTGTCGATGGTCAATATAATTATGTCCACCTAACTTCCTAACACTTTTTTATTACTACTGGCCACCGAGAATAATACACCGATTGTTCTTTGGATAAAACATTGTACTTCACAGGATGTTCTCTAATTAAGGCACACAGATTAGCCACACACTACATTTTCTGTGGAATAATTATAAACTTAGTATTTATTATTATACGCCTAGTATATTTAAATGTTAGTTTGTATGAGATTTAAAGAGATTCATAATTTCATTCGTCAATACGTTTACAAATAGAGACAAAACGCCCCTCGTTATTCCAGACAAAATCTTTTACCTATAGGATCGGAGCCAAAAATGCTCGTCGTAATATTTCATACAAAAATGTTCAGCAAATTGTAATTATTAGAAATTAGACCAATATGCAATTAATTCGTCTCGAAGTTATATATATAACTTTAAACGCTTTATTTATAAAAATATATTATTATATATCCTATTTTAAATGTCAATCAATAGAATGGTATCAAAATTTGTGTACAAAATTGTAATTAATAGTGTATATTTGTATAAAAATATACACTATTAATTGTTATATAGAGTATAATAATATATAAATTATATATTATTATTTTATTATCGTTAGCAACGCTCCAAGTGCTTAAATATAATTATTGTATAAGTTTCAACACCAAAATATCTTTCTAAGCATTCTGCACACAAAGCTAAAATAAGTTTACCATATCAAAAAGTAATTTAGCCGAAATGAGTACACATTTTTATCAAATACTAAACTAACACGCACACACACACACATAACAAAAAATATCCACACAAAATATAGCCATATATATATAATATATATATAGGTCAGATATACCTATATATATAACCTATATATATATATATATATATAGGTCTGATTGTAGACATTAGTCAAAATATATTAATGGTAAAATAGTTATACAAATATAACCTAATATAGAGTAATAATAGGAGTAACAATGAAAGAGGAATAATATTAAGGTTAGTAATTCCAAAATAGTGTCTTGATTAGTATATACTATATAATTTATCTATATAATTAGTATATACTATACTATATATTAGTATATAATAGTGTCGTGTACTGATGGGACAAAGTAAGAATAAATAACGTGCAATAATGCCAGTATGTCGCCGTGACATAGTATTGTCGACTCCGAAGGAAAGCATCGAGGTAAATAAATATATTACCTTCTCCGAGTGTCCCTGAAGGGGAAGAGCCAGAATACACATAAATACGTTTCCTTTTGATGCCTCAAATGTCGTAGTTTGATCAATCACTGTACTTAAGATCAGAAACTCTTTGGTATGCTGAACTTAAACATGGGGGAGTTTCCCCTTTTTAGGGAAAGCGATAAGAATTTCAGTTCAGCGCGTGTCGCAAAAAGGGGGAAGTTACCCTTGTAGGACAGTCGTCATATCTAGGAGTAGTAGGACTATCGGTGGTACCAATAGTACTAGGAGTACTAGGAGTACTAGGAGTACTAGTAGTACTAGGAGTACTAGGAGTACCACAAGTACTAGGTTTACTCTGAATACTAGATGTACTTTTTAGTACTAGGGGTACTAAGAGTACTAGAGGTACTAAGTGTACTAGGATAACTAGGAGTAGAAGGTGAGCACGGCGGCGTGGTTGCCCCTGACGAGCAGCGTGCGCGGCGCGGCGGCGGCCAGCGCCTGCAGCCAGGCGGCGTACAGCGGCGCCGGCAGCAGACCGCGGCGGCGCGGCATGGGCAGCGTCACGCACACCAGCCGCGCGCCCGCCGACTGCGCCGCCACCAGCTCGCGCACGCGCAGCTGCCGGTGTGTGCGCGAGCGCGCCGCCTCCACGTCGGCCGGCGTGATCACACCTACGCACGCACACGCACACACTCGCACACGCTGACACCCCCCACCCCATGCCCTCCCCCACCTATCCGCCTTATCTTCCGGCCGACCCAATGTAATACCGCTATGTGCAAGTGATACCCTTGGTTTTACCATCAAGCGGGTTTGATGGATTCCCACTATTGTATGAGTAAGGCGGAATATGAGGTTGCTTCTCTTAGATATTTAAGGATTTAAGGACGGCGAAGGTTTACGAGAATGTTTATTACATTGACACAGAGACAGGTATATTACCTGGATTCACACGTAAAACGTACACGAGTAAAATTTTCGTGACGTAACAAAGCTTACAATAATATCGACATAATAAATGTAGGGAGTAAAGCCTTACCAGGATTCGCATTATCATCGGTGGACATAAAAGGCGCAATCAATTTGTCGAAGTACGCCAGAGTGGAGTCCTTGGGTCGCTTATTGATGTCCGGGATCATCTTCAACGCCGAATAGTCAATCCTGAATTTTGACAGCATAGACGCCATGCTAGGACAGAAAGCGCATGTACATATATGAAGCTGATTAGCTTCAATTTACAGATGAATAATAATATAATTACAGAAGAGAGATCACCGTGGTGGCCGAATGGTTCGAGTAGTGACACAAAGATCGCACGTTCAAATCCCGACTGTACCAATGAGTTATTGATTAGTTACACCACGAGCTTTACGGTGAAGGAAAACATCGAGAGGAGGAGAGGATACGTCAGAAAAGTAATCCAATGGCACCTAAAATATACCTCTGGCGGAAATTCGGTGTGTCGGTATTACCTATACACCTCTGCCTACCACTTCGGGACCCTTGTTGGCGTGAGGATATATAATATTACAGATGAATATCTTCTACAATATAGCTACTAACTATCAAATTGTATGCTTTAATAACCAGCAGATAAACACTCGATAATAGAGTAAATATAAATAGTGTACTCTAAACCGGCGAGCATATATGAAGAGACTGATGAATGTGCACAAAGCGATAGAGCTGTGCAAGTCTAGAGAGCTGGCGCTCCTCTCTCGGCCTTACCCGTTAGAGACTTGGCGTGATGATATATAATTTTGTAATTTAAAAAAATCGCTACTCTAAGGCGATTGATGATGTTCGCTTTCGTAGGCGGCTTACGAAGCGGTTACTGCCATCTGTAATTGTTTGGCTGATTGAAGAATACTCACTTTCTTTCTTCCAGTTCCAATTCTGTATTCTTGTTGGCGAGAGTGAATACTCGCAGAGGACACGAGGACCACGCTCTGCGCGTGGACAGGATGTATGGGAGTAGGAGGGTCAGACCTGGGTAATAACACTATTATTATTAACCTATCGAATCAAGCCGTGGTGGCCGACAGGTTCGAGTAATTGCCTGCAACGCAAAGATCGAAAGTTCGAGTCCCGACTGTACCAATGAGTTTTTCTGAATTTAAGTACAGTGATTAGTCACACCACGAGATTTGCGGTGACGGAGGAAACATCCAGAGGAAACTTGCATTCGTCTGAGAAGAATTTCAAAGGCGTATATATAGTCGTGCTTAAGTAACGGCGACGGACTCGCCATCTGTCACGTTGGCACCTAAGAGACCTTTAAGACGAAAATACTTTATTGTGTCTACATCTGTCTACCCTTTTAAGGATCAACGTACGTAAATTATGAAGATATTGCTGTAAGTAAAGACCGCCATCGAATATGTAATGTTGACATTAGCGTCCATTGTAACCAGTCGGTTTCGAATGTATACCTCCATCGTCGTAGAGCCACCATACATCTACGGTGCCGGCGTGGCGCCGCGTGAACTGCTCCACCGAGGGCAGCGGCCGGGCTGCACTCACGCCCTCGCTACAACACGATACACAATCCTCTTCTCACTATTCATCAAAGCGGTGGTAACTTCAAGAAACTTTTTTTATTTCATATCTCGCGTCATATCTAGCCCAGAATTAATTACAGCACTGATGACAATATTTGTCACTTGTTTAATTTGACGTTTGAATTTGAGAAAGATTGACGAAACAGATATACAAAGCAAAAGTGTGTGCAAGAAGAGGCAGAGGAAGGTCACGTTCCAACTACCTGGATCAAATAGATCGGACTCGCAACGTAACGGACGGGAACGTTAAGAGTACTCGATACCGACGAGCATGTATGAAGAGACTGATGAATGTGGACAAAGCGAAAGAGTTATGTAAGTCTAGAGAGAACTGGCGCTCTATACTCTCTGCCTACCCCGTTAGGGACTTGGCGTGATGATATGTATGTATGTTGTTTAATTTGTGAATGTGTGAACATTGTAGGCTTTGTAGATTCCCAGATCTTGCTAGCTTTGTTATACTTATCTTGTTTTATGTATGTTTTAAAAGTAGTAACCATGGAGCTCTTTCCATCATCCATGGAAACAACCAACCCGAACCGTACACCTTTTTAGAACTTTTAAAAGTGCCCACCTAGGCCTATGTGAAATAAAATATTTTGATTTTGAAGAGTACTTGTTACCATCCAGTGTTTTGGAAAACATGAATGAAGCGAAAGATAATACAATCCACACAAATTGAAATAACCCCAAATTAAGCAAAGCTTGTTATGGTAGCTAGATAACAATATATTTAGTTACATACATACGTATCATCACGCCGAGTCCCTAACGGGGTGAGGAGAGAGAATAGAGCGCCAGATCTCTCTAGACTTACACACTTCTTTCGCTTCGTCCAGATTCATCAGTCTCTTCATACATGCTCGTCGGTTTCGAGTACCCTTGACGTTTACTTATGTTAGTAGATATATACATAGAGGCATATGCCATCCAAGACTTAGGTACAAATACCGATGTTCATCACACAAATATCTGCCCTCAGCGGGAATCAAACACGCGACCACAATTTCCCAGTCAGGAGCTCTAACCGCTAGACCAGACGGCCGTAAAAGGGTTGCAATTAACCGCTTACCATCAGGTCGCGTGCTTGTTTCCCACCACTGTAGTTTAAGATTAAAAAACGTTACGCACCTTTCCTTTCCTGTGGACTTTGCTTTGTCCTTTTGGCCAGTAACAGCTGAAGGGTCTGTGGAAATAGCTCTCCTCAATTGTGGCGAGCCCATGGACACGTCTGACATACTGCTGCCTGCATAACATATACACCATTCATGCTAGAGCCGTATTGTAAAAACCTATTGGTTTGTACAAATGAGGAACTCTTAAGTACAGTTCCATACCACAAGATTTACGGTAAAGGAAGACATCGTGAGGAAATCCGCATGTGACGAAGAAGCCGCGGTGGCCGAGATCACAAAGATCGCAAGTTCGAATCCCGACTAGACCAATGAGTTTTTCTGAACTTAAGTACAATGATTAGTCACACCAGGAGTTTTACTGTGAATGAAAACATCGAGAGGAAACCTGCATACGCTTGGGAAGAAATTCAAATGCGTATGTATAGTCGTGCTTGAGTAACAGCAACGGACTCGCCATCTATCACGTTGGCACCTAAAATATATCTCTGGTGGAAAGTGGGTCGGTACTACCTATACACCTCCGCCTACCCCTTGTGGGAAGGCGTGGGGTTTATGACGCCTATAAATCCCTTTCACATTTTTGTATGTTAATGATGTAATCCGACCCACGTGGTGTGCCCTTGTGGGCTGTCTTCTAGCTGTGTTGTATACCACTGGCTGGAAGCCTTTTGATTCGTGTTTAATTAAGTAGAAAAAGTAACCACAATAAAATCCACAAGAAACAGTAAAAAAAAAGTGAATAATTATTTAAATAGTTGGCATAGTACGACCTCTGTGTAGTAGACCCTTAGAGAACCCTTCCCGCAAAATGTAGTTTGTGGGTTAGTATAATGATAAATGTAAGATTAATGTGACAAACACCAAAAGCTCTCACCTCCGGAATGCATATTCAAGCTCTCATTGGACTTGGACTCCTTGCAGTTGTCTCCCATGGAACCTGCGCGTACGCAGTGTTATCACAGTAGCGATTATGTTACACAAAACACACACGTGAAAGTTAAGACTTGATGATTATGGCTTTCGTTGAACAAGAACTACTCTTCCCAAAGGCGCGTAATGAAAAATGATAATTGAACTGTTTTAATAAGATGAAATGTCAAGAATTACTATATACATAGCCATCTACGAAGACGCGCCCCACTAATTTCTAGCCGAGGGGGTCGCGGGATGCGGGGAGTATGACCCGAATCCATTAATTGTAGTGTGTGTGCACTCATAGGTAATCAGTGTGTACAACTACAAACATTAGTGGAAGGTTGCACACTACACTATAAGCTATAGGGAAGAATAGTGGGGAGCGTCTTCGTGGATGGTACTAGCTATACTAACAAAACGAACTTATAATTCAGGAGTAAGTTTTCTCTTTATGGAGCACAGGTTGCGCATTCATGTTATAAATTGAACCCAAAAAAACTTTAAGGGAGTTAACTTGGGGTAGAAAAGCGGATAAATAGCTGTCTAGCAGCCCCAGCTTCGCTCGGGTGGAAAAAAAAAGATGGTGGCGCCACCTATCGGGTCCAATTGTGAATCTAAACCATTCCCAGATCCCCTTGAACACAAACAAAAAAATTTCATTAAAATCGGTCCAGGCGTTTAGGAGGAGTTCAGTGACATACACACTCACAGAAGAATTATATATATAAAGATTTATATGTATCATCGATCACCGAGCCCCTCCATTTTATGAACCTGTGTATCACTTAACAGAGACAGCTAAAAACTCTCTAATTGTAACGTTGGCAACTAAAACACGGCAAAAGAGGTTGCACCTCTGCTTACCCCTTCCAGGACCCTTTTAGTAATGCGTTAAGGCAGTGTTTCCCAACCTTTTTTAGGCCATGCCTTAACATTTCTAAAATGTTGATGCCCCCATATTTTTTTTTTAAATAACCCTAAGCGAAAGTCTTGTCGAGTCATTTTTAAATTGCTCCCCTGAACTATGAAATTGCCCTCCTGTGGGGCGTGAGCCCCGCGTTGGGAAACACTGCGTTAAGGTAAACAAATAGGAAAATACCCCAATTCGAACATTTCATTATACAAGCAACTATTAAACGTAGGAGAAACTTACGCGAAAATGCTGACAGATCCTTGGCGTTGACATCCTTTAGATAGGCCTGGAGGTCCTCGTCCAGCGCCTCCCTCGAGTACTGGCCGCCTTCGACGCGAAGGATCGCTATGGCCATGTGTACATCGAAGGCTTTGCTACATGGACAAAACTTAATGGTAACATGTGCCGCGGTGGATAATAAAATCGAAACCCGTTCGTACCAATGAGATTCGAAACCTAAATACAGCTATTGATCACAACCCGAGCTTTACTTAGAAGGAAAACATCGAGAGGAAACCGGCATACGTCTGAGAAGACGAAAGTATAGTAGAGGCAATGGGCACGCCATCTATCACGTTGGCGTAAATGCGGATGTTTCAACACACCCTTTCGGAGACATTTAATAATAATAATAATATATCCTTTATTGTACAAACACACACATTTAAAGACAAACAGTAATGACAAAAAAAACATGTAGTAGGCACAATAGGCGGCCTTATCGCAAAATTTCTACCAGGCAACCCAAGTGTAGAGAGAGATAAGAAACAGAGAAAGAAAAGGTAGGTGTGACAGTTGAGAGGATGAAATAGAAACAATTATTATAATATATAAATAATATACAATCTACATAAATAAATACGAAACATATACTTACATAATATACATACAATAACATATACATAAATACATTAGACATTTGTGTCCCATAGGGGCGTAAAGATATACAAATATTACCAATAAAAATAAATACTGACTGCATGACTTCAACGTAGTCGACGATCTCGTTCCTGTCGCACGTCTGCCAGTCCTCCTTGAAGCCCATCATCAGGATGTTGGGCTTCAGCTTGCCGAGGCCACTCGACTGGAACCATCACATAACGTTAATTTAAATTTCGAGCCTTCTAATGTAACTTCCTAGACTTTTGGACTGTCTCTGGCTGCTTTATACTCTATTCCTTGACACCACGAGTAAAGTACATAAAATTGTAATTCCATTAATAAACGTTTATTCACACGTAAAACCGTCTTCCACTTATTTACAACTAGCTGTCCCGCCCAGCTTCGCCCGGGTGAAAAAGTAAATATTTCCTGAAACACGATCGCAGCGTCACCTATCGGGTCCAATTATGAATCTAAACCATTCTCGAATCCACCTAAACACACACAGAAAATTTCTTTTAAATCGTTCCAGCAGTTTACGATTCTATAAAGGACATACATACAAACAAACATTCATTTTTATATATAAACTAGTGGTCCCGCCCAGCTTCGCTTGGGTGAAAAAAGTAAATGCCCTAAAACACGATCACAGCGCCACCTATCGGGTCCAATTGTGAATCTAAACCATTCTCAAATCCATCTGAAGACACACAGAAAATTTCATCAAAATCGGTCCAGTCGTTTAGGAGGAGTTCAGTCACATACACACGCACACAAGAAATATATATATTAAGATATGTATATGAAAACCGAAAACCGTGATTGAGAAATCCATATTTAAATAGAATTGAAAGAACTGACTGACCTGTACAAGCGCACTGGCGCCATCTTTGAAGTTCACGTCGTCAACCATAGTGTAGAAAGCCTTCACCTTCCGCTTGGCGAACCACTGGTAGGCTCTGCTGCTGAGCGCCTCGCGCCCTCGATAATTTATTTGACCCTACACAAGTTATATTTTACTACTAGTGGTCCCGCCCAGCTTCGCTTGGGTGAAAAAAGTAAATGCCCTAAAACACGATCACAGCGCCACCTATCGGGTCCAATTGTGAATCTAAACCATTCTCAAATGTCATTAAAATCGGTCCAGCCGTTTAGGAGGAGTTCAGTGACATACACACTCACAGAAGAATTATATATATAAAGATATATCCCCAGGCCTTCCCATAAGGGTCCCCGAAGGGGTAGGCAGAGGTGTATAGGTAGTACCCACACACCCACTTTCCGCCAGTAAATATTTTAGGTGCCAACGGGACAGACGTCGGGTCCGTCGCTGTTACTCAAGCACGACTACAAATTCGCCTTTGAATCGCTGTTCAAACGTATGCAGGTTTCCTCTCGATGTTTTCCTTCACCGTATAAAAATAAAATAAAAAAAAGATACTTGTTAAAAAAATACAGGTGCTTACTTTTACAGCGCAATCTATAGAAACCTCGAACCCTTCAGTGAATGGCTTAAAGGTAATCTAATTTCGTTATTACTAATAATATTAATAATAACGAACATAATAATAATATTATGATGACGAACAACTATCGAAAATATATTTTAAGAGACGGCACGGATTACATCTGTCGGGCATGCCACCGCCCGGGTGAATCTCTGAGACATATTATCTCTGGTTGTTCTCATCTAGCTAACGGTGAGTACTTACACAGACACAACCAAGTAGCCAAGATCATACACCAACAACTTGCTTTGAAGTATAACCTTGTGGACTCGGAGGTGCCGTACTACAAGTATTCGCCCGACCCAGTTCTAGAAAATGGTCATGTCACGTTGTACTGGGATCGATCTATCATCACAGACAGGTGAATAACCGCTAATAAGCCGGATATAGGGCTGATAGATCGATTAGAGCGCCGCACAATGATTGTGGATATTACTGTCCCGCATGATGGGAATCTCTTGAAAGCGGAAAAAGACAAACAAATAAAATATTTGGACTTGGCTCACGAGATTTTCAGCATGTGGGATGTGGACTCTGCAATCATTGTGCCGATAGTAATAACGGCCAATGGCCTAATGGCGAAGAGCCTCGACCAACACCTCAAGAGGCTCTCGTTAGACGGTTGGATCAAGTGCCTGATGCAGAAAGCAGCACTGCTCGAAACGGCACGTATTGTGAGGAGATTTCTTTCTCTGGGACCCTAGCCACCGGTACCTTGGACCCTGATCCCGATACCGGTGGGCCCCTATATTTTATATTTTTAAATATGTTTTTATATATATATATATATATATATATATTTAAAAATGTAATATATGAGATTAATTTCAAATAAAGATTAATAATAATACATTTTTTTTACCAAACATTTTTGGAGTTTACTCCTTTAGAATCGATTTTCATATATAAGGCGCCCGGTATGAGAAAAATATGAGAGGTAAAATCTACTGATGAATGACCTCGTTACGTTTTTGGTGCGCATGCACCTATGGTGCGCAACTCTCTAATTTGGTTGTGACCAACCGCGCTCAGTACGCCGCCGCCGCTTGTGTGTGACAGTTGTACAATCCGCTTTCAATAAGTTTGAAAAACAAGTGCAGATATGCCGTATTGCTCCATTCTTGAGTGCAGGAATGCTAGCCGGACAAAAATCTACCTAATAGTGGCATTTCCTATCGCATCTTCTACTAAAATTGCATCAGTTTCGCGCTACTCAACCAGTGCGAGGGTGTGGTCAATAAAGTATCGATATCGATAATCCGATTTTTACGATAGTTTTACTACTTATTTATCAACATTCCTAATAAAATATTTGTGCACATCTGAAATTGACTATTGTGAAAAGTTTAATGTAAAATATTTCGCCGATTAGTTATAATAAATGTATATAAAATGAATAAATATATATTTATATATGTATATTATTTTCATTAATTTGCTAATTTACCCTTTCATATGGTATTAATCTTATTTTCAGTTGGATAAACTCTTCTTGCGTATGTTTTTTTACATAATATACATTACCAATGGTTCCCACACTAGGAAACTCCTGTATCATGGGAACCGAAACTTACGACAAGTCACGAACAAGGTGGCAAATACTTCGACCCATACCTGAATAATATGACCGCACAGCATCAGCGATAGTCCTTTGGTAAGTAAATAGGCGAAATCTGTTAACAGAGGCCTCTCCCCGGGGAATCCAGTGAGCACCAATATTTGAGGTCTGCACAACAATGAAATGAAACGGTTTATTATATAATGTGATGTTTACGTGGTGACTGCCATCTTGAGGTCGCGGGTTCGATTCCCGCCGATTACGTCTTGGGTGTCCTATGCATATACATATCTATATAAGTAAATATATCGTTGTCTAGTTACCATTAAACAAGCTTTACTTAATTTGGTGCTACTGTGTAAAATTGTCTCAAGGCATGTTTTATTAAGGTATTTTATTGCGATGGAGCGATGACAGCTTACCATCCGACGGGTATCCGTGACCATGTGAAGACTCAGTATCTGGGCCGCTTTTCAATAAATTCTTAAGTGCTTCTTACAATTAGCATTCATAAAAAATCAATACATATATTTTATCACCTGTAATTCTTCACATGTTCAGTGATCCTGTTAAGATGATGAACACCGGACAGCGCCGTCTTGTATGTCTGCGCCTGAGTCGTCGTGCCCCAGTTGACATCTAAATAAAAAAAGATGTCTATTTTTATAGGAAACCTTTTTAGTAGGACTTAATATAGGTAAATAGTAGTTAGAGAAGTACGATTAAGGTCAATTCAAATGAGTGAGTGAACGAGTGTGCGAGTGTGAGGGAACGTGAATGTGTGTGTGTGCGCGTGAGAGAAAGTGAGTCTGTGTGAGTGAGTGTGTACGAGTGAGTGAGGATGCGTGTTTGAGTGAGTGAGGATGCGTGAGTGTGTAAGTGACTGTGTGAGTGAGTACGCGATTGTGTGAGTGTGTCAGAAAACGTGACCCACTCAAGGTTAGTAAATGAGTGAGTCAGTCCATAAGAATGTGAATGAGTGAGTGAGTGTCAGTTACCAGGCTTCCTGTATGAGACGAGAAGGTAGAGCGCGAGCAGCGCGGCGAAGGTGACCAGCGCGGTGGCCCACGAGATCACGAACATGATGGCCACGCACAGCATCGAGCCCACCAGCGACAGCCACATGTTGTAGAACTGGACACGCGCACGCCTTGTTTATATCATCATCACCATACATTATGCCCCGCATAAAAGTTTAATTGTTAGATTATTTAATAGAATAATGACAACGTGACCATTTCATGTCAAATGTATGCAGCTTTAATTACGTTTAACTTCACCGTGAAACCCGTGGATGTAAAATAACTCACAGGATGATATATCGTATTTACATTTAGAGAGAGCCGTGGTGGCCGAGTGGTTCGAGCAGTTACCTGCGACGCAAAGGTACCGCAAGTTCGACTCCCGAGTCCCGACTGTACCAATGAGTTTTTCTAAACTTAAGTACAGTGATTAGTCACACCACGAGCTTTACGGTGAAGGAAGACATCGAGAGGAAACCTGCATACGTCTGAGAAGAAATTCAAAGGCGTATGTATCGGCGTGCTTGAGTAACGGCGATGGACTCGCCATCTGTCACGTTGGCACCTAATATACCTCTTGCGGAAAGTGGGTGTGTGGGTATTACCTATACACCTCTGCCTACCCCTTCGGGGACCCTTGTGGGAAGGCGTGAGGATATTATTATTATTTATTTAGAGAGTAAAAAATAAAATCTCACCCTGAACGTAGGTCTCCACCCCAAAGGCTTAGCGAGGCTGGCGTGGAATGTAGAGAAGTTGATTAGCGCATACGCAGCCAAGAAGAAGTTGGATATGAGCGGTGCGATCTGGTTCAAACCGCCTGTAACGAGATATAACTACAACTAGTAACATCCAGATATATAGCACAACATAGACACATTCTTGTTATACTACTGAATTTAAAATGACAAATAATAAAAGTGCATCAATTTCGGAACTGTTCAACATAAATTGGTAGCATTAAGTAATCCAAACCAGCGAGCATGAAGACGGACAAATGTGTATGAAGCGAAAGAGGTTCACCACTCTAAATAGGCACTTTAGTCTCTGCCTACCCTGTGAAGAGACTAGGCGTGATGTGACGTTTGTTACGTGTGTATTTTATTATTTTTACAACAAGAGTGGCTAACAAGCATACGGCCCACCTGATGGGAAACGGTTACCGTAGCCTATTTACGCTCACGATACCTAAGTATCACTTGCGCGTTGCCACTCTGTGTTCGGAGAGTTATAGTGTGTTGGCAGCATAAGGTTTAATCCCTCTGCTTCCAACACAATGTAACAATCCTCCCCCCTCCCAAGAAGCTCATTACTGGAAGCCTTATTCACCGCGTAGGAACACAACACAAAAAATTGTGTTATTTGGCTACGGACTTCTGTAAGGTGGAGGTTCTGCCCCAGTCGGGCAGCTCCGAATTCGAACGGGAAACCCGTTATGCCCTACCTCTCTTAAGTATTAGGTAATCAATGTGACTTACCCATGAGTATAAAAGAGACGGCAATAATGAATGTGAGCACGTAGCCGCGCACGGGCTCGTTGTTGGCGCCGTAACCTTTGGCGAAGAAGTCCAGATGCGGATATAGCTTGTCCTGACATAAAGCCTGCAAACACATTTTGAACTCGTCATCAGTGAAGCTGGCACCTAAATATATCTAAGACTTGCCCGTCGTGGCATCGCACGGGTGGACATTTATTTTAGGATAAAATTTATAGCCCATATTAATCAGTGATAATGTAGCATTCAAATGGTGAAAGAATTTTTAAAATCGGTCCACTACTTTTTGAGCCAATTCCTTACAAACATACTTACATACAAATCTTTCCTCTTTATAATATTTTATCCAAGATTTTTATGTTCGTTTCTCCTTCACGCAAAGACTACTGAATGGAATTGAATGAATATGTAGGATATGTTTCATCCTAGAAAAAGAAATGATTCCAGGAAATATATATATATGTCTACTTTGACATATGTTCCTTAATATACACATTTTCCTGATAATCCTTACAAAACATAAAACTTGCAAGGTGTTTCGATTTTTCTGATGAGAAGTGTAGATATATTTATAATAGGTGAGTAATGGTCACCATACCTGGAACACTTTAGGCGCGGACACCAACGAGGCGAGCGCAGAGGACAGCGTCGCAGCGAAGCAACCTCCGTATATAAGCGGACCGAAAGCGGATACCAGGCGGATTACCTACGGAAGGTACAATATATGAGCACTCATTCAGTTCCGTGTGAAAATAAGAAGATATATATATATATAATATATCCTCACGCCTTCCCACAAGGGTCCCCGAAGGGGTAGGCAGAGGTGTATAGGTAATACCCACACACCCACTTTCCGCCAGAGGTATATTAGGTGCCAACGTGACAGATGGCGAGTCGATCGCCGTTACTCCAGCACGACTATACATACGCCTTTGAATTTCTCGTATGCAGGTTTCCTCTCGAAGTTTTCCTGCACCGTTAAGCTCGTAGTGTGACTAATCACTGTACTTAAGTTCAGAAAAACTCATTGGTACAGTCGGGATTCGAACTTGCGACCTTTGCGTCGCAGGCAATAGCTCAAACCACTCGGTCACCACGGCTAAGAATAAGAAGATAAAAAATATCTTCCGGCTTTAGAGTCGTGGTTGCCGAGTGGTTCGAGAAGTCGCCTTCAACACAAAGATTGTAAGTTCGAATCCCGACTGCACCAATGAGCTTTTCTGAATGTAACATTGATTAGTCACATCACGAGCTTTACGTTGAATATATTTCAAATTCTTCTCGATGTTTTCCTGCACCATAAAGCTCGCGGTGTGACCAATCACTGTACTTAAATTCAAAATAACTCATTGGTACAAGTTTGGATTGGAACTTGCAACGTTTGTGTTGCTGGCCACATTTTATACAACAAGAATGGCAAACGAGCATACAGCCCATCTGATGGGAAACTGTTACCGCATCCTATTTACGCTAACGATACCGAAGTATCACTTGCACGTTGCCACTCTGTGTTCGAAGAGTTATAGTGTGTTGGCAGCATAATGGGAGTAATCCCACTGTTGCCAAAACAATGTAACAATCCTCGCCCCTCCCCAAGGAGCTCATTACTGGAAACCTTATTCACCGCGTAGGAACACAACACAAAACATTGTGTTATTTGGCTACGGACTTCTATAAGGTGGAGGTCCTGCCCCAGTCGGGCAGCTCCAAATTCGAACGGGGAACCCGTTATGCCCTACCTCTGTTGGAATATTAAAGAATGGAATAGTAACGTAAGCACTGACGTCATTGGTGTTGTGCAGGCCGTAGGGGCAGGTGTGTGCGCGTGCGCAGTCGGGCGCGGCCAGGCTGCCGGGCGCGTCGCGCAGCACGGTGCAGCCCGCCACCACGGCGATGGCCACGTACGACGCGCTCGTGCCCAGGATGGCCAGCAGCGTGCCCTTGGGGATCGACTTCTGCGGGTCCTACGGGTAATATTATTATTAAACATACTGTTGCTGACGTCACACACACACACACGTGACGGCCGGTCAGCTTCGTCGGTCTTCCCCCCACTCCTCAACGCTCCGCGTCGCCGCTCACTCTCTCGCATCGACGATCTTTTGTACACAGTTGCCTAAAATTACAGTTCATCGTATCGAGAAGCCTTGTGGTTTCATTAGTCAAGACCCCCAGCTACATAAATGGAGCTTGGCACTCAAACGAATTCAAATTAATTTATTTGCATCCAAAATTTACATTATTTACATACATACATATCATCACGCCGAGTCCCTAACGGGGTAGGCAGAGAGTATAGAGCGCCAGTTCTCTCTAGACTTACATACCTCTTTCGCTTCGTCCACATTCATCAGTCTCTTCATACATGCTCGTCGGTTTCGAGTACTCTTAACGTTCCCGTCCTTGAGAGTCCGATCTATTTGGTCCAGGTAGTTGGAACGTGGCCTTCCTCTGCCTCTTCTTGCACACACTTTTGCTTTGTATATCTGTTTCGTCAATCTTTCTTCACTCATCCTTTCTATGTGTCCAAACCAACGTAACATGCCTTTCTTCATCTTTACAATCACGCCCTCATTCACGCCAGTTGATTTGCGAATCTCTTCATTGCGGATTCGATCTAATATCGTTACGCCGCACATTTTTCGAAGAGATCTCATCTCGACTGCATTCAAGCTATTTTCATACTTCCTCTGACATACCCAGGATTCGCTGCCATACAATAAGGTAGGTACCAATATCGCGTTGTGGACAGCAACTCGAGCATTCTTGCTCAGACTTTTACTGCCCATCAACGCCGACATGGCTCCATTCACCTTATTTCCGGCAGTTATCCTTCTTTCAATATCTTTTTCATACTTTCCATCTCGTGTGAACATGCTTCCAAGATATACAAATTCATTCACTTGCTCTAGAATTTGCCCATTTACCGATATTGCACACTCGGTCACTTGTTCATCTCTTTCGAATACCAGAACCTTAGTCTTGCCAGCGTTTAGGCGCAGCCCCTTCTTTTCACATTCTTCTTTCATTATGGTAACTAGTGACTGCAGTTCGCCCTCTGATGACGCCAGTAAAACCGCGTCATCGGCGTATAGTAGGCAGTTGACCACTAAGTTTCCCATTTTCACTCCACATCCGTTCGTTCTTAGTGCTCTCAGACAGTTATCTAGATATATAATGAACAGCCAGGCAGACATGATACACCCTTGTTTGACCCCCGACTTCACATCAAACCAGGGTGACATCTCACCGTTAACCCTAACGCACGCCTCGCTATCACTATAGAGTGATTTCACGGCATGCAGTAGGGAACTGCTCACTCCATATCCAGGCAACACGTCCCAGAGTTCCTTTCGTACGACTCTATCAAATGCCTTCTCTAAGTCGACGAAAGCGCAGAAAACCCTTTGGTTAATATCCAAAAACTTTTCCGCGATTCCGCGAAGCGAGAAGGTTTGATCCATACATCCTCTTCCTGGTCTAAATCCACCTTGGGATTCCCAGAGAAACCTTTCGGATCGCTCTTGCATTCTTATCGTCAGGATCTTCGTGTACACTTTACTAGCTAAGCTGACCAAGCTGATGGCTCTGTAGTTGGAGCAGTCCAATCGTGATCCCTTTCCTTTATAGAAAGGCACGATGACTGCTCGCCTCCAGTCGTCCGGAACATCACCCCTTTCGCAGCAAAGATTGCATAGCAAATAGATGACGTTCCAGACCGCTGGTCCACCGTACTTGATCATCTCAGCCGTAATCCCATCTATTCCCGCAGCTTTTCCACATTTCAGACTTCTTATCGCACTTACAATCTCTCCCATACTTATTTTATCCGCTTTAGGATCCTCGACAGATTCTGTTGGAGGCAGCTCTATGAGTAGATCAGCGGCATCATCATCATACATATCTTTGTAGAATTCACTCCATCGCCTGAGGACATTATTTATATATATATATTATATTACATTTACAAAGAAGCCGTGGTGGCCGAGTGGTTCTAGCAGTTACCTGCGACTCAAAGGTCGCAAGTTCGAATCCCGACTGTACAAATGAGTTTTTCTGAACTTAAGTACGGTGATTAGTCACACCACGAGCTTTACGGTGAAGGAAAACATCGAGAGGAAACCTGCATACGTCTGAGAAGAAATTCAAAGGCGTATGTATAGTCGTGCTTGAGTAATGGCGATGGACTGGCCATCTGTCACGTTGACACCTAATATACCTCTGGCGGAAAGTGGGTGTGTGGGTATTACCTATACACCTCTGCCTACCCCTTCGGGGACCCTTGTGGGAGGGTCCCCGAGGCGTGGGAGGCGTGAGGATATCTATACTAATATTATAAAGAGGAAAGATTTGTTTGTTTGTTTGTAATGAATAGGCTCCGAAACTACTGAACCGATTAAAAAAATTCTTTCACTGCTGGGAAGCTACACTATCTCCGGTGAACATAGGCCATATTAAATTGGACCCGATAGGTGGCGCTGCGATCGAGTTTCAGCAATTTTAACTTTTTCACCCGGGCGAAGCTATCCCTTTCTGTGTGTCTTAAGGTGGATTCGAGAATGGTTTAGATTTACAATTGGACCCGATAGGTGGCGCTGCGATCGTGTTACGGGCAATTTAACTTTTTCACCCGAGCGAAGCTGGGCGGGACAGCTAGTTATATATAAATTTACAATAAATAAAGTGTAACACAGTATAACTCAGGTAATTTACGTTTAATGGCAACTTTAAACAATACATTATTATTATGTTTATTAAACAATACGAAACCGGCACACATACATATATAGCTCACTATTGTACTAACCACAAAAGAACGCATTCAATAAATAAAAAAATACGCTTAAACATACGTACCTACATACATATTGCAGTTTAAACTTTACTGATATCTAAATTAATGATATAAAAAGCTATTCGCTGTTTGTGGTGGAATCACGCTGGGTCCCTCGTGAATTCAATAATTTCACATATATACCTACTCGCAAGTTTTGTAGTTTGTATATTTTATTTATAAAAAGGAAACATTGTTTTTGTTTGTTTGTGTACAAAAAATAATTCTCCATTAAAAAGCCACATCTTTACCGAGTAACATAGGCTATAAAATATAATTTAATAAATTGATCTCAGCCTAAAATAGTACAATGAAATAAAATTGTAGGCGGGAAACCGCTGGTAATATATAATTTAAAAGAATTGGATCCTGACCTCAACTCTAAATACACTAATAACACATTTCTCATTTTTTTTATAAAAGAGAAGATTTTTAGACTCACCTTTAAGTCCCCAGATATATTAGCACCGGCCAAGATCCCTGTAGCGGCAGGGAAGAATATAGCGAAGACAGAGAAGAAATTGTGCTGAACTCCCTCGAATAATCTGTAGTCGCTGCCCATATTCTGCATTAACACAGTCACTGGGGAATATAAAAAATATTTTACAATTCGCCATATCAAGTGCCGCGGTAGTCAGTTGAAACAGAGCTATTTAGGAGATACATACTGCATAATTACTAAATTTTCATGCCATCCCACGGGTAGGCAGAGGGTGGTTTATTTTTTCTTTTTTGTTAATACCACACGTGTGGCAAACAAGCATGCGGTCCGCCTGATGGTAAGCGGTTACCGCCGCCTATGGACGCTTGCAACACCAGGGGTATCACTCGCGCGTTGCCGACCCTGCAGGAATCTTTTCACACCCTTCTTGAAGAACTCCATGCTGTACTCTCCAGGGAAAACCTCAAACCTCAGTAGTTTCCAACTTCCCAACAAATCCCAACTGTATCAATGAGTTTTCTGTAGACACTTAAGTACAGTGATTAGTCACACCACGAGCTTTACGGTGAAGGAAAACATGGAGAGGAAACCTTCATATACGTGTGAGAAGCAAATCAGACGTATGTATAGCCATCTGTCACGCTGACACCTAAATATATCTCCGCATACGCCTGCCTTGTGTTCCCACAACTTACATATAACACGCCTCTTTCCCATAGGGGTAGGCAGATACCACTTCTTTCCACTTGCTACGATCCTTACATACTTGTTTCGCTTCGTCAACTTTAATTATTCCCTTCATACATGCTCTTCGGCCTTTTTTTCAAGACGTCCCTAATTGGGTCTCGAAACGTCCGTCTAGGTCTACCCCTTCCAACACTTTCATTCACACTCGCCTTATAAACTTTTTTCGTCAATCGTTCTTCATTCATTCTCTCAACATGGCCCAACCATCTCAGCATACCTTTCTCAATTTTTGTCACTACATCTTCTTTCAGACCACAACGTTTCCTTGAAGATAATGTATAGGCTATTTGCTCACTGTTATATCCAACGAAGCCCTGGGCGATTTCTTCGTCGCTCTTCGGTCCGATGATGGAGCCTATACCGAAGTCCACTATAGCAGCCAAGAGCACGAGCAACAGCACTATCTGTGCCTTGGCCTCCCACTCCATGCCTAGTATAACGACACCAGTCAACAGCACTATGGTTATACAGCCGTATATCGCTTGGTCCTGAAAAGCATAGATAAACTACATTAATTTTCAAATCGGACAATTACAAAAAAAGAAGGATGGGAACATCAATTTATTTTTCATTTATTAACTAGCTGTTCCCGCGACTTCGTCCGCGTGGAATTTAACCAAAAATAAATTGTGCATTTTCTAAAATAAAAGTAGTCTAAGTTATTCCCTTTAACATTAGCTATCTGCCAGTGAAAGTCCCGCTAAAATCGGTCCAGCCGTTTCAGAGATTACCCGGAACAAACAGACAGATAAAAATTTAAAAAAATATATTTTGGTATACAGAGAGAGTAGTCGAAACCGGCGAGCATGTATGAAGAGACTGATGAATGTGGATGAAGCGAAAGAGGCAATTTTAATGAGAGCTCGCGCTCTCCTCTCTTTGGCCTGATAACAGCATATCATCAGGGCGGATCATATTTTCAATCATAGTACTTAAAAAACAAATATTTTCTCATCATTTGGTCAATAATCTTTTCTCTATAGATAGTGCCATCCACAAAGACGCGCCCCACCAATTTCTAGTCGAGGGGATCGCGGGATGCGTGGAGTATGACCCGACTCTATTAATTGTAGTGTGCGTGTGCACTCATAGGTAATCAGTGTGTACAGATAATACTTGAACATTAGTGGATGGTTACACGCATACACTATAAACTATGAGGAAGAATAGTGGGGCGCGTCTTCGGGGATGGCACTAACCATATATCTAAAACTATGTAACATGCTTGTTGTGTTTTTCAATATCATTAGACATAACGATATGCTGAGATGGTTTGGCCATGTCGAGAGAATGAATGAAGAACGATTGACGAAAAAAGTTTATCAGGTGAGTGTGAATGAAAGTGTTGGTAGACCTCGGTGGACGTTTCGAGACCAAATTAGGGACGTCTTGAAAAAAGGCCAGGTCAAGAGTTCCCTAAACCGAAGAGCATGTATGAAGAGAATAATGAAAGTGGACGAAGCGAAAGAAGTATGTAAGGATCGTAGCAAGTGGAAAGAAGTGGTATCTACCTATGCCTACGGAAAAGAGGCGTGATGATATGTATGTATGTATGTATTAGACATAAAATCTGGGCTGGGCTGAATATAAGAAATCTAGGAACCGATGCAACATGATAGTGCGGAATGCTAAGCGACAACATATTGCTGATCAAATTGAAACTTCCACTCCGGCCGGTGTTTGGAAATTCCTTAGGTCCATCGGCATTGGTAAGGTCAACACCCTTAGCTCCAAGATACCAATAGACTTAAATGTACTCAATTCTCACTTTTCCTCGTGTACTATTCTAGATCCTCTTCTTAAACAAGCTGCTATATCCGATATTGATAATATGTCTCGACGTGATGTTCCCCCTTTTGTGTTTTCTTCTGTGAGCGAAGATAGCATTCATAAAATTATCCAATTGTTAAATTCAAGAGCTATGGGATGTGACGATATAGGTCGCGCTATGGTGTTGCTAGTTGTGCAACAGATTCTGCCTTCGCTTACTCATATTATTAATTACTCACTCTCCTCCGGCTGCTTTCCAGATTTATGGCGTCAAGCCTATGTTCTACCACTTCCCAAAATCCCAAATCCTATACTACCTAACGATCTTCGACCCATTTCCATCTTACCATTTCTGTCCAAAATAATAGAGTCAGCAGTGCACAAGCAGGTTACTGATTTCCTTAATGGTGCTGACCTCTTCAACCCCTTTCAGTCTGGTTTCAGAACGGGTCATAGCACAACTACTGCGTTGCTTAAGGTCACTGAGGATATAAGAATGAGTATGGCAAAATCTCAAGTAACCATTCTTGTCCTTATTGATTTTAGCAACGCATTTAGTGCAGTTGACCATGATTTACTTATTTCTACTCTTCTCTATCTCAACTTCTCTTCTGAGTCTATATCTTGGTTCTCTTCTTACTTGAGAGGGCGTAGGCAGGCAATTCGAGCTGGTCAAGAGTACTCTGACTGGTGCGAGTTGAATGCCGGCGTCCCTCAAGGCGGAATCTTATCCCCGCTTCTTTTCTCCTTGTTTATTGATATGGTCTCTCCGTACCTTCACTGTCACTATCACTTCTATGCCGATGATCTGCAACTTTATCATCACGCGAATACACACGATCTAAACTCGCAAATTAAATTCCTTAATGATGACCTTGAGGAACTCAGGAGGTGGTCCTGCCGTTTCGGAATACAAGTTAATCCTAATAAATGCCAAGCCATTTTAATTGGCAATACCCGCCAACTTAACAAAGTTGATCATAGTAGCCTTACGCCGCTTAGTTTCAATAACTGTGTGATCCCATTGTCATGTACAGTTAAAGACCTGGGGATTTTAATTGATTCCAATCTGACTTGGTCAGCGCAGGTGAACGAGGTTTCCCGTAAATTCTATGCGTCCCTCCATTCAATTTTCAGACTAAAAAATTTCCTTCCCCTTAACACCAAGATATCAGTGGCGAAGCGTCCTTAGAACACGATTCCTATCGGCTTCCCTATCGGCTTTCCTTCGGCTTCCCTTGGCAGATTCCGCGCTCATATACGACTATTCTATGTAGTCATAATATCGCAAGCGACATAATTACATTGCGCCCTTTGTAAAAATATTCTCCAATATGCTGGATACAAAAACGCAATGTATGTGAAATCGCGCAAACGCACACATACACGATTTCACGTAGTAGGCGGCAGGGGAACTCGCTCCTAATATTGGGAATTCAAATAGTTAAAATGTATGCAATTCACGCACACATAGACATTACTAACACATTCAACCATTCGTCGATACAACAGCGATTATAAGCCGATCTCAGATAGCCTCCAATCTTTATTTGTTACGTGTTAAGGTTTCGTTTCGCTTGAAAAGTTTGACCAATCAGAGCAATTTCGGCGACAAGCCGGAGTGTCATGACCTCACCTAGCCATTTTGCACGCGCATTTGCACGGATTGTTTTGTTATGCTAATTTATCTATTGTAATATGTGATAAGTTTGATTGTGTTGTAGTATATGGTTTAAAAAAACGAAAGTAGTGAAATTTTACTTGCCAAGTGTTGTCACAGTGTTTGTTTTGTTTCACCGTAAAGGTTTGTTTGTTTATTTTTGTTTCTTGTCGTCACGTAGTCTGTTAGGTGAGAAATGGAGGCGTTAATACAAATAGGTTGTACATGATTACCTATTAAATGAGTTAACTTCGTTCTCTAAACAATCTTTCGAAAATAAAAAATATATCATTAAACATGGACGGGCTCGCATCGCAAAAACTGCATACAACGCAACGCAAGCACCATACATAACATTTCGCCGTAGTTTTGGGAAAGGTGAACTAACACACTAATATATGGTATGTAATTTATTGCATTTTTTTTACAAGTTAAGATATGACGTTTTGATTATTCACGCGTTAGCCATTTTTTTGGTCCGGCTTTACCTTTCTTTTTTTTCACCCCACGCCACTGCAAGATATGTCTCATAAACACGCTCCTACTCCCTATAATTGAGTATGCTGACATTTCTTACCTGGATTTATCCGAGGAGCTGCTAGATAGGTTGGAACGTCTGCTCAATACATGTATTCGATTTATATATGGTCTCCGTAAATACGATCATGTATCTGAGTGGCGGTCCAAACTTGGTTGGCTGAAAATCCGCGAGAGAAGAAATGTCAGAATACTCAGCTTGCTTTATTCTGTACTAAACGATCCCAAATCTCCCATCTACCTAAGAGAGCGTTTTCAATTTATATCCGTCTCCCACAACCTTCACCTCAGATCCTCAGACTCCCTCCGTCTCTGCACTCCTATCCATAAAACCTCTATTGAGCATCAGTCTTTCGGTATTACAGCGGTGCGTTTATGGAATCAGCTTCCTTCCAAAATTAGGATAGCTCCCACCAAAATAATTTTCAAGCGCCTAGTAAAAGAGCACTACTGGAAAGCATCTTAGAACTCAAATATTTACTAGTCTCCTATATGTATAAATATTGTATGATGTTTCTTGTAATATATATGTGTAATGTGTATGTAACTTGTCTGTGTATGTTCATATATTGTATGTATGCCTATTTATTTATTCTGTATTTATTGTATAATTCATTATTTTTTCATATCCATAAGCTTATCCTTCTGTGCACACCCGCTTCAATGTTCTCCTGTCAAGGGTGGTTGACTGGTAGAAAATGCTTTAGCATTAAGTCCACCACTGTACTTTAATTGTGCAAAATGTTAAAATAAATAAATAAATAAATAAAATCAAATAAGTTATACTTAACGTACCCAACTCTTGCTGACCATATAATAGGACTCCGGAATTAGTGTGATCAGTGACTCTCCAAAGCCAACCACGTACATTGCGCACGCCACCGCGTTGGCCATTGAGAAAATGAGGCCTATCGACCCACCAAATTCAGGCCCGAGCGACCGCGATATCATGTAGTAAGTTCCACCTTAAACAAGTATCAATGGTAGACAGATGTACATATGTATATTATAAACGAGACACATTTTTATAATCATACATACATATCATCACGCCGAGTCCCTAACGGGGTAGGCAGAGAGTATAGAGCGCCAGTTCTCTCTAGACTTACATACCTCTTTCGCTTCGTCCACATTCATCAGTCTCTTCATACATGCTCGTCGGTTTCGAGTACTCTTAACGTTCCCGTCCTTGAGAGTCCGATCTATTTGGTCCAGGTAGTTGGAACGTGGCCTTCCTCTGCCTCTTCTTGCACACACTTTTGCTTTGTATATCTGTTTCGTCAATCTTTCTTCACTCATCCTTTCTATGTGTCCAAACCAACGTAACATGCCTTTCTTCATCTTTACAATCACGCCCTCATTCACGCCAGTTGATTTGCGAATCTCTTCATTGCGGATTCGATCTAATATCGTTACGCCGCACATTTTTCGAAGAGATCTCATCTCGACTGCATTCAAGCTATTTTCATACTTCCTCTGACATACCCAGGATTCGCTGCCATACAATAAGGTAGGTACCAATATCGCGTTGTGGACAGCAACTCGAGCATTCTTGCTCAGACTTTTACTGCCCATCAACGCCGACATGGCTCCATTCACCTTATTTCCGGCAGTTATCCTTCTTTCAATATCTTCTTCATACTTTCCATCTCGTGTGAACATGCTTCCAAGATATACAAATTCATTCACTTGCTCTAGAATTTGCCCATTTACCGATATTGCACACTCGGTCACTTGTTCATCTCTTTCGAATACCAGAACCTTAGTCTTGCCAGCGTTTAGGCGCAGCCCCTTCTTTTCACATTCTTCTTTCATTATGGTAACTAGTGACTGCAGTTCGCCCTCTGATGACGCCAGTAAAACCGCGTCATCGGCGTATAGTAGGCAGTTGACCACTAAGTTTCCCATTTTCACTCCACATCCGTTCGTTCTTAGTGCTCTCAGACAGTTATCTAGATATATAATGAACAGCCAGGCAGACATGATACACCCTTGTTTGACCCCCGACTTCACATCAAACCAGGGTGACATCTCACCGTTAACCCTAACGTTTTTTATAATCATAACAATAAAATAAAAATTTTTATAATCCTACTATGATTATAAATGTCAATGTTTGTGGGGATGTTTGACAAACAGCGATGGCCTCGCCACCTGTCACGTTGGCACCTAAAATATCTCTGGCGGAAAGTGGGTGTGTGGGTACTACCTATACACCTCTGTCTACTCCTTCGGGGACCCTTTTGGGAAGGCGTGAGGATATATTATAAATTACATACGCCTTTGAACTACATCTCAGACGTATGCAGGTTTCCTCTTGATGTTTTCCTTTGCCGTAAAGCTCGTGGTGAGACTAATCACTGTACTTAAGTTCAGAAAAACTCAATGGTATAGTCGGGAGTCGAACTTGCGATCTTTGAGTAGCAGGCAACTATTCGAACTACACGGCCACCACGGCTTAAACCACACATAAAATTCTTTGAAAAAAATCTATTTTATAAAAGGAGCTTATTAGTTATTGACGAAAAATATACAATGCGACAGTGTGTGCATATAGAGGCAGAGGAAGACCACGCCCCAACTACCTAGATCAAATCGATCGGACACTCGAGGACGGAAACGTCGAGAGTACTCGAAGAAAGAGGTAAGTAAGTCTAGAAGAACTGGCACTCCACTCTGCCTACTCCGTGATGTACTCGACGTTAAGATATGTATGTAAGCATATGGAAGCAGCATTGTTACGTATTACTTCTCTACTGAGGACAATAACAGGACAAGCCTTAAGTTCGTAATTAGATAACACGTGGTATGTGGGCAATAGACGAATGGGGAAGGAAATAATTTCGCTAGTTAACTCTGACCAATTGGAATCAATAATGCAGATTAAGGCTCTTTCATGTTCCCCGCCGTATTAGTTCGACATTAGGTCTCTACGACACGAACATTAGTTTGTGTCTAAATGGTTTGAGAATTAAATAACAAAAAGCAGGGAAAGTCGCACACAAAGTTATGTTGACAATTTATAATTGCAAAATGAAAATGCCATGCATGGGTATTATTTAAATTATCTGATGTTGTATAATGAGCTTTTTGTCCCATTTATATAACAATCCTCCCCCCTCCCCAAGGAGCTCATTACTGGAAACCTTATTCACCTCGTAGGAACACAACACAATAAATTGTGTTATTTGGCTACGGACTTCTATAAGGTGGAGGTCCTGCTCCAGTCGGGCAACTCCAAATTCGAACGGGAAACCCGTTATGCCCTAACTCTCTTATAATGTTTACTAGTTTTCTGTAATCTAGGTACATGTAGTTTATCTTTGTTACGTGTATTCAAAGTATGCAAGTCGCTATCTGTCTTACATTTTACAATATTCTTCCTAACATATAACACCTATTGGATATGCCTAACATGGTACGGTCAATATTGAAACTTGAAAGGCTTAAGCTTACCGCTTAGCTTAGCTTACGTAAAGAAAACCACCGCCTACCTCCTTTGATGACACCGTTGGTGCTGATGGCCGACATGGAGAGTGCCGTGATCGTGGTCACCACGGAGGTCGTGAGGATAAGCAAGATTGACTGCGCTGCCGGAAATATACGAAATTTACTTATAAACTATACGTACGCCTTTTTTTCTTGAATTTCTTCTTAAACCTATGTAGGTTTTTTCTATGTGTTTTCCTTCACCGTAAAGCTCGTGGTGTGACTAATCACGTACGTATACACGTGTACGTACACATTGGCCATTGCAATCTTTGCGTCGCAAGCGCCCGGAAATATACGAAATTTACTTATAAACTACCTAGCGGTCCGTCTCGGCTTCGTACGGGTCGCATAAGATTTTTTTTATTAAATAAAATATAGCCTATGTCACTCAAGGAGATTGTAGCTTTCCAATGGAGTAAATTTTTTTCAAATCAGTCCAGTAGTTTCGGAGCCCATTCAATACAAACATACTTACATACAAGTCTTTCCTCTTTATTATATATAGTATAGATACATACGACCATTGCGCCCTGCGTGTACAGTACAACAATGCGTTCAGGGCACTGATGGGGCTGCCACGACATTGCAGCGCATCAGGCATGTTTGCTGAGGCGCGCACAGACGACGTTTACGCCATCATGCGGAAGCGTGTCGCCTCCCTAATGAAGCGAGTTCGTGGCAGCCCCAACAGCCTCCTGCGTACTGTGGCTACTAATTATGTCTTGTATATCTAGCACTTACCCACACCAGCTTGCCCTACGACCCAGGAGAGCCGCAGGAACAGCATGACACCCCATATATTGAGCAGACATCGCATCAGGACGCCCTTGACCCAACCAAACTTGGCGTTTGGGGATGGAAGAATCTGCGTCCCCAAGTCCTTCTCAATGACTTCACCTGGCTGGAAAGATTAACAGAGATATAAAACGCGTAAAATATCTTTAAATATCTTCAGAAGGGTATGCAAAGAGGTAAGCAGAGATGACATGGCTCGCGATTTCTCCCGGAGATATATGTAAGTGTAGGTGCTATCGTCAAAGGTAGCGAGCGTCTCGCTGTTTCATAAGTACGACTATACATGCGTTGTTCTACTTAAGTTCAGAAAAAACTCATCCTTCATATCACATGAAAGCATCGCAAAGAAACCTGATTACGTTTAAGAAGTGCGAAGACTTTCGAAACGGCGGCCTACCCTCGAGACCTTTTATAGGAGGTGTGAATATAATGCATACAACAAAAGGACTAGTATCCACGTCATGAATATTATTGATTAAAAAAGAGTACCAAACCTACGGAGGTTATCTCGCTACCGGCCCAAGTTTTGTCATCCGTATCTAACGCGTGGTTAATTAGACCACACCGGGGGCAGGGTCAGTAGATCGTAATGCAATTTATCGCATCGCCCACCGAGGGCTAGCACGCGACGAAACACGTGGCACAATTACCGGGTCGCAATCCCTTGAACTCTGACTAACGAACCGTTGACTTGCGCAATCATTGGACAAATATATTGATAGTAGGCTACATATAAAAAAAAAACGACATGAAACAGTAAACTAAAAATCTAAAATAAATTTACTTCGCACAAAGTAATACGTATTTTCATTTAGTTAAATAGAAATGATTTAATAATTCTTTATAATACTGAAGTCGGTGCCAAAAAATCCACAGAAACTTCTTAGGCATCGCGCGTAGCGGGACCTTTGTGGTTTCAAGTATGGGAATGAATTCCCCGTCGGCTAGTGGCGAGAATGGCGAGAGGTAGAAGGTAGGCGCAGGCATCACGTCGAATAATTCGTCTGAACACTCTCCCTTGTACAAGCGGTAGACCACACACAGGGAGGCAAAGTCTCTCCTCAGGCATCTTTCAAATACCATATGATTATTACAATTGGCGTCTTCATCCCGTTTTAAGAAAAACAACATGAGAATAGTACAAAGCGTCAACATGTGATCCAATCAATTAACCGAGTCCATTAAGACTATTAACGCTACCTGAGACAACTTAGTGTGTCGCAAAAGCCATTGCGTCGTATTTAATGCGGAGTTGCGATTGATTGGGCGGGGGCGCCCTGATAATATTACTACTCCAATTATTTTTCAATTTATTCATACAGATTATTAATGACTTATGAATATTTAACACGCTTTTTAACGGTGTGTAAAGGATGAAGAGGAAGGGGTCTGTTAATCCAAACAGCACTGGCACTCGCTCTGCGTAACCGGTGAGAGACACGGCGTGATTTTTACGAACTATCGTCATCAGCCTACAGCATTCCACTGCTGGACATAGGCCTCTTCCATGGCGCGCCACCACACTCTTACGAACTATGCAATCGTGTTTTTTATAGCCTCCAGCTATTTCTTCTCGAAGGGATATTTCCGAACTGTGCATTGTCAGACCTTGATAATTGCATTATGAAGATCAAGACCTAATTAAAAAAAACCATCGATTAAACATCATTACAAATAGCTGGCAAGTCAGGTGTGATGATCACGTGTCCGCGACGTCTAGTATAGGATTACGGTTAGCCGCAAACACATCTATTTCCCTATTTACGTTATACCAAAGAGTCAGCTCACCTTTCTGGACAGTGAAGCGTTGTGGAGTTCATCTAAAGTTGGTCGAGCAGCCGCGTGGAGGGATAGAACATTCCTATAGTTGTCCAGTCTTGGCAGAGCTTCTCTTGTAAAATGTCTGTTGAATGAGAGGTTTTTAATTACCTACGACCGCTTATTTATCGTTTCTTTCTTTTCATAGAACAAGAGCCTCTATAGGGACCCGCTTTCATACCACTTAATATCGTTACAACAACTTAAACACCGTGTGATAAGTCACTCATGGAATAATTTAATTCACTCAGTGCCAACTGCAGGGTTTGAACTTCCAGTCTTAACTATTCATGTGACTACATAAACTACTTGGGCAAAACGGCTTTTTACACAAACTACACTATTTAAAATACACACAACGTTTAGTCACACCACGAGCTTTGCGGTGAAGGAAATCGAGAGGAAACCTCGGTCCAAGTCCAAAACCAAGTCGTGTTTGAGTAACGGCGATGGACTCGCCATCAGTCACGCTGGCACTTAAATTTAATAAAATAAAGCAAACTTATCTCTGGTGGAAAGTGGGTGTATGGGTACTGCCTTTACACCTCTGTCTTACCCTTGTGGGAAGGCGTGAGGATTTATTATTATTTAAAATACATGTTCGTTTAATCACAAGCATATGGCAAGCGAAAATGAGCCTCATGTTGGGCGCCAATCCTTAATGTCCACAATGTTATTAGACAGTGGAATTACCTGAAACTCTTGCCGTACTTGGTGTCGGTGGCCGTGAGGGGGTCGTCGCTGTCCATGCCTGATGCATCAGATTCTGATCCATAATGCTTGTCATCTTCCATCTGTCATGAAATAAACACAAATTTGAAAACGTTATATCTAGGTAAGGTACCGAGAGCAAGATCCCTATATGGGTACACATTAGCACAGTGGTCCTTTCAGA
Source organism: Drepana falcataria (assembly GCA_945859725.1). NCBI lineage: Eukaryota > Metazoa > Arthropoda > Insecta > Lepidoptera > Drepanidae > Drepana > Drepana falcataria. Next base: position 1,110,460 of record OX243937.1, read on the forward strand.
ACGTAGCTAGTAAGAGATGAACAAGTGACCGAGTGTCCTATATCGGTAAATGGGCAAATTCTAAAGCAAGTGATTGAATTTGTATATCTAGGAAGCATGTTCACACGAGATGGAAAGTATGAAAAAGATATTGAAAGAAGGATAACTGCCGGAAATAAGGTGAATGGAGCCATGTCGGCGTTGATGGGCAGTAAAAGTCTGAGCAAGAATGCTCGAGTTGCTGTCCACAACGCGATATTGGTACCTACCTTGTTGTATGGCAGCGAATCCTGGGTATGTCAGAGGAAGTATGGAAATAGCTTGAATGCAGTTGAGATGCGATCTCTTCGAAAAATGTGCGGCGTAACGATATTAGATCGAATCCGCAATGAAGATTCGCAAATCAACTGGCGTGAATGAGGGCGTGATTGTAAAGATTAAGAAAGGCATGTTACGTTGATTTGGACACATAGAAAGGATGAGTGAAGAAAGATTGACGAAACAGATATACAAAGCAAAAGTGTGTGCAAGAAGAGGTAGAGGAAGGCCACGTTCCAACTACCTGGATCAAATAGATCGGACTCTCAAGGACGGGAACGTTAAGAGTACTCGAAACCGACGAGAATGTATGAAGAGACTGATGAATGTGGACGAAGCGAAAGAGGTACGTATGTAAGTCTAGAGAGATCTGGCGCTCTATACTCTCTGCCTACCCCGTTAGGGACTTGGCGTGATGATATGTATGTATGTATATATTAATGTAACGGTCCCAAAATACAAACTGGCAGTAGTAAATTTAGCAATTGAACAAACAGTAGATATTATTGGAACTATACGACTCGTGCTCGGCGTCAACGTCACAAGGTTTCGACATACCACGTAGCTAAACAATTTTGGACCAAGAGGTACCATTTCACATGTTCAAGGTGCTCCGAGAATTACCTACACGCAAACAAACTCACGATTCAAATTGAGATACATGTTAAAATTGTTTTTTATTATCATGTCACGAATCTGAAAAACATGCAATGTATATGTATAGTCCAAGTCCAAGTAAACCACAATTAATTATGCGCACACGCAACAGTAAACAATTTTAAACCACTTAAGTGTTACCGCCGCCTATGATTTGCAGATGGTGACATCCACAAAGGCGCGCCCCACTATTATTCCCTATAGATTATAGTGTAAGTGTGCAACCTTCCACTAACGTTTGAGTATTATAAGTACACTCTGATTACCTATGAGTGCACACGCACACTACAATTAATAGACTCGGTTTATACACCGCATCCCGCGACCTCCTCGACTAGAAATTGGTGAGGCGCGTCTTCGTGGATGGCATTATCTGTACCGCTCTTGCGTTGCCAGAAATCTTGTCACACCTCTTTGAACAATTCCATGATGCACTCTCCTAGGAACACTTCAACGGGATGTTACTTTGCACACCATGTGTTCGCGGAAGGAAGCTCCCCATCGATATTAATAGGTGTGGACGTACGGTAACCGTAGGTATCATGTCAAGCAATTCGTCATAACACTCTCAATTTTATTATACAAACGGTGGAATACACACTGGAAAGCAGTCTCTCTCCAAACTAAGTGGTTACCAGCCGCTTGAGAACGTGGAATCTTCGACGTTCTTTGAATCTTTCTTCTGGACCTCGTCGAGAGACCTCAGAAGAATATCTTTATACTTGTATGAAAATACAAGCATTTACTCAAAAATGTAGACAATCTCCGAGTGGATCGGCTACATAGTGTCGTGCACCACATCCTAGATCAGGGCGGACGGACGCCTAGGGACATGTGTGCGTAGCTCGAAGGTATGTATACATCTACAAAGACCCATTAGAACACCGTAAGGTTTGCAACCCACGTGGGCTTTTAATTACTGTCCATAAAAGACTTATGAAAGCAACAAACATTTGTAAAATGAACGCCTACACAAGAATAAGCAACATTATACTGCATAAAAATCTTAAATCAAATTTATCTACAAAATTTGTGAGCCACTACAGTTACACCCGCACTTAATCCATACGAGTATGTTTGTATTAGGATAAGGCCATAGCGGTCTTCCTAAACAATCGGGCCATTAAAATGCAATGAATTTTACAAATCGGATTAAAAGTTAGGGACTTGGCGTGATGATATGTATGTATGTATGGATTAAAAGTTCTAGGTTCAAACAAAGAGTCAAAACAAACTTTGACTCTTTCTAATATTACCTAAATTATATTGGAATTAATATTACCCACGTCTATTTACTATTGAAATGTAATTAATGTTACGGATTAAAAGTTCTAGGTATTAGCGCGTTCAAACCAACAGTCAAAACAAACTTTGGCTCTATATAATATTAGTTAAAACAGTGTCCATATAGTACCGCTCTACAATAGGCCTTCTGTGCTATGGACCCTTGCCATATTTTTACATAAGATTATATTCCTAATATATCCTATTATATATTCCTAATATAGAGAATTGACAGCTGGTATGCTGTCAAGTTCTAGGGTCAGTGGACTTAGTGTTAAGTAAATCCAGAAATACACCGATACAAATGTAGCCTGCGAGAAATGTAAAGGTCATTCATTGAGCAACGTCGGGCCGACGATTCCAATTGAATTTTGGGTTAATGGCGACGAGCTTGATCTTAGCTACTCGGCCAATGTCACGTGGGGATCGCAGATAAAAGATGGAGATTGGCCGGTGGCACGAAGACGAGATTTTTGTTAATCTCTCTTGTGTTCCCAAGTGACACTACAAACAAACATTACTTAAACTTACGCTTACCATCAGGCGTACTGCACGCTTGCAATTAACCACCTGTGTGGTATTAAAAAAGGACTCAGATTTAAGTAGATGTGTGCATATGTGTAGACACTTGAGATATTAAGACATTAAGATATAACACTAAGACAGTGGTGGCCGAGTGATTCGTGTAGTTCCCTGTAACAAGATTGCTAGTTCTTAAGTTTATTACTCAAGCCACGAGCTTTACGGTGAAAGAAAACATCCAAGAGAAAACTCATTGTTAAATTGGGAGCCTTCAATCTTTGCTATGCAAGCAATTACTCAAAGCCACAACGGTTCCGTTAAGGATGTCTGTGAGGACAGTTAACTGTTCAATACCAAAATACAAGCTTATCACCAACCATAATCTTAAGTGTGATTTGTCTAAAAATAACTCTTGATACACTTGTGTCCATACAGTAGGCGTGTCTATATTTAGCCGGGGTCGCATCGGATAAACGATATTATACTTTATTTGCTCGAAGAAAAGGTTAAGTTTGCTTTTATACATTTGAACAATTTCGCGAGATGGCTCCTGAGGACAATGTTCATTGGATGACGTCATAAAGGTCTGCTTCAGTACCAGACGTTAGTTAGGTTCCACCCGTGGGTTCCACATTATTGTGTTAGACGTAGGTATACTGTGCAACTTATCCTAATGAGTATTATAAATGTGTGTCACTCTGATATATTTTTATAATCGGGTTTTAATATCTAAATGGCTTGAAATTCAGGATATAGGCTACTTTATTTTAAATGCAATCCTTATGGCTCTGACATTGGACATCGATGTTTGTATGAAGAGACTGGTGAATGTGGACAAAGAAAGAGTAAGTAAGTAGTAAGTCTGTAAGTCTAGAAAGAACTGGTGTTCTACGTCTATCCCACGAGGGACTCGGCTTGATGATATGTATGTATGCTTGTATAGAATATGTCAAAATAGTCGATTCGATCTTGAAATCGCCGGGTAAGACTTCGCGACTGTTAAATTAGTGTCAGTCGCATATGATGGAGTTAATTTATGATAAGGTTAAAATATTTATTCGTGCTCTTGGTGGTATTGAAGGTCCATTAACCGAAGTTTCACATCGAAACGACGGTTTGAATTTTCATTGGGACATGACACAAATAATATTTTTTTAATTACGTCTTATATATATATACTCAGCCAACTCCTGGGGGGAACCCTTGAGGGAAGTTCCGACGATAAGAAAAAGGTGCCTGACATGGCGTTTGCGGAGATCAAAGGGAAAGCGCTTTTAGAATAGCATCAGATACGCCGACAAGGGCTCTTAAATAAACCCAGAGGAACAAAATTTTTACTCTAACATGTTGAAGGGCTTATTCGGAATATCACACCTGGACTCCAAGGTTCATTAATAACAAGTGTACAGGCGCTGACACATAGGAAGGGGTAGCCAACGTGTACAAAGTCTTTGGGGGCGTCTTAAGCGACGCGCGATCGAAGCATCAATTAAAAATCATTGTTATTTTTTTTCACCCAGTCATCGTTGGCTTTCAGCTGCATTTTTTTAAAGCAACAGCTGCCCTGTGTATGTTTTATATTCAATTCATGATATAATATACAATGACAGACAGATAGACACCTAAAAAAAGGTGCAGAAGGAAGCTAAAACCCGGTGCCGTGAACGCCACATTATATGAAAAAAATGGGATAACGTTTTCGTTATTTTGATATTTTAAAGTACATATTTCAAATACGAAACATCTTCATTTCCCCTCCAATCTACCGCTCTAGGCTGATTAACCTGCTAGTAGATCTGCTACTGCGCCGCCTGGCCACTGGGAGCGAGAGAGAAGATCAAGACGACTTCGCCTAGTTCTGTCTCACCTTACAGCTCTCTTTCTCCTCTTTTTTTATAAGCTGGATATCATCGCCGCTTCGTAGCCAATTTTTAAGCAACAAAAGTTTTACCATCACCTAACACGTTTGCCAATCAAAAAAGGACCTTAACAGGCCTTGGTGGCGTGCAACAAGCTAGCAGAGTCTGGAAGGCGATAGTCTAAGGGGATCAGAGACGGCCGGGCGGTCGAGGTTATAGGAAGAGCGTGCACTTATCCAATTTATCGCTATTATGATTTATTGGTGAGTCCAAGCAAGTTGTAAGCGCCTCTGACCTAGACCGCGCGATCTATGATTAGGCTCTATAGGAGCGGAGAGGATTTAAACACTGACAAGCTTTAAAGCATATTTACATAGTTCAAGATGAGTGGGAAAAGAACTTTGCACTGTTGGCAACGCGCGAGTGAACCCTTTGATGCTGCAAGAATCAATAGGCGGCGGTAACCGCTCACCTTAAGGCGGCCGAATGCTAGTTTGCCAGCGTTCGAAACTAAATACAGCTATTAATTGTCACAACAACCAGTGTAACGATATTATTAGCTGATGAATTCGCCCGAATTTGGTTTTGCCTTTTTTACTGTCAGTTGGCTCTTCCAATGTTACCTCCACCGAAACTTTACATATAAAATAAAAAATAGCTTTGTTTTAATTTCCGTACTCATTTAGTAAATGCGCACTGCGAAAGCCTATTTGTTTTCAATAAGCCGAGTTAACACTGTTTATCCATTCGGCGTAAGATCAACCGACTTGGCGGCAAACTTTAGATCCTAACAGCCAATGATTGCCATCATGGCATAATATTTGGCTTGGCGGTAGAAGATCTAATTCTGCGTTACCTACCAAAATAGACGTAGTAAGAACACAAGTCGACATTCGAAAAGTCCTTAAATGTCTTTACTGACCATCTCACGATAAGGGACATACACGTTATTTTCGCTTCAAATATTATATACACCATATATATATGTAGATATATACTTGTCAATTAATATATAAACTATACAACTATTAAAGTGTACAATCATCAAAATCAGGAAAGCTTCCCGGTGTTGGGGATTGTACATACAAGCTTCCTGGTACATATCAACACGCCGTGTCTCTAACGGTATAGTATAGTAGGCTGATTGAGTAGAGTACCAGTTATGAATAGACTTACAGACATCTCTCGCTTTTCCACATCTATTAGTCTCCATGAAAAGACTGATAAATGTTGAGCTTTGTGGAATGGTGTCCATATTTATCAGTCTACGAAAAGACTAATAAATTTGGACAAATAGAATAATGTCTGTAAGTCTATAGATAACTGGCGCTCTACTCTGTCAGCCTACTCCATTAGAGACACGGCGTGATGGTATGTAGGTATGTATAACTATTCCAAATCGCTTTCCTATCCTCACGGTCGTCGCTCCGCATCCAACAACGTACGGCTTAGGGTTAGAATGCAGTAGTTCAAACTGGTTCACTATTGATTTAAATTACAATACTAGCTGTCCCGCCCAGCTTCGCCCGGTTGAAAAAGTTAACTTCCTGAAAACGACCGCAACGCCATCTATCGGTATCCAATATCGGGGTCCAATTGTGATGTAAGCTGCCCTATCTTTTAAGTTGGATCAAACTGCACACGGTGTGCAAATTTGATTGAAATCAGTTAAGTAGTTTAGGAGCCCATCGCGGACAAACAACGTGACACGTAATTTATATATATTAAGATTAGTCAGAACTCGTAGGTACATATGTATCTTTATGTGCGTGCTTAGGAACAAACTAACCTGACCCTACCCTTGAAACAATACCTTGAATTTTACTGTGGCAAGGAACAATTATAGCACAAAATATCTTAATTACATGTCCTTTAGGTACCTTTGTCACATAGCTTAACTAGTATTAGAGAAGTAGGTATTATTGTTACTTTGTAAATTAAAATACACTGAATTGCAATTAGCACAAGGTATTTCCTATCAGTACATATTGGAATTGGAATCCCTATACATGAGCGAAACCGTCGAGCATTTATGAAGAGATTGATTAATGTGGATGAAGCGAAAGAGGCCTGTAAGTGTAGAGAGAACTTGCGCTCTACTCTATCTGCCTGACCCGTGAGGTGCTCGGCATGATATGCATGTATGTAAATCCCCCATACAACATAATTCTCGAACTATAAGGTTTTGCAGATGGAGCCTCCCTCATATCAGGTTGGTGTCTATGGCCATAGAACGCGTTTAAGGTTCTGTATACCTTAATAAAAACACGAAATCCTTTTTCCTATATGGATTTCGTCTCTCGTGTGTCTGTCCGTCGGCAAAAGGCAATATGCTCCGAAACTATTTTCCCAAATTAGTAAAGCTCTAGTAAGTACGGTGGGAAAGTTCACAAAATTTCGCATTTTTTTATTTTCAATTGCTTGGGAATCGGCGACGGACTCGGCGCCTTACGTAACATATATTCGACGACATGTTGTTACACTTCTGCCTACTCTACCGGAGACCCTTGTCTCATGAGAAGGCGTCACCATATTAGCATGCACCACAAGGTATGTGGTGTTTGCAAAAACCTTTTCTTTTGAAATTACATCAAATTCGACTTTATGGTGCCGTGCCGTAGCCAAGCGGTTCGAGTAGTTGCCTGCGACACAAAGATCGCAAGTTCGAATCGCGACTATACCAATGAGTTTTTCTGAACTTAAGTACAGTAATTAGTCACACCACAAGCTTTGCGGTGAAGGAAAACGTCGAGAGGAAACCTGCATACGTCTGAGAAGCAATTCAAAGGCGTATGTATAGTCGTGCTTGAGTAACGGCGATGGACTCGTCATCGTTGGCACCTTAAATATGTCTCTGGCGGAAAGTGGGTGTATAGGTATTACTCTGTTTATATTGATTTAATAGTCACATTAGTGTACTAATGTAATTCATAGAAGTATCATTGTTTTTTCCATGAATTACATTATCAAATCCCAATCAGGACATCTAAAACCCAAATCCGTTCTGATAAGAATTATTCAATGGATTTACTTACAATGTAATTAACGTTGTTACTGATAGGCCTGTACCACATTGTGGCAAGTACTACAAAGCTATTGTTTTAATACAAACAGTTTTCATTGTAACAACTCCTGTGTTAAAATGTAAAATTTTCAACAGGCTTAAAAACAAAGTTAGTTTATACTTCACTATTAAGGAATAAGTGATTAACTAATGAATACAAGGTTTAATTGCAAAAATCCTGAACAGCAAAACATGTATCATACATGTTCTGCCGTTTGGTATGCCATAGGTTTTATTTGTTTATTACAAACCAGATATATGCAAAATTGATATATAATTTAAATCAATCAGATATATTTATTTATTAAAAACCGGCCAGCATGTATGAAGAGACTGATGAATATGGACGAAGCGAAAGAGGTATGTAAGTCTAGGGAAAACTGGTGCAATATTCATTCTGCCTACTGTGTTCGGGACTCGGCGTGATGATACCCCCGGCTTCCCATGGGTGGACATATGTTTTCTTATTTATATAAGAAAATATTGCCTATTTCACTAAGGGTGAATGTTTTGTGGTGAATTTTTCAAATCCGTTTAGCAGTTTCGGAGCCTATTCAATACAAACAAACAAACAATCAAATCTTTCCTCTTAATAATATTAAAAAATAATGATAATAATAATATAGATTACTTAAAGTAATGCAAAAAAATAAGCAAATTCAACTTTTAGTCATGCTCACCTGAAACCTGGTTGTAGATGGCTGATCCTTGAACCGGGAAGGCTTCTCGACATCGCGAAAGCTACTTTTTGTGACAGAGGACTTCTCCTGTGTCCCTGTGTTGCCATTCTCCCCATTAGTTAGCACACCTGGCAACAGCTTCTCCTGTTCACTGTCTTCTTTCGTCCTGAATTGAATCCCCGATTCAACGTCCTCGTTGCGCATGGGCATATCGCTTGGATACTGAATATTCCCGTTCGTAGCCGCCATGGACTTAGCTGAACTTATCTTTCTAAATCTACCTATTATGACATCCTCTTCATCTTTCGCCGGTAGTCCCAATTTTTCGCCATTTGACATCGCCGGTTTCACAGGACTCATCTCTATATCTTTCTGCGGAGACCCCATATTGTAATTGAATCTTTTATACTATGTTGGCATTAGCACATTGTGCTTTATAAATGTTAAGCCGTCTTGTTTAAGTCAACAATAAAAAACCAGGTTAATGTTACAAAATCCTATAATTTTTACACCACGAATCAAAATATTTATGTCAGTAATATTTAAAACTGGATTCATAACAGACTACGCGAATTTATCGCGCACAAAATTAATCTGAGACACATCTCCCCTCGCTAAGCACGATTTGATAACTGAAATAATGAACCACAAACAACTCAAACAAGACCACAAGTCTCTTTTGTACAGATATATGTATTACACGTATGCTACCAGACCGTACAGACTATAATATGATATACATAACAAACCAACTGGCTGAGTCGAAATGTTTTAATAGTCAGGATGAAATATAGAGGACTATTAATAATATAATATAATATAATATAATACTCCATAGTATAATACTCCACTACTTTTTTTTTTTTTTTTATATATATATCTCAAATTGTTAACATCTTAGTAACCACTGTAAATGTACTAGTAATTAAGAAGAGCAGGGCCTCCTAACACAGGCATTTTATGCTTAAAAGGAGACTCTGGTCAATAGTTAAAATTAAGTCAAACTTTGTTACTGAATAAATTATATTATTATTATTCTTATTATTATTATTATAGTCAAAGTTAAAAAGATAAAAATCTATGAAATTTGATTTATTGCGGAACATTGGATATCTACTTAAATCTAAATTGCTTATATTGAAATAAATGCCTTAATATTACGGTTAAAAACTTTGAAACTTTCAGGAACTTAGAAAGCATTGAAATACATGACACTAAGTACTTTTTATAGCAAAAATTCCTAATTAAAATACAATTTATAAAGAAATGCATGCGTATTGCGACCGAAGGTCTCGTATCCACGGAATGAATAACATAGAACCAAAGACACTATTTAAAAAAAAATTCAATCAACGTGCAACGAAAATTTTTTTTTTTATTTTTAGTTTTATATTTCTATTTTTATCCGGTAATTAATACAAAAATCGCTGTTTTAAATAAAACTATGGGTTTTACTGATGGAAGTATATTATTGGATCATGAAAACGGGACATATAATGTAGGAGAAACAGTTCAGGGCAAGTTGGTGTTCGATCTATCAAAACTTAAGTCTTTCCGCGGTAAGTTGCAAAAAATATACATCTAGGATTTAGTTTAAATATAAAAAAAAGGAAATAGTTAATTCCATCTTTTCTAAGACATAGTAAAATGTATAGAAATACTTAACATTTTACTATGTTAAATGGGCGTACTCGGCGAGGCCTTGAACCTTGCCGGGCCCCTTCCTGGATATTATTAACACTGGTAGTTCCAGTCGCTAATTCTACTCTATAATAATGTAATAAGATTTGTTGGAAATATATCAATGGCGGGATGGATATGTACAATTGACCATTTAAGATTAACAGAAATAAGAAAAATGAACTTCTATTTTTAATTAAAATTAAAAAGGATAATGTTAAGGCACTTAATATTGCCTAATATTATGTATCATCCTTAATGTATAATTCCAAGTAATTGAATAAAAGTTTTGTATTTTTTGATATTGATTAATAATAAATTTTTATGAATTTTTTTTTTGTTGAGTTATACTGCATTGGCAGTATAATTGGACTTATCCCTGTGCTGCCAACACAATATGACAATCCTCCCCCCTCCCCAAGGAGCTCATAACTGGAAACCTTATTCACCATGTAGGAACACAACACAAAAAATTGTGTTATTTGGCTACGGACTTTTATAAGGTTTTATAATATTTTTTTATAATAATAAATAAATAAATAAGGTGAAGGTCCTGCCCCAGTCGGGCAGCTCCAAATTCGAACAGTTATGCCCTTCTTCTCTTATCTTTATTTATCTATCTCTTCTCTCGCTATGTTTGTTTACTACACCAACTTCGATAACTTGCATATTTTACCAATTTAACATTTTATTAATAGAAATTAATGAATATAAATACAACAATATACAAATTTATCTCAGAAACAAGAAAATTATAAATTAATATAAACATTTTTATGCCTACAATCAAATATTATTAGCATATTGTCCTATGTTATATAATAATAACTTAAAACTTATTTAATAATGAAATATTTTAACCTACTTAAAAAAGGAGGTTTCTCTATTCTACCCTATGTATTTTTATTTAAAACTATTATACTAAATTAAACACCATTTCCTAATTTATTAATTCTTAAACACATGCTGTTCATACAATGAATGTCACATATATCCATAATTGGCATATATGTATGTTGTATATTTGATAGAGTCGTACGAAAGGAACTCTGGGACTTGTTGCCTGGATATGGAGTGAGCAGTTCCCTACTGCATGCCGTGAAATCACTCTATAGTGATAGCGAGGCGTGCGTTAGGGTTAACGGTGAGATGTCACCCTGGTTTGATGTGAAGTCGGGGGTCAAACAAGGGTGTATCATGTCTGCCTGGCTGTTCATTGTATATCTAGATAACTGTCTGAGAGCACTAAGAACGAACGGATGTGGAGTGAAAATGGGAAACTTAGTTGTCAACTGTCTTCTATACGCCGATGACGCGGTTTTACTGGCGTCATCAGAGGGCGAACTGCAATCACTAGTTACCATAATGAAAGAAGAATGTGAAAAGAAGGGGCTGCGCCTAAACGCTGGCAAGACTAAGGTTCTGGTATTCGAAAGAGATGAACAAGTGACCGAGTGTGCAATATCGGTAAATGGGCAAATTCTAGAGCAAGTGAATGAATTTGTATATCTTGGAAGCATGTTCACACGAGATGGAAAGTATGAAAAAGATATTGAAAGAAGGATAACTGCCGGAAATAAGGTGAATGGAGCCATGTCGGCGTTGATGGGCAGTAAAAGTCTGAGCAAGAATGCTCGAGTTGCTGTCCACAACGCGATATTGGTACCTACCTCATTGTATGGCAGCGAATCCTGGGTATGTCAGAGGAAGTATGAAAATAGCTTGAATGCAGTCGAGATGCGATCTCTTCGAAAAATGTGCGGCGTAAAGATATTAGATCGAATCCGCAATGAAGAGATTCGCAAATCAACTGGCGTGAATGAGGGCGTGATTGTAAAGATGAAGAAAGGCATGTTACGTTGGTTTGGACACATAGAAAGGATGAGTGAAGAAAGATTGACGAAACAGATATACAAAGCAAAAGTGTGTGCAAGAAGAGGCAGAGGAAGGCCACGTTCCGACTACCTGGATCAAATAGATCGGACTCTCAAGGACGGGAACGTTAAGAGTACTCGAAACCGACGAGCATGTATGAAGAGACTGATGAATGTGGACGAAGCGAAAGAGGTATGTAAGTCTAGAGAGAACTGGCGCTCTATACTCTCTGCCTACCCCGTTAGGGACTTGGCGTGATGATATGTATGTATGTATGTATATTGTTTATTTTTCCATTGTAATGATTTATAATTATGTACCCTCTGGATTTACACCTATTATCAAAAATTTATTACCAATTACAAGAGTGCCAAACATTCATACGGTTACCGTAGCCTATTTACACTAACGATACCGAAATATCTATCACTTTCGCGAGCATAATAGGACTAATCCCTCTGCTGCCAATACAACATAACAATCCCTCCCCAAAGAGCTCATTACTGGAGACCTTATTCACCGCGCAGAAAATCAACACAAAAAATTTTGTTATTTGGCTACGGACTTCTATAAGGAGGTCCTGCCCCAGTCAGGCAGCTCCAAAATCAAACGGGTTATGCCCTACCTCTCTTGATAAAATGTATTATTGATATAATACATTAAATTCAGAAGTTGTTTTAAATCTTACAGTTCCCTTTTTTTTTGTTTGTTTCAGGTATATATGTTTCAATTAAGGGCTTCTGCAGGGTTCATTGGACTACGAGCCACTCACGGAGAGTCAATGACCGCACAGAGAGATACACAATAACACATGAGTCTCATGAGGAGTATCTGAATCAGAAGATTTACGTTGTTGGTGGAAGCGATGGTTAGTCAAAGTTATATGACGTGACAGATAGCGAGTCCATCGCTGTTTCTCAAGCACAACTATATGTACATGTGTTTGAATTGCTTATCAAAGATATGCATGGTTCATAATTATGATGAATGATGATGATGATCATGATAGTCATCATGCACCTTACTCTTGGACCTTAAAAGTTGTGGTGTGATTAATCACTGTACATAACTTTGGTAAAAACTCATTGGTACAGTTGTGACTCGAACTTGCGATCTTTGCGTCCTAAGGTACCACGGCTAGTTATATATGCTTAGACATCAAGAAAACTAGACTTTTTGCATTCTTGAATTATGATTACAAAACACTAAGATCCTATTCTTAGTCCTTTGAGCTTTCATATGATTTAACTAGGGTATTATTTTTCCCACAGGAGAAACAACCCTTAAACCAGGGCACTATGAATTCCCCTTTGCATGTGCCCTACCACCCAACATTCCGCCTTCCTTTGAGGGCTCTGTTGGCCATATTCGCTATGAAATCAAGGCTGTGGTGGACCGAGCATTCAAGTTTGACCAAGAGCTGTTCAGGGATTTTGATGTCAAAGCTCCTTATGACTTAAACACCAATTACAGCGCTAAGGTGGGTAAATATCACCCTATGTTTTCATGGTTTAAAATTACAGATAGCGCCATCCACGAAGATGCGCCCCAACAATTTCTATTCGAGCCGGTCGCGGGATGCATGGAGTATGACCCGAGTCTATTAATTGAAATGTGCGTGTGCACTCATAGGTAATCAGTGTGTACCGATAATACTCACACATTAGTGGTAGGTTTCACACTTACATTATACACTATGAGGAAGAATAGCGAAGCGCGTCTTCGTGGACGGCACTATCTATATAATGATAATACTATGTAAAAATGGGCGAGCATGTATGAGAAGACCCATGAATGTGGATGAAGCAAAAAAGGTCTGTTGTCTGTAGAAACTTGGCGCTCTACTCCCTGCCTACCGTGAGGACGCAGTTTGATGCTATTCGTCATTAATATATAAAGTAATATAAATAAACAGCTCTTTTTAAGAGAGGTAGGGCAAAACGGGCTTCGAATTTGGAGCTGCCCGACTGGGGTAGGACCTCCACCTTATAGAAGTCAGTATAGCCCAATAACACAATTTTTTGTGTTGTGTTCGTACGCGGTGAATAAGGTTTCCAGTTATGAGCTCATTGGGGAGGGGGAGGATTGTTATACTGTGTTGGCAGCAGAGGGATTAGTTCCATTATGCTGCCAACACAGAATAACTTTCCGAACAAAGAGTGGCAACGCGCAAGTGATACTTCGGTATTGTAAGCGTAAATAGGCTGCGGTAACCGTTTTCTGGCTGTATGCTAGTTTGCCACTCTTGTTGTATAAATATATATATATATATATATATATATATTTAAGTAGTACATAGAATATTATATACATCTTGGTGTTGTGAACACAAACAATTTTGAATGTATGAATATCTTGTGTTTTAGGAGCCATTGGAATTTGAGATATACCAGAAGCACTGCTGTTGGTGCATGAGCTATGGCTCCTCGGAGATCATAGTGAAGGTGCCCACCAGCGGCTTCTGCGTGGGCCAGAAGATACCCATAGAGGTGGCTTGCAATAATGATAGTAAAATAGAAATAGAAGAGATCAAGTTTACAGTGAGTCAGGTGAGATGAAAACCTTAGCACTATCAACAAGGTGAATTGCATTTTCTTATGTTTTATACCAGTTAGGTGCAAATAAACTTGCATTACACCTAATGTTAAGCGGTTACCGCATTATGGACATATGCTTCTTCTTGTGACATGCTATGCATATCTTCACGCCATCACACAAGGCTTACCGAAGGGGTAGGCACAGGGGTTTAGTAATCTACCTTTCTGCCAGACATACATTGTAAGTGCCAACGTGATAGATGGCGAGTCCATCGCTGCTAAGTACGCCTTTGAATTCCTTCGGTTTCGTCTTGATATTTTCTTTTTATATTTTATTTTCTTGATATTATAAAGCTCATGGTGTGACCATTGTACAGTGAATGATATGATATTCATAAAAACTCATTGGCACAGTCGGGATTCGAACTACGACGACTACTGGAACCACTCGGCTTATTGACGTGACCATAGACTTAAATGTTTTTTTTCCTTCTCAGATGGTTGAATACAAAGCAGTGTCAGAGCCGGCCACTAAGGTGGATGGCAGCAAAATAGCTAAGCTCGTCAGGGGCCCCATCCCCGCCAACACGACCAAAAACTGGACTCTGGAGATGGAGGTGCCCGAAGTCAGCGTCTGCAATCTCGACGCGTGCCAGTTCATTGACGTACGATATCATTTTAAGGTAAATATCATGAATTTTTGGTATGTACACGATTATGAACCTTATTTTTCACACTTATGGATGGATTTTCAACAAACCGGTCGTATCGCATCGGATTGGAATGGATTTTACAATCTTTTAACTAAAATCAATCGTGTACACAGTATTCAACCTAGTCTCCAACACACTCAATCGAAGTCGAGAGATTGCTGCGACGCACGATCGGCTCCGTTCGCCTGTCGTCGTTTCCGTTCGGATCCTTTAGGCCTTAAAACACGTCAATATGGTAGGAATTAAACTATTTGCAAATGGAGCCGACCGTATCAATCGATCAATCAAGAATCTTTTATTCAACGTAAGGGACACAGGGAACACTTATTGAACGCACTTCTATTCATCATCATCATCATCATCAAACAAATAAAAATCGGAGTGTCTGTTTCTAACCGCTTTTTACTAAATGCATATGAATGTACACGGGACATATACCAAATATATATTTTTATTATTTTTTCTCCGTCTGTCTGTCTGTTTGTTCCGGCAAATCTCTGAAACGGCGGGACCGATTTTGACGGGACTTTCACTGGCAGATAACTGATATTAAAAGTAGTAACTTAGGCTTTTATTTTAGAAACTAAACATAATTTTTTATGTTAATATCCACGCGGGCGAAGTCGCGGGCACAGCTAGTAATAATAATAAATAAAGATAAAGAACCAAAGCTACCGCGTATGCGTCGACATCCATCCGGACGCGATCGCCCGCCGCCGAGCTTAATTTGTAGTACTATCAATCAAAGTGTCATAGTCATTAAAAGCCGTAGTGGCCGAGTGGTTCGAGCAGTTGCCTGCGACGCAAAGATCGCAAGTTCGAATCCCGACTGTACCAAAGAATTTTTCTGAACTTAAGTACAGTGATTAGTCACACCACGAGCGTTACGGTGAAGGAAAACATCGAGAGGAAACCTGCATACGTCTGAGAAGAAATACAAAGGCGTGTATGTATAGTCCTGCTTGAGTAATGGCGATGGACTCGCCATCTGTCACATTGGGACCTAATATACCTCTGGCGGAAAGTGGGTGTGTAGGTATTACCTATACACCTCTGCCTACCCCGGGGACCCTTGTGGGAAGGCGTGAGGATATTATTATTTATTATAAATTATCAAGATCCAACTCTCAAGGACGGGAACGTTAAGAGTACTCGAAACCGACGAGCATGTATAAAGAGACTGATGAATGTGGACGAAGCGAAAGAGGTATGTAAGTCTAGAGAGAACTGGCGCTCTATACTCTCTGCCTACCCCGTTAGGGACTTGGCGTGATGATATGTATGTATGTATAAATTATCAATCATAGGTTAATCTTTATACAAAGTAACTAAGTCATTCAATTCAGTAACACATGTTATATTTCAGGTGGACGTAACGACCCCATGGTGCCACGAGGACAGCTCCGAGACCCAGTATATATACTTCGGGACCACGCCCATATTCGAACCGAAAATCACGGGCCCGGTTGAAAACATGCAAAATGTATCCGCATTAAATACTCCCAGCGTCCCACCCATTACGAACCAACCCTCTCCTTATCCCAATAGATCTCCCTATCCGGGTAACGCTAATACACCATACCCGGGTATTACGGTCTCCCCTTACCCAACCAATCAAACGATATCGTACCCGGGTAACCCTACAAATTATCCAAACCCGGATAACGCTGCAGATTCTCAATACCCGGGTAAACCGCCTTATTCAAACGTTACTCCTTACCCTGGCGCTATCCAATCGTTCCCGACGGGATCTCCATTACCTCCTAACTCGTATCCACCAAATCCGAATTTGCCTTTCCCCGGTACAAACTCCCCATACCCAGGTGCCATGCCATATCCCCCTGCAAATCCGCCTTACCCGGTTGTGCCAAGCCCGGGTCCTTACCCTGCAGTTGGCCCAAGCCCGGCTCCCTACCCTGCTCGAGCCCCAAGTCCGGTTCCTTACCCTGCTGGTGCTCCAAGCCCAGCTCCCTACCCTGCTCGTGGCCCAAGTCCGGTTCCCTACCCTGCAGGTGCTCCAAGCCCGGCTCCCTACCCAGTACCTGGACAGATCGGCTTCGCAACACCTAATAGGCCAGAAGTAACTGTAAGTTTTTATCTGAAATAATTTTTCCTTCATCTTTGCAATCACACCTCGTTGCCGCCAGCTGCATTCGAATCTCTTCATTCGTTCTCTTCATCTAAAATCGTTGCGCCGACATTGTCCCAAGGGCAGAGCATCTCAACTGCGTTTAATGCTATTTTCATGCTTTTGACACAGCGTGTCACACTATGAGCTTTACGGTGAAGGAAAACACCAGGAGGAAACCTATGTACGTTTGAGAAGACATTCAAAGGCGTATGTATAGTCGTGCTGGATGTGTCATGTTGGCACATAAAAAGTGTGTACTACCTATATACCTCTGCCTACCCTTTCGGTGACCGTTGTGAGAGAAAGTGTGAGGACATACTATTATATAAATTTGTTTATTACAGGTAACAAACCCAAGCGACCCCTTCAGTTCTGCAAGTGCTCCGCCTCAATAAGTTATTATGTCAATGTTATTGACGTGGGATGATGACAACTGGCAAGCAAGAATAATAGAGGTAAAATACCCGACCTTATTAGCAAGGATGCTGTCGTGATAATATACAGCTCTAAGCTATGTTTAAGATTACTCTTGTTATAGCATCGCCATCTACGAACTGGGTAATGTTAAGTTTCCATATAGTCGAGCACTCGAGTTCAATTCTCACTGGAGGCACATATTTGACGGACCCTAATACCGCATTCTTCGTTTTAAGTGTAAATGTTAAAAGTTATAGTGTTGACTAGTGTCTTTGATATAACCTTTGCTTATTTATAGGACTAGTAAAATAACTCCTTTAGTATATTCATTTGGAAGTGAAAGTGTTGGAAGGGGTAGACCAAGGCGGACGTTTCTGGACCAAATTAGGGACGTCTTGGAAAAAGGCCAGGTCAAGAGTACCCTAAACGAAGAGCATGTATGAAGAGAATAATGAAAGTGGACGCTGTGAAAGAAGTATGTAAGGATCGTAGCAAGTGGAAAGAAGTGGTATCTGCCTACCCCTACGGGAAAGAGGCGTGATTATATGTATGTATGTAACTCCTTTAGAGGTCTGAGTCTCATTGCACAACACTGTATGGGCATTAACATTGCGAATCTCCCAAGAATTATCATCCCTCCCTTAGTGGTTATTTAGAGTTGTTCTTTAATTATAATAGTCATTATTCTACTTACAGATTATTGTTAGAATTAAGGGAAATAATTTACATAAAGATAGTTAATCAAGTCAGCAAATTTTCGGTTATTCTTGTTGATTTTGATAGATTTTTATTTCTTTGTACCAGTTGCAACTTGATACTGTGATGACTTAAAGTTATTGTAATCTCAGCAGCCATTTAGATTATAAACACTAGGTAATAAGTCCGTTTGATATACATATATATGTGGATGTAGAGTGGTTATCTTTGGAGCTATTTGTTACACGCTTTATATTAGCTTCACCTGTATGTATGTATGTATGTAACCGACCCCTTTGAGCTCGATTTTGACCCACTTTAAACGGCCAGATTTCGTTCAAACTTTGTAGATTTATCGAGGACCGATGACAATACACTAATAACTAAAAAGTAGAAAATAAATAATAGTTAAAAAAAACAAAAACACGCTTTTTATAGAAAACCGAACTAAAAAATAGAAAATAAATTTCGATAATATCTTAAAAAGCGTGGGGTGCTTTTTAAGATATTACCGAAATTATAATCACTCTACTCATATCTGACAATAAAATATTTATAACTATTGACACCATGCACCCCACGCTTTTTAAGATATTATCGAAATTTATTTTCTATTTTTTAGTTCGGTTTTCTATAAAAAGCGTGTTTGTTAGTTTTTTTTTCATTGAATCTTCATTCACATCTATAACCATTATAAGACAAATGTTCTATTTCTGAAACACTGCTTTTACTTTCTTTTACAATTGATCTATAAGATCTTTCTATAAGAACAGACAAAGTTGGTGCTTATACATAACAGTGTGGTTTTCCCGTGTTAGGACTGTGCCATGATAAATATACAATAAAACATAATATATATAGTTATGCCATCCACGACGACCCGCCCTATTAATTTCTAGTCGAGGCGCTATGCGTGGAGTATGACCCTAGTGTATTAATGGCAGTGTGCGTGTGCACTCATAGGTAATCAGAGTGTATCGGCAATACTCGAACATTAGTGGAAGGTTATACACTTTAAACTGTAGGTAAGAATATTGTGGCGCGTCTTCGTTGATGGCACTATGTAAACATAATTGTAATGATAAACCTCATATTCAAATATTCTAAGTGAGGGTCGAGTGATTCTAATAAGGTTTGGACTCCAAATGTACCAGTGAGCATTTTATTCCTTTGACTAATGTCTAGCACACCAAGAGCTTGGAGAAAGGAAACAACTTTAGGTACCTTGCCTACATTTGAGCAGAAATTTGAACACGTATAGTCATACTTAATAAACGGCGGCTGACGTCACGTTGGTTCCCAAATATATACCAGAAGAAAAAGGGGCTTTTTACACCTCTACCCCTTGTGGGACCTCTCTTGGAAGGCATATATAGTGAGATAATTCATCCTGCGGGGTCGGTAACGATACTCCTGGTGTTGCAAGCGTCCATAGGCGGTAACCGCTTGCCATCAGACGGACCGCATGCTTGTTTGCCACCAGTGTGGTATAAAAAAGTGCTCTTTATAATTATGGTGATAGTTAATTAATGACTACTTAAAAAGTGCAATAGGGTCAAACTCGTGCTTGTACTTAGACTAGCCTTACTAATATGAAAGACAATGTGTTATGGAGATATTGAAAGGAGCTTTATGACTATGTTGAAAGTGACGAATTTTTTCAGATGATTTTATAATAATTATACAGTTTATTTGAATGTTAAATAAGAGATAAAAACAAAATATTTGCATAATAGTTCAAATTAAGATATAAGATAATTCATTAATGTAATTTTATACGATTGTTTCTACTTACGGCCGTTTTCAACTTGGAACTTGACACCCGCGCATTAAACGTTTGTCGCACATCGCACAGATTCAGTTTGGGTGCAAAATTGTGTATTAATTTCCACGGGCTACAGTGATAATAATAATAATAATGTGAATTTTCTCGCACCTAAGCCTTTATCAACGTGTTTTTACAATACCAAGAAAGTGATCAAGTTACAACGGCCGTAATGTGACCTACCATTTTTTTACCACAATGTTTTATATACTTGTACACAATATTTTGATTAAATGATTATTATTAATTTTTTAAATTTTCTTCTCTCCTTTTTTTAAGTACCTGTCCATCTGATGTCAAACGGTTAAAGTTACCAAATTATTAACTATAACCGTTTGCGCAGCAGCGCACGCAACGGAAGCTTAATCGGTCTAGTCACAGTACAATTTGTTTAAACTGAAGGAAGTGATAATATTTGCAGTGTCAAATCCCACGACACTGGTTGCACCGTTGGTGTTGCAAGCATTTTTGAACACCAGAGTTACCGCTGCAGCGCGCGAGCGATACCTCTGGTTCTGCAAGCGTCCATAAGCGGCGGCAACATCTTAATATTACCGTGCACGCTTGCTGTACACTTTAGTGTTATATAAAGTGAGATATTCAATTAAATATACAACTTATGAACATATATATATTATTACCATATATTTTATTAAAATACAAATAAACATATCAAAACTGTCAATAGCTCACATAGGATACATTATGACCAATTACAAAATGCCAGTCTTTATTTTCAATGCGTAAATAGTTATATAAAAAAATATTAGCAGTACAAGTACATATATTTTCATAGGATATTTGTACTCAACATTTACTTTAACAACAATGTGTTATAACTTATTTAATATTATAACAGACATGAGGTTAGTTTTTTAGTATTTTAATTCAGGATGTCCTAGAAAAAAGAACAGCGGTCTTCCTAGAAGTTAATAAAGTTAAGCTATATAATGTGGTGCTACAATGAAAAAAGATAATAAAATTACATTATTAAAGAGAGTAATATTCACTATGAGACATGGTTTTATGCTTTTTTTCTTATTTATTTGATAATATAATATATATTTTATTTGATAAATAAATAAAATAGTTTATTTCTCACCACTTGTTATAGCTATTACATTACGTTTAATGACATCCGAATAACATTTCTTTAGGTATAATACGCTTTACTATATCTGGTATAATATATTAAGTTCTCAACCAAATGGCATCATTACTCACAATTGTTAATTAACAAGTCGAGATGTGGTGGTGGTGGGGTTACAAAACTTGTTGAACCTGTCTCCTGAACTAGGTGGGACCTGTATCTCAGGAGACAGTATTGATATATGATATTAATAAGATACAAAAAACATAATCATAGTTACATTATACATGTACAAGTTTATCGTTAAGTAATATTTATGCGAAAATAAAGAATTAAACAATCCTGTCATTGTGCTCTATCACATAATTGAGTGACTCCTTTCTGAGACATCCAGTATAGTCAAGTTGCTGGTATAAGACCAAATTATTAATCTATACTAATATTATAAAGCTGAAGAGTTTGTTTGTTTGTTTGTTTGTTTGTTTGAACGCGCTAATCTCAGGAACTACTGGTTGGAATTGAAAAAATATTTTTGTGTTGGATAGTCCATGATTCTAGGAAGGCTTTAGGCTATATAAAATATATATAAATAATAGTTAATATTAAAAAAATATCTGAAAAGTGAGTGTGCGAAAGAGACAGACAACAAGATTCTGAGACGTTTTCAATATATTGACAAATACTCTGTCAGAGTGACGTGTAAATATTGACGGTAAAGGTGCGTTCCACTAAGCGCCCACAACAATGAAAATTCTCCTATACCTAATCGATCCACATAACGACCGCGGTCGTTGTGGTCGCGGCGAAAACGTCAATTATAATGTCATAACTTACGCTCACGACGACCCATCTAAAAAGGTGGGTCGAAGTGATCGTTGAATCGTAGAAAATTTGCGTGATTTTCAGAACTCAAAGCATATAAAATGGCGACTGTACCTCTTACCAAATATCCAAGTGTCGCCGCAAGACATTTTAATTCTATTTGAACGTAAATTAATTTAAAACACCAATAATATTAAATATAAAAAAAAACATTATATTTTTTTTCAATATAAATCTATTTAAATTAATCAAGTTTATTTTCAAGGCTTACAGATTATAAACTAACATCTTAAATCTTTTGCTTTCTTTTTACTAACTCGCCGTTTGTATTATTTACCTGCACTGCACGCTCAAAACGCTCTGTAATCCATTCCATTTGAGGTTACGACAGTAACGCTTACAAGCAAACTGTGGTCGTGAGCGTGATCATTGTGAACGCTTAGTGGAACGCACCCTATGTATAGCTAGACTGACATTTCATTCAAGTAGTAGTTTTGACAAACCTCAAATTACAGTTTCTTTCATAACAACAAAAGCAAAAAGATGTTTGTTGTGTTTTAGTGTGAGTTTCATAATTAATCGTCGTATTTTATTAGTAATACCACCCGTAAGGCGTCAAAATATCCGTTGGCGCACACCAGTTCGATCGCAGTGTAACGCAAGTCCTATTCAATCGCAGTGTAACGCAAGCCCAGTTCAATCTTCGAGCCAATGAGACTGAAGAACAGCGTAGGCAATGGTAAATACAAATTTCTCCAGATTTATTTCCTGGGGAATTCTGAAGAAGAAGTAAATGAACGCTGTTCGCAGATATCATTTAGCAGTTACAACAACTTTTGCATGAACATAATCAGTTGATCCAATTGTTCAAAACTGTCTTACAAGTAATGTGATGCCATCGGACAATCAGAAAATAGTGATCACAGCAGACAAGCGACCTGCAGGAGACAACATGTCATGAGAGAGGCATCAATGCACCAATGTTAAATGATGTTGCCTTAATCGTGATTGGGGAGAATATGGAGTCTCACGATATTGTAATGTAACCAAGAAATGATGCCATCATCCTTCAGCATATTAGGGCAAATTCTCACCTCTTATTAAAATAATCTAATATCCATGTAACAATAAATGAATATAAACTACACCTAAACAATACTTTTAATGCCTAACTTTTTAACATAATAGTAATGTTTCAAACTACTTAACCCTTTCGTTAACAAGTCAGCAGGCATTTCAGTAGTTGGCAAATTGCCTTGGCATTGAAATTTTGACATGAAAAAATGGCATTGCCATGTACTCGGCCTCAGTACTGGACAATGCCACTGTCGGTAAGTATAGACAAATACATAAGACTTCCTATCAGTTGCTGATAAGGATATTATTTACAAACATTTTCTGACTTATCCAACTTCAATTTACATTCAATAGGAGTATCAACAACATTACAGTTTGACATCTTAAACTTATTTAAAATATGTTCGACAAAATGCTCCTGATCTAATGATATACAACCATTTTTATATACTTTTACTCTCATACCTAAGCATTCTTTCACTTGCCCTGAATCTTTAGTTATGAAATTTGACATTAAACTATGTTTCAGTTCATCTGTCAATGCCTTGCTACTGGAAAATATGAAAAAATCATCGACAAACACAGTTTTTAAAATTTGATCATTATTTACCTTTTACTATATAAACATGGTTCCAATTTAGACTTAATATAACCCTGGCTTAACAAACAATCATCTACTCTCTTATTCCACTGCCTTGCTGATTGTTTAAGTCCATAAATTGCACGTTTTAGTTTCAGTACACTGTTACTCTGACATTCTAAATTAGGTGGTAAGTACTAGCATGTATACTGTTTCATCAAGGTACCTAGCCATTTAAAAATGCAGTGTTAACATCAAGATGAGTAATTTCTAAATTTAACTTTACACTTAAAGAAAATAACATTCTCAAAGTGTTAATACAGGTGAGTATGTTTCTTTATAGTCCACACCTTCTACTTGGGTAGAGCCCTTAGCGACTAAACGAGCCCTATATCTCACGTTATTATCACTTTCAAACTTTCTTTTGAAAACCCAAATTTTAAATTCTTTTCACAAATTTTAGAGCAAGTGAATGAATTTGTATATCTAGGAAGCATGTTCACACGAGATGGAAAGTATGAAAAAGATATTGAAAGAAGGCTAACTGCCGGTATTAAGGTGAATGGGGCCATGTCGGTGTTGATGGCCAGCAACGGTTGCTGTCCACAGCGTGATATTTGTGCCTACTTTATTGTATGGCAGCGAACCCTGGGTATGTCAGAGGAAGTATGAAGATAGCTTAAATGCAGCTGAGATGCGATATTAGCTGCGAAAAACGTGCGGAGTAACGATCTTAGTTCGAGTCCGGAATCAAGAGATTCGCAAATCAACTGGCGTGAATCAGGGCGAGATTGAAAAGATGAAGAAAGGCATGCTACGCTGACTTGGACATATAGTAAGGTTGAGTGAAGAAAGATTGACGATACAGATATACAAAGCAAAAGTGTGTGCAAGAAGACGCAGAGGAAGGCCACGTTCCAACTACCTGGATCAAATCGATCGGACGCTCAAGGACGGGAACGAAAAGAGTACTCGAAACCGACGATCATGTATGAAGAGACTGATGAATGTGGACGAAGCAAAAGAAGTATAAAGTCTAGAGAGAACTGGCGCTCTATACTCCCTGCCTACCCCCTTAGGGACTTGGTGTGATGATATGTATGTATGTATGTATGTAAATTTTCACCCATGCGAAGCTGGGCGGGTCAGCTAGTACTATATAATCTTACTAATATTATAAATGGAAAGTTGGTAAGTTTGGATGTTTGCGGTTCTTTCACGGTAAAACGGCTGAACCGATTTGGCTGAAATCATGATGGCTTTTACCTAGGAATAGGACATATATTATAAAGTATGATGATCTTACACGGCATTGCAGCTGAACCGATTCTAGCAGGAAAACATATAAGCTACCTTTCGAACTCCACGCGGGAGAAGCCGCGGGCATAAGCTAGTTATATTATATGGGGGGTTTTATGTAAACAACATTAGTAACATATTTAATTTCGATCAATTCGCTTTAAGTGTGCCGTGAATTACAATAGACAAATGTTCGCAACAAATCGCACAATTTACTTAACAATGATTGAACTACTCTTAAAGCTTTGTTCAGCTTTGACTCAGACTTAGCATTAATAAACTGAGGAAGCATTATTTTGAGATATAAATCACTTGTGGGATAGAATTAAGCTTCCCTCACTTAATTCCTTTTTTATTTATATATAATAAAAAAGCATTGGAAGGAAGTGATTTATATATAATAGAGCCGTGGTGGCCGAGTGGTTCGATCAGTTGCCTGCGACGCAAATGTCGCAAGTTCGAATCCCGACTGTACCAATGCGTTTTTCTGAACTTAAGTACAGTGAGTAGTCACACCACGAGCTTTACGGTAAAGGAAAACATCGAGAGGAAACCTGCATACGTCTGAGAAGAAATCCAAGACGTATGTATAGTCGTGCTTGAGTAACGGCGATGGACTCGCCATCTGTCACGTTGGCACCTAATATACCTCTGGCGGAAAGTGGGTGTGTGGGTATTACCCATCACCTCTGCCTACCCCTTCGGGGACCCTTGTGGGAAGGCATGAGGATGATATTATTATTTATTTTTATATATATATATATATATATATATATTATTATAAATCACTTGTTAACTTCATCACTTTCAAACACTTTTGTTGTCATAAGTACGTATTCTTAACGTACTTATGACAACAAAAGTGTTTAAATCTTTCACAAAATATTTTCAATTATTTTCATTAGACCTACATTGCATGTCTTAACTTGCATACAATAGAATATAACAATTATGTCTCTTCAACACATGACATTCATATTTAAGCTCTGGGCGGGGGCACGTTTTGGATACGTATCCCACGCAAGCCTAGATAGAGGGATGGAACCGGGCCCACTTTCAAGAACGGGCAAGTAAAGAATAATAATAAGTAAATACATAGTGATTACCTGGACATATTTATATAGACAAAAAATACTAGCCGAGTCATAACGGTCAACGGTTTTTTTTTATACCACATCATGGGTGACAAACAAGCATGCGGCCCGCCTGATGGTAAGCGGTTACCGCCGCCTATGGACGCTTGCAACACCAGGGGTATCACTCGCGCGTTGCCGACCCTGCAGGAATCTTTTCACACCCTTCTTGAAGAACTCCATGCTGTACTCTCCAGGGAAAACTTCAACGGGGAGCTCATGCCACAGCCTGAGGTCTAATGGCAAAGAGCCTCGACTTAAGAGGCTCTCGTTAGTTAGTTGGATAAAGGGCCTGATGTAGAAAGCTGCCACTCGACACAGGACGTATTGTATTTTTCACCCTGATCCCGAAACTGGTGGGCCCCATGTTTAATATTTAAAAATATATGTTTTCTATCTATTTTAAAATGTACTTTATAAGATCTCTTTTGAAAAGAGATGATAATAATATCTATTTTGCGCTAACAGCACCAACTTTTGAAGTAGTGTGGTTTTATTTACTTCCTATATATTACTATTTATAGTACAAAGATGCATTTTACAACACAGCATCTTAAAGACACACTTTACATCCACAAAGCAGGTCTTAAAACTAGTTAAACAGGGCTCGCATGGTTTTCAAAGGTGCAGTTAGTGGCATGTCAGCGGCTGTCATGCCTGGGTTGAAGTAGCCAGAGCCATAAATATTACCCGTAGGAAATCCACATTTTACTTTATCTGAAAGTCAGACACCAATTCGCCAATTTTGATGGTTAATTCAATAAATTCAAAATATTGTGACCTCTTCCCTGGCGAGATAATTTAAGATGACGGAGGCGGCGCCGACGGTTGTGCTTCCCCGGTTATTGTAGGCAAATGTATCTTTAAATCTATCCCAGGATGCTGGGGCATATTGTTCTCCATAGGATATGGCGCCACCCGAGGCATGGCATTGGACATCGGGTATGGCACATTATTCGTTCCCACTGGATATGGGCTGTTATTCAGTATTTCTGGTGGTTTGAAGCCAATTTCGTGAACAGCTGTGGATGAACTTGTTTTCTGTTCAGTTGGATATGGGTATGGTGTATTTTGGCCAGGGTATTGTGTATTCTGACTCGGATACGAAGCTATTTGACCTGGGTAGGGTGCATCTTGATATGGTGAGGCATGACCCGGGTATGGTGGAGGGGGGTAGTTTGATGGGGGATAGTTTTGAGGGTAATTGTAGTCTTGGTCGACAAAGGAAAGACTCTGGCTCTGCACTGGAATGTAAGGGGTGTTTGGATCGGGGAGAGGAGCGGAGGGTAAGCTATGGGACATGGGATGAATATACCCATTAGAGAAGTCAACCAAAGGCACCAGCCCAAGGAATATTTCAGTCTCATCTGTTAGGTCTTCATTGCATCCAGAGAGTTTCAGTGTAATCTGAAAAAAAAAACAATGAATATGATAAGTAAGTATGTGATAAAATTTTTTTAATCATGCAAACATTAAACTCGCTTACTGCTGGCATTTTTGTAGACTAGACTAGATTTCTAAACTTTGACTCTTACTCAAATAGCTTTTTACGCAACAACAGAAAAAGCACAGGGGAATGTGCACGCAATACTGTGCGATGCTTGCCCATTGCGAACAGTCTGTGGCTCCTAGTGCATGTGTAGTTATATATCCTCGAAAAGGCGTGAAACCGAGGGGCGCAACCAATTTTAATATTTGTCTAACTCACCCTGATGAAATATTGCACATCAATAATCCCACAGTTGTCCAAATTGGGAGCGACCATATCCGGCACTATGAGGTCGCATGTGAAGTTCCTCTTCGATTTTCCCATGACTGGACCCTTCTTGGCTATGGCCAACACCGTCTCAGGTGGTACGAACTCCGCTGCGGGCTCCTTGCTTCTATAGCTTTCTTTCTGGTAGGAAATATTATTATTATAGTTTAACAGAGTGTGGAAGTCAACTGGTTAAGGAAAGAAAAAGTGGTAAAGGTAAAGTTTGAGAGGAAACCACCATAAATTTTAGAAGAAATTTTAAGATATTCCTGTAGTCTACTTGAAAAATGGTGATGGACTTTTTTTTTTCTAAATGCATATGCATATAATATGTACACTACATATTTGTACTCCGACGAACAGCGAGTGTGTTTCTAGGTCTGAAGGTATATTACTGAATGACAAGTTTACTTACTTTAGCAAGTTGGAAGACCATCTTATGTATTTCATTGTTGCTATCATTCACTACCTCCACACCAATTGGTATGGTTTGTCCAGGGCAGTATCCCGATACTGGCAACTTCACAGCCACAGTCATAGGATCTGACGAGCATGTGCAGTTGCAGTCATAGAACTCTTCAAATTCCAGCTGAATAGGTTGCTGTAACAAATAAATATTATGAAGATCATTCAGATAAATATAATTATGGCAAAATTTTATTCAGAATATACCAAATACAACAACTTTTGTATGGTTACAGTAGTATCTATAGCCGTGGTGGCAGAGTGGTTCGAGCAGTTGCTTGCGACACAAAGATCGCAAGTTCGAATCCCGACTGTACCAATGAGTATTTCTGAACTTAAGTACAGTGATTAGTCACACCAGGAGCTTTTCAGTGAAGGAAAACATCGAGAGGAAACCTGCATACGTATGAGAAAAATTCAAAGGCGTCTGTGTAGTCGTGCTTGAGTAACGGCGACAGACTCGCCATCTGTCACGTTGGCACCTAAAATATATCTCTGGCGGAAAGTGGGTGTGTGGGTTTTACAGTAGTATCTTCATAGCTGAAGCAATGGTGGTATCTTGAGTAGTCATATGCAAAAGTTTGCAGGTCCAAGCTCAGAGTCTGTAACCCAAAGTTTTACCTAAAGAAATGTACAGTAGTTTACCCAAATATGTATATTGTTGTAAGGACAGTTTTCAAAGACGCATTGTTCTCCTTGAGAAAGGGTGACCAACATTTCATCTGTCACATTGGCATCTTACTATATCTCCACTGAATACATATTATATATTATATATTATACCTCTCCTCACCATTACAAGTACTCTCACTTGTAATGGTGTAACTGTAACTTGTAAAGGGCATGGATCAATTGTATCTCTTATTCACTTGTTTAAAGATATATTTAAAATTTATGCATAATCACAAACTATTATTATATATCACCTTTAGCATTGGATTCCCAAAGTTCAAATTCAATGGTGCTACCACTTCAAACTCTTTAGTAATGGCCTCATTAGGAGACAATGGCTCAGGATTCACCAGACAGACTGTGATTGAGTAGCTCACTCCTCCTTTTTCTCCCTTAAATGTAGATGGCACTGATGGTGGGATACGGAACTTAAAGTTGAAGGACTGTCGGCCTGCTGGGAGCTGGGCCACACCTGGAATTGATAGTACCGATTTGACATGGCCACAGATGTCCAATTTTTTTTTACTAGCTGTCCCATCTAGCTTAATTTGGATGAAAACATATCATGCCATGTCAGCTATCTAGGGTCCAATTAGCAATCAAACCCATCCAGGATGTATTCCTGTTGCACTTGGTTTTACTTTCAACAATATTTTCTATAACAAACTTTTTTAGGCTGTAGACTGTTGCTTGGCAAGAAAACATTTGGTTTCATAGTACACTATATAAAACTATAAGATATATTTATATTTTAACAGATCAAGATAGAGAATAGAAGCTCATTTGATATTAGACTTTTTAACAGTGAAAATTAAATAAAATTAAGTATTTCGATTAAATTTGTTTTCTTACCTCTGCCTCCTGCCAGGTACTCAGTGTGATTAAAGTACTCTTCCTGACCAATGTACTTGACGAGGCTGTGTCTCACTACCCCATTATACTCTTCACGTTGCTCCTCTGTCCAGAGGACGCTAGCCTGGCCGAGATATGTTATTGTTAGCACTGGAAATAAGTCCCGAAGGGATGAAAGTTAAAGAGCGCCAAAATCAGCAATAGCTCGTAAATTAATGAGCCTACAGATTTAATCTGCACACAAAATTGTTCAATAGTACTCTGTGATCACCTGAAAAGTTTACTGGATGTTCCAGCTCGTAATGAACGTTGCCCGAAATTTCTTGGCCGGAATAATAAATACTTCTTGGTTCGTCCAATGTTATTACACCGTTCGAAAATCCTACCATTTTTCTTCCAGTATTTTATCGGAACAGTTACTATGCTAAATATAATTTATTGTATTGTTTAAATATGTGGAGAACATCAGTTCTTCATTAAAAGTTTTACGTTTTTCCTCCGGTCTATTCTTAAAGTTTTTAAACTATTTATATATTTAAATTTAATCATGAAATGGATCCAAGTCCCTAAGTCAAATAGATTATAAAATTGTTAAATATTTGCTTGTATTATTTAATTAAATTATGCCGTATGTATAACAGGAAAATAATTTCAATAATAGGTCTCTTAATGAACGGTAATATATACATAGATATCGCGCTGTTTCTTACGGGTAGGCAGAGAGAGCCCGATTTTATATATGTATTGTATTAATTTAAGAATTATATTTACACTGTAACTATTTAATTATATCTGTTCTCGACCAATAATTTCTCTAAATAGGAAATGAATAGGTACCTACGTTTTTTATAGTGTTTGTTAAGATCATCATCATTTGCATTATCTATTCCATACAGATTATACCTGTATGTAATAGATAATAATAACATGCTGTTTATATTTCAGAAATCACTGACAATAATTCTGACATGACGGTAATAATCACTTTTTCAACCTTACCTTTTCTGTCACTTGACTGACACTTCACTTCTGTTAATCAGTCTAGCTAGATTTCTGTCTTTATTTTGGTCACGTTGTTATTATATTGTAAAGTGCTGAACACGTATTAAAACCATTGGAATATTCAAAATTTTCAACATGGGAAAGCTGGACGTTGCTATATTGCGCTATTTAACGGGCGAGGATTTTCGTGTATTGACTGCAGTGAGTATTTAACTCGAAAAAGTGATTTGGCCAAGTACATAACCTGTAAAATCATATTGAGTTTTTCGTAATTTTTAGGTGGAAATGGGCATGAAAAATCACGAAATAGTGCCAGGATCTTTAGTAGCATCTATTGCTAACCTTCGCCATGGAGGAGTTCATAAACTGATGAAAGAGCTATGTAAACACAGATTGCTAACCTATGAACGTGGAAAACATTGTAAGTGTAATGTTGCAATTATCACGTTCCGCATTTCAAAACATAAAAAGGCAATTTTTTTAAAGTAAGGAGCTCATTTCAAGATAATTCTGCTGAGTGCTCACCTAACGGTAGAATCAGTCTTGATTTGTCAAAAAAAGCATTATTTTCCTAAACAAAATTCACATCCTAGGATTTCATTAGGGGGATTCTTGCAATAAATGGCTATTGTTGCAAGACAACGACGGGTGGCCAATGAGAACCTAAATAACCCTGATAAGAGTTGGTCTTTTGTAACTTGTGTTAACATACATATGCAGGGGGAGATCTTTTCCCAGTCTTGGGATATTGCAGACACCTGGAAATCATGGAGACAGGCCTTAACCCAAGTTCAGGATGTACCGGACCAATGGGAACCAGTAAATTGTGTTAAAATGCCATCTGTTATTTTCAGATGATGGTTACCGTCTCACAAATTCTGGTTATGACTACTTAGCACTTAAAGCTCTGACTAACAGAAAGGTGATAGCTTCATTCGGCAACCAGATTGGAGTTGGCAAGGAATCTAACATTTACACAGTGGCTGATGAAGATCGGAATCCACTTTGTTTGAAATTACACAGGTAATGAATACATGTACTTATACATTTGTCATCACAAAAAAATTAAAGGAAGTATGACATACTGATAAGTATTGTACAACATTGATTTTCTTTTTGATCTTAAGCTGTCTATGTGACATATGGTGATGTCACATTGGCACCTGTATACACTCGGGAAAAAAGGTGTTGATACTCCTATGCCTACCTCTTCAGGGGTCTTTCTGGGAAGGTTTTAATCAATTCCTGATACTCAATTTATATTGTTCCAGGCTCGGGCGCACTTGTTTCCGTAACATCAAGAGCAAAAGGGACTACCATGCGCACAGGAATCGTGC
This sequence comes from Drepana falcataria, assembly GCA_945859725.1. NCBI lineage: Eukaryota > Metazoa > Arthropoda > Insecta > Lepidoptera > Drepanidae > Drepana > Drepana falcataria. The sequence goes on from OX243937.1 coordinate 1,142,782, forward strand.
ATCTTGGTTGTACTTATCTCGTATTTCTGCCACCAAAGAATTTGCATACATGAAGGCGCTCTACGAACGAGGTTTCCCTGTCCCAAAGCCAATGGATTTCAACAGGCACTGTGTTGTGATGGAGCTTGTACATGGTGGACCATTGTAAGTATTGCAAAGATATGAAAAATTACAATGGGCCTGCCCTCTGCCTACTCCGTGAGTGTCGACCTGGTGTGATGATATGTATGTACAAAACAGGAAAGTAGGACCATTATGTCAAGTCCCTAACAGGCAAGGCAGAAAGTATATTCCGCACACACACATATTCTCATTCCGAGTCCCTAACGAGGAAGGCAGAGAGTATAGAGCATCAGTTCTCTCTTAACTTACATACCTATATATTCCAGACAGCTTTAATTTCTTTCATAGTATATCATTGTGTGCAACTTGGAATGTCTTATGATATATTATTCTCTAAATTTGTTCTTGAAACATTTTCTTAATCTGCTTCTACCACCAGACAGTTGTATATCTATCTTTCAGACTTCTAGTTTTTGTCCAAACCAAGATAAGTCTCTCTTTTTTTTTACGATAATAAATACCAGATTAGAGAACAACATTCACCCCAGTTTTCAAAATGGGTTGCAAACTTCGTAACAACATACAATTGCCAAAGGCAAGATTGCATCATAATTCAACCAATGTCCTCAAAGTGCAAACATATTTATTATACTTTGTTGTTGTTGTTGTTGTCCTATGGCACCCCGGAGGTGCAGAGGCCCTTCATAAGGTTGCGCCACTCCTTTCTATCCTCAGCTATTTCCTTGGCTTATACTATTTATATTTTGCTGTTGTATAATAATTATGTACTATAAAAAAATGGTCCTTCGAGCCGTTTGCCAGTTCCTATATTTCGCTCAAATTGGCACCGCGCGATTTATACCAACACCTAAAGGTGGGACGTTTCTTAAAGTATACTGTATTCTCCCAGGACCCATGTGACGGCAGTAGCTGACCCGGAGGCCCTGTACGACGACCTGATGGACCTGATAGTAAGGTTGGGCAACTCGGGGGTGATCCATGGAGACTTCAACGAGTTCAACATCATGATTAACGAGGACAACCACCCAATCATCATCGACTTCCCACAGATGGTCTCCACATCACATGCTAATGCAGAGCTGTGAGTTATATTTATTTATATATCCAACATGTAATTTAATAGTATTACTTTGTAGTACTGTTATCTTTTCTGTGGTATTACAACCAAAGCGATTAAATACTACTGACTGGCTGTCCCCCACGGTCACACTAATATTTATTTTTAATTGAAAACAGATTCCAATTTGTAAAATTTCGGCCCAATTGTTGCGTAACTGAGCTGTATAGAGTATTTATTGTATTTTTTTATGGGAAACCATAGACGATAACAAGTAAAACTGGCGCGTACCATAGATTGATTATGGCGCGAAATACAAATGTCATCGGGGGAAAACAATTGATAAGCATTCATGCAATATACAAGTTCTCTTACGGGTTTCAAACTTGTTTTATTTTGCTTGCAACTCATATACTTCTCAGTAACTTTCTGTTTTCGCAGAGCCCGCTATTGAAGCTTTTAAAAGGAGTAAATTATCCCAATTTTTGCTACACTTTTCATGGATACTCTGCTACTATTGGTCGTAGCCTGTTTTTATATAGCCTTTAGCCTTAATCGATACATAGACTATACAACATTAAAAGTTTGACAAACATCTAAAGTTGTCGTCTTACGCATTCCTGATGTCCCTGTAGGCTATTACTATTTCTTTAGGTAAAAAATTCGAACTCGAATATAATGTGCGTATGTTCCACTCATTCCTCCTTGCATTCAACTTGGAACAGGACACCACACAAATCGAACTGCTGTAAAAATAGGTATACACTTGAATACACAGGACCTCACGACAGAGGTACAACAAGTACTTGTGTATCAATATACATTTATTGTTCCAGGTATTTCGACCGCGACGTGAAGTGCATTAGGGAATTCTTCAAGAAGCGTTTTGGGTTCGAGAGTGCTCTGTATCCCAAGTTCCAAGACTTGGAGCGCGACGACCGGCTCGACGCCGACGTCGCTTGCTCCGGGTACAAGCGGGCTGTAGATGTCGACGATCAACTACTTGAGGTGACTCTTACAAGATATATAATCTTGTTAGTTGTTCCCCGCGGTATCATCCGCGTAAAATTTGAAAACATAAATTTTAAATTATGCAATGAAATTTTAAATCCTCGTAAAATTATAATAATAATATATCCTCACGCCTTTCCACAAGGGTCCCCGAAGGGGTAGGCAGAGGTGTATAATAATCTGGAATAAAACATAGCTAATAATCTATCTTCTCAAATTTAATTCAATTTGGTTTTGTAGTGTTTGCGTAAAAAAATATGATATTAGTATGCAGTCAGTTGTAGATATGTATTATTATCAAGTGCTTATGGCAAGCACAACTGTGCATTGACCTTTGCACTGCTTCTTGCAAGACTTAGAGATGAGACAAGATTGATGAAGTTATAGTCTTCATCAATCTAAGTCTCTCATAAATTAGATTGTTACGATGAAAGATAACATTGAATCCTGCTTTCGTTTCAAAATATATTCAAAGCATTTGTTACGTTAGCATCTTATTATGTCTCTAGCGAAGAGAGGAGTATACAAATACTATATACAAAATAAAAGTTGCTCGTTTAAAATAATAATAAATTAAATTTTCTAGGAAATGGGTATTGGTTTGCGAGTAAGTGATGATGAAAATTCTGAGGGTGATGATGAACACGACGAGGCAGAGGAAGTTACCCAAACTAAATATACTGAAGAGGAATTGGACGCGCTCAGAAAAGAGGTAACTACATGAATATTAGATATAGAATATAATACTTACTGCAATATATTTATAGCTCAATTGTATTTGTTGCAAGAGCAGTTTCCTATAAAGCATATATTAACGCGCATCTTATAATGTCTTCTTCTACATTTACAAAAATAAATCGCATTCGTTAGTCTCGAAGACACTCGAGAATGACTCGACCCAAATTTACGGTGCTTTTTATTGTATTATTTAAAAAAATTATAATATTGTAGGTGGACAACTCCATTCTAAACGACGAACAGTCTGCGATACAACAAATTACAGCCAAAACCGTAACAGTAACGATTACCGATAACGAACAACCCTCGGGAGCAGACGATGAAGATATACCAACACTAGTTCCAGCACAGAACGATGATCAGCTCACAGAATTGGACAAAAACTCGCAGAAGTATCGCCTCACAATGATCGAGAAAGCCCTATCCGACGTCAGGTCTATGAGGACGTACACTTCGGCGAGCACGATCGCCCCAGAAGTGGTCAAGCAGCAGGTAAAGAAGAATCTAGAAGTGAGACAAAAGAGAATGGAGAGGAAGAAGGCGATTGCTAAAGGGGAAGCCAGCGCTGTCAGCAGACAGAGGAGGGATAATAAGGAGACGATTAGAGATAGCCATGGGATTTGGGGGTGGGCGGATTAAAATATTTGTATATGAAGGGTGGTGTTTCATTAAACCATACAACTTAGATTTATCAGTTTGTAGGTTTTTTACGGGATTTGGTAATAAGGCTTTTAGGCCAGATTTGGTAAGGTTTCAAGATGCCACTGTCATACAATTTATTATCTGTATTTACACATTGTAAGAATTTGAACCTGTGCGGTCGCTAAGAAGTTGTCATAACATAACAGAAACCGCCTTTAGATGCCTGCACCAGGAGTATTGTTCACGCGCACCGACTAATATAGTTGTCCCGATAAGTTAGAGAGGTAGGGCATAACAGGCTTCCCGTTCGAATTTGGAGCTGCCCGACTGGGGTAGGACCTCCACCTTATAGAAGTCCGTAGCCAAATAACACAATTTATTGTGTTGTGTTCCTACGTGGTGAATAAGGTTTCCAGTAATGAGCTCCTTGGGGAGGGGGGAGGATTGTTACTTTGTGTTGGAAGCAGAGGGATTAAACCTTATGCTGCCAACACACTATAACTCTCCGAACACAGAGTAGCAACATGCAAGTGATACTTCGGTATCATGAGCGTAAATAGGCTACGGTAACCGTTTCCCATCAGGTGAGACGTATGCTTGTGTGCCGCTCTTGTACAAAAAAAAAAAAAAAGTTGGCCAGTTCGAAGCATGGACTACTCTTAATATACTAGGTTCGAAGTGACAGTATACATTAAATAATAAATAAATACCTGGGACAATTCCACACAAATTGACCTAGTCCCAAATTAAGCAAAGCTTGTGTTATGGTAACTAGACAACGATATATTTACTTATATAGATAGATATATACATAAAAACATAGGACATCCAAGACTAAGGCCCAAATACTCGTGTTCAACACACAAATATCTGCCCTCAGCGGGATTCGAACCCGCGACCTCAAGTTTCGCAGTCAGGAGCTCTAACCACAAGACCAGACGGTCGTCGACATTGTAATCTTTGGTTCGAAGTATCCCTCTTGACAACTGCTTTTCTATTTATCTGGTTCATCTGTATATTGTTCTTGCCCTTCACTAGCCTGGAGTGGTGTACCATGGGAAGTGCTTACCAGCGTCCAGTTGTGCTCACGAATGTACATGAGCTGGATGTACGCTTCCACGCAAAGTAACTGGAATAATAGTGTAAGGTAGGTATATCTTCACGTTCACAAAGGACCATGAAAATGGGCAGAGGTGTAAGAAAACGATGTTTTCGCTTGAAATATATTTAGGTGCCAATGTGGCAGATGGCGAGACCATCGACGTTTCTCAAGCTCAAATATATAATACTAGCGGTCCGTCCCGGCTGCGCAGGGGTGGACATATTTTTTTTTACATAAAAGAAAATATAGCCTAGGTCACTCAGGGTGAATGTAGCTTTCCAATGCTGAAAGATTTTTTCAAATCGGTCCAGTACTTTTTGAGCCAATTCTTTACAAACATACTTACATACAAATCGTTCCTCTTAGTAATTTTAAAAGACATACAACTTCGAATTTCTTTGTAAATTTTACTCGGGTGAAAACGCTACCTGTCGCTAGGCTAACGTCATTGCTAGTTAGTTAATCTTTGTTTCAATTCACATTACCTTTTTCCGTGTATTGCTGAGCCCGTCCAATCTGATAGTGTAGCCGAACATGCTGGTGGATATCTTGGCCTCCGGCACTACGATGTCCTCGCCCGTGAAGATGGGGTAGCGCTCGATCTTGTAAATTCCTTTTTGGACCGGACAATCCAATCTGTAATTGGATTGCAGAGGGTTTTTAAAGCCGCGATACCTGACTTTCGAGATCAATTGGTATTGTTGATTCCAACACTGGTGACAATGGCGGATTTACATCTACAATTCGTTACTCAACATAATTTTTTCTTTAATAGATATCTGTCAGGCATAAAAAATAAGACCTAAACTTTGCCGCTCCTAAAATCTGCCGCCGTAGTGCTCGAAAACGGCTACGGATTCGCAATCTGTCACGTTGGTACCTAAAAAAATATTCTGGCGGAAAGTGGGTGTGAGTATGATTGTGGGTACGACTACCAGGATAGCATAGACATCTAGGTTGCGTGTAATGGAAAACATGACATAGCTCCCACTCATCCTCATCCTCATAATACTTTGTAAGTACCAGGATAGCATAGATAGATACCTAGGTTGTGTATAATGGAAGAACATGCCATATAGCTCCTGCTCGTCCTCATCGTCATCTTCGCAGCCGTTCCTCACCACGAAGAACGATTTGAAGAAGTCGCAAGTGTCGATGTTGCGAATGTCTTGGCATTTCTGCATTGTCGCCTGAGAAATTATCTGTTTTGAGATTGTAAATGTAAAATAATAAAAGATGAAGACATGTTGCGTTGATTTGGACATATAGAAAGGACGAGTGAAGAAATATTGACGCCAATAGATACTCTCCCGCAATGTCTTTTCTCTCGCGGCGGAATACCGACAATTCGGGTGGGCATGACCTACAGCTACGTTGCCATACTAAATGTATGCCTATTTACCTAAACTTTCCAAGATATTAGAGTTTGTGGCATTCGAGGGGTATTACGTCATTTATTTCGATGGAATTGCATCAAACTGCATTTTTACTGTTTTCATGCTTATCCTAACATTGATCTTTATTAGCAGCCTTCATCCGGCAGTAATCCTGCCTTCAATATCTTTTTCATACTGGCCAAAGATTACAATATATACTGACAACATGCTTCAGCCTCCGTAGGCTTAGTTTGAGAGACCACGTAGGTACGATTTGTACTTACGTTAATCTGCCATCCATTGTGAACGTCCTGTGATATATTGAGCAGGCCAGTGAGTGCGGCGTCGTAGGTTGTAGTACTGACGCCGAGTTCTGAGATTGTGACCTCAGCGCCGGGCAAGCCGCAAGGGCCCACTCTGGTCACTAGCAAATGTGTCGGCGCAGACGCACCATCAACTGCCGCCATAAACAATAAATATACTACAATTGTATAGACAAGTAACACCATACTGGCTGGGTGTTTGAATGTGTTCCTAATAAGAATATAGTGTACAGTCGATAGCAGATATTGTATTTGCTGGGTGTGTGGTAAGGATCTTAATGGCAAAGTGTTGCCAAGTACGAGGAGAATATAATGTTTATTATGAATTAGCTACTTAGTCGCTTCGTCCACATTTATCAGTCCTATAATAATACTAAAAAGACTCATACAATGTGGTTTCGAATAAAGGATTATTTTTCAAATCACTTTTATTCTTTGACTGTACACGCCACAAATGATTTTTTAATATCATTTTGATGAGGTGTAAGCGGATAGATAGTATGAGGTAGCTGAATTTCAGTATTTAAGCATTTCCTGAAAACTATTATAGATTTAAACCAGGCACGTAGGCCCAGGCCCGAGTCCAGGTATGACCTGGATAGAGAGTATTTTCTCCATGCGTACCAAAAATGCGATAAGTGAGCTATTATTGAAAAATTTGAACCAGTCGGAAGCCCCACAATGCGTGCCCTTAGCTGTTAGCCTCTCATCCAAAGGCCTAACTAATGGTCTCGCCATTGCTGGGTTAACAATAATCATACTTATTATGCCTACATCTTTTATTTAGTCGTAGGATCGCACCAGCTCATTGTAACCGATGTGTCTACTCAAAAAGTTTTTTTTTACACCTTCGAAATGAATAAACATAAGTATATTTATTGATGACAACCCATACACCTCTGCCTACCCCTTCGGGGACCCTTGTGGGAAGGCGTGAGGATATTATTATTATAACAACTGCATGATTATAAGCTCAGTAGTTTTTTAATTTTATTGCGAACAGAACAGATAGTCAAGGACTCTGTTTTATAATACATACTAATAATACTTATACTATAGTGATTAGTCACATCACGAGCTTTACGGTGAAGAAATACATCGAGAGGAAACCTGCATACATCTGAGAAGCCATTCAAAGACGTATGTATAGTCGTGCTTGAGTAACGGCGATGGACTCGCCATCTGTCACGTTAGGACCTAAAACATATCTTTGGCGGAAAGTGGGTGTGTGAGTATTACCTACTGACCTCTACATACCTCTTAGGGGACCCTTGTGGGGAGGCGTGAGGATTTTTATATTATTCTTATACTAATGTATGTGTAAATAAGAGTTAACAGGTTTATAACAAATTCTTTTAATGTGTTACGTTTGTAGATAATTAAGATAAGTAATAACTCAATTGTCATTAAATAACATTATAGAGGGATTGTCATGTTTTATATTACTTTATCAGCATTACTTTGCGTCATTACATTCTACTCGCTAATAGTACATGGGTAACATGGGAAAGAGTTTGTCAATCTGTTTTTTAATCCTAATATGTTAAATCATAAATGTGACCGTTGGTGAGGATGTTTGTTACTCAATCACGCCAGAATAGCTGAACGGAATATGATGTAATATGGCACAGAGATAGATCATTAATTGGATTTATCCTAGAATATGTTCTTCAGATAAATATCATCCAAAGGAATTAAATACTACGCGGGTGTAATCGCGCGGCAAATACTAGTAGTAACACCAGTTTTGTAACACCATTAAGCATTTTAGAGTTTCGGCAGTTTGCTCAGAGGCGTGGACGAAGCGAAAGAGGTATGTAAGTCTAGAGAGAACTGGCGCTCTTTACTCTCTGCCTACCCCGTTAGGGACGGCGTGATGTTATGTATGTATCACGTGCCAAACTTACTGACAGAATAAAAGTAGCGTTAAGAGCTAACAGTTCCCGGAACTACAATAGAGAAAACAAAAGACCCTAACGGCGATAACGGCGATAACGGCGATGGACTCGCCATCTGTCACGTTGGCACCTAATATACCTCTGGCGGAAAGTGGGTGTGTGGGTATTATCCATACACCTCTGCCTACCCCTTCGGGGACCCTTGTGGGAAGGCGTGAGGATATATATATATATATATATATATATATATATATATATATATATAAAGACCCTAACCTATCTTACCTACATAATGATAATAATAATAGTTTTGTATTTTTATATATGTATATATATTTAAAAATGTAATTTATAAGATTTATTTGAAATAAAGAATAATAATAATAAACACCCATGTGGTTCATGGGTGTTATTTATTATTATTTCTCGGCTTAATAAAAAAACCGACCTCGAGTCGAAATCAAAGTCGATATTTCTCTTTATCATCTCTTGAAGCCATCCCACAAGGGTACCCGGGTAGGTAGGCAAAGGTATACAATATTCGTGTTTATCACAAAATATATCTTATCAGCCAGCACTCTGACCACAAGACCAGAAAGCTTATCTTGTATTGACAGTGCTCATAAATAAATACGAATACGCCCATAAAAAAGATACGGCCATTGTTGAAAAATAATGTAATAAAACTTTACAGTACAATTACTTTTAACAACACAAATTTACCCGTGTAACACCACGAAGGAGTAGCACACCACCGAATAATAGCGTCCATAGGCGACGGTAACCGCTTACCATCAGGCGGGCCGCATGCTTGATTGCCACCCAAGAGGTATAAAAACAAAAAAAAAATAATACTCAATGCAAAAACTATGGAATCTTATAAAAATATACATACGTATAAGTACATTTTACTTTTGGATTCTATTAGGAAGATAAAGCATTTAAACGTAGTCAGATACTAAATAACTTTATAATTACAGCAGAATAAAAAAAAACAAAAAATCAAATTTTCTTTTTTAATTTGCTTCCTTTGTGCCTGTCACATATTTACATACCTATTTGACTATATCCTGTCACATAACTGTCTAATTTTCTATAACACCTCCTAAATAAAATAAAATTCAATTTTACGAAATATGGTTGCCAAATGGTTCGAGTTGGCGTCTGCAACGCAAATATTGCAAGTTCGAACCCTGACTGTACCAATGAGGATTAATTCTATTTGTTTATAATAACCACAATTAACAGTATTTACAAAGAACAGTTGAAACTAATCGGTATCCCAAGGCAACGTGCCAAGAAGATAGAAGGATAGCAATGCTGATGAGTACTTATTTCCTAAGCGGAGATTAATCGTACCATTACTGGCACTGTGATACAATAAACATCGATGTAATAACTCTTAAATTATTACTTGCGAAAGTGTACAAATTGCAACGTTAGCTCGGAATATCCGATACAAAAATTGTTTGATTAAAAATTTCATCCTTGGGCATCTTTTTTGTGTTGTGTATTTTTGAGCTTTGTAAATATGTATTAATTTTCCAGTTCGCCTGGTTGGAAGCGGTCATCGCAGCCAATGGGCGCTTGGCATATCCTTGAAGAAGGATAGGGCCTACGAGACAATCTGCCTGCCATTTATATCTACCCTAGCCCGATTTAGGTTGGTATCATAAAAGTCTAAGCGATAGAAATCTATAAAATCAAAATCAAAATCTTTTTATTTCACATAGGCCCAGATGGGCACTTATAAAACGTCGAAAAAGAAGCACGGTTCGGGTTTATATTTTATAGAAAGGAGACATGGTTTATGATCTCGTCGTGGGTATGGTCGAATCCATAGACGAAAGTAATAATACGTTTGTCGACCGAGCGCGTGCCAAATGGACACACCTCCGATACTAAAGAGTCCATTCACTTCCTAACTAGTTCGTGGAAAACACACCTCTACCTACCCTTCCCCTTTAAGGGACCTGAGGGACTTGAGGGTAAAAGTGCATAGGATTTGAAAGGCATGAGTTGGTCGTGACCACTAAATTGCAGGCTGTAAGTAATGATAACGAAAGTCCTCAAATCTCGCCACATGGGTCGAGCAGGGCGATGTTGTGTGACCGTGGATGTGGTAACTCGTACATACCCTACCTCTGGCTCGGCTTCAGATTACCGCTATATGTTTAGGGTTGATCAAAAGTCGACGATTATCCGCGTCTAGAAATAAAAACTGCCCGTCAAGCAAATTGGCCAGTGAATAGGAGCTTTAGATTCGTTACGCCGGGCTAGCTACTAGCTAGCCCGTGGTGACAGCCAGGGTTGGATAATGTACTATAATTATAGTATTTATACTATAATTTCGCCCTTTGTACTATATACTATCCACATCTAAGGATAGTACGCTAAAATACTATAATTTAAAGTTTAAAGAAATATCAAAATTTGCCCTAGATTGTTTAGTACTTCCACATGCAAATGCCGACTGCGAACGAATATTCAGTAAAGTGAATCTAACCAAGACTAAAATACGAAACAAACTGGCAACACAATCTATAGACGCCTTATTATTGTCTTGTGATGCTATCAAAAGCGGTAGTAAAAGTGGAAATTGTACTGATTTTATTCCTACCTAGGATATGTTGGTGAGATTAAATGCCAAGGATGAAGATATAACTAAAAGTAATATTCAAGAACTGATAAACTTAGAAGAGGAGTAAATTTTGCCATAACTGGTGTTGATTTTATAGTCATTAAAATCTAAAAAATATGTTATATTGAAAATAATGAAAGTGTACTATATTTTTTTTATAAATACTATCCTTTTCATTTTTTTGTACTATCTTTTTCAACGTACCTAAATCCAACCCTGGTGACAGCAGTGTCAGCTGTGTAGTAGTGTTGTTTGTTGCGTTAATCAGTCAGTAGCTCAGTGTAAGCCAAGTAAAGCGCACGCGTCAAAATGGCCCCGGATAACCTAACCGCACTTCTTTATAAACCAAAAGATTTGCAATTAGTAAGTTAATTCATAATAATTTATTTAGGAATTCGAACTGTATAGACATACAGTAGGAATAGTAGGTATAGGAATTAAATATTTGGGTGCTAGGAGTCTGTACTTCATTTAAGTGTTTTAAAAAGTACGTACTTAAATATCTATTTCTTGATGGTTTCGAATATTTATCTTTCTCTTTTGTTTATTATATATCAATATAAGCGCTTAAATTTAATAGCAAACGTAGGTAGGTATTTGCCAATAAAACTAACGCAGCATAAACTTTCTGATTTAATCTCCTTTTAAGCTAATTGTAATTCTTTATCGGCGTGTTTTCCTGACGATGGTTGCTGTATTTGCGTCTATTTGTATTTAATTAAGTACATACTTAAATACCGTCACGGCGAGTCACAGAGAGTAGAGCACAACTTGTATTGTAGACTAACCAACCTCTTTGCATACCGGTAAATAAAATGTGCGATTTTGTTTTATTTTTGCTTTTGTGTATGTCTTTAGTCAAGCATATTGACGAACATAATATAAATATACACTACATTCATACAACTTCGTTATTTTTTCTTCAAAAACATTTAGTCTTTCTTCTACAAACGAAAATGTGTTTCATTTAACAAAACGCGTGGTGTGATTAATCCCTGTAGTTAAGTTTAGAAGAACTAATCGGTATATTCGAGTTTTGAACTTGAAGTCACTATACTGAGGACAATACTGTGGAAAACTAATGCCAGTAAATGCCAGTAATGACAACTTTTATTAATTTGCTTATCGCTGTCCCTGTGGGTTAATCGTAATCTGTATGATAATTATTGTGATCTTTTTATTAGCGCAGTCATTTCTTAGATAACACCTGTTTAGAAGTAAATACCTGTTGTATTTAATAAGATATGAATGTTGCTTAATGTGACTGTCTAGTGCTATCTATTTACCATACATACACCTTCTAAGCCTATCGCAATAACGTCGTCCTAATTATACATACACTAGCTACGCCGGCGGCTTTACTCGCATACAATTTTATTACATTTTTGCGCTTGAGAAGAACATCCTACGTGGTAATTAAGCTAATAATAATCAATGGGCAATATTTTATCCAATTCCGTTCAGCCGTTCTAGCGAGATTGACAACTAATGCTCTCTCAAAACTTTTCGCATTTATAATATTTTGTAGGATATCACGCCGAGCCCCTCATAGGGTAGGTATAGAGAGAGGAGCGCCAGTTATCTGTAGGTTTAAAATAAATATAGAGTAAATATTTTGCCAATGTAATTTTATTGTCTCTTTTTTTATTGGGACAAATAGCGGTATTACATAAAGTTTTACATTATAAGTTAAAATAATATAATGGTAAATGTAAAACCTTGTAAAAACGAAGAAATACAAAATTAAATAAATTAAATTAATATGCGTAAATTTTAAGCATCTAGAAATATAACAGGTTTTTCGAACATTTGATCGGATTGTATTAATGCTATAAAATATTTCACACTTAAAATAAAATGCCGTAATAATCAACCGTGGTGGGTTTAATCATGATTTCATTTGGTGTTTTGCTTTAATCATGATTTCCAACCCCGATGTTCCCAACGACGTGAAATATAGCATAATAAGCGCTATGTCGTGGATTTTATGAACTGTCAAGTAATTTGGCGGAAAATAACATTTTAAGGAAAAATGTCTCTTACAGTATCTTTTAGTGCTCTAACCTATAAGCCTGCTCTTATTGTGCCCGAAAACGTACTGATTATAATAGCTTGCTGAATTTGATTTGACGTGTTTGGTGACACGGGCTTCACGATTATCTTACCTCTTCTTGAACTCGACCGTCCACTTGCGATAAGATATTAACAGACGTACTAAAACCAAGAAAATATTTGCGTTGATTGTGTATCTTTACCATATCCAGCAAAGTAGCGAAGGCACTTTTCTTATGGCGTTAAATAATACAATTTTGAAAAGGGTTTTTTAAAGATTCTGCTATAAATTGCGCTTGTTTATGGTTCCGAAACAATAGATACTAAATGCACTCGGCTTGACATAATCATATAATATTTAACATCCAATAAGTATGAGCAGACTGATGAATGTTTAAGAAGCGAAAGTGGTTTGTTAGTCAGTCTATTGTCTTTGCCTAGGTGATACGCAAGCTAGTCTAGGTCTAGGAGAGACCTAGACCAGCTTGCGTATCTTTGGAGTAAATGCATCAATACCCGCATTTAAAAGTTGTTATTGTTTTCAGGTTCAAACACCCATTCCTGAAATTGCTGATGATGGTAAGTTATAGCTCAGCGTGTGATTTAGGTATCGTGTGATGTGTGTCCTTGTTTTCTGATTAAATAATCCGACGAATTTCGGCTTATGGATAATAGATATATTTTCTAGATTACAAATAGTACCTTTACATGCGAACGTAATGTGAGTTCATAGATGTTTAAATAAAAGATGGAACGTATAAAACAATAAAAATAATAGTTTAAAAAAAACTAAAAAACACGCTTTTTATAGAAAACCGAACTAAAAAATAGAAAATAAATTTCGATAATATCTTAAAAAGCGTGGGGTGCAAGGTGTCAATAGTTATAAATATTTTATTGTCAGATATGAGTAGAGTGATTATCATTTCGGTAATATCTTAAAAAGCACCCCACGCTTTTTAAGATATTATCGAAATTTATTTTCTATTTTTTAGTTCGGTTTTCTATAAAAAGCGTGTTTTTTAGTTTTTTTTTAACTATTATTTATTTTCTACTTTTTAGTTATTAGTGTATTGTCATCGGTCCTCGATAAATCTACAAAGTTTGAACGAAATCTGGCCGTTTAAAGTTGGTCAAAATCGAGCTCAAAGGGGTCGGTTACATACATACATACAGGTGAAGCTAATATAAAGCGTGTAAAAACGATAAAACGTGACAATCGGACAAATATATAAAAATAATAAATCAAATAACGGACATATGGAAAGCACAAGTGGAACAAATGGTTGGCAAAATAGATATTCCTATTCTGGCGCTCTATTCTCTCTGGTAACTGCGTTAGGGTCTCGGGGTGACATTGTGTATTTGATAAAGTATGAAAACAATTGCCATATAAACGTCATTTTGTTTACATTGCAAGATACATTTAAATTAAGTTCTGTTCTCTTGTGAGGCAGTGGTGATAATTAATTATATGAAGAAATTTGTTTTCATAAAATAACACAGTATATAAATATAACACGACTGCCTTCAAGGGTCACCGAAAGGAGAGTGGTGTGTGTAGTACTTACTCACTTTTCGTTGGGATACATTTTAGTTGCCATCAAGCACGACTGTACATTAATTTTTGAATTCATTATCAAATATTTGTAGGTTGCCACACTATAATTACCTTCACCGTAAAAATCGTGTTAAAAAAACAAAGCATGCAGTGCAGTTTTTTAGAGTTTATTGTGAAAAAATATTGATATAGATAACTTTTTCGAAGCTGCTGTCACCGCAGCACGTATAAATTAACGAAACTCAGTAAAATTGTACTTATCTTAATTGTCTTTACTTAACTTTTAAACGAACAATGGCGAGACCAAAAGTCCTACTGTTGATTAGTTTACTTAGTAAACCTATTATATTTTATAGAGGTGCTCCTGCGCATGGACTGCGTCGGCATCTGCGGGTCGGATGTCCACTACTGGCAGAGCGGCGCGTGCGGCTCCTTCGTGCTCAAGGACCCTATGGTCATGGGCCATGAGGCCTCCGGTGTCGTTGACAAGGTACTGGTTGTTTCCAAACACTTCTCGTTCTTCCTCACATTATTTTGTATACATACATACATCATCATACATACATGTATCATCACGCCGAGTCCCTCACGGGGTAGACAGAGGAGTAAAGCGCCAGTTCTCTCTAGACTTACTGAGATTTCTTCGAGACTATAGTCTCTTCATACGTGCTCGCTAATTTCGAGTACTCTTGACGATTTTTATTTCCTAACGATGATGAGGCGAAGTCGGCAAATTTTGTATATTTTTCAATATATGAGATCTGAAATTTAATTGGGCTCAAGAGTTGAGTAGGAAAAAAATTTTTTTCTTCATCTTCCTTCCCTGTCATTCCGCTTTGAATAAACGTTTTGACTGTTTTGTATGTTTTTGTACGACGAAACAACGACGAAACCTGTCACATACATAGATATTGATGGCATGTAATTTTATTATCATAAATTACAATAACTTATATAAATAAGTTCGAAATAGTAGATAAACATTTTACCTACTATTTTGATCGTAAACGATCGTAGTGCAGACCAAGGACAGCAAATCAACAACGTACAACTGGCACAGATGCTAAATCCGGCCCCAAAAAATATATAAGAACCTTTTTTTTATTTTGGAGGTGTGCTTAATGTATGCGGTAATCGCGCCACACCCACGTGACGTGCGTGGCTTATGTCACTTTGTGCGAATATGAATTATGCGTTATGAATTTAGAGTACATTTTCGTTTGTGTACACTGACCGCTGTTTGCGTAGAATGAATTACGTTGTACGTAGTACGAAAAAAGTACGGTGTATATTTCGGAGAGTACGGGGTATGTATCGAAGTGAATATTATCAAATATCACCCCTTTAAATAATGTCCATTTGGTTATTTTTTCGATCGACCAGTTTTTAAATGACCTGATTTGGTC
The DNA here is from genome assembly GCA_945859725.1 of Drepana falcataria. Lineage (NCBI taxonomy): Eukaryota > Metazoa > Arthropoda > Insecta > Lepidoptera > Drepanidae > Drepana > Drepana falcataria. Next base: position 1,158,673 of record OX243937.1, read on the forward strand.
CTTGAATTTAAAATTTTGAAATGGGAACACTGCGTTAGTGGCCAGTACTAAAGCAAAACTTCAAATAAATACAGCACTATTCATCCTTAAAGTCAACGTAGAACCGATCATGAATAAAAATAAATTCTGAAAGGCCTAGATAAATGTGTCGTCTCACTTAAAAAGTTTAATTAATTGATTGTATCGGATGTGTTCAAGGGCGTTTCAGCCAGCCATCCTGCCGTCCCTCTTATTTACAGCCACGCAGTATATGTGCGAGCGAGATCGCAATCGCCAAGTATATGTAGCTGCTATTTTTATGCTCTCTATTCTTAAAAGCGTCATAGTATTCCATCTCGTTTTATTAGGATTCCGTACCTAGTGTGCCAGTGGGACCTTATTTGCCTTAGGTGGCCCTCTGGTATGGTGCGGAACCCTACCTGTGCGCCCGTCCGACACTTAGTTGACCGTTTCCTTGATAATAGTCAATGAACCGTGTAGCGAATATTACTTGTTGGACACGGCGCAATGATAGACTACATTACTGACATTCTTAAAACGAATTTTTTCATGTTTTCTGCGTTTGATCTTTTACGTGGTCTCTGCCTCTTCTCGCACAAACTTATGCTTTGTATATCTGTTTTGTTAATCAGTCTTCACCCATCCTTTCTATATTTCCAAACCAACGTAACATGCCTTTCTTCATTTTTACAATCACGTATTCTGGCCTCATTCTCGCCTCATTCACGCCAGTTGAATTGTTAATCTCTTCATTGCGGATTTGATCTAAGATCGTTCTCCGCACTCCGCACATTTTTCGAAGAGATCGCATCTCAACTGCATTTAAGCTATTTTCATACTTTATCGTAATAATATAAAGTATAATAATAATATTATAGGTAGATAATCATCGATCGAGATTAGAGATCGATGTAGATAATATATATCAAGAGAGGTAGGGCATAACGGGTTCCCCGTTCGAATTTGGAGCTGCCCGACTGGGGCAGGACCTCCACCTTATAGAAGTCCGTAGCCAAATATGGTGAATGGTGAATAAGGTTTCCAGTAATTAGCTCCTTGGGGAGGGGGGAGGATTGTTACATTGTGTTGGAAGCAGAGGGATTAAACCCATTATGCCAACACACTATAACTCTCCAACACAGAGTGGCAACGCGCAAGTGATACTTTGGTATCGTGAGCGTAAATAGGCTACGGTAACCGTTTCCCATCAGGTGGGCCGTATGCTTGTTTGCCACTCTTGTTGTATAAAAAAAAAAAAAAAATTCTGCTTTGTCATGTGAACGCTAGTGACAGTGAGAGTTAACTATGAAACACGAGACGTATCGTAATAAAATGTATCTCATTAAGTATGTTAATTGGTTCGATATTCAAAGTAAGGTTAAATTCCGATTAAAACATTCAACTCGAAACATAATCCACATGCTTACGAATAACAGAATAAAACCACATTCCAACTAACCTAGATAAAACGATCGCACGCTGTCAGGAGTAGGTATAGGTACTCGAAACTCGAAGAGTGTATGAAGAGACTCATGGATGTGGATGAAGCGCATGATGTCTTGAGACAATGATGTCTGTCTAGAAAGAACTGGCGCTACACTCTGCTTTCACTCAATTTAAGTAAATCAAGTTATGTTACGTTTTCAATAAGGAGCAATAGTAAACCATCTGAAAACTTTACCATAAATGCACATTCCTGCCTAGAAGAAAATCAAAATTGTAAATGCCCGTCACTTACACATGTAAGCAGGGTGAGATAACTGGGAGTACCTATATATTGACGAAGGACTACGATGGGATGAACAAACAAATAAAGTCGTAGCCAGAGTAAGGAGCATGATTTACCTTTTTAAAACTATTAGAGAATCAGCATCATTAGACCTCCTTAGAAAAATATATATTGCTCTTTGTCAATCGGTCATCCAATACTGCATACCAGTGTGGGGTGGTGCTGCAAAAACACTATTTGTATGCTTGGAGAGGGCCCAGAGGGCAGTACTCAAAGTTATGTACCGAAAATCCTTCAGGTACCCGACAACACAGCTGTATATTGATAGTCAGGTACTAACTGTACGGCAGCTATTCATTCTTGAGTCCATCCTGAGACGGCACCGACTAGTACTCCCCGCTACTAGCTGACGCACAAATAAATCCGCTTATCCTCTGACCACACACAAAACACAATTCGCAAAAAGACAGCATTATATAATGGGAACATCTCTATATAATAAAGCACATATTAAATTAAATATTACACAATTGAGCAGACATGAAATTAAAAACACGGTTAAAACATGGCTTACCAAACTAGACTACCGCGAAACGGAAAATTTGCTCTTACCAAGTGCATAATGTACAATGTACAAGTAAACAAATATATATATTATAAACACACACACACACACATACACACACACACACACACATGCGCACACACTAATTAATAATGAGATATGCTATGAAACGATGTATATATATATATATATAGCTAAGGCAGTGACAAACTAGCAGTATGGGTTCAAATAGAAGCAAAATACATGGCCGAATACTGTCTCCTGAGATACAGGTCCCACCTAGTTCAGGAGACAGGTTCAACACATTTTGTAACCCCACCACCACCACATCTCGACTTGTTAATTAACAATTGTGAGTAATGATGCCATTTGGTTGAGAACTTAATATATTATACCAGATATAGTATAGCGTATTATACCTAATGCAATGTTATTCGGATGTCATTAAACGTAATGTAATAGCTATAACAAGTGGTGAGAAATAAACTATTTTATTTTATTATTATTTATCTATACTAATATTATAAAGAGGAAAGATTTGTTTGTTTGTTTGTTTGTAATGAATAGGCTCCGAAAAAACTGGACCGATTTCAAAAATTCTTCCACCTTTGAAAAGCTACATTATCCCCGAGTAACATAGGCTATATTAAATTGGACCCGATAGGTGGCGCTGCGATCGAGTTTCAAGAATTTTACCTTTTTACCCGGGCGAAGCTTTCTGTGTTTCTGTGTGTCTTAAGCTAGATTCGAGAATGGTTTAGATTTACAATTGGACCCAATAGGTGGCGCTGCGATCGTGTTACGGGCAATTTAACTTTTTCACCCGAGCGAAGCTGGGCGGGACAGCTAGTTATTTATATGTATGTTCCTATGTATAATTTAGAACCGGGGAGGCCTATACCCAGCAGTGGGTGCATGTGGGCTGAAAATGATGATGATATTTGTATGGAAGTTAGCCGTGGTGGCCGATTGGTTCGAGTAGTTGCCTGCGACGCAATGATCGCAAGTTCGAATCCCGAGTGTACCAATGAGTTTTACTGAACATAAAAAAAATATGAAAATAGTGATTAGTCACACCACGAGCTTTATGGTGAAAGAAAACATCGAGAGGAAACCTGCATACTTCTGAGAAGCAATTCAAGGGCGTAGGTATGTATAGTCGTACTTGAGTAACGGCGATGGACACGCCATTTGTCACGTTGGCACCTAAAATATATCTCTGGCGGAAAGTGGATGTATGGGTATTACCACCTATACACCTCTGCCTACCCCTACGGAACCCTTGTGGAAAGGCGTGAGGATATGATTATTATTATTTGTATGGAATCGTGGCTTTCGATTCCTCGCGCTATTACGAGCGGTATTACGATTGTTTCGGTGGTTTGAGTTCTTTATATATACGTGGAGGTTTTTAAGTCATTTTGGGGTCGTTGCCAAACTAAACGACTCTTATCACAGCTGTATGTGACCTTTACAGTGACATATCAGCGAGTGTCAGTGTCAATAGTTCATTGACCCTGTTGAATTAACACTTCGAATAAAATAACAATATTTATTTATTTATCCACAATCATATTCACATCCTTACAGTCCATAACCAGTACGATGTTAAAAGAAAAAAAATATAAGTATACTCTTAGTAATACATGCATAGAGCATGTATGAAGAGACTGATTGACGAATTGGCGAAGCAAAAGAGGTAGAACTCGGCGGGATGATATAATGATGATCATGATGAATTAATGTAAGTCTAGAGAGTCTCTAACTGGCGCCCTATACTCTCTGCCTACCTCGTTAGGGACTTCGGCGTGATGATATGTATGTATTTTAGCTATTCTATTCTCTCGTGGTTTGAAAGCACCCTATTAAAAACCACTCGGACTAATATGGTATTTTTTTCATTATAGATTGGAGCCAAGGTGACTCACTTGAAACCCGGCGACCGCGTGGCCATAGAGCCCGGCGTACCTTGCCGCTACTGCGAGTTCTGCAAGACTGGCCGCTACCACCTCTGTCCCGACATGAAGTTCTGCGCCACGCCGCCCTACCACGGGAACCTCGTGAGGTACTACAAACACGCTGCCGACTTCTGTTACAAGTAAGTACTGTCTACACGTATTGTTAGCTTACTTGACTGAGCGTAGGCGTAGCTAGGTAACCAAAGGCCCTGGGGCAAAAAATTACTAGGGCCCCAAGTAAACTTTTTAAAATCGTTTGTTCCTTATTCGTCGTTTTCCGAATTCGACATACACCAGATTCGTCGTAATACAGTCGGCGCCATAGTAAAATTAAAAAACAAATACAAGTCGTTACATATTTTAATGAACAAATTAAAACTACGTTGCCGTTATTAATGTCACGTTCATGGAATCTGGTTTATTTACATTCCGAATGTGGGAGGACTTTTCACTAGTTCAATTTATAGTTTGTAAGTCAGAGTCCGAGCGGTCTGCTCGTGTATTGAATGAATGTTACATCAATTGTTTCTGCAAATGACAGAACTTCGCCAGTTTTACCTGTTATTATCGTCTATGGTATCCAAAACAATATACAATAAAGACTCTATACACTTCAAAATCCCTTCACTTCAACACAATGATTTACTAAATTACAGTTATAATATGTATGTATGTCTATGTATGTATGTACGTTATGAAACTGGAGTAATTGCACAGACTCCCAGAGCACGTGTCGATGGAGGAGGGCGCCCTGCTGGAGCCGCTGACGGTGGGCATCCACGCGTGCCGGCGCGGGGGGCTCTCGGCGGGGGACGTGGTGCTGGTGCTGGGCGCGGGGCCCATCGGCCTGCTCACCATGCTCACGGCCAAGGCCTACGGGGCCAGCAAGGTGCTCATCACGGGTGAGGGTCACTTCAATGCGTTTTCTCCTGACAGATTTTTTTAAACTTGACTGCGGTAACCATTCAGTTTATGGACATGTAGGTTCTAACTACCTTTTTATTTTTTTTTCTTTTTACTAGACTCTAAATTACGTTTCGGAGTGAATATTATATTCATTTTAATAATGTTGTCGTTTTATGACCTTTGGAGATTTTTTGTATCGTTCAGAGGATATATTCCAGCACCCTTCTAGAAGATAACTGTTCTATTTTCTGCGACAGAAGAGAACGAATAGCTCCAAAGGTAACAAAATTACAAAAAACACTCAAGGTAGTAGGGAGTAGGGAGCTGTATCTAATTTGGAACTGAATGCACTCCGATAGACATCCTGCAGTCCCGCCTCGACTTCGCCAAGACGTTGGGTGCGGACGCCACGTTGCTGGTGACGCGCGACTCCAACGAGGCGGCGCTGGTGTGCAAGATCCACGAGCTGCTCGGGGGACACCCCGACGTGTCCTTCGACGCCAGCGGCGCGCAGGCCACCGTCAGGCTCTCCATGCTGGTACACTCGCTTAGAACAAGCTTTTATTTAGAATAGTACCGACTGTATCAATGAGTTTTTCTGAACTTAAGTACAGTGATTAGTCACACCACGAGCTTTACGGTGAAGGAAAACATCGAGAGGAAACCTGCATACGTTTGAGAAGAAATTCAAAGGTATGTATAGTCGTTATTGAGAAGCGGCGATGAACACGAACACTCCGGTGTGCGGATATAGCACACCTCTGCCTACACCTTCGGGGCCCCTTGTGGGTCTCAAAACCTTCGTGAGAAATTGGATTGGTGTTCTACGTAGTAGGAACTTTCCTCACATAAACGCAGTCGCCACAATCCTGTCACAATCCCGTCACAATCCTGTAATGAGTAAGTTTCCATGATTTCCAATGGTATGACTATGGCAGCAGTGGTACTAGCGATTAGTCTAAGCGCGATAAATTTGCCTACTTACTTATGTTCCTTGAGAACTCTCTCTTAGTGTTAGTTCCGGGAACTTTTACTACATAATCGAGCAATAGCGAGACCAAAGGCTTTCTGAGGTGCAAACACCGCTAAGGGCACATGCAATGGGTTCGCACCTCCGTTTAGAGCGTTGCTGACGATCTAGGGAGTTTGAAATTTGCCTCTAGTTGCGAAAAACTTATTTCACTTTCATCCTTATGTCGTCCCCTGTAGGCCACAAAATCGGGTGGTGTCGCCGTGCTCATCGGCATGGGCAGCCCGGAGCAGACGGTGCCGCTCGCTGGCGCCCTCTCTCGGGAGGTTGATGTCAGAGGCATCTTCAGATACGTCAATGAGTGAGTTTTTTTTATTTATTGAAAGCCAGTAACATAGTTGTATGTTTGACAAAAATGTATGTTACCACAAATGTGAGCGGCGTTAGCGCACTAATTTACGCGAATTTAAATAATTCGCGTAAATTATATTAATATTTAGATTAAAGTTTATAATTTAATTAGTAAGTTATTTTTTTTCCATGTCATATTGATTTAGGTAAGAAAGAGAAATACAACAAACCAAATTTTATCTATATTGTCACAATCATTGTTTCTTGACTAAATTCGTGTTTTCAATTATTAACTGGTAGCACCCAGCCAGCAAATGGTAAACTTATAACATCAACCAAATTTGTTTCTTACAATAACGGCCGGTTGGACTATGGTAACCCCTTGCCAACAAAGGGCTTGTTTGCTAACTTCATAGTGTGCAAATAAGAATGTGATTTCCTTGTAGAATGAGATTTTTCTTGAAATATGTATATCATGACGCTGAATCACAAAAGCGGTAGGCAGAGACAGCAGAGCGCTAGTTCTCTAAGTTTTTACAGTGCCTCTTTTGCTTTTCGTTTCGAGTACTCTTTTAAGTCCTACAAATTTGAGCTAATTTTAACGTGGTCTTCCTATTTTGTTCTTCCGGTATTTATTGTCAACTAGTAACATAATGTTCCTCAGATACCCCATTGCTCTCGCGTTGGTAGCGAGCGGCAAGATCAACGTGAAGCCGTTGGTGAGCCACCACTTCAGCATAGAGGAGACCGTCGAGGCCTACGAGGTGGCCCGCCAGGGCATCGGCATCAAGGTCATGATCCACGTACAGCCCAGAGACACCAACAACCCGCAGAAATTCTAGAAACCTAGCACCAGAAAATAAAAACTAAATCATGCTCCAGTCTATTTTTACCGGTTTATTTCTAACATAATATTTTGAAACTAAAAAAATAGTAATAATATATATATCCTCACGCCTTCCCACAAGGGTCCCCTAAGGGGTAGGCAGAGGTGTATAGGTAATAATACCCATACACCCACTTTCCGCCAGAGATATATTTTTGTAATTGTATGTAGATTTTTATTAAAAAAATTAATAAAAATCTACAAAATATTCTGAATATTGTCTTTGGTAAATAAAACTACATATTTATAATAGAATTTAAGGATTCAAACTCAAATTGGATGTGCTCACATCATTACAATAGGTATATTTAGTATTGGCAACTAAAATATATCTCCAGCAGAAAGTGGATGTGTGGGTACTACTAACACACCTCTGCCTACCCCTTTGGGAATATATATACCTACATTAAGTTAATTGATTGAAATAAATACAAATAATTTCTATCAGCTTTAGGTAATCGGAAATGGTAAAGAATAAGCCTGGTCGAAATATGTAAATATCGTTAGGTAAGTGATGTAATATTGTACAAAATTGTTGCCTGTTTTTAACATTTATTTATAAAGTTTTTTATCTAGGGTCACCTACATCTTGTCAAGTACAAAAAGAGAAAGACATATATATTTTTAATAAAAATAAAATGTATCTGTATTGTTTCATTTGACCTGGTGTCTAACTACTTGTTTTGCTGTATTTCATATAATTATCTATGCCCCTCAGTTTCAGCCGCGATATATTTACTTCAATTATAAATGTTCAAGGCTTATCTATCGTGTTTGTTTTGTTATACAATATATCATGTGTTAATCCAAATAAATTCCATTTAATTTCGTTCAGTTGCTCTGTCGTGGATGAGTAACAAACATTTAGCTGATTTCTATTTTGTGTCGCTAGATGGAGCTATACTATTTTTACAACACGCGATAATGTCGTTCTTTTCATATACCTGGTGACTTTGGTTCTTAAGTAAGCGCCGGTCCGAGTAAATAATAATAATAATAAATTTATTTATTCAGACAGTGTCCATTTTGTTAGTAAATGATTTTCTTACATCTATGTTAGTAAATATAATTTAACACATGTGTGCAAAAGTGCTGGTCAGATATATTCAAATAGGATTATCTGACCAGCACTCGAACAAACGCTTTCATGATTGCCGAATCATATTTATCGGCAATCACTTGGAGGATGCTATTGGTACTACCCCGAATTCTGTTGAGTATGGAGGCAGTCCTTTTGCGTATTATAGCATGGAAGCCATCCACTCGCGCTCCTACAAACATGTTAGACGCACTGCAGAATCGGGGTAACCCCATCAGAACCCTAAAGCTGTTATTGTATTGGATACGTAGGTCATTAAACGATCTCTGCGTATATGAGACCCACAGGCTGCTCGTGTAGAAGGTTTGGCAGTATGCCTTAAATAGTGTTATTTTGACTTCCTTACTACAACGAGCAAACCTGCGTGCCAGCATATTGCTTCTGATCGCCAATGCCCTACGTTCCCTTTCAATATCTAATTGATCATCGAGGCACTCGGTTACAATGTGACCCAAATATTTTAAATTGTGTACCCGCTTTATATTTACTCCGTTCAACTGGATAGCGGGCACTAGCAATGGGCATTTACCTCGTGCCTTGAAGACCATGAACTCGCTTTTACTCGTATTGTACAGTAGTCCATGCCCATGCGCATACTCTTCACAGCGGGCTAGCAGACGTCGGAGCGCCCCTACGGTGGGACTCAGCAAGACCATGTCATCTGCGTAACTGATATTGTTCATAAAAACCCCATCAATCACGCAGCCGATACGCTCATTGCTGAGCTCCACCAGAAGCTCATTCACATACAGGTTGAAGAGCTTAGGCGAGCTCAGTCCCCCTTGCCTCACCCCGCACTCCAACCCATATGTTTCAGAGAGTCCACTAGCCCACCTTACATTATTAGTTTGGTTGGCATACCAGTAATGAAAAAGATGTTGCACCTGTGCATGCACCCCCGTTCTTTTTAGCTTATCCCACAGTACATCGTAGGACACAAGATCAAAGGCTTTTGATAAATCGAGGAAGCATGCATACACAGGTGTACGTCTCTCCGTATAATAGTGCACAGTGTTCTTAACAGCTAGTATGGCGCTTTCAGTCGATAGGCCAGGCTTGAACCCAAACTGAGCATCGCTTGTAACTAAATGCTTATCAAGTTCAGAGCTCAGCACACTGTCTAGTACTTTAGCCACCACTGTAGCTAGTGATATTGGGCGGTAGTTACATTTATTTGCCAGGTCCCCAGTTTTGTTTTTCACAACGGGCACAACAATAGTCCTCATTAAATCAGACGGTAAGTGTGAGTGATTGAGACACAACGTGAAGAGCGTAGCAAGCACGCGAGGTAAGTGTTTGCCTGCATATTTAAGGTGCTCAATGCTGAGCCCGTCGTGACCCGGAGACTTACCTTTAGACATATTATGTATTATTTTTGAGATTTGCTCGGCAGATACATTAAACATCTCATGAGGTACCGGTAAATCAGCCTCATGCACTACTATAGAAGGTCCTAGAGGTGATCTTACTGCGAAGTGATTTCTAAACAGTTCCGCAATGCTAGCATTATCACTTACACCTTCAACGCTCACAGGGAGGCCAGGTCTCAAGTTCAATTTATTGGTAGCTTTCCAAAAACCGGCAAAGTTCTTAGCAGACCGGTGCTCCGCAATAATGTCCATTTTTATCTGCTCCTCATTATCCTGACACCATTTCAATTTTTGCTTAAATACCTTCCTACTATGACACATATCGTTGTATAGTTTGCCGAATTTTGGTCTATTGCACCATCTCCAGTTTAAGAAATGAAATCTGGCCTCCCTGTGAGCATCACGAACGTGCCTGTTCCAGCCAATAACTTTTCCTCTAGGTCTATTATTAGCATTTAGAGCCCATAGTAAAGCCCATATAATTTCCATTATTATTATCCCATATAAATTATATGGGTATTACTTTCACGTAATATGAATTGTAGTTCTTTAGCTGAATTGACACCAATAAAAAAAAGGTAAATAAAGATATTAATTTCGAAGAAATATTTACTTGACTTGATTTTGAATATTATTCATAAACACGCAGATCAGATATGTCTATAACAATAGCTTAGATTATAGACAAGAAAAAAAATGGAGTAGAATAAAGATACAATTAAAAAGCAAAATTTATTTCCCCCGGTAATGTGCCAAGAAGACTAGCAGCATTGCCATGCTGGATAGCAATGCTGATTCTCTGAGCGAGATATGTTCCAGCCCGCTTGGCACGAATGGCCTCTATTAGACGACACGAGACCAATTTATTGTTGAACTGTATATTTAGGTAAATATACAGTTTAACAGCTCTTTGTTTCACTAGGCTGCAATATGTACAAACTGTTTGCATCAGCGTATATAATATGGTTTTTGTCATCAAAAGTAACTCCGAAGCAGTCATTAATAGCTAATACTTGATCGAGGGAATTAGTCTCCTTGTTAGCCATGTAAATGCCATTTTCAGTACATACATACGCTTTACCACTTGTGTCTGTTGATATGGCTCTTATTACTTCGTCCGATTCTAATTCCTTATACAAAATAGCTGTCTTAGAACCTTTAGTTTGTCCGTAAAGGCCGGTGGCGTTACTGAAAAACATCATGTTCTCATTGTCAATAACGAATTTGTCCACCTTGGTGTCTTCCAAATCGGTAAATCTAACTGATTCGTTGTTTACTAATGTGTACAAGAACTGATCGGGGAACGTGGAATAGTACAATACATCCTTGAAGAATAATACCCATACATCGACACCATTCAATCCAAACAGTTCCGCTTTGTTTGTCCCATAGTCGTATTTGTAGATGCCCTGGTTGGTACCTATGTATACGTCGTGGGACTCCTGGTCTACCGCTTGAGCAAATCCATTTTTGACATCGCTTAGGACGTCAAATTCTTTTGTTTTCAGATTAATCTTAGCAGTACTGAATACGTCAGCTTCTGCATCAACGGTGTAGCTGAAGTAAAGATTGTTCGTGCTGTAGTCGACGGCTAGTAGATAAGGTCGGTCCACGTCGGTGTGCAGGAGTTCTTTGTCGTGGTAAACATCGTTGATAGTAACCCCGTCGCAATTCCGTTCGATAACACCAGCTCGCGCTGTGATGACTGATATCAATACGATGAGGAACCTCATTCTGTAATGAACCAACAAATATTAAAATTAGACAATCATTTAGAATGTCAGTATAAAAGATATCATATTTTCGCCCTCCCCAAGTGTGTCCAGGAAGGGAGAGGTGTGTTGATTTTAGAAAAGGTGTGTTCGTCTTATTTAGGTGTGTCCGCATACATCACTATGGTAACTACACTGTTAGGGACTCTGCGTGATGATATGTATGTATGTAACTTCTCTGTATATATTTGCAAACAAAAGGAATGGTGTAATGGTGTGTCACTACGTATGGCAATGCTGATTCGCTGAGCGAAATAGCTCAAACCATAAAAATTATAATAATAACTAGATGTGCCCGCGGCTAAGTCCGCGTGGAATTTAACAAAAAATAATTTATCAATTTCTTAAATAAAAGTAGCCAAACTCCTTTTTAAAACAGCTAACTGCCAGTGAAAGTCCCGTCAAAATCGGTCCAGCCGTTTCAGAGACAAGACAGACAGACAAATATTTTAATAATAATATTTTGGTATATGTACCGTGCATACGCATTTAGTAAAAAGTGTGTTTTTTTTAATTACAAACATACAGTCCAATTTTATTTATTTGTATAGATTATAATTAAATAAGTAATACTAAACTCACTCGGCGTCGCGTCCGTAGCTGGATGATAACTAATTAATGATGCAAATAAATTAACTTCGAATATATCGAAACATAGATTATGGCATTGAAAACAATTTTAACCTTGGGTTGTTAATACCTAACCTCATTCCTAGGGTTCCGTGGGAATGGCGCGTATAGATTAATTTATAATTGTGTTTTGACATAGCAAAGCAAAAGTCTAGTAGCAGTAAATTTTTATTATTAAAAGAAAGGTCCGTATGTTCCCAAAAGGCTACCGAAGGAGTAGGCCGTATGTAACATAATACCGTCTTTTCGCCTGAAATATATTTTGGTTTCGAGTACTCTTAATGTTCCCTCGTATTAGTACTCGAAACCGACGAGCGTGTATGAAGAGACTGATGAATGTGGACGAAGCGAAAGAGGTATGTAAGTCTACAGAGAACTGGCGCTCTATACTCTCTGCCTACCCCGTTAGGGACTTGGCGTGATGATATGTATGTATGTATGTATTTTGGTGCCAATGTAACAGACGGCGAATCTGTCGCCGTTGCTCAAGCACGATTATACGTACGTAATTTTTTTCTCAAACATACAAGTATATCTCTCGATGCTTTCCTTCACCGTAAACTTGGATGTCACTGTAAATACTATACTAGAATCTAATAATATAATATAATATTATTTTTATTATTATTACATACATAAAACCTCAAGTTTCGCAGTTCAGGAGCTCTGACCATTAGAGTAAAATTTAGATTCTATGTATTCTTATGTATGTATCTATCTATATAAGTAAGTATACCTTTGTCTAGTTACCATAAAACAAGTTTTGCTTAATTTGGGGCGATGTGGAATTGTCCCAAGTTATTTATTATTATTATAATTAAATTGACCTCTATTTATCTATTATCATCGTCGGGTGGATTTACTTTGTATGAAATATACTTAGTATTTACAAGGCATCACACAAACGTATGCATTTCACGTATGAAAGAGGTATATACCTACTTACACAGTTATTTACCGAGATAATTATAAATATGTATGATCTTTTATCGTAAGTCAAGGCTTGTAGGAGCTCGCAGCACAAATTATTGTTGACGAGAGCTTATCTCAAGTATTTAATGTAAAAAAGTCAGTACTATCAGTCACAATTTTAATATTGTTCAGTAAAGAATGACGGAGAACTTCGCAGCGGTTCTTCACGGGCCGTACGACGTGCGAGTGGTGAATAAATTAATTAATTAACTACTAGCTCTGTCCCATGATTTCACTCTCGTGAAGTTTAATTTCATGGTTTCTTTTTCTTGGAACAAAACCTCCTTGTATTAACCCAGTTAATGATCGTTGACACAAACAACTGTACCGAATTTCTTCCGATTAGTTTTTGCGTGGAATAGGACTTCAGTCACATACTAACGACTGAACCGATTTTGATGAAATGTTTTGAGTATGTTCAAGTGGATTCGAGACTGGTTTGTATTTACGATTGGAGCCTACAAGTGGCACTGCAATCGTGTACTGGACAGCTAGTCTTAAATATTAAATCAAGATGTACGCACAACCCGATAATAAGCGTATTTTTTCATACATAAGTTTATCAACAAAGTCTTTGGTCACATAGATTCGTTCTTGTTTCAGGAAAAATGGCCTACGCCTGAAATCAACGACGATGGCAAGTACCGCTTCAGTAAACCTTCATATTAGGGGACGTGAATACTCTTTATTTTTGGTCTATCTTCATTGTTTGTTTAAAGTTTTCGTCAAAGATTGATTGAAAGATTCAAATATTCATAGTCATATTTACAAATTACCTCAAAAATTTAAATTTTAAGTATGAAAAGTGACTTTTGACATAGAAAGGGCCAATATTAGACCTTAAAGTGCGAGAAACATAATTTAGACCTTAAACTGCGATAAATTCCTGTGTGTAGAGGTCCTGGTGAGAGTAGAGGCTGTGGGGCTCTGCGGGTCTGACGTGAAGCTGTACACCACTGGCAAGTGTGGCTTCGATGTGATCACGGATCCCATAGTCATTGGCCACGAGGGTGCTGGCGTTATTGTTCAGGTACAAATCGGCCTGAACATATTTTTTTATATATATAGAAATATATAAATAGAAAGAGAATAGAAAGAGGTATGCAAGTCCAAGGAGAACTGGCGCTCAATTCTCTCTGCCTACAATATATATCGAATATCTCTTCAATCATTATGGTAATAGCGCGTATTAGTAAGATAGCTCAAGTCTCTTTCACCGCTGACAACTGCCAACTTAACATAGGTATCTCTGTCAGGTGGGTGCCAACGTGAATCAGTTGTCAGTGGGCGACCGGGTAGCTATAGAGCCTACCCAGCCGTGCCGCCGCTGCGAGATGTGCAAGCGTGGGAAGTACAACGTGTGTGCCACTCCCCACTACTGCTCCTCGCTGGGCGCGCCCGGGAACCTCTGCCGCTACTACAAGCATATCGCCGACTTCTGTCACAAGTTTGTTCAACACTATTTAACTCTTGAAGTTTGATCTCATGTTAGGCCTTATGTCACTTATACTTTGCGTCTAGGTTCCCGTAAAATCAAGCACAAGGTAAAAAAATTACAAAACCTTATTTTTTTTATACGTACATGCTTTATTGAAGTATAAATAAAACACCGTTAATAAATGAAACCAATCTAAGCTAAATAAACTTGTTGCAATTTGATCCGCGGGAGGTTACCATGGCGGTGAGGGTGACAACACGTCTGGTTTGGAAGCGATAGTACTGGTAATTTTGTATTTAACATGTGACGTTTAATAAATGACCCTAAAATATAATTAAAGTCTTGAATGACTTGGCAACAATGCCACGCTGTATCAATATAACTTGCATTTTTTGTAGAATACCCGATAACTTGACGATGGAGGAAGGTGCGGCTGTGCAGCCCCTGGCGATCGCCATCCACGCGTGCAACCGGGCAGAGGTCAAGCTGGGCTCCACCCTGCTCATCCTGGGGGCTGGGCCCATCGGCCTGCTGTGCGCCATGAGCGCCCGAGCCATGGGGGCCACCAAGATACTTATGACTGGTCACTGGTTCATTTTAAGTAAAACTATGAATACAGATTAGTCACACCACGAGCTTTACCTGCGTACGTTAGAGAAGAAATTAAAAGGTGTTATATGTATCATGCTTATCTACCACGTCCGCTGCACCTAAAATATTACCCTACCTCTCGAAAAGTGGGTCAGTGGGTACTACACACCTCTGCTATTCTTCCGGTGACCCCTGTGGGAAGGTGTTATGATACAAGAATATATGCTCGCATCCCAACAGGTCTGTAAGCCTAGTGGTCTGATAAATAAATACGTATGTCAGGGTTTGAACTTGCAAAATTAACGTTGCATGCACCTACTGGAAGCATTCGACCACCACGGCTCCCATTATAAGAATATTGGCTGGCTATAAAACTTCATTGCATTGGTAATTTTGTTTCTGGTTTATAGCAAATCCTGTTCCTATATATGTTAATCCAGCTAATAATCTGTCTGTGCCAAATTTCCACCAAATCCGTTCAGCCGTTCTGACGTGATTGAGTAACATCCTCGCAACTTTCATGTTTGTAATACTAGTAGGTTTTTTTATACAACAAGAGTGGCGAACAAGCATACGGATCACCCGATGGAAAAAGGTTACCGCAGCCTATTTACGCTTACAATACCGAAGTATCACTTGCGCGTTGCACTCTGTGTTCGGAGAGTTATACTATGTTGGCAGCATAATGGGAGTAATCCTCTGCTGCCAACGCAATATAACAATCCTCCCCCTCCCCAAGGAGCTCATTACTGGAAACATTATTCACAGGAACACAACAAAAAAATTGTGTTATTTGGCTACGTACTTCTATAAGGTGGAGGTCCTGCCCCAGTCGGGCAGCTTCGAAATCCCAAATTCGAACGGGAAACCCGTTATGCCCTACCTCTCTTGGTTTATGTGAATGAACCAGGATATTATGTGCAGACGTGGTGCAGTCCCGTCTTGACACGGCGCGGGAGCTGGCTGCGGACTATACATTGCTGGTGAGAAAGGAGCAGTCAGACCAGGAGACAGTGGACGACATCGTGCGAGTGCTGGGGGCCAGGCCTGATATCAGCATCGATGCGTGTGGCTTTGGTTCCGCGCAGAGGGTCGCATTGATGGTAACTACACTGCCTACAATATGACTAACTGTCCCCCACCAGAGTAAAGTTCGATTATTAAAGTTTTTCTCTGAAATGAGACTTATGTGTATCCAGCTAATATCTAATCTACTATAGAAAGTGCCATCCACGAAGACGCTCCCCACCAATTTCTAGTCGAGGGGGTATCCAAGAGACTGTTGAATGTTTGTTGAAGAGAAAGAGGTATGTATTTAAGGGGATTAAGTAAAAAAGGAACCGGGGAGATTATCGCACCTCATATCACGGTAAAAGCAGTTATATATTTGAATATGAAGTTTTTCGTTAAATATTCCGTGTTTATTATGTTGTTTTTTTTTTTTTATTACAATCATAGATTTTAACATTTTTAATGAAATTGATTGCATTTAGAGAGAGATGGCGCTCTAGTCGGTCTGGTACGGGGTAGGCAGAATCCTACTAATATTACATATACCTACATACATATCATCAAGCTGAGTCCATAACGGGGTAGGCAGAGAGTATAGAGCGCCAGTTCCCTCTAGACTTACATACCTTTCTTTCGCTTCGTCCACATTCATCAGTATCTTCATACTAATATTATGATTGCGAAAATTTGTGAGGTGGAATAAAACTTCCTCTTTCACGCAAAAACACAGAGATAGATACAGATTATTGGCAGGATCACAAATAGGATATTATGTTGTAAGCTGGAAAAATCTGCCAATGAAATCAAATTTACGCAAAGCACAGATAGTATTTACAAAAGTATGTGTGACTATTGTGTTGCGGTGCAGGTGACGAAAGACTCGGGAATGGTGCTGGTGGTAGGCATCGGAGCACCGACAGTGGAGGTGCCCCTCACGGCTGCACTGCTGAGGGAGGTCGACGTTAGGGGCTCCTGCCGCATCATGAACACGTAAGCTTCAAATCCGGACTTAAAGTGCGTTGCAATCAGTGGCGTAGGTAACCAAAGGCTCTGGGGCGAAAAAAATACTAAGGCCCCAACTAAACTAGGTATTTAAAATCGTTTGTTCCGTATTCGTCGTTTTCTGAATTCGACGTAGGTACTTGTAATAATAAATATAAACTCAGTAGCCATTATTAAAGTCGCATTCCTGGAATCTGGTTTATTTATGTGAGAACTTTTAATTATTTCAATATATAGTTTGTTAGGTATAGTTTTTCGTAATAATAATAATAATAATATATCCTCACGCCTTCCCACAAGGGTCCCCGAAGGGGTAGGCAGAGGTGTATAGGTAATACCCACACACCCACTTTCCGCCAGAGGTATATTTGGTGCCAACGTGACAGATGTCAAGTCCATCGCCGTTACTCAAGCACGACTACACATACGCCTTTGAATTTCTTCTCAGACGTATGCAGGTTTCCTCTCCATGTTTTCCTTCACCGTCACCGTCAGTTTTTCGTATTAGTTAGTAAATTGATAAAATTCAAACTTATCGACAATACTTTTTAAACAACGCGTAGTTACGATGTATGTTAAAGCACATAATACGTTTCGAGGGATAGCATGTGACAAGCACAAACTCACGCAGGTTACCACACGTTTCATTCGCGGAACCTTACCACGCAAATGGTTACGCGCGTTGGTAATAAAAAAATATCGGATCGTTGCGCGGTCCAACGGCTCATTTTTTACTGTTTGTAGAACGAAACGCGCAATGTAAGCAAGGGTTCCCTTAGGCGTCGCAAGTCGCCGCATCCTCGGTTAGGGTCGTAGATGTAGGACGAACTCTACCGAATCATTGGTGTGAAAGAGATATCTGATGCGTCAGAGTAGCTTGGCCTATACCACACGCCATTCCGCGGCAACGTCGGCCACGTCACGTCAGTTTTATCGCGACACGCGTTATTTGTGTGGATAGTTTTAACAGTGAATATGGGTGAAGAATTCATTGAACTAATAAAAAATCATGAAGTGCTATACAATACAAAACTACTACAATACAGAGACGTCGGAATGCGAAACGCGGCGTGGGAGGACATTGCAGAAGAAACGCAAATGTCAGGTATGTACCTCCATCTATTACGCTCCAACCAAAATACTTCACAAAATTTTAAGCTTATTTGCCATTTTATTTGCGTATTTCATAAACAATATTGAAAAGGCATTTAGCAGATATACCACGCTCTTTTCAAATAGCTTCACAATAGGTATTTTATGTCATGTATTTTGTTCCACGGAATATTTTGTTCCATATATTTTTTTGTTAACATTTGTTCATGACATGGATACTAGTCTTTCAGTCGAATACAATTTTAAAATTGTTCTAAATGTATTGTATTAAAATATGCGTCGTCGCTGTAGTACATATGAACATGCCTCTAAGTCAGAGGTAATGTACCCAAGTTATACAATTTTACATAATTTAATATAAAAAAAAGGCTTGTTGTTTTATCGAAAAGCAGTTAAACTCAAGGAGAACTGATTCGACGCGAATATCTTTAGTTTACTTCGTGACTACTGAACGGATTTTCATGAGGTTTTCATCAATAGACAGACTGGTTCACGAGGAAGGGGTATAATTTTTTAAGGTTCAAATATGAGGACAAATTGTTGAAAATACAGTCAAAGTTTACTTCGTTATGTTCCTGTGTGACTAATTTCTTGAATTACATTGTAGTTCAAAATACTTTACGTATATTGTTGCAGTCCCCGACTGCAAGGAAACATGGAATAAATTGCGCAATTGTTACACAAACGCATTAAAGAGGCGTATTAATAAGAAACCTAGGAAGAAATCCATGCCTCCGTGGCACTTGGCCAACCAGATGTCCTTCTTAAGACCCTTCCTTGAAATTCGCACCGCAGGAGAAGATGAGGAAGACTCAGATAATTCAGAAGACGACAGTCCTCCCCCTAAACCGAGAAAACAGACCACACCTAGTAACTATAAAAAAATCAGTGCACAATTACAAGAAAAAAGAAAAAAAGTGGATAAAAAGCCTGAAGTAGACCAAAAGCCCACCATTCAAGTGCCCAGTCAAAGTGATATGGACGAAACTGACTTACTTTTCTTAAGTCTAAGTCAAACATTTAAAAAGTTGCCCAGAATGGAACAGTGTCGGTTAAAGTTTGAAATATTCAAAAGTGTACAGGAAGCGGAGTTACGACAGTTGGAGCACCAACATTTTGTAAGGGTTACATGCTTAAAAATATATTTCCGAAATATTTTATTAAAAAAAGGTCATTTCATTTTACAAAAGTTAACGTTCTTAAAATAAGTAATTGCCGTAGTGGTCGAGTATTCGCCTGCAGCACAAAGATCCCGACTGTACGAATGAGTTTTTCTAAACTTAAGTACCTACAGGGATTAATCCCACCATCAGATTTACGGTGAAGGAAAACATCGAGAGGAAACCTGCATGCTGCACGTCAGAAAAATTCATAGTATTCGTAAGTCTAATTGTGGTTGAATAAGACGCAATCTGTCACATTGGCACCTAATATCTTCGGCGGACAGTGGGTATGTGGGTACTACCTACACCACTCTGCCACCAATTAAAAAACTGTTGGGTATGAAGAACAAACATGACACATGCAACGCAACGTGTGAGCCTCACGCAATTTTGTTCGTTTACCTTATCACTAGAATATTAACAAAAAAAATACTTGTAATTTTTGACAGTACACCAATGTCTGTCAATGAAACAGTGGTCCATAATGATAATGATTTTTTGCTACGCCCAACAGGGTATACTGTCCGTTTAAAAATAATTGTAAACTGTTGCAAAAATTGTCTCAAAAATATTAAATAAATAAGTGCCTCAAAGGACCAAATAACGGCCATTATACAAAGTTTTTATTCGATTTTAATAATATAATATATCCTCACGCCTTCCCACAAGGGTCCCCGAAGGGGTAGGCAGAGTTATATTAGGTGCCAACGTGACAGATGGCGAGTCCATTGCCGTTACTCAAGCACGACTATACTTTGAATTTCTTCTCAGACCTATGTAGGTTTCCTCTCGATGTTTTCCTTCACCGTAAAGCTCGTGGTGTGACTAATCACTGTACTTAAGTTTAGAATAACTCATTGGTACAGTCGGGATTCGAACTTGCGACCTTTGCGTCGCAGGCAACTGCTCGAACCACTCGGCCACCACGGCTTCTATTATAATATTAGATTTTAAGTCGTAAAGTTACGTATTATATCTAGGTACCTACCCGTTCCAAATTGTCTTAACACTTGTCAATGAGCATTTAACATGAACATAATAGAAGTAGTTAAAGTAGAAATACCAGATTCTGTGAACACGGCAGGTTAAGGAGAAGGAGCATTAGGTGAATATACCACTCGCAATGCTCAAATACTATGGACGCATGTCTGAAATAAATTATTTGAATTGGAAAAGCTATTCTCACGCTGCTGACACACAAACACTTGTGAGCCAGCTAATTAATACCAATGGGAATAGGTAAAGCCGTCGTCGACATTTTCCTCAATGCAATATTGTCCGGCCCCCAGGTATCCGCCAGCGATAGCGGCAGTGTCGAGCGGAGCCATAAGTCTGAAGAGGTTCATCACACATCATTTCCCTTTGGCCAGGGTTAAGGAGGCGCTGGACCTGGCCGCCTCGGGCGACGCCATGAAGGTCATTATACACGTGCAAAACTACACTGCTTTTTATTTGAATATATCCTTATATCCTTACGCCTTCCTACAAGGTCCCCGAATAAGATAGAGATGTATATAGATATTGCCATCCACGTAGTATCCCTATAGTTTATAGTGTAAGTGTGCAACCTTCTACAAATGTTTGAGTATTACCAATACACACTGATCACCTATGAGTGCACACGCACACTACAATAAATAGAGTAGGATCAAACTCCCGGCATCACGCGACCCCCTCGCCTAGAAATAGGTGGGGCGCTTCTTCGTGGATGGTACTATCTATAGGTAGTACCCACACACCTACTTTCCACCAGAGATATATTTTAGGTGCCAACGTGGCAGGTGGCGAGTCCCCGTTGTTCAGGCACATACGCAGGTTACATACTCCTTTGAATTTCTTCTCAACTAACGATGTTTTCCTTCACTGCAAAGTTCGTGGAGTGACTAATCACTGTACTTAAGTTCAGAAAAACTAAGCTGGTATTCAAACTTGCAATGTTTGTGTGGCAGGCAACCACCCGAACCAATCGGCCACCAAAATCAAAATATTTTATTCAACACGTAAGGGACACAGGGAACGTCATATACTTAATAAAAACTAAAGTTACCACTGGGATAATGGAACCACGGCTTATCAACATGGTTTGACCTATATATATATATTGGTGGCCATAAATGTAAACACATCTTCAATCAGTCTCTTTCCATTTATGCATATTTATTAAAATTCCTCTTACATACTAACAAAACATGTGAACATCAATTGAGTTTATTAAACAATTATCATAACGCTTGCAGAATCAATCTCTTGGAAATCAGAAAACAGGGATTCAAATCTAAAACATCAAATGTTACTAAGTCCGCTTAGAAAATGAAATGAATAAATATTACACTTGCATAGAGAACAGGAAATTTCAATTGCGGACTGAATTGTGTCAGGTATCGCGTTCAGATTCCAAATGAGTATTGCTTTCAAAACTGTACCGTGGATAGTAAAAGTTATCTTTAAGTTTTGCGGCTCAAAGTTGAAATTGCAACGTCAGTACTTAAGTTTGCTTTGGTTGAAGACGCCCGGCCTGGTGAGTGCCGTTTTCGCCTTCGGTATGGGCATGGTGCCCAGCCTGTTGCCGCCGCTCGCTGCAAACATAATATGACATACATACATATAGTTATGTTTTTGTATACCTCGGGACAATTCTACACATATTGACTTAGTCCCAAATTAAGCAAAGCTTGTGTTATGGTCAAGAGTACCCTAAACCGAAGAGCATGTATGAAGAGAATAATGAAAGTGGACGAAGCGAAAGAAGTATGTAAGGATCGTAGCAAGTGGAAAAAGTGGTCTCTGCCTACCCCTACGGGAAAGAGGCGTGACTATATGTATGTATGTGTTATGGTAACTAGACGATATATTTGCTTCTATAGATAGATATACAAAAATGCATAGGACATCCAAGACTAAGGTACCAATACTGGTGTTCATCACACAAATATCTGCCCTCAGCGGGATTCGAGCCCGCGACTTCAAGTTTCGCAGTCAGGAGCGCTAACCACTAGACCAGACGGCCGTCGATACAAACGATTAAGGTATTGAACACGGCTGTTCTACGTGATCTCCCACTAGTGGGAATAACTGATTTATCCCACTGGTAGAGATTTATGGAAACTACTTTCATTTACTAAGATTAAGTGAAAATACATTGTCCATCAAAATTGGTCGCCAGTAGCCAGCAAAAATATGTCCCAGCCCTAAGAAATCAACGTGTTCCCCACCATTGATGGAACTTTCCCCACTTTTAGGGGTGCGTAACTATTAATCCGAAATGGTTTTAGCAAAGTTGAGTGAGTATCCATTCTTCGCTAGTTGATAAAAATCGTAAGATCCAAAGTCAGTATCTTTTTTTTTTACTAAAGCAAACAAGCATCTGTTGATCTGTTGGCCAATGTTGGCTTGATGGTGAGCGATTACCGCCGCCCATGGACGCTAGCCACACCAGGGTTGCCGCAAACCTATCTATATATATTTTCATATTATACATATACCTATTAATATCCATCGCCATTCGCTAGCCTCGCAAAAAGTTGTGAATTTGAGAAACCGATTTTGATATGTTGGTGCTTTAGGTTGTGCCTATTTTCATGCCCTGTAATCGTGTTGGAACTTTAGTAATAGTACCATTAGTTCTTCCTCTGCTAGTACTGCCCCCTCTGCTAATACTGCTCCCCCGGCTAGTACTGGCCCCTCGGCTAGTACTCGCCCCGCGGCTGGTGTTAGCCCCGCGGCCCCTCGCAAAGGCCGCTACCGCCTTTTTCTTAGCCGCCGATGGTGCCTTACGCTTGTATCTAAAATAACACACACGAGACACACACTTCAAATATACGAAGCGACACTGGTGTAGTGTAGGACGCCCTCCGACCAGGTGGGATGACGATTTGCAAAGGACTGCTGGCAGATGCTGGATGCGGCAAGCTGAAGACAGGGCGCTATGGCGCTCATTAGGGGAGGCCTATGTCCAGCAGTGGACTAGAGTGGGCTGATGATGACATGATGATGATGATGATGACGCTGGTGTTAGTTTCCGGATTTTTTTTCACTATAAAACTTACTTCAGCCTTTAAGATGGCTGTATTGTTAGAAAAACAATACACAATTTTAAAGGCTCGAAGGACCATTTTATAAAACCAAATACACGCCAATATAAGAGACCTAGTAAAAGATGTCTTCGCACCAACAGTATCGACTGTGCCCATTGCTAGGACTACCAGACCAGGTCTACCTTCACAATGGAGAGCTTACTTTACTACACAGAGAGTTGAGCTGAGTTGCCCCGCGGCTTCCACGGGTAAAATTTAAAATCACTGGTATCAACATTTTCTAGAATAGAACATTCTATCCTATGTGCCAATCCAGTTAATTATTGATCTCTTTCCAAATTTCATCCAATTCGGTATTTTTTGCGTGAACGGAACAAACATTCGCGTAATTTCCATTTATAATATTTCTAGGATAAGACGTATTTCATAAGATTTATCACAGGATAGACACTCATTGGTCTGAACAGCTTATTACCCCATGAGTGTGTCCCTCACCTCTTCCTCACCCCTCCCCTGTACGTCCTCCTCCCCCGCGGCGCCCCCCGCGGCCCCGCCCCCCCGCCGTCGCTGTCGGAGTGGGCAGAGGAGGGACTCTCGAAATCATTCTCCGGGGCCTTGTCCCCCTCCAACTCGTCCTGGTACTCCATGAGGATGCCTGCAATCGTAGCGGGGCAGGTAACATACTATGCTACCTACTATGGACCTCATCGGGGTCATATCTGAATCCAGGGCTGAACAACAGTTGAGGAAATACACATATACATAATACAGTAAGTATTTTGTCAAATTTCGAGTAAATTATTTGTCAATATTGTGCAGCTTTCTGGAAAGTTGTACAGCTTTTCGAGCGCATTGGCATAACGTACTTAAATAGGTAGAACGAAATACCTATACACTGCATTGGGGCATTAACTCTACCAAGTAGTAAAACCTTACGTGCCCCTATCAACGAAACGCTTTAAATATCTAGTTCAAGATATGCGGGCGTTTGTTTGAAAAAAATATTGGCATTGAATTTGATAACGTGTGTAATTTAGCTCACCCAACTTCTCAATGGCATAGCTGGCGGTGATCTTGAGCAGGTTGACCCCGTACTTGTCGTAGTTGGCCTTGGTGATGTGCGGCAGCGCCAGCATGTCCGCGGGCGACTCGGGCAGCCTCGCCGCCAGCGCCCGCAGCGCCGCCGCCGGCAGCACCGCGCCCAGCGATGCCCCGCGGTGGGCCGCCATCTCCCTGCGCCCCCCATGCCCATATATGGCCCCCCCGCAGCCCCGCGCCCAGCGACGCCCCGCGGTGGGCCGCCATCTCCCTGCGCCCCCCATGCCCATATATGGCCCCCCCGCAGCCCCGCGCCCAGCGACGCCCCGCGGTGGGCCGCCATCTCCCTGCGCCCCCCATGCCCATATATGGCCCCCCCGCAGCCCCGCGCCCAGCGACGCCCCGCGGTGGGCCGCCATCTCCCTGCGCCCCCCATGCCCATATATGGCCCCCCCGCAGCCCCGCGCCCAGCGACGCCCCGCGGTGGGCCGCCATCTCCCTGCGCCCCCCATGCCCATATATGGCCCCCCCGCAGCCCCGCGCCCAGCGACGCCCCGCGGTGGGCCGCCATCTCCCTGCGCCCCCCATGCCCATATATGGCCCCCCCGCAGCCCCGCGCCCAGCGACGCCCCGCGGTGGGCCGCCATCTCCCTGCGCCCCCCATGCCCATATATGGCCCCCCCGCAGCCCCGCGCCCAGCGACGCCCCGCGGTGGGCCGCCATCTCCCTGCGCCCCCCATGCCCATATATGGCCCCCCCGCAGCCCCGCGCCCAGCGACGCCCCGCGGTGGGCCACCATCTCCCTGCGCCCCCCATGCCCATATATGGCCCCCCCGCAGCCCCGCGCCCAGCGACGCCCCGCGGTGGGCCGCCATCTCCCTGCGCCCCCCATGCCCATATATGGCCCCCCCGCAGCCCCGCGCCCCGCGCCGCCCCGCGGTGGGCCGCCATCTCCCTGCGCCCCCCATGCCCATATATGGCCCCCCCGCAGCCCCGCGCCCAGCGACGCCCCGCGGTGGGCCGCCATCTCCCTGCGCCCCCCATGCCCATATATGGCCCCCCCGCAGCCCCGCGCCCAGCGACGCCCCGCGGTGGGCCGCCATCTCCCTGCGCCCCCCATGCCCATATATGGCCCCCCCGCAGCCCCGCGCCCAGCGACGCCCCGCGGTGGGCCGCCATCTCCCTGCGCCCCCCATGCCCATATATGGCCCCCCCGCAGCCCCGCGCCCAGCGACGCCCCGCGGTGGGCCGCCATCTCCCTGCGCCCCCCATGCCCATATATGGCCCCCCCGCAGCCCCGCGCCCAGCGACGCCCCGCGGTGGGCCACCATCTCCCTGCGCCCCCCATGCCCATATATGGCCCCCCCGCAGCCCCGCGCCCAGCGACGCCCCGCGGTGGGCCGCCATCTCCCTGCGCCCCCCATGCCCATATATGGCCCCCCCGCAGCCCCGCGCCCCGCGCCGCCCCGCGGTGGGCCGCCATCTCCCTGCGCCCCCCATGCCCATATATGGCCCCCCCGCAGCCCCGCGCCCAGCGACGCCCCGCGGTGGGCCGCCATCTCCCTGCGCCCCCCATGCCCATATATGGCCCCCCCGCAGCCCCGCGCCCAGCGACGCCCCGCGGTGGGCCGCCATCTCCCTGCGCCCCCCATGCCCATATATGGCCCCCCCGCAGCCCCGCGCCCAGCGACGCCCCGCGGTGGGCCGCCATCTCCCTGCGCCCCCCATGCCCATATATGGCCCCCCCGCAGCCCCGCGCCCAGCGACGCCCCGCGGTGGGCCGCCATCTCCCTGCGCCCCCCATGCCCATATATGGCCCCCCCGCAGCCCCGCGCCCAGCGACGCCCCGCGGTGGGCCGCCATCTCCCTGCGCCCCCCATGCCCATATATGGCACCCCCGCAGCCCCGCGCCCGGGGACTTACCTCTTACAATTCTCGAGCTTTAAATACATGTCCAATCACTCAAATATAGCTCTCTGTAACTAAGCATGAGACGGAGCTAATATATTAGAAATAAAACCATGCGTTAATACACTCAAGCAGACGTAGCGCATATTATGTTTTCCACGAGTGTTTCCCTCGGAAGCCAGAGGTATCAAAAAAGGTTATGGCGAGTAAGTCGTCGTCTCTCAGAACTCTTAGCCCCTTAGTTACAATGGGAACAAGCGGTCGCACCTGCAGGCCTCGACGAGGTCGGCGTGGCAGCGGTCCTCGAGCCGCTGCAGGGCGGGCAGCGGGCCGCGGGCGGGCGGCGGCGCGGGGCGGGGCGCGTCGCGGGGGGCGGCCGCGCCCGCCTTCATGGGGAACACCACGCGCAGCCCGCCGCGCACCAGCCTGCCACACCACACACCACATACCACACACGCTCAAGCGCTCTGGCTTTATAAAGAAATACACGACGTGCTTTTACGGTAAAGGAAAACATCAGGAAGGAAATGATATTTGCTGCACGTGGCATGGCCCAGGCCATACTGGCAGTGTGTATGTGTGTGTGTGTGTGTATGGGGGAGGCAGTACTTGTCAATGTGCGGGCCGGGGCGCACGTAGGCGGAGACCATGTCATGCGCGGAGGCCATCAGCTCCTCGGCCAGCAGCCCGCGCACCACCATCAGCCGCACCAGCCGCGCCGCGTCGCCGCGAGGCCACGACTTGCATCTGACACAGTGCTACACTCGTATACGGGCCTAGATAAGTGCCGTGTTGGCCGACTGGTTCGTATATTCATCAGCATCGAAAAGACTGCAAGCTCGAATCCCGAAGAGTTTTTCTGAACTTAAAACAGTGAATATAATCCGTGCGGAAATATTTCGCCTTAGGTGGGGACGGGAGACGGGGGGCGGTAGGTTGCCTAGTGATAGCGAGGCACATGAGACTGTGGACAGTGAAGACCTATTGCATGAGAAGAGAAGAGAGAAGAAATATCACAATTAACAAAATAAATTGATGTAGGTATGATCTCTACAGTTTACCTTTTAGAAGATTTTATTGTAAATTTGTAGTAATTTTAAATTAACCAAAAATGTAAAGTGGTCACCTTCCGTGTATGGGGCTGTCGATCAAGGCAGCTATGCGGGCGCCGGCGGCCCCGCGCAGGGCCTCGGCTATGTGCAGCAACGTGAAGCGGGACTTGCCCACCTTCTGCACGCATTGGGCCACCAGCTTGCACTCCTCCGTCACGTCCACCGGCTGGGAGGACAGTTGCACTCATAATGTAACTTTACGTAACTAATGTTTTTATTTTACGTTTACAAAGTTTTTAAAGAAATTATAATATGTTTAAATTCTTATCTTCCTAATTAGTATTATTAAATTATTTATAAAAGTCCGAATCAAACCGAACGCAAATAAGAATGAACTTATCACAAAATCGCGGCCCTAATTTTCGAAAGAAAGCTTTCTTGTACTACAATGTTTTGCGAGGGTCGCAGGCGATGTACCTCGCTCTAACCATCCAGATGAGTGGTTGAATCTACTGCGGGCTATGTGTCCCTGGTACCTTTGTAGCCGTGTTACGCCAGAATCGCAGGCGGTGCAAGTCGCTCTTACCGCCTGGTTGAGTGGTTGAGTCTAGTGCGGGCTATGTGTCCCTGGTACCTGTGTAGCGGTGTTGCGCCAGAATCGCAGGCGGTGCAAGTCGCTCTTACCGCCTGGTTGAGTGGTTGAGTCTAGTGCGGGCTATGTGTCCCTGGTACCTGTGTAGCGGTGTTGCGCCAGAATCGCAGGCGGTGCAAGTCGCTCTTACCGCCTGGTTGAGTGGTTGAGTCTAGTGCGGGCTATGTGTCCCTGGTACCTTTGTAGCCGTGTTGCGCCAGAATCGCAGGCGGTGCAAGTCGCTCTTACCGCCTGGTTGAGTGGTTGAGTCTAGTGCGGGCTATGTGTCCCTGGTACCTGTGTAGCGGTGTTGCGCCAGAATCGCAGGCGGTGCAAGTCGCTCTTACCGCCTGGTTGAGTGGTTGAGTCTAGTGCGGGCTATGTGTCCCTGGTACCTGTGTAGCGGTGTTGCGCCAGAATCGCAGGCGGTGCAAGTCGCTCTTACCGCCTGGTTGAGTGGTTGAGTCTAGTGCGGGCTATGTGTCCCTGGTACCTTTGTAGCCGTGTTGCGCCAGAATCGCAGGCGGTGCAAGTCGCTCTTACCGCCTGGTTGAGTGGTTGAGTCTAGTGCGGGCTATGTGTCCCTGGTACCTGTGTAGCGGTGTTGCGCCAGAATCGCAGGCGGTGCAAGTCGCTCTTACCGCCTGGTTGAGTGGTTGAGTCTAGTGCGGGCTATGAGTCCCTGGTACCTTGAAGTCGTGCTGCACTCGGCAGTTGTCGCAGGCGGTGGGGCTGTCCTTGCACAGGCGGCGGTCGTAGCGCTCGCCGAGGTAGGCCAGCACGTGCGCGCGGCGACACTCGGCCCTGCTCTCGCACAGCTCCACAACGCGCAGCAGGTTCTCCTCGTGCACGCGCCGCGCCGCCGCCGAAGTGCCGCGCTCCACTGCACACCACCCGTACCTTGGCTGCTAGCCCGTCCCATCCCTACCGCGCTTTACTCTACGCTCAACGCTCCCCTCAAAGCCAACATCCAATGGGGATCGTTCGCGACTGATGTCATAGTACAACTATAGCTACACCACACGGTTTCGCTGGCGTAATTTTTTTTTTAGATTTTATTTGAAGAGCTATAGCATAACGGGTTTCATGATCGAACTTGGGATTGCCCGATTGAGGCAGGATCTCCACGCTACGGTATCAGTTTCCCAATAGGTAGATCGTATGCTTGTTTGTCTTTCTTGTCGGAAAACAATATATGTATATACGAAATAAAACATTTTTTGTATTAATCCATCTCTATCTATCCCTGTGTCAAATTTCATCCAAATCCGTTTAGATATTTTTGCTCGAAGAAGAAACAAACGTCCTCGCAGTATTTCTCATGAATAATACAAGTAGCGCGTAGTGTAAGTGTAAGTGCAGTGTGAGTGCAAGGCCCGCACGCATGAACAGCCGGCGGTAGCGCACGACGTCGGCGTAGCAGTAGTAGAGCAGGCAGTGCGCCGGCGCGCCGTCGCGGCCGGCGCGGCCCGCCTCCTGGTAGTAGCCCTCCAGCGACTTGGGCAGGCTGTGGTGCACCACGAAGCGCACGTCCGCCTTGTCCACGCCCATGCCGAACGCTATCGTCGCGCAGATCTGCGAGGCGATACGACCTAGCGTTATTTCTCTTACGATACGACTCTTCGTTATTATTTTGACGACCGTCTGGTCTAGTGGTTAGAGCTCCTGACTGCGAAACTTGAGGTCGCGGGTTCGAATCCCGCTGAGGGCAGATATTTGTGTGAAGAACACGAATATTTGTACCTTAGTCTTGGATGTTCTATGTATTTAAGTATATATCTATCTATATAAGTACATATATCGTTGTCTAGTTACCATAACACAAGCTTTGCTTAATTTGGGACTAGGTCAATTTGTGTGGAATTGTCCCAGGTATTTATTATTATTTCACGATATAAAAATACCTTGGTACACTTTCATGCAGTCTAGAGAGAACTGGCGCACCCCTTAGGGACCCCCGTTATACACGTAATACCCCGTTAGTGACTCGGCAGTATGTATGAAACCTAACCAACAATGAACGATAAATAAAGAAGATATTCAATCTATAATAATATCACAGAAGCGACCCCGATAACGACAAATATTGGGACTTCAGCAACTCCCATCACGAGACAATTAAAAACATATAAATGAGTGAAGCTCACCACCCTATACTTGTTAGCGAGCCAGTGCCCTTGCAACGCGTCCCGCTGCCCGTCCGCCAGCCCCGCGTGGTAGGCAGCCGCCTGGATGCCCGCTTTCCGCAAGTCAGCCGCCACTGCCTCGCACTCCTTGCGCGATAGGCAGTATACTATGCCGGAGTCGCTGTCACACATACGTAGCTATATTTAACAATATGGCCAAATACGAGTCGTTTCCTGATAAATGGTGAGGGCGTGGATGGTCCGCGTCGGCACAGACAACTGTCCGCGGAGCCTCCGGGAGTGCGCACGCGTCGTGCTGCCGCTGCACCTACTCCTAGAGCAGTGGCGTTACTCAACTCGCTACTCGCTCAGCACACGGACCTGGATATCTTCCATGATCGCTCTTCTAAAATTAGCTGTTGCATTTTAAAATTTTTAAATAGTACATAAGTTTATTGTTTCTTAAATTTTATTTTTTCTTTGAGTATAATTATATAATAAGTAACTGCAAATGTAAATATTTAAAATGTAAGTGTTTTGGCACAGGGCTGTTAACTTATGTTTTTATTGAAATAAATAAATAAATACGTTTGGGCCCGAATTTTCATCCCATTGAATATGTTTTATACCAGGAAAAACTCCCAATCAAATCTAACGCCGACAAAACCGTGGGGCACAGCTTTATACAATATTATAATTAGATCTACTACTGCCGTGGTGGCCGAGTAGTTCGAGAGGTCGCCGTCAATACTGGACTGTACCAATGAGATTTTTAATGCGACTTTTGTGTGATTAAGTAGATTTTCTTCTCAAACGTATGCAAGTAAAAGAGAAGGCAGAGACCTACTTCACTGCATACTTTTGAGAAAACAGTTGCGATGGACACATCTGCCATTTTGGCATCTAAAACCCCGGCGAAAAGTGGGCGTGTGGGTACTACCAACCTCTGTCTACTCCTACGGGACCCTTATGGGGCGGCGAGAAGATATCTAACTGATAATATTATAAACAAAAATAGCTACTCACTTAAAGAACTTGGTGCGAATGACGTCAATAATGTCCTTGTTGACGTTTTTGGGTTTCTTCTCGAGCACTTGGAACGACAGGTTGGGCCGGTTGAACGAGCACAGGAACCTTGCCACACAAGGGTTGGACACAATCATGATTTTTATACACCACTATAATACATCTGTGGCGGAAAGTGGGTATGTGGGTACTACTGATATGCCTCTGCCTACCCCTTCGGGGACCCTTGTGGGAAGGCGTGAGGATATACTATTATATTATACTAAGATGGCAGAAGCATAGTGGCATAGTACTAAGCAATTGTTCGGTTAAGTAGTAAGTTCCTAGCGCAAACACTACGAGGGTCAATAAAAAAACAGGTTAACACCCCCTTGGCACGCTCTTAGCTATGTTTGGTTAAAACCTCAGAAGTTCCTGGCTGGAGATTTCGGTCTCCCTATTGTTCAGCTGGCGCAGCGCCTGCAGCCGCTTGTAGGGGGCCTTACCACATGCAGTGCGTGACGCGAAGCTGCCGCAGGATGTCGGCGCGCGCGGGAAGGCCTGGCGCAGCGCCTGCAGCCGCTTGTAGGGGGCCTTACCACTTGCAGTGCGTGACGCGCAGCTGCCGCAGGATGTCGGCGCGCGCGGGAAGGCCTGGCGCAGCGCCTGCAGCCGCTTGTAGGGGGCCTTACCACTTGCAGTGCGTGACGCGCAGCTGCCGCAGGATGTCGGCGCGCGCGGGAAGGCCTGGCGCAGCGCCTGCAGCCGCTTGTAGGGGGCCTTACCACTTGCAGTGCGTGACGCGCAGCTGCCGCAGGATGTCGGCGCGCGCGGGAAGGCCTGGCGCAGCGCCTGCAGCCGCTTGTAGGGGGCCTTACCACTTGCAGTGCGTGACGCGCAGCTGCCGCAGGATGTCGGCGCGCGCGGGAAGGCCTGGCGCAGCGCCTGCAGCCGCTTGTAGGGGGCCTTACCACTTGCAGTGCGTGACGCGCAGCTGCCGCAGGATGTCGGCGCGCGCGGGAAGGCCTGGCGCAGCGCCTGCAGCCGCTTGTAGGGGGCCTTACCACTTGCAGTGCGTGACGCGCAGCTGCCGCAGGATGTCGGCGCGCACGCGCGGCGCAGCGGTGGCCGTGAGCGCCATGAGCGGCGCGCGCGGGAAGGCCTGGCGCAGCGCCTGCAGCCGCTTGTAGGGGGCCTTACCACTTGCAGTGCGTGACGCGCAGCTGCCGCAGGATGTCGGCGCGCGCGGGAAGGCCTGGCGCAGCGCCTGCAGCCGCTTGTAGGGGGCCTTACCACTTGCAGTGCGTGACGCGCAGCTGCCGCAGGATGTCGGCGCGCGCGGGAAGGCCTGGCGCAGCGCCTGCAGCCGCTTGTAGGGGGCCTTACCACTTGCAGTGCGTGACGCGCAGCTGCCGCAGGATGTCGGCGCGCACGCGCGGCGCGGCGGTGGCCGTGAGCGCCATGAGCGGCGCGCGCGGGAAGGCCTGGCGCAGCGCCTGCAGCCGCTTGTAGTCGGGCCGGAAGTCGTGGCCCCACGCCGACACGCAGTGCGCCTCGTCCACCACGAACCTAGACACATACGCGCGCACTAAGGTGGCAAACAGGCTGCGGTTCGTCTGATGCGGTTAGCGGTTATTGTGGTTTACGACTTGCGCACACTTTGTGAAGAACTACTTTGAAGATACTCTAAATTTGAATTTGGAAAAAGCGTAACAGATCGGTAAGACTAGAGAGAAACCCCATGGGGGACCAGACGAGATCATATATAGAAAATATGTTAATGTCATAAATCATAGCAGAGAGTAAATTTAGATACCTGGCGATTTTATCCCTGGAGTAGAGGGCGTCGAGGGCGTCCCTGAGCCTGTTGGAGTTGGTGATCTTCTCAGGCGTGACGTAGAGCAGCTTGAGCGGCGGCTCGCGCATGGCCAGCTTGAGGAAAACCTCGGCCGCCGCCGCCGCGGACGCGCCGCCCGACAGGTGCGCCGCGGGGATCTGCCCCACGACCAACACGCAACACGTAACACGCAACATGTAGCACGAAACACGCAATAACGACACTCATTCATCATTGAAGATCCTAAGGTTTACATTATACACTTCTAATCATAAAAATCGAAACACTCTGCAAGTTAATGTTTGCAAGGATTATCAGAGAAATGTGTACGTATATATGGCAAATGTCGTTTAATAGTGAATAATACCTTCCTCATATCTATATAACTCAAAGGTGACTGACTGACTGACATAGTGATCTATCAACGCACAGCCCAAACCACTGGACGGATCGGGCTGAGACTTTGCATGCAGGTAGATGTTATGACGTAGGCATTCGCTAAAAAAGGATTATGATTAATTCTACCCCCAAGGGGATAAAATAGGGGAACAAAGTTTATATGAAACTTTGACAATTTTAAATCGATCGGGCTGAGACATTGCATGCAGGATTGTTGCATATATTGGTTGCATAGATGTTATGACGTAGGCATTCGCTAAAAAAGGATTATGATTAATTCTACCCCCAAGGGGATAAAATAGGGGAACAAAGTTTGTATGAAACTTTGACAATTTTAAATCGATCGGGCTGAGACATTGCATGCAGGATTGTTGCATATATTGGTTGCATAGATGTTATGACGTAGGCATTCGCTAAAAAAGGATTTTGATTAATTCTACCCCCAAGGGGATAAAATAGGGGATGAAAGTTTGTATGAAACTTTGTAAATTTTAAACCGATCGGGCTGAGACTTTTCATGCATAAAGCTACTATGGCGTACACACACATCCAAAATAAATAAATACTGCGCAGTCACTATCCCACGCGGACGAAGTCGCGGGCACGTCTAGTTAGGTATATATTTAAAGCTAATTAGGGTGGCGGACCAATTACTGTTATTGACAAATTATAATTTTTTTAATTGTCTCTCGTAGCGCGAACTTTTGCTACTTAACCGGTCAATGACGAGACCAAGGTCTCCAGCCGGGCATTTTAATGTGCTAAGCAAACACAGCTGAGGGCACCCCCTGTGGGGTACGGACCTCTGCTTAGGGCGTTGCTGGATCGAGAGCAAGGGGGCTGGGCTGGACTGGTAGTTTTATGTACATATTTGCGTCTGGGTCGGCACGGGTCGTCGTCGTTTGCGTGGGTCAGGGGGGATATTACGGCTTATCCATGTCGAGCCTCAACGGCGAGGACGGAGCAGTGGTCCTCCTGGAGGACCGTTATCTCGTCATCCCGATACAGACCTTCCCTTATCTCGAGGAAAAGGCGCCCCAAACATGCCGTCATCGAACCGAATATATACCCTACCATTATATATATATATAGGGTAGATCATTAACACTTACATCAAGGGATAGCAGTTTGTTGACCTGATCCAAGATGAGCGATTTCAGTGGCGATATGACAATGGTGACGCCCGGTGTGAGTATGGCGGGTAGCTGGTAGCACAGCGACTTGCCTGCACGATACCATCGACACGGATACAATACTAAGTTACACATCTCATAGCTATGTTTATTCAGCTTCTCGCCTCCCCACAAAAGTTCCTGAACTAGTATGCAGAGGTGTGTACTTTTCGCCGTAGATATATTTAGGTACCTATCAGACCACCATCGCCGCTTATCAACCACAAGACATACGCCTTTAAATGTCTTCTTAAACGTATGAAGGATTCCTCTCGATGTTTTCCTTCGCCGTTAAGCTCATGGTGTGACTAATCACTGTACTTAAAATAGGAGAAACTTATTGGTACAGTCGGGATACCACGACCGTTAAATTTTTTTTATACCACACTGGTAACAAACAAACATGCGGCCCGCCTGATGGTAAGCGGTTACCGCCGCCTATGGACGCTTGCAACACCAGGGGTATCACTCGCGCGTTGGCGACCCTGCAGGAATCTTTTCACACCCTCTGTAGAACTCCATGCGGTTGTCTCCAGGAAAAACCTCAACGGGGAGCTCATTCCACAGCCTGAGCGTATCTAATCATACTAATATTATAAATGTGAAAGTTTGTAAGTTTGGATGTTTGCGGTTCTTTCACGGCAAAACGGCTGAACCGATTTGGCTGAAAGTTGAAATGGTGATAGCTTATACCTAGGAATAGGACATCGACTTTTTTTTAATCCTGAAAAAACATTGTTCTTATATTATAATGTATGATGCTCTTTCACGGCATAGCGGCTGAACCGATTCTAGCAGAAATATTTCCAAAGCTACTTTTTCGAACTCCACGCGGGCGAAGCCGCGGGCATAAGCTAGTTATAATAATAAAAATGCCAAGAGGTGTATAAGTGTGTGCGAGTGTGTGTGTCAGTAGATGGCGCTACCTCCGCCGGTGGGCATGAGCACGAAGCAGTCGTGGCCCAGCAGTGCTGCGTTGATGACCTGCAGCTGGTTGGGCCGGAATGAGCGGAGGCCGAACCGCTCCTCCAACATCTCCATCATCAGCGCCGAGTGCGGGTAGTCCATGCCGTCGAATTCACCTACAAACGTTGACTCACCATCATAAACATTATATAGGTACCAGTAGTCGACCAGTGGTCAAAATTCCACCTTAATTGTAACTTTAACTTTCTTGCTAACTTTTTAACGGGATTCAAACTCCTAATCATTGTGTTGCAGCCAACTACTCGAACGACTCGTATACCATGGCTTTAATATTTATTAATTTTACTTTATTTAGGAACACAGTCTCACATAAAAAAAAGAAAAACAAATTTAAATAAAGTTAATACATAGACAAGATCCACAGATAACATAATTCCTGTGGAGCATGTGGTCGAAAGAGCAGTAAACAGAAGAAGAAGATCAGTTAGTGTTCAACAATATTTCTAAATAATGCAAGATGTACATTTTATGATGCTGACAATGATTTAAGGAATTTGAATACGGAGTAATACTAGAAGACATTGCACTAACCAGTGACTCCATCATTCTTGGTGCCGGCCTCGAAGTGCCCGGTACCCTCATACTTATTCCCGCCATCCTTGGCCATCGACTGCTCCATCAAATCTACCACAACTGGTTCATGTGTGTGTTCTATGTTTTCTTCAAAATCTTCCATCCTATACTCCGGCCACCCATCCTCATCTACAGGTATATCTTTCATATTCACCATATCTACGTCACTTGTACCAGGCAGTGAATCACTGATATTCACGATATCCTGTGACAATGCATCAACATCGTCTATAGAGTCTATGGGCACACTGTAGTCTTCCATTTCACTTGAATCTTCCAAATTAACTGGCGAATCTCGTCTATCATAAAGCATTGAGTTTTTATTAAAAGGTGGTTGGAATTTTACAGAGCTATTGGCTACAGGAGTAACATTCTTTGGTTCCTCCGCAACTATAGGTTTCAACATTTCACTGGCGTTTTTTATCCTTTCAATAGTGCTCGACGGTACGTCCCTTACTGGTGTGGTATCTACGTTTGACCGGGACGGCCTTTTGAAGACAAACTTACTTCTACTTTTATTATCAGACACATCTAATTCCGATTGTGGACTGTCTACTTTCGGCGAATCACTATTGGGTGAAAAAACGACAAAAGACAAAGATTTTTTTGGTAACAAATCTGAGTATATTGTTTTACTAGGTTTTTCTCTATCAAAGTATATGTTTGGTGTAGATGTATCAGGGGATTTCTTTGTGACACTGGCTTTAGATATTTTGTTGTAGGCTTGACTAGATGCCTGATCAAAGTCATCGAGATCATCTTTCGTTTCGTCTATAGACGTATTACTAGAATCCTTGACTCCATTACTATCTGTGTGCGATGTATCGGATACTTGTGAATTACTGGAATCGTTTTTCTGCCTTATAGCTAGTTTTAATTTAGCCTTCAAGTATTTCATTTTGGCGTAAGTTTTCTTATCGTAGCCCGGCAATGATTCTTTCATCCTATTGGGTATTTTGTCAAAAGCACCACTTATCTTCTCTAATATTTCTATATACAGATTTTTACATTGTTCTATGTCATTGGAGTCCAAATTAGATTTGTCCTGAAAAATTAAAATTAAGTATGGACACCATAAATACGAAAATAAATATACATCCAACTAATATTAGAAATGATAACGTTGAACAGAATAAACAATGGACATTTTTTTATTACAGGAAAAATATTACCAGCGAAATCAAATTTTACGCAGATGAAACCTAAACGAATGTGGGTGTGTGGGTATTACCT
The DNA here is from genome assembly GCA_945859725.1 of Drepana falcataria. NCBI lineage: Eukaryota > Metazoa > Arthropoda > Insecta > Lepidoptera > Drepanidae > Drepana > Drepana falcataria. The sequence continues at coordinate 1,196,194 of OX243937.1, forward strand.
ACACACCTCTGCCTATCCCTTCGGGGGCCCTTGTGGGAAGGCGTGAGGATATTATAATTATTATTATTATTATGAAACCTAAACACAGTTGCATAGAAATTCCTGCTTCAAACTCCACTGCGACATCTTATACCTAACAAAAGTGGCTGTTCCCGGAGCTCAAGCTACGAGAGTCAATACAAAAAAAACCACTGCGACATCACAAATAGTCATGCAACAGTAACTCATCACTTATCACCTTTATACATTACCTTCTCATATCTCTTCAAGGCCAGATCACTGGCGACACCAGACAAAAACCCCGCTAAGCTACGATCCAGCTGAATATTACTTGTGCTATCTTCAACTCTAACCTGTCTTGTTTTAGGTGGACTTTTCAACGTCTTTACATTCTTTTCAGCATTCTCCAATTTATATTTGTCTGGGGAAGGTGTAGCACTCAATCTAATTGAAAGGTTAGATGTATTTGCAGACTTTGTTTTGTGTGTCTCTTCGAATGCTGATGGAAATTGTTCGAGATCATCCTAATAATAAAATGCAATTTTTAATCATTGGCAAACAAGTTGCCATCAGGGATTGATGATGTTATAATAATAATAAATAAATAAATAATAAATAAATCTTATTTGTAAGATTTTATCAGCTTATGACTGTGGTTGATCTTAAAAAGCAAGATATATTTTCAAACTTACCACATCCATATTGTAACTTAGAGCATTATTGCCATCACTAATATTGAGTTGTCCAGCTTCTGTGTCATAGGATATTTTTGGATAGTTTTTGGCAGCACATTGTTTATGTTGGGGTGTTTCCTAAAATATAACACAATTAGATGTATCGTACTAATATTATTAATGTGAAATTTTGTGAGGATGTTTGTTACTCAATCACACTGTAATTGCTGAACAGAATTTTAGGAAATTTGGCACAGAAATAGAATATTAGCTGGATGATATGAGAAATTGCAGGACACAGCTAGTACAATAACACAAATTAAAACATAAAAGAACAATTTCGTTTTGCAATAAAGGTTTTTAAGCTAAAAGTTGCCAAGTATTTTGAAAAAAAAATATTCCATATATGTTTCCCTAGTATTTGATTTACATGATAAAGTGAGCATTGTCTATATATACATTGCAGATAAGTTTAGCTTACATTTTCCTGTGGAGGTATATTCTTCTTCATATGGGGAGTCCCTGAAAAATAATGAAATGTAGATGATTTTGCCTATCAGGTTGGTGCACCCAATATTTAAATCAATAGTTGTCCAGTTCCTAAATTATATATATATATCTTCATGCCTTCCCATAACGGGCCCCAAAGTGGTAGGCAGAGGTGTATAGGTAGCACCCATACACCCATTTTCCGCCAGAAATATATTTTAGATGCTCATAAAATATTTTTTCAAATAATATATTTTTTATTTATACCACAAGGGCAGCAAACAATTTATATACATTTCCCCAAAAGGAAGTATTGCTACCCTCTGCTTGCCCTTCCACTGTGGGAAGGTGTGAAGATGCATTAAGGTGGGAAGTAAGCATATTACATAAATGAAAACAATGTAAAACGAGTCTGACAAATGTATTGAAGGAAAACAGCTATATTCTCTGTGCCTACCCAGTGTGGAACTCATCATGGTGATAGGTATATATATATATATGTATGTACAGAAAGAATGAGTAACATTGAGTCTCTTGAATTACGTCTCAGACATATTGAGCAGAAATCCTTAGTGATGTTCCTACACAACATTATTGGCACTAGAGTAGGATTCATGTAACTTAGTCCCATACTTACATGGTGTAATGTTACTCAGTCCTTTGTACTTACATGATGCACTGTTTGAACCAGAGGATTTCACTTTGAACACAAATTTGTTTTTCTTTTCAGAGGCCTGCTCCTTAGTTGTTTCACTGAAAAATTATATAAATAATAATGTATAACATTATATAAGGAAGAGAAAATAGATGGGAAACGAGGAAGGACTAGGAATAAGTTACACAAAGCAAGTGAAAGACAAAATAGTCATTGGTTCATACAGACCAAGGACAGCTCTGGACTGAGATTCATCAGTTACACAAACAAGTAACAAGTAAGTTATAGCCTTAAAGTAATTAAAGTAAGTTTTACTATTAAATTTATGGGACATGTAACTATAATGTGAGCTTATTTAGTAATAATATTCGTAAGAGACAGTGGCAAAAATTAAGCCCAATCATGGGCGACTTTAATTTGAAAACACAGTTGACTATACTATTTTATAAATGAAACGTTCAGGGAAAAGTTATAAATTTCAATATACCTGCTAATCTCTTCTAAAACATTACGACTACTTTTCTTAACGAAATTCATTTTATTCCATTTACTTGTAGGCTTTTCAGGGGCCATTTATTTAACGTATAAGTTGTGTCATGTGTATCTCGAGCGATTATGTAGTCAGAATCAAATATTACAGGAGTAATTCCAATCCTTGTTGTACTTCTTCTGTTGATTTTATTTTGACAAAATTTTAAAATATATTTAATTTATATTTGTCAAAATAAATTCACGACATGGATACAAGTCTTTCTCATCATGGTATCGATCAATCAAAGCAACAACCACTGCTTAATTTCCACCAACAATAATATAAAAACTGTAATAACTAATAACCATACAACTACTTGGGTTTTTTTTTTCTAAGTATTACTAATTTATAATTTCTGGTGAATATTACATAAGTTATTTTAAATAGTTGTCTGCGGCTACGACATAAAGTACTATAAGAGTATAGATATACTACAGTAGAAATGTACTTGAATATGTTAAAATTCAAATATTATTGTATCCAAGCCAGGAATCATATTGCTGTTAAATTTAATTGTCAAAATTATTGAAATGATATCTGTCATTCGTTCATTTGTTGTGAATGTGGTAGTTTTAAATTAAAATGTCTATCAGAAAAGTTCTTTATCTAGCTAAAGCGGTATGTTGTAGAAATATTAAGTTACAAACCACCAATATATCGAGACAGAATGTTTGGTTTGTCACAGCGAATTCTGCTAGATTTTACTCGGCAGAAAATATAGGTTAGTTTTTTAAAATAAAATATTTTTTCTGAGTATTTAACCGTTTTACATTTAATCTGTCTGCCGGTATGCATTAAATTTAATGTAAGCTAAAAGGCATGATAAATACATTTATGCCATTTACTTCTGAGCCTTCAATCACACCATACCTACATTCATTAACAAATATTGTGTTATGTACCATATATTATTTCTATTGATCACACTATTCTGGTAAGAATATTGGGTTTCTGGATGTAAACTATAGCCAGGGTATGATATTAAATTTGTAGTCATGCAACAACTTTAAAAGCCCAAAGCTGCCCATTCATGAATAATAAATTATCTAATATGAATCTTGTATTATAATTTGATAACTGAACTTAGTGTGTAAGAAAACTTATTACTCTTAATTGAGAATATTTATGCTGTAGCCCCTAAATTAATAGGCCCAGCATCAGCACATGCTGGGTAACTTTGTAGGTAGCAAATGAGTGAGTACACTCATGCCTTTCTTAAGTCTTATGTGATAAATCCTCAACTATACTTATTTAGGTGACAAGAACAAGGACAGCAAAGTAGAGAAGGTAGATATCCTCGGGAGGTTTTTCCCACAGAGCCCAACAAACACACAGGATGCACAGGAGATCAAAAAGGAGCAGGAGCGCTTTGAAAAGGAGAACAAGGAGAAGTCTCAAGAGAATGAGAAAAGTTGGAAGAGAATGAAGTTAGGGTAAGAAACCTGGAATTAATAATAAATCATCAATTATATTCTTTGAGCATTCGTATTAGTTGCCTGAAAGACAAAGATTGCAAGTTCAAATCCCGTCTGTAAAAATGAGTTTTTCAGAACTTAGTACAGTGATTAGTCACATGAGAAATATGGTGAAGGAAAATAATGAAAGTGAATCTGTATGTTTGAGGAGAAATTCAAAGGAATATGTAGTTATGCTTGAGTTATGGTGATAGACTAGGCATCTGTCATATTGAAAATATATTGCTGGTGGAAGGTTAAGTTGTGGGTACTACTCACACATCTCAGTCTGTCTCTTTGTGGACCCTTGTCGGAAAGCATGATAATTTATTATTATTATATTATAAGCATTTTAAGGAATTAGGCCAGGTTCCCACTACGCCGGACAGGCAGATCTGCCGCGCCGGTAAATCTGCCGGAAGGGCTAGTGGCTGTACAATTTATATGAAGCTATTCACATTATCCCGGGTCCGGCATTTTTGCCGAGCCCAGCATTTTTACCGAGCGTTTTGTCACTACGAATTGCCGGTAGAACGACCGGGCCCGGAGTAATGTGAACGAGTTTTGTGCCGGTATCTGTCCCCCGCTCGTGCTCCCCTCGCCCCGCCCGTGTTCCACTCACGTCATTCGGCTCGCATTTTCTGGTAAAAGTAGACGTTTAGCATGGATATTCAAGCAGAAACTTTAATTACGCTTGTCCAAGAGAGACCTGTTCTGTGGGATAAGACCGAAGACGTCTATAAAGACAAAAACTTAAAGTTAGCAGCATGGCGTGAAGTATGTTTAATACTGAAACCAAACTTCGATTTTCGACTGTCTGAATTTCTTCCGGGATCCGATGTAATGTGAACACTCTGTCCGGTGTCCGGTTTCCGGCAGATCTGCCGGTCCGGCGTAGTGGGAACGCTGCCTTACTTTTAGCCACTTCCTTTAAATTGGAATAATTTCCCTCCTGTTGGCTAACATTTTTCAATTTAAATAAATAAGGGAGGAAGGAAGAAAAAGATGACATACACACTGAATTTAATAATAAAAACTAAAACCTAAATTTACTTTTAATAAGAAAGTTTTGTGTGGCCTCAATACTAACAGTGCAAAACTCAGTTTCGCAGTGTTTGGCGGTGGTCTCACAGTGATGGGCGGGTGTCTGATTGTGGAGATGGGTGCACCGCGGCGCGGTGACGACGGACAAATACTAGAAGACGAGTTCTCACACCTGCCAACTGTACTGCAGTACCTCAAACGTACCTGGAAAGAGCTAACATTTTACGAAAAGGTGAGTTTTAAGAGAGGGCATAACGGGTTTCCTGTTCGAATTTTGGAGCTGCCCAAATTAGGCAGGACCTCCCACCTTATAGAAGGCCGTAGCCAAATTTTTTTGTGTTTTGTTCCTACGCGGTGAATAAGGTTACTAGCTAATAATGAGCTCCTTGGGGAGCGGAGGATTGTTATATTGTGTTGGCAGCAGAAGGATTAGTCCTATTATGCTGTCAACACAGTATAACTCTCCGAACACAGAGTGGCAACGTATGCTACGGCCGTATGCTTGTTTACCACTCTTGTTGTATAAACAACTTCCACATGTCTGTCATTGTCTGTCACTGTGATATCAAAATTATAATAATTACGACATTACAAGTAAAATAAACACATTTTGCAGATGATAAAAGAACCTTCCCGTGAAAAGTTTCTGCCAGACCCACTGCCTGCGCCCTACCAGCCAACATATACACTTGTGCTAGAATTTACTGATGTTTTAGTGCACCCGGACTGGTCCTACCAGACTGGATGGAGGTATACATATAATAATAATAATATATATCTTCACACCTCCAGTAAAAACGGCGATGGATTCGCCACCTTTCATGTTGAAACATAAAGTATATCTCCAGGGAAAAGTGGGTGTGTGGGTTTCAAGGACCCTTGTGAGAATGCGTAAAGATATACATACTGATAGAACTCAGTAATTATAAATGTAATAGCTTGGCCCATGTGGCGTCTTATTCGCCACAATCATTAAGAACTTCAATGACGCCATAAGTAGGCGTCTTTGGTCATACATAAAAATAAAGACAATGTAGAGTAAGGGGTGCATAACTGATATTGAGTTTAACATGTGTAGCCAAAGACAACTTTCGCGTTTTTTTTACCCAATTTGAAGGAGAGAAATCTAAATCACGCGGCGCATGCTATCACTATAAACAATTACATATCAGCAATTCTTGTTATTTGTAAGAGTATGATTATTGTCTGTGTAACTGATGAGCTTCCAGCATTTGTCTTCGTCCAAAGCCGCGCTTCGATCTACTTTAATACTCCCAGGGCTACTTGAATTCTCAGTCTGCTCAATATTGGCATTATCAATGAAAAGTTATTTGGCTTTCTAGGTTCAAAAAGCGTCCTGGCGTGGACCAGTTCCTGCAGACGGTAGCTAATTCCAACTATGAAGTGGTGATCTTCACAACTGAAAATGCATTCATGATCTGGCCGGTCATAGATAAGCTGGACCCTGAGAACAAATTCATAAACTATCGCCTTTTCCGTGACTCCACACACTTTGTAGATGGTGTGCATGTCAAGAACCTGGACGGGCTCAATCGGGATCTGTCAAAGGTATTTTAATATTTTTTTCTTATAACTGATAAAACTATACATAAACCTTACTCAAATCAAACAAAGCTCCAAATCTATTTATAATTTAATAATTTTTTAACAACTAAAAGTGGTGATGTTATGCAGTAGTACAATTTAATATTAACCTAATTAAATATTGGTTAATGGTGTCATTGTTTAGACCATAGTTACAGGTATATATTAGCGCTAGTATGAGTCAGTACTTATATATTTGTGGAAATACATAGTTAAATATATATTTATATATACGAGATGCGATCTCTTCGAAAAATGTGCGGAGGAACGATATTAGATCGAATCCGCAATGAAGAGATCAACTCGCGTGAATGAGGGCGTGATTGTAAAGATGAAGAAAGGCATGTTACGTTGGTTTGGACACAGAAAGGATGAGTGAAGAAAGATTGACGAAACGTATTCCGCGAACGCTCAGGCTGTGGAATGAGCTCCCCGTTGAGGTTTTCCCTGGAGAGTACAGCATGGAGTTCTTCAAGAAGGGTGTGAAAAGATTCCTGCAACTGGTCGGCAACGCGCGAGTAATACCCCTGGTGTTGCAAGCGTCCATAGGCGGCGGTAACACAAAAAAAACATATACAAAGCAAAAGTGTGTGCAAGAAGAGGCAGAGGAAGGCCACGTTCCAACTACCTGGATCAAATCGAACGGACGCTCAAGGACGGGAACGTTAAAAGTACTCGAAACCGACGAGCATGTATGAAGAGACTGATGAATGTTGACGAAGCGAAAGAGGTATGTAAGTCTAGAGAGAACTGGCACTCTATACTCTCTGCCTACCCCGTTAGGGACTTGGCGTGATGATATGTTTATATATATATATATACCTATACTAATATACTTAATATTCACAGGTAATAGTGGTAGACTGGAACAAAATGGCGACCAAGTTCCACCCTCAGAATGCGCTCGTGCTCAAGAAGTGGAAGGGTGCGGACGATGACACTGCGTTGCTGGATCTAGCCAACTTGTTGCAGAGTAAGCTGTCTTGACATCTATATACTACCTACTGATAGTATAATTGTGAATGATTGTTTGTTCCTCTCACGTAATAATTACTGAACGGAATTTGATAAAAATTGCTAATGCGATTTAGAGATTAATAGGTGGATTTATACACGTTTTATTCAGAAAAAAACAATTAAAATACTTATGAAGCGAGGCACAGCCATCTAGTACATAAATACACGTCATACAATATTTTAGGAATGTCATTCCAAGTCCGAGGTAAGCTATCTGCTAAGAAATTATCCTATCTACAGCAATAGGGCATAAAAATATTTGTTATCCTATCTGCCTTGAGATAATCATTGTAGGTGCCAGAAATTATTAAGGTAAACAAAACGAAAAGTACAGCCAAAGTTGTACAATGCTTCTCTTTAGGAAATGGAGCTACACGCCACAAAGTTATGTTCGTGCTGTACGAGTTGCATGATGCAGATTAGGAAGACTGCCTTACTGACCGCTGAAACCTTTGTTGTACAGCGATAGCGATGTCGGAGGTATCGGACGTGCGCGAGGTGCTGACGTACTACAGCCAGTTCGAGGACCCCATCGCGGCCTTCCGCGACAACCAGCGCCGCCTGCTCGAGCAGATGGAGGAGCGCGAGAGGGACGCGCGCGCCGCGCCCGCCACGCTCACGCACTCCTGGCTGCGCTCCTTCACTCGCCGTTAGGGTTTGTGACACTCCCCAACACACCCCCACCCCTCCCACCCCTCCCTGCACCACGCGACCGACGTGATACTGACTCAATAACGTTGGATCAATACGAATCTAGTCCTACTTGTAGTAGGATAGAAAGCACTACGAACTCTGTTGGTGCGAGCCAACTTAGACATCCAATTTAAATGTCACATATTCTATACTCATTATTACAGATACAATATAAGTATCATAGATATCCTTCAATTGTTTAGCTTTTTCACAACTTTTCACATAACACAGCTACAGCTGAAATATTAATGTTTTCTAAAAAGTGTGTTATGTTTATTTTTTTATATATCTAAACACAGTAAGAAGGCATTATGTGCTTGTATGTAATATATAATGCGTCGAAAACATATCCGAGCGAAAGCAATTATTTTGAGTGACACGTGGTTCGGCATTCCGATTGGTGTACCTGAGCGCCAATCGCAACGAATACATTTTATAAAGTTCAAAACTAGCTGGCTTATCAGTCTGGCTGGTCTAGTGATCAGTGGTCCTGATGCGACGCTTGAGGTCTCGGGTTAGATTCCCGCGGATATTTATGCGATGAACACGAGTATTTGTACCTTAGTATTGGATGTATTTATGTTTATACCTATCTAAATACGTATACGTATGTATATCGTCGTCTCGTTCCAATTGTAGAAACTGCTGAGTTTGGGACTAGGTCAATTTGTCTAGATGTCCCAAGGTATTTATTTATTTATTTATTTTATTTACTGTTCAGTTGCACCAAGGGATATGAAGTCATTATGAATACACAAGTTTTACATTGATTTAAATGTAATGTTGTTCCTACCAGCACAATCCGACGACTCCAATAAAATTTCCGTGTTGGGAGGTGTCAACTGTATGACATGAAGTGCTAATGCTATTATTATACAAGAGTGAAAGGGACAGACGTACATGACCCTTATGCATCGCTCTTTCACACACACTTTTGAAAATATTTTTAATGACAGCGGTTGTGTGTTATGTACCACCCCTGGTAATTTTTTATTATTTTTGCAGTTTTCGAAGACACCTCGGAAGACTGAATATTGTTAATTTTGCTCATTCTACAACAAGTATCGAGTGTCATTGTAATTTAAAAGGTAATTTTGAATAGTGGTGCGTTTGGTCAGTACAATATGCTGTCGATTTGCTTAGGACTTAATAGTGTTTTATGATACATCACTTGCGAGATAATTCTGTCGTTCAGGTTAAATATTATGAGTGGACAAACCGCCGATAAAATTATCTCGTTTGTTAGCACTACCGGATTTCGACGCGATAGAGGAATGTCTCATTCAATGGAACACTTCATTACATCACAAAGAAAGCACCAGACATATTCCTATGAAATAAGCTCTTATTGTACTGATCAAGCGCCGCTTGTTATACTATAATATGCAATTGGTTGATAGTTCCCAACATTGAATATTTATATGAGTTAAAATTGTATATGTAGGCGTGACTTTAAACTTTTAATTCGTATTTTAAGTTAACTTTTGTGGGTGCAGGCTATTTGTTTGTGTTACTGTGCTCATATTTCTGTCTATCCGGTAAGTACTTACAAAGAGTTTAAAGTGACGCCACATTAGCATTTATAATAATGTGTTATTGTATAAATGATATGTATGCGTTGTCAGGACGAATGTGTGGAGTGGTTGTAAAAATTTAGTCATCTAAATAGGAAATATAGTTGTTTAAATAAATATTGTTTTATTTATTCCCACAAGGGTAATGTTAGGCAGAGGTCTAAAAACCATTTCGCCGGATGTATTTTAGGTGCCATCGTGACAGATGGCGAGTACATCGCCGTTTCTCAAGGATGACTATACATTGAATTTCTTCTCAAACGTATGCAGGATTCCTCTCGATGTTTCCTTCACTTCAAAGCCGTGGTGTGAATAATCACTGTACCTATGTTCGGAAAACTTATTGGTACAGTCAGGATAACAATCTCTGCGTGGCTGGCGACTCAAACTCGGCCTTCCGGCCACCACGGCTTTTATTCATTCTTCTTCTTCAGAATAAAACAAGTTCAGCTCCTCAGACTTCTCGATCTTAGTATCATTGTGTTCCTTCACCCAAATGTCTAAAAGACCAGCTTCCAACTCGTCATTTTTAAAAGCGTCATAAATTTCGGATTCACTAAAGTTACTATAATTTGCACTTCTACCTTCACAAAGCTTATAGTCCTTTGGTATTTTTTTCAACTTGTTCCAGATTTTACTAAAATTTGCAATGGAGGAGACTTCAAAAGTTTTCTTTTTCTTTTTATAATCTTTACTCCAATCATGTAATTGTTGCACACTATCGTCTGACATGAACGTAATGTGTTCAGGATATAACACATGAGATGATATATCACCCAAGGAGTTCTGCATCAGTATAGTGTAGTTGTCTCCTTGCTCTATCATGGATAAGCCCGTGACCGCCGTGCAAAGCCTGCTGTCTATTGGATCATAGATGTCACAGCATAACATCTTCTCCTGAGCTTCACTTAGTGTGCTCAACAAACTAGGAGGCCTGTACGGCATACACACTCCTCGCACATCTGTATCTCTTATCAACCTATCGTTATAGTTACTCAATACGCACATATCTTCGCACCATTGACTGCTTAAGCATAGTAACTCTTTTCCATATTCAAATTCACATATTTTTAAATATGTCGGTAGACATTGCATGCCATGAGTCCACCTTTGAACTGCCTTGATTTTATTATTATTGACATTCATTCTCCTCATGTCCATAAGGAATAGATGGTGGTCAGTACCGAAGTAGAGGTATGGTGAGCCTTCACAATATTTGGCTACACTTATGTCATTACACGATATGTCATCTGTCAGATCTCTGACTTTCTTCCACCTTTCTATACGGTTATTTGTCCTCTTATCATACAGTGTTATAGCATTACTTGCAACGTGAGTGTAATATCCTCTCTCGGATCCAAGTACTGTACTCCAATTGTCAACGAGATGGCCTTTACCTTTTAAATTTATAGTCCGTCCTGACAACCGGTCTAGATTTACTATAGTCAAAATGTTATCTAGTGTTACAACATATAATATATTTTTGTGGAAATCATCAAATGATATGCCAGTAAAAGGCATTTTGGATTCAATTTCCTTTAAATTCTCTATGTCTATTCTCTCATCAGTGAGTATTTTTAGTATGTATACTTTGTTCATGGTACGTAGAGCTACAATATTTTGTGACGAATATATTGTTTCGAAAATATTACTTCCTTCCCGGCACTCAAAAGTGATGGCCTCATCAAAATTTACATTCAAGTGTGACTTTGAAAATGGCAGTATGTCTGAAACAATGCAACAAAAAAATCTGAATTTCCTAATAATAGTTATAATTATCATTTCTTCTTAAAAGTAATATTCGGAACTGGAAGCAAATTGTTGTGCTTTCCTGCATATATTGTGGCTTAAATAGATTAAATTTTTTTTTTGTTTAAATCCTATTCTATATTCTGAAAATGATTAATTATACAAAATTTATTAATAGATTGTGATAATTAAGAAACTACTTACATAAGCAGCCAAATTCACTGTGGAGTAAGTAATCATATCCACCAATTGCAACAATGTGCAGGTTCCCTTGTCCAGCATAATACCAGTTGTAGCTGGCCTCAAAGTAAGGGTCAGGGTTTTGTTCAAAGTGAGCTGCCAGGTCCACATACACCTTGGGGCAGTGCAGCAGATCGTCTTTCAACCATTCATATTTCCGCTTTCTGCTTGTTTGACCTGAAGGTATGTATACTATGGATGACTATTCAGCATTTGTTTTATCTTTAAGATTCTTCAAAATATGCTTTAAAAAATATCTTAATACTCACGCCTTCCCACAAGGGGTAGGCAGAGGTGTACTTGTGCCCACACACTGACACAAAAAAAAAACATTTAAAATGTCTTACCCCATAACCTTGAAATTTAACACCCATTTCTACACATACATACCTCTATTCCCAATTTTTTATCAAATGTAGCTCTCATAGGTTGGGTCAAATTGGCAAATTTTCTCTAGTGTTCTCTGTCACTTAGCACAAAAAGAAATAACATTCATAATTACACATCATTCAGATATTCACTTACCAATCTTCCGTTTGTAATCTGTGATCTTCTCCTGCCAGTCCATCTTAGTTTTCATTTGTGCCGTGAGAGGATCTGTCCTTTCCACATTTCGAATTTTAGTTATTATATTGGGCAACAAGCTCTTGTATGAAAGCCGTTCGAAATAGCCCGAATTGAGGCCGCCGTCCCATTCATTACTGAATGCGTATAGCGGATGCCCGGGAAGGACAAAATGTAGGTTTTTATAATAATGCCCGTGCGTGGTGCGCCTCTGTCTCATAGTCTGGCAGTAATAGGCGAACACTTTGTTCTTTTTGTTCTTAGACTGTATGTATTCTATAATATTCTGCACAGGCGCTGTGTTGTCGAGGTTTTCGGCCAAATAAGTTATTTCATTTCGTTTCTAAAAAATATATTGAATATTAGAATTAAATTTTCATAACAGTTTCAAAGAATTGAAACCTGTATTTAGTCAATATTTACCTTCACGTTCCCTTTTGAGTCAACCGCCATAATTGGTCACTTGATTTATCCTTTTACACGAAATTATTAAGTTACTCCGAATTGAGATTTTAATCATCAACAAACTTATAATTAATAATATTTATTTAAACACGAAGTGCGGTAACCTTTTTAAGTAAGCACACGCCGCCGGCCGCGCCATCCATGCCTGCCAGTTGCCACCAGCTGATCCCACAATTCCCACAGAGTTCAGAATACCACCACAGGATAAATATAAGTATATCTATACTGTGGTACCACAATCCACCCACAGACAGAACTGGACAGAACACTATCAGTCAGACTCTCAGATAAGGATATTAAAATGAACATTCTCATCGAATAAATTGAATGCTAAGAATATTATTAGGATATTTTTACATATACATACCACCGCCAGTAGTGTGTGGGTATTACCTATACACCTCTGCCTACCCCTTCGGGGACCCTTGTGGGTAGGCGTGAGGATATATTATATTATTTATTATTACTTATACATATATCATCAAGCGGATGTATATATCACCATCATCAATAATTAAGCTCGAGGGCCCCGAAGTTCACATTCAATATTGCATCCACTTCGTATGGGCCAATTATAAGGCGTTAACGTCATAGGGAATAACTAATAAACTTATATAAATCCCCTATATAAAACTAATTTAAAGCCTTCATTAATTGCAACGTATTTTCATATAAATCTATAAACTTATATGATAAAAACCTTTTTACTGCTATACTATGAATTGTAACCAAAGTAAAACGTTATTGAAGCTCATGTCTTCTATTGCTTCTACTGACAATAAAACATAAAATAGGGTCCAAAACTTGCACTTTAATATATAGCAATACCAAAAATAAAACAATACAATTTTAAATGAGACACCACACAAAACAAAATGATTAAACCAGTCAATATGAACATCGTTGTGCTAATTGATAAATCACTGAAACTAATTTTACCACAAGCACACGGACATCATCATTTTAATGTAACAGTATCTCAGGAAAAGATAAAGCTGCAAATACCGTAAACACCAAAATCGAATAAAGCGTCACCAAAACGTCCCTTTTCATTTTGATCACGGGATCAAAATCTGAACCCCTCACTATCAAGTTTCTCTTGCTCAATTTATTGTTCCACGGAACAATTTTTCCGTTCTTATCACTTTCTATGCTTAAAACTGGAGATGTATTGGTACGTACTTGTTTCACATAAGCTCCTAGCATAACCTCTGGAACGGCTAATACACACGGTGAATCCACAATAGTTGCTTCCTGCGGCAATTCCTTTATCTTTGTACATATCTCCAATGGGTTATTGACAGAGAATGCTTCGCCAATATCAGTGAAAGAATACATAGTGGATTGACTGGAAGGCTCACTTAATACGCCGAGCAAGGAGTTGGTTACATTCGTACTATGGCTTACTGTTACAGGGAAAAATTGAGATGGGGCCTCAGTGAATCGGTTCATAAACTCTCTGTCCACGCAATCAACACTTACTTCTTTGTCGGCGCAAATTGGCTTAAATTGTGACGGTTCCTTCACGCTCATTACATCATTTCCATTGTTCACTCTATTGCATTTCTTATTAATCGAGTCTCGATCACCGTCATTAGACAGATAAAAGGAATATATACTGGGATTTGATTCCAACTGTCTAAGTTTATCTAAAGAAGTCATCGATACCAAATCAGGACTCTTGTCTCTTTCTACTTTCTGCTCTAAAACTGCGGCATCTTTTAAAATACATTCAAGTTCTCTGCATTGTTGATCATCGGTTTGACTTATATGTGTCTGGCATGTAGTTATCTTTTGTATTTCGTTCAAAAGGCCAACTAATACATCAAGGGAAGAAGTATACGTAACATTTTCGGCAATATCTTGTTTAATACCATTGTCGGCATAAATTTCACTTGTTTTAATGTGTTGTTTATCATCGGATGTTTCATTGGCCATAATTACTTGTTCATTTGTGTCAGTTTTGGTAAAATTCATTGGTCTAGAAACGATACTACTTACTGTATTATTATCGTCGGATCTTACAGTGGAATCAGGGCTGTTGTCATTCCCATCAACAGTTTCTTCTAGGTCAGCCTGTATACCGTGGTCAGATCGCACGTCAGCGTGTTCCCCTTTGAAGCATTGGCTAACTTTGTCTATTTTATTGCTCTGCAAACACACTTCATTTTGCTCATTTAATGCCGAAACTGATTTGAATTCTGAGTTGCGTTGAGCAGGTTCATATTGCGGAAACGCGTATCCAACAGTAGTAATCTGCATAGGTATGCTGGTTGTCGTTGGTATGTTGGGAAAATTCCAACTCAAATGGGAGTTTGATAACGTACGGCAAATATTAAAATCTGCAAATCTTTCGGACGTGTCTTTATTAATTTTAGCTTGCGAGATTGAAGACTTGAGTAGCATAGATCCCGCGTCTCCTGATTGAAGGAAGAAGACTTGTTGCATTGATTGTTTAGGAGTTAGGGTTAAATTCTTAATCCTCAAGCGACTTTGAAAGGTGCCTACAGATATTTTACGATACAGCGCATTTTCGAGCTTCTCCATTTCAGTAATGGAGCTCAGTGGAAATACCTCATTGCTCACCAAGAGCCCTTTTTCAGTAACCTTATTTATAACATCTTCTTGTTTCAAACTTTCTTGTACGTCATTGGCAACAGCTGTTATAACATGTTTGTCTTGGAATATATCGACATGAGCAGCAGAACTGGAGATTGAATTTTCTGGGCATGGAATGTCTTCAGCGACGTCTAAATGAACAGAATCTTGACTATGGTTGGAATTTATTTCTTGACATTCTGTTAGGACCGTGAGACTGGGTTCCTTGGTGTTTATGATGGTGTTAATGATGAAATGTAGCTTGCTGCCTAATTCGGTGGATTCTTCGACTATTGGGGACGAGGACGTGGATACTGCAAATAAATATTATTAGATGGTCATCATGAACTGAGATACTACAATAATTTAATAACTGTACATATACAACAGTAATAATTTAATAAGTAATCAGATAGTAAAGGCAAAGAAGTAAGACTATACCCACTCAGGTCAAGGTCGTTGGGGAAAAGTGGCACTCGCGCCTTGACCATGGTCGGCATTAGGTTTCCAGGCGCAGCCACCGGAGTCTGCCGTCCATAATGACTCTTGACATATGACTCCACCATGCTTTTCTTCCTACACGAAAGAAGAGCAGTTATAAAATATTTTAAAAGAAATTCTATTACCTGAAGTAGACTAAGAAGAGAGTGTGGTCTGTACATTTTAATAAGATAATAAAAACACGCTTTGATAGGGCCTTTCCAAAAGTCCTCCAAAGGAAAATAAGTCCTTTATGCTAGAGTTATGCTAAAGGTATATATAATTTAGGAGCCTTGAATATGCGTCTGATCAGCGAAGATAAATGTAAATATACTTAACTACTTAACACACTAGGTGTTGCCTATATACCTCTGCCTACCCCTTCGGGGACCCTTGTGGGAAGGCGTCAGAGGTATATAGGCAACACCCACACACCCACTTTCCGCGTAAGGACCACATTAATTGTTAGTTGTGGCTGTTTAATGTGTGCTAAGTAGTTAAGTATATTTACATTTATCTTCGCTGATCAGACGCATATTCAAGGCTCCTAAATTGTTATATAGGGGTATGGTGCTCGCATTTAAACTACTTTGTATGTATATCCTCACACCTTCCCACAAGGGTCGCCGAAGGGATAGGTAGTACCACCCACACCACACGACCACTTTCCGCCAGAGATATATTTTAGGTACCAAAGTGACAGATGCCCAGTCCATCGCCGTTACTCAAGCACGACTATACCATACGCCTTTGAATTGCTTCTCAGACGTATGCAGGTTTCTTCTCGATCTTTTCCTTCACCGTAAAGCTCCAGTTGTGACTAATCACTGTACTTAAGTTTAGAAAAACTCATTGGTACAGTCGTACAACTTGCGATCTGTGTCGCAGGCAACTTCTCGAACCACTCGGCCACCACGGCTATAACTACTTTGCTACGGCTAAACTACTTTCATTTTGAAAATCTCGGTTACCCTCATCTATCGAGTGTGTAACCATTCGAGGCCCAACCGCAAACAACAATCGAGTCAAAGGCATATTCGGTATAATTAACATAGAGAGTCTTACAATATTTCCGATGGCAATGGCTCTATTATATTGTGCTGTTTATGGACCGGTATTGCCGCCGACATTGCCGGTTTGGGTGGACTGATGCTGCTCGCGCGTCGCAATCTAGGCGTTCTTTCTGCTAAAACATTGTTAATTCAGTATATTTATGTATAACAAGAATATAGCGTGTTTAAAGTGTTTTGAGAGTCAGTGATAATAAATGAAAGCCTGCTCCAGAGTCTTCTGAACCTAAAAACATCTAACCCCGGAATTTGGAAAATTTTGCCAGGGCTGTATAACATACTCAATTAGGCACGATATATTACAGTCTTATAATTTGTACGTATCGAAGCCAAGTTCAAAGCCTTTTGACATACGCATATATTTAAAGTACGTATTATGAACCTACATTCGGGATAAATCCCCGTTTTTATGCTTCAATTGAAACAGCGCCTCGCAATAGGACATTTTTTCCGCAATCGTTAAGGTTAGAAATTAACCATTCTGAGTTAACATGCTTTGCCATAGAGATGTTAATAAAAAAAAACACTAATAAATAATTCACCTTTACACACCTAAAGGTGACGTAGACTTGGGCGATTGCTTAGTCGCTGATGGAGGAACAGGATCTGGTAAGTTGCGTTTAGGCTTGTTCTTTGCGTTAACAAAATGTGAAGGCCGCTCCCCACCCGGGGTCGATGCTGCAGCCAACCGCTGCAACCTATCAGACATGAGGTTCTTTCCATATCTCGTCTGGTACTCCTCGCTGTGAGCCTGTACGTACGATCTCTTCGGCTGCGCTAGTGAATTCAATCTATTCATTTTCGAAGGCCCTCGTACTGCTTCACCTCTTGCTTCCTTTGCTTCATCTACTATATCAGCTATCTTCTTTTTAGGTAATCTCTCGTGCTTCTCTTCAGCAGAAATCAGCTGGTGTGGAGTTTTCGGAACTTCTATGACAAGACCCGATTTTAACTTTTTTTCTTTGACCATTGGTTTTTGAAACTTTTCAAGTATCGGATGGTCTCTCAAATGTTGATCCAGACGAGACCTTCTCTTGTAAGCAATCTGTCGGACGTTTCCGCTTCTCGTGTCACTAGACGCTGCATCATTTTTTTTGGCTGGTTTTGTATCAGCATTCGATTTATGACGGTTTTTTTGTACTACTTCAAAATCTCGGAGCAGTTGTGAGATTGCTTTTAAAGGATTCTCTGTAACTTTTACTGGACTGGTTATGACTCTTTTCCGCTCCTTTTTAATTTTGTCTACATCAGTGTTCGTGGTAGTATTTACTTTGGAGCTAATTATCACTTTGGGTACAACTGTTCCCGGAGTATCAGGTTCTTTGCTAGCGGAGTTATTACGTTTTGGTATTTCAATATGGGTTAGCTTTTCAAAGCTGAAACAACTGGGATTTGATGAAGTCAAATGATGCTTCAGACTAGTTCCACTATCACTTCCCTGGGCAGTTGACGACCCGTGGGGGTAATTTACGTCAGGCTTATCGGTACTCGCAGTGGCAAACTTGTTTTTGACTAGCTTATTCTCAATATTATCATCATTGTTTCCCAATTTATTCATTAAGTCGTATATTTTATCAATACTCTTCCTGCATTCAACGGAAGATGTTATCTTTTTAGGCTCATCCTTTATTTCATTCGATTGCGGATCCTTGGGGGAATTCATGGGAACTACATTTAAAATACTCTGAGACGAGGTTAGTTCTCTTTTAATTATATTTTTATTTAGGTCAGTACCTACCATTCGTTTGAGTCTGAAAATGCATTTTAGTCCGTTAGTGGGGACACTAATAAATGGAAATAAATTATTAAAATTCATGAATGCTTTAAAAAACGTACTTACCCGACTGATTTATTAGAACAGGCGGTTAATGAGTCCTGCTTTTTACTGAGGTCAGTCGAAGATTCGGTCTCAATCAGATGCGATAGTAATGTTAAATTTACATGAAAATCATTAGAGACGGCTGAAGTAGATGCTGAGCATTCCTCAGTATCCCCATTATCTTTTTGCTTCATTTCCATGTACATCATTTCGGTGTCGGCCTCGTCTAAATAGTAGCTTCGATTTGTATATTTTTTGCTGTTCTTATCTGGTGTTAGCATGGGTGATTCCATTCCATCATCAGTTCGTTCAGAGCCAGCGTCAGCTATGGCGTCTTTCTTAAGTCCTTTGCGTCTTTGTAGTGTATTGTCAATATTCATGGATTGTCCATATATGGAGTTGTAAAATGATTTGTTAGTAATGGACAGCTTGGTCACTGAGCTTGATGGTTGCGGCATTATTGCACCTTTGCCGTATTTGTGTTTCGATACTTTGCAAGTTTCACTCAAAGCCATCTTCTTTTTCTCTCGTTTTTCTCGAATTTCAAGTAACTTTTTGCGTTTTTTCTCCTCCATTATAAAAGATTTATTCTCGTAAGGAGATTTTATGCGAACACGGGTCGGTGATTTCTTTTTATTCACAACATTTACATTGTCTTCACTTTCTTCCAGCAAGGTAGATTGTGTGTTAAGCCTCTGCATTCTTATTCGCAGTTCGTCTGGTGTTAGTATGTTGAATGACTCAGTGTACACATTTTGCCCCTTCTTATCAACAATATCGCGAAGCGTATGCACTGAGGCAAGTTGTGAATTGCTTATATTTTCGGATGAGGCGGAGCCATCATTCTCACTGCACGGATAGTCAGAATTGTCAGTTGCCGAGTCCCCGTTGGGTAGTTCTTGACTTATTTCCTCTGTGTCAGTTTTTAGGTTGTCTGTGTCTTCAGAAGTTTCAACAACGTTAGCAACTTCATTGCCCTCATGCAATGTCTCGACTATTTCAACTTTTTTTTCTTTAATTTGTATTGATTCTTTGTAAGGCAGTGGAAGTAATTTAGGGGCACTTATACCTGGAGAAATGTAAGTAAACATAATTAAAAACTATATAACTAACTAATGTATCATGGTTTATTAACCATGATACATTAACAGATAATATGTATGAAGTGAAATTACCACGATTTAAATTAGGTGTCGTCTTCAGAATCATTATAGAGTTGATGTTGCTAATGACCTGGCCAGACTGCGACCGCTGTAGCTGTAAAACAACGTCGACTCGAGATTCGCCCTTTTTCACTTGGCACTCGTCTGTCGCCTTCTCTCTCTTGCAACTGATAATCAAGTTATCAGCACATCGCTTGCTGAACAACGTATAGGACCCGCAAAGTAGTTTGGGAACTTCCACAATGATCTTTTTCTCCAGGATTTTGGACAGGGATCTAAGATCCACTTCGGAGTGAACTAGATCGTCCCACGTGGAGGCATGCCCGCCTACTTTACGCTCTACGTGCAGAGGAATACTTGTGGAAGTCGCCAAGACTTTAGTGTTATTCTTATTATGCTCTTTATCCTTATTTTCAACTTCTCTCCATTTTTCTTTCGCTCTATCAGTCAAATAATCGCCATTGCTAATGCGTTTCAATTGATCAATCGTATGTTTGACATACTTTATGATATTATCCATGTAGAAGTTGTAGTTATCCTCCAGGCGCTTGCAGCATATGTAGTCCAGCAGCGACGCTGGGAGAATAGGCTCTCCTATCTCATGGGCGTTATATTTTAGATTGAAATTCTTGAGCTGCTCTTTAATGTACGGATCTTTAAACATGAAATGCCT
Source organism: Drepana falcataria (assembly GCA_945859725.1). Lineage (NCBI taxonomy): Eukaryota > Metazoa > Arthropoda > Insecta > Lepidoptera > Drepanidae > Drepana > Drepana falcataria. The sequence goes on from OX243937.1 coordinate 1,216,752, forward strand.
ATCGTATTCTGTTGTGAGATCGGAAGATTGTATCTCCAAATCGCCAAGTTTGTGGCACAGAGTATTCTCTAAAGAGGAATGATTAGTGAGAAGGTCGATCCTCTCCTTGTTGATCATAACCACGTTGTGTAGATCTTCATAGCTGTATATTTCGCTGACATCGGACCCGTCCGAGTCTACGTCTTCATCGTGTACTACACTCTCTACATACTGGTTAGGCTGCTTATGCTTTAGCTCATTGGCGCTCGTCATGAGCTTAGTACCTATGTCGATGTTTTTGTATAGAAGTACCAAATCTCGTGCTGTCAGCGTGTCACCTTCTGGAAAGGGAGTGTGATATGAATCAGTTGAGTATTTCTAACTAACTTGTTAAAACAATGTTGTATCTAGACTTACCACTGACGTGATCAAAATTATGGTTCTTCGCCATGAGCTCGAATAGCTCGTTGGCAGTTTGGTACTCGTGTGAATGGGCGGTGTCCTCGCCCCCCGCACCCCCAGACCCCCCATCGCATACATTATCCGCCACTCGACTGATCAACATACCTACTCTCACATCGATTTAACAAAACACACAACAATAAATTATCAGATTTTAAACGTCTGCAATAAAATGCGCCTAAGAAGCACAAATGACAAAATCGATGATATTGTAAATTTTTTATACAAATATTTTCAAAAATATACGAATAGGAAAAAATTTACACGTCAGGTAATTTGAATTTGGAAATTCGATACAGTCTGGTCGTGTGAATGCTAGCTTCTTTTTCAAAGCACGAAAAGGTACCACGATAAATTAAATCAAAAAGGTTTAATACCTCGTGACGAGAATGAGCGGCTCGGGTCTATCGTACACATCAACGTTTTATCACTAAGCAAGAGGGTATACGCTCTATACGCTTTCGGAAATCCTTGGGAGTCGTGAGTATAATAGGATGAGATAGGACACAAACGCAGTTTTAAAGCATCATTACATTTATTTACAAATAACAGTAATAGCACAAACTATTCATTTAAAGAATACTTCAACGTAAGGGAATGTTTAATACAGTATATTACGTAATCGATTACTTACAATATCTTAATATTCGGTATAAATATTAATAATAATATTAAATTAAAATTACTTGACTATATTAACATCTTTGAATAAATAATTAGGTTAAGAGTGTTTTTCTATGACATTAAGAACGTCCGTGACTGTTTAAATATGTAAGTATCAAAGTTCATAAAATAAATCCGTTTTCTATCAGGCAAATCCATGTGAAGCTATAAATTTATTTTTTTGAAACAGCTAACTTAACTTGACATAAATATTGGAGTACCTATTAACATAAAGCCAATCAAAGGTTCTCACTTGTAGGTAACAATGAAGATATTTTAAGCTGCTTACACTAGTGTTTGCCAAAAGATCTCTACCCCATGTTTGAACAACCTTATATTTATGTGCTTTCTATTGCCGAAATAGAAAGCACAAACTGTTCGCGGTGCCATCTTGCCGAACAGTGGCGCACGCTTAGTCTCCAATCCCGTGGTCTCTGACGGCACTCCATGCCCTCCTGGACTCAATTTCAAATCCTGAATGTGATGTGCTGGCAGGTGAATGGAAGGTGATTCTGAATGAGTGTCTGGCATACGCAGAAAGAAGGCCATCTTCTTCTCGGTAATACATTTATATTAACCTTATTCATTATTACTCATATGTATCTTTTTAACTTATACCACCACATTAGCGTAAATGACCACGTTGTCGAGCTAATTGTGAAAAGTAAATAAATAAAAATAAATAAATATAATTAAGTACGCTTTCGATTGCAACAAGACCTGGACAGCACAACTGTGGAATGGCCAACACTAGCGTTGGCCAAAGCGTGAAAATCAGGGAAGGCTTTTGTCCAATCAGATGTACCAGGCCAACAATATACCACCAGAACGGTAACATTTTCTCTAGGACAGGGTATGAAAGAGCGACTCTAGCAGCTCTGGTTCGCTGAGATCCTTCTTGTACTGCTGCGCCAGTTCTTGTATAAGATGGCGCCTGCGCACGTGTGGCGGCTGGTACCTGCGGGTAACGGGTGCGGATAAAGTATGACCTGCGCACGCGAATGATTATATACACTTTCATAGTTTATATGGGGGTCATAGGTTATAAAACGGTTATTTTAAGAACGAACACCAATATTTTTAAGTCCTTGAATGTATAAATATTTTGGTAAAATGTGGTTAGATAATGCAAAGTTACGAGTAAGAAGTTTGTATGTATCCATTGGGTAATTATTAAGTATTACATTGGGTATTTTTGACTGAAGCGTCAGATATTGAAAATTAAACCGTTACCTACATACGCTAATCACTGTCAGTCAGCGAACATTACGCTCTTGCATAACGTTAGTTACGTAAAATTAAGAGTTTGTGACCAATTCTGTGGTACAGCCACCATAAGCAACGGGCCATGGCATTGCTAGTTGCAGCAAGTGCTGGAAATCGCAGTGCGGCGCCAGCAGCGCGCCGTCGGCCAGCCGCCCTATACGTGGGGAGTGCTCACAGGTCGGTGTTGAGCCGGTGTCGGCGCGCGGCCCCCAGCGCGGCGCGGCGCAGGCAGTGCGGCAGCAGGCTCGGCGCCAGCAGCGCGCCGTCGGCCAGCCGCCCTATACGTGGGGAGTGCTCACAGGTCGGTGTTGAGCCGGTGTCGGCGCGCGGCCCCCAGCGCGGCGCGGCGCAGGCAGTGCGGCAGCAGGCTCGGCGCCAGCAGCGCGCCGTCGGCCAGCCGCCCTATACGTGGGGAGTGCTCACAGGTCGGTGTTGAGCCGGTGTCGGCGCGCGGCCCCCAGCGCGGCGCGGCGCAGGCAGTGCGGCAGCAGGCTCGGCGCCAGCAGCGCGCCGTCGGCCAGCCGCCCTATACGTGGGGAGTGCTCACAGGTCGGTGTTGAGCCGGTGTCGGCGCGCGGCCCCCAGCGCGGCGCGGCGCAGGCAGTGCGGCAGCAGGCTCGGCGCCAGCAGCGCGCCGTCGGCCAGCCCGCCGACGGCGCCGCCCGCCGCGCGCACGCGCACCAGCCCGCTGCGGCGCGCGCTGACGCAGAGCGTGCTGACCTCGTGCCGCCGCCACGGCACGCCCGTCTCGCAGTAGCGCAGCAGCGCGTCTGCACGCAAACACCACCCGCCCACGTGTACATACTACGAGATCTTGGTGGAGCCTCTTCGAGACTAACGCTAGCTCAACGTAAAATATACAGAAATTATCAATATACAGAAACATTGGTCCTTCGAGTCGGATTATTAAAATACAGTTTTTGATAAATTTTACCATGGCAGTTAAAATAATGTTGAAATTCTATCGATATATTAAGCAAGTAAAATAAATTTAATTCAGTTAATAACATACCCCTAAGGGTGTCGTTCTATGTATTTGGTATGCAATCTTTATAACTGCTTTATAACTGCAATCTTTATAATAAAATATCTTGCTGAAACTAGAAAGGTAAAAAAACTACAGTCACCAAGTGCTAAAAAATACCTTACCGATAGGCAAATTGAGATGGTCTTCGAAGTCCTCCAGCCAAATTATCAGTATCTTGGTAGTGAAGTCTCTGTTACGCCTTCCGCTACCTTTTATAATCATAATGCCTTCAATTAATCATGGTATATGGTAAACATGATTCTAACCATGTAGTATACAAGTGCGAACCTCGACTGCACTAGCGAGTCTATTCTAATCCTCTCGTCGCTCTCCTCATTGCTAGGGTCTTAATTCCCAGTGCTCCTTAGCCTGTACGATTTGTCATCTGCTCATTGGTGTTATGAACAGTGTTGTGGTTAGCAGCGTCAAAAACCTTTTCTAAGCGTTCGCGCAACAAGACAACGACATCTGCGGAAAACTTTTTCCGCAGAGAATGTCTTTGCTATGTAAATGACTACCTGACTCGGCGAATTTCGTACTGCCAAAATCAATGAACGTGATAGTTTTTACGTTATCATCTCTATATTTTAATAGTGATTCAGCAATTTTCGGTTTTGACGAATCCAATAACTCACAGATAATAAGAATCGGTCCACCCGTTCTTGAGTTATAAATGGTGTAAATAACCCGGCTTTGTTTTATTTATAAAGATATATATTCTAAAGTGCGAACGCTAACAGTGAGGGATTGTGTCTAGAGAGGCTGGTCAGTCCATCGTGAGAGACTGCGGCGGTTTTTCTGAGTCCCTTTCACGATGGCTGGGCCGGACGAATTCCTACAGATTAACGCACCATTAATATATAAACGCTGCTACAGAATTGAGGGTTTTACAGCGACCCCTGACTTTGTGAGTCAAAATTACGCAAAGTTAACTAGAGATGCCGCGAGTGAGTGGCAGATATATGGGGTAAGTAGATGACAGCGCCGCGGGGGGCGGTGCGACCTGCGAGAGTCCCGGCGGGCTGCTTGTCCAAGTCCAGCGACAGCGTGCGCGCGCTGCCCGCCCGCGCCTCGCCCCCGGCCGCTGCCCCTCCCCCTCCCCCCGCCCCTCCCCCGGCCCCTCCCCCCGCCCCGCCCGAGTCACTCCTGCACGAAGGCTTTGTATGGGTACACGGTCACATCACACATACATTTTTAGATCTTAATTCCTTTTCTTATAGCAGAATTTCTTATTAAATATATTCATGAGCAGGTACTCCCTTTTAACATTTTTTCCACTTTAATAAAATCGTATGCTATTGTTGTCCGCGTGGATAGCCACGCCCCCTGACCAATGAGATGGCATAAAATTCCAAAGTCAAATTCACAATTACTAGTCCAAGACTTTCGTACGTCATGTGAAATTTTGATGACGTCATGGAACCCGCAGTACAAAATTCTTGTATAATTCTAGTGATACTGATCAAATTTATTACATATTATTATTATTAAAGATTTTATTTTGATTTGAGATACTTTAGTTGATTTTTATTAATTAGCCGTAAGCTTTTATGTCACTGACCTGGCGGACAAGCACGACCCGTCGACGTCTGACTTGATGCTGTCGTTCTGTCGATCCTCGTCGTCCTCTACTTCGCTACCGGAGGGCACCACGAAAGCTATTTCGTTGCTCGCGTCCGACCAGTATAGAACCTAAACCAGTTTCACATGTTTCATGGTTACACTTCTACACGCCTTTAGCTTTCCGAAGCTATAGACATCAGCATCGGGAGGAATTTTAAGCATACTCCTAGGTAGATAGAAAATGACGGATGAACGTATAGTCATGTTTGAAACACGGCGATTGAATCACCACCTGTCACGTCGTCCCTCGCGAAGACGGCAGTGAGGGTAGAGTGCCTCTGTCTGGCATATTTCTTTCATCACATTCATCAATCTCTTCATACATACATGCTAGCTGGTTTCGAGTACTCTTTACATTCCCATCCTTGAGTGTTCGATCGATTTGATCTAGATAGTGGTAACGTGGTCTTCCTCTGTATCTTGTTCCACACACTTTCGCATCGTATCTTATATCTCCGGAGCCGACCCGTTCGAGGACCCCAGTGGAAAAGCATGAAGATACCAAATGTAGGTAGGTTGTACCTGTTCCTTGCCGTCGTAGATGGAGGGCGCCGGGTCGGGGACGTGTGGGGGCGCGGCGCGCGGCGCGGGCTCGCGCGGGTCGTAGCTGGTGGCCACGTGGCCCGTCCAGCCCGCGTGCTCGCGCACCCACACCGGCCGGCCCAGCCTGCGGGCACCACGCGCTCTATACCACACCCTACACCACCCTACACCACCCTACACCACCCTACACACGACACGCACGACACGCCTCTCTTACGAGCGAACCATTGTCTTCTGCACTCTCTTCTTCCCGGGCCAATATATAAATACTTTTTTGCTGCACGAGGTCTAGTATCTAAAATATAACACTTAGTACTCATAGTATTGGTACTCATCAGCTATGTATGGCCGCACAGCCGGAGAAGTTTTCGACCAGACGTATCCTGGCACTCAGGTAAAGAGGGATAGAGCTTACCCTCTGAGCATGCGTATGAAGGGCGGCGGCACGGTGGCGAGCGAGGTGACGTTGGCCACTATGTCCTTGGCGCGCGTCTGGCCGGCGCGCGCGCAGAACACGTGCGCGGTCACTGCGGCGCGCGGCGGGCATGCGTCAATACGCCGCAGCGCACTGCTGAAGCCTGCTCCGGTGTCGTCTAGCGCCGTCAGCCGTCCCGCTCCGCCCTGACACACACACACACATACACACACTATACAAACACTGCTGATGCCCCCGTGCCCGACACGCACCCATCCACCCATCTCACCATCGCGCACATACTATTCAGGATTGCTTGAGGTATGTTGATCATGATTTATTTATGTATTGGGGTAATATATTGAATGAATGATGTGTTCATAATTATATTATCTAATGCACTAATAACCTTTTTATCCCCCCCAATATTTAAGTATCCGAAGTGGGATAGGAACAGCCTTGCCGTCTGGAACTCTGTCACCGGTTCTGGTGGTACATACTCCTCAGGCACCTACGACACATACAATGAAAATATAAGAATCTTTACACTTTAAGTCCTAGATTCAACTTATTTTAACCACTATTAACTTACTACATTGTCTTCGCTTTCTCTGACACGCTTCTCGATGCTCGCCTGTTGATCTAGCAATTTGAAGAGCGTCGGAGCTTCAGGGTCGTTCAGTTGACGCAGGACTGCGTCCAAACTCGGGAACGCCGAGTCACTGGAAAATGCAGAGCAAGAATGAGTATAGTGATGAAGAATGAGTATAGAGTATAGAGTAGTGTGTGTGTGTGTGTGTGTGTGTGTGTGCGTGTGTGAGTATAGCGGGAGCAGTTACACGGCGCAGGGCGGTGCGGGCGGCAGCGCGCGGCGGGCGGCGCGTGCGGCTCCAGCATGTCCACGGGGCGCGCGTGTGTGTGTGTGTGTGTGTGTGTGTGAGTATAGCGGGAGCAGTTACACGGCGCAGGGCGGCGCGGGCGGCAGCGCGCGGCAGAGCGCGGCGGGCGGCGCGTGCGGCTCCAGCATGTCCACGGGGCGCGCGTGTGTGTGTGTGTGTGTGTGTGTGTGAGTATAGCGGGAGCAGTTACACGGCGCAGGGCGGCGCGGGCGGCAGCGCGCGGCAGAGCGCGGCGGGCGGCGCGTGCGGCTCCAGCATGTCCACGGGGCGCGCGTGTGTGTGTGTGTGTGTGTGTGTGTGAGTATAGCGGGAGCAGTTACACGGCGCAGGGCGGCGCGGGCGGCAGCGCGCGGCAGAGCGCGGCGGGCGGCGCGTGCGGCTCCAGCATGTCCACGGGGCGCGCGTGTGTGTGTGTGTGTGTGTGTGTGTGAGTATAGCGGGAGCAGTTACACGGCGCAGGGCGGCGCGGGCGGCAGCGCGCGGCAGAGCGCGGCGGGCGGCGCGTGCGGCTCCAGCATGTCCACGGGGCGCGCGTGTGTGTGTGTGTGTGTGTGTGTGTGTGAGTATAGCGGGAGCAGTTACACGGCGCAGGGCGGCGCGGGCGGCAGCGCGCGGCAGAGCGCGGCGGGCGGCGCGTGCGGCTCCAGCATGTCCACGGGGCGCGCGTGTGTGTGTGTGTGTGTGTGAGTATAGCGGGAGCAGTTACACGGCGCAGGGCGGCGCGGGCGGCAGCGCGCGGCTCGTGCGGCTCCAGCATGTCCACGGGGCGCGCGTGTGTGTGTGTGTGTGTGTGAGTATAGCGGGAGCAGTTACACGGCGCAGGGCGGCGCGGGCGGCAGCGCGCGGCAGAGCGCGGCGGGCGGCGCGTGCGGCTCCAGCATGTCCACGGGGCGCGCGCAGGCCGCGGCGCCGCGCGTGGCGCTGCGGGCGGCGCCGCGGCAGCTCACGGACCACGCGAAGCGGCCCCAACCGCAGCGGATCATCACTGCGCGGCACAACACACCACATCAGTTCATATTTCCAATAGTTCCACGCTGATCGACTGATCTTATTGTACGTGACATATTAAATGTTCACCATGTCCCAATAGCAGACTGACCAATGAGCGTGGGCTGCGGCTCCTGGCTGTTGGCGAGCGGCTCCTCCAGCAGCGACAGCAGGATGTCCCCGTCGGCCACGAAGTGCCGCAGCCGGCCGTGGCCCAGCTCCGCCAGCCAGCGCTCGTCCAGCCGACACCATGACGCCTTGTTGCCATAGTCCACCTGACGGCGACAAGCACTGCTTGTTTTTGCTTCTTACGGACTTCCATTACATGCGTACATAATGTAAGAAGTTAGTTGTCATGGCAACCATACTACATTGTATGATAGGTTTTTTTTATGCCATAAAGGTGACAAGCATGCGGCTTCCTATATGTAACTTCACGTCTGCAATTAGCACTTAGTGCGATGTGATAGTAGGCACCTGTTCCAAGATCAGCATCAGGAGCGACTCGGCCGCATCGCGCACTCTCATCGAAACGGGTTTCAGCTCTTTTTCGTCCTTCATTTTTGGAGGCTCTCCAGGTTTGCCTAGAAACAAGGTAAGGCTTCAAACGTGTCCGCGATCCCTAAAGGGATAGGTAGGCAGCAAAGTACCAGTCGACAGATATTTATTTAGTTTAAGATAGTTACTAAGACATAATTATATAACACAAGGTGTTAAGACTTATAAATGCTTAACTTTTGTATTTCTATATGTCACTAGTACTGAATAAGGGCGCGATATGTTTCGTTGTCTCGTGCGTGTTGTGTAGCTATGATTTTCTATTCAATGTCTTACTTTGAGAAACGAGTTATAGCGATTAGGTGACTATTGTGTGCGCTACGAAAAAGAATATGGTCCTTCGAGCCGGATATTGTATGTGACAAGAATATATGAAGTTGACATGTAAGAGTTTTCCTTAGCCTGAATCAACTCAAAATTCGACATATAATAACAACGTATCAATTATTTAATATACGCAACTAATTTACCGCTTATGTATATCCTAATGCGACCTTGCAGTAATCATCGTGGACGCCTCCACAGAAGGCTTTATCCTCTAATTGAGCTTAGTACACTACACTTATAGTACAAAAGTTCCGGTTTAGGGAACACCAAGAAGAAGAAATAATGTTGAGAAACAATGTACTAGGCGAGCATGTGTTCGAGCGGGTGAGCCGCACCTTGGCTCTTGGTTCCGGAGATGCCGAGCTCGACGACCTCCATGAGCGTGGCGAGGCAGTCGGGGTCGGCCAGCAGCGCGGGGCACAGCCAGGCGGCCAGGCACGAGTAGGCGGCCACCACGCACGAGTGCAGGTCACGCGAGTGCGCCTGCGGCGGCCGGCTGCACTGCACGCCGATGTAGTCGCAGATCCAGCGCACGGCGCGCTTACGCTCTATCGCCTCTGCTCGCATTACGGACACTTGCTAAACAACGCTTCCACATCGTCATCATCATCACGGGCTAGGCAGAGAGTATAGAGCGCCAGTTCTCTACTATCTCTCGCATCTACATACCCAAGCCAATGATATTATCCAACGATAAAAGTACAATGGAACTTTTTACGACTCAATAAGCCTCTAGATTTCTGTCAGTTATTACTTTAAAAAAAAAAACATTACAAATAAGTATTTTATAGTAACGTACTTTTGAAAATTACACTTACCAATGATAAATTCTAGAGGGCATGCAAACGTTAACACCATTATAAATACAATACTTTTATAACGTGTACGGCAACCACGAATGAATTTGTGTATCGCCCAAACAATGAGAACATTAATTTTACTAGTTACCTACTATTTTATGGACAATTTTAATGAAAACCAAATTAAGACGAACCATTCTGTATTTTCATACTGTTTAGTTATAGAGATGACGATCAATAAGTCTTTATCTCTGTAACGGAACGAGATAAACACACTACCCCAACTCAAATGCCATGGGGTAAATTTGAGTGAGCGTCCTGTTTATTCGGACCCACTGGAACATTTGGTAGTTCTGTTCAAAAGGCACTGACCTGGTTTAGTAGAGTGCAACTTGGCGAGGCCGGAGAGCAGTTCCAGCGCAGCGAGCGACACTTGCAGGTCGCCCTTCCACGACGATATCAAACGGTGGCATACAAGGTACGTCGCACGGACCACTAGCGCTGCACCTGTATGGATGGACTCGTAATATCGCGCCGACTGCCCACGGGTATGCAAACGAATTAGATCGTCATTCTCCTTTATATTTGCTCTCATTAAACCATAGAGGGCTTCTATTAATTAACGACTGATAGGAAGATATAGGTAAGAATAAATTAATAATTAATTGTTTTTTTCAGGAGAAAGTAACTATACTATTAATATATATATATATATCCTCACGCCTTCCCACAAGGGTCCCCGAAGGGGTAGGCAGAGGTGTATAGGTAATACCCACACACCCACTTTCCGCCAGAGGTATATTAGGTGCCAACGTGACAGAGGGCGAGTCCATCGCCGTTACTCAAGCACGACTATACATACGCCTTTGAATTACTTCTCAGACGTAATCAGGTTTCCTCTCGATGTTTACCTTCACTGTAAAGCTCGTGGTGTGACTAATCACTGTACTTAAGTTCAGAAAACCTAATTGGTACAGTCGGGATTCGAACTTGCGACCTTTGCATCGCAGGCAACTGCTCGAACCACTCGGCCACTACGGCTCTATACTATTAACTCATTATATTATAAAGTGTACATTTACCGGTAAAGTTTTAAACATGTTAGTGTTACGTTAAAAATACTTATATATATTATAATTAAAACAAATCAAGAAATTATAGATTTTATACAAAAAGGTTTCAAAGGGGAAAATTGTTTCGACTAACTCTTTGTAATACGTTTCGTTTTTTGAATATACACTTAGACAAATAATCTACCCGAGGACCTGATAAAAATACTCTTTGCGGACATGTTCGTTACGGGCAGAGATTGAACCTACGACCGTTAATACAGAAGAAAGGCCTCTAGACTTAGTGACCTTTTTTGCTTCATCAGCAATCATCAAACTACACTTATCATCAGAAAAATCTAAACACCCGGCAAGTTTATGTTTTGTAAGGCTTATCAGAAAAATGTTTATTTTTAGGAATATATGTCAAATGTAGGCAGAGGTGTATAGGTAATACCCACACACCCACTTTCCGCCAGAGGTATATCAATATATCACACCTATATATATATATATATATATATATCACCTCTGCCTACCCCTTCGGGGACCCTTGTGGGAAGGCGTGAGGATATATGTGCAAGAGATATATGCAACTTTATAAGTCGCAAGTTCGGCCACATATGGAGTACTGCTGCCACCTGTGGGCTGGAGCCCCTGGATACCAGCTTGGGCCTTTTGACGCGGTTCAGAAACGCGCCGCTAGAATTGTCGACGATCCCATGCTCACAAGCGGCTTGGAATCACTAAGTCTGAGGAGAGACTTTGCCTCCCTGTGTGTGTTCTACCGCTTGTATAACGGGGAGTGTTCTGCAGAATTGTTCGATATGATGCCCACTTCCACCTTCTACCACCGCACCTCTCGCCATCGACGGGGAATTCATCCCCATACCTTGGAACCACAAAGGTCTCGCACTGTGCGCTTCCAAAGAAGTTTTCTTCCGCGAACGCTCAGGCTGTGGAATGAGCTCCCCGTTGAGGTTTTCCCTGGAGAGTACAGCATGGAGTTCTTCAAGAAGGGTGTGAAAAGATTCCTGCAGGGTCGGCAACGCGCGAGTGATACCCCTGGTGTTGCAAGCGTCCATAGGCGGCGGTAACCGCTTACCATCAGGCGGACCGCATGCTTGTTTGCCACCCAAGTGGTATAAAAAAAAAAAAAAAAAAAAAAAAAATGTCAAATGTCGTTTATTAGTGAATAATATGAGGTAACATAAACTTGCAAGGTGTTTAGATTTTTCTGATGAGAAGTATATTTCAAAATACCGTTTCGAGTAGTTCTTCTAACAGTTCGAGGTCACATACTACCTCGTATACCTATATAAGTGCGTACATGTATCTACAGACAGACCATCGTTCCTCAAAAAGCCGAGTAAAACAGTCGTCATGCATTTTACACAAAAAAAAATACGATAAAAAAATCAAAAATGATCTGATGAAGTGAGGCTTTAAGTGTTTTAATTGCACGCAAAAAATAATTATTTAAAAATGTTAAAAAAAATGTTTTTCAGTTGCCAAATTACATTGAATAAAGAAAATATTAAATATCACACCAAGTCCCTTTCGGGGCAGGCGGATAAAGTAGAACGCCAGTTCTCTCGGGTTACAAAGCCTTTTTCTGTTTCTGGTCATCCACACTAGTCATTAAGAAATATGCTTTGGCATAACTTGACAACTGTAGAAAGATTGTTTCACCAAGCAGACACAACTTGCGATGTCAATAGAACTTAGGACTCTATAGAATTAAAAAAAAAGTCAAGAAAATATAAGTTATTACCAATTTATATGCTTAACGAAGACATGCATACAACAGCAAAGTTTATAAAAAAACCCCACATTAACACATAGCTCCCTACGGTACATTTTAAAATACTCACAACATCTAAAATTATAATATATATCCTCACGCCTTCCCACAAGGGTCCCCGAAGGGGTAGGCAAAGGTGTATAGGTAATACCCACACACCCACTTTCCGCCAGAGGTATATTAGGTGCCAACGTGACAGGTGGCGAGTCCATCGCCGTTACTCAAGCACGACTATACATATGTATGTATATATATTATTATACATACATACATACATATCATCACGCCAAGTCCCTAACTTGAAAATCAATTCAAAAACGTATATATTCGTGCTTGATGGACGGCGAGGAACTCGGCATGCGTCACGTTGGCACCTAAAATACATATCCAGAGTATGGTGGTATGAGTATGGGTAGGTGTTGTTACAGATCATCCTACCCCTTTGGGGACCATTGAGGGAAGGCTTGAAGATATAATAGATTCTATAGACTGCACTATATCAGTAACTTTCCACAACAGCAGCAACGCGCGAGCGATATTCTGGTGTTGCAAGCGTTCATAGACGGCGGTAACCGCTTAACATCAGGCAGGCCGCATGCTCGTTTGTCATCTATAGATAGCGCTATCCACGAAAACGCGTTCCACTATTCTTCCTGATAGTTAATAGTGTAAGTGTGCAGCCTTTCACTATTGTTAGAGTATTATCGGTATACACTAATTACCTATGAGGGACACGCACTATACAATTAATAGACTCGGGTCATACTCCCCGCATCCCACGACCCCTTGAAATATAAATTGGTGGGGCGCGTCTTCGTGGATGGCACATTCGTCTAAGTGGTTTATACAATTGAAAATTTCGGTTGGCTGTTAGTTGTATTTCGCGACAATTGTAATTGGTGAAACATTCTTAGTATCAGCAAATAAAATGTGATGATTACCGAACACAGGTGAGGTGGGGTCTAGCTCCCTAACGTCGGCAGCGTAGTCCTCAAGCGACTGCGCCTCCGTACTGGCCGAAGCGCTGCCGCTCTCCGAACGGGCTAGATTTATATCAACACTTATTCGCCTTCTCTTTCTAATCTTCATTGGGTTATAAATAAAACCATTTCAAACTGAAACCCCCCCTTAAGAATGGCATTGTTCTTTCAACTGATTGGCGGAGGGAAGTACAGTCGACGACGTGCGAGCATATTTAATTGTAGAGCTTAATGCTGTAATGACTGATAATGCTTAACAAAATAAGCCGTAGCGATATGTAAGTGGAGCAGGACATGATGCTATGAATATTGAGAAAACACTAAAAATTTAAAGGGGGAAGTTTTACAAAAAAAAAAACTTGAAAGTTTGTGTAACTGTGACTAAAAATAAAGTGCTTTAATTGGCTTGCTGTGTATAACGGGATATTAAGTACACAGGATATATATATCATATAGCAGATCATAAAATATCAATCATACTTTCAAAGGTCCTATATACAAACATAAGAATACTTTTTTTTACAAATTTGTGTTACATTCTTATTACAAAATGTAAATTGATGCCTATTATGACCGTATTGCACTTTAGAGCACGAATTGATAAACATATTCCTTTTTTTATTTGTGTTTTGAGTTCCGGGAACTTTTATTACACAACCGAAAAATGTCGGGACTAAAATAACTACTATCTTAACTGCTAAGCAAACTCAGCAAGGGCGCTCCTTGTAGGCTTAGAACCTCGGCAGCGTCGCTGATAGGGCTTGGACTGTTAGGCATTACAAATCGCTTAAAAACTCCAAGATGCATTGACATACTTTACGGCCGTCCGGTCTAGTGGTTAGAGCTCCTGACGGCGAAACTTGAGGTCGCGGGTTCGATTCCAGCCGAGGGCAGATATTAATGTGATGAGCACGAGTATTTGTACCTTAGTCATGGATGTCCTATGCATCATGTACATATATATCTATCTACATAAGTAAACATATACCGTTGTCTAATTAACATAACATAACCTTTGCTTAATTTGGGACTAGGTCACTTTATGTGCTATTGTCCCAATGTTTTATTATTATTTATTTACATACATACATACATATAATCAAGCCTTTTTCCCGTAGGGGTAGGCAGAGACCACTTCTTTCCATTTGCTACGATCCTTACATACTTCTTTCGCTTCGTCCACTTTCATTATTCTCTTCATACATGCTCTTCGGTTTAGGGTACTCTTGACCTGGCCTTTTTTCAAGACGATACGAGACGACGAGATATAATTTATTTACAGCAATATATGTCGTAATTTAAAAGGCATTGTACCGATGGACTAGTATCCGTGTCATGGATAAGTAAATAATAAAAGCGTACCCCTGTAGTGTATGGCGGCGGCGCGAGCGTTGTGCCTGACGCAGAGGTAGAGCGCGGACAGCAGCGGCACGGCCAGCGCGTCGCTGCCCTCGGCCTGCACGGCCGCCACGCACACCAGCGAGATGCGCGCGCGCCCCAGCGAGCCCAGCGTCATGCCGCCGCTGGCACACGACACAAGCATACATTTAGCTATTCACTTGGGTATTCGATTAATATTGCACAGATAGGAAGTACAACCACGCAAGTTACTCCTTTTTACATCAGCTATCTGTCAGTGATAGTCTCGTCAAAATCGATTCAGCCGTTTCTGAGATTAGCCGAAACAAACGGACAGACAGATAGACAGACAAAAATATAGTAAAAAAATTTTTTATGTACCGTGAATACATCCATATTATGCATTTAGTAAAAAGCAGTTATTTCAATATTACCTACAAACAGACACTCCCATTTTATTTATCTGTATAGACACTAGGCGAGCCCGCGACTTCGCCCGCGTGGAGTTTAACAAAAAAGTTATTGCTTGGTTTCTAAAATAAAAGTAGGCTCAGTAACTCCTTTTTACCGCAGGTATCTGTCAGTGAAAGTACCGTAAAAATCAGTCCAGCAGTTTCAATAATTAGTCGGAACAAAAAAAATTGATATATGTACCGAGTATACATCCATATGCGTTTAGTAAAAAGTGCCTGCCTCATTTGCTCCGTCCACATTCACCACTCTCAATAAATTTTATCAAAATCGATCCAGCCTTTCAGGAGTTCAGTCACATACACGCGCACAGAAGAATTATACATATATACATAATATATAATAATAAAAGAATCAAAAGGCGTTGGTTATAGGCATAATGTTCACAAAGTATAGTTTTAGTAGAGAAAAACGTACTATTCATTGCACCCCGGGAACTCTGGCACTGGCAGCCCCTTGTAGTGGTAAGGGAATGCAACCATAGACAGAAGGGCGCTGATCGCCGCTTTGCGTAGCTCCCTCTTGTCTATGTTACCACACTCCAACTTCGGCTCACGTTCGGATAGTATCTGGTCAAGGGCATTGATAAAATCTGGGACCAGCACCAAAACGCCATCTAGGTCCAAACTGAAAATGAAAACTATTAAGTATAAAAAATATTTTTTAATGAACCTTGTCACATTTCATATCTATAAGACTATAATTTATTTTATACCTCTAAGGTGGCAAACAAGGCGGAACGCACTGCCTGGTAAGCGGTTACCGTTGCCTATTTCAACAGCCAGGATATAGCTCGCGTGCTCTATATAGCACATACATACATGTTTGAAACGAAGTGAACATCGAATAGGAGACCATTAGCCCAACGGCTGGTCCACGAAGCTAATAGAAAGTTGCCTCAATAGGCCTAATTAGCCTGCTTGGTCTGGGATGAAGATACGACCAGCGCGGTTACTGTGGCGCTGGGCGCTTAGCATGAGGCCCGTGAGGCAGGTGCTTGCCACGTTTGGCGTGCAAAGGTATTGTACTGGTTTATTGATAATGGCGCGCATATACACCAAAGCCCGCGGAAAACAAATCGCTGACAGCTGTCATTGTAAGTGACCGCGCCAAACCGAATCCCACTGACAGCTGTCAGGCAAGTCAGTATACACATCAATAGTATAGGTCGGTGCTGACCGGAATATGTCTGGCGCGTTGAGCACGACGGCGGGCGCGGTGGCGGGGTCGCGCAGGCCGCGGTGCAGGGCGGCGTAGCAGCGCGCCAGGTACGGGGCCACCACCTGCTCGCGGCACTGCTTGGAGCACACCACGCGGCACAGCGCGCCCAGCGCCTCGGCGCGACCTGCCGGGGGGCCGGGGGTATACATGCGGGGGGCTATACAGGCGGGGCCACCACCTGCTCGCGGCACTGCTTGGAGCACACCACGCGGCACAGCGCGCCCAGCGCCTCGGCGCGACCTGCCGGGGGGCCGGGGGTATACATGCGGGGGGCTATACAGGCGGGGCCACCACCTGCTCGCGGCACTGCTTGGAGCACACCACGCGGCACAGCGCGCCCAGCGCCTCGGCGCGACCTGCCGGGGGGCCTATACAAGCGGGGGCACAGCGCCTCGGCGCGACCTGCCGGGGGGCCGGGGGGTATACATGCGGGGGGCTATACAGGCGGGGCCACCACCTGCTCGCGGCACTGCTTGGAGCACACCACGCGGCACAGCGCGCCCAGCGCCTCGGCGCGACCTGCCGGGGGGCCGGGGGTATACATGCGGGGGGCTATACAGGCGGGGCCACCACCTGCTCGCGGCACTGCTTGGAGCACACCACGCGGCACAGCGCGCCCAGCGCCTCGGCGCGACCTGCCGGGGGGCCGGGGGTATACATGCGGGGGGCTATACAGGCGGGGCCACCACCTGCTCGCGGCACTGCTTGGAGCACACCACGCGGCACAGCGCGCCCAGCGCCTCGGCGCGACCTGCCGGGGGGCCTATACAAGCGGGGGCACAGCGCCTCGGCGCGACCTGCCGGGGGGCCGGGGGGTATACATGCGGGGGGCTATACAGGCGGGGCCACCACCTGCTCGCGGCACTGCTTGGAGCACACCACGCGGCACAGCGCGCCCAGCGCCTCGGCGCGACCTGCCGGGGGGCCGGGGGTATACATGCGGGGGGCTATACAGGCGGGGCCACCACCTGCTCGCGGCACTGCTTGGAGCACACCACGCGGCACAGCGCGCCCAGCGCCTCGGCGCGACCTGCCGGGGGGCCGGGGGTATACATGCGGGGGGCTATACAGGCGGGGCCACCACCTGCTCGCGGCACTGCTTGGAGCACACCACGCGGCACAGCGCGCCCAGCGCCTCGGCGCGACCTGCCGGGGGGCCTATACAAGCCGGGGCACAGCGCCTCGGCGCGACCTGCCGGGGGGCACATCGCCTCCGCGCGACCCGCCGCGGTACCTGGCGGGGGGCTATACACGCTGGGGTCACCGCGCCCGGCACTTGACGAATGACAACCCTACCTGGTTGGTAGCTCAGCATGTTCAGTCGGTGTGTGGCGTCCGAGAGCGAGGGCGGCGGGGGCGGCGTGCCCTCCGCGCGTGCTGTAACAAAACCTGTAGTCTATACTTGAAACTTTCACTGTGGACTTTTTACACGAAGGCAACTAACACGAACACTATATACCTATATAAATGGTGCATACTCACGCTGGTTGCTAACGGGAGCCGAGGTGGTGCCGATGAGGGCAGCCTCGAACAGCCACTCCCCGAACAGGTGGAAGATGGAATTCACCTTCGGCCGCAGTGGCGTCAGGGGTGGTTTCTCCGTTTCGCACACTGGATACAAAAAGCAAACTGATCTCGTAGTAGGGCCTCGCCCTCGCCTGCCTTACAAAGATTGTCATACCACGAGCTTCACGTTGAACAAAAACATCGAGAGGAAATCTGCAAACGTTAAAAACGTTAAACGAAACCATATAAATAAATAAATAAAATATGTTACCTTGCGAGGATATGGAGTTAGGCGGGGTAGTCGGCGCCGCGCTCGTGGGCCGACTGCCGCTGGACAAACCGATCAGCGACGAGCGAGGGGTGCCTGCACGACACGACCAAAAATATTACATACAATTTCACATGACTTTAAAAAATAAAAACAAGGATATTATAAAAAAAAATGGTTGTCTGTAAAGTCGGTTTACGGATGATAGTTTTACGTAACAAGATCGTGCCTTTCGCTCTCTCGTGTAGCGCTCTCGCTCCGATCGTAACGTTACAATGCGTGAAAATGAGCGTAACTGGACAATGAGTCATCCTTTTTCGTGCGAGCAGCCGACGTTCATCGATTTACGAGACGTTGTCACGTCAAAAACCAAATTATTTGTAATATTTAACTGAGCAAACAAGCTACATAAAAAAACTTAAAATTAATGTTATCCAATAAATAAACAGTGAGTATTCACACAGTGCTATAAGTACCGTACCAATATGAACTTGACCAACTACATTGGTTTCTACAGAATAATACAATACCAACCAAATAAAAGAACCAACTAAAAGTGCCAAGCATAAAAGTAATAATAAGAATAATACAGAAACATACCTCAAACCTAGTTTTTAAAATAATCCTTTAACGCGTAAGCAATTGAACTAGTCTTGGGGAAGTATGAATATTTCTTCACGTTGAAACAGCTTGATTCTACTTTGCCATTCCGAAAAAAGAAATGGACAAAGTCTATTTCCAAATGAAATTAACGGAAAACCATAAAATAGCAAATTATTCGCTTACAATTTTTGAGAATACTTAGTGCTGACACCGACATAAAAAAAGTTGTATTTATAATCTCTATTTCTTTATTCAGTCAAAATACGCACTCATTCTACACGAGATACATCCAAAGACCCGTATGGTCCTTTGAATACCACGTGTGTTATCTCGTACGAAAGCTCATGATCATCGTGGTGTGGCCAAGCACGGTGATTGTCCGTATGTAGAGTACTTACTTTTGTCAGCTTGCTTGTCCCGCGGGCGGGCGGACACGCTGAAGGACTTGGCGAGGCGGCGGTGGGCGGGCGGCGTGAGCTCGCCCTCGTCGGCCGCCGCCGGGCCCGCCGCCCCGCCCCAGCGCTGTACGCTGCAGCCTACCCCGCACCGCACATGTACACGCGCACGCCGAACACCCCGGCCCGTTCATTCAAGGATTCAAACGCGGATAACAATTGCTTTTAATGACGTTCAATTATCAGAAAGTTTTTATACCTTCACGCCTTCCCCGAAGGGGTAGGCAGGGGTGTAGTAACACCCTCTTATCCCCGAACATAATATTTAGGTGCCATAGTGGGAGATGGCGAGTCCATCAACGTTTTGCAAGGACTACTCTACATATATTAAGTACGTCTTTGAATTTCCTCGTGACGTTTTGTGGAATTAAACGTTAAGTAAAACTCATTGGTACAGTCGAGATTCGAACTAGAAATCTTAACGTTTCGAGCGACTAATCAAACAACAGTTACACTAATGCCTATTTAAATTTATTAAGAGTATTGTACCCGCGAAGGAGATTTTAAGAAGAAGGAGGTTATGTACCTCACAGGCTTCTCACAAAGGTATATTTAGAATTGAATCCTTGAATCAACTGTAAGTAAGTATAGCGAACAAGAGACAGAACAAAATTCACCATTTGTAGATAAGACGGTCCGCAAACTGAGTTGCCTTCGAATGTTTAGATTAAATATAAATCTGGTTCGATTGCTTCTAAAGAGTGTTATCAATTCTGAATCCATCAGTTTTGAGACTGTCTTACTATATAAATCTGAGTGTGCAAAACATATATTTTCATAATGCATCGTCTTATAAATAAAATACCTGGGACAATTCCACACAAATTGACCTAGCCCCAAATTAAGCAAAGCTTGTGTTATGGTAACTAGACAACGATATATTTACTTATATATATAGATATATACTTAAATACATAGGACATCCAAGACTAAGGTACAAATATTCGTGTTGATCACACAAATATCTGCTCTCAGCGGGATTCGAACCCGCGACCTCAAGTTTCGCAGTCAGGAGCTCTAACCACTAGACCAGACGGTCGTCTTATAATGGAATAATCTAGAACGGTTCAATTTACAGGGTGTACCATAAACACTGGCTAGGTGTTAGAAAGTGCACCTAATAATAAAGATGTTCTGCACACATAGATTGAAAAAAACATACTGTGTATTTAAAATGGTTACAGTGCTAAAGATAACAGCGGTAGATAAGCTGTTTTTACCTCTTCACAAAGCAATAGACTTTCGCTTGATGGCAATATCCATAACGTTCAAATAAGTGCTTAGTAGTTTGTGATATGCCATAACGCGAGAAAACCTTCCACAAGTATCAGCTCATCTACTTAAAACACTATTTTCAAATTACCCAACCCTTGCAGAAAAACCGATACCCAACATTTTATCAGTAATAAAAAAGTTATGTGAAATTCTGTCTACTAGAACTCGAAACCGGCGAGCATGTATGAAGAGTGATGAATGTGCATGAAGAAAGAGCACTGTGAGCCTAGAGAGAGCGGGCGTTCTCCTCTCATTGCCTACCTCTTGAGGGACTCGGCGTGATGATATACACGTTTATAAATCTTACTCATTTTAAACCGAAATTTGTTATGCATACCTAAATATCATTACGAGTCCCCCACGGGATAGGCAGAGAGGGATAGAGAGAAGCGCGCTAGTTCACTCTAGACCTATAAATCTCTTGCCATACATACAATTCGAGTACCATCATTATGAAAGTTAAGCATCATATGAAACTTTTTATTGATTTCAAGCAATTTAATTCTATGACTACAGAGTGCAACCCTAAATTCCCATACAGAGTTATCAAGAAATGTGGATGGTTACCCAGGAAGGCGTCGACGTGCGCCGCGATGCCCTTCATGGCCTTGTGGAAGATGGCGGGCAGCGCCTGCAGGCAGGGGTGCTGGCTCGGGTCCTCCTCTTGGGTTATGGAGTACTGCACCATACATGTTATAAATATAGCTCCGGGGAAAAGGTACTTTTGACACACCTCTAGCCACCCCTTCGGGCATCCTTACGGCGTCATGAGTCAAGATATATTTACTTCTGATCAGAAAAATCGAAACAACATGCCAGTTTATGTTTTGTAAGGATTATCAGAAAAGGGTGTATATTTAGGAATATATGACAAATATCGTTTAGTAGATAATAATATGAGGTATTGTTCATTATTAAACGACATTTGTCATATATTCCTAAATATACTCATTTTTCTGATAATCCTTACAAAACATAAACTGGCATGGTGTTTCGATTTTTCTGATGAGAAGTGTATGTACATATACTGCGAAGGATCATTCATTATAGAGCTTTCCCTTTAAAGGTGGTTTAATGAACGTCAAGGATTCTGCAAAACATTTTTTTTTTCAATACAAGTAATCGCTTATGGTGGAGCAAACATCGCAAGTAAAATTGCCTACGTCCGAAAAGCAGTCAAATAACACACATATTTCGGCGAACATATATTTATGGGTAACGCGACAGATGTCCATATCGTTTCGTGTCGGTGTTATAATCCCCGTGAAGCTAATACCGCAACAACAAAAATGTCATTAGTACCTGCAAGAAGTCAGGGGTCTGGCTAATGACATGCGGCCGGCACAGGTCGACCGGGTTCCCGATGGTGTGCAGGATGCGGTACCAGCTCTGCATTACCGCTTCAGCACTCATGTCGGCTGGGATCAGGTTGGCGTCTTCCTCGCCTGACATAAACATCATAGTAGCAAATCTTCTTAAGAATGCTTTTACAATCTAGTCTCAAAAGCAAAATCTTGCTATGGGACCTGGGCGATGGTATACATTTGCAAATAGAAGATAGATAAAAACATAATCATGATATATCTAAGACAAAAAATCTGGCATCAGCGGCAATCGAGTCCGCGATTTCAAGACTAGACCAGATCTGGTCTCTAGCTAGCTTAGCCGTTGAATAGTGCGTCAAACATTCGTCCGTTATAACTGGGTCTTTCCCGTTTAAGGGAAGGGAGTCTGTCAGCGAGGGCGGAGGTTACAGGGTACCGTACTGATGGGCATGGCGGGGAAGTGCGGCGGGTAGATGTGCGTGAGCAGGCGCGCCGTCAGCGCCAGCGAGGCGCGCGCCCACTGCTCCACCAGCGGCGGCCGGTGGCGCCAGCGCGAGCACGCCGCGCGCAGCGTGCGCCACAGCGGCGGCGGCGGGAAGCACCTGCGCACGCGCACGCACACGAACACACACTGTACAGACTGTTACTCACACTCTCGCACACCGCGAACTTAGTATTCTAAGTAACTTAGTTATCTAAACCGAGAAGTTCGCGGTTTAGATAACGCGGCAACGCACATTAGATACTCCTGGTATTGCAAGCGTCCAGAAGCAGCGATAACCACTTGCCTTATATCTATATAATAACCGCTAATGGTCATAAGACCATAAGCGATTTTCTAATTCTTATCTATATGTATGTGTATGTATTGGCTGTTCGATCCCGTTCTTCTGTGTGTGTGTGTGTGTGTGTGTGTGTGTGTGTGTGTGTGTGTGTGTGTGTGTGTGTGTGCTGCGTGTCGCGGCAGGCACCTGTGGCAGGCCAGGATCCAGAGCTGGAAGAGCACGCAGAGCACGCGGTCGCAGAGCTGCTCGGCGGCGGGGTGGTGCGGCGCGGGCGGCGCCAGCAGCGCGTCGGCGGCGGCCAGCAGCAGCAGCAGCAGCGCGCGCCACTCGCCCGCGCCCAGCGCGCCGCCGCCGCCCAGCGCGCGCGCCAGCCGCAGCACGCGGTGGCACAGCACGGCCTGCTTGCTGATCAGGTCGCCGCCTGCACCCGCCACCCCCACTTCATGGCTACTGAGGGCTTCCTTGACCTCTTTAGGGGCTTTTATTGAGGAGGCAAATCAGCCGGATGATAGAGGGCACCTCTACTTCGATCGAAAACTAGTTGGTGCAACTGACGCCCCCTTAGCATTTGTCTCCAAAGGAGCAGACTCCTAGATCTCTTTGTTACCACAGGCCTCGTTAGCATTAGCATAGCAAGCATATTATGGACCGAACGTGTACCTCTACGTTCGTGCACTAAATTAAAAACTTGTCACGTCAACTGATGAAGCTCACTTTATTTGTCTCCATCCAGAGTGAGCTCCTTGACCTCTTTGGTATAAAAAAAATTATAGCACTAAAGAGACGCCGACTAATATTATATATGCGAAAGTTTGTGAGTATGTATGTTCCCCATTAAAGCAAAAACTACTGAACGAAATTGGTTGAAATTTAGCACAGAGATAATAATTAGCTGAATAAGTTTTTATTTTGTTTTGTAGAAAACAGACACACTCTTAATGAAAAACCCTCTTTACGCGGGTGAAACTGTTTTTATACCACTCTGTAGGGCACAGCTAGGCAGCATATAAAGCGGCGATACTTATATGTATGTTTTGGAGAATCGATGCAATTATTATTCAGGACTTTTTTGTCAAGTGTATGTATACAATTTAAAACTTGTTGGTGATGGAGTTCTGATAAAGCTCAAAAGCTCCCATAGTTTATCTTTTTCCAGAGCAGACTTGTTCTCTTTATTTTGATTTTTTTTTTCTCTAAGCAGGCATATAAAGCAGCACAATTTTTTGGAAAATTGTTTTCCATTTTTTAACGAACATAAGTATATGTCGATGCCACTCACCCAACTCCATTTGGAAAACGAAAGCGAGTGCTTGGAAAATAATTAACATAAACCATTAGGATTTTCTTTATTTGGCAAACACTAAATGCGTCGTTTACAGCAGCACTTACTTTCATTGGGTCTCGGGACGAATAGGTTGTGTAGATGTCGCAGGATTTTGCGCGCATATTTATGTGGGGCGGCGCGCACAGGCGACGGCAGGGCTGGCGCCGGCGGCATGGCGGGCGGCGCGGGCGGCAGCAGCGGCGCCAGCCACGCGCAGCACACGCGCACGCAGTCACGCACCGCGCTGTGCTCTTGCAGAGGCAGCCCTAGCCCGAAGCGCACCACCTCCAGCACCCACTCCACCTGTACTCACATAGTTCACTAATCCAATAATCTTCCAATATTTAATTTAGCAACGTTTTATATGTTACTAAATTTGCAATGTAACGTAATGGTATTCAATCAAATTGCCAATGAATAGATTCACAAAACAGCTGGTTCTAATATCAAAAATAACCAGCCTCAGCATCTGTTGTGAGTGGACTGGGGTCAGGTGAAGCTATCTGCTTGATGACAGCCACTACTACATCTCGGCCACCCACAGCTCCCAGCACCCCAGGCCCTCCACCCTCCAGTGGCAGTGAGCTCCATTCTGAATACATTCCTCCACCTTCCTGGTACTGTAGGAAATTTAAGAAAGTTATATATTAAATAATAAATACCTGGGACAATTCCACACAAATTGACCTAGTCCCAAAGTAAGCAAAGCTTGTGTTATGGTAACTAGACAATGATATATTTACTTATATAGATAGATAAATACTTAAATACATAGGACATCCAAGACTAAGGTACAAATATTTGTGTTCATCACACAAATATCTGCCCTCAGCGGGATTCGAACCCGCGACCTCAAGTTTCGCAGTCAGGAGCTCTAACCACTAGACCAGACGGTCTTCATATATTATCATATCTGAACAGATATTTTATTTAATTTATGATGATATAAAATTAACTTTGAATATTTAGGTACCAATAAATTATAAAACATATATGTAATAATTAAATACATAGAACACAAAATATATTGTTCTGAAATTGAAAGGAATTAATATATACCACACCATTTTTGTTTATGTGGCAGTGTTATTAGAATAACTTGTATAAACACAGACATTTATATGTGCAACCACTAGTTACACCATTTGGCACTAGTACCTCTTTAAGCACTAGTTATCCACCCACTAACTTGTGTAATAATCGCACAAATGTTTTGAGTATAATATTATACACCATATATAACACCTTCACTTGTAGCTACAGAATAATGTCATTATAATAAGGAAAACCACAAACACATAACTTGCCTTAATATTGACTCTGTTGAAGATTCCCACATTCATAAATAAGGTGTAACGGTATCACTGCTTGCCTATTTCGATCGCTGCACTTATTACTGCAAATTACTAGTCATACTTTCGAGTCTATAATATTACGCTAGGAACCCAGACACAAAGTACAGGTGATTTGTTTGGGAAAATAGATTACAGGTTTTTTTCGACAATCAAATCATCAAGACCCTTTTATTAATTGTTAATATTGTTGTATAGTCCGTTGAAAACGATTGTTTGTTTTTATTCCGTTTTCCTTTCCAGAGTTGAGACCACAGAGTACATTTTCCCTTAACTCCTGTCGTGTCACCTGTCTCAGACATTTTTTTATTTTTAATTAATTATATTCGTGACAGGGATATCAACCCTTTGTAATATAAATTACTATTATATTATAATTCGTAATATAACGCTAAACACACAGTTATTAATATTTTCACACCTTCCTATAGGGCAGAAGTGTAAAAATATACTCTATAGTATAATAATTCTAGTCTCTCGACTCGAGACTTACTTTTTTAGCTTCATCTACATTCATGAGTCTCTTAATAATCTTAGGTACTCGCCAGTTTCAAGTAATTACTCTTGTCGATTCCATCATTACATTTGATTTCTGAATGCTATAACAAGTAAATATCAGTATTCAGTATCAGCGTCTGCGTGATTTTCAATAGCTTATTAATATTCCCAAGCAAACACTAATAGTGGTCACCAGCCTACAGTCCGCCTAGAAGTTGGTTTACTTACCGTTCCCGATTAAATGCAAATTAGAGCTATAAAAAAAATCATTGCGTTCACTCATACTTCATAGCTGTTTGATCGCTGCATTTTCACAATTCACACATTTATTGCTATGCTAAATCAGTTTCGATGAATCATGTTATAAAGATAGTTTTGACATAGGAAAAGGGCTTGAAGGCTACTTTTGTCTGCAAAAATAATCTTGAAGGGGTGAATTAGGGGATGATATTGTAGGGTAACCAATTATTTCTACACCACAAAGTACATAATTTCGAGGGAGTTCCTAATTTACGTGAGGCGTTTAGCAGCAGCTTAGTCTCAGGCCTTCCCACAAGGGTCCCCGAAGGGGTAGGCAGAGGTGTTTAGGTAAAACCCATACACCCACTTTCCACCAAATATATTTTAGGTGCCAACGTGACAGATGGCGGGTCCATCGCCGTTACTCAAGCACAACTATATTACTACTACTGTACTATATACATATGCAAGTTTCCTCTAGATGTTTTCCTTCTCCGTAAAGCTTGTTGTGTGACTAATTACTGTACTTAAGTTCAGAAAACCTCATTGGGATTCGAACTTGCGATCACTGTGTCACAGGCAACCACCCTCTTGATCAATAGAAATATATTTTGTATCATTTCTGATTAGCATCTCATGTATATTTCTGTATGGGTCCTTACTTTGAAATAAAAGAATATGAATATTTTGAATAAAATTTATACATATATTAAAATTACTATTACAATGTTAATTAAAGTTTACAGCTTTCAAATATGCGACATTCCACTTCTATGTATTGATGATTGAAAATAATACAAATGAAGTTTTGATACTAACATAAAAATATTAAATATTAACACACCCATCAAGACTAGAAGTATTTTAGCAAACAATTGGGTGAAACTTAATCATTAAAATCTCAAAAATTATTTACCAAATGCTTAGCAGTTAGTACAGCACCAAATAAAATAAACAATAATTGCATACAATTCCCAACAGCAGTTTCTTAAACTACATCAAGGAGACATTTAGATGTCTACAAACCTTATTATAACAACTAAATGTATCCTACATTTAATTGTATGTAGGTTTACATACAATTAAATGTAGGATAAACTTGACACAATGTAGGATAATATTAATACAGTTATACTAATGCTGCATCAGGTAGAAGTGTTGGATTACATGGAATTTAATTGGTAAGTTATTAGAGCTCCATTAATGTATGAGCTGGAAATAAAACATGAGTTGCATCAATATGTTTCAGATTTATTCATCACCCTTACCAGCATGTACCAAGGTTTCCTCATATTTCACCCTCCATTTTACAACTTCAGCCTCCAATTCCTTTACCAAATCCTTGAGTCTAAGTTTCTCTTCATCTAAAAGGTTCCGGGTTTCCTCAAACTGTTTCTTCAGTTCCGCAATATTTTGAGTGTCAGCCAACTCTATTTTTTGTGCCATGATTGTAGTTTTTGCTTTCTGCACTGTGGATTCAGCATGTTGGATGATTCTCTCAGCCTTCAGACTAAGTTCATATTGAACAACGAGCATCGAAAAGAGCCTTCGAATAACAAATGCTAAGAAAATCGCAAAGCCAGTGATATAGAAATTTCTTTGTGCTCTGAACAGCTTTACATTCACTTTCATCTCACTCGCTAGATGTCCAGCATCTTTAGAAGTGGAATATTTACGCATTTCTCTTACAGCATCCATTAAGAAAAGGCTCAAAACACCGAGCAATACGTAAAAGTATACAGCAGCGTTTTGATGGAGCTTGACAAAAAGCCGGGACTTGAAAAGCTGGTACCACCTCAACGGACTAAATATAGGCAGAATCATTATTGCAACTAAGGCCATTTCAAAATAGAGATAGCCGGCAATAAATGTCCATTGAATCGACATTTTTACCTTGGAATTGCTTTTTCAATTATTTCGGAGATTGTATTGTATTATACGACTGAACGACAAAAATATGCGATTATGGCTGTCACTTCTCTGCCTAGCAATAAATAAAATTCTTCAAGAGTATTGATTTGATGAAAAGAGAAAATTCTGTAGGTGGGACGTGGGTGATGAAGCTAGCAATGCGCAAGTGCAAGTCACAGATAAATTAATGTATTTTACAAGTGCAACTTGTTTACATGTGCAACAGGCAAACAAATGCAAGGAGTGCAACATTGAACAATTATCTAAACAATAAACAACTTGCACTTGCACTCTTCCTTCCTCGAGCCGAGCGAGTAGGTGGTCATAGACTACTATTAAAATTGGACTAGAGTAGGTAAAGCAAAAAAAGTACAGAGTATAAGCGTCACTTATTTTTCTCTTGCCGAATGGATATCCACAGATTACTGTATAACACCTTTGCAAAATAATATTTTCTCACATATACATTTAACATCGAGCCGCCTCCCTTATGGGTCACGGGAGTCACGGGATAAGCAAGTGCACTGAAGTAGGGTGCCAGTTCTCTTTAGATTAATAGACTTCTTCGCATGAGAATGAATGAACCAGTTCGCTGAACAATTTCTTGTTCTGAAAATATATAAACATTGGAAGACAATCCTCATATTAAAATAATATATTCTACGGAGCAGTTAAGTTGGAAAATATTTGTTTATAAAACTATTATTGAAGTAGTTGTTCTAAGCCAATTATATAATTAAATAATTTAATTAAAAAAATAATTTAGTTTCGACCTAAGCTAACTCTATCTAATGTCACATATGACATATGTTCAATGGACAATGGTCATAGCATAGGTCATAGTGTTCGGTGTTCCATCCATCGATTCTACACTAGTGTCAAACATAAAATGAAAATTCTGTCATTTTGTTCAATGTTGGGAAATAAAAAAAAACAATTTTAATACTCAAATATTCATAAACTAATGGCGAATATAGAACTAGATATATGGCGAGGGGAATGGGGCCTCGCCTCCATCGACCTAGAATGCCTCAAAGTATTGGTAAATATTTTTCGTTATAACCTAAGAGTATTTAATGCCGGTGAAGGTTTTATGTATGTCCGCACTTTACAGACTTACATGAAGTTTATTGGAGTTCCGGTTCGCGTCCGAGAAGCCAACAATCCGTTTTTCACCCCCAAAGGACGGTTACCAGTCATGAAAGATGGAAGGAAAGTACTTACAAATTTCGAAGAAGTTGTTGATCATCTTAAGACTTTGGTAAGGGCTTTTGTCACACACAATCTAATTTAGAATTTAAATAAAGAAGGAGTCTCTCATCTGTTAGGCATCTGCCAGAGTAGAGCGTCAGTTCTATCTACAGTTACAGGCAATCTTTACATTTGGAATAACTACCTGTGAGAATAGTAAGTAAAAAATTATATATATATAGGTATATATTCTCACACCTTTCCACAAGAGTCCCCGAAGGGGTAGGCAGAGGTGTATAGTTAGGACCCACACACCCACATTCCGCTAGAGATACATTTTAGGTGCCAATGTGGCGAGTCCATTGACATTACTCAAGCACGACTATACGTATCCATTTGAATTGCTTTCCAGCTTACAGGTAGCAGTATTTTACAGGTTTCTTCTCAAGATTTTCCTTCTCCATAAAGCTTGTGATGTGTCTCACCACTGTACTAAGTTCGGAAAAACTCAGTGGTACAATAGGGATTCAAATTTGCATTCTTTGTAAGCAACTACACTTGGCCACTACGGGTTAATAAATAAAAAAAAAATAAAGAAAAGCTATTATGTTCACGACTTCCCTCAAAGGTCCCTGAAGGGGTAGGCAGAAGTGTGCAGGCAGTACCCATACACCCACATTCTACTGGCTTTAGGTGCCAATGTGATAGATGGTGATCCCATCACCGTTACTAAGTTCAAATATACCCACATCCCTTGAATTTCTGCTCAAACATATGCAGGTTTTCTCTTTATGTGTTCCTTCTGGTGTGAATGATCACTGTACATAAATTGAAGAGTAATTATTGTTACACTTCTACTATTAATGTTATTGTTGAACAATTTCAGCATTACAGCACAGATGTCCACTTAAATACTAAGCAGGCGGCAGAGGCTTCTGCATTCACTCAATACCTCCGTGACAAATTGTACCCCGCATTCCAATATGCTTGGTGGGTGGATGAGAAAAATTATGCAGAGTTAACAAGACCAACATATGCTAAGGCTTTACAAATCCCATTCAACTTCTATTATCCTTCGAGGTATCAAAATGGGGCTAAGGAAATGATTGATGCACTATACGGTGAACACACTGAGCTCAGAGAGATTGAAAAAACAGTCAGTATACTTGTACACTACTGCGCACTACTGTGCACTACTATGCACTACTGTGCACTACTATGCACTACTGTGCACTACCATTTCAGCATAAAGATTGATTTCTATAGTAGATTTTTATGATCCAGCTAATAATCTATATCTGTACCAAATTTCATCCAATGCTGCTCAGCTCCTCTGGTATGATTGACTAATAAACCCCTTGAACAAACTTGTGTGACTTGAAGTGACCTCATCTATAAGCCTCCAAGAATATGATTGATTATGTGTTCTTGAAGGGTGAATCATGGTTTTTCTGGTTTCTGCCATCACCATTACTCAAGCAACACTATATATATATATTGAATTTCTTCTCAAACATATGCATGTTTCCTTTCGATTTTACCCTACACCTTCAAGCTAAGCTGTTCATGCTGTGAGCAATGAAATAAAAATTATATTTATACAAACAAACAATCTGCATTACTGAATGCAAATTGTTTGTTTGTATTCAGTAGTTCCTAATCTAAAGTTTAGATAGCCTATTTACTATAGGCCATATGAAATCCATCATGCTACTACCCAAGGGAGCAGAGCAGTAATCATTTATATGACTATGACTGTGTGTGACTCCAAATGTGGTGATGCCTAGAGATAGACTAGTGTACTGTAGTTGTATTAACACTTTCAGATTTACAATGAAGCAGAGAAGTGCCTCAAAACACTATCGGATAGACTTGGCGAGAGTGAATACTTTTTTGGCAACCGACCATCCTCGTTTGATGCAACAGTGTTTGCTTACCTCGCACCATTAGTTAAGGCTCCATTCCCCAATCCAACTCTGGCTAACCATGTCAAAGGTATAACCAACTTATCGAGGTTCGTCGCCAGGATCAATCAGAAAAACTTTAGGCATGTTACTGATGGTAAGTTAGATTCTTGACAATGAAAATATCTTCAACATTTTCTACAAGGGTCCTCGAAGGGGTAGGCAGATGTTTATAGTGACAATCCTAACCAAACAAAAAAGGCACAGCAAAATTCTTTCTTCTTTTACAGTTAACACTTTTTAGGACAATTTACGAATAAGACATACATACATATCACGCCGAGACACTAACTGGGTAGGCAGAGAGAATAGAGCGCCAGTACTCTCTAGACTTGCAACCCTTTCGCTTAGTCCACATTCTTCAGTCTCTTCATACATGCTCGCCGGTTCGAGTACTGCTGACGTTCCCGTTTTTAAGTGTCCATTCGATTTGATCTTATTTGTATTTACGTATGTAAGTAAACATATCGTTGTCTAGTTACCATAACACAAGCTTTACTTAAATTGGGACTAGGTCAATTTGTGTGCAATTGTCCCAGGTATTTATTTATTTATCTTGAATAAGACATACATTAGGATATATGACACCTACTAGATCCTTGCCAGTGTCCAATAACATTGCGGCCTTCCTCCCAGAGTACAACAGACAGAACGCCAAGAAGCAGTCGACAGGCACGCAGTCCGAGCGCGAGGCAGCCAACTTCCCGAACCAGACGCGCAACAAGATCCTCGCCGCGCTGTTCGCTGCCATCGCAATGACTGGGTACGCGGTCGCTAACGGGATGTTCCAGGTCAGTCTACTTTGAGGTGCTATATATTATCGCCTTGTTTCTTATTGTTTGCTTCTGTAGATATATTACTTTGCGTTCATTCGTTATCCACAAATAGGTTGTATTCTAATCATTCTCACACAAATCTCATTTGTTTGTTCAGGACCTGAAAGAATTCGAACATTCCAGTGATTACAACGAGATGTTTGAGAATGAGGAGGAGGACAACTGACAGTGATCGCGCGACCGTCGCCGCCGCCTGTCGCGGGGCCGCTGCTGTCGCCACCGCCAACAATGCACACGTGGCTTCATTTGCCTTCATGTAATTCTGTTCCTTGTCGCTATAGTGGTCTCGATTCAGTCTCGATAGCTCCAAAAATAACAAAATTATTAAAGGGGAACTATTAATGACATAAGAAAAAAAAGCGTAGTAAGATTTTTACATGTGTTATAACATCATGGTTATAGCAGACTTTTATACGTAAACATGGTTGAGGTAAAAAAATGACAAATTAGTTTTTTTTATTTGCTTCCTTTCATTGCCTTATCTCACATTCACGCATATTTAAGCTTGTCCTATTTTCTGAGACATCCTGTATAAACATATATATATATATAGCCAAGATGCCATCCAAAGCATCCCAAGTAGTAGTATACAAAACCCAACTATCCTAGCGAGTATCGAACACGCGACTACGAGCTGGGAATTTTCACCACCTGACTCGATAGCCGTAAAATAACTAGTGTTATATTGTTGGCGGTTGCATTTGTCTAGATTTAACTTTTAGGGTTTATGGTTTTAGTGATTTAGTAGAATAGAAGGTTCCTATTGTACTGTTAATAATGATTGTTGTATGTTAAAGAATTTTGTGCGTTGTGCTAATGTAGTAAGAACTGAATTACCCTGCTACAGTCACAAGTCACTGTATACTCGTAGTCGCACTGTAAACATATCCACTGCATTTAGTGTTGTATTCTTATTGGGTTAGAGTATATTTTATTATTGTGCCTTTCGCTCAAATATTGGTCGAATAAAATGCTCAAATTATAAACTTTATTTATCATTTTAGATTGAAAAATCCCGGAAAAGATTTGAAATTTATTAAAATTGGTTGAAATAATGTCAAGAATATAATTATTTTACTAAATTTGATAGAACCAGCAACAAATAAATGCATGCAAAATAAATTACACATATAATTTAATATAAAAGACAAACTTGAGATGTTCCAAATGTATCGCAGTGGTTTGTAGGGCGTAGTGCTATGCAGTGAGAAATGTTTTGGTTGCCAATTGAGAAGATTCGTTGCTTGTTATATCTCCCCCTGAGGCATGAATAAAGTATGGTTCGTTGATGTTAGTCTTTTATTCTTATAGTGGATTATTTTTGTATATAGGTTTATTTAGGTGTAACGTGTCTGAAGAAACAGGGGACTCCTGTCTCATAAATAAAGACCTGTCCCCTGTCGAATCGAAAGGGGTAGGTAATTCTATCTCTGCCTACCCCGACGATGATATTTATGTAACGTGACATATGGCGAGGCCATCGCCGTTACTCAATCAAAGACGTATTCTTTGTGTTTACTCAAACTTATGCAGGTTTTCTCTCGATATTTTCCTTCACCATAAAGCTCGTGATGTAATAATCAATAATTGAAATTCTTAAGGTTGGAAAAAAACTTATTGTAGGCACGGAGAAATTCGAACTCGAGTCGTAGGCGACTACTCGAATCTTTGGCTCGCCAAGGCATTTTGCAAATTGAGTAACCTGTATTTAGGTAACCTGAACCTTGGTGTAAACTGAGACAAATTTTTGCTATAGATGGGACTCGAATCCATCAACACAGACTAACCTACTGTGCTGTAAGGACATTAAATACTTATTATGTCTATAAATGACGTAACAAATAAATATGTATATAATAGTTAATGACGATGTTAGCGATGAGGCTGTTATGCGATCATTCGATCAAACAAAATACATTAAAAACAAACTGTAAAGTAATTGTCATAGAGTTTAATTCAGCCTGTACCAACAGCGTTGGTCACAATGGAGCTGGCGGCGCGTCGTGGTGATAAATCAGTTTCGAGTAGCGCAAAACCAGTTCAACAGACTCAAGAGACAGAAGGAGGAGTTGGCTCGCGAGGCCAGGTCATCTTGAATAGAATAATGAGAGTGTTAATTCGTTTCTCTATTTCTCTTTAAGTTGACTATATTTTAATGTTTATTGTTATATAAGACAATCGCTAAAGAGAAAAGTTTTTCCAAAAATACATTTTATCTAATGTTTTAGTTCGCATTATTACCATTCAAATGAAACCGATTTGGGGCTTATTGGTTGCATAGTTTTAAAGTCTATGAAGTACATAGGTAGAAACACTTAATATGTACATATAGGATGTATAGATAAATAATAAAATCATTTATTGTCTCTTCACAAAGATGTTCCCTAGAATCTTATCAGCAATAGTAATATGCAAACTTTGTGAGAGAATGGTGCCTGAGGTAGGTCTAGAATGTGGTTTACATTCTAGACCTACGTGTTCGTGTTACATCAAACATATGTAGATAAGTTTGCAAGAAAAGCCATTCACCAAGTTATATTTAGAGACTGTGATTTGATGTTGTTTAAATGGCAACCCTATTGGTAGGAGTTCCCTCGGGCTGCGGGATGAACTGCCCGTTGCCCGAGGGAACTCCTTCAGGGTTTTCTTCAAGAAGGGTGTGAATAGATTCCTACTATTCCTACTAGATCGACAGGGTGCGAGCGATACCCCCCGGTGTCGCAAGTGTCCGTAGGCGGCGGTAACCGCTTACCTTCAGGTGGGCCGCTTATTTGCCACCCTAGTGGGATATAAAAAGATTAGTAGGAAATATAGGATATTTTTTAACTGTGTTATATATCTATGTAAATAAGGGTATTAAGAGAAGACAACTGAACTAGTTAATAAATTGTAGATATTATTATTAGTTAAATTAAATTATAATAAGCCGTGGTGGCCGAGTGGTTCGAGCAGTTGCCTGCGACGCAAAGGTCGCAAGTTCGAACCCCGACTGTACCAATGAGTTTTTCTGAACTTAAGTACAGTGATTAGTCACACCACGAGCTTTACTGTGAAGGAAAACATCGAGAGGAAATCTGCATACGTCTGAGAAGAAATTCAAAGGCGTATGTATAGTCGTGCTTGAGTAACGGCGATGGACTCGCCATCTGTCACGTTGGCACCTAATATACCTCTGGCGGTGTGGGTATTACCTATACACCTCTGCCTACCCCTTCGGGGACCCTTGTGGGAAGGCGTGAGGATATATTATTATATAAATTATAATATATTAGAGTATACGTGTTTTTATAACGGTTTATTCCGTTTTTTATCTTATTAATAGTTACTGAAAAAAAGTCCATAAAACCTCATAACCCCATAATTCGGAGTGAGTATTACTTACTCTCTTTAATCTTGTTGTCATTTTATCATGTCATCATCATATCATTTTTTGTCATGAGGACATATTCACAACACTCTATAGCTTCTAGAAGACGAATGTTCTAGTGTCTGTGACACCCCGTACCTATCTATATAATCTATGGAAACATATATATCTGACGCTAGCAGATGGTTGACTAGTGGTTTAAGCAGACATCTGCAACGTCAAGATTACTTTCATAGCCCGGAGGCCAGTACCAATGGAACCTCTTTGACCTCCCTATACGCCATTTTAAGTATGTCATCTTGGCCTTCGTCGCCCTCTCTTTCCCTCCTAGTATATTTCTAAAGAAGCTGTGTTTGATATAATTGCAAAATCAATATTAAAAAAAATAAAGAGACATTCAATATAATCTGTTTTATTTCCACATTTGAACATTTTCTTATTAACCTTTTCAGGTACAACAACATAATTTGGTACAAATTACATAGAGGTCCTATTGCACTGGGTTACAAACAGATTTGAACTGGTTACAAATAGATTTTGACTCGACATTCAAAATGGCACAAACTATTACTGTGGCGTGAGAAAGCGGTCTACGTTATAGCTACACATAGTAACAGTTCGTAGAATTATTTATTACAATAATAAAACTTAATATTATACATTATATACGCTACCAATTATATTTATATATATATACTAACAAGTCAACAACGCTCTATACTTATCGGTGTCTGCTTGGCAGGTCGGCTCTCAGGTGGCTTTCATGTGCTTTTACATACATATCATCGAGTCTCACACTGGGTAGGCAGATTTGAACTCCAGTTTTGTCTATTCTTACAGACCCCTTTCTCCACATACTCCACTACCATCACTCTCTTCATACATGTTCGCTGGTTTCGAGTACTCTTGACGTTCCCATACTTACAAAGAAATATATGATGCCTGCCGACCTTCTGCCAAGAGACACGAATATGTATACTTAGAGATAACAAGAGTAGCTGTAGAGTCTAACGATTTGGGTTAATGTGATGTTACGAGAATAAAATCCATACTTAAAGTAAATCGTACAAATCTTTGATGGAAGCAGAGATAAGGTGGCGTCCATTAGTTACGTTAGGTAATTTAGGAGATATTTCGATCTCCCTCTCCCCTTGTCGAGATATAAGTTTAGTCGACCCTTGCTGATCCAACGTTAGATTTTAAATAATTTTTTTTATGTCAATCCGTGCTATTAATTGCACAGAATTTTTAAATCCTTATTTTTTTCCTACATTTCAGTTGAGAAACTTAATTAAACCCATTTTTCTTGAGGAAATCACGTGATATGTTCCTTTTTCAGTTCGGCTTCACTCCTCCCCTAAACGCCTCACGTAAATAATGGACGGCCCCTAAACAGGTACAATAAGATATTACTGTAAAACAACAAGTGGTCATGAAATTAAGTTTCCAGCCAGTTGTATATTAACTATAACTAAGATTAAAATAAATAGCGGACTACATATAATGTCAATATAGCCATTATATTTTCAGCTGCCTTATGTACAAAGGAATCGAAAGCGGAAACTTGTTTTGTACATTTGTACAAAGAATACAATAAACATTGGTAACGGGCTTGAGAAACTATCCATTTCCTGTGTAGTAGAGTACACATAGAACATATACAATAAAAAAAGATTGACAAATTCCGTGATTTAACTCTCTTTCGGTAATTAGAAATTAATAAAAACACGATAGACCAAACGAATTTTTTCAAATAATACTTTTCTGAATCCCTTCCCTTAGTACATTGGAATGGCCTCTAATACAATCGAATTGAAATTTTTGGTAAATTAATACAAAAATATTTCCACCGTCAGCCGGTGTATAAAATCCTTAAGGCATTCTCGCCATTATGTGCAGCCAAAGAGGGTGCATTTCAGCCTGTAATTATTATATCTTACGTTCCTTATAAAATACACTTAGTTTGTTCCGCGGAATATTATAGACTCGATCAATTCCTTCGTTAAATGGGAACATAAAAAAATAGCTTATATACACACGCTTTTCGACTTTTATACATAAATAAGGAAAGTATGCTACAAAAAGTATTTACACCTTTCATGTACGTCAAAACAACTTAAAATGTATCTTTATAATATATTAACTATAATTTCTGATATATTCAGATTTCAGACGCGAATAATGCAATGTAATAACTGTTGTTCTCGCTTGTTCAACTTTATAACTAAAAGTCACTTACATAGAGGTTGAAATGTTATAGCAGAGTTGAATATTTACTTCGAGGGTAAAATGAGGCAAATCGCATGCTTTCTTTCCACCTTATAAGAAAGTGTTATTTATTTCCCATCAATTGTCAGTCTTAATATGTTTCAGAGGAAAGACAAGATTATTGGGTCATAATGTAAATATGACTTTTGGATCGAAGCTAATCCAATGTAAGAAAAAGCCCAGATTTTTCAAGTGCAAAGGAAGTTTTGATGTGTGTAAATCTTAATATATATATTTCTTGTGTGCGTGTGTATGTGACTGAACTCCTCCTAAACGACTGGACCGATTTTGATGAAATTTTTTGTGTGTCTTCAGATGGATTTGAGAATGGTTTAGATTCACAATTGGACCCGATAGGTGGCGCTGTGATCGGGTTTTAGGGCATTTACTTTTTTCACCCAAGCGAAGCTGGGCGGGACCACTAGTCTTTATATATATAATTCTTCTGTGAGTGTGTATGTCACTGAACTTCTCTCAAACGACTGGACCGATTTTGATGAAATTTTTTGTGTGTGTTCAAGGGGATCTGGGAATGGTTTAGATTCACAATTGGACCCGATAGGTGGCGCCGCCGTCGTTACCCCGAGCGAAGCTGGGCGGGACAACTAGTAATGTATATTCATTAAACTTACGTATATCTTAAACTTATAAACTTCTATTGACGGATCGCAAACCTTTTAAGTCATATGGACAAATCATTTGCATTTATGCAAGTTTTATAAATTAGTGTTTACTCATTCCATTTCCCTTTTTGGGCATAACTAAGAATGCAAGTAGTAGTTTCGCTCACCTACGCTCAAAGCTACCTTGGCTTAGTAGACCGAGTAAGCGTTCCACCATCTCCTGGCATAAGAATTAAGTAAAGTCAGTGGACCCGTAAAAGATAAATATATTCGCCGTATCTAAGCTACCAGGGGTGCATAAATCAAGGAGTACGACGGGCAAATACTTGACACGAAAGTGCATTCGACTATTATTAATGGATCTAGCAGCGTCACTTTAATTCGGAGGGGGTGGAAGGGTGGGGGAAGGCGATAATATCGAGTTCGTTGACCCATGGGGGTTTTATTAGGCTTATAGCTTTACTGGTAACTTAGTAATAGAATGTATGTATATAGTGAATTATATTTTTCTTCAACTATCTCTTCTTAGCCCGTATGCTGGCATTTAACTTACTTATTTTGACGAACTGGTCTGGTCTTGTTACAGTTGCAGAGTATGCCTAGAATTCTTGGCAGTTACCTATAATTAAACATTGCAATGAGAAGAATCTACTGGACCTGACTGCATCTCTGAGCTTCCATGACGAGTGCTCAAAGACAACCCGTATAAACGGTTTTTTTAATCAACTATCAACTATGGTTTACTACCGAATGTCGTCATTAATATGATAATAACTTGATGAACTACATTAATAGCATCAATTTATGACCGTATAAAGCGAACAATCGAGTTAATATTTCAAGATTCACTATTGCAATATTGTGTACAATTCGTATCACGATAAGGTTTAAAATCGCTTACTCTAATCAGGCGCGTTGAGTAGTGACAGTGAGTCGACCAGTTGGCTCGCGTCTATGAGACTTTGCGGCATGTCCAGTGACGTCACGGGCGCGCCCTGCGAGAGGGAGAAGGGGAAGAAGCGGGACACCGCCGGGGGGCGCGGCGGGGGGCTCTCCTGCTCACCGTTCGAGTGGCGATTGGACAGGATTGATAATGAAGACAGCTTGTCGTTCAGTTGTTGTATCTGCAAAAGACATATAACACTTAACTAACTGTTCGCGCAAATTCGTCCATGTAGGTTAAGATTAGTCAAGCCTTGGTAGTAACTGATAAGGGGGTACCTTAAATGGGTAGAAGTAGTGTAACATTATAAATGCGAAAGTTTTTGAGAATGTTTTTTTTCTCCTACACACGTATTGTGATCGTATTTGAATGAAATTTGGCACTATTTGGCTAGATTATTAGCTGAATAGCATAGCAAAGATATGATAAATAAAAAAACTGCTTATGAAATCATTTTTGACGCGTGTTTAATCGCGGGATGTCAGTGTCAGTGGCAGTGTCAGTGTCAGTGGCAGTGACCTGTCGCAGCAGCCGCTGGTGGTGCAGCGTGTAGTGCACGGCGCCCGCATGCGGCGCGTCCAGCGGCGGCAGCCAGCGCTCGTAGCACTGCGCCCACAGCTCCAGGCTGGCCGCGCCCGTCTGCGGCGCCAGCCGGCGCGGCCCCGGGGCTAAGCACACACACACACGGCTCGAAGGACCATGCACAACTCGCGCATGCGAACATTGAAGTAGTATGTAAAATAACACCTGGAGCATCAGGACGTCTTCTTGGTCCAAGATCATTTTGTCGAGTAGTTGTTTAATGTTCGTGTTCAAAAGTGGCAGGAGACTGACATTATTGACGCCTTTATTTTCACTGTTTTATCTATTTTACACTACCAGTCATGAGAAGGCATACGACTCAATAATTTATGCACAGCAAAATTGTGCCAAGTACGCGAGCACACATAACCTCATTCCAGAGACTAGGTGTGTAGACTAGGTGTTGTATCAAGACTCACATGGCCTGTGCAGCGGCGTGGTAAGTCTGGTCGCCAGGTACAGCGGATTGACGAACAGGGCTTTGTCCTGTTCTGAGAACTGCTCGCCCCAGTCCCACACTGGCCTCTGCACGAAATTCTACAACAGTAACAAAGACAATGTTGTCACGTTAAAAAACAAGAAAAGTAAATTATTTTATTATAATCAATACACTAGCCAGTGCATTATTTAATAATAATAATTTATACACATATACATTATTATTATTTATTCATTCCACTGGAGATACATTGAGTACACCTTGAACTCAGTGTATCTCCAGTGCTCCACATCGTCACAAGGCTGGTGTGACAACACGTCGATGGCGAGAGGTGCGGTGTAATAATTTAGGACTGGGTATTGTCTTCTCCTCAAACATATGCAGGTTTTCTGTAGATGTTTAAGCTCGCGGTGTGACTAATCAATGTAATTAAGTTCAGAAAAACTTTATGGTACAGTTGTGATTCGAGCTGTACTACTCGAACTACTCGGCCACCACTTGT
This sequence comes from Drepana falcataria, assembly GCA_945859725.1. Lineage (NCBI taxonomy): Eukaryota > Metazoa > Arthropoda > Insecta > Lepidoptera > Drepanidae > Drepana > Drepana falcataria. The sequence continues at coordinate 1,257,442 of OX243937.1, forward strand.
TACACCACTTGTTACACGGTCAGAAAATGATCATAGTATAAATTAGTAATAGCGTGTAGCGCCGACCTTAGACGCGGCGTGCTCCCGATCCCTGGTGCAGTTGAAGAGGAAGGTGTCGAAGAGGTGGTTGTGCGCGCAGTCCCACAGCGTGGTGAGGTAGGTCTCAGTGAACTGGAAGGCCGCCGGGAACTGCGCCAGCAGCTGCCACGCGCAGTCCAGGAACAGCAGGAACACGGGCGCCACCTGCGCCGCGCCCCCCGCACCCCCCGGCCTACCCCCCGCACCCCCCACACCCCCCGGCCCCCCGGCGCCCTCGCGCGCGCCGCCCGGCCGCGGGAGACCCAGCCTGCCGCAACACACACACGCACATACACTTGCCTGCCTTCTCACCCTCTCTCTCATATTTATTATGTCCTATTAACATCTTCACGCCTTCTCACAAGGGTGTCCTAAGAAGTAGGCAGAGGTGTGGAGTATCCACATGACCACTTTTCGCCAACGTGAGAAATAACGACTTCATGGCCTTACATCAACCGAGATTAATGTACATTTCCTCTCGATGTTATCCTTTATCATGAACTACTTGGTGGTGTGGCTAATCCCTGTACTATAAGTTCAGAAAAAGTTATTGGGACAGTCGGGATTCAGACATGCAATCTTTTTGTTATGGGCTACCCGAACCACCCTATTTTTTTGGACGAGAACCGGTGTTTCCAACGTGGTGTGGACGTTGGCCCGAAGCACCCTGCCACAACGGCGCTTAAGTTTAGAATTAAGACTAAGGATCATCAATAGCTAGAAATAAGAGGAAAATCAAATGGAGTCACCTAGCAGTCGCAATTGACATTTACTTAATTATAACGGCACCCGACATGCATAGCAAATTTCATTGCGTTCGGCGGAACCATGATCGTATATCTTTTTTTTTCCTTCTATATAATAATATATCCTCACGCCTTCCCACAAGGGTCCCCGAAGGGGTAGGCAGAGGTGTATAGGTAATACCCACACCGCCAGAGGTATATTGGGTGCCAACGTGACAGATGGCGAGTCCATCGCCGTTACTCAAGCACGACTATACATACGCCTTTGAATTTCTTCTCAGACGTATGCAGGTTACCTCTCGATGTTTTCCTTCACCGTTCAGCTCGTGGTGTGACTAATCACTGTACTTAAGTTCAGAAAAACTCATTGGTACAGTCGGGATTCGAACTTGCGACCTTTGCGTCGCAGGCAACTGCTCGAACCACTCGGCCACCACGGCTCTACGGCTTTTTTTCCCTTCTTTTATAGTAATTACAACGACATCATGAAAGCCAGATATTCAGTGCTATTGTCTACTTCATGTATCTTAACTATCAGCATAAGGCCTCACCTGTCACAAAACGGGTGTCCTAGCGCGATCCATTCCTTCTGCACGAGCGACTGGAAGCCGGAGATGGTCCTGAAGTGAGGGTCCATAAGGAGCTGAGTCAGGGACGACACCACCGCGCAGTAGTCTACTCCGTCACCTGGTGAGAACAAGAATTGGCTTTTAGGTACTTTTATTAATCTTAATATACATAAATTACGTGTCACGTTCTTTGTCCGCGATGGGCTCCTAAACTACTTAACCGATTTCAATCAAATTTGCACGCCGTGTGCAGTTTGATCCAACTTAAAAGATAGGATAGCATCACAATTGGACCCGATAGGTGGCGCTGCGATCGTGTTTCAGGAAGTTTAACTTTTTCACCCGGGCGAAGCTGGGCGGGACAGCTAGTATACATATACGTATACATATAACGTTGAGGGTTTCCTATAAGATACAGTATGGAATCCTTCAAGGGTGTGAAAAGATTCCTGCAGGGTCGGCAAACCGCGAGTGATACCCTGGTGTTGCAAGCGTCCATAGGCGGCGGTAACCGCTTACCAACAGGCAGACCGCATGCTTGTTTGCCACCCATGTGGTATAAAAAAACCTATCACATTTCAGTTCACCTTTGACAATTCAACTACTCCACCTGCTAAGGTGGAGTTGATGTAGTGTGGTCTTTTTAGAGTTGAAGCGAGGGTCTAGAGAGTGTTTCCGAAGCTTACCCTCCTGCAGCACGACGGTGACGTTGTCGGCGAGATGCTGCGCGGCCTCGTCGGCGAAGGCCAGGCTGTTGGCCACATAGCGCAGCCAGCGGCTGGCCTCCAGCAGCGAGTAGTACTGCGAGTCTTGCTCCTGGGGCGACAACACACATACTATTATTATTATTATTGTATACCTAATGATTTCAAAAGAGTAACCATGGAGTTTCTTGCCGGTTCTTCTCCATGGAAGCGACCAACCCGAACCGTGCACCTGTTTCGACGTTTTATAAGTGCCCATCTAGGGCTGTGTAATAAAAATATTTTGATTTAGATTTTTACTATGGACGGCTCACAAACACCCACGCACGCACAGAGGGATACATACAGGTGTTACAGAAAATAGGACGATTTGCAGGATTTATAGGGTGCTGTGAACATATCCTCACGACGATACAATAAAACAAATAGCTCCAAAGACAACAGATTGACAACGTTATTAAAGGGTGTAACAATCACTCGGAAACATTAATAAAGAGTAGATAATAAATAAATATTTATGAAAAAAAAAATATTCTACGTGTATAACTTCGTGACAAACATACATACATATCATCACGCCAGGTCCCTAACGGGGTAGGCAGAGAGTATAGAGCGCCAGTTCTCTCTAGTCTTACATATATCTTTCGCTTCGTCCACATTCATCAGTCTCTTCATATTCTTTATTATTTATCGTGACAGCAGCTTTTAATGTGTGTGTCTCACCCAGAATCTTCTGAGCGTAGTGGGCGTGCAGAGGTCCACGAGCTTCATGTAGGCCTCGTGCAGGCCGGCCAGCGCCGGCAGCGCGCCGCCGCCGCCGCTGCCGGCGAAGCTGTTGCCGCACAGGTACACCACGTGCGGAGGCGTCAGCCGCGGGTGCAGGCGACGGACCTGACAAACATTGCCTGCCTTTACAAGGGTTAGGCATCAACGGCCGTGCCTACCCCTCGTGGCGAGGCGTGGAGAAAGGATTTTTCATACTTAATCACCGGCAAGGCCGAACTGATGAAATCTAGCCCAAATATAGGTTATAGTCTGGAAAAAGTCATAGGGGTGTTTGCTTGCTTCTCCGAGCAAGATATATTCCAGTAAGCTTGTTACGAAGTCTAGTTAGACGACGCAAAACCTCTTTAAAAAGATGACGAGCATCTTGATCCCAGGTTCCAGTTCCAGATTACAGAGACATTGTCTATGGCACCCTTCTAAAAGGACATTGTCCTTAATTTGATCTATTATATATACCGGGAAATGAACTGAACTGAAAAGCTATCCATCTAAAAAATTCGTTTGTTGGAACTTTGTCTATAAGGTGGAAAATAGTTTTTATTACCTGTTCTAAAAGCACACTTTCCGCTGCGGCCGACTGCTCAGTCTGCAGTAGCTCGCCGCTCCTCAGCAGGGCGGCACCTTCAGGACGCCCCCACACCCAAATAGGCACGCGCCCCGACCGGAAGTGGCGGGCCGACTCCATCAGGTTGTAGTCAAGTACCGAACTAGGCACTATTAGAGTCTCGCTTGCAGTTAGCATAAAGGCATCGGAAGTGCCGTTGATGCACGTTATCCTCCAATGCGGACACTCGCACCGCTCCAGCTCCCGCTTCCAGTCGCCAGGGCGGAGGAACATGTTCATATCTGGGGGTAGCGTGGGGTAGTACGGCTCTCTGTATTCAAATGCGAAGAGTAGGTCGTGGCGTTTAGGGAAGGCGTGGTGCATCAGCGCCATTGCAATTTTTCTGCCGTCGCCGATAGGTGATTGGGAGAAGTTGAACGTTAGGACTTTCATGTTCTGGAAGAGATAATATGCTCGTTAGTATTATACCTCACGCACTGCGCATGCGTTGCAATATTAGACAAAATTCAATGCGATCGATGGAACGGAAAGTTGATGTTCTGCAGCGCCATCTAGTGAGTTCTTTCGTGCCAGTAACCCACGCGTACGTCCACAACACACCATTTCAAAGTTCCATCGCAAACTAATCGATGGTTTCGAAACGCTAGGACAAACATAGAAACATGAGAAATTGGGTAGTCGGGGTTCAATGACCGCCTACAAACATGCCCCAATTGGCAGACAAGATCCTCGAGATACATGTCAGTGTACAAACAAAGTGAATCACGACGTGTTGTTGTGATTCAGATAATAAGTCAAAGATATAGGTAGAGCCACGCGCGTTTGTCTCTTAAGCACATCACGTTTTTGTATGTATTATATGACGTCCTTGCAACCATAAATCAAGACAGCGAAAGGGACAGATTAATAAGTCATACACGCTTGAACATTCTAGAATTACGATAGCAGTGACAAGTCTATGGTATGGCGCATGGATGGTTACTTTTTTTGATTATCTTTTATTTGTTTATTACTATCATCAAGGACGGGAACGTCAAGAGTACTCGAAACCGACGAGCATGTATGAAGAGACTGATGAATGTGGACGAAGCGAAAGAGGTATGTATACTAGAGTGAAATGGCGCTCTATATTCTATATTTGTAGTTTAATTCAACTACTCAAGCTATCAGGAGGGTTGTTTATATCTTCCTTGATTGAAAGAAATGTGATTGATTGATTGAAAGAGGGGGTCTCTTTCTTGTTGTCTTAAACATACACTTTTGAGCTTTTATCGTAGTTCTTTTGGTAAATTGTAATCAACGAACTTCTATTTCAATGTATCTAATAGATAAATTAATTTGCTTGATAACGCGCATTGCTTAAGTGGCAAGGTCACAGCAAATGTTTATTACGTTACAGTCCGATTTCACATACCTATAATACCGAGATAAGGAGACAAAACCACCTGTTATCTGGCCGTTCATCCAGTCAATTTCGTAGCCATAAATGATAGCGTATAAAACAACGGTGTCAAATTTTTTATAATATATCCTCACGCCTCCCCACAAGGGTCCCCGAAGGGGTAGGCAGAGCCGATAGGTAATACCCACACACCCACTTTCCGCCAGAGGTATATTAGGTGCCAACGTGACAGATCGCGAGTCCATCGCCGTTACTCAAGCACGACTATACATACGCCTTTGAATTTCTTCTCAGACGTATGCAGGTTTCCTCTCGATGTTTTCCTTCACCGTTCAGCTCGTGGTGTGACTAATCACTGTACTTAAGTTCAGAAAAACTCATTGGTACAGTCGAGATTCGAACTTGCGACCTTTGCGACGCAGGCAAATGCTCGAATCATTCGGCCACCACGGCTGTAAATAACTGTAAATCACGTGGTATTAAACAAACCATAAGGGTGGCAAACAAGCATGGGGCCGCCTGATGGTAAGCGGTTACCGCCGCCTATATATGCTTGCAACACCAGGGGTATCGCCTGCTTCGAAAACACCATGCTGTACTGTAAAACCTCAACGGGGAGCTCATTCCACATCCTGAGTGTGCGCGGAAGAAAACTTCATTGGAACCGCTCATTACAAGAGTTTGTGGTTGCAAGGTATGGGGATAAATTCCCCGTCGATGGCGAGAGGTGCATATCTACTATAACTAATCAAATATAACTTCAAGAATGTTCTTAATATAATTTTCAACAGCTACTTTCTACCATTATTATACTGAAAAATGTCCCCGAAAAACCCAGAAAAAGGTAGTAGGCAAAGGTGTAACAGCACTAGGTACTCAACACAAGCCATTGATTTTCTTAACCGTACGCGATGTTCTCCTTCACGATAAACTTTTCGTGATAATTCATCATACATAAGTTCAGTGGTACTTTAAGGTCTCTCTAAGGTCACCTTGTAGGGTACCTTACCTTGCATACGACCTGAAGCCCCTTGACCTTGCCGGGCGCGTCTCCGTAGGGCACGAGTCGCCGCCGCCGGACCGGCCCACCATCCGTGAGCCACACCGCGCCCACCGCCGTTAGAGGCACGTCGTATGTGCCCAGTAGGTTGTTGCGTTGGCTGTACTCCTGGTACACATGTTTAAACTTTACCAGGTATTTTAATTATAATGGTTGACAGGAGAAGGAGGAGAGAGGAATTAAACAGTTCAATGTACGAAATAATTATCACATGTTGCTGTTTCTGAACTCCTAGTAACTCGTTAATATCGTTCGATATAAGTAGTAGTAATGAGCTGTTTGCCTGGTAACTATTCATTAAGCTTTGACTATAATATAGTGAACAGTGTTCACTATATTTTACTTTACAGATGGCAACATTGATGCTATACACCATGTTACCTAAATACATACATACCATAATACCATCACGCCGATCCTCTCACGGTTACCTAAATATATCCTTGTAAAATTGTGTTTTAGATCCCCAGCTTATATATTACTATATTATATATTCTTTTTACTATTATATACTTTATACCTTTAGAGCTCTTGTGGGAAAGTGTAAAACCATATAAAGCATACAAATAACTCGAAAGACAACAGCTTATTACAGACATAGCTTCTATTCAAGGATGCTCGAATTACTGAAAGAACGACTAATATGTGATAGGTACTTACTTACAAGTATAATATTGAGTGTCCTTTCAGCTCTACAAGTATAGGTACTAGGCAATAATAAAACTGAGCAGGCTTATTGAGGCCTTATATAGGGCTAGAGAGGAACCTGATGAACTTACTTCATTCTGCATTCCATCGCGCGGCACGAACGAAAGCTTGTAGTTAGTGACGAACAGAGAGCCGTGGCGCCCTCTATCCATCTCACTCAGCGGCGTCAGCATCACCACACTATGCGCCGCACCCGTCACTAGTTCACCTGTGTAACACGCAATGAACTAGCGACCTACGTAGCATTGCAAAGTGACGTATTGTGGTTTAAACGCACAAGATACGAAGCAACGCAGCAGGCAAATACGTCTTAAGCAACAAATGTAGGTGATTTCCAAAGCGGATGCGTAATGATGATTTATACGCATCTGCAAAGTAAAATTACCTTCATTTCAGGTTTCTCGCTTAGTTAAGGCAGCTAGCAACACAAATATGACTGGAGACAAATATAACTATTTGCATGAACCTACATAGAATCTATCTATATATATATATATATATATATATATATATATATATATATATAGATAGATTCAGACACAATTTATTGTGTTGTGTTCCTACGCGGTGAATAAGGTTTCCAGTAATGGGCTCCTTGGGGAGGGGGGAGGATTGTTATATTGTGTTGGCAACCGAGGGATTAGACCTATTATATTGCCAACACAGTATAACTCTCTGAACACAGAGTGGCAACGCGCAAGTGATACTTAGGTATCGTGAGCGTAAATAGGCTACGGTAACCGTTTCCCATCAGGTGGGCCGTATGCTTGTTTGCCACCCTTGTTGTATAAAATATATATATATATATCTCTCTATATATATATATATATATATATATATATATATAGAGAGAGCCGTGGTGGCCGAGTGGTTTGAGCAGTTGCCTGCGACGCAAAGGTCGCAAGTTCGAATCCCGACTGTACCAATGAGTTTTTCTGAACTTAAGTACAGTGATTAGTCACACCACGAGCTTTACGGTGAAGGAAAACATCGTGAGGAAACCTGCATACGTCTGAGAAGAAATTCAAAGGCGTATGTATAGTCGTGCTTGAGTAACGGCGATGGACTCGCCATCTGTCACGTTGGCACCTAATATACCTCTGGCGGAAAGTGGGTGTGTGGGTATTACCCATACACCTCTGCCTACCCCTTCGGGGACCCTTGTGGGAAGGCGTGAGGATATATTTATTTATATATATATAGGAGATCCCATTTGTTAACTCACTCATTACGAAATCTCAGGAATTATAAGGCCAATTGACTTCAAATTTGGTAGGAGTATTCCTTACGCGGTGTAGAGGTCAGCTAAGAACGGATTTTATGAAACTCAACTTATTTTTTACTTTTTCACCTGGGCGAAGCTGGGCGGGACAGCTAGTAAATTATACAAATAAATATAATTATAATTTATTATAAATTATAAATCAGGGTTCTAGGAGAATATAAAAAGCAACTTACAGTCGAATTGAGAACATCCTCCTTTTTTAAGTCGGTTAAAGTACCCATTAACAAATGTAAAGAAGCAAATAAAGTACTATAAAATAACATGACGATTGAAGTGAAACAGATTAACAATGGGAATGTGTGTAAACTACTGTGGTCTAACAGATCTAACGATCAGATTACAAAAAGTACTGAAATATATAATAATAATAAATACCTGGGACAATTGCACACAAATTGACCTAGTTCCAAATTAAGCAAAGCTTGTGTTATGGTAACTAGACAACGATATATTTGCATATATAGATATATATATATACATAAATACATAGGACATCCAAGACTAAGGTACAAATACTCGTGTTCATCACACAAATATCTGGCCTCAGCGGGATTCGAACCCGCGACCTCAAGTTTCGCAGTCAGGAGCTCTAACCACTACACCAGAATCCGGCGAGCATGCAACCTCTTCAGATAGATGAACCCGTATGAAGCTACGTTCTGTAAGTTAAGAATGGCTCGGCGGTTTGTTCTGACTGCCAACCTTGAGGGTAACATGATTCAGCATACTACCTTAGGGTTTTTCAAGACAATCCCATTTCCAACAGCTCTTACGTCTAACGTGCAACGACACGTCAGTTCAAGTAAATTTTGTAAGAGTGTTTTAAGGGTATTCCTTACAACAAGATCACTTATTATCGGCATTATCGGTGGCAATGACCCAGAAGCAAAACAAATGAATCAGCGATACACTCAATGATGCATTAGATAAAACCTCATTGGATACACTGTGTTTTTTACATAAATGTTCATGTGCATTGATAAACGTTATTAATAATGTTAAGGGTACTCAAAGAGAGAAGAGGTCTGTAAGACTGGAGAGAACTGGCGCTCTACTATCTCAGCCTACCCCGTTAGGGACTCGGCGTGATGATAGGTATGTATGTATAAACAACGCTATGACCGATAACATTCTCAAAAAGTAGTTACGCTGAGTGCCTCACGGGGTAGGCAGAGAGTATAGGGCGCCAGTTCTCTCTATACTTACATACCTCGTTCGCTTCGTCCAATCCAATCCAAAAATACATTTTATACGATCTGCGCAGTAGCAATTGCCCATTGCGTCCTATTATTGCCCTAGTGTCCCAAAGGCTTTTATGAAAAATAAAACTCGTTTTACAACGATATGTTTTTACGTTTTAACGTTTATATATATATATATATATATATATATATATATATATATATATATACTACTACTAGCTGTCCCGCCCAGCTTCGCTCGGGTGAAAAAGTTAAATTGCCCGTAACATGCGCCACCTATTGGGTCCAATTGTAAATCTAAACCATTCTCGAATCTAGCTTAAGACACACAGAAACACACAGAAAGCTTCGCCCGGGTAAAAGGTAAAATTCTTGAAAGTCGATCGCAGCGCCACCTATCGGGTCTAATTTAATATAGCCTATGGTACTCGGGGATAATGTAGCTTTCCAAAGGTGAAAGAATTTTTGAAATCGGTCCAGTAGTTTCGGAGCCTATTCATTACAAACAAACAAACAAACAAATCTTTCCTCTTTATAATATTAGTATGTATAGATAAATATATATAGCTGCATCAATGTTGTCTTCGAAGTTCAATCCGTGACGTTTTGTGGAAATAAACATTAAATAAATAAATAAGCGGCAAGTATATATTATACATACATGTCGCTGATGCCACCTGCCCTATGTAAAGTAAAGCGGTATGTTCTAGTTTGAATCTTAGTTCTAGTTTCAATTGACTTTATGTGGTACATAAATATCTGATGTTGTAAATCATGAAGCGAGATGTTTTAAGAATAGATAGATAGATATAGAAAGAAATGGCGATTTACTACTCCGTGAGCTGCCCGCCGTGAAGATAATATTATGTATGTATGTAAACAAAACGATGTAAATTAAACACTTTTTAAACGACTGCTGAGGAAGGACTATGTGCCCTCGTAAAGCTCAACTACTGAAGCGATATCATTAAAAACGTTGTCCTTGAAAATCTTGACTGATTATTCTGCTCTGTATGACGTCACAGAAAATTGAAATGAAGCTGAACATTTAGAGGGGTGTACTATAAAGACTTCTAGTTATTTGTAGACTAAATTTCACTATCGCAGTCCTGTTTGTTCAATCGATATGACTCAGAGTGAGTGACGTGTTAGTTGTACGTGTAATTTTAACCAATTTTATATTTTTTATTAAAATTAATTTCAAAAGAAATTGCCTGATTTAAATTGTTTTCCTTTCTTGCCAGAGCAAATTTGGTGTTTCCCCACCGGCCTTCTACCGATCTAGATTTTTATCGGTGCATGGTAGAAGGAAAAAAATAGTTTACGCAATCCGCAATGACCGTGAATTCGCCTTTGACTCACTACACTAACCGAGAGGCTAAAAAACGATTAAATTCAACTGTACCGTTGTTTGTTGACTTACATTTTAATATTCATTAGGAATATCAGATCGACATCATTGTATTTTATATTAGATTAAATTACTATTTTAAAATCTGTAATATCCCATTCGATATTAATTCACGGTGAATTTCTTTTTCAAGTCACCCATAAAAAATTAACACAAAATATACTTTATAACTAGCACTCCATTTTAATATATACATGTATTAAACCTCACGCCTTCTTACAAGGGTCCCCGAAGGAGTAGGCAGAGGTGTAAAGGTAGTACCCACATACCCACTTTCCGCCGGAGATATATTTTAGGTGCCAATGTGACAGATGGCGAGTCCATATACATATATATGTGTATATTTATTTCTTCATATTTACCAGTCCTCAACGCACCCATCTTGGCACACAATGAAGCATAAACTAACTCCCATAGCATAATATGTGCACCGTTTTGTATGGCCAAACCAACGTAGGTACTAGGCGAACATAAATGGTAGGATACAGTTATGTGCACGTTACGCATACGTAATTATTTTTATTCAAGCTTACATCATATCATCGGTATCGAGCAAACAATTTTCAAATTTCGAACGATTTTATGTTTCCTTAAATAAATTAATTTAAGGAAACGTTTCCTGGGATATGGTGAAACATTGCAACAAAAATTAAGTAGTCAATATGAACTGGAATGGTGGGGAACCTTTATGCTACATTCAGGTTTTTCAGCAAGGCGAGACACCTCAGGCCTTCACACAAGGGTCCCAAAGGGGTAGGCAGAGGTGTACAGGTAATACCCACACACCCACTTTCCGCCAGAGGTATATTAGGTGCCAACGTGACAGATGGCTAGTCCATCGCCGTACTCAAGCACGACTATACATACGCCTTTGAATTTCTTCTCAGACGTATGCAGATTTCCTCTCGATGTTTTCCTTCACAGTAAAGCTCGTGGTGTGACTAATCACTGTACTTAAGTTCAGAAAAACTCATTGGTCAGTCAGCACAGTCGGGATTCGAACTTGCGACCTTTGCGTCGCAGGCAACTGCTCGAACCACTCGGCCATGGCTTTTCGCGAGACACCTAGTTTATTTATATTTATCAGTTGAATGTAGACCAATGCACTTTTAAGCTTAGGAGATTTGGTTAAGTTTGAATATGTTGTATTTCTTTCAATGTGATTATAATACATTATTGCATGATGATTGCTGCTGTCTTCTGATAGATATTAAGTTAAAGAAATCAACACACATTTGTAGGTACATATTAAGTTATCAATTATTCTACTCTCTCTGCCTAACCCATGAGGGACGCGGCGTTATGCTATATAAGTAGGTATGTATAGTATGTCTGTATATCTACTGTTTGGTCAGATGGTAGAAAAATATGTTATTAAAGATATTAGATCAAGAATGAACAGAGAATTGTGAAGCAACTGGTGTGAATGAGGGTGTGATTGTTATCTTAAGAATAGCATCCTATGTTGGAGAAAGGTAGAAGATACTTTTTTTTTTATTAATAAATAAATAAATAATAAATAAATACCTGGGACAATTCCACACAAATTGACCTAGTCCCAAATTAAGCAAAGCTTGTGTTATGGTAACTAGACAACGATATATTTACTTATATAGATAGATATATACTTAAATACATAGAACATCCAAGACTAAGGTACAAATATTCGTGTTCATCACACAAATATCTGCCCTCAGCGGGATTCGAACCCGCGACCTCAAGTTTCGCAGTCAGGAGCTCTAACCACTAGACCAGACGGTCGTCAAATTTATATTAATATAACTTACCATTTAATAACTTTGGTTTCAGTTCTTGTAAGGATCCATTTTTATCTCCATTATTCTGCAATAAAATAAATCATATAATATTATTATTATATTAGAACTAGGTAAGTAAATACTAATTACAAAGCCCTGATCACATTCAACTTAAGTTTAGAAATGTGCAGCATTAGGATGTTGCAAGTATCTATAGGTTTCAGTAATAGTTTACCAGCAAACAGATGTATAATAATATACACCTCTGCCTACCCCTTCAGAGACCCTTATGGGAAGGCGTGAGGATATATAATGTATCCTCACGCCTTCCCATAAGGCATAATAATGTATAGGTAATACCCACACACCTACTTTCCGCCAGAGGTATATTAGGTGCCAACGTGACAGATGGCGAGTCCATCGCCGTTACTCAAGCACGACTATTACATACGCCTATTGAATTTCTTCTCAGACATATGCAGGTGTCCTCTCGATGTTTTCCTTTACCGTAAAGCTCCTGGTGTGACTAATCACTGTACTTAAGTTCAGAAAAACTCATTGGTACAGTCAGGATTCAAACTTGCGACCTTTGCGTCGCAGGCAACTGCTCGAACCACTCGGCCACCATGGCTTACAACACGTTGCTCACGGCAAACAGATGTGCCTCAAATATAAAGGTACAAAATATGAAGTCAAATTCAATAAGTATGTTTAAAAAAAAAAATCATGTAATAGCAGTGGTGTTTGAGCAGTTGACTGCAAAACTAAGATTGCTAGTTTGAATTGTGGCTGTACCTTGAGTTATTCGGAACTTAAGTACAGTGATTAGTCACACTGCAAGCTTTACATGAAAGAAAACATCCAGAGGAAACCTACTTATGCATATGTTTCAGTAGAAATTCAAAGAATTGTTGTGCTTGGGTGAAATTAATTAAAATGTATCTCTGGCCGAAGTGGGTGTGTGCCTTATACCTTTGGGGACCAATCAATCAATCAAATCAAAATATTTTTATTTCACATAGGCCCAAGTGGGCACTTATAAAACTTTGAAAAAGAAGCATGGTTCGGGTTGGTCACTTCCAAGGAGAAGAACCGGCAAACAAGAAACCATGTGGAAGGCATAATTTGATCCAATAATCAGATTGAATTGGAGCTTCTTGGCTTCTTCATTGATAGTCAATGAGTTCAGACGTGTTTGTTGCATAGCCTTATTTTATGAGCAAATTTATTAAAATATCACAAAACAGCTAAAAATGGTAGAGATACCGGTGAGCATGTATGAAGAGTGATTAATGTGGACGAAGCAAGTTATGCGAGTCTAGAGAACTGGCACTCTATTCCTGCCTGCCCCATTAGGGACTCCGCATGAGGATATGTATGTAAAAAGCGTATCTATTACTAAAGGATATGTCTAAGTTTTTAATAAATCTGGTATATTTTAACACTATTATATAGCTAGACAACTTGGTAGGTGGCCGGTTTAAGTCTATACTGGAGATGTGTCATGAGGGACAAGCATGCTAAACAAGGCACCATCGATGCGAAGCATGCACCCGCTGAATGTAGTTGCAGATTGCATCAATCTGTTTTCATGTTTTATTTACAAATTCAAAACCACCACACTATTCAAATTGTGCCATAGTTCATAATAATATTAGCATAAGGTAAACTTTTTGAGTTCATATCTAGGAAGTAATAAATACTATACTATACTATAATAAATACTAAGCTTTATTTTAAATTATGATTTTATATTTGTTGCCTGAGCCTATTACAGGAAATGTCAAGTTTTTCTAATAAATAAATAAAAAAATATTACATTGACTACACATGTCAAGAAGGTAAACTTACCAGGACAGACGCGTTAATGTAGCTTTTGAAACCGGGGACCCGCTTTTTCTCATTCATTGTAATGATATACACCTCGCACTGTGTTGACCCACTTTTAACGATTACAACTGCGGCTTTTGATAAAATTGGAAGTTATTATTTAAAATAGGTAAAATGGAAGGTGAAAACAAATTAAATTATCTGGTATCCGCATGATTTAACACTTTTTTTACGTATATTTGATAACAATCATCCCGCAAACTGCTATCTACCAGGTAATACATGAACCCCTAGCTTACGACTCCCTTGCTGCTAATCCAGAGTTCAGTATTAATACGTGCATATTGGTCCATGGAATGACGCAACGCAAACATATATTCACGGTATTATGATAATATTATAATAAAAAATTGAACCACAACCAAGTTAAAACAGCAACACGCAAACGACAAATGACAGATGGCTATCCAATGTTGCCACTTGCTGGCCACAATAGATAACTTGCCTGTCTGTCATATCCAATTTCCAATCTATCCATACCTCGCACCTCACGATATAGGTAGTGTTCTATTTATGGCCTACGAGTGATTATGTACGTAAAAACTATATGACTGTTTAAACTACTCCAAGGCACACAAAGCACACTCGTATATCATTGTTCACAGATCGGTGGGACACCCCTCTGCTACGTCACGGAGATTCATACCGGTTGCAATGTAGGTAGCCCTCTTATACATATATACATATCATCACGCCAAGTCCCTAGCGGGGTAGGCAGAGAGTATAGAGCGCCAGTTCTCTCTAGACTTACATACCTCTTTCGCTTCGTCCACGTTCATCAGTCTCTTCATACATGCTCGTCGGTTTCGAGTACTCTTAACGTTCCCGTCCTTGAGAGTCCGATCGATTTGATTTGATTAGCCCTCTTACTGACACTAATTATACTAACTAATACTTATACTAACACTATGGGTTCAAGTCTGAAATCAATAATTTTTATTTTAATTGGTTGATTAGACAGCTTAAATCATTTCTCTATGCTCTCATTTCTCAAATCATAGTCATAGGAACAAGAATTTGTCTTTGGTCAGTCAGTCCTATGTTATCACATCTGTGGAAAAAAAAGTTATATAGGTAGCATAGATTGTGCATGTCTTCAAAAAAATGGCGATTGTTAAATTTTTGTTGAGAGTTTGAAAGTACAATCCTCGGGTCATATTAGTTACGTTTAATATTTGTTGGTGTTACTGTGAATATAAACTTAAAATATGGCTGACGCTATGGTAGAGCGGAGGCCTCCCGCTCGGTTTTTCTGCCACAGGTGTAACATTGAATTTGAAGATGTTTTGCAGGTAAAATCAATAATTTAAGTTATTTTTATCATTTAAACTGAGTATGCTTCAGTAATGTCAACAATTGTTCATAGTAGGTTATGTCTCCTTTGCTATTTCGTCAATTTGAGCTTAAAATTATACAATAGAAATGAATACGAGCAGAAATTCCTATGTGGCTATCTGTACAGCCGGTCACAACAACATACTTCATTAAATTTTCGTGAAAAGTTCAATTCAAGGCTAGAACTGTCTCGATTTTTCAATTTCATACTATTGCGTCATAAATGTGAATTCTTGGTTTTATCTTTCGCCCTACGAAATATACGTCTGTAGGCTAAACTATGTGATGGTTACTTTTGACATTACAAATTCAGTATCGTTTTACACTGTAGTCTTTCATTGCGTACTATCAACTCTACTGAAATACTCTACTCGAGTATAGCCTAGATATACATTAGACTTATTTTATAAATGTATTACCAAACTTAATATGACACAATAACAAAAGACTAGGGCCACAGGACAATTGGGAGTTAGTATGGTTGGCCAAATGCCTAGTTTAGGGCCTAGAGTAAAGGCTTTCAAGCTGTTTACATTTTAGAGTAGCTTGATAATCACCATTTTTAAATTATTTATATTTAAAAGATGAATTAGCAACACATGACCAATCATAATGTTATCACATATCCTGCTAATAGCTAAACAGTGACAAGAAAGTATAAGCGTTGGTTGAGCTTGGAATGAAATGATCTTGGATATTAATTTTTGTACCAAATCTAGTACAAACCAGAAGATTTGGTTTAGGTATATTAATTATAAGCCTACCTCTTCGGGGACCCTTGTGGGAAGGCATGAGGATATATATATATATAAGCAAGAATGCCCGCTGCTTTTGTTTTCACCTATATACCACTTATGAATATGGGATATCTTCTCTGTTCTAACTGATGAAGAGGCTTGGACACAGTGTAGTATCAATGAGGCATGTTACTTTTTCTAACCTGTCTTGACCTACTAGCAATGGATCCCATGTAATAAGTTAAATTTTGAAGGCTTAAGTTACTCTTCACTATTGTCAGTTCCAAAGTTACTTTTTTTTTACTTTAGTTAAGTACTGACTGACTACTTATACTATTCAAGCATAGATACTAAGTATATTTGAATAAAAAAACATAAACCACATTCATTCTTATTTGTAAAGAAAATGGTAGACATGAACCCCATTTTAATTTAATATCCAATCCAATCCAATTGGTCAAAAACACATTAAATCTGTCACTACATGTTCTAGAATGACAGTCAAGGCTATTAATGAATAATGAATATATCAATGTTACTTTACATGTTTTACACATTTCCAGGACTACACATGCCCATTCTGTGCAAGCGGTTTTATTGAGCAACTGGAAAATGAAACTGAAGGGCTCCCACTATCTGGGGATGACTTCAGTGATGCAGACATGAGCAATATTGATGATTTGAGCAATGTTGACGAACTGAGCAATTTAGATGATTCCGATGAAGTACACCAATTACAGACACATGTATGTATTTATTTAAGATTTACTTAAAGCTTTTCATCAGCATTGTATTATAATACTTATACAAGCTGCGCCCTATGGTTCACTCCCGCAAAAAAATTATTGTTGTTTTTTTTTTTTATAAAATATACTTGCCTTGTGTTAATCAAGCTAAAAACTCTGTGTCAAATTTAATTCAATTCTGTACTGTAGTTTTTGCTTTAAAGAGGAACAAAAACCTTACAAGAAACCTTAGAAAACTACATACATACATAATATCATCATGCCGAGTCCCTAACAGGGTAGGCAGAGAGTATAGAGCGCCAGTTCTCTCTAGACTTACATACCTCTTTCGCTTCGTCCACATTCATCAGTCTCTTAATACATACTCGTCAGTTTCGAGTACTCTTAACGTTCCCGTCCTTGAGCTTTTGATCTATTTGATCCAGGTAGTTGGAACGTGGTCTTCCACTGCCTCTTCTTGCACATACTTTTGCTTTGTATATCTGTTTCTTCAATCTTTCTTCAGTCATCCTTTCTATGAATATCTTAGAAAACTATCTTATTTATAATATTAGTGGGCTATAATATTTTATTTATATATGTCTACAGATAGGTCCACACTAATTTAATCTAAGCAAAGCTTGTTCTGTGAAACTAGACAGTGGTATACATACTAAGTAATGTACATTAATATTGAGATCCTTTAAGATTCACATAAACATACATTAATACACAAATATATGTTCTAGTTCTAGCTGATAAGTGATATGTATGACTTTGTAACACACAAGTTCAATGACTCATATGAAATTAAATAAAATAGCATTGGTTCACTTCAATAATGTGTAGGGCTAGATAAACAGGTCTTGAGTTCAAATTTGATTTAAAAGTAAATTAGAAATAATTAATAATACAAGCTAATAAGTACTACATTTGTACTAACAAATGAATTGCACAATGAAAGTAGTAATTTCTCCCACTATGACAGAGAAACTGTTGAGCGAAGTAAGTAAACTTTTTAGTTTGATAGGTACTGTTGGGCACTAGGGTATCATAACTGTAGTACTACAGTAGGGTGTCATACTGCAGTACTATACTACAGTCTACAAACATTTTAACCCCAGTCCTAGGAGCTATTGCTAATTTATACAGATGGGTCAAACCTTGTCAGTGCTATAAATTTATATTCAGTTACTCCAATACCACAAAGATGGAACATATAACTAGCAAGTAAATATCATGATAATTCTAATATATATTGTTACTTAGTGTAGGTTACCTTACTATTTATTTATATGATTGAATTTATCTACGCGCCCCATTGACCTTGTGGTCTTTTTTTTACAATAAAGTCAGTGGATATATAATATATATGCTAAACTACACGGATATACAACATGCATACAATTAAAAAAACAATTTGCATTTGTAAGGATTGTTGTTTTCCTAGTGTCAAAATACATACTTATTATTCATTCAATTACTTCCACATTCCTTCTGTTTGATATGTGAATGTCTTCACTGCGGAAATCATATAAATGAAAACGATAAAAAATTACGTCTGTTTAGATATTCTTTATTGTGTATTGGGGTCAAAAGTTTTGTAGTTTTATTCTATTTGTAGTTCTGTAAACACATAGAGACAAATTAAATTATAATATGTCAGGGATAAATGCAGTTGAGATGCGTTCTCTTAGAAAATGTGCGGTGTTACATTATTTGATCGAATATGTGGGACGAACTGGACATGCACCTGGGCAATTGTTTGGAGGCCTTTGCGCGGGACACAATTGACTATAAATAATAATAATATTCAATGAAGAGATTTGCAAAGCAACTGGCCTTAACTGATGCATGTGAATGACGAGGTCTGTATGCAAGGAGAGCTAGCGCTCTACACTCTGCCTGCCCCGTGATAATATCTACGTTTGCATTTTGTGTCGAGAATGTGTCTTTAAAAATGTTTAAGATCATGACCAATTATAAGACACGATGGCGTATTGTACTCGTTATCGCATGTACTGTGTGACGTCATAGTCGCAGCTGTTATCACCGCGATTATGTATATAGTATTGCTCGAGAATAAAGCAAACAATATTAATAAAAAGTAAATCGTCATATAAATATTTACTGTCGAGATAGAAAAGACGTGGTGGCCGAGTGGCTCGAGCAGTTGCCTGCGACGCAAAGGTCGCAAGTTCGAATCCGACTGTACCAATGAGTTTTTCTGAACTTAAGTACAGTGATTAGTCACACCACGAGCTGAACGGTGAAGGAAAACATCGAGAGGAAACCTGCATACGTCTGAGAAGAAATTCAAAGGCGTATGTAATATGTATAGTCGTGCTTGAGGAACGGCGATGGACTCGCCATCTGTCACGTTGGCACCTAATATACCTCTGGCGGAAAGTGGGTGTGTGGGTTTTACCTATACGCCTCTGCCTACCCCTTCGGGGACGCTCGTGGGAAGGCGTGAGGATATAATATTTACTGTGATTATGTCGCGCGCCGATAGTTTCGTCTCGTAAACATTAGATTTTAGTTCAAAAAAGAGGTTTACTAAATAATAAAGAATGTACATACATACATATCTTTATATGTATATCCTGGTCCCTATCGGGGTAGGGAGAGAGTACAGAGCGCCAGTTCTCTCTAGACTTCCTTTTCCTTTACCGTAAAGCTCGTGATGTTAGTAATCACTGTACCTACTGTAAGTACGAAAAACTCATTGGTACAGTCGGGATTCGAACTTGCAATCTTTGTGTTGCAGGCAACCACTCGAACCACGTGGCCACAACGTCCAATTGAATTATCATGTAAATGTAGTAATAATAAACATACATATATGCACTTTAAACGCGGGTGAAACTGCGAGACACGGCTAGTGTCGTTATGAATATCATTTAATTGTGATGAGTCACGCCAGTAAATGTAAAAATTTTCTCTGAATAATTATATTTTAAGACCTTATTGGTCTACTACACGGCATTGTAGAGTTTTTGATGCTTTTGTGCATAGACCCTCTGGTGGTAAGCGGTTATCGACATAGCGACACTATATGGGAACACTAAAAAAGAAAACCGGGGAGTTTGTTTCGCCGTTTCTTCTCCTGGCAGGTATTTTTTCTTGGAAACGGTGGTAACTTTAGTTTAGATTAAATATGTGACGTTCAATGAGTGTTCCTTGTGTCCCTTACGTTGAATAAAATATTTTGATTTTGTTTTCAATTTCATAAAGAGTATAAATATCGTCTTTTTTATACATAGGTACATATCATCACGCCGGGTCTCTAACGGGGTAGTGATAGAGAATAGAGCGCCAGTTCTCTAGACTTGCATACCTCTTTCGCTTCGTCCACATTCATCAGTCTATTCATACATGCTCGCCAGTTTCGGGTACTCTTGAGTAGTTCGTGTCCGTTCGATTTGATCTTGGTAGTTTGAACGTGGTCTTCCTCTGCCTCGTCTTGCACTCGAAAACATCGAGAGGAAACCTGCATACGTCTGAGAAGAAATTCAAAGGCGTATGTATAGTCGTGCTTGAGTAACGGCGATGGACTCGCCATCTGTCACGTTGGCACCTAATATACCTCTGGCGGAAAGTGGGTGTGTGGGTATTACCTATACACCTCTGTCTACCCCTTCAAGGTCTGTCTTTCCTTCCTACAAGGGTCCCCTTGTGGGAAGGAAATGTCCATGTGTGAAGATTGACCATGTATCTTCAACTTTTCAGGTCATACCACCAATGTTGAATGACTTAGCGTTTCTCATGTCCGGCGGTCGACTGCGGTAAGTTGCCACATGCCTTTTATCTGTTTCCGTAACATATAAATACACAAAGCACGTGGTGCCCCAGTGGTTTGAATGGCCACGTGCAACGTCAAGATGCAGGGTGCAAAATTTTATGAACAGGCGACGTTTGTCACTTCACAAGATCTACGGTATAGATAGTGCCATCCACGAAGACTCGCCCCACTATTGTACCATACAGTTTATGGTATACGTGTGCAACCTTCCACTATTGTTTGAGTATTATCGGTACACACTGATTACCTATGAGGGACACGCACACTACAATTAATAGACTTGGGTCATACTCCCCGCATCCCGCGACCCCATACAAATTGGTGGGGCGCGTCTTCGTGGATTGCACTATCAGTAACGAAAATGGGAGTGTGCTCCTTTGGTGTGAAGTTTGAGTTTCCCATTTAATTTTGAACTGAAAAATTTTAGTTCTGGGGGGCAAAAATTAAAGATAAAATGTTATGTTGGCCTCATATCAAGTTATAATTCATTAATCATGAAGTCCATGTGCGTGTGTCCATTGCTTCTCGTTCGCGAGCAAGAAGGGCATATGTCGCGTTTCACATACCTAAATGTCTTTTTGTTGAATGAACTGGTCAATTGCGTCTGCCTTTCGCAACGTCAAAATGCCAACGAATTTGCGCTCAAGCTTCGCCGCCAAAAGTTCCGACCATTGGTGTCGACGTTCGTCGAGGGCTATGACATGTTGTGTATATGGTCTGTGGGTGGATGGTGCAGCGGGCGTGATGTCCACAGCGGCGCGGGCCGCCGCGAGACGCTGATGGAGCAGCTGGTGTGGATGATAGGCGGCGCGCGGCACGGCTCGGGCGCCGTCACGGCCGGCGCGCCCTTCGTGCTCGTCGGCGCGCCCGGGGACTACGTCTTCGGCGGGGAGGGTGCGCTAAAACACATTTTATACCACTCCTAGTACATACTACTACATACTATTACATACAAGGACGGGGACGTCAAGAGTAATCGAAACCGACGAGCATGTATGAAGAGCCTTATGAATGTGGAAGAAGCGAAAGAGGTATGTAAGTCTAGAGAGAACTGGCGCTCTATACACTGCCTACCCCGTTAGGGACGTGATGATATGATGATGATGACTATTACATACTAACTTTACATTGTGAGCAGTGGTGGCAGAGTGCTTCGAGTTGCCTGCAACACAAAGATCAAAGTTTGAATCACAACTGTACTAATGATTTTTTCCTAACTTAAGTACAGTTATTAGTTACACAACGAGCTTTACGGTGAAGGAAAACAACTAGAGGATGACTTTCTTCTCAAACGTATGCAACCTGCATCTTTGACAGAAAGTCAAAGGCGTATGTATAGTCTGAGCTTGTGTTTTAGTGCTTGAGTAACGGCGATGGACTAGCCATCTGTTAGTACCTAAAATATATCTCTGGCGGAAAGCGGGTCTAAAGTTAAGTGGGAAGGATAACTTTAGATTCAAATACAACAAAATTTGGTGAAAAATAATAACTTAAAAATAACGAGAAAGATTGTTCTTTAGCACAGGTAAATGTGAGGAATTGCATCATAGACACCGACAAGAGATATCTTAAATTTAATACGACGAATCCTAATAACATTATCTGTGAAGTTTTTGCATTTATAACATTAGTAGGTTATCGTATTAGTATACATATACATATTAGTGTATATAGTAACAAAGCGCTGTCGATGCGCACGTACTCTTCGGGCGTGGTCTGAGGCGTGCCGTAGCGCCGTGGTGGTGACGTGGTGGTGACGCGGGGTGCGGTGTGGTGTAGGGCTGGACGCGGTGGTGACGCAGCTGCTGGGCCAGCTGGAGAACGCGGGCCCGCCGCCGCTGCCGCGCGAGCACATCGCGGCGCTGCCCTCCGAGCCCGTGTCCGAGGCGCAGGCCGCCGGCAACGCCTCCTGCTCCGTCTGCTGGGAGAACTTCCAAATTGGTGCGTCACTCTCGTCCTGCTAACACATTGTGTCCCCATATAGTAACTCTTCTGTCCCATTATACACGCAAGCAGTTCTGACTTTAATCGAGGGTCGAATATTAAGATTGCAAGTCTGAACCTCGGCGGTTTGTACCAATGAGATTTTCAGAACTTATGTTCACCACGAGTTTAATTAAAAACAAGACGACATAGTAGGTAATAAATATAAAAATCTTTATGGGATTTATTACAAGATAATAATATTACATGGGTTGGATATCTTCTTTTAAGTTCCAAGAACCTGTATTAAAAGAGTCCCCTCTCGGTAGTGAAGAATTCAAAGACGTATGTGAAGTCGTGTTGGCGTAACGGCGCCAACTGCACTCGTCGGTCCCAAAGTCTAGGGCAAAAAGTGGGTCACACGGGGGTGTCCTAGTGACGGGGCAGATTACATTCGCAGGTGAGACGGTGTCCCGGCTGGAGTGCGAGCACATCTTCCACTCGACGTGCATCTCCCCGTGGCTGCAGCTGCACGCCACGTGCCCCATCTGCCGCCGCTCGCTGCTGCCGCCCGAGCCCGCGCCCCCCGCCGCCCCCACCGCCCCCGCCGCCGCCGCGCCCCCCGCCGCCCCGCAGCCCCCGCACCCCCCGCACACATCACAACCCGCGCACCCGCCCACCAGCGACAGCTCAACCAGTGAGTATCATGTTCTTATATATAAACCTAAGTAATTACCCGCCGCCTGCCAGCCACCAGAAAGACCTCGACCGGTGTCTTCTACCTACTTGTGTGACACATCGATTCTGGAGTGGGACATCCTCCTTAGCTGTGTCGCTTGGCACTGGAAGAGTTGCCACTGAGCACTTTTTGGTTTGTGTAGTAAACGTTCACAGGTATTGGTGATATTTCGCTCGTGCTTTTTGACATTGTAGTGTTAAAGTATTTTATTTTATATGTAATTTTTTCGATATTTAAAAAATGAATATTATTGTATCTATATTTATTTACAAAAAGAAAGAGTTATAAGATTTATTGAGTCACAAAATAACTAATTTTCTCCAATCAGATGATTTGAGTCGCAGTAAAAAATGCCTGATAAAAGAAATTTCATTGTTTAACGGTTGTATTGGATACAATTATAAGCATGATGAAAGATGCTAAACTCCTATTCTAAAATGTGGGTACACATTTACTATTCACGAAATAACCTTTGTTTCCATAATAAATAGCATTTTAAAGCCATTTTCCTATAACTTTTTCAATAGTGCGCGAAAACAGCTCATAGGTGTCATGGCGTCCGTTCCGACGTCACGTATAGGTAAACAGGGCATTGTGTCTATGCGTAGCGAAGTATGTAAAATTAATTCCAAAGATTATAAGTTTCGTGCGGTCCCTCTGTGTAAAAACACATCAATATGTTTAGCAAGTTGTTTGTATATGTTCCCAACAAGAAAATTTTAACAGGTATACGGGACGAACTCACGAATTCGACAAGTTGTCTGTGAAGTTTAATGTAGACTTTAATGTGAGTATGCTATGCTATATTTAACCTTAAAATCTGTGTTTGACGTGAAATAAGTAGTTGAATGACCAGATATAACGGATTTAATGAGGTTATGTTTGTTCTCAATTTTATTTGATTACAATTTGACTCGTTTTATTTTCATATGGGTAAAAATCACTTTTAAGCTACGAGCGAGCGAACCTCAAAAATAAACTATGACAAGGTTATGGTAAAAATAACATATGAAAATAATATAAAATAAACTCTTACGAATTCAAGAAGTGTTTGATAATATCATTCTTGTATCTAGTGCTAGAGATAAATATAAATATACATTACAAGGAGGTTTTCACATTACTAAACTCAGATGAGCAAAATTCTTTATTTGATGCGAGACAATCTCTCAACTTCAACAAGTCAAATTAGAGCTGTTTGCCTTAATAGAGCATAAATCGATGCAAAAATCAATCCGATATACAATCAAATGTTATACAAACGAAATCCTATGCAACAAAGTGAAGTGAAGTGACACAGGCATGACGTCATGCGCTGTGATTGGTGTTTCAGTCAAAATGGCCGATTGTAGTATTTAATTCCTTTATATTATTGAAAATCTTAATCGTAAATTAAAACGAATACATTTCTGAAAATCCTTTTAATATTATTAGTCCCCTTAAATAATGAAATCTTCGATTATTGATACTTCGTCACACCTTTTATGTTATTTGCGTCCAACTGTATTGAGACGTCATGTCAGTAGTTTAATTTTCATTTCAGATTAATCCGGTCAAACAAACAACCTTTCCTTCCCATAGTATTAGTGTAGATAACCATGTTGAGGTAATTAGCACATGTATTTATTTATAATTTAACATTTAACTTAGTTGTGTGAATAATTACATACTAAAATCTGAATATAGTGTATGCATATCGTCACTAGTCTCATTGGCTAGAGCACCACTTCTCTCTTACTTACATGTAACAATCCTTATTAATATGTATAACCAATGTAGCTGTCGTGGTAACTTTTGAGCTTACGCAAAGAATTGAGTCCTTCTCCTTTCACTGTCTTCTCGTAGTTGCGTACTTTTCCTACTAAAATGTTTAAAAAAAGTTGTGGCTTTCGAAATTAGATTGGAGTCCTTGTTCCACTGTCCCTTTAACCACAAAGGTTTTTCCAATTCCTATCCTAGGATATTACCAAGGAAGCTGTCGTGTTAACTTTGAAGCTTACGCTTCGTATGGAGTCCTTTGTGTTCCACTATCCCCTTGTGGTAGTGTACCAACATTGTCGCCAGTGTACCAACACAACATTGTGAGTTGTCAAGCTACATCTCCAAAGCTTACACGCGTCCTAGCGTACGAATTGAGTTCTTTTCTCTGAGTCTCTAAGTCTTGGCAATGTGAACTGTATGAGTTGTCGCTGCGAATGCGGTGGTAGTGGCTGTACCCTGCATAGATGGTGTCATCCACGAAGTCGCACCCCACCAATTTGTAGTCGAGGTTGTCGCGGGATGCGGGGAGTATGACCCAAGTCTATTAATTGTAGTGTGCGTGTGCACTCACAGACAGTCGGCGTGTACCGACAATACTCAAACATTAGTGGAAGGTTGTACACTTACACTATTAACTATAGGAAAGAATAGTCAAAATCAAAACCAAAATATTTTTATTACACATAGGCCTAGGTGGGCACTTACAAAACGTCGAAAAAGGTGCAAGGTAGTGGGTCGCGTGTTCGTTTTGGATGGCACTAACTATACAGTGTGCGCGTGTTGGCGGTTGCAGGCTCGTTCTCGCACGTGGTGGTGCGGCGCGTGGGCACGCGGCGGCGCGCGGCGTGGGACGCGGAGTCGGGCTCCTCGGGCTCGGCGTGGGCGCGCTCCGCCTCCGCCGCCTCCGCTGCCTCCGCCGCCTCCGCCGCCTCCGACTCCTCCTCGCTGGCCTCCGACCGCGAGCGCCACTACAACATGGACATCGACTACGACTAAGCCGCCACGACCTCTAAATATATACAAGGTCAGGTACGCGCCGGGCTCGTACTTAGTATGTAGCCGCGCGCCGCGTATGTTTAATACCGAGTGGTATGAAAAAAAATGTTAAGGAGAGCACGCTGGGGACCTCACATATGGGCTTCGACTCGAGCCGATACCAGGATACATATGAAACGTGAAATGTACCGAATAATAGGTGCACCTGCACCGTTAGTAAAAAAATTAACAGAAATTTTATTTGTTTAATTGTTTGTTATTAAATTGTACCATTTCAAACTCCCGTTAGAAGGAAAGCGGGCTCGGACAAATATGCGATCGAGTATGAGGTCCCCAGATAGAAGAATGCACAATTGATACCCGCAATTAACAGAATCAGAAAAGATATATATGTTATTATACACAGCCCAGAAATGTGACATATAAAAAAACTACAAGGTGCGAGACGTGATTGTGTATACATATATAGTGGTGCGGCTATGGGGCTATGGACGGACACCGGATACGGAACGGTCGGCCGACGGTGTTTGAGTGACGTGCGCGAGTGACTGATTTAATTTGTGAAAATATATATTTTTCTTGACCGCGACCATTGTTCGGGTGTTGGATGTATAAAATATAATATTCGATTAATAAATACTTGATATAGACGTAGCGTGTCATGTAAACGAACTGTTGAAGTCGTGTGCCTTTGTATCGCGATGTTAGTGTGACAGCGCGGTGTTATCGGCGACAGCACACACGATGTGTACATTGCTGGTGTTGCTGGTGAAGCGATGCCGTGTCGGCGGACACGACCGGCGATGGAGGCCTCACGATTGCGAATGGTAACTATAGTACAAGATAATCGTATATGTGTAGAAGAGAATTCCTCAAATTTGTAACTTTGAACATCAAGTGCCTTGGTCCGCTACGTGTGAGTGTTTAGTGAACCATGCTTAGTGGTATAACACCAATGTCATGTGATACTTGTTCTGCTTTCAAAATTTACTTTCCGCCAAGACTATGGTGAATCCTGATTTAGCGAGTCTGACGCAAACTACATTTACTTTCCGCCAAGACTATGGTGAATCCTGATTTAGCGAGTCTGACGCAAACTACATTTACTTTCCGCCAAGACTATGGTGAATCCTGATTTAGCGAGTCTGACGCAAACTACATTTACTTTCCGCCAAGACTATGGTGAATCCTGATTTAGCGAGTCTGACGCAAACTACATTTACTTTCCGCCAAGACTATGGTGAATCCTGATTTAGCGAGTCTGACGCAAACTACATTTTGTAATAAGTAAGTTAATGTAAATATTTTCGTTCACGTTCGTTTTTCTGCTATCCCAAAGTGGACAAAAATAAAAGGTAACGTAGCTAAATCAAATTGTTGAGTATGCCCAATGAACGATGGAGATTCCCTTCTATTCTTATACTATAGTGGCCAACGGTTGTAGTACGCTAGTTATACGCCGCAATTGTAGGTGTCTGTCAACCATCGCAACCCGACAAAGATGTGTATTGTCTCCGCCCAAACGCCGCGCGATGAGTACCCCTTCGTCAGCGAAGGTTCAACAAACTCTTTAAATTAGTCGCATATAATTTGTCATGTAGTTTCGTTCCCATGTATTGCCGTTCGATTGCATTGATTTGTCGTGTAAATTTTGTAAATATTCATAGTAAGTAAACCTTTTGTTGCTCTGTCTCACGTATGCGATGAATTTTATATATCCAAAGGTCTTTTTGACCACGTTTCTTATGTGATTTCTTTTGTAATTGATCCCGCATTATGTTTTGATGTCAAATGTGCTATTTATCTAACACGCCGCTGTGAAGGATGACCGCATTGATAATGCCAGGTTTTTTTTATTAAAAATGAAAGTTATAGGTATTTTTTGTTGATTCATTTATGTATTACAGTGAAAATAAATTATTTGAGAATGCATCTGGTATTTGTTTGTATCGACAGAGTATTTATGACACGCTCTAAGTGAAGTGTGGCCACTAATGATTAATAGGTTCAAACTTTGTTGACTTTGGGTGCTATGCGTTTTTGTTCTGTATTATAGTATAGATCAATTGGTCGGATAATTTCTTCCAAACGCTACCTGATAGTAAGTAGGTATGTTACAATTAAAAAACAATTGAATAGCTGTCAAGATTTGAGCTTCAGCTTTCAATTGGTAAGCGTATGTTTTAAGTGGAACTACTGTCCATGACTTGGAAGAACTATACATAGAACATCATATTTATATGCCTACCCCTTCGGGGACCCTTGTGGGAAGGCGTGAGGATATATATATTTAGTAAATTGCGTAGTTATGAATATCTAATGGTGGGATACACAGTGGGTTAATACTTTGATAATAAGTTATGAACTAGCCTAATCGAAATGCAGTCGAGCAAAGCGTGTTTAGATAGAACTAGGGCTGTTCATTTCATATTAGTTGTCAACAAATGTATACCCTATTCGTATGGGGATAAAGTCGAGGACGATAGCTAGTGTATATTGCAAACAGCATAAAATATTTTAGGTAAAGCTAGAGCAACAGATAGTTATCCTAGTACTACTATTTTTATATATTTGAGAATATATAACGTACATTTTTAATTTTTATGTACTTACGCAATATCTTTAGTAGCATTTCAAAATTTTATCAGTAATTGTTCTGCCCTCATTCCGTGTTATTTACGAATTTTACGATCAAATGTGTCTTCAAAAACTTCATAAAAATATTCAATTATTTTTCTTGACGATGTCATCGCTGATGATGAACTGGTTTTGATGCTGTTTATAACTTAAATTAACTTTCACCCCAAAGGGGCTAGACTTTGGTTTTGTAAGGAACATAGATAAGTAACTATGAGTACGAAAAGTAGTGTAGTCTAGCTAGGAATACTTGCCATACACAACAGTTACTAATTGTCATAACCACACTGGCAACTTTTAAAATGTGCGTGCAATTAAAAAGCTAACATCAAGAGTGTCAATATAGTCGCCCTAAGTTCAACTGAGCATGACGCCGTGAGATAGTTCTGTCGCTTTGTTCTCAATTTAAATGTGTCGACAATGCTATCTCAAGGGGCACATGCTAGCACGTCCGGAGCCTAAACCTTGCGTTTTTCCTTAGGGCTAGGCCACAATACTGCGTTGCGACAACGCAGTTCTGTCGTACGATGCCGTATGCGACAAAATGTTAACGTTGTGACGGCATAAGTGTTGTGGTCTCGCCCTTATTAATGAGTGAGAAAGAGGAATGTATGTGACGTCATTTACATCTTACACTTCGCACTTTCGATATCATGTCATCATACGGTCTCTATCCATTAAATTATCGTAATATAGTATATTGGCAATGCGGACAAGACAAAGCAACCATTCACCTAAGCTTGACCGAAAATAAATCTCTATGCCCAGAGCATGAAAGAAATCACATTATACAATTATCTCTGACACAAACCTTTTTGGTCTCGCTCCAGTAAACCCATTGCCGATGTACGTATCTATGGTACAAAGCCTTATGGCACTTATCAAGAGTTCTAAACTTGAGTGTGACTAGTACTTATAACTTATAACGCTAAGGGGAAAGTTGAAAGGGGATACGAATTCAGTTTCGAGGTACATGGCTGGTTGCATATGTTGGTATTGTTCTTTATTTTAAATTTTCGGTTTCAAGAAACTTATATTACCTATATTCTTTTCTTTATTGAGTCACGTTTTGGATAATTCGCTATAATAAAACCTACGTAATCGTGTTCCGAGTATGACAGATATTTGAATTTCGAATTTATCAAAATAAAGGTGTATCTTATCTACTGTAAATAACATTTTAAAATGAAGTCTGTGTACGTGAATACGGTAGTCTCATTAATTAGCCACTTCAGTAGTGCGGTACGTCCAATAATCCGGGACCCTCCGCTCAGCCTCCCTCAATCCTCCTTACTCTTGTTTTGGGCTTGCATACATCAGTGTACCACCAAAATTATGACTATAGCACTACTATACTTGTCACTTATGTGCAATATATGCGTGGCTTATGTCAAATATATGTATTTTTTTTCTATAAAATGCTTTATTTTATGTACATACCTATTAAGATTTTTTCCATACAATCCCCTAGTTTATAAATGTGCCGGATTAATGAGACTACAGATAGTGCCATCCAGGAAGACGCGCCCCACCAATTTCTAGTAGCAGGGTGGAGGGATGCGGGATTATGACCCGAGTCTATTTATTGATTGTAGTATACGTGTGCACTGATAGGTAAACAGTGTGTTCCGATAATACTCAAATAGAAGATTGTACACTTACACTATAACCTATAGGGAAGAAAAGCGGGGCGCGTCTTCGTGGATGGCACTATCTATACTGTTATATTACGTAGATCTTTTCAATTAGTCTTTCATACAAGGCAACGCCGGGTATTTCAAGCGTTCATAGGTGGCGGTAGCGTACATCTGCCATAGTGTATTGCCATCTTGAGAAGATAAATAACTATATTGTTTATAGCTGCTTATTGTGTTGTCAGGTCATTATGTCTTTCATTCAAGTTTTTGTCCCCGTGTAACAGGAACATTCCTGGAATTTGTGACTTAAATAACCTTGATTGTCATTTAATATGCTTATACCTTCTGAATATAATACAGGTTGTCCAATTAATTTTTGTTTAGTATTTATTATGTACATGGTGTGTAGTTAAAATATTCTAAGGCCGATTTTTTTTTAAATAAAAAAGAACTTCGTTTGTTTTCGAAACGAGGTATATTCGCATAAAACTGGCTGTGTATAGTGCGTACTATTTATTAGAACTCTTTGGTTCTTGAATGAATAATTTTAATATTTTTACATAAGGATTTTTTTTAATTTTTTTTTTATTAACTCGTTGGACAACGTGTATATTATTGTTCGTCATACTATTTATATCTATGTTGAATAGACCAGTTTTCAATGAAAGGCGTAGGAATAATTAATTTGGTAAGGAAAAGGGCTTAATTATGTAACATTGCATATTTCTGATTAAGCTTTTAACAGAAGTGAAAATCGAATGCTCATTTGATACGACTTTCACTTCGTTTGTTATTGTTATTCCATTATATTGTGGCTGATTTAACCTGACCTCCCGTTGAACTTGAACTTAACATTAACTTAATATGGATCACGAAAAACCGACCCCACACTTGCATCTGCGCATCGGGATTGTCAAGTTAACACAGCTATACTGTAGGGATCCTGTACCCGTAGCACGACCAATCAGACGAGGGAGTGCTCAAGTTATGTGCCGGCGACGCTCTAAGTTAATCGTGTACTTACTTTGGTCAATTACAATAATTCATTAGAAATTTTAAGTTAGTTTTTTATAAAAATGATGACGTAGTAATAGATGTAATTATAATTTTAAATCATTGAATTTTTTTATTATAAATTTGAAAGGATTTATTAACATATCCATACAAAATTTACCAATATTCCTGACTAAGTGCGCGTAACCCAATGCGCATTAGAAAATCTGCACACTGGCGCCATTTTAGTTCGTGCCGGGCACTGTCACTAGTGGTTAGGTAACATCTTGTCCTACCTCATGTTCGGGGTGCTGAGTACCAAACCGGTTGGTTGAATATAACGTTCCTATCCTAGTTTATAGTAACGCTCCTGTGTTGGTTATGCTAATGTTTCACTCAACATGGCTGTGTTGTCTAATAAATAAATAGATATCGACTAAATTAAAATGAGTCCAACCACTCTCGCATTGTATTTGTATGTGTATCGTTTTAATTTGGAAGAACTCTACCTGAAATTTGGAAAGATAACTCGAATACATACGAATTATATGTGCTTAGGACACACTCTTAAACTGTGTTTTGTCTTGTTCTTGCGCTAGTTCTCGACTGTGTGTGAAAGACACCAAATACATTTTAGAGTTTGTGACAATAATTACAAGGCACTAAGTATTTTGTAATATAATTTTATATGTATTCCAGTTTTCATAAATGCATTAACTGCGCTGTAATGTTGGTGAGATGTGTGCCTCAAACGTGCATTTCAAATTTTAGGTCTAGATACAAATCTAGGTCTTAAGACTGATCTCTTAAGTAATTTACTTAAGGTTAAAATTTGAAATTGTATTTTTGTAATGATCATCACTTTGTATCCGAGGGTTTTTAAATTCATATTTTGGGTATTTGCTCATAATACATAGTTTCAGAATTAATATGTGAAAATGCCCAAGTGACCACTTCCGCGAGTTTTATAGTGACCTCTAGAAATATATCACAGGTACAGGTTTTTGTTCTGTATAATAAAAATAAAAAAACATTTATACAGAACAAACACTGTACTATGGCAATTTCTGGAAATGTAAATATATTTTTGGCACAGATATTAAAACCAGTTGTAAATTATTTCAATGGTCATCATCCCATGCGTTATTGAATATTATGATTATTAATGTTGATATGGAGCTTTGTACCATTCCATTTTGAGCCGTCTTGGTATCATTTCAAGTGTCATTATTCTTAAATCGAGACTCATTTGAATTGCTTTTTGATTGGAACCATTTTGTTTTAGATCAATCTATCCAGTACACGCGCTGTTCGGTGTGCAATGCAATGTAATTTATCAAAGATTCACAATCTTTGAGTAGAGTGCAGAAAAATATAATGTAACTCATTGTTTCTCCAAGTACTGCTAATCCGAACAGCGCCACCTAGGGAGCGGCTTGCGAACATATATATATGCGAATTTGATACACAAATTTTTATTAGTTCGACAGTGGGACACAATCTGGTTTATCTTGCTATGCTAGATAGTATTGAGTTTCATTTTAATTAGAACGTTATTGCGAACAAATAACATGTTTTTTTGCAAAGCTTACATATTATTATGTCTTCACAAGAAGGCGTTTTAAGCGGAAGATTTAACCAAGTCTATTGGAAACTTGATATTCCTTGGGCTCTAGTGGGAAGGCGTGATAATATACTATCATGACCTTTGCATTGCCAGTTTAGGGTTATTTTTTTGAGAGATCGGATCGTCAGAGAATCAGACATTTGCGTATAATTTTGAAAAGTTGAGGCAACAGGCAATGGTGGGTGGTAGGTATACTTTAGTGAATAATTATTATGCTGGCGACATGGCAATTACTTTCGTACATAATTTACTGTTCTGTTGTTTTACGTTTGACATTCTTATGTAGTTCACGTCTACTGTGCATCCAAGTGCAACACACACACACATTAGATACCTACATCCACATGTTGTTTCTTGCAAATGTCTTGTATGAAACGACATGAAAATACGTCAAACACGATAAAGGCAGAGGTTTAACCAACGTCCCACTTGTCGATTATTCTGCCCAGTTACGCACTAAATTGGCCCAAAAACTGTTTTCTTAACGTTTTAATACACCTTGTGATAGCGCTCAACTTGTTTGGCACTAGATGATAACTTAAACGCAAACTCGCAAGTCTCTAGCAAACGTAGACTGACTGTAGAAGGTATGTTTCGTTTTCCTTACGATAAAACCAAATGACACTTAAATCTACTTGTAAAATTGAGTTGCAAATGTTAAAAACTAGACAAATATTTCATTTATGAATACCACTTTATACCACAACGCTCCATATTAAAATTATCTTGTTATTCATGGGCTGTTCATATATGTAATACGTAAAGCCATATAACTTGATTTCATATAAAAACGTTTAATTTCCTGGACGTTTTTGTTAAATTCTATGGACAGTCCTGTGAAGTGTTAGGACGTTTAGGAGATTGTAAAAATATTAATTTATGCGAATGTAAATGTTAAATAACAATAAAATTAATGTAAAGTTTTCAAAATAAAAGCATATTGACATAATATTTTTCATTTAATCCCACCTATTATAACATAAACGAAGTCAAATTTAAAATTAGATTTAAAATATACTTAACTTTTTCGTTTCATTCGGGACAATAACATATTATTGTGACAACCTTTGTGATATAAAAACAAGTGAAACATACCTACTACATATTTCAAGTCTAACAGCTGGTAATACAAATTGTTTAACGAATTTTTCGTGTAGCCAATTTGTAATATGAAAAGTGAGCATATCTAGGTTTCGTAGGATTTTTAACAAAATACATATTTACAATAGCTATGCCGTTTATACCTATATATTTTTTTCTACATGTAAACATATCTTATGTCCAATCCAGCTAAGTAAGCTCTATGCCAAATTTCATCCAATTCTGTTCTGTTGTTTTGCGTGAAGGGAAAAAATCAACTCTCATTAATCTATACTTCTATACTAATATTATAAAGCTGAAGAGTTTGTTTGACCCGATAATCTCAAGAACTACTGGTTGGAATTGAGAAATTATTTCTGTGTTGGATAGTCCATTTCTCTAGGAAGGCTTTAGGCTATATAACATCACGCTACGACCAATAGGAGCGAAGCATAAATGAATAATGTTGCCAGAACGGGAAAAAATATTCCTTTTTGAGAGCTTCCGTTGCGTGCGCTGCGTAAACGGTTTAAGTTACACAAATATAATGTATGAGGGAATTGTTCCTCTTTAAAAGTTCTAAAAAAAAGTCCGCGACAGCAGATGTCTATCTTTTAAGATTAACTCACTATAACCTTTTTTATGGCAATAAAGTCCACGATGGGCTCCTGAACTACTTAACCGATTTCAATCAAATTTGCACACCGTGTGCAGTTTGATCCAACTTAAAAGATAGGATAGCTTACATCACAATTGGATCCGATAGGTGGCGCTGCGATCGTGTTTCAGGAAATTTTACTTTTTCACCTGGGCGAAGCTGGGCGGGACAGCTAGTAATATAATATTAGTAGGATCTGTCGCTGATACCTACGTATAGTATAGTCTCTTCTTAGCCTACCATAACCCGTTTATATGATAAAGAGTTATCAGTGTGGAGTGGCTTATAGACAGCGTGCCCTTCACGCGTGGAGGAAAAGTGCCCTTGTTCTGTTCGAGACGGGTCATCTAGATATGCCCCTGGGTAGGCTTTTCACAGTGCCGTCGACACAAACGGCGTTATCTTTAGTTTGAATGTTCGTAGAGCTTTTAAAGTTATATTTTAGTTACATTTCTTATCTGGATTTAGTGTTGCTTTCACAAAAAAAGTGCTACGAATTTTGTTATAGCTAAGTATATATAGAAGCATATGCCCTATGGTGGCCTGTTCGTTAAGGAATTTGCCCTGTAAATTATATGTCTTGGTTTCAATTCCCGCTCATAACACAAAACCAAGTGATCCATAAGAAGGCAGATTCAGTACCTTGATATCATCATTGTTATCGTGCTTATTTACTTAGTTGTAAATACTAAGGTTAATACTAAACAGTATTCTGAAAACGGTGGCAGATAGCTACGCTTCCCCGATATGGTGTTGCCTCGTGAAGAGGATGATTAAATGTAACAACTAACATTATTTTTTAAGTCATTCTATTTTTACTAACAAAATATGGATCTTTGATATCTGAAATAAAGTATTATTATTATTGTTATAAACTCAACAGATCCCGCAAATATGTCCTGCGGCAATTATCAAACCCGCTACTCTCAGCACAGTCAGCCGCTATCGTTATATATATCGTAATATTTTAACCAACTAGTTAAATCTACTAAAGAAAATACTTGAACTGCCTTGAACTTGGTAGTGCAAATAAAGTACAAACTATAAAATGTTTTGTTCTGCCTAATTTCCGAATCGGCCGGCCCGATTTTGACAGGACTCTCACTAGCGGATAGCTATCGTTTAAGTATAGGCTTTATCTCTCATACCCATGTATGTGCAATCTAGTTTAACGGAAGAGACCACGGAGCACACCTCCGTATAGATACTTAGCATCTCTTGAAACATTAAACACCTAAGTTCAAGTTGCT
Source organism: Drepana falcataria (assembly GCA_945859725.1). Taxonomy (NCBI): domain Eukaryota; kingdom Metazoa; phylum Arthropoda; class Insecta; order Lepidoptera; family Drepanidae; genus Drepana; species Drepana falcataria. Next base: position 1,293,508 of record OX243937.1, read on the forward strand.
CAGTAAAAAGCGTCGTCTACCCACATTCCTACGGCCAGGGTGGAGTGGCCTCTGCCCACCAGTGGGAGATAACGGACTCGTCAGTTACAGCAGCTGCCAGTTGCAACTGGTCGTAATTAAGGACCACAGGTGATGCGGACCACTCGTCATGTGGAAAAATAACTTGAGGGCTGTTTAGAATCGCCGTGTCATTTAAGACGGTACTATTACATTCTAAGTAAGTATCCGAGATAAATATGATCCAACTACGGAGCCAACACAAAGATTGCAATTTCGAGTCCCGTGGGTTCGTGGGATTACCTATATTCCTTTGCATGCCCTTTCGGGATCCGGGATGCCGTGGCACCTTCAATTAATGGTGTTTTTTTTTATTTCTTCGTAAGGCTCGCATGATATTTTATAGTCTAAAAAAGGTTATTGCGAAGTAGCTAAAAAAAATTGATTGTCATTACTAGTTTTTAATTTAAATTTGTCTTACATTACAGACAAGCTCTAGTTGTCTATTATTTTTGTGTCAATTCATCGATCGTAAAACACACCCTTCAACTTTTTCAAATGACGGTACTGTACAGTTGGCAATATGTACCTGCGCGTGTTCTACCCTCGGAGATCAGACCAACACCTACTAAAGACATTGATTTATTCAATTCAATTTTGGAAACTTTTTATGCTTAGATATGTATAAAAAATACATTACAAATTAAAGTATTTATTTACAGTAACAACAATTAAAAGGATTGAAACCAAACAGTTGTGTAACTAATTACTTATACATAAAATATTTGACCCAAATGGTTATCCCGCAGCAACGTGCCAAGAAGACTAGCAGCATTGCCACGCTGGATAGCAATGCTGATTCTCTGAGTGAGTTAAGTTCCAGCCCGCCTGTCACGAAGGCAACGATTAGACAACGCGAGACCTCTCTAAAAAGATGGTGAGCCTCAGGACCCCAAGTTCCCAGAGTTTCAACCGCAAACGCCGCTAATATGTAACCTGGTTACATACTTGCGGTGCTTCAGGCACTCCTGCTGAGCAGCAGCTCCGGCCGCCACCGATGTCTCAGGAAGATGGGCAGGAGCGAGTGTATCGACACACGTAGCGTCCCACACCAAGGGCCGAACCACCTCCAGGTATCAGCTAAAGGTGTGACTGACAAACAGACAGACGACCATCAAGGGAGGAAATAAAAATCTCTTACTTGATGCAAAAACCGAAAAGTGCCGTCGCAGATCCGCAAGTAAATTGTGTTTTAATCGAAATAAGCTATAATCAAGTTTTTGTACATTTTAATCAGAAAGACATTTTTTCAATTGATACGTTAAAATCGATTCAATTAACAACGACATTTCGTTCGACAACGCCGACAGGTGTTCAGTGTAACTTAGAATGTATATTCTTTTTGGTGTCCGGGAATGCACGCAACTGCCAGACATTATCTAATCTAATAATGGCGGGAACTGACCACAAACACGAGCCAACTGTTTTTTTTCAACCGCTCTGGCTATGCAAAAGTCATCTAAGGTACATGACCGATGCATAAGAATTAAGATGCGTTGGAACATAGTTTTTGTCTTAAGAGTTAATACGTTTATTTATTATACGTTAATTTTACTTTATAATAATTATTTACTTTATATATAAAATAATAATTATTAATTATATATAAAAAAAAGTTACCATATCTTTACTCCTTTTACTCTCCTTTTTTTATTGACTCCTTTTTTTTAATAAAGCTACCTACCAATAAATATAAATTATATAATCATGTGTAGATACTTAAAAATATACATTACTAGAAGACTTCGACTAATGAGGGTTGGCGATGTGTTTGAATTGTATATATCATATAATACAGTTCTTTAAATTGAATTACATTTCAAACTTTGTACGGTTACAAAATAGACGATAATTTATTTATCTTCATTAGATGAATAAAATTTTACTAAACCATAATTAAGAAAATATGTACTTAAAGCAACAATATTATTAGTTACAAACTTGACATGAATAATCTAACTCATAAAATAATCATACTCTTTTCTCACGAAAAAAAAGGACATGACAGCCAAAAAAATTGTATCGAAACGCACGTGGTACACCAACACCTGGCGTTTCAATCTGCGCAGCTGCCGCGTTATCCTTATGCCAGATATGTAGGTATAGACAACGCCTTGAGAAATCCCCAGTCAGTGTACAGGTTAACAAAGGCTTTGTAAGCCGGGCCGTCAGCTGTCCTCCAGCTTGCGCCATAAAAAATAGGCCAATAACTCGATGGCGAAAAAAAGGTTAAAGAAATGTTAAAGATGGCGGCAGGTGGCGCGTCAGCTGCGCACGCACCTTTAATAATTGCACCGCGGCGCAACGTTCGTTTTGTTTACCTCGGCCAGGTCAAAGGCACGGTGTGTCGTTTTGTGGCGGGCGCGCCGGCATGTGAGCGCCATTTTATTATTTAACGTAGCATATTAATAGACTATTGTTTTATCTAAACTTTTAATTTCTTTATAAATATATAAATATGTTTCACTCGGCATTCAACGCTCTAGAACCTGACCTATCTATCTATATCTAGTTAAGCAGTTTTAATATTTAGCCCCGCTTATTTCATCGAAGCGTGTTGATCATAATAAAGTATCGACATAAAATCGTCAGATAGGTACATAGTAGGGATCTGTAAACAATCAATCTATGCAAACAGTAACTATTGATTGCTTCTGGTGGTCTGATAGTATGTATGAACTAACTTAAATTGGAAATGGTTGGATTTTGGGTAACTTACCGTGAATTGTGGGAACTATACTTATGACTTGCCTTCACTCTATATCTTTGAATGTATTTTATATGTCCGCAAAAATCGAGGGATTTACAAAATTAAAAGCGACTGCCATAATAAAAATACCCGCAGTAAACATGAAATTGTAATCCCGAAATACAGATTAACAAAAACGAGCAAGTCATTTATTATAAATAGTATACGCTTTTACAACAAGCTGCCAAAGTCAGTTATAGAACTGACCGATGTAAAGTTCAAAAAAATTATCAAACGTGTTCTGATTAAAAAAGCATATTATAAAATCAAGGACTACGTTGAAGATAAAGAAGTTTGGCTCTAGATCCTTCTGCGCATGCGGCTTCCTTGGTAGCTCATAAACGGCAGAAATTTGTGGATGTCTCTAACTATTCTGAATCTTTTTCTTTTCTCAATTCGGGTTTTTTTTACAATAATAATTTTACTTTTTTTTATTTTAATTTATTCCATATCTTGACCAGAATTAGTTACAGTACTGATGACAATATTTGTGTCACTTGTTTAATTTGTCTAATTTGTGAATGTGAGAACATTGTAGGCTTTGTAGATTCTTAGATCTTGCTAACATTGTTATAATTATCTTGTTTTATGTATGCTTTGTATAGTAAGCAACGACCTATTATCGGGCCTACGTTGTTCCCCCATACTTGGGTACTATTGCTGTAACGAAAAAAATATTGTATATGCCTAATGATTTGAAAAGAGTAACCATGGAGTTTCTTGCCGGTTCTTCTCCATGGAAGCGACCAACCCGAACCGTGCTTCTTTTTCGACGTTTTATAAGTGCCCACCTGGGCCTATGTGAAATAAAAAGATTTTGATTTGATTTGATTTGATTTGACTATGTATCTTAGCTACCTTATTTATTATTATTTTTTATTCTAAGCCATCTGTCTGCTGGGCAACGGCCTCCCTGATGTCTTTCCACTCCCGGGATCGAGCGCTACTTCCGACCAATTGCTCAGGTGCATGTACAGTTCGTCCCGCCATCTTCTTGGCCTTCCACGTCTGCGGGTCACGTTATGTGGGGTCTATAGTGTCGTTTGTATTTTCTATCTACTCTTGTTTCTATTAGCTACTTATACGATGAGTGAAGAAAGATTGACGAAACAGATATAAAACGAAAGTGTGTACACGAATAGGTAGGGGTAGACCACGTTCCAACTACCTAGAACAAATCGATCGCCCCACGCCGGGAACGTCAAGAGTACTCGACACCGAAGAGCATGTATGAATAGACTGATGAATGTGGACGTAGCGAAAGAGGTATGTAACTCTCTACCTACCCCTTCAGGGACTCGGCGTGATGATATTATGTATGTATGTATATACACATTACCTTAAGTCCGAGTGCGATGTTCTTTCACAGTAAACTCGAGCTTTCGTTTTTGTGGACTTGTACGTGATTGAGATGTAAATAAAAAACAAATGTATTATTGTAAAATTATTATTTTCAAAGAAATATATATGGTCCATATTGTGGTCAAAATGTACAAAATGTGGTCATACACCATACTACCGTATTTACGACTGTTTAAGCAGTTAGCTTTAAATTGTTAGAAGTTAGTTTCAAACTCAATGGTAAGTGTATTTTAATAATAACTACATGTTTGGGACATGAAGGTACATTAATAATTCGAAAATAACTAACGGGGCATTTTAGGTATGTACCGTCGGTTCCACGGCTGTTACTCTTGCTACCCCTTGGTGGTACACCCCTGGGTAGAAACTGGGTCATGAGCCCCTCGCCCGGGTACTAGGAGCGCAGAAGCGTGATTTGGTTTCATTTGATATAGGTACTTAGTGTGGTTGTGTCTGATTGTTCTAATTTTAAATTTATACCTACTAGTCCTTTACCTATACTACGAACATATATTTAAAGTTTAAAAACTTTTTATTATAGTGTGTCCAAATTTTATTTGAAATATTAGATAAAATGTGTTTTGTTTAAAGCTTTTGTTTTCAAATGGTTGTTTTTTTAACTTATTTTACGTGCTGATCGTGGCGGCCGTTAATTACTTTGTGCAATTCTTATAAATCTAATTCACAGCTGCTCACTAGAACGTTATACAAAATTACGACACCCAAACTAAAAAACAACCTGTTTGTTCCAAATTGTTCCAGGAATCAAACTCGCGACGCAACTTCAGGGGCGCGAGACGTGCAAACTCGGTCGCGAATATGTATTTCGAAAGCCCATAAAATGGTGCTATTTACGTTCGTAGTGCAGTGCGGTAGGCGGGTTCAAGGCTATGTCGTTCACTCGATATCTCCGCACTTCACTCGAGTGCAAATTAAGTCCAGTTGTTTTAATAATACACCCATATAAATATAGACGCTCGCTCCTTTGTAGTTTTATTTCATATCAATTATCGATCTCATTTAATAATACTTAATCAATAAGATTGAGTAGGCACCGATCTGTTCAAGACTCGGTCTGTATTTCGCAGTTATAATACTGCTGCCTTTATACATAATAGCGGTTCGCCCCGGCTTCGCACGGGTGGACATAAGATTTTATTTATAAAAGAAAATATAGCCTATGCCACTCACTTACCATTAAAAGGTGAAATAATTTTTGAAATCGGAACTGCAGTTTTTGCGTTTATTCATTACAAACATACACACATACACACACAAATACAAATCTTTCCTCTTTATAATATTACTGGTATAGATATAGATTACAAACGCTGAATGACCTCACAAGTATGTAATCTCTTAATCAGTCAAATACCTATTGAAATCAATTTTACCTACCGTATTATGGTACCTACATAGTATAATGAAGAATCATGGAGATACAACAAATAAATCAAAGTACATATGCATTGTATAAATTGCACTAACCTAGCATAATGAGAAACATAATAATAATATCCTCACGCCCTCCCACAAGGGTCCCCGAAGGGGTAGGCAGAGGTATAATGAGAAACAGCAAATGAATTCAATTTAAATGGGAAGCATTACATGTCACAATTAACATTAGGATGAAGTACGGATCAATGAAATAATGAAATAATGAAATGAAATAATGAAATATTTATTTGGTTACATTATTTTGGCACAGAAACTAAACGTAACGATGACATCCGCAGAAGTTAAAAACTGTGTCGCGGATGACAACGCCCACCTCCAAAGGACATGAATGTACTAAGTCTAATAAATTAATACAAGATAAGTTTAAAATTAATAATAAATCATGTAAGTGTGTGTGTGTGTGTTGTGAGTGCGGGTGTGTAAGTATGTGTGTGTGTGTGTGTGTGTGTGTGTGTGTGTGTGTGTGTGTGTGTTTGTGTGTGTGTGTGTGTTTGTGTGTGTGTGTGTGTGTTTGTGTGTGTGTGTGTGTTTGTGTGTGTGTGTGTGTGTGTGTGTGTTTGTGTGTGTGTGTGTGTGTGTGTGTGTGTGCGGGTGTGTGCAGAGTGTATACTGAGTATTTTTTTTATTAAGTAAGTATGGTTAAAAGGTCTTCGGTATCTTGATACGATAAAGATTTAAGCCATTCGAGACATTTTATTTTGCATTTGTATGAAGAAAGAGCATAAATGTTTAATATTTTATTAAGTCTATTATAAAGCATGGGACTAATGTAATGGTAACACCGACTCGCAAATACAGTCCGCCGTCTTAGAGTTAGGCAGGCAATATCAATTCTACGTTTTGAGCTTGAAAAGTTTGGATTAAAAGGTAATTCAGAATGTTTGCGCAAAACAGTGTGAAATATGAACAGTTGTCGAACGGAGAGTACTTGGCAAATTGAGAAGAGCTCAGTAGTAGGAAAACGTAATGGCTTATTTGTAATCACTTTTAACAGTGCCCGCTGAGCTCTTTCCAGTCTAAGCAGAAGGTACTTACCGGAGCCACCCCAGCATGTTACATAATAGGATAATATTGATTGCACTAATGCAAAGTAGGCATCCTTCATGCATCTGATATCCGTCAAGTTACGCAGCTTTTTAAACACATATATAAGTTTACGTACGCGAGTGGCAACGGAGCGGATTTGAAGTTTCCAAGCCATTTCACTTTCCACTATAACACCAAGGTATTTGATGGAGGCAGCGCACTCAATCGAGGCACAGTTGCAACTTGTTGGGATAGCATCCCCAACCGTGGCGCAGTCGTGGGCTATAATTGAGAGATCCGGTGCTTGTGATGGACTATGGGGTGAAAAGGCAATTAACTTGGTTTTGGATAAGTTTAATGTGAGGATATTAGTATTTAACCAGTTCATTACATGCCTGAGAGCATTTTCGGAGTGATCACGAACATCATTCCATGTTTTACCATGGATGAGAAGAGCGGTGTCGTCAGCGTAGGTGATGATTTTACAGTTTGGAAGAGTTAGTTTACATAGATCATTAATGTAGATAAGAAACAGGGTGGGACCGAGGATGCTGCCTTGTGGGACGCCGTAATATAGCAGTTCCTCGTTGCTTTCAATACCGTCTAGGACTACAAATTGGCTACGATTGCTAAGGTAGCTTTTTAGAATATTGAGAGCAATACCTCTAATGCCGATGCTTTCCAGTTTAGTGATAAGGATTGGGATGGAAACAGTGTCAAAAGCTTTTGAAAGATCCAGGAATATACCAGCAGTTTTTAGTTTACTATCATAGTTCTTTGCTATAGTATTTGACATATCTAGAACAGCATCTTCGGTAGACTTACCCCTGCGAAAACCGTATTGATTTGGTGATAGTATGTTATTGGGATTGATAAATTTTAGTATTCGATTGTTAATAATTTTTTCTAGAATTTTTGACAGAACTGTTAAAATAGATATCGGTCTGTAGTTAGTGACACTGTTCTCATCACCACCCTTAAAAATAGGATGCACGACGGCTTTTTTAAAAGCGTGGGGAAATATGCCAGATGATAGAGAAAGATTGAAGATGTGGTTAAGAACAGGAATTAGAATATGCCGGGCAGATTTGATGACCAACGTGGGGATGCCATCCCAGCCAGCAGCACTGTTGTCTTTTAGGTTTAAGATAATACGCTCAATCTCTTCATCATCTACGCTGAATAAGGCCATAGAACTTGAAAATGTTGTTGTAGGTCTAATTATATATGGATGGCTACGACTGTTGGACAACGGGTATTTGGTTATTTTGTTTGCTAGATTTTTTCCTACGTTTGCATAATATTGATTTACTGAGTTAACAGATGAAGTTGGATTATCACATAATTTTAATAAGTTCAAAGATGAATATCTTTTCTTTTGAAAGTTTGTAACTTGCTTAATAACATTCCAAGTAGCTTTTAGATTTTTCCTGGCTTTCTGAATTTCGTTCCGTTCATATTCGCGTTTAACTTTCTGCAAAAGGTTATTACAAAATGTACGGTAGCGTGTGTATATGGTTTTAACCATAAGATTTTCAGGGTTAATTTTGTATTTGCGGTATAATTTATCTCTGTGCCTTATGCATCTCAGGAGTCCTGGTGTTATCCAGGGTTTGATAATTCGTTTCCGACTTGAAATGGAAGAATACTTTGTGTGCTTAGAAACTGTCTTAGAAATTATGTCCACAAGGCTATCAGATGCCAGGTCAGTATCTGTAATTTGAAGAAATGCCCGCTATTGCTAAGCTATCGTTTACTTACACTAGCGACGTTGTCCATACAGACTTGTATGTAATAAACAAAACACCATTGCACCCAATACACCGCGCTATCTGACAAGGCACTGTTGCTAAAGATGTGAAGCATATTGTGTTGAGCATCAATTGTCGCTGATTTGAAACAAAGCGACACGTGCCTAGTCGTTAGAGGACTATAACCACATCGCCAATATACCATATATTTAGCTTCACATATGTATATACCATCATGTACTTTACGCTTTCGTGTAGAAACATACCCCATTTTCGCTGGATGTATATTAAGGTGTCACGACAGACGGGGAGTCCATCGCCGTTTCTCAAGCCGTATTATACTAACGTATTAGGATTTCTTCTCAATCGTTTTCAGACTTCTCGATAGTTTTCTTCACCATATTGCTCGTGGTGTGATTAATCGCTATGAATAAGTTCAGAAAAACTATTTCTTACAGTCGTTATTCGAACTTGCAATCTTTTGCGTTGCAGGTTGGTTGCAGGAGAGTGCTTTAACCACGGCCTCTACGGCTACCCTTTATGATATAGTGCAAAAAGTACGATTTTAGATCCAATCCGCAATGAAGAGCTTTGCAAGAACTGCAAGGCTATTGGTGTGACTAAAGATGGCGTTGTAAATATAAAGGCTTGTACGTTACTGTTTCTGTTAGCCTGGTACATCTCACTGCTGAGAAAAGGCCTCCCCATGATTTCCACATATTTTCTACCCAACGCTATTGTTATTTGTTTCACATCGAGGCGCGTCTTCGTGGATGGGCACTATCTATAGAAAATTCTCATGTTTATTAAAGAAGAAGCAGAGGAACATCACCTTCTCACTGCCTAGTTCAAATTAAGTTTAAGTCTGAGTGGCGAAGCTAGCGAGCTTGTATGAAGAGAGTAACGAATGCGGAAGATGTAAAGGTGAGTATTGGCGCTCTACACTGCCTACCCCATAACGGACTTGCGCGCTTGCTGCAGCGTGATCTATATATATTAAAAATGTTTGTCTGTGTGTCTTCAGGTGGATTCGAGAATGGTTTAGATTCCCAATTAGACCCGATAGGTGGTGCCACTGGGTGCGTGGCTTTTATTTGTTCACCCAAGCGAAGCTGGGCGGGACAACTAGTTTTGTATAAATAAAAAAAGAAACTGACTACTTGCAAATACTTAACTGCATTCTATAGGTATCTTGTTTTAAATCATTAAGTATTAAGTTTTTTTTTTTAAGTATTTTGTAGTATAGTGGTACGTGCCGGTTGCTGACCGCAGGGTCATTGTCCCTGCTAATAAGGTATCCGTTTTCCTTTCACGATATATCATTGCAATGTGGACATAATTATATTATTGCTCTGTTCGATATTCAATAATAAGCATGGACCTTTAAATGCGGTTTATTTTCCTTTGTGATCATTAAAATCTGCATTTCCGATACTCATAATATATACTAGTAGTACATGAGGAGGCAGAACCATAGATATATTGCACTTTTCCACAAGGGTCATGAGTTGCAAACAAAATAACAAGTTAGCGTCCCATAAGAAAACTCGTGTATTAATAATAATAATAATAATAAATACCTGGGACAATTCCACACAAATAACATGTGTTGCATTCCATTGTTTTTCTGCAGATGACATTTGAATTTCGCGCCATAATGAATCTATGGTACACTTGTTTTACTTACGCCAGTTTTACTTGTTGCTATCGTCTTTGGTATAAGACAATATACAATAAAGATTATATACACTTCAGTATCTCTCAAGACTATACATACTCGAAGTTTTCCTTAATTGTAAAGCATGGCGTGATATACTTTTTTTTTCTGAGCTCAAATCAGACAAAACTCATTGGTGGGCATAGATCGCTGATGATCGAACCTGCAATCTTTATTTTGTAGAATACTTCACAAACCACTCGACCACCACACTTCTTTACGTTCTGATTCATTTAAATATTAATAATCTAACACCAACTCACTATTTATTATCATGAATGCTTTAAAATTATGATCATGGGTTAGTATGTACACCAATAGGGGACCGTCACGGTAGCTAATAGTAAGTTTGTCAGTCGGTACCGCACAGGTGTCTAATTGTATTATCCGCGCGCCCATGCCGCCCTGGTACATGGGGTCGCAAGGGGCGTAATGAGGTCGAGGACTTTCCAACCCCTTGTGTTTACGTGTAGCTATAGAATTGTTCATAATACCCTGGTAACAATGTTTAGGAAATCAACACTGGCCCATGAATAACTTACAACTTGTTTACTTAAGAAATATTAGTTGTTTTTATGAATGGTGAGATACTAGGAGGCCAGCAACTGAGATATAGACTTTTCTATAGTGCTTTTTCTGTGTTACCTCATATCCTCACGCCTTCCCACAAGGGTCCCCGAAGGGGTAGGCAGAGGTGTATAGGTACACCCACTTTCCGTGAGAGATATAGTTAAGGTGCCAACGACGGATGGCGAGTCCATCGCCGTTACTCAAGCACGACTATACTATGAGAAGAATATATACGTCTGGGAAGCAATTCAAAGGCCTTTGACGTATGCAGGTTTCTCTTCAAGCAAAGTGCAGGAAAGCACTAATATTTTATTTTTTTATGCAACAAGAGTGGCAAACAAACATACGGCCCACCAGATGGAAAACGGTTACCGCAGCCTATTTACGCTTACAATACCGAAGTATCACTTGCGCGTTGCCACTCTGTGTTCGGAGAGTTGTACTGTGTTAATATATTCCACAGGAGAGAAAAGAACCCTCTTATATGTTCGGAGGTCAGCCACCGAAGCGGTCTTGTAGATCTCACATAACTTACAACGGCTACCTATTGAAGAAAAATAATTTAACGATACGAAAGTCGTCTCATTCTACGTTACGTGTGTTACTTCCAGACAACCTTGGAGCATAAAGAAAGTTCCAATTGATTATTTGCCAATACCTCATGTGTTGTGTATTTTAAGAAGTTAAACCAACCTAAATCAGACTTTAAGTGAATGGTAGAAGGTTTAACATCACACGAACTAAGTGTTGAGATCCGGTGTTGCCACAGTACTTTTTTCTGGTGTAATGTGATCCAAGTTCGTTAACCTTTTATAGATTGATTTTTCGCCACCTCGCATTACCGGTAGCAACGGGGGGCGACTCCAGTTATTCTGATTAGGTATTCTGTAAATAAAATCTCTTTGATTGATTTATCTTATTTCTTTATCAGCTGAAAGATCCTTATGAAATTTGACAGAAAAAGGTAGAGTGCCTTCCATCCTGGTAACACTACACTCAATCGACAACAACATGAAACAAGTGAAAAATCTACTTAAACCGCCGTCGACTAGTTAATAATAATCGAAATCTATATAAGTTTGAAGGAAAAACATGGCAATGATTGGTTTAAAGCATTAGCAAGCACATATGTTATACCGTTTTTCAATAAAAAATGGTGTTACTTACATGTCTTATATATAACTAAAATACATTTTATCTCAGAATATTTTGTCGATGTTTATTTGTTGTTCCGATGCTCGTATTTTCATTGGAAAACCATTGTTTTCGTTAAATTATAATATGTAATACACATATACAAAATCACAGCCAAGTAGCACTTCTCATGTGTTGTGTTATATTCCCCTGGTGAGTAATGCTTACAGAGCGACGGTACCCTGGGGGACACGTTACTACCGCAACCCGTGCTAGTGAAGCGATTCCTAACAATACTGGATCAGCAGCGGTTTAATGTTTTAGTTTATTTTAATGTATGTCCACATAAATAAAAAGGAATAACTAAATGATGATAAAATGCCTCAATCCTGCTAATATTACAATTGCGAATGTTTGTGAAGATGATTGTTTCTATTTCACGCGACAACGTCCGAACGGAATTGAATGAGGTTTGGTAAAGAGATAGATAGGATCTAGGACGGATGGGAGATAGGAGGATAGATCTACCAATAATTTAATCAAAAGTCACGGAGTTAAGCCACAGGGCACAGCTAGTTAAGTTATAAGAATATTTAAAACTAGCTGTCCCGCCCAGCTTCGCTCGGGTGAAAAAGTTAAATTGCCCGTAACACGATCGCAGCGCCACCTATTGGGTCCAATTGTAAATCTAAACCATTCTCGAATCTAGCTTAAGACACACAGAAACACACAGAAAGCTTCGCCCGGGTAAAAAGGTAAAATTCTTGAAACTCGATCGCAGCGCCACCTATCGGGTCCAATTTAATATAGCCTATGTTACTCGGGGATAATGTAGCTTTCCAAAGGTGAAAGAATTTTTGAAATCGGTCCAGTAGTTTCGGAGTCTATTCATTACAAACAAACAAACAAACAAACAAATCTTTCCTCTTTATAATATTAGTATAGATGAAATTGATCAAAATAGAGTTTTACAACATCTTTAATTTTCAACAGTTTATGTATTTATTTTTGTAAATAAGCCGTGGTCATTACGCTACATTTTTATTTTACTTAAAGATAGGGAAGGTAAGAAACGAAACTCGCAAATTTATTCAAAAGATAAATATTCAAGGCACCGTTAGTACCAGGCTCGCAGGTGTGGCAGGAGGTCTTCACGAGGGAACGCAAAGCGCATCTGCCGGAGTTTGCAAAGCAAACGTGCACTTGGCCCTTGGAAACCGATAGACTGCAACTTTGTGTGTGAACTGTTCGAGGCTGGTGGACCACTTGAAGCTATACATAATTTGGATATTTTAGATAACATGTTTATTCTTCATTTTCACAATCGGCTCTTTGAGAAGTTTCTATAAACCGATATTTCGTTGTTTTATTTATCTTATTTAATTAATCGCTGAGACTAAACTAATGTTTAATTCCTAAAAATTATTCATCAGAATGAGGTGATGTAAATTCAAAATATTTGGTTCAACAGAAATACATACACTACACTACATACAAATACATACATAGTACCTACATTGAATACTGGAACATGTCATTGCTGGGCCTGATATAATGTTTTGCGGGCAATTTTTATAAATTGCACTGTGCATCTTATTCGCGTAAATACATATTTTGTATATACAATACGACGTACCTATATTATATTATTGAGTGGTCGCTTGTCCGGCTATCCGGTATCCAAAGTAAATATTAGCACATCGCGTCGTCTGCCGGTGCGGTGTGTGACTCAGAGCTATTAAGGGAAAACTTCATTTACTATGCTTCTCGCCTATCAGTGGAGTAATAATTCTTTTTAAAAATATGATATTTTATTGTCACATTTGCAGGTTAGTTAATATACACACCTAGATATGATTCTACGCGCCCATCTTACGAGACATTTTTTTCATTTAGAATCAAGTTTCGTAGTTCTTAAGGCTTGGAAGATTGTTGTACTATATTAAACTTTACTTACTCTAGACTAAACGGTACTTTTCCAACCATGAAATACAATCGATTTATTTTTATTTTATATTTTTTAGCCTGACATCAAACAAGTCTTTGCTGACATTTACTTCTGGGTCCGTCAAGTATCAACTGACCACTTACACTCGCCATTGTTTTTCATGTTTTAAAGTGTACCACTGTACCCAGTAACTTTATCAGGCTTGGGTAACAGATAATTTGAGGTTAATTTTGACTGATTTGGCTCATTAAAAACAGGGAACAGTATACCCCCACTTCCCTCAAATAGTCCTGCATTGCAGTAGTAAGGCGCACTGTTCATATTACCATACGTTCTACCTAGACTGATAAAATGACATGCAGGTCGCTCTCCCTTGTTTAACTGTCTCTCTCACTCTGTACTCTATTTCAAGGAGACAAACTTACCCCATTCTTAACAAAAGCCGGGTTCACCTACGGTCAACGAGAATAAAAAACTAAAATCTGACCACGGAAATAAATTGACGCAGAAGTTCAATTGATATTGGGCTTTATGACACCTAGTTTGAATCTTATTCAACTATTCTATTTATACATATGTACAGTTCACCACGCCGAGTCCCTAACGGGGTAGGCAGAGAGTAAAGAGCGCCAGTTCTCTCTAGACTTTCACTTTAAAGAAACACAATATAGTTATTATGTTTCCAAAAAGTAGATATATCAGTCAGTAGTAGATATCTTATTTAGTGTTTAGTCACGTATTCGCCATATTCTCATAAAACTCACAAGGATTTTTATTGAATGGTTTCCGATTTTTTTATGTTGAGGAAAGGTAATTTAAGAGATTCTTATGTTTGGGCAATTGGGTATAAGAGAAAGTAAAGGAAGGACCCATTTACTATCTGAGTGTCGTTTGCTCTCTCGTCTAGAATGTAGTGAATAGTGCGTGTTTTATTTCTACCTACGATCGATAAGTACTTATGGCGGTGTATTGCTAATTTACATTTATTTTGCAAAAGCTATATTTATACATATCATGTTAACTTCCTTCCCGTGGTCCAACGGCCAACCATACAATTCAATTGGTTTCACAACACAAATAACTTCGTTTAAATAAAAAAAAAAACGTACAATGTGATAAAAGGCCGTGGTGGCCGAGTGGTTCGAGCAGTTGCCTGTGACACAAAGATCGCAAGTTCAAATCCAGGCTGTACCAATGAGTTTTTCTGAACTTAAGTACAGTGATTAGTCACACCACGAGCTTTACGGTGAAGGAAAACATCGAGAGGAAACCTGCATACGTCTGAGAAGCAATTCAAAGGCGTATGCATAGTCGTGCTTAAGTAACGGCGATGGACTCGCCATCTGTCACGTTGGCACCTAAATATATATAAATATATTATATACAATGTGATAAAATGGACGAAGTATCTGAATCATAGTCATAGTCATATCATATATTAAGTAGCTGGGCTCTCTGATGCAATTCTATAAATTTGCCTGGACAATTACTTCTAAACCTCCGTGCCCAAACAATGTTTATCTTCCTCTTATACCTTCTGTAGATACCTTTAAAGAAGCTGTCATGTCGTAACATCTTTCCTCTTAAATATCAGTTCATCTTTAAAAGTGTATCTTTAAAATAAAATACAACTTTATTATAACTGAATATTCACAATCGAAATAATAACAAACATCAATCGTATTCAGTACTTGTAATACAGCGCTTAACATGTCAAGACCTAATAAAAGTATATTTTACCTCCTCTGCATCCCTGATCCCCTAGTAAGCTATAGCGACAGCTATACCATTAGCTTTTTTATAGACAGATAGACAGACGGATCAATTTGCGTGCCAGACAAGGGGGCAGCCCATTTAATATTTCAACACATGACAGACAGAGGGAGTGACGGGAAAGTTTTGTAGTGTTTTTTTTTATTTAAGAGTTGTAGAGATGGGCACTGAATTTATAATTACAATTGACATACGGAATTGTTTTATTTCTGGGGTTTGTTTAATCGCAGCTAATTCTAAATACCGGGACTCGGCGTGATGACATGTATGTTTATTTAAAGAAAGTATTTGAGTCAGCATCTCATCTCAAATTTCCTATATTTTAAATTCCAGACTAACAGAAACAACCCACCGAACTGAAAGAAAAATATTTTTCTATGCACCGAATTTATAATGCATAAACGTAGTGAGCTCACGGGGTCAGTATTCTAAGTGTTTTGTCCCATTGAATAAATAACGATCCGTTTGCAAAACTATTATTTAATAATTGAGTTATTATGTTTACTTATACTTAAATGTTTATATTATACAAAAATAAAACTAAATTAATCCAATTTAAAAAAGATTTCAATTTGTGGAAAATTATAATGAAAAAAAATGCGAATGTTTAGCTATTAAAAGAAATATTAGGGTAACAGGGACTCACAGCTATGAATTGACGATGAAAATAATAACTCTTCAAACTCAATATTGTACTTGCAGAACAAAATACGTATTTACGAGCTAATATCATAACCGTGCGCTAACACGCGTAAATGACACGCACCCAAGTAGTAGGTAAATTTTAAATGAAAACTCTCAACAAAATGGATTTTAACTTTGGCAAAATGTACTAGGACAGCAAGAAGACAAAGGAGTTAGCTGAATGCACCCCGATATTGCACGAACCGGTGAAAATACCGGGAACGAAAACCAAAAAGTAAACAAAGGTTTGGTACGTCCAGGTGGGTCTGCGTCTGAATATTGCAGACAAACTTTTATCAAAAGGATCACGGAAATGCGTTTGATGGTTTGTGTGTACGTTTTGTGTGACGGTTGCTTTTTTAATACGACTTTCGGAACACAGAGTTGCTACCTGCATATTCCGCATATTTTTATTTAGCTCACTACCCTACCGATACAATACCGTATCGGAAAGTATGTGATGCATGTATATCTATAAAAATAATAGTTAAAAAAAACTAAAAAACACGCTTTTTATAGAAAACCGAACTAAAAAATAGAAAATAAATTTCGATAATATCTTAAAAAGCGTGGGGTGCATGGTGACAATAGTTATAAATATTTTATTGACAGATATTAGTAGAGTGATTATCATTTTGGTAATATCTTAAAAAGCACCCCACGCTTTTTAAGATATTATCGAAATTTATTTTCTATTTTTTAGTTCGGTTTTCTATCAAAAGCGTGCTTTTTAGTTTTTTTTTATTAGTGTATTGTCATCGGTCCTCGATAAGTCTACAAAGTTTGAACGAAATCTGGCCGTTTAAAGTGGGTCAAAATCGAGCTCAAAGAAGTCGGTTACATACATACAGGTGAAGCTAATATAAAGCGTGTAAAAACTCGAGAGGTGTCAAGGGACACCCGGATGGAACGAAGTTCAAGAAGCACACGTCACTCACACGGGGGTTATAAATATACAGCAAATAAGCAATAAAAAATATGGGAGTAAGGATGTATGTATGGATGTATGTATGCCATACATACATCCATACATACATCCATACATACATCCATATATCCATCCATACATCCATACATCCATCCATACATCCATCCATACATCCATCCATACATCCACCCATACATCCATACAAACATCCATACATACATCCATACATACATCCATACATACATCCATAGATACATACTTACTCCCATACACCCATACACCCGCTGTTGTGTGTTTGGACGTATGGATGTATGTATGGATGTATGTATGGATGGATGTATGGGTGTATGGATGGAGCAAAGCCGCAGTTAAAACTTGAGAGGTGTCAAGGGACACCCGGATAGAATGAAGTTCAAGAAGCACACGTCACTCACACGGGGGTTATAAATATACAGCAAAAAAAAGTGTCGTAACAAAAAGTGTCGTGACAAAAAGTTTCGTGACAACTTTTCGTAAGAATTTTTTCCGTCTAGCCCCCTTTCACAAAGCGCGATAAGGAACTTCGTTCCAAAAATATTTTTGCCAATTAACTTCTCGTTTCAACTAGGTAATAGAGTGTCACACTCAAAGATGGAAACGTCAAGAATGTTCGAAACTGACGACTATGTATGAAGAGTCTGAGGAATGCCGATAAAGCGAAATAGATTTGTATGTCTACTAAGAATTGGCTCTTTACTCTATCAGCTTACTTCTTGAGGAATTTGGCGTGATTTGAAACTCAGTTGGGAAAATACCTATATCAACAACGTTAATATTATCTAAAACTACAAAAAATTACAAATTAATAGAAGTCTTACATCACTTTTACGTTCATCAGTTGACGGCGATATTAGTCGGGTTTTTTTCAATTAATGCCATATAAAAACATTATGACATATTATGACTGTATAAAACAAAGGCGGGATGTAATGGGGATATTTGCCCCTGTTGGCTCTCTATATATTGGCTAATGACATTGCTGTAAAAATCTCTTCACACCCTTCTTGAAAAGCCCTTACTTTTCTCACTCAAAGCTCACCGGGGTGCTGATTCTACAACCCAAGAATCCATGGGAGGCAGCTTCATTGTGTAACCATTTTATAGTTAGGATTTCCCCCTTTTCCCGCTTTCTATTAGGCTCTTAGCATAGATCAATAATAATACAAGTTGTCAATAAGCCTCACCGGGCAGGTAGTCGCACGTTATCACGCAAACCTTCAACGTTAGACATAAATCAGAGGCAGGGCGTTGGACCCGGCAGAGCAGGAAGCGGAGTCGTTGCACCCGCGCACACCCATCTAGCGACCACCCCTGTGTGCGTGACACGAATACACCAAACGCGGAAGCATCACATTAACATACATTTTCCTAACACACACATGTATACCCCGACGAGTCTCACTCACACTAACACTGTTGCCAGAATGTTATCAGTACATATACAAAGAGTTTTCCTTTGATCGGTGTCCCTGTGTGCGTGCCGCCGTGTTAATACGATGGTCTCGGGGGTGTGGCACACTTTAACAAATCTGGGTGAGTGTCCTCGTGTGCGTTTGGATTTGGCTGTGTGTGTCGAGGGACGGGATACAGCGTGTTTACATTTTCAGGGAAGAAAATGTTAGTCGTCTAGATGTGAAGTAATTAAAATAAGTGGAGAAATGGTAGTAGTCTAGAAGACTAGACTACTTGAGCCATTGCATTCAAGTGGTTAAATATTGCAGTGTTTGCTAATTTTTTTTGGGTATTGTATTGAGTGTACAAATTAAATCTTGTGTCGGATGAGAAAAATATTTATGTTTAGTGTGTAGAACATAACTAGGTATATTCATATATGTATATATATATATTTTAAATCCAATTAAAATCACAGTTTAATTACAACAATGGAAGCATCATTCTGTAGAAAGCGGGGTGTGCGGCGTACACGTGTCTACAGCGTCGTGCACCGGCGGAGGGGAGTGTGAGGGGAGGGGGCGGCGGGGAGCGTTGCGGGCCCGGCGCGCCCCCGTTCACGGCCAGGGGTCGCCGACCGCACCCCGGCTACGCCGTAACCCCGCTACGGAGCTACGGAGCTACGTGCTACGGCATCCAGTACCTTTCCTTCCTTCCTCTTTGTTTTATTTTCATATTCTATATAACGTAACGTGATTTTATATAGGTCAAAAAAATTTTGCATGCTGTAAATATTATTATTCAGTACTAAGCGTATTAGGAAGGTACTTATAAATTCTCAAGATAATTTTGACGACTTTAAGCATGCATCTAAATAATGATATATAACAATTAAGAACAATAAATAAATAATAAATGTTCGGATTCCATTAAAATTCTTCAACTTCCTTTTATATCAGGAACTAATTGATGACCTCGAGCTTTCGTAACCCACAACATCCTGTAACTTGACACTTTTCGACTAGATTTTATTTTAACCTAATTGTAATGCGGTCATATTAACAAAACAAGTTGAATCTACTGTACTAGGGTTTGAAAAGTCGATCCACAATCATTCTAAGTACCTACTCGTACTTCTGGGTGATGATGCGTTTCTGTGTTGAGCTGTTGAGCGCCCCGGGAGACGTAAAATGAGGACTATTTATCTCATTTGCTGCTTTCATAATACGCTCAATGCGATATTAGCAATCCGAGAGCTGTCTCCAGTATTTTGAGCGTATATTAAGCATAAATAACACCTAGGGTGGTTGCAAATTAACTCGTAGAACGTCGGTAGAGTGGGTTCTGTGCTGATGCAAGTTCGATTCCCACAGAAAGCAATGTCAATAATTGCTAACAAAGCTGATACTATTGCTTAACTCTCTGGTAAATGTCATGCAGTGCTGTATGGGGCCCGGACAGCCAAAACATTAAGGAGCGATTACTCATGCCAGCCTATTGAGGATTTTAAACTATTCAGGACCCAGGATTCAGGAACCAGTAATCCGATTGGACATTTTTGCATAAAATAGCCCGTTTACTAAGAAAGGTCACAATCGTCTACCCAAGGGGGTGGCTTGTGAAAATAACGCATGTAGCCACCCCCCCCCCAGTCCCCGGATGGGTAGGCAGAAGGGTGCAGGTAGTACCTACACACCCACTTTCCGCCAGGGATATATTTTATCGCCACTTCTCAAACACTACGCCTTTGAATTTCTTCTCTAATGTATGCAGGGTTTTCTCACAATGTTTTCCTTCACTGTAAAGTGCATAGTGTGACTAATCACAGATAGTAAGTTCAGAAATAGTAATTGCTACAGAAATAGTAGAGAACATGTAATCTTTGTGATGCAGGCAACTACTCAAACTACTCAGCCACCACGGCTCTTTTTTATCGATTTTTTTCATCTTTTATCCGACGATTACCAATTATTAGCTATTACGGATTGCATCCATATAGCTAATAATAAAGCTGTGGTATACATATACATAATAACGGCTCCGGGCGCGAGACTTGTCATTACTGCACCACGAGGATACTTTGTTTGGACTGACGCAATTTATATAAGTAGGCGTAATAAATCTAACTCGCACGCTATGTACTTGTACTTGTACTTGTTCGCTGTAAGTTTTTCATTTGTCGAAAATATAATGTCGTTCATATGCACTTTTGTAACCTTTAACTTAAACAAAGGAGGTTGTTATCATTTCGAAAATATTAATTTCAATATATTACGTCAAAACTTTTTACTAGGTTAACCGATTTTGATGTTTTTTTTAAGTCTTTGTTACCTTCTAATATGTAGAGTACTTAAATCTTACGTAAGCTTTGTCACCTGTGTCGATAGTACCAAATGTCATGTTTAATCAAATTTACAGCTAAAATGTTTATGTAGATTAAGTTGCAGTCCTTTATAAACAGTGAGGAAGCTATCACGAGACGTCGCCGTTACGTAAGCGGGGGTGCGGGGTTGTGGGGCTACGCAAGCGAGGGGTAGATCGATGCGCGGCCGTTCACCCGCCTGCAATGCGCCGGCCGCCGCACTCACACGCCCTCTACTCTATGCTACCCTGGTACTATCCGCTCCAGCCAGCAGGCTGCACTAGCATACTCGGAAATAAACATTTTGTAATATAATCAACAGCTTCAAACGATTTTATACTTTAATTATCATTGTCTTACCGAAAGGTAAAGGTGTAAAAAGTTATTCGACACCTATCTGCTATCTACCGGTAATACATTTATATTAACCTTATTTATTATTACTCATATGTATTTTTTATACTTATATCACCACATTAGTGTAAATAATCACGTTGTCGTGCTAATTGTTAATAAATAAATAAAATAAATAAATAAGGCCATTTATTTTAACAATAAAATTTGTAACTTGTATGATTTAGGCCTAAGCTCTCCTTGAATGTTTTATTGGCTGAGGTGTAAGTATGAGTGATTTCAATCTAGAAAAGTAGAAGAAAATCTAAGCACGCGTAGCACTCTATTGAACATAGTCACGCCTACGTGACATAACGCTACTCGTCCGGGCGTAGCGGCTGCGAGCTACGGCTCCCGGCTACGCATACCTACGTACATCTATAAGGTGAAAAATTGATTTTCCTTGAGTTCTGTATTCTCCCCGCGATAAGGGATAATTCGGATATTGGCATTCCTCATACATTCCGGGAGTCTTGTGTTAAATACACACGTACGTTACGTATTTTATTTGGAAACTTATTCATTTTGAGTATTTCCTGGTATATATTTTTGTTAAGTAATTTTTTTGACAATCAAAATGGTGTTGCCAGCCTTGCAGTACTCCATACTTTATTACATCCATGTATAGGTAGTTTTTTTCGGGAACTCCACGAGGAATAGCTGTCAAGTAAGATGGCAATAATATACAACGGTACAGGTGACATAAAGTATTAAAAAGAAGCCATATACACTTCGCATCAAAAACATCGAAACACCTTGAAAGTTTATGTTTTGTAAGGATTATCCTCACGCCGCCCTACAAGTGTATAGGTAGTACCCACACACCCACTTGAAAAATGTGTAGTTATATTTAGGTATATATATCAAATGTCGTTTAATAGTGGCAATACAATAGTGAAAACATAAACTTGCAAGGTGTTCTTTCTGATGCGAAGTATATATTATACTGTTAATGGCCAGTGACTATGATAAGGTATGTTACTGTAGAATTAAACGGAGGCTTGCATGTTAAAGCTTTCAAAAATCCAGCTGATTAAGATATTCCGTCAGACATTGTTTGATAAGTAATGGATTGGTAATTGTTTTGTTAAGAGAGGTAGGGCATAACGGGTTTCCCGTTCGAATTTGGAGCTGCCCGACTGGGGTAGGACCTCCACCTTATAGAAGTCCGTAGCCAATTAACACAATTTATTGTGTTGTGTTCCTACGCGGTGAATAAGGTTTCCAGTAATGAGCTCCTTGGGGAGGAGGGAGGATTGTTACATTGTGTTGGAAGCAGAGGGATTAAACCCATTATGCTGCCAACACACTATAACTCTCCGAACACAGAGTGGCAACGCGCAAGTGATACTTCGGTATCGTGAGCGTAAATAGGCTGCGGTAACCGTTTCCCATCAGGTGGGCTGTATGCTTGTTTGCCACTCTTGTTGTATAAAAAAAAAAAATTTGTACCAATGTGTCAGATGCATATACTTCGCCGTCTTTCAAGCATGTCATACATCTTTGAAATTTCAACAGCTTTCATCATGATGATTTTCTTTATCGTAAAGCTAGTGGTGTATATCACTGTACTTAAGTTCAGAAAAACTCATTGTTACAGATCATCAGGGCTCGAAGCTGCAATCTAGTGTTGCGACTGATATTATGTTTAATAATCTGATATTTTTTTTTATTTCGAAACCGTTTCATTATGAAAAGAGCATGGTTTGTAAACTAACCTTGTATTGATACGTTACCGTTCACCGTAAAGCTCGTGGTGTGACTAATCACTGTACTTAAATTTAGAAAAACTCATTAGTACAGTCGGGATTCGAACCTGCGATCAATGTGTCGCAGGCAACTACTCGAACCACCCGGCCACCACGGCCAGTTATTCTCGGAAAGCTGGTACTGAGCTATAGAATCTGTATGATCCAATTTTATGACATTATCATTTGGGGATTTTCTACCCATTTTAGTTAACATATTTGCCGATAGATGACGCTGTCCCCTTTTTATATTTTCTTAAATCGCGCTATTAACGACTTCATTTGGATGGTAAATACTAGACTGACAGGTATTTGACATCCAGTCCATACCAGATCCCTAGCTCACGATCCAGAAACTCTCTAAGCCGAGATCCCTCCCTACCTCGTGCATAGGGGGCCGTCAGTAATGCTTGACTAGCAACCTGGCTATGGAGGCCACCAACCATAGGGGGTGTCCTTAGTAGTGATAGCCTAGCCACCTTGCGAGGGCTAGGTCTCGCTATTGTTCGTTAACGTATCAAAAGTTTCCGGGAAGCTATTAGACTTAACAAAATAAAAGTGTTAGACATGCGATACTTTCCGAAAACCGAGGTTGTAATATTAAAGTGACAATGTTTAAAGTGACAGTAACGTGACATTGTTTCGGCAGAGCGTGCTGGCCCGCCGCGCACCATAGTGGGGGGTGAGTATGCAGCATCGAGACCGCGACCAATCGTTATAAGATTTGCTCGGCGCGTGACCCGTGAAGCTATGCTTAAAGGCGCCCGCGTGAGAAGGGGCGCTACCACATCCGGCATGGGTTTTGACGGACCTGCAGAAACCTTTTATGTGAACGAGAGACTAACAAAGCATAATCGGCAGCTGTTCTGGAAGGCACGGGACATGGCAGGTCATACTAAATGGCGTTACGTGTGGACGCGCGACGGAAGGATTTACGCGAGACGGGAACATGGGGACGAGCGTTACCGATTGCGCTCAGAGACAGACTTAAAGAGGGTTTTTGGTTGCGACACGGTTAGCTCTGTATCTATTTCGAATCAGTAATAATTTTTATATCGAAATCATAAAGTTAATAACATTGCTAATATTACTTTATATTTTATTGTGTCCATTGCGTACTAGTAATGATTTAATATACACTTTGTTATTATCCAGGCTGGGCAATTTGGGGTTCGCCTTAAATGTATGTAGCACTTTATCGTCTATTGTTTTAAAACTATTTTTTTCTTTTGTATACCTAAGAGGCTGTTTCCTTTTGTTAAAATGTTTGTTATTGGGTCGGTGGTATGTATTAGTATTGGCTTGGTCTAAATATCATACAATTAATAAAAAAAGTGGTTACCTACTGACAACGGGGTCGTTTGTGAGTACTTGTATTCTGCTTCCATATATTGGATTACGCCCATTAAAATGACTCATAAAAACAAATTTGGTTTGAAATTGGGGCTAATCAATGCACGATCATTAAACACTGGTCAAGATGAACTTTTAAGAAGTATTGTGGAGTATAAGCCAGACATTTTAGCCCTAAACGAGACATGGCTTAGAGATGGTGAAGAAATTTTCATTCCTGCAATCCCCGGATATGTACTTAAGCATAAACCTCGACTACGAAACGCGAGAGGAGGAGGTGTTGGATTTTATGTGAGGAAAGATTTGAAAATAAAAGTAAAGGATCATCCCGACTCGCCACTCGAGCAATTGTGGTTGGAGCTAACCCTGCCTGGCAGAGGATGTCTTGCCATCGGTACTGCATATAGACCCGAATCAGTGGCTGTAGCAGTAGCAATAGACGCTCTCAGCGAGTCTTTAAATACCTTTTCTCACTGTAATCATTTGTTTCTACTATCTGATTTTAATGTTGATCTCTTACAACCTAACAGATCATCAACTCGGGATGTTCAAGCCTTTTGTAGTCAAAGGAGCTTAGAAATACTAGTTCAAGAAGCAACTCGGGTGGATGATCGACATTCTTCTCTGTTGGACCTAATAATTACGGACTCCCCCGAATTATGCAAGACTGTCAATGTTTATCACAATCCATCACTTAGTGATCATGCTATGGTAATTGCTGAATTTAGTATAAAAAAACCGAAAACAAGTTCACAATACATATATAAGCGACTAATTGAAAAAATTGACCAAAGGACATTTAACCAAGATCTGGAAAATGTAAATTGGTCGGAAGTCCTTACTACTGCTGACGTCAATGAACAAGTCCAACGTTTCAATAATATATTACTTAGCCTATTTGATATCCATGCTCCTATGAAACGAATTAAAATTAACTCTAGACCTACGCCGTGGATTACAGAAACGATACGAATGATGATGTCACTTCGAGACTCAGCTTTGAAAAGAGCACGCTTCTCTGGAAAAGACAGCGATCGAAAATATTACAAGAATCTCAGAAACTATGTCAATGGTGCCATTGATAGGGAGAAAATAGCTTATTATAACTTTTACGTGAACAATAATATAAGAAAACCCAAACAGATGTGGAATCATTTAAAACGAACTAGCACATTGGGCAATAATTTGCCTACTCAGGTAATTCCAGAACACCTTAATGATCCGAATAAAATAAAAAACTTTTTTTCTAATGTACCAGGTAATAATAAAGTGGACGAAAAAACTTTTGATTACTTTAATCAAAACAGATATACACAAAATACGTTCGATCTGCAAACTACAACCGAAACTGAAGTATTAAAGATTATTTCAAATATAAAGACAAAGGCTAGCGGACACGACCAAATTACGATCCAAATGTTAACCATTACTTTACAAGTAACACTGCCCATTTTAACTGAAATTATCAACAACTCTATTAGATTGCATGAATTTCCAGAATCATGGAAACTAGCAAAAGTAATTCCATTACCCAAGAATAACAAAGTAGAGGATTATAAGGACTTAAGGCCTATTAGTTTACTACCTGTATTATCAAAAATATTGGAAACAACAGTGTGCTCACAACTTACAGAGTACCTAGAGAAAGAAGGTGTTTTACCTGGTATACAGTCAGGTTTCCGTACTGGCTTTAGCACATCTACTGCATTACTTCACGTTACAGATGATATTCTAGCGGCATCGGACAAAGGCATGGGCAGTTTGCTCACGCTACTGGACTTTTCAAGGGCCTTTGACTGCCTCAACCAGGAACTACTTATGGCTAAACTATCATACTACGGTGTATCGGAGGGGTCCTGCAAATGGTTCCACTCATTCCTGACTAATAGACTGCAGTATGTAGAAACAAAAACAAAGCAAGGCGAGCCATTGTACTCAGATGTGACCCACCTAAATAGAGGCACACCGCAGGGGTCCATCTTAAGTCCAATCCTTTTTATAATATTCACCGCAGATCTTCCTAGGGCAATACGGTATTGCCAAGCTCATCTTTACGCTGACGACACCCAAATCTACTACTCTTTTAAGCCGGAAAATACTCAGAGTGCTATTGAGTATATAAATAAAGATTTGAGGGCCGTAGCAGAATGGGCAGATAGAAATTCGCTCGTTTTAAACGCTGCGAAGTCAAAATTTATGATATTAGGAAACAAATCACAACGCCAAAAAATAGCATCAAGTCATACACAGGTCAATATTGCGGGTCTCGATTTAGCTGAAGTGCAAAGTGCAGCAAACCTGGGGTTAATAATGGACAGCGAGTTACGCTACGTTGAACATATAAATATTAAAATAAGAAATGCTTTTTACCGCCTCAAAGCACTCTATAGGATACGAAAGTATCTGTCAGTTAAAGTAAGAGAGACATTAGTAGAATCCGTTGTCTTATCCCAGTTCAACTACTGTGACACTGTATATGGACCACGTATTCTCGAAGTCACAAAGAGAGCCATTCAAAGAGTCCAAAATGCTTGCGTTCGTTTTTGCTATAATGTTCCAAATCGAGATCATATTACACCCATTCTTAATGTGAAACAAACTCTGAAGATGGAAGCACGTCGGAAATTACATCTCACTTGCTTAGTATACAAAATTGCAACACAAGGAAAGCCGAAATACCTTTATGACAAATTCAAATGGGTTAAAGATGCTCAGAGAAAGAATACGAGAGGGGTGGAAGCAAACAATATGGAAGTCCCAGCCCATAGAACATCTAGTTACAAAGGAAGCTTTAAATACTCCGCGTCAAAAATCTGGAACGATTTACCCCCACCCCTGCGCAAAAATATGACACGCGCAACAATAAAAAAACATACAATGGAAAAATTTTTGATTAAACAAAATACTATGTAGATTTAAATTTTTATGTTTTTATTATTATTATTTTTTATCCAGATGATAACGCTTGTCTGTGGGTGGGTACTGTATTAGACCACAGCACATTGTCCTTACTGTGTTCCGTGAAAGTGAATTACTGTCTGTATTTGTTCATACTACAATACTTTTCCTGATTTATTTTTTACAACTCAAATTGAAAAATATGTATTCCGATGCGATACCGATACCGACACACCTTTTCACTGTACTATTTCTTATTTTCTATTTTTTGTTTTGTGTTCCTTGTGCGCGTATGAAGAGACATGTTGTGCAATGTTAGGGGCCAACTGAAAACCAGTGCTGTGTTTAACATAGCGTACACTGAGCTGGTTCCATACACACACTACTACGGTGCTTAACATAACATAGTGTTAATGTAGTTAAATGATTGTTGTTATTTATCCTTCTAGTAACGTAAGCTGTATTTGTCTGTGTGTGTGTTAAATAAATAAATAAATAAATAAATAAATAAATAAAGCTTCCTGCCAACTCTGCACACACACTGCTTTGTTTAAAATCAGTCTTTGATAAGTACCTAGTAAAATACGTCCCTTCACAGGGGTAGGTAACACAAATACGATAGGTACGTATTCAAAATAACATTGTGCGATCCTGACCTATCCCTACCAGTGTCGCAGTGAGCCTCCCCTGCTAACTATAGCCAGACAGTCTGGTACCCCCACTAAATTATACAGCACGAGGTGTTTTGTGGTGACACTGGGTGAACTGGGAACTTGAGCTGATATTTAGCCCTCATATTCACACTCACTATCCGCTAAGATCAACAATGATACACGATGTTTGAGGTACATTGGGAGAGGAACAGAATCTTTCTCTCTTGTGAGTTCATAAGAGATTGTGGTTGTGTACTAGATAGGTCGCTACGACAGAAAATTTGTATCGACTGTATCCAATATTCTTTGTGAGAAGATCACGGTTCTTGATGACGTAATAAATGTATATCCTCCTTACCACAAGGGTTCCGAAAGGGTAGGCAGAGATCTATAGGTAGTACGTACACACCAACTTTAACTAATACATTTATAATATTTTAATTACTTTAAACAAAGCTATGGCGTTACGACAAATTTGTTTAAAACAACAATCCTCCTAAAAAAGTACAATCCAAAACGACATGTAATAACTTGTTCCGTTAACCGTTTTTCTCTCTCTTATTTATTTTAATTAAGCGACGCAACACGTGATTGTGTATGGCAACGATACGACAAATGTCAACGAGCATGTATGAAGCAATTATGAAGAAAAAGTGGCAGAATCAAGTGTCTAGACAGACCTGGTGCTCCACTCTCTCTGCCTCATCATTTCGTAGTCTCTCACGACGCCGGTAATATGATATTTGACAAATGGCCGAATCTGTTGATTGGCATCTATAAGTAACTTGTTAATGCAACTTCGCTAAATACATTCGCAGATATCAATATTACGTAATATACCAAATAAAAATAATTATGATAGAAACATCACGCTCACTTAAAACGAACACCTAACAACTCAGTATCTCAATGACAGGATCGCATCGCGTTTCAATTTTGGAGTTTGCTATTGATAATAAGCCTATTTATTGCTCTCCCTCGTCATTAAATCAAAATATTATACATAATCTTTTGTTTCGATTTGGAACCTTTCATTTCGAATGGTATTTTATTTTTATTTTTGATGGAAATCGAGAAGAATGTAATTCTATTCTGTGGTATGTTTTTTTAGTGTCATATTCTAGTATCCACCCAGGAAACGAGTGACAGGTATATTTAAAGTAATGCTCTGCATGTGATATAAATAAGGTTTATATTTGATGATTTTATAACATATTTTACAGCTGACGAAAAGGCCAATTAAATTCTGTTACTGTTTGAAATTGCTACAAAAAACTCATGATGCATTGAAATACGAGGAACTGTAGATACTATATATATTACAATATAACATCATATATTAACATTTAAAATGTATTGGTCTGAAGGACTACTATCCATGTCATTCGTAATAAACATTTTTTTTTACAATTAACGTAAATTACATTTAATGTTCGAGTAACCATAAATGGCCTTGAAATTTTACTCCACTATCCTTAGTATTCGCGGTCGCCCACCAGACAGCCAACAGTCTAGACGTGGGGTTCCGAGTGCATTTTTCTGTCTGGACCCCTCTCACAATGTACGGAACCCTCGCTAATGCACGTTATTTAATTTTTACTCTCAACCCCATGCGTTATATGGAGTTTTATACGTATGCCAAGGAGCTATTGACCGGAATTCAATTACTGTATTGAGAAATTGGAGTATGCGTCTAGAGTTTGAGGCTTGAAATATTAAGCAAATAATAACGTTTTAAAAAAAACAATACAACTATTGTGGTTGCGTTATGTTTTATTTTTTCTTCTGGCAGCCTTTCTAAGAACAGTGCGATTTGGCTGCGGGCACATGTGGAACTGTAGGACTTCTCTGGTCGGAAAAGCCTATGTTTGAACGGTAGATTCGTGCTTTAAGTTCCCTTTCTTCCTGCTCTTCTCATCTGTAGTAATGATATTTTTTTTTTTTATACAACAAGAGTGGCAAACAATCATACGGCCCACCTGATGGGAAACGGTTACCGTAGCCTATTTACGCTCACGATACCGAAGTATCACTTGCGTGTTGCCACTCTGTGTTGGGATAGAGAGAGGATAGTGTGTTGGCAGCATAAGGTTTAATCCCTCTGCTTCCAACACAATGTAACAATCCTCGCCCCTCCCTAAGGAGCTCATTAGGTAAGTAATAATGAGGTAGTTATAATATTATGTAAATTACGAAACAGTATATGACGAGATAGCATTGTCATGTTATTGTGTTGTTTAATTTCTTCATCAATGAGTAAAAGCGTCTGTCTGATAAAAGAAATAGACTTTTGAACTCGGAACTCGGGTGTTCTCCCAGGAAAGGTACCAGGGACGAAGCAACCGTAGGAGAACTCCGCTGACTAATGTAATCTTTTGCGCCGTACATAAGCCACGGGCACATAAACGGTAGGAAGTGGCTGCAGCGCCCAGGTCGTTGCACATCCCGGCCGGCGTAGTAGGGGGCAACCTCCCAGCCTTCAATTGCCCCTCGGTTCATTACCAAAGTTCACTAGTACGGTGCACACATAGCACATCATCGTATCGACAACGTCTTGTTGCATACAGTGCCAGCTCCCAATATGTATAGACCCTCCATGCCTTTGACCGATCAGCCGCGATATAGCGTAGACAGCAAACTGCGCAGCTCTAAAATATATGGACAGGTACCGGGGTGTCGAACCATGCCGATACTCCACGGAAACAGACGAACCCCCGCCGACGGGCGGGAGTATGGCAGCCAGCCCGGAAAATCTGCAGCTATAATAGGAAATGCGCTTGCCGTGCGCACCAACATGCTTGTCGTTTGAAATTGAACTATGTAGTAGTTTGAATACGGCTTAAATCTGTTTGAATGTCGCGCTGTAATGTTGATCAATTTCTATAATTGAGAAAATGTAGGTAATCGATTTTATGTTTGTTATTATTACCATTAATTTAACGTATGTAAGTCATCAGCGGACAGAGCGAATTTTACTTTGTAAATTGCACCTGCAATCTACATTTTGTTGTTAATTAGAGATAATTTTATTACATTAATCGCGAAAGAGTATTTTTTTCACTTAGAACTAAAATGCGTACAAGCTAGAGGCTACAACACGTTGTCATGACGACCGGTCTCGTGCCACCCCGTACACACACAAGGATAGTCATGCCACCTCGATGTACTAGGTTATCATAGATTAAAGGAATATTGGTTTCATGACTGTTAACAGCAGAGAATGCATCGATAACAGAAACGACAAAAGTCGTATATTAAAAAAAATCGTACGTATACCTCAAGAACCGATATTCCTCAAAATCAAAGAAAGAGCCTCCAAATAACATTAAAAGGCATTAGATCAATTAGGTTGCTGAACAATAATTTGTAACTGAGGGGAGCGTACCAGGAACACATGGGGCGCGGAGGGCCAATACATAGGATTCTTACAGACGTCTGCGCGCACCCCTCCGGAAGAGGGGGATTAAATTTGTGTTTTCATCAATTTAAAGGGTTTTTGAAGTTATATGGACTCTATATGTATTCTATTGTTAGGAGTATGATGTAGCTTTATTCGTCGTCGTTTGATGCAAAATCAAATTAGTGTGATATACTCCCATTAAAGATAAATCTGCGCATCGTTTTATCATGGGCGATTATTGTATCAACACCACCTCTTGACTTGAAACGCAGTTCCAGAAAGTTTTTTTGTAAAACCACCATCAGCCAGCATTTATAAAAAGTACAAGTGAAGCGCTCCAAATTCAAATATACGAATTTTTTAGACAACTTTAATGGTGAGAAAGACGTTTGTTATTTTTTTCCATTTTGTTCCATTGAAACCGTTGTAAAACAGTTGGAATAAAGCTAGAAAACACGTGGAAAATTGCTAATACATTTACTGCTTCTATCCGAAGTGGTTTGGAGAGGAGGTAGCAGCACCTTTTTTTTTGCCAACTATATATTTTGAGGTGTCAACGAGACAGATGACAAGACCTCCGCCCTTTCTCAAGTTTGACTATACAACATCATTGAAATTACTCTGAAACGCAGCATGCATCATTTCGATATTTTCCTTCGCCGTAAAGTTACTGTTTGCTATAGTCTGTATCAGATTAAATAAATCTTTTTATTGTTTGTCTGTGAGCTTATTTGTTCTTGCTCAGTATCCCGAATGTAGTGAAAAAAATTCCAGTGATTTACGGGAAACAAACAGCATACATACATAAAGTAATAATTGATTGCCTGACGATACAACATGGCTGTAGCTATGCAGACGCGGGTGACCATACATTGTTTGGTGATTCGGGAGAGTATTTATTGTTCATATACGAATCTTTTCAGTTTTTTTCTGGAAGTTTAAAATATTGCTATAAGAAGTGATCATAATAGCAATATATACTTATGATTATAGCACTGAACCCTTTGGTGTATGAAATTTTGTTGTTTGAATAAGATAATATATTCAAATTTAAAAACGAATGTCTCGGCTGTCCTGGAACTCCTACTTATTGTTGTCACGTATCGTTTGACAACAAGACACATAAGGGGACACAAATTGAGCAGAATTGCAAATGTTAGACTTGGGCAAATACATCCTTAAAAATCGTTCGCCCTTATATTTAAGGTTAGAATTTTGAAAAATATTCTATAATTAAAATACTTTCTGTATTGCATATCAATATGGCTACCCCAATGCCCAGGGTTAGAGCGCATCCGGCGGTCGCCATGACTACCGCCGGCTACGCCTCCTGCACACTCATACACACCTAGTACTTCTACCCGCTTGTACTAGGCGCTCATAGCTACGCAGGAATTGTGATTAAAGTGAAAAACCCATTAGTGGTAATTTTATATGGCTATTCTTTTCAAGTTCGATCATTAATTGAATAGATTCATTCGGAGATATGCCTTTATTGACGGGCTCGAAGGGCTCAATTAGTTTGTTTTGTTTATTTATTGACATATTATTGTATTTGTTACTAATGTAACTGGAAGACGCGCGCGAGACCGTTTTTTTTCTTTTTATTTGTTTTTTTTTAATCAATTCGATTTAAATAAAAAAATGTAATGGGGTATCCATTGGCGGTGGAATTTCCTCGATTTGAATTGAAGCTTTTCATCTTCAGATACGTTTCCAACAATTCCTTTAAAATTTTATCATAGCAGTATGCTATATGTGGTAAATGTATATTTTACCACCTAAATAAAAAACCAAAGGAGTATCCTTCCGCGAACGCTCAGGCTGCGGTATGAGCTCCCGGTTGAGGTATTCCATGGAGAGTACAGTATGGAGTTCTCCAAGAAGGCTGTGGAAAGGTTCCTGCAGGGTCGGCAGCGCGCGGGCGTTACCTCTGGTGTTGCAAGCGTCCATAGGCGGCGGTAACCGCTTACCATCAGGCGGGCCGCATGCTTGCAAGCGTATGTGTATCATAATATATTGATTCAGCTAATAATCTTTATACTTTTTGCATTTATAATATATCTAGGATGTAGGAACATCAATTTAATATAATTTTAAAATTAATAGAAAATAAGAGTTTCCAAATAAGATGAGCTTGTATTAAGTGCAGTCTTCAGCGAATGCTCACTACGACAAATATTTAATTGCAACATTAATAGTCGTTACATCGTTAATTCAATGGAATCCGAACCATGTAGATATCATTCTCATTAGTTATGAAGGCTGATAAAATAAACAAAGGCTGTATAATATTAAAAAGAGTAGTAGAACTGTTCCTAACTTTTCAAATATTTGGCGTGCCTTTAATGCACCGATGCAGTGGGGGCAACGCGCTGTATCGTGGGGCAGGTCGGGACACCCCATGGGGCGAGACAGTTACTCCTACTAAGACACCTTTAATTAACCTTAATAAAACGATACTCTCAATTTGTATCAACTACATTGCTGTTTTTCTTATTGAAAAGCTGTATTTATGCGCTATGGAGGCCGCAATGCATAGCGTATCACAGACTTGATCGTTGACTGTGGAAGTTTCCAGACCGTGTGGTCGGTGCAGTGCAGTCAAATTATCGGATTTGTAAGAAAACAAACCCTAGTGGCTGGTTAGGCGCTCGATAGCATGCAGGAACTAACGCGTGGTGCAGTGCACGCCAGATTTATTGTATTACTGCACTGCCAAGTCCGTGGCTACAAGTCTATTAACTATATATACCTACTTACAATACAATATTTACAGGCTGTGTCTGTCTGTACATTATAAATATAAAAAAATATAGGCCCGATGCGAAAGTGGGCGAGACAGTTTTTCTGTATTCAAATTTAAAAGAGGAAATATTCGATTATTTGTCAGTTTGCTAGTTATCCTCACGCTTTCCCACGTGTGTCCCCGAAGTGGTAGGCAGAGGTGTATAGGTGCTAACGTGAGAGATGGCTAGTCCGTCGCCGTTACTCAAAAACAAGTACGAACCATTCTTTCATCTGAGTAACATGGTCACTATATTTTTTTATTAATTTTATCGCGTACATATACATATATCAAATCGATCGGACACTATGGATGAACGTCAAGAGTACTCTAAACCTGTGTGAGCATGTATGAAGAGTCTGATGACATTGGATGAAGCGAAAGAGAGATCAGCTCTCTCTACTATACATGCGTTTTCTCAAACGTTTGCAGGTTTCCTCTCGATGTTTTTCCTTCACCGTAAAGCTCGTGGTGTGACTAATCACTGTACTTAATTTCAGAAAAACTCAATCGGGATTCGAACTTGCTTTGTACTACAAGCGAACCACCACGGCTAATGTAAATAATGAAACCTTAATATAGTCATTATCCATATCACAGGCTTCGTTAGGACAAATAATTGATCACAAACGCAGACCGGCATATATACCCTCAGTGGCTGTGAGTAAGGGAAGCCCGTTATAGTTGTGTCTGTCAGTCTGGCGCGTTTCGATCTGTTTTAGTCTGGTGATAGTGCGGAGCCTCCACATGGGTTTAATGGCACGGCTATTGATGCAACGAACACATACATGCTTAGCTTGCATCGTTGGCTCGTGGATAGTCCATCGTTTTTTTTTTATACTACAAGAGTGGCAAACCAGCATACGGCCCACCCAAGGGAAAACGGTTACCGCAGCCTATTTACGCTTACAATACGGAAGTAGCACTTGCGATGTCTATGGCGAGACGCAAATATATATATATATATATATATATATATATCATCATCATCACGCCGAGTCCCTAACGGGGTAGACAGAGAGTATAGAGCGCAAGTTCTCTCTAGACTCTCTTACATACCTCTTTCGCTTCGTCCACTCTCATCAGTCTCTTCATACATGCCCGTCGGTTTCGAGTACTCTTGACGTTCCTCGATTACTACTCGAGCATTCTTGCTCAAACTTTTACTGCCCATCAATGTGGATATGGCCCTATTAAACCTTATTACCGGTATTAAATTCAAGATACTTCGATAATAAATGACAAGGAAGGAACACATCCAGGACGCCAAAGTAAACAAATGTAAGTATAACTTACCACTAACATTGTTACCATTATAAACACCCCGCAAAAATTCCTAAAGATAAGTTAAAATACTAAGAAATTACTTTTGGGAAGTTTGGGTTACAGGAAAACCCTGTCAACAAAAGACCATGTGTTAGAAGGGTTTCCCAGTGTTAAGTTGTCATGCTCTCTCTCGAATTCGTCAAACTTTGTTTCAATAACAATTCACATCACGTATCGTCATCTGTCACGTTGGCACCTAAATACAACTCTGACGAAAAGTGGAAAAGGTGTCGTTACAACTCTACTTACACCTTCTACCTCTGTGCCAAATCTCATTCAATTTCGTTAAGCCGTTTTGGCGTGATAGAGTAACTAACATCCATACTTTCGCATTTATAATTTGTATTAGTAGGATTCCTCCGTATGGTGGATTCGGGTGTGAACAATAATCTCTACCGAGTACCCTCGCAATGTAGGCAGAGATATCTAGGCGACACGAATTCATGATCCTCTCAATACATTAAAGAAATTATCATTTAATATGAATAACTCAAATGACACATTCTGCACCTTGTAAAAATTCACAAGAGCTAATGCAATTGATGACCGAGGAAGTTTTAAAATGTTTAAAAACTCATTACCAAACCAAATAGAATTATTATATAGTTCCTTTTGAAAATAAATCGTAACTCGGCAAGTGTAAATAATATTATTTGAAGGGTTTCTCCGAGTTCAAAGTTCAAACTTTAAACTTCGACTTGGAACTTCAAAGTTACCGATAGAAGCCCAGCAAATATTTTTACATAAGGGTTAATTGCTAATTGAATGTCGCAACATTTAATAAATATGATTATAATAATATGCTTTCAATTATAAACAATGAAAAGTTAAAAATACTAATGTATAAATACCCTCTGTTTAAAATAAGCCCCAACGATACTGCATATTCAATAGATACTCTAATCTCAATTTTTTGCGCGTAACTTATGTACATTTTTCTTTTATATTTGACCGTAGCCTCAAAAATTATTCCCATATACCTTTATCGCTTTCCAACAAGTGACCCTGAAGGAGTACGCAGAGGTATGTATTATTTATCTAATTATCAATTAATGTAAGTTTAATCTTATCTTAATATTTAAGTTATATATCTTAATGGATGAGGAAGGAGAGGAGGTATGCTCGTTCCCTGTAGCAAAGACTTAGATGGCTAATAAAAATAAACTTAAAAAATAAAAATTAATATTTAACGGAATTAATAAAAAATGTCGTCTAAATAAATAAAAATGCTCCTCGGTTATATAGAGAGACAGACGGAACCCGACTTGGAAATATACCAGCTAAAGCATACGCGCCGGTACCAGGCTCGCATAATGCACTAGTAGTGTGCCGCCCGGGCAGCGGAAGCTGTTAGCTGATTCGATCGCTGGACGCCCCGTTATCGTGCTGGTGTATGCATTTACACGAGTCCCACTTGTCAATGTAGAAATTAAGGCGCACGTAGCGAAGCGGCTTACTCAAACCAATGTATGTAGTTATTCGAATATAATATGATACATGTACGAATTAAGCAATTATTTACCAGCATTTAATTTCATGAAAAATATAAAAATATACAGGTTTTCTGAATTGTAATTCCATAATAATTGTGTCTGTCTAGCTACATTCAAATACATATTATTTAAGTAGTAGGTACCTCTTGTAATCCTTGCTGCCCTAGTAGATCGGATTACGTATCTCTGAATGTTTCAAATTAATCGTCTCTTATTCGAGGAAAGTCTAATTAGTAAAAAAAACTTACTGTATAATTCCAGCCAGACATACCCGAAATCTGGATGTATTATTTCACTTTGACCTACGGAATGACACCTTATATAAATGTATTACCAAGAATAACAAATTTACAACAATAAACTTCGCGTTCTAATACTTACTCGAGAGCAATTACACGAATAAAAATGTTTTCGGCTTTCATAACACAATTGTAATACTGAGTTAATTAAACAAAAAAATATATGTATGTACTGTGTTACCTTTAATAATATATAACAGGCCAGCATGTATGAAGAGGTTAATTAACTAATGTGAATGAAATATAAGAGGTCTGTAAATCCAGAGGAGGCTGACAAGCTACTCTCTCTATCTCTATGTCTACTCAGTAAGCAATTCGGAGTGATGATGTGTTGTAATATAGAAAATGACTCAGTAAATATCCGTTATTCATTTATTTTTGTGATCATATTTATTGTTACTGGCTATGAGGATCTGTTAAATTCGGATTATAAATATCTAAAGTACACACATACGTATGTAGGTATGGGCCGTTTATTAAATCCGCTTCCATAGGAGATATAATGATATAAAGACTTATTACTTTCTACCAGTCGGCCTTTGCAGAATGGAATTCTGAATTCGTATTTGAATTTGCGAAGCGATTCATCAAAGGTTAAATTCTCTCAGTACAGTATGGAACCGAACAGATTCGCATGCAGCAGCAGGCGTGTTAGTTCTTTTGTGTCTACCAGTCGGGCTCGGGCGAGCTAATAGAAGCTCAACCTTTCCAGCCGTGATTGCTAATCCGGGAACGGGGGAACGTGGTGAAATGAATTATTGGAATTTACCCTTGGTACCCACAGGACATTTGAAGGCGTTTTGCAATTTCAGATATTACTTCTATGATATTATTTTTGATTAATATATTTGAATGACTCGAAACCGACGAGCATGTATGAAGACACTGATGAATGTGGACGAAGCGAAAGAGGTTGTAAGTCTAGAGATAACTGGCGCTCTATAGTCTCTGTCTACCCCGTTAGGGACTCGACGTGATGATATGTATGTATTTTTTTTACGTATGTGTTATTCTATCGAAAAACGCACATTAAGGATCTTATATATAAAAAAGTAGTCGTAAATAAGTACCTAGTACAGCAATATTAAAAATGCTTCCCCAACCACGGAAATCCAAAAGACAATATGACAGAGCTTTTAATGTCGAATAATCCTCTTTATTTATCATTCGCGTGCGTCACACTGAATATCATTCGTTCAAGCTCATTATATAAGACAAATAAAAAATGTTATAATGGCGCGTAATAGAAAAGTTTCAGAACACGACGGGCGGGGTGCAGAGAGCCGGTCGTCATGGCAACGCTGCAGGAAACTGCACAATCGATGCTGCCAGACGCCGCCTGTGGATCAATGTGTCTCTAGTACTACGTCCCGGGAAACCTGCATCGCTACCTGTGTGAGTAATCTAGGTACATCTCTTCTCTCTTTCTCGCGTCGGCCACTTAACAAGGAGCTGCAACACGACGCTGCGTCAAACCCGCGAGCAATAGAAACTTCAAATGGTGGCGGGTCATGTTCCCCTGGTAGTTCTGGTGGTGTGGGTGAAATTTCCCCGGGCAGTTCGTTTGTGTGCGTGAGTTGTGTCAGTGTTATGTGAGCCGCGTTCCATTTTAGAATGTTCTCGTCGGAAAATTTGTGAATTGGGTGTCTGTGTGCCGTGTGTGTGTCGGGGATGTGCGTCCATGGCGTTGTGGGCGTCTGCGGGCGCGTTCCGGCGGGATTATTGTTTGTTTTGTTGCTATTATCGTTTGGAACTTGCTACGTTAGCGTGCACGAGACACTAAGCATTATTAATGTATATAGATAGAGTAAGGTAATTAATGAATATCGAATGGTTGTTATTATTGTCTTGCGTACGACATCATATAGACAGCAAAGCAATCCCAATTCTTGAATGCTTTTTGTCACCATACATCCTTACTAATATTATAAGGGTGAATGTAAGTTTGTTTGTTACTCTTTCACGTAAAAACTACATAACCGATCATCATAAAACTTTGTACACATATCCTTGGATGTATTAGAAGTAACATAGGATACTTTTTATTGGAAAAGAAAAATAATTTACGATAGATAAAAAAGCCGTCCACGCCGACGAAGTCGCGGGCACAGCTAGTCTTTTATATATTCTACTGTACGTGTGTTTGTCACTGAATTCCTCCTAAACGGTTGGACCGAGTTTGATGAAAATTTTCTGTGTCTACAGGTGGATTCCAGAATGGCTTAGATCCACAATAGAACCCGATAGGTTACGCTGCGATCGTGTTTCAGGAAATTGAACCCCTTAACGGTTACCGTAGCTTACTTACGCTCACGATACCAAAGTATCACTTGCGCGTTGCAATTATGTGTTCGGAGAGTTATTGCGTTGACAGCATAATGAGACTAAACCCTCTGCTGTCAATACAATATAACAATCCTACCCCTCTCCCCAAGGAGCTCAATATTGGAAACCTTATTCATCGGGCATGAACACAACACAAAATATTTGTGTTATTTGGCTACGGACTTCTATCACTATTTATCTAGTACAATAGACTAATATTACCAGTTCATCTAAAAATATCTCCAACGAAAAGTTGATGCGTACTACACTTCTGCCTACCAGTGCCAAGGACCGAGTTGCGAGGAGGCGTGAAGATAGACAAAATTTAACCCCACTCATCCTTTGGTATATCCTCATACGTTTGAGAAGCAATTCAAAGGCGTATGTATAGTCGTGCTTGAGTAACGGCGATGGACTCGCCATCTGTCACGTTGGTACCTAAAATATATCTCTGGCGGAAAGTAAGCGTGTGGGTACTACCTATACACCTCTGCCTACCGGCGGGAGGAAATATTGTCATCCTTTGGTTACTCAGAGTACATATTCGCTGCTCGCTGCTATTTTGACAACCCTGACGTGTACGTTTAACTAACGTTAAACTCACGAAGCGAACGCAACACGCACATTCGAACCCTCTTGGATTTCAAACCGTAAACAAAGGGCTAAGATTTGGCAACCTCGCATTGGTTTTAACGGAAAAACAACCGTCCTATCTAGATAATAACATTGTTTTTCTATTAAGGGTTGATAGGGTATCCCTCTATTGACAAGTTTTTGATGACTGGCGCAATCGTTGAGTTATATTGAGGTTTTGTTACAAAATCTTGATAATATTACTTGTGAATGGAAAACACCCCTTCAAGACAGGTGCCTGGAACATTCTCGAAGTTTCTGCGAGGGTGATGGATGGCTTGACGCGACTAACGAAAACGATAATAGCTAGATATCTTTGCACACTTGCTTCTAGATTAGCGTTGTCTATGGTTAGCATAATGTGCGCGCTGCGTAGCGGAATAATCTCGATGCTATACTTTCTAGGGAAAACCTTATCTGGGAGTTCATTCCTGAGCATTCACGGAAGAAAACCGTTCAGTGCGAAACCTGTTTGGTTCTATTATGTCATGAATTCCTGGTACATATTATTGGCCGAGTGGTTCGGGTAGTTGCATTGCACACAAAGAATTCGCAAGTTACAGTGATTAGTCACACCATGAGCTTTACGGTGAAGGAAAACCTCGAGGGGGAACCTGCATACGTTTGAGAAGAAATTCAAAGGCGTATATAGTCGTGCTTGAGTAACGGCGATGGACTCGCCATCCATCACGTTGGCACCTAAAATATATATATATATCTAGCGGAAAGTAGGTGTGTGGGTACTACCTATACACCTCTGCCTACTTGTGTACTCAGGTACTTATACTTATGTGTACTCAGGCCTTCCCGCAATGGTCCCCGAAGGGGTAGGCAGAGTATAGATTACCTAGCACAATTTATTATTCCATTAATAGCGGATCTCAGTGGAAGCGTGCACGTCGCGATTCCTGCCAGCCCAGAGGGCTGCAATTCCACTCGACTCGATGCGCATTGGCCGGACGGCTGCTAGGGCGTGCCCCCGAGGCGACGCGCAACAGTCCGTCCCCGCTGGTGCGAAAAATCCAGCACAGTGCGGCGATGGGGACCCATCACGCGGAGTGCCTCACGGCGGGAAGTGGAGTGTGGAGTGTAGGATGGGTGTATGGAATGTAAGAGGAGGAATGGCTGATAAGATGAACGAATTGATCGATGTTATGACAGAGAGCGAGTTAGATGTTGTGTGCTTGTCTGAAACCAAGTGGAAGGGTAGTGGAGTAGACGAGCTCCCGGGCGGGAGTTTAGTGCTGTGGTCAGGAGTGGCAAACACCGAGCACGCCTGCCAGGGAGTGGGAATTCTACTATCCAGCCGCTTGGCAGAATGTATGATAAGTTATGATGCGGTGAGCCCCAGACTTATTTGGGCTCGCTTTAAAATAGGCCTTACCCGACTATTTTTGGTCGCGGTGTATGCTCCGGTGGCCTCAGCGGACACTTGCGACCTGAATAAGTTCTGGGAATGTGTGAGTAATGTTCTAGAGACGAAAGAAGGGAATGAAAAGCTGATTATTTTCTGATTACGAGGCAGTACTCGGCAAGTATGGTGATAAGAGAGTGAACGAAGCAGGCAAGCTGATATTAGATGTATGCATGGAGAGAGACGTTTTTGTGGCGAACACCATGTTCGACCACAAAAGGATTCATCAGTATACATGGGAACGGAAAAATTACCGAAGCATGATAGATCTGTTTCTAATAGATCAGCGACTCAGAACACAGGTGATGGATACCAGGGTGTATAGGGGGGCTGACCTGGGAACGGACCACTTTCTAGTTATAACTAGGATAAGGGGTCTGTTCGCGGGCTGGCGATCCCGCGCTGGGAGTCCCTGTTCTGCAGTCGCAGACCGCATCAAAAGCTGGAGGCTTCAAGATGCGGCTATTAGAGACAGATATCAAGAAAGGGTATCTGAACAGCTAGCCTGTCCACCGAAAGATGTGTTTCAGAGTGTCGATGTTTGCTGGCAGTTCCTTAAGTCCAGCATATTATGCGCCGCAAAAGAGGTTTGTGGCATTTCGAAAGGGCGGACAACCAAAAATGGCGATGGTTGGTGGGATGATGAAGTGAAAGAAGAAGTTAAAAAGAAGAAGGATGCAAGGCAAGACATTTTGGCTATGTCCAGCTCAAGTGAAAGTATGAAAGAAAAGATGAAAGAAAAATATCGCCTGCAAAAAAATCGTACGAAAGAGATAATAGCTCAGAAGCGTGAGAGGTTCCAAATGACTGTAGACGAAAAACTGTCACATAATTTCAAGGACAATGCAAAACTTTTTTGGAGGAAATTTAAGAAGTCCAGAAATTGTGTTACAGCCAGTAGTAGGATGAATGTGATTATT
This sequence comes from Drepana falcataria, assembly GCA_945859725.1. NCBI lineage: Eukaryota > Metazoa > Arthropoda > Insecta > Lepidoptera > Drepanidae > Drepana > Drepana falcataria. Next base: position 1,336,101 of record OX243937.1, read on the forward strand.
TCGAAGGACAATGACATACTGACTGACAAAACAGACGTCTTCAGGCGATGGAGTGAATTCTACAAAGATATGTATGATGATGATGCCGCTGATCTACTCACAGAGCTGCCTCCAACAGAATCTGTCGAGGATCCTATAGCGGATAAAATAAGTATGGGAGAGATTGTAAGCGCGATAAGAAGTCTGAAATGTGGAAAAGCTGCGGGAATAGATGGAATTACGGCTGAGATGATCAAGTACGGTGGACCAGCGGTCTGGGACGTAATGTATTTGCTATGCAATCTTTGCTGGGAAAAGGGTGATGTTCCGGACGACTGGAGGCGAGCAGTCATCGTGCCTTTCTATAAAGGAAAGGGATCACGATTGGACTGCTCAAACTACAGATCCATCAGCTTGGTCAGCTTAGCTAGTAAAGTGTACACGAAGATCCTGACGATAAGAATGCAAGAGCGATCCGAAAGGTTTCTCTGGGAATCCCAAGATGGATTTAGACCAGGAAGAGGATGTATGGATCAAACCTTCTCGGTTCGCGGAATCGTGGAAAAGTTTTTGGATATTAACCGAAAGGTTTTCTGCGCTTTCGTCGACTTAGAGAAGGCATATGATAGAGTCGTACGAAAGGAACTCTGGGACGTTTTACCTGGATATGGAGTGAGCAGTTCCCTACTGCATGCCGTGAAAGCACTCTATAGTGATAGCGAGGCGTGCGTTAGGGTTAACGGTGAGGTGTCACCCTGGTTTGATGTGAAGACGGGGGTCAAACAAGGGTGTATCATGTCTGCCTGGCTGTTCATTATATATCTAGATAACTGTCTGAGAGCACTAAGAACGAACGGATGTGGAGTGAAAATGGGAAACTTAGTGGTCAACTGCCTTCTATACGCCGATGACGCGGTTTTACTGGCGTCAGCAGAAGGCGAACTGCAGTCACTAGTTAACATTATGAAAGAAGAATGTGAAAAGAAGGGGCTGCGCCTAAACGCTGGCAAGACTAAGGTTCTGGTATTCGAAAGAGATGAACAAGTGACCGAGTGTGCTATATCGGTAAATGGGCAAATTCTAGAGCAAGTGGATGAATTTGTATATCTTGGAAGCATGTTCACACGAGATGGAAAGTATGAAAAAGATATTGAAAGAAGGATAACTGCCGGAAATAAGGTGAATGGGGCCATGTCGGCGTTGATGGGCAGTAAAAGTCTGAGCAAGAATGCTCAAGTTGCTGTCCACAACGCGATATTGGTACCTACCTTATTGTATGGCAGCGAATCCTGGGTATGTCAGAGGAAGTATGAAAATAGCATGAATGCAGTTGAGATGCGATTTTTTCGAAAAATGTGCGGAGTAACGATTTTAGATCGAATCTGCAATGAAGAGATTCGCAAATCAACTGGCGTGAATGAGGGAGTGATTGTAAAGATGAAGAAAGGCATGTTACATTGGTTTGGACACATAGAAAGGATGAGTGAAGAAAGATTGACGAAACAGATATACAAAGCAAAAGTGTGTGCAAGAAGAGGCAGAGGAAGGCCACGTTCCAACTACCTAGATCAAATAGATCGGAGTCTCAAGGACGGGAACGTTAAGAGTACTCGAAACCGACGAGCATGTATGAATGGACTGATGAATGTGGACGAAGCGAAAGAAGTATGTAAGTCTAGAGAGAACTGGCGCTCCATACTCTCTGCCTACCCCGCTAGGGACTTGGCGTAATGATATGTATGTATGTATGTATTATTAGCGGAGAAAATTGGCTGTGACAAATAGACGGACAGGGAAATGACGAAAAATCTTATAAGGGTTTAGTTTTTTCGTACGGACGTAAGGAACCCTAAATACTAAAATATACCCGGCACTCGCTCCAAGTCCCGTCATGGCCTGTCACGGCTGTGGATAGGGGTGCGTCCTATAGGTGCGACTATGCGTCACGCACCGCCCGCAAGCAACTTTGCATATCATCAAATCCGGGGTTCATATCCCGATTTCTTATATAAACGCAGAGCTTACAGTGTGCCAAGTTTTAGGAAATGAGGTTAATCGTTTCACTGTCTCGTTTAAATTTTTATACCACTCACGAGGCATGAATGTGGACGAGGCGAAAAAGGTATGTAAGTCTTGAGAGGACTGGCGCTCTATTCTCTCTGCCTACCCAGTTAAGGACTTGGCGTGATGATATGTACTCAGGAGGCAAACGCTTGATGGTAAGTGGTAGCCACCTGCGGACGCGTGCAATTGGAGAAGCAACGCTCGCGCGACCCAGCAAGAATATCTTCACACTCTTCTTGAAAAACTCCACGCTGTACTCTCTAAGGAAAACTACAGTTCCTTGCACAGCTGGAGCGTTTAAAGAAGGATCTCCTTGGAAACTTCGGAGTTTGGAACCTTTTCCATACAAGGCAGGTAAAGGTGATGGTATGGATCTCTCGGTCAAACTTGCTACCGGCGTGGAGCAGGATTTCCACCTCGTTTAGATTGCAACCAAATGCCTTTACTAGGCAGGTTTCTTTTGCTAAAAGTTATTCCCTCTAGACGACATTGTGTTGGCAGAAGGAGGACTCAGTACTGAGAGTGTCATATTTAACATTTATGGTAAAGAAATATAAATGTCAACCTCCACATCACGCCATAAATAAACGAGAGGGAGTCACTGGCAAAATATCACGTCTATATGGTAGTGAGGTTTTTCGTTAGTTACTTTTACAGCTCTTTATATATAAGCTATCCCGCTGAGCTTCGCCATAGGGATTTTTTTTCCTGAAACACGATCGCAGCGCCACCTATCAGGTCCAATTGTGAATCTAAACCATTCTCGAATCCACCTAAAGACAGAAAATTTCTTTAAAAAAATAAAACCCGTTTACGATTCTTTAAAGGACATACAGACCAACATTTTTATATATACATACATACATACATATAATCACGCCTCTTGCCCGTAGGGGTAGGCAGAGACCACTTCTTTCCACTTGCTACGATCCTTACATACTTCTTTCGCTTCGTCCACTTTCATTATTCTCTTCATACATGCTCTTCGGTTTAGGGTACTCTTGACCTGGCCTTTTTTCAAGACGTCCCTAATTTGGTCTAGCGTGTTATTATGTTATTGTGTTATTAATTTGGTGGACGTGCGTCTAGGTCATAAATATATATTGTATTAAGAGTCGGAGTTTATTTGTTAACTGAGGCACTATGTGTCAAAATCAAAATCAAAATCAAAATCTTTTTATTTCACATGTGTATATAATATAGATAGTTTTAACATAATTGTCTGTGCAACTGTCACCTACCCTCTACGACGTAAGCTAGGTTTAACGTCCTATGATTCAGACGTGCCAGCTCGTACTTAACAACCTCTGTGGCCCCTCTTTTAGATATATCATAGGGAAACACTTACACGCCATTTCTGTAAAATAAATTGTGAACAGTCATTTTTGTCACTAACTAAATATGTTTTTCCAACTGACTAGTAATATAGCTTAACTTCTTAATGGGCGGTTAGTATCTTTTAACTCGGTTAAAACTGGTAAATAAATACATATTTTGTTTCTATTGAAATGACATCGTTATAAATGAATTACATTTGCCTACCCCTTCGGGGACCCTTGTGGGAAGGCGTGAGGATATAATAATAAAAATAAAACAACATTTGTATACACAAATACCTATACAGGTATACCTTTACCCTTGTCTCAAGAGTAGGCAGCCCCGAAAGGATAGGCAGAGGTGTATAGGTAGAGCCCATATACCTACTTTCTGCCAGATATATATTTTTAGGTGCCAACGTGTCTGCATCGTGGCGAGCCATTCGCCATTTCTCAAGCACAACTAGATACGTTTTTGGCTTTTTCGTTTTCCTTCAACTTACAGCTCGTGGTGTGACTAATCAATGTACTTAAGCTTTGAAAACCTCATTGTTACAGTCGGGATTCGAACTTGCAATATTTGTGTTGCAGGCGAGTACGAGAGCCCCTTGACTACCACGGCTAATAGGTATATTTCTTTTTAACTATGTTATTAATGTGAGAAGCAATAGTTTATTTTCTATATCGTGAGTGCCATACTTCATAAACAAAACACACCCAAACTAAAAAAACACCAATAAGCCAAAGTGTTAAGTCAAGGTACTAAGGCACCATAAAGTGCTTGGTAGTTAGGAAATGGAATGAAATTAGTTCTTCCTTTTCATTTGTCAGTCCGTTGACGTGTTAATTTCGACAATTTAGCCCTTTGTCTAGATTCTGGATGATTTACGGTATGGTAATGGTTACCTCGATTACTGCGAAGTATCTAAGTTCTGTAACCAGCAACTTTGAATAACTAGCAATGCAGCGCGGCTTCACCCATGTTAAATAAAATTCACTCATCCTTTCTATATATTCAAACCAACATAGCATGCCTTTCTTCATCTTTACAATCACGCCCTCATTCACGCCTGTTGGTTTGCGAATCTCTTCATTGCGGATTCGATCTAAAATCGTTACTCCGCACATTTTTCGAAGAGATCGCATCTCAACTGCATTCAAGCTATTTTCATACTTCCTCTGACATACCCAGGATTCGCTGCCATACAATAAGGTAGGTACCAATATCGCGTTGTGGACAGCAACTCGAGCATTCTTGCTCAGACTTTTACTGCCCATCAACGCCGACATGGCCCCATTCACCTTATTTCCGGCAGTTATCCTTCTTTCAATATCTTTTTCATACTTTCAATCTCGTGTGTTATTATTATATTTTCAAAACAAATAAAAATTCCTAAGATTAACAGATTCAAACAAACAAACTATCCTTCTCTACAATGTAACCATAGATAATACTGAATACATACAGTAATTTAGAGGTCGGTTTGGAAATGGGTAGATGGGAACAGTTATACTACCTAGAGACTGGAATTTCAGTCATAAGGTGTCATAAGGACATGTGTTGAGGAACTGTCGGAGTAAACCTACAAAGGTTATATTAATGTAGCAATAATTGTGTTTTATCATACAGAAATTAATTTACAGTTATTCTTATGTAAAATATCACCTGATCCACGTGGTGGTCGTGAGGTTCCAGTAGTCTGCAACACAAATATTTTAAGTTCGTATTCCGACTGTACCAATGAGGTTTTCTGAACTTAAGTATAGTGTTAATTGTCACTAGGATGAAGGAAAAAATCGAGAGGATACTCGCTTATGTTCGAGAAGAAATTCAATGACGATGGTCGTGCTTGACAATCGGCGATGGCCTCACCACCTGTCATGTTGGCATCTAAATATATCTCAGGCGAAAAGACGGTGTTACGTTGCATCTCTGCCTACCCCTTCTCCACTAGACCCGGAAGTCATGGTAAGGAGTAAAGATAGATAGACCCTTAAAATATATAGATATTAAACTGATAATCTCTCCAAAGCAAAAACTTTGATCGAATAAAAACAGCTTGACAACGCATGGGTCTGTGACCCTGTCTCGCCGGAGGGCAAACATCGAGGTGTTTGTCGCCACGCCAGTAGGGCGGGCGGTGGGCGCGAGTGATGCACCGGACCAGTGACTAGGTACTCACAGGTACTATTTGATACCAATAGCTCTACACAATATAACACCTATACGCAGATTGGAATCGTTAAGTGTTCTAACTGTTTTATAAATTTTAAAAGAAAACCTGGTAATCGAATTTGAACCGAATATTCATAAGGCAATATGAATGTGTACTAGATATTTGTCAATTCGACGTTTCCAACCTATATCAATGCGAAAGTGTCTGGGGGAAGTGGGAGATGAAGATCACGTTCCAACTACATACATATGTATGCAAATGTAATTGCACACGCGACCTTAATACCGAAAGCACTCTCTACCAGTCAAGCTTTGGGTGATGCAGATCACCCAAAGGTTAAATGGTAGATATATTTTAGACGGAGGTATATTTTGGGTGCCAACAGGATAGATGGAGGACCCATCGCCGTTACTCAAACACGTATATACGTACATACGTCTGTTTAAATTTATTCTCAAATCAGGTTTCCTATCGATGTTTTCCTTTACTGTAAAGCTCCACGTGTGACTAATCACTGTGGCAAAAAACTCACTGGTACTGTTGGGATTCGATCTTGCAATATTCGTTGCAGGCAACTACTGTAACCAGTCGGCGCGACGGCTCTTGGGCTTTAGGGATCTCTGGGAATATAATTACTCCGATGCTTTCCAATAACAAATTGCATTTCTCCCTAACGCATGACGCATCTTTAGAGCAATTTCATTCCGTGTCGAGATGAAATGAGTCTGTAATTGTAATTTTATTGCTGTCTGCGATCGCCCTACTCGTCCTCAATGCTAAGTAAAGGAGAGTTGAATGGACTTATATGAATATGCTTGTTGCAATGTACATAGATACATATATACATACATACCATCACGCCAAGTTCCTAGTAGGCAGGCAGGCGGGGTAGACAGAGAGTATAGAGCGCCAGTTTTCTCTAAACTTACATACCTCTTTCGCTTCGTCCACATTCATCAGTCTCTTCATATATGCTCGTCTGTTTCGAGTACTCTTGACGTTCCCGTCCTTGAGCGTCCGATCGATTTGATCTAGGTAGTTGGAACATGGCCTTTCTCTGCCACTTCTTGCACACACCAAATCAAACAAACGTGTCATGCCTTTCTTCATCTTTACAATCACGCCCGTAGTGTAGGCAGAGGTGTGCACACCTTAAGCCGGAGATATATCTAGTTGCTAAGATAGTGAGTCCATCGGCGTTTTTAAACATATGTCATACTTTTTTCTAAGCCGCTTTCCCTTTTCCGGCGACTACTCGAACCATGGTCACATGGTCTCCATTTTTTTTAATTTATTTAATGCAACACATATAACAATAATTACACTAAAGCATACCAAAACAACTGAGGTTTATACTTAATTTATAATAGATTTATACTAAATATTGATAAAGTAAAGCAAACCTTCAGACGCTTGTGTTGAGAATCTCGACGTGATCATATTAATATTTTTACTTTATTAACATAACTAGTAATGTGATTCGCAAAATTTCTCTAGTAGCAATAATAATAAGTTACATAATACATTTATTTGTACCAGGAGTCCAAAGCAGTAAGGAGCTACTTCGATCGAATGTTCAATAAAGCATAACTTGCGAGCCGGATGTTGTCGCCTGTTCAATACGTACACATAATATATATATATATATATATATATATCCTCACGCCTTCCCACAAGGGTCCCCGAAGGGTTAGGCAGAGATATATACTATACTACGTAATACATACACATAATGGAAATAAAATATCACCATTTTCTATGGTTCGTTAGGAAATAATAAAACTGTCGTCAAATACGATTATAACATTCTCAGCAGCAGTAGAAGGGCTGAATGATTGGTTAAAAACGGATAAAAAAAAGTTTATTTTCCCAAAGTCCAAGGTACTCTTATGTCTTTCAGAAAAGATTAGAGGACGCACCTCCTGATTCTAGTTAAGTCAACTTATCTTCACGTCGACAAGGGTCTCCAAAAGGGTAGAGATATGTACACACCTTTTCCAACGTGACAGATGGCGAGAAAATCGCCGTTCTAAAGCAGTAATCTAGATATCTTCTCTTGATAATTGAGCCTTATTATATCTTTCAGTGGATGCAGGTCATAATATCTGCACACATTTCCCATTAATTTTAAATATAAATATATAAATTGCCCTTCAAAGCAGGTGAAACACCCGGTCAGCCAACTGGAGCGGCTTCGACGGAGGATAATCTATAAATCGCGTGCATATCGCAATATTAAAATCTTTCATACATACATATATAGGATCACGCTATATCAAGTCTATATCAGGAACTTCATACTTCTGGTATGTCGGTCTATGAAAGTGTAGTATCAAATCAAAATATTTATTTCACTTAGATGGGCACTTATAAAACGCCGAAAAAAGGTGCATGGTTGGTCGTTTCCATTGAGAAGAACCGGCAAGAAACTACATGCTTACTCATTACAAATCTGTAACTGCAACAGGCTCAATCATGAAAATAAAGACCCGATATGTGTATAAATAACAGGTATACACAAAAGCCGCGGTCCCAATAATTGAAACCGGGTCTCGTACTGCGCGGTTTTAAAGTAGTTTCCTTGACGCTTCAGCTATGGAAGAAACCACCTCCAGGTTTCCCTAGAGAGGATAACATTCTTGAGTCTCGAGTGCTACAAGCATCCTTGCGGTAACCGGTTACTAGGGTGCATGCTCCTCTGCTACCTTAGCAGTACACACAAATATTTTTCCATCAACAAATAGTCGCGTGGCATGGCCCATAGCCCCACGCTACGGTTGGTCGCATAATATTGCCTTAGATTACAAAAATATATTCCAATCGTAATTAGAGCAATCAATATACGTTAACCAGGGTAGCATGAAACGTATGTAGTAGGGAAACAACTGCTAGGGACAAACCTATGACTCAGAAGTGTTGGATTCCTACTCATTATAATCGATCATTCACCATTAAATGGCAAAGATAGAATTACCCTTTCGCAGGTTAGAAAGGCTTACGGTGACTTAGATTTAGAGTCGTTGTGGTAAAGTGGTTTGAGTAGTCGCCTTCAATGCAAAGATTGCAAGTTCGAACCACTACTGTACCAATGATTTTTCATAAAGTTTAAGTACAGTGTTATTATAAGAACACGAGCTTTACGGTAAAGAAAAACATGGGAAAAAAACCTGAAGAAACTTAAAGACGTAAAGCCAAGTCCCTAACGGGGTAGGTAGAGAGTATAGGGCGCCAGTTCTCTCTAGACTTACATACCTCTTTCGCTTTGTCTTATTATTATATATTAGACGTGCTTGAGAAACAGCGATCGACTAAAAAACGATGGCAGTTGGCATTTAAAGATATCTCCGATGAAAAGATATGTTATAGCTTTTGAAGGCTTGAAGATACATAAGAAAAACTATTAAGTTCTGAGGTCAAACATCACCGCTTAATTAACGCCGTTTGATTATCCACGTATGGCCACAATTGCACGAATTTCACTCGTAGTGAGTATGAAACCTATCCAAGGACAGTCAATCAGTCAATCGAAAATCACAAACCAACCTTACATAACTCATGATCATTCCTTGACAACCTAGTATTTCATCGGTGAATATCTATCTGTAATTAAGGTCTGTTTATACGAGCTGTGTAAAAATTTTGTCGACGCTTTTATATAATACACCTTCGCACCAGAGCCGTGGTGGCCGAGTGGTTCGAGCAGTTGCCTGCGACGCAAAGGTCGCAAGTTCGAATCACTACTGTACCAATGAGTTTTTCTGAACTTAAGTACAGTGATTAGTCACACCACGAGCTTTACGGTGAAGGAAAACATCGAGAGGAAACCTGCATACGTCAGAGAAGAAATTCAAAGGCGTATGTATAGTCGTGCTTGAGTAACGGCGATGGACTCGCCATCTGTCACGTTGGCACCTAATATACCTCTGGCGGAAAGTGGGTGTGTGGGTATTACCTATACACCTCTGCCTACCCGTTCGGGGACCCTTGTGGGAAGGCGTGAGGATATATATATACACCTTCGCATTATTTACATAAAACTAATCCAATGCGAATTTTGCGATAGTAATACTTGCCTTTATGGACAGAAGGTTGATAATTAAGTGCTTACGAATATACGGCTATGTTAAACGTCGCGTGATCTTAACGAATTCTCAAAGCAATGCATTCAATGTTCTAAATTTAAACATAGCGATGTTAAAAATACATACCTATAAGTTGTATGTAAGAAACACCAATGACCTTGCCATCTGTCACGTTGACACCTTACCATATACCTTTGCCTACCCTTTATGACCCTTTTGGGGGAAGACGTGAAGTAAATAAATTCTCTTGCCGAGACATGAAGCCAGCCATTGAGTTAAAGCAGGTAGAGTAGTCTGGCTGTCGCTTAATATAAACTTACCCAGGTTTCGGTCAAGGCTTTGATGTAACACGTGCGGAGCGTTGCTAGACAACGGAGTATAAGAGCGACGAAGTTCTGTGATGTTGTTATGTAATAATGTCAAAGTTGGGAAGCATCTAAGTACTATAATATTTGGCTTTAGAGGCAGCGAATCATAATACTTGAAGCGAAAACGATTGGGGAGCATGTTGCTCTGGTTAAAGCATATTAATGGGTATACACCTCTGCCTACCACTTTGGGGACCCTTGTGGGAAGGCGTGAGGATATATATATATATATATATATATATATATATATACATTAACTCGTTGTTCCTCGCAGCTTCGCCGCAGGGTGGTGAGCAGCAGGGTGAAAAAGTAAAATTTCCAGAAACACGACCGCAGCACCACCTGTCGGGTCCAATTGTGAATCCACCTAAAGACACAGAAAATTTTATTAAAATCTCTCCAGCCGTTTACGATTTTCTTTTTATACAACAAGGGTGGCCAACAAGCATACGTCATTACGTATTTACGCTCACGATACCGAAGTATCACTTGCGCGTTGCGACTCTGTGTTCGGAGAGTTATATTGTGTTGGCAGCATAATAGGTTTAATCCCTCTGCTTTCAACACAATGTAACAGTCCTCCCACCTCCCCAAGGAACTCATTACTGGAAACCTTATTCACCACGTAGGAACACAACACAAAACATTGTGTTAGTTGGCTACGGACTTCTATAAGGTGGAGGTCCTGTCCCAGTCGGGCAGCTCCAAATTCTAACGGGAAACCCGTTATGCCCTACCTCTCTTGAAAGGACATACAGACAAGCATTCATTTTTATAAATTATATAGATAGAGGTTTGGGAGCTTAATAGAACAATTCTGATATTTTCGAATGTATGTGTCCACTATTGCAATGTATACATGAATGACCGATTTTGCCTTCGCTACCAATCTGGTCTCTCACGCGAGGCGGGAGGCTGCGGTCACATCCGGAGCGCCTTCCGGAGCTCGCGTCACTACCTTCTCGTTTTTTACTTTCGTTCCCATGACCCGACAGGATGGTATTTTTAAATTCGATCAAAATCTGCTCAACAATCTCCATGTATTTCTTTGTTATATAATTTTATTAGGGTTCCCTAAAGTCGCCTAACCTTAGAATTTTGATGACCCATACTTAAAACAATATTCGTTACATATGTATGTATATACGTTAATAAAATTATGTCTATATGTTTGTCTATTAGGCGTTTTGAAAAGATTGTACGGATTGTGATGAAACTTTGGCAAGGTGTTCTGAGGACGCGAAGATTCGCCAGACATCGGACAGTTGGAACAGACGGACCAGATGGATTCTGGTCCGACAGAAAAGAACTCAGTATATAGCAGTGCAGAACACAACTTATATACCGAGTACGTGTTTTAATTTTGTTAAATTTAAAAAATCCGAATATAAATAAAATAGCAAATCTTCTACTCAATAAAGGCATATTTTTTTTTTAAACTGAACAGCATTTAGCCTTATTAGCCTACATGCTGTATATATAGCGCAATTTGAGAGTGAGAAGACATTTATTATTAGCTCAATCTGTTTATATTACATTAAATATTATGTCCAGAGGAAATCTGCATATGCTTCAAAAGAAGTTCAAGGAGGACAAGTATGTATGTACATATATATAGTCATCCTTGAGTAACGGCGATGGATTCGCCATCTGTGTGAAGGCGTGATGATATATATAATAGTAATAGTAATTATGTATAAATTTATCATAGTTTTGCTAAGTATAATAATAATACTATGTAAATTTTTATTCACAAATTATTGTTACGGAACCACGCGTATAAATGCGTGCCACAGCTTGTCTTCTCTTTTTATGAATGAGCTTATGGAGTGTAATGTAAGCGGATATCGAAAATTATAGTTTTTTTTTTTAAAACATGAGAGCCGTGTTGGCCGAGTGTTTCGAGTAGTTGCCAGCGACACAATCGCAAGTTCAAATCCCGACTGTCCCAATGAGTTTTTCTGAACTTAAGTACAAGTCAAGTGATTAGTCACATCACGTGCTTTAAGTTTAAGGAAATTATCAAGAGGCAACCTGCATACGTCTGAGAAGAAATTCAAATGACGTATGTAATAGTCGTGCTTGAGTAACGGCGATGGACTCGCCATCTGTCACGTTGGCACCTAATATACCTCTGGCGGAAAGTGGGTGTGTGGGTATTACCTATACACCTCTGCCTACCCCTTCGGGGACCCTTATGGGAAGGCGTGAGGATATATTATATTATCAAGAGGCAACCTGCATACGTCTGAGAAAAAATTCAAAGGTGTATGAATACTCGTGCTTGAGTAACGGCGATTGACTTGCCATCTGTCACGTTGGCACCAAAAATATATCTCTGGCGGAAAGTGGGTGTGTGGGTACTACCTATACACCTCTGCCTACCCCTTCGGCGACCCTTGTGGGAATTTTCATACGCGATTCGAATTTAAGATCTTTGCCTTGCAGGTGACTCAAGCCCCTCGACCACCACGGCCTTACAGATCAAGTTAATATCAATATTCCCTCATTGCCCACTTATAAGCCAGCATCCTTTAGCCAGGATGTCGTGAGCAACTTGACACCAACTAACTTAGCCAGAACCTTATTTGCGAATCTGGTCCCTAACCATCCTAAAAATACGGCTTAAAATAGAACGACATTTGTTTTAAGGGCTTTATGTAAATTGGTTTTGATAATAGCTACTTTAGTAGTGGCGCATGTGTTCCGAAGTGCTTGCTTTTTTAACACGATCGGATGTGATCTATTTTGAAGCAGGTGACACTATACAGGATGTTTGAACAAAGAGCATGATTTGATTGTCTCACGCTGTGTAACCGTATACTTTTAAAGGCTGGGGTAATTGTGTCGAGCATGTTGTGTACTAAATCTCAAACAAATTTAAAAATTGTTCTAGTTTTTTAAAGATATATCCTTGGTGTAGATTGTATTAAGAGAGGGCATAACGGGTTACCCGTTTGAATTTGGAGCTGCCCGCTGTTGAGGCAGGACCTCACACCTTATGGAAGTCCGTTGCCAAATAACACCTTTTTTGTGTGGTGTTCCTGCGCGATGAATAAGGTTTCAAAAAATCAGCTCCTTGGGGAGAGGGGGAGGATTGTTATATTGTGCTGGCAGCAGAGGGATTAGTCCCATTATGCTGCCAACACACTATAACTCTCAGAACACTGGCGGTATTTTAGTTCATTTAGAGGAATCTGTTTATTAATTGATAGTCCACGAATAAATTTACTTAATTAGTAAAGATTTTTATATCGTTGTTATAAAAAATATTGTTTAATAAATGTAATGAGAGGCTTGCTCTCATTAAATTTATTAAAAAATATTTTAGCAAGTGATACTTCGGTCTCTTGAGCGTAAATAGGCTGCGGTAACTGCTTTGCATCAGGTGGGCCGTGTTCTTGCCTGCCACTCTTGTGGTATAAAAAAGCGTTCAATAGTTAAGGTTAAAGGCGGTAACCGCTTACCGTCAATCGCATAGTATCCATGTTTGAAGTCCTTATTGTAGTTAGTTTTCTACAAACATTATTTTCCACAACAAATAAAATAATATAATATAATAATAATAATATATCCTCACGCCTTCCCACAAGGGTCCCCGAAGAGGTAGGCAGAGGTGTATAGGTAATACCCACACACCCACTTTCCGCCAGAGGTATATTAGGTGCCAACGTGACAGATGGCGAGTCCATCGCCGTTACTCAAGCACGACTATATACGTCTTTGAATTTCTTCTCAGACGAATGCAGGTTTCCTCTCGATGTTTTCCTTCACCGTAAAGCTCGTGGTGTGACTAATCACTGTACTTAAGTTCAGAAAAACTCATATCTTCATAAGTTTCATAATTTAGATAATAATATTTCTTTAATATATTATGTGTGTTCCAACCTTTCACTGCATTAAGAGTAGCTGTTGTACCATTAAATATAACGCCATCTATCGCCACTCGAGGGCAACTACTCGCAAGAAAGTTACTTGTATAAGCCTTTATCCACGTCTCTGATGAGTTCTGAGACCATCAATGGCGGCCATTGTTTAGTTTTGATATATTTCTTACATACATAATCACGCCTCATTCCCGTAGGGGTAGGCAGAGACCACTTCTTTCCACTTGCTACGATCCCTACATACTCCTTTCGCTTTGTCCACTTTCATTATTCTCTTCATACATGCTCTTCGGTTAAAGGTACTCTTGACCTTTCTTAAGGCAATATAAAAAATACTTTATGCGTAATCCGTATATTCTTATCTCGAGATCGACTCGCCAATCAACGACGGGGCCGATATGCCAACATAAAGCTGGTGTGAAGAATGCTCACGCAAAACATTACCCACTATTTATAACCCTTGAGCATCGTAGTGGTTGCATGTAGCTCGTAGCAGTAATGCTATTTGCTACGAGTCTCGTAGGCTCGTAGCAGTAACTACAGACAGACTACGTTCTATCGTTTAAATTAGGAGATTATCTGATTATTTACCGTTAAAACTAGAAGTGCATGAAAAGCAGTAACTTAAGTAGCGACTAGTCGCTAAGGTCAGAACTGGGGCAGTAGGGTCTGTGTTTAAGGCCTTAAGATCGCATTCAAATAACTCTCCCTGTTACTAGGGCCCTATAGCTTATGAGGAGCCTTGCTGGCACGAGTCTTTTCGTTCCTCATGATGCTAGATCAGAAACCTCCCACTTAAGGGTTACCAATTATACGCGAGTGATATTTATATATTGCTTAGACTGACCGTATGCCTGTAACATTTGTTTTAAACCAACTGATCTTATGTCATTTTGACAGTTAGCGATCGATAGCTATGAGACCATTCTTCATGAACAGCTTTTGTTTTCTTTTATACTTGTTTTTTTTATACAACAAGAATGGCAAACAGGCATACGGCCCACCTGATGGGAAACGGTTACCGTAGCCTATTTACGCTCACGATACCGAAGTATCACTTGCGTGTTGCCACTCTGTGTTCGGAGAGTTATAGTGTGTTGGCAGCATAATGGGTTTAACCCCTGTGCTTCCAACACAATGTAACAATCCTCCCCCCTCCCCAATGTCATCCTTTAGTTGTAATTGCTGCACACATCCGATGACTCGTCCTGATTGGTGCTAGAGGGATGCTGGAATGACGTTGCCTACACGTCGGTATTATACGGATGGCTCGGTCTAGTTGATGATGCGGGTTGGATTCCCACTCGAAGTGGATATTTGATGAGCGTATATGTATCATAGTCTGACCTCCCAAGTAATTAAGAATATCATTGTCGAGTATCAACAGTTAAAGTTTTTCTTAGTTTGGGACTAAGTTAATTTGTGTGGGATGGTCTTAAATTAATGGCTAAGTCATGGTTTACAATATGAATGAAGATGTAGTGTTGTATCTGTCTTGAGTCTATATATTTGCGTGCACTAACAATTAAGGCTGTAGTCATTTGAGGTCAAACCTCCAACTTTTAAGAGGTTTCGCATCGAATTACCAACGATCCATATATGAAAAGCGCGCTGGAACATAATATCTCGCTCAGAGAATCAGCATTGCTAACCAGCGTTGCAATGCTGCTAGTCTTCTTGGCACGTTGCCTCGGGATACCGACTTGGCACATATATTTCATCTGTAGTATGTAATTAATGTTTCTTGTAAATATTGTAGATTGTCGTTAAGCTTTTTTAATTTCCTTGAGGTAAAAATATATCTTAAAAATTATATACGCGTAGATTTTAAGTACCTTTATATTCAGGTTTCCTCACGGAGTGACATAGTCGCTGTGCGACAAAACTCCTTAAATAAACAGAAAAAAAACATAAATAGGCCCGTGGTGACTGAGTGGTTTTAGTAGTCGTCAGCAGCACAAAGATTACAAATTCGTGTCCCGACTGTGTAACCAATGAGTTTTTCTTAACTTGTACAGTATGATGATGAGTCACACCGCGAGCTTTACGGTAAAGGAAAACGTAAAATCTGCGTGCTTAAGAAGTAATTCAAAGACGTAAATACATATGTATGTATTACGTATAATGTATGTATGTATAGTCGTGCTTGTAAAACAGCGATTTCTTGACACGCTGGTAACATCTGTCACGTTGGTAAAACTGGACGTGCGGATTCTCACAACACTACTTCTGGGACCATTATGGGAAGGCATGAAGATATATGTATTAGGTAAAATAGCAATATTGAACTAATCATGAAACTATCTTATTTGTTTAGGTTGAAATTATGTTGTTAGGTTGGTAGGGTTGGTGGTGGTGGCAAATGAAAGATATACGTTTTCGAAAGTTATAGTTTATATTAGATTTATAATAAGATATGTAGTCTACAAAATTTCACAAATTTTCACAACGTTATTTGAACCTAAAGCGTCTACCCATTTTATTATGAAAATAAAATTATCGAAATCACTGGGTGTACACACGACGGGGGCCCGTTTTACGAAACCTTTATTTTTAAAATATATACTAATAGGCAGTTATTATATTCCCGCGTCACTTCACGCGAGTGAGTCAAAACTAATAACGGTAAAAAAATAAAAAAATACAAATCCATAGAACCGGCCCCCCGATGCTCAACGAACTCCGCTCTCTCACCACATCCATACACAATTATACTTTATTATCGTTATATTTAACTAGAGTTATACAGAATAATGATTCCTATGAAATATAATTATGCATTCTTTAAATTTATTCAATATAATAATAATAATAATAATACTTAATAAGTATATCAATAGGTAATGGTTAGTCAATGACGCTACAGACTCCTACAGTTTATATAATAATAATGAATGAGTCGCATTATTTATTTATTTATCATTATAATCATTTATTATTTTAAATTTATTAGTCGATATAATAACACTAAACGTACGCAGCCTCGGCCCGGCGTGCGCGGGCGCACATAATCACAAAGAAAACATCGTTAACACATAAAATAATAATCAATAATAATAATCATACAGATAAAAATCATTCATAAAAACATTACAATAAAAATCTAAACATTAAAACACACTTAAAACAAACATTATATTAATATTATCGTAATCATAGTGTGTACGTATGTATAATATCATTTAAGCGAATATTCGTAGTCAAAAATAAGGTGAGCACATATCGCGGGGCGGGCGGGGCGGGGCGGGCGGGCGGCGGCGCGAGCGGCGGGCACCCACACACACTTACCGCTACGACAGTCTGGTGCTCCGCGCGCTCGGCTCGCCTGCCCTCGCGCGCTGCTCCTGCTCCTGCTCCTGCTCCTGCTCACTGCACTACCTACCTTACCTACACACATTGGCTACATTAGCTACCCCCCGCCGCCCGCACTCGCTCCCCGCTCCCGAACAGACAACAGCCGCGCGGCCCGCTCTCCCGTCCGCGCCCACCCGGGCTTACATTACAATATCATTACAATTACATCTTAATACTTTACGCTATTACGTTAGGTAAGCTTTATAAATTTCTCGATTTCTCATTTACGCTATCAATAATAATAATTATACAACTTTTTTTAAATTTTATGTTTTTTTTTCGAAATTCTATCATCGTAACGTACGTCAAGTCTCTCTCGCGCTCGACGACCTAATAAAAACGTTCATAATAAGAAAATATATCGTGAACAACTCTGCCGACTTACGATAGGTTCGGCGCGGCGGACGGGCCGGCCGGCGAGGCGCCGACTTTTGGCACCAGGATTTCGATTACGCAATTTTTACTTCTTTTAATATTTTTATAACGATTCGAGTAAAAAAGATCCCTCCGACGAGTCGAGGTGGTCCGCCGGTTGTCGGCGGCGGGCGCGCGCTCAGCTTACGAGATGATGCGGATGGCCTGGTGCGCCGGCGCCGAGCACGCCGGGCACGGCGCGCCGCTGCCCGCCAGCCGCTGCGCGCACTCCAGGCAGAACAGGTTGTGGCCGCACGGCACCAGCGCCGCCGCCACGCCGCGCTCGCCGCACACGGCGCACGCGCGCGCCGGCGACGCCGCGGGCGACGGCCGCGTGGGGCCCCACGCCCACACGCCCGCCGCGCCGCCGCCCGGGGACTCGAACGAGGGCGATTCGCCCAGCCCTTCGTCGCGCTCCGTCGACGACCAGATGCCGAGCAGGTCCCCGAGCCGCGCCGAAGACCCGCCCGAGGAGCAGGAGCCGGCCGAGGAGAAGGCGGCCTCCTGCTCGGGGCGCAGCAGAGACGCGATGCCGGCGCGATACAGCTGCGCCAGCGGCTCGGTCTCCGGCGGCGGGGCAGGCCCGCCCGCGCCGCCCGCGGCTCCAGTGCGGAGCGCAATGTGCGCCTCGATCTCTTTACGCGCAGCCTCCACGCTCTCGGGGAGGCCGGTCACCTCGAACACAGGCTCGCGCTCGCGGGATGGTGTCACGATGTAGGTATGCGTCGTGTGTTGGATGCGCTTGATGGTGGCGCCCTTAGGGCCGACCACGAGGCCGACCACGCGGTACGGCACGCGTACCTGCGCCGTGACGTGTCCCGGGGCGCCTGCCGGCGGCGGGGGCGCGGCGCCGCACTTGCGGGAAGCGCGAATCTGAGAAAAGTGCTCGGCGGCGGACAGGATCTCGCGCTTGGCGCGCGCTACGTCCTCCTTGCGGCCGGTCACCACAAATACCGGCTCCTCGCCCCTCACCGGGGTCTTGATGTAGGTGTTGGTCTTGGCTCGGAGAGCCTTGATCTTGCAGCCTAGAACAAAACATAAAATAGTTTAATAGATGCTGTGGCAAATATAATATAAACAAAAGAGCGCCCATCATGGGATCATTTAATTAAGTGAGTGTTTGCATAAAATATATTCAAGGCGGTCGTGGCATTTATTATACACGAGTGAAGGCCGACAGACAATGTACATTGGGGAATGATGAAGTTTGTACGAGCTGCGACTGTGGTGACGGCGCCCGCGAGACTCCCTGCCCTCGCTTGAGAACGGTGGCTCGCCTAAATATATAATACGATACGCCACTCAATCGGCGACAAGCCTTCGGTGGAGGCGGACGCTCAATATTCCCAGGAATACGTGTATTTAGTTTGTATCTATCATAAGTTGCCTCACAAAAAATGCACATTGGCTTTAAATATAAGCGGTCAAAGAAGGTGAAATTACAGATAACATGAATGTCCTTGGGCATCACGTGACTCGGCCTATGCTCCATCTCGCTCGCACCTCCTACTCCAATGCGACAAACATGCCACTGTAGACGACTATGCTAAGATATTTAGACGTTTAAAATATCATCATCATCATCATGACAGATTTAAGTGTTGGGCTCTTGTCGGCGTCTCTGATGCAGTCCTTTCCATTTCATTCCACTTAAAGAATACAAGTCAATTAATAAATATACTAGAAAACGTTTGAGCACTAGCATTGATAACGAACACTATCTAACTATACGAAGCGCTAGAGATGCCTCGTGATAAATATGTAGACATATTTTTTTTATCAAATATAGATCATGTAACTCCGGAATAAAAAGCGGTTAAGTGGGGTTTATCCATTTTACAAACGTACAAACAATCAAATATTTCCTTTTAGACATATATCTATATGTCTATAAAGACAAGTCTATCAAAAGGCATTTTTTTTCTTTATAGAACAAAGTTCCGCCATCGTGTTGTGAGACCATAAGAAATCATTTAAATACAAAAGCGTTTTACAAAACCGGCTATAATCCCTGGCTTTACAAATGGGAAAGGCCTATGTAATCGGGGGTAGTTTTATGAATCACAGGTTATCGACCCGGATCGTTAACCTCTCTGCCACGTCAAGGCATTTTACACCACACTGCCTACGAATCAACGTTCAAAATCGGATACGCCTGCATTGATTGGATAGCTGACCCTCAGGGTTATTACATGTCTAATAATTCAGTAGTATGGTTTAGAAACATTTTATTGGAATTGATGTAGGTTTTTACTCAATGGGATTCCCATGATTTGATTATCTATGATTTACGTTACGTTACATGTAACGTTGGTTTCGATGTATAGAAAGGATGAGTGAAGAAAGATTGACGAAACAGATATACGAAGCGAAAGTGTGTGCAAGATCATAGATCAAACAAGACTCTCAAGTATAGGAACATCAAGACTACTCGAAACCGGCGAGTATGTATGAAGAGACTGATGAATGTGGACAAAGCGAAAGAGGTATGTAAGTCTAAGAGAAAACTGGCGTTCTATTCTCTCTGACTACCACGTTAGGGGCTTGAAGAGTTGATATGTATGTATATATTTATGACTCAATGCGCGAAACTTAAGCAACAACAAAGCTGGAGAAATGACCCGAGCCTCTCAGACTAAAGTGCTGGGTTGGCGTAATGCCAGGCCGCGCTATCGTCGCTAATCTGCCGCCATTTTGAACATACATCCGACACCGTTAATCCGAAGAATTAAAATAAACAACTTATTTCAAATGGCAGTAATACTATGTTTTATCTCCTGACAAGCCACACAATTTTTCATTTAAAAAGGAATCTACGTATTACATATTATTATATACGTAATTTTAATAAGACATTTGATAGAAAAATCTCGTCTTTATTTCAGTGCGGTTTCAAAGTATTCGCCCATTTTTGATATACAAATAGAAAGCACGGTTGCCTACGTAGTACGTAGCTACGCCATTCAAGCGGCTACGAATCGGCTACAAGTAGTCTACGCGAGCGCTACGCGGCCAGTGCACTCTACGCCGTAGAACCAGGTCACCCCACCCCGCTACGAGGCCTAATAAACACTACTACGTTTTTACGAAGCGTTATTTTAACGTTTTTATGTCATTGTGTAAATAACCGAGAGTAAAAATGTTTGAGTGTAATGTAATGGGAAAGTAAACTTGGTATATGTTATTACAATATGGACTTTAGGGCGTGGGAATAAGGATCTATATTTTTCTCTTTTTTCCAGTACAGTTAAAATATTGTTCTTACTGACTCATACATACTTGCTCGCTATCATATGGAGTAAATTATGTTTATAGTAATATTAAAACAAGGTTTCGTAAACGTGCACGTATTTTGCATAATTTCGTACACTACAGTACCTTCCCTCGGTTTGGTATGCAATTTGATATCTATGAGTTGCAAGCAAAAGCAAAGAACTTTGCGACCCGTGAGAGAACTCAATTTTTTATTGATCAATAACATCGGGTGTTTCATAAAATAATATTTGAATTCACGCAATTCGCGCCATAATAAAGTACAATATATGGTACGCGCCAATTTTAATTCTTATTATTTATTGTCTATGGTATTCATAACAAGATTTATGCACGCTTTATTCACATCAGTGTAACTATTTGGTTTACTCTGCCTTATTTTTAAATAAAGAAAAAGAATGAAAGTATGCTTCGTCCGAAAGTAAGCTTATCACCGCTCATTAATCACTCACACCTTAAATTGACAATTGCCTAGTTTTTGTTCTTGATTAGCACAAATGGTCCACAAGCTATAAAAAAATATAGCTGGAAATTTGTAGTGTCTTTAGCATTTAATACGACTTTCAGTTCTATTATAATAATAATAAGTGCCATAGTTGATGCACCTGCTCGAGAATTTGACGAGGGTATACCCGGTACTTTGTACTAATTGACCGTTTGATGTTTGTTACATACTCACTTAAAACTAATTTAAAATGCGATAAAGTAATCCTTTGAATAAATGAATTAAAGTTAATATAGTACCTATTTTTTTTAACTAAGGACCAAATAGACTTTGACATGAAAATCATTCGCGCACCTGGTTGGAAAAGGAATTATTCTTGTAAAAATAGGTTGTAAAATATTTATTGCTTTATAAACACATAAAAAATATCAAAATCCAAATAAGTTGTCATCGTAGGTGTTTCATCTTAGTTATTATGTAGGTCAAGTAATTCAATATACAAAAGTACTAGAGCAACATAAAACAGAAGAGGAAAACAGAGGGACGCGTAGCCACCCTGAATAATGAAAAGGACTGCTTTATTCCGCCTCTCACTCCCGCGGAGCTACGACGTTTCACCTCATCTGTATTTGACGGCTTCTCGGATAAAGTCATTATGATGTATACAGGTTTACACATTCATTTACAAAAAATATTTCTTTAACTCTATTAAGATACGAGTGAATTTTATACGACCAGCTAAAAAAAACGGGTAAAGCATTAATTTTTACCGGCGAATATATGCGAAGGCATGTATGAAGAAGAGACTACTCTCTACTCCCTCTACTCTCTCCGCTTACGACCGCCGGAGTCAGTGCGATGTATGATATTGAGTTACTTGTTAAATACATTGTAAACCGATATTTAATGCAAAACATGATACATTATTTAGTTAAAAGTATCCCTTGATATCATTCAACAAGAGAGAATTTGCCTGTTATGACTTATTTCGGTAGTTATGCTCTGTTCCTACATTTACGTATTTTTTGTGAAGACATACATCAAAGAAATTCTTCGACAAAAACTAAGTACCTACTTCATTATTCCATAGAAAGAAAAGAAAACGAGTTTGTATGAAGAATTATTTTTTATTCGTGATTCTAGTAGCAGAAAATCCTTAGCAAGATTAGGTTGCGACGCAAAATATTATTCATCATGTACCCGGGTAGCATGATCTCGGGAGGGTGAGCGTGATCGATACCTGCGAGTTTCACCCAGATCCCGCTAGTGAGGTGCTCCGTAAAACAATGTTTTGTATACAAACACAATTTAATCGAAGTATGCAAATCGTGTCGTGTTTCGATTACAGCCACTTGTTTAGACAAATAAATTTATCATCTTCAAACAGCGATTATCGTTAGCTATTTGTCTTAATGAATGTCGTTTAAAATTTAGTAAATGTAGACTTTAAAATGATTATAGGATCTACAGTCTTTTCTAGGCGGTTTTTGCTTTGCGGCAATTTCAAAACTAATCACAGATTAAGAAATCGTGCTAATAAGGAGCGTATGAAGCGCCTAGTCACAAAGCAAACATAAATCAAAGGAGGTCGCCATGACAACAGAGGGGAGCCCGCCCCGAAAAATAGGCTGTTTTCCGCGCCCTACAGCTGTTTCCCTATAGCCCTTCCCGGCTGTAATAGATGCCCGGGAAAGCATGTTTTTTTTTATAATATGAATCTATGAAGACTATTCCAATCTGGATTTGGTTGTCATCGTTGGCTGAACAAATATCTGCCCTCAGTGGGAATCAAACCCTCAAGCTCAAGCTTCGCAGTCTGGAGCTTTAGTATTAAATATGGCTGATCAGTTATCCTCTTGAAACGAATTTCCACTTAAATACTTAAATAATCAGTCAAATTGTTAAAACCAAGTTTTAAAAACGGGACATTTATAAAATTTACCGGGAACATTACACCGAATGATGCTTCAAAGAATAAATATTAGTATAAAGCGAGAGAGTAAATAGATCCTTCTATTACTTTATAATAAGTGAAAGTAAATGATATCTACTCCCAAGTAAGAATGGTAATATAATCAATAATGTTTGCTCGAGTTACGCTCCACAGCGCTCTGGCGACGACCCAACAATGACTAATCTACGGATCTTGTCAGATCACCACTCTGTGACCGCAATGAACTCTCCAACGACGAAAATCTGTCAACACTTTTTGCGAATACTCAAGAGTGTGCGGAACAAATACTGTTATTTGCTCAATCAACATCAAACTCGGGTTTGATTGCACTAAACGGCATTTTGAGTGTTCATCAGTAGTTACGATTGAGATAAACTCATAACCATATACAAATAAATAGAATTGGAGTGTCTGTTTGTAATATTAAAATAACCGCTTTTTACTAAATGCATATGGGTGTATACAAGGTATATATAACAAAATTACATATTTTCGATTTTCGTCTGTCTGTTTGTTCCGGCTAATCTCTGAAACGGCTGGACCGATTTTGACGGTACTTTCACGAGTAGATAGCTTGTGTAATAAGGAATAACTTCGGCTAATTTTATTGTAGAAACTCAAACTCGAATTCTACTTCAGAGATTTAAAAATTACTTTATCTATTGGAAGGCTTCATTATTCTAGAGTAACATTTGGATTTTTTTTAATGACATCCCTAACAAAATGGAAGCAAATCTAATTTAACGCGGATAAAACCGCAGGAGACCTTAGTAACTAAGTAATAAGAATAAGTGGCTAATATTGAATAGTACATACATACATTGTATTTTAAAACGTCAGTGTTTTTTGAGAATACGTATGAAGAGACTGATGAATGTGAATGAACGAAAGAGGTCTGCAAGGCTAGAGAGAACTGGCGCTCAAGTCTATGCAGACTACACTCCACTCCTCACTCCATTTCCTGCATGAGTTATGCAACTCATGCAGGAAATGGAGTGATCATATGTATTCGATAGACTAGTTTTCTGTTAGTCGCTGCAATGGTGGAGCGAGCTCTAGGTCTTAACAGCGAAGTTTAACGTGGATATGCAATATCTAAACTAACTATAACAATAAGAGCTACTAACTTACTACGAACTTCACAATGAACATTAATAGATATAGAAATATTGGTAAGAAGTTTGACCGGTGTCTCATGCGGTAGTAGGAGTAGTAGCAAGTTTCCGCACCGCGTGCTAAGGGTGGGAAAAGCGGGGTGCGGCGGCGCCGAGGGGGCGCGCTCATCCCCTCTCCTCAACCCTCGCCCTCGAGTGGATCGATACCGGTCAACGACCCCGGTAGCGGTCTGCGACCGGTGCATTGTCGTACTTACCTAACCTACATTCAGAACGCTAATTGCTACACGCAGATTACGCTGAAATATGCATTGTTTGTATTTGGGTCACGTGAGGGGTGCGATTGGCTACGCGCCCTCTGCGAATATTAATACTTTATGCTCGCTCATCAAATAATTTCCGCAACGTTAAAAAATTCAGGCATTTAACTGAGCATTTTTCATAAAATTTTTAGTCACGTTTTGGGTTGATATGTCAGTTATTCGAGACAAACATTATGTTTAATGAATTTCATTTTATTTTGTAATAAGTAGTATTATTTTATTCCTTAATTAATGAGCATATTTCAAAATAACAATATCACAAAAAGGAGCATAATATCATTTTATTTTATGTACATAGATTTTTCTAACATATAAATAAACATGGTTTCTTTCAGTTGACCTAATTAGACATGTTCTAACATATAAGTTGAATTGGTGAGTAGAAAAGTTGAGCAACTATCGTTATAAGGAAAACAAATTTATTGTAGACAGGGAGATGATGACTCTCCTGGAGCGGTTATTGCACTCGGCATATATAACACCAGGGGTACAGAGGTAACAAGAGGTAAGCCGACGCGCGCCGCCTCCTACCACGAACAAGGCCGCAATTCACCTTCGCGCCACAAATTGATCCAAGCTTTAAGTTGATGAAAATACGTTCTATATTTAAACGTCTACGGCGTGGAGATGCGTACAGGAATGATTAATGATACGTCTTCGCGGTGTGGGTGACAGCGGGGTGCGGCGCAGGTTGGGGGGTGCCCGGGGTTGATCGAACTGAAATTGGCATCGTTCAACGGCCGCCCAACATTTGTTTTACCAAATAATTTGTCATGCCTGTTATGGTTTACGAGTAATTAAGCTTTTAACTCAGATTTTCGGGCATCATCGTCCATCTATCATACCTTATATAGAATTTTAAATTATTTTCAACAATTCTATGAAAACTGTCCAGGCGTGAAATAACGCGTGTAGGTGATAAATTGGGACAGTTAAGTTATTTGTGACGATTCGTGTACTGATCAATCTTCAATTCTAACACTATTCAAATAAGCTACCATTTACAAAAACTTCTCACGGCCAACTGTTCTAAAATTAAATGTTTGTGTATTAGTCAGTTACTTAAGCAATTAGAAACCTTGTTGTTAGAGTTGTAAAACATAATTTCATTTCGAGTTCAGGAGTGACTTGAACCACTATATGTCCGGGGATTGACACGTGGCGTCTAGGGAGCGTCGCGAAAGTGGGAGTAGGACAGGTGTAGCCCATTTCACTCGCCTGGCCGAGATAGACATCGCTGACGACGGACGAAAGGGAAATGGTGTGGTAAGCATTCAGGGTGAGTGTATTCTGGCTTCAATTGTTCTATTTAATTTTGAATTGTGAACAACACAAGTTTTGGTTTCTACTGTTCTTTTATGCAATCCTAGTACAATGTAGTGTTTCTAATGGTGATATGTAAACATGTCTTTCTTAATCTTGTATATGTTTTATACCGATAGATGGAGTTAGAGTCTGCTGCGCATTTCGATAGATTTTAAGAGTGAAGTTAGCTTCTAAATATTTGTCTTGCGAAATGTTGTTACCTCTGCCTACCCCTCGCGTGTCCTTTTGGGAAGCCGTGACGATATAAGTATAAACCTATATGAATAAATTATTTTCTAGGCCTTGCAGTGTAAACAGTTACATGTGCTCTCCTGCCGATTGTGTTTAACGCTTAGAGCAGTGTTAATTGTTGCAAAGCACTCCGACCGCCATGAATCAGTTCAAGAATAGTCGTCTTACTTCACGACTTAACGACAGTACAGTCAGCAGAATTAACATCTATACGTGTTTCTTTAAGTGAGTTAAATCACGTCGGACCATTACCTCCCCACCTTAAAATGTATGGGTGAACTCCTGTGGGGACTATGGTCCGCTTATTCTCATGCTGCTTGTTCCTCTCAAGGAATAGATAACGCGCGGATAATAAGAACCCTGGTAGGGCAAGCGCTTATTAACCACACTTATAAACACATGTTATTTCATATTAATGCTGTAGACTGTACTATTTTCGGGTGTAATAAAAAAACCATGCATTTTGATACTTAATCCTTTCCGTCGATTATTCGCAGTATTTTTCATCTTGTTGATGTTTAACTTACCTGGAAATAAAACATTTAATGATTAATAAGTAATAAAAACAATAATTAAATTAAAGTAGGTTTTATACATTTTTAAGTCCTTGTTTTAGTTAACGGTTTAAGTTTTTGTCCTAAATAAATACGCATATACATACGTATATTTTTGTCTAGTTTCCATAGTTCACGATTATTTTAGATGAATCTCATAGCGATTCGTGTGAATATCTTCACGACTTCTCCACAAGGGTACCCAAAAGGGTAGGGTAAAGATATTTAACAACGTTCTTTTTTCGAGATATACCAATGTTATTGATGGCGAGTTCTTCGCCCTTTTTCACAAACGACTATGTACTGTCTTTGAATAATGTCTGTAAAGTTGTTGCACAGTCAGGGTTCGAATTTTAATTTCGCTACCACGGTATATAGTCCATATAAATTTAAGTAAACACTCCGCTACAAATGTGATATCATAATGGCAAATTAATTGCATTATTAACACACCAATGCAAATGTCGAGATAGTTATTTTTTTCCACTCATCGATGTAGGTAAATCTGGTAAAGTCACCACAAGGTCGGCACTCAGTAAGCAAAAACTGGCATTCGGGGCCCCGGGGCATAGTGCACAGACGGTCAGTAGCCTAAACGTTGACATTTTGCATTTGGTACAAAATAAACAACAATTGATTCAGAACGCATACACACTTTGGAATATTCCATACAGTGATGTCCTAATCGACGTGAAAACTGGATTTGAAATAAGAATTTTTGTTGTAGGTGAAGTTTTTACGAGTGAGAAAGGGAACGATTTTATATACACCCATCTCGCTCTTTTCTTGAATAATGATGGCAGAAGTGCGTCTTGGTTCTTCTTCTATTGGATAAAGATATACCTACCTGCTTCTATCATGGCAATGAGGCAATTAACGAGAGCTATAAATTATGTCATATTAAAAACGGTTACACAGAGGTCTTTAAAGACGAATTAACAACGAATAAATTAACACTTTTTTCGGTGGTATTCTTATATTTAGGTGGCAACGTGACCATTGTCGAGTGTTGCAGCCTACAAGCTGACTTTATGCTACTAATATTATTTGCGAAAGTTGTGACGATGTAGGGACGATTGCTGCTCAATCCCACCAGACGGCAGAACGATACGACGGTATTGAATTAAATTTGGCAGAAGGATAGATTTATCTACAGGATAAGCAGATTTCAAATCATATATTAAAGCGAGTGAAACCCGAGTGGCAAATCTTGTTATTCACATTCGAAATGTTAAACAATCTCGAAGTTGGCTGCAACTTGACCTACTGTCACCTACTGTTGACCGTCTGGTCTTTTCCCGCACGGCAGGGCTGTCACATCATATTACCGCCCGATAATAGCTCACTTACTAATGTAACTTAATACTTGCACCCAATAAAACATTTACGTTTTGTACAAACAATTCCGCGAGTTAAACGAATTGACTTGAGATCGAGTTACACCTGACGATGCTGCCTCGGATCGTGAGCTAGCTATATTATGGACTAGGGTCCAGGAGAATCCTAAACAAATATTAGTAGGATATACTAGGCTATATATAAAAACTAGAGAACGCATTTGGGTGAAATTTGGCACATCGAAAGATAATAAGCGTATTTACATATGGGATTTGTTCTATTGCAGAATAATGAAAGAAAATTTTACGCGGGGCACACGTTTTACGAAATGATAGCTTCTTCAAAGACATTTAAGAAGATAAGATAATAAGAGGAGAATAACCAAGATGACCCTATCCGTCGTAAGGTCGAAGAGATTGTGCTGGACGGAGGCAAAAGAAAGGAATTGCATCAGATACGCCGACGAAAGCCCAGCCCTTAACCATAATGAAGATAAACAATGCAGGGTAATTTCTGTACAGCATCTCTGCCACATGCGAATTATAACTAGGTACCTACCTATATAATTTATTTATCTATACAAATAAATACAATTGTCTTTGTGTCAAAGTGTCTGTTTGTAATATTAAAAAACTGCGTTTTACTAAATGCATATGGATGTATACACGGTTCATATACCAATTTATTATTTTTTTATGTCTGTCTGTTTGTGCCGGGCTATCTCTGATACGGCTGGACAGATTTTAACGGGACTTCACTGGTATATAGCTGATGTTAAAAGGAATAACTTAGACTACTTTTATTTTGGAAACAATCAACAAACTTACAATCTTTTTTTGTTAAATTCCACGCAGACGAAGTCGCGGGCAAAGCTAGTATAATTATAAGTATAATATAAATATTGGTATAGAGCCGGACCAGTGCCGTTGCCGTCCCGTATAAACATACCTTTAATATGAAATGAATGAGGTTATTAATATTTATTGTTCCTCGGCTGCAGTGCCATACAAAATTGGATTCTAATAGTCTCTGACCCGTAAGGGACTATGCGTTATATGTTATGTTATAACACGTATAGTATACATTTTAAGCTATTTGCCGCGTCATACAATTGATGCTTTCACGGCCGCTCTGTTAATCTATGGTTTTGGTTACTAATTGTTATGTTTAATATTTAGTTCAGCTGTAGACTAAACAACGCGTAGAAGTTGATGCCAGCGCCAATAGGCTATGGCTACCGCTTACCATCAGGCAATAAAAGTTGGCTCAACTATGAATTCAGATTAGTTGAGGTAGTTAATCAAGTTGGTTTCAAACGTGTATCTAAATAACACATACATACCAACACTCAGTCCCTCTCGTTAAGAAGACGTGTAGTCTAAATAAGTGGACGTTTTCGCTCTCTTCAATATCCTAGGCTTAAATCAGTCTTGGTCATTTTACGTTAGTAATTTTTACGTCACAGTATGACCTTGAACGTGTTAGTCCAGTGGTGTCTCAAGCGTACCAGTGCATCGACCGGATTGTACTAGTGATCTGGATGCCTCTAGGTAGGTTCTGCGAGATCGCAATAAGATAAACATTTTATTTCTTCATTTGTCGTAAAAATAAACGAGCCAACTGGTCCAGTCGCTGCGGCCGTCAAGTGCCCGCTCAGCCGCCGTGTAGGTCTGACATTTTGGCTAAACATTTCGGTATGTTTAATTGAATATGCTACTATATGTTATATTTGCATCTGAAGTTGCAAACAGGCAGCCTGATGGTAAGCGGCTTCCACCGCATAGACGCTGGCAACCCGAGAGAAATCGCTTAGAATTCGAGACTAAACCCTTTGGTGATCAGGTATCGTAAGAAATAACTGGTTACCACTATATTAAAGCTAATAAAACTAGACGAAAAAAAAAGATTGAGTGTAGAAACAAAGCCTTAAGTTGTTCGTATATACATATACGATAATTTTATAACCGACACTACATACACATAAAGCAATGTACATAGATTAAAGACATAGATTAAACGAATATTCAAATCAAATGGCACGTGTTTGCATCTAATAAATGTGTGATGGCGAGTAGTCGTTTAACTTAAACTTTGTGAATATAAACACAAGATCAATGGATTCGCCATTGCAACACTAAACTAGAAAATATTTGGGATATCCCATCGTAGTGGAGATAAAAACAATCGTTTGTCGCTTGGCAAACGGCAATTACGTTAGCGCGGCCTACGGGTGAACGCTCCAGCGTGGCCCGGTTGGCGGGTCGCCAGCTCTCACGGTAAATGCTCCTAATCACTCAGCCCCGCGTTAGTATGCTCCTGGTAGCTTATGGACGCCTGGTACTTATACAACCAATAGCCTCCTGCTTTCCTTGTGAATAATTAACTAAACTTGAAGTTCATTAAACTTGGTAGTGCCACGCGAAGTAATTAGGTCGTGAGTCGCCTACTAATGACACATGTGGGACCTATTCCATTACCGATACATACGTACTTGGACTAATATAATAGCAACAACATGTTTCTCTATACACAACTAAACATTTTAGACTGAATACACGTAATGTGTCTATTTTGGGCCTAGATGCGAGCTAGTGTCATCGAACGATTTAACATTGCTATCTATTTCAGTTTGTATTTTTCTTTTACTGTTATATATATATATATATATATAGGCTATACACTAGAAGTATTTTATCTGTGCCCATAAAACATACCTTATTTGTTAGTCCATCTAATAATTTATCTAAATAATTTATCTGTATGGCAAATTTGATTGAATTCCGTTCAGCCGTTCTACATTTATAATACTAGGATTTATTTCGAGCTGGAATTGTGCAACTTTGGTAATATTACGTATTGCAGGAAGATTTACATTGAAGAGACAAGCGTTATCGGTTAATCAACTCGCCCGGTGCACTGACATAGACCTCTACAACGCGAGCCCGATTATTATTTATTCGATATTGTGTTTCTTTTTGCTTAGTGATTGATATATTGAATCACTCAATTACGTAGTGCCAGGGGTACGGATCCGAGCCTAATTATCATTAATGTATTCATTTAATTAAAACCAACACTCGATGGTAATACGGACTAGCTCTCTATAAGGACATGTTAGGTCTAAGATGTTTGTTTGATGTAGATTTGTATTTCAATAAAAACTTATAATTAATTAATGATAAAAAACGCTTTAAAGATTAGCACCACACACGAACAAGGTCGCCGGTACATATAAATGAGAATGACCGTTTATAAATGTTTAAATTTGAACAAAATGTCTGCAACAGCTGACACTAAGGTGCCATTTAGGTCTTCATGTTTCGACGGGACCCTAAAAAATGGCAAACAACATCACGTATCCTTTATTGGTCTGCCGGCGAAATATCAAAGTTGTTTTAGGTATAGAGCCGTATACTAGGCCACCATGACCGGCGAGTCGTGTTTAGATGTTGATAAGTCAGTGCTACGACCTCCTTCATTGCCGAATATTTGAGCCTGCGTTTCCGGCTAGATACACGTTCGTCGCCACGGAGGTCACCTGCTTGCGTAACAATTTGATATCTCTTTGTTTATTTGCAAATTAATATGTCCACCACTTAAAGTCAAAACAAAACTGATTGCGTTGCAAGCCAAAGTACTAGGATACAAGAAATAGAAGAAGCTTCGCGAACCCGTAGTCGTGAGATCGTTCGACAACCTGTACAGGAATTTAAGGCTCGGGCACACTGCACTATACGAGGCACAGCTATAATAATATTGAGCGGACAGGAATTTTAAGGATACTCTTCTAGCGCGGGTATAACAAGGCCTCACATTTGAAATATCTAATGCTCAAACAGCACAAAACATGGCCGATATTATCTCGGCCTTGAGTTTGCTATTTGGTAATGACCCTGCGCAAACGACGAGTAACCGTCGCAGCAGCGATTACGTGATAATAACCTAGCCGCACATAGGTAGCGTAGCGATGCGAATCTATGCTAGGAAAACATTTATATATGTTATAATCAACATTTAAGACAAGTTTCTTTATTATTGACCACAATTCAAATAAAGATTTATTTTTGAATATTTTATTATTGTCATAAAATTATATATATGTAGTTTTAACTAATGAAGCGAAATAGCTTGTGCAACCATTCAATTATAGCTAAATGTGTGACTTCCGCTTTATACTTTTATGTTTAAATTATCAAAAATGATTTTTATTACGATTTATTTAATTCTGTCTACATATAGCAGGTAGGAAGTTATTTTGGAGGCCGAGTTTTTCCACTTGCGATGTCTAATGTATTGGCTATCTCATTGATAATGTCACACATTTTGCGTGCGCAGCTCGCACATATAAGGCTATACTATTTCATTTGAGAATAAAATGTGTTTGTTAGGTACATGTATACTATTTGAAAAGACTGATGACGACAAGAGGTTTGTAAGTCTAGAGAGCTGTAACCTACTTAACTTATCCCGCGAGGTACTCGGCGGGGTGACATGTATGTTACGTTAACTATTGGTGTAACAATATTGGAATTAGTTTTGTATAGAAAAATACGACTTAGGTAGTGTGTACTGTCTTGTGTCATATTATTATTTTATAATGCTATAGCTATGCCTGTAGTTTTTTTAATTTATAATTTTAATTAATTGATCGATTCATTGAACAAACAAACAATCAAATTTTCCTATTACATAGCCTATGTTACTACTACTATAGGTAAATAAATATGGAGCTTACTAATGGCGAAAGAATTTTAAAAATCGGTTGGGTAGTTTTTATTTAAGCCGGAACAAACAAACAAACAAAAATATATATATCTCTGGCGGAAAGTGGGTTACCTATACACCTCTGCCTACCCCATCGGGGACTCTTATGGGAAGGCGTGAGGATGTAAAAATTCAAATTTTAATAATATTAGTGGAGTGGTTAAAATCGTATATATTTTTCGGCCGAGGATCATTTCGTACAGCGGGGCTGACATCACGTGGTTTTAGTCGGCTGCATTACCATACAGTGGGCTCAAAAGCTTTCATAATTGCCACTTCCGAGACAAAAAGAACTGTACTTCATAAAGGCGCCGTCACAATTGATTTGCAAATATTTGTTGACTGGAAACAAAGCCGCCTCCACAAGCAGCATTCACCACTTTTGAATTTAAAATACATTTTTGAGACATCTTAGCTATATAGGTAGCGAAGTAGGTGTGTTTGGCATTTTTTTGTAAGCCTTCCATTCCGGATGTAGGTAACAGATAGGTTACTTTAGGTTCGCAATTGGGACACGGCCTTATTACTTATGCAACTTATCACTTCTAAGATAAAAAAATTACTTAAGTAGTAATCTCCAGAACTTAAATATTATTATTTAATTTTATGTAGGTATTATGTATTATAAATTTATGTATTATTATAAATAATATCCTAAAGCCTTCCCACAAGGGGTAGGCAGAGGTGTATAGGTAAAACACCCACACACCCACTTTCCGCCAGAGGTATATTAGGTGCCAACGTGACAGATGGCGAGTCCATCGCCGTTACTCAAGCACAACTATACATACGCCTTCGAATTTCTTCCCAGGCGTATGCAGGTTTCCTCTCGATGTTTTCCTTCACCGTAAAGCTCGTGGTGTGACTAATCACTGTACTTAAGTTTAGAAAAACTATTATAAATTTATAAAAAATACACCTCGTTGCAGACAATATTCGAACTCCGACAGTCTGTACCAAACGAGTTTACCTACACCCAAGTAATTTATAGTGTCGTGGTGACCGGGTGGTTCGAGTGCAGCACAATGGTTGCAAGTTGAAATCTTGACTGTACCAATTATTCTTTCTGAACTTATATCACAAGCGTTACGGTGAAGGAACTTCGGGAAAAAGCCCGCCTACGTTAGAGAAGAAATTCAAAGTCATACCCTGGGGAAAGGTGTGAAGAAGAAGTAATTTATAACACCAAGGACTAACGATAAATTGTAACTGGTTAATAATAATGTCTGTGCATTGTACATATTAATGAAAAACAATTTTGGGGTTAATTGTTAAGCAAAAAACGACAAAAAAATTTTTTTTTTCTAAACCTGTTCTGTTATTGTCAGTACGGTGAAGAAAATATAAACCACACGTGTACTTTGTTCTTTTTACGGAATAAAGATTATTGTAATTATTATGTCACGTTGGCGCCCAAACATGTGTTCCGAATATAAAAAACCTCTGCGAGACGGGGCTAAGAGTCCATATTAGTGAGAAGCAGTAATGCATTAAAAAATGACTTCTGTTTTTTTTTTAATCCGACCTTTTTACTTGTCCAATAAAAATGCACATTGTAACCAGACAATGCGCCATCCAGTGTGATTTAGTGTAGCCAAAGCTGTGTAGCATGCATTGTAGGTACATTAGTAATATGTTCGCGTGTGAGACGGGACGTTTCTCGGAAAGTTCCTTGAGATGCGATGCTGTGACACATCGCAGGAAGTGCGGGCTTTAATAAAGCTTAAAGCTTTCAAGTATTTTTGCATGCAACTAAGGAATGCCCTACCACGAAAGAATTTATATTGGAAATTTACAGCCTAGCGCACTTAGTTTGGTAATGGTAGCCTCCCATCCAACTACTGACCCAGCGTAACGTTGCTTGACTTAAATCATGCCTCGATATTATAGGCGTCTTTATTAGTATTATAAAACATTATTTAAATAGCAAGGATTTAACACAAAATAAATAAATTAAATGTAGACTTTTAAAAGGCATTTGAAAAGGCCAGTACGAAAACACAAGGCCACTATTCACTTCACGTTGCCATATAGGTTGTTAATCTATCTTTTTCTTTACCTACTTGTTTTTGCAAATGAAGCCAGAGGGGAGTGTTAGTTTAATATCACTTAAAATATCGAACGTTACTGAAACATAACTTAACTTCTGGACATAAATGAAGAACTCTGGTTTAATTTCAATATTTTCCATCAATACAATGATGATGGAATTATGTTCAATTCGCTACGTGTGATCATACATAAGCCACGGTCCATAACAAATTACAGATCAACGAATATCTTGGTGTGGTTCGTATTTTTTGTAGAATTCATAAAACAAAGGTCAACTAGGAAGAACTTATTCGGGCAAACTTTGGGCAAATTTTGGACAAATAAAGTTCCCATTGTGGCCGGAATCTCGCAAAGTTTCAGCCGGTTTAAGCATGTTCGAGTAAAAAGCTTGAACGACATGAGTGAGAGAAAGTAAAAAACCTAAACATTGTTACTAGGGGTCAAACTCTTCTTATCCGCAGCAACTAGAAGCTTTTATAATCTTAGTTATTATTTAGCAGTAGTCCGTGTCTTCAGCCTTAATATTTTGTTTCTTTCCTATTTTGCTTAGATAAGATCATATCCTATGTGTTCATAGTTTATGTTCAAATTTCAACCAGTTCCGTCCAGTAATTTTTGCCTGGAAGAGGAACAAACAGCCCCGAATTTACAATATTTGCAGGATTCGGTCGATGGATAATCACTTAGGTGTATTCAATGTTAATATTAAAACTAATTCGGAGGTCCGACTTGAACAAGTCAGTAACAAAGCAACTGCAATAGCAGTAAAAGATAAAAGCAGCTTAACCAACCCTACCAGAAGACTACGTTGGAAATATGGATAGATGTATACACGGCTTGGGGTGTGAACCTAATCCTTCAGGATGCGAACGGAGGATAATATAAACCATCTCAATTATCGACACTGAATACTGACGAGCCCTGTATCTAATCTAAACTCGGCACCCGACCAAGCTAGAAATAACGGAGCTCTGGTACAGCACAAATGTCGATGTCCAATGTGCTAACCGTGACGCACTGGCGGGCAATCCCGAAACAGCCACGTGTACCCTCTACAAGGTTGATCAAAGACCAATACCAATTGGTTCAATCGAAAATCTCAAAAGAAATTGTATATCTTGTTCATAAGAAAAGTGATCCGAATTATATCTAATTCCGTTTACTTGGACAATAATATGGACTTAAAAACGCCAATCAGATGTTTTTTATCAGCCAAATGAGTGGCATGACGTGAATAGGCGCAAGTCTGCAATAAAGGCGTGCAATAAAAAAATTGCAGCTGGAGTACCGCCCGGAAAAAACGTACGGGATTTGTTTACAAACATTCAGTTGTAATGTAAGTTCTAACGCGACTGGACGTATTTCCCGCAAGTGGAACCTTTGACTGTGCTCCTGCCTTACTGGATAATACTATCGTAATTCATCCGTAAAGGCGGTTTCCATGTGAATTTATGTACCGAGGCCGATACGCTTTGAAACGATATTAAATAATCGATTGTTGTTTTTTCCCCCAGAGGTGTCAAGTTTTTGCTGCACCGTCATTATGACGGATCTAAATTTGCAATGATATTGGTGTTTCATACGAAACGAACACTCAATTAATTTTGAATGCGATATGACAGCACCGAATTATAAACAGACAATACTGTAACGCGGAATTTAATTTTGCAATTGGTACAAATATTAGTAACCTCAATGTGTCTTTAGAGGATGGCTGAGAGTCTTGTTGGAATGGGCTTGCGTCTCGCATTGTATGCGTTACATTGTGTGCTTTGTTTGTACAACAGGCCGCATTGTGTGGAGGATGCGTCGATGTATGCGGGCGGGCGGCTGCAGCCGGGAACTGATGACGAATGTAAGGGGTTGATGAACGCGAACAAGATCTATTTTGGACCGACTAAAAACGGCAGCCGCTCACCGAGTGACATTTAGCCGAGCTAGGTGCATCCGACACTATTAGGTACATAACGACATCACATTATAGAATACTTTTTAAAACAATTCAAACATTTGCGTGTGGTCAGGACGAGGAGATCAAACCAGTAAAAATAGCACCCCTACAGACATATCGGTCTGAAGATAGAATATTGGCATATAGAATTACATTCAACAAGATGCACGAAATAAACGTCAATATTGTAAAGTAAATTGACCTATTTCTCCGCTAACTATACCTGTAAAGAACTGAACTAATTTTATTTGAAGGAAGGGCAGCAGTAAAAGCTGTTACAGGTACTAGGGTAATAGAATGAAAGGGCGCCACTATCGCCCGCTAAATCAATCAGAAATGCAATAACTTAAGATGATGCTTCGACAATTCTTAAGAATCACTATGTGGACAGAATTCCAAATGTATAAATGATCGTTGTATTGTTGAAGGATGTTTGTCTGTCCAACTGCGGACATTCCAAAGGCCCGGTACGATCGTGATTTGATATAACAAACGCGTAGCCAATTCGATTTAACTGTGAAAATACTAGATCATGTGATAGACGGAGCGCACGCATGCCTTTTGGAGCTTCGTAAGTATTTATATCTCACGTTTATATGCCCGTTTGTTGGCTAAAAACACACTAAAACTGAGATTATCGGGTGTATTATCAGTTCTAGACATACAAATATTATCATGTACTTACGTTATGTTATTGCACTTCAACATGAGATGTGTTACATACGAAAATCCCATTGATTGTCACTAAGTGCTATTTATAAAATAGGCTTAAAAGTAATGGCGTATTACCTTTGCTTGCATTGTGAAAATAGTGGATTCATAGCTTCAAATACATATATAAGCAGGTGACTATTAAATTCGAATAGGTTAAATACAGATATTAACGCCAATCCTAGGACTAGGCTGGTACCACTAACCAGGTACTCAAATCCTTTGAAAGGACTTTATATTTCTATCACCGTTACATTTACGGCCAATTCGAAATAACGGAAATAACTTTTGGGACGAAAATATTAAGTACTAAATGGCGATAAGGAGCTTAGAAAGACATGTATGAAAGTCGGAATCTATCCCGTGAGCGTTCGCTAGTTACGACATGCGTGACTGTTCAGACATCGGATCTGACGTCAGAAGCTGACGCAATATTGTGCTGAAATAAATTATACCGGTTCGGGAACTTTCCTTTAAGCCTAAACACCTAATAGAATAGGACTACGACGTCAAATTGAACAAGCAAGTGGCATCAGATCACAAGTGCACTAGCTGTGTGTGTGAAATATCTCATTTAACATAAGGACCTGAATTGTCAACAGCGCCGCGAGCAATACGATTGGGAACGTTTTAATTAGGATGTGGTGTATGCGATACAGTTGAAGACAAAGCAACAAGTACAAAACGAGTGGACCAGTCGCGCGCTGCCTCACCCACCGATCCTCACTTCGCAGAAACTTAGTTTTTACACAATGCGACTTTACACTCGGCCGCGTTCGCCGATTAACTCCAGCTTTCGGTCCTGTCGGGCCGCAGTCGTTTCACGAGCAATTTGCGACAGATCGAGTATCAAATTCGGACCGACGTGCAATAGGTTGGATATATTTTGATTGTAAATTAAGAGTTCGGCGACCTCAAGCAGTGACCTAACCACCAGGATATCTACGTAGTCGATCGCGATCTTTTCGCACGCGCAATAATAAAATGGCAAGTCATTAAATTACTAACAACCGAATAGCTCAACTAACAATACGATCGAGTGACGCGATCCAATATTTGGACGTGCAGATTCCGAATTCCATTTTTCCAATACGTTAACTGTCTGGCTAGACAAGAGAGATAAACAGTGCTTTCATTTTTATTCGTCCTCGCATACTATTCAGGTTTGGACTGTCACTTTTTCTTTCATTGCGGGTGTTGCGGTGCGGGCGGAGTTGGTGCGAGTAGTAGGATCTCGATCGGTCAGCCTTGACCTTCGGCTGCGATCGGTCGCGCGGGCGATCGTCGACCCGCGCCGCCGTGCCTCCGGTCGCTGCTAGAGATGCACCATTATTACTAAATGCTCCAATATTGCTCGCCGATACTAACACGATAATCTCGAGTCTTCACTCTTACTCCCCGTCCGCGTTATCGGCAACAGAGGCAGTCCACAAATCGTGCGTCGTCGTTGCCGTGCGTGCGGCTCGCTTTAATTTTATTGCTACTAATCATTAATCAACGCTTTGAGTGTTATTATAAAGCAGGTAACGAGAAGTATATTCACGGATAATAAAAATATATGTTTGTACCAAAGCAGAATCCATATGGATATGAAGTGTGAAAAATACTCGCTTTAGGTAGTTAAATATATGAATTTTATAACCACATAAAAACAATGAACTAGCAAAGTGTGGCAATTTAATAATATTCTATGGACATTCGTTCATTATCAAATTCGTCATTCACGACTATAAAATAACTAGCTCTCTAAAGTATTCGCTTACAAAGCTACCAGGATACCATAAGCTAGATGGTTGATTTGTTCTCCAAGAGCGAACTAGGGGCGATGCACTATGCACTGCGTCATGACCGACGGTGCGACTGTCTTCCGTGAAATATAACCACGAGACATTTGCGACTCAATGTTTCTTTTTTCGAAACGTGTTCGAACATTCGTTATTTAAATTTCCCATTCGTTTAAAGTAATTTGCAAATAAAAGGAAACTGACTCAAATGAGGTGGTGCTACATACAATGATGAAAAGGCAGTACACGTATAAGGTTGTATGACTTGTATGGTAGGTACGAGTGGTATAAGCGTCTGCAACACGACACACGTACGTCTCAGACGCATATCTTACAGAGGGCGCCTCTCGAGCCGTGACGCCTCAACTCGATGCGTTGTTTCGTTTCCGCTCGGGTCGTGACATACGGACGGTCAGAATCGCCAACAATATTTCTTTGTACGTTTTCGACATTACACATTACATTAAAAATAATTATCTAAACTCGCAGACATAACTTAAAAAAACTGTCAAACTGAGCATATTTTTCTAAATATAAAAACAAGATTTTCCTTTTAAAATTTATTTTAAATATCAAGTATATATATAAACATAAAAAGTTGATCTGAACGAACTCGTTCTGATCTACAACTTTTATTTGATCTTAATTCCCGAAATATGTATCGACAGAGTCCGAACACGGTCATACTTTGAACACATCTTTTTAATAATTAAGGCACAACGCAAAGCGACCTGTGCGCTGCCATTCGCTTC
The DNA here is from genome assembly GCA_945859725.1 of Drepana falcataria. Taxonomy (NCBI): domain Eukaryota; kingdom Metazoa; phylum Arthropoda; class Insecta; order Lepidoptera; family Drepanidae; genus Drepana; species Drepana falcataria. Next base: position 1,376,315 of record OX243937.1, read on the forward strand.
CCTGAACTTATCCGTTGGCTATGTTCGGCGCGCGCCCCCCACACTCGTCACACGCACGTAATCTTGTTTAGCCAAACATACGAGCACTTGAATTATCGTGCGTTAACGGCGCGCACACATGAATGGTAAATGGTACACACTACATACGTGAGCGTACGCGATTCATTCAATTTGTTTACTCGGACTCATCGCGCGACGCCGCGGTCAAGGACGGCGTCCATCGCCTGCCTCGAACAAGCCGAATCCACATCACCGCGCACTTCCCCTCCAATGATCACGCCTGTACCGACAACATCGCTTCAGGCCGTAACGTCTTTATCTCCTCTTGTTATTGTTTACAAATGGAGTTTCGTCTGAGCATAGTCAGTTAGGAGATCGGGTTTTAGGTCCATAAACTGTGTCAATATTAATTGGCAAGTTTCTCATCTCGGATGTGAAGATGGGCATGACATATGGATGTTATCCACTCCTCTCCTACAGGTATAGATAGGAGGGATGTATGGCTACAGGACAACGCACCGCAGTTTGTGTACTTAGGTCGCGTAATGTAACGAGCGTCGTGACTCGAGTCTCCATGCCGGGACCACGTGGTGGCGAGACCTTCATCCGAGCCACCATCTCGTAGGTCATTTACTCCAATTACGTAACACCCGTGTAACAACTACGACTACGTATATAATCGGCGGAATTTTTATTGACTAATTATTCGCCATTTTTTATAAGCGGTGAAGTCAGCGGATATAGCTAAATATTCAAACAGTGTATCATTCGAGGCTAACAATAACGAACAAAAACTCCATCGGATCGAATTATCTCACGTCGATATCTGTGTTTGAATAATATCCAGTGGTGTATGTTCAGGCTCGCTGGGCTAGTGGAGCTTTGTACGGGAGGCTGTGCGATGCGCCACATTCCAAGACGATGAATCGCCGCCGGACCCCGCTGCGGGCTTTTCACACGTAAACAACATTAGGAGATATTCATTACACTTAGATTATAAGGTACCCAAGTGGAGTGGTTCGCGAGCCTCCAACGCAAACATTGCAAGTTCGAGTCCCGACTTACCGATTAGTGTTTCCGAACTTAAGGACAGTGATAAATAAGAAGGTGAAGATATATATGAGATAATTTTACCACGTGACAAAGACAATTTTAAGCCGTGGTGGCCGAGTGGTTCGAGCAGTTGCCTGCGACGCAAAGGTCGCAAGTTCGAATCCCGACTGTACCAATGAATTTTTTCTGAACTTAAGTACAGTGATTAGTCACACCACGAGCTTTACGGTGAAGGAAAAAAATCGAGAGGAATCCTGCATACTTCTGACAAGAAATTCAAAGGCGTATGTATAGTCGTGCTTGAGTAACGGCGATGGACTCGCCATCTGTCACGTTAGCACCTAATATACCTCTGGCGGATAGTGTGTGGGTATTACCTATACACCTCTGCCTACCCCCCCCCCCCCCCCCCCCCGGACCCTTGTGGGAAGGCGTGAGGATATATTATATTATTTATCATTTTACCACGTTCAACTACTTAGAGTAAATCAATCAGACACTCAAGGATGAGAACGTCAAGAGTATCGAAATCGACAATCATGTATGAAAAGACTGCTGAATGTAAATGAAGCGAGAGAACTGTACGTCTAGAGAGAAGTGGCGCTCTCTTGCTACCTCGTGCGGGCCTCAGCGTGATACTATGTATGTATGTAGATTATTATGTTCAAGTAGTCTTGTCTTGCGGATTAAAAATGTCATTCATTCGCCTTGAGGCACGGGCGCGAGTCAACGGCCAGACGGATTAAAGGGCCGATTAACGAGCGCATTTTATTTTTTTTTTTTTTTTTTTTTGTATTGTCTCTCGTAGCGTGAGTTCCGGGAACTTTTGCTACTTAACCGGTCAATGGCGAGACCTAGGCCTCCAGCCAGGCACTTTATTTTTAAGCAACACAGCTAAGGGCACCCCCTGTGGGGTACGAACCTCGGCTTAGGGCGTTGCTGGATCGCGAGCAAGGGAGCTGGGCTGGACTGGTAATTTTATTTAAATATTGTTTGGGGGCGGGATTTGCGCGTCTGGCTCGGCGCGGGCCGGCGTTTGCGGCGGAGGTCGGGAGGAAACATTACGGCTTATTCGCGTCGAGCCTCGCCGGCGAGGACGGAACAGTGGTCGGTTGTGTGTAGTGTTGGTATGTTTTTGTCGGGCGACCTGGAGGACCGTGATGTCGTCATCCGGTTCAATGACGGCATGTCTTGGACGCCTTATTTTCGAGATAAGGGAAGGAGTGTATCGGGCGGCCGATACGACGAGGGGGTTGGGGTGATTTACAGCAGAATCGAAATGACGTTTGGACAGTTTTTTCAAAAACTGTTTTATAGTGGGGACTTTGAGGTCAACGTGGAGTTGACTATTACGCATGTACCACGGGGCACCTGTGGCTCTCCGGAGAAACCGGCTTTGGAGCACTTGCAGGGGGTTAAGTGTTGACTTGCTAGTGTGTGCGAACACTACACCCGCATATGTCATGATTGGTCGAATGCACGTCGTGTAAATCCTCACCTTGGATTTCAATGAGAGTTTACTTCGTGCATTCAACATGCTGTGAAGTCTACCGAGCGCGAAGGCGGCTCGCGCGCGTACCGCCTTTACGTGGTGACGGAAAGAAAGGCGTTGATCGAGGATCACACCCAGGTATTTGGCTTTTTCTTCCCATGGAATGGGTTTGCCGAAGAGGGTGATGGGGGCTACCCGTGGGCGTTCGAGGCCTTTCCAGAATAGTCGAGCGCATTTTAATTTATAACCGGAATTATAAAAGCTTACGGAAGAGGTGCGCCACACAGGACTCCCAGGTCCTGCCTAAGTCACGGCGACGATCATAACTTTAAAGCGAATGACAACAAAACGTGCCGACCGCCTCATTTGGTATTCCAACACTTTTTTGCCTCTTTGTATAATGCCTCAACGCCGACTGGTTTAATGCCTTATTTCTCAATAGAGATGCTAATTTAATGCATTTAAAGTTATTAGCCGGACACCGGGCTAACTTTCGGTTTCGCAAAAATCCTAACGTCGATTTGGAGCAGGCAGATTAAAAGCCCAATCCCGAAACCGGTCGGAAGACACGAAAACTGTAATTATGCTTAACAAGGCCCACCGAAGCCCACGTGCCCACAGCCGTTTACAAGTGCCCTCGTAAAGTAAACGATAGTGAAGGAAGCTTTCATAATTGTTGAATTACGTTTATATTTGTCAGTTACGCACGTGTCCGAAATGCGTTTATATGTAACATCTGCCCGATAAAGAATGATAAAATTATCGAGACCGGAAAGTACGGTAAGATTCGCCGGTGAGTAGAGGTGGAGGTACTAGGGGAGCGTGACTGATAAGGAGGTTACACAACGGGCTGAAGGAGCCAAGGTCGCGGCAGATGTGGGAAGCACAGGCCCGTCGTTCACGGCTTATCTCGTGAAATGTTTGCCGAGCATAAATAAGCAGCGCCTCGAAATACTGTGTCGATACGGCCGCATCACGTTTATGGGTGTGAACGTACCCGCTTGTGGCGTCGTGAGAACTCGACTACCACATATTAGGAGCCACGATGTTTTAATGCGATAACGCGACTCGACACGTGGTAATCGAAGCTTGGCGCACAATGTGTCAGTCAGTCACCGTCGTTGCGTTACGTAACTACGTGAATCCGTTTCAAACGAAATGTCGTTACAATTAACACAAACATAATTGAGCCATTCATTTACAATACTTTACAAAGATGTCTCGTAGACTGTGTGCTCAAGCAAGCGACCGATAAAGAGTTCACGCCGTCTCCGCGGGGGGGGCATTATGACGCGCCGGCCAACATTCCAAAAGCGATGTTATTTATTTTTAATAATGCCAATGAACGCTTAGCCCGTTTACCTTCGATTTGCATCTACTCCTATATTAATAGGCTCCCTGTTAAACTATCGTATACCACTGTGAATGATGTTCATTGAAGTAGAGCGGCGTGGTGATGAATAGACGCTGACGAGGCGAAAATCCCTGGACACGGGGGGACCGGGACAGTGGGTCAGCGGACCCTGGGCCCAGACATCTCAATACGAAGGCCATTTGTAATAAAAGTGACATCAACCGCGTGGGAACGCGTAAATGCCAAGCGAAGCGACCGGTTCCATTGACGGACTTAATTACGACAATACTGATTAATATTCGCATAAGCAACATTCGTCCAAATCGTTTGTACTTGTCGTTAAATAAACGAAACGGAAAGCAGGGGTGGCGCGGACAAAAAGTATAAGAAAGCACGCAGTCGATTGGGATGCGTCAGCGCAATGCACTTCTGCCGTCCCTGTCGACTGGACGACGTACTTTTTAGTATAGTTGTCCTGCTTTCTCGGGTCAATAAAGAGGACCTTATCCATGCGCCGTCTCACTCACACAACGCCACTTTGTTTGAGGAAGTGAAGCTCATGTTTACGGGATTGCTCCGAGCGACAGCTGCTTTGCATAGCACACCGAGCGGATTAGGACTTGAAGGTTTAGTCATTGAAGAAAACGATTCGAGTGACCGCGCGTGTGGCCGCGACATTTCCCCCATAACAATGAGTGATAGTGCATCCGTCTCTTTCGCGGCGTGCCTTGTCGCGCCGTCCGTAGCTCCGAGCCAGGTTCAATATCCCAGACCTTGGGCCGATCGAGAGTACCGATGGCCAGTTCAAACTAGTTACCTACTCATACCTACCACCTCCTCGTATATCACTTAGCCGCTTTGCTTAACAGTTCAATATACTTAGCGAGCTACGTGAATGTGATACAGGCTTGTTTGAGATGTAGTTTTCCACGACGCTTATGAATTGTCGGCAAGTTTCGGGTCACGATAAGACATAAATGACAGGACGTAAAAAATTTGTATTTTATGATTTCTCTACCAGGAAAACTAATGAACGTCGGTGGTCGGCGCCGCGACCTCGGACCCGCGTCAAATATACGAGCAGCCAATTAGATGTCGGCCGCATTGCGAAAATAATATAAATATTAGTAGAACCGACAAAGGTTTTTAATCACCGATCGCGATGCGTTTTGTTCCTTTTGCGGTCCGAAATTACAGGTTGTGAGTTCGCTCACCCCGCCACGCCGCGCTTAGGGCAACTATGCTCTCGTGGATCGTGTGAAAAATTACCTCATATTTTACCCTTATTTCGTATTACATCTAAGTGGCATTCGATATGTGTAATTTTTTGCATCCGGCCGGATACTTAGCAACACTCGGGGCACGCACGCGTCGCTCGTTTAAGCAAATCGGATTTGAAGATCGACTCATTGCTGAAGTTATCCCTACCCTCGGTACGTTGTTTGGAAACCAACATAATTTTATTTGAAAAAAGAACAATGAAAACGAAAGCGAGTCGAGTCGCGTTCGTCGGCGCGGCGCATCTCACCGCCAAGGTTATGTAGTAGGGGCGGCGACCGGCGAGACGGCGCGGTGACGTCACGGGCGCCGGAAACGATTGTCCGCCTCATAGGTACGGTTACATTTTGAGTTTAGAAGAAAGTGGTCGAGTCAAGTCGCGCGGTGTGCTAGGTCAGTTCACGCGCTCACTAACTACGATTGTGACGCAATTAACGTAGCGCTCCCTACCTACAAGAACAAACTAATTAATGGCAATTAAAGCTATCATTAAAAGAGACAATAAATCAATTACTTACCTTCCTCGATATGCACATGGCTTGTTGACTTTTAATTTAATAATGTTTTAAAGGTAAGAATTTACGAGTACAGACAAGCTCGTAAACTATTGCGAGCGAAACTGCCAGCAGTTCATGTAAGTACATATTTATTGTATGTATTTGTAGCGAAACCGGCAGATGTACAAGAAGTTGACCTCCCTTCGTCCAGCCAGACGGTAACTATATCATATTTATGAATATTCTACATACTATTTTTTTATATTCGCGGAGTTTATTCGTCTTTATAGAGCGAGTAAGTTATAATGATTCTATAATCTTAATGAATCCACACAATATAGTCACAAAGTTAGCGAAACTTGTACTAATAGTAACTGGACCATAAAGTTAGATAAATATTTAAATTACAGTGAAGGGAAACACCGTGAAGACTTCTACACCTGTGCTTGAAAAACGGCTATAGACTAGCCATTTCGCCATCACCGCTGGCACCCTAAAATATGTCTCGGGTGAAAAGTGGGTGTATAGGCAGTGCCTACACACCTCTGCCCCTTCGGGGACCCTTGTGGGAAGGTATGAATAATTATTTAATTACATAGGTCATCATCAAGACTCATAATTTTATATACATACGGTTAACTCATGTCCAAAACGAAGATATTTACCTGAAAAAATAAAAATACAAATGATGAATAAAAGAAGGATTTGTAGTTATTGCGTTGATAAATATCAAACAAGTGATTGCCTTCATGCTTTTCAATATAACATAATATTATGGTAGGGAACTTAATATGAAAAGAAAGACGTAGATGAAATCAGACCTTTGTGGATTCATGAATGCCTGGTAGTTGCCACATACTAAACCCAGGGCACTGACAATGAAACAAGTTATAAAATCATAACAATACTTAAACTACCTACGTAAGATGCATGAAAGCAACGATCTTTGTCTCAAGAGATATTTCAAAAATGCTGTAAACACGACACGAGACTTAAACAAACAAAAAACACGAATTGTGGCGTAAATCGGATTGACGCGAGACATACATTTAACATTTCAATGAGACACAAATTATTCAGCAGACTTTTACATAAATCTGTTGGTATGCACCGGGATAACAATATTAACATTTCTTTTATGAATAAATTTAAATCCAAGCCAAGCAATGAAGCCTTGGTGATCGAGTAGTTAGAGCAGTTGCCTGCGACACAAAGATCGCAAGTTCGAATCCCGACTGTACCAATGAGTTTTTCTGAACTTAAGTACAGTGATTAGTCACACCACGAGCTTTAAAGTGAAGGAAAACATCGAGAGGAAACCTGCATACCTCTGAGAAGAAATTCAAATACGTATGTATAGTCGTGCTTGAGTAACTGCGATGGACTCGCCATCTGTCACGTTGGCACCTAATAAACCTCTGGCGGAAAGTGGGTGTGGGTTCCGTCTAGCCAAGAAGGGATTTCTTGGAAATTTCGTCTAAATATTAATTTAGACGCTAGAATCGCAATGAACCTTAAAATTGTGCAATGTGATAAAATGTAATGTAGGTGTTCATTTGTGTCGTGGTCATTATCGCTCGCTGGGACATAATGCAACGTTCTCGGGTTGTAAAATTAAAAACGCGTAAATGGTGCTGCGGCGGGCCTGACCCTGCCGACTTCAATTAGATTTCGCGAAAGGCGAACAATAAGAAATAAAATCTGTACATTTACGATCTCTCTGTCAGGGATCGGTCAGTAGAAGTGCTCGTAAATACGGGAATGCAACGGACCCACCCGGCTAAAGAACCCGAAGCTCGGTCCGAGTCTCAACTTTTAACCCGAAACGGCGAGGCGAATTTGATGGGTCCGTTTATGACGCCGAAAGTGGGTCACTTACGTACAAAGGTACGCTGCGCGAACACTTCGGTACTTTTCACGACTTCCAAGTTATTACTTTGAATGATCGCTATAAATACATATTGGTATGTTACTTGCGTTGCGTGTACGTACGTAGCCGTAGCCGTAGCCGTGGGAAACGAGTCCCATATATTTAATTACATCTATTTATTCATGCGACTTTCCTAGCGGCGACGATTCAGTGCAAATACGCATTTCAAAACATCGAATTCGCAGTCGCCGGTCGCCCACGAATACTTGCGGAATGCAAAACGGAATCTCGCTCGGCTTTGTTGCGGATTCCCAGACGGCGGCCGATGAGGTAAAAAGCGGTCACATGTTACGACCGCCTTATAAATTACTAGTGTCGGCCCTTGGCTTTGGCCGACGGATTCGGAAACAACCACCTTTCAAATGTTTGCTCATACATTTTAGTTACCAACCGCAGTTCCCAACTTATGAATCTTATACTTCACTCGGATTCAACCAGATTGTACATACATACATACATATCATCACGCCAAGTCCCTAGTATGCAGGCAGGCGGGGTAGGCAGAGAGTATAGAGCGCCAGTTCTCTCTAGACTTACATACCTGTTTGGCTTCGTCCACATTCATCAGTCTCTTCATACATGCTCGTCGAGTACTCTTAACGGTCCCGTCCTTGAGCGACCGATCGCTTGTGTTTCTCTTAAATGCCATTACAATAACAACAACCCATTCAGTTTTGAATACTAAGGTGAATGTAAGGGGGGATTAGTTGGGTTGGAGCAGAGAGATGCCGCGGACCGTTGTAGAGGCTAGACTCCTAAAAAACTAAGGGCATTAGGGTCGCGAAGCCAGTTCTATACTTTTTCTTTTTCTCCTTGATTTATATCGAGGTCGGCTCGGGAACAATGCCTGCCAAACACTCCAATTTAAAACCCTCTGTTGATGATATCGAAAGTAAAACTCGGAGATAAAATATAAGCCGTTCGAAACGATGAGCAGGATTCTGTATGCATTACTTGTTCTTTCTATGTTTAATTTAAACAAAACTGTATTGCAAAGACCTTGCACGCGAGGGGTGACCGCGCGCAACGATCCCTAAATATCAATTGTCGTTATGAAGCATACGCTACAAACCCTGTTTCCTTTATGCTCGCCTGGTGATACAATATGACAAAACATTATTATCGCATCACATATTGACCTGCCGGAGAAATCCACTATATGTCAATGGCCAAGCGTTGAAAGAAACCCTTTATATAGATAACTGACACACGGACGCCAGCTACGTAAACACTTCGCTATAAACATTATTTATTACCTATTACGTGTGCACAACTCGATTATTTTTGCCTAACAACCGTCAATGTTGCTCTCGGACACCGGTCAACCCACACTTTAGACAATTTATTGACACAATCTATTAATAAGCAGATTGATACTACACGTCTGGGCATGCGATAAAGTTATTTATACCAGCATAATAAATAAGATATAAAGCCGACACGCGCTGCATCGAGGTAGGTCGGGACAAAAACAAATGAGTAGACGAAAACATAAGGGAATGAGCGGCATTGATGATACCTAACACCAAGCTTTGTGTGATTAAAACATCATAGAATGATTGATGCAGCAATTAAGCGAGGGTGTACCGACATTGCTAACTCGATCATTGTTTTCGCTCAGTCGCCCGCCTAGTGGGTTATAGCGCCCTGGTACCAACGTTGTGGAACTAATCAGCTCTAAGCGACGCTTTTATTATTTAAGCTGAGTATGACCTACGTTCGTCAAAGGATAAATCAAAACAAATTAAGATCAAGTTTTACGATAGTGCATATTATATGGGGCGTAACTGTAGGTAGGTGCAGTATAATTTATTAATTGTAGCAGGTCACCTTCTTGCAGCAATTTGACAACACAATATGTAGGTAGGTAACTCGCATTAGTAGGCCTTTATCTACCACTGAATACAATATCGTGTCTCGTTGTTTTAACGTGTGACATAATGAGAAATAAGAATCGAAGTTTAATGCACTGGCGTGGGTTTACAATGATTTGATAAAATAAATTATCAACATAGACTTTGGTGTTAACATTGACCTGTATCCGTTGGGTTATCCTTGTAAAGGTGAATAGTAGGTATTAGGACATCATGAGTGCAGCGGGAGTGCAGAGGTTGTGAAATTGCGTGCGACCGCAAGACATCCGGCGGACAATGGCGCTTGCGCCGCCGCCGCGCCGGACGAAAGCTCAACGCCGGATGCACGTAATGTGCACATACTCGTATATTAGACTACTTGCTGTTTGCCTGTGTATGTTAATAACGTCGCTAATAATAAAGGAATATGATAAACATACCTTCTACTAAGACAACACTCCAGAGGAATTGGTTAGAAAATTCTTTCAAATTAAGTTAATGATGCCCTTATGGTCACTGAACATCTCAAAACGTATAAGATTGGAAAGAAGAACATTATATTGTTCTATCCAACGCTGTTTTAATAGTTATAAAACTTAACAGAATACAACAAGTTTTATAAGTAAAGTTTCAGTTATAGCGAGCTTCGTAACAATCGGATGGAAGGGAAACCGCAAGTGAGGCAGCATGAAATAATAACATCCTGTGGAGCTGTGGGCTACCAATACCGCCTTTTTGTAATTAATTCGGCACTTAATATTATTTTTAATGCAAACCTGCTAACATTATAAATGCGAAAGTTTGTAAGGATGTTCATTCCTCTTTCTAGCTAAAACTACTTAACAGGATTGGATGAAATTTGGAACAGAGTTGGACTTTTTCTAGTAAAATAATATTTATGAAATTTTACGCGGCTATGACCGAAGGGTATGCCCTTATTATAGTTATTATAAATATTCATTTTTTCTCGATATATTTTTTTAACAAAAACAATACACTACATCGCGGCGTTATGTGGTTAGATACTAGGGCTGCATAATCACACTAGCGGTCATGGAAAGTATCGAATGAAGCGATCTATCAGACGGGTTGTTACCGCAGTGAATGTAAATAGGGAAACCTTGCATGTGTGGGAGATGCACCGAACTAAACTAGTTCCTTGCTTGTGCTCTTTTTGTTTTTGTTATCCTAGTCATTTGAAAATATATATACATACTAGATGCAAAGTTTATTCGCCTTGAAAGTACACTAACTAAAGTTCCATTGTAACTTAACAATGACTGCACACGAATCGTAGGTGACATAAAGAAAATATGTTAAAACACGACTTGTATCCACTTTATTGGTAGACAATTTAAAAGTCTATATGACTTTTTTATATAATACCTACTCGAGATAAACGTTGAAAATTCAATCACGCGATATCTTAAATAGCTCTAACAAATCACTGGTATTTAAAAGTAGATTGACGGCCTGTATAGGAAACACATCGGCACCTATTCATTACACACGACCTTCAGCACTAAATAATGCTTGATAGGTTAATTGCTGTGAAACAAATTAGCTTTTGGCAGTTTTTAAACGCAGCCCCGTATACTTGATGGTCATTGTTTATGATTCATAATTACAATACGATAGAGAAGCAATCACCTAACCTGCCATTAAGCTATACAAATAATAACGTGTGTACAAATTGTGAGCTAATGTGATATCTGTAACGGCCATGCTAGCCTGGTAATATGTGTTGCTATTTATTGATTGATAGACAAATTATTTAGCATTAAAAAAGGGGTTTATTTAAATTATGGCTTTATTATTCACGACCGATAAAAAATTGCATTTTATTTGAGGTAAGGTAAAATTATGATGAATATGGTTAGTTTTTGCGTGTTCCCGAAAGGTACATTATAATTAGTGGTCATTAGATTCAACATCAAACGGTTCTCGTGTGACCCCGACACGATGCAACGGTGATGCAATTCAACAAAAAACAACTTTTACACGTCTAAGAGAGATCCGCCTGAATTCCGTACTGAAATGTAATTTACCGTCTTTGAACATAAATAAACAATATACACAAACAAATTCAAATGATTTACAAGGATCACAGAAAACACGAAACATACAGAACCACAGATGTTAAAGAAAATGGGGTGCACCAAATAGGTACGACATAGAATTATCCGTAGTCGTTATAAAACTACTTGTTAATAGGCATATTTCTTAAAATGAAAGTGATAGTAATCAAATCTCAACAAGCTTGTATTTATGGTCATTATTTAAACACAATACCGATAGATATGTTAATCATATTTGCATAATTTTATTATAAATCACCAGTATAATATACACAGAGCGGGTCAATATAATAGTATATTAAAATAATAAGATAATAACATGTCTGCTCTAAGCGGTACCACGAATGGGCGCTTTTTTTCTACGGCCCGATGTTGCCATGTCTGTCTCGAGATTTATTCCCGCCGGTTTAACTAGTTCAAGGTTGTAGAGCTGTCGTGAATGGGAGCTTTATTTTTTTTGTCAGGTCGTCTTTAGATCGTCGGAGTCACCCAATCGTCGGTGTGATGTATGGACAAAGGACCATGTGTTGACGGCTTATTTAAGAATATGTGTCATAAAATTACTGAATAGCAATAGGACAAGCTCAAAGTGACCATTTGGCAACACTCCGTTCATATTTGATCCGGCTGTATGAACGTTGGTACCAGGAGGTCATGACATAAAGAAGTCTGTTAACGACATTGAATTTTAAATAAAGAACAGATTTGTGAATTAGCTGTCAGTAAGTATGTAATACCATAGAGTGGCATATTAAATAAAGAATGCAATAAAGACAATGTATTAATTCACTTGGTAACCAATTTGTTAGGTAAGCATCAAACAGAAACGTTGATGCTAAAGGATCTCATTTGAATGGTAATGAACTACTTATGATAATGCGTTTAGGATCGTTACAAAAATGCAGTAATTGTGGTAAAACACTGCAAAAAGTGGTCGCGAATGACAGACATTTTATTTTTATTCTGTAACATTAAATAATCAAAGAAAACATACGTTTTGAAAAAACAAATTGCCAGTCACTTAATTTTATCTGATATAAAATTTATACTTTACAATCCTTGTACTAAACTCGAAGCAATATGCAGTTTATACTTTAAAGAACCCAACAAAAGTATCTGAAAGAGCAAGTAGAGAGAAGGAGCAGAAGTAGAGAGTGTAATAACACCCAAATGTTACCTAATACATGTATCACAAGTGGTGGTCCCCCTCATAAAATGATGTCATTGATATAGATTGATTTCATTCTGAAATCATGCATATCCTACGTGTAAGGCCAAAATCTATCTTGGTGGCAAACTACATCCAATTCTCAACAAACATCACAAACTTCGCATTTCTAATATCAGTGGAACAGCTGTCAACGTGACAGATGGCAAGTAAGTCATCCTGAATTTCATTCAAGGCGGGTTCCCACATATTGTTTTTCTTATAGCACTATACTTTAGATAAGGAAACGCATTGGTACCGACACCAGAATTTGAACCTGCCATGTGGTCTTTGCAGATGACTAGTCAAACCCATCAGCCACCACGGCTTATAAATTTTAGATAATGACAAACAAAAAGATGTATCTAATATAAAACATCATTTCATTAAAACAACGTCTTCAAAATACACAGATATTTTCTTCTAAAATACGTTATTTGTCTGGCAACCCTGAGCAAAGTGCAACGCACTGGGGAGTGACCGCATTATGTTGGCAGCCCAGCAGAGGGCGCGCTGATCCGCCAAATCGAACCATAAACGATTATTCGAATTTCGAAGGTGCCACGTGACCACAATGGCGTCTGTATTTAAATTTAGAACACGTCTCAGACGATTATTTCGTTAATTAATTTAACGTCTTTCGTTTATCTGGATCTAAACCGACCGTCACAAAAATATAAGTGTATATTTAATTGTTTTAACATAAACACGATCTGGCAAAATTATTGGTGCAGAGTGACAAGTCATCTACCTATAAGTAATATTGTAAAAAAACAGACCACCAACAAGGGGCTACCCATCCATGCATACCTACATTAAGATAATTACTTATGTGAAATATCTAAATATCTGTCAACTGTCAGACGGCTTAGTTCTTTGATGTTGATTCTAGATTCTTCTCCAAAATATACATATATGAGTAGCCAGTATTCCAGAGTATTCCAGTTGAGTCTAGTAAGGTTCTAATAAGATTCTTATTAGGCATTTATAATTTCTGGTTCAATTAGCAAATGCTTTTTTTAAGCATACCCCTTCTAGGACCCTTGTAGATAGATAGTAGCATTTATATTTAGAAATATTTAAATCTTTTAGAAATATTTAAGCTACCCATTTACGTGTTACTAAGTAAACTACAGTGCAAATTAGTTTTGTCGAAGCCTTGATAATAATAAAGAAAAAAAAGAGGTCCGTAAGATTCGTATCCTTTCTATATTCAAACCAAAGTAACATGCCTTTCTTTATCTTTACAACCACGTAATTTATAGCAAAAACTTTACTGGTCTGTTACAAAGCATATTTTTTTAATTACTGAGGACCAGTGGGTGACCAGTATAGTTACTCAACTAAATCAAATTCGTCACACTTCGGAACGTAGGTACTAAGGCACCATGACGTTATTAGTTTTTCGTCTTAAAAGCGATAAACATCGAAATGAATTGTGAATCGTTTTGTCAGAGGCCGCCGTTTATGTGAAATAAATCGCTCGATGAAGCGCCGGTCACATCAAACGATCAACACTAGGGACCACCACTAAATATTGACCTTTAAAACAATATGCCTTGTCCATCTAACTTGTTATGTGGAGCGAAGGGGACGAGAGGTCACGCTAAATCGGTTGCCGGATTTAGAAGACCGTGAGATACTCGTAAGAATATAGAATTAGGCGAATCCGATACAAGTCAAAATTTCGTTAAAAATGTCGTCGGAATCTTAATGACTCCTCGGACATACCTGAAACATCGATTTCGTTATTTATTGCCTTTGTGTTTGGTCCAGAACATTCGATGGCGACCTACTCAATATAATTAAAAACGTGATTTATGTATGTTATATAAAGTTGAAAATAAATAATTTTGCAATGAAGTAGGTACATATTATGTACATAAGATTAATAAAAAATAATTTACGTCACGTCCTTAAAGAGTATTTGTAAACATCTTAATGAGCTCGCAACTCTTCCCAAATGACGAAAACGACACAAATTGTGAATTAGTAATTCTACATTTATTTTTATTTTATATTCCATTATTTTGCACGCTTATTATAAATCTTATCGTTGTATGCATAAGAATACTGTATTAATATTCTTATGCATCTTATGTAACACCTGTTTAATTTTAAGATATCACCCATATCAAGATATGGGTTACCAAATTTAAATATTGTTTTCATTCCTACTATTATTCCAGAGATTTGCGCGTTCAAACAAAACGGGGATTGGGAATTTACATAAATAATAAATAATGCATTTTTATCTCTCAATTCCAACGAGACAAGCATTAAATGCAATCAAAGTCAACCAAGCCATGCCTATGTCCAGTACAGAAGAACTAGCGGTTGCATGTTCAGGTGTCTCCAATGAACAGACTTAATATTTTTATCCAATAAGTTTTATATGCTTGAAAATCTGATGTATAACGTACCAATTGGATAATTAGATACCTAGATATAGTATCGTGTGAGCAACGAAATTGATTTCGTCAAACGTTTTATATGCTATCGCGTCATGGAAAAATCTAGTCTTTGGGGAGATAGAAACAGACGCCATATCCCAGTAATATATGCTTATATATAATTCTAGAATTAATATTGATTAACCACCTAAGGTTTCGATAACACAAATTCGATCCACAAATATTTGGTTTGTTCCCTCACAATAGAAGCCATCATAAACTTTCACCCGCTTTCATCGTTTCCTTGCCAATCGACCGACATCAAAAACAATATGACGCAGAACAAAGGTCTATTCGAGTGATTTCGACGCAAAAACAAGATCGGTTAAATGTTGGAAATAAATGTGAAAAAAGGGCAATTTCCAAGAAGCGTTGACCGCTTCGCCAATTATAATAAAATTGCTGTTCAATACCGCCTGCGGAAAGGTTAGCAATTTAGCATATATTTAGCCGTGGCCGAGATTCTATCACGTATAGATCCAAGTATTGGATTTTGATAAAATAAACAAACAAAATTTTTAATTCGACGCCGAATAACCCCTAAAAAACTTAGAGTAAGGGAAGGTCAAATATGTTCTTCATTTTCTCCATAATAATTTTAAGATGGAGAGAGTTGATATTATAAACGAATTAACCGCTTTATAGTAAGACACAAAATTATGCTTATAAGTACCAATAAGACTCGAACATTCCAACAGAGATCTTGGCAGATGTTGGTGTATCTTACCAAGATGTATATTATCGATTCGTTGACATGATCTATAGATGCGAAATAAGCAGCGTTTTATTCATTCGATACCAAACTGGGTGGCTGCAACAGGATCGATGCTCTGGACGCGTCGTCCGCTCGCTCCTAAGGATTATTACAGCGGAATGCTGCCGTACAGCTCTCGCTTTCCGAGCTCGATACAAACACAATTGCTATATGCTTTATTTAGTGCCTCCATTATTGCCACTCGAGCGACCAAATTAAATATGCAACACTTGCATTGCTCTTTTACATTGACGACTTAATTTTGCATGCTCGCAAAAGTTTTGTTGTGGCTGCAAGGAATACATAAAATCGAACAGCTTTTGCTTTGCCAGATACATGTTTTCAATTATCAGCAGAAGTTGAAATTACAGGTCGGTGCGCGTGCGTGCTCGATGCCGCTCGCAGGTTTTGTTTTCAATTGCATATGCAGCCTCGGGTGTCAATATAGAAGGAGCCGCGTGACCAGCCAATTGGCCACTTTAAATTATGTTATTGTACTCTTAATGTGCAATTACGGACAATAAAAGTTGTAATATGTGCAAAAAGAAGTTATTAACATTTTAAATAACACAAAAGATCTGGAAATCTTTATGCGTTCAGTTTTAATGAAGGAATTTAAAAGTTTCATAGCAGAGTAGAAAGCATTCCTCTGCAAGCCAATTTATCGTTAAACATAATTTCATGTGTAGTGTTCGAGTCGGTAAAAACCTTTTCGGAGGCAGGTGCGACGGCAGATGTTTCGGCGGCGGCGGCCGATTGACGCGTTTCGTACGGAAATTTCATATATTTTGAAAACATGTGTGCGTCTTTATGCGAGCCTGGTAACTCTGGTGGCTCATAAACAAAATCACGAAATGTTATTATGCAATGTTATCTGTGGCGTTATTTATAAGAAGTAAGTTTAGTTGTAAGTGTAATAATAATAAAAAAATTATTTAATATAATAATAAAAAAAAAAAAAATAGTAAAAAAAAACCAAAAAACCACGCTTTTTATAGAAAACCGAACTAAAAAATAGAAAATAAATTTCGATAATATCTTAAAAAGCGTGGGGTGCATGGTGTCAATAGTTATAAATATTTTATTGACAGATATTAGTAGAGTGATTATCATTTCGGTAATATCTTAAAAAGCACCCCACGCTTTTTAAGATATTATCGAAATTTATTTTCTATTTTTTGGTTTTCTATAAAAAGCGTGTTTTTAGTTTTTTTTAACTATTATTTATTTTCTACTTTTTAGTTATTAGTGTATTGTCATCGGTCCTCGATAAGTCTACAAAGTTTGAACGAAATCTGGCCGTTTAAAGTGGGTCAAAATCGAGCTCAAAGAAGTCGGTTACATACATACATACATACATACAGGTGAAGCTAATATAAAGCGTGTAATAAATGTTGATATTAATAGCAGCCGGCATAGCGCGTGACCATAACCGCAAAGGTAGTTTTTAACGTCAGTTGTTCCTATTCGGTGCACAAGGACTGAGAATTGAAGCTGAACCAATACTAAACATGAGAACAAACGAAATTACGTTTCCGGGGAGCTGGCGGCAGATGGCACCTTTTCGCCAGGTGCCTACTCCAAGTTAAGCCCGCCGCCATCGTCCGATTCCTACAGAATACCCCATAATATAATTACTTTACGATAAACTGTCTCATTATGCCCACATATTGAACCGTTGTAAATGCATGGTGAACCGGTGTAAATACAAATAAGCTGCTATGTCCAAGGGGACTTCTTTTATCAAGCGAACTCGCAATCTTTAATTACTATGTCGACAGGTGGCATATGAGAGCTACAAAAAGCTGCATATAATAATTAACGACGTGAAATAATGTACCGGCATGCGAGACGAAAATCTAAAGGCTTTACATGCATCGAAACCCGACACCCGCCATTGAACATTTCCACGAGGGAAATATCGTCTTACAAGGCGAGGTTCGCCAGCCACCCACTACGCGCGTACCCTTTCGAAACTACTCCACGTGGTGAATGCGCTCCTGGTACTTTTTATTTTTGAATAAATCTAAATATTTGTCAAATTCCCTTAAAATTGTTATAAAGAGTTGGAATTAGGTACAGATGTGATAAAAAACAAAGATCAGATTATTTATTTTATCACCGTCAACATATCAAAGGCTGTCAAATTAACAGCCAAATATAACTGAATAAAGCAGTTTATTAAAGTAATCCGATCGTTAATTCGCGGAACAGTTAACTTCTCTTTCACCCTAACCTGGCGCAATAAAAACATAAGCATACACAAATGCGGGTATTATCAACTCTCAGATGACCATAAATCCTTTCCAGCGAGTATTTAATTTATCGGCAAAGGAATAAGCCTGATTAGTGCAGTCGCAGGTAGATCGCAAAACGAACAGGTAGACCTTTCACAAGAATTTGAGAACCCATGAGTTAATAACACCCGCCTGCGCCGTTTTTTCAGTGGTCATTTTAGTACAGTTATGTTGAACAAAGCCTTTTGTTAAAAGTGTGAAGAATTTTACAATTTTGGAGAAGTTTTCGTCATCAATAGCTTGTAAGAATGCTGGCAGGAAAAATAATTATTGTTGATGTTGTAAGCTCATTAAGTATGCCTTTGAGCGTAGATCGAACCTTAATGGAACATAATATATTTCTTCAATCCATTGCAAAATACCAGACGAGAGTATTAAGAATCTTGATCTGTTTTACCCATTTGTCCGAAATCACACTCAAACATGTTTGTTATTACTTTTTACCTATCTAGATAATAAAAACCGATACCTAAACATGATTAAGCGAGAACCATGGTATACCCGACGAGTGTCTTTTTAATGCCACGACAGATGAAACATTTTTGGTTTGTCATTTGGTCCGAAGCCTTCAAATTTAAAGGAAGCTAAATTTTATGAAATGGTAGATAAGTGATGTTTATGTTTTTTATTAGACATCTACGTCCCACTGCCCAAAGGCTTCCCCTTCTACGCCCCAAGATCAAGCGCTACATCCGACTAATTATTCAGATGTATGTCTGATGTGTATGTAGTTTTTTTTTTGTACGTCTTTTTCTATATTTGAATACTTTAACAATATGGCGTCTTCCTCTCTGTTATTAAGGCAGCGACATGTGTTAAAATCTATCACTTTCGAATGTAAACTGAATCGCAATAAAAGACGGTTACCTCCCTTCATCTGTCTTCTCAAGTCGCATTAAATGTTATACGTTTCCGGTTATTGTGATAGAGGAGCGATAACCTCGCGTCCGTGCACGTTACAAATACGCAATAAAGCACATATAAAATGAATCATAGGAAGTCATGATTAGTATTTACATGGAAAATCATACCCTACGCGAGTACATTATCCTTAAAAAACCGAATTGTTAACAATCATGTTTATCTTTCTACTTAGGACATAAAAAGTACTTTGTATTTCAGAAATAATACATGGCGAAATCTATACATATTACATATAATAAAAATGTTACGGATCGCTGTCTGTACATAGATATATGAGAAAAAATATGATTGGGACCCTCATCAACGCAAAAAGCACCCAGAACACTGATTGTTAAAATTTTTCTCTATTTATATGTTAGTCTGTGCACAAAGCACGCTGATCTCAGAAACGGCTTATCCGATTTAGATGTGGTTATCATTTCTATTCTGTCTCCGTCACACTTATGGTATTCCAAATAGACGTGACAAGGATAGTGGTAGTCAGATCAGAATTTATCATTAAAACAAGTAAAGGGGTAGAAAGGTTCAAACAACAATTGCTCTAGAAGTCTCCATTGAACAACGAGGCCTTGAATAAATTAACGAATAACTTGAAAGTCCTTGGCAAGACAGACGGCTCGTATTCATTTTCAGTTGTTAACATTGAGGTCATGAGTCGAACAAACAATTTCAAATTTCCATTTCTTAAATATGAACCTGTTCTTTGTATTTTTTTTTCGATTTAAGATATCTCATAAGAATAAATATTCACTTACATGTGAAACTTAAAGACCGAGTGAAAATAGTCTGCTTAACAATTACAACAAGTACCATCAAAGTACTACAATAAATTATTTTAAACAAGGGGTAATTGGATCAAACTTGTATCTTGCATGCAGATACATCATCGGACGGTCCATGCAGGTGGTAGTAAAATAATTAATTAGGATTCATCATACGATTTTGTACTTCCATTTATATTCCATTATCAGATACAGATGCAGTTAGTTTGAACGCCTAGATATAACAAAATATTATTGCATAAAATACCCTTTTATTTACGAAGGCTATGTACATCACGGTACCCAAGGGGGCGGAGAAATCATAATTTTATGTATTATCAAACTCAACGCAAGTGAAACCCCTGGATGCCAAACAATAAAATTACGTTGACGTTCCTATCCTCGAGTTTCTGATCGATTTGTGCCAGATAGTTGGTACGTGGTTCCTCTGCCTCTTCTCCACATCATTTCATATTGTGTATAATTAGGATATAAACTCAGTACTCGAAACCAGAGGGCATGTATGATGAGATTGATGAATGTGGAGGAAGCCCAAGAGTTATCTACAGAGTTATCTACTATCTACTAAGTCTACAGAGGACTGGCGCTCTTTTCTCCCGTATGGGCTGGGCGTGATGATATGTATGTATGTGCAAGTTCTAAGAAAGCAGCAAGTTCCTAAACAAATTGTGCGGCATAAATGAAAAATGACCGTTGTAGTACGTTACGTTACGCTCTCAACGGAAAGCACAGCTGTCAGTAGTGTGGCTTTGTCGTTGCCCTTCGAGACTACATACCATTGAATAAACGAGACGGTTAACACAGGTCTATTGTTAAGGTAAGAAATGTAATAAGGTGTTTGGAGCAGTCCCCCTTGGTAGGGTATACGCTGTTGTGCGATCTCATACAATTACATACGTTTGTAACATCTCAACTGAAATACTCAGCGGGCAAATAGCCGTTGGTGTTTATGAACGATCGTTTTGTAGTACAACTTTTTTGTGTCAATTTTGGGTGTCGTTTGTAATACTCTATGTTGTCTTAATAATTTGCTAGAAAAATATGATATGTTGGTTCGAAAAAAAAAAGTTATTTAATTATTTAAAGTAAGTATTATTCAAAGGAATAAGACAATTATTATTTTGCTACGCCCAACAGGGTATACAGTCAATGTAACCTAATATTATAAAGAGGAAAGATTTGGTTTTATGTTTGTTTGTTGAAAATGGGCAACTCAAAAAGTTAGGATTATTATAAAGACGCATAAGTGTTGACAAATTTTGATAGCATGCATCCGTTTTTCAATACCAGGTTAACATAGAATCATCGTTATGTAATAACAAAGAAATTATCTGAAACCTAAATCCGCGTTACTTTTTTTTTACTGATACGGATAATTTTTTTCTTTTACTTTACTTCGGAATAATGTAGTTTTCATGTGTCAACGAATATTCAATATCGGTTTAGTAGATTTTAAATGGATTTGACCACAAACAATTCCATAAACTTCAAATGAAATCTTTAAAAACAAGTAGTCTTGCCACTTTACAACACCAGTTATTTAAGGGTACTCCAGTTCAAAGTGTTAGAGGTACGTAAACAGACTGTCTGCGGTAATAATTTATGAATGAATGTATTTAAGTACACGGGCTGTATGAAGGCATGCACCTGTTGAACATAATTATTTCGTATATTTCCCGCAGATGTACACGTGACATTCAGCTATGATTGCCTGGTTAAGGTTAAGCCCGAGATCATTAACTACATCCACTTTTTAAGTTTAATTGAGCTTTATAACTCTGGCCTTTAATACATAAAGCTTTTCTTTTAGTTGTGTTTTCGTGAAGCTCGTGGTGTGAGTAATCGCTGTAAATCGGCTCGAACTTGCAATCTTTGTGGAAAGAAAACCACAACTTAACTTTTGAACCAATAAGGGGGCAAACAAGCGCTTACCATGCAGTCCGAATGGTAAGCCGCCGCCTATTGATACTTATAAAACCAAAGGTACCTATCACTCGGGCGTTCAGTTTCTAGAGATGTTTAGGTAAAGAAATTTGTAGTGCACTTAAAACAAGGTAAAAATATATAATATAATAATAATATAATATATCCTCACGCCTTCCCACAAGGGTCCCCGAAGGGGTAGGCAGAGGTGTATAGGTAATACCCACACACCCACTTTCCGCCAGAGGTATATTAGGTGCCAACGGGACAGATGGCGAGTCCATCGCCGTTACTCCAGCACGACTATACATGCCTTTGAATTTCTTCTCAGACGTATGCAGGTTTCCTCTCGATGTTTTCCTTCACCGTTCAGCTCGTGGTGTGACTAATCACTGTACTTAAGTTCAAAAAACTCATTGGTACAGTCGGGATTCGAACTTGCGACCTTTGCGTCGCAGGCAACTGCTCGAACCACTCGGCCACCACGGCTCTATTATAATAAAAATATATGTACCTACTATTATCAAGTAGTAAGTTACACACACGTACATGTAGCCGACGTTATAGTACGGCTGGCCGGTAGGCAGGTGTCACCGCAGACGGTTACAAACAGATGTATGTTAACGTTACCGTGACACCACCCAACTAAACCGACCGTCATTTATTTTACATTAATACGAAACTTTTCTACTAATATTATAATTGAAAAGGTTGTTACGGTGCTTGTTCCTCTCCCACGCAAAAATTACTGAACAACTTTGGCACAGAGATATATTTTAAGCTGTTTATTTCATATGATTAATCAATTCTAGTAAAAAATAGCTTCGAATCTACCAATGAAATATTTTTAGCATATATAAAGTGGTAACGATGTAGTTTCATACCCAGAAGTATGGAGCTACAGTTTTGCTTACTCTTAGTTCGTCTTCTGGCTTCTCCAACTTTCATCCTATGGAATTTACCCCTATCTCGCACAAAGCGGAGTTATTTCAATCGCGATTCCGATATTAAATTTTTATTGATTTTAAACTTGCTGTTTAAAAGATATTTTTTTCGAAATTTTTAAGTACTCACTGATCCGATGATAGCAAACATTTTTGAGTGTTTTTTAAACAGAACGTGCTATTAATTATTAAAAAGATTTGTTAAGTTTACGATACGCGATATCTCTACTTGAAGGAATATGGAAGACGGATCACTTAGTACCTCCACCGATAGAAAATATAAATGAGAAGGTCAATAGTTCACATGTGGACAATGCGCACATGTTGTATGTTGCTAGGTGGCGTCTACATTCGCACATCTGCGCCCCACGGTCTTTGACTCCTCTCCAACACATTAACATCATAATATCCTGTCATCAAACCACGAGACAAACGTGTCTTGTTTTACAGCTGGAATGATGTACTCCGGGACAATAAATTACTCTGAGATATAAATTGCCTTCGCATAGTTCTCAGGAAAATAATGAAAGTCGTCTGCGGGATGGGCGCTATTACCTGGGGCTGGATCACGGGTAAATCGAAATGGGAGTGAGTCTAATTCGCGGCGCCAGTTGACACGGCGAGATGGATTGTTGTCAACATTAGTGCGGCAGCATATCGACTTGACGCTTGGTAATGTTTCCAAAGTAGTCCCGAGCCCGGTGTCCAAACCTTGCCACGCGCATCGAACAAATGTAGCACCACCGCTTTATGAAACAAGACTCCATTTACAATGTCCGAAATTGCTACTTGTTACGCGTAGATCAGGAATCAACCAATCTCGCCCAGTAGTACATGTCGCTAAATGTCTGATATTCGATTTCAAGCTCAGAAACGAAACGACTCAAGGTCCATAATTAAACGGAGGAGCGGGTTTCGCGCCGGATTACGGACTTATTCGTGCTGCCGCGGCAATTAGGAAGTAATTCATTAGGGTCCCTAAGTTTCGCAGACGTGGGGGTGCCGGCGCACCGTGACGTCACGCCGTTTCTTTCGCAACGCGCTATCATTCGAATTGGTTCGCTGCACTTGACTTTGGTAGTCTTGCTTGTTTAAAAACTATAAGTGGGTATGTTTAACGATGAACGGAGAACGTTGGGGAGCCGGTGCGCGCAATACAAACAGGAGCGGGCTCCTGCTCGCTCGGTGGCGCCACGCCGAGCGACAAGGACGGAGGAACCTTAAAATAACCCTCGAATTCAACGTAGTAGATACAAGTTGTACAACCGTGAACCTCATTTCCGAATGCACGATAAGGATGCAAGATGCGGTTAGCGGCGTCCCAGAATGCATCTGTCAAGTCACACAAAAAATGGGGCCCAGGAATTTCGGGACGTCTCGGCAACGTCGGGACATATGCTCGTTTATTTTTTTACCGCCAGAGTAGTTTCATTCAAAAATTGTCAGCGGATAGGGAGATTTGTGTAATCTTGTTAAAGTAATAGCAGTTAGCCGGTTAACAACCAATTTAGCGATCGGCGGAGAGCTTTTAAATTTGAAATTGACATTTATTGCTTCCTAACTCTTGTGCATTATTTGACCACTGTGTGAGAAAAAATAACAAAATATAAATAAAAATGTAACTATGCAGAAAATTTATATTTAAGGTAAATTAATGTTTCTATTCTCCTCAGTCATGGGAATATGCGCATAATTTCTACACGATACCTACCATCAGTTTCGCTTTTAACGGCCCATTTCCGCTTGGTACGAGAGTAAGTAAGTGGGCACTCGGTCCCCGCCCGTCTACCAGGCATGCAGCAGTGTGCAGGAGCCAGCCTTGACCCTGAGCGAGGTGGCGTCGACCGGAACGCACGCCGACCGAGCCACATTGCGAATCTCACCCATTCGCGTTCACCGCCTAGCCAGTGCTGCAGTGCTAGTACATTCCCCTCGCTCGTGTGCTTTACGAAATTGTTTCCTCTCTTCATTATAACGTTCATTAGTTAATTACATCGATTTTTCTTCCCAATATTTTTAAAATACGTATATTTTAATGTAATTATATAATAATAATGAAGAAGTAGTACAAACTCCTTACTATTAGTAGATTTTAATTTAAATCATTGAATCGACGAAACAAAATGACGACGGTTGGACGGCTACAAAATCGAGAGTAACTGTTGAGAAAAAGTATAAGTATCAAAGGAGTAAATAGAGGCCGGGAAGGAGACTGGTAGTCAATGATGTGGAACCGGTCCGACTCTGGAACCGGCTCGTGACGGACGGGGATGGATTACTCAGTTTGGGAAGCTCGTCTTGTAGCGGCCGCGCGGTGTGAAACATCACTGGAATGCTCCGATGACAATGACATGCGTTAAATAGCGCGGGTACTTGAATATAATTAGAGACAACTGCCAAGACCTAGCAAGTTATTAACTGTATTTGATGCATGCGTCTTTTGCCTATAAATTTAGGACGTCTAGTCGGACTATTTAATCGGGCGAATACATAGATGCAAAAGCTTCCATCGGAGCGCATCAAAACATCAAACATACCGACAGGAGATTCGAGCCAATCATCGACGAACCACTAGGTGTATCGATAGTCGACACGGGTCCGACACGAGTCGACAACCGGACGTGACGTCACGCCCGTCGTGTCCGTACGTAAAAGAGAGAATTTTAAACAACCTCCTTTTGGTATATTGCGTTGTCTTGAACAGATGTCATTTGTACTAACAAACACAATAAATACTTTTTGCATGTTTTGTTTCTTAAACAATAAGGTTCAATATGCGGACGAAGGCGCTTTGACAAGTAGCCATGTTCTCATTTGATATTCACATCATATGAAAAGTGCGTTGTTAAAAGGTCGTATCAGGTTTGACAGGAATTTTGAATAGGCAATAGTTTTATAACTAGTCATAGCTTATAATCCGTGGAATTCTATTTATACACCTTTTGTTCTCGAGAAGGACATGTTTGTATGGAAATGACACCAGCGACACAATTTTGGCAAAACGGTTACCCATTTCCGGTACGTAGCGGACGTTTATAACCTTCGAAGTACATGGGCTTAGGTATCACTAGTTAGGAATTGAATTAAATAAATCTTTCGACAAAAAGCCGAAGGTTACAAAGGGCCCAGTCCATAATAGGCAACTTTGAGAGCAGACAAAAATAGTTGGCAAATAAAGTTGAATGGAGTCCACAAGTGGCGTGGAAAAAATCCTTTTAGTAGTAGTTTATAAAGAAGGCATTAATAAAGGTATGTAAAGGAGATTTGCTCCCAGGCTTGTATTATGTGGGGCATTCTGTACTCGGAACAAAAAATAAAATTATTCCGAACATGGTCGGATCGCTTCACTGGCATAAAAGCTACCCAGGTGCAATTGAGTTTAATAAAAACATAATGACAGTGTCTTCAAACTAGTCTCATGAAACATGTGGACTCATCCAAAGTATTAATAACGTTATAGTATTACTGACATATTTTGTGTCGGCCCCTAAACTAATTAGAGGATTTTAATATAGCGGTTGACAAGTTAGTAGTCTTAAAAGTTATATCAAGAAGCTCTCAATTCACGCTAGAGATTAAGTTAGGAGATGTTATATAATTGATCCACATAAAAACGTCGCGGGAATGCGCCGGCGCACTCGGAACTGTCAGAGATCTAAATATATTCAAACGTTACCAAAGGGACTAAACGAAATGCCCTAAATATTCTGACAGCGTGATGCCACCTTGCCACATTGAGCGGCCGCATCGCCCGACTGAACATCATTGGTAGAAAGGAGCGTTCGGTATTTAGACAAGGTTGCAAGTGAGGCAGCTGCGTTTTTTTACTCTGGTTTTACAAGTCGACCGTCTGGAAATGCAAGGAATACAAAGATATAGATGCGTATAGATGGTTCAGTATTATTGTTTTGTGCTGTGGCTATGGGAAAGGTATCAGCGAAACGGGTCCTTGTACTGCGCGGGGCAGGTAGGCAAGCCTTTTGTTGTAATTTCTTGGTCCTTGGCGCGTCTCAGATGCTCTTTCCAGTGACGATTCTCGTTTTGTAGAACGATTTGTATATCATTCAGGACATTTATAGGCTACAAAGACTTCGTTGTTAGTAGAGCTGTGGTGGCCGAGTGGTTCGAGTAGTTGCCTGCGATATAAAGATCGCAAGTTCGAATCCCGTCTTTAACGTGATAGAAAAAATCGAAAGGAAACCTACATACGTGCTTAAGGGCGACGGATTCGTCATCTGTCACGTTGGCACCTAAAATATATCTCTGGCGAAAAGTGGGTGTGTGAATACTACCTATACACCTCTACCTACTCCTTCGGGGACCCTTATGGAAAGGCGTGAGAAAGATCCTAGGAGAAAAATAGCGGGTTGAATGAAATAGGGAGAAACACTATCCAAGCGTGTTTGTGAACGAATGTTTCTAGAAACTTCTGCGGCAGAATAATGAATTACTTTGTTCGATGACGCACCTAAGTTATAATTTGTCCAAAACGGTAGGAATTGTTGATAACACGTTTCAGTTGAGAAAAAAGTTGCGTTGGTATATGAACTGCGAAGCTAATTAGTTTAATTATAGTCGTAAATACATACATTATTTTGTAGGTATTTTAATATGTGCGGCGTAACGATATTAGATCGAATCCGCAATGAAGAGATTCGCAAATCAACTGGCGTGAATGAGGGCGTGATTGTAAAGATGAAGAAAGGCATGTTACGTTGGTTTGGACACATAGAAAGGATGAGTGAAGAAAGATTGACGAAACAGATATACAAAGCAAAAGTGTGTGCAAGAAGAGGCAGAGGAAGGCCACGTTCCAACTACCTGGACCAAATAGATCGGACTCTCAAGGACGGGAACGTTAAGAGTACTCGAAACCGACGAGCATGTATGAAGAGACTGATGAATGTGGACGAAGCGAAAGAGGTATGTAAGTCTAGAGAGAACTGGCGCTCTATACTCTCTGCCTACCCCGTTAGGGACTCGGCGTGATGATATGTATGTATGTATGTATTTTAATAGAGCTATATATATATATATATAAAGTAATTGACCATTCAAACAAAACTCATATATGAAATAAAATATATTAAGTGTTATTAGATATTCTCTTATAATTAAATATAATAGATATACGTAAATAAATCATACAATATAGGATAGGTACAATAATGTATGTGTGTAAATTGTGGATAATATTTAGATCCAGCAGCTTAAAAAACATCTCGTTAATAGATGTGTTGCCTGATACAAAGTAAGCAAAGCTGGTTCTATATAATAGGACCTAGACAACGATATATATATATATATATATATATATATATACGATATATATATATATATATATATATATATATATCGTATTCAACCCAGACCACGAGTATAAGTTTCATCTTCCAGCGGGAATCGAACTTGCGACCTCAAACTTCGCAGTCAGTTCTGACTAGATTAGACGGCCTTCAAACTGAATATTACGTTCCTGTATAAATATTGAGGAAAACATATGTACATACGTATGAACGTAGTTACATATTTATTGAGTCTTCCTGGCCGAGTAGTTGTAGTCTAGAATGCAAGTTCGAATCCCGGTTGTCTGTAGCAATTACCTTTTTTTACCGTACGGTAATATAGGACCGAGTTTAACGGTAAAGTCAAATATCGTAAGGGAATCTGAAAAGACAGACGTGTGCAATAGAAAGTAGAAGGTTTAAGAGACGTCAGTAGACTCGCTATCTGTCATGTTGGCACCTAAACTTACCTTGAAAGGTATTATTACTCCCCAGCCTTCCTAGATCCTTGTCGGATGTTGTGAAGGTAAATAAATACTAATTATCTAATTACGGAAGTTATTTTATGATCCACTTTCATTTCACCCCCGTTAAATACATTGAATGATTCGAGGCAACGTGTTATTTTTTCCAGAACAAAACGTATATTTTGCGTTAAGCGATCTGTGTGCCAAAATTTATCCAATTTCGTTTAGCTTTCGAGGCTTGAGTGAGTTTTCTGTATTATCTTAGGTATTGATAGGGAAGTGTTTATTGCCGAACTAGGTCCGTTAAAGTACTTACCTACTATCCCAATCTTGACTGTACCAATGAGTTTTTCTAAATTTAAGGAGTGATTAATTACAACACGAGCTTCACGGTGAAGGAAAACATCGAGAGGAAACCTTGAGCTTGAGTAACGGCGATGGTCTCGCTCGATATCTGTCACGTTGGCACCTAATATACCTCTGGCGGAAAGTGGGTGTGTGGGTATTACCTATACACCTCTGCCTACCCCTTCGGGGACCCTTGTGGGAAGGCGTGAGGATATATTATATTATTATTATTATTTTACTATATATAATTTGTTTCTATGGAACTTAACTAATTATTAGGGGAAACTTACAAACTCTCCATACACATGTAATATATGAGTTTCTTGAATATAAAAAAGGTTTTTTTTTATTAACGAAAGAAAATCTAATATCGTTAATAAAGTGTTTGCATTTATGGGGTTTCTCTGTAGCCCCCTTAATTTATGACTGAGTTGGAATTCAAAAGCATTCAAGTTTTTTTTTTTAATTATCACGAAACTACGCGCCTTAAAACATATAGATCGACACTAGAGATCAATGGATATGCATCAAGTACGTAAACAGAATAGAGGCATACAACATAGCTTTGTCAAATTACGTAAAGAGTACTCGAAACCGACGAGCATGTATGAAGAGACTGATGAATGTGGACGAAGCGAAAGAGGTATGTCTAGAGAGAACTGGCGCTCTATACTCTCTGCCTACCCCGCTTAGGGACTTGGCGTGATGATATGTGTGTGTGTTGTCAAATTACCCACCTACATGATCATGTTATGCTCAGTCTATCAGGGCAGCCTAAAGAAAGTAAGTTTGAAAGCACGTGAACAAGGATAAAATTTCTACTCTCCGCTCGCACTCACATTTTGAGAAGAATTAGTCCCAAATGCCGCTTACACTTTGTCGGTATTTTTTTCCATACAAAAAGGCCAACCTCAGGGAAACATTTTTTGCCATCCAACCTTTTAATTAGCCCGAAGACCCTTCCCTACGCTCCGCTACAATTTAAACTCGAAATTAGATGGAATTGATAACTACCTTCATTTTGCTCACCACAATACAATAGATAGCCAGGTAAATGAGACCTCAAAATATCGACAAATAATTCGTATCTCTGTAGGTATATTAAATTAAATAAGCCACTAAATCATTTTTTTTTATCGTTATAAATAAATATTCACATTATTTTTTGAGCAATTTTAAAATCATGAACGTGAACAGATATCCTATAAAATTCATGAAACAAGGATAAATAATAATATAATATATAATATATCCTCACGCCTTCCCACAAGGGTCCCCGAAGGGTTAGGCAGAGGTGTATAAGTTATACCCACACGCCCACTTTCCGCCAGAGGTATATTAGGTGCCAACGTGACAGATGGCGAGTCCATCCAATACTTAATAATATTAATACTAAATTTTAAAATCATGAACTTGAACAGATTGCCTATAATATTCATGAAACAAGGATAATACTGTGGGTTATGGTGAAAAATAAAAAGAAGCAAGCGAAACGATACGACATCGAAAAAACTTACACATTCTCGTAAAATGCATTTAGGTAAATAGCAGGCTATACGGGCTAAGTACACTGTCTACATCACTACGAGACGGCTACGAGATAGCTCGGCACATTTACTGAGTGATGTGGGTACATAAACAAAAACACGACTAGAGCTGCTGTCGCTAGGTGTTGGTTGGGAGTTGTAATCGAACATAACCTCTCGACACGTGCGCCCTCTGGCTTACATAAGGGCGCAGGGGGCGCGTGTCTGGCCCAACACTAACAACACTACTCAAGCACCAACTGTAAGAAATCGAGTTACTGTACCTTGCCTGCCGACTATCTCGGCGACGTGTTCCGAAGACGGCACCGGCACGCACTCGGTCATGTTCTGGGACTTCTTGGCCCGGTCGTCCGGAGGTGGAGCGAACCCCAGGGGGCTCGCCAGCGCGTTCTGCTGTGGCAGACTTTCCCCCATACTCAACATGCTGAGCTCCAGAGCTAGCTTAAAAGCGCGCTGGTCTTCCACCAGCCCTCCTCCGCCGCCAAGGTCGCCGAAAAGGCTCGAAGGCATTTCCACTTGAGAAGCAATTTTGTCGGTTCGGAGAGGTTTCCCTCTCAGTCACTGGTAAAGTAGAAAAGGGTGCGTTGTGCGTTCGATCGTTCGAGCGCCGCGCTTGGTCGTGTTACGCGCGTGTGTTCGTGTCGCGGCGCGGCAGAAGACTGACTTGCCGGCCGGCGCGCGCACGCGCTCCACGGCGCAGAGGCGCGGCGCGCGCGGGGCGATGCAGCGGCGGCGGGATGCGACGCAGCTTCCGCCCGCCCTGTCGCCCACCCGCCCTACACACCGCACTCATTAATTCTCAAACGCACGTTTACCGGCCGGTGCTGATAACTGCTGGAAAAATTATGATATATTGACGTCAAATGCACCTTTCACCGCGATATGTTGACGTAGGTATTTCCCAATAATTGGCTACGATTGTACTGTTCTATCATGAATACCGTAATAGGTGTTTTCAAATTATAAGGTTCACGTTCCATAAGCTACCTTCAGCGTCAGACAATTTTGTACCTTGCGTATGAATTAGATGAAGTACATTAAAAGTTTTAAAAGTTTATTTAAGCAATCTTCAAGTAATTTATCATCCCTTTGATTAACTCAATTACCTAAGTTTTATGTTGAAACGATGAATGAGATCTTGGAAATAGCTTAGCTCGTACCTAGACCGAACCGATTAAATTAACCTTTATACAAATAGAGGAACTATTATACAATGTGTTAATAGTACTCGGGGAATTGGTGTTTACCGTGAAGGTCGAATGAACGTTCTTAGAACCCCCGACATTTAGAGGTTTTAAAGAATTAGCTTAATTTACATTTAAGAATAGCCAGTTCTTAATAAGAGTAGAATGGTTATCACAAAAGTAGTTTTTATACAGTTAATTAAATTTCAGTCCATTTTCGTCGGTGTGGAATACGTCGCCGTGTCTTTAACCACGAATACACATACATCTGGTAAAGTCGATATCATAGCCTTCAGGCGATTACAATAAATTATTCAATTCGTATTGTTCTGAGAGTTAACTGTAACTACATAAATATCAATGATTTGTTGATTAACAGACGGAAGGAATGGAGTGATGACACACACATTATCTTGACAGGTTGTTAAGAATTTTTACGATCCTTTAAACGAAGAGTAGCCTAACCTTCTTATCAAGACGTGGATGCAGCGAAAGAGGACTAAAAGATGATCATAGAATGATTGATTTCAGTTTACTTAATTTCCGGCAAATGTCAACCACGTTGCTTTGATAGTGACGCTTAATCTCACAGAAATTACGTCACGTGGTACTTACTTCCTTATCAATAAGGAACATACTCATTACTAGGTGCCTAACAGACAATACATCGCTTCCTCTCCCAAACAACTACACTGGATGAAAATGTTATTCTCCAATCTGAGCCCTGTTGTTTGAGCCAAAGTTGTGTGCTCGTGTCGTGAAAGAGAAAGAAAGTGTCAAGAATAAGAGGCAGAGGCAGACCGCGTACCAATCATATAGATCAAACTAAGATCACTTACGAATATGGAAAAATGCGAAAGGTGTCTGTAGGTCTAAAGGGAATTGGCGCCGTACTTTCGCTGCTTACATACATATGTATATACTATGACTTGGCGTGATATAAACTAGGGCCACAACTAAACTATTTAAAATCGATTGTTCCGTATTCGTTGTTTTCCGAATTCAACGTACTTCCTTTTTTTTTTTTATTACCACTTGGGTGGCAAACCAGCATGCGGTCCGCCTGATGATATGGATGGTGACGCTTGCAACACCAGGGGTATCACTCGCGCGTTGCCGACCCTGCAGGAATCTTTTAACACCCTTCTTAAAGACCTCCATGCTGTGCTCTCCAGGGAAAACCTCAACGGGGAGCTCATTCCACAGCCTGAGCGTTCGCGGAAGAAAACTCCTTTGGAAGCGCACAGTGCGAGACCTTTGTGGTTCCAAGGTATGGGTATGAATTCCCCGTCGATGGCGAGAGGTGCAGTGGTACATTCGTCGTAATCCAGATTCGTCCTAAGGGCCCCCTGAGCTTGGGGACCCGGGACACTGCCCCGTCTAGCCCTCCGGTAGCTACGCCACAAGTCTGTCAAACTCGTTCCGGACAGAAATATTAGTAAAAATGCCTCAGCGGTTCGCTACAAAGACGCTATCACAAGTCAAAGTTATCAGCGTAGGTATATCAAAGCGGCGCCTGAATTCGGGGAAGGCAGGCTGACCTCTCTTGACGTCCTCTTGTGTGGAAGTCGATTGCCTAATCACGCACATTTCCATCTGCAATTGGGTTATCAATATATGTATGTACAGTCGAACATCTATTATATATATATATATATATATATATATATATATATATATATATATATTCATCGTGTCTCGGTAGTACCACTTTTCGCCAGAGATATATTTTAGGTGCCAACGTGACAAATGGCGAGTCCATCGCCGTTACTCAAGCACGACTATACATACGCCTTGTAAAGCTTCGAACTTGCGATCTTTGTGTCGCAGGCAACTACTCGATCCACTCCACCACGGCTTTATTTATTTACTGACCCCGTGGTTTATAACGAAGCCGTTGTGCTGTGTGCGAGGACTGAACCCGTGACTGGTAGAATAACACGATGACGTCATCGTCGTCATCAACATTACATTGTCGATCGTCAAATGTTTAATTTATTATTAAACCATAAGAGAACTAAATCTATGCGATTGTTTATGTTTTATAATAATAAATACATACATACATATCATCACGCCGAGTCCCTAACGGGGTAGGCAGAGAGTATAGCGCGCCAGTTCTCTCAAGTCTAGGGCTTACATACCTCTTAATAATTCATTATTAATAAATACCTTGGGATTATTCCACGCAATTTGACATAGCCCCAAATAAAGCAAAGTTTGTACCTATATAGATACCTATATATAAAATACATAGGCCATCCAAGACTAAGGTACAAACACTCGTGTTCATCAACAAATATCTGCCCCCAGCGGGAATCCAAAAACCGCGACCTCATAGTTCGCAGTCAGGAGCTCTGACAACTAGACCAGACGGCCGGTTGTTGACTTAATGACTTAAGACTGTTCGTGGGTGCTACAGGCATATTTGGTGCACTGTACCAGTTCTATGACCTATGACTAATGTCGGAAGTGAGGTCAAGGAAGGTCGTTGGCTTTCGTTGCCGTTTTTGTCACCATTGCGGATATTTGACTATAGGTACCTTTACGGAGACAAATCTTCGAGGAGGTTATAGCGTGACGTTTATCAAGACTAAAGTGACAAGTGACTAAAGACTTCTCCAGTGTATCGGTGACAAATGAATAAAGATTTTATAAAGGGGTAGGCAGATGTGTGTTAGTAGTACACAAGTTTCCTCTTCTTTTTTTTTTTTTTTTTTATACAACAAGAGTGACAAACAAGCATACGGCCCACCTGATGGGAAACGGTTACCGCAGCCTATTTACGTTCACGATACCGAAGTATCACTTGCGCGTTGCTACTCTGTGTTCGGAGAGTCATAGTGTGTTGGCAGCATAATGGGTTTAATCCCTCTGCTTCCAACACAATGTAACAATCCTCCCCCCTCCCCAAGGAGCTCATTACTGGAAACCTTATTCACCACGTAGGAACACAACACAAACAATTGTGCTATTTGGCTACGGACTTCTATAAGGTGGAGGTCCTGCCCCAGTCGGGCAGCTCCAAATTCGAACGGGAAACCCGTTATGCCCTACCTCTCTTGATGTTTTCCTTCACAATAATTGTCTTGGTGTGACTATCACTGTACTTAAGTTAAAAAAGTCAGTGGTGCAGTCGGGATTTGAACTTGCCATATATGTGTTGCCTTTTGTGTGTGTAGTTACCTGCTCGAACCACTCGGCCACCACGGCTGTATATTATAACTGTTTATTATTTTTATTTCAAGTAGCAACATCGTTTATGCTAAGTGTCCAATATTCGTTTGGTGTTCGGTTCCTCTTTATACAAACCCGAATCAAGTAGAAATTATCTACAGCTGTCTAAGAACCTCCTAAAGCAATTAAGATATGGATATGATATAGAAATAAGTGTCAGATTGAATGTGAAAAAGCAACCGTAACATACGGACATTTGTATATATATATATATATATACATACTAGCGAATGCCACACTTCGTCTGTGTGATGTACATATATAGATAGTGCCATCCAGGAAGACGCGCCCCACTATTCTTCCCTATAGTTTATAGTGTTAGTGTGCAACCTTCCGCTAATGTTCGAGTATTCTAGACAACGATATATTTACTTATAGAGATAGATATATACACACATGGATGCACTAGACACTAGGACATCCAAGACCAAGGTAAAAATACACGTGATTATCACACAAATTTCTGCTCTCAGCGGGAATCGAATCCGCGACCTCAAGTTTCGCAGTCAGGAGCTACTACCAGACCAGCGGCCGTCTAAGCTAAAGATCTAAATATAATTAGGTATAAATACTATAGATCACTAGCTGTCCCGCCCGGCTTCGCTTGGGTGAAAAAGTTAAATTGCCCGTGAGACGATCGCAGCGCCACCTATCGGGTCCAATTTTGAAATATTAGCTATCCTATCTTTTAGGTTGGATCAAACTGCACACTGTGTGAAAATTTTATTGAAATCGGTTAATCAGTTTATGAGTCCATCGCGGACAAACAACGTGACACGTAATTTATATATGTATATTAAGATTATACAGCTTAAAAAAGCTACCTACATACAAAAGTGTCGGCAAATATTAAAGTTCAATCGACCCACGTAAGCCTCCAAACTATATTGTTATGACTTAACATAATTACTATGTAAATGGATTCCAATATGTCAGATAACGTATCACTCTCTTGTTTTGACAAATAAAAACGGATTTAGGTACTATAAGTAAATACATTTATACATGCTCGTAAGCCGTGGTGGCCGTGTGGTTCGAGTAGCTGCCTGCGACAAAACCATCGCAACTTCGAATCCCGACTGTACCAATGAGTTTTTCTGCACTTAAGTACAGTGATTCCTTAGCTCGTAGTGTGACTAATCACTGTACTAATCTTCAGAAAAAATCATTGGTACAGTCGGGATTCGAAGTTGCGATGTTTTTGTCGCAGGCAGCTACTCGAACCACACGGCCACCACGGCCACCTTACCACGTCATTAAATCTCTTCTCAAATGAACACAGATTTTCTCATTATGCTTTCCATTACCGCTTACACGCGACGTAGCAAACCACTGTACTTAAAAATCTGTGTATAGTGCGAGCCTGGGCTCAAACCAGTAATCTTTACTTAGCAGGCCATTAACGTAAAATCGTATATTTATCTTCGATCATAGACATTCATGTTTACACGAAGAAGACATACATACATATCATCACGCCAAGTCCCTAACGGGGTAGGCAGAGAGTATAGAGCGCCAGTTCTCTCTAGACTTACATACCTCTTTCGCTTAGTCCACATTCATCAGTCTCTTCCCATACATGCTCGTCGGTTTCGAGTACTCTTAACGTTCCCGTCCTTGAGAGTCCGATCTATTTGATCCAGGTAGTTGGAACGTGGCCTTCCTCTGCCTCTTCTTGCACACACTTTTGCTTCTTGCACACGAAGAAGGCATCTCTGATATACATATCTCAATTCGGGTTTTTAACAATAATAATCTAATTTTCTTTGATTTCATATCTTGCCCAGAATTAGTTTATTATATTATATTTATATATTATATTTATTATATTATATAGTTTATAATATATATATTAGCACTGTGACAATATTTGTTTCACTTGTTTAATTTGTGAATGTGTGAACATTATAGGCTTTGGAGATTCTCAAATCTTGCTAACTTTTTTATAATTATCTTGTTTTATGAATGTTTTGTATAGTACGCAACGACCTATTGTCGGGCCTACACTGTTCCCCCATACTTAAGTACTATTACTGTAACATTAAAATATTATTATTGTATATACCTAATGATTTGAATAGAGTAACCATGGAGTTTCTTGCCGGTTCTTCTCCATGGAAACGACCAACCCGAACCGTGCACCTTTTTCGACGTTTTATAATGCCCTCCTAGGCCTATGTAAAATAAAAATATTTTGATTTTGATTTTGACATACATATCATCACGCCGAGCACCTAACGGAGTAGGCAGAGAGTATAGAGCGCCAGTAGTCCTATTTAAACTAACTAACTGTGTCCCATGATTTGACCCGCATTAAATTTTACTACCCTCTCCTTTCTAATGCAATAATAGTTTTCCAAAACGGATTAGTAGTTCTTAAAATAGCGCGTACAAACAAACAAACTCGACGTCTTTATAATGTTAGCAAAGATTGAAAGTAAATTTTAATACCTACAATGTAAATCAATTGTTTGTTTTTTTTTTAACTCTCAGTTACTTCCGAGAAAAGGCTTGTTAGCTAGAATACAGTCTATATTCTTGGTAGTCGTTAGAAAGTAAGTCTTTCCCACTTACAAGGGTAGGCAGACCTGAAATTACATGCTTATGCTTGAGATAACGAGTCTACGTGGTGACGAGATTATTACTTGTTGTAATCCGCGTAGAGCTTAATTTAATTGGTAGATGGAAAGTAAATATAATTGGTAGAATAAAACATGTACTGTGTGCTAATATTTCTAGTCAAGGGGTCGCGGGATTCGGGGAGTAAAACCAGAGCCCATTAATTGCAGTATGCGTGTGTGTTCATAGGTATTCCGTGTGTACCGATAAAACTCAAACATTAGTGGAAAGTTGCACAATTAAACTATAAGAAAGAAGAGTGGGGCGCGTCTTCGTGGGTGACACAATATATTCTAACTAAATGTTATGTATCTTCACCTTTTTCCACGTGGTTCCCGAGGGAGTAAGCAGAGGCGTAACCACAGGCCCATTTTCCCCGGAAATATTTTTAGGTGCCAACGAGACAGATGGCGAGTCCATTGCCGTTCCTCAAGTACGAGTATACATAAGCATTTGTACTTCCCCTCAAATGTAAGACGCGTAGCATGGGAGGTTAGACAGCGCGGCGCCAGCAGCGAGATACATACAACTTTCTCCTTTATTTTTATTCACCTTAAGTTGATTTCGGCTTAGTATTGAAAAATCGATGATACTTATTCGTCATTAGTATTAAACTTTAGTATTAAAAAAGAAAAACTTTTCTATGTAAGAATACTAAGACTGACGAAGACGAGCGTTGGACAGACACCTGAAAATGCGAAAGGTCTTTGCAAATCAGCGGGACGTACCAGGCTAACATAAACAGTAACAGTATATAAGAAAAGGGTTACTAAGAGCCGTGGTGGCCGAGTGTTAGAGTAGCCTGCAACACAAAGATTAAGAAAGAAGAGAAACTTAAGTACAGTGATTAGGAACACCACAATATTTACAGCGAATGAAAACATCGAGACCTGCATTCAAACTTGCATACGTTTGAGAATAAATTCAAAGACGTGTGTATAGTTATGCCTGACAAACGGTGATGGACTTGTCATATGTGACGTTGGTACCTACAATATATCTTGGACGAAAATTGCGTGTGTATGTACCCCTAGTGGGAGGGCGCGAAGATACATATAGTAAGATGTTTTTGTCCGACTACAGCATAATGTTTCGTATGCTCGTTTCCCACCTAGTACCTTAAATAAATATACCTTGGGACAATTCCACACAAATTGACCTTGAATTTAAGAGAGGTAGGGCATAACGGGTTTCCTGTTCGATTTGGAGCTGCCCGACTGGGGCAGGACCTCCATCTTATAGAAGTCCGTAGCCAAATAACACATTTTTTTGTGTTGTGTTCCTACACGTGGTGAATAAGGTTTCCAGTAATGAGCTCCTTGGGGAGGGGGGAGGATTATTACATTGTGTTGGAAGCAGAGGGATTAAACCTTATCCTGCCAACACACTATAACTCTCCGAACACAGAGTGGCAACGCGCAAGTGATACTTCGGTATCTTGAGCGTAAATAGGCTACGGTAACCGTTTCCCATCAGGTGGGCTTGTTTGCCACTCTAGTAGTACAAAAAAAAAAAACCAAGTCCCAATTTAAGCAAAGCTTGTGCTATGGTAACTAGACAACGATATATTTACTTATATAGATAGATATATACATAAATACATAGGACATCCAAGACTAAGGTACAAATACTCGCGTTCATCACACAAATATCTGCCCTAAGCGGGATTCGAACCCGCGACCTCAAGTTTCG
Source organism: Drepana falcataria (assembly GCA_945859725.1). Lineage (NCBI taxonomy): Eukaryota > Metazoa > Arthropoda > Insecta > Lepidoptera > Drepanidae > Drepana > Drepana falcataria. The sequence goes on from OX243937.1 coordinate 1,415,513, forward strand.
CAGTCAGGAGCTCTAACCACTAGACCAGACGGCCGTCATACCTAAGTAGAATATAAAACAAGACCATCTCGTACTGCAAAACACCATGATTTACGCAACAAAGCAATTGAATAGCAAGGCTTCTCTTTCAAACTTCCATCCCTCGATTCCTTTTGTTCAACAATGCCATATTTTTTCACTATTTGTGTATGTTCGAAGCTTTGCTATACAATAAGATCCAACTTTCTAAGAGACGGAATTATGCAAGAAATATAGAGAAAATAGTGTGTGTACATAATTACAGCGACAGGTAGTGTTGCCAACCAGCGTGACGCGATGCCAGCCTTCCTGGCACTCTCCCGCGGGACAAAGAGATCAGACACTTGTTCTATTAAGGTTAGTAACTTAATTTAATTTTAATTTAATTAGTAATACCCTATAAAAACACCCTCTATACTTTGGAGTATTATTGAGGCTATTTTAACCATATTCTTCTATTCACAGCTGATAAATTTGGGTCCCAACGTGACAGATGGCGATTCCATCTCACAGTATCCAGCACGACCAATCCAGCAAAACCAAATTAAACTTCTACCTAAGTTAAGTAGGTGTCCATTCAATGTTTTTCTTCACCACGAGCTAAAGGTGTAATCCAAAATACAATGAGGATTCGAACTTGCTATTTTTGCGTTGCAAGCGACCAGTCGAACCACTCGGCCTGCACGGCTTTCCACAATGGACATAATAAATAGTTACTTAAATACAACGTGGCAATGCCGCCAGCCTTCTTGACACCCTTCCGCGTGACACAGATTTGGAACATTTATTATATTTATATATCCTCACGCCTTCCCACAAGAGTGACTTTCTGCCAGAAATTAGCACCTAAAATATGGTGCTAACGTGACAGATGGCGGGTCCATCGCCGTTATTCAAGCACGACCATACATACGCCATTGAATTTATTCTCAAGCGTAGATATGCACGTTTCCTCTAGAAGTTTTCCTTCCCCGTAAAGCTTGTGGTATGATTAATCTATTCTATTTATTCTTTTTAAACGTGGTTAATCTCTATTATTATATGGTTTACATTTAAAATTGCGTCTTTAATGAATAAACGAAAGACTAATTTTAATACTGGATTTAATCTGCATCATATAGCAGTTATACCTACGGTACATCGTTACAAGCCCCCCGAGCGCTTGTCCTATTTCCACATTACAGTATTGATGTTATTATACTCCTTATCACTATAGTGATAAGGTTCAAAGGGCTCGGAATGTAGGTCGCCGGGGTCGTTGACCTGAGCCCTGAAAAGCCTTCGAAGTTTCCTTTTACATCTGTATGTATTCGGAATCGTAAGTTAAGAGTCAGTTCTTATCAGAATATATCCTTATAGATCGATTGAATCACATAAAATTAGGTAGCTCTTAAACCGCGATGGCTGAGTGGTTCGAGTGGCCGCCTGGATCGCAAATTGGGATCCCGACTGTACCAGTTAGCGTGTTTTGAGCTTAGGTCATACCAAGTGCTTTCAAACATCGAGATGAAACCTGCGTAAGTTAAAAGGAAATTTTGAAAGAATCTTGTATAGTGCTTGAGATGTCTAGAATCTCGCCATCTGACACGCTGGCACCAAAATATATCTTCTGTGAAATGAGGCTGTTGTTACATCTCTAATCTAAATGTAACCCAATATATTAAAAATCAATTGGCCTGCTCAACCGATTTTGATGAAACATTTGTGCGTTTACGTAGGTAGATTGCAGTAGGTCCGTTTGTCTAAGTGATAGAGGCAAGATGTAGATGTAAGTGATTTTAAAATCCGAACATCACTCACTGACTCATCACGAAAATGCCTCGTAGTCGAAAAATCCCATAAACTCCACATGCGGCACGTAAGTATATTTGTTTTGATTCGTGAGAGTTTGCTAAAGAATGGCATTATTTCGAAGATCAGATCGTATGGGGTGATATTGTATAAGGCGCACAAGGGGGCCAACGGACTTCGGTTGATGGTGGAGCTCCGTGACGTGGTAACCAATGGTAGAGGCAGCGAGGTGTTTGTACGGCCAAGTACGGAAGATCACCGATGGATTCCGAAACCCTAAAACCTCCGATGTGCAAATTTATTACATACCACAGAGATGGAACAAACTTGCGGTGCAACTGATGGTAAACGGTTATCGCTTAGAGACGCTTGCATGACCTGGGGTGCTTCTCTTTTCACGCCCTTCTTGAATAACTCATGGCACATAGTACCTTGAGTTTAAATGATTAGAAATCTCGCCGCCATCCCACCTAAACCTGCGACCCTCTAAAAGAACGAATAGAAGCGAAATTCGTAACCGCCCCCGAGTTTCTGGATGCGAAAGATTTTAAACCACTCATTACATATTCAAGGCTGCTAATGCGACTTCATTAATTTTACGATACCATAAATTTTAGGGGCATAAAAACAAATAAGTAATTAATAGCCAATTTAATTGATTCTAATGGCAAATTAATTATGATTCATGACAAGCGTTAGGATCATCTGATTTAATTTCTCGTTTTTTCGCATCTATAAGGAGCAACTGATTTCTTTGACTTTCTGATTGATGAATTAATAGTAACTTTACGGGAATTACCACATCAGAAATGTTAACAGACTAGCGACCCGCCCCGGCTTCGCTCGGGTAAATACATATATATCCTCACGTCTTCCCACAAGGGTATCCAAAGGGGTAAGCAGAGGTGAATATGTAGTACCCATACACCTCTGCCTACCCCTTCGGGGACCCTTGTGGGAAGGCGTGAGGATATATATTTATTAAAACATTATTTTCAGGCTTCGTGTCCTTAGATTGAGTGTTAAAAACGAAAATTGAACTAATTTCTATGTTAGTATAATAAATAAATGATAATAAAAAAAAATTAAGGCAGGTATAGGCAAGTACCCATATTATACATATTAGGAATCATGTTGAAATGTCTGACACGCTGAATTATATTTTATTCCACACTTTACACTTCCTGTGCCACGTTCAACTTCGTAAAATGTTGTCTTATCATTATATTTTGACCAATTAACACATCTCGATAAATTATATGTTTCTCTATCTTTGTTTTATTCTGATGTTTGAGCTATATTATTAGCAAAGTTTAATAGAATACTATTAAGTATTTGGAAAAAGTAACAAATATCCTCACAAACTTTCATATTTATATAATAATACTAAGATGAACTATCCCATTTAAATGCGACTATATGGACACGCTAGCGTTCATATCGTCTCAAGTTCAAGAATAAGTGCGTCTCACAATGCGTGTACCGCAGGTAGTGATTTTTTCCCAAACAGCTGCCACAAAGGGCCGGATAGCAGATGCGAGGCGCGCCATTGTGGACTACATAACATTTTTTTTTTAATGTCTCCCGATGCGAAGATAAAGCGGATGCGTCTACAACGTATGAAGAATCGATTTTTAAGTATTGCAAATAAGTTCCGGACCGTATATCCTGTCCCCATAGAAACTATCACCAATTTATGCTCTCCTGGTACTGTAACTGACATTGATTATGGTTATTATGGTTTTCTGAGTCAGTGTGATCGAAAGGGGAGATTGTCACAATTAGTATTGTTTTTTATTTCATTACCTTCACGATTTTCTTATTGTTTTTTTTTATTAATATAAATACCTACGTCGGGCCTAGGTCATATACTTCCTACTCAACTACCTCTTTATGATGAAAGCATATTTTTGCATAAAACTCGTAAAATTTGTACGAGATGTCGTCCTGCTGGTAATAAGAAAACATCGCAAATTCGAATCTCGACTGTACCAATGAGTATTTCTGAACTTAAGTACAGTGATTAGTCACGCCACGAGCTTTACGGAGAAGGAAACATCGAGAGGAAACCTGTATACGTCTAATAAGGAATTCAAAGGCGTATGTACAGTCGTACTTGAGTAACGGCGATGGAGTATAAGTAAGGCGTGCAAATAAACTATTAAAATTTAAAAAATAAGATCGAAATTAAAAATTAATAATAAGAATAAACGGCCGTTTCTAAAGCATCAATGAATTAACAAATAATATTTTTGAAATGGTGTTTTAAACGTTAGGTACATATGTAATTAACGTACATACCATTTAGGTAGCTTGCTTTAGACCGCGGAGAGTTAACGTCCGGGCATAGGGTCGCTGACCCCGCCAGCTGGCAAGGGTCCTGACCCTTTGGGAACACCCTGCACCCTTCACCCTACATTCTCAAGAATATTCCATAGAAAAAGAAATTTAATATTAATGCGTTCGATTTGACGTTAAATCAAGGTTTATACAACTTGATTTAACATTTAAGCCTGAAATGCTACTTAAGTTTTAACTGACTTGCACTAAAACTCGTATAGTTTATACGAGTTAGCCCACTGCTGGTTATAAGTTTTTTTCCCCAATGAGTTTTACTGAACGATTAGTCACAACACGAGCTTTACGGTGAAGGAAAACATCGAGAGGAAACCTGCTTTCATCTGAGAAGAAATTTAAAGGCGTAAGTCGAGCTTGAGCAACGGCGATGGACTCGCCATCAGTCACGTTAGCACCTAAAATATATGTCCGGTGGAAAGTGGTTGTGTGGGCACTATCTATACACCTCTGCCTACATCGGGGACCCTTGTGGGAAGGCGTGAGGATATAATTATACTAATTTAATAATACTTAAGATGTAGTGAAAGTCGCCTTTTTTCGTTGTGCACGTCCAATGCTGGTGTTCCCCACGATCGCGTTCCCACACTAGACCCCAGGTACATAAGTACACAAGATTTGCCAGCCCGTCAGACACTGAATTGGCAGCTGTCGTTGGTTTGGGGCGACAAACGCGAGGACTACGAGTAGTGTTGAAATAACGTGGATTTTTGTTAACTCAGTAGCCAGTATCGAAACAACGTATAATATATAAATGCTGAGATAACTTGTGTATTAAATAAGGGAAGTCTTTTGGTATAGGATCCTCAGAGACCATTGGACAGCAAAGACTGTAAACTTTTAAAGTGAACACGAGCTAGACGTTACAGACACTACATTTATATGATCCTAGTAATGTAGTGAATGCGAATGATTATAAGAATAAATGCCAGAACAGTGGAGCAGAATAAATACCTTGGAACAATTCCACACAAATTGACGTAGCCCAAAATTAAGCAAAGCTTGTATTATGGTAACTGGACAACGATAAAAATAAGTTTATATATAGATATATACTTAGATGCATAGGACATCCAAGACTAAGGTAAAAATACTTGTGTCCATCACTCAAATATCTGCCATCGGCGGAATCGAACCCTCGACCTCAAGTTTCGCAGTCAGAGCTCTAACTCTAACTAGACCAGGCGGCCGTCAATTTTGTAAAGAAGGCCGATTTGGATGACATTTGCCAAATGGATAGATTATAACCTGGATATACATATTAGATACTGTTGTTCGGATCCCCCTAAGCAGTAGACGAAGCGAGGCATCACAATGGATCGGCTGTTAAAAATCAAATCGCCTTCTGGGGCAGTGCCTGCCTTAAGTAATATTGCAGCCAAATTACACTTCTTGAGGGCTGTATTCCTGGGATGCCTACAGTTGCTATATACCCACATGGTATGGCTGTGCTGGCAAATGTCGGGATGACCACACCTGACTGTTATACCTAATGCTACCATAGCAACAACGCCGCTAAAGTGAGACAGATTTCATCTTAGTAACAATAGAAAAATATACAAATCAATCAAAAATCGGTTGAAAAGATCGCATTATTTTTACGTTTGAGCTTCATCAATCAGCTTACTGAACACGGTTAAAACTCGCATTCATTATTTCCAAGAATAAAGTTCTTTTAACTTGAAATAGCTTTACTTATCGAATACACAACGTCTTATCTTTCTATTCATTACAACATGCAAAGAAAAGGTGCGAAGAGCTTGTATAAAGAAAAAGATGTTTTAAAAAAGGACACATTATCTTATCCATTCGATTGTGTACACATTTCGTCAATGGCGAGCCAATGTTTTGGCTGTATAGTGATGTGAAAACTATCGTTACATAATATCGATAAAAATTTTTTATGGCACGAGTACGATGCATAATAGTTCCTGTGTATTACTTGTCCATAAATTTAACTATTGGTTTGCTTTTTTTCGGATTTATATATGTAATTGTAATATGTCACAAAACGATATCTCTGGCTTGTCTATGACGTTGATTATTTAAGCTTATATGACTTGAATTATGCATAATAAATGTAAATTTAATAATTATAGAAAAACTAAACTAACTCCGATATTAAAAATTATTATTTATTGGGTCGCATAAAGTGTGATAAGAAAAGAATTGTACTTGTGAATGCGTGCGACAAACACTTATGAATAAATATATTTGTCTTTCTCAATTAAAAAAAAACATACATATCATTTCGCCGAGTCCCTAACAGGTTAGCAGAGATAATGGAGCGCTAGTTTTCTCTAGACTTGCGGTATGCAAGCTTCGCTTCTTTCGTTTCGTCCACATTCATCAGTCTCTTCATACATACTCGCCGGTGTTTATCGATAATTGCGCGAGTCATACCATCGTCCCATCCCTATGGCCAGGTGCGTGCCAACTACCTGGCTCAAGACCTACTTACCCGAAATATTGCACCCGACGTATGCCTTTCAATGTACTTCCATTGTTGGCTGCCTTCAGTTCGCACCGAGGTAAGTTTACCGACGGAGAAAGAATAATGAAAATTATTATTATGTATCACGTAAAGGCGGTTTAAAATTGGCTTCATATAGATCAGGTTAGGTTTGTTTTTAACTACATCGGTACGAGGAACATCGGATAATTTTTCATATTATGGATTAATTACTAGTAATAGAGTACTTACTCTTACTAAAAAAAGCCAAGGTGGCCGAGTGGTTCGAGCAGTTGCCTGCGACACAAAGATCGTACCAATGTGTTTTTCTGAACTTAGGTACAGTGATTAGCCATACCATGAGCTTTATGGTGAAAGATATCATCGAGGAAATCTGCATACGTCTGAGAAGCAATCCAAAGGCGTATGTAGTATAGTCACCCAGTATAAAGAAAAATTACATGATAAAGCTTTTAAAATTACTTAAACTGTAATAATACATTTTAGGTGCTAACGTGGCAAATTACCAGAACATCGCCGTTTAACCACTGAAATTTTAAACTGTAATAATAATAATATATCCTCACGCCTTCCCAAAAGGGTCTCCGCAGGGGTAGGCAAAGGTGTATGGGTAATACTGACTTTAAACTGCATATAAGAATAAATTTTGTGTTATAAAATCCTTCACTCCTAAGGTCTCAAGCCTTGAGAGTCGTGATGTTCTCTGTTGATGTTGTTTTCTGACTATTACGGAAGACAAGGCGCAGTAAATAATGAAAGAATGCCACTCACTACGAAAGATCACATCGTAAAGATATTACCCCCTACTGGTTGTGAGTGACTTACTATCGACCTCTGTCTGCACCGAATCAAATTAGTATGATTGTTTAAAAAATCAGGTAGCAACATAAAATATATTTCAACACAGACCTACTGCTGGTAGTTTAAGAATCTTCCCAATTTATGGTTTCCGTGTAGATTCTTATTACCTGTCAATGAATTGTTTACTTAAAACAATAATCGTTTAGGAACTAATCGGTTTATTGTTTGCGTTTGGGTGTTACATTTTACATAATAACAGCATTCTCGGTAAGCTGAAATGGTAACTTTAAGGCTGTAATGTCATACACAAATTGTACCTAACCACGGGTACTTAAGTAGTTACCTACATTATAGTTTATTACAGTATTGTCGAAATTACCTAACACCTATATAATAAATATTTACATACAAACTTACTCACATACACCTAAAATATATCTACAGCAAAAAGTGGGCCTGCCTACCCCTTCCCTTGTGGGAAGGCGTGAGGATATAAATAATAATAATATATGTGCGGATATGAGGTCTTATAATACTGAATATTATAATCGACGTGATGATATGTACTGAGTAAAGTTTGTAAAAGTTTTTCTACAAAGTTCTTAACTTTATTTCAATTCATGAATCAGGGCTCCTGACGACATCTAGGGAAATTTAAATGCACATTCAGCATTTTGAAACATTGCAACACTTTGTGAAACATTTTGTTTTTATAGTTGGCAACTCTGAAAATAACTAATATGACATTTACTGTCAGTCAGTCGGTTGGTTGGTATAATTGTCAAAATGGCACGTCAGCAGCAGGATGTTGATGAACTTTTCGATGTTAAAAATGCATTTTATGTCGGTAATTATCAACAAGCAATCAACGAAGCGCAAAGCATTTCAGTAAGTATTCGTTTAAAATACATTTTCAAATGCCAGGACCTTGTAATGTTAGAAAACTTCATCATGTTTTGGGTGGTGACGTGCCGCTTATGTTATCGTCTGCTTTAAGAGCATACAAACTAAGAATTTTTGAAATATGTTTCTAAGAGGGATTATTAAGATGTCATAGTTGTCTATGTCCTTCCAGCCTTCAACACCCATAGTAGCGCTGCAACGGGATACGTTGCTCTACCGTTCGTACATCGCTCAAGGCAACTATAGGATTGTATTGCAAGAGCTCAAAACTGCGGATCCCATGCTCGCTCCGCTGAAAACTCTTGTGGACTACTTATCTCCTGGTGCTAACAAGCCCGTAATAGTCGCAGATATTGACGCTAGGGTGAGTGATAATTGTTTAAATACATACTTAAATATCATCGTATATTGTTTAAGTAAATATGTTTATATATTCAAACATATTTAAAGATTGCATGAAATTGATACCTATGGAATTATAGTACAATTACATTAAAAAAAATTATACATTAATATGAATTGAGAACCTTTAATTTTTTTAAGGTCAGTTGGTAAGCTATATATATATATACTCTCACTGAGTCACTAATGGGATAGATGGAGAGTATAGAAAGCTCTCTAGATCCACAGACTTTTTGCTTTACCACATTCATCAGTCCCCAGTCACCAGTTTTTAGTACTCATTATACATACATACATACATACATATCATCACACCGAGTCCCTAATGGGGTAAGCAGAGATAATAGTACTCATTATAAATCAATGAACTTCAGGTAGCAAAAGGCACAGAGCTGGTGAACGAAGTGTTCCTCATTGTCGCTGCCACTATTTATTACCACGAGGACAATTATGAAGCTGCACTCAAGTTAGTATTCTAAATTTATATGTATAAATCACTCCTTCTCACAAGGGTCCCTGAATGGGTAAAAAAGGTACATACATACCTTTTTTACCCATTCACTTCACCCACCCACCACCCACTTCACTGACGAAATATTTCTGGTGCCCATGTGATAGATGGCATGTCAATCACCATTACTCAACCACAACTGTACATACATCCTTAAATTTCTTATATTCTTAATTTATCTTAATAGATATTATTAGCTTGTTGTTGGCACCTAATATACCTCTGGCGGAAAGTGGGTGTGTGGGTATTACCTATACACCTCTGCCTACCCCTTCGGGGACCCTTGTGGGAAGGCGTGAGGATATATATTATTAGCTGGATGAACACATATTTTTATGTTTAATGGTGTTGAAACTGTGGCATAGAGCAACTATCTAATAATCAACTGATATTTTAAGGATCCTCCACAATGCCGAGTCTCTGGAACTGAGAGCATTCACTCTGCAGTGTCTTCTGGCTATGAACCGACCAGACCTGGCTCGCAAGCAACTGAAGCTCTTGCAAGACATTGAAGATGATGGCACCTTGACTCAGCTTGCCCAGGCTTGGCTTAACTTGTCACAGGTACCTGTAAAATTCTCTAACTATAGTATTTAGGCTGACTTAGTTCTCTATCTTGCAGTATCCAAAGTTATTGGTTCTAAATTCAAATTCAAACCAAAAATTCTTCATTTTTTTAAGCTAACTCAAGACTAGGACATATTGTAGGTATCTTATCTTCTTCATCTGATCACACCTTCCCACGATGGTGCCTGAGGTGATGGCAGACCCACTTTTTGCTGTAGATATATTTTAGGTTTATGTGAGTAAGTTTGTAAGTAAATATTTATTATTTCACAAAGAAAATACATTATATAGATAGTGCCATCCAAGAAGAAGCGCCCCACTATTATCCATTTATATTATCCATGTTCCTTTAAGATTTATGACAATCCATGTTGTTTGTAGGGTGGCCCTGGGGTACAAGACGCTCACTACAGTATAATGGAGTTGTCCGAGAGGCTGGGGGCCCTGGGGGCTGGACCCGCCGCCGTGGGGGCCGCGGCTGCTGCTTCTAGAGGTAACATTTAAGTCTAAAAACCTTACCTTAAAGAATATTATTTAAAAGAAGTGAGTTTTAGAAGCTGTGTGAGCTGTTTGTTCGTGATATTTTAGTAATTACCTGAGAAATCGGAGACAGCCTGTTTCTCTGTAAGCTGTCCTCACGCATCTTAGCACGAATCCACTCACCCATTCCGCGTACCCTCCCCGCGCTGAACTTCTCTTGGACCAAAGCCCTGAATGCGATTTATTTTGTGAATTACCGGTCGAAAATAATATCGGAATGTTTGTAGTTTCGTGAAAGCACTGTATGACACAGCTATTTAAAAAAAACAAATATTTAGTTAATGTTATTGGTGTGATCAGTATTATTAAAGTAAAATAAATAGTTATTAATAATCTTAATATATATAAATCACGCGTCACGTTGTTTGTCCGCGATGGACTCCTAAACTACTTAACCGATTTCAATCAAATTTGCACATCGTGTGCAGATTGCTCCAACTTGAAATATAGGATAACTTACATCACAATTGGACCCGATAGGTGGCGCTGCGGTCGTGTTTCAGGCAGTTTAATTTTTTCACCCGGGCGAAGCTGGGCGGGACAGCTAGTTTCATGCATGATCCAAAGGTTCAGTGACAAAGATTTCATGTCTCATTGTTAAAGATTATTAATTTCATGTCTCATTGTATCTCTTCGAAAAATTTGCGGCGTAACGATATTAGATCGAATCCGCAATGAAGAGATTCGCAAATCAACTGGCGTTAATGAGGGCGTGATTGTAAAGATGAAGAAAGGTATGTTACGTTGGTTTGGACACATAGAAAGGATGAGTGAAGAAAGATTGACGAAACAGATATACAAAGCAAAAGTGTGTGCAAGAAGAGGCAGAGGAAGGCCACGTTCCAACTACCTGGATCAAATAGATCGGACTCTCAAGGACGGGAACGTTAAGAGTACTCGAAACCGACGAGTATGTATGAAGAGACTGATGAATGTGGATGAAGCGAAAGAGGTATGTAAGTCTAGAGAGAACTGGCGCTCTATACTCTCTGCCTACCCCGTTAGGGACTTGGCGTGATGATATGTATGTATGTATATATATAAATAAATGTTATGTTGGTTTGATCGAGCTGAAATTTTAGCATGATATATATAATCCGCATCAAAGATTGTTTTTATCTATTTTTTGCATCAGTCACATATCCACAGCGAAGCAAGGCAGGGTACAGTATTTCATAAATAATGTGATATAATAAGTATTGATGTGTATCTGGTAAAGATAGTGCCATCCACAAAGACGCGCCCCACCAATTTGTAGTCGAGAGGGTCGCGGGATGCGGGGAGTATGACCCGCTTCTATTGATTGTAGTGTGCGTGTGCACTCATAGGTAATCAGTGTGTATTGACAATACTCAAACATTAGTGAAAGGTTGCACACTTACACTATAAACTATAAGGAAGGATAGTGGGGCGCGTCTTTGTGGATGACACTAAATATAATGTTGCAGGAATGTGGGAGGAGGCTGAGCAGATGCTGACCGAAGCACAGGCGCGTGCGCCGCAGCACCCAGACTTGCTGCTCGGGTTGGCGGTCACTGCGCAACACAGCGGGAAACCTCCAGAGGTCACTATCATTCCTCACCCTTACGCCTTCCCATAAGAGTCAACGCAGGGGTCGGTGTATAGGTTGTGCCCACTCACTCACTTTTCCACCTGAGATATATTTGCCATTGTGATAGATGGCGAGTCAAATCAAATCAAATCAAACAAAATCTTTTTATTTCACATAGGCCCAGGTGGGCACTTATAAAACGTCGAAAAAGAAGCACGGTTCGGGTTGGTCGCTTCCATGGAGAAGAACCGGCAAGAAACTCCATGGCTACTCTTTTCAAATCATTAGGCATATACGTTTTTTTTTTTCTCCGAGTCCTAGCGTAACACTAGCACGACTATACATACGCGTATGAATTTCTTATTAAACGTATGCAGGTTTCCTCGCGATGTTTCCCTTCACATTTCCTGGTGTTTGTTTGTGTTGTTCTTTGTTCCTATTTCACGTAAAAACTACTGACTGGATTGAATGTAACTGGGTACAGAGATAGAGTACTAGCTGGATTAAAACATGTTTTAAGAGCCGTGGTGTGGCGAACACAAAGTGCTTGCAGTACAAGGATTGCAAGTTCGAATCCCGTCTGCACTAATGATGATTAGTCACACCGCAAGAGAACCTGACGTATAAAGAGAAGAAATTCGTCTCATGTACAGTTGCGCTTGAGAAAAGGCGATAGGCTCGCCATCTGTCACGTTTGCACCTTAAACATATCTTTAGGGTCGGCATCGCGCGAGTGATACCCCTGGTGTTGCAAGCGTATATAGGCGGCGGTAACCGTTTACCATCAGGCGGACCGCATGCTTGTTTGACACCCATGTGGTATTAAAAAAACTCCGGCGGAAAGTGAGTAGATACTTCCTACACACCCTGCCTACACCTTTGGGGACTCTTATGCCTCTAGGTGTCAAGTTTTTTTTTTATTTATATTAAGGATGAATAACAAATATTATTTTAACACCAAGAGTTTTTAACATACAAATAAAACAAATGTATTTCTTATTTATAGGTAACCACAGCTTCTACATATATATAACTTCTACAAATTATGTTTATAACTTTGATTTCAAGTTATGTATATATATACCAAATGTAAGGAAATCTGACGTTCATGCTTTTTTTGTAGGTGTCGTCGCGTTACATCGCCCAACTGCTCGACAGCCACCCCGACCACCCCTTCACAAAGGAATACAACGCAAAGAGCAACGAGTTCAAACGACTCGCCGCCCAATACCAGCCCTCGGTGGCAAGCTAAATTATATTTCCAGTCGTTTACATAGAGTTGAATATCACTTTAACATATATCTGTATTGAAAGACTATATTCTATTATTTCAGTTTTTTATTTTGTATACTACATTATGTTATCCTAGTAGCCGAAGTGTATGGTGTGTTTAAAACGTATAGCTGTGGCAATTTGATAATTATGATTTAAAACATTGTCATTCTATAAATATATCTTAAAATGAAATTTTGCATGATGAGAAAGTAAATTTTCCGATTTGAACCTAGATCAAAAGGTTTGTACTCAATTATTGTGCATGTCATTAACTGCAAACTTCACCATACGTTAAACCCCTGACACAGCAATAACCCTAAAAATATCTAATGCTTTCTATTTAAAAAAAAATCTTAGTCATTAATATCGTTGTCAGGTACATCGATTTAACTAGAGTATATTTATAATGTTTACAATGGCCGTAAGATAATTAGACAAGCTAGGAGCGTGTTCTTTTCTTAAATTGGCCGTAACTGGACTGGTCTATGCGACTGCATACGAACTCTACAACATTTATGCAACCCTAGTAGAACGAGTAATCATAATCATTGTCTGGCTCGTCGTCGTCAAGAGATGTGGTGTTTCCCAGTAGATGGTACTGGCGCAGTCTCTCTAGGGCTTTCATGTCTACCGATAGGCCGAGGGGTAAGTCCGAGTCTGGTGGTTCCATCTCCTCACGCTGAGACCAGTCTGTAGTGGCCTCCCGAGGTATCTCACCGTTTAAACCTGGAAATATAATACTGGTTGGCCACAACTCATAACGTATTATATCTTTATTTATAATTTTAACGTAAATTATAATTAATCAATTGGTGATTTGTCACACGCCGAGCTTTACGGTGAAGGAAAACATCGAGAGAAAACCTACATACGGTTGAGAAGAAATACAGAAGAAAGATGTATGTATAGTTGTGCTTGAGAAACGGCGATGAACTCGCTATCTGTCACGTTCGCATCTAAAATAAATATGTATAGGCTTCAAGATACTGACCCCGGGGTGAAATTTCCACGGGCCCCACAATAGGAGGCGCGGTATATGCTTCTAGCTCTTGCTCAGTTTTGCTCTCCCTGTCCAATTTCTCTTGCTTACGTTGGCGTCTCCAGGCTTTTTGCAAGTTAAATCGCTCTGGTCTGGAACAGATATTGTGATTGAATCGTCCATGAAAGTTAAGAACAGTTGTGGCTGATGGTTAGTTGCTTGCAAATCAAAAGGCGGGTCTACGCTAGATGAGCCGAGCACGAGCGAAGCACAAGCGGAGCCGTTCTCGGCTTCGTCGTTCGCGGTTTCAAGTGTGGACGTACAACGATGCTCCAACGATCACTGTCCTCGACGAAGCAAATCGCAAAACGCAGCCGAGCATGAACGAAATGCTCGCAGTGCGCTCGTTCGAGGCTTGTAAGTCGGGTCCACGCTAGACAAATTGTGTTCGGCTCGTGTTCCGCTCGTGCTCAGCTTGTGCTCGGGTCGCCTAGCGTAGACGCAGCTAAAGATTGCAAGCTCGAATCTCGAATTTACAATCTCTGTGTTGTAAACAAGCAAATAAAGAACCAAGTACTTTTCTCCATCCTTATACACGCGGGCTTCCAAGTTGTGTATGTCATGTCTGATGTCTGCTAACATAAGCAGCATCAGATCAAGGGAGCCTTTAGGTCCGCGAGCGCCGCGGGGCCCACGCGGGCCCATGTCACCCTTGGGGCCTTCCATTCCCGGCGAACCTGGAGGACCCTAGGAAATAAATGAACATTGAATGCGAGTGTTAATAATAAAAATACTGGATTCCTTTCCCAGAGAGCCTATTTCCTAGAATTTCAGTTTTTTATAGGTACCAGCAAAGCTGTTGGAGCTCGAGTGATACTTTTCTGGTTATGACCTGGTCACTACTCTGCACATTTGGTACGTTATTAGTAACACGCTGGTTGCGGGTTCGGTCCCTGTCTGTAGTAAATACTGTGTGGTCAGCATATTTATTTCCTGTCTGGGTGTAGGCGATATGAATCCAAGTTGGCGTTAATGTACATCTATCTGAGCATTATTATCTTTTGCTGATACATAAATATAGTAGGTACCTACTTGCTCTGGCTAGTGGAGGGTCAGTTGACTTTGTTTAATATCAAAGAACAGATAGGGACTTGCGAATAACAATATTATGACTGTTACCGACTAATAGACTGAATCTAAAATAGCACTTGGTAGGGATAAATAGCCTATGGGTGTTTGCAACACCAGGGATATCGCACGAAGAAGAATTGGTAGGTATTAACATAACATACTCTTGGGCCTCGTTCACAGCGACAGTAGCCACCTTCCAGGGGAGCAGTTGCGTCCAGTACTCTATATGTGTACTCGCCTTCTGGAAAGTGAACGTCACCTTACCAACATATAGCTACTTTGACAGCCATTTTTCCGCTCCAAAATAACAAGATCAGAAGCATACATACATACATACATATCATCACGCCAAGTCCCTAGCGGGGTAGGCAGAGAGTATAGAGCGCCAGTTCTCTCTAGACTTGCATACCTCTTTCGCTTCGTCCACGTTCATCAGTCTCTTCATACATGCTCGTCGGTTTCGAGTACTCTTAACGTTCCCGTCCTTGAGAGTCCGATCGATTTGATCCAGGTAGTTGGAACGTGGCCTTCCTCTGCCTCTTCTTGCACACACTTTTGCTTTGTATATCTGTTTCGTCAATCTTTCTTCGCTCATCCTTTCTATGTGTCCAAACCAAAATAGCAGCAGCAAAGAAGCATAAGAATGATAATAGATAAGGCCTCTTTCGGGACCTTTTCATAGGCTGTTCAATTTAAAAAGTTGGATTTAAATAATCAACCGCCATTTTATAAAAAAGAGGTATGTTCATAAAATGGCGCTCCATTATCGTACAGCTCAATCAGATTCGACGTGATATGTTTCAGTATGTAAGCTAAACTAAGCTCTTTTCGGCGCCTCTGATGCAATTCCTTCCATTTAGGTACCTACTTAATATTTGTCATGAGAGACACTTTATCTTAACGAGACAGACTATTTATATTCCTAATTAGCTTTATTGCCTTCAGAACCAGTTGAACTTCATGTCAACATGGTAGAAAATACACTCGAGGCCTCACCTTCTCCCTTCAACACCGGATTTTCCATCAGTTTCTTCAATGCACTCTGAGTGGTATGCAGTTGATCATTCAGCTGTTTGATCTTTCTGGAGAGCCAAGTGACGGTGTCGCAAGGCGCGTAGCAGCGGGATGAGGCTCGGATTAGGGGTAGAGGCTCCTGCAAGATGATATTTGCTGACTGTTAGCAGGTCATCCTCCAAATCATGTCCACATTACAAATTACGAATTCTCATATTACAAGATTTCATTCAAATTACAAACAGGCAGAGTATTTTGTTTGAACGCGCTAATATCAGGTTATTTATATAATCCGAATTGAAAACATTTTTCATTAGTTAGCTCGATTACTGAGGAAGGTCAAGTTTAACGCGGTTGAAACCGCGTGGCACTTAGAATATTAGCCTATTAGACTATAGCTACTTATTAGAATAATAATGCAAAGAGAATTATTTTCTCGCATTTTAATGTACCAGGGCAGCATGTGTTAAAGACGTACAGGTATGGCCAAAGGAGTCTGTCGCTCGCATCTCTTGCCGTCACTGCCAACCGTGTACGGCGGCGAGCACTCGCAGTGGTATTCTCCCGGATCATTTACGCACCTCTGCTCACATCCACCATTTCCTGCCGTGCACTCGTCAATGTCTGGAAATTAGCTTAGTGACACCTGAAATTATCCTGGGGTGGAGATGAGCTGGAGGGTGGTATTGCACCCTTTTATTATTATTAGCATAAAAAAATTTACGTATCTATAGTCGTCCTTGAGAAACAGCGATGGACTCGCCATCTGTCACGTTAGCCTAACCTAAAATATATCTCTAATATATATATATATATATATATATATATATAAATTGTATGCTAATTAAAATAGTTGTATTAAATAGGTACAAAATATTAAAACAGGCACAGTTTGTCGAGCAGAATAATTTGGAATCTGAAAAACACAAATACAGAAAAAACTTCATTATTGTAGCTTCATCTTCTCCCTTGATAATATAATGATGTACCTCAAACCAATTTGAGTAAAATTTACCGTAGCCGTACCACTAAGATGTCCTCATCTAGTTAAATCATCATAAAAGACTAACCAATACAGTATGGCTGTGTCTTTCTCCTGTAGTTGTCCTCGTTGAAGCGGAAACCGGCATGACAAGTACACCAGACCCGCTCACCCCGCACCTCGCATGCTTGCTCGCATACCTTCAAACTGCACGGGTCTACCAGCTTCGGTATACATCTGGAAAAGAGTGTTTTTCTCGATTCTAAAATATAAGCTTACCCTAATGCAATTGAAACTAAATTGGCACAGGAGTTACAGTAGTTTGATGACACCCGATACAGATCCGCAGGTTATTTTAAAAGAGCAGTTGAAGAGACGTACGGCCCCATGAAATCGTCTGGTGAGAGTTGCTCGAATGGGGTCGCCAAATCAATCCAAGTACTGCCTTGCCTTTGAGAAATTGGCAATATGATCAGCTATTCATCATCATATAGACGGTAAGTCCCCAGTATACGGCTTTCATAACTCCAAGGAACTGTTCTCTCGGCCCTCAAGCCTAACATCATAGCTACTCCACCAAAATAAGTTCACAGCTTGGGAGGGATACCTCCGTTATTGCTAACATTTTATTACTAATGACTATCATCCAGCGGGCTGTGGGTTCTGCTTTAATTCTTCCAACAATAATTATTTTGAAACTTCTCATATCTGTGTAGGAATACCCTTACCGTCCAGCGATGTACATGTGCGTATCACAGCAGGTTAGCTTAATGCACTGCACGTCCGCGCCGTCCACGTGGCACGTCTCGCGCGTGCGCAATAGCCGCTCGGTCGGACATGGGTTGTCGTCGTCCGCACTGGTACCAGGGAAACATAAGCAATTGTGATAAATTAACATTGTCAGGAACGCAAAAAAAAATTAACCATATCACGTCGGTAGGGCCAGTATATATAATGTATAGCTTAGTGCCGCGGATTCACCCGCGGAACATTTAATTTCATGAGTAGATATTTTCCTGTAATAAAACGTGATATGCGTCATGCCAGCTAATAATCTACCATTGCGTCAATTATTTCATTCAATTTCGTTCTCCCTTTCTGGCGTGATTGAGTAACATACAAACTCAACTCTCAGACATATACCTAATCAAAACATTGACGAATTTATAATATAACTAGCTTATGCCCGCGGCTTCGCCGGCCTGGAATTCGAAAAAGTAGCTTTGGAAATGTTCCTGCTAGAATCGGTTCAGCCGCTATGCCTTGAAAGAGCATCATACATTATAATATAAGAACTTTGAATTTTTCAGGATTAGAAAAAAAAAGTAGCATATGTCCTATTCCTAGGTATAAGCTATCACCATTTCAACTTTCAGCCAAATCGGTTCAGCCGTTTGGCCGTGAAAGAACCGCAAACATTCAAACTTACAAACTTCCACATTTATAATATTAGTAAGAAGTAAGATAAGATTAGTAGGATTAAGCTATTTTTAATTTGGTTTTGTAAGTTAGTAAACGTTACAAACACTTAAATTTATTTGTATATCCGCCACGACTGGCGTTTTTATATATACAAGTGCATCTAATCTCGGCCAGTCTTTAAATAAAAGGTGTGTAGTTCTTTAAATAAAGGAGTGTAATTGAAAGTCGTCCGAAGACGTCTGTGTGTACGCAACGGCTAGAAATAAAATGTAATAAATTTATTTAAAAGTATATAATGTCCTTCAATGTTTGAAGACAGAAATGACTCAACTCAAACACGCTGAGGTTGATGGATGGATGGACAAACTTGTTTTAATTTAGAAGATATTAATCTGATTTATACTAGGGTATCATAAACGCTACTAATATACATATTACATACATACCTCGTGTATAAACTTTCCTTTGATACGCTTGTACGTAGGTACTCAGAAGCACATCAATGGTTCGTTGTTCGGTTGTTCATGCTTTATTAGATAAGTAAAATGATACAGTACGTGAAAATGCTATATGCAGACCGTGGTACCTAGCAAAGAAGAGATGTGGTGTGATTTGGAGGACCTACTCGTGATGTTATGCCTAAATATGGTTCTTATTTCGTACGTTTGTACCTTTTACATCGTAGCCAAATGGAGTTGTCTCCAATCGATTTTGAACAGAAATTCGTAATGGGACTTAATATTTTCATATGGGAACAATCGTGTATGTGAACATCTCGAGAATTAAAAGTAGCTTTAAACAATATCACGTGACCATAAATACAATATTTGACATTTGGTAAAAAATGCCACTCTACACGACCCTATTCTCATTCTGCACACTGTTTGGTGCATTGTACTTGTTACGTCCAGTCATTGAACCCACGCAGTATGCATTTTAACTTGCAATAATTGATAACAGCGGGAATTTCAGATATTACATTGAACTTTCGTGTACCTAACGTAGTTTTACATTTATAATTGACATATTTGAGAGTAACATTCGAAATACTAACTAAGGCAGCCTTGAATTATAGCATGACCATTTATTTACATAATTGGACTTGTCAGTTTTAATTATACAAGCTTCACGAACACTTTAATTTTAAAACATAGTCAAAATTGAGTGTCATGTTTTCCCAACGAACACACTGTTTCATAAGAATGCCTTATGGATATTATCTTTATATTACCTATGTACCTACCTAAACTGGTGCAACAAAAGACAAATGTAATAACATGCTTCTGTAAAATGTATAGCTTTGAAATATGATTTAAATTATTTCGTTACAATTCTGTCATTCAGTCGTTTTTTTATGACAAAATAAAACAAATTTTACAGAAATTTGCGAATGTAACAATAAAGGAAAATATTTAGATTAGGTACTGCTATTTTGTTTTGTCTTTTTCATTAATGTAGTTTTGAAAGTCAACAAGAAAGTATACTTGATGTAGTTGTATGACCATCACATCACTTCCGGTATGATCAGATACACAGAAATGAGCACAGCATTATTTATTAAGACTAAGAAGCTCATGATAACTCACAGATCGATGGCATCATCATGGTAAGCATCTTCTACGTGGTAGCCTTCCTGGTAGCTGAGTACCAAGCTCGCAGGACCGAACAGGAGTAATGCGGCGTAAACCGCGGGGCCGAGCGGCGCGCGCATCGCGACTGTGGGTGCGCGCCGCTCGCGGATATGCGTTTGGACTGAGATATTCAAACAGTATATGCTGTTGGTAGGTATGAATCAATACGATGACTGAACGTCGAATTATCTAGAAGTGCACCATCGCCAGCGGAGTAAATACATTTTTAACAAATGCCAAGGTTTTGAATGGGATCGTCAACAGTACTAGAAACCGACGAGCATTTATGAAGAGATTGATAAATGCTTATGAAGCGAAAGAGCCATGGAAGTCTAGTGAGACTGCCGATCCAATCTCTCTGCCTACCCCGAGAGGGACCAAGCTATATTTCAAAGTTAACAACTGTACCGTACCTACATGTTATATATGTACGTAAATATATCTTAACTAAAAAAAATCAATATTATTCATTTTTTATACAACAAAGTTTGAGAGCCACAGAAGAATAGTAGCTAGTAATGGTCCCAAAATAGCTGGAGTGCGTGTCGGTCGTGCGTTGTACATGTATGTTTGTCCGTCACGGACAATCTATGGTAGCTAGGGTGACCAAGCCGTAACTTGCCCTTTTATAGGGTTCTGTAACTTACTTTATACTTTCAGGATCTGATTGTCAAAATGTAGATTATATATACATATATATTTACACCTTCTCACAAGTGTTCCCGGAGCGGTAGACATAGTGTGCCTACCCATACTCACGCTCCTTTCGCCAGAGATATACATATATCTGTAGATGCAGATGGCCACGCCTTGTATTTGTTTACATATACAGGTTTCCTTAAGATGTTAAAAGAATTTGTTTTAAAAAAGGTACCAACTTCTTTCGCCTTTGGAGATAGTCTCGGCAAACACGCCAGCTATGCTCTGGGTGTTACAAGCGTCCACATGGCCGCGGTAATCGCTTACCATCAGGCTGACCTAATGCTTGTTGCCACCATAATAGTTTAAAAATAAACTCTTACATTGTACGCGTAGAATTAGTACTTTAAAATATTATTGCTATCCAGCGTGGCAATGCTGCTAGTCTTCTTGGCACGCTGCCTCGAGATACCGATTTGGGACTAATTTTATCTGTAAGTACTAAGTAGTTAGTTTCAACTGTTCTTTGTAAAATTGTTAATTGTTGTTATTGTACTTTAAAATGTTTGGTTTCTCATAAAAGTCGAGCCGCCAAAAGACTGACCTTTTGTAATGTTTCTTTATATCAAAAATCGATATGATTTGTTTAGCAGATTAAGCATGCCTTGAAACGTAGCAGACAAACAGACAAGCAGGTTCAGTATGTAAAAATCGAACTAACATTAATATTGCGAAAGTAGGGATGTTTGTAACTCGATTACGCCAGAAGGGCTGAAAAGATTTCGATGACATTTGGTACCTACATCATGTTTTATTCTAAAAAAAAACTACGTCTCAAATTAAATTTTACGCAGATTAAACTGCGGGGCACAGCATGTATACCGCCCTTTAAAAGCAAATAAATGCCTCACCCGTTATAGACTAGAAATTTCCAGATTTAATATTTCAGACCTATCCCTAAAGAACATAAGAAGATGCTCAACGCGAGTTATCAGTCGGTTTGTTTGTTTACACATTGCCGACAGATGCGCACGCGCACGCCTCAATGCCACAGCCAGATCCACTGACACACTACCGCGTGCTACCTAGTGTTGTTGTGCAACATATACAAATGGTATTACTTTACTGATAGTTCATATATTTAATAAACCTAAAAAATAAAACTCAAGGACGAGAACGTGAAGAGAGAGTATTCTGGAATAAAATGTCATGTAGTACATATATAATAAATTTCTTTTCCTAGTTTTTAACCAAATAAATGAAGAATAGAAGAAAAATATTCTCCTTTCCTTGAAACTAAACAGATCTCGCATTATGCAGTTCTAGAGAAGTTTCTTACCGCGAACGCTCAGGCTGTGAAATGAATGAGGCTTTGCTGCCCTGGTGCTACCTATGCAAGGCACTTTTGTATCCATACGTGGTTTTAATCTTTATGAAACGCGGGGGCGTTTAATAAAAAAAAACACGTTTTTCATTTACTATTTCACCCGGGCGAAGCTGGACGGAATAGCTAGTTATTATATATCTTTATATATATAATTCTTCTGTGAGTGTATATGTCACTAAACTCCTCTCAAACGACTGGACCGATTTTGATGAAATTTTTTGTGTGTGTTCAAGGGGATCTGGGAATGGTTTAGATTCACAATTGGACCCGATAGGTGGCGCCACCATCTTTTTTTTTCCACCCGAGCGAAGCTGGGCGGGACAACTAGTCTTTATATATATAATTCTTCTGTGAGTGTGTATGTCACTGAACTCCTCTCAAACGACTGGACCGATTCTGATGAAATTTTTTGTGTGTGTTCAAGGGGATCTGGGAATGGTTTAGATTCACAATTGGACCCGATAGGTGGCGCCACCATCTTTTTTTTCCACCCGAGCGAAGCTGGGCGGGAAAACTAGTACAAATATATATCTCTTAAGTTAAATATATTTTAAGAGAGGTAGGGCATAGCAGATTTTCCGTTCGAATTTGGAGCTGCCCGATTGGGGCAGGACCGCCACCTTATAGAAGTCCGTAGCCAAATAACACATTTTTTTGTGTTGTGTTCCTACGAGGTGAATAAGATTAAACCTATTATGCTGCCAACACAGTATAACTCTCCGAACACAGAGTGGCAACGCGCAAGTGATACTTTGGTATTGTGAGCGTAAATAGGCTACGGTAACCGTTTCCCATCAGGTGGGCCATATGCTTGTTTGCCACTCTTGTTGTATAAAAAAATCCTCAAACCTGCCCAGAATGGTCCCTGAAGGGGTATGCGGAATATTTAGGTTTTATATCTCGGATTTGTTGCCAACGTGACGGATAGCGCCATAAGCCAATACCATCGCCGTAAGCACGACTATACCATACGTCTAATTTGCATTTCTATTCAAACGTAGATATGCAGGCTGCCTCTCGATGTTTTCTGTCATCGTAAATCACGTGGTGTGATTAAACACTACTACACCGAGTGCATGTTACTCCTTCTTATACTTCTTCCTCGTAAGTTTAGAAAAATCTTTGGTGCAGTCTGAATTCGAACTTGCAACTTTAACTTAACTACTCAAACTACTTGTCCTTGATAATGAAATTAAATATTCATTTGTTCTCCCTAGGCAGCGTATAGTGAGACACGTCTGACAAATTATGCCTCCTGCACTAAAATGTTTGCTTTATTGGATTGAATGATATATGTATTTCAATTAAAAGCTCAGCTTATGTACATTGTTCAAGTCAACATCGCGCCGTCTGCCCCCGTACGTCATGTCAGCCAACGCCAGGGGAAAAATCACGCTTTTCTCTTGTTTTTATCCACCGGCCGTTAGTTGTTGTTTAGACGCGGCCATTGCAGGATATGCGACGATAAAAAATCTCTTTTCCAACATGTGGCTAGCTGATTTTATATTTTTTCTGTGCGCTTTCAACTCTGTGTTCTCATGGGGCTACGAGTTTTGGGTACCAGGCGAGCATGGATACCACGGAGTGCATAATGGGTTGGAGTACGCAAAGGACTTCGCCAATGAGTGGACAGTGCAGGTTGAGGGTGGTGAAGAAGTGGCACAGTTGGTGGCCCTTGAGCTGGGATATGTTTACGGAGGACCGGTGAGTTCATGTTTCCTTGGTATATTCTAATGACAACTTTTGTTTTTTCACCTTTACAAATTAATATATTTACATGCGTATATCACGCGGTTTTCCTCGCGCAGAGAGAGTTGAGTATTCAACTACCAGATCCTCATACGAATCGACTTCTGAATGAAAAGATCGGTATCCTGAAATAAGCTTCAGATATTCACCCGCGATGAATTGATGCCAGGGATGTTGGATTCTTCCAGAGCTTTCCGATGATAAAAAAAAGTTTTTTTCGAACAATGACATCATATTTTTCGCTAACATATACCTACCTATGTATATATTCTCACACCTTCCCACAAGGGTCTCCGAATAGGGAGGCAGAGGTGTATAGGTAGTACCCACCCCACACATCCACTAATAATATAATAATTTTATATGAATTTTGGAAACATGGAGTAAGCGAGCAGCATATGTAAAAAAACCGACTAATCTTGGACGCGTGTGCAACATTTCATGATAATCGAATACTATTAGCTGAATTAATACAATATTATTTATTGCAGAAACATATACGAACGAAAGTAAATTGTACGTTTTCTTTTATTTGACAGTTGTATCACACGGCCTTAACGAGCGAGTCATTGTAGTCATACATTTATCCTTAACGACTTAACATAGTATTTAACATAATCTACAACAATTCGTGTTCCGATTGACTAATAGGAGCTGCCAACTTCATGTTACCGTGACTTATGGAAGCCTAGTCTCTGTCAATTTTGTTCGTATAATTTGATAAAGCCGTTCGCGGTTTCTTTGGCATAAAAAAAAAATTATTCAAATGACATATGGCGAGTCCATCACCGTTTTGTAGATTGTAGATTTCCTCTCGATTACTTACGTGAAGGAAAAAGCCCTTCATCATAAAGTAATTACAACAGTTCTGAAAAAGTTAAGTTCTTAAGTTATAGAAGCCGTGGTGGCCGTGTGATTCGAGCAGTTGCCTGCGGCACAAAGTTCGCAAGTTCAAATCCCGACTGTACCAATGAGTTTTTCTGAACTTAAGTACAGTGATTAGTTACACCACGAGCTCTACGGTGACGGAAAACATCGAGAGGAAACCTGCATACGTTTGAGAAGTAATTCAAAGGCGTATCTATAGTCATGCTTCAGTAACAACGACGGACTCGCCAACTGTCACGTTGGACCTAAAATATATCTCTGGCGGAAAGTGGGTGTGTGGGTATTACCTATACACCTCTGCCTACCCCTTCGGGGACCCTTGTGGGAAGGTGTGAGGATTTTATTATTATTATAAGTTCTGAAAAAACTAATTCGGGATTCGAACTTGCAAATTACATATATTTTTTATTCACATCGAATCAGTATACAGGATGTCGGAACATTACAATCCAAGTAACGCAGATGTGTCTTAACTGAACATCTACGACGACGAATACCTACATGACTTCTGTAAAAAGGTTTTTAAAATAAATTTATTATAACACAACATGAAATATTACTGACTTTTTTATTTCATTCTGTATACGGTTGAAACACTGATTTCAAGGGTCCAATTAACATCAATTTAAAAAAATACGTGCTATTCATACTAACAATATTATTGTTTTTAGCCATTTCACAAGAGTTTCGGGTTTTTTCGGGGCGGGCATAATTAGAATAACATCAAAACTCGCTATAAATAGTTCTATCGTAATGTGGTAGGCAGAGTGAGTACACCAGTTCTCTCTAGACCTACACACTACACACCTCTTTCGCATCGTCCACATTTACCTGTACCATCATACATGCTCGCCGGCTTCGAGTACACTTAACGTTCCCATCCTTGGGTGTCCAACCGATTTGATAACGTAATTTTATAAGACTAACATGATAAATGGTATAACCATCGCCGTCTGTAAAACTCCAGTTCGCTTGTTCTATTACTTAACTAGCCGTGCCCGCGACTTCGTCAGCGTGGACGGCTTTTTATCTTTCGTAAATATGTTCAATATATATTATATATATATGTTATATTCAATAAAAGCATCCTATGTTACTTCTAATACCTCCAAGAATATGTGTACAAAGTTTCCTCATGATGTCTATTAGCTCGACTGTCGGAAATCTAACTGATCACACCGGACGGATCGCGGACTCGGAACTGACGATCTTGACTTTGTAGGCACCATCAACTCGAACCATTGCGCATCCACGGCTCGAATTACAATCAATATAAAAAAAACGATTTACGCGACGTAATTTCAGGAGCCCAAGGTAACGGAAAATAATTATAAATTTAATTTTATAACAAAGCTCCGAGCTGGCTTAATTTTAATTAAAATGGCCTTAAATTAATTATGATGGGTCCCTAGTAACATTAAGTTACAGACCTGTGAAAAGCGTTGAAATAACCTATGTTGTCTGCGGTGCGAGAATTGAAAATTTCATCTGTTTTCATGTATGAGTAGGTAGTAGGTAGGTAGTCGATACGAAAGGAGTTTCCTTCCTCGAACGCTCAGGCTGTGGAATGAGCTCCCCGTTGAGGTAGGAGGTGAGGAATATAATATCCTACTATATCCGCAAGTATGCCTGTCTCGGGTCAGGTTACATATTTGCGGCATTTGCGGTTGAAACTCTGGGGCCTTGGGGTCCTGAGGCTCACCATCTTTTTAAAGAGGTCTCGCGCCGTCTAGTCGAGACCTCTCGTGACAGGCGGGCTGGAACATATCTCGCTCAGAGAATCAGCATTGCTATCCAGCGTGGCAATGCTGCTAGTCTTCTTGGCACGTTGCCTCGGGATACCGATTTGGGACAAATATTTTATCTGTAAGTAGTTAGTTTCAACTGTTCTTTGTAAATATTATATTAATATCCTACTCCTTCTGAAAGTGCCATTCCATTACTGGAGGTTGGCCGTTAGCTCTGAAAACTTCTCCAATTACTTTTATTCCCTTGCAATTGTTGGCAGGAGGAGCAATTCATTCATCAATGCTTTATCATTCATACAATCTGTTATTGACTCATCCATCAGTATTGATCTATAGTCACACACTTGAATTTTAAGAGCGATGACATTTCGAATATTAATTTACACCCGCCATATTAATAGCGGATTATATTGATTTACTTATAGATACTCTGCCTTGTAGCGGAATCGGTTCCCGCTTGCGGCAGACATTTGTATGTTGAATATATATTGGTTTGTGTGTGGGTGCAATATTTGCAAAGATTTAATTAAACACAATAATATACCTTCTTAATATACCTACCTGTATTTTTCGCTGCAATCTACTCTAGCTAAATGGCCGTGGTGGCCGAGTGGTTTGAGTAGTTGCCTGCAACAAAGATTGCAAATTCGAATCCGGACTGCACAAATTAGTTTTTCTGAACTTTAGTACAGTGATTACACACACTTAGCTTAACGGTGAAGGAAAACATTGAGAGGAAACCTGCATTCGTCACAGAAGGAATTCAAAGGCATATGTATGTATGGTGGTGCTTGAGTAACGGCGATGTACTCGCCATCTGTCACGTTGTGCTGCAGACAACTACTCGAAACAGTCGGCCGCCACGGCTCTATGTTTGTGCTCTCATCCACTCTGTGGTGAAAAAAAAGCAACGACGGTATCAACAACTGTAATGAACTCTCCTCCATATATTTGTGGTAGATAAGGAATCAAAGCTATGACGCCGGTCCCTATCTCGAGTGGCTATCCAGATAACTTCAGTGGATAGCCCGGACTTATGATATCAGTATAGACCGGTTTCATAATTAAAAAGCTTTATTAACATAGAGTAGTTGGAGTACTTTCAAAACCGGCTGAAAAAAATTTTACAAGTTTACGAAAGTTACAAGTAAACAACTAAAATAATAGTTAAAAAAAACTAAAAAACACGCTTTTTATAGAAAACCGAACTAAAAAATAGAAAATAAATTTCGATAATATCTTAAAAAGCGTGGGGTGCATGGTGTCAATAGTTATAAATATTTTATTGACAGATATTAGTAGAGTGATTATCATTTCGGTAATATCTTAAAAAGCACCCCACGCTTTTTAAGATATTATCGAAATTTATTTTCTATTTTTTAGTTCGGTTTTCTATAAAAAGCGTGTTTTTTTAGTTTTTTTTAACTATTATTTATTTTCTACTTTTTAGTTATTAGTGTATTGTCGTCATCGGTCCTCGATAAGTCTACAAAGTTTAAAGTGGGTCAAAATCGAGCTCAAAGAAGTCGGTTACATACATACATACGTAAAATATACGTAAAAAATACGTAATAATAAATAAAATCAACGAAAAACAAAAAAAAACTAGGAATTCATTTGCTATGTAGTGTATATTTACTAGGACACCATGTGATGCGAGCGGGTACTAATGGAGACAAATGTTAAAGAATTAGTAGAACCATTTGTATCAGTTCGCCGCGTCAATCAAAGCATCCTCTGCGTAATGCGTCCCTTGTCTGTGCCAACACACAATTATTGAACTTTGTTCTTTACTAATGCGGATTCAATTTCGGTGGTTTTTTACCACTCATATAATTGGATGAAATGAAAGTTTAGAATCAAAATCTACATTAGATAGAGAAAACAGACGCTTCTTCTCTCTGAGCTAAGCTCGCGAGGAACCAAAACCAAATCTTATTACGTTTTAAACATTAATAAAATGTTAGTAATTAGGTACAAGATTTCTTTAATAAAATAGTGACTAGCAGCACCAAACCTGTCCAAATTAACGCCTAACTTAATTTGTCTAGTCGAGTTAGTTTACCGTTAAATTGGACCAGGCAAACATAGATTAAAGCTACCATTTTCTTGACTGCTCCTTTACACAGTATTTTCTGCTTTATGTCCCTGAAAGTCGTTTTAAAAATTGTCGGCTTAAAAGAAAATAATATTACATATTTATTCATTGTTTCTAAATTACAGGAAAGGTAAATAATGTTTGTTATGAAGAGTTGATTATCTTATTATGCTCTTAAAAAATATCGAAAGCATGCTATAAAATAACGCCATCTAGACATTCCCAAACAAACTTTTTCATTATATGCGGGAATCCAACAAGGTCAGCTTTGGTTATTAGGAAGTTTAGCCGTTTGTCACAAGATGGCGCTGAGTTTATATTTCCAAACTTTAGTATCTGTAAAATGGATACGTTTTTTTATTATTTCATACTTAATATTAGTATCCTATTTTTATGAGATTATAAGCCCTGATTTTCATGACCGCAACATAGGATTCAAAAAGATACGTGACAGAATGAGTGTCTGCACTTTGTCTGTCCACATGATCATAGAAGATTACACGCCGTTTATGTGCCGTGTTATTTTATCTTGTACAACAAATAATAAAGGCAGCCTTCGTTTGAAGTTCGGCTAACTTGTACTAGATAGCATTGCATCCGATTTTCATTTTAAATTTGTTTGTACCACAGTACATACAAATTCAATAAGCACACTCTCTACTTTTATGTTGTTTTACAGACTATCGTGACCGCGACGCGATAATATCATATTAATATCGGGGATTTGGTTTGTAAATACGAAAGGTTCACTTTCGAATTTCGCTTCGAGTTCACTTTATTAATAAAATGAACTCGAAATATGTTATTATTTAGTAGAGCCGAAGTAAACATAGTGGGTAGTTTTCGTGAATTAAAATTAATTTCTAAAAGTACTACAACAAGTAATGTTTTCTGCAAATCTGAAGACTTTGGTGTTCATACTATTTATATTATTTTACTTAACTTGTTTATTCTATGTCTATACTTGTTTTATTTGTTATGTTATGTTAACGAAACGCATGTTGTGATTTCCTATAATTAAGGAACCAATATTGATGTCACCACCTAAACTGTTATATCGCATGTAATTTTGTATTCCTTGTTGGAAATCCAAGTTCATAAATAAATAAATAAATACCATCTTCAAATACATAAATTATGTTATAGATAAAGAAAGACTGGCTTTCATTTTATTTGTCAGCAAGTTAATAAAATTAACGTTAACCTACTTTGGACCTGGACCAACTTCTTTCAGGCGGCGCTAACTGTAGATTTGGCGTCGTCTTTACTAGGCGCACATGTATCCAAGGAATCGGATTTCAGTGTTTCAGCGTCGCTCTGTAATACTGAAAACTATTGGGGCGTGGCTACGCTTTAAAGAGACAGAGAAACAGATATATGAATAGTAAGAGGGTGTAAAAGAGACGGAATGGATGTGGATGTATTGGTAAATTTTCAGCAGTGCTTTTTCCTTTTCTGTATCATGCGTTCCTTGTCCCGCAATACTGAAGTTAACTGAAACTTATACTAGGGTGGAAAAAAAATATGTTGCAACTAATTATGCGTTGTTTGTTTATTTATTACATACAGCATATACATAACAAAATTAAATTTAAAAAGTACCACATTGAGACTTGTTTGTAAAAAAGACAAAAATATAAAGTAGATGTTCAACGTCATCTATACATAACAAATTATATGGAAAATACGAAAAAAACCTAACTAAACTGCAAAAATAAAAATAATATGGATGGGGAATGAGCGTTTTCATTTTCACATAGATCGTAGAAAAAATGTTGCTAGTAACAGGCTAACATGAAACGCGCAGAGATTCGAATATTCTTGGCGCTGTACAACTATCACAAAATTTGTGAAACCGGAAAAAATATGTAAATATTGACGAATATTTACATATTTTTACGATACGCGTAATTCGCTCTTTGATTAAAAGAATATATTATGAGAAAAGCGGTGGCTTATGTCGAATATGTACATAGTTTGCAATGATAGAACGTGCTCACACGATTTCAATTAAGTCTATTGTAAATATCGTAGGTAAGATAGTCGTGTAGTGTTTTTTCCAGACATTGCTTTTTGGACGCATCTACAGTTTCCGATAGCGTAATTTTTTTTTCCTTACAAGAAAATTATATCTAATAGTGATCAAACATTTCACTACTACCTATATCATATGAGGCGTCCATACAAATAACACAGTATTCAAAATATGTGAATGAGATCCGATCGATAGCTAACGTGAATGACGAAATTTACGACCCTCGCGGCCGTAACCTCACGCCGCCGCCCGTGTCCCCCAACCCTTGCGCAGAATGCATATGTGCGCCATACCTTCTCCAAGCTCTGCTATCCTAGTACACATGTGACTCAACAAATTCACATGGCTCCACAACGGCTCACGTGTGGTGTTCTTCACACGACACATGCACGACATGGACTAGTTAAATCTTCAGTGTGTTTGCTTTTTATTACGGTAGTGTGTTGTCACATTGTTGTGGGTGATTTTTAGAAGCTACACAGTCAGTCGTGTGTTACATACATACAGTACTGTACTACAGAAAAAGACGTGTGGCATTATTAGACTTTTTATTTTTATTACATGACATGGATCCCTGTCTTTTAGTCGCACACTTATTTCTTGGCCATCAAAAATGGATGAAAAAAATACACGTCACCAAAAATACAAAATCATATGTATATTATAAATAATAATAATAATATCCTCACGCCTTCCCACAAGGGTCCCCGAAGGGGTAGGCAGAGGTGTATGGGTAATACCCACACACCCACTTTCCGCCAGAGGTATATTAAGTGTCAACGTGACAGATGGCGAGTCCATCGCCGTTACTCAAGCACGACTATACATACATACGCCTTTGAATTTCTTCCCAGACGTATGCAGGTTTCCTCACGATGTTTTCCTTCACCGTAAAGCTCGTGGTGTGACTAATCACTGTACTTAAATTCAGAAAAACTCATTGGTACAGTCGGGATTCGAACTTGCGATCTATTATTATATATTACATAACAGTAGTAATATACATATGATTTTGTATGAATGTTTGTTACTCATTAACGCGTCAATGATTCTACGTAATTGGATAAAATTTGGAAAGGAGATATAGAAGGATATAGTTTACAGCCTAGAAACGCATAAACATTAGCATTTAATGGCAATATAATTATGTACATCGAATGTCGAATTGTGACAATTGATCATAGCTTGGCGTCAAGGAAATATAAATCAGGATGTTTGATTTGAACAGAGAGCTGCTGTAATTATTGTTAAAATCCTTTTAATTTTATTTAAGAGTATAGTTGATGTGATGTATTGCATTAACATATAAACTTTCTGTATCTGAATTCTTACTTGTCTCTATCACTGACGTTAATGAACTCTATATCTTTGCGTAGCGTAAACAGCAGAATACAGATACACAAGTGTGTGCACGTCATAGCCCGTGACTTATGGTTCCCTGGTACATACGTGTGATCCAGACATCACATGATGGCGTCCATTTTCATGACACGCTTTTGACAAGTGTGCGATAGTGATATTAATTTGTTCGTCTCATCGATCACTACATCGATGATGGTTCGTCTCCTTACAAAAATGAATATGGACGGTTTTAGCATCGATCTCTAATAAAGAACCGGTTTTAGTGATAGGTATTTCATAGGTAGAGTTTGAACATCTGATTCAGACACACTGACTTGGCGACAAATTACTGAGTATATAAATTTAAATTTAAGATTATACTGCTTCAAGCCTCTAGTCGTTACAGACCTTTTGTTGTGTTGCTCTCAAATATTTGTGTGAAGTGCGTATTTAGTTTATCTCAGTAGCTCTGTTTATCTCAGTTTCATATTATTTATAAGTATTTGCACTTCTTTTACCTCTAAAGGTACCTTTACTCTTTAGGTCTTATCAACTTTGTATGCGTTTCACAGAATATTATTATTTGCAACATACACATACATTATCACGCAACGCTACACCCTCGCTCACGAACGCTAATTCTCTCTGGACTTACAGATTTACTTCGGTACTTTATTCCTTTATTCACGATTACTCTAAGCTTGTCATTAGAACTAGTCTTTTGGAGGAACGGTAAAATTCCTCTGAGCAGCTTGAAGAATGTATCCGCCCAGGGCGTGGGGTTAAATAAGCGTAGATAGTTCGCCGCCCATCCTATTGTTGTACATGTCACATACTAGGGAACGATAAACTCGGAAGAGATAATTTTGACGTAAAACAAATATAGTAGGGTTGACATGATTTGGTACTCAGTTGATATATGAATACATGACTAATGATAAAAAATTATATGATATAGGTAGTTTCTTTGCGTACCAATACTGTACACTGGCACTATGATTCCGTACCCTACAAAAAAGCACAATATCGAACTATAGAATACAATAGAGTTTTATCCATCTAGTATGAGGGTCCGAAAAAATATTTTTACCCATCATTCTAGAGCCGTACCATACCATATAGGGCTGATTTCATCTTGGAAACTAGGGCCTTGGAGGTTGTACACCGTGATTATGTATTTATATCGCACTAGCTACAACCCGGATTCACCCGAAGTTTGTATTATAAAATCCAATTATTTACTTATTTTTCCCTACGCATTTTTTCTTTTCACTTTGTTTGAAATTGTTGCGGTAAATATTTCGGTAGTTCCAAATTAGTGTTTTCAAACAAAAGCTCTGTATCTATTATTAGATCTGTATTTCAAGAGCATTGGATCAATGATAATTTAATATCATATCATGTCATTTCAATACCCACAGGTTCCAGGATTTCCTAGCATGTATGTGTTCAGGAAATACGAGCACGGCAAGCAGAGACGTAATCCAAGTCGACATACCTCTACACTGGTGAAAGATCGCAGGGTAAGCGGTCCGCTACTACGTGTTTATGTTCTCCTGGTAGTTTTAGCAGAAAATCCGTTCTTCGATCGGACCAACGGGACCGACCGCACCGCGCGCAATTAATTAATTTTCTTTATTTTTGGCTTTTTTAATCTTCATTATTTACAAAGAAAGACAACAATTAAAACATTCTTACATTTAAGATTTAATTTTATTGGCAATTAAGATTAATGCGATAAAATACTTTACGATTTAAGTAATAATGTTTCTCATAAATCTATGTCTGCCTTACACTATCGCTATGTATAATTAACTACTTTGCCAACTTATATTGAATTAAACCAGTAAACTTCACATCATATTTATTTATAAACTGGTAAAAAATATCCACATATTTATATTGTAGGTTAGATGGGCAGAACAACTGTTTACAAAGTCAAGAGTAAAACGGTACCCTACGCCGGAACCGGACCGAGTCATACATCGAGTGAAAAGGATAGATAATGGTAATATTCAACTGCCAAAAAGAGAGATCGAAAAGATCACAGCTAGGCCTCTTTTCAATGATGAGTTGTGGAGTCACGAATGGTATTTGGTAGGTTCTCCTATTCAGTTTTTTATAACTGAAATTAACTCTATGGAATATCAAGTTTCCTGTCTCTGTTATTTACAGCAAGATACTCGCACTATACCAGATCTGCCGAAGCTGGATTTGAATGTATTGCCAGTATACATGTGGGGATACAATGGCAGCGGTGTGCGTGTATCTGTGCTTGACGACGGAATCGAACACAACCACACCGATCTCCGCGCGAACTTCGTAAGTTTTATGCTACTCTGGTATTAGCGCGAACGATACAGAAATTTTCCGGAATAAAAAGAGAGTAAAAAAAACTTTGTTAGAAAAAGTTCGTATAAGTTGTCACAATCCAAATTCAAGGTTGTTTCTTTCTTAATTTTTATTAACAATAACAATATTTACAAAGAACAGTTGAAACTAACCACGTCAGATAAAATATTAGACCCATATTAAAATATTCTTGGTTCTTAATTTTGGAAGAAATTTCTTAAAGCCTTACTCAAATTATTTGACATTACAAACAAAAATACCTAATTATTACTATAAATATTAACCAAAAGGCGTTATTGATTATTTTTTAGAATGCAAATCATACAAAATTGATTATGTCGCAAAATGATTAAATCTTAGGTTTTACAACGGCCTTAAGTCCACTTCCTAAAGAAACATTCCCATTCGGTTGTTTGATCTATTTTATTTGAACGCAGCCCATAATAATGAACAAACAGTACGATAAATTCTTGGGTATAGTGTTATTTTAAAAGCAATGACGTAAATACGTTGATCTTGTTCTTTCATGTCTAAATAGAAAGAGAGAGTATATGTCACACCTTTTCTGCTTCGTTATCTTTCTCCCACTCGCTTTAAGCGGCTTGGAGTGAACAGGGACTGCGAGTAACATCGTTATTGCCCATCCGAGCATCCGCTGGTTTCTACAGTCCTGGTATAAGCAAAGTAGAAGGTTGAAATTTACCGTAGTTAAATAACGCTTAGTTAGTTAGTAACAACCGCTTTTTTTTACTTCATGTCCGCCCGGGCTTTGGGGCACAGGAATGAATTGCTTTATAGTCAGTAAATGGACGAAGTATTCTTTGTATGTGATATTTGTGCACTATTTAAGTACAATAAATTATACGTTTTAGTTAAAAAATGCCAGTCCAAAAATAAAATTATTTTTTACACGCTTTATATTAGCTTGACCTGTATCTATGTGTGTATGTAAGTGTAACGGAATCTTTGGGCGCGATTTTGACCCACTTTAAACGGCCAGATTTCGTTCAAACTTTGTAGATTTATCGAGGACCGATGACAATACACTAATAACTAAAAAGTAGAAAATAAATAATAGTTAAAAAAAACTAAAAAACACGCTTTTTATAAAAAACCGAACTAAAAAATAGAAAATAAATTTCGATAATATCTTAAAAAGCGTGGGGTGCTTTTTAAGATATTACCGAAATGATAATCACTCTACTCATATCTGACAATAAAATATTTATAACTATTGACACCATGCACCCCACGCTTTTTAAGATATTACCGAAATGATAATCACTCTACTCATATCTGACAATAAAATATTTATAACTATTGACACCATGCACCCCACGCTTTTTAAGACATTATCGAAATTTATTTTCTATTTTTTAGTTCG
Source organism: Drepana falcataria (assembly GCA_945859725.1). NCBI lineage: Eukaryota > Metazoa > Arthropoda > Insecta > Lepidoptera > Drepanidae > Drepana > Drepana falcataria. Next base: position 1,451,481 of record OX243937.1, read on the forward strand.
GTTTTCTATAAAAAGTGTTTTTTAGTTTTTTTAACTATTATTTTTAAAATGAAGACAGAACCGCATGAATAAGGCCAAGAGTGAAAAAAAAACGAACTTTGTCACTGAAGTTGTTCTAATTTAGTTTCTAAGATCGGCCCACATATATAGTACATATTTTATATGCCAAATAAGCTTGTAATAATGATTGTCTGATTTTATGTAGGGAGAACGAAGGAACATAAAACTAACGCTTGCAATTCAAAAGTTCTATGTGAGATATGTTACCCTCGTTCTAAAACTGCGGTAGATTAAATACATATATTTAAAAATAATAAATTGACTGACGAACATTATTTCTTTCTATATCATGGCCACTCTCTACTCATACGTCATTTAGTTTATGTAGTCCTAGTAGTAACAAGAAGGTGGTTTAACTTTTCCGTGGTAAAAACGCCCGTTGTGGCATTCACATTCCCTCGTAATAAATAAATTTGCCACTTAAAAAAGTGTTCCCCTATATAAAAATATTTACGTATTAGACTTTTGTGATGTGACCTCGGCGTTTGAATGGGAATGCAATCATAATTAACGCAAAACAATTATTTAAAATTGAAGCATAAACAACAAATTAATATGTACGTACCTATTATATAAAATTACTAGTGGTCCCGCCCAGCTTCGCTCGGGTGGAAAAAAAAAGATGGTGGTGCCACCTATCGGGTCCAATTGTGAATCTAAACCATTCCCAGATCCCCTTGAACACACACAAAAAATTTCATCAAAATCGGTCCAGTCGTTTGAGAGTAGTTCAGTGACATACACACTCACAGAAGAATTATATATATAAAGATGTTTTCTACTATTTGACGCAGATAAATTCTAACGAATACCAACTACCTGAACTGTTGGACTCAACTTTATCTTGCTGTAATGTTTTTGCATTTCTTGTCCCCTAGTATGTTCGCGGCCGATATGACGCGCCGCGCCGCGCCGCGCGCCGCCGGCCATGACGTATAATATAACTCATTCCCGTACGATAATTGTGCCACATATGAATAGTCGTCTGCTTGCCCTCTTTTTAAGATATTTTCATCTCTACAAATTACAGGATCCGGAAATAAGTTGGGACAGCAATGACGGAGACCCTGATCCTTCACCTAGATTTGAAGAATTAAGTAAAAATTCACACGGTACTAGATGCGCCGGAGAAGTACGTATTTGCCTTTATGTAGCATTAATAATTTATCTATGTTTACGCCTACATAAATATTATCATAAGTACTTTTTAAATTATGTTCTTAATGTGGCGTTATCTTTTAGATAGCAATGACTGCAAATAATTTTAAATGTGGAGTAGGAGTTGCTTGGGCGGCTAAAGTGGGCGGGGTCAGAATGCTTGATGGACGAATCACAGATCGAGTTGAAGGAGAAGCAATCGGTGGGTAAATAAACTGATACAAAGCCTGTACGCTACAACTTATGCGCCCCTGGTAATCTCAGTCGCCATGTTGCATTGCTTCCATCAGTCGACCATTCTGTACAAAGTTTAGTGAACCGAGATAGATGGCTCTTGAGCTTATCGCGTTTACTTAAATTTTGCTTTAAATAAATAAAGTAGCTCCTACTAAGTAAGATGAACATATTGTGATGAATTTCATACGAATATTATTTGGCATATAATACAAAATTTCCTACACCCGAGGAGAATCACAAAAAATATAATCTGTTTGTGGTAAAAGTTTGATTCGTATATTGACGATAGATGACAGCACAGTGACTTTTGTTGACAACACGTTATTAGGTACTTATGATATCCTAGTCGAACGGGTGAAATGTGACGTAACAGCAATAATCCCGTCACGAATTAAATAAAAGTTACTACTTTACTGACCTTTATTTATTCAACGTTTTTTTCCAAAGGTTTTTTTTTAAATATTGAATCTTTTTATCAAGCTTGTATTGATTGAAGTTCGAATTGATAATTATATCCTCACGCCTTCCCGTAAGGGTAGGTAGGCAGGGGTGTCATCATCACAAATTTAAGAGCTGGGCTCTTGTCGGCGTCTCTGATGCAGTCCCCTCCATTCGCTTCTGTCCAACGCAACCACCTTGACCTCCTTATACGTCCTTATAGGCAGGGGTGTATAGGTAGTAAATACCCACACACCCACTTTCCGCGAGAGATATATTTTAGGTGCCAACATGACAGATGGCGAGTCCGTCGCCGTTACTCAAGCACGTCTATACAACGCATTTGTCGCATACTCGTGGGGTGGAGTGACAATCACTGTTCAGAGAAACTTGTATGCGATTGATTATTAATATGAATGAAATGAGATAAAAGATTTGTCAGGTCTATAAAGAAAACTTGCGCTTTACTGTCTAGGTTTACTGTCTTTGCTGTCTATATTCGCCGTGATGATATTTGTATTAATTCTTAAAATATTTCTGCCCTGCCAGGGTTCGCTGTGGATAAAGTGGATATATACAGCGCATCATGGGGTCCTAATGACGATGGCGGCACGGTTGAGGGACCCGGGCGACTTGCACTCGAGGCGTTTAGGCGCGGCGTTGAACAGGTAAATTTATATCCTATGTGTCTGAACCACCCTAGTACATCCGTCTAGTGAACGAACCGTCTTGACGGAAAAACGTTATTTTGGTCTTGATTAAAAAATCTACATCAATCACTAAGAAAGATAAAGTTACGTTAAGTGCTAGCTTGCCAAGGGCAACGTTGGGTTTAGCAAACCCAAGGGAAAAAACTGTAGGAAGCAGCATCAGCCCTCAATTTTATTGTATAATTGTTTTACAGGGTCGCGGCGGTAAAGGATGTATTTACGTTTGGGCAAACGGCAATGGCGGGAGTCACAGGGATAATTGTAATTGTGACGGGTGAGCATAGAGCGGAAATGTATGAAAGTACTACATCTATTTACAATATTCTTTGTGACAAGTTATCTATTTCAGATACGCCTCAAGTATTTATACAATATCTATAGGAAGTGCCTCTCAACATGGACTTTTTCCCTGGTATGGAGAAATATGCTCGTCTACTCTGGCCGCCGCCTACTCCTCCGGTGCTTATAAGGACCAGAAAATTGTAAGAAGCATTTACATTATCTATATCTATACTAATATTATAAAGAGGAAATATTTGTTTGTTTGTTTGTTTGTAATGAATAGGCTCCGAAACTACTGGACCGATTTCAAAAATTCTTTCACCTTTGGAAAGCTACATTATCCCCGAGTAACATAGGCTATATTAAATTGGACCCGAAAGGTGGCGCTGCGATCGAGTTTCAAGAATTTTACCTTTTTACCCGGGCGAAGCTTTCTGTGTGTTTCTGTGTGTCTTAAGCTAGATTCGAGAATGGTTTAGATATACAATTGGACCCAATAGGTTACGCTGCGATCGTGTTACGGGCAGTTTAACTTTAACATCCGAGCGAAGCTGGGCGGGACAGCTAGTTTCATACTAAACGTCATATAAGTTTAGGCTAACCACAATATTACTATTTTGTGGATCTGCTTGCTAGTTTGTCCGTTGCTGGTAAAATATATACCTTATTTAACAAAGCTATGTTTTATTTTAATCAGGCAACAACTGACACCAGTGACTCCTGCACTCTGAGTCACACGGGCACGTCAGCTGCTGCCCCATTGGCGGCTGGTGTAATTGCACTCGCTCTACATGCGAAGTAAGTTAATAACTTCAGCTCATGTATGTGTTCCTAGTCTCTTTCTGATTTAAAATATCCAGAAAACTAGGACCATAATAGAAGAACATAAAAAATAGTACGTAAAAAATAGGAAAGTGTGAAATTCATATCCGTATCCAAATGTTCACCGTCTGTCTGCGGTAAGTGCTAGGCCATTCAACGTTTAGTTATATGAAGGGACGAAACAGAAATTTGAAGGTTTGTATATTTGCGGCCTACGCGTCTAAGGTTTGGTCTGGACCGGGAGCTATTTATTTATTTATTTATTGATCCCCAACAAGATGTACATTATTACAAGTAATAAAAATCATTCGAATTTGTGCCCGTGCTAAATGCCTAATTTATTAAGTCTATCCCGCGGGAGCGGAGGATAGATTTACTTACGTTATATCATAATTAAATTCGAATCAATATATACAATGTAAATAGGTAATCGTATATAATTTGTTTATTTTGCAGTCCCAAACTGACCTGGCGGGATGTGCAACATTTGATTGTGTGGACTTCAGAGTATGCGCCGTTGTCGGCTAATCCTGGATGGAAAATAAACGGGTACTAAGTTTATATTAATTATACATAATTACCAAAATATTACGGCAAGTACAGTGCCTATGCACCGATAGTCTAGCGAAGGTACGTTTCGTAGCCAACAAAATTTAGTTCCATTTATCTGCCGCTTGGAGCTATCGTAATCTGCAAGCTAGTCAATGCACAATGCACAGTTTCCTCGCAATCCTTACCATTGCGATGTCTCAACATTCATGTCCGTCGGTTAAATATTTAATTTCAGTGCAGGACTTCGGTTCGATGTGAGATTCGGTTTTGGACTTTTGAATGCTAGCGCTCTCGTGTCAGCTGCCTTGAATTGGACAACAGTTCCCAGAAAAGTTGTATGCCGCGTCGAATACGCACTGTGAGTATGCTTCCCTAGTGTTCTATCGATTGATTCTGACTTTAATGTATCGGTACCATGAGAGCCGGATATCAAATCCGAATGTAGCCCGGGCGTTTACCGTTACCGTCTATAATTTGAGCAGAGCTCAATCGAAACTCCAAAGAATTATTCCCACTTATTTAATTTCGTTGGTTTATGATTCTATCGAAAGATGGAGCATAGAAGAAAGTACTCTTCATTCGGGAGAAAGCGTAGATGCTGTGCTAGCCGTGGACGACTGTGAAGTGAACTACATAGAACACGTGGAAGTGATTGTCAATGTGCACTACACGCGGCGGGGTGCTCTTGAAATTTACCTCGTGTCGCCTCAAGGTAAACTATACCTTCTATCATCAAAGACTTACATTACAATACTCGCGATGCAATGTAAAGATAACAAGTTCTATAAAATACATAGACGACTACAATAACTTTGTAGTTAATGGATTTGCACAAATCGTATGTATGTACTTAGTCTTTATAATCCTGCTGATTGTCAATTCTCTTTCTCTAACACTACTCTCTACTACTCTCTACTACTCTCGCATATTTTATAGGTACAAAAGTTCAGCTACTCAGTGCCCGTCCCAAGGACACCTCCGCGGCAGGCTTCACTAATTGGCCTCTGAACTCAGTGGCGACTTGGGGTGAACGTCCTCATGGTTTTTGGAAGGTTATTTGGCAAGACAACGTAAGTCATAATACTTCAATATGCTTAAACAACATGTACCTAAATATCTTCACAGTGGACAGAGAACGCCACTAGATTTGCCATGATAGGGAAAATTTCTTTAATCTGAAAAAAAAATCCACGAACCAAAACACCCACATTCTGCCATATATGTAACCATGACAGATGGCAAATCCATTGCTGTTTCTCAAGTATGACTATAACTACGTTTTTGAATTTGTTCTGACACTTAGGAAGGTTTCCTCAAGATGTTTTCCTTTCTAAAAATTTGACATAACATTTTAGAGTTATTATTTTAATCTTTTAGACTAACGAGAAGAACATCGGCCAATTGGGACCAATCACCTTAGTTATACACGGAACCAATGAAATGCCCGTTCATATGAGAGATGGCCCCAGGAAATACGGTTTCGACGACAGCGCTTACTATAATTATTTTCACGATACGGAACCTGACGGTCCTGAAGAGAATGTGGTAGCTAATCTACTAGAGCAGCATACGCCTGAAGAAACTAGTATTTTCAATGAAATTGACCCTACGATACTGGCCGAAGTAGAACAGGAGCTGCAAAGAATTAACCACAGGAAAATAAATTCAATGCAAACAAATCTAAGGCTCAATTTTGTAAGAAACTTTTGAATACCTGTATCCATTATATAATATTTCAGAGTTTATGTTAGTGATCTCAAACTATATCTTATAAGCTTGCATTTGTTCTGTTTGATAATCAAATAATAAATATTAAGTGTGTAATAAGTAGGTAATGATATCCAAATATATTTAAATAATTTTGAGCTGGATTCATTTTGAATTTTAAAAGTGACCCAACAAATTGTGACACTAGGAATATTTTCGTGGCTTAATTAACTTAACGATAAATAAATTTGCCATCGATGTAATCGGCACATTGCCATTGGCCTTGCAAGAGAAACGCGTAGTGAACGTGACGTAGTGCGTACGTCATGTAGCCGCCAGATATTACTATCTCCATGGTTGTATGAGCTCCTGGTACACGAGAAGTAAAGTATCGAGTTTGGTTTCCATTTCGTTACCACCAAATGTGACGGAATAATTTCGGTGTTTGTGTGATAGATAAAATAAATGATTGCATTATATTATCTGTATTTCTCTTTTCATTGTCTCCTGTTTAAATTAGATTATCCTTCTGGGATCCTTACGGTAAGGCGTTAGGTAATGGTATGAATATATATTTAAAAGTGTATATGTATCCTCAGCCCTTTCTAAATAAACGGGATAAAGATGGGACCAGATAAAATAAACGGTACATAAAATGCATAATATGTAAGTATGAGTCTTTGAGTAGTTACTCCTTTATTTAATTTTAGGTACATTACTAGGTGTGCCCCGGGGTTTCGGGTGTCTAAATTTGGTTTCATTGGTGGTCTCTAGAGTAAAACTTATTAAATAATATATAATACATTTTAATTAAGTTAGTAGTTTTTGGGGGAAACTCGAACAAACATCCCTACAAACTCCGGCGTGGAACCCGTCATCTGACGTAAGGTGACGTGGTCGAGGCTGTATGTATGCCATTAGGCCATTGCCCGTTACGACAATCAGCACAATGGATTTTTAAGGCTACTGTTAAGAAGAAATAAACATACCACGTTTACGAAGTCTATATATTTTATTAAAAATAAAAAAAAATTGTTAGACCCTACATAATATAATTCTACGGTAATGTGTTTTAAATGGGCATCAATGGAATTCGACAAGTAGGCTGTATTTATGATACTACTTACATTATTCAAAGATCTGCGTAAATCTGCCTTAAAACCCTACTTAAGTCTTAATTACTAAATAATTTGCATAACCCGTGTTCAGAGGTATTTCATATAATCATTACAAATAAAATATAAACATAGTTTCTTGAAATGGTCATTTTTCATTCGCAACATAATAAAGCAATCTGCTGTAGAACGAATTATATATAAAGTTTATATAAAAATACTTTGTCGGCCATGGCCTTTATTAACTCTTAACATAGAACCCTAGATCTCTCAGCTCTTGTACCAGGAAATCATCTTTGTACTCATTTATCTTCCCCAACCATTCTTCGGTACTGATGATATAGCGACATCTACCGCCATATTCGGGAGGTAAGTATTCCGGGTTAATGTACTTGTGGAGTGAAGTTACATCTGACCCGTGGAAATGAAGTCTACTCCACACAGCGCTCGGCATAAATTGCTTGAACAAGTAAAATATTGAGTTCAAGATCCAATTGTAGTTTATGATGTGGAGGCCGTGCATTGGAAGCGGGAAAGATACCTGAAATGTAATAAAAGATGTCTGTAGATTATACCGCTAGATGGCACTGCTAATGATGCATTTTTCAGCGACATTTTTTTTTAAATGTACATTGGTATATTTTCTGTTTCTTTCTTTGGTATATTTATGATGTTTAATAACATGGGATATGCTATTTAAAAAAAAACAACAGCTATTAATTAGCTGTAGTTAATTGTAGTACGCACAGTCAACTACATATAGCTGTATCATTCTATATATCTTCTTCTTTTCTCCTTCGCCTTCTCACAAGTGTCCCCGAAGGGGTAGGCAGACATAGATATATATTTCAGGTGCTAACTAGGTGCCATCGCCGTAACTCCAGCACGACTATACATACGCCTTTAAATTTCTACTCAAACTTATGCAGGTTTTCCCTCGATGTTTCTCTTCACCGTAGAGCTCGTGGTGTGACTAATCACAGTATTTAAATTCAGTAAAAGTCAATTGTACAGTCGGGATTCGAACTTGCAATCTATGTGTTGCACACAACTACTCGAACCACTCGGCTACCATGGCTTAATTAATTATCAATCTAATAATAATAAAAACTTTGTAAATTGCTTTATACTCACTCCCATCAAGCTGACGATTTGGTAGGCCACTGTAGGTGTCAGTTGGCTGACTTGTCGCAGGTTCAGTCCTTCGAGATCTACAATTATAGTCACACCAAGGATTTGTAGCTTCGGCTGCATCACGGCTATTTCGTCCATCGTTAACGCTAAGCGGACCACGTCTTCTATTGGAACAGCTTCCGTATCCCAGCGACCTGGAGAGAAATACACACAAATCATGACATTTATCCATATGACAAGAAACAACTCTCACAAATGCCTTTCTTTGGGAATAGTGAAAAGTGGGAGGGGGGGGGCCCTTTTGCCCAACAGTGAGACTAATTGGGCTATTAATTATGATTTTAACCTGTGTACGTTTTGGTGATCCTCGGGTAGTTAGTAACGAGTTTAATAATTTACTAGGTATTCATTAAAAAAATTATTATACATTAATTATCCTCACGCCTTCCTACAAGGGTCCCCGAAGGGGTAGGCAGAGGTGAATAGGTAATACCCATACACCCACTTACACAATTTCACAAACAATTTACTACACGTAGTTATGATTAAAGAAGTTACCAGGAACGCATAAACAGCGAAAAGTTTTCTTACCAAACCTCATGAGAATGATGCGACCATTGTCCGGACTTTCTGGCAACGTACCCCCATACACATTCTTAACTTTTTGCAAGCCGAATACATCACAGTCATAGAGGTAAGCATTCTTCTCTCTGAAGTCTTCGTACCGGACCATCTGGAACAAGTGGAAATAGAAAAGCATTTGAAAAAGTTTGTGTTAATAAAACTAAGCTTTTACTAAACATGTTTGTCTAATAGTCTAGCTGCATTAAATTTAAGCTAAAATCCTGTTGTAGATAGGTACATACTAAAAAGCAAAGAAAAAAAATTAAAGCAAGGTATATCTTCAGGAAGCATTGGGGCATTTATAATACTGTAAATTATTAATTTATGTGTGCTAAATAAAGACGTTACCAATTTATGCGCCAGCGCAGGTATAAACCGCCGACACCGGAGGAACCTGAGCAGGTAGGCATCGTCCATTCGACGCGGGTTGCATTCTCCTCTGTCTGAGAATAAAAACACATATATCATTCGCCAGCTGCATAGCCTGCTGAGTTAGAAGTTAGAAGGCACTTTATCTTCTAGCAATACGTTTGGGTTTGCATATGGCGCGATTAGCCGCTCCAACAATTAGCTCCTAATGTGAAGCATTTTTCCCGCTTCTGCCGGAACAGCCACTTGGAGGTCTGGGAACCTTTATCACCGTATGAACACATCTGCATTAGTCTTCTCAAGTAGAACCTTTAAGTAGTTGTGTATCAAGCCATCTCATGCTACTAAAATAATGATGACACTGTATCTTAAACGAATTCAAAACATGTCCATTCAATTGGTCCGGATCTTTAGTCTCTCAATCCAAACGAACTTTAATAGTCTTTCAAATTAACAAAACTAGAAATAAGCGAGGGAAATTTATACATATTTTACGAAATATAATACTAAAATCCATATTATAAATATACTTTAAAGCAGCCTATTGGGTACAGGAACAAATTAGGACGGATTTCAATTACCTACAATTACAAAGGGGGTGGTAAAACACAAAGTAACTTATACGAATTCGAAATGAATAAACAACATCATTTACTTACGTATTCCGATGGTAATAAACTTTATTTATATGTTAATAAGTAGGTGTTTGAATTGACAAAGCCTATTTATTGCTCTGTTTCCCCTTCTTCCCGATATATTTTTGAAGTCTTGTGTCTTACAACAAAGGAGGGTCAGTTCGATGGTTCGTAAAATCCTTGGCAGCAGAGGGATTAGTCCCATTACGCTGCCAACACAGTTTAACTCTCCGAACACAGAGTGGCAACGCATAAGTGATACTTCGGTATCGTGACGGCTTCTCATAAGGTTCCCAAAAAAAAACTACACTCAATGTTAAGATTTCTACGCGAAAGCTCTTAACATTGAGTTAAACATAAGTGGGTTACACGATTAAATGAGCTATTGATCGACGGCTGACCAAGATTTACTACTCTTACACCAAAGAGGTTGTGTACATATGGGACTAGTTATTCAAGTGATTGTGAAGATGAGAAGTAATAAAGAATGTGTTTGCGTTGAGCTGTCGAATAGTGGAAATTGTGCATCGATTGTATCTCATCAAAAATACTAGGCTAGCATGGGTTTGAAAGAGATTCTACGGAAAAGTTCCAAGTAAAAAGCGTACTTTATAAAAGTGCGGTATATATAAACCTTCGAAGAAAATACAAGGTTCTAGTAACGTCGACATGAAAGCCAGTTCAGAAGAATAATTTGAATCCGTCAATCCATAGTTAGGTACTGATGTCCAATAAGCTCGAATAAGGAGTCCTATCGTATTCTAAATGATTCTCACCACGTATCAGAGTTCTTAACTCTTCAATTACTTTATGCCTGGTATCAAAATCCTCGTTGCAGTGCCTCTTCGCCAGTTCCTCGAACTCCGGGTCTTCATACCGACTTATCTCCGCTTGGAATGCTATCTCCCTGAACGCCATACCACGAAACTGTAATTAGATATTGTACTACTATACCTTCATGCAATACACTATTATACGGTCCCCGTGAAGTAAACAGAGTTATAACAGTGGCCTCTTTTCCCAGGAGATCATTAAGGTGACAGACAGACGGCGAATCCATCGCCGTTTTTCAAGCGCGACTATAAACGTCTTTAAATCTCTTCTTTAACGTATGTTAGTATTCTCACGATAGAGCTGTCAGCATCGCTATCTATACCCATCATACATACATATTATTATACGCATTACGATAATTTACTCACAGGTTTTAGTTTTTAATAGTGAATTGCTTCAATGTATTGACGAATATCTCGAAGATGATTGATTTATATTCGTCACCTTCAACGTACAAAAAGGTCAAGCTCACAACATAATGCTGTATGGTAAAATACCTAAATGTAAAAATTAATTACTGGCGAAAAATATCTCTAGATAAAATATGTTTCAATATTTATTACATTCCTAATGTTACGTCGATAAGTACATGTGAAATTCTGAAGATTTGGAAGCAAGTCTGGACTATCATCTTCACGTAGACAGTACCTAAATCTTCGTGTAGGCAGAAGGTCATACCTCTTATCGCTGGATAAATTTCGACTCGATTATACATACGTCTCTGAATTACTTCTTAAGCGTATGACGGTTTTCTATGATGTGATTTTCACCGTCCTTAACTTCAATTAAAATCCAATAGGGATTCAAACTTGAATTCTTTGCGTCGCAGATGACTACTCGAAGCAGTCGGCCACCACAGCTTATTCTTATATTAAATTATGATAATTTTTTCTCTGATCTGAGGAAACCTGCACTCGGCCACCACGGCTTTCTCTGATCAGATAGATATAACCTCGTGCAATCAGTTTTTCTAAGAGAAGGGATCTTTTGTGTTGAGCTGTGTATGCGGATAGACCTACTTACTTCGTTTGCAATGTATATACATTTAACAAATTATAAAATGACCCAATGCTTCTGAATGTAGACTATATTTTTTGCCGTGGTGGCAGAGTGGTTCGAGCAGTTGCCTGCGACACAAAGATCGCAAGTTCGAATCCCGACTGTACCAAGTGAGTTTTTCTGAACTTAAGTACAGTGATTAGTCACACCACGAGCTTTACGGTGAAGGAAAACATCGAGAGGAAACCTGCATACGTCTGAGAATAAATTCAAAGGGGTTATTATTAGTCGTGCTTGAGTAACGGCGATGGACTCGCCATCTGTCACGTTAGCACCTAATATACCTCTGGCGGAAAGTGTGTGTGTGTGGATATTACCTATACACCTCTGCCTACTCCTTCGGGGACCCATGTGGGAAGGCGTGAGGATATATAATTATTTTTGACTGATGAATATGGATGAAGAAGTCATGAATCACGATCTGTCTAGTCTAGAGAGGACTCTCTGCCTACTCCGTGGGAGACTCGTGATCCTACGTATGTATGTACGACAGATACCAAGTCATAGGACTTTGAAGGTCTTCTCAGTCGTATTATGTCTATTTAATAAAATGTGTACACAAATTTAGGTAACCTAATAACGTTTGGTACAGAGTATATTGCACGCACGAACGCTACGAACCTTCGCGGGAATGGTCACCGCCATTCACCATAATTAGCTGGCGTTCTCGTATCGAATATACGGTCGACAACCTCCGATTTAGCAATGGGCTTGCGAAACATGCTCGGATAATTTTAGGCGTTTGTAGGTGTTGGAACGCCTTCTGATTACTTATGGTTCCCTGGTACCCAAGTTCAACTAAAAGCGTTAAGTTCGGACATCCAATGTCAAATTCTTTATGCTGAGCCTTTAAAAATTTTAAAATATTTAACCAAATAAATAAACAGTTAACCTTCAAAACCAGTTACAAATTAATTTAGAACAGAAGTGCTCGGGGAGAACCATAAATAATATTTTAAATTCTAACGTTTTAGGTAGACAACCTTTCGTTTTTAACTACAGTAATAACCTCTCACAACTAATTATGGTTTATCAAATAAACATATTATACTATTATTGATAAAAACAATACGGGAATGAGTTAACTAGTTATTAGTATATAGTGGATACGGGGACGAAAATTTAACTGAAATTTGTTATCGCATAAGTGACAAACTGTCTTTTTGCTGATAATAAATTCTTTAACCTTATTTAATCTTGAATTATTAGCCTACTTTCCATCACCTCTGATCTCGTACTACCTATAAAATTAGCTATAATTGTAAAACTACAAGAAAATTCCATACTTACGGATCACATTTGTTTGTAAATTCAATGTGGCGGCAGTTCAAATCACAATTTATCTAACACTACCTACTCATTATTTCTACTAGGAGATTATGAGACGGGAGGCGCCAGCGACCGTCTCATGCAACGGTTAACTGTTTAATGTGAACTTAATACGGAAGTTGATGTATCTCTTCACTCTTTCTAACAGTGTACTTTTGAGTACGTTATAATAGTCGTGGAGTGGCGCAGACGCAGGCGTTGCGGAAGCAAAGTAGGATAGTGTCACATTTTATTTTTGTGTGCATTCTCTTTGAAAACGATCTCGTTTTCACTTGATCGTTTGATTGGTTGGACTATTTTTAGACATCATGTTTTTGTTTGTTTTAGACAAACTACTCGAGTAAGAGCAAACTGGTTTCAGTCTAACTTGGAAAGTATATTAATGCGTGGTTAAATTATATAACATGATATTAAAATGAATAGGTAAATAAAGGCTCACTGTAAACGCTAGTTTAAAAATAATGATAAAGAACTCGCCGGAAATAGGATCAATTTTTTTTTACACATACGTACATTCAGGCGACGAACGATAATACAACAGACTTTAATGCATGTTTTATTGATATTTTAATATTTTATGTAATTCCACCACGTTGAACAAGTTTTTAACTCTTGTATGCTTGATGCTCGCCTGGTAGTAAGCGGTTACTGCAGCCTTTGGATGCTTACAACACCAGAAGTACCTGTCGTTCGCGTGTGGCCCTAAATTGCCCTAATCCCTTCATTCATTCATATCATCACGCCGAGTCCCTAACAGGGTAGGCAGAGAGTATCTCAGAGCGCCAGTTCTCTCTAGACTTTCATACCTCTTTCGCCGTAAAATATTTGTCTCTATAACTTGTTATTACAACGTTGTAAAATGGCCATGAGCAACAACCCTCATTGGTTCATTTCAAGGTCCATGTACCACGTATGTATGAGTGTAATTTTTTATACCAAATGTCAAGTTGTCTTTGATTAATGTCTGGCCTAATGGTCAAAAGCTCTGCCTGAATTGAGGTCGCGCGCTCGATTCCTACAAGGGGGCATAAATATATTTGTATGTCGAACATAAATTGAATTCTAAGGCGTATGTATAGTCGTGCTTGAGTAACTGCGATGGACTCGCCATCTGTCACGTTGGCACCTAAATATATCTCTGGTGGAAAGTGGGTGTGTGGGTACTACCTGTACATCACTACCTATCCCTTCGGAGGCCCTTGTGGGAAGGCGTGAGGATATCTTACATAAATTATATTTTTTTTATGTAGTTTTATAATTTTCTTAGGCTAGAAACCGACGAGCATGTATGAAGAGACTGATTAATGTGAACGAAGCGAAAGAGGTATGTAAGTCTAGACTCGAACTTGCGCTCTCTACCCTCTGCCTACCCCGTTAGGGACTCGGCGCGATGATATGATGACTTAGTTTTCTTAGGTTTTGCTGTCTTTTGGGACTTTTTCTTTTGGAATTCGTTGTAAAATTTCTTGCTAGTTTTATTAGTCTAAACTATTAGCCAATGTCATGAAGTACCTAACGTTCGTGATGTTGTGCAATATTGAACTAACTTCGGGTCATTATACTAAGTTATGGTAACTTTATTTGGGCGTTGTGAAACTGCCAGATGAAATAAATGTAACACAAGTTTAGTAGTTTATTTCCAACATAACGTAAAAGAGCTGCAACGCAAAGGTTGCAGGTTGTTATCCTACCTGTACCAACGAGCTATTTCTGAACTTATTTACTCCGCAAAGCGTTTCTCATGTATCTTTGAAATCTTTCAGGACTCCTCCCGATGTTTTCCTTACCATACTAAGTAAAAAAAACAATTGCTAAAGACCAGAGTACCATAAATCTTGATTAGCAAGTAGCTTGAAACTTAGACGACCACCTGCTCAGTCACAGGTTATATTTGGCTAGCCCCTCTAAGAAAAATCCCTTTCTGTCCACGCTCACGCTATTGTATGGCGATAAATTTGTTACACAATGAACATTACAAGCATACGGCCCACCGAAACGGTTATCGTAGCCTATTTACGCTAACGATACCGAAGTATCACTTGCGCGCTGACACTCTATATTCGGAGATTTATACTGTGGTGGCAGTATAGGACTCATTCTTCTGCTGCCAACACAATATAACCATCCCCCCCCTCCTTACCAAAGAGCTCATTACTGGAGACCTTATTCACCGCGTAGGAACACAACACAATAAATTGTGTCATTTGGCTACGGACTTCTATAAGGTGGAGTTCCTGCCCCAGTCGGGCAGCTCTAAATTCGAACGGAAATCCCCGTTAAGATCCAAAGTGCCATACAAATATTGCTTAGCGCTAACATTGTTGTATTTTGTATATTGGGGCAGTACAGTACAGCGTTCGTAGTCTGTCTACACAGAGATACTATTCAGGCAAAAAGTTTCTATTGTCTCGACGATGATCTTGCACAATGAAACGAGTTTCTATAGTTCCGTCTGTCAATCAAATGAATTGAATGTACTTTTTTTCTTCGTGGTATAAATATGTTCTCTACATAGGTACAACCGACTCGTACGAAATTTTGTGTATATGTACATAAAATGTATGTACTGGAGTGGGGAGTAGTCGCCTGCAGTACAGGCGACTGTTCTGAAGACTCAGTTCGAATCCCGACTATACCCATCTCTCTGAACATAAGTACTGTGATAAGCCACAACACGAACGTTATGGTGAAGGAAAACATCGAGAGGGAACCTGCACGTCTAAGAAAAGATTCAAAGACGTATGTATAGTCGTGCCTGAGTAACGGCCATGGGCTCGCCATCTGTCACGTTGGAACTAATATAACTCTGCCGATAAGTGGGTGACCGACACACCTCTGTCTACTCTTTCGGGGACCCCTTGGGAAGGCGTGAATATATATAAGAAGAAGGTATTATTATTAATATTGTTAGCCTGGTACATTCCACAGTTGGGCAAAGGCCTGCCCCCCATGATTTCCAGGTCTTTCTGTCCAATGCTAGTGTTGGCCAGTCCAGGTCCGGGTCCAGCTGTGCCGCGCTATGTCAGGTTGCCATTAGGTAGAATAATAAATAGTAATTGTATAACTTTTAAAATTTAATTAGCCTTAGAATAATAATCGGTATCGTGATATATCGTATCGATATATCGTATCGTAACCGTTTCCCATCAGATGGGCCGTATGCTTGTTTGCCACTCTTGTTGTATAAAAAAAAATATGTTATATTATATAAATATAATATAAAAATATATTATAAAAGATGTTATATTTAATACCGATTTATTTAACATCATGTACATAAAAAATATTAAAAAGCCATGAATTTTTCTATGAATACCTACACAGTTTATCGCCGTTATTATTGTATATTTCAACCATTTCACCAACATCTATCTATATATTTATCTATCTTACCTGTTAATCTAACTATTTATCAATCTATCTATCAATCTATCTAACAGCCTATCTGTCTAGTAGAGTGACAGCTCTCTCTTTATTTATATCTAATGCTTAAGTTAACAATTGGCACTGTCCAATTCAGGCCAGGAATGTTTATTTATTTATTTACATGCCTCGGGATACCGATTTGGGACAAATATTTTATCGGTAAGTAGTTAGTTTCAACTGTTCTTTGTAAATATTATTAATTGTTGTTATTGTAAATAAATTATCATTTTATTTACACACATATTAACATCCTTACAGTACTGTAGGTATACCAATATGATGTTAAAAGATAATATTAAGAATAATAACATTAATAAACTAATTTACAATCTAATATAATCGCGTATATGTCATTAAGTCGTTTTATAATTAATATCAATCACTTATAGGTAGGTATATAATAAGAATTAAAAACATTACCCAAAGAGGAACTAGATGGCGCTAATAGTGAATACTTATTTATAAAAAAAACCCTATTAATGTTAGGGTTTGTTTGGGTTTGAAACCATTTGTATATTTATTTAGGTATATTTTACGGACTCGGCGTCATGATATGTATATGTACGCACAAGGGTCCCCGAAGCGGCAGGCATCCGTGAGACGTCACAAGTACACGAAATGTACTTCAAGATATTATTTAAATAACTGTATACGGTGAAGGAAAACATCCAGAGGAAACCTGCATACGTTTGAGAAGCAGTTCAATTTATGTATAGTCGTGCTTGAGTAACGGTGACGGAATCTCCATCTGTAACGTTGGAATCTAAAATATACCTGTATACCTCTGCCTACCCCTTCAGGGATTTATGGGAAGGCGTGAGGATATTATTATAACTGTAAACCTAGTGTACTTCACTAAGTATCCTTCAAACCCTTCCTTCGGCGATTACAGGATCAGGCTAATTGGGATTACAGACCCTGGTATAACACTTATAGCTGGCCTTGGCATAGTAGCGCGACAAAGCTAGTCTGCCAAAGGTAGGTTCAAAACCGTCTTACCCTAACCATGGGCTAGGTCTATTCTAGCTACTCAGTTTGCACAATACCCTAAGCTTCTCATATCGTTGTCAAAATTTTCGTTCTTGTATTGCCTTATTTTAGTTAACCATTTTTCTAAGGACACCGGCTGTCTATAGCCTCCATATCGCTTCGGGAGACACTCTGGATCCATGTACCTGGAATCGAGAAAGGCGGGCTTAGGGCTTGGAATTTATTTGTATGCAACTTCCTCTCGTTTTGCAGTTTCTATTACTGTCAGGTTTTTTTCTAGGTAACGGTAGTGATGGTAATTTTATATTTAATACTAGTTGTCCCGCCCAGCTTCGCTCGGGTGGAAAAAAAAAAAGATGGTGGCGCCACCTATCGGGTCCAATTGTGAATCTAAACCATTCCCAGATCCCCTTGAACACACACAAAAAATTTCATCAAAATCGGTCCAGTCGTTTGAGAGGAGTTCAGTGACATACACACTCACAGAAGAATTATATATATAAAGATATGACGTTCAATGAGTGTTCCTGTACGTTGATTGAAATATTTAATGTTTTTAATAGAAATAGTGCCGTGGTGGCCCTGTGGATCGATTTGGAGTTGCTTGCATAAAATCTCGACTGTAGCAATGAGTTTTTCTGAACTTAAGTACAGTAATTAGTGACTCCACGAGCATTACGGTGAAGGAAAACGTCTAGAGGAAACCTGCATACGTCTGAGAAGCAATTCAAAAGCGTATGTATAGTCGTGCTTGAGTAACGGCGATTGACTTGTCATCTGCAACATTGACACCTAAAATGTTCCTCTGGCGGAAAGTGGCTATGTGGGTACTACCTATACACCTCAGCCTACTCTTTCGGGGCCCTTGTGAGATGGCGTGAGGATATATTATATGACGTAATACAAATTATGATATGTTAAGATTATGTTTTTCCTTACCTATGCAGAGTTGAAATCATAGCCGTGAAAGTGTACTCTCTTCCACAAATCATCCGCAGGAGCCAAACGCTTGAAGAAGTGGAAAAATGTCTGGAATATCCTCGAGCAGTTGATCACGTGAACTCCGCGCTGATGGACCGGAAAAGCGAACTGAAACAACTTGGTTTATTAGAAATTCCAATAATTTATAATAATAAATGAATACATACATACATATCATCACGAGTCGCAAACGGGCAGAGAGGGTAGAAAGCCAGCTCTCTCGAGACTTACATACCTCTTACGCTTCGTCCACATTCATCAGTCTCTTCATACATGCTCGTCGGTTTAAAGTACTCTTAACGTTCCCGTCTTTGAGCATCCAATTCATTTGATCCAGGTAGTTGGAACGTGGCCTTCCTCTGCCTCTTCTTGCACACACTTTCGCTTTATATATCTGTTTCGTCAATCTTTCTTCACTCATATTTTCTGTTTCCAAACAAACGTAACATGCCTTTATTAGGGGAGCTTGTTTCGCCGTTTCTTCTCCTGGCAGGTATTTTTTCTTGGAAACGGTGGTAACTTTAGTCTATCCTTATCCTTATCCTTACTAATATTATAAATGTGAATGTAAGTTTGTTTGTTACGCTTTCACGTAAAAACTACATAACCGATTATCATGAAAGTTTGTACACATATTCCTGGAGGTATAAGAAGTAACATAGGATACTTTTTATTGAAAAAAAAAAACTTTTTTACGACTGAAAAAAGTCGGTTTACTGATATTTTTTTATGGTGATGGCTTATACCCAGGATTAAGACATAGGCTACATTTGAATCCCGAAAGATTCAAAGCTCTAATATTATAAAGGCAAAAATATGTATGTTGCTCTTTCCACGCGGGCGAAGCCGCGGGCATAAGCTAGTATTAAATATGTGACGTTCAATAAGTGTTCCCTGTGTCCCTTACGTTGAATAAAATATTTTGATTTTGATTTTTTTTTGATATTATAATTATAAATAAATAAACTAGAACATACACTGAGCGAGTCAGTTTGCTTGCTTGTTTGTCTGTCTGAAAAAAGTCTAACACAACAACAGTTGAAATATAGGTACTTACCCCTATTACGTTGATAATTTGCAAGATAACAGAAGGCGTGAACTGTCTAATTTGCTTCATGCTCAACCCTTCGCAATCTATCAGACAACTCCCTCCCAGGATCTGCAGCTTGGGCTGCATGATGCCTATTTCGAGGAGTAGCAGAGCTCCTCGAACCAGGTCGTCGGTGGTGAATTTATCAAGATCCCAGAGCCCTGAAAAATGTTTCAATTTTATATAATGCCCTCAAGGGTCTTTGTAGGGGTAGGCAAAAATGGGAAGTACCTACACACCCACCTTCGCTTGGGACAGCGAAAAGTGGTTGTTTAGTTACTACACACCGATGACAGATGGCGAGTCCATATACATGAAGGATGTTGCTTGGAAACGGCGATGGACTCGCCATGTGTACATCTTTGAATTTATTTTCAGACTTTCACAAACTAAGTACTTTCACTGTACTTAAGTTCGGAGTAACTCATTGGTACAGTCGGGAATCGAAATGAACCACCAGGACTCTAACCCAAGGCAGAGTATGAAAATCAGCTATGAAATAGTTAAACACCAACCAAGTCTACAAATAATGAGGCGACCCACATCAGGTCGGTCGAAGAGTACGCCTTCGTAGATGGAGCCGAGGCGCGTCAAGCTGAACCAGTCTACGTCTCGCCACAGTTGCGGGTTCTGTTCCCGGAAGGTGCAGTATCGTACCATCTAAAGCGGGAAATAAAAAAAGTACAATATGAGAAATGCGAATGAGACTAACCTAAATCTTCTAAATTCAGCTAGCTCTCTGGCAACTCTGTGAGGAACAAGGTATTATTTTATATACCTATGTACGTGTATATCCTCACGTCTTCCCGAGGGGGTAGGCAGAGGTGTATAATTAGTACCCACACAACCACTTTCGTCCGGGAACATTTTAGGTACCTACTAGCGTGACACATCGAACATTAGTCGAACTAAGACTATATACGTCTTTGAATTTCTTCTCAAAAATATGCAAGTTTCCTCTCGATGTTTGCCTTCACCGAAACGCGCGTGGTATGACTTATCAGTGTTCTTAAGTTAAAAAAACCGGTAAGTCCGAACCGGCGAATCCGATTATGACCGCCTAAAAAAATTGATTTTTTAATATAAAAATAATAATAATATAATATATCCTCACGCCTTCCCACAAGGGTCCCCGAAGGGGTAGGCAGAGGTGTATAGGTAATACCCACACACCCACTTTCCGCCAGAGGTATATTAGGTGCCAACGTGACAGATGGCGAGTCCATCGCCGTTACTCAAGCACGACTATACATACGCCTTTGAATTTCTTCTCGGACGTATGCACGTTTCCTCTCGATGTTTTCCTTCACCGTTAAGCTCGTGGTGTGACTAATCACTGTACTTGAGTTCAGAAAAAACTCATTGGTACAGTCGGGATTTGAACTTGCGACCTTTGCGTTGCAGGCAACTGCTCGAACCACTTGGCCACCACGGCTTCTATTTTTAATAACATCTGATAATTCCGGCTACTTACTTATCTCTGTGTAAAGTTTCATCCAATTCCGTCCATCCATCCACACTAATCATCACATTAATCATATGAGTAGGATGTACAGTCTTCAGTACAGAGCCGTGGTGGCCGAGTGGTTCGAGCAGTTGCCTGCGACGCATCGCAAGTTCGAATCCCAACTGTACCCATGAGTTTTTCTGAACTTAAGTACAGTGATTAGTCATACCACGAGTTTTACGGCGAAGGAAAACATCGAGAGGAAACCTGCATACGTCTGAGAAGATGATGATGGTCACAATCATGTCATCGTCATAACCTTCGCCAGTTTTCAAAGTCCTTACCAATCTGTGCGCCCGAGCCGGTAATGAGCGCCTCGCGCGGAGAAACCGCAGCAGGTATGCGTCGTCCAGCCTGTGGGGATAGCATTCTCCTCTTTCTGGAAATGAGTAACGGGAGAGTGAGTCCAGGATGAATCCTAACTCCTGAAGAGTACTCGAAACCGACGAGCATGTATGAAGAGACAGATGAATGTGGACAAAGCGAAAGAGGTATGTAAGTCTAGAGAGAACTGGCGCTCTATACTCTCTGCCTTCCCCGTTAGGGACTCGGCGTGATGATATGATATGATATATATATATATATATACACACATACATGGAACACAAATGATATGTTTTATTTTAGTGTTTTTATACAAAAAACAAGCATATGGCCCACCTGATGGGAAACGGTTACCGTAGCCTATTTACACTCACGATACCGAAGTATCACTTGCACGTTGCCACTCTGTGTTCGGAGAGTTACAGTTTATTGGCAGCATAATGGGTTTAATACCTCTGCTTCCAACACAATGTAACAATCCTCCCCCCTCCCCAAGGAGCTCATTACTGGAAACCTTATTCACCGCGTAGGAACACAACACAAAAAAAAAAAATTTGGCTACGGACTTCTATAAGGTGGAGGTCCTGCCCCAGTCGGGCAGCTCCAAATTCGAACGGGAAACCCGTTTTGCCCTACCTCTCTTAAAATATCTACCAATGAAGTAAAATATTACGCGAGAGAAGCGGGGCACTGCAAATGAACCAGTACAATGGGTGTCAGCCGGCACATGCAGCATATCGCAATACTATGATACAATACAATGTGCTCTTATTGTGTCCGTAGTCTGAACACGACAAACTCAATTAAACAATTGCGTATCTTGATGCATTTCCACCTACATACATTTAGGTTGGATGGCAAGTCTATCGCCGTCTTTCAGGTATGTATTTCTTCTGCAAAGTATGCAGGTTTCCTTAAACTCGTTGAAGTAGTCTTTGATGCAAATCACAGGCATTAGAACCTACAGTTTGCTGCTTAAGCCTCTCGTCCACCACTGCTCTTTATAATAAACACTAGCTGTCCCGCCCAGCTTCGCCCGGGTGAAATGATAAAATTTCGTGAAACACGATCGCAGCGCCACCTATCGGGTCCAATTGTGATGTAAGCTATCCTATCTTTTAAGTTGGATCAAACTGCACACGGTGTGCAAATTTGATTGAAATCGGTTCAGTAGTTTAGGAGCCCATCGCGGACAAACAACGTGACACGTAATTTATATATGTATATTAAAGATTACAACATTTTCACTCTTAGATACATCTCAGTTGCATGAAATGAAATATTTACAAGGTCTTGTAACATTCACGCGAATGTAATTCGCGTTAATATAGCCTCTGGGTCACTTAGTATTCCGTTCATAAAAAAGACTATTAACTAATTTAAAATTGTAAATTTGTAAACATTTACAAAAAGAAATTGATTATTATTAAGTATGCTACATTGTTTTTTTCTAACCTAATTATCCCGGTACTATGTATACTCGAAACGTACGTCAAGAGTACTAAACCGACGAGCATGTATCAAGAGACTGGCGAATGTGGACAAAGCGAAAGAGGTACGTAAGTCTAGAGAGAACTGGCGCTCTATACTCTCTGCCTACCCCGTTAGGGACTCGACGTGATGATACGATGATGATGATCACTATGTATACTGACAACTTAAAAATCTCCTAGGTGGTACAAATAATATTTTGCCTTGGTTTTTCACCGAATGTTATATGTTTCAAGTCCAGCCTATTCACCTTTGTGTGTTATATTTAAACAATCTGCTATGTCTAATAATAAAACATGTTTGAAATGGATGTTGGACGAAGAAGGTGAACGAATCTGCGATTCAGTTATCTAAAGTACTAACTCTGCGTGATGATACTTATTATGTTCTTTACATAGAAAGTACTAAGGCACCATAAGCTGTACCGTATATCATGTTCCTCAGCTCCTCAATATTTTTAGCTGTCGTAGTGGGGTCTTCTCCACAAAGGATGAACGCTTCTTCTTGAGAGTCGGGGTCATTGTGCCGGTTCAACTCTGCCTCGAACGCAATTTCTTGAAACGCCAACATGTTTGTTATGTGAGCCTGGTACAGAACCTAAAAGTTTAACGAAAGCTTATTCACACGAACTTTTAATACAGGGATATAATTTTAAAAGAAAGTGGAACCTAGTCAATATTATACACATACCTGACATGTTTATGTAAAAGGTATCTAAATTCAGTTCAGAAGACGCAATTCCAATCCCATTGATATAATTTCTATTATATCATAATGTTAAACATAAACTTGTCCCAACCATAACGTAGGCATGAGTGGCGCAAGCTTCTACGTTGTTACAAAACATTTTCTTTTTAACCTCATCAAGCTGCGATGGAACATCATTACAGCCGACATGCCATGATGATTTATGTTGTAACGATAATCTTGAGATTCGTACCTTGTACCTACTTATATAGTTCTGGTAAATATATATCTTTTTTAAACCAACATTGCAATTTCCAACCAGTAAGTAACCAGTATTTTTTAACACATCACAAACTACGATAAAAGAAAACATCGTGAGAAAACGTGCATACCTTGAGAAGCAATACAAAGATGTAGGTTTGTATAGTCACTCAGTCGTAAAGAAACGGCAACCTATATACATACATAGGTATCTCCGGGAAGAAAATATATGAATAAAGATAGCATAAAAAAGCAATGAATGTTGAAAAAATCTCGTAGTTTGATTCGCCGTTAAAAGTTGAATTTAATTTTTTATAGCATTGAGGGTCCCCGATGAGAAGAACTATAACCTCTTCGGGGACACTTAAGGGAAGGCATGAAGGTTTTTTAAGATATCGGTATATGTGGAATCTTCTGGTACTCTGACTTATTGTTAAAGAGAGAACAATCATTGACGTATCCGGTTCTAAAGCGATGAAGAATACAATTAGAAGAAGAATAGAATACAATTAGTATGTCAAAGCGGCCTTTGTCTTTTTGCTCATAAAATTATTGCTCTTATATAGCTAGTTTTATTTGGGTTGCCAAGTTAGCAATTTACGAAACAGAGCTTTCTAAATTTAAACTTGACAAGCAAAATATCATCACTCAGTACCCTAATTGTTGTTCGATCAATAAGTTGCACGTAATCATAATAAGGGGTAGTTGCATATTTGGATATTATTTAAAAAAAATCGAGAAACCTGTCAACCCGTCAATAGGAACACAACGAGCTTTACTGCACCTACCTGAGTGAAAGCTGATGAAACAATCTTCGTATGATTTACAGGGATATGTGCATTAACAGTTGCCGTGGAGCTATTGAGGTATTTACGTGAAGAGATATCACAACAATTTTTGCGTTTATATTATTCGTGTGTTTGTTTTAATAGATTAGTTAATAGTTCCGTCGAAGATAGAGTGGTACTACACTTTTTCTAGGATTCTATTTCTCTATGTACCAATATTTTTTGTTTTATTGTGATAATGATTTAATTGTAAGTTTTTGATAAAACTAGGTACAATACAAATGAAATACACAATCACTTGGGGCTTGAGCCAGAGAAAGCCGAGAAATATTTTACCATCGTCTCTCTGTTTTCCTAGTACCTGCAACTAATTGGAGCTCATAAAAGTTGCATCCTATCAAATACAGTATGGCAAGAGCGCATTGTAAACATCAATTGTTTGCTAACAACATTTTTGTGTCGCCTAGTTCACAAGACTTATTTATGTAGAGAAACCAAGACTTAGAAGAAGAATCGCTGTAGTACTTGCTAGAAGCCCTGAAAACCCTTTTAATCTATTACTGCTATACTAATATTATAAAGAGGAAAGATTTGTATTTGTGTGTGTGTATGTTTGTAATAATAATAATAATATTTTATATTTTTAAATATGTTTTATATATATATTTAAAAATGTAATATATGAGATGTATTTCAAATAAAGAATAATAATAATAATAATAATAATCATTTATTTCAGGCAACACATTTAAATAGATGTTACAATTTAAAGGGCCCATATAATATATATATATATATATATATACTCACGCCTTCCCACAAGGGTCCCCGAAGGGGTAGGCAGAGGTGTGTAGGTAATACCCACACACCCACTTTCCGCCAGAGGTATATCAGGTGCCAACGTGACAGATGACGAGTCCATAGCCGTTACTCAAGCACGACTATACATACGCCTTTGAATTTCTTCTCAGACGTATGCAGGTTTCCTCTCGATGTTTTCCTTCACCGTAAAGCTCGTGGTGTGACTAATCACTGTACTTAAGTTCAGAAAAACTCATTGGTACAGTCGGGATTCGAACTTGCGATCTTTGTGTCGCAGGCAACTGCTCGAACCACTCGGCCACCAAGGCAATTGCACGAATGCATCCATTTCAATTTAATTACTTAGTACTACTACTTTCTAAACAGCAGTTGTCAAAAACCACTCAAATATTGAAAGCCCGGATCAATTTTTGATGGCGGGCACTAAAGTCAACACGTGAAAGCTTCAACAATATAACACGTTTATGTAAAATCTCATACTCGTAAGTCGTAAAAACTTATTGTGCATAGAAAGTTAACAAGAAAATGCATTGAGCGACTTATCAGTAATAGTGGATCTAACATTACAGTGTAAATTTGGGTTATTTATGTGTAAATATTTCATTGACGGCCGTCTGGTCTCGTGGTTAGAGCTCCTGACTGCGAATCTTGAGATCGCGGGCTCGATTCCTGCTGAGGGCAGATATTTGTGTGATGAACACGTGTATTTGTATCTTAGTCTTGGATGTCCTATTTATTTATGTATATATCTATCTGTACAAGTAAATATGTCGTTGTACCACCCAGTACCCGTACCACCCGTACCACCCAGCTGGGCTTGGGTAGTAAAACGAGTAAGAACACACAGAGCCATCTATCGCGTCCAACTGTGACTCCAAACTATCCAGGAACTTACGCAAACACAAACAGTCTCATTAAAATCGGTCCAGCTGCTTAGGAGTTCAGTGACATACACACGTACATAAAAAGGGTTAAGAAAGAAAAAATAAATACCTTGGGACGATTCCACACAAATTGTCATAGCCCCAAAATGCTTGTATGGTAATTAAGCACCGAAAAATATATATACTTACCTATATAGATAGACATATACGTAAATACATAGGACATCCAACACTAAGGTACAAATACTTACTCATCATACAAATATCTGCCCTCAGTGGGAATCGAACCCGTGACTAGACGGCCGTCAGCCATGATATCAAATTTTATGCAACTGAAACCGCAGTGCGAATTTAGTGCACGTTTCTAGTAAATCCTAAGTAAACATTCAATGAGCCATTAGATACAATTCGCTAATCATGTTCTCGAAGGTTGTATTGACATTTATACATACATACACATACATATCATCACGCCGAGTCCCTAACAGGGTAGGTAGAGAGTATAGAGCGCCAGTTCTCTCTAGACTTACATAGCTCTTTCGCTTCGTCCACATTCAACAGTCTCAACATACATGATCGTCGGTTTCGAGTACTCTTGACGTTCCCGTCCTTAAGCGTCCGATCGATTTGATCTAGGTATTTGGAATTTACATTAATCTATTAGAATTTTTTGTTCAAACAATATCACTTAAGTCGAGTTGAGTTAAGTCATATTCTGATGTTAAATATAAAAATATCTTTACGCCTCCCTACAAAGGCCCCAAAAAGCAAAGGTGTGTAGGTAGTACCCTCTTATACAACGTGACAGATGGCGAGTCCATCGCTGTTTCTCAAGCACGACTATAGATATACGTCTTTGAACCGCTTCTCAAACGTATGCAGGTTTCCTCTCAGTGTTCCCATTAATTTGCCTTATATTCCGTTGATTAATCACTGTACTAAATTAAGAAAACTTATTGGTAACTACTTAAGGGGTTCAAACTTGCAATCTGTGTGATGCAGGCAACTATAAACTACTCTGCCGCCTCTATGCTACTGCGATTTTGGCTATCATTTCTCTTATCTACAGAAATTTTATCACGAGGTGGAAATGAAGAATAGACCGGGTCATCAACATCAACGCAGTATCAGTCAGAACTATTGATTACAGAATCACAAAACTTGAACAGGAGTCCTTTAGTATCGGGACATAAGAATGTAAAAATCTATACGTATAATAAAAATGTTACGGATCGCTGTCTGTACATGGAAGATATATGAGATAAAATATGATTGGGACCTTTATTAACGCAAATAGCACCCAAAACAGTGATTATGTTTGTGATTTAATGATATAATGTGGTAAGCTTTTCGTAGCGTATCCAAAATAAATCAAAATGTATATCCAAAAAATACTGACCAAAGTCACTATACCACGCGGACGAAGTCGCGGGCACAGCTAGTATTTCATAATTACCTGATATTTCAAAGATTCCTACATAATCCACTGAGATTCAGGTTTCAGGCTTTACAATGGGTATGCCTGAGCGCTGCGCGCCTGCCTACTATCTCAAAAACATCATTGGGCCTATATAATACGAAATGATCACGAAAAAAATATTTTTGTGACCTTGACCTTGAATTACTCATGGCGCAGCAAGGAAATTATTTTAATTCAGAGGTTGACCCCTTTTTTTGGTTTAAGTGACCGCACTATGCGTATGCGCTTCTAATTATCTTATTTTATTTATTTATTTAATTAGGATTGAGAGAACGATAGATTCTGCTACTTAGACTACAATCAAAATAATGAACGAATGACAAGATTTAACATGTAAGTATATATATATATATATAAATAATATATATATATCCTCACGCCTTCCCACAAGGGTCCCCGAAGGGGTAGGCAGAGGTGTATAGGTAATACCCACACACCCACTTTCCGCCAGAGGTATATTAGGTGCCAACGTGACAGATGGCGAGTCCATCGCCGTTACTCAAGCACGACTATACATACGGCTTTGAATTTCTCCTCAGACGTATGCAGGTTTCCTCTCGATGTTTTCCTTCACCGTAAAGCTCGTGGTGTGACTAATCACTGTACTTAAGTTTAAAAAAACTCATTGGTACAGTCGGGATTCGAACTTGCGACCTTTGCGTCGCAGGCAACTGCTCGAACCGCTCGGCCACCACGGCACTCACGGCTCAACATGTAAGTAATTTAGGTTATTTAACTTTTCATAAAATAGGATTTTCATTTATATGAATGTTAGTAGGTATACTAGCTCTCAAAGGTATTTTCAAAATTTTTCTTTTATAAAATAAAGGAAGTATTAAGAGGTAGTAGTAACCTACCTAACCCGTGGTAATCGGTCACCGGGGACACCGTAGCCATTTATATATTGCGATCGGAAAACAAAATTAGACTATTAATACGTAGGAAGGTACACATGGCCGATTAATTAATAAACATGATTAATTTATCCTGGTGTTTTTACTTAACTTATTTCGCACAGTCTATTGTTTGTAGGTCCGCAGCCCTTTCCCTTACCGGTCAATAAACTTTCGACCTTACATTCCTGGCAACTTACCAGAAAATCACTTTTAATTCGTTTCACTTTGCCATTGTGTCACACGTATTGTACATTTGTAAAACTTTAAATTTTTTTCTCCAAAACTTGAACAGTTCGATTATGCGCGTGCGCACGCAACGAGTGCAGATACAGAATGGCGGAGTATAAAGTTAACGGTTACGGGTGTCTTTACATCTATGGGGGTGTGGGTTAAAATAAAGGACGGTAGCGATTCTAATAATGTAATTTTTTCGAAGTCAAAAGCTTCCTTCAATTGTACCGCGACCACCTGCAGGGGGCCGGTCGGATTGTGAGAGCTCGTAGCCCGCTTCTATACTTAGAATAACTTTGGTTTCTGACTTATGACTATTTTATAAAATAACTTGCGGCCCGTCCCGGCTTCGCAAGGGTGGACATTTACTTTTTAAACATTTAGGCATAAAATTTATTTTTTTCTTGCAATTAAAATAGCCTACATTAATCAGTGATCATGTATTAAATGGTGAGAGAATTTTTAAAATCGGTCCAGTACTTTTTGAGCCAATTCCTTACAAACATACTTACATACAAATCTTCCCTCTTTATAATATTAGTATAGATAAAAAAATATTGTTTTAAGTTCTCATACGACGAAAATCGTATACGAACAAAGAATGTATAAAAACAAAAAATTCTAATATTTAAATTATATACCTACATACATTGTACATATGATATCAACGCGCCCCATCGAGCAGTAGTTATCTCTACATTTACAATATTAGTTGAGAAATGTGAGATATATTATCTACTAGCTTATGCCCGCGACTTCGCCCGCGTGGAGTTCGAAAAAGTAGCATTGGAAATTTTCCTGCTAGAATCGGTTCAGCCGCTATGCCGTGAAAGAGCATCATACATTATAATATAAGAACTTTTAATTTTTCAGGATTTACAAAAAGAAAAGTTGCCTATGTCCTAGTCCTAGGTATAAGCTAATACCATTTCAGCTAAATCGGTTCAGCTGTTTGGCCGTGAAAGAACCGCAAACATCCAAACTTACAAACTTCCACATTTATAATTTTAGTTGCGACGCAAAGGTCGCAAGTTCGAATCCCGACTGTACCAATGAGTTTTTCTGAACTTAAGTACGTTACGTTTCTGAACTTAAGTTAAGGAAAACATCGAGAGGAAACCTGCATACGTCTGAGAAGAAATTCAAAGGCGTATGTATAGTCGTGCTGGAGTAACGGCAATGGACTCGCCACCTGTCACGTTGGCACCTAATATACCTCTGGCGGAAAGTGGGTGTGTGGGTATTACCTTATACACCTCTGCCTACCCCTTCGGGGACCCTTGTGGGGTATATATATAATTTTAGTAAGATTCTAAATATGCTTTAATAATAGGAACCAGTTGAAGCACTTGGAGTTAATGCCAGACGCGACCAATTGATTCCAATATACTAAGGGGGCATGAACATCAGAGATCGATCGGTCCTCATCATGATGGTAATCAGTCATGTAGTATGTAAATGTAATGTAGTAAGGAGGCTCAGGCTGTGAAATGAACTCCCCATTGAGGTTTTCCCTGGAGAGCAGCATGGAATTCTTCAAGAAGGGTGTGAAAAGATTCCTGCAGAGCCATTCCCCTGGTGTGGCAAGGCGGACGCACTTGTGGTTGCCACCCGTGTGGTATTTTTTTTTATTAAATATAATATTTTAAAGATCTTATACTCTTCGTGATTACAAATTTGATGTTGATATTAAACTAGTTTAAATGTCAAAAGGTGTGTACTATAATGACCCTTGTTATCAATAGACGTAAGTATAATTATATATGCAGTGTCTGCTGTATGCTTTAGTTCGAAAAGGTACTAAGAGACGACGACTTGATGAAGGAATGGAATCGTAAATAAACGAAGGTTCTCGTACTCGGACTGTATAACAATTGACAAACGAGTCTGCTATGAGAACTCTCCGTTTAGCTTATGACAGCGGTCAAGGGCGTCCGTCGCCCGCGCATTCGACTGTGAAGTTGCCAAACGTACAATTATCGTCGTTTCGATTCCGAGTTTTCGATTGTTACAAGTGAACGTATACATAGTACTATGTCCCGCGGGTCCCACCGTGTACACTTGGAAACCATTGGTAGTTCTTCTTCTATTCAAATATATCTTAGATACATGTTATCATCACGCCGAGTACCAAACTGGGTAAGCAGAGTGAGTATAGCGTAGCGTATAGACTTACATACCTATTTAGCTTTATCCACATTCATCAGTGTTCATTTATTATCCTGTGTTAATTCAGCTAATAATAAAATCATTTTTTTTGCCAAATTTCATCCAAGCCGTTTCAGCCGAACACAAGATCGTGGAACAAATATCCTCACCCACGTACACATTTATTATATTAGTGGAAAAAGCAATTTGATGTATAGACAGGGTTTCTGTAGCTCTTTAGTGTCTGCTAAAATTGGCCATTGGGTTTCACAAGGTATGTGGACACCGGCTTAGATGCTAGGTAGCTGAGATTTAGGTGAATGATTTATTAGTGTTTGAAATAACTATGGCCTCGCTGCGCTGTCTATCGACATGACGAAGGATGATAATATGAAGAACATCGATATGTTTCTAGTTAGTATTCATCAGGATATGGCCATGATCCCCTTGAACCGTTCAAGTAATTGCTTTTAATGCTTTTTCGGTTGGAGCAATAATATATTTCGTCTTTATTGAATTCCGAATTAAATTGAAATGATTGTCAGCAGGTATATTGAAAAAAAACTATAATGAATTATTAATGGTCCTCTGGGGTTGGACACAAATACCGCACTGGTATATTATTATTATTATTACACCAGTAGCCGTACAACGTGCCATATTCAAGAGTGCGAAAGCGTTACGTAGTTTTGCTAGTTACCAGAGCACCATAAACTTCGGTAGCGTTCGTCGTTGTACACAATTTTAAGGGCAATTTGTCCACTTTTGTCTACTTAGGTGGTCACTGTTTCGACATTCAAAAAGTCTCATAGATTTGCGACTTACCTGTCTGTGGCCTAACATGCCGTCAGGGTAGTAAGCATTATCAAGTGTGCGAAAGGGACTGAATTATAATACATCGATAAACACATGTCGATTCGAGTAAGTAAAATAAAATACGAATCTCGCGTGAGATGCGTTTTGGGATGTGACACTATTGTAACATTTGGCGTTTTACTAGAGCAGCATAACTACGGTAGAACCATTCTCAATTCACCTTGATGACGCACCACGTGTTTTTTGTAATACGAAAAATATGGACCACCTCCTTTCCAATACCAGGAATTCATGTTCATGAGTAGTTTTTACCAAGAGTATATAACAATTCTTCTCGCTTTGTTAACGAAACAGCTTGACGAGACAGCTTGCGCAGAATGTAACAGGACAGGACCAGGACAACATATTTTCGTGTGACGTTTGAGAGGAACGAATGGGTGGAACAAAACAAACGGGGTAATGTCTGTTTAGTACGAAAATTTGTATATCAGTTGAGATAATTACTAGGAACTCATGCAAAGTGAAATCAGAATACCTTTTGCACCACATCAATGTATTTTAATACTGAGCGCCTGTCAGTAGTCTAATAGCAGCAAGTTACTTCAATGCGTTTTAATATTTTTCAACATTGCACCTTGATGATATATAATAAATAAATAAATAAATAAATATCCTCACGCCTTCCCACAAGGGTCCCCGAAGGGGTAGGCAGAGGTGTATGGGTAATACCCACACACCCACTTTCCGCCAGAGGTATATTAGGTGCCAACGTGACAGATGGCGAGTCCATCGCCGTTACTCAAGCACGACTATACATACGCCTTTGAATTTCTTCTCAGACGTATGCAGGTTTCCTCACGATGTTTTCCTTCACCGCAAAGCTCGTGGTGTGACTAATCACTGTACTTAAGTTCAGAAAAACTCATTGGTACAGTCGGGATTCGAACTTGCGATCTTTGTGTCGCAGGCAACTGCTCGAACCACTCGGCCACCACGGCTCGGCAATATAATATGATATATAATATAACGTGATTAATTATATTTTGAGACGTTTATTTGGGTTTAATTAGTATGCGAGGTTTCTATAATACACAAAGAGTGGTCATAAGAAGACAGTTATCACTGAGCTGAGATTAATACTACTGTTTGCTGCATTTGGGTCGTGAGTCATGTGCTCCTGTGAAAAGACATATATACCATACCATTCATATCGTCCATAATGATCTAAACTGAAAATTTGTAACGTAAAATGCACTCTTTAAGTCGAAGGACCTATATACTCGCTATCTCTTTCTCAGCTCATCCCGTGAGCAAAACCATGTGAATAAATTTGCTTTGTATGTATACCATAATACATATTCAGTTAATTTAAACATTTACTGCAGAATTTATAAAAAGGCGAAGTACAATTAAATCACATTTATATATAACTATTTTAGGTCGTTGAAATGAAATCTGGCAGCAGCACCCAAAATATTTCTCTTGCGGAAAGTGGGTGTGTGGGTACTACTTGTACACTTCTGCCTACCCCTCCGGGGACCCTTGTGGGAAGGCGTAAGCATAAGGCGTGAAGTCAAAACACTGTAGTGCCATCTTACGAAAATTTCAAATGTTTTGGTTTGACTACGAAGCAGAAGATGGCGCTACTAGCTAACGTAAAATTAATTTGTGCAATTAATTACTTCCCTGTGTATGTACTTGCTTTTTGCAAGGTAGCAGAACAAGTAAAAGCTAAAAATCCCGACACTGATACAACCATTGTTTTTCTTTAAAACGAACTTAAATAAATGGCTCAGTTATAAAAGCTATTCTGTAAATGACTATTTTAATCTATACATATAATAAAAATGTTACGGATCGCTGTCTGTACATGGAAGATATATGAGAAAAAATGTGATAGGGACCTTTTTCAACGCAAATAGCATCCAAAACACTGATTGTTAGAATTTTTGTCTGTTTATCTGTTTGTCTGTGCGTCTATGCACGCTTATCTCAAAAACGGCTTATCCGTATTAGATGTGGTTTTTCAATAATATAATGTGGTAAGCTTTTCGTAACATGTACAAAGTAAATTTAAATCAAAATGTATATCCAAAAAATGCTGCCCAAAGTGACTTTTCCACGCGCACGAAGTCGCGGGCACAGCTAGTGATAAATAAAACAAACAGTTTTTTTATTTTGTAGATAATGTTTACTATACTAAAAGTCTTGTGTAGATACTTACTTTTAACTTGTATCTAAATGTTATTCAAATATTGCATTGTTGGGTTTCCATAATAAATATATGAATACACACGGAAAATCACGAATAAGCCAATATTACGTGGTCGAACATGCGATTCAATCACTCATTTAAACACCACATGTTTTATGTACACATCTAACCGTGTTCTAGCAAATAAGTTATTTAATTTTATGTCATTATTTAATTTGATGGCCGTCAAGTTCTAGTGGTTAGAGCTCCTGACTGCAAAACCTGAGGTCGCGGGTTCGAATCCCGCTGAGGGCAGATATTTGTGTGATGAACACGAGTATTTGTACCATAGTTTTATTTTTATTTTTTTATACCACATGGGTGACAAACAAGCATGCGGTCCGCCTGATGGTAATCGGTTACCGCCGCCTATGGACGCTTGCAACACCAGGGATATCACTCGCGCGCTGCCGACCCTGCAGGAATCTTTTCACACCCTTCTTGAAGAACTCCATGCTGTACTCTCCAGGGAAAACCTCAACGGGGAAGAAAACCTCAAGTCTTGGATATCCTATGTATTTGTGTATATATCTATCTATATAAGTAAATACATATATCGTGGACGTCTTGAAAAAGGTCAGGTCAAGAGTACCCTAAACCGAAGAGCATTTATGAAGAGAATAATGAAAGTGGACGAAGCGAAAGAAGTATCTAAGGATCGTAGCAAGTGGAAAGAAGTGGTCTCTGCCTACCCCTACGGCGAAGAGGCGTGATTATATGTATGTATGTATGTATGTATGTATATATCGTGGTCTAGTTACCATTACACAAGCTTTGCTTAATTTGGGACTAGGTTAATTTGTGTGGAATTGTCCCAATGTATTTATTTATTTATTTAATATCATTGAGTATCTTCATACCTCCTCGAAGGCCCTATCCTTTTGATCGAGCCGCACAAAAACTTGTCTGAGCTGTCAAAGTGTTGCTATTGCCATAATTATTAAGTACGGCAACACATACGCATACCACAAATAAATAGGTTACACGTAGGTACAATAACAAGTTGCACTTTGGTCGGGAGATAATAATTATATCTAAATAGGGTTATCTAGCGAAGGGTAATTGATAAGGAGGTCAGTGTTGATCATTGGGTACTTAAGCATTAGTACATATGATAATATTATTGTCTGTTAGCATCTAAAATATATCTTCGACGGAAAGCGGGAGTGGTACTACCTATACACCTCTGCCTACCCCTTCGGGACCCATGAGAGAAGGCGTGATGTTATAATTATTATAAGTTAATCAACATTTATTATTCTACTTACTTAATTGATTATCTTATTTTATAGTGTAAAAGCTTGCCAAGCAAAGAGCAATGGAGAGAAGCATGGTAGGCTCAAAGAGACAGGACAGAATAAGGAACACAGATCTCCGGTCCAAAACAAAACTGACCCATGTTCTAACAAGAATAGACCAACAAAAGTGGAGGTGGACACATGATGCGTTAAGGCAAGTGGAGTAAGGTGAGTGACAGAATGTTATCCAAGGGACGGCAAAAGAAATCGGTGAAGGCAGCCTACCCGCTGGGAGGAAGAAATACAGCTGACAGCTGGTCCAAACTGGAGGAGGATACTTCGTGACAGACGTCAATAGAAATTGCTAGAGGAAGCCTATGCCACGAGGCACACCGAAATTCGAGACATTTTGTAAGCTTTGTTTAAACATTATTGTTAGTGCAATTGTCTGGTTTTCGGAATAAAGTGCTTTATTATTATTATAATTATAATATAAGTGAATTTCTTAACTGAAAAGAAATTCTTCTTAAAAAAAATTATTCAATCATTAATGTTTTATCATAATCGGATGACATTTATGATGATATTTTATGAATTAATATACGATAGACAGACTCAAATAGATTTGTATTCATATAAATATTATATTACCTGTTTTGCATTTATTGTCGTATTTCCTTGTCGCAAATTAGTCAAAACTATTCAAAATAATGCCTTCCGAAAAAATCTTCGCCGAGTTCAACGCCAGTTCATAATCATGAAGTATTGGCATATTATTCTGAAGTGTGAGCGAGAAAGATGTATGAGACGTTTATTTATTTGCCTTCTTACTTGCCTTCTCGCAGTCGCGAATAATGTCAAGAGCACGTCATGGTAGGCCCAGGTATTTCCATGTATCGCCGATGATGTCATTGTGTGTTAATTCGTTCTTTCGACGTCAAAATCAGCGGCTCGATGTTATAGAGAATTTTGTTTTACCATAAGCTCGTATAGTACTAGTTGCGCCCCGCTTCTTCAATCGCGTGATATTGGATTAAATTTTAGTTTTTTTAATGGAACACAACTTACCCTATGTATTCAGCTAATAATCTATTTATGTGCCAAATGTCATTCAATTCCGTTTTGATTTAGTTTTAAAGAATTTATTCTCATAAAAACGTACATAGTTCACTTACAATAATAATAATAATAATAATAACGTTGTACTGGGATCGATCTATCATCACGGACAGGTGTATAACCGTTAATAAGCCGGATATAGTGCTGATAGATCGATTAGAGCGCCGCACAATGATTGTGGATATTACTGTACCGCATGATGGGAATCTCGTTAAAGCGGAAAAAGACAAACAAATAAAATATTTGGACTTGGCTCACGAGATTGTCAGCATGTGGGATGTGGACTCTGCAATCATTGTGCCGATAGTAATAACGGCCAATGGCCTAATGGCAAAGAGCCTCGACCAACACCGGTGCCTGATGCAGAAAGCAGTACTGCTCGAAACGGCACGTATTGTGAGGAGATTTCTTTCTCTGGGACCGTAACTACCGGTACCTTGGACCCTTATCCCAATACCGGTGGGCCCCTATATTTTATATTTTTACATACATACATATCATCACGCCAAGTCCCTAACGGGGTAGGCAGAGAGTATAGAGCGCCAGTTCTCTCTAGACTTACATATTTTATATTATATTATATTTTTAAATGTTTTTATATATACAATATATATATATTTAAAAATGTAATCTATAAGATGTATTTGAAATAAAGAATAATAATAATTATTTATTTATTTCGGATCATATTATCCATAGTATGTTGTTAGCAAATACAGGATTTAACTTATAAAACTATGTTAGTAGGAACAATTTCAACAAAATAAAACTAAACTTAAAAACACTGAAACCTAACGTAAGTATCTCCCACACGTTCACCAGGCACATATTTCATGTGTGCGCACCCAGTGTCCCAGGATAGGGCAGTCAGGTTTCTGCGCTATGATATTCAATGAGACTTACATAAATTTACTCTGACTATCGTTAATCAATCCTTATAATTTGACATTCTTATACATACATATATTGTTTCAATTTATTTTTATATCCTTACAACTTTTAACATCATTAGGTAATTGATTGTACAGCTGTACCATCCGTACCGTGTCTATCCGTTTAGAGCAATTTGAGTATAAAATAACCTTACACATTTTTGCATTTATAATATGTATAAAAAAAGGATCCATGCCAACATAACGATGAAAAATGGCCAGTAGATCGGCCTCGACCGTCTCGCAGGAACATCACAAATTTCAACTCAGACAACCATTTCAGAATGCGGTTCTCCTCATGACGTCCTTAACAATTAGGACCTTGGTGGGATAAATCACTTAAGACTTAGGTTTAGATAGAACTCGGCACCAATGCCGAGGTTTGATCCTGGAATCTTGGCTACTGCAACACTCAGTTGTTATGGCTAACAAATTTAAGGTTTATTGACCTGTACGTATTTGTGGGATAGCTATTCATCGAGTGAAAATGAGACGGGATAAGTATATGTACACGTAGTAATACGTAAATAGTCTTCGCATAATATACCTAGTCATACTTTTGCATGTCGATAATGTGGTCATATTGTTTGCACTGCACTCTCTGAAGTTGCTAAGTTGGGTTACCAAAACTCCAAAGGAAATGGCCGTGCTACACTTCTGCAAGTGTTACCCATTCATCCATTGTGCTGCTGGCCCAGTAACTACACCAAACATAAAGTTGACAACGCCTATAAACTAAGTAACAGCTTACTTAGTCTGTTTGCTTGTTTTGTTTTAGTTTGCTTGATGTTTAGAAAATAATAGGCTCTGATGAAAGGTCATTATTAATTTTTGCTTTTAGACTGACACCGATCATGCGACACAGCGGCGGTGAAATTTTCAATGTCAAAGAGATTTAACCGAGAAACCGCTTTCATTGCGTCTTTCATCTCGATTGCAGTAACTAAATATATAACACGAGCAGTAAAAGTAAATTTTATGTAATATTTACGTAATGAGGAAACAAGTCGTATAATGTTTATGGCTTTGAGAAGTGACCACCGCAGCCATAGAGCAAATGTAATGCAGTATAGATAATGCCATCTACTAAGACGTGTCCCACTATTCTTCCCTATGGTTTCTAGTGTACCTTCCACTAATGTTTGAGTATTATCGGTACACACTGATTACTCGTGAGTGCACACGCATTCATAGGTGTATAGGTAGTACCCACACACCCACTTTCTGCCAGAGATATTTATAATATATAATATATATTGATATAGTAATGTTTTTTTTTATACAGCAAGAGTGGCAAACAAGCATACAGCCCACCTGATGGGAAACGGTTACCGTAGCCTATTTACACTCACGATACCGAAGTATCACTTGCACGTTGCCACTCTGTGTTCGGAGAGTTACAGTTTATTGGCAGCATAATGGGTTTAATCCCTCTGCTTCCAACACAATGCAACAATCCTCCCCCCTCCCCAAGGAGCACATTTCTGGAAACCTTATTCACCGCGTAGGAACACAACACAATAAAATTGTGTTATTTGGCTACGGACTTCTATAAGGTGGAGGTCCTGCCCCAGTCGGGCAGCTCCAAATTCGGACGGGAAACCCGTTATGCCCTACCTCTCTTAAATGTATAATTTAGTAGGTATAAATATATTATATTTAAAGGAATTAAATATAGAACAAAAAAATCACACTTGTGTAGGAGTTGTACCATATGGCAAGGAAATTGTTTAATACTAAGTGTTACTGACGTCACATCGAGCGGCGCGGCCGGTCAACTTCGTCGGTCTTCGGGTCCTCCTTCGGGCCCCACTCCTCAACGCTCCGCGTCATCACTCACTCCTTCGCAGCGACAACGATCGCACGCGCAAGCATCGACGATCCTTTTGTACACAGTTGCCTTAAATTACAGTTCATATCATCAAGAAATTGTTGTTTCATTAGTCAAGACCCCCAGCATCACAACTGGAGCTTGGCATTCAATCATTGGTCCTTTGCTTTGGCATTCAAACACTAAGTGTTAGCTGAACTTTGGAAAGTATACATGAAAGGTTGAATGTGAAAGGTCTTTAGCGACCTGCAGCACGATTATAGGTAATAATAATAAAAGTTACATTCTTTTTTAAATTTCAAATTAAGATACGCTTTTATAGTACTATCATGATTCGATTCGAGGTGGGTGTACTGTTCAATTGCAATTGTGGTACTGTTTACACATGTGTATTGTGATAGTCTCTACTCTAGGAAATTGGATGGATAACAGTAATCACGGATATAAATGGCTTGTTTAGAGTTTACTAGTTTAGTTTGGAGGTATATACCTGCTTATATATATACATCTATCGTTTGACTTTAACGTTGAGACCCTCATTGCCTACCCGGAGAGAGAGCTAAGCGCCAATTCCATTAAGACCTGCGGGACACAGCTAGTCCTACTTAATATAATAAATTAGAAAGTTCGTGCGAATGTTCGGTCCTCTTTAACGCAATAACTACTGAACAAAATTTGATGAAATTTGACACAGAGATAGATTAATTATTTATTATTAAATAATGAGGTTGAGGTTCTAGTAAAAACTACCAATTAATTCAAATTGTACATGGGTGAAACCGCGGGGCACAGTACATATACAAAGAAAGAAGAACTCCCGAGAAAAATTTAAAACTCACAATGTGTTTGGCTCACTTGACTGTGTTTTAAAAATAGAAATGGAACTCGGTTACCGAATCTGTCATTACGGTGTGCCACACTTGCGGGTCGTTAC
Organism: Drepana falcataria; assembly: GCA_945859725.1. Taxonomy (NCBI): domain Eukaryota; kingdom Metazoa; phylum Arthropoda; class Insecta; order Lepidoptera; family Drepanidae; genus Drepana; species Drepana falcataria. Next base: position 1,491,676 of record OX243937.1, read on the forward strand.
ACCCAAATTTGTGTGTCGAGTTGTTTACAACATTACAAACGGCTATTGTAGCAGGCCAGCTTAAATACTCTCAGCTGGAATTTAATTCAATACAAAACCAAATAGTTTAAGACCTACACACATCTGGCTACCCCTTCGGGACCTTCATGAGAAGGCGTGAATATATAAAGAAAGTATTAATTACTACGTGGTTACCGTACCACTGACTTTCAGACGGGGCCTGATTGCTAACTTTATAGTATTCAAATAAACATTATCTTTTCTATACCAACGCCTCAAAGAGTAGACCGTCAGGTATGAAGTTGCTGCTCTTGTCTTGTCTTTCGACTATTTGTTGTATTACACTGTGAGTGCAATCATCTTTGCGTTTTGTTTCAGGTCATTGTCATGTTCCGACATTTATCAGTCTTTTCTTGCTCTTAAATCCCCATTCTTGAGTGTCTGGTTGATTTGATCTTAATTGGTCTTCCTCTGCATCTACTTCCCGAAACTCACATTGTAGCTATATCCGTTTCGTCAATGTTTACTCACTAATTTCTTCTACATGTCCAAAATCTTTCGTCGTCATTACAATATCTCTTCATGGGGGACTCGATGTAAATGCCGCACATCAATCGAATGGAACGTATATATACATACATATCATCACGCCGAGTCCCTAACGGGGGAGGCAGAGAGTATAGAGCGCCAATTCTCTCTAGACTTACATACCTGTTTCGCTTCGTCCACTTTCATCAGTCCCTTCATACATGCTCGTCGGTTACGAGTACGTCCTTGCATACAATTTAAAGCAGAAACAGCTAGCGATCCTTCGTCACCATATCATCGAACAGGTAAAACGTCTGGTTGACATTTGCTTAGTATTCAAATTAAGATCGATGTAATCCCGAACAATTTCAAAAGTTCCAACAAGGTCTTCTTTAGCAAAAGGTCAATGATATATGACCATAATAAGTGAATAAGGTTTCCAGAAATGAGCTCCTTGGGGAGGGGGGAGGATTGTTGCATTGTGTTGAAAGCAGAGGGATTAAACCCAATATGCTGCCAACACACTGTAACTCTCCGAACAGTGGCAACGCGCAAGTGATACTTCGGTATCGTGAGCGTAAATAGGCTACGGTAACCGTTTCCCATCAGGTGGGCCGTATGCTTGTTTGCCACTCTTGTTGTATAAAAAAAAAAATATTGTTGCTCGGCAGGAGCCTCAAGCGCCACGTATATGCTACTATGAGACAATTTTTATGGCGTTAATTAAAATTAATATCAAACTTATAAATAAAATTATTGAATTTTCAGCTAAAAAAATTGAAGCAAATCAAGCTAGCCTGACCTAGGCTAACCTGGCCAAGCTAGCTGGTTAAGAGGGCAGGCAAACATTTCGCTAATCAGCATTGCCATACAACGTGGCAACACCGTCAAAACAAAGTTACCGCAACAAAGTTATTTTACTCCAAATTTTTGTATTGTACAATTTTAATTTACTCATAATGATGTTTCCTTGTTATTATTATCTTTGGGTTTATCAACGGCACTCCACGTTGATAAACCAATAATTGTCTTATGGTAGGTATAGATATACCCACCATAAGGCAATTATTTGTTTACAGTCATTGCAATCAATGAAAAAATTCCGATGTTTTTTATGTATACATCAAGGTTTCCGTTTCCAAAGTTGTAAAAAACCTACTTTTTGCCGGAGATGTAAAAATGTGCTAAAAACTTTCCTCTTGCTCTCCCCTCTTATGGATTACTCTCTATTCTTTATTCTCCCGTCTTTATTCTCTTGAAGCGTAGGCAGTTTCCTCGCAATGCTTTCCTCTGCCGTAAATGACGAGTGTGATAAATGTAAAATCTTATATAATTTCGTTGGTACAGACTATATACTCAAACTATTCTACTACAGCAACTTTTATTTTAATTATAACAGTGTAATATTGATGAGTATAATATAAAACGAATCTTGTTTATTGAAGGCAGTTTACATTTCGAGTAACAATTTAATATGTTCGTGGAATCAGACCGTGGCCGAGTAGCAATCCCTTTCACCCACACCAAGTTCAGTAGCATTGAGTACATGCGACTATTTCTTGGGTCCATCGAATACATTTTTAAGGGCATGACTTTGGAAAAGGCTGAATTGACGATGGTCAAAGAAATTCTTACTTCTTATTACCTCACATCACAGCAAGTCCAGTCTCTCACGGGGTAGGTAGAAAGAGTAGAGTAGTAGACAGTTCTCTCTGGACTAACACATTTCTTTTGCTTCATCCACATTGAAGCACTTGATAAGAAGTAATGGAATAGATGATAAAGTAGGACCCCAAAAGTTTAGTATGGAAACTTAGTGCTGTGCGAATTGAATTTTGAATAAATTAATGTTTTTTTTTATATTACGTTTCTAAAAGCTAATTTAAGTATCAGGGGCGCATGACTAACGTGTAGGCTCGAGGTGCCCGGGGCCCGAGTCAAGGCAAAGCGTCGTCGACCTCGATAGTTGAGACCGTGTTATAAAATGCGTTGCACAACTATTGCCCTATAGGTTGTCGAGGCTCGTTTCTGTTTTGTCGATTGTTTATTCGTCAAGTGCACTTCAAATATATATTTTTGTAATGAATGAAATGTTGATTATTTTGTGTAGGTATTTATTTCGTAATAATTTAAATAATTTCTATCCACAAACACGTATTTTATTGCAGCAAATTTATGGTAGGATAGTAATGAGGAGACTTATAATAAGGCGGAGGCAGATAATATAAAATTTTACCGTAATTTTTTTTACTGTAACATGTAACCTGTCCTCTTGAGTAGCGAAGAAAGAATTGTATACAAGAAGCAAACAATTCAAATATATATTTACTTTTATGGTATAGGTAAAAATGTATTAGTTATTACACAATGTCCTGTTGGAGAGAGAATAAGCCTTTGCCATGTATAGGTTGATAAAGGTTTATTTTAGTGATTGATAACATCTATAACTTGAATTCGACACACGTGATTTAATTTATTTCTGTCTACATTTACCAATGCCGAAATATACAGGTACCCTATACTTTCAATCCCACGGAATGTTAATAAATGTGAATTTCGTTCGTTTAATCCTAGCCAGTTAACTAGCATATTTAATCTAGAATTAATTCTAGTTATCATGGACTATTAAAATTAAACTATAGCTTACAAAATATGAGTGAATGGAAATTTTGTTCAGTTTACGCATTATCTTATCGACGACAATACTCGTAATTAGGTCAGGTTTCTAATCAGTTTCTAACCGATACCCAATTTACAACACAATTACTTAATCAACATATTTATCTAATGAATATGATAAATTAATAATAAATAAATACCTTGGGCAATTTCACATAAATTGATGTAGCCCCAAATCAAGCCCCAAAGCTTGTGTATGCATAAATACAAAGGACATCCAGGGCTAAGGTACAAATACTCGTGTTCATCACACAAATATCTGCCCTCAGCGGGATTCAAACACGCGACCTCTTTCGCAAGTCGCAGGAGCTCTAGCCAGTAGACCAGACGACCGTCTGGTCGACTGGCCGTTATAACAAAACTTTGGTGATGTTGCGGGAGAGGACTGTAAGACCAGCGAGAACTAGCGCTCGCCTCACCCACCCCATAAGGATATCGGCGTGAAGAAAATATGAGAGCCGCTTCAGTATTTTCTAAATCTAAATACTAAATTATAAAGAGGCAGAGGCACCAATAAGATCTGAGAAACATTTTTGCATTAGATAGCCTTTTCATTGAGGAGCGATATATCATTATTCTACCAAGAGAGCAGCAATCATGCATACTCAAACTTTAACAAACCTGAAACCGCCAGGCACAGCTTATAAGAAGTAAAAATCTGAGGCACCTACTTACATACAACATATGACGCCCCTGAATGATCTCGAGACGCAATCTCGGTGCAATGCTTGTCCGCAAATCCATTTAGTAATCGTAACGCGTGAGGATACCACGTATAAGCTAAAGTTGATGAATTGAAAAATTATCTAAAGCGGAATGGACCGTATGGGAAGCGTTTATCAAATCGTAATATACTCTCAGTCGTAGTGTTGGTGTTATGCGTGATGTTGGACAATGCAGTGAGCCAGCTGTGTGCAAATTAAGCGTTGTTTAAGTACATTGTGTGTAACTATAGAACTAACAGGTTACCTTGGACTTCGTGGCCGTGATCGTTGCATTGTTTGCAGAGCTATTTTTATTTGTTGCATTTAAGGAAACTGCGGTATGTGGCTTTGATTCGTTGATATTTTTATATATATCTAAAGATTTTAGATTTGTTGTGAATAGTAATTTTGAAGGTTTGTTGTATTATACAAAATTAAACCTTTAAACGAACGAAACAAAAGGACTTCACGTGTATGTTGGTGTTGGTATGTGTATGTATAAACGTTGATTTATTTTTAAATATCTATAATATATATCTACAAATATACATGCATACATTATGATCACGTCGAGTCAGTTAAGCAGTCATTTCATACATGCTCGCCGGTTTAAAAGGATGGTTGAAGGAAGATGGGCGAAACAGATTTACAATGCGAAAGTGTGTGCAAGAGGTAGGCCACGTTCAACTACCTGGATCAAATCGATCGGTCCCTCAAGGAATGGGATCTTCTTCAAACATAAACTTAGCAAAATATATTAATGTGTTAATTCATCTCCCTTTGCAAACATTTTAATAAAATTATAATCCACAACTACGTAAAAAATCTACGTTATCAAGTAACTAATGTGAAAAGAAACGGGGAGTCTGTTTCTTTCTTTTTTCTTGAAAACGGTGGGAACGGTACTTTTATATAATACATTTCAATAACTATTCTCTGAGCCCCGTACGTTGACCAAAAGATCTTGAATTTAAGCCTTTAATTTTAACAAAGTATTAAACTTTGTTCCTCGTAGTGTGAGCATTAAGCGGTACCTACTTTCATTCAATTATTAGTCAGCTTCACGCCTACCCTCAAGGGTCTCCGAAGGGGATATGTAAGAAGTATGTTAGACTAGAAAGAACTGGCGCTCTATTCCCTCTGCCTACCCCGCGAGGGCTCACTACATTCACACAATACAACACTCTGGTATTCCTAATCTATTAATCGTTTTATTTTTATTCCTAATTTAATTATATTTTTTATATTAATTATTCCTAATTCTTTAGAAATAAACACGTATGTTTTGTTTTTAAATGTCCATGCCTATGAGCTATCCATACGACAATTCTTTTTACTTACTCACCATAGCCTATTTGTGAAAACAAAAGAACTACAACTTAGCAGAAATGCGTAATGATCCTTTGCTATTTTTTTTACTCAATCCAAGAACTAGCAATATTGAAAGACTGTATATATATATAATATACATATATATCCTCATATCATATACATATTTACTATTGTGAACCTGCACATTAATACTTCAATGAATATTCAAGTTACATACATTAAGAGACGGTTACTCAAAACATGCATGAAGTTTGGTAATTTGGCCTTAAGGCTTGCATCAATTCACCGAGAATATGCTTTGTTGGTCAAAGTATCCAATGGGGTAACTCTTATTATGTAAGAGAAAAAATAATTCTTACATACATATCACCACACCAGTTCACAAATTTTCTGTATGTATACAAAGTTTTTAAATACGGACAACATATTACAAACTACTTTACAAAGAATTTTATCGAGAGCCACGACGCAGACATAAAAATAAACTTTATAACGAACGTCCAAGTTTAATGTACCAGGAAACCATAGCCAATCAGGCAGGTGCTCTTTAAATTTATTGATGATTCTTGTTTATTATACCTAAGTTGTTGTTGATTTTTTGTATTGATTGTAGATTTTTGAGGATTTTTCTTTATGAAAACTATACTTTATGTTTTGTAAAATGCTCTTCTTCAACAACAAAAGTTAACGACTAACAACCTTTTAATTCACAGACATACAGTAAGTCACATAACCAACCATAACAAAGGCTATTCACATTTCTTTAATGTGATATTTTTAAAGTTAAATGCGGAATTATAACTGGATTTTATATACGGTATTTCTCACAAGACACGATTAAAAATATATTCGAAACTTAGGTCCGGTATATTTCAAGACAATTATTATGCGTATTTATACTTAACATTTTGATAAAGTAGTCGCCTGCTATTCTAAGATCGCCTCTTCGAATCCCGACTGTACCAATGAGTTTTTATGAACTTAAGTAGGTATGTGATTAGTAGTCAGTCACACTACAAGTTTTACGGTGAAAGAAAAAAATCTAGTTGAAAGACGTATGTTTAGTTGTGCCTCAGAAACGGCTATAGATCGCCATCTGTCACGTTGGCACCTAAAATATATTTCCGATGAAAAGTGGGTGTCATAGAGGGGGAAGGCTTGAAGCTAACATTGTTGAAAAGAAATACGACCAACATTAAATTTACGACATAATTTCTTGCGTCACGATGCTGTTACATTATAACCTCACGCCTTCCCACAAGGGTCCCCGAAGGTGTAGGCAGAGGTGTATAAGTAGTACCCACACACCCACTTTCCGCCGATATAATTTGGGTGCCAACGTGACAGATAGCGAGTCCATCGCCGTTACTCAAGCACGACTTCGAGTTCGCCTTCACCAAAAAGTTCGTGGTGTGACTAATCACTCTACTTCAGTTCAGAAAAACTCATTGGTACAGTCAGGAATCGAACTTGCGATCTTTTTGTCGCAGGCAACTACTCGAACCACTCGGCCACCAGGGCTTTTTACATTTATACACGGCTGTTACATTCAAAGTGAAATATGAAGATGTCAAGTTCAAAAGATTTATACGAAGAGATCTAGCTAATAATATGTATATATTTAATTCTTAAACATACTTTATACATACATACATATCATCACGCCAGGTCCCTAACGGGGTAAGCAGAGAGTATAGAGCGCCAGTTCTCTCTAGACTTACATACCTCTTTCGCTTCGTCCACATTCATCAGTCTCTTCATACATACTCGTCGGTTTCGAGTACTCTTAACGTTCCCTTCCTTGAGCGTCCGATCGATTTGATCCAGGTAGTTGGAACGTGGCCTTCCTCTGCCTCTTCTTGCACACACTTTTGCTTTGTATTTCTGTTTCGTCAATCTTTCTTCACTCATCCTTTCTATGTGTCCAAGCCAACGTAACATGCCTTTCTTCTTCTTTAGAATCACGCCCTCATTCACGCCAGTTGATTTGCGAACCTCTTCATTGCGGATTCGATCTAATATCGTTACTCCGCACATTTTTCGATAATAACATACTTTATAACTATGTAAAATACGACCGCTTAAAATCTAGTTTCATATCAAGTTACGTCATAATTGCAAATATCGTTTGTCGTGGCAATTCTGCGTAAATCCATAATCAAGTTATGATTTCGTAAAACGGACAAAAAAAACGTAGAAAATGCCTGATACGCCTTTTACTCCATTCTAAGCCTGATTCAGTGTACTTATAATGTAAAGTGTAAATGTGATTATATGTATGTACTTATTTGCTTAATTATTACAATGTAATAATAGGAGAAATATATCTGTATATACCTATAAGTTAAATACTTATAATAATATTTATATATAATAGTTGCCTGCGACGCAAAGGTCGCAAGTTCGAATCCCGACTGTACCAATGAGTTTTTCTGAACTTAAGTACAGTGATTAGTCACACCACGAGCTTTACGGTGAAGGAAAACATCGAGAGGAAACCTGCATACGTCTGAGAAGAAATTCAAAGGCGTATGTATAGTCGTGCTTGAGTAACGGCGATGGACTCGCCATCTGTCACGTTGGCACCTAATATACCTCTGGCGGAAAGTGGGTGTGTGGGTATTACCTATACACCTCTGCCTACCCCTTCGGGGACCCTTGTGGGAAGGCGTGAGGATATATATATATATATATATATATATATATAATAAATCTTTTTTTTCAGAAACCCAAGGAAGATGTATAAATGCTTCCTAGAAATTGGATTTGAGGCCGAGGTGCTGAATACCAAGGAGGATCCAGAAATGCTGGAGTTGGCCGAGGAACTGTGCAATGAAGACTCAGCTACCAGGGCAACATCAATCACAGAGTTGAGGCAGATGATATTTAGTAAGTGGTACCATTGCACCGCTTCTATAGGTGTTGGTCGAGGCCCTTTCGGTAGTTACAACTATCAGTACTATTGACGAAACTTGTGGTGAATAATTCATATATGGATGGAAATTAATGTCTGTATATTTCTCTGTATAATAATGATGTAATCAATTACCTTAATTAAACCGCTGTATAAAAATGTATAATCTTAATATACATAAATTACGTGTCACGTTGTTTGTCCGCGATGGGCTCCTAAACTACTAAACCGATTTCAATCAAATTTGCACACCGTGTGCAGTTTGATCCAACTTAAAAGATAGGATAGCTTACATCACAATTGGACCCGATAGGTGGCGCTGCAGTCGTGTTTCAGGAAGTTTAACTTTTTCACCCGGGCGAAGCGAAAGCGTAGTAATATAAAAAAAACACGCTTTTATAGAAAGTCAGACTAAAATAGAAAATAAATTTTAATTAAGAATAGATAGTGTCGTGACACGTGACATCGTGAGGTTAAAAAAAAAGACGTATACGTGGCTTGTGAGACGGCGACGGCCTCGCCATCTAACACGTTGGTATATGAATATATCTCTAGTAAAAAATGTGCTATTAGACCTCTGCCTACCATTAGAGGACCCTTGTGGAAAGCGTGTAATATTGATTGCATATTTTTGTATTCTAGACCGTGGGGAATGCCAGCCGTTGCGGACAGATGATGAGAACTTGCTCCGGTTCCTACGCGCTACGAACTTCATAGTACCAAGAGCACATAAATTGGTAATATTATGACTTTTTAATGTCAAGTTTTGTGGCATACACAGGCAAAAGGCCTAATGGTAAGTGGATATTTTGGCCAAGGACAGTAAAATAAATTTATCGCGTTTATTGTTATACATACAAATATTTTCGGACATTCGATTAATGCCAAAGATGATACCCCGCCATGACTATTTCGAACGTATAATCACATCATCTTATTTTTTATGTAGCCCTAGTATCGTCACTTTCATTAATACTTATACCGATAACGGTAAAAAGTTTTGTCTTATTTTTTACCTCACATTATTTCTCGATGAAGGAAGTACAAAACACAAGGATCCCCGAAGGTATAGAGCGTTTTCAAACAACCTCTTTTCGTCAATTAAACATTTACGACGTGAGACAAAATCGCAGTTAAATTGCACTGCCTCCGGGTAGCGCTGTGTTCGTGCTGTGAATAAAGTTTCTAGAAATGTACGCCCGAATAGCTGTGTTGATAGAAGCGGCTTCAGTTCGTTCCATATACCGCCTTTGAAATAGGTAAAAAAATCAGAATGTCTATGAAACCAGATACAGAGTATTAAGCAAAAACAGACAGAAAAACAAGATTATCTTAAAAAGTAACCGGTTGGGTAGTTGGTGTCTGGTTTCATTAAATATTCAATTAATGGTCCAGCTGTGTACCTAAAGCTATTATCGTCAGGATACGATCTTAAAGTACTGTAAAAGATAATCTTATGCTACTGTTAAATGCGCAAGTTTGTGTGGATGTTTGTTCCTCTTTCACGAAAATCACTACATAATATGATAAAATTAAGTAACAGACAAGTCGTCAAGGAGCTTTTATCAAAAACGCTACCTTTACTTTATCCATTTGGGATTTAACAAGTCAAAGTATCCGAGCGAAGCCGGGGCGGATCGATAATATAAATTACATGGAACAAAATGTTCTTCTTCTTCTTCATCGATTCCTCATGTCTGAGGGTCGTGAACACCATGAGTGGCCTGCTGGACTAGCCTTTCCAAGAGCTGCGACACTCTGCGTGTCTGATGGCAGTTGGTATGTCTCGTTTGGTGATATCTTTGACGGCGTCGGTCCACCTGGTTGGAGAACTTCCTCTACTCTTTTTTCTTTCCACGTGACCAACAACAATAAGTTTTCCCAGATTGTCTGGATCTCTTCTAGCCACGTGTCTGAAGTACTGAAGTAGTATCTGGAGGCATTTTGACTGTACCAATGAGTTTTTCTGAACTTAAAGTACAGTGATTAGTTACACCACGAGCTTTACAAAGGAAAACATCGAAAGAAAACCTGCATACGCTTGAGAAGCAATTCAAATGCGTGTGTATAGACGTGCTTGAGTAACGGCGATGGACTCGCCATCTGTCTTGTTAGCACCTTAAATATATCTCTGGCGGACAGTGGGTATGTGGGTACTATCTATACACCTTTGCCTATCCCTTCGGGGACCCTTGTGGGAAGGCGTGAGGCTTCTTGATTTTATGCTACCCTAGTGTTCCTACCACATACATTATTGAGAATATTTCATTGATAATATTTGAAGATAACCAAGGCTTCATAAACTTAAGCACTTCTTCTCTCCAGCTAGTGAGGTACTGCAGGTTCCGAGAGGAAAACCGGCAACTGTTTGACGGCGTTGACCTTTGGGATCTGATGAAAATCGGAGATGCATACGAGGGCACCATGCTCGACCGTCCGGATATTGGGCGATTATCTATATTTAGATTTGGTAAGTTCATATACATAAATACATCTCATACTATATCTTTATGCCTTTCCGCACGCGTTCCCAAAGGGGTGGGCGGAGGTGTGTTAACCCACATATTGTTGGACATATATTTTAGGGGTACGATAAAATAAATCGATCGGACGCTCAAATACGGGAACGTCAAGAGTACTCGAAACCGACGAGCATGTATGAAGAGACTGATGAATGTAGAAAGAGGTATGTAAGTCTAGAGAGAACTGGCGCTCTATACTCCCTGCCTACCCCGCTAGGGACTCGGCGTGATGATTTGGTGATGTTGATGATGATAAAATAAATAAAATATATCTGTTTTTGGTTACATGATTTATAGATTTGTGTTCTCATTAAATTACATTTTATTTCTATATTTTTTGTATATTGGAAATCGCATACAAAACATTTACATACCTACATACATACCATCCAGTTGCTTACGGAGTGGGCAAAAAGCGTCTAGCGCCAGTTCTCTCTAAACTAACAGAACTCCTTCGCTATCATTTAAGTCTCTTCATAAATGCTAACCGGTTTCGAGTACTTTTCAATATAGCATACAATTTTCGAACAACAACATTTTAATATTGTGTCCTCGAGTACGGTTCACCGAGCCGAGTGCTAGGAGGGATTTATTGGAAGCTGTTATCAAGGTAACCGATCGCTCGGCATTCATTAATAAAACTCTCGACGTTCCGAGAATTAGCTGGGGTTTTTTCCGCTATTTTGAATATATTAATTTTACTATGATCAATACAAATTACCAGATCACCAAATACATTAATGAAGTTAATAAAACTGTGGCATGAACTAAAATAAATGTTTAACACTCAATCATACACATCAAACATTTATACATTATCCTCGACCAATGTCCGCTCCTCAAAGCCATTCTCAATAAACTAAAAAAAATACGTTTTGTTTTCGTAACTATTTGTAAAATACATATGTATTTATATATTCTAACACTATAAAGCGTTAATGTGCTTGAACGCGCTGGTCTGAGGAACAACTAATTTGCTTACATAAATTGTTTATGCATTAGATAATCCGTTTATTGAGGAAGACTTTAGGCCATATAATTATCATCAATCAACTATCCAAGAGATCTGGGAAATAATCATACCTTGAGGCGCACCTAGCTAATTTAACGTCATTCATAAAAAAACTAATGTCTGAGCTCTAATCTCTCTGCCTAGGCAGTTGACTCGACTTGGTGTTCTTATTATTATAATAATATATCCTCACGCCTTCCCACAAGGGTCCCCGAAGGGGTAGGCAGAGGTGTATAGGTAATGCCCACACACCCACTTTCCGCCGTAGGTATATTAGGTGCCAACGTGACAGATGGCGAGTCCATCGCCGTTACTCAAGCACGACTATACATACGCTTTTGAATTTCTTCTCAGACGTATGCAGGTTTCCTCTCGATGTTTTCCTTCACCGTACAGCTCGTGGTGTGACTAATCACTGTACTTAAGTTCAGAAAAAACTCATTGGTACAGTCGGGATTCGAACTTGCGACCTTTGTGTCGCAGGCAACTGCTCGAACCACTCGGCCACCACGGCTTCAATGGTCAAATATTAATTACATATGTTTCTCTGGAGACATAGCTAAAGACTACACTTTTAGACAAGAGTAGTTGACAGGTTGATTGTTCTTATTATTTTGTATTTAATTAAACACATATAACAATAATTACACTGAAGCACACCAAAATGTATGTACTATGCCAGAAAATTAACTCTAAACATATATAAAACGTAAAAATAAGTGTGCGTATCAAACATTTATATTGAAATCATAAATTCGTTCTACATAGCCCTACGTCCAACGCTATACGTACCTACTTTACGAGTAAAGTATATACCTACGCACAAACTTTACGGCTTGGGAGCTTTATTACTCACAAACAATTTCATAGAAGTTTTTCATTACATCTCAACTTTTAATTGTAATTTCATTCTTATTATTTCCATAAAGGCACACCATCAGTATATGTAAAAAGGTCAAATATATGAACTAATTATAAGTATCTACTTAATAAATTGATAAATTTATTATATGTTACTTTCTTTGTATATTAAATTTGACGGTTGAGTAATTTCAATGTTCAGTTGCGTGCCTGATATACCAACTATTAAAACATGGCTTTCTTTTGTCCAGGCGTATGGGACCCTAGTGAGTTCCCAGTAGAAGACCTCGTTCGAGCCGGGATGGCGATGGTGGAGATAGGAACTCGGCAACCTAAGCTACAGATCCTTGGGGGAACAGCTATCGTTGACCTCGAACATATCACGATGAGGCATATCGCTACGTTGACCCCTACCGTGGCCTACCAGATCGTCTCTTTGATGGGGGTGAGTTAACAAAGATCTCGCTTTGTATGATGCCCTAGTACTTTTGCCGTGACCATGTAACAAATAATTATTATCAATATAACCATAGAATATTTATATATTTATTAAATCAGGAAAAATTATCATCAATAAAAAAATGCAGCAGAATTGTGAATTAAAAAATTGCATTTTCTACCCAACCACGTGACTGGCGTGTCGTAATTGCATTTTACTGTTTTTTTACATGTTCTTTTGTTCCAACGAAGTAACATACAAATTTGAATGATTTTTATGGTCCATTTTTCGTCAGTTCAGCATTAATAAAAAAATATTAACAACAGGTTATATATTTTATTCAACCTGTCAACTACTCTTGTCTAAAAGTTTAGTCTTTAGCTATGTCTCCAGAGAAACAACCTTCCGAAATAATTTATGTAGGTACATTATGTAATTAATATTTGACCATTTGATCTCGGAAGAATTTATTACTAACTACTTGAATGCAGTTCAATGCAAATAGCAAACGATGTGTCAAGCACACATTATACTTATTAAGTGTCTGTTATACAGGTAGCCACACCACTGCGCATGCGCTCCTGCCACTTCATCAACTACTCTTGGATCCTGAACACATTTTTCTACCTTTTCAAGCGGTTCATACCTCGTCGAGCTTGGGATAGGATCTTTTTCCATGGCAACGACTTGAAGTCCCTCCATCAGCACATCAACAAAGAGTGTCTCCCTGAGCGGTATGGGGGCACGTGCAGGAACAGCTCCTCGTATGGTGTATGGCTAAGTAAGGTGAAGAAATACAGAGACGCACAATTTGACAAGGATATGAAACAGTTGGGGTATCTCATCAAAGAGTGAACATGTTTTAAATCTATCAAGATCATGGACAGTATACATTATTTCGTAAGGTTTCAAATATTGTATAAAAGAAATTTGAATTGCAGGTATAACTGCACTGAAGTATGAACTGAATAAATGGAAGCGTAGTTTATAAGGTAAAACATGTGAAAAAATTGGGAAAATTTAAAGTAGGACTGTGATGGCTCGACCAGGCAGTTCTGCTGAGCCAGTTAATCTTTGCAAATGGTGCCGAAGTAAATGAAAGAAAGTCATAGTGTAATTTGTGTAAAGACTGTTTATTTATGATTGTAAAGCTATTTGAGATATAAGTAAAATATAAAACGGTGCTGCTTATTTCCTAAGGTTGATTACAAGTTATATAATGTATTACGTGGGCTAAGTCCTAGATAGCTCTAAGCTTAATTGTGGGTATAATTACCGCGCGGTTGCGGTGTTCGTAAGGCAAGATTCGTCAGCTTAAAGCCGACATTTGCTTGCACTACGCCAATCGTCAGACATGACATTTAATTTCAAACGAAACCGAACATGTTGACGTTGAATTGACGTTTGCGGAGTTATTATTAGTCGCAAGACATGCAAAGGGAAACTTACTTATGACACTGACAATTAAATAGAACATAATTTTTGAAATTAAATAAATATTCATATGGAGTTCCATAATGTGGTAAGATTAAAGTTCAAAGGTGCATTCTATATTGGCCCTTGTTATCATACTAAGTAAGTACAATGTTATACGCAGTTGTCAGCATAGTGCTCTAGTTTCAAAGGTACTAGGACTCTACCTCTTGATTAAGGAGTAAATTGACGAAGATTTTAGTTTCCCCGACTGTACAGGGATAAAATTATTTGTTAGACTGAAGTGCTCAATGCTTAATGTTAAAATTATTATATTGATCTCTGTAAATTGTAAAATGAATTATAAAAAATGTAAAAGGAATTATAAAATTACACAAGAAGTAGCTCATTAAAATAATTAGCCGTGGTGGCCGAGTGGCAACACAAATATTGCAAGTTCCAATCCCGACTGACCGATGAGTTTTTCTGAACTTAAGTACAGTGATAAGTCACAGCGCTTGCTTTACGGTGAAGAAAAACATCGAGAGGAAAACTGCATACTACTGTCTATCTGTCACGTTGGCAGCTAAAAATATATCTCTGGCGGAAAGTGAGTGCGTGGGTTTTAACTATGCACCTCTGCTTACCCTTGTGGGAAGGCGTGAGGATATGTTATATTGTACTTTTATTTTTATATAAATTGTGTTTTTATATTAGGTACCATTATATCGTATTATGCTCTCCGAAAAAACGTTTATTTTGTCATCACAAACAGACCCTTGAATGTTATATAATAGTATAGATGAATAAATAATTATATATTTATTTTTTGAACTACCAGTAAATTGTAGCCTTTGAAGTTTCGAGATATGGGAACCGAATGTTATTGACTTCTTATAAGATAAGGTCTCGGAGTGCTGGCAAATATTTCGCTTGCGAATCAGCATTGCCATACGTCGTGACAATGCCACCAGCCTTCTTGGCACTTTTCCGCGTCATTTGACTCATACTTCTGTTTATTTATTTATCAGAAAGCAACAATAAAGTTACATATTATATGCATGTAATATATTTATGTATATAACGATACATAACAGTTTCCCTGTGACTTGTTTGGTTTCCTGTTTACTTTACGTGAAAGCATTGTACTTGCCAAGAAGTGTATTATTCCTTCCATTCCTTTAGGAGCGCTCAAGTGTGTCGCCTAAAAGCACTTGTCTAACTAAAACACACTTCGTATAAAAAGATATCACGTGTCTTACGTAGAATCTGCGTCCACGACTTCGTCGGCGTAGAATTTAACAGAAATAAATATTATTCAATTTAAAAAGAATCAGATCAGCTATCTGCCGTCCAAATCGGTCCAGCCGTTTCAGAGATTAGCCGGAACAAACAGACAGACAAATATTGTAAAAAATGATATTTGGTATATGTACCGTGTGTGTATGGGTAATGTTAAGTTCCTCAGGTAACACCATGTTGACAGAACAGGTTTTGTACCTACATCTAATACCGATAGCACAGCAACTGCAAAGACTCAAAGAGATATAAAACTTTCGTATGTATGCGTAATTCTATTAAAATATCAAGTTTGTGATAAAAGTATGCATAGTTCATTGTACAATAATATGAATAAACACTTACTTAACATGTAATTAATTTCGTATTTACATATTTTTAATAGTTAAAAAACGAGATAAACAATTGGCTGTGGATACAAATATTTTTCTTAAATATCCTCACGCCTTCCCACAAGGATCCCCGAAGGGGTAGGCAGAGGTGTATGGGTAATACCCACACACCCACTTTCCGCCGATATAATTTGGGTGCCAACGTGACAGATAGCGAGTCCATCGCCGTTACTCAAGCACGACTAAGCACGACTATACATACGCCTTTGAATTTCTTCTCAGACGTATGCAGGTTTCCTCTCGATGTTTTCCTTCACCGTAAAGCTCGTGGTGTGACTAATCACTGTACTTAAGTTCAGAAAAACTCATTGGTACAGTCGGGATTCGAACTTGCGCCCTTTTTTTTTTTTTATATATTTATTTGGGGTAAAAAACAGATACACAATATTAATTATGAGTAGATTCTTACATATATCTTATACGCTAATTGACTTATTGAGTACCCAACACCAATACCCACATAATAAGGTAGTTTAGGTAAAATAATACTGCTGCTATTCTCAAGTAAACTAAACTATGATTACTTATAATAATTCTCCTACTTTTAATTGTAAACTAATTTATTAGTATATACATATATATGCACATACATACATACACATACATACATGCACTTGCACATACACGTACATACATACATATACACATATTTCTGATTAACTGAACTAAACTATAATAAACGAAACTAAACTAAACTACGGATACATATACCAATTATATCTACAGACTTCTGATTCTAAACGTATTATTAGATACTATTACATTATATTTCTAATGGTTCTTAAGCCCCAACCTAGGGGTTATATTACTGACTATCATCCTCTTGAATGTACCAGATGAACTGCTAAATATGTCGATATCTGTGAAGAGGTCGTTATGGGTTTTCATAATTCTGTGTAAGGGCGAACGTTCCCCTGCTATGGTGCGACATAATTTAGGTGCAAATGGATGCCGAGCGTGTGTTACGCGTATTCGTTGGATCGGCTTGGTATGCGTATATATATTTGATTGGTAAGTTGGTTACAATCATATTTGTTGTGACAGATGTTGTGTAGTACCATTTGGTCCAAGAGCAATCTCCTATCATTAAGTGTCGGTAAAGAGTATTTTTTGAGGAGTGTGCTATATGAGGTTCGAGCACGTGAGCATTTAAAATTAACACTCTTAAGAAATTTACGCTGTACTCTCTCTATTAAATCAGAATATTTCTTAAAATACGGTAAGTACGACCTTTGCGTCGCAGGCAACTGCTCGAACCACTCGGCCACCATGGCTTCTCCTATTTTTCTTATACATTTTATATTTATACTTAATGGAATATTGTGATATATTTTGGAAATCTTATACCTCTATGGCATATGTGACAGGCCATCAATCAACATCTGCTATTTGTAAATGTACTACGGAAAATAAATTATAATGCCATAATATAAGTGCCGTGGTGACCGAGTGGTTCGAGTAGTTGCCTGCGACACAAAGATCGCAAGTTTGAATCCCGACTGTACCAATGAGTTTTTCTGAACTTAAGTACAGTGATTAGTCACACCACGAGCTTTACGGTGAAGGAAAACATCGAGAGGAAATCTGCATGCGTGAGAAGAAATTTAAAGGCGTATATATCGCTTGATCGGTCGGGCTTCGTAACGGCGATGGACTCGCCATCTGTCACGTGGGCACCTAAAATATATCTCTGGTGGAAAGTGGGTGTGTGGGTACTACCTATACACCTCTGCCTACTCCTTCGGGGACCCTTGTGAGAAAGCGTGAGGATAAAAAAAAATATTTTTTACTTTTAAAATTGTAATTCATACTTTATCCAAAATATTTCAGAGATAGATTTAAAAAATACCTATCGTATATATTCAACTCTTCCCAGGTAGGTATCTACTCCGAAATAACACCCGCTTTTCGCCGGACATATATTTTAGGTGCCAACGTAACAATGGTTCAAGCATTACCTTACGTAATTTCTGCTCAAACGCAGGGTAGGTATTTATGTTTCCTCTCGATGGGTACATTTGTCGTAAAGCTCGTGCTGGGTACAGTCGGGATTATGCCTGGGATTACGTACATATATGATATATATTAGAACGACACATTTTTTTTTCCACACAAGTTGAGCTGTCCCAAATTAAGCAAAGCTTGTGTTATGGTAACTAGACAACGATATATTTACTTATATAGATATATATATACATAAATACACAGGACATCCAAGACTAAGGTACAAATACTCGTGCTCATCACACAAATATCTGCCCTCAGCGGGATTCGAACCCGCGACCCAAGTTTCGCAGTCAGGAGCTCTAACCACTAGACCAGACGGCCGTCAACATTACATTTTATATATTGACCTAAGACCTGACCAAATGATGATTATTTTAAATATCGCACTGAGACTGCGATTGTCTTAACGATCTTTGTAAGTAGGTATTTTACCTGTCTTACACTTGTGCTTAAAATTTGACCTCCAGTGATGATTAATATTTAAAATATAAGAAATAGAAGGTCGAGTCACCACTGTACCAATGAGTTTTTCTGAATGCATGTACAGTGATTAACCACATAACCTAATATGTTTTAGATAGGTACTCACATAGAACGTTAAGGCAAATGCTGTCTCAGTACGATACATTTTAATGGACAGTCAACAAAAAAGGTATTTCATCTACTGCTCGCTCGTAAACATTTAAAATTCCGACATCAAAGCGATTTCCATAAATATCCTACTAATTTATTTTTGATGACAGATTCAATTAACGTCCGCCATTTTGCTCTAAGCTTATGGCATTTTGTTTTTACAACATCGCTGTCATGTTCATTTGAACGATTTCATGTTCATTTACTAATCGTGCTATTTATACTAGAATCATAGACGACAAGTATACAGTCCTTATATGGACGACAAATGTCAATGAAAAACCCCGGAGGCCCAGTGGTTTGAATCTGAGTGGTGTAGCCATGCCGTAGGAGCAGTAAATAGTACGGGCCTCACACATTTGAGGGCTCCAACGCTTTCTGACTCAGTAAAAAGTATTTGTTTATAAGGAAGTCTTTTCTTATCTTCACGCCCCCCCACAAGGTTCCCTGAAAGGGTGGCTCATGTGTATAGGTAGTTCCCACACACCCACTTTCCGCCAAAGTTATATGTTAGGTGCCAACGTGACAAAAGCCGAGCCTATCGCCGTCACTCAAGCACATACATTTTTAAATTCCTTCTCAAATGTTTCCGACCAATTCGTTTTCCGAGAGGATGCTTACGGCGATGGAAAACTTTCCGTAAAACCCTACATATCAGAAGAATTACAATAAGATATATGCAGTCGCGCTTTAGGGATGGTCCTAAGTGCTCCTAGCTTCGCCCCTCACACCCTCGCCATTAACATCACGAGCCACATCCCCCTGCGGCCAACCTCGGGCCACGCTGCCTATACACTTCGAAGAACCGTTGAGCCCATTTATTAAGACAAGGGATACAAAAGCCAAATTCTCAAACCCTGGCTGTTAGAACGGTTTAATCAACCACGCCTGATTGCTGTCTCACGAGTTCTTTTTTCTTTAAAACACTATTAGCTAAATGCACGCGCCGCTTGCATTATCGTGCCTTGGTGAACCTGTAGCAATATTTTTGCACACCCTTCTTGAAGAACTCCACGCTGTACTCTCCAGGGAAAACCTCAGCGGTTCATTCCAAAGCCTGCGTTTTAATTAAGTGGACATGCAATCTCCTGAGATTTCGTCAATATATTCCAATTTAAGATAGATGATAACTAAACTAGCAAGTAATCTCGGCCCTACTCCCTTAGGTAAACCTCAAAGCAATATGGAGCATGTAACACGCATCTTTGAAGATGCGTGTTACATGCTCCAGAGCCTGTCGACCTCCTGACCTGCCCGCCCTGCCTATGACGGGCCCAGAAGGGGTAGACAGTCAGTGGTGTGTAGTTAGTGCCCCCAAAAGTGAGCGCTTTTCACCGAAGGTACAATTTAGGTGCCAACGTGAAAGATGGCGAGTCCATCGCCCTTACCCGCGTAAAATTTGCTTTCTGGAGTAAAACATATCCTTTGTGTAAATCCTTTAATCAAGTTACATCCTGTAGTTTTTTTATTGAAAGACGAACAAATATCCTCACAGACTTCCGCATTCATAATATCATTAGTAGGATGAAAATAAAAAACTTTACCTCTTTTTATAAGTCGGTTAACTAGCATACGACAAGCCCATCATTAATAGCGCCACGAGGCCAAGATAATAAGGAATAGTATTGTCCATCCGGTTGCTAATCAACCCCTTACTAACAGCCTGTCGACTACATCTGTGCGGCACAGGCTTTATTTCATTAAGGCTATGTGTACACTGCAAGCTCGGGCGACGTTCGAAAGGCGTATTGGAATGTTTGTGTAATAAAAACAGACCCGGTCCCACACAAAGTAAAAAATTGTCCTGTGCAAACAAGGTCACGATATACATACATACATATCATCACGCCAACTCCCTAACGGGGTAGGCAGAGAGAATAGAGCGCCATTTCGTGTACATATATAAATATATGTAATAATATATGTACCCGAATACGTAGGATATCTAAGGAGCTAGCTCAAGTTACACAAATATCCGCCATCAAACCCGCAACTTCAAGTTTCGAAGCCAGGATCTCTGACTCCTAGACAACAAGACCGCCTATGTATTAATAGTCGTGATAACTGTTACAGACTTCCGGCCTAGCATATACTATAGTTCGACTTCATAATTAAGACTAAGCACTAGCTACCATAGTGTTCTTTATTGTGACTATCCTGACTATCTGCCGACGTTGTACATAACATTAATATTACAAGCAAATATTTAAGCTAAATAAAGACGTTAATTACACATAGGTGATTGAAGAAAATTTGATAAAATAAATATATATTAACTTAAGCACAGTGATAAGTCACACCACGAGTTTTACGGCGAAGAAAAAGATCAAGAGGAAACTTGCATACGTTTGAGAAGAAATTCAAAGGCTATAGTCGTGCTTGAGTAACGGCGATGGACTCGCCATCTGTCACGGTCATACCTAAAATAAATCTCTGGCGGGAAGTGGGCGTGTGGGCACAAACTACCCATTCGAGAGCTCGTCTGTCCCGTGAAGATGTATATAAATATTCATTTTCTTATACCACAAGGGTTTATACAACCAGCATATATACCACCTGATGGAAATGGTTACCATAGCCAATTTACACTCACGATTGCGAAGTATCGCGTGCGCGTCGCTTCTCTGTGTTCGGAGAGTTATACTGTGTTGGCATGATAATATGATTTATCCCTCTGCTGCCAACACAATATAACCATCCTCCTTCTTCCCTAAGGAGCTCATTATTGGAAACATTATTCGTCGCTTAGGAACACAATACAAAAAAATATTTTGTTCGGCTACGGACTTCTATAAGGTGGAGGTCTCCAGTCGGGCAGCTCTAAATTCGAACGGGAAGTCCGTTATGCCCTACCTCGCTTACTTTAAGTTACCTCGCAATGGTCCTATGATCTTTTTAACTAAAATAAAAACACTGTTCCCGTGAGATAGTAGGCTGTATAACCACGAGATAAAAATAGCACCTTCCAGAATATCGGCGAATCGTTCGTATATTCAATTTACGTTGAGTAAATATTAAATTTCGTATGTATGTATACTTATCTAACAGATTACCTCCCCACTAACAGTGTAACTGAAATA
The DNA here is from genome assembly GCA_945859725.1 of Drepana falcataria. Classification (NCBI taxonomy): domain Eukaryota; kingdom Metazoa; phylum Arthropoda; class Insecta; order Lepidoptera; family Drepanidae; genus Drepana; species Drepana falcataria. The sequence continues at coordinate 1,513,491 of OX243937.1, forward strand.
ATGTGAAAGAGGCTTTATCTACGGCCCGTAGCCTAGCTACGGCGGTGCTACAGGTCTCAGTCTCCCGTCGGCTACGGCGTAGAGCTCACGCCCCCGTCGCGAACTCTCATCTCACGTTTGAACACGAATTTTCACATACATTATTTAAAAAAAAAGTAATTTATACCAATAATAATTTGTCAATTTTCAATTTCAGTTAGGATCTTCAGTGCTTGAGCTATTTTATCTGCTTTACAGTTAAGGTAAGGAGAGCACAGAGTCGTGTTATTATTATGTATAACCTAGTTATAAATGACAATGTTTCCATTTTGTAATATGCATACAATATAGTTATAAAATTTTTATGGCCAGTCTGTAGCCGTTTGGTGCCACGATGGTGTGGTGGTCAACTAGTCACTTCTAAAGTATCGTACGTATACGTATTCAAACTTTTGTCAATCTGAAGATTTGAGCCCTAAGTGAGGAGATTTGTCACACTTCATACCAGAAAAACTAGCAAAAATAAATGCTTATAGAAAGTTTGAGACACAACGACGGACCCGCCGACTGTCACGTACCTGAATACACCTGGAGCTGATAAAAGGTGTCGTTGTACATATTTCCGACCCTTCTCGTAACCCCTGTGGGAAGGCGAGAAGACTCGTACAGCTACGATGCTAAATTCTTCTCCGATCTAAGCGCGTATCTTATAATATGCCCGGAAGTAATGCATTCACGTTTCATCCACGTTTCCGGCAGTAAGCTTTTAACGAGCCATGTTCGAATTGCGAATGGTAATTTATTTATATTCACATTACACAGAGAAGAGATTTTTATTACAAATACCGGCAATACTGCGTGACAATGCTGCCAGCTTCATTATTTGATACAAGTTGGGTCACGTTTTTTAGGTAGATTAGTTTATTTATATATTTATCTTTACCCTTTACAAAGAGTTCTTAGAGGGCTAGGCAGAGGAGTAACTATAATTCCCTTTCTCCAGAGACATATTTTAGTTGCCAACGTGACAGGTGGCGAGTCTATCGCCGTTTCTCAAGCACGACTATACCTATTATGTCTAAGGATGAGTATACGAATTTCTTTTGCAAACGTATGCAGGTTTCCTCTCGATGTGTTCCTTCACCGTAAAGTTCGTGGTGTGAATTTACACTGTACCTGAGTTCAGAAAACTCATTGTTACAGTCGAGATTCAAACTTGCAATATTTGTCATGCAATATTTGTCTTGCAATATTTGTCTTGCAATATTTGTCTTGCAATATTTGTCTTGCAGGCGAATATTTGCACCATTCGGGCACACCGGCTTAGCTTAGTTATGTAATTTTATTTGTTAAAAGGGATTGTATTGTTTTTATATAGTTATTGAAATTAAACATTGTATTTCCCACTGGTCTTCCTCAGAGAAACCACTCGTTGTCCACACACTTCAAATTATATACATATGTATATACATATTTTATAACTCTTATACAATACGTTAAGGTTTCCAGAAATGAGCTCCTTGGGGAGGGGGGAGGATTGTTACATTGTGTTGGAAGCAGAGGGATTAAACCCATTATGCTGCCAACACACTATAACTCTCCGAACACAGAGTGGCAACGCGCAAGTGATACTTCGGTATCGTGAGCGTAAATAGGCTACGGTAACCGTTTCCCATCAGGTGGGCCGTATGCTTGTTTGCCACTTTTGTTGTATAAAAAAAAAAAAAAAACGTCCAAAACGTCTTTCCAATTTTCATAATACGTCATATATAAACAATATAAATAATATATCCTCACGCCTTCCCACCAGGGTCCCCGAAGGGGTAGGCAGAGGTGTATAGTAGTACCGACACACTCACTTTCCGCGAGGGATATATTGTGCCCACATGACAGATATAATCACACCTGGAACAAATCATTTGTATGTATATTTGTGTAACATTAAACCTACACATACCTTTGAATACAATCACAATGTCGGAATTTCAAAATTGGCGAATGCAACTGACCCATGATATCGCACACGTTATTAATATTTCGAACTATTCTTACATTCGGAAACAATGAGTTTGCTGTCGGTATATTTTACCTAATAAATAGATGAAATAAATAATACCTGGGACAATTCCACACAAATTGACCTAGTCCCAAATTAAGAAAAGCTTGTGTTATGGTAACTAGACAACGATATATTTACTTATATAGATAGATATATACTTAAATACATAGGACATCCAAGACTAAGGTACAAATATTCGTGTTCATCACACAAATATCTGCCCTCAGCGGGATTCGAACCCGCGACCTCAAGTTTCGCAGTCAGGAGCTCTAACCACTAGACTAGACGGTCGTCAGAAAGAAAGAAAGAAAGAAGATACAAAGCTTATCTTTGTATCTTCACTCCTTCCTACAAGGGTCCCAGAAGAGGAAGGCAGAGGTGGGTCAGGGACATAGGGTCAGAGATATATTCTAGGTAACATAAGGCAAGTCAGTCGCCGTTTCTCAAGCAATATAATAAGGAAGTATAAGTAATATAGTAAGTTTGAATTTATTTTCAAACATATTATGCAGGTTTCCTCTCGATGTTTCCTTCACCACACCACGAATAGAAAATCATAGTGACAGAAAATTACGTAAACCAGTTTTTTGTAGTTTATTTATAACTTAGTAAGGAAAAACACTTACATCCGTATATGTCTAAACTCAAAGTTACTCGGATCTTCCCCACTCATCGGCTTTCAAGCGCCTTCCTCGCGTAAGTAGAAAAGTTTTCTTTCCACTTTGATGTTACATCTACTATGACTAATAATTTTGCATTGATAGTCGATACTGTGCCTTAATAGAGCAAAAGAAGTGTCTCTTCACTTTCAAATAGAAGCTATACTTGAGCCGTTTTTAAAATTAAAGTACTCATTGCCGCAAGGAGAAAAGTACTCTAGTCTTAACTGTTGTAAGAATTTGTATACCTACAATAATTTTTGTTTCGGATCATATGCTTACTGTTAGTACCTAAATACAGGATTTAACTTATGGAACTATGTAAGTAGGAACTCATTGTATTAACAAAATAAAACTGAAATAGATAATATAATATAAATAATGATATATATATATATATATATTTTATACAACAAGAGTGGCAAACAAGCATACGGCCCACCTGATGGGAAACGGTTACCGTAGCCTATTTACGCTCACGATACCGAAGTATCACTTGCGTGTTGCCACTCTGTGTTCGGAGAGTTATAGTGTGTTGGCAGCATAATGGGTTTAATCCCTCTGCTTCCAACACAATGTGACAATCGTCCCCCCTCTCTAGGGAGCTCATTACTGGAAACCAGACACAAACACAAAAAATTGTGTTATTTGGCTACGGACTTCTGTAAGGTGGAGGTCCTGCCCCAGTCGGGCAGCTCCGAATTCGAACGGGAAACCCGTTATGCCCTACCTCTCTTAATAATACATAAATTTTAGCTCTGTATCTAAAAAGAATAAGTATATGGGAACGATCTCACGACATATTGTTAGGTGAAGGTTATTTGACTTCTGGAACACAATATATTAAAAAGTCTGTGTTGTCTTGTCTGTGCTTAGCCATACATCTCTATTTTCCTTTTATAGGACCCTTATCGGAAGGCGTGAGGTTAGCATACATCATGCCGACCACAACATTATAAGGAAGGCATTCAGACGTACCTGATTGAGGGTGACAGACATTCCCTACGGCAAAATGTGGATGCTATAATACAACCCCTCCTCGCCCTTAAAAGGAATTTGTTACGTTATTAGTAATTTTATAATACTCTGTATTTCCTTTTGCTTAATATATCCTCACGCCTTCCCACAAGGGTCCCTGAAGGGGTAGGCAGAGGTGTATAGGTAGTACCCACACACTCACTTTCCGCCAAAGATATATTTTTAGGTGCCAACGTGACGGATGGCGAGTCCATCGCCGTTACTCAAGCATTACTATACATACTCCTTTGAAATGCTTCTATAACGTATGCAGGCTTCCTGTCGATGTTCTCCTTCACCGTAAAGCTCGCTGTGTGACTAATCACTGTACTTAAGTTCAGAAAAACTCATTGTAACAGACAGGATTCGAACCTGCGATCTTTGTGTCGCAGGCAACTACTCGAACCGCTCGGCCGCAAAGGCTATTCTTCTTACCTCTGTGGCGCATAAGCATTGTCTTTTGTATGACACCTTAAGTTATAGTGTATATTGGTATCTTTACGTCCATCTTTAAATAGTACATCTACCGCAGCTTTGTTCCAGTTGAATGTGATTCCCTAATTGTCTAGAAATCTATATAAGTCTGGTGAAAGTTGGCGGTGCTCGCTCCCTGCCTGAGGCTTATTATTAAGAAAGATTTATTTTTATTTTAAGCTTCCTGCCAATATAATTGCACTGGCGAACTTAAGGCCGAAGGCATTCTTCGCAAGTCAACCATTGGGGGATTAACAGATAGGTATGCCAGGCTATGAAATATAAACATTAATCATAATATATCATGTATAATAATATTATAGATAATAAATATTAATAAATTACATAAAATATGTAGACTACATAAAGAGACTGATGAATGTGGACGAAGCGAAAGAGGTATGTAAGTCCAGAGAGAACTGGCGCTCTATACTCTCTGCCTACCCCGTTAGGGACTCGTCGTGATGATATGTATGTATGTATGTAAAAAATTATATACACACATGCCATTACTATAGCTATAAAATAATTAAAAATTGCTAGCTAAATATATTCATATTAATAAATATCACATGATATTTATTTATCTAAGAATTAATAGTAATTATCGCAGGCTTTGTATGACGATGTAACTAATGTACATCGTGGTCGTTATTCCATAATGCTTTGACACATCCTGTCTACTAATGTACTTACCACAAATTGGTTTTCTCACTTTGATAATTCAAACGTGAATACTGCGAGGCAGTCTAGTGCCATTCCCATCAAAACATGACCACAATCCAACAGCAATTATACGAAACACAATCGAGTTCCCCTTCCCTAAATAAAACACTTCATTACCGACCCAATTCTTCATCTGACTACACATAACAAGTGGTAATGGAAGCTTCTAGAACTGGTAATATCGACCTTACACTCCTAATAATCATTTAAGGGTGATTTTGGGTTTACTTAACTGGATATTTCCTTTATTACATTCTTTACAGTTCGTTAATGGTACTTAAAAAGTGTTTCTTAATAATCTCATAGGTAAGGATAAAGTTAGTATTGATACGTATATTATAAAAAGGCCAAAAGAGAGCCGTGGTGGCCGAGTTGTTCGAATAATTCGCAAGTTCGAATTTCGACTGTACCAATGCTGAAGAAGTACTGTACTTGATGTTGTACTTGTGATAAGTCACACAACGAGCTTTACGGTGAAAGAAAACATCGAGAGGAAACCTGCATACGTCTGAGAAGACATTCAAAGATATACAGCCTGGCTGGAGGTCTAGGTCTCGCCATTGCCCGGTTAAGTAGCAAAAGTTCCCGGAACTCACTCTACTAAGACAATTAAAATAAGAAAGTGTTATGTATTGTCGTGATTGAGTAACGGATTGAGTAAGATAGGTAGGGCATAACGGGTTTCCCGTTCGAATTTGGAGCTGCCCGACTGGGGCAGGACCTCTACCTTACAGAAGTCTGTAGCCAAATAACACATTTTTTTGTGTTGTGTTCCTACGCGGTGAATAAGGTTTCCAGAAATGAGCTCCTTGGGGAGGGGCGAGGATTGTTACATTGTGTTGGAAGCAGTGGGATTGAACCCATTATGCTGCCACACGCGCAAGTGATACTTCGGTATCGTGAGCGTGAATAGGCTACGGTAACCGTTTCCCATCAGGTGGGCCGAATGCTTGTTTGCCACTCTTGTTATATAAAAAGAAAAAAAACGGCGAAGGATTCGCCATCCTTCACGTTGGCACTTAAAATATACCTTCGGAAAGTGCGTGTGAGTGAGGGTACTATCTACACATCTATACTACTTCTTCAGGGACGCTTGTACCAACAAGCTGGTTACAGTCGGAGTTCAATTATGTCTAAAAAAATAATTTGTCTTTATACATACTTCGTAGGTAGCCTTTTTTTCGCTTCTCCATCTATCGGATACATTATGTATATCATAATATACCAAATACACGGCTTTATTTTGTACCAAGTTTTTTCAATTGTTCCGCGGCCATCATAAATCTACAAGAGTTTCACGTCGTGTATTTTTTGGCACTCTGCTAAGTCGTGCAATGTCGAAAAGTTAGATGATACATTGCAAAAGCTTACATTATACGCAGGTACTGCATCGAGTTGGAATATCAATACGAATATACATGTCACATTTTAATAACTAAATATGTACATTTCAACCAACTACGTTAGTTTACTAAGTCAAACGAAACTGACGTATTTATAAGTTTGCCTAAAGTTTGATTACACTAACTTCTCTCATATTAGAACAATCACTTTGGCCCATAGCTTTTGCCACAGATTAGTCTTAGTGACTATTGATAGTCGTTTTATGTAATATAGTTTTCATATTTAGTACTTTTTTTAAACAACCGTAATAAGTTTTTTCACTTTCACAACTTATTTTCCAGCCTTACTGCCTGAAGGCGGTGAAGTCAAAACCGCATATAAACTCAAAGGCGTCATTTTTACGGATGTTCTAGATAATGTTATTTCCAAGGGAGTAAGGCGCCCGATGGTATGCGGAATGAGCATTCCATCACGTTTGCTAATAAAGTCTAATTTGTATGACGTTAATGTGTTATGGGATATTTAATGTTTTTAATCGAATACCACAGGAAGAATATATATGATTATCATTGGCTATAAGTATCTATTTTTGAGTTCGCACGTTCCCTTATAACATACGTATTTAATCAAGTATTCTTAAATTGTTTGATAAACAATAGACACATGAAATGGGTAGTGAATTCCACAGTATATATAATAGCTATATTTACTGTGTGTAACCTACATATTTCCGAGTATTGTACTACTAGCCATAATACATAATTACCACCCGCTACTAACTTACCCAATATGTTTAATTTAAGATTTAGAAACAAATACAATGTATACCACAAGAACAAGAATCATTCAGCGCCACCAGGGTATCACGCGAGAGAAAGAGTATCGAGATTCAAGCATACGGAAACGAACGACGTCAATATTTCTTCCGAAAATGTTATGTAGTCATGCTTTCCTTGTATAGGTTTCTCCGGCTATTTTATAGACTACACATGTGTATTCATTACCCACAAAACTTGGCAAATCGAGATAGGAAGCCAATAAAAACGAAATTCTTTGAAGTCACTTTAATAAAGAAATTCATATTGAGGTAATATGGAATGAGGTACCCTCCTATACAAGGAAGTTATTTGAAGAGGAATAACGACAAAGTTATGTGTTTGAAGTTATTGCTTTCGCTTACGGATCCGCAGCCGCCTTGATTAAAAATCCTGCGGTTATTTTTAATCTGCTTCCATTTCATTGGGCCCCTCTTCTTTTTAGAGACTATAGAAGGAAAAGGTAGATTTTAGATGAAAGGTGAAGTCAAGGTTCAAATTGTCTGTAAATACTATAGGTGTATGGAAACATGGTGAGGAATAATAATAATAATTTGGTTACGTCCGAGAAGAAAATTTATTTTACTATATAAAGTTAGTTATAAGGAAACATCGTGAGGAATAATAATAATAATCGGGTTATTAAAGTACGATGAATTAACATAACAACACGATTTGAACACAAACTATGTATTAAACATCTTCTACTCAGATACCAGGGCATCATATAATGAAGAGAGTTAATTATTCGTCAATGTCCACGTCCAATAGCGGTCGGTGGATAATGTGACGCGGCAGCTGTTTGTCGATACCAAACCGAGTGAAAAAGTAAACAGTTTGCGCGCTCATGAGTAAAATATTTTACTGGAAAATTGGGACGAAGCCCTGTGTGCAGATATGTCTGTACGTTTATTAATACACAATTCATACAATACAATTCACTTTTTTATTTTATCCTCGTTTCGATCACAACATGATACTGGCTAGAAATACTTTATTATTTTTTTCTACCCACCATCACGAATCCCATCACAGGAAAATACAGGTGGTACTGTTCTAGATCCCTCTACAGAACTCTTTTACTTCATCCCTATTCATTATTATTATATTTACTAGCCTGTAAGTACTCAGTTCCCTATCTTCAGTGCTGTGAGGTCTGTCTCTCTCATCTATTCAGGCTATGGTTTGTACTGTACAGTGTACAAGCCAATCATCATTACTGCATACATTTTTCATGCTTGATGTCGTTAGCACCTACACATCTCCCTCGAAAAGACCTCTATACCTCAGGTTTTTCCTTCGGGGACCTTTGTGGTAAGGTTTAAGATACATTGCTGTACCTTATAGTTTATTAAAAGCCTTTCAAGGGTAACTATAGGCAGACGTAATCGAAATGTACGTACTTATCTACATTGTACTGTAGGCACAATGTAGAAACCAAACCAAAGCGTATTGTATTCGGTATATTGATATCCATTATTAAAGCCACAAAACAACCAAATAAATATGCCTTTCTATTGTTCGCCAACAAACCCGCACAGAATCTACTTACATTTATGCGTTCCTAGTAATAAGACACGTGTAGAATTCGGATTTCACAGGAAGCCAAAGAGATTATATTATAATAAATCGAAAAATATTTTTGTCCTGTTCTTACTTTCTCTTTGTTTGATAGATAATATTCGGGCAACATGAAGCTATTTTTTTTACTTCATAGCGTAAGAGTGTGATGGCCTCCAGCAACGAAGTAAATTTTTTATCTTTAGGTGTGGGAAGACTTAAATAAATGCTTAAAGTGATGAAAGTTAACCTAGTGGAATTCTGGAACTCACCGCAAGAGTATAACATTATTAACTCTTAACGAGAGCAGTAGGTGTTACATTATAGAGCGCGCGGAACTAGTTGGTCGCTTCTAAGGTCTATGTGAGCGGTGGGACGCAAGCGCCGGGGCGCTTGCTGTCATTACAGACACATGAGATTTCAAAAGAAAGTTAAGTCCGCCGATAAATTGACAAGTTAAAAAGTTATTGGAAATTTCAAACGATTTTTCAAAACTGAAAGTTAAAAGTCATGAATTCCTACAAAACTGACTTAAATTCAGAATGTTCAGATACAAGTTATTAAGAGGATATGTCAGAATAATTTCATGCAATCTTTGTGTTGCAGGTAAAGTACTCGAAGCATTCGAGTCAACAAGGCTTATGTCAAAATAATCTTCAATAAAAAAAAAATTCAACAGATGTCAGACGGGCGGACCCGCGTGCAGCAAAACGACTTGCTCCTTCATGAAGCCGTCATCAAAAACGAGCCAGCCGCTGTGAGGGAAGCGCTTCAGAGGCCAGCAGACGTCAACTGTCGGAATAATGTTAGCTATATCACATGTTATCAAAATCTTTATCATAATATACAAATAAATGCTTCTATGCGTTGTGTATGTGTGTTTAGTAAGAACTATAGAAGTTTGGTTTGGGTTCATAATTAAACCAAGTAGGAGCTGTCACCATCTTCCATGTTCACAAGTTTGTTCCATTTAATTCATAAATATTGTATAAATTAATGAATGGAAATGTTACCTACTCGAAACCGACGAGCATGTATGAAGGGACTGATGAAAGAGGTTGAGATAAAGAGCTCGGTAAGTCTAGAAAAAGCTTTCGCTTTATTCTCTCTCAGCGGGGTTGCCACATGGGAATGGGCGTGTTTATACATGTATGTGTGTGTATAAATTTGATTGAATGTAATTTTATGATACCATCGTGTGTCAAATAATTTCTGACGCGTATTGGCCCGTCTGTGTGTAATTATCTCGTGAACCATACGAATTAGGGTACGCTTATCACGTTTAAGATCTACTCGTACATTACTCGAGGTCAGTACCTACTTGAAATTTACCCGGGCAAGAGCGGGCTCTTGGGTTGCTATGAAAATATAACAAAGAAAATATGCGTCCCTGGTAACCTCGGATACTATGTTCTGAATTATTTCTTTTCGATAATAATATGATAATCTCACAATAATTTACCAGGGTTTCGGAATTTCTATAGCCGCGGACAGCCGAACAAAAAAGAATATTATTACGAACTACTTAACTGCCCTTAGAGGAATCCCCGCAGCTCACTATAAAATAATTCGTATTATTTTCGTCAATATTAGTACTGATACGCCCCCGCTCGCACAATTGGTTACTTAGATAATATATAGTATCGGAGACCCTATCGGGGTAGGCAGAGTGAATAGAGCTGCAGTTTTCTTTAGCTTTCGCTTCGTCCGCATTCATCAGTCTATTCATAAGTACTAGCTGGTTTCGAATTAAAAAAAAACCTTGATTCCCATTCTTGAGTGTCGATTTGATCTAGGTAGTTGGACTTCCTCTGCCACTTCTTGTATATACTTTCCCATTATATATTTTAACATGCCTTTAGTCATCTATACAATCACACCCCCGATCACACGAGTTGTTTTTCATTTGGGTACTTTCCATAACATTCTTTCTTACTTTTTTAAATCGTAAAGATTGTAACGTCATGATAAATAACCTAAAATCTTTCCCAAGAATTAGGTTATCACAAGATTTTTTCAAACCCGACCGGTAGTTTTAGAGATTAGCTCGTTCAAACGAACAAACTCTTCTGTTTTATTTGGTTGAAAAAGATTTAGACGGATTACCGTTGTAGTCGTGTATTTCGTGGTGTTTGTTCTGCGAGCCGCCTGAACTAATCCCTGTATGTGATGGAGCGCAATAGATGGGATCAAACACACCGCTTATACAATCAAAGAGATTTCCCTCGGCGTACACGTCGGCTGAAGTATATTCTTGGTTTGTTTATAAATCAAAAAATAACCTTAAACTATATATACATCTATATGATAACGCTGTGTAATTCACGAGGAAAGCAGAGAGTGTAGAGCGCCTGTTCTCTCTAGACTCCTTCGCTTCATTCACATTTTTTTGTCTTTTAATACACGACTCTTGTCGTTCTCATTATTGACAGGTTTATTGATTCGATCTAGGTATTTGGAACGAGGTCGAATAATATTTATTTTTGTTCAATATTTTGAAGTATATTTGAAAGATATTTTGTTCTAACCAATTAGGTGCCAAGCAAGCATGCGGCCCACCCGATGGTGGGAGCGCCTGGTCAATCGCACGTTGGCGTCCCTAATTATTTGGTTATAGAAGACCGCTGTGCAAAAAAATCTAATGCCGAAGCACACTTCAAAACGGCTGTTCTTTTTTGGATTCTTCTCGTGTCAGGGCCGGGTTGCGTGAAAATGTTTGGATATAATATTAGTACCGGATATTGAACAATATCCACGTAATAAATCGAGGGAATAATTGAGACACAAGAGTACGAGGCATGCCTTTTAAGTTTTGTCGTTTGAAGAAAAAAACACATCTAGAACCTTATAGCACTTTATATTGTTTTTCAAAGTATTCACCACGTAGCTTAACACACTTTTCCATTCGCTCAACCCAGTTATTATAACATTTATTCCACTCCAAGTGGGGGTGTTCAAAATGGCTGACTTGAAAGCGTCGACTGTTTCTTCACCGGACTGGAACCTTTGACCACGAAGACTTTTCTCAATTTTAGGAAATGTAAAGAAATCGTTAGGGCTTAGGTCAGGACTGTATGGAGGATGGTCAAGAATTTCTACTTTTTCCAGCTTCAAATACTCAATCGTTTGACGAGCGCTGTGTGAGCTTGCGTTGTCGTGGTGCAGGATGATGCGTCGCTTTGAGTTAGATTTTCGAAGTTCGGCGATCACTTGTGGTAAACAAACTCAGGTATACCACTCTGCGTTAACCGTTCTACGATCTTCAAGTGCAATAGTCGCAACATGGCCGGTTTTTCCAACGAGCGTGGCCACCATCTTCTTTGAAGTGCTTTGAGAACGAACAACAAAGAGAGGTAGGGCATAACGGGTTTCCCGTTCGAATTCGGACCTGCCCGACTGGGGCAGGACCTCCACCTTAGCCAGCCAAATAACACAATTTTTTGTGTTGTGTTCCTACGCGGTGAATAAGGTTTCCAGGAATGAGCTCCTTTGGGAGGGGGGAGGATTGTTACATTGTGTTGGAAGCAGAGGGATTAAACCCATTATGCTGCCAACACACTATAACTCTCCGAACACAGAGTGGCAACACGCAAGTGATACTTCAGTATCGTGAGCGTAAATAGGCTGCGGTAACCGTTGGGCCATATGCTTGTTTGCCACTGTTGTTGTATAAAAAAAAAAACTTTGCTCGTCTTGAAAGACCCAGATTGTAGATTGCTGTTTGGAATCAGGATCGTAGGCATAGATTCAAGATTCGTTACCACTGATGATGTCGTAGACGTGATTTGACTCTCCTCGCTTGACCTTTGCAGAGTTTTCTTACACCATCTGACACGGGTCGCCTTGTGATCGTCGGAAAGCAGATGCGGTATCCAACGGCAAACTAGCTTTCTCACACCAAACGCTTCATGCAAGATCTTCTGAATAATTTTTCCTGAGATATAATAATCCTAATAGAACCTCTATGTCTCGATACGTCACATGACGATCTTCGAGAATTAGTTCTCTCACAGCAATGATGTTATCTTCAGTGAAGGCAGATTTTGGGCGTCCTTCGCAAGATTTGTCACTAACACTAGTATGTCCACGCTGGAATTCTAAATACCAGCGTTCGACAGTCCGCAGACATGGGGCTTCATCACCAAACACAGATATTAGCTCTTCAAACACTGAAGCCGTGTCAGGCCTCTTCTAGAGTTGTAGAAAATTATTGCACGAACATTTTCCTTAGAATGATTCATTTTTTCAACTGTTTTGAGATTCCAAATTTAAACACATCAAATATAGAACAGTACCAAATTCAAAATTGCCGGGAAATATGGAAACGATAGAACTTAAAAGGCACGCCTAGTAAGCAGAATCGGAAGGTTATGAAGATCTTAGAAGATATTGTCAAAATTGGCAGAGCCCCCTTAGCTACTCACACTATTTATGGCATGGCAATGACATTGGGTGCGGCAAAAATTATATCATAACCATAAAATTTGGTATCACCGCATTGATAGCATGAGCGTGACCAGAAGAGATATTGTCGAGGAAAGCTGTTTGATGAATGAATTTCGACAGTTCGCAGGAATCGAACTAGACGTATGAATCGTAATTAAATATCCCTAATGAATAAATGATATTCCATTACTGAGCATAATGGGCTTTACATAAGCACCAATTGAATTTCGTGATGGAAATATTACGGATTTCGTGACTAAATGTCACGAAATCCAACTCGTAATTATCTCGGATGTTAAATAGATTTATGATGAACTTCAATGAATTGTATAAAGATGTACCTTTCCTTTAAGGGTTGTTGCTTTGCCAGTATACATTATGTTATTAGGCGGCGGTAACCGTTTACCATCAGACAGACCGCATGCTTATTTGCCACCCTGGTGTAAATAGAAATTAAAATTCTATCTCTTACGTGCTCGACAATGAAAATAAATCGCTTGCAATAAAACTCCTTTTATGTTATATGTCAGTATGGCAGAGCTCCCATTCACTGGGCGGCGAGCAGAGGAAACGTGGAGATTATCAACTTGCTCATTGAAGCCAAGTGCGATATCGAAGCGGCTGATAAGGTATGTAAACTACGTACAAGTATGATAATTCAGTTACTAACGTTCTATGATATCCTGGTAGCACTGAGACACAATGGTAAAGTTAGAAAAAATATTAATAATAATATATCCTCACCACGCCTTCCCACAAGGGTCCTGAAGGGGTAGGAAGAGGTGTATAGGTAATACCCACACACCCACTTTCCGCCAGAGGTATATTAAAGCACGGTCGCGGAGCAGGAAGAATTTCGTACAATGACCTATTATTACCCATCTCTGTCACTCCCGCGTAAATATAATGCGTCTCGCTCGCACAGATGCAATGACCTTGCATCTGTGCGAGCGAGACGCGAAACGCGAGTACGAAATTCTTCCTGCTCCGCGACCGTGCTTTAGGTGCCAACGTGACAGATGGCGAGTCCATCGCCGTTACTCAACCACGACAATACATACGCCTTTGAATTTCTTCTCAGACGTATGCAGGTTTCCTCTCGATGTTTTCCTTCACCGTAAAGCTCGTGGTGTGACTAATCACTGTACTTAAGTTCAGAAAAACTCATGGGTACAGTTGGGATTCGAACTTGCGATGCGTCGCAGGCAACTGCTCGAACCACTCGGCCACCGCGGCTCTCTCTTACATGTAGTTTAGTTAAATATCATTATAACAATAATTAATGTAATTAACTCGCCATCTGTCACGTTGGCACCTAAAATATATCTCTGTTTTTTATTGAGTTAGTGATTTTAATATATAACTTTTTATGTTAAGAAATGTACTGTTCTAAAGGCATATTAAATAAGTTGCTTAAAACCTTAGCTAACTAAATAAACTAATCTAATATTAGTTCGGAATGCGTCCACTGCTAATGGCGGCGTGGCATGGCCATCTGGAAGCAGTGAAAACTCTTGTTCGAGCGGGCGCATGCCTGGCAGCTACCAACAAGGTATGATATCCTGGTACTTCTGACATTAATGTTTAACGTCCCCGAAGAATCTTTGATGAGTCAAAAGTTTAAAGAACTGTGAAAGAGAAAGAAGATTATAGAGCGAAACGAAACACGACATATAAATGTAACGCGGAACGTTATGCCAAAATTACCAGTTGACTGGAAACATAAAGTACACATCGGGGAAAACCCTTATTTGATTTACTTAAGCAAAATACAGTTAAAGCTATATAACAGTAGACATTACACAGAGTATAAAAGCCTGTTCAGTTATATTGATAGTTGTTTACAGTCGAGATACGCGCGCAAAATCCTTCGTTCGAAAACGAATATTAACTGCGATTTTAACGAAAAACCATGTGACTTAATCTGTTACAGCCTATAAACAACTTTGCTATTTTCGAATCTCAATAGGTTCATCATAAATATAGACATTAATTTCTCGTAAATGAGCTTTATACTGTCAGTAATGTTAGCAATAAAATATCCTATCACACCAATGTTTTAAGACTCCCAAATATCATACACGTTCACTAGAGTTTGTTTATGACAATCTGAATTTATATACAGTAGGTATGAGTACTTACGAATAAGGATAATATTACATTCATATATTTCTACGATATTACTAAGTACATGCCTAGGTAATTCGTATATGCTTAACATATAATATATGTATCTTTATATTATTCATGTATGCCTCGCTGCTAAACTGTGAATGCATAATTATCGCTGAGATTTTATTCTCTACAGTTCTCTATACCGGCAAACCTGCCAGTGCCAGTAATTTCTTACTTATTTAGTCTTAAGTTACACCAACACTACACATATTAAACTTTTACATTAAAGTACACTTAATTTAAAATCATGATATGTGTATCAATGACAGGTATACACAACATTCACTTTACATATATGTACTATATTCTTTTGCTTTCTCCGCACTTATACATATAATGTGAATATATTCTCATGACGATGCAATAAAATAATAGCAACGTAAACGTAATCAGGTTCTACCATTAAGGTTCTACATGTATAAATTTATCGTTACAGCAGTTTTGTTTTTTATGCGAAAATAAGGTTAAGACATTTTCAACTTAGTATGTAATTTTTTTCATCCTTATTTCATATTTTTATTTGCTTCCTTCATGTGCCCCATCAAAATGCGTTTCGTTCTGTTTTGTCATTTAGAAACACAACGACCTCCTACAATGTGCTGCGGCCCGTGGGTCAGTAGAAGTGGCAAATTACGCGATTTCCCTCGGATCAAAGATCCAGGGAGCTGATGCGGCGGGGGACACACCCTTGTCTCTTGCCTCTAGGACAGGACACACCAGCTTGGTGGAATTGCTGCTGGATAAGGGAGCTGTCATCGATGCTGTAAACAAGGTAAATGCTAAGGCTAACATTTTTTTAATTAAAGAGACTCACGCCTTCCCAGAAGGGGGGACCCGAAGGGGTAGGCAGAGGTGTATAGGTAATACCCACACACCCACTTTCCGCCAGAGATATATTTTAGGTGCTAACGTGACAGATGGCGAGTCCGTCGCCGTTACTCAAGCACGACTATATATACGCCTTTGAATTACTTCTCAAACGTATGCAGGTTTCCTCTCGTTGTTTTCCTTCACCGTAAAGGTCGTCGTGTGACTAATCACTGTACTTAAGTTCAGAAAAACTCATTGGTACAGTCGGGATTCAATCTTGCGATCTTTGTGTCGCAGGCAACTGCTCGAAACACACGGCCACCACAGCTTAAAATTAAAGAGACCTTTAGTTTTATTTCCACATAAAGTAAACCACTGAGCATGTATGAAGAGACTGATCAATGTGGACGAGGCGAAAGAGGTATGTAAGTCTAGAGAGAGCTGGCGCTTTATTCTCTCTAACAAACCTGTTAGGGACTCGACGTGTTGATATGTAAGTTTTTGATGCCTGTGATAGAAAACTGGCTTTAAACTTCGTCTATCCGATTTGGTGTTAAATATCTTCCTAAATAGGGTCCTAGTATAAAACAGCCACTACGAATGATTTAAGTGTGTGTTTTAATTTAATCATAGATATCCTCTTCAGTCTGCGGTCCTGGTAGTGCCATTTACTTTTAG
Source organism: Drepana falcataria (assembly GCA_945859725.1). NCBI lineage: Eukaryota > Metazoa > Arthropoda > Insecta > Lepidoptera > Drepanidae > Drepana > Drepana falcataria. The sequence continues at coordinate 1,530,233 of OX243937.1, forward strand.
CTTAATACTAGACTGAACTGCTTTTCGCGCGATATTGTGTACACTTTTGTATAATAAATATTTCCTTAGCGTGATCCTGTTTATACGCACAATTTCAACATTTGAGACCCATTTAATGCCTAATAAACTTGTTAGCTTTATTACTCGCCTCCCACAATTACTTAAACCCTAGTACCTATTCCAGCCTCCAATAAACCAGTAAGGCTACGATCGTAAACACGCTTCACTACAAATAAGTACGTTATGTCACCCATTTTTCTTACTTAAGAACCCATATGTAGTGCGGCTCTCTGCCTCATCTGCACGTAGTGTGCCATTTAGTAGAAATGTAGGTTTCGATATTTGTTAGCATTCACTGGTTACGTTACGTCATGCCATTAGAGTTGTTAAGGCGAACTATTGGAATACACTAACGACATTTTTTTTCTTAATCGACCTCCTTTATCTTTTTTTTATGAGAGGTGTCGTGAGTCCTCACAGATATATTACTGAGTTAAAATTACTGGTAGGTACTATATAGTACTATATCCGAATTTATGAGACCTTAGTACTCTGACATAGGCGACCAATGATGATGATATTAGGCCAAGGTGAAAATTATACTAAGCTCATGATGAAAGGATTTATTACGGAGTTTTTTTTCGGTGTTAATTTAAGGATCCATTCATTTTGTAAGCTTAAGTAATTCAAGGTAAGGCCCTAGCGATTTTCGTGTATTCTTTAACTCATTTTTAATGCAGATAATTAAGATAGTTTATACTTTTCTTATCTATTTATTATTTTTGAGACAGCACGAACTGGCAGTTTGTATTATTTGTAATATCGAATATGGAATTCTCACGTCTTTTGTTTTTTGTCATGTTTTTGTTGTTACATAATGTGATGTTTAAATGTACATTGTGAATGAATCGCGCGTTCGGCCACATAATATTGGCATGCGAATGTTTCCGTAGGTAGGTATCTATAATATTATAAGTATCTATCACCTAATATACTTCTGGCGGAAAGTGGGTGTGTGGGTATTACCCATACACCTCTGCCTACCCCTTCGGGGACCCTTGTGGGAAGGCGTGAGGATATATATAATGATCTAGCTTTTTTCCCTAAGCCTTTTCTTTAAGGAAATTCAATGGTTGCTCTCTGATTTTCATAGGGATTTTATTGATTATTTTATCGTAGCCATATGGCAATTTTTGATCCAGAGCACTTCCAGAAAAATAATTTTGAAAAATTTGGTTTTAACCATGCAAATTAATGGAAAAGCAATATACTACAGCCATACATTGGTCCATAGTATGAAAATTGGCTCGGTGATTGCATATTTCTCTTATCGGATTGAAACACAATGCGTCCTACTTCGGAGGGAAATCGCTCGATCAGCCTCGATCAACAATCGGAAAGCATTGTTGTGCGATTAATTGGCTGGCTGTTGCCCGGACCGGGGCATAGCCTGCTCGAGGTAAGTCATATTGTTTGATCGAGGTCTAGCCTCGTAACTTGTCAACCAAGTGGCTAAGAAAAGCATGTGTAAACATTTACACATGTGCAACAAATTGAGGTTATTTCCGTGCGTAGAATCCAATTCAGTTTTTTTTAATTTCTAAAGCTTTTAACTGGTTGAAATGTTTCTATGTTCATTCGGTTCCAAGCTTGCAACTGAATTCTAGAGGCTATCTTCAATTTGAGCCGAGGTGGCTGAGTGGTTCGAGTAGTTGCAAGACAAAGATTGCAAGTTCGAATACCGATTGTTCCACCGTTCTTTTATCGAGCTTTACGGTGAATGAAAACATCGAGAGGAAGGAGGAAACCTATACGTTTGAGAAGAAATTCAAAGACGTGTGTATAGTCGTAATATTCTCTTCAACCAAAATCAATATTTATCAATAATTTTTGACCAAAATTTAAAAAATAAAAATTTAACCCATTTTAATATAAATTAGGTATAAAACATAAAAAATTACTTAAATTATAAAATATAAAAAAAAAATTTAAAGAATAAACTTATATTTCTAATTAAATATCGTAATAAGCCCCCTATTAATATTACATAAACTCGTGCTTGAGTAACGGCGATGGACTCGCCATCTGTCACGTTGGCATCTAAAATATGTATCTATATCCATTGCGACGAGTGGGTGTGAATGACAAACATGGTTTGTTAAGTGACGTCATTAAAAATCCAACATGGACGCCCCAAGAAGGCGGTTTAGAAGTAGTTTTAGTTTTAGTTTTTTTTGCGCTAAAATAATACAAGAAAACGAAACGAAAGATCCTACACCAAGGCAGCAAACAAGCATGATCTTCATGTATCTCCACAAGGATTCTCAATGGGGTGGGCAGAGGTGTAAACAACGTCCTATTTTCACCGGGGAAACATTTACGTTTTTTTTTGTATTGTCTCTCGTAGCGTGAGTTCCGGGAACTTTTGCTACTTAACCGGGCAATGGCGAGATCAGGCCTCCAGCCGGGCACTTTAGTGCTAAGCAACACAGCTAAGGGCACCCCGTGTGGGGTACGGACCTCAGCTTAGGGCGTTGCTGGATCGCAAGCAAGGGAAGAGCAGTCTTTATTTTGCAGGCTTATATATACTTGATACCGTTTCGATTCCACCCAATCACTTACCGCGCTCGACGATCCTTCCGTTATTAGCACCCAAAGATCGTGTCTTCATCCCTACATTACATACATAATGTAACCCACGGTCGCATGGACACGGAATAAATTATTAGTCGGTGGAAATTCCCGTAGGATTCTACGAAGCGGAGTAAATTAGGTTTTAAAATTGAATCTCCGCGACCTGGTTGCGTCGCGCTTGTTATAAATTCAATCAGCAGAGTAATTTATTAAATAATAAACGGACTTCTTCCTAGCTCTACTATGGATCTTAATTATCTTTTGCCTCTGTGACTTTTAAAGAGCTTAGTTGGACGGTAAGGAATACAGGTTCGATTTCCGGCAGCGACTGGTTGGAAACAAATGAGTTTTTCTGATTCACGTGTGCCAAGTTTTGGTACAGTACTTAGCACACGTGACTCAATATTATTTTTATATTTAAAGGTTGTGAACAAACCAATAATTTACTTAGTAAAATAACAAGTTTTTTTTTAAAGAGAATCACTTGAATACAAAGTAAAAATGCCTAAAATTTAACTAATGAAAAATGTAAAAGAAAATATAGTTGATACCGTAATTTATTAAATGATTAGGTAAGGACTAAATCAGAGCCAAATTAAAATATTGATAACAACAGCAGTTCTACACATAAATATGAGGCCTAAGGCGAAAATGTTAGAGTTGGTTATCGCAAGTAGTTCTCAAGTTTTCATCGCCAAATAAAATATATAAAATAAAATATTACTAAAACCTTAATAACCAGTATATTTGCGTAGCCCTACAATGTTATTGTTGCGACCAATTCATTTTTTTATTATTCAAATCATAATAGGGTAAATTCAACATGTGATGCATGCACTGTAGATCGGACTTTGTGGCAAATATTGGCTCAAGGCTGTCCCATGGAGGGCAAATATTGGCCCAATTACGTTCGTCAACACCTACATGTTGTTTGGTCAGTTTGTACATGATATCGCCATACTAGTAATTAGTGGGAAATGTGACCTCGTAGTAAGCGAAGTAGTTCAAAGGATAAGAGATGTAGATGGCAACTTTTTTTTTAATCTAGGTCGTTTTTAATGTAACCATTTAACCGTAGGTTGGGCGAACAGCCCTTCACGTGGCTTGCGAAGCGGGTCATGTGGCGACCGCTGCTCTCCTAGTAACCAAAGGCGCGTCGAAGGAGGCGCAGGACAACTCCGGCCGCACCCCGCTCCACATCGCGGCAGTGCACAGACACACGGAGCTCGTCAGGATGCTGCTGGACCGTCAGTGCCACGTCGATGCCACAGACAGCGTAAGTTTATGCTGCCTTGGTACACAGGTAAGGAAGGATACGTAGTGGTAGCAGAATTATTTGAGCAGTTGTGTCCCACAAAGATAGCAAGTTGGAAACCCGAATCGTGGGAAGGCGTCGACGGATAAGATATCTAACATTACTGAAATATTTATTACGTAGCAAAAAAACTAATAAATTAATTTCAATACGTTGTGTATTGTAAGTTATATTTGAATATATAAAATAAAAATATAATTCATCAAATTTAATGCATATTTGTAAATTTTGATGTAATTTACATATCCCTATAGGATTGATGATACTCAGATGCAATCCTCTGGATGGATTCTCTTCCGAGGTTATTAGACTCAGGTATCATAAGCATCTACGGTCGCGGTAAACAATTTAAAGAAACCTACTTTTCTACGCAGAATGGCGTGACTGCTTTGCAAATGGCGTGCGCGCAGGGCTGCAAAGGCATTGTGGAACATCTGCTCGCTTCTGGTGCCAACGTGCACTTGCAGAATAACGTGAGTATGCTCGGTCACCACTAGACCGTTTCCCATTTAAGAGTGTGAAAGAAACGGATTATTAAATGTCGTACTTATGCATCTGATCCTTCCGAATCATATTCCATATACAAGTACACCTATGTAACTATGTTATAAGGCACCTGATATTTTCTTGGCATACTTCTGTGATGTTTGTTACTCTTCATACTCTAACTTCTGATTTGTACACAAAAGAAGACACAAGACATCTTGTATAATAATGATTTTTATATACAAGGAGTTCATGAGATAAGCGCGATAAAACAAGGCTTTGTAATATTAGATACATTGAATCGGTTATACCTACATAAGTTAATCTGATTATTATCTCTAAGTTGTTGTATTTTATGTACTCCTGGTACTGTATTTTATGTACTCCTGGTACTACCGTTCAGGTGGGTTCATCGGCGCTGCACGCAGCGTGCGCAGCAGACGCGACTGACATTGTCGAGTTGCTGCTTGCTCACGGTGCCGACCCCGCGCTCACTGATCAAGTAAGTTATTTCTGTAGGGGTCTGGACATACAGGTCGGAATCGCGACAAGAAAGAACTGTTCAGCGGGTCAGATTTGAACTTGGTGGATACTAACCACAGATAGCATTTGGTATGCATTTGTTTATTTCTCAAGGGTCTCGCTTGGCCTGTGTAAAAAATTCTATGTGTATATACAATTATTGCTCTATTTATTTGAAATTCTCAATAGTTGTATAAGTATAATATTTTTTCCATATACATACGTTATGTACCTATTTCCCAATGTTAAGTTCATATAAGTAAATAATTCCTGAATAATAAAGCAAAAAAAGCACAGCTGGCTTTCCTCAGGGGACACCCGGGTTTGAACCGGGGACCTCTCGATCTGCAGTCGAATGCTCTACCACTGAGCTATATCCCCATACACCTCCGGGATGAAATTGAACTATACATAATAAAAATCAATTGCATCATATGTACGATATTACGTTCACATCTACATCTGTTAAATGATGCGCCGTCCTACGCAATTAGTCATTCAGTCCTTATTATCATCACAATAAATGCAAAAGTTTGTGAGTAGGTAAGTTTGTTTCAATGACATCACGAGAAATTCAGCATAGAGAGAGAACTGGATTAACGCATATGATATGATTTATTGCAGAAAAAACTTTGCAAATACACAGCACAGCTAGTCGTAGGCACACAATAACTTTGCGTAATAGCTTAGCTAAAATATATATTTATTAATTAGACACGTTGTATGAATACAATTATACTATACTAGTTGTCCCGCCCAGCTTCGCTCGGGTGGAAAAAAAAAGATGGTGGCGCCACCTATCGGGTCCAATTGTGAATCTAAGCCATTCCCAGATCCCCTTGAACACACACAAAAAATTTCATCAAAATCGGTCCAGTCGTTTGAGAGGAGTTCAGTGACATACACACTCACAGAAGAATTATATATATATAAAGATAATACAAAGGTAGGTCATGCAACTATGTATTATTGTATGTAATATGTATATGTAATTCCTGCGAAGCACTTATAGCGCAGATAGTGCACATACGTGACGAAATAACTATTTATTTTATAGTTGTTATTTCAGATTCGAATCTACGTTTGCACCACATTTCGGGAATCTACCATGGTTGGCATATCACATATTATGGTATGCAATGTATGGCGAAATCACGATCTTCCAGTTACCTGTTTCCTTCAATGAATTATCAATTCAATTAATTATAAATTTATCTTGCTACCTATTATGTATCTCGATTTGATCTGAAGTTCTAGTAATATAATATTACTTGAACTTCAGATCAGTACCTATCTTTGCAATCGAACCCGGGCTTTGCAAAATGTGTTTTTTTTATTTGGACAAGGTCGTCGTTTATCACATGGTTGGTTCATGACGCCCGTGGAGACCCGTTTCAAAGTACCAGAAACGGGCGGGGCGACGCGCATCTGAATTATTGAGATGCTAACCCCGCACCGGCTCTGTACTCCTGGTAACTTGCGTATGTTGCATAATACAAATTGTGAGCCATGTTTGCTCACAGTTAGTTTTTTTCGTGGTGGCCGAGTGGTTCGAGTAGTTAGTTGCCTGCGACACAAAGATTGCGCTTGCGAATTCGAATCAGACTGTGTACCTATCAATGCGTTTTTCTGAACTTTGTAAGTACAGTGATTAATCACACCACGAGCTTTGCGGTGAAGTAAAACAACGAGAGGAAACCTGCATACGTTAGAGATGCAATTCAAAGGCGATGTATAATAATCGTGCTTGAGTAACAGCGATCGACTCGCCATCTGTTACTTTGGCACCTAAATCTGGCGGAAAGTGGGCGTGTGGGTACTACCTATACACCTCTTCCTACCCCTTCCGGCAACCTAGTGGGAAGGCGGGAGTATATAGTATTACTATTATATACATATAAGTTCAGAACATCATCATGTTATGGTACAGTCGGGATTCGACTGGCAAACTTTGCGTTGCAGGCACTCGAACCACACAACCACTACGGCTCTAAAAAATTAGGTTGCGGACCGAATCCATTTCATTTCTCCATAATGTGCTCTTAATTACGTTACTGCGCTTAAGAACTTCTACTAGCGAACTTCTAGCGCTCCGATGATATAGCACGAAATCAATAAGAGGATATTATGGGAAATAAGTAGTTAATATTTAGATATTTATAAATGAGGTACTTACAAAAACTAATTTTGTTAAAAATCGCAAGGAGCTCCTATCGAAGTTCAGAGGTAGCCTCAGGACTAGGACAGGACTTTCCAACGCAGACGTAAATAAAAGACTAAAAGCTTTATATAAATTGGGTACAAGGCAATGCCGCGAGGTATATATACAATAATTTCTTAACAAGATCAAGCAATTTTTGAACGCTTTGCTTGAGATTACAAAAGTTGCCTGTCTGACTGTTTATCCACACACAAAGGAACGCCTGAGATCCTATGAATAACATGTAAACTTCTTAATTAGAGGAAAGCGCCTGAAGTGTAACATCGGAAGCAGGGGATTAAGGTACCTACTTACAAGCTTACACGGTAATAAGCCGAATAGCCGGTGATTACGAAAGGAATTGTATAATGTCAACATAATTAACAGCTTTATACTGAAACATCATCAATTTGGTAATTTAAAAGTAGGATCGCATTTTATAATGAAAATACATTGGTTTGTAGGATTTTGGTAGCTTAAGCCTGCGCCAGATTAATTTGCACCTTATTTTCAGGGCTTAACACTAAAAGTGGCTAAAAACATATGGACCCAAATGGATCTGGCCGGCTTTCCATCGCATTCGGTCGCTTACAAAACTAGGGCATCTCTTAACAATAAGTTACTGACCTTATTTCTGCTGGGAAAGTGCTAGCAGTATGAAGGTTAGCTTCTAGCAGTAAAACCATTCTTGAATACTTCGCTTACAAAAAGTACCTACACCACAACAAGCTGATCAAGGAAAACACTGTGAAGAAACCTAGTGATTTCACCAACTGCAAAAAAAAATATTTTTAATACTAAACGATTAGCTGCTATACGCAGGTCTATTGGAGGGCTTTGGTCTACTTACTCTCGGCTTGATGATTCCAGTGGTCGCAGTCCCCAATGAGCGTGGCTGGGGGTGCAGCGGAGTCGCCCCCTGAGGGGTTCAGGAGGGCAGCTCGCGGCTCCTTCTCCGCCATACTGGGCTTGCTTACAGCTACTGCCAACTTGGACCCGGCTAAGGTGACCTGACATGACATTACTCAATTATCATCTTGTATTATCTGACCGTAAAGTGAATTTATCACACTACGGATTCTTCAGTGAAGTAGACGTGCGAATATGTATAACTAGCGGTCCGTCCCGGCTTTGCACGGGTAGACAAGTTTTTTTTTATAAAAGAAAATATAGCTTATGTCACTCAGGGTGAATGTAGCTTCCCACTGGTGAAAGAATATTTCAAATCGGTCCAGTAGTTTCGGAGCCTATTCAATCCAAACATACATACAAATCTTTCCTCTTTATAATATTAGTATAGATTAACATATAACATGCTTGCGAAACAAAGATCGCAAGTTCGAATCCCGACTGTACCTGATCTGCTGATCTTAAGTACAGTGATTACTCACCCCACGAGCTTTGCGGTGAAGGATAACATCGAGAGGAAACCTGCATACGAAACGTAACAGTAACGGCGATGGACTCGCCATCTGTCACGTTGGCACCTAATATACCTCTATTGGAAAGTGGGTGTGTGGGTATTACCTATACACCTCTGCCTAGCCCTTCGGGGACCCTTGTGGGAAGGCGTGAGGATATATTATTATATTATTAACATATCCTGTGTTAATCCTGGAAATAAAATCAATTATTGTGCCAAACTTCAACCAATACTGTTTAGCCGTTCTGGCGTGATTGAGTAACATAACAAACATCATCAGAAACTTTCGTATTAATAATATTAGTAAGATCTAAATACCTACTGGCATGTATTACACATTTACACATACGCCCCGCTGTAACACGGCCTACCCCGGGGCGTCTCTTCTGAGAAATGTTTGAACAATGGCCGTACATTTCTTAGCCGTTCCTTTAAGCTTGGTTTTCTTTTGTTTGTAAAGGTATTAAGCATTCAAGTGATTATTTAATATGATGAATATTTATTTAGAGCTGTGGTGGCCGAGTGCCCACTGAGGTTTTATGAAATTAAATAAGTACAATGACTAGTCACATCACGAGCTTTAGAGTGAAGGAAAGGAAAGGAAACCTGCGTACGTTTGAAAAGAAATTCAAAGGCGTGCTTGAGTTACGGCGTTGGACTCGTGACATGTGTGCTTCTTTTCGCCGATACCTAAGTATGTGGCCTGATTAATCATGGTAGGTGCGTTAGTTTTGAAATTCGGTTCGATTCGAACTTTGTTACTGGCATCTAGGTACTTCTGACCGTCGTTGACGACCGTCTGGTCTAATGGTTAGAGCTCCTGACTGCGAAACTTGAGGTCGCGGGTTCGAATCCTGCTGAGGGCAGATATTTGTATGATGAACACGAATATTTGTACCTTAGTCTTGGATGTCCTATGTATTTAAGTATATATCTATCTATATAAGTAAATATATCGTTGTCTAGTTACCATAACACAAGCTTTGCTTAATTTGGGACTAGGTCAATTTTTGTGGATTTGTCCCAGGTATTTATTTATTTATTATTTATTCTCAAAACTCTCGTCCACCGACTCTAGGTACCTCCATGTCTAGGAAGTTTGAAAATAACGTGTCTACCTAAAATAAATAGGTACTCTAAGTAGGCATAGATCAGTAACAGGATGTCAGTCGGCGCATGCTAAGTGCCACCTGCCAGCGATATTTTCCAGTACCTACCAGGTATCAATTTCCAGGATATGCATGATTCAATTTGTCTAGTTCATCCCTAAGCTCTATAAGTCCCTTTTTAGTAGTGCTGTTGTCAGAATGGATACCTTTACGACTGACATTTATTACGTTTTCAGTTCACTGACTGTTTAATAAAGGTATGTTTGAAGAAGTTTGATTCTACTCACGTTCAATGCTGTTCCTTGAGACCCTAGACGTAATGGTGCTCAGCGAATGGGGCAAGGATACCATAAATGAGGTTTCCGTGCAAAATTGGCGACTTGGGGCAATAGGTAGGTACCTACCTTATACCTTATCTAGAGAATTTTAGCTTAATAACCACTGCGCCAGTCTTATAAGTTCCTGCGGTGAGATTGCGTTCCAGACAGACCAAGGAAATGATTATTCTTGTCGCTGCCATCACATGTATTTCCGCCAAATAGGGTAGTCTACTTAAGATTCATGCATACATACATGTTGAATTACTAGCGCCTAGCTATTACAACGGCTACCATTTTCCGCGTTAGTACCTTCTTATGGGAAGCCAAACGGGTGTACTGATGAATCTTCTTACTCAACCAGGATCAGGAAGGATCGACGACTCCGCGCGCGGAAGACCGGTCCGGCGGACATTCGCCCGCTGCTATTGAAGGTAAATTGTAATCCTCTTCTCATTAAAAAACTCGAAAATCTGGGTATTCGCGGCACGCAACTTAAGTTCTTTAAGAGTTATTTAACAGATCGCAAACAGTGTGTTAAGATAGACGGGCTGTTAAGCGACTATCTTCCAATCTCCTACGGTGTTCCGCAGGGAAGCATCTTAGGCCCTACCCTATTTCTGGCTTATATAAATGACTTGTGCCAACTGGATTTAACAAATGGGAAGATAATTTCTTACGCAGATGATACAGCTCTAATTTTCCGCGGCGACACCTGGGATGAGGCTTATCAACATGCACAACACGGGCTAAATAGCGTTACCAAATGGCTGAACTGCAATCTTCTTAGGCTAAATGTTGATAAAACGAAATTCATGGCTTTCACTCTCTCGAAAAGACCTACCATATCTCATGAATTAATTGTACACTCTTGTTTTGGCCTACCACACCAAAAATGCTCCTGTTCCAAGCTTAGCAATGTTAATACAATAAAATACCTTGGCATTACTTTGGATCATAATTTGAACTTTCAGGGTCATATAGATCAGCTGTCGTCTAGGATACGTAAATTGATCTACGTTTTTAAAAATCTTCGTCACGTATCTGATGAAAATATAATCAAAAATACTTATTTAGCCCTCTGTCAGTCACTCCTCTCATACTGCATTACATCTTGGGGTGGAGCATCCAAGACACACCTCCTAAATCTGGAACGAGCCCAGCGAGCAGTCCTAAAGGTCAGCTTTTTCCTTCCTTATCTGTATCCTACCACAGAGCTCTATCGTAAATGTAAAGTCCTTACAGTTCGGCAACTGTTCCTACTCCAGATAACACTCAGAACACACTGTCATCTAAAATATGATCCATGTCTTAACTTAAGAAAGCGTCGTAAAAACAATGTTTGTCCTACGCAAATATTCAATACCAAGATTTCTAACAGATTTACGTGTTTTCTCGGTCCATATACTTATAACAAACTAAATGCTTTTCTTTTTATATACTCACTCCCCAAATATAAATGTAAAAAAGTGGTATCAGACTGGTTACAGAATCTAACTTATTCGGACACGGAGGAATTTATTACTCCACCCTCTTAACTCAGCTGGACTAACATATACACACCCACATTAAATACACACTTAAACCTTAACTCATAAATACTCGCACTCACATATATGCACATACACCTGAATGCATATACTCACACGCACACACTCAACCAAACGCACACACACTCAGACACACACACACACACTTACATCTACGTACTTTATGAACTTACCAGATCACTATCATAAACTCCTACAATCTAATTAATAATATATTTTGATTATATGCAGTTAAGTTGTTCTATTGTTTGTTATATATTTTGTATACAGTATTTTCCATTTTCTAAGGGGCGAGAGCCTGGTTACCTGTAATACAGGTCCTACCTAGTACAGGAACCAGACTTTCACAAAGGTTTGTCACGAAAGTTTACTGTGTCCTAGTTTTGTATTTTTATGCCTTTGTAAAAGTAAATAAATAAATATTATTATTATTATTATTATTGTAGGTACTTACTATTTTCTTATAAGTATTGTATTGTTTGAAATAGCTGGATGAACTTCTCAGTGTAGCCTCGCTTAAATTGCTTTGATGGTATGGCCAAAAACAAAACTAGGCTTTGGTTCAGAAAAAATGCCAATCACACTAAAATCTTACTGTATATGGAGCAAATATTCCAATTTGTCAGTAGTCACCTAAAAGTCAATACACTGCGACAAACCCAGTCAGTGTATATGTCGTCGGCCGATGGTTTAATTGGCCAGATCATCGCTCATCGGTCGTCAAACGCCAGCACATCGTGCCGCGCATATCTCGATGTGCCCAGTTAAAAGTCGGGCGGATCAACGTAAACAACGTATTTGTCGATATTCGTCCAGCTAAACACTACGCTGATTATAAAATTTGTTACATTACACGACGATGGAGGCGCTGTCTTCGCATTGTTTACGCGACTAAAAGACGGCGACGTCAGAAACAAATTAATATTGTGTTGAAAATAGCAGTGAAAATGAATCAAAAATGTTCATTTTAAGAAAAATATAACCATACCTTTTATGCTATTCTATCGTTTGTAAATCCAGGTTCCAATTTTATTTAAAGATTATTTAACTATTCAAGAGAAGTACAGTGTCTATGCAGCGGGACTCTTCGGATTGGATTCCGAATATGAAGTTCTGACAAGGATTTCCTAATATACTGTTAAATAATAACAACATTTTAATTTTAAATCCTATTTTTATTCGCTTAACCCTTGAACACCCTACTCTAACGATAAACATTGAACGATATGACTGGTCTAAGATGGCCGTTTCACGAAATGTCCAGGCACATCATGATCTGGCCAATTCAACGATCGGCCCACGACATATACATTGCGATTCTGTGATGCTTTAGGTGCGGATATAGACAACGAGCGGTGATGGTCGGCGACAACGCTATTGGATCGGTTAGCACAGCGTGGATTTGCTGCAGACACCAGACTTGCTTTGCCCCCGACAGGTAATCCAACTCATATACATAGGTATGTTGGAATGATCTAACATAAAAGTAGACATTTAAGATAGAGATCTCTGAGGAAAACCGATGGTTAGAAACCTATTCCCACCTAATCGTGCCTACCATAGGAATGGGCAATGTTCAGATGTTAAGTCATTACTTACATTCATCTCAAACGTTTCAGGCTGCGCCCGCTACCGTGAGCTATGTTATCGCGCAGCTCACGCACACTTACCTGAGGAATCAACACCGCGTCTGTGCGAATGCGTCAACTGCACCGCTCGGCGAGACTCCGCGGGCGCGCCATGATATCCTGGTAGCGGCGCGATCGTACAGGTCTCGTGGTCGCGCCCGCCATAACCGTTTTTGCTTACCATGCTTTTAGTGTCAATGTTTTACGTAGATTTTAATATTAGCTGTATTCAGTTACACTAACGTACATATTCCAACCATTTGATCAACCTGACTGATGTCCTTCAATATGTTATGTATTATCTGCATCAACTGAGAATTCTCATATAAACTTTAGCATATCCAGATCACGTCAAAATTAACTCAGTCCTAAAAGTTACTTATTGGTGGCCTTTACCTACATTTGTGGAACAATACGGTCAAATTATATGTAGGTAAATATAACGTAGTTTATCTGATAACCTTTTCACTTCTCTTCTAGTGCCTTACCTTAACCCCTTCCAAAAGATAGTCCAAGATTGCCCTTGTTAAAAAATCCAACTAAAAAAACAGAAAATATTTTTCTACTTCACAATATATTTTGTCATTTACCCTATTCTTAATTCAAATTTATTAAAATTCGTTGGGTTTTCCATAAAAGTTTTTTTAACTATTATTTATTATTTATATTGAATTGTCGTGGTCCTTGATAAATATGCCAAATGTAGTGCCTTAGGGACTCGGCGTGACGATAATATAATATGTATGCACCATGTACTTACCATTCGTGTTTCTGCACAATTTGCATGTATTTGTGTGTTGGCACATCAGCGTCTATTTTATGATAAGAACGCCCATTGCGCGATATATTGTGAGCTCTAGTGGATTTTTTCAATTTGAATACTATATTTGTCCAAAGATTTAAACCGAAATGTACTTCGAATAATGAAATAATGTGAATGTTAACGTTACACAATTTATTTAGACGAAATTCTACATAAGAATTTTTCGTAAAACTTAAAATATAGCTACGACACGTTTTTGTTCTATTAATAATATATATAAACTAAGCCAAGGTTAAAGTAACTTATGTAAATAGTAGTGTAGGTGGCTTATATTATCCCTATGGTTCAGTTAATTGCTATATTAATGTGTGTTAATTTATTACGAAAACGCTTAATTTATCGAGCCTAGTAAAGTATTATAAGTATAAATGCAATTATAACACGATCGACCCTAAAGTTATTTAGTCCAACTGCGTGACTTGATCAAATTTAATATTTATAATAATGTACATTAAACTCTATTTATATTACATAGTCAATAAATATAAACATTAATTTTAATTACATAAAACATTAAATACGTCTTCGATCTATTTTCCATTGTACTTACCCAAAAATGTCAATAAATTTTAATCGTACATTATTTAAATAATAATCAATATTAACAAGGCCTACCTATTCGTGTTATAAAATGTAATTTAAAATTATTCAAAAATTAAAAAGTTTAATATAAAAATAATACCGCCTATTATTTCATAATATCTTGTAAGTATGGACGTACCTATTTATGTAGAAGCGAGGTCTCGTCTTAACCAACTACGCAAGGAATTGAACCAGTCTCTTCAATGAATTTAAAATAAAACTTAAGGTAATAAGTATTTTTATTGAAGTAAACAAAAATACACGTGTTGAGGGTGAGAGAACATCGATGTTAATAAAATCTCGTATTGAAATGTTTCAGTGGCGCCATTTTCGGCGGTTTCCTAGAAGCACACACCGTGTGTGGCACACGCTAGTGCGTTACGTAGGTAAATGCACAATCGCTGTTAATTAACATGATTTGTTTGAACGTACTGAGCTTAATCTAAATATTAGCCGCATGTAGATTGTATAAACGCTATTAATAAAGATATGATCAATCAAGATCAGGATTTGGGGGAGGGGTCACAGGTGTGAGCGTGTCAAAGAGGTATTATGCTAATTCTACTATCTAATTATTCATTCTGTGTATTAAATTACTGGATGGAATAATAAGCTGTTCCATTGGTTGTGTTTGAGCAAATACACGTAGGTGCAAATCTACATGCGGCGTGACGATGCGAGTTGAAATAATAGTTAAAACTTTATTCTAATTCATGTAAATAGTAACCATGCACATGGTTCCATCTTATATTATAACAACATTTAATAGAAAAATAGTACATATAATTTGAGTCATTCTCCAAAAATATTAGTATTTATGTACTGCTTCTTCGTGTCAAAAACTATAATAGAATAAGATATTCACATAAAATGATGTATTACAACTGTAATTTCTGATAAACCAGGCTTCACTGGGTCGAAACATTCACCAGTCCACACTACACAAACATGTCCAAAAGAGGAAAAATCTATAATCTACTAACTTCACTTGGAAATGAGTCTATAATAAAATGGCATGGTTCCATAGGTGCACATATCCTAATGGGGTTCAGTGCTATGACCATATCAATAATTGGTAGCCTTGTTATATATGGTATTTGTTACAATACACGGTTGCACAACGAATATGGAAAAATATCATTTCATTATACACT
Source organism: Drepana falcataria (assembly GCA_945859725.1). NCBI lineage: Eukaryota > Metazoa > Arthropoda > Insecta > Lepidoptera > Drepanidae > Drepana > Drepana falcataria. Next base: position 1,545,976 of record OX243937.1, read on the forward strand.
CATGTCCACAAAAAAATCCATTTACAAACTCAATGATTGCATTCGTAGAAAAAAAAGATTATAATAATTATTTTACAAGTAAAATACACGTCTAAGATTGTTAACCTACGGGTCTTCAGCTGAGTGGGGAGCTGTCATGTCTGCTTGCTGTATGTACCATTGTCAAATTATATCCAAGTACACTTCTCTTGAATAACGTGAGTATGAAAATTAGTTATTCGAGAAAAAATACAGTGTTGAACTAAAATTAAGAGTAAAGCTTAAAATGGAACGACCATGTATGTAACTTTGGTGTAAATATAATTATGTAGTAAGTATAGCGGTATCATCATCTCATAAACTGGCCCTAAATCAACAACCATGGACGTATAAGACAGGTTAAGTTACCAGGCTGGCAGCAGTGCAAAGAGGTAACTCGTTAACGCCTATAGGGATGGTAGGAGGAAGCCGATGCTGCCCCGCCTGATGATGAGGCGTGGTAGCTGCGCTTCGACGACCGTTGATATCCGTCTCCGGACCCGCCAGTGTACTCATAATCATCACCTGGACGAAATGAATCATTAACACCTGGTTGTCAAAGTATTTACAATAGCAAATTTTTCAAAGCAATCCAACTAAATGAAACTAGATTAATAAAGTAAAATAACTTACCGCACCACGCACCAATCCACTCACCAGAGTTTATAAGGTAGCGATAAAATGTGAGTACAAACTTAAACCTTAGTACATGGCTAATGTCAAACCTTAATATTGCATGGACCTACAGCGTTCAAACAAACTGAACAGTGTATTTTATTTAATGTTATATATTATGTCATATACATAATTATATACACAAGGTTGTGTACCTACCATTAAATATAGCGTATATTATATGGGACATTTAAGATTCTAGAGTAATGCAAAGAATATAACCGTACAGAATCAGTTATTTCAACCCTTTCTTTCCTAGGAAAATGTTAATTAATTTGGAGGCACGAATTAAGTACTCATTCAATGCCAGTTTTCAGCTGTCACCTTTCTGCATATATCCTACTAATGTGTTTGTGTTAGTGCGTTTGTTTGAACAACCTGTAAAAAGGATACTTTAGTAAAAGTACTTATACATGCACAAGAAGCTTAAGTTTCTGACCCAGGGGGTTGTAATTACGGAAATTACACCAGAATGTAGTTTCCAATTCAATCATAGTGAAGTAATGAGTCTCTTAATTAACCATGACATCTACTGTATTGTATGGTTATAAGTTACGTGATGATAAAACAGTACGTCGTAAATGAGCAACTACGCAGATTGTATAATTAATTTTGTGAATTGGTAATAACCTGATGCTGCGGCCGATATGTCAGAGACGTTACAAAACGACGGTTGAGGGGATACCATTCCTCCACAGTACATCATGGGAACCTGCCAATGGTTTTATTATTACTTATTTTGTAGCTTCACTTTTGTATTTTTACGTTGTAGTCAATGTCATATACGTCAGTGTAAGTATGTAATATTACACTGATAAATAGCTCCAAAAAACGAGGCGTATGTCTTAATGACATCTGTTCACCGGTTATTCCGTAATTTGTTAACAATTTTTAACTTTCCTTTAACGATTTGGAAATACAAAATTCTTTTCATTGTTAATGACCGTGACAAACTACAAAAATCATGAAAGTAACCTGTGGCGGCGTCCCTATGACTTCGTGTATCTGTGGCACATTCACGTACTTGGGACTTCCCGCATTACTGCCCACACCGTCACCCTCTGTGGTGTGCAATAACGTGTTAGCACCTCACATGCAATAAAATTATCATAAGAACTTTTAAAATTCGAACAGATGGGTTTACTTTGACTACGTTATAATCTATACTAATATTATAAAGAGGAATGATTTGTATTGGATAAAGTACTGGACCGATTTGAAAAATTCTTTCACCAATTCGCCCTGAGTGACGTAGGCTATATTTTCTTTTATAAAAAATCTTATGTCCACCCGTGCGAAGCCTGGACGGATCGCTAGTTTATAATAACAAGAGTTGATCGTTATTGACTACTTTTGAGTAAAATTTACTGAAATAACAAAATAAACGTTTCGGGAATCCTATTATCGATAAGGTTGTTGAGTTTGATCATTATATTGTCGGCTGCTGCGACAACAGTTATATTACAAGTGGCACATGCTGGAATACTCACCATAAAAAAATTAATTAAAATTGATGTATTAGGAATCATTATACTGATTAAAAAAAGTGTGCAATAAATGCAACAATTCGTATTCGATGTATTTTACAATCGCGGCTTTTCTTTATTCTATGCAATCAAGATTATACGATTCGTTTTTAATTTGTTACCATTACAATAGTGGACATATTAAATGAAGCAGCAATATATATAATTATAACAATCAGCCAATGTAATTAATTTACTTATATCGACATAACGTCCTCAATCGCATTTAAATCCAAACAACTACTAATAATGGCAAAAAAATATTTCCTTGGTAATTATTCCAGCGCGAGACACTTACCCACCGACAAAATAAAATACAAGAATATTATAAATATTAGTCACAAGGTGAAAAAAAGAAACACGTGCAATACATTACCGTGTGAAGTTAGTGTACAGTGTTAATAATATTATATAGTATTGGAAACTGTCTGGGAGCGTTGTGTGTATGTTTGTTCACACTATCAATTGTGCAAGACTATTTCACAACTTGGTTTAGTCTTTACGCCACTATATAAAAACAGAAATTATGATATCATGTCTGACTAACGGACGGGTGCTATGCTACGGGAGTGAAGGGGTACGCAACATTAAAAATGCCATTGATATTTTGAAATTTTTGATTTCTTTTAATTATCTACGCTCTATAATGTCCTTAAAGTAGATATATATTTCATCATAAGATATCTCAAATATTTGCAGTGGTAATATTAATATTTTAATTAATCAACCAGTAGTATTACTTAATCCATTAAGATAGAAGAAGCTTAATAATAGGAAACTACGACAAAACTGTTTATGTTTTCTTCATTACATTACAACTACATACTTATGTTACCAGTTACATCTAACACTAATATAATATACCCAAAATACCTAATATGAATAATGCATAGTAACTACTCCGAAAGACCTCAGTGTTATGGTGATAGCACTTTAAAAATTACATCCATTAATTTCGCGTACAAGCTTCTCGTCTTAATTAGTGCTTCCGTTAAAATTAATAATTAAAACCGTAATTAACTAATTATCATTAGGTACTTGTAAAAAGAAACAACAAGGACGCTCGTGTGTAAGTCTATCATAATTTTCCATTTTATATAACGAACATAAAGTAAACCTTATTATGAGTGGCGTGCGCTGCGATCGCTGCGTGCACCGGCCACGCGATGTGCACTCGTTAGGGCTAAGTATATACTTTACATATTATAGGATAATAACAAATCTAGATAATAGTCTTACATTCGTAACACGCTTAGTCTGTGGCTATATGTTGCGGTTGCCGCTTCCAATTGATTACATTTTACCAAATTAATACAAATGTGTATAAATACAGCGGCCCGTATGGGGCCGGCGTAGAGTAAAACTTATATACGTGTCGTAAGTAATCATTATTTTATATATTGTACATCAGTCGATAGTTCACCTAACAATTTTGTAATCTAATCAATCGAGAATTATGTACTTTAATACCACTATAAAGAAAAATATAGTTTAAAAAATAATCAACATCAAAAATTTTAATTAAAACAGAAATAAATAACAACTTGCCCTAAGTTTTATAATAATTAATGTTACAATTAAATGTAAAGCCCGTGCAATTTATTTTACGATAAAATGGGATCCATAATTACATTAATATTAAATTCTAGTATAAATATGAGGTTTTATATTTAATAATACCTGCATTGTTTTTAAAATAAGTTTCGAAAAGACTACTGTAGAATCGACCGGTTGGCTGTCGATAAACATGTATTTAAATGCAAATAATTTAATTTAAGGACGAGTAGAAAGTGAACTTAAAATGAGTCGACTGCTAATCTAAGTTAAACACTAGTGGTCTTGTATAATTAGTCAATTACGATCATAAATATATTGTTAATGTATCGCGGCGCGGCGCCGTTCAATCATTATACCAAAATACACTTTTACACAACATATATCCTTTATATTATACTACTGAATAAACATACATATATATAAAACCGCGTACACTACGATATAAAGTAATACAAACAAGTGTCGAGAGGTTAACTACACAACAGTACTACAATTAAGCCATGATTATATTATAATATGATAAACATAGAGCTATGTATGTAAGATACAGCATATCTTGCCCGGCGAGCGCGCGCACGCAAGGCGCCGCCCGCGCCCGCCCCGCCTACACATTTGACAGACGAGCCTCTAACGAGTCTTACCGTATTTGTATTTTGCTAACTATTTTTTAATTAATAAATTCATCCAATATTTTATGCTCTTCTCCTATATAATAATAATTAAAAACCCATATAAATAGTATCAATTGATTTTTTTTCACAATAATTTGCACTAAGTTTAATGTTGAGTAAATCTAAAATTTCTAATACATATTATACCTTTATTTAAATAAATTATATTCTTTATGTTAATTAGAAGATTGCCACGTTGTATCATTACAAACTAAGTTCTTAAATTGTTCCGAAGGTTGGTGCGCCCGTGCCAACACCTTACTGCTACAGTTAACACTGAACATAACACAATATAAATCATCTATATATTCACTTAACTCTTGTAAGGCATCTTTTCCTAACATTATTTGAACAGATGTGAACAATTTCATCAGCAACATGGGTGCTTGCCCTCTAGCCTAGAGTAAGTAATCAAACTGAAATGATGCAACCGACAGTATGGGGGTGAGGGGTTAGCGCGCGCGAGGCACTGCTCCTACGTCGTCGTCGCGCGGTGATACGTGTTAGTAGACAACTAAATGCCCAAATAAAAGCGATGCGCGTACTTGCGCGGAGAGCACACAGGAATGAATCGAAACAAATTAACCTAACTAACATAGGAACGAAGAGCAACGTGGTGCGGCTGGAGTAACCTAAGGGGCCAGTGCGGCACTGGCGTCGATTAGTTAATATTATATCGTTACTAGGTACGAGCGTCCACATCCTACTTACTGATCGAGTCTGTATATATTAATAGAGCTATTACAAAATGTACCCACATATGCTCGTTAACTATGAACATCACAATGTAAAGGCGTGTCCACTATGTTTAACCGTTAATTTGGTAGGCCGCACCCCTCGCCGTGGTCCGCGCCACTTATCAATTGCTTACCTCACGATATTCCTCAATAGATAAAATTATACTTTACTTATGGTGCGATCTTAAATAACCCTATTCTAAACGATCAAATTATGCACTCAATGTCAATACCAACAATAGGTCTATGTAAAGCATGTATAACTAACCTTACCCGCCCAAATGGAGGCTACTCGAGTAGTCCGTAAAGCCTAACCCATAGTTACAGCAAATAATGTGGCCGCGGTGGCGCCGGCTGCTCGCCCTAGCGCCCGGATTAATTACTTAGCTTATCACTAAAATTTTAATCAGTCGATCGGTCAAATGATTGAGCGATATAGTACAGTAAAGGACTAACATTAAATTTAATCTAACAATGTTATTTTAAATTATAACTCACTTTGTAAGGGCGCGGGGCGAGCACGCGGCGCTCCGCCCGAGATACACTAACTACCGGCCGAGGCCGCCGAAAGCTCTATATACTTTTAAAATTATTTGGCAATCACATAAATTAAGGGTTTAAAACTATGTGACGAGAGAATCGATTAAAATTATGCTTTACACACAAGTAAGTGTACATGTTATGTATGTACAGTGGGTGTGGGGCGCGGTGCGGGGGCGAGGGGGGGGGGGGGGCGAGGGGCGCGGCGCACGGCTCGCCGTGACCACTATCCTAAATGCTTGAGCGTATCCACTTAACACATACGTTACCGTTTGCTCGTTAACAATTTGGCAGGTTTGTTTAATCCATTAAAATATACTTTTCGATATTATCAACTTAAAACCTGGCGTTAAAAAACTAAAATGCACATTAGAAAACAAATTAAAATTACGAATATTATTTATACAGAGTCGTTACCCGTCGGGATGCGGGGTAATTAAATTATTTAAAATCACGTTCAGTCATAGTATGTTTTGTTAAATATTAACATAATTATATTTCATTAAACCCTACCGTTTCCTAAGTCTAGTGGGTGGTAAATAACCAAAATTCTAATATTAAACATACATACCAATATATATAGCAAATATTTATACAAGTCATTAGCTTAAGTTAAGTTTGTTTTAGGTAATTTGTCCCTAAATTGGCCTTGTTTAACGTTGTCTGTCAAATGTGTGCGCGGTGCGGGGCGCCGCCGCGCTGGCGACACCTCGCGGCGCCGCCACGCGCTCTACTGAGATCCCACCAAACATCAATATACCTACGACATTATTTCAAGAAATCATCTAAAACATTAGAAAGACAAAAATAAAATTCGAAAATGGAAAGTTACCTTTCACGAGAAGCCCACATCCACATAGTACAATGATTAAAAAAGCAAAGATTAATAAAAAAAAGTGTACGTGAGGCGTACACGCGTTTAAAAGCGTCTCTAGATGAAGGAGTCGCGAAAACCTCTGGGAGAGGCCTAGTCGAGCTGTAACCGCCTCGTCGGCTAGCGTTCAGAGACCGGAGTGGAGGGATAGCGAGATCCACACATTATATTCTACCGAAACTTATCAAATTATCAAACAAGCTCAAGAATTTTAACACGTCTATTAATTAGCCTGTTATTGTAAAACTATTTTAAATGTTAAGTATTAAATAACGCTTACTTACGCGTGTGGGTTTGTGTTAATGTAGTTTTTTTTATTACATTACAATTATATCGCCTAAAGAGGCTTTTTAAAATTAACGTATCTCGTTTTAATCTAACAGTCAATAGGCTGATTGCATTGCAACTTACTAAAAAGATAACCTTTAACTTATTCGATGACGTTACATTTTCGCTTTTACTTTACTTCTTTTGATATATGAAGTTTATTTCACTAAAAATTAAATGAATTATCGTTTGAATAGTTGCTGCATACGAACATACATCGCGAAATTAATATGAAAGCATTGTCCCTAGTACGGTGGGTGTATTTCATAACCGATCGAACGTTACTCTGCCGTTTGAGCGACCGCTCTCGTCGGGCGCGTCATTCTAACCTACACGAGGAATATCATCCAGTCGGGCGTCAACATCTAATAGACGCGAGGGCGCTCAAACGACTCCATACCACTATTTAATTTTAGAACCAATTAATGGAAGGATCGCTACAATATTTAAGTCACTCAGAAAAAGCAATTCCGTGTTTAAGATAGCATTCTATCTTCATCTTATAACTGGTCAATGCAAAAAATGAGATGAAATTATGTATTTGTATATGATGCAAAGTAAACATGCGACTCGCCTGTTGGTAAGCGGATTAACGCTGGCAATACTAAAGTATTGGCCGGAAGGAAACGGTGATGTCCGGAGAGGGACTTAATTCCTCATCTTGCGTAGGTTTCGTTCGATCAATTGGTTTTTTTGCGTGTGGTGTGCGTGCGAGTGTTAACATTCCACTTATCTACCCTGAAACAGGACTTAAAGAATGAATACCGTTTATCCGTTTGAGGATAGCGTGTACCCGCGAAAGCTTGATCTGAAGCGTAAACTTGTACGTGCGTTTGACGTATTTGAACGCCTAGCCGTGTTTGAGGGTAGATGAAGGGATATGTGTGTGTGTGAGTGTGTGTGTGTGTCGGGAGGGGGGCGTGTGTGTGCCTACGCGGCGGGCCACTCCTTGTTAAACTCGTTGTTGAAGTGTTTGGGCGCGTGGTGCGGGTGGTGCACACCTGGGGGCTGCGCGGCGGGCTGCGAGGGGTACTCCCCGCCGCCGTAAGCGCGCGACGCGCCGCCGCCGTACGACGAGCCCTACCATCCGCATAGTTAGACACGCCGCACAAACCACTACTACATACACCTATGTAAATGCCATACTTCGATGGCCGTGGGCCATCACCGCCACTTCATACCACCGCATTGGATATACTTTCAATAACAATTCACCACCCGAGCCCTATTTCATTTTGTCATATCATAAATATGTTTCCGATGCGAATGTCATAGTAATAGGATTGCGTCAAAAAGGACAAATTTAAAAATACCGAGTTCAATGCTGTCCATTTGTAGAAACAAGGGATTTATTATCAAAAAGATATATAGATATTATTAATGATTTAATCAATGTCAATTAAGCCAAATACTAGAGCTCATTGTGGCCATTACCAATAATATATGCCAGGTATAAATGTCAAAATGTGACAATATCAATTGAGTCAAGACTCCGAAACTCCGAGAGCAATAAATTATACAATGTTTATCTTTTTTTCGGAGTTTATTATTAGTCAATGAAATAAAGCCCAAATGGTGTTGTAACGCAATGTATGCTAACTTTACAGCGGGGCCGCCCTCGACGATGCCCCACGTTTGGATAGACTAACGCTTAACGGAGTAGAATTTTTCATCTCTGAACACTTAAAGTACAGCTCTTAATATTACATTTTTATCGATAAAATTAACTATTAATGAACCTGTAACAATATGAGAAAATCCAAATTTTACTAATTTGTACTTTAAATGCCAATTTACAAGTGTTGAGATGACACGAGGCGACCGTATCATCTCGCACTGCTACAAAATGCTATATAATATGAATTATAATTATCATAATACAGGCTGTTGATTTCATTCTTGCCTCACTGAAAGACGAAAATTACAATGACAGACCGATTGGATTTACAAGTACTCTGCGTGCAGAGGTCATTAAGACAAGAATACCAATCATCAACTTGTATATCCGACTGAGCTACAGGTAAGCTTAAAACTAGTGCGGTGCGATGCCTTTTTGACGAGCGCTCTACCGTCGCTACGATCGAATCGTCCATAGCGAGAAATCCCCAGTGTTTCGCGACATTCCCTCATACGATACCCGCCCTTATCTCTAATTGTCTTTCTGGAGTAGCCACTCTTGTGGGCCCTGATCGACCAACTGGAAAAGAAGAACAAGACATATAGTCCCACTCGCCACAACTCAACGTCGTTTAGCAGGGTTTATGTAAGTAGCGCAACGCGTGAAGATGAACCGAGCGAAAGCAGGTGACTTCCCCAGGGCGATGAGGGGGGTTAGGGTGGAGGGGGACAGGTGGTGGGGGATGTGTCACCGAGGACGGGCGGGGCAACGGTGGTGAGAGACCTTCAGCGAAACTATAACAATATAAATCTTCTTGTTGCTCCTCTATGGATAGTGGTATGAGCCTAACTATATCCCTAGCCGAGCCGCGACAAACACTATCTATCTATCATACTCATCATGAACCGCAGCATAGCTCATATAATCAAAAAGACATCGCACATTATTCTCGCCACCGAAACATGCAGAGAAGTGGACGTCGCCGCATGAGATTATATCTGTGATATAAACAAGCATTTGGAACACAGCACACGGATGCAGGGGTGGCTAACTAATGGCTCTAAATAATTCATGCTGTATATGAGCCGCGGCACTAAACCATAAGAATAAAACTTCATTCTTATGCCTTTACTCGGTTCGCGGTCGTTAATTTCGCTGAATATCACTCGCTCACCGGTACCGGTCACAGATCATTCATTCATTGACCGCAAACAACCAATGCAAGTACAACCAAATTGAGCTATGCCGACAAAACTAATGTATTCAACATCCATACGTCACACACATGTCGGGCACACAATGGTTCTAGGGTAATAAAACATCTGGCATGCGATCTGACACACTGGAACCGCGTATAACAAATATGGGAGAGGTAGATGCAGGATCAAATCAACAAAAGCTGAGGATGTGGGGTGGGTGGCTGTGAGGATGCAGGCCCCGAGGTCAGCGAATTATACAAATATAAACCTTGTGAGTAATCAACTTGGCTGTACTTTAGGTTAATCAGATATGCTTATCGATCAAAACTTTGACAACTGTATTTCCGATATTACTTTATATTTATATTCACGTTGCTTAAACATTTTGTTAGCTATCCAAAATACAGATGTCGGGTTGTGATTGTTCGGGATATTATAATGTTCAATGGAAATTCTCGGAACTATTATTTATGACCAAAACTGTGCTAAATGTCAATGCACAATATATAATATCCATTTAACATGTACAATTACACACACGTCAGCTCAGAGGCTAAAGCAGTTTTCACACGCACAATTCCCAAGTATGCAACATGATTGCAGTTTGACCTCGCGACTATGCGATAAAAAGCGAATACGTAAAGCCAACAGTGTGTATGAAAATGGTTACACACCGTTCGCATATTACAAGCACAACTACTGACACGACGCGTCCCAACCAAGCATTGCGAGAAATTATACTGGTCTTGACCCACATTCAATATTTAACTCGCTACCTTGATAAAATATATTACTGTTCCAAGTATAAGTTTGGAATCTTCTATTGATGCTTAAAAATAATAAAGATTTTAAGCATATTCACCTGCAGAACAAGCAATTATAATTATGCTAGTTCACTCTATTGAGACTCACGTAAATTAAATAAGTATTGTTACGTTCAACACAAATGTGCAAGTGCGCAAGCACGCCATGATAGACAAATTTAAATTACCAAATGATGTCTGATGGATATATTACTATAAATGTTCAATCTGATGTCGGAAAGCACTCGTGTCAGGAGCTTCAGTCGGAAATTAGTGATACAAGCATGAATACAACTTAAGTGTAAAAACACTTCTTTTTACAAAATTTGTGTAAAAAGAAATGTATTTCATAGATGAAATCCCACTCCATGCGTTGCTGTCCAGATATACCATCAGGAATACAACGATATTTAATAATACCTAGCCAAAGACACCGGCATTATCTTCCGAAAGGCACTATTGGTCATCTCGTTATTCAATAACATTTATGAGTTTCATATTTTAATTGTTTAAGTCCTCAAGTGTCCGGAAAATAATGCTGGCCGCAGCACTTGTACTATTGCATCAACCATCCCAACACCTCGAGTTGATCAAATTACCAATGGTTCATGCTCAGCACGCAAGCTCGAAAAACAATGTGTTCTGTTAACGAAAATATTTTTATATACGAAGAAATGAACACTACTGTAATAGTTTAAAGAAACACATTTTTTCTCTTAATAGTAAAACGTTTTTAATCAAACCAAATTGAAATGGCATGGCTTTTACGGCGAACAAAACATTTCATTATGATTTGATAATATTTAGTCATATATTTCCGGTTTGTTTAGTTCGCAAACACTTGAGAAAAGAGAAAACCGATTATATGTCTAATTGTGCTCATGTCAATATAAATAAAGAACTATTTATCAGGAGTGAGTCGTCTACTTTGCGATATGATTAATATCAATTTTGAAATTTAAAAGTAGGTATAAATATAGCTCAATATAATCGGAATTCCATGTTTTCGGCACAGTATAATATATATTTATATGATCGCATTAAAACTGTACGTTTTAATCAAGAGTGGCGTTCTGTAATTTCTTCGTGTAGTTATTAGTATTATTGAGACATTTCCATCATGCAAATGATTTGCAAGCAAATCTGCTGTCAATTAAGTAATGAAACTGGTATTTACTACATTAACCATTTAATGTACATGTTCTCCAGCGCAAGTGGGTGTGTAGGTAGGTACTACCCACACACCTTTGCATACCCCTTCGGGGACCCTTGTGGGGCGTGAAGATGTTTGTAACAACATACTCGCTTCGTCAAAGATATATTTAGGCGCCAACGTGACAGATTGGTATATTTACATAAGGTTAATGTATGTCTCTTTTCAAACGTATGCATCTTCGTGATGTTTACCTGCACCGTAAAGCTTCTACAATAAAAATATAATACATCTCTAGGGAAAAGAGGGTGTTAATGCATCTCTGCCTACCCCATGTGGTCGTTATTTAAGTAACTTTCATATTAAGCCAATTTTAATTATATACAGTTTGCATTGCAAATCATCCGCTGGAGAAGAAATGTTGTGGTTTACCACTCAATTTGTGACACTACTCTATGCACGCATATATTTTGCAAGTTCAAAGTGGGCAACTATCTACACACCTCTATCTACCCCTTCGGGGACCCTTAAGGGAAGGCGTGAATATACATAGTTTTTTTTAAAAGTTAGGTAAAGATAACTTTAGGACACCATAAGTTGAATAAAAAAGAACTAGAAACCTTGTGATATAATAAGAATTTAAATATCATATATAAGATACAGATGTAATTCTACAACTGTTTTAAGTTTTCTAAGACCAAAAATTCTTAATCGAATTGAGCAATAAATGAGCAAAATTGAGAGTTATCCATAAAAAAAGACATAGATCAGCGTTGCGCCTCTACGGTTATGGTCAGTTACGAGTGGTAAACCATCAATGAGCCCGTGTGTCGTGTGCGGGATGTGTGTGCGGGGAACACGGTACCTGGTCCTGCTGGTAGGCGGGCGGGTACTGCTGGTAGTTGGAGTAGTCCGCCGAGGAGGACTTGGAGAGCGCGGCCGAGGACAGCGCGCCCGTGAGCGCCGGGCCGCCCGCCGCGCCGCCGCCGCCCGCGCCGCGCCCGTACATCTCGCCGCTCTCCGACAGCGGCACGTACGAGCCTGCACACGCACACGCACACATACAGCGCCCGGAGCCGAGCTACCGCGCTGCGGAATGTAGTTGGATGACCACCGCACATTATATTATCGCCCGTGCCTCGACTCGCTAATAGTCTCACTTTTACGCGTGGGGAGATAACGAAATAACGTAATGGTATCCGAGCGCGATCCGAGTGAAGGCTAATAACTATATTCCTACTGAACCCGGCTTAGTGGCGACCTGCGATCGTATATGTCAATATGGACGCTCACCGGAGCCGGTGGAGTTAGAGTTCTGCGGCATGTTCCAGTTGGTCCAGCTGCCGCCGGCCGACGCGCCCGCCGGCGCTGAGCTGTAATTAGCTGTAACACACAACACAAAACCATTGCGTTATGTAAAAAACTAAATGCGCACCCGGGCCGAGGCAGTTCGATTGCCAAGCGCCTCTCTTTACATCGGGTCTGTCTACTGGTCGCCTAACCGAGCTGGAAGTGCGTTCGACGCGGTCTCCGAGGGGCGAGAGGGTCGGGAGGGGCTCGATATAGTGCTAGCGGTCAATCATCCAACTACGTAAGGGAGGCGGGGAGCAGTTACCGTAGCTGCCGTAGCCCTGCGCGGGCGGCTGCGTGTGCTGCGTGTAGTTGTTGGTGGCGGGCCAAGCGGGCGCGTGCGGCGCCTGCGGCGGGGCCGGCCCGCCCCAGCCCTGGTAGTTGCCGGGGCCCGCGCCCGCGCCCGCCGCGCCATAGCCTGCGTACGACGTCTGCCCCGGGGACGTGCCCCAGCCCTGGTACCTGCACGCACACCACGCGTCATACCACTGGACCACACTTACAACACACCTAAATATACATCCACTTTCATTGTCGTTCATATGGTATGTATAAATGTAGATGAAGAGAAGACAAAAATATGGCTCTGGCTAACCCGTGGAGGTGGAGCGTCGTGGTACGTACATTCAACAAATCAACTATGCCTTTTTATTTCTAAAAATATATTGGCTGGGATAAAACTTCGAAATCGATTCAAAGACAAAGCTGTCGCAAACATAATAGGCTCGCTACTCAAGAAAGTAGAGAGTTACGCTGACTTGCATGTTGCTGTCCCACAAACATCTGAACGTGCAGACAACAATGTAGCTGAAGGCACTGCCTGGATGTGGATTGGTGTGCTTGATATTTAATCAATACATCGATATAACAAATAAACCGCATGATGATGCAAATCTCTTCAGGATTGTATTGACCCGCTCCTAACCACTCACCATCAGGCCTCACGCTTGTCACATTATGACATGGCACGATATAAGACGTACTGGTAGCAGCTATATTTGAGTGAGTGTGTCAGTTACCCTTGCATGATGTTAGGCCCAGCCATAGGCATGTTGATGGGCGGGCCGCCCATCTGTCCGTTGTGGCCCTGAATCATGTTGATGGGCGCGGCGGCAGGCGGTCCCCACTGGCCGGCCTGCGGCTGGTCCCCGGGCGCGTTCATGGCGCCGCCGCCCATGCCGCCGCCGCCAGACCCTAGCTTGCCAGACCCGTCGCGAGGCTCCGCGCGCTTAATCTCCACCTGACACGTATTATTATCTCATTACTAGCAATTCCTCTCATTCCCATAGCTCGGCACTAAGACTTTCAGATTGGGCCTCATGAGTATAACAAAATGGCCAATTAAAAAAAAATATTTTTTATTCAACGCATGGGACACCGGGAACACTTATTAAACGTTATCATCCAATGAGACTCGTGAATACAATTAATGTTTCTATATTAAATGTACTTTTTAAGGATTGATGAAAAATAAAATAGACTCTGGCAGGTAGTTTTCATGTAGAAATCCAGCTGCATAATTTAACATACTTTTACTATTCATTGAAGAACAACCAATCAGAGCGGCAAAGAGAAAGTGACAACTGGTATTGTAAGTTCACGGTACCTGCTTGCCATTAGGTATTTTTTAGTAAAGTTTGGGAGGGAATTAAATCTCTGCTTTGCAGTGTACAAGAGTGTGTCATGGCTGCACTTCCTTAAAGTGGATTTTTAAAGCCTCTTATTATAAAAGTCAAGATACCCTTCACTCAAATCCAATGAGTGGCACGTCATACATACTAGACGAAAAACAAATGTGGCAAACATAATAGGCTCGCTACTCAAGAAAGCAGAGAGTTACGCTGACTTGCATGTTGCTGTCCCACAAACATCTGAACGTGCAGACAGCAATGTAGCTGAAAGCACTGCCTGGATGTGGATTTTACTTCAGCTCTTTACTTTAAATTATTATTGCTTATGACGAGAGTAAAGCGAAGGAGGTACATTTCCACTCCGTACTGGTTAATTCTCATTAATTCAATAATAACACTACAGTAAAAGCGAATGATGCTAAGATGCTAACACTATCTATCTAATGAAGCTCTTAATCTCTCTTACCGGCATTATCATCACTAGAATATTGTGTATACAATGCATTATAATTACAGGCAGTGTATAAACATACACATAACCCTGAACTGCTATTCATATCTTTGAACTTCACAGCGCAAAAAGAGTCAATGTTCTATTATTATAATTTTTCTCAAGTAACCTTGAGTACCACAAGCTTGATAGTATTGGAACGTCTCGTATTACCAATTAACCGTTACGGAAGAATAGAGCGTTTCGCAGAATTCTGTTTCATTAATGGACCCATTTTGCTTATACAATAAGCTTAGCCTTTAGGAGGAAGAAAAACGTATCTGTTATGTGTAATTATGTTAAAATGAATCACTAAGTATTATGTTCATATTAATATAACTATTATTAGAACAGAAAGTTAATGGAGAGCAGACTGCGAGAAGTTGGATTGAAAGATATTACAATGAAGTTTGTTCAGCCCTATCATATTGGAATATATTATTAAGGGCTGGTACACGAGAGATTTCTATAGGATCGAATGGGTGTAATGAATAAGAATGCATCTTGGCGCCTTCGGCTGTAATCTCTAGACAACAGTTAAGTTATAGCTCTGGATAAAATCCCGTCTTTCTTTTCATAGGCTAACTAGTATTTACCTGCTTTCCGTTGAGGTTAATAAAATGCTCCTGGGTGACTCTCTCGACGGACATCTCATCCTCAAACGACAGGAACCCGAAACCTATAACAAAATTAACCAATAAATTTATGACAAACACGGCTACGTACGATATAGATATACAGGGTCCAAAACAGAAATATGACAGCCATATGCGTAATGGCTTGGCACTCAATCATGACATTTTAAATGTAAGACACCTTTCAGAGTAAGAAAAGGAGGGCATATAAAAAGGTCAGTTTAAAATTTAGGAGTATTAAGTGTTTAAGTTTTATGTAGAGTGATAAGGTAAGTCTTATTTCATGATTGATGACTTTCTACTTTGTTGTTCCAGTTAAAGTTGTTAAGAACAACTACAAAGTTGAATTTCTCTCCAAACATGCATGTTTCTCGCTAGTTGTCTAAAGTGGTAACACAGCTCACAAGACTAAAACGTTATTAGGCGAAAGTCTCTTCATAATATTTATATTGGCAAAATATAATTGTCGCGAACTTTGTAGACTCCCAGCTCATTGGAGCAGCGAGTATATGCTAATTCGCAGGTCAATGTCCCACAAACAACTGAACGTACCACCAGCAGTACGCTGGGGGCACTGCCTGGATGTGGATATTTAGGTTCTGACATTTGCCTTAATTCTAGCAAAAAAGGAAATTGAACTGTGATTGTAGCAATAACCTTTCGACTCTTAGTTGCCGTACAGAACAAATACAGAGTTAACCGTGACAGGGATTTTGTTACGAGTATGTATGTCTGAGTTCAATTGCTTTTGAGAATTAAGTTCTTTTCCTTCCTTATCTATATTTAGTCGTATTACTAGTCTTATATTTGACTTCTATTTCAATGTTTTTGTGCTTTCTTATAAATATAATTTTACTTACAAAGCTGCTTTATCACAACAGTTCTAAAGGCTAATTAATAAGCGAAGACACCTTAAACCGAAGAGATTATATTGAAGCATGTCAAGAAAGCCCGAAGTGTGTAGAGATCGTAGCATATCGTAACATACGCTTGCTAATATTTTCAACAATCTAACCTAACTAAGGCAGAATAATGGTTAGTAAAATAAATAATGAGCGCATACCTCTAGACTTCTTCTTCTCCTGATCGTACATGATGACGACCTCCATGACTTTGCCATAGCGGCCGAAGAACACACGCAGGTCAGTCTCGGTGATGTTCGAGGGGAGACCGCCCAGGAACACCTTGGGGTAACCACCGCCACGCTTGGGCTTTTGCAGGGTGCGCGGGTTGCACGGCTTCGGGTCGATGGTCCTGCAGACAAAGAAACAATTCTTATCTGATTTATGAGGATCAATTTTTACGTTACAAACAATCATGTTACGTTACGAACAAACAATCATCATCATCATCATCATCATCATCACCAATCAAAATAATAACCATCCTCATGAGCCAGTAGCCTATCAATGCTGTACAAAGGCCTCCCTCTTAGAAACGCCACAAATAGTGGTTGTTGTTGGCAGCCACAGAACCACCTAGTAATGCAGAAATAAATTAAGTTTTTGCGTGTTGTTTAACCATTGTATGGTATCATGAGGCTTAATGTTCGAGTGGTTTATCGGACAACAGAGAAATTAAAACCGAAGATTCAACTCCCGGATTGTTGAACGTTATGATGAAGGAAAACTACGAAGTTAATGTCGATTTTGTTTGGACACCATCCCTTATATGTAAGGCAGTACGCGACCTTCGACCATGTTGAACTTTAAACGGGGAAATCTTAATCTGAATTGAAGGACGATTGTACTACGATTGAAGGATGTTACGAATTGGGAACATTTTACGTAAAAGAAATAAACATAAAAATTGATAAATTGTACAGAGCAGTCTTAAGAACGGGCACAGCTGGCCGTAACTTAAAACACAGGGAAGGCGAAATGAATGGAACGTTTAATTTAAAAGTTTACATAAAAGCTTTGCATAACGATTATAATAACGCCTTTTTCTTTTAAATAAGGGTTCCATTTGTAACGCAACCCTATAAAAAAAAATCACCTGTCTAGCAAGTCTATGTACCTACCTCATTTTGTATGTGGTTGGGACACATACAGTAGAAATCTACAAGTAAACTATAGCAACTAAGGACTATTAAGAATCCTAGTACAGTCCCAGTAGGTTTTGTTACAATAATTACATAAATGGTAAAAATATATATCTTGACGCCTTCCCACAAGGGTCTCCGAAGGGGTAAGTAAAAATATTTTAAAATGCCATGCCGTCACTTCATACAACATATTGCGTCTTAACGTAGAATGGCCCATATTACATATATGGTAAAAATATATATCTTCACGCCTTCCCACAAGTCTCCGAAGGTCTCCGAAGGGGTAGGCAGAGGTGAGGAGCTAATACCCGCGCACAATTTTCCGCCGGATATATATATAAGGTGACAGATGACAAGGCCGTCGCAGTTACTCAAGTACGACTATAAGTACGTCTTTGAATTTCTTCTCAAACATATGCATAATGTATGCGGCTAATCACTGTACTTAAGTTAAGAAAAAACTCATTGGTCGGGGTTCAAACCCGCGAGCTTTGTTGCAGGCAACTAACTACTCGAACCACTCTGCCACCACAGCTCTTATATATAACATAAAAAAAGTCATTTAACAGAAGGACCAATTTATTCATGAACGCTGAACTGCAAATACAAATTTAATAATTCAAGGGTCGTGCCCAAAGCACTGAATGACGGGCCAATTAAGACTTCAATCGAAACGGGACTGACTAATTAAAACAGCGAGCGAAAACAATACTTCGCATGCTATAGGACAGATACATGTACCGAACTCCAATAATTTAATTTAAAATAACGTGATGATAACGACCGCTTATTGACTAGCAATTGCCCTTGGCGACGGACTCAATCTAAAAATGGCTTACTACAACTACTGTATTAAATAGAACGACCCACGGCGCGTCTGGCCGCGTAAACCTCCACGAATTCTCCGCAACAAATGTTTTATTTTGGTTGGTTATCAATGAATAATGTATAAAAATACATCGGGCATTTGTATAGCATTGGTAATAAATATCGTAAGTCATTTATTATAAGACTACTTGGATATATCAAATCTAGCACCACGCCGGAGATTCGAGGGTCAAGGTGACTGGTTGGGTGTCGCCGTCACAGGCATGAATACTAGGAAACTAGTGTATGTGGATGGACAAGAGAGTGTAATTACATCTGTGCCTTTCATTTTGGGATACTTGTGATAACGCGTGAAGTTATACTATACTATCTACTGTCCCTAGCAGCAAGCTTAAATAATTGAAGCCCAATCCATCGATTCTTTTAAAATTAGAACGGTGTTTACAGGAGGAAAAATTCTGCTTCTTCACCTCCTTCCTTCCTAGTAAATTACTAGGAATATTGATCTCAAGTGTGCAAAAGAAAAGAGCACTTATTTCCGTCCATTGTCTAGTATGTGCGTAACAATTTCAATTAAGGTTGAGACGTTTGAAGAAGCGTGGGTTTCGCTTACGGCTTAGGTATTTAATAATTTGTACGAAATCGTATACATATTTGAAGTTCGTTCTTTATTCACCTCACCTTCGTGTAAAATAGTCAGTTCTTCCGTAATACGAAGAACTATGTAGCTATTCACTATTGGATTGTACATTATTGGATGGTACATTCATTTATTCATTCACACGGTTTCTGACGAAATTTTTTGTTATACAAACAACAACTGGACTAAGGAACATAACGGAATATTGTATTTATGTTAATACTGAGTGTAGATGTATGTTAATGAACGCGTTCGACGAGAGGCCCAACGGGCGAAATTTTTATTGTACTAAAGAGAAAAATGTTAATAACTGTCGCGAACCTTGTAGACTCCCAGCTCATTGGAGCAGCGAGTATATGCTAATTCGCAGGTCAATGTCCCACAAACAACTGAACGTACCACCAGCAGTACGCTGGGTGCACTGCCTGGATGTGGATACTTCTTAGGGCGATCATTATAATTGTTGTTACAAAATTTGGTTACATTTAAATATTTAAATGCTCGAGTTAAGTTGAAGATGAAATCAACTTAATATCAACTAATAAAATTCAGAATCAATATAGCACACGAATAGGGAAACTCAAAAATAAGTATTTCTTACACTTTTTAATAATGGGGTAAATAAATGGTCGATTACCCCAAATTTATATGCACCTATATAGAAAGCCGTTGGTTACCCAAATAACGACATATTTCCTAAATAATTTCCATTTTTAAATTGTATCTATCACTGTAATTCTAAATAACTTTAAACTTTATCATTCGCCGGTTCTTTAGTTTACGTACCTGTATCTTCGTCACACGAATGCGAAGTAGGTACATACTTACATCACACCGCATTGGGTCCACATGATGGGTTAGGCATATACCCGGCGCCCGTGCGTCATTCATACGTTCTTGTATTGCGGATGAAACAACAGATTCCCATACAATAAAAAAGTAATTTGAGAGACAATGCTAACTAAACACAAAATATTTTAGGACGTTCAAATCTCCGTTAGCTCGGATACATTGTAAACTCGGTCACCAGACCGCTGTGTACAATCTCTGAACAATTTGGTCGTACACCAATACGTTCCAGTTACCGGTTCGGCTTAGCACGGTACTTTCCACTCGATACCTAGGACCAGTTTGCATAGGTTGAAATTTTTGCAATTGATGTAGTTAATATTGGTAGATCTGTCGCCGAGTGTATCAATACACAGCAGTCTGACAGTGGGGACCGCATTGATCAGTGGCTAGATGCATTTGTGACGCTTGCGATGGCTATTATAGTATACTATCCTACTCTTACTAAAGTTGTATACATATTTTAATACGAAAGTATGAACTGTTGAACGGAATTGGATCAAATTTGGCAGAGATATAGATTATTAGCTGGTTTAACCTCGGAACGCATCTAATGAAGCAATATATGTATATGAAACTCGCTCGGTGAAGAAATAACATACCTAAATTGAATAATCACGTAGAATATCCTATACCTACGAATTTCCGCCGAGCCGTATTGTTAGAAAAGAATTCCTAATAATTTAAAATGCTAGAAGGGTCACCCCCTTTACAAAATCCCTTCCTGGTCACTTTTCTGCACTTAATGCCATTGCCATGATATATTGGGTAGCGTGAGCGTGACGGAAAGGGATTTTGTCTAAGGGTCCTGAAGTGCTAGCTAGTGCAGCGAAATATACTTTCAGACTTCCCGTTCAGAACGGGACAAGGACTCGAGGAGTCGAGTGATAGTAAGTATATGTGCTCTCAGTATTGCCCTTGGTTACCGATCATAACATGTCCCTTGTGTGACGATATCAGTCATAACAACAATACTTGAATTAATTTGTCAACTAACGTTAACGATGTTGGTGAAACTTGTTTATATATATGTATATTAATATTGACACAGCCGCACAGAATATATCTGCAAAGTATCGTCTATATTCTTGACACGTTACAAAGGAGGCCGTGTTGGTATCTGCATATACCTATATTATGTACAACAATAGAAGAATTTTACCCAAGGCAGATTATTGAGGCAATTCCTTTTTGTTGACCTTGTTGCAAGCAAAATGGTATAATTAAACGACGATAAGACGATGCACCCTGTTTGATTAATGTTCCTGTTTATCAAGTTTTAATGAGGCTAGACAATGTCGTACAAAGGGCCTTAAGGCCATCATTGAAAGAGTTATAATAACCTGAACCAAAATGTAGTAGGTACTAAGTGCAGTAAAGGTATGATCTACAGATATAAAATAAAAACAAAAAGGCAGGTTCGCCATATTTAGGCGGAAAAAGAGTATTACCGCATGTTTATAGGCTATCCATGATATTATGAAGACACTAGATAGAGGCATTAAAAAGGCATTAACGACTAAAAGATGACATTGCCTCCTCTGTTTAGATTTGTGGCATTTTGTTTTTGTTTAAAGTTTATAAACCATAACTATGTCTTTGCTCAGATAAGGACGCGAGATGTTCTACATCGTTAGATAATATATAAAAGAAACATACGTTTTTGGTGTTACACCATGACATGAATCATTTACTAAGACTAGCATGGCGATCCTACCGATCTATATTTATTGAGTCTGATCTTAAATACTATTTAACTCAGAAATAAACGTCAAAATATGTTAATAATAACACTAACTATAATACAAATAAAGCGTATGAAAATAAACCGTAGGATGAAAAATATTACTAACATGAAGCTATTCTACAAATTTATATTTCTGCGTGTGTCTGAATCTGAATTATATCAAATAGTTTAGATTCTTGGAAATTTCGGCAATATTCCTTGAAAGCAAACGTCCTCATTTGAACGATTTCATACATCATATTGGAAATGTCACACGGGCATTCCATTCAAACTGCGTTGAACCTGGAAACTAAAGAGTTAGACTACCAGAACAGTAACCCTGTGGTTGATCATTACTTCGGTTCATGAGTTACATACATACATACATATAATCACGCCTCTTTCCCGTAGGGGTAGGCAGAGACCACTTCTTTCCACTTGCTACGATCCTTACATACTTCTTTCGCATCGTCCACTTTCATTATTCTCTTCATACATGCTCTTCGGTTTAGGGTACTCTTGACCTGACCTTTAAGACGTCCATGAGCTACCCTGCGTTAATGTAGATCAGAACAGAATAGCTATATCACACAAAACTTAATGAAATGGGTGCAAATATTTATTATTTTTTTAAAATATTTATTATTTATAATATAAATTTAAGTAACAATGTAATTTAAGTCTTTCTTGTCACCTAAAGCCCCCGCCGCATCTGGCTATGTGGGCTATGAACTCCAGAAGTACTGAGCGGAATTTATGCGGATTTCACTTATTAAAAACTAGCGGTCCGTCCCGGCTTCGCATGGGTGGACATATTCTTTATTTATAAAAGAAAATATAGCCTATGTCACTCAGGGTGAATGTAGCTTTCCAATGGTTCCAATTTTTCAAATCGGTTCGGTACTTTTTGAGCCAATTCGTTACAAACATAACTTACAAACATAACTTACATACAAATATTTCCTCTTTATAATATTAGTATAGATAAAATACCTTATAACCCCGTACATTGCTAGTTCCGTGACAAGTTCTATTGAGTGCGATACAAAGCAGTTAATGTAGTGTCTACAGTAATAAAGAAATATTAAAGCTCATTCTACAAACAGGTCATTACTTTAAATAAGACGATGAAGGTCACTCCCGCTCATAATACTCGAAATACCGTATAAGAATAAATCTGTCTTCCAGTAAATTCACTACCTAAACAATAAGATATTATTAGACTAGTAGGTAGGTACTTTATCTTTGACCCCCTCGCACCCTCTGTTATACAAACCAATTTCAATGTACACGAGTAAGACAGTGTAGGGTTTATAGTCTGCATCTGCAGCGTTCAAACTAAGCAGAGGGTGATAAAACGGGTGAACTAGAGATAACCAAGCGTCTGTCCCTTTTTTAAACGGGTTTGTCATAACATATAGTTGTGAATACAATAGAATAGTGTATTGTGCTAAACGCATAATTAATACTAGTGACTTTTTCGGGGGCTATTATTTATTACAAAAAGTTTTTTCCATTATATTATTTATTAGAAAATGCTTTGTCATAATCTTTAATCAATATTGTAGAAGTGTTAGTATCTGTTTATTATTAACAATAGTGATCTACTCCACATATTTCAGTATTGATGAATGTGGACGAGGCGAGAGAGGTATGCAAATCTAGAGAAAACTGGCGCTCTATTCTCTCTGCCTACCCCGTTAAGGACTCGGCGTGAT
Source organism: Drepana falcataria (assembly GCA_945859725.1). NCBI lineage: Eukaryota > Metazoa > Arthropoda > Insecta > Lepidoptera > Drepanidae > Drepana > Drepana falcataria. The sequence continues at coordinate 1,569,588 of OX243937.1, forward strand.
GATGTGATTATGACATTTCAGTACAAATCTACTTTTCGAGAAGGGTTTGTATTAGTATAGATAGTTATAAATGCCGTCGTAGAATATATATTGCTCGAAAAGAGGATTTTTAACACACTATCTTTTACAGGGCTATGCTATTTTTGGACAAGGGCTCCCACGCGTACAAAATTATTGAATGTCGCCCACGTCATAGTCCATTTGCTATTTCGCAACAAAAGACTGTGATGGACGGTTCCTAGCACTTGTATTAAGCGTATGGTGCTGGTTATCTATTAGGTAGAGAGTCATAAGTGTGTTGTATGTGCGATAGGTGTTCACCCAAAATAATGTAGGGAGATAAAGCAGAACGTACGTACCTAAATAGCATTTTTTCGTTATTATGATTATAAAAATACGAAGAATACGCAAAATAGCATGTTCTGTTAAAAGTGGAGCAACGCTTTGCATTCAATTTAAAATCGAACAAATGACACCGTCAGCTGTTTGAAGTACAACAATAATTTATCTTAACCTACTTATCAAATAGGCAGACCAATAAAACGCTACTTCATAACCAACTGCTGTCGAGTGTAATCAACAACTTTTATTGAAAGCAAGAATGAGGTCGAAAATACGACAAAATAATAAACTCATTTATATTAGCACAGAAAGTTAGATACCATACCAAGTCGGAGAATTGTTTTATTCATAAATTGTAAAAGGGGTGTCTCGTATTCCACGAAAATTCCTACGTCAGAGTAGGTTTAAGTAATATTAAGAAATATCTTGACATTTTCACTGAAACCGTGTAGAGTAGCAGAAATCAATCAAACTGATACACACACAGTACATTGACGGAAAGATATCAATGGCAATATCGGCTACAGTGTACTCTAGTCTACACAAAGGCGGACTCTCTCGGCGGCTCTCATACATGTCATACAAAACAACCTCACATACTACACGGTTTATTCTGATATTTTTCGAAAGGTTTTTATAATAACAGCTACGGCACAGCACCATCATTTGAGATATTGCATAGACAGTATATTTGCGATAACATTCAATTTTCTAGTGACCAGAGCTTACATCTCAGAGAAGTTTGTTGCTGGCTTGCTGGCCGCTGGCTTACAAACCTACTGACGCACGACGCCCGCGACAAGTTCATTAACTTCATCTCCACGCCTACCGACAAGGATTTCAAAAGCGATAGGACTTTTACCAACTGTAAAATTCACTTGAAGTCAATCCGCTTATCAATTAGTTAGAACCAAGCACGTCACTGGTATAAAAATAATCTTCATGTTATCAGAGCTCCCATTGATGACGAAAAAAAAACAAATATTTATGAATACCGTTTGGTGGATAAGAGTTGATAACATAAAATTGGAGACTGGTGGCAAAGTGATTCGAGCAGTTGGTAAATACGACTATCTATACATAGATCTCGTAACACCACGAGCTTTACGGTGAAGGAATACATCGAAAGGAAACCTTCATACGTTTGAGAAGAAAAGACGTATGTATAGTAGTGCGATGGCGAACCTGCCATAAAGTAAATTCAAGTACATTATATTTAAAAATTGTACTGACCTGCCGTCAAGTTGATGGGGCCCATTCTGCAGCACCACGTTGACGAGTGAAGGCTCCGCGAAGGTAACGAAGCCAAAGCCCCGAGACCGTCCAGACTCGCTGTTCTTCATCACCACGCAGTCGATCACATCGCCGTAACGCGAGAAATACCGCTGCAGGTTCTCTTGAGACGTCTCCCATGACAGACCACCGACGAACAGTTTTCTGGCAGAACATTTATTAACAAAATTAATATAACTGTAAAAGAGAGGTAGGGCATAACATAACGGGTTTCCCGTTCGAATTTGGAGCTGCCCGACTGGGGCAGGACCTCCACTTATAGAAGTCCGTAGCCAAATAACAATTTTTTTTGTGTTGTGTTCCTACGCGATGAATAAGGTTTCCAGTAATGAGCTCCTTGGGGAGGGGGGAGGATTGCTATATTGCGTTGGCGGCAGCAGAGGGATTAGTTCCATTATACTGCCAACACAGTATAACTCTCCGAACACAGAGTGGCAACGCGCAAGTGATACTAATGTATTGTAAGCGTAAATAGGCTGCGGTAACCGTTTTCCATCGGGTGGGCCGTATGCTTGTTTGACTCTTGTTGTATAAAAAAAAATTTGCCTATAATCCCTCAAAACAAGTAATCATTCTCAAAAAATATTGATTAATGTTCGTAGTTAATTTCTTGATTACGCAGCTAGCTTCCTAATTAAAGTTGTTTGAAATGGCGTCCCGTGTTTACCGAATCCCAAACACAAGGTCGAAATTAGATGGGAACAAACTAATTACTTGGCACTGTATATATACCTGTACGTGCCTTTCACATGGACCCCCCATGAAGGGGTAAAAAAAACCATGCTTACTTTTTTATTTATTTATATAGATTTTATATTGATTTCAGCTTGACACACAGTATGACAGTCTGCCGCTCTCTCGCGTACGTAGGTACGTCTTGTAATTTTCATGTTAGGAGTAGGTACAATATACATTACGGGACGACTACTATTGTTCTTGTATATATGTACCATAGGTGTTTGATACGGTTTTATTATTATATAACCTCAGTTTTACTTCATTGACTGATAAATAACAGCGTAAATTCATAAGGAAAATTACAAGCACAACAATAATGACCTATTATTCCTTGTTACCGCATTTAATTAAAAGAATGATAAATAACGAATTTGAAGTATTAATCGCATATAGACGATAACTTTAGTTCTTATAACTTTACATAAAATACATGCCACGCCTACGAATCACGGTTTTAAATGTGTACCAAAAAGCAATTTTTCATTTTAAATATATAATAAATATAAGAACTAATGACCCAAAAACCTAGTTATTTGCTATCAGCGCGTTAAAGTTATTCCACGAGGCGGACATTATTAGTGATAAGAAGTGGACTAGGTGCTTTAAAAATGCGACACAAATGTGTATTTGACAACCCTCAAGGTTAGTTAGTAAAACGTACAAGGTATAATTTTGGTGCTTATTAAAACATTGTATTTCCATATATTTGGATTAGGGAAAGTACGACCACGCGGCTAACGAAATCCGATTGCGGCGCTTTTGTCGGCTCAGCTGCAAGTGACCGCTACCCTCAAGTTAATTTTAATCCAGGGGGAAATATTCTAGAATTAAAACGTATAATACATTGTTGATCATTACCTATTCAATGTTAAAATATCAATACACTAGCTGTCCCGCCCAGCTTCGCTTGGGTGAAAAAGTTAAATTGCCCGTAACACGTTGCCATCTGTTAGAATCGTTTGGAGCTAACAGATAATTGTGAATGACAAAATATAGACAAACAATTTGCAATAAAATAATATTGCGACTAGAAATTGAGATGTAAGCTAATCTATCCTATTTTTCAAGTTGGATCAAATAGCACACGGTGTGCTTATTTGATTAAAATCTGTTAGTAGTTTAGGAGTTCATCGCGGACAAACAACGTGACGCGTAATTTATGTATATTAAGATATATCGTTTGCGTACCTAGTAAAATCTATACATATTAAAAAAAAGTCCACTGGCCGCATCTGTCCGACTTCTGTCCTAATTGTCGGATTGAACGAACTTAGAAGTTTTTCATCTTCAATTAGATATCTCTCAAAGGAAATTTAATATATCCTTTTTAAACTTTCGTGAGAGTTGAAAAATTAAATTATTTGTCTTCGAAAAGTATTTTGATATTGAAATCTATAAAAATGGTGCGACCCGGAATCACATCGTACCCGTGCGAATCCGGGACCGACTAGTAGAATCGGATCACAAGTAAACAAATAACTTAAGGATGGAATTGTGGCAAAATACTTCAGTACGTGGTGTTGTCGTAAGTATATTCTCCATCTCACCCATTTTTTTTATTGCTTCTATCATAATGTGTAAATCGTACCCACTTGTTCATTAGCACTGTGCGTAGGTTACCTAAGCCGCAAATTGAATTTTACATGGTTTCCATGCCCCGATTACAACTCGACTAGGTAGGTATTTGGGTTTAGGTATTTAAAACTAACAAAAACTACAGATTCAAATTTTTTCTGTTTAGTCCTTTGAAAATGTTTTTTTTTGCTGTTACAATTTCTTATCCTCTTAAGCTTGCTGTCAATTGATAGAAATAATCAGCTTAGATCGTATATGATCCTATTTCAAATCGATTTTGCAAACACGCGCCTCAATTTATTACATGCACAAGTGACACAAATGCATATAGCACAAGTACGCGAGTGCATGTAGTATTCGTGTCCGCTACTTATAAAATAATTGTCTTATCCATACCGTCTTCATTCTTCAACAAAGGGGAGCATTTTCGGAGCGTCTACCTTTTGAGATCAAACATTTTCAGTTACACTATTTTGCTCAGTTAAACATTTTTTTTACCAATGAAACTAACATTGCACATGCTTCAATATGGTGTAGTCATTATTTTTATTCATACATTTGAACAAAAAATTTTGTTAAGCAAGCACCCAGCTGTGTTAGCTGTGTGAGGTTTACTTAATATACTGAAATGGAATATTATAAATATTCACGCAACAGAAGACTAGGTTTCGAGTTTCACTTGTGCACATAAAATATACTTGATTGAAGTAGTTTTAGTAGAATTTTAATTATGTACTTAACTATACTTTTATTAATTACATACATACATATCATCACGCCAAGTCCCTAGCAGGGTAGGCAGAGAGTATAGAGCGCCAGTTCTCTCTAGACTTACATACCTCTTTCGCTTCGTCCACATTCATCAGTCTTTTCATACATGCTCGTCGGTTTCGACTACTCTTAACGTTCCCGTCCTTGAGAGTCCGATCGATTTGATCCAGGTAGTTGGAAGGTTATTAATTATACTTTAAAAATATCCCATTATGTACTTAAAATGTTCCACTCAGTGTAACAAAGTATTTTTACCCATCCCAAGCAGAAAATGTATGTTCTTACTGTGGTCAATCACACAAATGTATTTATACCCTACTGTATACCCACTCTAAAACTAATAATAAGGCAAAGGTACTGTTTTTGGATTTTTTATGCAAGTTTTGCAATTTTAAAGTTACATAGACAGTTATATCTTATTGGAAACTGAACCCGGACTATATACACCAATAAGTTTCAGTGACAAATCATTAAATTAATTGTATTTGCTCTTAGTTCAGTAATTCAATATGATAATGAGAAAAGGAAAAAACATTTTGCTGCTTTTACACCTCCCAACAAGGGTCTCCGAAGATGTTGGCATGTTGTTTCTTATATTACCTAATTTATTTAGTTATTATATAGCCAAATATGTATTAACATACTCAGTAAATGCTTAAATTTACTTTTTTCAAAAATATTATTTAAAGGACAAATAAATATGGATAGGTGTAGCAAAGAAGCAACCCATATTTTTTATTTTAAGAATAATTAGGTTAATAGTAAGAATTATTTTATTTTATTAGCACAGACTTAATAACAATATTGTTTATGTTTAGAGTAAAATGTTGAGCAATAAAGATTTGTCATAAAAGGAAGTGTTGTTTTTATCTTATCAACTTGTGCTTAGACTGTTTGATAGTATGAAATAAGAGTTAATAGTGAATTTAAGGTTGAACTAAAAGCAACCATTTTGTACAGTTTCATAACTTGGTGCTTACTGAGCACAAATTATTACCAGGTGAAAGTTCCATTCACTTTAGTCTAGTTGTGCTGTCCATGTTTTACAAGATGTAGCCTTTCTTTTTAGGTTATGTAGAGGAACTTTTAGCTGATAAGTCTACATATATCTTTAAGTATTCCCAAAAGGTTACCAAAGGTATAGGCAGAGGCATAAGAACACCTTCTTTTCGCCGTTAATTTATTTGGGTGCCTAAGTGACAGATGGAGAGTCCGTCGACGTTTTTTTAAGCAAATTTATTCTCACTCTCACATATGCAATAGTCCTCCCTTTGCTTTCCTTAGGCGTAAAAATAGTGGTATGATTGATACAAATAAAAATTTTATATTAACGGCCGCGTAAGTCAAAGGGACCATTTGGTAACATTTAGACTATTTATACATTTCTCGGTAAACATAGCAGCAACTTTTTTGCTGCTTTGAAGCTAAACACGATCAAACCATTCATTAAATGGGATTCTGTAAATACAATGAAGTTTTTGTTGTAAATTCTTGAATTACCGTCTGTCATGGTGAACTGAAGCGTGTTTGCGCGAAAACATAAAGCAAACACGAGGTTAGAACGATGAAAGTACAATAAGTACATGTACTTAATTCGAACAGAGTAGGTAACCATATGCAAATGAATCAGCACGTTTTAGCCGCGTTTTATAGGTGAATGAGATCGCGCTACGCGGCACTTCGAACATTGAACCAATAACCTAAATATCACATCATCTCTACAAATGATTTAAGTGCAATATAATCCCTAATGCAAATGCTCCGATAAGAGAAAGTGTTGATTAGTCACAGAAAGGTTAATAATGCGACGTATCGGCAGTATAACTTAGCTTTAGTATCGTGAGCAAACCCTTCTAAATACATTGATTCTATATAATTTCCAATGATATAACTGTAAAATACAGAAATACATCATGGGAAAGTAATAGCTGCCATGATCGCACCACGCAAGTCGCACGGCGAGGCTTGGGGTCGGTGGCCGCAAGCCGGTAATAAGTAAAAGGCTAATGAGATTTCGAAGTTTAATCATGACCCATCTTGAGAAAAACATTATACAGTGCTAAAATCAACACAAAAAATACAGTTTTCCAAGGATCAAACGCGTACGTAACGCCTTCTTGCAAGCCCCGCTGGCTATCCGTGAAATGCGACACACCAAGCGAACATGCCAGTTTGACCTATTATAGTTGGCACATCGAGGACAATTCAATTTTTGTAGAAATGCAATAAAAATACACTCACCCCTTCTCATCATCGTCCATGTCTGGATTCATACGCATAACTTACTACTAATTAAAAATAATGGTTGGCACCGGTAAAGACACCCAAACCACACAAGCACAGACCCACACGAATGATTATGGCGGACCAACCATTTCCGCTTACTCAAAAAAGTCATGGAAAGGGGAAGTATTCAGTGTACAGACTTTTAAAATTGTGTCCGTAGCTACTTAAAGATTTTTCAAAAAATTTTAATACTATCGCAAATATTTAATTAAACTAAAAATTTTTAGTTTTGATTTTTATAAAAAAAGTGCAATAAATTAAACTTGGGTTTAAAAAGTTGCTTAAATAATTTCCTTATTTCATTGGATTTATCGTTTGTTCGCTAGGTGGCGCTCCATTAATTATTGCCATATCAAAATATATTTTTTCATGAACCTGAAGCCAGTCCTTTTTATTCACTATTGCTTAATTATTTGGTATAATTTCAGTTCAAAAAGGGAAAAAAAATGCTTTGGTGAATATTCTGATCTATTTAGATCTCAAATTATAATATTTTTGCCAACAACCAGTTAAATATTTTATATATGAATATTTTGAGAACAAAATGTGCTTAAATAAATAAATTTATACATAGAATACTTTATTATTTTAGGAAAAATATACATTTTAGAAGTCGTAATGTATGACAGGCAACGTCGCTATTGTAACGGGTAGTTCTCCCGTTATGCTAAAATGAAACCAAAATACGATTTCTACCTGAAAATAAATGTGACTTTAAAGTGATGCATTTTTTTATGTATATTAAATAAGTCATTTTGACAAAGGTGTAAAGAAGACTCTAGACTACCTAGAGATAGATGGTACATAATACTCACTCTAAAAACGTAAGAAACATTAATAAGGGCTTCTTGTGCCTGAAATGTGGATGGAACAACTTGCGATATGTCCATATTAAAGAAGCAAACCTCTGCTACTGTATTATAGACCTCTTGAAATGCGACTTTACAGATTTTTTTTTCTTCATCCATATATCCACTTTTGATGTTGTAGTGTAGTTTCTGAAAAAATATCTACGCATGAGCAAGATCAGCTAGGAATTGAGGATAATTAAAAAGAAAGTTTAGCCTAGTGACTATTTTAATTCATTGATCATCATTACCATTGATATTATGACTCCTACCTGAAAAGTTTCTAGATTCCTGTGTATTTTGGTTACTACGCTCAATGGAAAAAAGAATAGCAATTACTTTTTGTTTTTTTTACCTGTATTAAAGACACTTTTATTGCACTTATTCTGCCTTTATAATTATTGGAAATAGTCACTTCAAATGGAATGTTCTGCTTAGGCGCGAAGCTTTTATAAGTCTTTAAGGAAATAATCATTTTTTCAGAATTTTTAAATTGTTTCTCAAGCTCAAGGTACACAGGCATCTGAAATATAAAAAGCTTCGGTCACAAAACAGTATATGAACTCTGTAATCAAGATATGGATACGTCAGAAGAATTCGTTATTAATTTTAAATACTTTTATCTTCACCATTTTACATTAGTATAACTTCTACTTACCCCTTGGTAAGTAGAAGTTATAGATTAGGAAAATGTTTTTCCACTTTCTTCTCGCCAGAGATATGTAAATTAAGGTTTACGTGACGGATGGCGTGACAGTCGCCGGTATTCAAGCGCGACAAATACATAATTCTTAGATTATTTCTCAAATATATGCCGATTTCATGATATTTTCGTTCAAGCCGGCGGATATCCTTAGTGAAAAGTAGGGCACCGGGGCAGTGGTGGACTATACGGGCCCCGCACACCAAACGCTTCTGACCGTAGAAAAGTATATATATTTATCGAAGTTTTTTGTGTGTGTTTTGTGAAGTTTTTTTGTTATCATTTTACTTGATAATTAAAAGCAATCAAATTAAGGAAATCATAAATTTGCCTACGAGCTTAATCCGGCGCTACATCGGGGTATGAATCAGTCTTGATATCGCATACAAATTCTTAAACGACTTGGCCACAATTATTTTGTCTTTTTATGCATTTTAAAACTAATTTAAGCTGCACCGATATGAGTGGCTAAAAGTTTAAAAAAGTAAGAAAATAATATTTTGGATTACGTACCAGCATATCATCTATATGATTTAAGTTGACATTTTGATAAACAACAAAAGGGACAACCTTCTTAACTCTGCCAGCTGGTTTACTCGTTATTTTTATAATGTAGCTTACATGTGCGACAGAACTTTTAAATGTTGATGGTAAGTCTTCTGGTAGGGCAAAATGAAATGGATAACTGTAAACCCCCGGTGAAATTTTCTTACCTAACAAGAATAAAAAAAACATAATTTGACCACAACGTCTTAAGTAGATAAAGCAATAAAACAATATGGTTATTGTATATTTATCAGAAACTAGCCAGCCCAGTTTGCCTTGTGTGAAAAAATAAACAGTAAAATGTCTAAGCAATTCAGGGATCCACTCGAATATACTCACAAAATTTCATCGAAATCGGTGCAGCATTTTTGAAGGAGCTATGTGACAAAACACGTGCAAAATAATTATTTGTGTAGGTATATAAAGATTTGCCCACCTAGATAGATTTATAATCGTCTTTGAATAAGATTGTCTTACCATTAGATATTCCGTGAAATATATCGGGAAATTTTATACTGAGGACTTTTTCCTTCTCAGAATATTTTTTTATATATGGCATGGTCGGGCTAGGTCTGGTCCACTGGGCTTTACTAATTCCAATTACTTCAAGGTCAATTTCTGTAATAAATAATGTTTATATAATAGATGTAACATGTTTAGAGTATATACAGATCTGTAAAATGTTTCTTTCCGGTAGTGCGATGTAGTATCAAATACGTCTACGAATTTTTTATATTTACTTCTTTACATTCCTGCTCCTATATATAGAACAAGATACTTAACGTTCAATTTGGCGCTCTTGATTTAGTTCTAAGATTATATTTCCAGTAACAATATCGCCAGTGTAAAAACGTCCTGTGGAATCACTATTCAAGTTCACAACGCATGTTTCAAACGGCATTTTAAAAATTTCTTGGCCTTTTTTGACAAATTTTTATTTAGCTTAAAATTTTGTTGACGCACTGAGAAATATTACAATTAAATTACGATAAAACATCGATAAGCCATAAGATAATGTAATGGAAGAGTGACGTCAGTGATTATATTTAACTTATTTGGGTATATAGTATGTTTGGAAATTTCCGTATACTATTATAGATACGTATTCCTGTAGAGGGTAACCTCTACAGGAATAGTCATTTCAACAGAATTTCATTTATGTAAATCAATAAAATCTGTATATTTTACTTACATATCGAAATACTACTACACCATTCAACTACTTCATGAGTTGTTTAAGTGTTACGTATAATTATTTTAAATCTTTTTTATATAGCATATTCCACCAATATTTTGTCTAAGTACCAATTTGTCACTTCTTAAAAGGTACCTATTTACTATAAGTTTCCGAACGAAACTTTTGACTTTGACATTAAATTTATGATTATTGAAATGTCATGTAAATCGAAATTCGTATCGACATTCGTTCGACAATTGGAATTTTCTGTGGTGTTTTCTTCTACCTATCGGTAATCGGTCGGTAGATAGTTGTAAGTCGTTATGAATCGCTTAATGAAACTGTTTAGTTTTTGTGTCTAGTATTTATTTCCGAATTTGGTCATATCACAGCTTATATTGCTGTACTTTTTGATATTCCGATCAGTCGCAAAAGGTGTTAGGTTATGTTATGCCCTTTGCTTTTTCAGGGTGAAAAGTGAGTTTGTATTTTTAATTTTAATATTTTTATAATTTCAACTATGCATATTGGTGCACACATACATGCTATATTTAAAGTTTTAAAGTGTATATGTAGATATATTTCATTTCTTAGCGAGTAGGGATTATATTTTAACATGATACCTGTACATGGATATTCAACGATTATTTTGGATTTTTCAAGATAACATTCTTTGCAATTTGTTTACGGCTCAAGATTATTAAAGCTTTTTAGCTCGACATAATAATTTGTAGTGAATGTATGTACAGACAGACATACAGAGCTCAATTCATGAAGACATCTACATAATGCAATGCACATATGTTTACCAATATGATAACCAAAATATAAAAATGTTGAAAATCAATGTGTAATTATTAAGTAAGTATGCAGTTGTAATTATTACACATTAAATGTTGGGATATTAAGCTGTATTTGTGAATTATTTTTAGATAATGAAGTATAAAATGTGATACTGAGTTTTCACACAAAATTGGATGCACTTAGCATTTGAATTTAGAAATTTATTTATTATATAATAAAACATTGAGGTGAAGCAAACTATTAAATTATATTGAAATTTTAGTGTGTCATTGTTATGTTTCTAAAAATAAAGGATTTGAAACTATAATTATTTATTCAAAATTATGTTAGATTAACCTACTACTAACTATCTACTATCTTACCATGAAATGCTTATGCAATCATAATTTAAGAATGATTATGGATCCTTTCACACTCTAATCATATCAAGAGTATTTGATTGAATTGTATCTGCCATAATTACATAGTTATGTTAAAATTTGCTGATGTAGACATTTTTGTTAGCATAGAACATAAATTGTAATTATCTTATAATGTGAGTTTCACATTAAACAATAACATATCAGTCCCTTTACAATAGACTTAATTGGCATTAAAATGGATGTCATTGAAATATTGAAATCCCTTTTTAGGTAAACCGAGGCTTTTATGTTTCTTGTGTTTATAAAACTTGCTCTAATATTGGTCAAATAATATCATAAAATAAGATATCCTGTATCCCAGCTTCAATACTTTATACAAATACTTCACACCTTCACATAAGGGTCCCCAAAGGGGTAGGCAGAGGTGTATAGGTAGTACCCACTTTCAGAGCCAGAGATATATTTTACGTGCCAACATGACATATGCCAAGTCCATTGCCGTTACTTAAGAATGACTATACATAGTACATACACCTTTGAATTGTCTCAAACATATGTGCGTTTCCTTTCAATGTTTTCCGTATAAGCATTCATTATACAGCTGCCCCTTGCAGTTCTAACGCAAATTTTATGTTAGAATATTACATTATTTTGCACTTAATTGCACATAAATTCTATACATGGCAAACATTTCTTAATATTAACACCAAGGGGGTTGGAAGGATATAAAATAATTGTACTGTTGTGAGATTTATTATTTTCCTAATGCAGTAAAATAATGTACATATCATGATGCTGAGTCCCATGAGGGGTAGGCCATAGTAAGTAGTGTGGCAGGGGCTTCACCTCCATTCATTGAATAAGTTCCTTATAACATAGCTTTGTTGACATAAAATAAGTTGGCATAAAAGGGGTTAGTGTACCAATAAACAGTAACAGATTTACCACAGGGTACCAGGTTATCAAGGAGGAATGTGAATAGCAAAATCTAGCAAAAGTGTACACCACTGCCTATACTTGGCTCATAGACTTGCTAGGCACACTGGCTGGCCATTATAACAAAAAAAAAACAGTTAACATAATAATTTAAAATTTCACAGGTAACCATGGACCCAAATATATATGCCCTGGTCTTGGATACCCTAAATCGTGCCACCAGCCAAGACACAGAGGTCTTGAAACCTGCTGAGAAGAAGTTGCAAGAATGGGAAATAGAACCAGGATTCTATTCTGTGCTTTTGGTATGTTCATTGTCATAAGAGCCGGTCTCTTGTCAAGAGGCTCTGATGTAACTTCTTCCATTCCCCCTGTCAATCTCCTTGTCACCCCTATAAGCCATGACAGACAGATTTTTTATATATTGTGACATTTTCATTTCTTACTTTCTTTTATGTTAAGTGTTAATATCATTAAAATTACATACATCATACATATCATAGCCGAGGCAGAGAGAATAGATCTTCAGTTCTCTCTAGACTAACATACTTCTTTAAATTATTATTGAAATTAATATTCCATTACATAATTAAATTAGAATAAAGAGCCGTGGTGGCCGAGTGGTTCGAGCAGTTGCCTGCGACGCAAAGGTCGCAAGTTCGAATCCCGACTGTACCAATGAGATTTTCTAAACTTAAGTACAGTGATTAGTCACACCACGAGCTTTACGGTGAAGGAAAACATCGAGAGGAAACCTGCGTACGTCTGAGAAGAAATTCAAAAGGCGTATGTATAGTCGTGCTCGAGTAACGGCGATGGACTCGCCATCTGTCACGTTGGCACCTAATATACCTCTGGCGGAAAGTGGGTGTGTGGGTATTACCTATACACCTCTGCCTACCCCTTCGGGGACCCTTGTGGGAAGGCGTGAGGATATATTATTATTTATTATATAAATTATTCTTAGACTAGCTGTCCCGCCCAGCTTCGCCCGGGTGAAAAAGTAAAATTTCCTAAAACATGATCGCAGCGCCACCTATCGGGTCCAATTGTGTTGTAAGCTATCCTTTCCTTTAAGTTGGATCAAACTGCACACGGTGTGCAAATTTGATTGAAATCGGTTAAGATGTCAGGAGCCCATCGTAGACTTGATTGCCATAAAAAAGGTGTGAGTCAATCTTAAAAGAAAGACATATACTGTCGCGGACTTTTTTTTAGAACTTTTAAAGAGGAATAATTCTCTCATACATGATATTTGTGTAACTTAAACCGTTTACGCAGCGCACGCAACGGAAGCTCTAAAAAAGGAATATTTTTTCCCGTTCTGGCAACATTATTCATTTATACTTCGCTCCTATTGGTCGTAGCGTGATATTATATAGCCTAAAGCCTTCCTAGAGAATTGGACTATCCAACACAAAAAGAATTTTTCAATTCCAACCAGTAGTTCCTGAGATTAGCGCGTTCAAACAAACAAACAAACAAACTCTTCAGCTTTATAATATTAGTATAGATATCATCATGATGAGCCCGTCATGGTGCAGGCTAATATGTTGGAGCACCATTTATCTCTGGGCTAATCAAACCTATGTTTATTTTGCAGAATGTTCTATCAAATCATTCAATAGACATCAATGTACGATGGCTGGCTGTGATGTGTTTTAAGAATGGAGTAGACCGATATTGGAGACGTAACGCACCCAATTCAATCACAGATGAAGAGAAGCAGAAGCTACGGCAGGGTCTACTCACCACGGAAATATTGAGTGAACCTGTTGCTCAGATTGCCACACAACAGGCTGTGTTGATATCTAAGATTGCACGGTAAGTGAATGCATTCCCATTGGTGAGAATTAATGTCTATTTTTGTTACTGGCATGTCCCTGAAAATGGCTATGCTTTTTTTAATCGTCATGTTAGTATGAAGACTGGATGAAGCGAAATAGTTAGAATGAACAGATATAACTGGCTGTTACTGTTACTCTCTGCCTCCATCGTGAGGGCCGCGGTAGATACACATTACATATCAGTATTGTGTATCAGGATGATATAAATATATTTTTGACATTGCGACTTTATTATGAATACTTTCAGGTTTGATTGTCCAACAAATTGGACAAGCTTGGTACCAGATCTCATAGGCGCCTTGAAGGCACCTCAACCATTGGTACAGCATAGATCTCTCCTGATCTTCCACCATGTAGTCAAAGCACTGGCTTCCAAGAGGCTCGTAGGCGATCGCAGGACATTCCAGGTTTGAGGATTAAATAACTTTTTCCTAAAATTCAAACTCCAGTTGCTCTGCGAAGTAAAGGCTAAATTTCATGTTAAAAAAATTACTACATAGCTTCTATACATTGCTTGATCGTGCCACTGATTAACTGGTGCCAATATTTGAAAATTATATACTTTGTAATATTATTATATACCTCCGATCTATTATGTGCTAATGTTGTGTAAAATAAACTTTTTACAAAATTAAAATGTCGTGTTTTTAGTAAAATTACAAATATCACGTACATTTCTTTTCGCTGGAGATATATCTTGATGCCAAAATGACAGATGGTGAGTCCATAGCTGTTTGGCAAGCACGGTGGAGGTGCTATAAACATATTAATCTTTTTCTGAAATTAAGTATCACACCTTAACTGCCAGCGACAGAAAATATCACGATAAAATGTGTTTGAGAAGAAATTCAAAGGCGTAATTTATTAGTCGCCAATACGGACTCGCCATCTATCACTTTGGCACCTAAAATATTTTTGGCGGAAAATGGATGTGTGGTTACTACCTATACACCTCTGCCAATCCCTTCTGGGACCCTTGTGGGAAGGCGTAAGGTATATTATTATTACCAAATAAGTACAATTTTCTTTTAATTCCAGGAATTAACAGTGTCAGTGTATTCATTCATTCTAAACCTTTGGCACGAGAACACTGAGCTTTTCCTACGACACATCCAAGAAGGGGCCGCCACGGAGCTGATAACAGAGCACCTGGAGAAGGCTCTGCTCTGTCTTCGGATACTGAGGAAGCTCACGGTTTTCGGCTTCAGGAGAGCCAACGAAAGCCAGGATGCTGTTGCCTTCCTGAATGTTGTATTTGATCGCGCTAAAATGAGTTTGGAGTGCAGTAAGTAAACACCTGTTCTCCTATAACTTCGCAATATGTAGGTTTTCAAACTTACATTGATCTTCCATATCTCTGCAAATCATTGAAAACCAATAACTTTCTTTTCCCACTGACCTTTGACAACTGAAATCAAAGGTACAGCAAAATGGAGCCACTGTTCAGAATTGGAGCAGTTGTCACAATGGGTAGTTGGCATAATGCTATCTTCTTCAAAATTTAATACATTTAAAAGGTATTTATGCTTATGTTTTAAAAAAGTATTTTATCTTTACCTTTATAACAAATCTTTTTTTGATATCACTGTAGGGCTTAAAAATATAAAATTGTTTAAGTTACTTTGCCAATGGTATTTACCTGTCATTTTCACTGCCTCCGCTTACAGACTACCCCCATCTAAATAAATATGACTAGCACCAAATAATATGACTGACTATTAACTCTCTTGTATATCTTTTAGGAAAATTGTTAAAAGGCCGAGGTATCTACCCCCTGGAACTCTGCGAGAAGTTCATCATCCACCTTACTAAAGTAGCTCTTGGCGTGCTCGGCTGCCACCCGTTCTCCTTTGTGCCTCTCATCAGGCCATCCTTGGAGTTTGCTCTGTACTACTGCTTCACGGAGCAAGGCATGCCCCTCATCTATGAGAGGTTCACCATACAATGTCTCAATATTGTCAAGGGGATACTGCAGTGCGTGGAGTACAAAATGCCCAAGGGAATCGATCCAGTGAGGGAGCCATGTAAGCATATTTATAACACTCACAACTTAGTGTACTCATTTTAGAAAACATCAAGAGTAAACCTCCTTGAGAAGAAATCCAAAATGTATGTAGGGAAGAGTTGTGGTTGCTAAGTGGTTCGATTAACACAAATGTTGCAAGTTCGAGTTCCGACAGTATCTATCAGTTTTTGTAAACTTAAGTACAGTGATTAGTCACACAACGAGCTTTACGGTAACGGAAAATATCGAGAGGAAACCTGCATATGTTTGAGAAGAATTTCAAAGGCGTATGTATGTATAGTCGTGCTTGAGTAACGGCGATGGACTCGCCATCTGTCACGTTGGCATTAAACCCCTGGCAGAAAGTGGGTGTGTGCGTTCTACCTATGCACCTCTGCCTACTTCTTCATGGACCTTTGTGGAAAGGCGTGAGGATATATTATATGTATAGTCGTGATTGAGACACTACGATGGGCTCGCTATCTCACTCGTAGGCTAAGTACTTGTTCTGAGTCATATGGAGTTGTTCTAAGTATTTGTTCTTCATTTACATAATCCTTAGTTAGAGGACAACTATCTGTAGTGTTTTCTTTTGTTTAATCCAGTAGCCCTCCAAGCCAACCAAGCCAAGATGGCGGTGCTGGACCAGAACACAGTGTGCCACATGTGCCGCCATCTCGTCACCCACTACTTCCTGCTCAGTGCCGACGACCTGGCGCTGTGGGACGCCGAGCCCGAGAGCTTTGCCACCGATGAGGCGGGCGAGTCGTGGAAATACAGTTTAAGGGTATGTTCATATGTGTGCAGCGCTTAAAGGACAAACTGTTTTTCTAATCATTGAGGGTTTATGAAAGAGCTACGACTGAGTGGCTTAAGTTGTCGCTTGCATAATCAAGATTGCACATGGGCGCTTTATACCAATACGTTTTTTTTACTTATGTCGTTTTCACGTTGGCACCTACATATATCTCAAATGAAAACGAGTTTTGTATCACACCTCTGCCTACTACCCATGTGGCAAGTCGTGGATAACTCAAGTACAGGGATTTATCAACCAAGAGCTTTGCGGTGAAGGAATCCTGGATATGTTTGAGACGAAATTCATGGTCGTATGTGATATAATGCTGGTGAAACGGCGATGGACTTGCTATTTGTCTCGTTGTCATCTTAAAACTCCGGTTGAAAGTGGGTGTGTGGGTACCTACTACCAACGCCGCTCTGCCTCCCTTTCGGCTACCCTTGGGGGAAGGCGTAAAGATATAAGTGAAATATTGCGTTTGTATTTCCAGCCATGTACAGAAGCCCTATTCATGGAGCTGTTCCAATATCGCGACGTGCTCGCCCCGGAGCTGGTGCGGATGCTGGCCTCCTTGCAACAGAGGCAGATATCGCCTGACGACCTGCCCGCCATTTTGAAAAAGGATGCCATTTATAACGCCGTTGGGTTGGCAGCTTTTGATCTTTATGACGATGTGAGTATGCAATTAATTGCTCCTCTTGTACAGAGTTTATAATTATGTAAGTTTAATCTTTTGCTACCCCTACGTAAAAGGGAAATAAATGTTAAAAAAGAAAAGCGGGAGTTTGTTCCGCCGTTTCTTTTCGTGACAGGTTTTTTTTTCTTGGAAACTTAGGTAATTTTATTTTTTTACTTAATATTTTTATGTGACATTCAGCAAGTGTTCCCTGTGTCGCTTACGTTGAATAAAAGATTTCGTCTTTGATTTTGAGTAGAAGTAATAAAAAATATCCTTCTTATTATAAACTAACGACGCGCCCCGGCTTCGCACGGGTACATTCATAATTTCGTTCTCTAGATATGTAATATGTTCTTCGTAGTACAAAAAAAATCGCTTCCTGTGGTCTATACGCATAGACCCTTTATACTACGCAACAGATTCCAATGCGATCGTTCGTCCGTTGGTACGTGAAGGAGTAACTGTTATCCATAAATCGATTCTCACAAAATCGCGCTTATACTAACATTGGAGTTTGAGTTTTGCCTATCATTGATTTAACGTCAATCAATTATATTTTCTTTAATGTATTGTCTCTCATAACAACCTTGGAACAATTGTGAGATCAAAAAGCCTCTGGCTAGGTGCTAAGCAAACACTGATAAAGGTGTAAGCAAACACACCTTTGATGGTCGAAACCTCGGCTGGGGGCGTTGCTAATTCGGGTTCAGAAAAATTCCCAGACCTTATTTGTTTTGTAATAAGGTAGTTAGTTAGTGGTCAGAACGATCCGACCAAAATTAACTTGGTTCAATAGCTGTAGAAATGGTTTTAGTTTCGCTTAGTCTGTTCTTTAGTTTCATGTTTGTGTTTTGTTCTTCAGGTGGATTTCGACGAGTGGTTTACGAATGTACTAAGTCAAGAATTGAAAATAAAAGATAATAACTATCGGATTATCAGGAGGCGCGTCTGCCAACTAATCGGTAAGTTTGAACATGAACATTATAATCCTGCAAGCGTTTCGGAAGGGGTAGGCAGAGGTGTCACACAACACCGTTTTTTCGACTGAAATTAAATATAATTTGATGTCTTCCAACACCGTACACCTCGGGATTTCACTAATTGATGAAGTTAAGTTCAGAAAACGCACTGGTGCATTCGGGATTCGAACTTGCAATCTTTGTGTTACAGGCGACTAATCGAACCCTTCGGTCACTGAGTCTCTTTAAAAGTATTTTTCGTATTAAAAAAATCTTACATTGAAGGTCAATGGTGCGGCGTGCGGGCGTCGCAGTCCCTCCGGCCAGTAATGTATGAGGCTCTACTGGAACCTCTCGTGCGGTCTGATGAAGATGCTGCAGTAAAACTTGCAGCCGCCGAGGCTCTCAGAAGTACAATAGATGATTTTAATTTCGATGTGGAGCAGTTCGCGCCGTACGCTCCACATGCGATCGCTGCGCTTTATGAACTCCTGGTAACTTGATATTTGAATAACCTTTAACCCTAAAAGGCAGTATTAACATAGCATTACTATCTATATTCTATTCTCAATTTGTGGTAAATAAAGGGATAATGAGAGATAAAGACGTACGATGATCGACTTACCCGTGCATGCGTGCGTGTGTGTGTCTGTGTGCGTGTGTGCTTGTGTGTGTGTGTGTGTGTGAGTGCGTGCGTGTATGTGTGTGCGTTCGTGCATGCGTATGTGTGTGCTTGTGTGTGTGTGCCCAACTTTGTCGTGTGCTCTTACAGTACTGTGTGTGTGATAGGTGGAGTCTGAGGAGTGCGACACGAAGATGCACGTGTTGCACGTGGTGTCGTACGTGATGGAGCGCTGCGGGGCCCGCGTGGCGCGCGGGGGGGGCGCGGCGGCGCTGTTCGCGTACCTGCCGCAGCTGTGGCACCACGCCGCCGCCGCCGCGCACAACATGCTGCGGGCAGCAGCCCTCTCCGCGCTCGTGCACTTGCTCAAGGTTGGTACACCACTACGTGTTCGAATTGGAACGTTCTTTTTTCAAATAGTTTTTTTTAATTTCGGATACTTGTCTTTTAGTCTTCGTTTGCCACGAAAGGCCACGTTGAGCCACGAGACGGTATTGTCAATCTATCAGTTACAAAAAGAGGAAAACGAGTTGAAGAAATTTACACTACTGAGGTCTTTCAAAATTTCATAATTCCGTTAAAACTTTCACACGTTCTTAATGTGTAATCAACGCGAGAGAGGTAGGTATTGTAACTTTAGAGAAAACTGGCGATCTACTCTGCCTACCCTGCGAGGCGGAATGTTCGTTTGTGCAGTAATAATTTACACCGCTAAGAAAAAAGTAAGGTTTTGTTGAACTTTACCAAATGGCTATATCCGATCCCCTAGGCTTTGGGCGAATGTGCACCTTCGATCCGGCCGTGGGTCCTCAGCGTGGTGAATGAGTCCACCAAGCTGACGGAGCCTGCCCACGTATACCTCTTGGAAGATGCCCTGGAACTGTGGCTCGCTATACTGGAGACCTCGCACACAGCCGACGCTGCGACACTGCAGTTAGCTGACAATTTGAGTCCTATATTGGGTAAGGTTCTCTTAAACCAAGCATTTCACTTCGTATGTTTCAGCATAGTCATACATTACGTTGAAGGAAAACATCGAGAGGAAACCTGCATACGTTTGGAAAACAATTCAAAGGCGTAGTAAGTATATTTCGTGTTTGAGTAACGGAGATGGACTCGCCATCTGTCATGTTAGCACCAAAAATATATATCGGGCGGAAAGTGGGTGTGTAGGTACTACCTATACACTTGTATATATATTATTATATCTTTCTCTTTAACTGTGTGGATGACGTAGAGAGGCTCTCTACGTTCGGTTAAATATAATATGTATACGAACCGTCTCCATGCCTTCCAGAACAATCCACGGAGTACCTCAGAATAGTTGTGTACATAATGCAAGCGTACACCCTCCTGTGTCCCGAAGAGTTCCTCTCGGGCGCTGGTGGCAAGTGCATGTCTCTGTTGGACGACATGCTCGGTGACATGAGGACCGAGGGAGTCATCACTGTGCTGAAGATGGCCGAGATCTGCGTCAGCGTCACGTTCCCGGAGAGAAACACGTTCTTAGGCGTCAAAGTCATATGGCCGACAATTTTGAGGGTTATACAGTGAGTTTAATATTTATTTATATTTTTCTAGAACATTAAAATCCGCCTATGGATGCTTGCAACACCAGGGGTATCACTCGCGCGTTGTCAACCTTTGTTGCAATCTTTTCACACCCTTTGAAGAACTCCTTGCTGTTTTCTGAAGTGAATTTGAATTCTCTTGAAACTTGTGGGTCAAGTCCTGTGCCGTTTTTAAGACACATTATTATGTACAAGATATGTTGGTTGGTGCACTCCTTTCGATGGTACTCGAAGGTATTAATATTCATATTTATGTCATTGTCAGACATTACAAATTGTACAGTAGGTACACTAATACATAACATTATAACATCTAACACCCTCTAAGGGCACAGCTATGAGAGGTAGCTTTTTCTAAATATTTCATAATCATGAAATATGGGTATTCTTTACATTTTATAATATGCTAGCTGTCCCGCCCAGCTTCGCCCGGGTGAAAAAGTAAAATTTCCTGAAACACGATCGCAGCGCCACCTATCGGGTACAATTGAGATGTAAGCTATCCTATCTTTTAAGTTGGATCAAACTGCACACGTGGTGCAAATTTGTTTGAAATCGGTTAAGTAGTTGTTAGGAGCCCATCGCGGACAAACAACGTGACACGTAATTTAAATATATTAAGATTAAGATTTATTAATATAATAATAAAAGGTTTGCAAGTCTAGAGAGGACTGGCGCTCTATAGTCTCTGCCTACCCCGTTAAGGACTCGGCTTTATGATATGTATGAAAAAATATGTAAATGTAATAAAATTGTGTGCTGTAGCCTCCTGCTCGAGGGCGATGATCTCCCAATGGTGCTGTCAGTGCAACTGTGCCTGGTGTCGCGCGTGATCCTGCTGTCGTCGGACCTGTTCTACAAAGCTATCCAGGAGGCCTCCGTGGGCCTCGTGGAGTACGACGCGGACCCGGCAAAAGTGCTCAACAAGTTCCTCCAAGTATGGACCGACAAGATGAACTTGGTGACTCAAGTTGAAAGGTGGAAGGTGGTCGGTGAGTGATTTTAATCTTCATTGTCACATCTCTCATTGCTAAACGATTGGATAGTACTTTTTGTAGTTATTCCAGTGTGTTTGTACGTGAAAAAGGTCTATTAGTATTCATCTAACTATCTTGGTAGCAAACCATTTGTTTTCGGCAGTTGGTGATTTATTGCATAGTACCGTGCCAAGTTTCTTTCAATAAAATATATCTTCACGCCTTTCCTCAATAGAAAGTGTGTTAGTTAGTTTTCATTTTAGTTACCATTCACCCACTTTCCGCCGGAGATATATTTTAGCTGCCAACGTGACGGATGACGAGTACAACGCCGTTACTCCAGCACGACTATACATACGACTTTGAATTTCTTCTCAAACGTATGCAGATTTGCTCTCGATGTTTTCCTTCACCGTAAATCTCTTGATGTGGCTAACCACTGTACTCATTGGTACAGTCGGTAAAATTATGTTTTTTTATTTTCCTACCAGTTGGCTGGTTCTAGCATAAAATAATATCTAAAGGTAGTCTGTAATTTAATTTTCGTTTAACAAACACACGCCGAGTCCCTCGCGGGGTAGGCACGGAGTGTAGGGCGTCAGTTTTCTCCAGACGTACAGAACACTTTCGATTAGCGACGTCAAGAGTACTCTGTACTAGGTACGGTGAATGCAGGTGGTTGCCACCCATGTGTGTTTGATCGATTTGATCCAAGTAGTTGTGGAACACGGCCTTGGTTGTAGTCTTAAATGGTATTATTATTAATTCATCTCCAAAATGGTCTCACCAGGTTTAGGGCTGGCAGCCCTGCTGACCACGCAGAATCCCACAGTGCTGCAGCGATTCCCGGCCATAGTGCTTAACTTGACTGAAGTACTGAATGACGTCATGAAGACTGATGACAGCGGGGCACATATAGAGTGAGTACTAGGATCATTTAACTTAATCCCTAGCCAACTGAGCATCCAAACATTCAATAACCAACCATCGAAACTCCGAACACCTAGCGAGGTACAACGGAATATATGACGGCCGTCTGGTCTAGTGGTCCGAGCTCCTGACTGTGAAGCTTGTGGTCGCGGACTCGATGCTCGCTGAGGGCAGATACTTTTGTGATGAACATAAGCATTTGTGGCCGTGCCACACACGTGCCAAAAGCCGTGGTGGCCGAGTGGTTCGAGCAGTTGCCTGCGACGCAAAGGTCGCAAGTTCGAATCCCGACTGTACCAATGAGTTTTTCTGAACTTAAGTACAGTGATTAGTCACACCACGAGCTTTACGGTGAAGGAAAACATCGTGAGGAAACCTGCATACGTCTGAGAAGAAATTCAAAGGCGTATGTATAGTCGTGCTTGAGTAACGGCGATGGACTCGCCATCTGTCACGTTGGCACCTAATATACCTCTGGCGGAAAGTGGGTGTGTGGGTATTACCCATACACCTCTGCCTACCCCTTCGGGGACCCTTGTGGGAAGGCGTGAGGATATTTATTTATTTTTATAAGCATTTGTAGTGTAAATATCGTTGCTAGTTAACTATGGTAACTATTGCTTTATTCGACACTATGTTAATTAGTGTGGAATTGTCCCAAGGTATTGGGTATAAGTGTGTAGTGTAAGTGAGTAGTGTTGACGTGTGTGTGTGTGTGTATGTCAGTGGGCTGGTGTCGGGGCCGGGCTCGCGGCCGGCGTCCCCGCTGGAGGGGCGTGGCGGCGCGGCGCGCTGGGGCAGCGGCGCGGGCGGCGCGGGCGGCGCAGGCGGCGCGGGTGGGGCGCCGGCGTCCCCGCACGAGGCGCGCCGTCGCCGCCTGGCCGCCGCGCACCCGGCGCACGCCATCGACCTGAGGGCCGTCACGCACCACCAGGTATATAATAATAATAATGAATTTCAGACTAGCTGTGCCCGAGACTTCGTCCGCGTGGAATTTAACAAATAAAATATTATTCAGTTTTCAAAATAGAAGTAGTCTAAGTTATTCCTTTTAATATCAGCTATCTGTCAGTGAAAGTCCCGTTAAAAGCAGTCCAGCCTTTTCAGAGGTTACCTGGAACAAACAGACAGACAGACAAAAATTGTAAAAAAAAAATATTTTGGTGTATGTACATACGTGTATACATCCATATGTATTTAATAAAAAGCGGCTATTTTTATATTACAAACATACACTCCAATTTTATTTATATCAAAGCGCCATATACATAGCGCCATCCACAAAGACCCGCCCCACTATACTTCCCTATAGTGTATAGCGTAAGTGTGTAACCTTCCACCACTGTTTGAATATTGTCGGTACACGCTGATTACTTATGAGTGCACACGCACACTGCACTTAATAGACTCGGGCTTTTCCCAGCACCCTGGGACCCCTCGACTAGTAATTGGTGGGGCGCGTCTTCGCGGATGGCACTATCTATACCTAACTAACGCGCATTCATAGGGACATCGTATACACTGCTTTATACTTCTTCACGCCTTCCCATAAGGTCCTTGAAGGTGTAGGCAGAGGTGTGTAGGTAGTACTGTACTTGAGTTCAGAAAAACTCATGGGTACAGTCGGGATTCCAACTCGTAATCTTTTAGTTGCAGGCAACTACTCGGCCACTCGGCCACCAAGCCCAACAGATATACCAGGCTAATAATAAGAAGTTATGTCATATAGTCCCAGACTTCCTTATATACATACATACAATCACGCCTCTTTCCCGTAGGGGTAGGCAGAGACCACTTCTTTCCACTTGCTACGATCCTTACATACTTGATTCGCTTCGTCCTCTTTCATTATTCCCTTCAAACATGCTCTTCGGTTTGGGGTACTCTTGACCTGGCCTTTTTTCAAGACATCCCTGTATATACGACAAGTCGAAACTGGAATGGCTGTGTCATGTAAAATGTTCTAGAATTTTAAATTGTTAAATTCTCTATTACAGTTGGAGATATTAAAGAACCAAATCGGAGCAGAGACATTCGACCGGCTCGTGCAATCGTGCGACCCAGAAACACTCCAGCAGATCAGGGAATACATACCGCTCTAAACGTAATCAATGCTGTGTTTAATTACCTATGCTTATCCCATCGTGTTATAAAATACTAACTAATCGTAATACCATACCGTGCCCCTCTCGAGGTGGGCAGGTTACAGTCACTTCCCTAGATAAGTTTTTGCATCTAGTAATGATATACCAAATTAGCGGATGCCTAAAGATATTTCAATCCTATTCCGTGTATGTTTGTAGCGAGTTTTCATATCACAGTTGATATAACCAACATATATACCAAAATTTTTACTCCAAATTTTTTTACGATAATTTTTAATGACGATTATTATTCTGTCCCATCGAATCAGTACTTCGCTATGTTAGTTTAGGGTCGGCAGCGCGCGTACGATATACTTAGTGTTGCAAGCCAATAGGCGGCGGTAACCGCTTACCACCAGGCGGACCGCATGCTTGTTTGCCCTTCAAAAGTGATTCCATTCCACTTTCGATGAAAAGTAGAGAACTTGAATGTAGTTCTATAAGTTACTAAATATGGTAACTACTTCAAAGCTTTTTCTTTTATACGAGTGATTACTATGAAGGAAGTATAGGTGTATATTTTATATATAATATTATGGTTTAAGGTTCCGCCAGAAAGGGGCCGGCTATTGTATTTGTACATTTTGTATTGTGATACTGGTTTGAATATTAACTATGATTTTTATATATACAATTATTAGTAATATTGTAGCCGTGGTCAGCGTGGGTTTAGTAGGAGCCCGCTAGTCAGGATTCCAGTTCAAGTAATTATCAGTACCATGAGGTCCGAACAGATCATTGATATGTCTCACCACGTGCTTTACGTAGAGTGAGAAAACCTTTACGTCTAAGAAGGTATTCATGGCATTCACGTCTAAGAAGATATTCTGCCACGTTGGCGCCTAAATATATATTCAAAGAAAATTAGGTGTAATTACAAATCCTCGTAGTAGCTCTCCGAGGTTTGTAGTGGCAAGGCGAGATTGGTTCAAATATTCAAACATGGATTTGACGACTTTTTCAAAGGAGACCCGTTAGACATTTACCACTTTAGTGTAAAAACGTTACTTCGAAATCCGACTGTGTGACAGGGATGGGGGTTGTGGGGGTGGTGTCAGCTTCAGGGGCGCCAAAACAATGTAACGTAGGTTCTATCGATTATTCATTTGATTTTTAACGTTCTGTTGGTTTTTCAACACATCCTTGGTTGAATGCCGACAGAGAGGACGCGTTCTTCAAAGAAATTCTGACTGCCATAACTATTTGAGAGTATTAGCATTAGGGCGAGTGGTTTGAGTGTTCGTCTGCAAAAACAAAAGATTGCAGATTCGATTCCTGGCGGTCTGTAGCAATGAGTTTTTTCGGCACTAGAGTAGAGTTACACCAGTAACTTTTCTATGAAGTAAAACATCTTTAGGAATATATGCATACTTTCGAAAACAATTTCAACGACGGTTTGCAGACAGACTTCATATGTGTCACCTAAATATATGTATCACTTCGCGCGCTATCCTTGCGGGAAGGCGTTTACAAATGTACATTTGTCTGTCTGTTTATTTATGAATTTCGTAATTAACCCATCAGGTGGGCCGTATGCTTGTTTGCCACTCTTGTTGTATATAAAAAAAAACATTTTCACTGATTCAGCTTGGATAGACAGACTAACATCCACCTCACTCACCTCATTAGCGTGCGGCAATCGAATTGGGACGTACCGCTTCCCCATTCCCGCGCAGATTGTCTGCTGTGGTTCCGGATATTTATTTACATCATACGATGGTCTTGCTAGGTAGAAGGCCTTAGTATCTATTTTGCATCTGGTTACACTTATCTCAATAATTAATTTTAATAAAACCAATAAATATTCTACGAGTGACGAATAATGTCTCTAAGAATCGTGAAAATACTCTGAATGATCATCGAAGCTCGATATTCGTGTTATTTTACAATGTATTCTGCAAATTTCGGTATGACAGAATTGTCGTAATTAAATCCATGTTATATCTGCCATTTTTTATTTTATCGTTAGTCCGTAAAAATGACTTGTGCGTATATTATGTTAAAATGTAATTGTATATATGTATAACGATAATTGTAATAATAATTTGCCAATAAAAGGAAATTAACTTTATTAAAATGTTTCTTAATGTCTATGTAAATTATCTATGTATTAAATGATACATGATAAATATTTTTTTACGCTCGAATTTAATTTAATTGGATAAGGTTATGTAACATTGCAACTCTCATAATAGCATTTTTGAATAAGCTGGACAAACCAATACACAAAAAAATACAGATACATTTGCCTGCAGATTATCGCTCGAGGTTCTAATACATACTTTACGCTATGAATGAAGAGGGGAACCAATTGGTATAGTTGTATATTTATAGCAAAAGAGGTCTGCATTTAAGTGAAAATTATGTTATCGCATAAGTGACAAACTGTCTTTGCCGATAATAAATTCTTTAAAAGAGGTATGCAAGTCTAGAGAACTAGCGCTCCACTTTGCTAACCCCCTTGTAGGACTCGGCGTGATTATATGCTACAGGATGTCCCAGGAAATAGAACAGTTGTCTTCTAGAACTTGTAAGGTGTTGAGAATATGTATATCATGACGATGCAATGAAACAAATAGCTCTAAAGAATAATGTCAACACCATTAAAAAGAGTAATATTCAGTGCGAAACATGTTTTATGGCGTTTTTCACAAACTATTAATACGATAAATAAATATAAACGTAATTAGATTCTATATAATGTAACTATATCGTTACAACAGACTTTTATGCGATAATAAGAATAGTCATGATTTCATGTCTTTTTTCTTTTTTTCTACCACATATTCAAGCAACAGCAACATATATAGATAATTAGATAATGCCATCCAACAACACGCGCCACACCAATTTCTATTCGAGGGGGTCGCGGGAGGCGGGGAGTGTACCCGACTCAATTGTAGTGTGCGTGTGCACTCATAGTAATTCGTAACATTAGTGGAAGGTTGCACACTTACACTCTAAACTATGGGGAATAATAGTGGGGCTATACTGTATATTCTTACCAACTCATGCAGTTATGAGTAACTTTCCTTCAGTTAACCTTCTTTCTTTCCATTAATTACCTTTTAGCACACAGGAATACTAAAGGGATATGCTGAATTTAAAAAGATACACTCGTTAAACATTGCAGATTACTCTTTAACATTTTAACGTGATATTCCCTTAGATAAAGTGGTTCAAATACTTCTTAGGGTACAATTATGCACACATGTAACGAAGTGAGTATTATTCCCCTTAAAAGTGAGGTAGTTTTATTGTCTTATTGCATCGTCATTCATAATTCCTACTGTTCTATTATATAAGGGACATGTATTTATCTAACGTAGGAACTTTTAATAAGAATAAGTCAAGTCTGTATCCGAAACGTGACGATAGCTCCATAGTAGGCTGGTATCCATCCATACATACACATGTACATACACACACATACACGCATATATGATAATCTTAACCAAAACAAAGATATTTTACAAATAAGGTACCTCTTTATTATATACATTCCATGAACGTTCAACAGTTTTCATATTCAAAGATTAAAACAAACAAATTTATTTTTGTTTTTTTTTATATCATATCTTCGTATATTATCTTAGATAGGCTATAAACTGTATGTATATAATACCTAAGTAAAGCCTGGATGGTGTACATATTCCTAAGAACCATGAAGCAATATTATAAGAAAAGCCTAGATGGTTGAACATATTCTTAGGAACCATGAAGTCTTTTTACTTGTGTCGACTAGTCTTGCCAAAGAATCAAATTGCGGACTGTAATTTATACCCGTACTTTGCCACCTCTGGTAAAATATTAGATAATGTTACATAACCTAATCTTATCTTTAATCTGTCTATGGTTCAGTAAGGAAGCCATCTTATTGTACACAGATAAAAAAATGTGAACCCTTCAAAAGGGCAAAGACCTTTACAATAAAATTTACATGGGGCTAGGTCAATTTGTGAGGAACAGTCCCAAGGTATTTAGTTATTTATAATGATTGCATACTACAAATGCGTATGGCTATCAAAATCTGAAACTACATCGTCAGTTCTGTCTGGCTGTAGTATGTATAGGTACCTATATGTGTGTGTGTATTTTTGGTCAAAAGCGTACGTCTTTGAAAATATAAGTTTCGTTGACATTTATGAATGAACAATCCTATTACCCTAGTTCTAGAACGAGGAAGCTGCGGAAGGAAGGCGCTTGAGATGTGTTGTTACCTCACTATTTACAGAAGATCTACACAGAGTATGTACCTTCGTTCTCACATCTAAGCGACTAATCGCTGTCTTTTGCCTTCGTCTATTGATAGCGATAGTTAAAACTAAGCTTATCTACATCTACTACAATTGTAATGGACACGCGCACTTACAACTCGAAAATGGCCTTAATTGATAATTAAAACTATTACAAAATTGACCTTTGTTAGTTGCAGCTAATGATAATTTTTATATTAAATCTACCTCCATTCATCTTTCTACTAAAGTTAGCTAATTGGCTTCAGACCTGCTGACTTTATAAGGATGGACCTGTAGCGACAACCAAAGATGTTCGCAACCGAACTTATTGGTATCCTCCATTCTATGGTATCCTGGTCACTAGTATCGAGCTCTTGTAATATTTCGCAGATCGGTCGATATGAACTTTGTGCGCCGAGATCGCACGTGTAATATCTGTGCTTATTGTTTTATATACTTGAAATATTTCAGGTGTTTCTATAATATCGATGTAATATCTTGTTGTCAAATATATCCTAACAACATGTATATGCACGACTACTTTACATAATGTAACATATTAAACGTACGATATGTAAAAATTTATATGTGATTAATGTACTGTATACTTTGTATGTACGATTATATAATTACCTACATATATGCTGTAAATTATTGGATGTTCTAACGTTCGCTGTCTATGAAGACCTACCGTCGTTGATAACTAGCTAGATCTAGTTCGCTAAGACAAGACGCAACTATGTTACACTTATGGCAAATTATAGACGAAATAAATTGTTTTACAAGCAGAGTAATGTTTTATTTGAACATAAAAATATACATATGTTTTGAAACTAAGAACAATAATAATAATACCTTGGGACAGTCCCACAGAAATTGGCAGAGTCCCAAATTAAGCAAAGCTTGTGTTATGGTAACTAGACCACGATATATGTATTTATATAGATAGATATATACACAAATACATAGGACAACCAAGATTAAGTATCAAATACTCGGAGTCATCACACAATAATCTGCCAGAGGGAAACAAAACCGTGACCCCAGGTTTCGCAGTCAGGAGCTCTAACCACTAGAGCAGACTACCGTCAAACTTGAATTGCTTTAAGTGAAACAGCGAGACGATTGTAATGCTGGTTACAGTGAGATCGACATCGTATATGCCCGTGCTAGATCCTAACTCTAGATCTAAAGTGGCTTAGTTTCTTCGGTGCCACTGGAGTGCTTTGGCCTAATGGGGGCGCATTTTAAACTCCAAGCACTTGGCGATGCGCCAGCAGATAACTCTTACCATGAACATCACGAATTTTAAATTGATTTACTGCATTTCTTGGTACAAACATTTTACATTATGATTTCGACATTAATGTAGAGACGTATGCGTAGCGGTAAATGTCCAGAACTCTATAAAGAATGTAGAACAAGAACGGAGAAGTTGGTAGAAGAGAGCGTTCTAGCTTAAGACCCACTTTCCGTCAGATATATTTTAGGTGCCAACGTGGCAGATGGCGAGTCCATCGACGTAACTCAAGCACGACTATACATAAGGCTTTGAAATTTTTCTCAGACGCATATAAGTTTCCTCTCGATGTTTTCCTTCGTCGTAAAGCTCGGGGTGTGACTAATCACTGTACCTAACTAAGTGACTGTTACTAAGTCCTAACCTCTTCATAATATTAGAATGAAAAAGTGTTAAAAGCAATACTAAACTATATTTAAAGAGCGCAGCGCCTAATCTTCAGAAAAATGCGTAAAAATAGCAAGCAAGTGCTATCATTTCCTCGTGTCGAGTAATCAAAAGCTCGTTGGCATATCAGAGGCGGTGTGACGCGGCTAGCGGTGCGGGTTGGGTGTAAGCCAACTGACATGTAGCGAGGGTGGTACAGGGATTGCACTAGATGGGAATGTTATTGCTGATCTGTTGTGTGGACGGAACTCGAAACTCATACAGAAGGAATAGTAAATACCCTGTGACAGTTGACTAATCGACATGGTCCTAAGCAAAGCTACGCTAACAGGCACTAGACAATGATATGGTTTTACTTTTATATAGATAGGTATAGAAAGATATATAGAAAGGAATGGAAGAGGAATATATAGAAAGCCGTGGTGGCCGAGTGGGTTGAGTAGTTGCCTGCAACACAGAGATTGCAAGTTCGAATCCAGATTGTACCAATGAGTTATTCTGAACTTAAGTTACACCCCGAGCTTTAGGGGGAAGGAAAACATCTAGAGGAAAACCTGCATACGTTTAAAAAAATAGAAGGCGTGTGTATGTATAGTCGTGCTTGAGTAACGGCGATGGACTCGCATATGCTACGTTGGCACCTAAAATATATCTCTGGCGGAATTTGGGTGTGTGGGAACTACCTATACTCCTCTGCCTTCCACTTTGGGGACCGCTGTGAGAACGAGGGAAGATATATACATATACCTACATTCAGTACCCTATAGGCATTCGACTATCGATATGCCTGAAGGAATGCAGTGATGATATTAACACCATTATTTTGGAGTGCAAGAGGGTCGTCTTATGCATGTCATATCCTTTCGCTATCATTAACTATCGGCCCCTGGTTCAGTGAACAGAGAAGCGTTGTATGTAAATAAGCCATAGTGTTATTAAAAATGACTGCAATACAAACGTATTAGTCAAACCCGTACCGACAAACGACCGCAAAGAACGTCAGTGTCCAATGAATAATCAGGATATATTTATCAAACGGTGGCATTAATCACGGAATAATATTTATTTCAGCGTTCGTTACGCGGCGGCTAATTGCGCGTCCCTGTCCTGTCTCGGCTCCATAAATTATTACGCGGTACAAGTGGCTAAAACCCTGTATTTGGCTTAAAGGACTGTTTACCCAATGATCCTAGAGATGCGTAAATATTTTAGGTTCCACCATGATATATGCACAAACCAACGACGCGATCGACCACACCGAATGTGACGCGAAGACGTGGAAGGCTAAGAAGATGGCGGGACGAACTGGACATGCACCTGAGCAATTGGTCTGAGCGCTCGATCCCGGGAGTGGAAAGACATGAGGGAGGCCGTTGCCCAGTGGGACACAATTGGCTAGATATAAATAAATAAATAACATAATATGGTGGCACCCAAAACGTTTCTCGAGCACGATTATACATTAATTTCATCTCAATACGTTTTCCACTTCAAGCAATTTTGACCACTCTTAAGAATCAAATAGAGTTCATATTGTATGTACACTGATTGGTACATTACTATAAATATATAGATATATATTTAAAAATAATTCATAATTAACCCGCTAATCTAATGAGTACTTTCGCCTCTCCCTTGCGCCATTCTGACTGCTCCTGGCTCTCGCGTTGCCGACGCCATTAGTTGAGTTTCTTGCAGGCTACTGCCGGATAACCGGGACTTTCTCAAGAATAAATTAGTTAATGAACCGTTGGAATATTACTCCACTGGTTATTTGATAAAGGTGTTCCTGTTATTTATGCGCGCCTGGGAACTTCTGTACAAAGTTACTTAACTACTGTGGGTATTTTATTACCTTATTTCACACTTTTAAGGTTAAAGTATCTTTAAAGTATATAATTGATGTGAAAGAGTTTGAAAATAAAAGCAGAGAAGCAACTAACCAGATCAAATCGATTGAACACTCAAGGATGGGAACGTCAAAGAGTACCTACTCAAAACCGACCAGCATGTATAAATAAGTCTTGAGAGAACTGCCACTCCACTCTTTCTGCCTATCCCACGAGGGATTGGGCGTGCAGTGTATTACCAAATTAATTGTTAACAGAAAAAGTCCATAAATTTACCCATTCAATTTCAGTCTCGAACGAAACATTTTTTTATGATCATAAATGTGTATTTATTTAGCGCACGTAATCAAGCAATCAATCAATCACAATTTGACGGCGACATGGTAATTTAATATCACACCTTTACGGGTATAAGACGCAACCTCTGCGTCGTTTCCCACAGCTATACATTCTTATTTTCGCCTCTTGTACCCTGGTATTTCAGACTACATCTGTATCTCTATCAATATTACTTTTTTATGTTTTGTAGCGTGAGTTCCGATAGGTTTTGCTACTTACCCGAACAATCTATAATCTATAGGAGATCTATATAGGAGATCCCATTTGTGAACTCGCTCATCACGATATCTCAGGAACTATAAGGCCGATTGACTTGAAATTTGGTAGGAGTATTCCTTACGCGGTGTAGAGGTCAGCTAAGAACGGATTTTATGAAACTCAATTGTTTTTTACTTTTTCACCCGGGCGAAGCTGGGCGGGACAGCTAGTATTGTATAAGCACAGGACTTAAGGCAACGGCGATGGGCTCGCCATCTGTCAAGTTGGCACCTAAAATATATCTATTATTATATACTATTTTGTATGAAAATATGTAGGCTATTTTATGATTAGTTATTAGTCACACAACGAACATTACGGTGAAGGAATAAATCGAGAGCAAACCTGCATTCGAGTGAGAAAGAAACCGTCCTATGTATAGTCGTGCTAATAAATAATAGTCTCGCCATCTGTCACTTTGGCACCTAAAATATATCTCCGGCGAGAAGTGGGAACACCTGTCTACCCCTTCGGGGACCCTTGTAGGAAGGCGTGAAGGTATACTCAGCTATTTATATCTTCATTTAGCACATCGTCTTAATGTGTACACAACTGCACTAAAGTTTTAGTATGAATCTCAGCCGTAAACCTACCAACTGAAGTGGAAGAGAATAGAGGTTCGTGTCAGATGGACATTACCTAGAGCTCCCGTGATCAACGCCTGTAGCAATTCGTTAACTCAACTACCAGCTGTTTCGAACGGATTTTAAAATTGCTTTTCTGGTGTTCATTAGCCAGCTGGGCAAGAAAGAAAAGATATTCCATATGCCTTAAGAAATGTGGCCCAGTAATCAAACCCGCAAACCCTTAAATATAGGGTGTTTGTACTACAAGAAGGACATACAAACCTTAGGAAGCTATGTAATACTAGATGTCCCGCCCAGATGCGATCGGGTGAAAAAAATTCCTGAAACACGTTCGCAGCGCTGTCTATCGGGTCCAATTGCGGGTAAGCGTGAAGGTTTTATATAAGGTTAAGTAGTGGCGTCCGAGTGGTTCGAGTAGTCGTCTGCTACACAAAGATCGCAAGTTCTTATCCCGACTGGTTGTTTCACATCTGCCTAAATATTAAGATGAAATGTGAAGATGAAGCGAGAACTCAACGTTGTTCAAACAAATTTGCTCTGAAGTAATATATATACCTACCTACCCTAAATACCACGTATCCTTGTTCCTCAGTACCCTTCATGTTTACTTGGAGTTCTGCTCGCGAAGTTATCTCGCTGGGAATTTTTGCTTGACAAGCACGCAATCTGATTCACTGTTCCCCGCGTCTTAATTGTGCTTTTTGTTTGGTGAGATCAACAGACGTGATTGTGCGAATTGCTAATCATTCCCTTTTTTACCGAATCTGCTCTTTTTTGTTTATTCTGTACTAGATTTACAAAGCCGTATTTTTTGAGCCGTGGTGGCCGAGTGGTTCGAGTAGTTGCATGCGACACAACGATTGCAAGTTCGTATCTCGACTGTATCAATGAGTTTTTCTGAACTTAAGGACAGTGATTAGTCACACCATGAGCTTTACGCCGAAGGAAAACATCGAGAGGAAACCTGCATACGTCTGAGAAGAACTTCAAAGGCGTATGTTTGTATAGTCGTGCTTGAGTAACGGAAAATGGACTCGCCATCTGTCACGTTGGCAGCCTAATACATATCCAGGGAAATGGTTGTAGTACTCACCTTTTTCGTCCATCCCTTCGGAGGCTCTATTACAATAAAGAAATAAGGAACTCTACCCTAGTCCATATTTTTAAACAAAGAGAAATCTTAATTTTTCAGACCCTAGATGCATGCAAGTATGCAAGAAGTATTAGGAGCTAATAATACCTCCTCAGACATTACACCATCAACGCACATAGCCTCTATAGATCACACTAACGGAAATGCTTGCCATTCTTACGTCACGTCGCAACACACCGAGAGCCACTCGCTGGAATCCAACCACATATCGCGATACACGGGATCAATCGGAGATCGTGACAGGAATGGTCAATATTCCGTTCTCTATTACGCTATCGGCATGCTGCGGACTTGGGCATATTGAAAATAATCGAAAGGTTTTTCCTTCACAATTTTACGACCATTATTCATTATTATGCAATCGTATTACAAGAAGAGGCAGAGGAAGACCACGATCCAACTACCTATATCAAATTGATCGGAAACTCAAGGATAACTCAAGGATGAAGCGTGAAGAGAACTTGAAACCAGCGTGCATGTATGAACGGACTGATGACTGTGAAAGAAGAGAAATAGGTAAGTCTAGTGAGAGCTTTACTCTCTTTGCCTACCCTGTCAGGAACTCGGGATGATATGTATATATACTCGTATTAGACATGCTTAATTATCTCCGTCTGTCTTAGTTTCTCGTCTAAATTGATGTATTTAGCTATTGTGTAGTAGCTATTGTTGATGTAGACGTATTGATAAATATGCGTTTGCTTTTGTTTGACGAGATTGACGGGTGGTTATAAGGAGACCAGCGAACGAATTACTTTGTTTTATGGTGATATGTACCAGGATAACAGTAAACACTTCATGTTTACGTGAGGCTTTAAGTTTAGATTAATTTAGAAAATACGGTTTTGTCAATATCACTGCCACACAAAGCTAGATATTTATCGCACGCAAGTATTTGCCCTAAGTAAATAGGCTTTATTATTGACCAGAGAACTTGGAGCGGCTCCGTTGATTGTCATTGTCGATGCGAATATTAGGTTAGGTGGTGCTCTAAGGAACAAAACACTTTTACACACTTCTACATATTATTGTGCTATATATTCCTATCAAACAATTACATCAGGTGCTAAGGACGACTTTTTAATTTCAATATAAACATACAGGCATCGCATTATATAAGTTAAAAGCTGCCGGTACACGCTGTAAAATGTTTAAAATTTGGAACACGAACACAAACATAAATCAAAGTCAAGAGAACTCCTCTATTCGTTGCTAGCCTGGTAGCAAAATAAATAACTGATGCAATTCGTTAGCGAAACGCAAAGTACGGGAGATTCAAAGTTACCTTTAAACAGTGTAACTTCAAAAGCAGTACTTAAGTATACTATATTAACTTAACTCAGGAACTCGCCTTTACATAAAATATAGCCGAGTTTAATTAGCAATCAGAGAGTTTAGCTACCCGTTAAATGAATAGCCATACCAAAGAAATACAATTTATATTAAAATACTTTTAAGTCTGGCGTAGTTTCTTTATACGTAGATATTATGCAGTGAATTTCAGTTGTATGATAATACGCTAAGTAAACTGGTCAGAACCAGTCTCGGTCAGTATGAACCGGTTAATTCTAGCTGCAAAGGAAAACCACCTACGTAGATCAAATTAATACACTTATGGGTGGGAAGCGGGCCCAATCGAAGCGGGCGAGCATGTATAAAAGGACAGATGAATGTGTTTGTATCGACAGAGGTCCGTAAGTCTGGCGCTTTTCTCTGTGTGATGATAACTATTATAACTTTATGCTTTTCCACAAGTGTCCCCGAAGGGGTAGGCAGCGTTGTGTAGTATCTACAATCCCACTTTCCGCCAGAGCTAGTTTTTAGGAATCAATATGAAAGATGGCGAGTCCTTCGTCGTTACTTCAGCACGATTATACAAAGTATTTGAATTTCTTCTCCAACGTCAACCGTTTCTTCTCACACAACGAGAGGAAACGTACATAGGTTTTCCCGATGTTTTCCTTACCGTAAAGCTCGTAGTGGGACTAACTAATGTACCTAAGTTCATAAAAACCCGTTGTACAGTCGGGATTCGAACTCGCAGTCTTTGTGTTGCAGACAACTACTCGAACCAACGTGGCTCTCTGTTAGCCCGTAGTTTATTAACCCGTCGAATGTCACAGGGGACGTAATGACCGAGCTTAACGAGCCAAAGTTGTGGTGGAAAACATGTATTATTTAAACAATGGTAACTGGCACGACCCTGTTGGATAATAATGGTGATCTTACACAATGCTAAAGTCACAATTCTTGACTAGTTTGAATTGTCAGTAGCTTGGCGAAGTAAGAATGGAACGATAAGGATGGCGACGGAGACAACGTTCCTACGCATCTTATATCCTATACATGTCCAGTCTCTGAAATGAGGGCAGTTGCTATATTTTATATATATATATATATTTTTTTTTTAATTTTACTTTAGATTGTTGCGTAATTTTAGCCGTTAACGAAGCTAACGCAACCGAAGCTTTTCCCGTTTTTGCAACATTTTTCATTGATACTCTGTTCCTATTGGTCGTAGCGTGATGTTAGCCTATAGCCTTCCTAATATTTGGGCTATCGAACGAGTAAAGATTTTAAATTTCTAAACCGGAGTCCCTGTGATTACCGATGAACCAAACAAACAAACTAAATACATGTATACACTATACATACATACCATCACGCCGAGTCCCTAACTGGGTAGACAGAGAGAATAGAGCCAGTTCTCTCTAGACTTGCATACCTCTTTCGCTACTTGCATACCAAACAAACTAACTTCAGCGCTTTAATATTGGTATAAATACTCCTTGGAATAATTAAATCTGAGTTTTCTTTTACCCCTAATGATGGGATAGTTCCGAAAATAACTAAAGCAGTCACTTCTCGTAAAATTCGAATTTGAATACTCATAGTTAAACAATATCTATTAAAGACATTGTCTCTAGAAATTTCTGAGAAAATTGCCTAACAATTAAAATGTAGTTATTAATTTATAGTTTCACAGAAACATCGAACTATTTTAGCTAGCTAAGACAAAGTTATGGTTGAGTTATTTCGTACATGAGCGGTTGTTGCTCGAATAGTTCGGCGTGGTTAGTTCAACCCCGTTCAAAAGCCATATCAACAGTTTTTATTAATCATATAGTTTTTATTAATCTGGAACGCGATCGCGGCGCCGCCTAAGTGGTTTTGTACATCTAAACTATCCATAGACCTCTGTAGTTATTGTAAGACGCCAATAGTTGATTATTGTTTCCAATTTATGAAGATAATATGAACAATGTATAAGTCATAACTGTATTAATTATGAGTACCTAACATTGTTTTGTTTCATATAAATTATCGCGAGCCATATCGCATTGGGTTCAACTTGAAAAGATAGATAAGGTATATAAACTATTTATATATATATCTCTTCTTACCTCTTTGTGTTATAAATAATAATACAAAGAGGCAATATGTATGTGCGTATTTGAACACGCTAAGCTCATGATCTACTAATCCGTTTTGTCTTTTTCTTGCTTTAGAAATCCAATTCACTGATTCATATCAGATAACAAGTATTTCCTTATGGAAAGCTGTAGACTTGCTATCATCATGGTATCGGATGGTAGCTCCTTTTAACTTGGTGGAAGGTATGGGGATGAATTCACATCGATGGTGATAGCGTATCATATTAAACAAAGGTCTAGTTTTACAATACAAATATCCTATATATATACTCGTATGTTGCGTATAAAATTGGAGACAGTCCAATCTGATCCGCTCTAAATATAGGATATAAATAATTTACTTTTGGAAAGAGCTTGGCTCAGAAATGCATACTTTCTACTGCAGGTTCCACCGTAATGGAATATTGGTATTTTATTACTGTTTTATGTAAAATTGTGCCTGATATTAATTATTCGGTATATGTTTCGATGTCGGACTGCAGGAGAGGTTGAAAGGGAGGAATAAAGGTAGAGAGAAGCCAACTGATATTATTAAAAATTAGTAATGCGGCTGAATGGAATTGCAAGAAATTTGGCGTATATGTGTATATACAGGTTGTATACGAACTTACAATCCTTGTTTGGCAGGCAGCACCCTTGCAACACTCGGCCACCAAGGGTTTCAGTATTTACTGTTTTCATATATTGTTTGTATAAAATGTGATCGAATCTCAAAGAAAAGCTTCAATTATTTTAATTTTAATATGGATAGAGTTGCGTTGTACTATTTATTAACCGACTTCAAAAAAGGAGGTTTCTCGAATTCGAGATATATATATATATATTTTTTTTACTTTTAGTTATTATAATTTATTTACAATAACAACAATTAATAATATTTACAAAGAACAGTTGAAACTAACTACTTACAGATAAAATATTTGTCCCAAATCGGTATCCCGTATATATTTTTTATCTAGTTAAAAAGAAATATGGTTAAAATATAATATTTTTGTTATTTATAACTTAAAAATACACAATTTATATTATTTTGTAGAATTACACTTAACTAAAGACCATTTAAGGCAAAGGACGGTAATTACATTTCGTATAAAAGTTCAGCTGGCATTAGTGAAAGAAAAGCGGAAGTGAGGGCGCTCGTTGCCACTTCCTTCCGGTGTTGGGCGGGCGGATGACTGTATTCTGTGGAAATAGTGCGGCTTCACGTGCTATTGATGACTCTAATACATTTCATTGAATTAACTTTTTGCTTTTTTCTTTCTCTTTAATATTTCAAGCGTTTCAGGTAAACGAAATTTATGAGATTTAGGAATTAAAGTATTTACATTCGGTACAAGATACTGAGAACTGCTACATATATGCCATAGACTACAAAATCACGTTTAATTAGTCGTCGTTGGAGTCTGGGTATCTGATTGTTTCTGTGGTCATGTACTATTGTTTGGATAAGCCGTGGTGGCAAAGTGGTTTGAGCACCTGCTTGCAACACAAAGATTGCAAGTTCAAATCCCGACCCTACCAATGAGGTTTCTGAACTTAAGTACAGTGGTTAGTGTTGTGTAATTTTGTGTTGCATTACTCGAACCACTATAGAATAGTCCTCGAAACACCAGAATAGAATAGAATAGAAGGGACACAGGGAACATTTATTGAACGTCATATACTTAATTAAAACTAAAGTTACCACCGTTTCCAAGAAAAATACCTGCCAGGAGAAGAAACGGCGAAACAAACTCCCCGGTTCTCTCTTTTAGCATTTGTTCCCTTTTACGTAGGGGTAGAAAAAGATTAAATTACATATAAACTCTGTATAAGAGGAGCAATTCATTGCTATAAACATGTCTGGATAATCAATACGCGTAACAACAATTATACGCAAGCCCGTTGCAATAAGAGGGCTATTTACTGAATAAATCACCGTACAATTTGCCAAAGCCCTCAATTACTTCGCAAAATACGCTTGAGATCCATATCTGTGTGTATCGTATATCAACTTGTTGAATGAAATATTTTTCAATATCATCAGAATGTGCATTACCCGGATTGCGTTCGATGGAAACGATATCAGAGTATGTGGTATGCAGATGCAGCTGGCGTTTCTAATTGTAAGCTTTGTGTACTTGTCATTGGTGACTGCTTCGAGGCACTTGAAAAGGAAAGATGGTAAGATTGAATCCTACCTGAAGTACAACGATTATTCACATCATGTGCCTTAATATAAAGGACTAGTTGTCCTGCTGATGGTGCAGATGGTGGCGCCACCTATCCGGTCCAATTGTGAATCTAAACCATTCCCAGATCCCCTTGAACACACACAAAACTTTCATTAAAATCGGTCCAGGCGTTTAGGAGGACTTCAGTGACATACACACTCACAGAAGAATTATATATATAAAGATATATGCATACGTTTCAGAATAAATTGAATGTCGTAACTCTTTAATGTATTTGTGAGTGCTAAAGAGTATAATGGTGGAATAATTACCTTGGTTGTAGTATATTGCAGAGGCCTTCCATTCACTTGCAATCTGCCAGGTCATCATGTAAGAACACATGAAATGTGCCGCTCAGAATGGCCCTTGCTCTATTTACTATCTCACTGATCGCCGTGAAATGATAATGCTATCTACCTTTGGTGATTGATGTTTTCAGAAATCCGCATGGACACGCACACACACGCTCATGTTGTTGCGTCGATAGGTAACCGCTTTGTTTATGTCTTTGTATATGTACGTGGCATATGTGGAATAGCATTCGCTTGAAAGCTGCAAAGTATATTTTTTAAGGTGAATATAAATATGCACTTCACTCACTTAAACACTCAACTGAAGATTCGATGCGTCAACTGTACATGTCTGGCTTGTTTTGTTCCAACTCCTGAGAGATTAAAATTTTCGTCCTCGGTCGTATTCATATGTCTCTTGAAATAAGATTAAATTTTATTGCCTTGATACCATAAAAGTTTCCTTCATTTCTGACTGTGTTGAGGGAATATAATATTTATAATGCTCCGTTCTTTGTCACCGCTGGATCACGTAAAATATAACCTGTATAAGTTAGGTACAGCGAGAACTTCTGTTGAAAACGATTGGATGGGGTACCTTAGAAGAGATCGCAACAACACTCGACTAGTGTATGTTCCTACGGTGAATAAAAATTCCATGGGATCTTTGAGGATCTAGTTCCCAGGCGCGTCGATATCTTGTCTTTCTTTTTTCTAAGCCAACAATAAACCACGCGAATATAAACGTCTGCAGAGAAAAATAAAAGGTTTTAAAAGATAAAAGCTTCCACTTATCTACTATTCTACGCTGCAATATTGTGCTGGCACGCGTGTTACCTCCCGCAGCAAGACAGGGCGGCGTTCAGGCATTCAGTGTAAATCTCACAAGCGGCGGAATGCGGCCTGTGTCGCTGCCATGACAGTTTTGCAATTAGGCGCCACCAAAATGGCGGTGGTTAAGAATTTCCGCGCGCCTCGCTACTAGCTATTCGAGGTATAGATAAATATTGTACAGTAAGCTAATTTAAGTACATAAAACAGTGTATCGTTAATAATGTTACATTGGTTTGGACATATAGACAGGATGAATGAAGAGAAGCGCAATATACGAGATCGGACTGGAATCGCAAGTTCTGTTTCATAACGCCTTATCAATCATTATGCAAGAAAGGGACTTATTGATAGCCAACTTTCACTAGTTGTAGTTGGAGAGGCAATTGAAGAACAGGAAGACCACATTTCAATTACCGTGATCAAATCAATTGGACGTCCAATGGTGGGAATGTCAAGAGTACTCGAAACCGTCGAACATATATGAAGGAACTGAAGGATGTTTGAACTAAAGTAATTTAATTAAAGAGAACTGGCACTCTACTTCCTCTGCCTGTCCCGTCAGGGTATTGGCGTGATGAATAAGTAGTTTCATTTAATTTCTTGTATATTGATTCGATTAAACTATCTTAAATTGCTGTTATCCTAGTAACATGAAGAGGTATCAATTCAGCTTTTAAAAACCAACCAATATTATAATACGAACAAACACAAACAATAAAATGCACATTAATAACACAAAAAAGTATTTCGGCAGTATGAAAAGTACCTATAAAGTTTTTACACAATCAATGATGAAGATTTCGTTCACACATATGTTAGACAAACATATGAATAGGTGTTGGTTTACTGTTCGCCAATTAACTAGCTCACGTTATTTCAACTTAGTGACTTGCGGTAACGAAGCTCCGTAGAAATAGACAATTGATTAAGTGACTTGCAATTGGGAACCTTTAATTATGTAATAGATTTTACAGCTACCTCCAAAACTTTGTCAATTGCCGAGGTGAGATTTCAGATGAATTAGTGTGTAAAGCTGATCTCATCTGCATTTGAGATAATCTCGGGAACGGTATCGGGTTTTGGATAAAGCTTCGAAAATTAGAGGTATGGATAGATAATTGTTAAGTGAATTTAGTGATAGAATAGCCGTTCTAAGGCAGCTCTTAAAATGTAGTGTTACGAAATTATTGTATTCTGCAACTCTGTTTTATTTTGTCTGAAGCTAGGATCGCTCGCTAAAGGTTCATGTGTAACCGCGTTTAGAGAGAACTGGCGCTCCTTTCTCTCTGCCTACCCCAAGAGGTAGTACTACCTTATGATATCTATGCATGGTGCAGGCTTTCTCTCGATGTTTTCCTTCATAGTGATCACCGGTGTGATTAATCACTGTACTTAAGTTCAGAAAAATCTCGAGTTCAAATTGCAATCCTTATCAACTACTCGATATACTGGTCTTCCAAACATTTCTTCAATTCGTAGGTTACGAATAAATTGTAGATGCTTAAATCTAATCTCTTTCTTGTAAACATTTAGAAGTTTTAATTCAAGTTACCCCTAGCAGCACAAATTTAAATTTCGATTTCGGAAAATGTATAAAAAGGTTTTATAGGCGTAAATCGTGTTACTACCTTCTCCCGCTCAGCCCCAATGCCGGTAGAGTGTACGTAAATACTCAAATATATCGAGCTTTTACCGTATTTGAATAAGCTTTACGGTTCACAAGTGGGTGTTAGGTATAGTTTAATGGACGTTCCATTATCACGTTAGTAGTACCAGCGTTATAACACAGAGGAGACTATAGTCAGTATGCTCTAGGATTTGGGATACATATAAGTTTATACTAGCTGTATATAAAAAAATATTATAATACATATCTTTATTTTTAATGTTATTAATTGTTTCTAAAAAACCCATAAAACCGCTTTGGAGTAAATGTTACCCCCCTTAAAAATCTTGTAA
This sequence comes from Drepana falcataria, assembly GCA_945859725.1. Taxonomy (NCBI): domain Eukaryota; kingdom Metazoa; phylum Arthropoda; class Insecta; order Lepidoptera; family Drepanidae; genus Drepana; species Drepana falcataria. The sequence goes on from OX243937.1 coordinate 1,613,344, forward strand.
TTATGTTATCTTCGGAGCTATAATATCCTCAAGCCTTCCCACAAGGGTCCCCGAAGGGGTAGGCAGAGGTATATTAGGTGCCAAGGTGACAGATGGCGAGTCCATCGCCGTTACTCAAGCACGACTATTATACATACGCCTTTGAATTTCTTCTCAGACGTATGCAGGTTTCCTCTCGATGTTTTCCTTCACCTTAAAGCTCGTGGTGTGACTAATCACTGTACTTAAGTTCAGAAACACTCATTGCTACAGTCGGGATTCGAACTTGCGATCTTTGCGTCGCAGGCAATCTTATCTTCGGAGCTATTTGTTTTGTTGCATCGTCATGAGGATATAATATTCACAACACTTCAAGTTTTAGAAGACAACTGTTCTTTTATCTAAGACACTGCAAATTCTTAATTGAAAATAATAAATACAAATGCTGCTAGTCGTCCTGGGAACGGGACGTTGCCTCGGGATTCCGATTTAAATAAATAAATACAATGTTACATATTTCAAGCCTGGGTGTCGGCGACAGTCTGTCACGTTGGTACCTAAACATATCTCTGGCAAAAATTCGGTATTACACCAACGTTACCAACTTAGGGACATATTGGGACACACGAGAAGGTTTTTTTTATACAACAAGAGTGGCAAACAAGCATACGGCCCACCCGATGGAAAACGGTTACTGCAGCCTATATACGCCTTCAATAGCGAAGTATCACTTGCGCGTTGCCACCCTGTGTTCGGAGAGTTATACTATGTTGGCAGCATAATGGTACTAATCCCTCTGCTGCCAACACAATATAACAATCCTCCCCACTCCCCAAGCAGATCATTACTGGAAACCTTATTCACCGCGTAGGAACACAACACATTAAATTGTGTTATTTGTCTACGAACTTCTATAGCGTAGACTTCGTAGCTGCCATCAATTATCGGCGGCATATGGGACCGCTCCTTTGCCAAGCGACTGTGCCATTTAATACGCACTTAGTAGTATAATATAAAAAGTCTGAAAATCTATGGTTCTAGACGAAGACAGAGAGGACACCACGAATGAATCGAAACCATTTTTTTTATAGGATATACTAGCTTATGCCCGCGGCTTCGCCCGCGTGGAGTTGGAAAAAGTAGCTTTGGAAATTTTCCTGCTAGAATCGGTTCGGCCGCTATGCCGTGAAAGAGCATCATACATTATTATATAAGAAATTTGAATTTTTCAAGCAAAAAGCAAGAATTTTTCAAGTAGCCTTTGTCCTTTTCCTAGGTATAAGCTATCACAATTACAACTTTCAGCCAAATCGGTTCAGCCGTTTGGCCGTGAAAGAACCGCAAACATCCAAACATCCAAACTTTCACATTTATAAGATTAGTAAGATATACACGCCCCACCATAAGGGTCCCCGTAGGGATAGGCACAGTATTACACCATTTCTCGCCGGATATACATATATATAGGTGCCAATATGACTAATGGTTAGTGGTTGGTGTTTTTTTTTATTCCAATATACTTTTCTTCAATGTCTTCTCAGACGTATGCAGGTTTTTCTCGATGATTTCTTTTATCTTAAAGCTCGTTGTGTGACTAATCACTGCACTTATGTTCAGAAAAAATAATGGTACAGTGGGGATTCGAACTTGCCATGCGAGTACTCGTTTTTAATTAAGGATTTATATTTTTTTTCCTTTATTTTGGGACACAGCTTCACATACAAAAAAAAAGCGATTACCGCCGGTCTCTGTCTATGGCCAAGATACTAGAATTAATGTAATGGTAATACTTGCGGGATGAGACTAGTACTATCTTAAACTTTATTTTCAAAATATAACATTAAAGAGTGATCGAGTGGTTCGAAAAATCTGCAACGCAAAGATTCCATGTTCGAATCCCAACTGAACCCCCAACTCCAATTACACCACGACCTTAAAAGAAGTGACATCGAGAGGAAACCTGCGTACTTTTCAGAAGAAGTTCAAAGACGTATGAACAGCCGTACTCGAGAGACGGCCACGGTGGCATTTATCACGTTGGCACATTAATGTACGTCTGCCTTTGGATTCATACACCTTTTTCTTTACACGAAGCCACAAACAATTTTTTTAGGGCCAAAGTTCATTTGTAATTCTTAGATGATAAAGTAGGTTCTTCCTTGTGTTGGAGTGTAAGGCTGGTATTGTACGCAAATCTTGGCCCCTAGAGAATGATTTCTCAATCGCGGCCCTTGTATAAATATCTTAAAGGTACTTGCTTCATCAAATATGAAACCGGCATTTTCGTTCTCTCCCATATTTACAGCGGAAAGCTTACATGCTTTCAGTAGCATCAAAATTCACTTCAGCTGGTTAGTCTGGTGTAAGCAAGGTCTAGAAGTCCTCGTAAGCCTTTAAACCTAAGTAAGGTATCTTACCTACGCTATCTACACTACGGAAACCAATATTAAAAAAGAAAATCGGGGAAATTATTTCCGCGTTACTTCTCCTAACAGGTTTTTTTGGATGCTGGTAAAAATATCTCGTGATGAGTTGACAACTAAATATTCTTACAATAATAGATAAGGGTAATTTTAGTACTAAGTGATAAAGGGCAACCACCTCAGACCTGGTTGTCTGAAGAGATATACATACATATCATCACGCCGAGTCCCTAACGGGGTAGGCAGAGAGTATAGAGCGCCAGCTGAAGAGATATGTCATACTCTATGTATAGCATATACTTTTAGAATAAAATAGAGAAAACAAGTCACCAGCATTAAGTCGGGCACGCGTGAGCTTTCGTGGGTATCGCAGAATTTTGTACAATTTGGACAATGCATGCATATGGATACTAACGTCCGCTACGTGGCAGGAGCACCGCGATGTGAGAAATTATTTTACATTGGATGCGACATCTTAACTATATTTATTTATATATATATATTATATATATATTTATTTATTTATGTTAAACAAACAGATTGAGATCAATATGAAATTACAGAGATATGAGGATACATTATAGGAACTAGATAACAATCCAAATTATGCGTAAACAGCTTGACTTAGTACAAAACTATAAAGAAACAATATGGACAAGATATAAAAAATTAAAAGATAAAAGAAAATTATTAATCAACAATTCTGAGACTAAATAATATATATATTAATACTAAAGCTTTAATATAAGAAAATCGCCTAATGAACCAAGAGTTTTGTGTTTACATTTATATTTGTGGAGGTTATCCCGGCACCATCTTGTCAAAGCAGACAGTACATTGTTAAATATATCAATACATTTATATATTTCATTGTACTGACGGCACATTCTTACAAGAGGATTATAATATGATGTATTATTCTTATAAGATTTTAGAGTGAACGTTCTGGGAGCTCTATAAAAATATAATCTATAAAACTCTAAAATAATATACTAAAACTTCGCTGATTGCTTTGATTCATTGACGTAACTTTGTATTGCAACAAGCAACTGCGCAAATGCAAGTTGTTAATTATCGTATATTTCGATTAAAATCGTATTAATAACATTTAAAACATATTTATACATATATATTCCCTTCTTCCCAGGAGGATTCCCGAAAGGGTAGGCAGAGGTGTATAGTACCAATACTTAGTTTTTTAATTTTAAATTACTATTTTATACTACTATCCGGAATTTCATTTTAGTTGCCAACGTGAAACATGGCGAGTCCTTCGCCGTTTCTTATAGACAACTATTATGTATATATACATATGCATAAAAGTTGTCTATGAATTTGAATTTCTTCGCAAAAGTATGCAGCTTTCTTTCTACGACAAACACGTGGTGTGACTAACTGCAAGTGCAGAAAAACTCATTGATAAAGTCGGGATTTAAAATTGCAATGTTTATATTGCAGGCAACTTGTCTAACCACTCGGCCACCACGGCTTCGAGTTTAATATACATACATACATACATATCATCACGCCAAGTCCCTAACGGGGTAGGCAGAGAGTATAGAGCGCCAGTTCTCTCTAGACTTACATAGCTCTTTCGCTTCGTCCACATTCATCAGTCTCTTCATACATGCTCGTCGGTTTCGAGTACTCTTAACGTTCCCGTCCTTGAGAGTCCGATCTATTTGATTCAGGTAGTTGAAACGTGGCCTTCCTCTGCCTCTTCTTGCACAAACTTTTGCTTTGTATATCTGTTTCGTCAATCTTTCTTCACTCATCCTTTCTATGTGTCCAAACCAACGTAATATGCCTTTCTTCATCTTTACAATCACGCCCTCATTCACGCCAGTTGATTAACGAATCTCTTCATTACGGATTCGATCTAATATCGTTACGCCGCACATTTTTCGAAGAGATCGTATCTCAACTGCATTCAAGCTATTTTCATACTTCCTCTGACATACCCAGGATTCGCTGCCATACAATAAGGTAGGTACCAATATCGCGTTGTGGACAGCAACTCGAGCATTCTTGCTCAGACTTTTACTGCCCATCAACGCCGACATGGCTCCATTCACCTTATTTCCAGTAGTTATCCTTCTTTCAATATCTTTTTCATACTTTCCATCTCGTGTGAACATGCTTCCTAGATATACAAATTCATTCACTTGCTCTAGAATTTGCCCATTTACCGATCAAGCACACTCGGTCCCTTGTTCATCTCTTTCGAATACCAGAACCTTAGTCTTGCCAGCGTTTAGGCGCAGCCCCTTCTTTTCACATTCTTCTTTCATTATGGTAACTAGTGACTGCAGTTCGCCCTCTGATGACGCCAGTAAAACCGCGTCATCGGCGTATAGTAGGCAGTTGACCACAAAGTTTCCCATTTTCACTCCACATCCGTGCGTTCTTAGTGCTCTCATACAGTTTAATATACATTTTACATAAAATATTTGTTATTACCTATAAAAAAAATACCTTATCCATTCCATCTTCCATCCTCGTATATCCTCAAGCCAGCAGTAGTCTGTCACGCAAAGCCTTGTTTAGCCATTGCATGTGTTACGAGCCAATATACATATACTTGTTTATACACGGCTCTCATTATGTATTCCACCAAAGTCGAGAAATATATGAGAAGAAAATATTATGCGACTGTTAACATTTGTATAACAAGGATTTATAAAGACTACGATATGGAAAATTAGCTTTTATGTTGTGGACAGGAGAAGTGGTTTTAAAAAAAACCTTCGTATAAGGCACACATTCCTTAATTGTGCTACTTTATATTCTTAATGTTGAAGCTCTTATGTTGCTGCTGCAGCGATCTTTTGATCGGTAACCTTCTAGTAATACCCTTTGTTATCGCTTACCGGTAGATGACATATGTATACCATAATGAAAAAAATGAATCTCTAGAAACAATTATAACACGAATGATTGCGTTACAAGTGTATAATAATAACTTATTTATATACTGAACATTTTTTGTTTTTTTTTGTTAGTTACAATTTATTGATTATTGTTAGTAACCATTTATTGAGAATAGAATTGATAAATGAGTTAATCTAAATGTTCCTGTTTATAGCTAACTTAGTTTTTAAACAGTAAAGTTAGCAAAAACAGGAATATAAATTATACTTTTAATTATAGATATTATATATATCGTATATATATATATATATATAGAATGTAATTAAAGTTCATATATTTATGTACTCGAAACCGACGAGCATATATGTAGAAACTGATGAATGTGGATGAAGCGAAAGAGGTATGCAAGTCTAGAGAGAACTGGCGCTCTATACTCTCTGCCTACCCCGTTAGGGACTCGGTGTGATGATATGTATATATATAAAATTAATAGGCTCAGCTGTTACATTGACATATCAAAACTTGACTAAGTGATAATATCCAGCCAGTGAATAGAACGATACGCCGTCCTTTTACGAGCACATAAACAAACCTGAAACGATTTATAGCTCGGCTAAGTGTTAAATGTCTTCTATAGAATGGCGATAATAGCTATAATCCCTGAAGTAATTAGCGAACCAACATAATTTTGTATCATCATATGGTCGACAAATAAGTTGATTTAATTTATAAATAATATAATATAATAATATAATATAATAAATTATAATTATTTTATTTTTATTATTATTATATATTATATTTATTATATATATATATTATATTATATTATTATATTATATTATTTATAAATTAAATCAACTTATTTGTCGACCATATGATGATACAAATATAATATATAGCTGTCCCGCCCAGCTTCGCTCGGGTGAAAAAGTTAAATTGCCCGTAACACGATCGCAGCGCCACCTATTGGGTCCAATTGTAAATCTAAACCATTCTCGAATCTAGCTTAAGACACACAGAAACACACAGAAAGCTTCGCCCAGGTAAAAAAATAAATTCCTGAAACTCGATCGCAGCGCCACCTATCGGGTCCAATTTAATATAGCCTATGTTACTCGGGGATAATGTAGCTTTCCAAAAGTGAAAGAATTTTTGAAATCGGTCTAGTAGTTTCGGAGCCTATTCATTACAAACAAACAAACAAACAAACAAACAAACAAACAAACAAATCTTTCCTCTTTATAATATTAGTATAGATATATAATAAATATAATATATAATAATAATAAAAATAAAATAATTATAATATATATATATATATATATATATATATATTATTTAAAAATAAAATAATTATAATATATAATATATATATATATATATATATTATAATTATTTTATTTTTATACAATTATATTTTAATTTATAAAGAAAGGATTCTTCTACGAAATGTCGCAGAAATTTTGAGTGTAGAGTTTGGTCTTGGAAGCCTGGCTTAAGTTTATAGTGATTCTTAAGCGTCAGGTGTGAATATGTAAATAAATTGAATATCTTAATATTTATAAATTACGTATCACGTTGTTTGTCCGCGATGGGCTCCTAAACTACTTAACCGATTTAAATCAAATTTGCACACCGTGTGCATTTTGATCCAACTTAAAAGATAGGATAGCTTACACAACACACGCTGCGATCGTGTTTCGGGAAGTTTAACTTTTTCCCCCGGGCGAAGCTGGGCGGGACAGTTAGTATTTATACTCATATAATGGCGAGCTCATCGCCGTTTCTCAACCAATATATAAATTATGTAAAGACTATATACTATTTAGTAATTACACATGCGTAATTACGATTACGAGTACTAGGATATCTTCTGACTTCTGACTTCATAGGGTTGGAAGGGATCGCCCTAAATACGATAAACATCACCAAAATACTGAGCGAAGTAAGTCAACAATGTGGCAACGACAGGTCTCCATTCAACCGTACTATCAGTACATTTTTGATGTTCTAATAGCTCTGAACAAAGTCACCCGGGCTCGGGCTTTATGAAAACGTTTCATTGGTGTTCTTTTGTTTTAAATAAGTAGTGCTTTTATAGATTACTCTTTTGTTTTTTTACGACGGAAAGTAAATAAAATAATCGGCCAGTGTTCTGTTTTTTGGAGTTTACTCCTTAAGAATCGATTTTATAATATAAAATATGAGAGGTAAAATCTACTGATGCATGACAGCGTTACGTTTTTGGTACTCTCGTACTCTCCATGGCAACGAGAATAACAGAATGGCGATGTAATTAATGTTAATATTTACTTTCAATTGCATATTGTATTAACCTGATATTAAATTATCGTAAATTTTATATTTTATTTATAATTGATATAAATATAAATTTATATCAATTGATATTTATTTCAAAATTGAGAAAATTACTCAATGAATAAAAATCAATCTATAGATGTGTCATGCATACTCTAAGTAATATAAGAAATACATTCATTTACCCTTATTGACTAATCTATTTATTTTATAATCGTTCGTAAGGAGTAAACTCCAGTCGTGCGTCGGAGCTGACACACACTTTTTTTAATGAAACTGTGACGTTCGATATAAATTCAAAATTCAACGTCCCTGTAAGTATGCTATTATGTGTCGACTTGATCAACAAATTACATATATTTTTATGTCACAAGATGTCGCTGTATGTCAGACTTAACATTGTATATAGAAATTTATAATTCGAACAAGGACTAGCCTGCTCTGTTACTGTTTCTCTTTTGTAAAGAGAAAAAGAACTCACCGTGGCATTTTTATTAATACAACAGTATTATTGTATTGTGAGATTTAAGACTTTTCAGAACACGCTAATCACACACAAGTGTTAAAGCATATTGTATAGATCATATTGTAGCATGAAGTTTCAATAATCATTTACTAAAAAACATGTAACAAAAATTTTCCGTGGGTGGTTAAATTTGTTATTGCGGGCGGGATTAAAAGACTGAACAAGACCAGATTTTTTAAATTATACTTCCGTCTACGTAAAAAAATGCAAAAGCTTTTTCGACCTCATAATCTGATGTAAATATCTACATTTCACACATAAACACCGCAAAACTATCTCGTGACATTACGTTTAGTTTTTTATTTACCCACATTTGACAGTCTCTTCATATATGCTACCAGTACAAAGCACAGTAAATAGCATATATATGGAAGCCTGGCCTGGAACCTAGCGTATTTACTCTCAGTGTCCATAAACCTCCTTGGAGTGCAATAAAATTCTCCCGACATTTTAAAACCCAACAGCTTAGCTCCAATTCCATCACATTTGTACTTAACACTGATTTAATAAAATCCTCTACCAGACACTTCCTTGGATTATTCTATACCTTTACGGCATGGATGTCCTTTTTATATACTGTTGCGTAAAAAAGTGGTTTATTCTAATGTTGTAGGGGCAGAGTTTGATTACTTCTTTGAACGCAGTAATGTTAGAAACTGATTTGAAAAAAGAATTCTATCTCCTCAACCCTTGCCGGTCTAAAGAGATACTCCTTTTGTTGGTCTCGCGTAGCATGGGATCTGGAAACTTTTTCTTCTGAATCGAGTGCATATAGGCCTCGATCCAGGTACTTCTTAGGTGCTAAGCCAACAAACCCTCTGAGGGGCTAGAACCTCGGCTAATGTAACCAAGAGCGAAATTTTTATTATATATTAAGTAAACATATCGATAATAATGCTTCCACACTAATACATACATACATCACTAGTTAGCCGGTAGCCGGAGAAAGTAGAGCGCCAGTTTTCTCTTTTCAGTTTTATAATTCTTTCGCTTAGTCCACACCATCAGTATCTTCATACATGCAAGTACTTGAATATGAACATACATGGAAGTTCTCATCCTTGAGTGTCCGATTGATTTAATCATTAGATCAACGACCCAAGTTGGAATGTGGTCTTCCTCTACCTCTTCTTCCAAACACTTTCGTAAACTTTCGACCCAAATAAGCATGAAAATTTGAGATACCCGACCGGTCTCCTGGTAGTCAATCATAGGCATTACTTAGATGGCTTGCATTGTTTCTCGGTTCATTTCGGGTCATTGTTTCGAGCTTGAAGCATAACTATTTCCAGAGCGGGCAATGCATAAGTTCGTACAATAACTGACCTAGAATCCAACAATACAGGAGGACCATTCAGGACGCGGCACAGTCTTAGGGAAGTGCCCTCTGGTGCGTCAACTTTGAAGCCTTGTGTAACTTGGGGCTTAAGTCGTTAATTTTCTAAGCCTTACTCCGTCTTGTAAATTTTGATGGTGAGGAATGGTTACAGAAATTTCAGCGTTGTCATTTGTCTCTCCATAAAAATAATCAGTTTTATTTCTTTTTTCTTTCAATAATTAACAATATTTAGCAATAACAGTTACAACTAACTAAACTAAAATAAAATATTTGACTAAAATAACGTGCCAATAAGACTAGCAGCATTGCCACGCTGATTCTCTGAGCGAGAATATCTTCATCATGTATATCATACATCATGTATCAGTTTCATGATCATGATAATTACTTGCGGTACATCAGTACATAGGTGTTATAGAAAAAGGCTTTCCGGCGCGGCTGTTTAAACGCGATGAACTCAATTAGAACTGAACTGATTGTAAAGCGGTTTTCATAGACATTTTGAAATTTTTCTAAGAACGTTTGACCATACAATATGTCGAAATTAAACTTATATTGTACCAATGCTCAGCCGGTGTGAGTAGCTTATAGTATTCTAGAGATCCAAATGCAAAATAAAAATAGCGTATGAAAATAAATAAAATCTATTCTAATATACTAAGCCGTTGTGGCCGAGTGTTTTGAGTAGTTGCCTCCAGCACGTTTGTGCATATGCAAGTTCGAATTCCGGCTGTACCAATCTCTTTTTCTAAAACTTAGGACAGTGACGACGACGAACTTTGCGGTGAAGGAAAACGTGACACTAGACTAAAAAACACGAGAAGAAACCAGCATTCGTCTGACAAGAAATTCAAAGGCGTATGTATGTATAGTCGTGTTCGTCACGTTTAGTGTCACTAACCTCACAACTCTGGGTTCTTCGGGGATCCTCGCGGTAAGGCGTGAAGTTTTTATATTGGTTTTAATTATGGGTGATTGTTTGTTTATACGTTCTTATCTCAGGAAGTACTAATCCGATTTTATATTTTTTGTATTAAATAGTTTATTGAGGAAGGTTATACTATCAATATCATCAGACTACCCAAGGGAGAGAAGCAGTCATTAATAAGAGCAAATTAAATAAGTAAAATTGTTAAGACATTTGGAGTACATCTAGGGTGGTGTGGCATTCCATACTCCCTCTCTGCCCTCACGACACGACACTAGGTAATGATATAAAATACGCATATACATACATACATACCTACTGTTACTTTTAGTCAAAATACTCATTGTAAACAGCTTCTTGCAAAGATAAGCAAAAACATTTTACCAAGTTCTCCTGTTTCTACAACATTTCACACCAGTCTCTGCAAAACTACAAATTTTGAGCTGCATCCGACTTTAAGAAGTTCAACTTGGCTTCAGTGAAAACTTGTAGTTGCCACTTCAGCTGCTCGGCAAACTTTGCTTATAATTGTACAGATAGTGCATAGGTCAATACCACTACTGTAGGAGCTATGGTACCCTGGTACTTTGGTTAGAATAAATAGTCCCATACTTGGTTCTGATTTGAGCATTAAATTACATGAATTTATTAGGTCAATTAACTGAATTTATTTACAATTAACTTTAACTTTTATTAATCTTAAATTAATATCTCGTTTAACTTCATTATGGATTCGTTTACCTGTCGTAGCTAAAATTATTCCAAAACCTTATTGCCTATCAAACTTATACTTAACTAAAAGCGTATATAAAAGTTAGATTAAACCGAATCAGGGCAGGGCACTCGATCTGAACGAAACGTCCTAAGTAGAGGGCCTACTTCAAACTTCGAGTGCGGGAATAATGGCGTCAAATAATTGAATTTTAACCAATTCCCGCGGACGTCTGTATAACACCTACCAACTTCTATAGCCTGACCTTCCACACCCTCCATCCTGGAGAGAAAAATGGCAATGTGGAGGGAAACAAAGCGTGGATCTAGAGGTCTATCTAAATGGTCGAGACGAGACGCTTTTCTCAAAGGGTCTAAAGGAATAAAATGCACTTAGACGAATGACTGTTTTGCTCAAAGGTTTTTAAGGGAATAAGGGTTATATTATCTGTATTGTGGAAGAGTTTGTTAAAAGCAGTGTGAAAATATCTGATTGATAAAAATGTCTGTTGAACTAGAATTGATTCAGTTTATTGCGTCCATACTCTTGACAAAACTTATGTGTAAAAAGGATATAGCTAAGAACTGGACTGGACTGCAAAATACACTAATTGTTTCGTCGGCACGTTTGTAAATTATTCGTGTTGTTATCGTCTGACATCGCTGTACTAACGGTAACTTGTCCACGCTATACGTTAATAAAATTTACGTGTCCGTATGTATGGGTACCTTGGGACAATTCCGCACAAATTGACCTAGTCTCAAACTAAGCAGAGCTTTTACTATCGTACCTTGAGAACAATATACAATACATACACACTTTATAGAGACAAATATGTTCATCACACAGATATCTGCGCTCAACGGGATTCGAACCAGCTATCTCAACCTTCGTAGCCAGGAGCTCCAACCACTAGACTAGATGGCCGATTGACATACTCGCGCATTCCTTCCTTCAGGAAGAATCAAATTCTTTGCAGGATCAACGATCAATAGTCATTTTGTTACTGACGTTTTGTTCGCTAATTCCATCTAGATCGGCCGATCATTTATCACTGGATTGACAAAAGATTGAAGTAATAAGTGAGGTGGGTGATTTATCACTGATATTGGATAACGATGTCAGGTGAAGTCATTTTTAAACAGGTTCAGACGAATAAAGAACCTATTCTGAAAAGTAAGTTGGTGCGTACTATAGCAAAGGACTTTTATCACAGGTGCAATGAAGCAAAGTAACGTACATACGCCTTTGAATTGCTTCTCAGACGTATGCAGGTTTCCCCTCGATGTTTCCCTCACCGTAAAGATCGTGATCGTGATCGTGACACTAATCAATTGGGACAGGTGTTTTATTTAGTTTAGTTTAATTGAGTATCTTTGTTTATTTATAAGGATAAAACATCTCTGTATAGATAGATTGACATTCGAGATGGAAACTACGAAACACTAAAAAAACTAATAGAGCATCGAGAATTTACTGAAATAAGCAGACTATGGTATTTTCAGTCCTTATATCTACAGGATTCCCTGGATTCCTTCCTTCCGAGAAAGGGTGGAAATCGAAGCACACTTCCGTTCTTTTGTTCGTTTAATTAAGTAGGACACGTAAATACATAATTACGCGCTTCATCTAGCTATTTAAACGTAAATAAAAGTGCCAACACATTATCCGCAAGTCACTTTGTATAGAATTACTCCGTAACGTTCCTAAGAGAGGCTCAAATAGTCTCATTTTGTTGCGGGCTGAATTAACGAGCTGCCGCGAAGGAAAAAATAAGTTATGACGTCACTTGACGCTTGACGATAATCATACTTCATCGTTCGGTTATACTCTATAGTCTATGTACATTTTTGTAATTTAACTTTAGTCGGAAAAGGTTTTCCATGATTATTTTAATATTCACAAATTTTTTGATATGATGCATGGTAATAATAAACTTTTGATATCATCAATACATATGCAGATATATGGAGACCAGAGGTGTCCAGTCTGTCGTCATTTCTCAGGCACGTATTTGCTAAAGTGCTTATAAATTTTATTAAATAAAGTTTGAAATTTTGTTGTTTACGGTTAATATTTTGAATGAATAGTTTACACAAACTTCAAAACTATATACTTAACAATAAAATATTGCAATACCTAACGGTTGCTATAACAACGATTTGATAAATATTAAATTTTCTACCAAAGTGAAGCTAGACGAGACAGGTAATAACAGTATACATATACCCACTATATAAAATAATTAGAAAAACAATATAACGTTCCCATACCTAAAACACCTCGAACCTCCCGAGACTGGGTAAAAGCCTATGGCTAATATTTTTCAAAACTCTGCCACTTCTACTTAATTCGTTTCCAGAACTTTCAGTCCGAACTTGGACGATAATTTTCAAGAGTTTCCCTTGCTAACTCTGTAAATTATGTAGCTTCTAGTAATTGTTTCTGTACATTTCGGCCCTGTAAGGCGTAATATTAATTAAAGTTCATCACAAGGTAGGTTATTTAATCAACCTTACAAAGATTTTCTGAAAGCAGCGGACGATACACTTTTGCTAGTCGGGTTTTAAAATGATCCTGGCTGTACCCTCTACAATTCGTTAGTTTACAATCATAATTATCTATTAATAGCTAATACCTGTCTATAAATTATCAATTTATAAAAGATGCCCGTGTGCTACTACGCTTAAAAAGAAATATATGTTATCTATTGTTTTAGTGGTCTAGGAGCTCATGTAGGGTCGCATTATTGCCTCTCGAATGAAACCTTTGGGGAACAACAGTTGGATAGTTTCAAAGTTTATAAGGATATGTCCTTAAAGGTAGAAACACTTTTTGTGTTTTACATATTTTAAAAAGAACATTTTGAAGATGCAAAACGGCTGTGCCGATTTGGCTGAAAGTTGAAATCGGGACAGCTTATACCTAGGAATAGGAATAGGAATATGTATACATATATATATTTTAAAGCCGAAAATTCAAAGTTCTAATATTATAAAGTATGATGCTCTTTCGCGGCATAGCGGCTGAACCGATTCTAGCAGGAAAATACATAAGCTACTTTTTCGAACTCCCTGCGGGCGATGCCGCGGGCATAAGCTAGTAGGTAATAAATATGAATCTTTTTAATGTAAGAAATCTGCTGCCCTTATTCTTTAGAAGCCTTTTAGTAAATTCGTCACTGTGTAAGTGTGACAATTAAAATTAGAGCCGGCACTGGTTCGTACGTCCCGTGCAAAAGACCGCAGCCAAACACTATCCTATTGTTGTCGTACCCAGTATCTATTGTAGTTGATGTATTTATGCAGTAAATAAGGCTTCCGGAGCTCCTTTAGGAACCGCGGTGTGTTGCCAACGTAGACTATTCATGAACTGAATATGGACAACTCTCAAATGCAGATGCAATATTTTTGCATTAGATAGCCCGTTTATAAAGAAAGGCAAATTCCTAATCTATCTCTAGTTATATCTTATTACCGGATTGATAATACGACTGTTAACAAAATTGACCAAAAAGAAACAGTTGTTTAACTTTACAGATAAAACATTGGCTTTTAAAGCTCCAAGGCTTTTGTTACATTATCCTCAACCTTCCGAGTAATATGCCCATGCAATTACATCTCGTTGCTCGCGTTATGCATTTTCACTCAATGAATAGAACTAGAATTTTACGCAATGTCCAGCGATTTGTTCTGGTCTAACTGCCCACAGACGATATAAGTGAAACAGAGTCTTGGCGACAGCTGCCTCTTTTATAACTCAAAGTGAACAATAAAGAAAAAAGTTTGTTCAATTACGGTTATTGATAATGTCCATAACTGAACATAATAATAACGGCCCCAACTTTATATCGCGCGTGACTAAGGCGTCCCGAGATAATAATTACATCCCTTAGCATTATTTCGCACTAGATGTGCCCGCGACTTCGTCCGCGAAAAAGTTATTGTTTAGTTTCTAAAATAAAAATAGTCTAAGTTACTTCTTTTTATATCAGCTATCTGCCAGTGAAAGTCTTGTCAAAATCGGTCCACACGTTTCACCAACACAAAAGCTTTGTGGTGATGATACTTTATGTGGTGTTTGTGTGTGGTGGTAAAAAAAACAAAACTTTAAGAAATTATATTTTGGTATATGTACCTTGTATACTTCCATATGCATTTAGTAAAAAGCGGTTCAGTTCAGAAAAACTTATTAGTACAGACGGGATTCAAACTTGCAATTTTTGTATTGCAGCCAACTACTCGAACCACTCGGCCACCACGGCTTGTAACTAGTTGTGTTCTAAATTTAGAATATTAGCTGCTTTCCTGCGCTCTGCGGCCAATTCACCCCGCAGCTTAAAAGTCTTTCAAGATGCTAATTTCATACATTGTTACTGATATTAATACCAGGGCTCCATATGCAATAAGCAGAAAAATGCTATTGCGCCTCTGATTTTATTGCAGCAATTATCTCGTTAATGCTCGCAATAAAGGTTTGGTTTTTGTTATGACCTCTTATATAAATTGTAGTGATTAATGCAATCAGATTTTCATTCCGCTGTGATAAAAACTTTTTTCTTTATAAGTGACCATATTTGTTGTTTGTCTGAGATCCGCATATTTTTTAAATAAATATAATATAATAATATATCCTCACGCCTTCCCACAAGGGTCCCCGAAGGGGTAAGCGGGACGTGTATAGGTAATACCCACACACCCACTTTCCGCCAGAGGTATATTAGGTGCCAACGTGACAGAGAGCGAGTCCATCGCCGTTACTCCGGCACGACTATACATACACCTTTGAATTTCTTCTCAGACATATGCAGGTTTCCTCTCGATGTTTTCCTTCACCGTAAAACTCGTGGTGTGACTAATCACTCTACTTAAGCGCGGAAAAATTCATTGGTACAGTCGGGATTCGAACTCGACCTTTGCGTCGCAGGCAACTGCTCGAACCACTCGGCCACCACGGCTCTTATCTCTCTAAATAAATATATATTTTATTATTTTTTTACAACAAGAGTGGCAAACAAGCATAAGGCCCACATGATGACAAATGGTTACCGTAGCCTATTTACGCTGACGATACCGAAGTACCACTTGCTTGTTGCCACTCTGTGTTCGGAAAGTTATACTGTGTTGCAGCATAATGGGACTAATCCCTCTGCTGCTAACATAAAATAACAATCCTCCCCGTCTCCAAGGAGCTATTTTGGAAACCTTATTCATCGCGCAGGAACACAACAAAAAATGCGTTGTTTGGCTACGGACTTCTATAAGAGGGGCTTCTATAATCTGCCCCAGTCCCAGTCCAGCCCAGCTCCCTTGCTCGCGATCCAGCAACGCCCTAAGCCGAGCTTCGTACCCCAAAGGGGGTGCCCTTAGCTGTGTTGCTTAAAAATAAAGTGCCTGGTTGGAGGCCTAGGTCTCGCCATTGACCGGTTAAGTAGCAAAAGTTCCCGGAACTCACGCTACGAGAGACAATACAAAAAAAAAAAAAAAACTGCCCCAGTCGAGCAAATCGAAAATTGAACGGCAAACCCGTTATGCCATCTCTCTTAAATATTATTTTTATTTGTCGACTACTAGCAAAATATTGCAAGAATATGCCGTTCTACTGAGATTTGGGAGTAATAGAATAATGTGTTTGAAGGGGTAACATTACTATAATTTTCTAAGCAAGATATAGTGAAGAAGATATACTCCTCAAACTTTTTGATGAATTGGTTCAAAGACCCTTTATAATTGGGCTGTTAGTCCTCTCGCAAGATTATCTAGGACATAAACTCACACGATACTGAAATACTCGTGAATCATGTAGATATCATCTCTGGCTTATTACAAAGCAACGGCCAGTTACTGCTGAGCCCTCATCCGTCCAACATATACTATGTTTCCGGAGAAACTGGGAGCGATGATGTGATTAAAGGGGTCTTAGTTATTGGACGACAGGCTCACAGTTTTCTCGATTAATTCCTAATGGGGTGGAAGGGAAAGATTAAAGTTCGTGACAGTTCTTAGATGAGGTATTTCTTAGGACGGATGCCACATGCTATCCTATGTATGTATATGGAACCGTCTTAGAAAAATAGTAACAACGGCAATTAAACTCCTTCAAATAACAACGAAGTACTGAAAATCTGAAATATATACACATATCATGACGTTTACTTCCACAATCATTTAATTCTCACGGCTTTATCATAAATGCATTTGCCCTACAGATAAACTGTAATCTCAAATGACCACCCTACGTGAGGAATATGCATTAATCATAAACACAAACCACAAAGCAAGATTAATTAGGTCAACGGCTGTAGCAGGTACCAGGGGCACATAAGCTTATTACAGCACAATTGGCCTCGCGACCATTAAGCTGCACTAAACAAAGTAACACGCCAAGAATCCCATTATATCCACAGTTCAGCGCGACAACTTTCGTATGCAAAAGGCTTTTAGGAGATGTGGTATAATATCCGCGAAATATGACGTCGTACTTGCACTACTAGAATCATACATAATGTTGGGCTGAATAGAGAGCTAAGAATGTGAAAATAGTGATTAATTTGACTCCTAGCTATACATTTTGTTTTATTATTGTATTCGGTTCCAAAAATTATTGGTACATTACCCTTTTTCAGAATATAAACTTCATGAGCTCAGAATGTTTGCACATTGTTGAATGAATATGAAAACGAAACCCTCTATTAATGCGTTAGGATTTTATAAATAGGGTCATTAGAACTAATGTAGCAGCCCACTTATATTCGTAAAAATAGCCAAGAAGAAGAAACTGATGATATAACAGATATGTATACTATTCTAACAATATGACCAGGAGAGCATAAAAGAGAGGCTCTAGAGTTGCCGCAGCAATGTGTCCGTGACGTGAGGCAATATGTCTTGATAAGTGCAGAGCGCAAAGTTTGGGTCGCACGGTGCACATCCTTTATGACTGTTGCGCCCTATACATATTGTATATAATATGTTGTCTTGGTATCGTATAAAATACGTTCAACTTACAATTTCATGCGTAATTATGGAGATGGGTCGTGAGGATATTATATTATATTATATGTGCAAAATCCTACATGGGAAAATTGATGCGTCCGACCTACACAGTGGACTATCGCGCTTCTTTGTGCCCAAACGAAAAAAGCACAAACTGTTCGCGGTGCCATATTGCCGAACAGTGGCGCACGCTCAGTCTCCGATCCCGAGGTCACTGACAGCACTCAATGCCCTCCTGGACTCAAGTGTAAATCCTGAATGTGATGTGCTGGCAGGTGAATGGAATTTTGAATGAGTGTCTGGCATACGCAGAAAGAAGGCCATCTTCTTATAATAATAATAATAATAATAATAATCTTTATTTACTCACAAAGCATTTCTTATACTTAATCTAGTGACCAGAGTCTCCTTTTAAGCAAGAATGCCTGTGTTAGGAGACTCCGCTCTTCTATAACTACAAGTAACATTATATGTGTGTGGTGTGTGTGTGAGAGACTGCGCGTGAATGTCTCTGTGTGTGTGTGTGTGTGTGTGTGTGTGTGTGTGTTTGTGTGTGTTCTTCTCGGTAATATACATTTATATTAACCTTATTTATTATTACTCATATGTATTTTTTTTACTTATACCTCCTAATTAGCGTAAATGACCACGTTGTCGTGCTAATTGTAAATAAATAAATAAATATATTTATAAACTTGTGCAAGTTAAATAATCCCAGCCTTTGTCCATTTTGTATCGTCTATTCGTGATAAAGAGTCTATGTTAATGATTTCCTGCATTTAATGAACCGATTATCCTATAGAGGGGGATGAAGGAAAACTTTTTGCTTCTGTGTCCGTTGCGACAATTTATCGGCTTTTTATCCTTTGGGTGGAAACCGAGATCTTTATTTATTATTGCATAGAATTGCATTTTTACATTTTGAAAGCGATTCTTTCATCCAGGATTACTACTACCTTTATAAAGTAGACTTTTCCTGATTTTCGTGGCACTTATTGGACCTGTGCTTTAGCACAGCAACTCACTGGGAAACGGTGTGCTACATCCCTGCCTACCCCTTCGGGGACCTTTTTGGGACGCTGGTCGTGAATAGGAATCCTGTATTTGTGTTAATAATTAAACATTGTATTAGAAGGTAGGTGTAATCAAGGGTGGGGTTAAGAATTCTTAAAATGTGAATCTTGATGAAGCGGATGAAGTTATACAATATAAAAGACTGTCACGATTCTCTCTGCCTACTCTTTTGACTGACTCCACCAACACGGTGTCTCCTGATTCGGTTTTTATTACCGACGCATATAGGTACTTCATTCACTTTTTACTGGCCGTTATCATTCTTCAATATCCTTTTTATGTACACGTTACTGAACTATAAGTAAAATATAAAATTGTAATACTAATAATTATTATAATAATTGTTTATATTTCATCCTCTCAACTGTCACACCTACCTTTTCTTTCTCTGTTTCTTATCTCTCTCTACACTGGTTGCCTGGTAGAAATCGCTTTTGCGATAAGGCCGCCTACTATAACTTCAGTACCGCCTATTGTGCCTACTACATGTTTTTTTTTGTCATTACTCTTTGTTTTGTAAATGTGTGTGTTTGTACAATAAAGGATATATTATTATTATTATTACTCCACCGTTGAAAGGACGGCCTGATGTTACATACTTGCGGATGAAAGGGACGTACACGACTTGTGTGACTGAAATGAATACTTCTAACTTCAAACCGAAAATAGGGTAAAAACAGGGTAAAATATCACGTTCACGATTTAATATTATTGTGTAGCAATATAACGATAAAATATCAGTTTTCTTTACCCGAAGCCAGCGCCGTATAACCCATCCGATTGACCCCTTTTGGTTTCTTGTTGACTTTGAGCTCGAGTTACTTACCTTTCAGTGAAGTTAAAGGTAAATATATTTTTAAACTTGCCGTATCCCGCGGTTTTACCCGCCTCAAATTTTCTTTTAATATCATTTCTTGAATAAACATAGCTAATAATATATATCTGCCGGGAATAAGGTGAATGGAGCCATGTCGGCGTTGATGGGCAGTAAAAGTCTGAGCAAGAATGCTCGAGTTACTGTCCACAACGCGATATTGGTACCTAACTTATTGTATGGCAGCGAATCCTGGGTATGTCAGAGGAAGTATGAAAATAGCTTGAATGCAGTCGAGATGCGATCTCTTCGAAAAATGTGCGGCGTAACGATATTAGATCAAATCCGCAATGAAGAGATTCGCAAATCAACTGGCGTGAATGAGGGCGTGATTGTAAAGATGAAGAAAGGCATGTTACGTTGGTTTGGACACATAGAAAGGATGAGTGAAGAAAGATTGACGAAACAGATATACAAAGCAAAAGTGTGTGCAAGAAGAGGCAGAGGAAGGCCACGTTCCAACTACCTGGATCAAATAGATCGGACTATAAAGGACGGGAACGTTAAGAGTACTCGAAACCGACGAGCATGTATGAAGAGACTGATGAATGTGGACGAAGCGAAAGAGGTATGTAAGTCTAGAGAGAACTGGCGCTCTATACTCTCTGCCTACCCCGTTAGGGACTTGGCGTGATGATATGTATGTATGTATGTACCAATTTTCATCCAATTCCGTTCAGCTGTTGTGGTTGGATACGAGTTACAAACACATTTGTAATGTAAGTATTTTTTAAGGAATAATTAAAATTACATTTTTATAAGCATTACCAACAAGGGCCTTTATTCAAAGAACATTCTTTAAAAAAAAATTATCGTTTGATGTTTCCTTGTAAAAAGGAAGTTTGTTTCATAATAATGTAATAAGGTGATAGTCCAGCATACCTCAGTGCTTTTAAATGAGCACATCACTTCACGAAACTAAACACAAAAGTTAAAGAGAAAGTCAACTATGTAGAGGATGATAATGAATTTAGCTAAAAATAAAAGAGGCCCATAAACTTGGGAACACGTTCTTGTGACCGCACTCTTCCATTTCGCAGAAAATTGGCCGGAGACGTGACCTATGACACTGGCTACCCTACACGTTAGGTGATACGTGTAATCAAAACGGTCGAGGTCCGAGAGATATCGCATTTCTTTATGTTGGGTTATTTTGGGCTATTGATGCTTGTGTGCGTAGGTAAGACCCTCGATACACGTGATTTCCTGGTAGTGGTAACGAGCTGCGATATATATTATATATCACTGTCTCTCTTTCTCTCTGTCTCTTACGGAGCAGGCGAGAGAGTAGCGCGCCAGTTCTCTCCAGACTTACTCTTTCGTTTCATCAATATTAATAAGTCTCTTCATACATGCTCGCTGGTTTCGTGTATTCTAGACGTTAGATTCTCCATCCTTGAGTTGGTGTGCATTGTGGAGAGTGAAGAAATTGGAGTTGCTTGAATATACATATATATCATCACGCTAAGTAGAATTGTGGCTACAAATTTACAATGTATTAAAGGAGTGTTAAGAGGGTATCATTATTACATATTTGTATTTATAACTGTACATGATTTCAATAGTATAAATACAAATCTACAATTATATAGATGTTGAGATATACTTCCATATTATTTGTGTAACGCTTCCAAAAAAGCGAATTATTACTAACAACCACTTGTAACTAAGACATACTTGTTATTATTGTGGGTACATTCATTTGTTTTATTAAATTTACAATCAAACTAATATTAAAATTTTTACATATTTGTTAAAACAATTTTAGCTATTTTGTCAAATTGTACACTTTTAAAGTTTTATGGGATAGGCCACAGCTCTCTCGACTGACAGTTCTACCACCGCACAGTGCGATAACATAAACACGGTGTATTAAGGGTGTTTCGTTAACCCAGCTCTTAGGAATGCAAAGTGTAACAGGCTATATTGTGATCTTCACCAATTAATTGTAGCCCATTAAAAACACATCCCCTCAGATACTAAGGCGTCAACTACGTTTTACATAAATGTAACACTAGCAATAAAGCGAAGAAGAACTTCTATACAATAAATATGAACTAGTCTCCTCTCCCGGGGCCACCTGTTGATTCTTCTCGTTAAATACTTGATGACAAGCTGGGACAAGTTGCGAGTTTGTTACTGCTATGTCTTCCAAGTTGAAAGTCAGCGCTGCGTGGTTGTTGCTCGCTTAGAAACTTTACTTAGAGCTATCAAGACAAGTGTCTGGAGGGCAGAAGGATTTTTGATTCGCATTGATTTGTAGACGTTCTGAGATGAATATAAATTATCATTCAAAAACACTGACCGTTGGGTATGAGTGCATTAAGTAGTTACCTGAGTCAAGATAGCAAGTTCGAGTGGACTGGACCTCCTGGAATGTTTTCCTGTGCACCTAAGTACAGTAATTAATCACACGAGAGACGGAAAGAAAAAATCGAATTCTGATCTAATAGGTTGGCACCTACATCTCCGACAAAAAAGATGGGTGAAAACTTCTTTGGGGAGCTTTGTGTCTAGGCGTGACGACGATGAAGCTTGATTATAATGTTTCTACGATTAAATTGCTACTTCTATTCAACTGACATTTAAAAACGTGCTTTTCTTCTTCCGAAAACAAATTATACCTGTAATTAAATCATGTATATAATTACTTCTCCACCACCCGACTACATTACATAACCTGTACACGAATTAAGAACATAACCTGTAATGAATGCAATTTACTATGGCTTTCCATTTACGTGAGCTACGGTTTGTATGACATACAATATAGAGATAGCTGCCGTTTCTGAACTCGCGACTTAAAACTCAGCGCGCGTATCTTGGAGAGAGTACAGCGTTGGCTTAAACTGTCGACTGTGTGTCACACCGACGTGTAGTTATCGTTGTATGAAATGAATTTCTAAGTCGCTTTACCTTACACCTCGCTGGCTGCTGATCAGTTTGAAAGCGTTTATAGACAAAATTCAGGTTGAGTGGTTCGTGTAGTTGCCTGGAACACAGGATTGCAAGTTCCAATCCCGACTTTACCTTGAGTTTTCTGAACTAAAGTACAGTGATTAGTCACACCACGAGCTTTACGAGGAAACCTGCATACGTTTGAGAAGAAATTCAATGAGCCGTATGCTTGTTTGCCACTCTTGTTATATAAAAATCTGTCCTTGTCTACATCAATATGCCTTTTATTTCCTTTGTTTCATTCGCCACTCATCACGATTTTTTAAATATAATCAAGGTTCATGTAATAAAAACAATTTTCGTGAAGATATTGCGAATCTATTCACACATTTGGAGAAATAACTCTCTTTCATCTTCTCGTCACGTAGTCTATAAAAAATATATGGATACAGTTACGCGACGGTGTGAGGCGCGGTCTGTATTTATCCCATCCGTACAATGTTTAGTGCGTGCGGCCGCATACATTACCGCGGCGCCTCTGCGGAACTCCGATTAAATATTAACCCTCGCTTAACTTTAATAACTTAACGAACGTAGATACTGTTTGATCATTTGTCAGTTTCAATTCTACAACTATTTATCTTCGTTCCTTCTCATGAAAGTGCAATTACCTAAGTTTTTCGTGTGGGTATTTTGACATCACGACTCAATCAACTACAAAATTTTGATACCTCCCGATTGATTGATGGATTTCCCGATACTTGGAAGAAGGCTAAAATCATACCGCTGCATAAGAAAGGCGATGTCGCGGATGTAAAAAATTATAGGCCAATATCTATACTGTCCTGTTTTTCAAAAATTTTTGAATCTCTAGTTTGCTCGTTTCTGTCCCATCATTGCCGTCAGATTATATCAGATCACCAACACGGTTTCCAAAAAGGACGCTCAGTTGAAACTAATCTGGTGCCTTTTCTATCCGAACTCAGTAAAGAGATTGACAAAGGCAAGCAGGTCGACGCAGTTTACACTGACTTCCGTAGTGCATTCGACAAAGTTAATCATACTATTCTGCTGGATAAACTCAAACGCATTGGTGTTTTTGGTCCACTGTTTTCTTGGCTCAAATCTTATCTAGAGAATCGCCTCGTCGTTGTATGCGTGAACGGTTTCGAATCTGATGTCTACATCGCTAAATCAGGAGTACCTCAGGGCTCTCACGTCGGTCCAATACTTTTTTCCATTTTCATTAATGATGTCACGATGCACATCAAGCATAGTAGCTATAAACTTTTTGCCGATGACTTGAAGATCTATAGAACGGTGGAGACAGCCTCAGATACGAATTTAATTCAGGCTGATATTAATAATTTGAAACAATGGTGTGATATTAATCAAATGTATCTTAATGTACAAAAATGTTTTTACATCAAGTATACGCGTAAAAAAGACAATATTACAACATCCTACAATTTGGATGGGTGTACCTTGCTAGAAGTCGACGAAGTTCGTGATCTCGGAGTTATTGTTGATAAACGATTAAATTTTAAGTCACACATCAATGAAATTGACACTAAATCCGCCAAAATGCTAGGCTTCATTAGACGAAACACTAAGGAATTTCGATCTTCTCATACTAAGATCATCCTTTACAATACATTGGTACGAAGTCACCTTGAATATGCAAGCGTGGCATGGAACCCTTATTATGCGGTACACTCGCAACGTATCGAAAATATACAACGGGCTTTTACTAGATCTTTGGCTTTTGTCTCTAGTGGCATTACACATAGAAGTCCATATGACCAAAGGCGCGAATATTTCAAAATGAGTACTTTGCAATATCGTAGGAAAAATCGCGATGTATTATTTCTTTTCAAAATGGTTCGTGGGCTATTCGAGTGCTCTGATTTGTTAAAGGAAATCGAATTATGTATACCACACAATTACCCTAGACAGAGAATATCCAGGATCTTTTCAGTCAAGCGTGCCAGGACCAATCTTGGCTTACACTCTCCTATACCGCGCGTGTGTCGTACATATAATGAACTCAATGGTCTCATCAACAACCTTGATATCTTTCATGACTCATACCGCAACTTGAAAAAAAAACTTTGTGAATACAATAACAACACTTCATAATAATTGTTTCTACTTTATTTTATATATATTTTCTATTGTAATTTTATTATAAGTTAAACCATCTCTGTATAAAATGCTGAATGTGCCTGTTATTGGTGCGCATATCAGAAATTGTATTCCTTGCACATACTCTGTAAAGTTTTAATATGTGTACTGTTGGCATATCTTAAATAAATAAATAAATAAAATAAATACCTCAATTTATTTTTCTTCTTTAATATATTTCTTACTGGTTGTATCACGCGTTTTTATCCGCATAAACTATATTACGCATGTTACGTATGGTCATATAGAAAGGATGAGTGAAGAAAGATTGACGAAACAGATATACACAGCGAAAGTGTGTCCCTATTTCAAATCGATCGGACACCCAGGGACGGGAACGTCAAGAGTACCCTAAGCTAGCGAGCATGTATAAGAGAGAATCGAAAGTGGTATGTAACTATTCTCGCTCCGACCGCCGTACCGAGCAGACGTGTGCTCCCACCGCTCCCGCGCTCTGCGCCCGTTACGACCGGCAGAAGCCACACCCGCCGCTACGCAAATCGCCACGAGTTAGCTCGCCGCTACGCACCGCACGTGGTGATTGTTGGTCGCCTTTTTCAAGGCAACAACAATCACAATTCTTGTTTCTCGACAATAATATTTGTCCCCTTCTGGGAAAATCCACAGTTTCGTGGTCACTCGGTGGAAACCAAACGGTGCCAACGAAACCGAGTGGGGCGCTGCCCCGTTGCGCTCTTAGCCTTGCCCCTTCAGGGTAAGGCTACAAACGGACGGGACCAGGTTCACCGGCCTTGGGGTCTACCCTAGTCGCGCCTGGTTATCACCCACCACCCACCCTACCTATCCCTTACCTCCTACCCTCCGGTGTTAGTTTGGGCACTGTCCACGGACTAGTGCTCTCTACACCGGAACTGTCAGGGACCCGCTGCACAATAAGACTGGCAGCGGGAATACAAGCTTAGGGCTCACACCATAGGCACACTCACCTCCCTGTCTACACCCGACAGGGAGGGTTCAGTACACACCCCCGGGTCAACCCCCCGGGGATCGGGTCCCTAACGTTTAAGTCACCAGGGGTTTCTTTACGTGTTTCTTCCCCTGGGCGACCGCGCCCCGAAACACGTTTCCCTTACCGCCTTGCCCTCCCACGTCTGCATCCACCATGTCCACAAGTGTTGACCCCCAAGCCTCACTGGCTTTTCTCGCGCGGCTCTTAGACGCCGTGCCCACCCTCCGACGTCAATATGACGAGTACACCCGCGATATAAACGCGGGTACCCCTACCGCCGAGGCGACTGCAGCGCTGGACAAGAGCGCAATCATAGCCGTCACTAACGAGGCCAATAAGTCTCAAGACTCCCCCTTGTCCCCCGAATCTGTCATTGTGGACTCCGAAATGGAGTCATTACAATCCGAGTCGTCCGAGGGCTCCTCGGACGAATTTACGCCCGTCACGGGCTCCAAGAAGCGCGCCAGACGCGCAAAAAAGAAGGAGGCTTCAACCTCACCTTCTCCCCCCACTAAAGCCCCCAAGACCGTGCCCGTGCCCTCCGCACAGTCCTCCACGGTAGCCCCCTCCCCGGCACCCCCCTCTCCCGCCCCCCACGCCTCTCCGGAAGCCGAAGCCACTCAGGCTAGCCGGCTTTCCCCCGTCCCGCGACCCACGCGGCCCTCCTCGACGAAGGAGCGCTCGTGTCCCCCTATTTTCGTCCACACAAAGGCCAAGTGGACGGAAATCTCCGGTTGGTGCCAAACCAACCGCATAAATTTCACTCGCGCTACTGCCACAGCCGAAGGCATTAAGGTGCATCTCCCAAACTCGACCGAGTTCCGAGCCTTCACGAAGCTCCTGCAGGCCAGAAGTGTGGAATACCACACTTATGATCTGCCGGAGGACCGATTACTCCGGGTCGTCATCCGCGGCGTCCCTTGCGAAATCGACACAGAGTCGATCAAAGAAGACCTCAAGGCTCAGAATGTCGCAGTGAAGGAAGTGCACCGCATGCACCGACAAAATGCCGGAGAGGCATTTAACATGGTCCTCGCCATCTGCGAGAACTCCGCCGACGGTAAAGCCGTCTTCAAAATAAAAACCATATGCCACCTGTCTGGCATAAGGGTTGAAACCCCCCACAAGGGTGGCCCTATAGGGCAGTGTCACAACTGCCAACTATACGGTCATGCATCGCGTAACTGTAACGCAAAACCCAGGTGCGTCAAGTGCCTGGGTGATCATGGGACGAGCGATTGCTCTCGCCCTAAGGACCGCACTCTCGCCGACTCGCCTCCGAGCTGCGTGCTATGCCGCCAGGAAGGCCACCCGGCCAATTACAGGGGCTGCCCTAAAGCCCCCAAACCTAGACCAGTCGTGATAAAGAGGGCAGCGGCCCGCGAATGGCGTAACGCCCCCCCCGCGCAACCCGCCCCACCTCGACCTTCCCCGTGGAGGGTCCTCCCTCCGAGTGACTTTCCACCCCTCCCACAAGCGTCCCCACCTGTCCCCTCAGCGGCCCCGAGCCCGCAGATTACACCTCTGCCGTCGCTCTCCACCGCCAAACCTCAACAGCCCCAGGCTGCTACTCCCCCGCGCAGACCCCAGGTGGTCCAGCCCACTTCCTCCCCTTCCGAAACCTCCGCCAACATGGCATTCCTGGCGGACCTTTTCTCCACCGTCAACCTCACAACCACGAGATGGCACGAAGCCTCAGGGCCGTCCGAAAGGACCCTCTGGCCCTCCTCAAGGTGCTCGGCGACTACGCCGATGTATCAGAGTCCCTGGCTACCTTCTCGTCCAACCAATAATGGACTCAAACGTAAACAGCAGAGTCAAACCCCGATCGCTTTCAATTGGCTACTTTAATGCCAACGGCATTCACAGCCAAAAGGAAGAGATCGCCGCGTTCCTCCGCGACAATAATATCGACGTTTTCTTAGTGCAGGAAACCTTCCTGAAACCATCACACCGAGACCCTAGAATTGCAAACTACTGCGTAGTTCGCAATGATAGATCTCGATCCGCCCTCGGCGGTACTTTGATCTATTACAAGAGGTCCCTGCACTGTATCCCAATCCAACCACCAACCCTCTCCCACATAGAGACCTCGATCTGTCGATTAGGAATGACCGGCCATCAGCCGATCACGATAGTCTCTGCATACTGTTCCCCTGTTAACTCGACGGCCGATATCAAAGCTGATATCAAAGCTCTCATCAATCTCAGTAGCTCAGTTATTATCGCGGGTGACCTGAATGCCAAGAGCGATGCTTGGAACAGCCACTCACGAAATAACAGAGGACGCCAATTGGAGGACCTCAGCGGGCTCCTCCAATTCGACGTCATTGCGCCTATGCACCCCACCCACTATCCCGAGAATATCAACCACCGACCGGACGTACTAGACATTGCGATCCTCAAGAATGTAAACCTCCGTTTGCACTCGTTGAGGTCGCACGACGAGTTAGATTCCGACCACCGACCTGTGACCTTAGCGCTCTCCCCCCGACTAGGCCCCCCGGACTCAGGTCAGTCCCCACCTCAGAAAAAGATAACAGACTGGAGAAAACTGGAGGAACTCCTCAAGTCCTCTTCATCTGTTCACTTAGATAGTATCCCGCCCCTCATAGAGTCGGCAGCCGACACTCAAAAGGCGGTCGATTCCCTCACAGCTCACGTACAGTCAGCCGTGGACGCCTGTTCACGACAAGTTCCGGTGATGGAAGACCATCGCTGGAAACTTCCCGACGACGTGCGTGAACTGGTGACGGAAAAGAACGCCGCCCTCCGAGCGCATAGAGCTCACCCGACTGAAGCGAACCGCACCTTTCTGAGGTCACTCCAGCGCAAGCTGAGATACCGCATGAAAGACCTGCGAGACGCTCGCTGGAACAAGTTCCTAGGGGAACTTGAACCGAGTCACTTGGCCTTTTGGCATCTCCAACGGAAACTTAAATCAGACAAAATCTCGTCCATGCCTCCACTCTCTCGTCCAAATCAAGGGCCCGCCTTTGACGACGACGAGAAGTCCGAGTGCCTGGCCGACAGTCTCGAGGCTCAATGTACGCCCAGCACCTTGCCGGTAGATCCGCGCCATCTCGATAAGGTGGATGCCGAGGTCGAAAGCAAACTATCTCTCCCACCCTCCGAAGACCCAGACCACCCCATCGCCCCAATCACGGTCGACGAAGTCCGGAAAGTGATCAAGGATCTCCACCCCAGGAAAGCCCCAGGTCCCGACGGGATCGCTAATAGAGTTATCAAACTCTTCTCACCTTATCTCATAGTTTTGCTCACTGCCATCTTCAATGCCGCACTGAGCAACAACTTTTTCCCCCAATCCTGGAAAAGTGCAACAGTCATAGGTATTCCCAAGCCAGGGAAACCCAAGACCGAAGCCTCCAGTTATCGCCCTATTAGTCTCCTCAATGTCCTCGGCAAGATTTACGAGAGACTTATCTACAATAGACTAAAGAGTTTTGCAGACTCTAAGGAAGTCATACCTGACCAGCAGTTCGGTTTTCGAACCAAACACTCCTGTATCCAACAAGTCCACCGTATAGTGGAAGACGTCAGTAGCGGCTTTCAACTCGGTTATACCACGGGTATGCTCCTCTTCGACGTGGCGAAGGCATTCGACAAGGTCTGGCACAACGGCTTAATATACAAGCTGTACCAGTTGGGCGTGCCGGACCGTCTAGTACGCATAGTACGAGACTTTTTGTCGAACCGCTCCTTCCGCTACAGAGTCGAGGGCACACTCTCTTCCCCCCATCCCATACGAGCAGGAGTCCCGCAAGGCTCAGTGCTCTCGCCACTCCTATTCACGCTTTATACTAGCGACATTCCCCTCCATAGACGAGTTAAAAGCGCTCTATTCGCCGATGATACGGCCATCTACTACAAGGGTAGAACTCCCGAGGGAATTCACGACAACCTCCAATCCGCAGTCACAGCCCTAGGGCGGTGGTTCCGGAAGTGGAGAATTGAAGTGAACCCCACCAAAAGCGCAGCCATTCTATTCTGGAAAGGCCTCGAACGCCCACGGGTAGCCCCCATCACCCTCTTCGGCAAACCCATTCCATGGGAAGAAAAAGCCAAATACCTGGGTGTGATCCTCGATCAACGCCTTTCTTTCCGTCACCACGTAAAGGCGGTACGCGCGCGAGCCGCCTTCGCGCTCGGTAGACTTCACAGCATGTTGAATGCACGAAGTAAACTCTCATTGAAATCCAAGGTGAGGATTTACACGACGTGCATTCGACCAATCATGACATATGCGGGTGTAGTGTTCGCACACACTAGCAAGTCAACACTTAACCCCCTGCAAGTGCTCCAAAGCCGGTTTCTCCGGAGAGCCACAGGTGCCCCGTGGTACATGCGTAATAGTCAACTCCACGTTGACCTCAAAGTCCCCACTATAAAACAGTTTTTGAAAAAACTGTCCAAACGTCATTTCGATTCTGCTGTAAATCACCCCAACCCCCTCGTCGTATCGGCCGCCCGATACACTCCTTCCCTTATCTCGAAAATAAGGCGTCCAAGACATGCCGTCATCGAACCGGATGACGACATAACGGTCCTCCAGGTCGCCCGACAAAAACATACCAACACTACACACAACCGACCACTGTTCCGTCCTCGCCGGCGAGGCTCGACGCGAATAAGCCGTAATGTTTCCCCCCGACCTCCGCCGCAAACGCCGGCCCGCGCCGAGCCAGACGCGCAAATCCCGCCCCCAAACAATATTTAAATAAAATTACCAGTCCAGCCCAGCTCCCTTGCTCGCGATCCAGCAACGCCCTAAGCCGAGGTTCGTACCCCACAGGGGGTGCCCTTAGCTGTGTTGCTTAAAAATAAAGTGCCTGGCTGGAGGCCTAGGTCTCGCCATTGACCGGTTAAGTAGCAAAAGTTCCCGGAACTCACGCTACGAGAGACAATAAAAAAAAAAAAAAAAAAAAGGTATGTAACTGTAGAGAGAGCTGGTGCTCTATTCTCTCTGCCTACCCCGTTGGGGACTCAGCGTGATGCTATGTGTTAGTGTAATTATACATTATTTATTCTTATTCTTATACACAATATGTGCCTTCCACAAGTGGAATTCATTTTGAAATTGTTTTAATAGTATTTGAATTTATGCATTACAAAAAAATATTTTTTGATAAAATATATGTCACTCAGGGTGAATTAAGCTTTCCAATGGTGATAGAATTTTTGAAATTGGCACTGCACTTTTTTAGTTTATTCATTACACACATGCACACATACAAAAATACAAATCTTTCCTCTTTATAATATTAGTATAGAAGTGTAGATGAAACGCAGGTACAATCGCGAAGTTCGTCTAGTATAAGTATATTCATGTATATTAGTCAAAGAAATTGCATTCTAACGTTATTTAAGCCAAGTGATATGGCTGCAGAAAAAGCGAATGAAACGAAACTCGAAAAGGGCTCTAACTGAATTGATTGAGTGGTTCAACTCTTTGAGAGGGCCATGGCTCGTTCCAATTCAAGCAACAACTTTTAGTTTCCGCTCCGATAAAAGACTTTTCTTTTCTTTTCTCTTTGGGCAATGTGTTAGTGACGTTGGCAGCCAATCAAGGGGTGTTGACTACACAACTCGGCCTCGAGATAAAAAAAAACACATTTTGCATTATAACTATTTACTGCTGCTCATTTACTGTAGGGCTACGGAATATTTTACCGAGTAGGTCTTACTATGAGAATCGCTTGCAATAAAAAAAAAATGTGTTATATTCCTTACAAACTCTTTAGTTACCAATCTTTATTTTAATTAGAGTACAAAAACAGTGATCATAGACGCGTTAGAAAACTCTACCAGCTTGGAATGAAATAACCAGAACAGAAACTTTTTAAAGAACTGTACACTACTACATTTTATATAGAAGTTCTCGTACTCACAATGTAGTAGAAAGTAACTTGGGTCATTTATAACTAACGCTTTAATCGAAGTGGACTCTTTTACGAACCTCGTTACACAGATTTTACGACTCGAGGTGGTACGTTAAAATAACCTGCACCTACACAGTTGATTATACACTTAATTTTACGAACTGTAGAGTTGAATTTCGTAAGAGTTTAGTTGCCAAGTATTCGGCTTAGCAAATTGGACTTTTATTACAAGCTATCTTGATTAGATTGTGCAGGGTTCGATATTTCGTGAAATATTTGAAGTCACTACAATTTGTAAATTGAATGTGGGAAAAGTCAAAATGAGAAACTTTGTGGTCCACTGCCTTTTATATGCTGTAACGCAGGTTTACTGGCGTCAGCAGAAGGTTAATTACAGACACTAGTTACTACGTAGACTAAGTTTCTGGTTTTCGAAAGAGATGACAAGTGTCTGTGTTATATCGGTAAATGAGCAAAATTTAGAGCAAGTGAATGAATTTGTATATCTCGGAAGCATGTTCAGCGGAATGGAATGCTTATAGAATAAGATAATTATTGTTTTGCTGTTGCAAAAATATTAAATAAATAAACTCTCATGCGGGAGATGAGACCAGTGCGATTTAATGCTGAATGTTGGAGTAAAAAGCTTATTAAGCATAATATATATATACGTTAATAACTTAACTTAAAGTTCATAACATAGATTAAATCATTCGTGAGGGGAGTATGATGAAAAAACTCTGTATTTGACAGATTGCGTTAGGAAAAGTTCTGTTTAACATTTGTCTTCATCTCGTGGATTTATGAGCGAAGCAATTTTTTTACCGAAGAGGCATGTAATTGGATCGCCCTCCGTTCTTTTCACAAGTTAATCAGGTACTGTGATTAAATATTTAGGGACTAGAAGTTGTTTTAAATAAAAAACTAATCACGTTTTTTCAGCTTAAATACACTAATCTAATTGAAGTAATTAAATTAAATATATATTTTGGGTTCAAACTCAATCAAAATTTAAGGCATACGACCAAATTATTGCAATCCAAATGATATTGCTTCTGGGTTGTGTTGATAAGTACGGGGGGTATTAAAATTTAATTCTATTTGATTATTCATATATATAACTACACAGTTGTTATCTACGCAGTTTTTTTTAATACAACTGTTCGTGTTACTTGTGAATTACGTAGCTTACCAGAAATCCGGAAAGTGGGTGTGTGGTACTACATATACACCTCTGCCTACCCCTTCGGGGTCCCTTGTGGGAAGGCGTTAGGATATAATATTATATTAGCATAGATTTTACAACAGTTCATGCGCTGTAGAATGGTACGTAATGTTCACTGACTTTCACCTTATAGTAATTTATGGGACACCATAGAAGCGAACGTTTCGGGAGTCCCCTGATTAACATTTTGCCTTCGGAACACGTGTTTGATGGTCGAATTTGAATTTTAAGTAATTTCGTTCTATTTTTCTCTTTCGTCTGTTTTAATTTAAAAATGTAATTTGTAAAAACGTTTTGAAAAATAAATTATTCTTACAAAACTTTGTTTGGCGTATTATGTTGGGACTTATGATTTTAGTTTCCTTAAATTCTATGACAGAATGGTGCCATGTGCTATAATAGGATAGCAACTATTTTTACTGACACAAGTTGGCAAATGGCACACTTATATATGAGACAAAAATACAAATAGGACACTAATCAACTATATACTTACGACCACACATTACATACAGATGAATGAGGGAGTAACTGTCTCGTACGTAGATTTATTTCTCGTCCGATTCATTTACTATTAATTACCTACTTCTTCACGCCTTCCCACAGGGGTCCCCGAAGATGACCCACTTTCCGCGGGAGATATATTATTGGTGCCAGCGGCAGATGGCGAGTCCATCGTCGTTACTTAAGCACGTCAATACATACGACTTTGAATGTCTTCTTCAGACGTATACAGGTTTCCTCTCGATATTGGCCTTCACCGTAAGGTTCAAACCACTCGGCTACTACAGATTTTATATACTAACTAATGTTAGCATTTTGTTATCATTTAAGCAGAATCATGTGTTTTGAATGAAATTTACGCGGATATGCTTTTTTCAAGTGCAAACACGCAATGTCTAATAAAAGGACACAGAACCAGCTTTTCAGAGCGTAATGTTTCGGCTACAGCACAGTTATTACCCTTTTTATGTCACTGAAATTTATGTAGCCTACGTAATCGGATGGACTTCAATTTGAATATGTTTTACATATTAATATATTATGTATGCTCGTAAAAGGCACTTTTTATATACATTTCATATGTAAATGTTACAAGATGTACTACGTATAAAGCAACAGTTAATATATACGGATAATACATATTTTTATGTATCAATGAATAACGGAAAAGATGGAAAAATACTGGGATAGCATCTGGTTGAATAGTGTTGGATAGACATGTTAGAGATAAACCTTTGCCCAGTCGGAAAATGTACCAGGCTAACAGTAAGTGGTTATACCACTTTGGTTATAAGTACATATTTGGGCAGGTATAAAAAGGGAGACCTGCAACCGAGAACAGTCCTCTGTCCTCGTTTTGGACGAGCACTTGGGTTCGATTCCCGCTGAGGGCAGATATTTGTGTGATGAACACGAGTTTTCGTACCTTAATCTTGGATGATATTTATTTTTGTAAATATCTATCTATATAAGTAAAGATACCGTTGTCTAGTTACCTTAACACAAGCTTTGATTACTTTGGGGCTATGTAAATTTGTGTGGAACTGTCCCAAGGTCATTTATTATTCATTATTATTTAGTATTTAGCATGAAAGCCGAATAAATGCAGGTGAGATGAGAGCGTTAGAAGAATGATAGGAGTTAAACTGAGTGACAGGATAAGAAATAGTGAGATAAGGAAACGTTGTGGTCTGAAAGAAGTTGTAGTGACAAAAAATTTAAAAAGGTATGCTGAGATGGTTTGGCCATGTCGAGAGAATGAATGAAGAACGATTGACGAAAAAAGTGTATAAGGCGAGTGTGAATGAAAGTGTTGGAAGGGATAGACCTAGACGGAAGTTTCTAGACTAAATTAGGGACGTCTTGAAAAAAGGTCAGGTCAAGAGTACCCTAAACCGAAGAGCATGTATGAAGAGAATAATGTAAGTGGACGAAGCGAAAGAAGTAATTAAGGATCGTAGCAAGTGGAAAGAAGTGGTCTCTGCCTACCCCTACGGGAAAGAGGCGTGATTATATGTATATGTATTATTTAGTATTGGCATAAGTGGCCTCATCATACTAACATTTAAGATCCAGGTAAAATCACAGCACGAGTACATACAGAATAAAGAAAGTTAGCAACAGCATTTATTTGGCTCCACAGCAATATATTGCTTTACCGTAAAATCAAAATGACGTGCAATAGATCCACAATGCGAGTTAAGCCAGCGATTTATACTAGCTTATATTCGGACCAGGACAGTTTTGTATTACGCTCCTGAAGTAGGTATTAGGTACTATATTTTTCTATTATTGGGAATTTAATATCACATACTGTTTGCTCATACTAACAGAATCCTTCCTTTCAAAATTAAGTCATACCGACGTAATTTGTGACATAATACCGCCGATGTTACAAGATCCTAAGGGATACGCTTGCTTACAACCTTTATATATATGTCCTGTAGTGCCTACAATAATGAAAGGTGAAGTAAATTACCACCTGATGTCGCACCCGGCCACCTATGACGCGACATATATATATCCTCACGCCTTCCCACAAGGGTCCCGAAGGGGTATGCAGAGGTTTATAGGTAATACCCATACACCCACTTTTCGCCAGAGATATATATTAGGTGCCAACGTGACAGATGGCGAATCAGTCGCCGTTACTCAAGCACGACTATATATACGCCTTTGAATTTCTTCTCAGACGTATGCAGGTTTCCTCTCGATGTTTTCCTTCACCGTAAACCTCGTGGTGTGACTAATCACTGTACCTAAGTTCAGAAAAACCTGCGACCTTTTCGTCGCAGGCAACTGCTCGAACCACTCGGCCACCACGGCTTTTTTGAATTTTATAAACTAGAATAAGATATAACGTATTTCGGTGGTCACACATCTATTTCATACATCGCTTACAGTGCTACATAGTCCTATGAAATCATTTCCAAACAATATTTTCAATCCAATCAATGAAGCTGGACACTCTGGTGTAAATTCCAGGTAGATTTTCCAAAGCACATCCAACTCCAAATGAAGTTACGCCAAATATGAAGTTCATGTTGCCTTGGGTGGTGATTGGAAGCGGAATTTTTACTTGAAGTGGACCTCCGGAGTCACCCTGGAAATTAAGTACAAGGTTAGCAGACACTGAAAGAAGTTTTTTAATATTTTACCAGGTTAACCTATTATAATACTGATAAGTATATGAATATATATTGATGCTCGTTGCATTTCCTTCTCAAAGTAGTTCGTATTCCTACATGATGCAATTTTTTTGAGTAATCTTTTTGGTAAGATTTTCCTCGCTCTTAGGGAGACTAACCCACGCTGCATTTGAATAATTAACCTTATTGTACCTATTTAACCATAGTAGGCGGTGGATGATCAAATACCTTTTTACTTTTCATCTGTTTTATAGTTAGCTTCATTTTTAATACACTTTCTTCATGTTACAGAAATAATTTTTGTATTCGGAGAAAGTTTATTATATCTTCATAGAGATTCCGTAAGTAGCAAACTAGTATAGCATAGAGAATACAGGGTAAAAAGGGCTATGTGTGCCTTTGAAAGATAGTAGCGTAAAGTACACAGTAGGCGTAAAAATAAACACATAGCGCCAAAATACATTGACATAAGCATTAATAACGAAATATGACGATGATTTGGCCAATCATACCTGACATGCATCTACCCCTCCAGCCAGCTTCCCAGCACACAGCTGATGATCTTGGATCCCACACCAGTGCCGGTTACACGAGGTTCGTAAGAGGTTGTCGCAGGTAGCGGGATCGATGATGTCCACAACAGCTGCTTGTAGCTCTGGTGA
The DNA here is from genome assembly GCA_945859725.1 of Drepana falcataria. Lineage (NCBI taxonomy): Eukaryota > Metazoa > Arthropoda > Insecta > Lepidoptera > Drepanidae > Drepana > Drepana falcataria. Next base: position 1,650,378 of record OX243937.1, read on the forward strand.
TGTTTTTTTACCAGCTGGAAAGACAACGATGGATTTGTTTGAAATGGTAGGCAGAGGTAGACCAACACTCTCTTTTCCCCGAAGATATAGTAATTTGCCAACATGTAAAATGCCGAATCCATCGGCGTTTCCCAAAAATGTGTTCAAATTTATTTTTAAACGAACATAAAGGTTTCATCCAAATACTTTCCTGTATCGTAAAGCTCGGGGTAAGACTAATCACTGTATATAAGTTCAGCAAAACTCATCGCTACAGTCGTAATAAACTGTTCGCAACCTAAAGGACTACTCGAATAAATCGGCCACCACCGCTCCTAAAAGTAACATAACCCTATTCTTGGCGGACATATACTTGTGTACCAGAAAATTACATTGCTAATGATTACGATAAATCTCATTGATCCTCACGCCTATACACAAGGGTCCCCGAAAGTGTAGGCAGAGGTGTCTATGTAGTACCCTGCCCACACACCACTCTCCACTAGAGATATAGTTAAGGTGCCAACGTGACAAATGGCGAGTCCATCGCCGTTACTCGAGCACGACTATACATACGCCTTTGAATTGCTTCTCAGACGTATGCAGGTTACCTCTCGATTTTTTACTTCACCGTAAAGCTCGTGGTGTCATTAATAATTGATGATATAACATACCTGTCTCCACAACCCCCCATCCGGTCAGTGTACCCTTATTTCCTAGCGCGGTCATATCAGCTTTACTCCACAGGCAGCCGGGCTGTATGTACTTGGTGAAAGCGACTTCGTTTTTCAATTCCATCAAGGCTATGTCGTAGTACTTTTTGGGAGCTTTGTACTCCGGATGAACTATGATCTTGATAATTTTCTCATCACGTTTCGGCTTGTCGCTTATGTACTTAAAATAGACATAACTGATTTTATTGCAGTTACGGTACTTGCGTTACTCCTGATAATTTACCTATCTCGGGCTAACTCACAAATATTTGTACTTCAATTTGTGAAATGGTACTGCTCTCGAGTATAGAGTGTTGTGTTCCTGAACTGAATAAAGGTTCACACTCATTATTTAGTTTGCTAGCGCCTATAGGATTTATATACGTATAAATACCAAGTAATATATACTAAAGGAGAGCACATACATTTTATAAGTAATTGAACCGATAAATGTGTATACGATGTTGAAAGGTATGAATACTGTTTAGATTTACAATTGGACCCAATAGGTGGCGCTGCGATCGTGTTACGGGCAATTTAACTTTTTAACCCGAGCGAAGCTGGGCGGGACAGCTAGTAATATATATTAGAGGAATCCATGTAAATCGTAAAAGTAAGTGAACCATCTTCAATTATAAATAGTGCCACCTTGAAAAACCAACACTATAAGACTGGTCCAAGAATGGTCCAAGAACCCATTGGTCAGCACACAACAGAATCCTTTAATTGGAGTTGCCCGACTAAAGCACTACTTACTCCGTCGCTATAGAAGACGACCGTCTGGTGTAGTGGTTAGAGCTCCTGACTGCGAAACTTGAGGTCGCGGGTTCAAATCCCGCTGAGGGCAGATATTTGTATGATGAACACGGATATTTGTATCTTAGTCTTGGATGTCCTATGTATTTAAGTATATATCTATCTATATAAGTAATTATATCGTTGTCTAGTTACCATAACGCAAGCTTTGCTTAATTTGGGACTATGTCAATTTGTGTGGAATTGTCATAAAAAAAAAAGAAGCACACATCCCGTTCCTATGAATCGAATCCTTTCGCACTTATAAATATGAGTAGGATATTGATGATTGTACAGCTGAAACTTACCGTATCAACGATATTCTTATCTCCAAGTCTCACAATCTGCGGAGTAACATCAGCAATGGTAGTGTCTCTTGAGGACGCAACAGAACAATGCGCAGCGGTCAGCACATACTTGGGGCTGATAAGGGAGCTACCGCATTTGAATATCCATGTTCCGATGACTGCCTTCCAACCTATAGCGCCCTGGTATTAAACACCATGTTTAATATTAGTGTAACTCTTTCTTGTATCGGTGACATATCAAGCATGCTATTCTGTGTATTACTAGTACTGTAAATTTTATATCGAATCTTTTCGCCACCCTAAGTGAGCCTCCTTGATTTCTCAACAAAATATTGGATTTAGCGATATGCGAGCTACATCGAATAAATAAAATAAAATATGAGAACTACTACGATACAAATTATAAGTTATTATACGCGCATAATGTCCTTGTAACACAAGAACATTATGCGCGTAGACTCACCATTTGCGGGAATTCTCCAGGTTCCGTATTTCGCCCTCCAATAGCGAACTGAGGGCCATTCGGACCGGCATTTTTAATTCTATAATTAGTACCTGAAATAAATTCCCTTCGATATATTGCCACAGTTGACGAAATAACACTCAAGGATTCATGCGTTATGCAAGTTTGAAATTGATTACCACCTGCGTCTTGGGTGTTAGCGTTTATTGCACCTTTTCTGGTGTCCTTCTAGAAGACGAAAATGTAATATGTATTTACGCCTTCCAACGCAAGGGTTTCCGAAGGGAAAGGGTAGAGATAATATGTATTAAGTTATTTAGGAGCCGTGGTGGCCGAGTGGTTTGAGCAGTTGCCTGCGACGCAAAGGTCGCAAGTTCGAATCCCGACTGTACCAATGAGTTTTTCTGAACTGTCAATGTGTGATTAGTCAAACCACGAGCTTAACGGTGAAGGAAAACATCGAGAGGAAACCTGCATACGTCTGAGAAGAAATTTAAAGGCGTATGTATAGTCGTGATGGAGTAACGGCGATGGACTCGCCATCTGTCACGTTGGCACCTAATATACCTCTGACGGAAAGTGGGTGTGTGGGTATTACCTATATACCTCTGCCTACCCCTCCGGGGACCCTTGTGGGAAGGCGTGAGGATATATTATATATATTATTATAAGTTGTTTAGGAGCTATGGCATAATGGTACAGGTCCTAGGAATAATTCAGCTATGCTATTTTCTTAAGATGAATCTTTTCGCCGACGCAACAAACATTTTATCAAATGAAGTATTTGTATGCGCGTAACATACATATATTTATTTAAGTACATTTTTACACTAATAAGAGTATATTTATTATCGCTTTTGAAAATCTTTTAATTATGAGATTCAATAAGGGAAACAGGTATCATGCTTCAATTCCTCCAGATTCTAAGTAACATACCTACTCGGAGAACTATCATTGCGTGATATGTCTTCTACTTTAAGCCAACAGCATATTTTTATGGCATTAGGGGTTAAAACCCTAGGTCCAAGGGGAATGGACACTTCATTTTTACAAGGAGGTCTCGAGCAAACTTTTTGAAGCCTCACGTGATATGAAGGCCGGTGAATATTTAAGCGAAGAAGAATTGTATAACAACGTGGCAATGCACTATCCTTCTTGGTACCCTTCTGCGTGACAAGGTTTTATGATATTTATTTTATTTGTAAATATGTATATACTATGTAGTGAGTTTACACGTTTAATTTAGTTTATAATCATACTTTAGTTAGTTTAGTCTTGTAGTTTTATATTTTCCGATTATAGGTGGTGGCCGAGTGGTTCGAGCAGTTGCCTGCGACGCAAAGGTCGCAAGTTCGAATCCCGACTGTACCAATGAGTTTTTCAGAACTTAAGTACAGTGATTAGTCACACCACGAGCTTTACGGCGAAGGAAAACATCGAGAGGAAACCTGCACACGTCTGAGAAGAAATTCAAAGGCGTATGTATAGTCGTGCTTGAGTAACGGCGCCTGGCACCTAATATACCTCTGACGGAAAGTGGGTGTGTGGGTATCACCTATACACCTCTGCCTACCCCTTCGGGGACCCTTGTGGGAAGGCGTGAGGATATATTATATTATATATTATTATAATGTGAACTTTTTATGCAAAATATATAAATGTTAAAAATGTACACACAGCGTACAATGAATGACTAAACATTTAAATAATATAATAACCCAGATGTATATTGCAAAACCATGAAGATTATTTAGTTGAGAGTCTCCTTTTCTATGCCTTACGTGGATAAGGAAAAATGTTGGCACGAAGCGGCGTCTTCACCATTGTTTCTGAACCGGTTTGTTAACATGATAATATGCAAAAAACTCTAGAATTGTCCTATCTTGTGCCGTAATCAAATAATCAATACTAAAGTATCAATACATACATTCACGCAGGCGGCCGGCTTCCATTTCTCTTCTCTTAATTTCCCAAATGTATTCATAACACTCTGTAAGCAGGAAACAATGATATTAAGTAACTGTGGTAGCTAGCAGCTTCGCGAGATCGCTCGCAGACTTCGAAGGCAGTGGTTTCTATGGATGCGGATTCAGTCGCTGCGGCAACAAACACTGGTATATCCACTGCTGGGCAAAGACCTCTCCTAATGAATTCCAGGTGTTTCTGTCAAATGTTGTTGTCAGTTTGAGTGTTGAGCATAATTCTTAGATTGGCTGGACTTTATATATCATTACATGTATGTATATAAGTATGTTCTTCAGTCATTTATTTCATCATATCATCAATCATTGTTTCCCATTTCATTGTTCTTTACTTCAATAGTTCATAGGTTATTTATCTCAATTTAAGTACAGTGATTAGTCACACCACGAGATTTACGGTGAAGGAAAACATCGAGAGGAAACCTGCATACGATTGAGAAGAAATTCAAGGACGTATATATAGTCGTGCTTGAGTAACGGCGATGGACTCGCCATCTGTCACGTTGGCACCTAATATACCTCTGGCGGAAAGTGGGTGTGTGGGTATTACCCATACACCTCTGCCTACCCCTTCGGGGACCCTTGTGGGAGGGCGTGAGGATATTTATTTATTTTTATTTATGTATATATAGTCGTGCTTGAGTAATGGTGGTGGACTCGCCACCTGTCACGTTGGCACCTAAGATTTATCTCCAGTTTAAAGTAAGTGTGTGGATACCAACACACCTTTGACCACCCGTGAAGAAGAAGATATTTTTATATTATTTATATAAAATAATAATAATATATTTATTAATTAGATAAATCTGGTGATGTATGCAAGTAAGAAAATAGTCTCACTGGTTTCACTAATTCTTCGTCCCGTCACAGAGAAGTTCGGTTTTTCGTAATCTACTGGGTCGCATGGATTTGTTTCCGTCTTGTTGACTGATGGCGCAGGCGCAGCTCGCAGCTCATTTGAAGTTCGCTGTCACCAAATATATCATTACATTAGAGTTGAACGAACGCTCAAGGACGGGAACGTCAAGAGTACTCGAAACCGACGAGCATGTATGAAGAGACTGATGAATGTGGACGAAGCGCAAGAGGTATGTAAGTCTAGAGAGGGCTGGCGCTCTATACTCTCTGCCTATTTCGTGAGGAATAACTCACCAAAAAAATATAGTAGATGCGACAAAAATTTTGTGATATTATTCCTATCTATATAAATATTTTATAATATGTACAAGTATCAAAGTGCATCGAACTATCAACATAGTGAGCAACATAGCCTAGGAGCATTATCGCTATGCCAATGGAGCAATAATAACAGATATAATAAGTAACTAAATTGTTCCCCTTTATATAATTCATGTCTCTCTCTCAAGTTGTTGTGAGCCGCAGGGTCCACTGTATACCCTGATATTATGCATTATGATATTATTGTAAGTGGAATAGCAATAAATAAAATTAGGAAAGTATGATATGTCAAATAGCCTGACGTGTGTTATACGGATTTTTGCATTGGATCTTTACTACTTACATTGGACTCTGTAACCGCAACATATCCCCAATTCCATTCTTCCTCTTGCTGAAAAAAAATGGTTCAAATAAATACTTGTTCAAAATCTCTTTGGTATTGATGCTATAATAGTGCCTTCAATGGTATTGCATTAGATAAGGACATCGTACATATCATTACTTCATCCCTTTTGGGTTAGGCAAAAAGGCTCTGATGGAAAGAGGGTGTGAGGGTACTACCTACAAACCTCTGCCTACCTTTTCGGGAGCGCTTGTAGAAAAGCGTGTGAAAGTTTAGATGGATGAATGTTTGTTACTCAAGAACGGCTGATCCGATTTTTTTCGCATTTTCATTTTCGCAAAAGAATATTTTTCGCATCGGTAGTATAACAACAACTCAAATATGTATAACAATGATGCTACCGTGCGTAAATCGCAAGGTAGCACACAAGATAGGCCACAATTACTTCAGATGCGGCGTTTGTACGCTAATCTTCTTCTTCTTCTTCTAAGTCGGTCCCTCACTGCTGAGGATCGTGACTCCGCCGATTAATATTTTTGATAGCAGCTCCCCACTTCTCCCTATCGGTTGCTTTCTGGAGCGCGCTGCTTAACGTCGTATCCAGTTGGTTGGATATCTGATCACACCATCGTATTGGGCTTCTACCCCGTGGTCTGGTGCCGTCCATCTTTCCCGTCACCATCAGTCTCTCCAAACGCTAATCAAACTTGAGAATATATACAAAGTACTCACTCGTTTTTCTCTCCATATTCCTGTAAAGTTATCCTTTATCATTTGCTCAATAGTGTACAGTTGGATACACGACACTGCAAATAGAAGACTTCTAAATATGAATGTTGGTCACACACGTATTTATTCGAAGCTTTACCAAAAATAACCCAGATTTAGAAGAAGACCTACTTTTCTGGGCAATGTGAAAGCTTTTCTGGGAAAGGTTGGTCTTTTAGTATTCTAATACGTAGTCGTTCAGTATTGGAATAGCGTGACTGGAACAGTACCTTCAATTTAAAGCAGCTCGCAGCCAAATGGCATTACTACCGGGTAGCATTTTGTTCCTGCGGTGGGTGGGCAAGAAGGAGAAAGAAGGATGTCAAAGAGAAGAGTGTGAAGTCAAGAAATCCGCATAGAATAGCTATGCTGGTAGAAGCGGGATCAACTTGCTCCATAAGCTGCTAACACAGCAATTACAAAGAGAACGTTTGATCCAAAATATTTTTTTGGATTTAAGTAGCCGTAACAAACAAACAACTTAAACGCAACTTTGTATTTATAGTATAAGTCATAGAGGGAGTTTCATCATTTACACCGACAAACAGTTGTCCTCGTAAATTTTAGAAGAACAAAAATACATTATTCTATTTATATGTATATCGTTGTCTTAGTCTGTCGGCTCTATACTAATTATTTTGGGTGAGAATTACCCGAAAAATATTGATTAATTGGTGTACCTGATAAAATGACACTTGAGAAGAACACAAGACACGTTTTCATTTTGCTACAGAATTTTGAACTTTAGCGCCTAGTGAATTATATAACTTTCCAAGTGATACTATTTACTATTTACAACACGTGTTGCTATAACACGATCTTGGGTGCAAATGATACTGATGTTAAAACGCTTCTTAAAGTCAGGTCAAAATACTGACGACTAACCGGTTAGCGAAGGGCGTGCCATGCCGTCATTCGGTTTTTGATTTTAGAAATAATGCTCTTAAGAAAAGACAGGTTTTTTTTTTGTTTTGGAATTGATATAATTATGATCCATACATATATCATCACGCCAAGTCTCTCACGGGGTAGGCAGAGGGGTAGGTATACCGCCAGTTTTCTCTAGACTTACAGACACCTTCATCTACATTCATAAGCCTCTTAATAGTAATAGGTGTCCCATTCACCCTATTACCTATACACCTCTGCTTACCCCTTTGGGGACCCTTGTGGGAAGGCGTGAGGATATATTATATTAGTATAAATGATCGCTACTTCATCATAAGCTTGAACTAAGGTCGACTTAGCGTTGTAAAACATTTATTAAGGGGAAGGTATCTTTTAACAAAAGTATAAAACGTTATAATAAATCAAACTTCAAAAATTTACGTAATTATATTACTCGTCTCAGATTTTTTTTAAATACCAATATTTAATTCCTATAATAAAAACATTATCAATGTATGTATGTATTCGCCTTAATTGTTTTACTCATACCGCCGGGACTTCACTTGAGGCCGTTCTTGAGGTACCTTACCTATCATTGGTTAAGTATTTGCTCATTATATTAGTACTGTGTAAACAACGTCACTGGCAAAGTGGGGTTGGGGGTTTTTTTATATTTATACAACAAGAGTGGCAAACAAGCATACGGCGGCCCACCTGATTGTTGTTTGGGATTTTATATGTATATGTTATATCTATAAATAAATAAAATAAAATAAATAAATAAAAATGTTGGACATGCAATCTGTCACGTTGGCACCTAAAATATATCTTCGGCAGAACGTGGATGAGTGAGTACTACCTACCTCTGCCTACCTCTTCGAGCACTAAGAAGTTATATCGTAAGTTCTCGTAAATATATATCGTGGTGATTTTTTATGTAAAATCTTAATATATATAAATTACGTGTCACGTTGTTTGTCTGCGATGGACTCATAAACTAATTAACCGATTTCAATCAAATTTTCACACAGTGTGCAGTTCGATCCAACTTAAAAGATAGGCTAATATCTCAAAATTTGACCCGATAGGAGGCGCTGCGATCGTGTCACGGGAAATTTAACTTTTTCACCCAAGCGAAGCTGGGCGGGACAGCTAGTATAAACTAAAAATGCAGATAGCTTGACATTAAATTTTTAGTACCTACTTTTATAAAACTGGATATGTAGGTTTTTTACAGAAAACGAGGTTTGGAAAACCCAGTCGATCATTCACCTACCTGGAGATCTTTTCGGAGGTAGATTAGCAAGTTTTGATAATAATTAAGAAGTAAGAAATACAAAGGTGTCACCTTAATTATGCATGATACCTAATTTCAATAGTCATACACCCGCTACAAAATAGCTGTTTACGTTATTCAAAGATTTATTGAAAAATCAACAACATACAACAACTCTGTACCAGGAGTACATAACAACAGTGGAGTCGAAGCGTTGCAGGTGTGTTCAATTATGGAAAACACTTGTTGCGCGCGTCCATGAAACTAAGTGGACCTGGTTAAATGTGAAGCTTGTCTGAACTGATGTGACTGATTGATGCCCTAGGATGATTAAAGGAACAGAACGGATACGAACCTTCATAGAACTGGGCTGAGATAGGTACGCTGAGGTACACACCACTACTACAGATAGTGCCATCCACGACGAGTCGCCCCACCAATTTCTAGTCGAGTGGTCGCGGGATGCGAGGAGTATCACCCGAGTCTAATAACTATAGTGTGCGTGTGTACTCATAGGTAATCTGTGTGTACCGATAATACTCAAACATTAGTGGACAGTTGCACACTATAAACTATAGGGAAGAATAGTGGGGCGCGTCTTCGTGGATGGCGCTATCTTCTATAGTGTGCTGACATACACAAGCGCCACACTGGAGCCACTTTTGGTTTCTTAAAAAAATTATATGCTTATTTTGTAGTAAGTTTTTTCATATTTCCATCAATGTGCAAAGAGGCTCAAACTTAAATAAAAAATGTTATAATATTATGGCTTTGATGCATAAATATTGTGGAGGTGAACGCCAGAAGGTAACCACGCCCTGTAACGACCAGTTCAGGCTGTTTCGGAATTAGCCTAAGGTGTAAGACGGAGTAGCTACCTGCAGGGCCGGCAGCGCGCGAGCAACACCTCTGGTGTTGCAAGCGTCCATAGGCGTCGGTAATCGCTTACTGTTAATCAAGCCGACCTCATGCTTGTTAGCCACCCGTGTAGTATTAAAATACATTAGCTTATAATAATAAATAAAACTGACATAAGGATAACTATATTAAGCTGCTTTATGTTATTTTGTCATAGGAAAAACCCTGCTTGTAAATATTTGAAAGGCAATCAGTGTAAATTGACGTGTCGTGACGTGTGTGGAGTGACGATTTAAAAAAGGAAGGGCACAACAGAATTGCCGTTTGACATTGAATCTGCAAGTACCTCCACTTTGCCGAAGATCTAGATAGCCAAACATTACTTCTGTATATATAGGTAGTGTTGTACTCCTGTAAGGAGTAAGGTTTTGGGAAATGTACAACGACTGGCGGTGCGTGAAAAAAGCTAAGTAAATTCTATAATTTTAACATGAATGTAACGCCCAACGTGAGTGCGGTCTTCGCCTAATTGGCCTTAACAACAGGTTCAAACGGAATTTTATACCTCGACCATGATAAGCTTCCATAGAACGATGGCGCCTTAATTCCTTGAGCTGAGGAAACGGTCGTCCAGCAACATTGCTTTCTCCGGCTATAAAATTCCAACCCTCGGATTTGCCCAGTAGTCGACTGTACCAGGCTTAATAGTTAATGTTGCATTTAATCATTATACCACTGATTATCTATTGGTGAAGGTATAACTAGCGCGTTATCAACTGAGGAAAGCAGAGCAAAGGATTATTGTACAAACTGGTCGTTTATCGGCTTAAAATGCTTAATTTATCTTGAGTCTTTTTTTTATACCACTCTTTTTTATAACCCACTTTACTTACCAAGTAAACACTTGTCCGCTGAGACAAGGGTAGAAAATGGTCACAGAATAATAACAGACTCGCAATAGATCCACGATGTGAGGTAAGCCAACCATTTTTACTGGCTTATATTCAGTATTCGGACAAATATAGTTGTGTATCAGCATTCGAGCTAAGCGCCATCTTCCAGGAGGAAGTATGTGCTTAGCTTATTTGACTAAGAAAGGCACCTTTTTCTTAAAGAAGAGTCCTTTCTTTAAAAATATCCACAATAAACATTGAAGAAACATCTACAATTAACATATATGCATGGATCAGGACGCAACAGAGTTTTCTGTTATGTCTCCCGCTTACTAATCTTTCTTCGAGATCGTTCTTTCTTAATGCACGTGAGCTGAATGTTTGATATCTCCATAAGTTTTATTTAAAACAAAATTGAAGAATTTGTAAATAGTGTCGTGCAGTGGAGGCCGAGTGGTTCGAGCAGTTGCCTGCGACACAAAGATCGCAAGTTCGAATCCCGACTGTACCAACGAGTTTTTCTGAACTTAAGTACAGTGATTAGTCACATCATGAGCTTTACGGTGAAGGAAACCATCAAGAGGAAACCGACATACATCTGAGAAGAAATTCAAAGGCGTATGTATAGTCGTGCTTGAGTAACGGCGATGGACTCGCCATCTGTCACGTTGGCACCTGATATACCTAAGGCGGAAAGTGGGTGTGTGGGTAGGCGTGAAGATATCTATCTATAAATAGTGTAAGTGAACCGACGGAGGTATATCCCACATTGCAAGGTACAAATACTATGCTGGGAGTAAGTGCTATAGTAGTATTTGTGTAGGCACATAATGTATCTTTCAAGCATGTACTACCATCTTAAACAGAACTTCCCAAGAACAGCGATGAAACACCGATAAAGCCTTATGTAAGAGTTAGGATGCAACGAAATCTCCTGTTAATTGGAGTTGCTCGACTAAAGCACTAAAGCAAGCCTACTCCGTTCTTACAGAAGTGTATGCCTCACACTTTATTTAAGGCCGCTAAAGTTGATTAAAGCCGTGGTAGCCGAATAGTTCGAGTAGTTGCCTGCGACACAAATATTGCAAGTTCGAATCCCTACTGTAACAATGAGCTTTTCAGAACAAAGTCACACCACGAGCTTTACGGTGAAGGAAAACATCAACGAACAAACTACAACAAACCTGCATACCTCTGAGAAGTAATTGAAAGGCGTATGGTCGTGCTTGGGTAATGGCGACGGACTCGCCATCTTCCACGTTGGCACCAAAAATATATCTCTGGCTGAAAGTGGGTGTGCGGGTACTACCTATACACCTCTGCCTACCCCTCCGGGGACCCTTGTGGGAAGGCGTGAGGATATAAGGATGAAGTTAATGGATGTAAAAATATGCAAAATCAAACAAAATCTAATACTAGATATGTTTGCATTTAAAATATAAGTATATCAAGAATATTCTTAACTGGAGATAGTCTCACATCTGCGGAGTATCATCAGCAATGGAGTGTCCTTTCGTGCGGTCAGCACATACTTGGGGCTGATGAGGGATCTACCGCATTTGAATATCCATGTTCCAACGACTGCCTTTCAACTTATAGTGCCCTGGTATTAAACATCAAGTTTAACATTAGTGTTGCTATCTTCTTCTTATGTCAGTGACATATTAAATATACTTACTGTATGTATTATTTGCTATAGCCCTAATGGGCCTAAATTGTAGTAACAATGGAATAAATCTCAGAATACATTTATTATTAAAGACTCGTTGAAAAAGGATAGACTAGTATAACAGTGCGGTACCAGGAGTACATAGCAACAGTGGAGACGAAGCGTGGCAGGTGTGTTCAATTATGGAAAGCACTTGTTGCGCGTCCATGAAACTGAGTGGACCGAGTTAAGTATGGAACTTGGCTTGTAAAGCCTTCATAATGCAGCCAATGTGCCGGAGTTCTTTGAGAACATGGCGCCCTAGTACCAGCCACTTGTTTTAATCAATACATTATTAGCGCTATGAATTGAATTAAAAGTTTTGATTTGTCCGTTGCCAACCTTTTTGTTTGAAAGGAGCTTGAAAAGGGGTAATTTCTCATAATATCGAGCTATTTTAAGTTCGAGGAGTACATTGTTATGGCAAATTGTTTGAAGCCTTTGAAGTGAAGAATATTTTAAATAGTGATAATATTATAAAACCAGCATTGATTTCAAACTACAGTTCATGAGTTGTAGACGTTTCATACCATATTAAATGTTCGGTTTCTTGGACCCCATAATCATTTATGGGACATAGGAGCGAACGTTCAAGGCATCCCATATCTAAGCTGTCAAAATGTCACGAGAATTTTATTCGAGCACTGTACTAAATTCCCTGCGTTCTTAAATTTGTACGTAGATTTACTACCAAGCACTTATTCTTATAGGAAATCATCAGGAAGTGGGTTTATTAACTTATTTTTCGATCTACATTATCTTGACTGCAATCCAACTTTAATTTACTTCTGTTGTGGGCTAAAGCTAAATAAATAAAATAAAAATACATTACATCAGTCCTGCACTGTATGAAGCGGTCGGGAGCGTTCGGATCAGGTTAGCTCTCTGTCTGCTAGACAAATCGCTCCTCAAATGGAAGATTACTGTGAAGCTGGCTATGTGTCACACCGATACGTAACAGAGAATATACAAATTAATGTTACAAAAAGCATGAACCTAGGTCGAATACGTCATGTTCAGAAACTATATTTTTATACTAAAAAGTGTCAAAAATGCCCGTCTGATGATGTCCTTTTACCACCGCCTATGAACGCTTGCAGACACCAAAATTTCTGACCATCATTTCAAACCCTCCTTGACCATTAAGCATTAAGCATTATGAGCATTAAGTATTAACTTAATAATAATAATAATAATAAAGCCTTTATTACCGAAAATAATTACATTTTTACATTTTGTGTCTTAAATGTTTTTTTAGATAAGAATAGAACAATAAAAAAATAGTTTAAAAGAGAAAGATAAAACATTTTAAAGACTAAAACTGCCCTTTTATAAAATATCTCTTAGTTCGGTTTGCCTTACGGCAAAGGCCTCCTCCAATTCTCTCCATTTTTTTCTGTCTGCCGCTACTCTCATCCAATCTCAATTAACTTAATGCAGTATAAATAGTTCCTACGATATTCGCACTCGAGAAATTAAAATTTCACCAATGTCGAAGTTAATTTTACCTATGTATGGTAATGGTATTTTGTATTTTGTGATATCATTTAAGAGAGGTAGGGCATAACGGGTTTCCCGTTCGAATTCGGAGCTGCCCGACTGGGGCAGGACCTCCACCTTATAGGAGTCCGTAGCCAAATAACACAATTTTTTGTGTTGTGTTCCTACGCGGTGAATAAGGTTTCCAGTAATGAGCTCCTTGGGGAGGGGGGAGGATTGTTACATTGTGTTGGAAGCAGAGGGATTAAACCCATTATGCTGACAACACACTATAACTCTCCGAACACAGAGTGGCAACACGCAAGTGATACTTCGGTATCGTGAGCGTAAATAGGCTGCGGTAACCGTTTCACATCAGATGGGCCGTATGCTTGTTTGCCACTCTTGTTGTATAAAAAACAAAAATATATCATCTTAATGAAACTGCTATTGTTTTCCAAACCCATTGCAGCCCAAGTTATATTGATTGGGATTTCTATTCAATTAAAAGGAACGGACAAATCCTATATGTTACCTAAAGAATAATGTCATTAAAATAATGGACGCCTTACTTATTAGGACATGTGACAGTGAAACAGGCGGCCTCTCGTAAGCGTACATACACCCTTAGATCTCCTCTTGCGAAGACTAAGGCCAGTTTTATCGTTTTCATTTTGTGAGGAATTCGTGAGTAATTTCCTTCAATACGAGACTGGGTGTCGAATTGCCGACGTCAATTTCAGAAGTCGAGTTTACTTAGTAGGTATTCTATTAAGGCGTTCCGTTTTATAATTATTATTATCAGATTGACATTCAATTATGACCGAGCAAACTTTGGTCTATTGATTTTGATGTTGAACATTTTTACTATTTGCCATTACTCTAGATTTCGTCCACGTAGAATTATTACTTCGAAGTTATTGGTTTCCCATAAAAAGATTCATCCTCTATTGCGCCACGTGAACATTTTATTGTCGAGGTAAAGAGCATTCTAGCAAGAGCAAGCATTCTAGTAAGTTCATCCCGACATTGATCAATATACCAAAATTTATCAAAATAGGATCAGCTGATTAAGCGTGCCTTTCACTTTTAACAATTGCTAGTTTAGATAAAACCATATCATCAGAGAGAGAAGCGCACTAGTGCTTTCTGGTCTTACAGACTTCGCTTCGTCGACATTCATCAGTCTCTTCATATATGCTCGTTGGTTTCGAGTACTTCTGATGTTACCATCCTTGAGTGTCGAATTGATCTAGTTAGCAAAGTCTTCTTCCACTCACTTTCGGATTTATAATTTAAAATCTTTGGTTCTACGTATCATATTAAATCCTAAACACTGCACCTTACTTAACGGTTTTTGATGCAGTTTTCACCTTCTGTTATTCAAGAAACATTACGTAGGTTTTAATTTCTCTTTTTTCAACATTAATGAGGCAAAGCATTGCCGTACAGCGCGACAATGCTGCCAGCCTTCTCGGCACCCTCCGGCGGCACAATGAGTTGAGATGGGAATTTTTATTAGCTAGACAAAAGATATCAATTAGCTGAATTGAATTTTATATGCAAAAATTGAGTTACGAACATACTACTGTTCCCCTCACAGTTTTAACTAAAACGAGACACCGTAATCTCCGCGTCCCTTCTGCTCCCCTGGTACAAAAAGCCGCTATCTCCTGCACGAGTCCAAACAATAGGCTTAAAGTTCGTCTAATAGAGCTGGGTAAACTGAAACTAGTGTCACAGTCTCGCAGTGTGGTGTGCGATATCTAGCCAACTACGGCGGCTTGAGCCAAAGCTTCTTGGCAAACGATGTTAGAAATTTGGATATGCTTCAATTTGCATCAGATAGTAGATTCCTGATTTTAGACTGACATTATGTGCATTATATATAGTTGACACTTTGCTGTGGGTGTGCCTTGGTTGGAATATAATTGAAACGTGGTTCTTGAAGTCGTTTGATTACAAGTTGAAAGATTTATAGCATGTTCGAATCCCGTCTTTACCAATGAGTTTTTCTTAACTTAAGTACAGTGATTAGTCACGCCCCGAGCTTTACGGTGAAGGAAAATGTCGAGAGGAAATTTGTATACGTTTGAGAAAAAAATATCACGCATAAAAAAGCATCTCGGGGTTAGTATTGTTATTATTATATAATAACCTAAACCCGAGAAGTATTTTTTACAAAATAATGTTATGTAATTAAATATAGCTGCTTATAAGGTATATTATTGCGTACCATCCCATATTATACTCAAAATATCCAACTCCAGAATGTATCTAACTTTGTTCTGGTTATAGCAGAGACAAATGGGTTTAGAGATTGTCAAATCCAAAGTGACGCTTACATCTGAAACCTATACGTTAAGTTTCGGATATTGTAACGACTAAATTCGCGGCACGATTATGAGTTTGACGTCAACTATAAACCGGCTTGTTGCTTCAACAATTCATGATGCGATAATTGCTCCTATAAATTATTGTAGCGAGAACCCTAAGATTTATGATGCCCTGGTAGTTTGAGTTCTTTAAAATTAAAACTAACCCTACACGCAAATCCGGGGCGGATTTGCGTTGCGGTTATCGCGCTGTTATCGTCGGGTATCGAAATATCTGTAAGTAATTTCAAACGTGCTTCCGTTATCACAAAAGCTGGCGTCATAAATCTCTTTTCATAACGCGTATGCAAGCTGGTAGATACGAGCTGTGTATGCGAAGCGTACTTAGCACTATTACAGTCCAATAATGCTTGTACGTTATTTGCATACCGATGGAATAATTTGCGAGCAAATCATCGCATTTTGGAACATACGGTTTGTATACGGTATTATTATTTGGTGTGCCTACGACGAATTGTAGAGAGACTTTTAAAGCATGTATTTGGTCGCAGAAATTGAACCAAATTAAAGCGAGTTTTGAGGTGTACATTTTTATATTAAAAGACGAAATTATGAACAGATTTTTATCGATCTTGATAGTTTTTATTAATGTTTTATTTATTTAATAATTTAATATACTATTTAAACGTTAAATTGTGGAATTGTTCGACAGTCAGTCTATCTAAATCGTAAATTTTATTTAGATTTATTCTTGTAGATATCTGAATTAGACTTTTAAGGTCTCTCATTTCGGCTGTTTAATAAAATAATTTTATGAAAATGCTCATTTATTTACAATAACAACAATTAACAATATTTACAAAGAACAGTTGAAACTAACTACTTACAGATAAAATATTTATCCCAAATCGGTATCCCGAAGCAACGTGCCAAGAAGACTAGCAGCATTGCCACGCTGGATAGCAATGCTGATTCTCTGAGCGAGATATGTTCCAGCCCGCCTGTCACGAGAGGTCTCGACTAGACGGCACGAGACCTCTTTAAGAAGATGGTGAGCCTCAGGACCCCAAGGCCCCAGAGTTTCAACCGCAAACGCAGCAAATATGTGATTTTATGAAAATTATATTTTTTAGAGGCTAAACACATATTTCATATATTAGCACATATTATATTAGCAACACTTATATTAGCCGTGGTGGCCGAGTGGTTCGAGCAGTTGCCCGCGACGCAAAGGTCGTAAGTTCGAATCCCGACTGTACCAATGAGTTTTTCTGAACTTAAGTACAGTGATTAGTCACACCACGAGCTGAACGGTGAAGGAAAAACATCGAGAGGAAACCTGCATACGTCTGAGAAGAAATTTAAAGGCCTCGCCATCTGTCACGTTGGCACCTAATATACCTCTGGCGGAAAGTGGGTGTGTTGGTATTACCTATACACCTCTGCCTACCCCTTCGGGGACCCTTGTGGGAAGGCGTGAGGATATATTATTATTATTATTATAAACACACATATTGATTGAAATGTTAATTAGACTTAGCTTTTAATGTATTCATTCAAGTGTTGCTTGCTGGATCCCGCTAATTTGCATAAATATTTTAAAGTTAGTAATCTATTGGAACACAATTCACGCACTTAAGTTTTTCGTTCATATTCATATCTCATAACTGGTATTCAAATATCACCATTAATGGAGGTATGCCCTAATTGTAGCCATTGTGCACGTCCAATGAATTTCACAAATCCTTGCACTATTCTGCATGCTACAGATTACGTTGCTGTATAATTATTTAAAATATTCAGTGCTCTTTCAACCATTTAATATGGTGTTCCAGATCAACTCTATGGTAGAAAGTTGCCGAATAGATAAAAATTGGTACACTATTTACAGAAAACCATGCTATACACGAGGGGCTTAGAGTGATAAAAATATCTTCACGCCAGTGCTTGCACCTTTGTGGTTCAAGGTATGGGCATGAATTCCCCGTCGATGGCGAGAGGTGCGGTGGTAGAAGGTGAAGTGGGCATCATGTCGAACAATCCTTCAAAACCCTCTGTTATACAAGCGGTAGAACACACACAGGGAGGCAAAGACTCCTCAGACCTAGTTGTTCCAAGCAGCTTGTGAGCAAAGGATCATCGACAATCATAATCGCGTTTCTGAACCGCGTCTAAAGGCCCTAGTTGGTATCCAGGGTAATCTTTGAATCACACGTTCAAATATCTAGATTTACTCACGATGTTCTCTTTCACCGTAAAGCTCGTGCTAAGATAAGCATTTAAAAAAACATTATGGGTGTTATTATGTATGGGTGGCATTACAAGGTTCGAATATACGATCTTTTATTCGCAGGCGACAGAGCAAGCATTTCGATCACTTCGGCTCTATATAATAATATAGTAATTTTTCATTGGGAAAACAAACAGTATTTTCCAATTAATACTGCTATTTAATGGACTATTTAGAAACAAACCATGAGCTGTATGAAATCGTTAAGTGTTCTTTCATGCCTTAATTATGTTTACAAAATTTACAATTTTATTTTATTTTAATAGTAAAACATACAGTTACATCTAATCTAAATTTACATAAACTATATTTAAGTTACAACACAACGATTAACAAGTTTTCACAGCTATATAACAAAAGTAAGCTTGTTTAAGCTAGGCTATACCATCATGGCAAATTAGTTGCACATTTAGAGAACCAAGATCTAGTCTAGATCTAGTCTAGATTACAATGGTTAATATAAATACGCCTACCAACATATATGGAACTAAATATAAAGTAACAATGAAGATACAGATGAATGTGGACGAAGCGAAAGAGGTATATAAGTCTGGAGAGAACTGGCGCTCTATACTCTCTGCCTACCCCGTTAAGGACTTGGTGTAATGATAGGTGGCAAAGGAAGCGGTCCGCTTGATAATATAAATAAAACACAGTGTACAACGTGCGCTTTTCAACCCCTGTTTTAATAAAACCGAGCCGAGTAAATAATAACCTTAAGACACCAAAAAGATGTTTGCAGAAAAAACATAAAGTCCTTAGACAAAGCAAGCAGCGTATCGTGATCAACAGTGTGTATACGAGACATTCTCATTATACAGGGGCCACTTAAAAAATTGATATCCAAAACAGACGAAAAGGGAGGTAATCTTTAGAAATGGGATTGTAAGAGCAATGGAAAGCAAAGAAAACGAATTTATAACCAACACAAAGGAGAAGATAAGCCACAAACAATTCGAGATTCTAGCGAGATACGTTTGGTTTTTGTCGAGATTTCAAGTTAGCGTGAACTGGGAAGCGGTATAATCGCTTAGTACTTCAGCGATTACGTAAAACGCATAATGGTTAGTGGCTTGATTAGTTTTTTTTTTTTCAATTTCCAAGACTCATATATAGCGTATTAGTCGTCCGTCTGGTCTAGTGGTTATAGCTCCTGACTGCGAAACTTGAAGTCGCGGGTTCGATTTCCATTTTTGGCAGATATTTGTGTGATGAACACGAGTATTTGTACCTTAGTCTTGGATGTCCTGTGTATTTATGTATATATCTATATAAGTAAATATATCGTTGTCTAGTTAGTAATAGCACAAGCTTTGCTTCATCTGAGAATATATCTATTCGTGTGGTATTGTCCCAAGGTATTTATTTATATACAGTCCTCGAATGGGTTTTCAGAGGTAGAGATAGTAGAGTATCCCCTTTTCAAGATTAGAGATATAGGTATTTTATGTTACATAGAGCGAGTCCATCCAGCCAGTTCTCAAGCACGATATACATACGTCTTTGAATTACTTCTTAAACTTATGCAGGTTTCTTCTCGATGTTTTCCTTTACCCTAAACGACATAAATCACTGGTACTTACGTTTAGAAAAACTCATCGCTACAGCAGATTCAAACTGAAATCTTTGAGTTGCACAAACCACTCGGCCACTACGGCTTTAAGCTTCAAAAAGAAGAAAAAATATGGCCAGTATAATAATAATAATCACTCGCGGATAAAATAGAGATTGGAGAGCAAGTAATAAATAACATCAAATGACCTGTAAAATATTAACATGAGGATACTTTTCAGTCAACTAAAAGTTTTCCTTTCGAACTGTGGATAAATTCCCATTATTACTTTCCCAAGAGCTACCAGGCTATCATAATCGCGAAGGGTCTTTTTAAAAGTCAACTCTTGCAGAGTTATCGGCCTTAACAAGAAAACTTGGGAATTCACCGGAATCCAAGAAGATACAACTATATACGAGCACATAACTGAGTAATATTATTTGTGCATACAAATAGAAGTTTTAGTGGAGTTTGCTGCTCGAAGTTTTTTCGTAATAACGTATGAAAAGAATATATTTGGTATCAGGACTTAAGGAAGTTAAGGATCTTAACTATTAATCGCCCTAAAATTTTATTAATAAAGAATTATTATGTTTATCATTGTGTCATCACCAAGTGTACCCACAGAAGGCCAATAATATACACAAACTATTCAAGATATGAAAAATCTGAACACAGATTAGACACACCGCGAGGTTTACGGTGAAGGAACCGATCGCCGAATTATAAATATAAAGGTCCGGTATTGTGCCTACCCAATCGGACCATCCTTGTGGGAATGCAAAGATATAATTGTAACTATTGAGTATGCAATTTAAAAATTGACTGTTATATATATTACAAAGGCATGCCCGTATATCAAGATGAATGATCTGAATGAAGAATTTTATTTAGTTAGCGCGAACCTTCCGCGTAGTAACACAAGTAATCAAACATTACTTAGAGTAAAGTGTGCCCTAAACTTACCGTGCCATTAGGGCGCGATTGTTGCAAACTGCAATCACTTGAACCAACTATTTGGGGTGCTTAATTGACTTGACTATTAGCAGTTGCCCTCGCCAATGTTATAGTAATCTTGAGGAAATAATCAGTATTGAAAAGGTATTGTCTTTAGAAACAAACGTTCTGATGGCGGTGTATACGTAGTATTCTTCTTGTTACTCTACTAGTGCTAACGTCTGTCTAATAATAAATAAAAATGTCTGTGTGTCTAAAAATACTTGCTAGAAATTAATTAAATTAGGAATGGAAAACCTTTTAAATAATCCAATTATATGCATATTTACATCTGTCTATCGGGTAGGTTATATAATAAGAATTAACATTTTTTTCACAACTAAATTACTAATAAGGTAACAAACAAGCATTGACTTAACCTTATAAAATAACTTAAGTGAAGTAATGATTACCAAGTTCAAAAAGACGTATGTATCTAATAGTCGTTCTTGAGTAAAGGCGATGGACGCGTGTCACGTTGGCATCTAAAATATATCACTGGCAGACAGTGGGTGTGAGGGTACTACCTACACACCTTTGCCGTAACATTAAGTCCGCTTCGGGTGGAATGTGACGGCTGTCAAGAAATAAAAAAAAACATTGTTGTCAAATTCAATAAATCTTTAAATTTCTAGTCTGTTTGAAAGGTATGTTTCGACATGTATAATTCAACAGCACACTTAGCAGAGAACCAACCACTTTACTACACTGATAGTGGCATTATACTCTGTTGTCGTAATACGTCGAGAATTCAAGACCGTACACAAATGTGCTCATAAATTGTATGAGCTCCGTTTTTCCGAAATTCCCTCTATTTATCTTTGAAACTGGCTGAAATGTCTCTGTGTTGTCGCTTTATGTCTTTATTTAGGGTCGTTTTGTCTTTTTATAAAGCGTTTGAGTAACCAAGAAAGCCTTAAAATATACTTATGAAAAGGAGATCTTTTTTTTGCACGTGTTATTAAGCTGTCAAAACATTAAGAGCCATATAACCAAATAAAAAAATATAAAAAAAATGTTTTTGAAATTCGAGCTCCTGTGTTCTGTTTTTCATCAGATAATTCCATCGTATTCGAAATGCCTAAAAGAATATGACAATTAATGTACAATCATAATTAATACATTTTAAAAAACTTTACATCATTAATTAATCCACGTGTGAGTTTGGTATACACCGTAGATATCATGAATGTGTATGAGTTTAAATGATTTATATCTACACGTCTTTCTACAAAGGGTAACCAGAGTATAACTAGACCTATATGAATATACTATAATTTTTATTGGAGGCAAATTCATTTTAGGTCTCGATGTGACAGATGGCGAGTTCGCACGCCATTTCTTGACTCGCACTAATATATGTACATACCAACTTTGGAATTCTGCAAAGTTTTCCTTTTCGAAAATCAATATCAAAATATTTTATTTCACATAGGCCTATATGGGCCCTTATAAAAGCTTCCTTCTCTTAAAAGCTCATAGTGTTAAAAAAATGACTGTACTTTAGTTCAGCAAATACTCATTTGGACAGTTGGGTTCGAGCTTGCAGTAATTGCGTAGCACGCACTCGATCCACTCGGCCATCACGGCTTATTACAAGGAAATTCCATTAAAACTTGTGTATAGGTTATACGTACGTTTCAATTCCAATTCCTTACACAAAAAAGAGTAAATACATCAGAGAATTATTACAACGAAGGCGTATCGTACTCAATACCCCGTTCATTAGTTAGTCGAGCTCTAGGTTAGCCCGCGGCGGCTTGTGGCTTTCGTTTTGATGAATATATATTATATATTCCTTTGCGAGCTTGTAATGCCATCTATGTGTATATACATGTTAAGATAATGGTGTGGGGAGAATATGGGGAGTCGTGAATTTAGTCGCATTATAAAGGTACTTATCAATTAACGCTGATTACATATCTTGTCTCTTAATGTCTGGAGCGGGGTGGATGAAACGGTGACAGTACTAGTGAGATAATGTGTGCCTGCAACATCTCCAAAAGAGTTGACGGAGAGATGACACATGATATTGGCGTAGCCAACTACTTCTAAGACTTGTATAAAGGCTCACGCCTTTCGTGTATATACATATATCTAGATGGATAAAGCCGTGGTGGCCGAGTGGTTCGAGCAGTTGCCTGCGACACAAAGATCGCAAGTTCGAATCCCGACTGTACCAATGAGTTTTTCTGAACTTAAGTACAGTGATAAGTCACGCCACGAGCTTTACGGTGAAGGAAAACATCGTGAGGAAAACTGTATAGGTCTGAGAAGGAATTTAAAGGCATATGTATGTGCTTGAGTAACGTCGATGGACTCGCCATCTGTCACGTTGGCACATAATATACCTCTGGCGGAAAGTGGGTGTGTGGGTATTACCTATACACCTCTGCCTACCCCTTCGGGGACCCTTGTGGGAAGGCGTGAGGATATATTATATAGATGATAAAAGATATGATACGTTTCTTTGGATATATCGAACAGAAGACATAAGAAACAGATATAGAACGCGAAAGTCGGTGGAAGCAGAAGCCGAGGATGACCACAGCTACCAAGAACAAATCGATGGGACTAAAGGATGGGCATGTCTAGAGTACTCGAGACGGGCGAGCATGCATGAAGAGTTTGATGGATGTTGACGAACAAAAAGAGGTATGTACGTCGAGAGAGATTTATTCTCTCTGCCTACCCTGTGAGGGACAGAGCGTGATGATATATATGTATGTATAATAAAGTAATATAAAGTTTATTTATACTTATACTAGCTGTGCTAGCGGCCCAGCTTCGTCCGGGTGAAAAAGATACACTTCCTGAAACACAATCGCAGCGCCACCTATCGGGTCCAATTGTGATGTAAGCTATCCTATCCTTTAAGTTTGATCAAATCCATTTGTATCGTTAGATCGATTGTATATCTTTATATATATAATTCTTCTGTGAGTGTGTATGTCACTGAACTCCTCCTAAACGCCTGGACCGATTTTAATGAAATTTTTTGTGTGTGTTCAAGGGGATCTGGGAATGGTTTAGATTCACAATTGGACCCGATAGGTGGGGCCACCATCTTTTTTTTTCCACCCGAGCGAAGCTGGGCGGGACAACTAGTATATATATAAAAATGAATCTAAAATCTATATATCTATATATATAAAAATGAATCACCAAAATGTTTGTACGCGCATAACTTGCAAACGACTGAACCAAATTGGATAAATCTTTCTTTTATGTATTCTTTATTGTGAGGAGAAGGTTTGTGTGAAAAAAAATATTTAAAAAATAATAGTAAATATTAAAAAATCTCAGAAAAGTAAGTGTGACAGAGACAGAACATTGTGAGACGTTTTCAATATATTGACAAAACTCTGTCAGAGTGACGTTCAGTTGTTAAGCCAGAGTATCTTCAAAAATATTGACAGTAAAGGTGCGTGACAGTAAAGTAAAGGACGACCCATCTAAAAAGGTGGGTCGAAGTGATCGTTGAGAAAATTAGCGGCATTTTCAAAACTCAAAAGATATAAAATGGCAACCGTACCTCCTACCAAATATCCAAGTGCCGCTGCAAGACATTTTAATTCCATTTGAACGTACATTAATTTAATACACCAATAATATTAAATATAAAAAAGTATTATAATTTTTTTCAATATGAATCGATTTAAACATTAATTTATATTTTTTTTTCAAGGCTTACCAAGGATTTTAAACTAACCTCTTAAATCTTTTGCTTTCTTTTTACTAACTCGCCGTTTGTTTTATTTACCTGCACGCTCAAAACGCTCTGTAATCCATTCCATTTGAGGTTTCGACAGTAACGCTTACAAGCAAGTGAAACGGGAAAAACTGCGGTCGTGAGCGTGATCATTATGAACGCTTAGTGGAACGCACCCTATGGATAGATAGACTGACATTTCATTCAAGTAGTAGTTTTGACAAACAACAGATTACAGTTTCTTTCATAACAACAACAGAAAAAACATGATTGTTGTGTTTTAGTGTGAGTTTCATGATTAATCGTCATATTTTATTTTTTTAAAAATACCACCCTTAAGGCGCCAAAATATCGGTTGGTGCACAACAGTTCGATCACAGTGTAACGCAAGCCCAGTCCAATTCTTCGAGCCAATGAGACTGAAGAACAGCGTAGGCGTAAATACTAATTTCTTCAGATTTATTTCCTGGGGAATTCTGAAGATGAAGTAAATGAACGCTGTTCGCACAGATCATTTAGCAGCTACAACAACTTTTGCATGAACATAATCAGTTGATCCAATTGTTCAAAACTGCCTTAGAAGTGATGTGATGCCATCGGACAATCTGAAAATTGTGATCAGAGCAGACAAACGACATGACATGAGAGAGGCATCAATACACCAATGTTAAATGATGTTGCCATAGTCGTGTTTGGGGAGAATGTGGATTCTCGCGATATTGTAACGTAACTAAGAAATGATGCCATCATCCTTCAGCGTATTAGTGAAATATATCGTTCTTAAGATGCTTTACAATACCCATTACTATTTTTCCGAAGAGGACAGGATGGATATATTTTTTAAATAAGATGATTTATCCAGCAAGTGGTATTGTAGAATAAAAAATATCATACGTTGTGTAAAGTATTATCTAATTCCGTCCGTGTGTTAGTCATTCAACTTCTCCTTAATACTGGACCGATTTTTATGTTTTTTTTGTTTGTGTTCAAGTGGATTCGAGAATGGTTTAGACTCACAATTCGACGCAATTAAGCAATTAAGCAATTAAGCAATTAAGCAATTAATCGAATTAAGCAATTAACAAGTATCTACTAACACGCATGCTGTGTTCGTCTTAAACTGTTACATATTAAGATTAAGAACCATATTGTTAAAAAATGTCAACAATTTGAAACTTATGTAGTAACTACTGATGAACCAAATAAATAAATAAATAAATAGACCCGATAGGCGGCACTGCAATCGTGTTTCATGAAATTTTAATTTTCACTTCCGAAAGAGATGAACAAGTGACCGATTGTGTTATATCAGTAAATGCAAATTCAAGAGCAAGTAAGTGAAATTGTATATTTAAGAAGCATGTTCACACGAGATGGAAAGTATGAAAAAGATATTGAAAGAGGGATAACTGCCGGTAATAAGGCGAATGGGGCCATGTCGGTGTTGATGGGCAGCAACGGTTGCTGTCCACAGCGTGATATTTGTGCCTACTTTATTGTATGGCAGCAAACCCTGGGTATGTCAGAGGAAGTATGAAAATAGCTTAAATGCAGCTGAGATCGCATCTCAGCTGCATTTAAGCTATTTTCATACATTTCGAAAAATGTGCGGAGTAACGATTTTAGATTGAATCCGGAATTAAGAGATTCGAAAGGCGAGATTGAAAAGATGAAGAAAGGCATGTTACGCTGGTTTGGACATATAGAAAGGATGAGTGAAGAAAGATTCACGAAACAGATATACAAGGAAAAGTGTGTGCAAGAAGACGAACATGTATGAAGAGACTGATGAATGTGGACGAAACGCGCTAAGGCGAAGGCGTTCTATACCGCCCCGCTATGCCTACCCCGTTAGGGACTTGGCGTGATGATATGTGTGTATGTATGTATGTAAATTTTCACCCATGCGAAGCTGGGCGGGACAGCTAGTATGTATATAAAAGAGGTATGCAAGTCTAGAGAGAACTGGTGCTCATTTCTCCATGCCTACCCTGTCAGACTCGGCGTGAGGATAATGTATATGGACGTATATTATTGGTAAAGGCTAGAATCGAATGCCGTCAGGGGTGGTAAGTGCAGCGCCGGATCCTTACTTAAATAATACAATATCTGAGCAGAAAATTGGCAAAGGGAATTACTTCGCAGAAAAGCTCAATAATAAAGTAGGCACGGCGTATGTCACGATAACAATGTTATCTCGGTGTGTACGCAACCGATGACGCCACCAAGTACACAAGCATAAAAACCGTAAACGAACCGTAATAATATGAACACGAGCCGTAAAAAGAAACGCCACGGGCGCTCTTTAGGAATTCTCCGAAGGGAAATCGCCCTAATAGGGAAAATGAAAAATATACTAGGTATGTTATATTTGTAGAAATAAATTAATTTTAATGTTATTTATTAAAGGCTGGTGGTTATGCGGCGTGCTACTACACTAAAAAATAAATATATTTTTTCTTAAATTTCCTTAAATTTTTAGTCTAGTCATATCTAAGGTCGCATATCGCCTTCCGAATGAAACCTCTTTGGGGTACAACAGTTGGATAGTTCCAATGTCGATAAAGCTAAAAACATTTTGTATGTAATAATAATATACTTAAGCCTTACCATAAGAGTTCCCGAAAGGGTTGGCAGAGGTGTATAGATAATGGGCGGGGGATGAGCTAGAACCCCTAGGAGTGACCCCCAGGGGTCCTCCTACAAGGGTGCTAGCCCATCACCTACTTTGTTCGCTTTTTCCGAGTGAGCAATTTGGCGTTGGTCTTGGGAGTAGCGCAGGTCGCGTAGATCCCCAAGGCAAGTCCGGAGCACTATCCTGCTAGAGGTTGCCGCCTGCTATTGGTCTGGTTCCATCAGAAACAGACGTAACTGAAAGCTCCGGGCGCTCTCCACATTCCCACCTTCCCAATTCCCATTCCTTTCCCTATTCCGAGGTGGGGTTGCTTCGGCGACCTCCGCCTCAGCGGAGGCGGGCTGCAGAGACATGGGCTGGGTTTCGGCCTGGCCCGAGGTCTCTGAGCCCTATCGGTAGACTGTGGGGAAACGGGCTGGAGGCTTCGGTCACCGGCTCGTAGCGGCAGAAACGAGTCCTCTGCTGCGGCCCCGCGGTTTACGACGTCGCAACCTGGAAACAGGCGAGGCGGCGTGCAGGCGGCTCGGGCACTCGGTGCAAGCTGGTCTGCGGGGGAGTGGAGGGCTGCGGGGTAGCAGGCTGGAGGTTCCGGCCCGGCCCGTGGTGGTGAGGCTTGAGTGCCTTGCTCCACACCCTGCGGCTCTGTAGGCGCGGTGGGGGTGGAGTACTCCCGTCGTTGCCGCGAAGACGTGGCGGCCAGGAGACTGGACCGTCGCGGACTGCCTCCAGGCGGCGAGCTCGGGGGGGCTCGTCGCCATTGCACGCACGGAGGCTGGAGAGGAGGCCTTCGGGCCGAGGGGCGGGCCCTTGCTCGCCCCCGAGGAGAGGCCACCTTCGATGGTGGCCCGCCGCCCGGTGGTCGTATGTAGAGTGCGAGAGCGATCCAGCGACCACCGACTCAGCGGCCTTGAAGACTGTGGGCCTTGCCCCGTGGGTTTTTAGTCAGTAAGAGTCTGACACTCCCCGTCGCTGCCCCCGTGGCGTCGGGGGTCCTATGCAGGATTTTCCCACGATAAAAAAAAAAAAAAAAAAAAAGGTGTATAGATAATATCCACACCCAATTACCTACAGAGATATGTTTAAGGTGTCAAAGTGACAGATGGGAGTATATCGCCGTAACTCAAGCACAACGATGCATCCGCTTTTGAATTTCTTCTCAACCGTATGCAGGTTTCCTCTTGATGTTTTCCTTCACCGTAAGGCTTTTGGTGTGATAAATCACTGCCTTTAAGTTCAATAAAAACTTATTACAGTTGGAATTCGAACTTGGAATCTTTTCAGGCAATTACTGATCGCGGCCGATCGTGCACGTTAAAGTATATATGTATTTAAAAAGATTCCCAAAAATATAATCCAAAAATAGCTAAAGTGGCGTGCGGCCGAGAATGCCGCTAGTTTTTTAAGCCTTTTTGAAACATTATACCCGGTTAGGTACGGTTATCCGGGGCACGGTAATCCGTGTTATTTGTCCGGGTGTAGTTCAGTTATCCCTATCATTTGATAGGTCTACCCGGTTAGAAAGCGCTCATTTGTCCTCGGTAACCATTGTACTTCGTAAATGATAGCAACATGCCTCTGTTATTTGGTATTCCGTTTGATGTTTCATGCTTGCGAAAGAGTTTTCTCTCGACATCTCTCGACATCTCATTTTCACAATTTATCAATTGAAAATAATTAACTAAAATATAAATAACTAAAGGTTGCTCTCAATCAACGGGCATGTATGAAACTTAATAATTCGATAGTACTTCTCTCTCTGCCCACTCCGTGAGTGACTCGACATGTTGGTAAGCGGGTTCCCACCGCCGCTTCTGGTCACTTACTCGCCTATGGATGCGCATGTACGTGGCCAACCTTGCAGGAATCTTTTCACTTTGAAAAACCACACGGGGAGTTTGAAAAACTCGACAGCCCGAGAGTCCGCGGAAGGAAACTCTTTAAAAATCGCGCGCATTGCAAGACTTGTTTAGTTCTCAGGTAGGGAAGAATAATTCGTTTATGGTGGTATGCGTTGGTTGGGTTATGGATTGGTAGAAAACAGTCCTGGGCATCATAAGTACTAATGCCAAAATTATAACATGGAAAGGTGTGAGGATGTATGTACATATTATATTTATATATTTTGCTATAATCACCTAATCACAAATTTATAAAATAAACTTATTATATTATTGAGAGCCGTGGTGGCCGAGTGGTTCGAGCAGTTGCCTGCGACGCAAAGGTCGCAAGTTCGAATCCCGACTGTATCAATGAGTTTTTCTGAACTTAAGTACAATGAGTAGTCACACCACGAGCTTTACGGTGAAGGAAAACATCGAGAGGAAACCTGCATACGTCTGAGAAGAAATTCAAAGACGTATGTATAGTCGTGCTCGAGTAACGGCTATGGACTCGCCATCTGTCACGTTGGCACCTAATATACCTCTGGCGGAAAGTGGGTGTGTGGGTATTACCCATACACCTCTGCCTACCCCTTCGGGGACCCTTGTGGGAAGGCGTGAGGATATTATTTTATTTATTTATTATAACTTATTATAATCAGTACTTAATAAATCAAGTTAATACAATGTAATAATAGAGATAAACTTCCTATAAATATAATAATTATCATTAATAACATAAAATCTATACCTAATCATATAGATAGCATGATATAGATAGCATCAATGAAATTAAGTAAATTAAATTGTTAACGACTTCTTTACGTGTGATTTTACTAGAATGTGGGTAATTTATCTCACTTATTATTATCAGGAAATGTAAAGTAAGATTTTTCCCAAACGTTAACTTTGAAAAAGGACTTACATTGACTTCCTAATCGAGGGGTCACGGGTTCATTTCCGGTTGGGATGATATGAATACGTGGCTAACACGACTAACCGTACTCGAGGTTATGTTATGTGTAATGTGATACTTTAATTTTTCCAAACATCAAGTTATAGGCTTTCCATTCTACTTATAATTTGATACGTGGAAAGCACTTTTTTTCTTTTGGTCATTTATTTAGAATCATATTATTATCATCAGTATTACAAATATTGCGACGTTAAATATAAATTTACTTAAATATAATGAAAAATAGATAAATTAACATAATACATATCACAACTAACAGTAAAAATTTACGTTTTTATTTGTAGTATCAAAATTGCAGGTTTACAAAATTTTCGTTGTCATATGTACGCTTGCAACAACTCGCGCGTTGCCGACCCTGCAGGAATCTTTGCACAACCTTCTTGAAGAACTTTAATATATCTTGACATCCAACAAGGGTCCTCGAAGGGGTAAGCAGAGGTGTATGAGTAGTACCTATACACTCACTTTTCACCGGATATATATATATATATTTGGAGCCAACGGGACAAAGACCATCACCGTTTTTCAATGACAACTTTTTCCTTCCTTTCTTAAGCGTGTAATATTTTTCTCCATCTTAGATTTATAGAAATTTAATTTAACGTTAAGAGTACTCGAAACCGACGAGCATGTATGAAGAGACTGATGAATGTGGACGAAGCGAAAGAGGTATGTAAGTCTAGAGAGAACTGGCGCTCTATACTCTCTGCCTACCCCGTTAGGGACTTGGCGTGATGATATGTATGTATATGTATGTAGTCTAATGAGCGTGCAACAAATACAAATAACATAATAATAAGAAGGTAGAAAAATAAATTCTTGACTTCTATCCTACGCTAAATACATGCCCTTAATTATGAATAGTGTATGTTTGTTCGCAATTTATATGTGTCAAATGCACATGGTATTTCCATGATCTCGAGTTAGCTGTTTGTATATTAATTAAAATGGTAACAATTGAGGAATAAATTGGTTTCGCGAATCACCACTTCTGTTGGCAGAAACATGGCGGCCACATCTGCAATTCAATTTAATTCCAAGTTAAATTACTTGGGCGACGCACTGGCAACATTGAATTATTTGCCAGCTGTCATAAATTGGCCATAAACTATAACTATAATAACCATTTCATACAGGCACCCATTCCCATTTGGGTTTTGATGTATTTATTGAGTTTGATGATTTGAATTCACGGTTTCAGTATTGATGCACGAGCTCTACGATATATTATGAATTGTGATGTCTCTATTTATTTAGTAGAGTTATTATACTTAATATTTATCTGTGGGAATCCTTGTGAGAAGTCGTGAAGGTATGAAAATAAGGCCAGGCTAACTCACTCTCAACTACCATACAAGATATGGGGTGAAAGCCGTAAAACTAAGCTGTGTTGAATTTTGTTTTAAGAGGACCTGTTTTGACGTAAGCTAAGTGAAACTATGTTTTTGAAGAAATTAATTGAATTATATCTTTCCTCTGAGTTATTTACAGCTGGTAAAAATCAGATCGAAGAACAACAGCATCTATCGGACGGAACAGAATAGTCACTTGAAGTACTGATTCATTGCTACTTTATAGAACTGGCAGCACCAGCCTTGAATCTTGTTTATTCTAAATGAATTTATCTTGAAC
The DNA here is from genome assembly GCA_945859725.1 of Drepana falcataria. Lineage (NCBI taxonomy): Eukaryota > Metazoa > Arthropoda > Insecta > Lepidoptera > Drepanidae > Drepana > Drepana falcataria. The sequence goes on from OX243937.1 coordinate 1,682,019, forward strand.
GTAACTTACAATTTCACATCAAAAGACAACATTTTATGAGGGATTACATGCCAATATTCCTGTAGGATTCAAAATTAGCGATAGTTTCAACTTGTTAGTGAATAAATTGACCTCTACCGTCAAAACTGACAGGCATCGAGGGCCATGTTTACAACTACTTGTGATAGCACAATAACAAACTGAAGGATCAAATCCCAAGCCTAATAAATATTCCAATGATTTGCGATCCAATTCGACCGACTCTTGAATCTTTCCAATGGGACTACATTAGCATATATCTCACCACTACTTTGATTTACTCTCGTAAATTTGGAAACTATTTAAACTTGCTCCATTGTGTAAGGAAATAGCGCATATTTTACAATGGACAGTAAGTCCTTGGCAGGTAAGGCTATCTTTGTCGTCATAAATTATTACGTTATTTAGTTGAAAGCAACTGGTCTTAAAAAATCACAAAAAAATTACAAAAGTCTCGCTAGGCAATTGGATACATGCGTCTTGACAGATGCGATTCCAAAGCCCTAGACTATTTAGACTAGTCATGCTTTTTTTACGTGCTTTGGTACCTAACGGAAAACTAAAGGATATTAGCACCCTTGAAATAATTAAAATTGGTTTAGAGCCTTGGTGAATCCCGACTTTGAGTTTCTTCTCAAACGAATTCAGGTTTCCTCTCGATACTTTCCTTAACTATAAAGTTCGTGGCGTGACTAAACACTGTACAGAAGTTCAGAAAATTCCATGGTACGAATTTGCGGAAAGTATCGAGAGGAAACCTTAATTCGTTTGAGAAGAAACTCAAAGATGTATAATGCTTGAGAAACGGCGACGTTGGCACTTGTATATATCTCAAGCAGAAAGGCGGTGCTATGTTACACCTCTGCCTACTCCTTCGAAGGCGTGAAGATGCATGTAATAAGTACAAAAATGGCCGATAAAAATAGGCATACTTCAAGCGACTTAATGCATAAATGCGTGATTGATAGAAAGTTCGATACAAATACGCAATGAGGCTGCAAGTATAACCGCTCGAGATTAAATGAGAACAATTCTTCAAAAGAACACCTCTTTGAAGGAAACTTGCCCAGGAAGTTTCACTTAACTTGCGATAATTTATGCGCCTCGCCTGTAATTTTGTTCGGGGCCCCGATGAATTTGATTTTCAATAGAAACGAGACAATGTCCACAGTGTCGTTTAAAGAGATGAACAATTTACCTCCTTTGCAAAGTGATGCCCTAGTACTTTAATCAAAATGTTTTCATCACTAATTTGATAAAACTGAATTGTCAGTTTGTTGGACAAAAGGGGCGCTTTTGTTTTGTTTACTGTTTCCCATTCATTTATGTGCGGTTTATTGTCGAAGTGGTTAATTTAGTGATATGTGTAGTTAAGGAATAAATTTGTGCGGTGGTAAACCTTAGACAAACGCCAACAACACTAACAATATTAGAAATATATAATATAAAACCGAAAATAACATGGAACGTGCTTGGAACATTATAAAGTTAATTTTAAAGGACTTATTTTTATTTTTAATTAACACTTCCACTGTATCGTATCTAACGAAAGAAACTGCTCTTGAAATATTGTTTGCCACTTATGCTCTAGTATTCGTAACGTCTCTCCACCTAAGCTTGGCAATAGGGAGTGATACTTGTATCGGTAAAAAACACCATTACCACGCAATGAAAAGAAAGATTATAGCGCCCGAGTGTCTTTAAAGTATCTACATAAAAGTCCCCGAACAGAATCACAGAAAAATTAATTATGAAGTCCGTGTAGATAGATGCCTTCTGCGCACAACAAAATTACACAGATTATTATAATTGACTGTACCTAATATTTCTCGAGCACGACTATAAGGAGACGATGAACTAAAACTTGGAAAATTATTCTCGGTCATGTCTGTCAACCCGGGAAACTTTGTCGAAGCGGGCCCGAGTTATTCGCAGTTTATCGCCAACTTAGCGATAGTGGGTTGTAGCCCGGCTCTTGTCGGCTATGTGCTCCTAGTACTTTTTATATCAGAATTCATCTTATCATCATCAGCGCTGTATCGTTTTCTAAAGCACGGTCGCGGAGCAGGAAGAATTTCGTACAATGACCTCTTTACCTACTGACAGTGGTCACAAACATTTTTATATGTGTGGTTTGCATGAAATATTTGAAGGATAGAAAAAAACTAGCTTATTAAATAAATTATTATTAAGTATTTTGTTAAACAATAAACTCTTCAGACATTCCATTACTTTTATTTATAACAATTTTGCAATAATATCTCAATATAAAACTGAATCACAGATGTGTTATTCCTCTGTCGTGGTCGAGTATCGAGTGGCGTCATGTCTCACGCCGTCATTTTGGTACCAACGCACCCGAGCGGCACCGACTGCTCCCGAATACTCCCGAGTTAACTGAAACAGACAGAACAGAGGGGCAGACAGACCAGAGGTATCAAAATCGTCTTAAAATTACCAATTTGGTAGAAATAAAAAAATCATAAATCCGAATCCGATTCGTCTGTATCAGAGTAACTGCTTTCTGATGACGTCTCGCCTGTCATATTTATAACAAAAGAATCGACAGTTTTGTCTACATTATCATCTAGTCCACCTAGTTTCGATTCCACTTTTTTGACGTGACTTATGCAATTTTGCCATTTTTCTGCTGTAATGTTGGCTAAAGCCTCCTGGAGCAACTTTTTGACAGCTACCATCTTAAATGTTGTGTTTTTCCGAGCTACATACCCCTTGACGTCTGCCCACACCAGTTCGATGGGATTTAATTCGCAGTGGTATGGAGGTAATCTCAATACCTCTACACCAACTGCTTTTGCCATTTCATCGACTACATACGATTGGTACAGAGTTTTAACGTTTTTCACCTTTTCCAAGAGCTGGACCTTTGTTTCATTTGCTTCAAAAAAAATTTGTTTTGATGAAAGCCATTCTTGGATGTCTGATTTTTTCCAACGTGTTACTGGAATTTTCTCCTGGCGCCGTGAGTGGTAGCTGGCATTATCCATTACAACCACTGCGTTTGGTTCAAGTTTCGGTAGCATTGCTTGGAACCAATTTTCGAACTTGACTGCATTCATCGATTCGTGGTAATCGCCTGTACCTTTGCATTCAAACACCAATTCCGATTCTGGGACAAATCCCTTTTCACTTCCTATATGTAAAATAATTAACCGGTTGCCTTTGGAAGTAGGATTCTTGGCACCCGTCGACAAACCCCCCAAAAATGCTTGTTTTCGTGACTGCACTGTAGTATCTTCCCACACTTTGCCTACAGTGTGCCCTAAAAAGATAATGAATAAAATTATCATAAGTATAAACATTTAACCACTTAATATTGCAAACAACTCAGGGGATCACTAATCGCTTTTGTCGATCCTGTCTTTGCTCTTGATACCAAGTATATTTATTTAATACTAGCTGTTCCCTCTGGCTTCGCCTGTGGTTCATACATAGCCTATGTATTATTCTGATGTATAAGGTATATTATTGTAAAGTTTCATTAAAATCCAATCAGTAGTTTTAGCGTGAAAGAGAAACAAACATACATACATTCTCACAAACTTTCGCGTTTATAATATTAATAGGATTATCAAGATCATAACAGCCGTTTAGCCATGTAAAGGTGACACACAGACAGAGATACTTTCATATTTTTAATATTAGTATGGATTTAATTCAGTCAGTAAATGGATAAAAAAAAAGGTCTTACCCGCATTTACCCAAGTTTCATCCAAGTAATATATTGGTCGTTGTTGCTGTCGGTAAGTTTTTATATTTTTCAAATATTTAATACGCCACAATGCTATGTCATCTCTGTCGATCAAACAATTATTTCGCCTTCGTTTGACATATTTAAACTTTAAATGTTTTAGTAATTGTTTCAACGATGTCAAGCCCATGTTTGGTAAGGATTCGTCTGCATTTATGACATGTAGTACCTTTTTTGTTGTAGGTAACTCTCCTTTTAAATAAAAGCTGTGCACTATTCGTCTGATGCACGATTTATCGAACTCATCAGTCTTTTCAATTACTGAGAGTCGTTTTTTCGGTGAAGGAGCCGGCTTGACGGTGTCTGTTTCGGTATATTCTTTTAAAATACGATATATGGCCGATTTTGAAATGCCCAAGATATCGGCTGTTTTGTCCTTCATTTCTTTTTTTGAAGGATATTTATCGGCAGGCCAGGATTCCTTAATGTATTTAAACACGTTAATAATCATAACCTTCTCAGATTCACTAAAGTGTGACATTTTTCTTTTCTTCCGCGGAGAAACAAACTTCTTGAATGGACGCGAGGTAGACGGCACTGGTTCCATTTTAAAACAGTAAATTAAACTTAACAAATCAACGAAACCACTTAACAATTAAAACAAGACAACAAAAACTAACAAATAACAACAAACTAAGATAAATGTGTTTCAAAATTGAACGAGCACTAACGCATCCCAAGATGGAATGTCGTTAGTTATTCAAAAATTATGAATCATGTCAAATACTTTTAATTGCGACCAAAACACCAGACGCAAGCAAGAACAAACCTTACGGTCTCAATTAAACGGTTTTCAATCCCTGGCGACAGCGGTCATTGCATCTGTGCGAGCGAGACGCATTATATTTACGCGGGAGTGACAGAGATGGGTAATAATAGGTTATCGTACGAAATTCTTTCTGTTCCGCGACCGTGCTTTACTTACCGTTCTTCAAGGCATGCAATTTTTCTGGGAGTCATTTAGTAAACAAGATTTACTCAAATATCAGTATTATGTTATACTAGCTTATGCACGCGGCTTCGCCCGCGTGGAGTTCGAAAAAGTAGCTTTGGAAATTTTCCTGCTAAAATCGGTTCAGCCGTTTGGCCGTGAAAGAACCGCAAACATCCAAACTTACAAACTTTCACATTTATGGTATTAGTAAGAAGTAAGATAAGATAAGATAAGATTTATCAAGAAAATTTTGGGAATAAATCGCAAATGGGTCTTGCTATGAAGTGACAACGTCCATGTGACAAATTCGTTGTCATGACAACCATATTGCATTGTATAATATCTCATATGTGGCATGCTGCTTTCCACCATTAGATGTCGCTGTATTTTTCACTACAACTGTCTAAAGAGATTCTCCACGCGTATGGTATATAGGAAAGGTTTTCTTTAACCATGGAGTTTTAGTAAGATCAATCAGTAATGTTCAATACTAAATTTAAGCGATCTATAATTAATTTGTCCTAATTGTTACATGCTTTCTTTATAATGTAAACTCCTTTAACCTAATAAGTTTGTATTAGCTTAATGATGTTGAATCTTAGTTAGTCTTCTGTTTTTTGCATGCAGTTTTCACTTATAATTAAGATGGCATTTAGCACGGGCACAACTTTGAATTATTTTTATTACTTGTGATAATGTACACCTTTTTGGTGATCAATATATAAATAAACTAATAATAAATAAAAATAAAATAAATAAAAAAATACAGTTTTTTGGCAGACAGAAAAGTACACTGGTCATACACTCCTATTATTATTATTATTTGTGTTTCTTTATAGTGAATATACTCACGTACATATCAACCTTGTAAATGAAACTAAAGAGTTCTATTAGCTCTGAAGTTGCATGTCACCTATGAAAGAAAATTTGATTATCAATTGAATTTCATCAACATTACTTTACATAACATATTTTATTTCATCGATAAGTCGACAAGCGTCAAAAGTTCTCAATGCGGAGATAAAACTTTCAAGTTGATCGCACTTCAGAAACTAGTGGAAAATTGTCGCCGTCAAAGCAAGACCTCTTCGTCTTACTCCTATGATCATTAACCCCTAAGAAGCAAAGGGATAAATTGTGAGAATTGGGGGTTCAAACTATTTTGGTCGGCCCGCTATGTTTATTAACGTCAAGTGGCCTGGCAACTAATTCGCGCCTGGACTGACAAATTTAATAACAAGTAACGAAGTAGTATAGAATTGCTCGGTGGCTATGGGCTCCTGGTATCTTTAGTAACTTCAGTTGCTAGTTTTGTAATCAACTAAGTAACAATATTCTGTCTGCTCCCTTATTGTTTGGTCTTGTAATGAGATTTTGCATCTACATAATTAATTTAAATACTAATGTAACGTCCGCGAATTAGCCCGTGGAAGCAGATTTTTTATTTTAGAAACACGAGCACAATGATGGTACAATTACATCATATATCTAATTCGTTAATACACTTTATATGTATTGAGTTAAATTGCTCGGTGGCTATGGGCTCCTGGTATCTTTAGTAACTTCAGTTGCTAGTTTTGTAATCAACTAAGTAACAATATTCTGTCTGCTCCCTTATTGTTTGGTCTTGTAATGAGATTTTGCATCTACATAATTAATTTAAATACTAATGTAACGTCCGCGAATTAGCCCGTGGAAGCAGATTTTTTATTTTAGAAACACGAGCACAATGATGGTACAATTACATCATATATCTAATTCGTTAATACACTTTATATGTATTGAGTTAAATTATGCAGAGTAAATGGGCCGCTAACCAAAGTATAGTATATTATTTCTATTGTTTTAATACATGTCGAACAACTGCTATAAACTGCGATTTCATACGCGGATATTGATTTCAATGGTAATATTTTAACATTGTAGAGTATTCGATACCGAGCATGTAATAAAAGAATGTGGACGAAGCGATAGAGGTATGTAAGTCTAGAGCAAACTGGCGCTCTACTCTCTTTGCCAACCCGTGAGAGACTCGGCGGGATGATATGAATAAAACATAACTGCGTGCTAATTTGAGTAATTACTCTAAGCCAAATTACATCAAATTTCTTTCAGCCTCAGGTGATTGAGTAACAAACATCATCATACACTTTAACTTGTATAATATTAGTAGGTTGTTCAGTCGGCGGTTAATAGAGGAAAAACGTTTCAGCCAATCAAATGATGCGCGTCTTTCTGTAAAAGTGCTTTTAAAAATCCAGATCCCAACTTGCGATTCAACACACGTACAGACATGATATTAATGGAGTCTGCTACCCGCTGTTTGAACTAGGCGCGCTTGGGGAGAGAGAGAAAAGATTGCAGAGCCCTCGTTTTGTAAAAAAAATGTTTACCCCATAATTGTACTAAGAACCCACTTCGCAGTGAGTTTGCCTACGTACTCGGCCGAGCACGTTATTAAACACTTGTGGTAATTTTCAGGTGTAGGTGGAATGTTCGAGTATCTCATCAGCTGTCAAACCTAAGCGTCAAAATAATTTTATTTTCCGATAATTTTAATTCATGACATGGATACTAGTCCTTCAGTCGAATACATTTTAAAGCATTGAATCTTCATGCCCTCCACGCATCCACACACCCATTTTCCACCGGAGATATAATTTAGGTGCAAAAGTGACTATCAGAGAGCCCAACCCCGTTACTCAAGCGCGGCTATATAATATGTAGCGTCTTTGAATATCCTCTCAAACGTATATAGGTTTCCTCTCGATGTTTTCCTTCACAGTAGTCAAAGCTCGCGGTGTGACAAATCACAGTTCTTTAATTTTGTAGTTTAATTTCATAAAGAGAGGTAGGGCATAACGGGTTTCCCGTTAGAATTTGGAGCTGCCCGACTGGGGCAGGACCTCCACCTTATAGAAGTCCGTAGCCAAATAACACAATTTTTTGTGTTGTGTTCCTACGCGGTGAATAAGGTTGCCAGAAATGAAATGAGCTCCTTGGGGAGGGGGGAGGATTGTTACATTGTGTTGGAAGCAGAGGGATTAAACCCATTATGCTGCCAACACACTGTAACTCTCCGAACACAGAGTGGCAACGCGCAAGTGATACTTCGGTATCGTGAGCGTAAATAGGCTACGGTAACCGTTTACCATCAGGTGGGCCGTATGCTTGTTTGCCACTCTTGTTGTATAAAAAAAAAAAACTCGGTACAGTCGGGATCCGATTTTGCAATCTTTGTTATGGAGGCAACTACTCAAACCTCTCGGCCACCACGGCTTGAGTAATAATAATCCTCTGATAATTATAGAAGTTGGACCGAATAAACTGAATCAAGTCGTCTATCTGAATCAATAGGAATGCCTAATTACTTTGAGCTGTTAGCAAGCAATTTGGCATGACGCCAGTGCTATGTAGCCAGTGGTTGGGTGGCTTGCACTCGGGTTTTTAATCACTATACTGTCAGTTGCACGTCTAGTCTAGACTGGTGGACGAATTTGAATGGCGGTTACTTTACAAGAATAAAACACTCGGCGTATATTTTGTTTAGGGATTCTTTAATTGAGATATTTATAAAAGAGAAAAGTGGCGTTTAATTCCCTGTACACAAAATCTTATATATTATAAAATAATAAAATATATCCTCACGCCTTCCCACAAGGGACCCCAAAGGGCCTACCCCCAGAGGCGTATAGGTAATACCCATACACCCACTTTCCGCCGGAGGTATATTAGGTGCCAACGTGACAGATGGTGAGTCCATCGTCGTTACTCAAGCACGACTATACATACGCCTTTGAATTTCTTCTCAGACGTATGCAGGTTTCCTCACGATGTTTTCCTTCACCGTAAAGCTCGTGGTGTGACTAATCACTGTACTTAAGTTCAGAAAAACTCATTGGTACAGCCGGGATTCGAACTTGCGATCTTTGTGTCGCAGGCAACTGCTCGAACCACTCGGCCACCACGGCAATTATAAAAGATATTTATAAAAGAGAAAAGTGGCGTTTAATTCCCTGTACACAAAATGTTATATATTAACTAGTTGTCCCGCCCAGCTTCGCCCGGGTGAAAAAGTAAAATTTCCTGAAACACGATCGCAGCGCCACCTATCGGGTCCAATTGTCAATCTAAACCATTCCCAGATCCCCTTGAACACACACAAAAAATTCATTAAAATCGGTCCAGGCGTTTAGGAGGAGTTCAGTGACATACACACTCACAGAAGAATTATATATATAAAGATTATGTTATATAGGTCGTTTGGTTCGAGTAGTTGCATGCAACACTTAGATTGCAAGTTCTAATCCCGAATGTACCCGAGTTTTTCTTAGCTTAAGTAGGTATAGTGTTTAGTCACAACACAAGCTTGCTAGTAGCAACTATCGAAGGAGTCCTAATACTACCAGCTCAACTACTATGTGAAATTATGAGATAATTCGCTAACAATAAAACGACTCCACTCCATACATTTGGCATTTTATTATGATCATTGAAAGTTATGGAAAACATTACTTTTCATCTAAGATACTTAAAGAATGTCTACAACACTGTCATAGTAGCACTAGACAACCTTATTTTCTATCACTAAACATTCTAAGTAATATTACAAGTGACAAAAATACAATTAGTATAAATAAAATATAAAAATCTTGCAACAAAGTTTAAATACGAACGTTATTTATTTCGTACCTAGAACTTTTCGTATCAAGTTAGAAAAAAATTCTACCTTGATGACTTCGTCCATACAAACTTTCAACCCGTATTTCACCCCTTCCAAGATAACTTTAGACAATAGGTTAGCATATGTTCATACTCAGGATATTAACTAACTTCATGTCAAATTGCATTCCGATCTGCTCACCCATTAAATCGTGAGAAGGTATAAACATACCAACAAAATTACTTTCGCATTCTCATAATAAATAATAATAGTAAATAGTAATAATATAATAGTAAGTAATATTAATTAATAGCCGTGGTGGCCGAGTGGTTCGAGCAGTTGCCTGCGACGCAAAGGTCGCAAGTTCGAATCCCGACTGTACCAATGAGTTTTTCTGAACTTAAGTACAATGATTAGTCACACCACGAGCTGAACGGTGAAGGAAAACATCGAGAGGAAACCTGCATACGTCTGAGAAGAAATTCAAAGGCGTATGTATAGTCGTGCTTGAGTAACGGCGATGGTCTCGCCATCTGTCACGTTGGCACCTAATATACCTCTGGCGGAAAGTGGGTGTGTGGGTATTACCTATACACCTCTGCCTACCCCTTCGGGGACCCTTGTGTGAAGGCGTGAGGATATATTATATTATTATAAGTAATATTAATATGAATTACAATATTAATTTATAACGCTTAACTACTCCCCAGTTCATGATGGAGTACTGCATACAAGCTATCAGGGATACCGAAAAAGTACCCTCCACCCAGAAAAAATTCAGAGAGAAATAGACAGAAGGATCATAGCTATTGCCACGAGTAAAACCGTAAGACGCAGTTAGTATAACAATGAACGATAATTTAATGGAGTGTATTCCATGCTTATTCTACCATCAATTAGTGTGTTATATATATTTATATATCTACCATATAGCAATCACATATTCACCAACTTCAATTACACAATAACACAGCCATAAATATTTTTATTTAACCATGCAGTAAATATTTTCAGGGTTCTTCAAAAACTTGACAAAATCGCCTGATTGAAAATTGTTTTCACTTAAACGTGGTGTAAACCCTTTTGTAGTTTTTCAAATATATAATCACGCCGTATCCCTTATGGAATAGGCAGAGATCGCGTGCGCTCATGCTACACTTGGACCATAGTTTAGTAGAGCAGTGGTTGCCGTGCTGCCTGCAAAACCTACATTGCAAGTTCGATCTGCGACGGTACTAGTTTTAAGACTGTAAACGTCAAAGCATAGTGATTTATCGCACCACGAGGTTTACGCAATTTTTTTTTTTATACAACAAAAGTGGCAAACAAGCATACGGCCCATCTGATGGGAAACGGTTACCGCAGCCTATTTACGCTCACGATACTGAAGTATCACTTGCGTGTTGCCACTCTGTGTTCGGAGAGTTATAGTGTGTTGGCAGCATAATGGGTTTAATCCGTCTGCTTCCAACACAATGTTGGCATCCTCACCCCTCCCCAAGGAGCTCATTACTGGAAACCTTATTCACCGTGTAGGAACACAACACAAAACATTGTGTTATTTGGCTACGGACTTCTATAAGGTGGAGGTCCTGCTCCAGTCGGGCAGCTCCGAATTCGAACGGGAAACCCGCTATGCCCTACCTCTCTTACGAATTTGCGAATAGTGGTAGTAGTGGTTAGTCCTCTGCCTATTACACCTTACGCCTACATAAAGTACAAAAGAAACCGTTTATAATGTTCAAGTGACCTTTGCTTATGGTACCCGCTTACTCGTGCTGAATTATTTACTATCTTAGTTGAATACACGTACAATGTATATACTTATACTAGTTATTTTAAAACAGAAATTAGTATTACTGAATCGTTACATATCAAACGTTTATATTTAATGAGTCTAAATCTAGCTTTAATACTATAAACATGATTTCACAGCCCGATTTGGCTTTAACAAATTTAACAAATTACTATCACTACTATTTGTGAAGGAGAGAGGATTCATATCAAAGAAACCTATGTATATATATTAGTAGGGGAGCCCAAGCGGGGATTTCCGGATTTTACTAAAGCGCGGCAGATTAATATACAGGGGGATACCTTGTACCCGGTTAACAACCTCCTCCAAACTTGAGCCCCATATATAAGGCCGCCCGTGAAGGATACAGGATCAGAACTTTGCTGCCCTCCCCTTTCTTTACGTCACTCTCAAATGGTTAGATTAGTGGAATATAGGCTTTTTAGGATGTAATTAACCCTACCTAACACCCTACCTTAATCTGACACGCTTGAGTACGACAAAATTCAAAATGGCGAATTTTTTTGCACATTATAAAATGGCCGCGTTTGCGACACATCGAAATCGTCAGATTAGTGAATGAAAGCTTTTTTTTGGTGTACTTAACACTCCCTTAGAAAATCTGACGCGCTCCATTAATTGATTTTTTTACATATTTAAAAATCTATAGCCGCTTTCCCCACCGATGAAAAGGTATATATCATGTAACATTTTTGTCTTCTTATTATCTAAGTTTTGCAACTCAATAGGTCTCTATGACGCTCGAGTAAATCCCCATTTAGCATCGTGGGCTCCCCTACTATATGGGAGTTAACTGTCAAACGTGTACCTATATCAACACCTACATCCATTGATTCCGCATTAAGCTTGGTTTCCAGCTAAGCAGACCATGGCGACTAAAATTAATATTAAAAACCTCGTGAGAAAGCCCGCATAAGAACAAATTCTAAGGCGTATGTAAAGTACCTACTACACGTAAGCGCTTCATAGCCTATCATTGGAAATTGAGGCTAAATATATTAAATACTTAGTGAGTTAAGTACTTGCGAATAGTCGAAGACAAATTCACGCGCTGATCCGAATATTTTTTTGAAAGAGGGATTAAGATATTATAATTCTTCATTTGTATTTGTGAGTACCTTCTTTATCAGCGCCTAAAGGAATAGTATACAAATTAGTAGTTGTGGTAGACACTTCTGTATGTTTTATTATGGAATATTCTGTTAATATTAAGGCGTTCTTTCCTGTTGGTGACACAAATTAAAAATGAGATCTTTTAACTGTGGCTTAAGAATCACCGCTGTCCACTGGCAAGAACTGTTGTTGAGCGACAGACGACAGCATCATATCGATAGGTTTAGTGTCGTCATACAGGGATGGTGCCTCGCAGAGGATAGCGAACGTGCCGACGATAGATGCGATGGTGAAGATCCAAAGGAAAAGACGGTCCAGTACCATGGCAACGAAGCCCCAGTCTTGATCCTCCTGTTAGAGAAAAAAACTTAAGCAAAAAAAGTAAAGGAGTAACGGGACAAATAGTATTCTGCGCCGTAAGTATAAATTATAGTTGGCACAGTTTGCGGTTATTTTACAAAGAGTCACCTAAACTAGATGTGGAGTAAATAAACCTTTTGGATCTTTTTATTTCGCAATTTGCAAAGGGAACCGAAGTAAAGATTGCCAGATATATAATGATTATATTTCCTTCAAAATGGTATTCCAAATTTGAATGATACGTTCTAACTAACTAGCTACCCACCCCAGGTTCTCAGGTAGGGCTTGCCTTCAGCTCATTTAAAATTCACTTTTCACCAATTTACATAAAACCTTAACAACAACTTCATCCTCAATCACTGTAGGTAAAAACGGCATGAAAATCCGTTCTGTAGTATCCGTACAAACGGACACAGAGAAGAAATTTATTTTGTAACATCTTTCTTAATTCTGAAATTCTTGTCAAACAATGTACAAACCGCATTAAACTCATCCTGTCTCTGCATGTGATGTTGAATAAACATGACGTTGTGAATCGCCTTCTCCAGTTCAAAAGGGTACTTCTTCCTCGGAGCCACATCGCTTAGGGAATCGTCAAGACCAGACATCACGGACGGTAGGCCGTTGTAACCGGCTCCCAGCCCGCCGAGGGCTCCAACAAGACCACTGAATCTGTTAAAACAACCAGTCCAGTAATAATTTCTTGCATAAAGTATGTTGTATAATATCAAATATAAAAAGCCGTGATGGCCGAGTGGTTAGAGTAGTTGCCTGCGACACAAAGATCGCAAGTTCGAATCCCGGCTGTACCAATGAGTTTTTCTGAACTTAAGTACAGTGATTAGTCACACCACGAGCTTTACGGTGAAGGAAACCATCGAGTGGAAACTTGCATACGTCTGAGAAGCAATCCAAAGGCGTATGTATAGTCGTGCTTGAGTTGCGGCGGTGGACTCGCCATCTGTCACGTTGGCACCTAAAATATATCTCTGGCGGAAAGTGGGTGTGTGGGTACTACCTATACACCTCTGCCTACCCTTGTGGGAAGGCGTGAGGATACGAGTATAATATTAACACATCTTCGTTGGTACAAAACTACACTCACCTATTAGTGGCAGTAGTAGAGTGCAGTCCATTACAACCTCCAGGTAAGTGGTGACGTAGCGAATCGGGGCTAGATGCGTTGGAATTCGTCTGTTCTGCTGCAGCCAGGGCATCTTTAAACTTATTCTTTTTCATACTTCTACCCGCAATCTTTTGAGCAGCCAAGTCCCTGAGCAAATCTTTTGGCACTCTCATTAATAACAGCTTCGGTAGCTTTGTTATAAAAAACGTTCTTACCCACGGTGCCATTTTATGCGTACTCGGCTTTCGATAGTGCACATTCAGTATTATTATAGTTATCACTACAGATAGTCCGACCAATAACATGGTGAATAACAGGTACTTCCCCAGTAAAGGTAAAGCTAAAGATGTTGAAGGTATAATTTCTGAGATCAGTAGGAAAAACATCGTTTGTGACAGCAGTATGGATATGCTCAATGCTATCTTTTCTCCAGAGTCTGCTGGTAAATAGAATACTAACACTGATAAATATGAAATTCCCACACAGGGTACGATTAGATTCACTGTGTAGAATAGTGTCTTCCTTCTTAGCGTAATGTTGAAGAATATATCTGAAAGAGATGGTTTTGCTAAGTATATAATAATAAGAGGTAGGGCATAACGGGTTTCCCGTTCGAATTCGGAGCTGCCCGACTGGGGCACCTTCACCTTACAGAAGTCCGTAGCCAAATAACACAATTTTTTGTGTTGTGTTCCTACGCGGTGAATAAGGTTTCCAGTAATGAGCTCCTTGCGGAGGGGGAGGATTGTTACATTGTGTTGGAAGCAGAGGGATTAAACCCATTATGCTGCCAACACACTATAACTCTCCGAACACAGAGTGGCTACGGTAACCGTTTCCCATCAGATGGGCCGTATGCTTGTTTGCCACTCATGTTGTATAAAAAAAAAAAAAGTTAAACACCTAAATCTGTTATACACCTAAATATACACGTTAGGATATATATAAATATACACTTTTAAATTAGAATTTAATCCCGAAATAAGCTATAATATGGTTCTCAGCTCGAATAAAAAAATCTTTATTTATATAATTGGTTGTTTTTGGTAATTTATTTGTATTTAACAAAACATTTTGGGTTATTTATTTGTATATATTTTTGTTATAAGATAAATTTAAGTGCAAATGCCAATGTTAATTATTTTTCATAAAGGCCATTAATCATAAATTTATCATAATTTTCTCAGCCCAAGAGTTTAAATACTGGCTAAAATAGTGTCTCTTAATCATCTGCGATCTAAATCCTAGAGACCGTGACCTAAATAAGAAACAAGATACCAAATACTAAACTACAGAATATCAGATTTTTCTTCTGGAATAACACATATCCTATAATTTAATCCTATCTCTGTACCTAACTTCATCCAATTCCGTTCAGCCGTCCTGGTGTGGTTGAGTAATCCTCACTAACTTTCGCATTTATAATATTAAATGGATTTATCTTCTACAGTTGTCAAAGTAGCTAAAAGTAATGATTGACAACGATCGACTTAATTGGGAGATTTTATTTGGCAGCCTGTGAACTAACTGAGGAAAGAAACAGATAAATCCAATACTTAAGGTTTCAAGGGCAAGAAGAGTGGAATCTAGTAATAAATCTGGGTCTCGGATCCAGCGAGCGAGAAATTGCTTCGAAATAAACAACATTCAATCGTAACGTTCGTATAAAATTCTGTAACAACTTGTCAAGGACGATAAAAAAAGAATTTGTTAAAATACATGTATTTAAATATACTTTTTTCTGATATATATTAACTAGCAGAGCCGGCTACGCGTTGCTGTGGCTAAGGTTCTTATTATAGTACATTGTAAAATAATATCATGCCAAAAATAATATTTGACCTTTTTTTTCATACCTATAGATAGTTGATTTTTTTTATTTAACGCCCCCTCGTTCCACCTTGCGGGTGGAGTTTCATAAAATCCGTTCTTAGCTGACCTTTACACCGTGTAAGGAATACTCCTACCAAATTTCAAGTCAATCGGCCTTATAGTTCCTGAGATTTCGTGATGAGTGAGTTCACAAATATTATGTTTTGTTTTGATTATGACATTTAAAAGTCGAGTGGTGTGAGAGTCAAGTGGTGCAAGTAGTCACCTGCAAATCAAAGATCACGACTGTGGCAATAAGTATTTATTCACACACCGAGCACCGAGCAGAGGTTTTCCATCTCCATACCTTTGAAAAGAATTTCAAAGGCCTGTATGTGATAATATGACTAGCGAAAAGAGGGTGCTATATCAACTTGGCTTAACTCTACAGGGACCCTTATGGGGAGGTCTGAAGATATATATGATATCTTATTTAATATAGTTGGCTGAGTAGAGTGGTCACATGTAAAAAACAATATTGTTAAAATTTCCTACTAAAACGCAACATTGTCCAAGGTTGGAATGCCGAACGTGCGCTCTTAACAACAGTGTTTTCAACAAGAGTGGTATTTAATTGTGATCACGATAAAGCACGCTCTTTTGCCGACAGATGGCGTCACCACATGTTCATGTGAGGGCACCCGGGCGCACGTCGGCAAATTCAGGATTCATTTCATTCATTCATTGCTTATCGCACTTAACTGTAGTTATGGACGTAGTAATAATGGGATGTTAGGGGTTCACCAACTTTGAAAAGAGGTATGTCATCGATATAATCGGCGTGCTGGAATTTAATTGTGTATTTCTATCAGACATTATAGATTTTCGCACGACAACCGGAATTACTTCGAAGCTTTTATTTACATTAAATTTTATGCTAGACATTATTTTTCAAAATCATTAATGATATTATTGGAAACAAAAGCTAAGTCGGAAATTAACAAAGACATGGTATGTAGGTGGAAGTTAAATTCTGCAAAGTAGGAAGATATTTTCCAGAAGTATTGCCGAAGGAGTAGGCAGTGATGTTATTATACCCTATATTCACAGGACGCATATTTAGGTGCGAACGAGACATATGGCGAGTACAACACGACGAAACACATGACTTTCAATCTTCTACGAAATCTATGCGAAATAAGCGGCGTGGTAAATTACTACTACTATATAACAATATTAAAATAATAGTTAAAAAAAACTAAAAAACACGCTTTTTATAGAAAACCGAACCAAAAAATAGAAAATAAATTTCGATAATATCTTAAAAAGCGTGGGGTGCATGGTGTCAATAGTTATAAATATTTTCTTGACAGATATTAGTAGAGTGATTATCATTTCGGTAATATCTTAAAAAGCACCCCACGCTTTTTAAGATATTATCGAAATTTATTTTCTATTTTTTAGTTCGGTTTTCTATAAAAAGCGTGTTTGTTAGTTTTTTTTAACTATTATTTATTTTCTACTTTTTAGTTATTAGTGTATTGTCATCCGTCCTCGATAAGTCTACAAAGTTTGAACGAAATCTGGCCGTTTAAAGTGGGTCAAAATCGAGCTCAAAGAAGTCGGTTACATACATACATACATACATACAGGTGAAGCTAATATAAAGCGTGTAAAAAAGAAACACCATGGGAAGTCGATCCTGCAATTTTAACTCTGTAGGCGATAACTAAAACCACTCGGCCACCACTAAATATTATATCACTATAATAAAACTAATGATATTTTCAAACAAACTTCAAAAAGTAAATAAATAATAATTATTAATATAAAGTTTTGATATGCGTACAAAACAGTAGGGATACCTCTCATGGGTCGTTACGTTGGAATGGAAGGGGTGTCATTATTAACTCTAAACATGTTTATCTTAACGTAAAATATTAAGGTTTTATGTTAAATGGCACTCGCTTAGCGACAATGAATTATACAGTGGGATGAAGTCCCGATGGCCGTGGCTTTATTCAGAAGACTTCAAAATATGTTAAGTCGTGTCTAAGGGACGCCGACCGACTAGACATCTGTCATGTTGGCACTTAAAAATATCCGCAGTGAAAAGGGTTACACCTCTCTGCATCTTTGGGGACCTTTTTTTTTTTTTTTTTTTATACAACAAGAGTGGCAGACAAGCATACGGCCCACCTGATGGGAAACGGTTACCGTAGCCTAATTACGCTCACGATACCTAAGTATCACTTGCGCGTTGCCACTCTGTGTTCAGAGAGTTATACTGTGTTGGCAACATAATAGGTCTAATCCCTCTGTTACCAACACAATATAACAATCCTCCCCCCTCCCCAAGGAGCTCATTACTGGAAACCTTTGGAAGAAAGCGTAAGTATTTATTTAAACTAAGCGCGTTTAATTTGTTTATACATAGGCATGATTAATGATCCGCTATCTTGGACTATCCAAGACTAACATGATGATAGCATACAGATAACCATGTTAATACATCTGCAGTAGTATCATCGACTTTGTTCCTGTTGTTTTTTTTGCCGAATAAATAAAATTATAATTCTAGCCTATATATACACGTTTTTTTCAGATGGATTAATGACTTCTGAAATTAAAGCCTTCATACAAACAAACTCTGCCTCTTTATAATATGTAATAACATCCTAAGCCCTTCGCAAAAGAATTCTCGAAGGGGTAGGCAGAGGTATTTAGTTAATACCCACGTTACGCCAGAGATTTATTTTAGGTGCAATGTGATAGCTACTCCATCGCCACTACTCACACAAGCATTTTCAGTTTATTTTGCAAATAATCGAAATTAAGGCGTACAGACTAAGTGAAGTGTACAGTAAATTACTGTGACAAAATGTGTAGGAAACAAAGTCATACTGAAGTTAGATTATTAAATAATTACTGAAAGTGCTAATAACGTACTTTATATTAAGTCGCTTCTTATGAAAGCCTTTGATGAGTATAATTAACTTCCAAATATACAAGGGTAATTTATAATTATACATTATACGGTTCCACTTTAGCTAACTTTTTATAATTAGTTTCAATATTAAATAACCGTCATTTATTTTGTACACTAGTACATAATTAAAAACAAATTAATGCGAGCTTTGAAATTATAGTTTTTTTGGTATTACAACATTAGGTCGAATTATTAATTCCAATTATTAAATTCAATTAAAAATTCCAATAAAAAAATTACATACGTATTATCATCACGCCAAGTCCTTAACGGGATAGTCAGAGAGTATAGAGCGCCAGTTCTCTCCAGACTTGCATACCTCTTTCGCTTCGTCCACATTCATCAGTCTTTTCATACAAGCTCGCCGGTTACGGTTAAAGAAAAATTATAATAGATATACAATGCAAAAGTGTGCGGAAGAAGAGTCACAGGAAGACCACCTTCCAGCTACGTTAACAGACCTTATTTTATAATATCCATTGAATCTGGATAAGTCATCACTTTCGCGAGGTATTCATTTAAGCAGGTATAGAAAATCTAATCAAAGTTTACAGCAACTAAACAAATTACTCGTTAGAAACTTAAATTGGATAATATGTTTACAGGAGCTGTAAATATAACAAGTTTCGAAAAGAGTTATTACACTCGATACTGAAGAAGGCTTTACAAAATGGCGGTGTTTTAGATATTTTTATCATAACATATCGCGTTACAATCTGCATACGTGTATTTTTTCAGTAAATATATTTCCTTTTTTAGATGATTTAAGGTTGGTAAGGTGATAATCTTAAGTTTTAAATAGTTCTTAAGTTGTTTAGTTTTAACAATGTTAACAAATATCATGCCGAGTCACTCGTAGGCAGACTTATAGACCTCTTTCGCTTAATCCACATTCATGTCACTTAATACATGCTCACAAGTTTCGAGTATTTTGGACGTTCCCATTCTAGAACGTTCGATCGATTCGATCTAGATTGTTTTATATATATATATAAGATTTTGATGGAAAATATCGAGAGGAAACCTGTATATTATGTCTGAGAAGCAAAGGCGTATGTATAGTCGTGCTTGAGTAACGACGATGGACTACCCATCTGTCACGTTGACACCATCAATATATCTCTGGCGGAAAGTGGGTGTGTGGGTATACACCTCTGCCTACCCCTTCGGGAACTCTTATGAGAAGGCGTGAGGATATATATAAATATACATTTTTCATATCTTACTTGGACAACATAATTTTTCCATAACAAAAGTACAATGCATTTGATGTAATTACAAAACATTACGACAATATTTTAAATCTGGGTTGAGCTAAGCTTGGTTTAAGCCAGCGTTTATAACGAAACAAGCCTAAAAATATAATCAGATGTAAAAAAGTGGACAATAAAACGAATAAAACTAAATAATTATGACATGTACCTCATTATAATTATAATAATATTAGCGGTACTTCAACAATTAGAATGCGTAATCTTAATGTTAAATGTTATTTAGAGTCGTAAAGCAGTACAGTTTAACATAGATAATCTTCTTTGTCGTAATTTTTAAGCCAAGATTTGTATTTTGTGAAAGGTTTGTGCGAAAGAGGTGGTATTTTCGTTAAAGCCTTTGGGACAATTACTACTGTACTGTATTGTACTGTCAGTCTTGATTCTCAATTTAGTGTTTGCATCTGATCTCTCGTTCATAATTGGAATGCGTCATAAGCACAATCAAGTTCACAGCATTAATGTTCGACGGCTAGCTGATCTATTCCGAGCTCCTGACTGTAATTTGAGGGCATGTCTTTCATCTATGTGATGAGTATGGATATTTGTACCTTAGTATTGGATGTTCCCATACATATGTGAATATTATTATCTACATAAGTAGTTTTTTAATGCGAAAATGAGGTCATAAATTTGTCAACTTTGAACATAAAACAACACTTAGCCGGAAATATAGACAAAAGGAGGCAATTAAGAAAGGACGTAAACAAGGTGTTTTCGTCGCCCGGCCATTGTTACGCGGATGCATTCACACGGCAATTCAACGAAGATCTTAATGGCGGTCTAGAGCCTTCCACTGATTTCTAGTATATCGTGCCAGTGCCATATATAAGGCGGTATCCGATGGGCACAGTCAGTCAGTCAGTCAGAGTTAGTTAGTGAGTCAGTTTAGAGAGTCTAGTCAGTCAGTCAGTTGAGTTCAGTGCGAGTGATCACAAGTGTTTTATCAGTGACTATAGTGAGTGTACAGTGTTAGTGAAGTGTTTCAGTACCTAGGGTTTACTGTGTTTTACTAGTACTGTGTTATAGTGAATAGTGCTATAGTTATAGTGTACTGATTTATCGTACAAGTTTCCGGAATTATTCAGTGTAATAGAATAAAGTGTCGTTTAAGTGTAACAACCGGCTATCATTAATTATCCCGAACCCCAGCTCGTAACACTATTATTGAGCATCTGTTCCATATTCAAACCAGCCTGTAATGTGTAATCAAAATAAATTAAATGCAAGTAAAGCCAGGAAGTACAGCTAGTGAATTACGAAACTAGTATTACCTGGATAAGGTTCTTGGCAGCAAGGATAGTATCGCTCATGTCTCTCCGCTGGCACCCCGAGGATATCCCACTCCACCGATGGATAGTACTCGCGCAGGTCAATGCCCACATCTACCATGTCGCCTTTCTTCTGGTTTATGTGTTTTAAATCGATCTACAAATTAATATGCATTATATATTTACGAATATTATAAAGATTTAGAATGAGCCGTGGTGGCCGAGTAGTATGAGTAGTTGTCTGCAACATAAAGAAGTTTAAATCCCGCCTGTACCAATGAGTTTTTCTGAACTTAAGTAAAGTGTTATGTCTTACGCTATACGGTGAAGGATAATATCGAGAGGAAATCTGCGTACGTTTGAAAATAAATTCAAAGGCATTCGAAATCTGTCACGTTGGCACCTAAAATATATCACTGGCGGAAAGTGGGTGTGTGAGTACTCCCTACACACCTCTGCCTACCCCTTCAGGGACCTTTATCGAACGGCGTGAAGATATTATTCTAGAAGGAAATTACTTCATGTGTTTATTTGTAAGAAGGAACCTTGAAGTATTGAACGCGCGTTTGTACAACACGTACTAATAATAAAGGCCTTACCTGATCACCATCGTAGCTCCAAGATCCGAACTTCAAGAAGCAAGTCTGCTGGTCGAACGGGAAGTATCTGACGTCAATCTCACACGACGACTTGAAGATGGCTGGGGGTGTCCAGAGAACTTTGCCCGAGTGATGCAGTACTGCTTTGGTCATTGTAGTTACCACGTACTCGCCGTCAGCGCTGATGTAGAGAAGGCTATGTTATAATAGGTTTTCAATGAACTTGAAGAATGTTTCAACTTTAATATTACTAATGGACATTGCATAGCTAAGGTGGCATACGAGCACTCGGCCCACGTCATCTTAAACGGTTACTGCAGCATATGAACGCTTGCAATATCAGGGGTATCGTACGCGCGAAACCGACGCTGCAGGAATCTTTAGAAACACTTCTTGAAGGAGAACTTCTTGGCCTATGGTCGAATATAAATATATATGGGAAGGAGTATGGATATATTGTACTCTCTGGAGAAAACCTCAACTCGACTCGAACCACGTTCGAAACTGCGTTTTTTTTTGGTTTTGGAGACCAACTGACTTTTTTGATATGTCCTTTTCTCACTATTGTGATGTTATTTGTACATCATCTATACTAATATTATAAAGAGGAAAGATTTGTTTGTTTGTTTGTTTGTTTGTAATGAATAGGCTCCGAAACTACTGGACCGATTTCAAAAATTCTTTCACCTTTGGAAAGCTACATTATCCCCGAGTAACATAGGCTATATTAAATTGGACCCGATAGGTGGCGCTGCGATCGAGTTTCAAGAATTTTACCTTTTTACCCGGGCGAAGCTTTCTGTGTGTTTCTGTGTGTCTTAAGCTAGATTCGAGAATGGTTTAGATTTACAATTGGGCCCAATAGGTGGCGCTGCGATCGTGTTACGGGCAATTTAACTTTTTCACCCGAGCGAAGCTGGGCGGGACAGCTAGTGGTTAATATTCTTATGCAATGATAGCCTAGATGTAAATATATAATAAACGGACTATGGTCATCATGGCCGGAATCCTGAAAAGTCTGCAAGCTTCTGCAAGTGCTGCAAGCACAAGAATTAACTAAAACTACCCAATCTCCGTTGAGCTTAGTACACGCTGAAATATTGTAAGTAAATTGTTTAGAATGACCCTTATATTAAACGTTTAACTTATAAATAAAAAGCAAACTAGTCCCTAATACGTCATTCATAATTATAAATTATGTTAGTAACATTTACACACAGCTCACAGATATAGGTACGGCAGGAAGCTCAAACCTACCTATCGTAGAGCCATCCAACCTCTTGGAGAAATTATATTATGTAAACTACTGCCCTTTCAGGAAGAACTTTAATCATAGCCACGTAATTTTTTATTACTAGTGACCGAAATTATCGTACATATTTGTCAGAATTAATTAATACAAAATGTAAGGTGATATTTCGAACGCTTACAGATGAGAACGTCAAGAGTACTCGAAATTGACGAGCATGTATGAAGAGACTGATGAAGATGGACGAACCGAAAGAGGTATCTACGTCTAGAGAGAGCCGGCACTCTTTACTCTCTGTCTACCCCGTTAGGGACTAGGCGTATTTGTATAATTAAATGAAATACCTCTCAAATAAATCCTCCGTATATATCTGTAAATTGGGACAACAAATTGAATCGTGGCAGTACTAGGCTCCCAGAAATGCGCAGCACTATTCGAAGCAATAAGTTGAGTACTACATAGTCAGTTTACGACAGCCACCATAAACCTATCAGAAGGGAGCTGATACGTTAAGGGACGGATATGGTCCGAATACGAAGTGGCATAAGGCACATGCGGACGCGAGTAAATAATATTTAGGACGGTTTTATTAAGCTCTACAGAAATATATCAGATTAGATTACAGCTCACCCACATCTTACCTTTACGTCAAACACACGTTTCTGACAACTGTTACATGTATTCCTACGTCTACGTCCACACATCTATATATCTCACTCAAGCACGTATTTACAGACATACACACTTTTAAATCTATACAAATAAATAAAATTGGAGTGTCTGTTTGTAATATTAAAATAACCGATTTTTACTTAATGCAGGATATTAGGTGCGCACCAAAAACGTAACGAGGTCATTCATCAGTAGATTTTACCTCTCATATTTTTCTCATACCGGGCGCCTTATATATGAAAATCGATTCTTAAGGAGTAAACTACAATAAACTCCAATAACATTTAAACATTTTTTTGTCTGTCTGTTTGTTTCGTGCTAATCTCTGAAAAGGCTGGACTGATTTTGACAGGACTTCCACTGGCTGATATCTGATGTAAAAAGGAGTAACTTAGGTTACTTTTATTTTAGAAACTCAACAATATATATCTTGTTAAATTGCTGCTGCTGTTGTTATTTTACGGTTTCCTGACTATATAATATAGCTGATAGGAATAGCTGAGTCCCCGAATAGGTGGGCGCCATCTAGTTAGTACGCACACACCCTCTTTCCTCCGGAGATATATTCAGATGCCAACGTGACAGATGGCGAATCTATCGACGTTACTCAAGCACTACTCAAAAACTATACATACGTCTTTGAATCTCTTCTCAAACGTATGCACATTTCCTCACCATGTTTTCCTTCACCGTGAAGGTCGGGACTTATCTTCACTATACTGAATTTAACCCATTTGTATAGTCAGGATTTGAGCTTGTAATCTTTGGGTCGCAGGCAAATACTCGATTGAAACTCGAGTTCGACTCGAATAAAATTGAATTGGGCAAAGAGATACAATCAATGCTCTTTAATCGTATCACTTATTATATTTAATATCCTTTTATTTTAATTTGCACGTTTATTTTTGAGACTTTTTTTATTACTTCTGATACCCTTGGTGTTGCGTTCTCTACACTACACTACACTGGTGTAAACTGGTGGCGGCACTTACCAAAAAATTACCGCATCCTTGTTTGACAGTACAATGGTATACAAAAATAGAGAAACATATTTAAATCGTATGCCCACTTAGGCGATGTTCGGGCAACGTGTGTAATCGGTCTTGTGTCCCTGTTAATAATATCTTCACCTCGGGATTGATATCATAAAGATTCAGCTATCATGTTGCTCTGACCTTAATTTGATGTTTCTTGTAACCTATGCCCGCCTAAGGGTGTATCCAGCGTAAGATTGGTAGCACGTGCGTCTCTCGTTCGCCAGTAATGATTAATTGTCCGCCGGTCTGTTTTGACACAACATGATGTATCATTCCTGCACGTTTTCTTGTCAATGCTTCGGCCAATCAATAGGCTAAGATACATTTGCTACTCTTAGCGATCTCGACATTGTAGATAATAATATATTATATTTATGGAGGTTTATTTTATGACAGTCAGAACTGAGTATGATTTATGTTTTTAAAGATGGCTTTTAGGCTCTCAAAATTAAGCAGGCGGTAAATACACAAAATAAAATTGTAACAGGCCTATGTCTGTACATTGTAGATATTGAACCTCTTTTGTTACACACAGCTAAATAAATGAGAAGGTTATTGCCCAAAATATATTTCGCTGCCAACGTGACTGATGGCGAGTCCATCGCCGTTACCAACCACTATTCGTCAATGTTTTTTATGTTTAACGTTTGAAGGTCAGAAGAAGGAACAGTCATTCAGCTTAGAAAAACTCCTTGGTACAGTTGAGGCTAGAACTTGCAATATTTGGGTCACAGTCTACTCAAACCACACCGTCACTACGGTTCCCAACATAAGATCAATAAAATTGCAAAATACCTGATCCGCGGCAGAAGTAACAAACCAAATTCAGGTTTAGTAAGTCAAGATACACACGGCAAGGATAACAAATTCTCTCCGATGTCATTTTGGCACTAAACTAACTGCAACCGAACAAAAGCAAAGCGAAAAGCCATCAAGACGGGTGTATCCTGTCTGGTTGATTTATATCCTGTTTCTGTGCGGATGACACGCGCGCTCAATGTAACGACTCACTCGCCGTGATATCGTTTTGACAAATCTTGGATATTATATTTTATGAATGCTGTGTGCTGTTTAAATTACAATATAAATTGTTTTTATTCTGTTAGTATTGCGTAGGCAACATTTAATGTGGTATGACATAATAAAGAGAGGATTTTAACATCTCGTAGACGTGAAGGTACCTATGTATATTTAAAATTCGTATCCCGGCTGTACCAATGAGTTTTTCTGAACTTACGTACGTATAGTGAGAAGAAACCTGCAGACGTTTGAGAAGAAATTCAAAATTTCGATTCAATTCAATTGTCTTCTAGTCTATAGCCAAGTAATGGTGAGGATTCACCATCTGTCACCTCTGTCATCAAAAAATACATATTTCCGGCAAAAACTCGGCGTGCGGGAACTACCAACACACACATTTGTCTACCCCTTCGAGGACCCTCTACTCCTATGAATTT
The DNA here is from genome assembly GCA_945859725.1 of Drepana falcataria. Taxonomy (NCBI): domain Eukaryota; kingdom Metazoa; phylum Arthropoda; class Insecta; order Lepidoptera; family Drepanidae; genus Drepana; species Drepana falcataria. The sequence continues at coordinate 1,708,178 of OX243937.1, forward strand.
CTTGTAAACGTATGCAGGTATCCTCTCCATGATTTCTTTCACCGTTAAGCTCGTGGTGTAATCACTGAACTTTAGAAAAACTTATTGGTACACACGGGATGCGAACTTGTAATCGTTGTGTCTTACGAACTACTCGAACAACTCGGCCACCACGTCTCTCGTGTTCATGTTATTTATGCTCAGGTGAGCCAAACTATATGTATTGTACACACAAAGACGGTTCCACTTCAAAACTTGGATTCGCATCAAATGTATTCGAATCAAAGCTCCATAATTACCGAGTCGGAGCAAATTGCTTCAGCACAATGCAATTTACCGGCAACTATGTCCAAATGCTCAAGTTGGTTCCCGTTGTGTAGAGAAATTAATTTCAACATTACATAACTGTAGACGGGATGTCCGGTAGCGCGCTGTTGGCTAATTTGTTTTTGATTTGGTGATCTTTTACGGTCGCCAGAAATGTGGCTACAAACTGCCAATTATATAGTATCTTCTAGCTACCCAACCTACTATCAAATACTAATGGTGTCGACATACTCTTTTTTAATAAAATTGATCATATTTCTCCAGAAAACATTCGTTTTCTAAAAGTGAAAGATGGTTTAAGATCGGTTTATCTTTTTGAGTTTATCCTTAATATATTTTTTATACCACAATGGTGGCAAGCAAGGATGCGGTCTTCCTGATGGTAAGCGGTTACGGCCGCCTATATACTGTTGTCGCTATGGTAATTTCTGGCACGCTGCCGACCCTGCAGGAATCTTTACACACCCTGCTTGAAGAACTCCATGCTGCTCCAGGGAACACCTCAACGGGGAGCTCATAGCATAGCCAGGGCGTTCGTGGAAGGGAATTCCTTTGCAACCGCGCAGTACGAGACCTTTTAGGTTCTAATGTATGGGGATGAATTCCTCGTCGAAGGCGAATTTTTAATGAAAATTATACCAACGGTGAAATTCGCATCAAAATCCATACTGTAGTCTAAGTTTGTTAAACTAAGACAAACAGACAGAGAGACAATCACGGCGATGGGACTGGTGGGGAATAATTCTGTAGTGACTTCTTCGGTGTGCTGCCAATATTCTCTTATTTCAATCTACGAATATTATAAATGTAAAAGTTGGTGTTGGCTGAATAGATTTCTCACACTAAGTTAGAAATCTCTGAATATGTTTGACAAAGTTATTGTTGCTAAACGGAGTTTGAATCTACAACTTTAACTTTCACAGATTGCTACATGAGGACGAACATTAAGAACATTTTTTTATAGATTTTTATACCTACTTAGTAATTAGTACTAATTTTTACTCATATAAACTTGGGTTTTTACCTCCCCAATATTGCGCCAACCGTAGCGATTCTTCTACGCCAACCAATGCGATTCTATTGCGTCTATCGTGGCGGTGAAGGTTTTTCTAACACCAACTCGCAATTCGGTGGGTGATGATTGACAATGATGATGATAATACTACTTACTTACTGAAGAAACAAAAGAAAGCGCTTTAGCTCTAAATAAATGCGCAATACAAACTTAAACAGTTCAGCTTCATTTAAATATAAGACTTAATACTTACTTGTTATAAAGTACAATATCGGGAAGCCATATGTGTTCGGATGGCACGTATAGTTCTTTCACACCTCCGTATTCCAGAGGATCCCATTTGAATTTGTGATCCTCCCATTCCTATAACAAAGAGATTTACTCAAAATATACACAATTTAATATATCCACACACCTTCCCACATGGGTCCCCGAAGGGGTAGGCAGAGGTGTATAGGTAATTCCCACACACCCACTTTCCGCCAGAGGTATATTAGGTGCCAACGTGACAGATGGCGAGTCTACACCGTTACTCAAGCACGACTATACAAACGCCTTTGAATTTCTTCTCATACGTATGTAGGTTTCCTCTCGATGTTTTCCTTCACCGTAAAGCTCGTGGTGTAACTAATCACTGTACTTAAGTTTAGAAAAAACTCATTGGTACAGTCGGGATTCGAACTTGCGATCTTTGTGTCGCAGGCAACTGTTCAGCCACCACGGCTTCTACAATTTTATGATGCATGCATGATAATTGAGATACACTTACATGTTCCAGCCAAACATTTGTCGTTAAGATTTGATCTTTCAGATTCTGAAACAAAAAAATAGGCTGAGAAGAAAAACAAGGCTTGCAATAGCAGACAATATGTAATTATATCACCAACGCGTTAATATTTTACAGGGAAACGTAAGCTTATTCCGATTAGTTCTAGAAATACATACACACCCACATAAGGACTACCCATTGGGCTAAATATGAGCATGTTTGTTAGATTGTCAGATGTTTTGTTGGTGGCGACGATTGTGGTAAAAGACAGATTACTACAGGCTTGTTCAGGATGTTCTTTAATGTAAATTTAAAATTTCAGGAGCATTTAAACTACAAAAAAAAAAAATTGCGCCTTCCCAGGGCCCCCTAACGTCTAAGCAGAGGTGTACACGCACTTTCCGGCAGAGATATAATTTAGGTGCCAACGTGACAGATCGCCAGTCCATCGCAGTCTCTTAATAAGTATATTAGTAACAATATTGTAACCACTAAGCGGGGATAATAATAAATGATCGCGTATTGAATAGGACCGTATTTAAAAAAACCTAGTTTAAATTATTAAATAAATTTAAATTTAGAATTAAGACGTCTATGCGCGAACACCAGGAATCCATTTTGGAATTATTTTATGACAGCCTTATGTCAATATAAAGTCAGAAATTTACTTACGAAATTTAGTTTTATCTTTAACTTTTAGAATGTCGCCCATTGTTTCGACTGTTGGGTTAAATATATAACGCGCTCATGCTAACGTACACTACGATGCAACAAAAAAAAAAAAGAATTGCTGTATTGTTTTTCCGTTCGTATAATTTCCCTATTCAACTATGGAATTGGTTAGCCAAGATTCTCCAGTTCTATTTTTAAACTGCATTCAAATATTGCAGCCAGCCCCATATAGGAGCTAATAAAACAAGTACCAGGTTAACATAAGCTTGTCATTAGAAGATATAGGTATGTATGGCAGGAACTTAAGCCTCCTCATTGCTACTGCTCGCCTGGTAGTCGGGCCAATCGATTGTTGATCGTTGGCCCTTTGCCAAGTCCCTCGGCTCATCAAAACGAATGTGTCCTGGGTAATGGCGTCAGGGGAAACACGTAAGGACAATGAATGGGCAATCCTGTGTTGGAGTTAAGCACTAATTCCCGCTATGTCGAAAATTAGGCAAGGCTTAGCCAGAACTTATGGGTGCTTCAGGTATGAAAGAAAATATTAATGGTATTTTTAAAATGGATTTTCTTTCTAAACGTTATCTGAATACGTTGTTATTGGATATGGAAACAAATCCAGAAATAAATTCTCCAATGGAATCAATTATCACGCGTGTGAAACCGTACCGAGCTATAGAATACGTGAATAAAACAAGAAAAAAATCTTTTGTTCAGATACTCACTTGTATGTTTCACAAAATATTACCGGTTCAGTATAACCCCAGGTAGTTTGGCGCTTGATTCATGATAACAGCATGCCTGGAACTTAGTTATGGCAGCTCAACTCCCTTTGGGATGCGTTTCGTAATCCTTGGGATTTTTCACACTTGGATTTGTCAATTTTATTATTTTCGGACGTCGCTTGTGACAACTATTTATTATATTTAATGCACAAACACAATACACTTCTGTCTACCCCTTTAGGGGCCCTTGTGGGAAGGCGTGAAGATATAATTATATATAATTACTAGTTGTCCCGCCCAGCTTCGCTCGGGTGAAAAAAAAAAGATGGTGGCGCCACCTATCGGGTCCAATTGTGAATCTAAACCATTCCCAGATCCCCTTGAACACACACAAAAAGTTTCATCAAAATCGGTCCAGTCGTTTGAGAGGAGTTCAGTGACATACACACTCACAGAAGAATTATATATATATAAAGATGATCTCAGTATGATGATTTAATTTGTTTGAAATAAGCCATAGGAACTATAGAGTAATAACCTCCTTACACGCAATTCAAAAGCCACATCGTAAAGCATTATCAATATAAATATGTGATACGTATTAACATACAAGAATTCCTATCACTCAACTTGCTAATCCAAATATATTTTCTGATTCCGATGCACTTTGAATAAACGTAGCCGTGTGGCTATGAATATTCAAGCTCCTCGAATTACTAACTTTAGATACATTGCATGTCTGAACTGACGAGATAACTAGAAACGCTAACTTTAATCAATGCTCCGTGCGTTGTTTGAAGTGAAATTGATTGAAATTTCGAACAATTTAATACATGTGTTTTTTTAATAAATAAATAAATAACCCTAAGGCCCGAAAGAGTAGGTACAGACACTACAACACCTATTTTCCTTTTTGGACACATAATTTAGGTGCAATTATGACAGATCGTGGGTTTGTTTCCACCTTTGGGGCGACATTAGCTATAAGTATATACTAATTAGTTTATAAGCAATTTGTCATTTCTGACGTGTTTAAATTGTGCTTGAATAAAAAATATCTCACCATGTGTTCCTTTATCATTAAGCTCCTAGTGTAGTAAACCATTGTTATGTTTTATTGCCTGAAACGTGGCATAAAATGGCACGTTGCCACTCCTACAAATTTCTATGTTCCAAAAATCTTTCATCTAAAAACCAGCTAAGGACCGTCAATCTTCTGCAAGACTACTTTAAGGACTCAGTTTGTCAGTTCTTTAATAAGATTTTTTACCGTGTATGATACCTGCGCTATCACCGTCTGATGGTAAGCAGTTATCAACGCCCATGGAAGCAAAATATCTCAACATCCGTCTCGAAGATTCTCCATGGGGTTATCTCGAGGGGAAACCTGAGTGGGGAGTTCCTTCCACAAGTAGATCGAGTTCGTAGAACACTCGTATTATTTTCAACATTCTTAAGTCTTAAATCATCTGACAACTAAGAAAACTTGCTTGAGAATCTCGAGGGCAATCTGGTAGATTTTACAACCGCAACGAGGCGAACGTTTACTACCGTCGTTTCTTTAAAACGTGTCGTGTTTACTTGATTGTTACGCTCAAATTACAGTGAAGTAGATCGTAAGCATAAGAAGTAAACGTTTCCAACACGAAATAAATGTTTTCAACACCTGTTTGAAAAAACAAACCATTTGTGGGTCGGTACAAATTGTTTACATCCCAAAATTTCCACGAACTATTTACCAACACAAAGATAGCAGAAACAGAAATTATACCCAACTAAACAATTCTGTAACGTACAACCTAACCATTTGCCGATCCATAAAACCGCCCGTAAAAAGGGAAAACCACACGGAACTGAGAACAGTATAGGGAACGAGAATCACCGAGAATATTCCAGAATGATCTAGAATGGCTTACGTGGCGAAATGCATAGCAATTAACGATCCCAGGGTGGGTTCTAAACGTCTATTCCATTTCAATTAAGCACTTTTATAACTGAAGTCGTTAGTAAGTGGTTTACGTAAATTTAGTTGTGTAATTTTGAATGTTAATTTGTCATAGTTTGTGATTTTTAGATTACCTTGATTTTTAGATTACCTTGGGGTTTCTTTCGGAAGCCTTATAGTACAGGCTAAAAGCCAGTCAGAGACAAGCGGCATAGTTTTTGGTATGTTTTAGAAAGATGGCATAATGGCGCTACATATCTTTTCACTGCCGTATTCTTATTTTATTAGCATCAGCGTTCAAGCTTTATACTTATCAATAAAGAAAAACTATTTTGCCACTATTTAACATTTTCCAGTAGTTTCAGAATATTTTGCTGACTCCTTGGAAATTTCGTCTTAAAGACAAGAACATAATAATTTTATTTTCATATAATCCAAGTATTTAGCATTCCCGAGAGAGTTTGTTGACAAAGCGTCTGGTATACTAAATATCTCCTTTGGTGCCGCTGCCTTTACATAAGACTAGCTGAAATACGCTGCGTAATCGACTTTGAGACGGGTCTACTCTTTGAGTCCCATAGTTGACATTCCAAAAGCAACCTAACTGTTTAGTTACGCAGAGAATCCGTGTCGCGAAAGTTTTAACTTAATTTAAATGGTAATAGCCAGCCCCTGTGTTGGCTTTTTATCTCATTAGCGATGAGTTATTTTACCATGGAATCCAAGGTCTTATCCGTGTTCTTAATTTGAATGTATTTCGGCCGGTTTTTTTTTTTCGATTCTTAAATATTTTTTCACACCAATTAAGTATTACATGCATATTATTATTACGCCGAGTCTTTAACATTTTTGGTATTCTAAGAAATTATTTACAACATGTTTTCGTAACTTCCCGCATTTGTTTTTTCATAATAATTGTATACTTTCCAGGAACGGGTTTCGGATTTACCATGTTACCAGTTATTTTCAACAGCCCAGTAACAATACAACCTACGAATATTTATCATTACATTGGAAAAAATAACGTAACATTTGGGGTAGAGGCAAATATCACCTTGTTTGTCGACGAGGCAGGTGACAATTCATTGACTTATTTTTAAAGTAAGCTTACTCTCAATGTGCCTACATGCACATTGACAGTAAGCACCTATTGAAAATGTATCGAACATGTAATGATGAAACTGGCACTGGACCTAAAGAGATTCATAATAAGTACAACATAGTAGATACGCGTAGCATAAACTACATTGTAAATGTAACCTCTTATGTAAGCATGCTCCCCTGGTAGTCACTAATTGAACTCGGCTTATTTGTATTTGACCCGCTAACGAACTGACACGGCTCAGCTCTATTTACGTATCGCAATGTTACAATGAAATATTTACATATAATAAAATATGTTATATTATATATATATATTATTTGTCTTTTTTTTAAGCGTCACGGGTTTTCTTGGATATTTTTGGAAAGCAATTCGATGATCTGTGAATATTTATAGCCAGTTAGTTGTCTTTGCAAAACGGTGATCGACTCGCCATTTGTCCGATTGGGATTCGAACTAGCGATGATTGGGTCGCAATTACTCGAACCATTCGGCCACCTCAGCTGTTTATATAATCATGCAAATAGTCAACCTTCTCTCTTACATTACGCATGTAAAGCTTAAAAGATTTTGCGATGCGTTGAAATTTTGCAAAATTTTGAAGAGCTTAATACTTCTTACGGCTGTATACCAAAAACTTTATAAGACATACAAAGCAAACCGGTTTTATTTAATCCCCGCCAATTTGAATACGTGTAAGGCTTCTGCGCTCAAATGCTTAAGGGGCATTCTGTGTAGCCGTTCACGTAATTAAGAGATTTTTTTATGTTGCCAACTGCGATATCAGCTCCAATGTTGTCCTATTTGAAAATAGTTTCTACCTATGTTGTGATATAATAATAATATCCTCACGCCTTCCCACAAGGGTCCCCGAAGGGGGAGGCAGGGCAGGTATTGTTTTATAATGTAACACATAATAAAGTTCTGATTTATAGATAAATATGCAATAATGACTGCAGTAATATATACATATATTTCGCTGAGATAAACACTCATCTACAGAAAGGGATGTTACAGAGGTCCTGGTTGACAAAATTAAATGAATATAGGTACTGTGCGTAAGACATTATTGTATTCAATATTTAAATGACTATACATTTCAAAGCCTTTACACTGACTATCAGTACAATCAGTATAAAAGTACAGTGATTAATCAAATCAAACCAGGAGCTAAACGGCGAAGGAAAACGTCGAGAGGAAACCTGCATACTTTTGAGAAGCAATTCAAAGACGTGTGCCTCTAGCCATCACGCATGCTATGATTCCTAGAGAGGATTCCAGAGAGATTCGAGTCTTATCGTCCTCCATACCGCAATGCTTGAAAACTAAAGTTTTCAATCAGTACGTCCTACCCGTCATGACCTACGGAGCTAAGACGTGGACACTAACGATAGGGCTGGTCCACCAGTTTAAGGTCGCTCAGCGAGCTATGTAGAGAGCTATGCTCGGAGTCTCTCTGAAGGATAAGATTCGCAACGAATACATCCGACAGAGAACCAAAGTTATCGACATAGCTCAAAGAATTTGCAAGCTGAAGTGGCAGTGGGCCGGCCATATCTCGCGAAGAACCGACAACCGCTGGGGTAAACGTGTTCTACAGTGGAGACCACGACTAGGCAAACGTAGTGTAGGACGCCCTCCGACCAGGTGGGATGACGATTTGCGAAGGACTGCTGTCAGATGCTGGATGCGGCAAGCTGAAGACAGGGCGCTATGGCGCTCATTAGGGGAGGCCTATGTCCAGCAGAGCACTAGAGTGGGCTGATGATGATGATGATGATGATTCCCACCCAAACATATTATGTGTGAGCTTCATCAAGCCCCAATAATGTTAGTACCCACATATCATCACGCCGAGTCCCTCACGAAGTGGAGTATGCAGAGAGAGTAAACCGCAAGTTCTCTAGTCTTACATCTTTCACTTCATCTACATTTATAAGTCTTTTCAAACGTTCCTTTATTACAACTCAATGTTAATGGTACTGTTTTAATTACTCTACGTATATAAGATAGTAAGGAAATTTGAAATCTGTATTAAGAATTAGGTTAAGTTACTCACCAAGTCAATCAGTTGTGACAACCTCAAGCCCAGCTTCACCAATACAGTGTTATTGTTCTTATCCACAGGCCTTATCAGTCTATTGTAATTGCTAAGAAGGTCATCGTACAGTCTTTTAGCATCTGGATTCCCATAGCACACGGCCAAAGTCAACAATAACACCGAAAAAGATGTCCGGAGCATTTTACTCATATATAAATGCGACAACACAGTGAAATTTTATAATGCTTTTTCGATATCTCGCCAACTTGAATCACAAAGTTAACATATTACTTTTGATTTAAATCCTTTCCGAATCTATGTGAATGAGAACAGATGTAATATTTCGAAAAAAAAATTGTTTGACAGCTACGCCCGAGAGCCCGCAGCGATAGTGGCGCCTCTACTGGCGGGAAAACTCCATAAACGTGGCGCCATTGCGCCGACTCCGTAAATTGTACTGTAGGAACGAATTAAGTGTTGTTACAAGTTGATTGAGAGAAATCTCATTAGCTTTCTATAATCAATCTTAAAATCTCTCTTTCTTGATATTTAGTATTACTAAAACAAAAAAATATATGAAAAATAAAAAGATATTTGTATAAATACAGAGCTTCACAGTTATCCGAAAAATTCAAAGTAGTAGACGATTTGGAATTCCAATGACGTCAGGCGACGCAAATATCGAGGAGACGCCACGATCGTGAAAAATATTACAACGTGAAATGTTTGTGTTCGAATACATTATTTACATGTCGGGAGTCCTGGATCGATGGGTAGTGCGCATGCGTTGTGGCCCATTCATGACCCTCGCGTTTAGTGTTGCATACGTAATAATAGATGGCGTTGGAAGCAATAAAACTCTGGTTGTTCGGAACGCTCTTGAGGTTGTTTGGATAGGCAAAGTTGACGAAGGGCGCACAAACAACTATTAAATTAAAATTACACATAACTAATTTATTACGCTATTTATCGCTGTTTTCTTTCAATATATTTTGGCAAATTGTATAGGGTTTATAAAATAAAGAAAGTTGTTTCATAGTTGGCTTTCGTTAAACTTAATCAGTTATCAGGCCACTGAGAAAGTTAACTTTTTTAATTATTTTAGTCTATAAATGTAGAACATACAGTATAAATAGCCTAAAGAAATACCAACATATTTTTCGTTTTTTTATATTTGAATAAGTATTGCCTTGTTAGTCAAATTGGTAATTGTCATATTAGGTTAATCATATACTTAAATCGTGTTCCTAAAGATTACAATGTTAAGCGATTTAAGCACGCCAGCGTGTAATTTCGCCGTATCAATGATTTCAATGAATATTTCTCTCTGAATTCAGTAGCATTATTCCTAAGTGGGAATTTAACCCAATAGCGCAACGAGCCGTCGCATAATTACCATTGAATATTACAATTTCTGTAATAACGAGCCCCAAAAGGAACCAGCCGTCCTCAAAATTAGAAATTTTATACTTCAACCGTATAAAATACGTGTTGACCGAAGCAGAGATCGTTTATACCTACCACGAAAGTACCAAAAAGGTTTGAATGGAAATGTGACACCAAGGTTCCAATCTTAATCGAAAAAGTTTTCACATTTTTCAAAACTAGAACATGGAGCGTGCGTTATTGTTGTTGCTCTATGGAAAACCGTATCGGTTTGGGATAATATAATGTTTTTGAATGTGGAATACGTTTAAAAAGTTATCGTATTTCAAGTGAGTACCTACAAACTCTCCTCTTTTAGGAGTGTTGATACGAAAATGATTTTGTCGTTATCACCACATCAATGATTTACGAGTGGTAAACAATATGGTCCGATAGCGAAGTATACATTGCGCGTTGCCACTCTGTGCACGGAGAGTTGTACTGTGTGAGGTGTACTGTGTAGTAGTGGTATTCCTCTTCTGTCATCACAATTCCCTCCCTCCTTAAGGATAAGGATTATTGGAAACCTTATTCATAGCACAGGAATACAACAAAAGAAAAAATATTTGGCTACCGACTTTTATAAGGTATAAACGGGAAGACAATAATTTGGACAAAAGAAGTATCAATTAATCATAATTATAAATAAGAAACTAGTTAATCATATAATCTCAAGTACTCTGATGTCAATTAAGAAACGCTTACCTGGGCGGAATTTTTCTTTACCTATATAATAATAACCCTTGATTTTTAGTAAAAACCAAAGAACAATAAAATCCCAAAATATATATGTATTTTTTTTCATTTAACGCAGAACTAGGCATGGGCATAAACCGCACAGTAAGTGATAAATGAAAGGGAAAAAACATTGCGCCAAAGCGGTCCTTTTAGGCGCAAGTAAATTGCAGCTACGTACGATGTTCGTTAAACTGAACCCCGTGGTTGGTCCCGCAAGGCGGCGGCGAGGTACTAAACACGACTAAACAACACCCATTTCTCTACATTTAGCAAAATAAACTTTAGTTTCGTACGAACAGCAGAGTGAGAGCTAAAATGGGGTGCTTTGTGTATTTTTGGGGTGTATTTCGCAATTATATTCTGTTGCGAATTGTTTGCCTGAGGGTTAAGTATAAAGAGTATCTTTGTTTCAAAGCATACGCTGATTCGCATTATCTATCTTTGATGATACTGAAAGTGCTGGAGTTTTAAAGTGATGAGTACATCACCAGATTTTTCAAAACTTTCTACTTCTAGGTCGAAAACTGAACTCGTATTTTATCTTAGTCATTGGCAAGGCGAAGTTTGATAGCACTCGTCAAATCAGTTTATATCGGCATAAATACTCTCTTCTTTACTCAACCCACTCTACAGCATTTTTCGTCATCATTATTAGGCACATGACGTTCCGCATCGTTACGAAATCTGATGATATGCAAAATATTGCGTTTCTGACCCATCGCAGAATCCATCGCAAATACGTTGATTCAAGTTTTATTAGTATTGTTTTTGATATAACGTCATCGAAATTATAACATCTGATCTTATAGAGTTTTACTCTATTTATCTGCCGTAATTTTTACATATCTTTTTCCGTTTTCTCGGCATTGCAGTACCTCAGACAAATCAAAGGTCGGACCAAGCCCCTGCATCTTACAGCGTTTCTGAGCGAGCGCCTCGCGTGTTGGAAATGAGTTCCCTAATTTTCACTGCCCACCACGATGCGCAGGTGTGTTCTGCACGCTAAGGGAGAAGGCTTATCCCACGGGACCAGCGTTAATTGCCAGAAGTAAGCAATCAAATTGAGATAAATATTATTTATGCTGGTTATAACTAGTCCAATCTTTTAAGCGAGGTTACTAAATCAAAGATATTGGCGCATAAACAGTGTGGATTTCCCAGAGTAATATTGAAATTCGTGCAAGAGGAACGAAATTTTTTTACAGAAACAAATTAGGCTTTCTTTATCTCATAAAGGTGCCCAAAGGGGTAAGCAGGAGTGATCAACATATTTTCACGGATATTTTTACATGTAAAGGTGATGGATGAGAAGTCCATGTCAGATAGACTTATTCACTAGCCAATGGTGGTCAGAAGGCCAGTGGCTAGGCGGTGGTAACTATTTTTAATATAATTAACAACGTTTAGCGGTATTGCAATGGATTGCTAGCTTTGCAGTCCATCGCTTCAGAGGTTCCAGTCAATGGTTTAGCGGTTCCATGTAATCCCGCGAGGGTATCGAGTTTTTCTGAAACGGTTCACCAACGAGTTGGTGTTTTGACACTAAAGACTTGACGCTTTTGTTGAGTCGTCTGAAGTGCTTCGATAGCCGATAGATTTCGTTACATCCTCCTTTGTATGAAAATGTATTCTATTCTTAGTGATTACCGTTGTATACCTGTTCTGGTAACTGGTAATAAAAATAAATGATCTTGATCCAAGAATGCTTACTGTACTCAAGGAAGGGAGCGTTAAGGTATATATGGTGTAAGATAGGTGGCCCTGCGATCGTTTTTCGGGAAATTAAATTTCATCCAAACGAAGCTGGGCGAGCCAGCTAGTATTGTATAATACTTCTCCCTGCTACACTTAGGTGGAAAAATAAAAGCTCCAATCCAAGCAGTGCTAATTGTTTTCTTAAACCATCTAGGAATCCATTTAAATATATACACAAAATTTCTGCCAAATCGGGTCAGCCGATAAGGAGTTAGGTGATAAACACACGCACAGAAGAAACATAAAATATGTTGACACTCATATATGCTACCCCTTACGTCTCTGCATCATAACAAGATAAACGGGGTCTTTATATTAACGGTCGGAGATACATTTTAAATTCTGGGTGTACCTTACCGTCTTAACTGCGGGAGCGTGCCTAGATGACTGGCGATATGTTTTGATGGTAGCGCTGAAAGCAGGGCAACCAACCGTGCCAAACGGCCAGCTATTTATGCGCGTGTATCAACAATTTGTGTGATTAACACATCCGTGGCCGCTTTATCCACGCCTCAAGAAGTTATCCGAGCGCTCAGGAAGCACTAATCCCAAGGAGAGATTTTGTTTCCCTCTGTGTGTTATTATATATAATTATACTCCTCACGCCCACAAGGATCCTGGAAAGGGTAGGCAGAGGTGTATAGGTAGTACCTACTTACCCATTTTCCGCCAGAGATATATTTTAGGTGCTACCTTGACATTAGGCCACTACCAGACTTATACCACGGTGTTAATAATGGAGTGCCTTTTATATGATGGAGTGCTTTGGCGAGTCAAATTCCATCATTGCACCTACCTTCAACGACGAGAATTTCATCCATACTCAAAAGCTGGTCCTGAACTATGCGGTTTGAAAAGTGTTTGTTATCGCGCGGCTCAAGTTGTTGAATCAATCAACTACCCGCTGTGATTTTCCTGACAGCGTGGGTTTCTTTGAGACAGGGATGGAAGAGATTTTCCGAGGTTGGTAACGTATGAGTGATACACTAGATGTTCGGACGTGAAAAGCCTGCGGTAACCGCTTACCGTAAGCCGATACTTTTTGACCACCTTAGTGGTATGGTATGGTAGCCGAGGACAGAAACACGTGGAGGAACATGGTACAGAAAGTGACAAATTCAGACTAGACACGACCTTCAGCATTGAAGATGCCGACTGAGAAGAAGTGGTATAAGAAAATTTACCGATATTTACGACAAAACAAAATCATTTAAAACTATGAGTATTTCTCATTCAAACACATCGTTGTCCCCAGCAAGAAACAGGGCTGTCAATATTATTATTTATGCTCCCAAGTCACGTATACGGCTCGAGACTTCGTGTATATTATGCAAGTTTTAATCTGCCTCGAGATAGTTTCGAGGGCACATGCATGACACAGGACATAAAATGCTAGTAAATATATTAAGTGCTATTGATGTGTTTTACTCAGAATAAATACTTCAAATAAGTACATACAGTAGTGTAGGACGCCCTACGACCAGGTGGGATGAAGATCTGCGAAGGACTGCTGGCAGATGCTGGATGCGGCAGGCTGAAGACAGGGCGCTATGGCGCTCATTAGGGGCATATCACTATGTCCAGCAGTGGACTAGTGTTTGCTGATGATGATGATGATGATAATACATATACATACACACATACAATCATTCCGAGTCCCTAACGTGGCAGAGAGAATAGAGCGCATGTTGTCTCTAGACTTACATACCTCTTTCTCGTGCGGTGTGTCTAATAACTGCACTGTTCTTACAATCTTTGCACTCCACTCTATGCCAGCATCACCATCATTCATTTATTCATCAGCAGGAATACGGCGTGATGATACATTATTAAAAAAATTACAAGAAAATATCTGATGCTCTAGATATTTTCTTAGCAAGTAACATTTTAATATCATGATTGCATTCGACTAGTCCACTCCACCGATAAAATATTTGAAATATGTGAATGTTGAGTCGTGCTTCCGATATCTGTATTAGCTCGAGACGATTGCTCTGTGCATTAAAGTTATTGCTTGGTATTCGGTCCAGCCGTATTCATGTCAAAATGATTTTATATTTTTCTGAGATTTCGTTAAAGTAATAATCTATATTAAGTAGTAATAAAGTAAGTAAATAAGTAGTATATAAAGAGAGTTCGTTTGTTTGTCTAAGGAACTACAAATGCGATTGAAATAAAACATATATCTTCACGCCTTCCCACAAGGGTCTCCGTAGAGGTAGGCAGAGGTATATAGGTAGTACCTTACACCCACTTTCCTCCAGAGGTATATTTAAGGCGCCAACGTGACAGATCGCAAGTCTATCGCCGTAACTCAAGCACTACTATGCATACGCCTTTGAATGTCTTCTCATACGTATACAGGTTTCCTCACGATATTTTCCTTCACCGTAAAGCTCGTTGTGTGACTAATCACTGTACTTAATTTTAGATAAACTCTTTAGTACAGTCAGGATTCGAACTCGCAATGTTTGTGTTGCAGGCACTTCGAACAACTCGGTTTACCTCGGCTCTTTACTACGATATAACTCGTATATATAGTTGATATAATGATTATAAGTTCAAAATTCAGTAAACAATGTGAATAGTCGATTGAATGAGTTAGAACAACTCACTTTAGATTGATTTGAAAGTGACTCCGACAAGCGTTTGTGTCATATTTTATCGTTCAGTTCACCTCGAAGCGTAGGCCAGATATATAAAACCCTGTGTGAAACATTCTGCTTGGAATAATATCAACTCTACGTATTCACCTGTAAATTATGTTTTTGTTTAACTACACACAAATTCTACTCATATTATAAATGCGATAATTTGTTCCTCATTAAGAGCCGTGGTGGCCGAGTGGCTCGAGTAGTGCCTGCGACACAAAGATCGCCAGATCGAATCCCGACTGTACCAATGAGTTTTTTAACTTAAGTACAGTGATTGGTCAAAACACGAGCTTTACGGTGATGGAAAATATCGAGAGGGAACCTGTATATACCTGAGAAGCAATTCAAAGGCGTATGAATAGTCGTGATTGAGTACCAGCGATGGACTCACTATCTATCATAGTGACACCTAAAATATATCTCCAATAGAAATTGGGTATGTGGATACTATATACACACCTCTGCCTACCCTTTCGAGGGCCCTTGTGGGAAAGCGTGAAGATACTAACACTTGTACCTAATTGAGGTCCCAGAATTTGTAGACGTGTTAGATGTGAACGACGACATTTTATGCGCATCTTGTTATCTATCCTTTGCGATCGATTTAAGATTAATTATCGCTTAATGAGAACATGACGTGGCCGTCATATTCCTCTCAACAGCAGTTTGGCAGCGTGCAAGTGATATCTCTGGCAAGCGAGCATCCATAGACAACGGTTATTGATTGTTATTAAGTGAGCTGAACGGGGCTTGCTACCTAGACAATATCGTTATTTCTGATACGTAACGTAAACATATATGTACGTGAAACCGTAACATGTCTTTATTCATATTTACAATATAAAGGAGTATTATCCACGAATCAAAAACCCTTTACAAGACTTTTCCTCATCAGCTCTCTTTGCAATATCTTCACACTTTCCCACAAGGGTCCCCGAAGAGATAGGCAGAGCTGTATAGGTAGTACCCACACACCCACTTTCCTTCAGACATATATATTAGGTGTTAACGTGAAAGATGACGAGTCCGTCGCCGTTACTCAGGCACGATTATACATACAAAATATACTTTATTCAATGTAATATGCCTATAAAGTTTCTCAATAAACGGGCAATGTCCTGCATTTTTTTTAATCGGTTAAAGTAGTAGTTTGCGCGATGAGTTCATTGAATCAAACAAACGAATTCATCAGCTTTGTTATGTATAGTTTGCTCGCGCGACCGTACTTCAACAACGCTATATAGTTAATGCTAGCCGCACAGCTTCGCTTGAGGGTCTCTGCGCGATCCCAGCGCCACCTATATGGTCCAATTGTTAATCTAAGCCATTCTCGAATCCACTTGAACACACACAAAGGAAACCTAAAAATTGGTCCAGCCGTTTAGGTGTCACATACACAGAAGACTAGAATGTGTCCAAAAATCTGGGAAGCATTGAAATACAGCCAGTCTATCATTTTTTTACCTAATTAATAATAAAAAAAACATGATTTGGACCAAAGGACTAATGTCCAAGTCTCGAAACTGAGAAATGAATCTAGAACTATGTTTTGGAACCTTAACTTGAGCCAAGTAAAAAGAAAAGCCCACCTCATAATGCCTAAAGTGAAACAAGGCAGACTTGAGGAAGTCTCAAGAACTTGAAACAACTAACCTTTATACAGCGCAAAAGTTCCCTCCAATTTGCAAACTCTGAATTCCTGTAACTCGATTCGCCGAGTCGAAGATCGAACCTCGTAATTAGGCTGGAATACCCAGCTCCTGGTTTATTCATGAGGCAGGTGCGCCCTATGTGTTACTAAGTTTTTGTATAATTCCCTTCCAAGAGCTTGCTTAAGAAATGTTCATGCATTTAATACTTTTTGGGAAAAGTTTCAAGGAATTTAATAATACTGGAGTAAGTTTACTGCAGGCACAAGGCACTGAACTTCTCCTCAACAGCTATTTCGATTTTGATGATACACCAATTATAAAATGTTGCAGATAGCCCTCGAAATTGCAGATAGAGGTGTGGTAGGTACCCACACACACTTTCCGCAGGAGATATATTTTAGGTGCCACTGTTAATACAGCGAGTCCATCGCTGTTACTCAAGTACGATTATACATACATACGTCATGGAATATCTTTTCAGACGTGTGCAAGTTACAAGCAGTGAAGGAAAACGAATTGATACCAAGACTACCGGGAATTGAACCTGCAATCTCGCCTATTTCTTAAACCACTCGGACATTTAATATGGCATGATAATAAACGATACGAATTATTATAATACGTTTATCATCTTCTGTTGCTGTGTGGTGTCGGCTTGCTGTGTGGTGTCGGCTTAGAATAGCACCAACCCAACTCTTCCCGTGGGTGTCGTACGAGGCGACTAAGGGAAATACACCGGGAGGCGGGCAGCAGCGCCACCCGTAGAACAAATCTACAACCAAACTGCGATCCCCAACCCGCATGCCCAGCGTGGGGATTATGGGCATTACCCCCCAATGACAAAAGGAGAAAGGAAATGGCCCCTAGTTCCCGGCCGCCTCGCTATTCCTGGCCATGGTAGCGGCCACGGTAACGGCGGGGCAGGGGGTGCTAAGAATCACCGGGCTACCTCAGGCTACCACTCAAATCTGACCCTGGCAACGTTTAACGGACGTACTCTGAGGCTTGACCATCATCTAGCGCAGTTGGAAGTGGAGTTAGAGAACATTAAATGGCACATTCTGGGGTTGTGTGAAGTCCGTAGAGAGGGGGAGGACACCGTAACCCTAGACTCGGGCCATCTTCTCTACTTTCGTGAGGGTGATAAAACATCCCAGGGTGGCGTAGGTTTCCTCGTCAATAGGGCCCTCTCTAACAACGTCCAAGAAATCTCCAGTGTATCGACCAGGGTAGCGTACCTGATCCTTCGGCTATCCAAACGATATAGCATGAAGGTCATACAGGTTTACGCACCGACCTCGACACACTCGGATGATGAAGTGGAGGATATGTATGAAGACATATCCAAAGCCTTACACAACACCACTAAGGCTCACTTCAACGTTGTTATGGGGGACTTTAACGGCAAGGTGGGAACCCAGAGTGGCAACGAATCCCGAATAGGCCCGCATGGTTATGGAGTTAGGAATCACAGGGGGCAAATGCTTGTCAACTTCCTAGAGAAAGAGGGGCTGTTCTTAATGAATTCCTTCTTTAAGAAACAGCCTCAAAGGAAGTGGACATGGCAAAGCCCCGACACTGTGACAAAAAATGAGATCGACTTCATCATGACAGATAGCAAGCACATATTCAGAGATGTCTCAGTGATCAGCAGGTTCAACACCGGATCCGATCACCGACTTCTCCGAGGCTCTCTGAATATCAACTTGAAGCTTGAGAGAAGCCGTCTGATGAAGTCCACGCTCCGACCTAACCCAATCCAAGTCATGGCGGGCACCGAGAAATTTCAGCAGCTTCTCGGGGATAGATTTGTTGCCTTGGAACCCACAGATGACGTTGACGAGACCCTACACAATCTGGTCGAAACGTTGAGAGGCGAGGGCATCAAGTTTTGCCAACAGAGTCGTACGGGTAAGAAGTCCAAACTATCGGATGAGACTCTCGGGCTTATGACAAAAAGACGGGAAACCACCCAATCAACTTCGTCAGAGAGGTCAGACCTGAATAAGCAAATTGCGAAGATAATACGGCGTGACCTCCGGAGCTCCAACACTCGTCTCATTGAAGAGGCGATAGAGCGAAACCGAGGGTCCAAAGTATTCACTCAGCAGCTTGGCAGGAGCCACCTGACGAAGCTTAGAACGCACGACGAGAGGATCGTAGTGTCGAAGCCGGAGATCTCTGCGGAGATAGAGGATTTCTACAGCCGATTGTACGCTGCACATGCCCCTCATTCGCGACGAGACGACCATGATTCTAGAGCCACCCTGACACGCCACTATACCGACGAACTGCCGGACATCAGTCAAGACGAGATCGTGTTCGCTCTGAGGCAGCTTAAAAATGGAAAAGCCCCCGGTGAGGACGGAATTACTTCAGAGCTTCTGAAGGCAGGAGGAGCCCCTATTATACAGAAGCTTCAGAAGCTTTTCAATACCGTCCTTCACAGTGGGAGAACTCCAAGGGCGTGGAGCGAGAGTTTGGTTGTGCTCTTCTTTAAGAAGGGAGATAAAACCCTTCTTAAGAATTACAGACCCATCACACTCCTGAGCCACGTCTATAAGCTGTTCTCACGAGTGATCACGAATCGTCTCGCCAGGAGACTTGACGAGTTTCAGCCACCGGAACAGGCCGGGTTTCGCGGAGGATTTAGCACCATAGACCACATTCACACAGTGAGGCAGATTATACAGAAGTCCGAAGAGTATAATCTGCCCCTGTGTCTGGCCTTTGTGGACTATGAGAAGGCCTTTGACTCTGTCGAAACCTGGGCTGTTCTGGAATCCTTACAGCGGTGCCAAGTGGACTATCGTTATATCGAGGTGTTGAGATGCCTCTATGACGCCGCTACCATGAGTGTCCAAGTACAGGGCCAGCAGTCTAAACCCATCCAATTGCGCAAGGGAGTGAGACAGGGGGATGTGATATCCCCGAAACTGTTCACGAGCGCGTTGGAAGATGTTTTTAAGACGCTGGACTGGAAAGGTAAGGGCATCAACGTAAACGGCGATTACATCTCACACCTGCGATTCGCTGATGACATAGTCCTAATGGCGGAGTCACTGGAGGAGCTAAACCGGATGCTGGACGGCCTAGCTGCAGCCTCGCGACGCATCGGTCTCGGCATGAATTTGGATAAAACCAAAGTCATGATCAATGGCCACATTGATCCGGGACCGGTTGTCGTACATGTCCACCTTCTTGAAATTGTTTCCGAGTACACGTACCTTGGGCAGATTCTGCAGTTGGGTAAAAACAATTTTGAGAAGGAGGCCAAGAGGAGGATCCAGCTGGGCTGGGCAGCGTTTGGGAAACTACGTCGAGTCTTCTCGTCATCCATACCGCAATGCTTGAAAACTAAAGTTTTCAATCAGTGCGTCCTACCCGTCATGACCTACGGAGCTGAGACGTGGACACTAACGATAGGGCTGGTCCACCAGTTTAAGGTCGCTCAGCGAGCTATGGAGAGAGCTATGCTCGGAGTCTCTCTGAAGGATAAGATTCGCAACGAATACATCCGACAGAGAACCAAAGTTACCGACATAGCTCAAAGAATTAGCAAGCTGAAGTGGCAGTGGGCCGGCCATATCTCGCGAAGAACCGACAACCGCTGGGGTAAACGTGTTCTACAGTGGAGACCACGACTAGGCAAACGTAGTGTAGGACGCCCTCCGACCAGGTGGGATGACGATTTGCGAAGGACTGCTGGCAGATGTTGGATGCGGCAAGCTGAAGACAGGGCGCTATGGCGCTCATTAGGGGAGGCCTATGTCCAGCAGTGGACTAGAGTGGGCTGATGATGATGATGATGATGATGTTTATCATCACTCTCCTCTTCCTCTTCTTCCGGGCACTTTCGCAATGTCTGTCATCAGATATATGGTTGAATATTAGTTAAAACAAATTTGACGTTTAAACATATGCCTTTAACCCCTTTAAAGCTATATCGAAGCGTCCGATGGAAGAAAATCGTTTATTGCCAACTCCTTCATACATAAAACACAAGCCAAAAAGTAATATGAGTTAGTAGAAGCCTCTAGCCGTGATATTATGATAAATAGTATACCCACGTCAGCGAGGACGGGTGATACCCGATCATATTACGTCACTAGGTTTACCATGGGTACGCGTGTGCTCCCTTAAATTCGTTTGTGTTTATTTCACCCGCCACCCCGAGTAGAAAGAAGAGTGATGTGATGAACTTCTTAAAATGTTACGTCGTAACTGAAAACTCCACTTTCAGATAACCTTGTCTGATTAACACAAATTATTTATATAGACGGCCGTAATGGCCGAGAGGATCGAAATGTCTTCTGCAACAAAACTTTTTTTTGCATAGCAAGTTTGAATCCCGTGTGTACCAATGAGTTTTTCTTAATAGAATATTTTAAATAACTAGGACTTTACATGAGTATGTTAACCAACCTTCTCGGATTAATAAAAAAAACCACGACCTAAATTTCGTAGACGCTGACGCTAATTTCTATTTATACTAAAATTTGCGTTAAAACCGAGTGCGATTTCACTCGAATCGATAGAATACCACTCAGTAGCAAAATATACGTAAATATTCAACTCTAGTTAAGTAAACGAAGCCAACTTTAAGTGTACAAGTCATTTCAAGAGGAGACGTCTAACTTCGTGGACACAACTTCGACAGCCTCGACAACATAATTTCTGATGCATCCCTCATTTTCAGACGCAAAATCAGAGTTTTATTATAATGTTGTAATTGATTAAAAGCAATTTATAAATATAATATTAACAATTTACCATTAAAATCAAAGAACTTTTATGATTTCTAAATCGATTCCAGTAAAACCGGCGCATTTAACGTGTATTTAAAATATCACAGACTCTATCTTCTGTCACGCCACGTGCTTTACGGTGAGGGAATATATTGTTTTTTTTTCTGGAATAAAACATAATATCCTTTGTTAATCCAGCTATTTCTGTGCCAAATGTCAACCAATTCCTTCAGTCATTCTGCCTTTATTAATTAGTCATCCTCAAAATCTTTCGCATTTATAGTTTGGTATGTTTTTTTTTATTTATAAGGGAACTACTTGTTCCCGCCCCGGCATCTCGCAAGTTCGACTCGATCCAGGTTGCATCTGCGCCGGAAACGTCATTACTCGCCCCGGCGCTTGTTCTTTCCTTCAGTAACTGAATTAACTGCAATGATACCGGGCTATATTGCTGGGGCTTTTTTTATTAAGCATAGAGATGGGAAAAAACATTATTATTACCTTTATTAAAACATATATCTTATACAAGGATTCAATCAAAACTTTACGTATCCACTTGCTACTGTAACGGTATGAAAAACATATATTTTTTTAACATATGTTTTTCATACCGTTTGTTATGTTAGCTATGCATTCGATATCGATGCTAACATGAAAAAAATTATATCACAGAATTAGGAATTGAGTAATCTTCCACTTTTCAGAATATAATCTATCTCGCTGGATGCTAAGCCTCCGCGTGGGCCCAGATGACATAATCTTGAATCTTGAGAGATTCACGCAATTTGATTTTAATACGTTCCCCCACTACCTCTGGGAACAATCGTGGGACTCGCGTATGTAATATCACGTCGTAATTTTCCGCGATTTTGAAACTTATACGCTAACATTACGTTTCAAAATCGTTTGCACAAGGTTTACACAAAAATGAGCGCAAATTAAAATAATCGAGTCATTGCTAGGCTGCAAGCTTTAAAAGGTTTCCAAAACCGTGTGTTTTTTTTGTGAAAAAGTCATTATTCATGATCAGAACATCACGCCGAGTTCCTTATGAAGTAGGTAATGAGTAGAGAGACTATTCTTTTGGATTGACTAACCTTTTTCGCTTCATAGACATTCATCAGTCTCTCCATACATGCTCGCCCGTTTTAAGTACTCTTGACCTAGCCATCCTTGAGCGTCTAACCGAATTAATCTAAGAAGTTGGAATGTGACCTTCTTCCACCTTAGTTGACCTAGTGTAATCTACTATACATTTTGGCGCAATCTTTTTTATTATACCTCGGGACAATTCCACACAAATTGACCTAGTTCCAAATTTAGCAAAGCTTGTGCTATTGCAACAAGACAACGATATATTTACTTACATACATACATATCATCACGCCAAGTCCCTAACGGGGTAGGCAGAGAGTATAGAGCGCCAGCTCTCTCTAGACTTACATACCTCTTTCGCTTCTTCCACATTCATCAGTCTCTTCATACATGCTCGTCGGTTTCGAGTACTCTTAACGTTCCCGTCCTTGAGAGTCCAATCTATTTGATCCAGGTAGTTGGAACGTGGCCTTCCTCTGCCTCTTATTGCACACACTTTTGCTTTCTATGTGTCCAAACCAACGTAACATGCCTTTCTTCATCTTTACAATCACGCCCTCATTCACGCCAGTTGATTTGCGAATCTCTTCATTGCGGATTCGATCTAATATCGTTACGCCGCACATTTTTCGAAGAGATCGCATCTCAACTGCATTCAAGCTATTTTCATACTTCCTCTGACTTACCCAGGATTCGCTGCCATACAATAAGGTAGGTACCAATATCGCGTTGTGGACAGCAACTCGAGCATTCTTGCTCAGACTTTTACTGCCCATCAACGCCGACATGGCTCCATTCACCTTATTTCCGGCAGTTATCCTTCTTATATATTTACTTAATACTTAAATACATAGGACATCCATGACCTAGCTACAAATACTCGTGTTCATCACTCAAATATCTGCCCTCAGCGGGATTCGAAGCCGCGACCTCAAGTTTCGCACTAGCTCTAACCACTAGACCAGACGGCCGTCATAATTCAATTAAACTCATTACGATGTTGGTGTACAAGCCCAATAGTCTCATTGGAAGTGCTAATTCCTGAATAGCGTTTAGCATGTGCTGGGCTTCCATGTAATTTGTTACCATTGGCCACAGTACCTATTAGTGGGCGCTATCTAGGGTTGTACTTAATTTGCATTGGTATGTTTACTGGTGCGAATTATTTCGCCCAGTCTTCGCGGTATGTATTTGCTCGTTACTAGCTTCGCAGCTGTTGCAGTCATGTAGACATGCCCCACATAATAATGATTCATTTAGAGCTTACATTACTTCGAAGACTCTAAGTGCCTTCGAGTACTCAAAGCCGGCGAGCATGTATAAAGACTGATTAATATGGATGAAGCAAAACAAAAGAGTTATCTTAGTCTAGATTGAACTAGTGCTCTATTCTTTCTGTCTACCCCGTGAAAGACTCGGCGTGATGATATATATGTACAAGCTTTTATACATACAAGTGTAGACTATTACTATATAGTTTGTTTCTGTGAGCGCGCTAATCTAAGAAAATCCGGAACTCCAGGAATCCGATTTGGACAAATATTTTTACTTATGCTAACATGTTTATTGAAAAAGGCTACAGGCTACATAATTATATAGATCGTGCTAAATTTGTAGCATAGGAGAAGAAGAAGAACGTCTAGCGCAATGATAACTTGTCCTAAAACGTTCCGCACTTTATGGACATAGTGGTAAAATATGCTATAATGTAATATCGCGATGTAATTGTCTTGTTACGACATCTAGTGAGTAAAACATGAAGCAATATGATATTGAAAACAGCCGTATGACGACTGTATTGGTTCTTTGACCATACGGAGAGTGTGCTAGCATGACACATTTGCATGTGTTTAATATTAATCTGAGCCGATCGGTAAATGTAAGCGGCTATCGCAAAGGGTCTTTTTACCATAATTTCGAACGCTACAACCGTTTCTGTCAAACAATACACAATATTATTGGGTTCGCAGGCCCGCATGTATTATGTATGAAGATACCAAACGCACTTGTGAGTCTGTTCTCAGAGTGTTATGTTTAGTACGACCATTATTTTAAAAGGATTTTCTAGGAATACGATCGTTTGCGATCGAATGTCGATTTTGGCATCTAATGAGGAAATTTGTGATTCATGTTACATAATTAGTACTTGTAGTAAAAGAGTCGTAGTGGCTGATGGGTTTGAGGTGTCTGCAACAAAAAGCAAGTGCGAGTGTACCGATGCGTCGGTAATGACACCGAGTTTTGAAGTGAAGGAAAACGTACAAAGACGTATGTATGTATAGTCATGCGTGTGAAACAGCGATGGACTCGAAATCTGTCAGCAAACAGATGGTGAAATAAAAGACACCTCTTATATTCTAATAAATAAAACTAATATATAATAAATCTTCATTTATTATAATTAAATTTGACATTTATTATAAATAAATTTGACATTTATTATATATTAAAATACAATACTTGCCGGAAATTGTTTTAAATATAAATCGGGCGGTACACCCTAAACGCGCCACGTGTACACTACGCTGTACAATGAACAGCATACAAATTAATAATCAAACGATGTTTGTGACTTTTGGTGATGAGTGACACAAACCAAACATCACATTTTTAGTTCGTCTGTATTTCCTTGGGTGTAGTTTGGTCACCCGAGTGATACTTCTCGTTACGGGTCACGAGTTGCGTCTTCGGCCAATCGATGGGAATAGCCGTGAAGTCCGCGCACAGTTTTAATGGGATCACCTCCCGATATACCTACAATTGGAATGCTTTCGCGGCTTTCTCTTAATTATTTATTTTTTGGAATTTTCTGTTTACTTCTTTTTTATCGATAAATTATTTATGTTTTGTATATCCTCACGCTTTCCCATAACAGTCCCCGAAGGGGTAGGCATAGGTGTATAGGTAATACCCATACACCTACTTTCACCAGATACACAAACTCGTTCACCTGTTCAATTTGTTCCTCTCCAATCACGATATTGCACTCTGTCACTGCCTCATCTCTTTCAAACACAAATACCTTCGTCTTCTTTACATTCATCTTCATTCCCTTTCTAACAAAAGTTCCACTCTACTAGCAGTTACCATCTCCTGCAACTCCTCGGCCGTAGACGCAAGTAATACTTGGTCATCAGCATATAGAAAACATTTGACGAGTAACTCATTCATTCTCAACCTACTTTCATTCTCTTTTAAATCTGTCAAGCAATTGTTCAGTAATTTTTTTTTATTTTTATTTATATAACTGATTAATATATAATTATCGGTAAATGGGCAAATTCTAGAGCAAGTGAATGAATTTGTATATCTAGGAAGCATGTTCACACGAGATGGAATGTATGCAAAAGATATTGAAAGAAGGATAAGTGCCGGAAATAAGGTGAATGGAGCCATGTCGACGTTTATGGGCAGTCAAAGTCTGAGCAAGAATGCTGGAGTTGCTGTCCACAACGCGATATTGGTACCTACCTTATTGTATAACAGCGAATCCTGGGTATGTCAGAGGAAGTATGAAAATAGCTTGAATGCAGTTGAGATGTGATCTCTTCGAAAAATATGCGGAGTAACGATATTAGATCTAATCCGCAATGAAGAGATTCGCAAATCAAGATTGTAAAGATGAAGATAGGCAAGTTACGTTGGTTTGGACTTTGGGCACATAGAAAGGATGAGTGAAGAAAGATTGACGAAACAGATATACAAAGCAAAAGTGTGTGCAAGAAGAGGCAGAGGAAGGCCACGTTTCAACTACCGGACTCAAATCGATCGGATGCTCAAGGACAGGAACGTTAAGAGTACTCGAAACCGACGAGCATGTATGAAGAGACTGATGAATGTGGACGAAGCGAAAGAGGTATGTAAGTCTAGAGAGAACTGGCGCTCTATACTCTCTGCCTACCCCGTTAGGGACCTGGCGTGATGATATGTATGTATGTATGTATGATAAATATATATATTTTTATTTTGTCGTATTTGCAATGCCTGAGATTAGTGCTTTCAAACAAACAAACGAATAGACTCTGTTCCTGCATATTACTTTAGATACTTACTAGGTCATATACACGAGCCATACTTAAATGAACCGGAAAAACAACGGAAGCACGGGAGTCTCATAATCCCACACGCAAACTCTGACCAAGTTTAAGAACTTGGATTCATCAGTTAAATAAAAAAGATCGCTTGTTTTCTAAACGGATTCATACCGAGCCACATCTGTGCAGTTTAAAGTTTAAGTAAACTGCCATGAATGCCGCACTAACTTTGCTAACAATGTGGTTTAAATAGAACCAGGTTTGTAAAGAACGGATACAAATTATATATTATATTTGTTGTGGGCTTTTGGTGAGACGGAGTTCCTGGGAGATAACTTATTTGTTTATCCTCATTCTGCCACTTAGATTTTTTTATCAATAGCTTTTTTGCATCCGGTTGAAGCGCGTCTATAAGTCTAGGGAGAATTGCGCTTTACACTCCCCATCCCGTGAGGGACGGAGCGTATTTATTTTTTACTAAGTAGATATTGATAACAGTAAGTACTTTAGTTAGCTAGTTTAGTTTACTTTGTATAAGATGTTGAATACATATATTATTTTTCATACATTTAGTATTCGAAATTAAGTAAGTAAGTTTTGGAAAGTGTTAAACGCAGTCATACGAAATTAGAGAGATAAGAAGAAATTATCAAAAAATGGTGTCACTATCTACTGGTGGTGGAAATCGAACCCATGGTCATTGGTTCTTCTTTAATTGGGCTTCTTCAATAGGGCCTCTCCAAAGTAATATAGGAGTATTTGCACCTAGAACCTTTGCAAAACCTAGAAACGGACGAAGAAAAAAAACCTAACCTAACCTAACGTCAACCAAATCAAAAATCAAAATCAAAATCAAAATATTTTATTCAACGTAAGGGACACAGGGAACACTTATTGAACGTCACATATTTAATATAAACTAAAGTTACCACCGTTTCCAAGAAAAAATACCTGCCAGGAGAAGAAACGGCGAAACAAACTCCCCAGTTTGCTTTTTTAACATTTGTTCCCTTTTACGTAGGGGTAGAAAAGATTAAAGTTACATATATAAACTCTGTACAAGAGGAGCAATTCATTGCCATGCATGACCACCATTAAAATAATCTGATGTTTTATAATAAGCCTTTTGAATTAATTTACTTTTAACGACAGCTTTAAATTCTACAAAAGGTAATTCAATTATTTTCCGAGGTAGCTTATTAAAAAAGCGTATACCTTTCCCGACAAATGAGTTCCTAGTTTTGTGTAATGGAGGTGTAGGAACATGGAGTTTATCTTTGTTCCGTGTAACCGTATGAGATGTTAACGATAACGACTTCGAAAGTATGGTAAGACCTAGAATAATAGCATAAACAAAATCGTGGCCTATTACCCAACATTAGATGAATGTGAGCTGAGAATACGTGAAGAGAAGAATCGCACACATCAATATTTTCCAAACATATCTAAATTTTAAGGGATTATAATCCCCTTAAACTTTGTTCGCCTAAGTTTACGAGACTGCCGATGCGTGGAGACGCGTTACATTCAAATTTTATGCTAAGCAGGTAAATAAGACAGAGTAACCCTGAATACATATTCATAGCAATGTCTGCGTAGAGGTGTGCAAATGTGTTGAGGGTATGATTTTCATTAGGTAAGGAGATTGCATTTAAAATATCGCCAACCGAAATTTAACTGCGGAGCCCCAGTTTAACCGCCCCTTCCGTTTTCCTGATAGCGAGTATCGTATACGAAAGTAGTATTACCAAAAAGGTTTTAGGGAATATTTTACATACTTAGCATACAGAGAGAACCGTGGTAGTTGAGTTGCCTGGAACGAAAATATGAGTACGCACTCCTATTGAACAAAATCACACCACGAGCTTTGCGGTAAAGGAACATTGAGAGGAAATCTGAATACGTTTGAGAGGACATTAAAGACTAAAGAAGAATGTATAGTAAGTGCTTAAGAAACGGTTATCGGAATCACTATCTGTTACGTTGACACTTAAGTACATAGCTACGGCGATAACAGAGTGTTTCTATACCTCTACGGGGTTGTTCAAGATATTTTTAATAAGCAAACTTTTCAATATTATAAACATTTGTCACAGCAATTCGTATCTGAACAAAAAAGTAAGATTTACATCGCCTTAGTATTTATTAAAATGCGAACATTGAGATTAACAAATGGTTTGCGTGAAAAGTTTTTGGGGCAATAAATTTGGGCAAAGTCGCTAAACTCTGCAACGACACGTAAAATTTTATTACTGCCCGGAGCAGAAAACTAAGTTGCCATTAAACTTCGGATATTATTGAAATGATCTCAGACAAAGCTTGCTATTGTAAGGGAGAATAATAATGCCGTTCCTTTATCGATGAAAAAGTTGGCATCGCAACTCTTTCAGGCCTTTGACTTTTATTCAATGATTTTCACGGCAATGTTACAAACAACAGAACTGTCGTCACACTCGATACTTAACTTATCTTCGAACAAATATTTTTTTAAACTAGGTAACCCGTTGCACCACAAAAATATTTGCAAGTTTGAATCCCGACTGTACCTATGAGTTTCTCTGAAATTAAGTACACTGATTAATTTCACCACGAATTTAAACTGATAACAAACTTGCATAAGTTTGAGAAGAAATTAAAAGACGTATGTATAGTGGTGATTGAGTAGCGGTGATAGGCTCGCCATCTGTTCAACCAATATAAAGAAATCAACCCATGGAGTAATATATTACGGGATGAAACCACAACGATAATATAACATAAAAAGTTCTTGCCAGGATTTAACGTTTCATCAGAAAAAACAGATAGTGTCTTACTTGGTAGTAAAGGTAGTAAAAACGTATGAAATAATTCATTTCCACGTAAGATACTCTGCATTAAGATAATATATTAAGAGCGTTAAATGTTAATACTCAAAATTTGGTTGCGTTCAGCAAGTTTATTGCCTTGGGGAACACATAACTTCGAGTTATATAGGAGATGCCCAAAATTGTTCTGGTATCAAGTTTCCTAATGCTCGATTGTAACACATATCTAACAATACAGTTTGCAATGTTTAGTTGTAACTTGTACTTAGTTCAACTTGCCTATACTTCAGGTACTCTTAAGTAACGATTTTTTTATAAGCTACCTCAGAAAGTAATTGAATTACCTTTCTAGAGTTGAAAGCTGTCATCAAATCTTAACTAATTAAAAACCTTCAGACACGTCTGAGTATTTAAATGTTAGCCATGCATGACAATGAATTGCTCCCCTTGTATAAAAAATATATTTAAATAAACTCTTCATCTACCCCTACGTAAAAGGAGACTAATATTAAAAAGAGAACCGGGGAGTTTGTTTCACCGTTGAAGAAGACTCCATGTGATTTGAATAACAAAATCTGCAACCGTACGAGATGAAATTTTATAACGTAGGTGGGTCTGAGAATCGGCACTGATTCACCATCATTGGTACTTCAATGATAGATAGTTATCTTATAACGTTTGAGTGGGTACTTTTATCAAATATTAATATTTCATAGCATAATATAAATGTAGGTATATTAACTACTTTCCAGCGGCAGCCATTTATTAGGGTCACGTGATACCCAATCCCGATTAGTAATTTCAGTTTTCTTTATTTCGGGGATTGTTGGTTGAAGGCTTGCGAGTGTAAGCACACGGGTATATAAATCGCGGGCAAGCGTTCGTGTTTTTAATAGTGATAGTAGATTATTAAATGCGGCTATTTATATTATAGATTCATGTCTTCTAATCCTTTAAAGCCGTAAAGAGGTAGGGCATATGACTTCTTTTTTTTTATACCACTTGGGTGGCAAACAAGCATGCAGTCCGCCTGATGGTAAGCGGTTACCACCGCCTATGGACGCTTGCAACACCAGGGGTATCACTCGCGCGTTGCCGACCCTGCAGGAATCTTTTCACACCCTTCTTGAAGAACTCCATGCTGTACTCTCCAAGGAAAACCTCAACGGGGAGCTCATTCCACAGCCTGAGCGTTCGCGGAAGAAAACTCCTTTGGAAGCGCACAGTGCGAGACCTTTGTGGTTCCAAGGTATGGGGATGAATTCCCCGTCGATGGCGAGAGGTGCGGTGGTAGAAGGTGGAAGTGGGCATCATGTCGAACAATTCTGCAGAACGCTCCTATACTATTTTACTGGATCGCATTATAGGTGTCAACGTGACAGCTGATGTATTTTACGCCTTTCTTAGAATGATGTAGGTTTCTTCACGATATTTTCTTTCACCTTAAAACTCTTTAGGATATTACTGTAGGTACTTAAGTTTAGAAAACTTCTATTGTATAGACAAACAGGACTCGTAAATTGCTATCTACACTTACTGGCGCTGGTAAATTACAAATGGCCCGCCTGGTGATAAGTGGCCTATATGCCATAGGTACCAGCAATAGGTACCAGAGATATCACCCGCACTTACTAACCTTATTAATGCCAGAACAGTATCCCTCAGCAACGTGCCAAGAAGACTAGCATCATTTCTACGCTGGACAGCAGTACGGCTAGTTGTGTCAAGAAATTTTGATTTGAAAAACTGCTACGCCTTCGAACGCAATGCAGCCCCGTAAATCGCAGTTACTCCGAAAAATTGTCGTCGTAATTCCTCGAAATTCAATTTAAAAGCGCTCGGAGCTCGGTCACTGGCGGATATTCCGCGGGGGCCGGCGAGACGAGTAATTGGTACGGCCCGTGCACCGCTGCATTCAAAAATCCTTTCAGACGCGGTCTGCCAATAAAACCTATCGGGTGACGTCCAATTTTGCCGAAAATCTGTTGATTGTTTCGTGAATTTTGGTGCAGTGTATGTTATTTTGTTACACACCGGCGCCCCGACTTCGCACGTGCATATGATGCCTACTTGTTTTTCCTGTCGTCATCGCATCAGCACATTTCAACCAATTCACACAAAATATAAGGTTAAAATATCAAGCCTTCCTCATGTATCATCCTGTAAATGGTAAACATAGCATGAACATTTGTTCAGAACTTTTAGACTTTATCGCGAACAGAGAGACTTTCTTTTATAATATGTAGTAATAGTGATACGTAAGTGGCTTCGTTCTTCATACGTCGTTCATGCACACTTGAATATTGTCAATTTAGCTTATCTTTTATATGTATAACGTTTCGCTTATAAATATCGTGTTTATATTCAATAGCTGTTACCCAAGCTAGGCATCAGATACGTTGCAAGCGTCCATAGGCGACGGTAACCGCGTGCGGGTATATGAAAAAAGAAGAAATTCTAAGACGTACAGTCTATTCGACCGTTTGGTCGTGAAAAGGTAATTCGTAAACAAACAAACGGAGCTACTTTGTCATTTATATTATATTGTATTGTTTCAGTTTGAGAATCCTGTCAATGCACCCGATCTGTAGGTAAATAAGGTACTTGGGAGGTATTTCACCTTTTTATTTCGTCTCAAGTAAGACTGGAGTGTTTTCATAAATAACTTCATTTCATACTACTTGTCTGGCTTTGTATTTTTGCATACAACATTGATGACACCCCTTTCCATGTTAGCGGTTACCGTAATTTACAGGCGATTTAAAGAGGTAGATTACAACAATCAAAACACTTAAGTAATGGATGGGAATGCCTGACGGGATGTTTTAAATATGACGGCCGTCTGGTCTTAGTGGTTAGAGCTCCTGACTGCCAAAGTAAGGTTTGCGGGTTCGATTCCCGCTGACGGCAGATATTTTGTGTGATAAACACGTGTATTTGTACCTTAGTCTTGGACGACCTATGCATTTATGTATATATCTATCTATATAAGTAAATATATCGTTGTCTAGTTACCATAACACATACATATCATCACGCCGCATCCCTAACGGGGTAGGCAGAGAATATAGAGCGTCAGTTCTCTCTAGACTTACATACCTCTTTCGCTTCGTCCACATTCATCAGTCTCTTCATACATGCTCTGCCTCTATATGTATGTAATTTGACACGATACGCTTTTGATAAGCTTGTGTAAAAATAATAAAAATACGGTAAAAAATATATGACGCTAAAGCCCAAATTGGAATTGGATCGATGATAATCTTAGTTCAATAACATCTCATCCCCGCGGAAAAGTCGCGGGCGAGAACCCTTCAAAGAATGAGCTTACATATTTGGCCAAGAAAATCGTGTAGCAAAATTGTTGGTTCAAAAGTTGATCTCATTTAACAAGTCATACATTTTATTGATATTTAAGAGTCGCCAACGGAGAAGGCAGAGATGTAACACAGTCTCTTCGCCGGAGATAAGGTGCCGATGTGATAGTTCGCCAACTACTACTATTCATACGTCTTTGAGATTCTTCCCAAATGTTTTTTATACTACAATACTTGTTTGGCATACAAGTATATGGCCCACCTGATGGGAAGCGGTTACCACTCTTCGGTAATCACTGTGGTAAGTGATCTGTCTGTCTGAGAGTGTCTTTGGAGAATTATACTGTGCTGGCAACATAATGGGACTAATCCCTCTGCTGCCAACACAATATACAAATCTTTCTCCTCCCTAAGGAGCTCATTATTAGAAACCTTATTAATCGCGCAGAAACAGAACACAAACAATTTGTGTTATTTGGCTACGGACTTCTATAAGGTGTAGGTCCTGCCCCAGGCGGGCAGCTCCAAATGCGAACGGGAAACCCGTTCTGCCCTACCTCTCTGGACTAGTATGTAAGTCTTCCTCTGATATGTGTTCAGTTAAACTGTTATTTTAACATTCTAAACTAGTTATAATTTATCTTGTGCTGTGTAAACAAAATAACATTTATACTCTTGTTCGTTTATTGCATGCCGTCGCCACCTATAATTGTAGTGACACTCACCATGTATACATGTACCATGTTAATTGATAGTTGTTAAGTGTTTTCTATGTTGGTGGCCTTTAAATAAATAAATAAATAAATAAATAAATAAATATAAAACTCATAACTGTACTTAATTTCAAAAAAACTAGTTGGTACATTACTTATTCGCAATTTTTGCATTGCAGGTGAGTTCTCGAACTACGACGACTCTGATCCCCTTAGGCTTTCTTTATTGATTTAAAATCTGAAATCGTGGGTAGATCATTCCTATAAATGCTTTATTCACTCTGGTATACATAGCCTATCGACTAGTGCGCAAATCCGAAAATAACGGGACAGTTTCATGTCGTCTTTCGATTATGCGCCGGTAACTCAACGCGCGACGCGATACGAGCTCTTGCGAATCAAATCATCTTTTTGAATGTTTTATTGATCTCCTGAGCAGTAGGCCTTGTAATTCGAATAAGCCTTTGCAATATTATCAGCGGTACCAATGTAAACGAAAGTGTCCTTTAAGCCGAACGTCATAGAGCTCAATACACATGACAAGAGCTATTTGGTATTGGACGAACGAGTTGTATTTTGTCAATAGGCACACGACACGATCGACATATGTACTTTAATAATGTATGAGTGGGTGTGCAAAGGTTTATTTATTAAACGCGCTTTCTTGAGCGGTTATTGAGGTCTTAATGTAGAAGTATGATGGGAACATAACCTGACTAAATTATTTGAGCACCAACTAAATACAACGAAAGTGCTACAATAGCAATAGCATTTTAAATTTCTATTCGCATACATAAAGATAAGTACGTATATTGTTACGCCGATTTTTTTATGGATTGGTAGAGAGAGTACTGGCAGTCCGTTCTAGACATGCAGATCTCCTTTACTTCACATCCACTCCACATTAAGCAGTCTCTATATTAAAGTGTAGGCCCGTACTTTTTGCCGAAGATATTTTTTCACGTTCATTTTTTTTCCATCACGATAATCTTCGTGGTCTTAGTACACTAAAAGAGGTTGGAGGCCGAGGTTCCGCCATTGTTAATTTAATTACTCAAAGTTTCTAGAACTCGGTACGAGAGACAATACAAAAAAAGTACTATAGGGTAATAATTTGATACAGTCCGGTTCAAACCTGCAATCACGTTTTTTTTGTTTTTTGTTTGTATGGCGAGACCTAGGTCTCCAGCCAAGCCTGCAATCTCGATTTTCAACTTTACATATATCCTCACGCCTTCCCACATGGCTCCCCGAAGGGGTAGAAGTAGAGGGGGCGGAGAACAGAGGTGTTTAAGAAGTACCCATACAACCACTTACTGCCAGAGGTATGTTTTAGATGCCAACGTGACAGATGGCGAGTCCATCGCGGTAACTCAAGCATGACTACATTCTTCTCCAACGTATGCAGGTTTCCTCTCGATGTTTTTCTTCACCGTAAAGCTCGCGATGTGACTTATCACTTTAAATAATATCAGTTATTTCAATTAACGGCCTAATAGTTTTTCAATAGTTAATTCCAGTAGACATTATCCTCGTCCCAGTTTCAACTATTATCTCAAATTTAAGTTCTATTCTAACTTATAATCCATTAATTGAATAATGTATTCTGTACTGTCAACTCAATCCAATTTAGAAAATAACTTCAGTGACCTAGCAGCATAAGGCCGCACTGCTGGCTTGCATAATTTCCTAGCTCCGAGTCAAATACAATTTCGGTCAATAGAAGCTTTTAGTCTATCAACATACCACGTTGCATATTTAAAAAATACTCGTATAATTGCAGTCGTAGTGCAGTTAGTAGATCTGTTTCGTATTAGGAATTAGTTCCCGCAGGTTACGTGGTTTCGTTCTTTCCACGTACCATAATATTATACAGAGAAGCAAGGAAGGCGTGGTGGCCAAGTGGTTCGAGTAGTTGCCTGCGACAGAAACCACACCTCACACCTGGTGTGACTAATCGCTGTATTTAAGTACAGAAAAACTACAGTCTGGATTCGAACTTGCGATGTTTTTGTCGCAACTACTCGAACCACTCGGCCACCATGGCTCTCAGATATATAAATGAAATATAAATAAGTGTATATAACAATAGCCTATAAATAATGTCCACTGTTTCCCAACACGTTGAATCAAGTGACTTCCTAATTAACTCCTTAACTCAGTAGCGTTAGCTTCTAGATTAGGGAGCATTCCCGTGGGATTACCACACTTTTGGGATACACAACCAATTAAATGAAGGGAATTAGGAGCGGGAACAAATTCAATTTCCCATTACCTTTTGGGAGTTTAGCCTGGTCAACTAAATGTCCAAATCTTTATATATATAATTCTTCTGTGAGTGTGTATGTCACTGAACTCCTCTCAAACGACTGGACCGATTTTGATGAAATTTTTTGTGTGTGTTCAAGGGGATCTGGGAATGGTTTAGATTCACAATTGGACCCGATAGGTGGCGCCACCATCTTTTTTTTCCACCCGAGCGAAGCTGGGCGGGACAACTAGTAGTTTTATAAGACATCTTTCTTCTTTCCCTCTGGTGATAGATACGACGCGAATTTAATTACATTAAAATGGTAGGTGTCTAATAATAGTTAATATTGTGAAAGAATAGAAAAACATTGGATGGATTTATATTATGTTCATACAAACGATGAGGATTATTACATTCTACAAGTAATGATTTCATAGACTTTTTGTTATCTTATTTAAAAAGTACATTTTAAATATTGAGACGATTCTATACAAATTAGCCTAGTACTAAACTAAGCTAAAAACGTTATGCCCTTTAATTTACAGCAATATAAAAAAAGGAAAATATTTCATTTGTTTAAGTATCTAAGTGCACATACACTTAGATACTTAAACAAATGAAATATTTATCCTTTTTTATACTTAAAACTTTCCAAACTTACATAAGTTTGTTCAACTGTTTCTAATAGATAAAGTTAAAGATGACAACTGATTTTGAAAATTATTTTGTTTATGAGAAGCTACATTCTACCTACAGTACTCGGCACTTCAAATAGCCAAAATATGTTGCGGACCCTGAGAAATGTGTTACGGTGGCTGCTGTGGTAGATGTGACTGCCTATGGATTACCATCTACGCATGCTGCACCAACATATGCTAATTGTACGGCTTGTTTAGCAAGCAAGCCGTGTCTGTGACGACTTCGTTACCTGCCAAGCTGCCTCAATGTTTATTTTCGATGCTCAAAGTGTTGTGGAAATTAACATTAAATACGCGTAAAAATTTAAATCAAAATATTTTACAAGAGCCGTGGTGGTCGAGTGGTTCGAGCAGTTGCCTGCGACGCAAAGGTCGCAAGTTCGAATCCCGACTGTACCAATGAGTTTTTCTGAACTTAAGTACAGTGATTAGTCACACCACGAGCTTTACGGTGAAGGAAAACATCGAGAGGAAACCTGCATACGTCTGAGAAGAAATTCAAAGGCGTATGTATAATCGTGCTTGAGAAACGGCGATGGACTCGCCATCTGTCACGTTGGCACCTAATATACCTCTGGCGGAAAGTGGGTGTGTGGGTATTACCTATACACCTCTGCCTACCCCTTCGGGGACCCTTGTGGGAAGGCGTGAGGATATATATATATATATATATATATATATTTTACTTTTAATATAATCATATATATGCATACTCAATTCAACGCTTTTACATCTAGTAATAGATATTTATTAAGGCATCTAACATTAAGGAACTAATATTCGCGATCATTACAAAAATATTGTTCACCTGGAATCCAACTCGCGATCTCAATGAAGCTTTGAAACTACTAGACCAAACAACCGTCATATTACAAGCTACAAACTTTAGATACAAAAACGTTGCGAAAAATATTCTCTCTCAACAATTTTTCGTAACTGCATCCTATAGGACTGGTACCTATCAACATTTCTGACGTTACAAGCTGTTGGGTCGCAAGACGTCGGGCTAACACAATTTGCTGTGAGCGTTTCAGCAATGTCGCTAAACAGTTTATCGGAAACTTTGTGTTTGGTCCAAGAAAGCGCAACGTAACATCAAGCTCGGGGACATGTTTAATCTTGTGTACATTGCGGGCTGACAATGAAACTTTATTAAAGAGTGCAAATTATAACCTAGTTAAGCAGGAGACATTTCCTTCGAAGTGCTGTGTAACTATTTAAGATCGGATTCGCGGTGAAATATCCAAAATGAGGTTCACAGCTGGTATGACGTAGTTATTCTAAAGGCCTGTTTGTTAGAGAACTACATAGATCGAACACGGTTGGGAACGACAATACTTGTGGTAACTGCTTAGTATGTATGAAGAGACTGTTAATCAAAAGAGTACTGACGCTCAAGGCCGTTTGCCTACCCCACTAGTGACTAGGGCGTGATGACATATATGTATTTATTATTAAGTGCAGGCGCGTAGCTAGAAGAGCGATCCATTCTTATCAAAAAACCTAGAAATACGTCAATGTAAGATACATAGTAGAATGCTTTCAATTTAAAATGCACAGTAGAATTTAAATATACTTGATACTACGTAAAAAAAATACAATAAAAAAAAACAGAAGGACTTCTTTCTATTCTTGTCGTGAATATTATAACTAAAAAAAAAGTTCGCCTCAATAATTCCTCCTTGAATTACGTATAAACTAATACCATTACAATTTTAATAACCCCTCTTTCTCAGAAATAGTGATCGGTAAATCCATCTAATCAATTATGTTTAGTAGTTCTAACTTAAAATTTAACTTGCATCAACTTTAGCTAGTACGGTGGAGTGCGGCTTTGAAGTTGTATTGCATATTGAATTGATAACCAGTTTAATACGGTTTCTTTGTCGCCAGTAATATACGACACAAAAATTATTGTGTAAAATTACTGTTATAAATTTAAAAATTGATGTATAAAATGTAAAAAAAATATTAATTGAGAAATATACAAACAAAAAGAAAAACTAAGTAAAAGAAAAGAAGACACATAGATGAAAAAGAGAAACGAAAACCGAAATAAAAAAATGTAAAAAAAAAATATGCAAAGAAAAGAAATATTATATAAACACCTAATTCCCAAAATAATGGCAAACAAATAAAACTAGTTACAGAAGGACTCTGGCCACCTTGCCAGAGGCACAATCTGGCCGCAAAAAAAAAATATACGACAAGCCATATCCCGCGGCTTCAACAGCGTTAACTTCTAATAATATATGACTACTGCTCTGCTTCCTTGGGTAGGAGCGTGATGATATAGCTTAAATAAGCGAATTACACTGCTTATTCATAATATTAGTAGAGAGTAAAGATGAACTACATAATAGGAATGTCTGCGATACATTTTGTATACCACTATGTATGTATGTTGTCAAACAAGTATTGTTTCTATTGATACTGACCTTTTGCATGGGGCCTGCTAACTTCTTCTTCTTCTTCTCAGCATATATGCGTCCACTGCTGGACATATGCCTCTTGCATGGATTTCCAAGCTGATCTTGATGCGCTTCACTGGAGGCCGCGAACGGGTGGCAGAAGCGTTGGAAGACCGCAAGCCAGATGGTCGGACGACATTAAAAAGACGGCAGGGCCGACCTGGAGTAGGGGCCTGCTAACTATCTTACTAATATTATAAATTTGAAAGTTTGTAAGTTTAGATGTTTGGATGTTTGCGGTTCTTTCACGGCCAAACGGCTACTCCGATTTGGCTGAAAGTTGAAATGGTGATAGCTTATATCTAGGAATAGGACGAAGTTATTATATTATGAATAGGAGGAAGTTATTATATTATAAAGTATGATGCTCTTTCATTGCATAGCGGCTGAATCGACTCTAGCGGGAAAATACATAAGCTAAGCTAAGAAAATCAAGCGAAGCC
Organism: Drepana falcataria; assembly: GCA_945859725.1. Classification (NCBI taxonomy): domain Eukaryota; kingdom Metazoa; phylum Arthropoda; class Insecta; order Lepidoptera; family Drepanidae; genus Drepana; species Drepana falcataria. The sequence goes on from OX243937.1 coordinate 1,747,551, forward strand.
GCGGGCATATGCTAGTCATAAATAAAGTTAGTTAGTAAGAGTTCGGTCTGTCAGAAAATTTCAAGCGAAACGTACTGTAAGTTTTCATAATCCACTGTGGTGATGGATTGGTTTAATTAAATCACCTTGATCTGTACCATTGAGACCTTCTTTACTTTATAACTGTGTAACAGTGCATCAGGTTAATAGTGTAGTGTAGTATATTATTTTGTAAAATCATGCTCAAAAGTCGGCGATAGGCTCGCTATTTGCGTCTACACCCCTGGTTATAAGTGATTATTATACTCCTATGCCTAATGCCTATTTGTTAAAGATTTGTAGTCGAAATTATATTATGGTAAAAAAAAAATCGTTTTTATACATTTCTTACATACAGTTACCGTATTTAGATTTTGATACTTATTATGAGCATTTATATGTTTCGCTAAAAGAAGTAATTACATAAGTTCAACTATCAAACCATTTTTGTGGCGTACTTTTTAGCCAGTTTAATCGAATATCAGAGTTACTTTAAAAATATTCAGTTACAGCAGTAAATCCATAGGTGAGTACACGGTGCCCGCATTACTGTGACGTTGAAATGGCTTGGCAAGGCTATTGGCGGTCGGCCAGTGGATTCTGCCCCGAGTTTATGCTGCCCTGGTACTTTTATATTATAACGAGCTTTCAGTCCCCGTAGAATTACTAACTTTTAAACAACATTTCACCCTTAGGCCTTTGAAAATATACATTATTTGAAACAGCGTTCCAGTGTTTGCGGGTTCGGGTCTCGCCTCGTGGTCAGGAAGGTTCCTTATCCATTAAAAGGTTTTAAATAAACCTGTTCTATCATACAAGTAAATGTAAAATAAGCCGTCTGGAAATTAATGCATCTAAAACTTCAAGGCAAAATTCAAGGCAAGGCAAACAAAAAAGCCGTGGTGAAAATCGAGTAGTTGCCTACAACACAAAGATCGCAAGTTACAAGAGTATTTGTACCTTAGTCTTGGATGTCATATATATTTACGTATATATCGTTGCCTAGTTACCATAGTACAAGCTTTGCTTGATTTGGGGCTATATTTGTGTGGAATTGTCCCAAGGTACCTATTAATTATTATTTACTTTTCTTACATTCAACATATTTTTTGCAACATCACCATCGCAAACAAGTGTGAAGCTACAAAGCTTCCTATTGATACAAACGTTCAAATCAATTGAATAGCCCTCCGTACACGCTTAAATCAACTAACAACTTATGAAGGTTCTTCTCAATCCTGAACTTACGGTGTCCAAAGCATTGAGAACTTTACATAACAGATATTATGGCTTAAAATCGTGTTTGGATAAAACCATGTGGATTATAAGTGGGTTGTGTCGTTGAATGTAAGTCATAGCCTTGGGTTTCATAAGTGATTTACGAGTATTATTACCGATTCAGTTTTACTTGATACAAACTATCGTCGCAAAGTTTTCTATTGGTTGCAATGACTAATAAACTCCATTCGTTATCACAAAAGAGTCTTTAATACCACAAGGCTAGAGGTTATATTATACATAGATATCCTCACGGATCCCCAAAGGGGTATGCAGAGGTGTATTTATAGGAAGTACCCACACACCCACTATCCGCCAAAGAAATATTTTCTAAATCACGACTATACATACGCCTTTGAATTGCTTCTCAGACGTGGCGGAGAGGAGGAGGAGGAGGTTTCTTCTCGATTCTTTCCTTCACCATAAAGCTCGTGGTGTGACTAGTAAAATGTGCCTAGTAAAATATTGCTTAATTCATAATTATGAATAATCTTTAGTAGCAAATAGTAAAACTTTTAAATATTTCATTAAAACCAAAAAATATTACCACCAAAATATGTAGTTGTAACTGTTTGGGAAACACATAAACGCAAATTCTAATTCCTAAGCTCGTGATAGTTTCATATAATTCTTATTCACAGTTCCATATATATAAGAGCGTTCAAAAATTATCCCAATACAGTTACGAAAATTCGATTTCTTCTATATCGCTCACCGACCACAATAATCACACGGTCTCTGTACTTGTAATAATCCATGATCAAAGACCAGTAAATCATATCAACGCGATATAAAAAGAAAAGAAAAAACTATAGCAAAACTAAATGGAGGCTGTATCTTAATTTCCCACGATATTATCGCCTGAAGGCCACTTTTGTAAAAACCAATAAATATAATAGCTCCGGATACCCCTTGAAATGAAAGGCAATCGCTCTATTCGATCCAATATTTGGTATTAGGTCTACATTTTCTGGGGACGACATAGTATAGATACATAGGTTTGTAATCCCGATATACGGTTGGTTTTATTTTACCTTCGTGGAGTTTGGGTAAAGATAGAGGATTTGTTTTGAAGGTAAAGAATTGTGTGGGTTTCAAAGATTGTTGGATGTTTTGCGCCTGATATGTAAGTGCGAAGATTTTTCTTGTCCCCTTTTTACACCAAAAAGGTGGGAACAACTTTATAGCCTACACAGGCTCGTAACACTTGAGGTATCACTTTTGTATCGCTAATTTTATACTGAGAAAAATAATACCGCCGTGGTGGCCGAGTGGTTATAATAATAATAATATATGCTCACGCCTTCCCACAAGGGTCCCCGAAGGGGTAGGCAGAGGTGTATAGGTAATACCCAACACCCACTGTACTTAAGTTCAGAATAACTCATTGGTACAGTCGGGATTCGAACTTGCGACCTTTGCGTCGCAGGCAACTGCTCGAACCACTCGGCCACCACGGCTATTCATTTTAAAATTTTATTTATCGAGTCTTACTACATAATGCAGTTGTTAGAGTATGCAGAAGTAGTTCAAATATCTGTCCCGTAGCCAGTGTTCCTGTATACTAGTTCCCTAAGTATATTTTCCTTAGGTGGTTTTATACTTATGCTTTTTTGTTGACAGCACAAGCTTTTAAGGCTAACTCAGGCTTCGGATCGTCTTTACTTCAACTTAAGTGCTGTCGTTAATAAGCCTGTTGTAAATTGTGAAAATGTAGGTTGTTTATATTATATTTATGGACTCGTCACCTATTACGTTGGCACCTAAAATATATCTTTGGGGGACAGTGCTTCCGTCCTTACGAAAAGTTTTTTTTTCTTTTTTTTTTTGTACCTCCATCACTATATCAAAGTTTGACTTGAAACTTTGTATTGTAGGTCTACATGTACAGAATATTATGTGGTAGTTAATGTTTGCATAAACATTTATACTCGCTTTAAAAACAATAAATTTACTTATGTTTAGTATTGAGAAATTGAGAAAGGTATGCTGAGATGGTTTGGCCATGTCGAGAGAATGAATGAAGAACGATTGACGAAAAAAGTGTATAAGGCGAGTGTGAATGAAAGTGTTGGAAGGGGTTAGGCGGACGTTTCTAGACCAAATTAGGGACGTCTTGAAAAAAGGTCAGGTCAAGAGTACCCTAAACCGAAGAGCATGTATGAAGAGAATAATGAAAGTGGACGAAGCAAAAGAAGTATGTAAGGATCGTAGCAAGTGGAAAGAAGTGGTCTCTGCCTACCCCTACGGGAAAGAGGCGTGATTATATATATGTATGTATGTTTGTTTAGTATTATTAGTATATAGAAAGAAAGTGGTATGGGTACTTTATTTATACCTCTGCCTACCCTTTCGGGGACCCTTATGGGTCGGCGTGAGGAAGTTGTTTATATCTTTTAATGGAAATTATTTCTTGTATGTATATTTAATCATTTAGTTTATAATGTTTTTTTTGTTGTGTCCGCAGTGGCTGAGTGATCGTCTACAACGCAAATATTGCAAGTTCTAATCCCATCTGTACCAATGTGTTTTCTGAACATATGTACACATGTTTGGGTTGTAATTTTCCTAGCAATCTTACTAGCTAATCTACTACTAGTAATCTTACTAACCATTTGCTGAGAAGACGAACCTAAGCTTCAAATTGCAATTGTCATTTCAACATTAACGCGGATGTGTGTTTCTTCACAATGTTTCATGATGATCGGTTAAGTAGTTTTTACGTGAAAGCGGAACAAACAAACAAACTTACATTCACGTTAATAATATTACTAAGGATATAGTATTTTTCAGTGAAAACACTACCAAAGTTTGAAATTCAAATGTAGAATTCTGTTGATCAGAAGTTATATTAGAGGCCCACAGATCAATTGCTCTTCAGTATTAAATTACCGCTTGCAAGGCAGTCGGATTGATTTTACAAATCAAATCAGGCTTGTTACGTAGCCGCAACTCCCAAGCGGGTAGCCGATCCCGATACTCAGTTTCTGAGTATTGCCAGTGGGGAAACTTACATTACAATGCTTAAGGTGAAATAGGTATAACAGAGTAAAATTGTCTTAACTGCACTGATCACCACCCAGGTTTTGTTACGGGAGTGAAAAGGAGGTCCGTATCAATCCGTCTATACACCCTCGATTTTCACCTTTGTATTTGAATAAATACTTTGACGTTTTAATTTCAGACTTGGAAGGAGATTGGGTTTCTCACAACTTTGTACTACTTTTTTTTATATATCACACGGGTGGCAAATAAGCATGCGGTCCGCCTGATGGTAAGCAGTAATTACATCAAAATTATGCAGATTTAGTTTTTTTAATTTTTAATTGAGGAATTGCACATTTCCATTTTTAATCTCTGGTTTGTTCGTGTCTCGCTACAGATCGCTCGCTACAGAAGATACAAAACGACATCAAAGATATCTTCGATGTCGTTTTGTATCTTCAAAGATTAAGGTTTAAATATTCGTGGTATTCATACGACTATCTGCCACAAGCGAGACACTTACACACGAGACACTATACTAATTTATACAACTTGGGTGGTCCAAATATATATTTATATCTTCACGCCTTTCCACAACGGTCCCCGAAGGGGTAGGCAGACGTGTGAAGATAGTAAGTACACACACACCCACTTTCCGTCAAGTGCCAACGTGACAGATGGCGAGTCCATTGCCGTTACTCAAGCACGACTATACATACGCATTTGAATTTCTTCTCAAACGTATGCAGGTTTCTTCTCGATGTTTTTCTTCACCGTAAAGCTCGTGTTGTGATTAATTATTGTACTTAAACTCATTGGTACAGTCGGGATTCTAATTTGCAATCAGTGTTGCAGGCAACTACTCGAACCACTCAGCCACCAGGGCTCATCTAATATAAATACATATTTATAATGACGTCTAATTTCCATAATATACGCTTTGCTTAATTTAGGAAATGGTCAGTATGTTTAGAATGATTTCCCCAGTCTCGAATGACCTAGTTTGTCTGGCAGCCCTACTTGACAACTCCCAACGCGTTTTATGTCATCAGGTTGACAGATGTCAAACGACGTTGACAGATGACTCTGGACTCCCTTAAGACCGACAGGATAAAATACTGACGGGTTAAGATAATGCTCTGGTTAGAAAGCCGTATTTTGAATACATTGTATTAAATATTCTTGTATAGAAAAGTAGCCAGAGAGAGTAAAACTACAAGCCTCTCTAACCCTGCAGATATCTATCGATTAAGCCACGTTCATAAGTTTCTAGCTTTAATAAGGACTTGTTATGATCCAGACTGCGAAACTTGAGGTCGCGGGTTCGATTCCGTCTGAAGGCAGATATTTGTGTGATGAACATGGGTATTTTTACCCTAGTCTTGGATGTTCTATCCATCTTTTACATATATATATATGTATCTATATAAGTAAATATACCGTTTACTAGTTACAATGACACAAGCTTTGCTTAATTTAGGGCTCTGTGATATTTTGTGGAATTGTCCCAAGATATTTAATTACATAACATTTCGCTGAGCCCCTCAGAGTAAACAAGTAGGTATTTCTATCTACAAAAATCACTATCACCACCATCTCAACATACATTTCGTTCCTTGTTGAGCCACAGTCAAAACACCAATACTAGTTTGAATATTAACCCCCGCTATCTTGGACGAAGCGAAAGAGGTATGTAAGTCTAGAGAGAACTGGCGCTCTATACTCTCTGCTTACCCCGTTAGGGACTTGGTGTGATGATATGTATGTATGTATGCTATCTTGGATTTAAACAACATTTGCGCGGAGTCTTCAAGTAGTCGTTTTGTTGATATGTATTTTTTTATACTACTAACCGGGATAACAGTCATATCCGCCTGCTGGTAAGCGGTTACCGAAAATCAAAATCAAATCAAAATATTTTTATTTCACATAGGCCCAGATGGGCACTTATAAAACGCCGAAAAAGAAGACCTCCCGGTAAGCATCCAAGCTTGCAAATATTCTAGCACGCTTCTTGAAGAACTCCTGCTTAGACAAAACCTCAACAGTAAGCTCACTCCGCAATGCAATATATGAAATGCGAGCACATAATTAGTACACTCACAAACAGAAGGGGTATACATAACTATTCAAAGCCACGCTTACAGCCACCCGCTAGATAGCTTTGGCGGCGAAACCACAGAACAAAACGAATCTGATAACACGGCACTACCGTTGGTTCACAAAGCTGGTTATAGATCTACACAATATGTATACGTCGTGCTTAGCAGAGCTAAGCTATGAGCCAAAATGGTATTTCGACAACATATTAGTAACTGGAAAGTGTGACTGGCCGAGTGAAACTGACAAAGCCAACTTGCACACAAGAACATGCAGAGGAACAGGAACAAGAAAGGAAGGAAAAAAAAACTTGTGGCACTCGGGGACTGCCGCGGTAAAGCTATTGCATAGCATTTTGTATCAACTTATGCAATACACGTATATACTTTCTCACAAATTTTGAATGTGTTAGGTTATTTTCGTTACGGAATTTCTGGATTCGGTCTCAACGCTCAAGGCCCGCGATAGAAGCTATGCAAATAGCTTAATAAACATCGAATGGTCACGTTAACTGTTTTTTTTTTTTTTTTTTTTTTTTTTTTTTATACCACTTGGGTGGCAAACAAGCATGCGGTCCGCCTGATGGTAAGCGGTTACCGCCGCCTATGGACGCTTGCAACACCAGGGGTATCACTCGCGCGTTGCCGACCCTGCAGGAATCTTTTCACACCCTTCTTGAAGAACTCCATGCTGTACTCTCCAGGGAAAACCTCAACGGGGAGCTCATTCCACAGCCTGAGCGTTCGCGGAAGAAAACTTCTTTGGAAGCGCACAGTGCGAGACCTTTGTGGTTCCAAGGTATGGGGATGAATTCCCCGTCGATGGCGAGAGGTGCGGTGGTAGAAGGTGGAAGTGGGCATCATGTCGAACAATTCTGCAGAACACTCCCCGTTATACAAGCGGTAGAACACACACAGGGAGGCAAAGTCTCTCCTCAGACTTAGTGATTCCAAGCCGCTTGTGAGCATGGGATCGTCGACAATTCTAGCGGCGCGTTTCTGAACCGCGTCAAAAGGCCCAAGCTGGTATCCAGGGGCTCCAGCCCACAGGTGGCAGCAGTACTCCATATGTGGCCGAACTTGCGACTTATAAAGTTGCAGCCTTTGTTGCGGTGTGAAGTACTGCTTAGCTCTGTTGAGCACACCGAGCTTCCTCGACGCCAGCTTAGCCTTGTCCTCTAAATGACCACGGAACTGAACGTCGCTAGAAATATCGACCCCAAGGATCCTAATGCTCTCCGAGATGTTCAGGGGAGTGTTCTGGAATTGTGGAGCCACAGCGAATGGAGTTTTTTTTGCGGTGAACGCGCAAACTTGTGTCTTAGTGGGGTTGAAGTGGACTAGGTTTAGTCGACCCCAATCGGAGACACTGCGAAGTGTACTCTCGATTTCTGACACAAGTCGTTCGCGACTTTCCTCCACAGTGGAACGAGGGAGATTAGCACGGCCCGTGTAGTAAGTGTCCCCAGTGCTGTCGTCTGCATAGCAATGAATGCCTTCAATAGAAAGCATGTCATTAATATGCAGAAGAAACAGAGTCGGGGACAACACAGAGCCTTGCGGGACGCCCGCATTAATTTCCATGCTTTCGGAGCAGCTACCGTCAACGACGGCTCTTATGCATCTGCTGGACAGAAAGCTGGCGACCAATTTGCATAATCCCTCTGGCAGTCCGTAAGATGGAAGCTTCGATAGAAGACCGCGATGCCAGACCCGATCGAACGCTTTCGCCACATCCAAGCTAACAGCTAATGCCTCACCTTGACTCTCAATGGCGAGTGACCAACGGTGCGTGAGATATACTAGAAGGTCACCCGCTGAGCGACTGTGGCGGAAGCCATACTGTTGGTCACTCAACAAACCGTGACCCTCTAGATATCGCAGGAGTTGCGTGTTAATCACTCGCTCCATAATTTTGGAGAGGAGGGAGGTGATGGCGATCGGCCTGTAATTCGATGGGTCTGATCTATCGCCCTTTTTGGGCACTGGGTGCACGTGGGCGGTCTTCCACGAAGTTGGGACTTTTTGGGTGGAGTAGGAAAGCGCGAATAGGCGCGTCAAAACAGGACACAGTTCAGGAGCACACTGCTTAAGCACCACTGCCGGAATACCGTCTGGCCCGCTCGACTTATGGACGTCCAGAGACAGCATCTCCCGCCGGACCTCCCGTTGGGTTATGCTTATCTCCGGCATAGAGTTCTCACACCGCAGGAGTTCTCACACCGCAGGCTGTACATGAAAACACCGAGCATGTATAAAGAGACGAATGTGCATGAACCGAAAGAGGTCGTCTCCCCGTGAGGGACTCAACGTGATGACATGTATGTATGTATTAATGGCACAGCTAGTAGTTACACAGTACTTACAGATATTTAATACAAATCAATGTACGTATATTATGCCTTAACAATATAGCCCCCATCATAGCTTATGGAACACGGATTTTCATTTTCGCGTTATAGACTACTCTTAACATTATTGGATGTATTACCATCGACTTCGTGACACCTATCAGAAACAATTTAATAGTTTCCAGGCTTGTAAAGCAGCCGTTACACCTAAGCGCAGTGAGCGACTAGGATGCGATAGAACTACGATGGCCGGCCATTTTGTTTTTATAAATTTTAAAAAATTTAAAATTTTTTAAAATATAGCTTGTTGTTGTGTAATAACTTCACGGAACTATATATATACTTGTATATATATAATTCTTATAAGAAATAATCATAATATAAGAAATTACTAAACCTAAAATTATATGATAATGATCTAAGGGATATCCTCGGTATTGGCGTCCATAGGCGGCGGTGACGCTTACCACCAAGGTGTGCCGCATGTTTGTTTGCAGTCCAAGTAGTACATACATATATATCATCACGCCAAGTCCCTAACGGGGTAGGCAGAGAGTATAGAGCGCCAGTTCTCTCTAGACTTGCATATCTCTTTCGCTTCGTCCACATTCATCAGTCCTTCATACATCCTCGTCGGTTTCGATCGATTTGATCCAGGTAGTTGGAACGTGGTCTTCTTCTGCCTCTTCTTGCACACACTTAGTCCAAGTAGTAGTAGACTGAAATACCGTAAATATCATCAATTACAGTCGTAACCATCGATTTCCCTTTATTTAAACCACGATTTCATCCACGAAATAATCAAATTGCGAGATACATAAATAAAGTTCTAGGAAGTCAAGCTATACGCATATAATTCGTCAAACGACTGATTTTGTTTTTTCAAGCACATAACCTCTTTTTTATACAAGACGCTCGGGTGTGTTCGGCATTTATTACTTCGTGTGAAAGCCTGTCAGAAATTTACATGCGCGGGTGAGCTACTAATACGAGATAACATTATAAAATCTGTCTATTTAAGGAATTACTTCACATCGTATGAGAAAACTATGTAATGCCTTGTCAATGCTCGTACATTTCTAAGAGCGTGCATATGAACTATGAAGTTAGTGTGAAAAATTTAAAATTGAAATATAATTTTATGGTGTCTGTTTAAAACTGACGTTCATTAGTGAAGATGCAAGAGAAGCATCTACTCTCTTATAAGCAGATTTTAATACTAAAAAGGTATCCAATCATACACCACTCCTGGAGGTTACCATAGTATCTAAGCGCTTATATGGGAGCAGCATACATATACCTCACGAATTTACGATCTCATATTGTATGGCCTTGCTGTTCTATGAGAAAGGATGAACGCTCCACCTTATACTTGTTGTCCCGCCCAGATTCGCCCGGGTGTTGAAAAAGTTACATTTTCAGAAACACGATCGCAGCGCCACCTATCGAATGTAAGTCCAGTAATTTAAACCATTTTCGAATCCACCTGAAGACACACGAAAAAATCATTCAAATCGGTCTAGCAGTTAACCCTTAAATGCATGATTTTATTCTTAAATGCATGATTTTATGCATGATTTTATTTTTAGACCGAGAAAAAATATATTTTGGAGCCATGAATATGCTGATTTAGGGAAAAATAATAAAAAAAAAAAAATTTTTTATTTTCATAGCTATTTTTATTAAAAACCATATTTGTTGCAGATTTACAACAACAAAATAAACAAAATTTCCGAACACACCAAAAGTTTTTTTTATAACTTAAAAATTGTACTGAAAAGAAGATGAATTATTACGTAAAATAACTAATTTTGTTTGAACGTACCTTCGAAAACCAAATAATTACACTGCAAAGCAAATACACAATTTTCCCTTGAGCTTTCGGCTTTGATTTGTCAAAATCAATTTAAATTTGACAGTCGTGAAGAAAAAAAGTGTGCTGCCACTCGATTAAATATATCACCATGATAGTAATAATCCTGCAACAGCATGCATTGAACTCATACTAATAATTTTATGGTCGTTTGAATGGTATGTTGCAGTTTTACTACTTTATGCATTTAAGGGTTAAGGAGGAGTTCAGTGACAAACACACGCACAGAAGAAATATATATATATATATAAAGATATATAGTGTCAATTGGCAGTATAGATATTTTATGTCCATTTACTGGAGGCCTTTAGTGCTAATTGTCCGCAATTTTCTAAAATGTACTACATCTCCAGTCGAGCAATTCGAATTCCGAACAGGAAATCAGTTATGGAAAACGTATGACATATACTCTACTCATTATAGAATATAATCCATAAATTTACTCCATAATTAATTTCAACACTCCATTCCTATATAAAAATCTAATATTAATGCCGCCTAAAGAATGGTATTGTGCGATCATTCTCAATTTGAACTTAATTGAGAATCAAATTCTCGTTGGGACTCGCACCACTTGGGATCTAAATCGTTATTCGAGGTAGAAGTTAATTGATTGCTTGAAGAGTGGCTTGTTTACATTTTGTTAAGGTTAAATACGATTGTAGAATTAACATCTTAAGAACATTTTGGTTTATGTTATTAACTGAACTATAAACTCAGATAAACATTTTTTAAGTCCTAAATTAAGCAAAGCTTGTGCTATGGTAGCTAGACAACGATATATTTACTTATACTTATAAAGATATAAATTACAGGACATCCAAGACTAAGGTACAAATACTTGCGCAGACATTTGTATGATCAAAAAAAATCAAAATCAAAATATTTTATTCAACGTAAGGGACACAGGGAACATTTATTGATCGTCACATATTTAATATTAACTAAAGTTACCTACACCTGTTCTTGATGAACAAATGTCTGCCCTCAGCGGGATTCGAACCTGCAACTTCAAGTTCCGCAGTCAGGAGCTCTAACCACTAGACCAGACGGCCTGACTTTTGGATCATAACATAGATTTATGTATTTGACACATGACTCTATAAGCTAAGCTTTGCTGCAAAAAACATCGAGAGGAAACTTACATACCTACGTTTTAGAAGAAATTCTAAAACGTATGTATGTATAGTTGAGCTTGAGAAGTGGCGATGGACTCGCCGTCTACCAAGTTGGCACATAAAATATATCTCTAGCGAAACGTGGGTGTAAGGACACACGAACCTACACACCAATAACCAACCCCTTCGAAAAATCTTTTGGGTATCATATTACATAGATGGATAAATAAAGCAGATATTTGATTGATATTAAAGGTATAAAGAAAAATAAAAAATAAAAAATAACGTTACAAACGTACAAGCCGTGGTGGCCGAGTGGTTCGAGCAGTTGCCTGCGACGCAAAGGTCGCAAGCTCGAATCCCGACTGTACCAATGAGTTTTTCTGAACTTAAGTACAGTGATTGAGAGGAAACCTGCATACGTCTGAGAAGAAATTCAAAAAGGCGTATGTAATAGTCGTGCTTGAGTAACGGCGATGGACTGGATGGAATATTTATCTATATGTACACAGCACTTATCTGACGAAATTGTTTTAAAGCTATATCTCTATATAACTCTTTATAACAAGAGGGAGAATTTACTTTGAATGCTTTGCCGAGATTTTCTTCTCAGACTTTAATTGATTCAGATAATTAACTTTGCAGGTTCAAATCCCGGTAAGTTTTTTACTACCAGGGTGGAAAATATGTTGCGGTCCGTTGCAGACCTTTGGAGAACCAAATAGAATGGCGTGACTTTCTAACTATTACAAACACAATTAGGTAATACCAGATAACTGAATATTTTTTCTTTAAATATCTTTTTAATATTTAATATTATTAACATCACCATGTGTGTCCGCCACGCCAGAACACTGGTCCTCTCGAAACATACAATTCATCGCTTTATTCACATTCATCCGCCTCTTTCTATACCAATGGTGTTCTAAAGGCTATTGACAATAGATACTGTCCTTTACAGAAGAAACTTTATACACTGCTATGAATCCGATGCATCTGGAAGTGGGCACAGATATACGAGTAAATTTTCATTAAAGTCGTTATTTTCAAGTAGGTAACCCACAATATAAAGTTATGTTTCCAGTACTCGAACTAACAGATAATGTGGAATGCGTTTCTGAAATAAATAAATCTATAAATTACGTGTCACGTTGTTTGTCCGCGATGAACTCCTAAAATACTTAACCGATTTCGATCAAATTTGCACACCGTGTGCAGTTTGATGCAACTTAAAAGATTTAGCTTAAAAGAGCTTACATCACTATTGGACCCGATAGGTGGCGCTACGATCGTGTTTTAGGAAATTTAACTTTTTCACCCGGGCGAAGCTGGACGGGACAGCTAGTATTTGTAAAAAGTAAAGTAGAGTAGCAGCAGCTGTCTACGGCACAAAGATTGCCACTTCAAATTGCGACCGTACCTATAAGGTTTTCCGAACTTAGGTACACTGATTAGCTAGTACTAATCAGTGTAAATAAGTTCGGAAAACCTTTACGGTGAAGTAAAACATCGAGAGGAACCCTGTATACATTTGAGAGAAAATCCAAAGGTATGTATAGTCGTGTTTGAGTAGGCAACGGCGATTGACTCACTCACTAAAATTGTATATGTACATATATATTGCTATTGCTATTATCATAAGGTCTGAAAGAAGATGTAGTGACAAAAATTGAGAAAGGTATGCTGAGATGGTTTGGCCATGTCGAGAGAATGTATGAAGAACGATTGACGAAAAAAGTGTATAAGGCGAGTGTGGATGAAAGTGTTGGAAGGGGTAGACCTAGGCGGACGTTTCTAGACCAAATTAGGTACGTCTTGAAAAAAGGCCAGGTCAAGAGTACCTTAAACCGAAGAGCATGTATGAAGAGAATAATGAAAGTGGACGAAGCGAAAGAAGTATGTAAGGATCGTAGCAAGTGGAAAGAAGTGGTATCTGCCTACCCCTGCGGGAAAGAGGCGTGATTATATGTATGTATGTTTGTATGTATTATCATATGAATTCTATGTTTGCACGATACTCTCTCCTTGCAAACATATTTTTACCATATTTGCAATCTAAACAATACAAGAGTATAAAGAACTGGTATTTTTCTAAAATAAACATTGCCACGATTGACCTTACAAGTCTCCAGACAGACTTTGTTCAAAATAGAAAAGGATTTATGTTCTATGATAAACTTATTCGGCTTTCATTATAGTTACTAGCTTTATCCCGCGATGCTACCTGCGGTTTTAAGATGGCTATAGCAATTACAGTTCTTCCGCATAATGTATTGACATCGCAATTTAGTCTTAAAGTATGTTCTTAGAAGTCAAGCTTAAGAGAGGTAGGGCATAACGGGTTTCCCGTTCGAATTCCGAGCTGCCTGACTGGGGCAGGACCTCCACCTTATAGAAGTCCGTAGCCAAATAACACAATTTTTTGTGTTGTGTTCCTACGCGGTGAATAAGGTTTCCAGTAATGAGCTCCTTGGGGAGGGGGGAGGATTGTTACAGTGTGTTGGAAGCAGAGGGATTAAACCCATTATGCTGCCAACACACTATAACTCTCCAAACACAGAGTGGCAACACGCCACGGCAACACAACAGCAAGTGATACTTCAGTATTGTGAGCGTAAATAGGCTGCGGTAACCGTTTCCCATCAGATGGGCCGTATGCTTGTTTGCCACTCTTTTTGTATAAAAAAAAAAACTATAATTTAAAAGCATAACGTCGTCACGGGCGGAGGTGTATAGATCCTCTTTTCTCCGTCATGCCATATTTAAGTGTTAACGTGACAGGTGGTGAATGTTTCGTAGTTTCTAATGCACGACTATACATAGTTATGGTGGTAATATAAATCACCGAAAATATTTATTAAATACACGTTAATAATTTGACGGCTGTTTGGCCTAGCAGACCAAAGAGACCGAAGAGCCAGAACTCCTTAGTGCGAAGTCTGAGGTCGCTGGGTCGATTCCTGCTGAGGGCATATACTTATTTGTGCCATGAACACGAATATTTGTACCTTAGTCTTGGAAGTCCTTTTTATTTATGTAAATATATGAGTAGTTCAATTTAAGTTGTTGTCCCAAAGTATTTATTTATTAATTTTAATAGTTGCTAAAAAGATTTTCATCAATCTTAATTACCGTATTTCTCTCGATTCGACACCCGCAGTCGCTTCTAGTGGCAAGATTAGGTGCGAAGATGGTCTCCATTGGCACCCATCCAACCACTGACTCCATATCAGTTCGCTTAACATCACCGATAGATTGATATGCGTAGTAGCAACAATCCCCAGGTCTTAAATAACGCAACTCCGTCCCTGAGAATGTATATCATGGTCAGTCTATACAACTCGGTAGTAAAACCTGTGAGAAAGTAGCTAATAGGCGAATACAGTTGGGCTGCTTTCGGAAAACTTCGGCATATCTTGTCGTCAGACATCCCTCAGTGCCTAAAGAGAAAGTCTTCAACCGGTGCATCCTACCAGTTTTAACCGACGGAGCTGAAACGTAGACCTTTACTGCGGGGCTAATCTACAAATTCAAGGTAGCCCAGCGAATACTCCAATGGAGACCACGGACGGGAAAACGTAGCGTAAGGCGTCCTGAAGCGCGGTGGACGAAGGACCTTAAAACGGTCACTGGCGGCGGATGGATGCGAAGGGCCGAAGACAGAGTATTGTGGCACGCCATGAAAGAGGCATATGTCAAGCAGTGGACTGCTGTAGGCTAATGATGATGATGGAGTAGCAAGTAGCAAAAAACCCTCAAACCTATCTAGGTTCACCAAAATATTGCCGAAGTTACGATTAATGCTTCACCCGAAATTTATAGCAATATTTCACCGAACTATTCACCAGCGGTAGGAGCTAAGTTAACTTAACTTACTAATTACTACGTTAAGTTCAAAGACAAGTAACAGCAGTTAAGTAATGCATCCAGTTTATATCCGCGGCAAACGTTGCTTAATCTCACTCGGATATACTTGGGAACTTTGCGACGCTTGATGCTAACTAGGCTTAGAAATGTATTCCATTCATATTTTATGAGGTAAGTTTAAAAGACGATTCGTGCTTAAAACATGCATATCACTTAGTCTATTATGGATTAGGCAGATATAATTAAAGAGCAGTACAAATGAAGCTCACTTGTCTAAACAACTTGGCCTTTGAAAGCTTAAATTTTCCCATTTAAAGTTACGTCGCCCGCCATACATTTACTTAAATAAATCTGTTACTGTGCCTTTTTAAACGCAATATACAAAGTAATTTCCGTTAATCACGTGTGAAATCTCAATATCAACAGTGCAGCGATATGCTTATTATACAAAATAGTCCAGTTATCCTTAATTAAATGTAATTATTATAGGTTACTGTCTTTGTTCGTGTAGTAGAGACAGCCTTATCGACTGGGCGGCGCCGTATCGCGCGCGCTCGGCCGCTCTCGCTCTCCACTCGGGCGCGCTCGGCTGCCTCCGTCACCACTCGGACGCTACTAAGAATTTAAGGGCTGCGTTAGGGGTATTCCGAAAGGCGCTACGACGTCGTCGTCGGCGGAACGGCTATGGCACCCGCAGGATTGTTACATAACATATACTCGACCCCATGACAAAAAAAATCATCCAATTGCATTAGAAAACCAAATAAGTAAACTAAAGGTTTAGTTATATAGCGAGCTCAAGGCGGTCAAGGAGAAAGTAGCGCTGTGCCGAAAGCACGGCCAATTTTCGTCGCGACAAAAAGGCAATATAGCAATTTCCCTTTTGCCGACAACCCTTTGCGAGGCGAGAGGCTGAGCGCGCTCCGGGCACATGGGTTTTGTGGGGAGCGCGGGGTGCGCGAGGGCGGCGAGGACGCCGGCGGGGCGGGGCGGGGCGCGGGGAGGCTGCCCGGGCCGCCCCGCCTCAGTGGCGGCCTGCAGTGGCAACGACGCGCGTGTCGCCTCCGACACTTCCGCCCCGCGCACCTAATCCGCTCATTTAGCAACCAGCCCCGCATACGGTGTGGTGGTGGTGGCAGCCCTGGCGGCGAGCCCCCGGGGCCGAAGCTCCGACGAGCCGGGCCCCTCGCCCGACCTGGGTCGATCCGCGTACGACCGGCATGTGATATCCCGCCGCACCACTACACAAAATGATCGTGTGTTCAATTGTTTACGTTAACGATAGTTGATAATCGGGAGGCCGACGCTGGCATGCCAATGTGAGTATCCAAGAACCATCTATGTTCCCGCGCAACATGATATTACGATAAATTTTTACTGTCATGTTTTGCAGAGAATGTGAATAAATTAGGTTTACCTTCTACGCTACGCTTCTGAATCGCAGTAACAGTCCCGAATTGATTCAACAAAACGCAGAATTTTCCTGCATTGCGACAGCGTGTGAACGCGTGAAGTTTTCATACATTATTAAGTGTTTAGTAGCCGCAACCGTTAATCGTTGGGTTCTGAACACGTTGTTGAAACTGCATTTGTGATCCCATTGGCCACCATACCGATTTGTTGGGTCACTGCCAAAATAACACTAAAATACGTAAAAAAAAAAGAACAATATCTCCAAACCGAAAATAAACCTCTGTAGGTACTACTAAATTGTCTAAAACGTAATAAATGTATTAATAATTTCTAGCTTAGCAATATTATTCAATGCACTAATAATTGTATGTAATAAAGATGCTTTTCAACCCGATTTTCTAAAGTCAATCAAAGACCACGTGTCTAGTCATCTGGGTATCTGATAACAACTAGTTTTTATTATATATATTTATCTCTATTATCGAAATTAAATTCTATAGATTGAATGCCTTTCAATGCTTCTCGCGCATCCGTAACAGGTCATAACATACTTAGTTCACCACGCGGGCGCTCGCTTCTTAGATCGATGTACGTTGGAGTAAAGTGGGTAGGCAGGCCGAAATGAATGCTTAATGGTTAGGTAGTTTTATTTAGTATTACATCATTCTGTATACCACTGTGTATTATTTCACTGGAATAACATATATCTTATCTGTTAATCAATCTTATAATATATCTCAGTGCCAATTCGCAACCGATTCCGTCCAGCCATTTTTGAGTACCTTCACAAACTTTCACATACATAATGTATATTCACGCCATCCCATAAGGGTCCCCGAAAGGGTAGGCTGCGTGTGTAGGTAGTACCCACATACCCAGTTTTCGCCGGAGATAGATTTTAGGGCCCAACGTGACAGATGGCGAGACCGTTGCTGTTATTCAACCATGATGTTTTGTTTCATCCTAAAGCTGGTCACACCACTGTACTTAAATTCAGAAAAACTCTTCTATTGGGGTTCGAACATGCAACCTCTGTGTTGCAAGCATCTACTCGAACCACTTGGCCACCACGTCTACACATTTATAATATTATGAGGATATATGTTTAGAGTTTTGAGTTTTTACGACAATGCTATCGTTAACTGTTATTTGAACCAAGCTTTAATATAATTAAGTTATAGTCAGGTACTAGAACCACTAACTTTCAGTAACTAGAAATCAAGCTTCTACTTCTTCACATTTGTTTTGCAACGTGATTATTAAAGTCCCTATGTATGTTTCATGAATATTTCACTCATCCGTCATTGTTTTTTTACATACGAAAAATCTTTTGGCAATTCCTCGGATAAAGTTCAAGTTTAAACTTATGAGACAGAACATTTTAAATTATAATAC
Source organism: Drepana falcataria (assembly GCA_945859725.1). Classification (NCBI taxonomy): domain Eukaryota; kingdom Metazoa; phylum Arthropoda; class Insecta; order Lepidoptera; family Drepanidae; genus Drepana; species Drepana falcataria. The sequence goes on from OX243937.1 coordinate 1,765,948, forward strand.
TAAGATCTTTCTTTCTTTCCAATATTATAACTCGTATATTTATGGCCAGATATCCAGATACTCATTGCATTCATTGTAATGTCTATACTAGGAATATTTACTTTACCATGATCCAGAATTGTTAATATCTTACTAATATTGTACACACCAAATTTTGTGATGATTTTTTAATGACGCCAGATCGGTTGAATGCATTTAGCACTCAGATTATTGGCTGGATTAACCAGAAAAAGAAATCACCAATGAAATCAAATTACCGCACTAACCAATTAGCCTAAAAATTTTCAATAATTTGAGACAAAGCATAAGTGTGTGCAAGAAGAGGCAGAGGAAGGCCACGTACCAACAACCTGGATCAAATCGATCGGACGCTCAAGGACGGGAACGTTAAAAGTACTCGAAACCAACGAGCATAGGTATGAAGAGACTGATGAATGTGGACGAAGCGAAAAAGGTATGTAAGTCTAGAGAGAACTGGCGCTCCATACTCTCTGCCTACCCCGTTAGGGACTTGGCGTGATGATATGTATGTATGTATGTATGAGACAAGTTTACCAGAATCATAAACAATGTTTTAACACAACCTTTTATTTTGCTAGTATCTGAATTAAACTCATTATTACCACATATATATATATTATATTCAAGAGAGGTAGGGCATAACGGGTTTCCCGTTCGAATTCGGAGCTGCCCGACTGGGGCAGGACCTCCACCTTACAGAAGTCCGTAGCCAAATAACACAATTTTTTGTGGTGTGTTCCTACGCGGTGAATAAGGTTTCCAGTAATGAGCTCCTTGGGGAGGGGGGAGGATTGTTACATTGTGTTGGAAGCAGAGAGAGGATTAAACCCATTATGCTGCCAACACACTATAACTCTCCGAACACAGAGTGGCAACGCGCAAGTGATACTTCGGTATTGTGAGCGTAAATAGGCTACGGTAACCGTTTCCCATCAGGTGGGCCGTATGCTTGTTTGCCACTCTTGTTGTATAAAAAAAAAAAAAAATGTGAATATATTTTCACGCCTTCCCACCAGGGTCCTCGAAGTGGTTGGTAAAGGTTTGTAGGTTTTACCCACGCACCTACTTTCCGCCGAAAATATACATATTTAAGGTGCCAATGTGACAGATGGCGAGTATACCGCCTTTACTCCAGCGTGAATATATGTACATACGCCTTTTGAATTTCTTCCCAAACGTATGCAGGTTTCCTCTCGATGTTTTCCTTCCCCGTAAAGCTCGTGGTGTGACTAATCACTGTAGTTAAGTTCGGGAAAACTCATTGGTCGGGATTCAATACTCACTATTATGATGTAGGTATGTACCGCGTACAGAATGAAAGTGTTTTTATGTACTTAAGTACATTCAGATCGCACTTTGAATTAATTACCAGCCCCTGCCATTTGAGACCTTCCATACCTCCTTAGCTTACATTCATTCATCAATCTCTACGTACTATTTATTATACATATGTGTATTGTTGGTTGACTTAGACTAGGTTTCCACTTAACATTGATAACAGCTGAATTGTTAAATTTATTGATAAACAACTGCGATTTTGAACAAATATTTTTTGATAATTTTATCCTTACATCTACAAAGTCAATTGTAAAAGGCACCATTTTTACAGGCTTTAGTAAGCCGTAGTGGCCGAGTGGTTCGAGTAGTTGCCTGCGACACAAGATCGCAAAGTTCAAATCCCGACTGTACCAATGAGTTTTACTTAACTTAAGTACAGTGATTAGTCACATCACGAGATTTACGGTAAAGGAAAACATCGAGAGGAAACCCAAACCCGTCTGAGAAGTACTGCAAAAGCGAATGTATAGTCGTGCTTGAGTAAAGGCGATGGACTCGCCATCTGTCACGTCAGCACCTAAAATATATCTCTGGCGGAAAGTGGGTGTATGGGTATTACCTATTCACCTCTGCCTACCCCTTCGGGGACCCTTGTGGCAAGTCGTGAGGATATATAATATTATAATAATTTGGCGAAAGAGATATGCGTCTAGAGAGAACTGGCGATCTATATTCTGGCGACTCTCTGCCTACGCCGTTAGGGACTCGGCGTGATGATATGATATGATAACAAGAATTACAGAGTACTCGGCATGATGATATGTATGTATATATATATTAGAAACAAGCAGAATAACAGAGGTCTTCTTCTCATTGTATCACAGTCGGAGTGTAGTTGGTGGCGATTTGTGGACTTCGAGCCGAGTGTCGCGCGGGGCGCGGGCGGCGCGCTCCCGAGGCGATGCGGTAGCGCGGCGGCGCGGCCGGCCGGCGAGCCTATCTCGCGTGACCGGCTATGTGCCCCCCTTGCGCTACATTGTAAGTACCATTCACATTCGTTAATTATTAATAGCTTGCGGTCCGTCCCGGCTTCACACGGGCGGTAATATAGCTTATGTCATCCAGGGTGAATGTAGCTTTCCAATGGTAAAAGAATTTTTCAAATCGGTCCAGTAGTTTCGGAGCCTCATCATCATCACAAATTTAAGAGCTGGGCTCTTGTCGGCGTCTCTGATGCAGTCCCCTTCGAGCCTATTCAATACAAATCTTTCGTCTTTATAATATTATTATTAATAATTATATTATTAATTATAACAACAATATCATCACGCTGACTCCCTCACGGAGTAGGCAGAGAGACCGGGGCTCTGGTTCTCTCTAGACTTACACCCCCTTTCCCTTACCAGTGTTTCGCTTTCGGTTCATAAATAATTGGTCGAATTATACCTCAAACTTCTACTCATCTTCTTTTCGCCGACTCATTTTCACTTTGCCGACTGTATTCGCGATGTCGAAACTATAGTCTAGTTTCCACGTAATTTTTTCATGAACAAAAATGGATTTTAAATTTATTATGCAGATTGCTCTAATAAACGCCTAGAGTAAACGCGTAAATTCTTATTGTTAATTAAGCCTGAAGTTACGTCCAAATTGACGAGATTAATTTAAATTAATGGTTCCTTAATGTTTCACGATAACGTTCGGTGATAAATTCATAATTTACTCTGTGCCTACGACGTAGGAATTGAAAGATGATTGACTGAAGAAATAAAAGGAATTTGGAACGAATTACTTTATAAATGTACTAGCGGCCCGACCCTGCTTCACACGGGTGGACATTAGTTTTTAAACTTTTTTCTCCCAATAAAAATAGCCTATATTAATCAGTGATAATATAGCATTCAAATGGTGAAAGAACTTTTTAAATCGGTCTAGTACTTTTTGTGCCAATTTACATACTTACTTACATACAAATCTTTCCTCTTTATAATATAAGTATAGATAGGGCGTGAAGATACACGTGAAGATGTATGTATATAACCTCACGCCTTCCCATAAGGGTCCCCGAAGGGGTGTTTAGGTTCTCACATACCTACTTTCACCTAGAGATATACCTATTTTAGGTACCAACTTGTCAAAAGGCGAGTCTATCGCCGTAACTTAAGCACGACTATACATACGCCTTTGAATTTCTTCTCAAACGTATGCAGGTTTCCTTTCGATGTTTTCTTTCAAAGCTCCACAAGGGTTGTTGTGTGTTCCACAAGGGATTTCACAAACAGAGGAGTAATAGTTTCCTCTCTTTTATATTACTTAGGTGACAACGAAACATTTGGTGATCACACGCTGATTCTCAAGGAAGGTGGTGTAAATTTCTAATCAAACATGTTCTTCTCATATCGATAGTTTTCTTCACTTCACATTCAAATCACATATTGCATAGTTTATGTGCAATATTTAGGAATTTTTAATATAAATTAATGATATATAAATTAATAATATTAATTACAAATTTATATTCCTAAACTTGAAATTTTTGAATATTACGGAGATAGTTAATGAAATTTTACAATTGAATACTTGTAGTAGTTCAAGTTATAAGCAGACTAGCTTCTGCCCGCGGCTTCGCCCGCGTGGAGTTCAAAAAAGTAGTTTTGGAAATATTCTTACTAAAATCGGCTCAGCCGCTATGCCTTGAAAGAGCATCATACATTATAATATAAGAACTTTAAATTTTTAGGTATTAAAAAAAGCCTATGTCCTATTCCTAGGTATAAGCTATGACCATTTCAACTTTCAGCCAAATCGGTTCAGCCGTTTGGCCGTGAAGGAACCGCAAACATCCAAAATTACAAACTTTCACATTTTATTAGTAAGGTGAACTAAAGGACCTGAAAAATTCGACAATATCTACAAGTCAACATACTGAAAATTCTGTATTCAGATATTCATAAAATAAACAGGAAATGCACAATTAATGCAGCCAATCAAATGGATTTGAATTCAATGCCTAGGATTGGAGGGTCCTTGGGTACTCGATGCTATTGAATTTTTACGTAAAGCTGGGTTAAATCCTTCACATATTCCTATGCAGACAATGGACATAGATTTTCATGCATTTTTAATTCTTTATTGTGCAAGTTTGGTAGATTTCAGAATAAAGTTTTGGTACTTTTTAGCATGACATTTTCGAACTATGCGAGACCGAGAGAGTAGAAATATTAAAATAACGGGTTTTCTTCTAATTGCATATGAAATAATAAACAGTACTGTTAACAGAAATCCATTGAATATGTGTGAAAACCCGTTGAATATGCAATCTTCTATAATGATCGTATTTGACAGCTGATATTCCACGATGGAGTGTCATGTGTTCTTGAGCTTCGATGGTCTTCTTGTTGCGTTGTGTACACATTTGGTACCTCCATGCCTACCCGGGGCTCCTTATATATATAGGTCTATGAATTTCTTCACAAACATTTGCAGGTTTCCTCTCAATGTTTTCCTTCACCTTATTGATTGTGGTATACTCAACACTTAGGTTAAGAAAAACTTCAGAATTCAAACTGGGAATATTTGTGTTGTAGGCGATTCGATTCCACTCAGTCACCATGGCGTTAGTAACAATGTTGGCTTACACATTATTTTAAAATAACATTTCGAATATGAATGCTTTATCCAACCACATGTCAAGAGAGAACTCACTAGCTATGCACACGTTTGAAACTTATCCACTGCGTATAGCGGAAACACTTGGAAACTAACTGAGACTAACGACACGTGCCGTATTTGCGCTGCCTAATGAGGGAGGCATGAGAGCAGGATGTATGATATATGTTGAATTAGGAGTGTTTGCCTCACTGTTGAAAAAAAATGCATCGAAATAATTACGATAATTCCGAGAGCCGAAAGCAAAACGGCTGGCGAATGGTTTGATGTAGACATCAGCAAATCAAGATTGCAAGTTCGACCTCCAGGGGCATTTATTTGTCAAATGTATGATTTTTTTTTTTTTTTTTTTTTTTTTTTTTTTTGTATTGTCTCTCGTAGCGTGAGTTCCGGGAACTTTTGCTACTTAACCGGTCAATGGCGAGACCTAGGCCTCCAGCCAGGCACTTTAGTACTAAGCAACACAGCTAAGGGCACCCCCTGTGGGGTACGAACCTCGGCTTAGGGCGTTGCTGGATCGCGAGCAAGGGAGCTGGGCTGGACTGGTAATTTTATTTAAATATTATTTGGGGGCGGGATTTGCGCGTTTAGCTCGGCGCGGGCCGGCGTTTGCGGCGGAGGTCGGGGGGGAACATTACGGCTTATTCGCGTCGAGCCTCGCCGGCGAGGACGGAACAGTGGTCGGTTGTGTGTAGTGTTGGTATGTTTTTGTCGGGCGTCCTGGAGGACCGTTATGTCGTCATCCGGTTCGATGACGGCATGTCTTGGACGCCTTATCTTCGATATAAGGGAGGGAGTGTATCGGGCGGCCGATACGACGAGGGGGTTGGGGTGATTTACAGCAGAATCGAAATGACGTTTGGCCAGTTTTTTCAAAAACTGTTTTATGGTTGGGACTTTGAGGTCAACGTGGAGTTGACTATTACGCATGTACCACGGGGCACCTGTGGCTCTCCGGAGAAACCGGCTTTGGAGCACTTGCAGGGGGTTAAGTGTTGACTTGCTAGTGTGTGCGAACACTACACCGGCATATGTCATGATTGGTCGAATGCACGTCGTGTAAATCCTCACCTTGGATTTCAATGAGAGTTTACTTCGTGCATTCAACATGCTGTGAAGTCTACCGAGCGCGAAGGCGGCTCGCGCGCGTACCGCCTTTACGTGGTGACGGAAAGAAAGGCGTTGATCGAGGATCACACCCAGGTATTTGGCTTTTTCTTCCCATGGAATGGGTTTGCCGAAGAGGGTGATGGGGGCTACCCGTGGGCGTTCGAGGCCTTTCCAGAATAGAATGGCTGCGCTTTTGGTCGGGTTCACTTCAATTCTCCATTTCCGGAACCACCGCCCCAGGGCTGTGACCGCGGATTGGAGGTTGTCGTGAATTCCCTCGGGAGTTCTACCTTTGTAGTAGATAGCCGTATCGTCGGCGAATAGAGCGCTTTTAACTCGTCTATGGAGGGGAATGTCGCTAGTATAAAGCGTGAATAGGAGTGGCGAGAGCACTGAGCCTTGCGGGACTCCTGCTCGTATGGGATGGGGGGAAGAGAGTGTGCCCTCGACTCTGTAGCGGAAGGAGCGGTTCGACAAAAAGTCCCGTACTATGCGTACTAGACGGTCCGGCACGCCCAACTGGTACAGCTTGTATATCAAGCCGTTGTGCCAGACCTTGTCGAATGCCTTCGCCACGTCGAAGAGGAGCATACCCGTGGTAAAACCGAATTGGAAGCCGCTACTGACGTCTTCCACAATACGGTGGACTTGTTGGACACAGGAATGTTTGGTTCGAAAACCGAACTGTTGGTCAGGTATGACTTTCTTAGAGTCTGCAAAACTCTTTAATCTATTGTAAATAAGTCTCTCGTAAATCTTGCCAAGGACATTGAGGAGACTGATGGGGCGATAACTGGAAGCTTCGGTCTTAGGTTTCCCTGGCTTGGGAATACCTATGACTGTTGCACTTTTCCAGGATTGGGGGAAAAAGTTGTTGCTCAGTGCGGCATTGAACATGGCAGTGAGCAAAACTATGAGATAAGGGGAGAAGAGTTTGATAACTCTATTAGCGATCCCGTCGGGACCTGGGGCTTTCCTGGGGTGGAGATCCTTGATCACTTTCCGGACTTCGTCGACCGTGATTGGGGTGATGGGGTGGTCTGGGTCTTCAGAGGGTGGGAGAGATAGTTTGCTTTCGACCTCGGCATCCACCTTATTGAGATGGCGCGAATCTACCGGCAAGGTACTGGGCGTACATTGAGCCTCGAGACTGTCGGCCAGGCACTCGGACTTCTCGTCGTCGTCAAAGGCGGGCCCTTGATTTGGACGAGTGAGTGGAGGCATGGACGAGATTTTGTCTGATTTAAGTTTCCGCTGTAGATGCCAGAAGGCCAAGTGACTCGGTTCAAGTTCCCCTAGGAACTTGTTCCAGCGAGCGTCTCGCAGGTCTTTCATGCGGTATCTCAGCTTGCGCTGGAGTGACCTCATAAAGGTGCGGTTCGCTTCAGTCGGGTGAGCTCTATGAGCTCGGAGGGCGGCGTTCTTTTCCGTCACTAGTTCTCGCACGTCGTCGGGAAGTTTCCAGCGATGGTCTTCCATCACCGGAACTTGTCGTGAACAGGCGTCCACGGCTGACTGTACGTGAGCTGTGAGGGAATCGACCGCCTTTTGAGTGTCGGCTGCCGACTCTATGAGGGGCGGGATACTATCTAAGTGGACAGATGAAGAGCACTTGAGGAGTTCCTCCAGTTTTCTCCAGTCTGTTATCTTTTTCTGAGGCGGGGACTGACCTGCGTCCGGGGGGCCTAGTCGGGGGGAGAGCGCTAAGGTCACAGGTCGGTGGTCAGAATCTAATTCGTCGTGCGACCTCAACGAGTGCAAACGGAGGTTTACATTCTTGAGGATCGCAATGTCTAGTACGTCCGGTCGGTGGTTGATATTCTCAGGGTAGTGGGTGGGGTGCATAGGCGCAATGACGTCGAATTGGAGGAGCCCGCTGAGGTCCTCCAATTGGCGTCCTCTGTTATTTCGTGAGTGGCTGTTCCAAGCATCGCTCTTGGCATTCAGGTCACCCGCGATAATAACTGAGCTACTGAGATTGATGAGGGCTTTAATATCAGCTTTGATATCGGCCGTCGAGTTAACAGGGGAACAGTATGCAGAGACTATCGTGATCGGCTGATGGCCGGTCATTCCTAATCGACAGATCGAGGTCTCTATGTGGGAGAGGGTTGGTGGTTGGATTGGGATACAGTGCAGGGACCTCTTGTAATAGATCAAAGTACCGCCGAGGGCGGATCGAGATCTATCATTGCGTACTACGCAGTAGTTTGCAATTCTAGGATCTCGGTGTGATGGTTTCAAGAAGGTTTCCTGCACTAAGAAAACGTCGATATTGTTGTCGCGGAGGAACGCGGCGATCTCTTCCTTTTGGCTGTGAATGCCGTTGGCATTAAAGTAGCCAATTGAAAGCGATCGGGGTTTGACTCTGCTGTTTACGTTTGAGTCCATTATTGGTTGGACGAGAAGGTAGCCAGGGACTCTGATACATCGGCGTAGTCGCCGAGCACCTTGAGGAGGGCCAGAGGGTCCTTTCGGACGGCCCTGAGGCTTCGTGCCATCTCGTTAACCCTTGTGAGGTTGACGGTGGAGAAAAGGTCCGCCAGGAATGCCATGTTGGCGGAGGTTTCGGAAGGGGAGGAAGTGGGTTGGACCACCTGGGGTCTACGCGGGGGTGTAGCAGCCTGAGGTTGGGGCTGCTGAGGTTTGGCGGTGGGGAGCGACAGCAGAGGTGGAGTATGCTGGCTCGGGGCCGCTGTAGGCACGGAGGGGGGCGCTTGTGGGAGGGGCGGGAAGTCCCTCGGAGGGAGGGCCCTCCACGGGGAAGGTCGAGGTGGAGCGGGTTGCGCGGGGGGGGCGTTACGCCATTCGCGGGCCGCTGCCCTCTTGACCACGACCGGTCTTGGTTTGGGGGCTTTGGGACAGCCCCTGTAATTGGCCGGGTGGCCTTCCTGGCGGCATAGTACGCAACTAGGGGGTGAGTCGGCGAGTGTGCGGTCCTTAGGGCGCGAGCAGTCGCTCGTCCCATGGTCACCCAGGCACTTGACGCACCTGGGTTTCGCGTTGCAGTTACGCGAAGCGTGCCCGTATAATTGGCAGTTGTGGCACTGCCCTATAGGGCCGCCCTTGTGGGGGGTTTCAACCCTTATGCCAGACAGGTGGCATAAGGTTTTTATCTTAAAGACGGCTTTGCCGTCGGGGGTGTTCTCGCAGATGGCGAGAAGCATGTTAAATGCCTCTCCGGCATTTTGACGGTGCATGCGGTGCACCTCCTTTACTGCGACATTCTGAGCCTTCAAATCATCTTTGATCGACTCGGTATCGATTTCGCGTGGGACGCCGCGGATGACGACCCGGAGTGAACGGTCCTCCGGCAGATCATAAGTGTGGTATTCCACACTTCTGGCCTGCAGGAGCTTTGTAAAAGCTCGGAACTCGGTAGAGTTTGGGAGGTGCACCTTAATGCCTTCGGCTGTGGCCGTGGCACGAGTGAAGGTGATTCGGTTGGTTTTACACCAACCGGAGATTTCCGTCCACTTGGACTTAGTGTGGACGAATACTGGGGGGCACGAGCGCTCCTTTGTCGAGGAGGGCCGCGTAGGTCGCGGGACGGGGGAGAGCCGGCTAGCCTGAGTGGCTTCGGCTTCCGGAGAGGCGAGGGGGACGGGGGAAGGGGGTGCCGGGGAGGGGGCTGTCGGGGAGGACTGTGCGGAGGGCACGGGCACGGTTTTAGGGGCTTTAGTCGGGGGGGAAGGTGAGGTTGAGGCCTCCTTCTTTTTAGCGCGTCTGGCGCGCTTCTTGGAGCCCGTGACGGGCGTGAATTCGTCCGAGGAGCCCTCGGACGACTCAGAATGTAGTGACTCCATTTCGGAGTCTACGATGACAGAGTCGGGGGACAGGGGGGAGTCTTGAGACTTGTTGGTCTCATTGGTGACGTCAATGATAGTGCTCTTATCGAGCACTGCTGTTGCGTCGGCAGTGGAAGTACCCGCGTTTACATCGCGGGTGAATGCGTCAAATTGACGTCGGAGGGTGGGCACGGCTTCTAAGAGCTGCGCGAGGAATGCCAGTGAGGCTTGGGGGTCCACACTTGTGGACATGGTGGATGCAGACGTGGGAGGGCAAGGCGGTAAGGGAAACGTGTTTCGGGGCTCGGTCGCCCAGGGGAAGAAACACGTAAAGAAACCCCTGGTGACTTAAACGTTAGGAGACCGATCCCCGGGGGGTTGACCCGGGGGTGTGTACTGAACCCTCCCTGTCGGGTGTAGACAGGGAGGTGAGTGTGCCTATGGTGTGAGCCCTAAGCTTGTATTCCCGCCGCCAGTCTTATTGTGCAGCGGGTTCCTGACTGTTCCGGTGTAGAGAGCACTAGTCCGTGGACAGTGCCCAAACTAACACCGGAGGATAGGAGGTAAGGGATAGGTAGGGTGGGCGGTGGGTGATAACCAGGCGCGACTAGGGTAGACCCCAAGGCCGGTGAACCTGGTCCCGTCCGTTTGTAGCCTTACCCTGAAGGGGCAAGGCTAAGAGCGCAACGGGGCAGCGCCCCACTCGGTTTCGTTAGCACCGTTAGGTTTCCACCGAATGACCACGAAACTGTGGATTTTCCCAGAAGGGGACAAATATTATTGTCGAGAAACAAGAATTGTGATTGTTGTTGCCTTGAAAAAGGCGACCAACAATCACCACGTGCGGTGCGTAGCGGCTAGCTAACGCGTGGCGATTTGCGTAGCGGCGGGTGTGGCTTCTGCCGGTCGTAACGGGCGCAGAGCGCGGGAGCGGTGGGAGCACACGTCTGCTCGGTACGGCGGCCGGAGCGAGAAAATAAAAACGTCAAATGTATGATGTGTTTACAAAACTTAAGTACAAGTTATATAGCATCATGAATTGTACACTGAGAGAAATAATCGTGTCATAAAAATATATATGAAATACTCTAGTGAATAAAGCACGTTAAAGCATTTTGAGTCAAATAAATAAATACCTTGGGACAATTCCACACAAATTGACGTAGTCCCAAATTAAGCAAAGCTTGTGTTATGGTAACTAGACAACGATATATTTACTTATATAGATAGATATATACATAAATACATATAAATATCTACCCGCAGCGGGATTCGAACTCGCGACCCCAAGTTTCAGTCAGCAGTCAGGAGCTCTAACCACTAGACCAGACGGCCGTCAAAATCAATATTGGCTTAGCGAACTAGGATACCTAAGAATATATTTATCTATCTAGTAAACTATCCTTCCTTTTGAAACAATATCTGCTGTGAAACGGTACACGCCTACAAATCATTTCCCTACTTGGCCAAGGCAGGGAATGGCGGGGAGAATTTATCATTTTATCGCAAAGTGACAGTTATCGCTACGACAGACGACGATGCGGTTTTTTTCGAGAGCATCCTTATCTTGAGCGGTATTGTTTAGTCAGCAGGTTCTTACGGTTATTATGTCCGGACTGCTCGTCGACTTGAGATGACGCGCTTAGCGGGTGACAATATCGCTGTGGCGCTGTAGTCGTGAAAAGAACAATCGTGATGGAGAAGTACGCTCTAAGATTATAGTAGGCTGTAGTTATGCTGACAAAGCAATATCAATGTATGTATACATGGACACCCGAGTCCCTCACGGGGTGGCAAAGTAGAGCACCAGCTCTTTCTAGACTTACAGATCTTTTTCCCTTGATCAACATTCATTATTATCATACTATTTGACGTCCGCCTGGTCTAGTGGTTAGTTCCTGACTGCGAAACTTGAGGTCGCGGGCTCGATTCCCGCTGAGGGCAGATATTTCTGTAATTAACACGAGTGTTTGTACTTTAGTCTTGGATGTACTATGTATTTATGTATATATCTATTTATATAAGTAAAAATATCGTTGTCTTATTACCATAACACAAGGTTTGCTTAATTTTAGGCTATGTCAATTTGTGGGAACATTTGTGTACAGCTATGCTTCTACGATACGTTTAAAGCATCTTATGATGGTACTGTACTTTTGTAGATTGAGAAACCTGTAACTTAAACGTAGCATTTACGAAAAATAGTTCAAATAATATGACTTTATATACAGCTCCAACGTTAAAGGTACATAAATAGGCCGCACGTCTATTTCGCAGTTTCTTCACCTAACAAAGTATTCTCGTTTACTGCAGTATTGTAATATTTTACTTTTATTTTATTATCTTAAATTTTATTTTATTTTTATTCTTTATAAACAAGCATCTGAAAGCTTCACCGGATTAAAAATTATGTACATAATAAGAATATTCAAAGTTTCCTCCCTATACATCTAGCATTACACAACCAGTTTAAGACAAGTACATTTGATACAAAATGTGCGTTGTTCAAATATGTACCTTATTACAATAATATTACAAAACACTTTCGTACACCCAACCAATCCAATGAGCTCCATGGTCTTGACGAGCGGCCGTTGGGGTCCTTTCCTTTATTTGAATATTTATTAAAGCCGTTGGTCTACCCTCTCAGTGTTGTGACAACGAGTCTTTCTCGGCGTTTCATTTGGCTTATCTTCGGGTGAGTTTTGGCCGAAATATTTGGCCCAGCCTTCAATTCTACGCACTTAGTGGGTATATTGCTCTTGTATTGTATCAACAATTTCACTCTGAAAGTTACCGTTTCGCAAGGAGGATATAAGAATATTTTTCGTGAATGGTACAATTACAATTCATTCATCAATTCATCACAGAGATCAATATCTCCGGACAAATGATGGCGGTCAGTAACAATCAGTTTTTATTAACTTCTTTTTTTTTAACGGCGATGGACACGCCATCTTTCACGTGGCACCTAAAATGTATTTCTGGCGGAAAGTTGGTGTGTGGATTCTATCTATACACCTCTGCATGAGCCTTCGGGGGCCTTATAGAAAGCCGTCAGGATATATGTTTTATTTTACCGCGATCTTTGCAGTGAGGGAAACCTGTCATGCTTGACAGATAGTAACTTACTCGTCATCTATTGTGATAGCTCCCTAGCCAAGAAGAAATAAAATATGGTTTTGATAATTCCTTTTTTTTATACCACATAGGTGGCAAACAAGCATGCGCACCGCCTGATGGTGGACGCTTGCAACACCAGGGGTATCACTCGCGCGTTGCCAACCCTGCAGGAATCTTTTCACACCCTTCTTAAAGAACTCTCTGTACTCTCCTCTCCTGGGCTGTTTTTTTATATTGACTTAAAAATATGCACAAAGATACAACACCCAACGGGTTGCAAGTACTACTGGAATTCAAGTGTCTTTAAAAGCTGACCTGCAGAATTCAATCTTTAGGATTAGGACTAATATTCGGCTATTATCATAAAAAGTAAACCATCCAGCCCCATTCTTCTTTAAGAACGCTTAAAAGTTAATTACCAACACCTCGCTGTAAGCAATAAAGGCCTTGGATGTAAAATAATGACGGCTCATTTTCAAATCGTAATTCACACAATATGAATTATATTCCGTTAGAAAATTCATCGTGGGACTGGTTTGAAAATTGTCATTCATCACTTCATTAATTAAATATAGTCAGATATCAATGCCCTGAATATTTTTAGTGTCAAAATTTTGGGGTTATAAAACTAGCTACCAAACTACTAAAACTATATTATAGATAATGAAATACCAATATTACTCTATTGATATAGATCTTTTTATAGCATAGTTTAAAAAGTTTTTCTTCGTTACTGTAATTAATATAGACTCTATATATTTTAGATTATCACCCCACCTTTCGCGGGGTAGGCAGAGATAATAGAGCGCTCCTTCTCTCTAGACATATAAGTCTCTTACGTCCTTTTTCATATTTCCATACATATTTTTCACATAATATGCTCACCGGTTTCAAGTACTCTTAACGTTGCTTCTTTGTTTGATAAATTTGATTTGGCCTTGATTGTCAACTTTAACTTTTTTAGGTATTTAAAAAAAGTCCGGGATGAAATTAAGTCTTTCTGTGTAAATCTCTGCCAATGGGACCACTGTTAAATCCGCTTATAGGTGAAAAGGTATTACAAAACGCGAATTACGAAACCATACTATATTAATACTTAGTAGTGTGTATAAAAAAATATAATAATAGTGTAGGCAGTATTCTTTTGTTTCGAACACTAAATTACGATTCAAGACCTTTTGACGTTATAAGGGTAATTTCTCTATCTTGTCTCAACTGCAATGATGATACATTTAAAAAATGATGACGTCATTCCGATACGTAGCGTATAAATATTACATTAGTGAAAGACAATGATTATTATTTGTCGCCAATCTTTAAAACAAACTCGAGGCTACTTTTGTTTTGTTTCGTCTCATTCGATATTGTTTTATATTTGTGTATAACAAAACTACCGGTACAGAACACAGGTTCGCGGCTGATGGATCTGGTACCAGTAAATGAATACCGGATAAGTCGTTACCGCCATCAGCTCGATCGCGAGCCAAGGAAATGAATCGAATCGCATTCAATCGAGTCAGGAAATCGTAAACCTTACTACGGAAGTTTCGCATTGGGACCAATTAGCCCAGAATCGATGAATCGGGAGATGGGTTGTGCATTCGCTGTTTTTGTTTGAAAAATTATGTTGAAGTTCGATGCATAATTGTAACTAATCTAGTTTATCGTTCATCTTATTTATTTTTTATTTTATTTTCTATTTTTTTATATCTAGACTTTTATTTTTGTATTATGCAAATAGAAACACACATTCGATTAAACATCGTGTGTTGTACACATATGTACGTATCGTCGCGGCGAGGCCCTCACGAGTTAGGCAGAGAGAGTAGAGCGCCAGTTCTCTCTAGACTTACATAGTTTTCAGCGTATCTATACTAATATGCCAGAACGGGAAAAAATATTCCTTTTTCAGAGCTTCCGTTGCGTGCGCTGCGTAAACGGTTTAAGTTACACAAATATCATGTATGAGGAATTGTTCCTCTTTAAAAGTTCTAAAAAAAAGTCCGCGACAGCATATGTCTATCTTTTAAGATTGACTCACTATAACCCGGGCGAAGCTGGGCGGGACAGCTAGTTTTTTATATAACGTGTATTTGTAAAGAACTAAAAACAAATACCCTTATTTTTCACAATACGCAATGTGGAAAAACATCGCTAGGAAGCATGCGTACGTATGAGAAGTAATTCAAAGACGTATACGAAGTAGCAGAGCGAAGGTGATAGATTCGCCACCTGTCACTTTGGCGCCTAAATATTACATTTCCGTCGGAGAGTGGGTCACATCTTTGGGGACTTTGTGGGGAGGCGTAACGATATACTTATATGGAGATATTGCTTTGTATTTTGTCAGTGTGGTTTTTTCGTCAGCTTTATTAGAAGCCAAGTATTCGACTGAAGCCTTCACAAGTGACACATGTCCGAGCGTCGATGGATAAGCCTTTATATTATTGTACTTTAATTGACAAGCGTTTAGACAACGATTCGATGAAAACATGTATCTCATAATACTACAGGCATATTTTTTAATTTATTTGATACTTCACAGTTAACTAACCAGTATCAAAATGTTTTTCCAAGATTTAGGAAGGAGGTTTTTGTGCGAATGTGAATTGTTTATGAACGCAAAAAGCAAATAATATTTTATGTTACTTTCAGGATAACAATTAACAATATTTACATTAGGATACACATTTGTAGGATTGTTGAATTTTAAGTTTTTTTTTGTAGTACGCTATAAATCAATTTTATATATTTTTTCATAATTTCTTAGGCGCCCATATTATTATTTGTATTATATTACTTGTATTCATAAATTGTATATATACTGATAAATAATATATACAACATATTTGTATATTGTTGTTTTCAATTTATTTTAGGTTTATTAAGAAAAGATACTTTACAATTATAATTGTTTTGCTATTATTAAATTCCTCGATGATTTAAACTCAAGTGGTAGAAAATATATTTTTTTACATATTATATGTGGTCATAATAAATACATGTATCATCAGACACATATTGATTTTATTTCATACTAAACATTACAGTATTTTTTGTAAACTTTGTAAATTACAAAATGAATCTAATGATATTATCAGTAACTACCGCGCCTAATTATTATCAACTTATTCACCTACCCACATGTCAATCACTGGGCCTAATTGACAGTATTGTTTTTGGCACCGAAACCTAACAGAAATTATTTGTTTCAATAGTGTGGTTAATTCAATTTCGCACAATAATCATATACTGAACGCGTAAAGCGTAATGACATTAGTTATACGGCTACATCTATTTCGTAGCAAGCTACGTGGCCTACGGCGTAGCTGAATGTAGCATTGCTTCTCGTAGACATTGTAACTGTTTTAAGACTGATATATATCAAGGTTGCTAGTATTTTTTTATTATTATACATTATATATTTCTGTTATCAGAATTTCATCTATATATTTATTATATTATAGATTTATATATATATGCACGACAACCGTCTGATATTGTGGTTAGAGCTCCTGCTGCGAGACTTGAGGTCGCGGGTTCGAATCCCGCTGAGGGCAGATATTTGTGTGATCAACACGAGTATTTGTATCTTAGTCTTGGATGGCCTATGTATTAATGTATATATCTATCTATATATGCAAATATATCGTTGTCTAGTTACCATAACACAAGCTTTGCTTAATTTGGGACTAGGTCAATTTGTGTGGAATTGTCCCAGGTATTTATTATTATATATCAGAATATATTAATCATAGATTTGCATGACACTAAATTGCTCCTTTTGCAAAAGATAAAATGTATATAAAACCTTTTTGTGCAGCCTACTCGAACCACTCGGCCACCACAGTTTTTTGTTACTATTACATTATTATTATTTGTTGAATAACAATTTCATATATGCTTTGTGACATTAACACGTTTTAGAACTATAATTCTATATTCAAACCCGCTTATATTTTATAACATTAGTTTCTCAATAACACACTGTATGAAGGCAAAGATAGTGTCACAGCAAAGATATGAATTTGACATTAACCAAAGTGTGACAGCTTGCCAATAAAGCAGTTTGATAGGACTCAAGTTGGTGAAGTTAGTAAACAAACGCCAAAGTTTAACAAGCTTATGTAGTTTATGTTAGACCCTGTTATACTTGGCTCGTTACAATCGATTCAACACGATAGTCATTTTTCTATACAAATAAATTAAATTGGAGTCTGTTTGTAATATTAAAATAACCACTTTTTACTCAATGCATATTATGGATGTATACACGGTACATACATATTATACAATTTTGAAAATTTTGTCTGTCTGTCTGTTTGTTCCGGCTCTCTGAAACGGCTAAGCCTATGTTTTTTAAAATCTTTTCCCACACTTGCAGAAGAACTCCATGCTACACTCGCTAGGGAAAACCCCCAACGGGAAAATCAATCGCCTGCTTTCATACAAGCCGTGGTGGCCTAGTGATTCGAGCAGTTGCTTGCGACACAAAGATCGCAAGTTTGAATCCCGACTGTGCCAATGAGTTTTTATGAACTTAAAATAAATAGTCGTGCTTGAGTAACGGCGATGGACTCGCTATCTCTCACGTTGGCACCTAAAATATGTCTCTGGTGGAAAGTGGGTGTGTGGGTACTACCTATTCACCTCTGCCTACCCCTTCGGGGACCCTTGTGGGAAGGCGTGAGGATATATAGCAATCAGATTAGTAGTCACTGAAATTTCAAGTCTATTCCACTCATCTCAGTCGCGTGTATATTAGCTATATTCTTGCTCGAGAGATTCGCAAATCAACTGGCGTGAATGAGGGAGTGATTGTAAAGATGAAGAAAGGCATGTTACGTTGGTTTGGACACATAGAAAGGATGAGTGAAGAAAGATTGACGAAACAGATATACAAAGCAAAAGTGTGTGCAAGAAGAGGCAGAGGAAGGCCACGTTCCAACTACCTGGATCAAATAGATCGGACTCTCAAGGACGGGAACGTTAAGAGTACTCGAAACCGACGAGCATGTATGAAGAGACTGATGAATGTGGACGAAGCGAAAGAGGTATGTAAGTCTAGAGAGAACTGGCGCTCTATACTCTCTGCCTACCCCGTTAGGGACTTGGCGTGATGATATGTATGTATGTATGTATGTATTCTTGCTCGATAAACGGAAAATGTCAGACAATTTTTTTTTATTCGGTAGTTCATAAAAGATTCGATCCATTCGGTCTTCACAGCTCCTTTTAAGAACAAAATACTATTAAAACGTTTAATATTTTCGTTTGAAGAGTTGGAAATGTTAAACAATTGACGATCAATTACGCTGATCGCGGTTCAATGCATCCCGGTTTGAATGGCTCTCCGTTTGAAATTAAACGCCGTAAGCCAAGATTTCATTTTTATTTTGTGTGTATTGTTTATGTGACTGAAGAGGTGGAAATTTATTAAATTATTGTGTGTTTCTTTATATTTTAGGGTTCCGTACCATAAAGGTAAAACGGGACCCTATAACTAAGACTCCGCTATCCGTCCATCTGTCACCAGACTGTATCTCATGAACCGTGATAGTTAAACAGTTACATCATAATTATGTGAAAATTCGTTCAAAGAATATTTTTTTTTACTTTTACTTTGGTGTCAAGCATCTTGTTTATATATATACATATATATATATATATATATATATTTATTTATAGCATGTATTTATGTAGCTTTAAATAGCTGTGATTACATGATGACATATTAGGAGATCTGGAGGAGGTCGTTCTTAAGATGAGCACGTTAACGTAACTTAGCGGTATTAAAACTCAGATATGTTTCCATGTAACTCACTAAATATAAGAGAATATATCCGAGAATATATGCTGAGATGGTTTGGCCATGTCGAGAGAGTGAATGAAGAACGATTGACGAAGGAAGTGTATAAGGCGAGTAAGAATGAAAGTGTTGGAAGGGGTAGACCTAGGCGGACGCTCCGAGACCAAATTAGGGACGTCTTGAAAAAAGGCCAGGTCAAGAGTACCCTTAATCGAAGAGCATGTATGAAGAGAATAATGAAAGTGGACGAAGCGAAAGGAGTATGTTAGGATCGTAGCAAGTGGAAGAAGTGGTCTCTGCCTACCCCTACGGGAAAGAGGCGTGATTATATGTATGTATGTATATATCCGGCGACAAAGAGGGTGCTATTACGCCACTGCCTAATATTGCATCGTGTGTCACTCGTGTGTTGAACATAGTTTTTCTTTCTAAGTTTTCTTTCTTTCTTTCTAAAACAAAAAAAAAAACAAAAAAAATTGATTATCAAATTTTACGTACGTAGGTAAAACCCCCCTCCCCCCCTGTTACACAATTAATATCACACCCAAACGCAAAGCAGACTAAATAAGCAAATGCTTTCTGCCGGCGGCGTTTGGTCTCGCGATCTAATTCCTTAAGTGACTTAGTGACACTTGGGCAGCGCAGGGTTAAGTTGTTAAGTTGACCGGTGGTAAGCGGTTAACAAAGTATCATCATCATCATCATCATATTATCATCACGCCGCCCGCAGTCCCTAACGGGGTAGGCAGAGAGTATAGTGTATATAGTTAACGAAGTAGCGTTTTAAATATTAGAATTTTATCAAAATCACAATCATAAAATATAGCAGCAAATAACTTGAATTTGTGAATTCAACTCATAATAGTCAAAGTTGATTGAAATCCCGTGTAACAAAGTCCAATAATATTTGCCCTCGGAGCCTTAAATTACCCTTATACCAACAGAAATCGTTAATGGCCGAAAAAACGTTGAAATAATGGACAATTCGTGTTAACACCCCAAATGGACCACAGTGCGCCACGAAATTGTTTATGGTATTGAATTTGTTTAATAAAATCGCTTTTGATGCGCGCTGTTTGGTTTAGCGATTGGGCAGTATTTCTTAATATTTTTTATGGTTCACTTTCCTTTGTTTAACGTTAACGGTAGAAGTATAAACATATTGATACATTACACACAAACACAGACACATTAATGTATTTTATTTATGTGTATAATGTGGACGACACGTAAATATACATGTAACTATAGTGAAAGCTGGCTCTCTACTCTCTCTGACAAGAAACTCCCTACAAGAAGAGCATTTAATTGCCATGCATGGGCGTCATTCAAACATCTGAAGTTGTATGACAAGCTTTATGAATTATTTCTGGTTTACTGAGGTATCTTATCAAAAAGCATATATATGACTTTGCCCGACAAATGAGTTGCTAGTTTTCTGAATGGACAACGATATATAGATATGTTCATACATAAATATGAGACAAGCTGATGAAGTTTAGCGTCAGTTCTCTTAAGGCGTAACTCTTTCGCTTAATCCACATACATCAGTCAGTTAAATAACACTCTAATACATAGGACATATAAGACTAAAGTACCGCGTTGATGATACAAATCCCTAGTGACTTGCGACCTTACACAACCAGGATTTTTGACCAGTCAGGTCAATTAAGTCACAGCCATAATTACATCGAATCCCATAGTTCGCTAAAGGTGTTGGATAGATGGCTCTACGGGGGCCAGACTGTACCGATGAATTTTTCGCCCTTATGTGCAAGATTTACGAGAACATTAAACCGCAGGCTGGCTATAAAATATAACACAGAAAGGTAGGCGATTAGGCGGGGAGGGGGTGTGTGGGGGGGTTAATATGGCTAAAATAATGTTCCAGCTGTAGTGATTAGCTGGGTTATGCTATTCATATATATGATCGTACGTGTAAGATGAATAGAGAATAAAGAGCCGTGGTGGCCGAGCGGTTCGAGTAGTTGCCTGCAACACAAAGATCGCAAGTTCGTATCCCGACTGTACCAATGAGTTTTTCTGAACTTAAGTACAGTGATTAGTCACACCACGAGCTTTACTCATACTTATTCATGTCCTGTCGGTCTAAGAGTTTTATAATAAATTGTATCTATCACATTCGTGCTATACTTCGGGAACTGCTACTTGAACGGGATATCCAGTTACATTGTAGTAACAATCACACTCAAAGCAGCGATCGATCGACAGTATCCTTCAAACCAGAATGTGTTATTTCCAGTAAATAAGACGTACTGGTTGATCTTTGCTTCTAAAATATATTGTAACGAAGTTGTCTTCTTGCAAACAAAACATTTATTTATATCCAATGCGCGGAAAGCCCATTAATGGTGGTTTAATAACATCATCGAAAGGGTTAATCATTTCTTTAAGTAGTAACAGAACTCCGTATTCAACTACAAACAAAGTTAACCAGGAAAATTAATTTCCAAAAACAATATTGTAATAAACACGAAGTAGAATGTAAGCCTCGGAAGGAGGAAATGTTGCCGATTACACGCAAAAAATCGACCGGTTAAACAGTAAAAAAAACGGTAAAAACATTACTGTGATAAAATAGCAGGCGAAAATTGTGCATCAAGAATGTACACACGTGATGGAAAATTCGTGTTGCGAGGGCAAATTGGCTGTGACGAACTGAGTATGCGGCGAAAATGTATTAAAATAATCACACAGGCGTAATTACATTAACAGCTGTCCTTCAGACAGCGGAGTGATAATAATAATAATAAATGCCTAGCGACAATTCCACACTAATTGACTAGTCCCAAATTAAGCGAAGCTTATGTTATGGAAATAGACAATGATATATTTGCTTATATAGATAGATATATACATTAAATACTTAGGACACCCATGTCTAACGTATAAATACTCGTATTCATTACACAAATCTGTCCTAAGAGGGAATCGAACCTGCAACCTTTAGTTTCGCAGTCAGGACTCTTTGTGTGTACATATAAAATGTAATGAGTGTTTAAAGGAGATACTATTTATGTCCCACGAATTATTTCTTGCGGTCGCTGGTTCGACCCTCCCCTGATGCTAATAAGCATATTATATCGTTCGTTCCGTGTCATTCTGTAAACAGTTGTTTCCAAAATATAATCCGTCCATTAAAATCTTTACTACTTCTTATATTAAAGACAAGAGCCTTTGAGTTGAGACGAGAAATCCTAATAAAATTTACCTCCGAACTCTTCAAGTGCCCTTCGTCCGTTTTACACTCGAGCCTTCAAAGAATTTTATTAGTTGTAAATATTGTGTTAAGTGTTATGAGACCCGCTTGTAGCCAATGCCAAGAGCCAATGTGCTAGGTGACTGAAGAGAGTTGGGGCAGTGGCTCTAATTCTCTAAATACTCATATCTACTTCAACCAACCCAATTTTAGCCTCATGAGGCTGATTGCAGGTTTATTATAGATAAAAAATAATGTGTTATGAGATATTCAATAAACCAAATAAGCGTATTAACTATAATGTTAGACGAAGAAAAAAATATATATAGGCTAGAGAGATCTGGCTCTCTACTGTCTCTGCCTCCCTCGTGAGAGACTCGGCGTGATGATATTATGAATGTACGTATGTACTATTATATTTCGGATTTCAGTCTAGATTTATAATATACTGTTCTACATAATCACTTTATGGAATATACCGCCGCAAAGATTGGTCTATTTTCAATATTCTATGTGCCTTCGTGAGCTTCCCGAGTATGTATAGTCGTGCTTGAATAACGGCGGTAGACTCGCTATTTGTCGCGTGGCGATAAGTGGGATGGTGGGTATTACCTATATACACATCTACCCCTTCGGGTCCCTTGTGAGGATATATTTATTATATATAATATAATATATAAATTAAATATAAGAAATATAACAGTTTTATCATCACAAACATTTGGGACCAACACCACTCCCTCTTATCACGGATCAACAAAATCAATCCACCAACATTTGCCACCAACACCAATTGGCTCTATTCCATACACGTAACATTACATAATACCAACAAATAGTAACCGGCGAACCTCATAAAGCTTTTTGTTAACGCGAAGAAACCCTGACAAATAGTTGATTTGGGACCATTCTTGGACCGAGTCAATTGGGGTGTTTGGCTAACAATATATTTACCTAGGGAGCTTTAACTCATCAGTTTGAAGCAATTTGGACTTTATTCCACTTATTATTAAATACTGGATATGCCCTGCGGTTTCACCCACATGACATTGTTTATAATTCTGAGTTTTATAATAAATATCTTCATGCTTTCCCGCAAGGGTCCCCGGAGATGTAGCAGAGTTGTGTACGACCCATAGACCCCCTTCGGCAAAAGATATATTTTAAGTGCTAACGTGACAGATGGCGAGTCTATTGCCGTTACTCAACATACATACATACATATAATCACGCCTCTTTCCCGTTAGGGTAGGCAGAGACCACTTCTATCCACTTGCTACGATCATTACATACGTTTCGCTTCGACCACTTTCATTATTCCCTTCATACATGCTCGGTTTAGGTCACAGTTTAGGGTACTCTTGACCTGACCTTTTTTACTTTACTGTACGGAAAAAACACTGAAAGTTCAAAAAAACTCACTGGTAAAGCCGGAAATCAAACTTGCGATCTTTGTCTTGCAAGTAATTACTCGAACCACTTAGCCACCACGGCTTTTGTAGGTAGTTTTTAGGATTATCAATTTCAAACAATATTATAAACGTACAAATGACCACAGCTTCCAGTTTATAATATAAATTTTAAGGGGTTCTGGTATAGAAATACTCAAAAGGACTGTATCTATTTATCTGGTAAATAGGAGGTTAAAGGAATTTTTTATTGAGGTATATTATATATGAAAATATTTGTCTTTATCTATATATATATAGGAGATCCCATTTTTGAACTGACTCATCACGAAATCTCAGGAACTGTAAGGCCGATTGACTTGAAATTTGGTAGGAGTATTCCTTACGCAGTTTAGAGGTCAGCTTAGAAAGCATTTTTTTGAAACTCCACCTGCAGGTGGAACGCGGGGAGATTCCATTTGTGAACTCACTCATCACGAAATCTCAGGAATTAAGGCCGATTGACTTGAAATTTGGTAGGAGTATTCCTTACACGATGTAAAGGTCAGCTAAAAACGCTCAAATATCAAACAATATTATTGACAATCGGAAACCAAAACTATTCCAAACTCGCCTCTTTTTCTCTTATTTAATAAATAACGAAATATTCAAAGATTTGTAATGTGATGATATATTAAGCGCACATATTTTTGTGCGCTTAAATCGCAAACGCTGGGTAAACCTTACGAGATAGATCAAATGAATGTACTACGGAGTAGTATATCTTCAAATAATCGATATAAAAGTCCGCGATGGTATTAAATTATCTCTAAAGAATAAACCACTATAACCATTTTTATCTTCTACATTTTTATTAGTATCAATATTGCACCCGTGCGAAGCCGGGGCGGGCAGCTAGTTAATAATTTAATGCAATATATCCTCACGCCTTCCCACAAGGGTCCCCGAAGGTGTAGGTAGAGGTGTATAGGTAATACCCACACACCCACTTTCCACCAGAGGTATATTAGGTGCCAACGTGACAGATGGCGAGTCCATCGCCGTTACTCAAGCACGACTATAGATACGCCTTTGAATTACTTCTCAGACGTATGCAGGTTTCATGTCGATGTTTTCCTTCACCGTATAGCTCGTGGTGTGACTAATCACTGTACTTTTTTTTTTTTTTTGTCTTTATTAAAATAAAATTTTCGTGAATACCTCAAGAATCAAATTCGCATATTTGTACAAATTATAGAATTTAACACTTTACATAAAAAACATGATGCCTCCCTATCACGGGTGTTTAAGATGGCGCACATCGGTGTAACAACAACTTGCTTCATTTAATTAATATCTACGAGTGACACAGTTTGCTACGTGAATGTATAGTTACAGTACTACGACTTGCTACGATAAACTCATATCAGAAATGCTACGTAGTGATTTATGTTACGAGACTTATTATGCTACGAGATTTCGTAGCAGAATCACTGCGTAGTGAATTCAATCGAATGCCGTAGTCTGAAGTTGTAATCTAAAGTTGTTGTAAATCTGTAGTTGTAAGCCTAAACAGCGCTTTTCATTTTTTGTGTAATTATATAATTTGATAAATTTGGTTATGAAAGTCTACAGATTATACGATTCGGTATGTTATGCAATTATGCAGCAATTAACACTATATTGCTTCATGTTTAGCCAGAAAACAATCTTTTGAAGTCTGTAAGTACAGTTAGTTTGACAAAATGTTACTGTATGCGATGTTACTTACACCACGTTACGGTACTCGAGGCTCTAACAGCTAAGCAATTATGTGCTAAATAGCTGAACAAATATCGTGACGCCCGATCTCTAACGTGGTAAGCACAGTACCTGCCTTCTACGAACCTCTTTACAGTGTCATATAATTCCGAGGTCAACTTATCTATATAAGGTTTTGTTTTTACTGTTTCTATTGGTCTGGTACATTTTTCTGCTGCGTAAAGGACCCACGATTTCCAGGACTCATTGATTCAAATTTAAATAAAATTTCACTTAAAATTAATTCGCAATATAAATATTATATACATAATGAAATAAAATTTTCTGAAAGTAAAAAAAATATATATTCAATAAAAAGACCCTTTCCAAGTACAGATGTTGGTAATGCTGAGAACAAACTCAACCATTTAAGGTCGTATCGTAAAAATATACGCAGTATTGCTCAAAAAGATATCAATGTTTGGGTTAAAAATTACATTAAAGCAAGTGCCAGCTCAGAGTTTATGTCCAAAAATGTGAAGTGTTATCGACGTGATAATTAATAATAATAATTATTATTAACGAACAGAGGAAAGGAAGAAATGGAAATGAATCTGAAAATTTTTAATTAATAAATTTCCTAGTCATGGGAAAGAATTCAATAATATTATACTCCTAAGCATTACTATAATATATAAACACAAGAGAAATTTGCTATAAGTAGATGTTCAGTCAGTCAGTAGTAGAGCAATAGTTCTGAATATCTGTAAGCGGTACCACTTCCAGTGATATGATACCGTACTAGATATACTAGAGAGATATAGTGATACTAGAGTTACAAAATTGACATGTCAAACGCTCTACGGATAAAGTCACGCACGCAAACTTTGAACAACAATGGCGTCACAATAGATACGATATTCGAAGAATTATATAGATACGATATATAATTCTGTCTTCATTTATGACAATACAAATATATGTTATATACGAAATAGAAAATATTTGTGGCAAGAATGTCAAAAAAGTTGAATGAATTATTAATGAACTATGTAATTGTAACTACCTACCTATATGAAATCGATTGGATTCTCAAGGATGGAACGTCAAGAGTACTCGAAACTGGCGAACAGATATGATGAAAGTGATGAATGTGTATGAAGAGAAAGAGATCTGTAAAACTAGAGAGATCTAGTACACTGCTATCTGGCTACTCCTTGAGGGAATCGTAATGATATTATGTATGTAAAATGATGTTAATCAGCATCATGTTGATAAAAAATTACAATTTACGCGCCGAGGCCCTAACGGGGTAGGCAGAGAGGATAGAGCGCCAGTTTTCTCTAGACTTACATACCTCATTCCCTTTCATTCTTATCACACATGCTCGCCGGTTTCAAGTATGTACTCTTGATGTTCCCATCTTTGAGTATCCTGTATTAATTAGTTAAAATGTTTATGTACATTTAATAATGTCCACTTAATAATCGTAAAAAAGTAGCTTAGTTTAGTACTAATCGTAAAATCCACCCGTGACTCGAGAATAAACAGAAAAAAAGGCCTCACATTTGCTCATTTATTTACGAGAGGCCACCCTAAGCCATTAGTAGGACTGTATTTGTCTCTCTCCAACGCAAAAGACTTCTATTAAGCTATCTCTGACAGATTTTCCAGCTCTATTACTCAGCGTTGAACCATTTAAACTTTGGAAATTTGGTTTGTAGGGATTCCATTGGGATGTGACTTCAACTCTAAAGTTTTTTCTAACATACTCTTTTGTTTTAGATAACGTAAAATGTGCGTTGTAAAAAAACATTTAGTCTTTAGTTATGCAACATAAAAATCCCTTTGATATTTGATATATCTTCATGCTTTCCCAGAAGGGGTAGGCAGAGTTGTATAGTACCTACACACCCACTTTTCACCGGTATATTTTAGGTGCAAAGTCACAGATGCCGAGTACAAAAGCGCGCAAAGCACAACTATTCATACTTCGTTGAATTTCTTCTCAAACGTATGTAGGTTTCCTCTCGATGATTTCCTTCACCGTAAAGCAAGTAATATTTGTACTTAAGTTCGCAAAAATCATAGGTACAGTCGGGTTAAAAACTTGCATTCTTTGTGTCGCAGTTACTTGAACCACTCGGCCATCTTGGCTCGTTTTTAACAAAGTCGATGTTAGATACTAACTTAACTTTTATTCACTCCTTCATTCATAAATTTAAGAGTTGGTCTTTCGCGGTGTCTCTGATGCAGTCCCTTCCATTTGCTTCTGTCGAGCGCGGCCTCTTTGACTACCCTATACGTCATTAAGATTTTTTTTATCTTCAATATTTTGTTTGTACAGTCTTTGGTTCACATTACAATTTATGTGGTGTAGCAAATCACGATGATAAGGTAGCGACAAAGTGCAGCAGTTTTCTATCACGTTACCTAAATAGTAATTCTAAAGGAAAACTGTAAGAGTAGGCCGAATTTGTACATTGATATTTTTTAATTGAAATTAGGCTATTTGAGGCTATTTTCAATTAACTTCTGTTAACAATATACTCATTTATTATGTGAGCAAATTCGTGATCAAAACACTACTTGTCTATCTGCCTGTCTGTACCTTTGATTGATCGCGCATGAGCAACTATCTACACACTCAAATAAAATTATAGCTTCAACCTGGAAGAGACTTAAAGCTTAAAATAATTTAAAGTCTCTTCTGGGAAGGCGTGCTTTTGTTATTTTAAAGTCTACGTGAATGTTTTAATGCAACTCTGCAGTAGCCTTTTTTGTATCATTTGTGTTATTCTGATGTTCAGAAGGGTAAAAATAAAATCTACAAAAGACACAATACATATTGAGCTCTAAATACTGCTTTATAGACCTTACTTTGCTTTCAACGCTTGCACTGCCAATTGGAAAAATATGGACGCAAACAAAACTTTACTTAACGATTACCGAACTGGCGTTAATTTGTTAACTTTTATTATTGATTTTTTCATTGGAACACAATTTTTATTCGTTTCTCAAATTCTCTTTTGAATGCTATGTTAGTAAAGTAACATTGGCTATTTTCATTACAATACAGGGCAATATTTAATTTTTTTAATTTTTATTATTAACAATGAGTTCAAATGAAAAGCCGTGGTGGCCGAGTGGTTCGAGCAGTTGCCTGCGACACAAAGATCGCAAGTTTGAATCCCGACTGTACCAATGAGTTTTTCTGAACTTAAGTACAGTGATTAGTCACATCACGAGCTTTACGGTGAAGGAAAACATCGTGAGGGAACCTGCATACGTCTGAGAAGAAATTCAAATATGTATAGACGTGCTTGAGTAACGGCGATGGACTCGCCATCTGTCACGTTGGCACATAATATACCTCTGGCGGAAAGTGGGTGTGTGGGTATTACACCTCTGCCTACCTCTTCGGGGACCCTTGTGGGAAGGCGTGAGGATTCAAATGAAAAGCCGAGAATAGAGTGGCGGTCTACTCTGTGCCTACTCTGTACAGGATGCGATTCGAAGGATTGCGATAACATTTGAAGAGTCCTTTACCATAAGTTGTTTACATTTGACATGGATACATATTATGTGTATGCCATACCAAGGACCTCAACGCTTGTATAGTAATTTTGGTACGCCTAACTGTAGCGCGGACCGTATGTATGTTTACCACCTGTATAGAAATAAAACACTTGCAATATTTATATTTGATGAATACATATAATTTAATTGTTGATCGCATGTACCGGCGTAAAAAGACCGTTGAATGTAAATGAAGAGAACGAGGTCTGTTATGGTCGAGAAAACTGGTGCTCTACACTACACTGCGCCGTTCGCTGTCTTACAAAAACTCGGGAAGGCCTTCGTGCCTTGACCGATTTTAATAAAAATCATGTGTATTTTCATAGATTCGTGGATTCTTTCCCCAAACAAAGCTAGGCAGCTAGTTTAAAATTAAAAGACAAGATGGCCGAATGGTTTCTAAAATTCCATTTGTACTGACTGACCACAAGGATTTGAAACTAATTTTTCTTGAGTATTAAGACCACGTGACTACAGCTAGCTAAAAGAGCTGCCGCTATTTAAAAGATGTAAGCTATTAAAAGATATAAGATAGCCGAATGGTTTTTAAAATTCCATGGGCCGTCATCGAACCGGATGACGACATAACGGTCCTCCAGGACGCCCGACAAAAACATACGAACACTACACAAAACCGACCACTGTTCCGTCCTCGCCGACGAGGCTCGACGCGAATAAGCCGTAATGTTCCCCCCCGACCCCCGCCGCAAACGCCGGCCCGCGCCGAGCCTGACGCGCAAATCCCGCCCCCAAATAATATTTAAATAAAATTACCAGTCCAGCCCAGCTCCCTTGCTCGCGATCCAGCAACGCCCTAAGCCGAGGTTCGTACCCCACAGGGGGTGCCCTTAGCTGTGTTGCTTAGAAATAAAGTGCCTGGCTGGAGGCCTAGGTCTCGCCATTGACCGGTTAAGTAGCAAAAGTTCCCGGAACTCACGCTACGAGAGACAATACAAAAAAAAAAAAAAAAAAATTAAAATTCCATTTGTACTGACTGACCACAAGGATGCGAAAACTAAATTTGCTTGACTATTAAGACCACGCGACTACCAGCGTTCATTACACTTATTACGGCCTATATATGAAGTACTTCATTATATTTATTACAGAAAGTAATTCAATTTATCAAGCGTCTCAAAGTATCACCATTAACCGAAAGTCTTGAGAGTAACTTGGACAAAGGACTTTGGACTGTATTGTGGAGTTAAAAAGGTATTTATTGTAATTGCTCGCATTGGGTCTTTGGTCTCAGATTTATTTTATCCTTCGATATCCCGGCAAGGACCCGGAATGTTGGTAAGCTGTGGAAATGTGGAAAACGACTATAGACGCGTAAAAATAATATCTAATAATAAAAAAAGAAGTGCCGCGGTGGCCGAGTGATTCGAGTAGTTGCCTGTAACAAAGATTGCAAGTTTGAACCTGGCTGTACCAATGAGTTTTTCTTAACTGAAGTACAGTGATTAGTCAGACTACATATTCTACGGTGATGAAAAACATCTAGAGGAAACCTGCATACGTTTGGGAAGCTATTCAAAGGCTTATGGATAGTCGTGCTAGAGTATCGTCGATGGATTCGACATCTGTCACGTTGGCACCAAAAATATATCTCTGGCGGAGAGTGGGTGTGAGGGTACTACCTATTCACCTCTGCCTACCCCTTCTATGATATATTAATAGTAAGGGATAAACAACTTTGAATTCGCTAATCGTGAATTTGTATACATATTTAATTTTTCCCCAAATTTCATTGACTGTAGTATTCATCTTATCCAAGAATCCTATTTTTATTAACTTACAGATAGAAACTCTGCGAAGCTTAGAATAATTCCGAAATAAATATGTAATTTCAACACTCTTGAATAATTAACACAAAGGCATTACACGATAAGCGTCGCGTTTTTAACTTTAACCGTACACGTAATTACGTATAATAAAATCTTATATAAAATGACAAATGAGTTCCTTCCCAGGGACTCTAAGCCCCAAACGGACATATTACTGTACTAGAAACATAAAACCCTACAATAAAATCCAAAAACCCCTTTCATCCCATTATATTCATCACACTTAACCGTTAATAATAGTAAAGCTTTCTATCCCTTACGCCTGCTCTCAATGGAGCCACACCCTGCCTTTTTATCTCGATAAAACTTAGATATACCTATTCTTTTCAACGAAATCCTTTGATCTGACCGTTCGTAAGACTTCTCTCCCGCCGTGCGTAGGCAATGTCTGGTCGGCTATTTTTATATTCTGATGATTTGTAGAGGACACGTTTACAAGTACACGTTTTAGATATCTGTAGGGAGTAACCCAAAAGTTATTGATCTGTTGTTTGGATTCGTGGATTTGACGGTTTATGTGCAGTACATATATACGAACATAAAATAATAAGAGAAATGATTGGCCTCTAAAACCAATATTCATTCGCAGTTCAAGTCTGTAGGTTGTAATGAATTTAAATAACTATTTGTTACTTTATTTATAAGAACGTACGGAATGGAGAAACAAGATATTACATCTTATTTCTTGTAGAAACTTTTACACTTTGAAAGTTACATGCTGTGTTAATTTCTGAAATAATATCGTTTTATTAACAGTAATACAAGTAGGCCTTGTTTATATATTACATTCTCCAGAAGCACATAAATTTCGCATATATTAATAAACTTGCATATACAGCCATCGTTTTATTTATTTATTTAAGGGTAACATAGTAAACACTTATACAAGTTTAAATTTACATGCTAAATATAAACATGGCGAGTTCCACTATAATTGATTATAGGTAGGCAGTGGTATAAAAAAATCACATGTCCTGCGTTTCTTACTGTTATGAACCGAATGCATTGTTTTATTTTAATTATTCAATATCGGAAACAGCAATTTCAAATAACTTTTTAGCTATTTGGAATAACCAAACTTCTCGTTTCTCCCCGTAATTTCCAAACGAGTCTGACTTTTGAAAATTCACTTTAAAGTACATACATACATATAATTGGCTACTGGCCGTTCTAATGTGTATTTCAAATAAAAAAAAAATTAAAAAATTACCTCACGGGGTATACTGAGAAAATACAGCGAGTTCTCTCTAGACTTACAAACGTCTTCCACTTCATCCGCAGTCACCAGTCTCTCTATACATGCTCGCACGTTTCGAGTACTCTTATATTTCGTTTGTACACGTATATTTTTTATTTGACATACAATCCAAAGTTTGAACGTCGGCCAACAACACACTTATATGGCGAACTACAAAACCCACTGCTTTCAATATGAATGTTGCCGTATACGAACTTTCAACATAAAAACGTAACGACTCAGAGCGTTAACAAAAATTGGCAAGGAACAGGCGTACAGTATTAACTCACGGCACGAACACATTTATAATTACGTGTGTCCCGTATAACCGGGGATTGTGTAAAGAAACCCAAAATACCTATTCTGCTGCGGCCGTGGGGTCTCTTGGGTACAAGATAAATAATATAGCGCAAACTTCGTCGCTTTAAATTGTGGAGCTAATTCTGATGTACGATGCAGTTTAATGTGTCCTTCGTGACACCCGGGGATGTATTCTTTGAGGATTACTTTTATTTACAATCGGTGTTTTAACCGACTTCAAAAAGGGTGCTATTCTCTACTTACCCCATGAAGCCATAAAAAGGTTTGCCACAAAAACCTAAATATTGACAAATGATCCATGATGTTCTGTTCATACAAATCATTTTTGGGTATCATCATTTGCTTCACGCCTTCCCCAAAGTACCCCAGAATGATAGACCATTTTATCAATACTACCAGTTTGACATGCAGTGCCGTCATCTACGTAGTGAATCAAACCGCACAACGGTTACCGAATCGGCAAATCACATCACGTAATACTGAGCCAATCAAAGATCGAACTTGTTCATTGCGCCATTGAAGTTTTTCCGCAGCAGCACACAATGCAGGGCGCTCTTGAATATTTCAAGCAACAGTGGCAAAACCTTCCTTATAGCTGCATAAAATATTTAGTGTAAATCAATATAATTAGGTGAAGGATAGTGTGAATACCTTTTTTTACTTTATAACGTCATAAAAGTTGACTTTGCAGTAGATTTGTTTAATGTTGCTCATTTAAAATGTAGCTGATATTACGTTAGTACCATCTGTCACGTTAGCACCTAAAATATTTATCTAGCGGAAAGTGAGTATGTGGGTACTACCTACTTACCTAGAGGGAACTGGCGCTCTATACTCTTTGCCTACCCTGTTAGGGACTCGGCGTGATGATATGCATCTTACGAGTTCATTTCGTGTCAGCCTTAGTGGCCGAGTGAGTAGATTAGTTCCCTGCAACGCAAAGATTTCAAATTCCAATGGTGCTAATGCAAAAGTTTGAGAAGTTAATAACAAACGTCCTTAGTAGGTCCTAGGGTCCCAAGGTCCCACAGGAAAAACCAGTATGTAACACATTTGGTCCTTTATATATTTAGGAGCCAACGTGTCTGAAGTCCGTCGTCATTGTTCAAGCATGAGAGCGTATATAACGGACGAAATGTGTGTATTGTTACAGCTCTGGTTTTTCCTGTTGGACCTTGGGACCCTGGGACCCGTGCGACAGTGCGTGATTAATATATATTAACTTATCTTTTCATATCATTTAACACTTTTTATGAACACCCTTGAAAGGCTAGTCGTACTAATAGATCTTGAAGTATGACATGAACAATTTGCGTAGGTATGTAGAACAAGAAAACTTGGAACATTTTCTCAATGAGCTCAGACGTAGAACAAATGCTTTTTTGTAATTAAACAGGGCTGAATTTAAACCACATCGCATACCAATTCGGGTACCTGACACAGTGTCGGCGCCACAATGGTAATTCTGAATCAGAGCCAAATGTTCCGACCTCGTACGTAAGTCTGTGCTCCTCTTGATTCGTGTACAGTTTAAATTGTTGTTGCTTTGCTTTTTAAAAATTAAATGTTATGATAGTATATCGTTGTCCATTTTACAAGCTTTGCACAGTTTGGACTAAATCGATAAGAAGTGTTATTATCACAATTTCTTATTTGATGGGTTTAATATAAAAGAAAAGTAAGTAACATGCGTCTTTCATTCATTATGATGTGTTTTGTTACTAGTTTTATTCCATAGACAAGTCACGATGTAATTACAGATACTATTGCTCCGGCTTTCGTATATGGGGCTCCATAAATATTGTGATTCACCGGAAAACATTTCGCCATCTGATGTATACATGTTCCCTTATTCCTTTCACTGCAAACATTCCTCAGCGACGTTTCTCTTTTCCTTTTGTAGTGGAATTTTATTTTTATGTTCCTGTCTTGTAGAATATTTTCCGTTGCTTCGCACCCCAATGTCGTTCCGTGGAGCCTTCGAATACTTGGCAGAGCAAGCAATGGTTAGCATTGAAATAATTATTAGACATGGCCTAATTTGTTCTTCTTCACATATGATTGCACGAATCATAAATGCACATCTACGTTGGTAGTTTCTAAAATGCTGGAAAGGGCGCAATGGTTATGCGGGAAATCAATGCTCTTGATCATGACTTTCAGGTGCTCTCTAAGTTCTTTGCTGAATAGAATAGTTTCGTATGAGATCGAACGCTTCACTCTTAACAGATTTGGTAAAATATTTTCAGGCAAATTCAATATTTTCTTCGCATTCTTCGAATCAGTATTGATGACCAGTGATTCACTGGGATGCTCCGTGATCTCAGCAAGGCTTGAAGTGTATGAAAGCAGCGCTCTGACCCCGTACAAGACTACAAGTAAGAACAAGGAAAAACCAGCGATAGTATAATTCTTCTCGACCCTGTTCAACAGTACCAACTTATCGTAATCATTGAGGAACGTACTGAAGATCAACTTGTGAATGTTCTGTAGGGGAACACACATGCCTAGGTAAATTACACTTGTGAAATAAAACGCTATTGCGACGAAATAAGGTCGTCTATGCCTTTTCATGAAATTGTTGATGAAGTGCGTTATCTTGCGGACATCGTAAACGGGGTTCAACATGGTGAGGATCATGACCATCTGGATCAGCAACAGGCAGGTTAAAAAGAGGCAGCTAATATCCATTGTACTGGTCTTGAGAGCCTCGGTGATCAATCAGATAACTTCTTACATTGTTTTTCGGAAATACTATAGAATTTATGCGAGAGATTCGGAAATTTGCATCGACAATTTTGAAGGCCGTGACAGATTATGCCAAGCGTTTGTTTTGAGAATTACAAGCATTGTTCTTTTCTGGTATAACTTTGTATACTGTCAGTCAAAATGCTTACAAACTCTTTGGAAACGGTCTTATAACCGTGCTTATAAACTTCGCGGGCCATTCACTTTGTTCCTCAATACATATAACATTTTGTGTAACCTTGATATATATATAATTTAATATAGAATATATATAATATAGAATATAATATAGAATAATAATTGTCTAATTAAAATAAAAACAGCACTGTATCTAAATAAATTGTTTATTTGAACAAACAACTAATTTGAAATTTTATTTTTCACCATATTGCGCATTATATAATAATTTGAAAATATAACTGTACTTTCTGACATTAACTGACCTTCTTCCATTGTCAATATTGCGTGTCGACACATGAGTTCAAACTCCAACAATCTAGCTATTGTTACAATGAACTGGGTTATTCTTTCGATTAATATCAAAAGATAAAGCGCCATAAAGAAAGAAGTGTAACACAAAGATATTTTACTGAAATAGAAATCCAAAATGAGCGCCGAATCATCTACGCTCTTCAAAAGGCTACCGTAATACGCTTTCTCCCAAGATAACTCAAGAAACGTGTTCACGAATAGCAAACCTAATATGCCAAAAAGTATTTTAGTGGGACTTGTGAGCTTGGCTTGGAAGGTACACCAGTAATTTCTTATTAAGTACGGCTCTTTTAAAGGTTTCAAAAGAGCCAGTACGACAGCAAGTTCTAAAAACAGTAATGCACTTATGACGAAACTGAATATGTTAATCATTCTTTGGAGTTTTGTTATCTTGTTGTTGTGTACTTGGGTGTACATTCACCTCTGATACAATGCTCTGCACGCCGCTGGTTACTCTCGCTGGATTTGCGCCCGTACTGGAAAGATCTTTTTTAGGAGTCGTTTTGAAAAATGTCTTGAGCCTCGTATGTTCTGTCTTACTCAAATCGATCATGGACGGCCAATTTACAGTGCCACTATCCTCATCAAGATCATCGTCATCTAAAATTCCTTCAGGCTCAGGATCTGGCTCCGGCTCTGTCGTAAACGTGATATCAATTAAATCGTAATTTGCCATTAAATTTGAAAATTCGTGTAATTTTGCAGAGAATATGACTAAATCAAATAATCTCCAAGCTGTAAGGGCAAAAAATAAAGAAAATACAGCCAGGAGAAAGTTCCTTATAGCTTTCGTGGCTTCTGTGACGCGGCAAAGCTTGGCTTGTGGAGTTTCTCTTTTACGTTTCCGTAACCTCAAGCTATTAAGTGTCTTTGTCGGGCCCATTATTCCATAAAATATTATAATCACACAATAAAATAGTCCCAAAGCCTGAACTATTTTGTTGTTGTTCGACATTCTTCTGAGGTCCTTTATGGTTCGTGATATTGTTATAATATCTATAACTGGCACGAGTAAAAGCAATATTATTACCATTTGCACCACATTTAATGTCACTAATGCCAATGCTGTAGGTTCAAAGTTATTCATTTTACAATAAAATTTACTTAAATTGCCCAAAATTTTTGTCAAATAACAGATTGGAGTGACAATCAATTTGACATATGACATTTTTATCTTTTTTAATATATATTTTTTTAATGACACGCATTATTAATGCACGCGATAGCACCAAAATCCGTGCCATACAAGGCAAGGTAAATCACGTCACAAACTTCCCCATGATTGAATTCGTTATCAAACGCCACCCACAAAGCCTCCAAATCGAAACTTGTAACAAGAAGCCTATTTACGTCGCCTGTACCCGGCTATGAAACAAAATAACGGACCGGTACGTGGCATATATTCCACTGAACATATGTTGCCCTGGTACACTCGGTACGCATGCCGCCTACGCTACCTGTAACCACACGTACCCATACCATTAGGGCGAGCAGGACGGGAGTCAGCGTGCTTACTCCCACAGATTCTGCACGTGGTTTCCCCCTGACAGGTGGCACCCCACCTTCTTTTATCACACACAGCCATTACCTATGTCGATTCAATTATGCTGAACTGTTTGTTGACTTTGCGGACACCAATATTTTCAAATGTTAGGTGCGTTATAGAGCAGTTAAAACTGCTATTGAATTAATTACATTAGTTTAGTGAAGCATTGTGCTTTGAATATTGTTGATTGAATTTCCTTTGGCTTGCATCCATCAAACTAAACGCACAAGCATACTTTATTTCGGATACAAACGGTTGGATATTTATAACTTTAATTAAAATTTAGAGTACTCTTCACATCAAAATATATTTTACTAAACCATTTCATCGTTGCCTTATTTTTGTTTAAAATATAACTAAACTAACTATTGCACATTTTCTCATTAAGGAAAAACTTTGGTAAATATTTAAGTCTATATTTCTTACTAATATTTTAAATGCGAAAGTTTGTGAGTATATATGCATCCATATATACTTTGTATGAGTTTAATGTTTCATTAATAAATTAATTGAATTATTCAAAGGAAAGGTTTAAAGGGCCGTACGGTATAGTTTAATAATGTACTAGCCAAAGGAGCGGAGCAGTAACCATATATATGAATTTAACGAGGGTAACACCGCAGGGTACAGTTAGTCTACCCATATATCGCGTAATAAGAATATGAAAACGAGGAAGAATTGTGATCCTGCTCTTGTTTTTACCAGACGTTCTTCATATTAGTGGTCGTAAAACGAGTTCAGGGGAAAATGATCATTTTACAAAAGGTATTGCTTTTTTCTCGCTTCGAATAGGGGTGCTACCTAATATGATTTCTTGGAAGACAAAATGAGGTATTGATATTGAAGCAACGTTGTGTTTTGTTCAGTGATCTTTCAAGTGAATATCACGCTAATATAAATAAAGAAAATATCATCATAATGTTCTGAAGAAATGGAAAATATATGATATAATTTCCATGTATATGTACATAAATATCATGACGCCGAGTGCCTAATGGGGTGGACAGAGAGAAAAGCGCCAGTGTTGTATGTGCATCAATATGATAACTTAACGCTACTAAAAACGGAATCCAATTAGTATCTACGAAATAATTTAGGGCGTGTTTGTCTATACTAATATTATAAAGAGGAAAGATTTGTTTGTTTGTTTGTTTGTTTATTTGTAATGAATAGGCTCCGAAACTACTGGACCGATTTCAAAAATTCTTTCACCTTTGGAAAGCTACATTATCCCCGAGTAACATAGGCTATATTAAATTGGACCCGATAGGTGGCGCTGCGATCGAGTTTCAAGAATTTTACCTTTTTACCCGGGCGAAGCTTTCTGTGTGTTTCTGTGTGTCTTAAGCTAGATTCGAGAATGGTTTAGATTTACAATTGGACCCAATAGGTGGCGCTGCGATCGTGTTACGGGCAATTTAACTTTTTCACCCGAGCGAAGCTGGGCGGGACAGCTAGTTATCATATAAAAACACTTCTGTTATATGTCTATGAAAAACGCCTAATTAAATATTACTCACAAATAATATGTACTAACAATATTAGTTAAGATACTAATAATACTTTATTTAATTAGAGCCGTGGTGGCCGAGTGGTTCAAATAGTTGCCTGCAACACAAAGATTACAAGTTTGAATCGCGACTGTAGGTACCTATGACTTTTTCTGAAATTAAGTACAGTGATTAGTCACACCACGAGCTTTGTGGTGAAGTAAAACATCGCGATGCGACCTGCATACGTTTGAGAAGAAATTCAAAGGCGTATACAATATGCCTACCGCTTCGGGGATCCTTGTTGGAGGACGTGAAGAAATACTTTATTTTCCTAATTACAGATATCGTCTACGCCAAAAAAACTGCTAATTTGTTGGTACAAGGCGTCGAAATCATCATGACGTATACGAAATCTAATAACCCCCGAGATCCCGAGATAATAGGCTCGGATAGCCGTTGACTCATCTTACTTAATTGTTACGAGCCTGTTTTTGTTCTGATATATTATTTACTCATTACACTAATTATGGAATTAGGTAAATGCTTTTGGATATGAATAATAGAATTACCCTTTGTTATCTGGTGCTTCAGAAGGGGAAGATTTTATTACGCTTTCATAATGACTAATCTGGCATCGTGCTCGACACTCTTTTGAGTACGGGTTCGATTCCTGATCGCAACTAATCGTACTAACATACATGGGAAAGGTTGTGAGGATGTATGGAGGTTTGTTTCTCAATCACGCCAGAACAGCTGTACAGAATTGAATATGATTTGGACATAGAGATAGATTATTAACTAGATCAACATATAGGATAGTAATGTGTAATTCCAGTAATGATAAAATATCTATCAATAAATCTAATTTCACTTGGGTGAAACCGCGGGCCACAGCTGGTATAGAAATAAATATTAATCTTATTTCTGAGCGTCACATTTATCTGCTGCTTTTACTGTTACCCTGGTACATCCCACCGCTCAGCTAGGCCTCCCTTGTAATTTCCAGTTGCTTCTTTGCAACGTTAGGGTTGGCCAGTCTTCTTCCCGGCTTTCGAATATAATATATAATAATCTTCTATATATATAGAAGGTGGAGTGCGGGGAGATCTCATTTGTGAACTCACTCTATAGGATATCTCAGAAACTATAAGGCCGATTGCCTTGAAGTTTGGTAGGAGTATTCCTTACGCGATGTAGAGGTCAGCTAAGATTTTGTAAAACCCTATCCGCAAGGTGGAGTGCAGGGAAATCCCATTTGTGAACTTACTCATTAGGATATCTCAGGAACTTTAAGGCCGATTGACTTGAAATTTGGTAGGAATATTCCTTACGCGGTATAGAGGTCAGCAGCTAAGAACGGATTTTGTGAAACTCCACCCGCAAGGTGGAGTGCGGGGAGATCCCATTTGTGAGCTCACTCATTAGGATATCTCGGGAATTATAGGACCGATAGACTTGAAATTTGGTAGGAGTATTCCTTACACGATGTACAGCTAAAAACGCTCAAATATCAAACAATATTAATGAAAATCGGAAACCAAGACTATTCCAAATTCGCCTCTTTTTCTCTTATTTAATAAATAACGAAATATTCAAAGATTTGTAATGTGATCATAGGCACATATTTTAGATAGATCAAATAAATGTACTACGGAGTAGTATATCTTCAAATGATCGATATAAAAGTCCGCGATTGTATTTAATTATCTCTAAAGGATATACCACCATATCCATTTTTTTTACATTATTATTAGTATCAATATTGCACCCGTGCGAAGCCGGGGCGGGCAGCTAGTTTAATATATATCTACATGGGTATATATCTACACTATATAAATAGGTACATTAGTCCCTGTCATAAAATTTTGGTACTGGCCGTTTTCTATCGAGATTACAGCATATTCAAAAAGAGTAAATAGGTTTCTAATCAATTAAGCTTTCATGGGTGGCGGTAACGCTGACGCCTTCAGGTAAGCCACATGCTCGTTTGACACCTAGGTGTGATTATATTCTAAATTTATGATACATTTTTCAAATTATTAAAAAAAACCTAGTAGAACCTAATGAATGAAAAGACAGAATTTAATTAAAAATAACAGCCCCCAGTCGTGACGAGTTTAACCCTGCCATCAATTTTATTTCAAAAAGTTTCTTTTTGCAAATTTATCTGATTGTAAGCCTCCTTTGGTTTACAATACTTTTTAAATACTCTTTGCTCATCTAGAGAAACGAAAGTAAAATTCCACCCAAGTTCCCTTTGAAGACAGACAAAAATTCCGATTGCGATTTTGGCTCTTATTACTTTGAAATAAAGTACCCCAACTTTGTTTGTAAGTTATTCGGCTGGTGATATACATTGGTTAGGTATAACTGGAGAACTTTTTGCAGTTTGTGATTATTGAAGATTTGGTTCTCTTTGGTCTCGGAGGCGTAATTGGGAGTTTTAAATTTTGTTCACGATCGCGAAATTTTGACATTTGCGACTTTTTTATTTATTTATTGCCATTAACACAGTTAATACTAAAATAAAAAAGTAAACATATTTGAAATTAGATAAAACGAAGGCTAAAGGCTATATATGAGTGATAAGCTTAATTTCTGGATGGCTTACGTGAAAATCAACATTTTGTGAGCCTACTTTTGTTATGTCCGTCACGTGCAAACTGAATTTCAGCAAAGAGGCTCCCGCTAATCTAGTTTGGTAGTACTCTGTGTAGCACTAATGTCTATTCGCACCGAAAGCTCTTGTGGACTCGCTGGGTTATTTACGCGTGTGCAGTTGTTATACAATGGGGAAATATTATCTTTGAATATTATAAAGAGGCAATTAATTTTTTTCTTTGTTTGCTGTAATTACAATGACAGCACATCGAAATTTATAAAAAAAAATGCATCTGGTATCTCGTTTATTGAAGAAAGCTATAGGATACAATAATCATCATCATATCACGTTGGCACCAAAATATATCTACGGCAAAAAGTGGTATCATTCTATACTCCTGTTGTCCTCTTCAGGATGTCTTGCGGTAAGGAGTGGAGGGAAGATATATTTTCATATTAATATATTTTAAGAGTTGAATTGATCACTTAAATTCTTCCCTGCGTAGAATTCCCACTAGAAAAGCCCTACCACCAGTCTTCTCATGTTTAACTAACTGCAATTTACATGTAACGTTCCGATTTTGAACTAGAAATCCCGGTGCGCTCTGCCTTTTCCAAGTTTATCTTTACTTCGTAATATTAAAGGCTTGATATAAACGGTTCCAAAAACTTGTACGCATAGAATATCAGCACTCAAAAGTGAATAATTGCCAAAGCCAAGAGCGCGTAAGAATTATGATGCCAACTAAAGCTAAAACGAACTAAGTAAGCCCTTAATTTATTCAGAATTAGGCTCTTTGCATACATTAAGTACAACTTGTTACGTATTAAGCTAGATAGGTAGGTACGTAAGTGACGTAAAACAACGACTACGAAAGTTGATAAGTTATTATGTACAAGCCACAGTACCAGGATTATGCAGTAGAACAACTTCAGAAATACGCAAATAATACATACATACATTCATGGAAAAGAAAGAAAGAAAAAGCTTTAATCACGCACAAGTAACAGAGATAATAAATACATTGGACATTGATAATTATAAAAAAAAAACAATTAAGAACACACAATAAGAACAGTTAAAATCTAGGTAATAGATTTATACCTAGTAGTAACTATACATAAAATCATCATCTTTCATGTTCCTTTTGGGTTAAGCAGAGAGAAGAGTGCTAGTACTCTCAAGACTTGTCGTCTGTCGACCTCTTCCAAGCCAATAATAGTGTATTAACGATATGTTTTATATTTCAACGTCTTTCGTGAGTCCGTCGCTGTTTCCCAAGCATCATACGCCTTTGGACATCTTCTCAAACGTATGCAAGTTTCCTCTCGACAGTTTTCCTTCAATGTAAAGCTCGTGGTGTTACTAATCAATGTACTTAAGTTCCGATACACTCATTGGTTAAACAGGAATTCCAGCTTACAATTTGTATTACAATTCTGTTGAACCACTAGGCCACCAATGCCAATATAAAAATAATCTTAATTCAATTCTTGCCTATTTTTTAGGAATAAGTTGACCTAGTTCCAGTCTAAGTAATTGCGATGGGATTGGAATGGGAACCAGACAACGATGTACATAGTCATATATATGTATATATATATCTAGTTATAAAGAGCTCAGGCTAAAGAATCAACAAATACTGTATACCAAAAAGTCCTTGAAGAGGACAAAATTATAAATGAGCTACTCGTATATCTGGAGAGAAGAGCGGCTAACAGTTTTCACGGAAGTCACGACTTTAAACTCCCTCTTGATGAATAATTTTAGTGATTGTTTTTATCCATACATTTTAAAAGGGAATTAGGTTTGTCTTTTTAAAAATGAATACAAAATCACGGTCGTATTCATTATATTTTCAAAATATTTACCTACTTGTGCTACCGCTGTGTGTCTGTACTGTGGTTGAGTTCTTAAGTAACTTGCCACTTTGCATTGTGGCTACGCAAAAGGACTATAACTTTCCTCAGATATGCGTATCGAGTTCCTTAAGTACTTGACATGTTACTGCCTAGATTCGTGCGTAAACCACGTTGCTTAGAAACATTGCATTTTCCTACTTCCGAAATTGGCATCACTCTCATAGTGTGGAGTGGACTTCTCGTTTTATGTTGTCCTTTAGTTGCTATACTAGCATGGAACTCTACAAGTAGCAGGTGAATTAAATGAATATTCACTCTAACAGATTTTAGAGTAGGCAACGAGCGGTCGATGCCTGGGTGTTCAACTTGCAGGCGGCCATGGGCGGCGTTGTGCTTTGTACAATTTTCGTGGTATCAATAGACATTTTTATTAATATGATAAAGCCAAATCTCTTCTATGGTAGGCAGAAGTAGTAAAGCGTAAGTACTCTCTAGCCTTAAGGACCAGTTTTGGTTAACCGACATTCATCAGACTCTATATATAGTCACAGCAGGTTTCGACTGTTTTGTCATCCCTATACTTCTATGTTTACCATCGTAATAATTGAGTATAACGAGTTTAGCCTAGCACTAGCTTTAGACTTTACCGATCTTTAAAACTTTTCTACTATTCATTTTGATATCTTTAGGTGTATAGACTATAAGCAAAAATACATATAAAAATAAAATAGCAAAAAAATACGTAAAGCATAGATAAACGTAAAGTTATGGGTTGTACCCCATCTATTAATGGTCCAAAGAATAATTACCACATGGCATATAGGTATGGCCACTTGGCAAAAGCTACCTACATTGCACTCAACTCGTACCTCAAACATCCTGAAGCGCAATACACCAACTCATTGATATGCACGAAACACCGCGATGTTGGATCAAAAATTTCGCAACACAACTTGAAATAAAGTCGTGCTTGAGTAACGGCGATGGACTCGCCATCTGTCACGTTGGCATATACCTCTGGCGGAAAGTAGGTGTGTGGGTATTACCCATACACTTCTGCCTACCCCTTCGGGGACCCTTGTGGGAAGGCGTGAGGATATTTATTTATTTATAAAAACAACAACTTGGCGGCACACTTGAACCCATGTTTTTAACCGCTGAAACAGCTTTTATGTCCGTCAATACAGTTCAACGGCAGTATAAAAACACTTTCAGACACACTATTGGTATAACAGCATCGTGAAACTGCGAAAACAAGATAGATTAATAGTTAATTCAGAGATAGATGGACAACATCTAACTTTACCGTTCATTTTATCTCGCTCCCTTTCGTCGGCTATCGATGAACATTCACTCGGCGACGCGACCCTTGCATAGAAAAATACGCAGATTAGAAACTTTTCATCTTAGGTATTTATGTTACAAGTTTAGCTTACTCCTGTTGGACAATAAGCCGTGGATGATTGCAAACCTTTCTCACAATATAAAAGAAAACAAAAAGACTTAATTACTGTAATTATTATTTACTATTTATATTATCTTTATTATTATTATATATCCCAAATCCTTGCCATATTGCCAAGAAAGCTTGCAGTCTTGCCATATTGAATGGCAATGCTGATTTGCTAAACGATTCGCCAGCTCCCTCACGGGAGACCTCAAGAAGTTGATACTGTCGGTG
This sequence comes from Drepana falcataria, assembly GCA_945859725.1. NCBI lineage: Eukaryota > Metazoa > Arthropoda > Insecta > Lepidoptera > Drepanidae > Drepana > Drepana falcataria. The sequence goes on from OX243937.1 coordinate 1,810,502, forward strand.
TCCTATAAGTTGAAGATCTTGATACTGTTCGACCTCAATACTGGTTATTAAACCAATAAAATAAATAATAATATATATATATAAGAGTAATTGCTATTAAGCAATAGCCCTCTAGTTGTGCCCGTGGTTTCATCCGCGTAAAAATCGATTTCATTTCTATAATTTTAAATAGATTTATTTTTAGAATAAGCTTTCGCAATTATAATATTTAGAGTAAGATTTAGAATAAATACGACATTAAAACAAATAATAATTAAATTGCTGAATTACGGCAATATGGCTACGAACGCGTTTCAGTAACACGTGACATACATACCTAAAAAGACCAATGACCTTATTAAGTCAACATAGCCCTTCTGTGTTGCATAATCTATGACAATAATATATTGGCCGGATTATGGCGCGGCAGAGAATCCGTGGCGCCACTCACAGTTCGATATTTGAAATCTCGCATTTTTATTTAACCTCCATTCTTGGTATGGATTGCTTGTCCTATTCTTGGCATTTCGCTTGTTTGTACAAATCTTTTTGCTTGCTTTTTGTTACATTTATTTGGTATTATTCTGTTTCATTCGGATGCTCAGGTTGTGAAATGAACTCCGCGCACTGGTTGTCCCAGGAGAGTAAAGAGATGTATGTAGGTACCGATACGTATATAGAGCCTTGCTGCAAGTATTCATAGACGACGGTGATTGCTTAATTGCCACGTTACAAAAACGTCATGACTGAGATACGGCGATAGTATCGCATGATCTATGTATATATGTTACATTTTAATGTGTTATTCGATTGTATTTCGAAGTGGGTATCATTACTGGTATCATTAGTCGACTGCCCAACTGCTGTAGATACATATATATTTTTTATCTACCCTATATTCCACATACATACATATACATATCATCACGCCAAGTCCCTAACGGGGTAGGCAGAGAGTATAGAGCGCCAGTTCTCTCATCTGTTTCGTCAATATTTCTTCACTCATCCTTTCTATGTGTCCAAACCAACGTAACATGCCTTTCTTCATCTTTACAATCACGCCCTCATTCACGCCAGTTGATTTGCGAATCTCTTCATTGCGGATTCGATCTAATATTGTTACTCCGCACATTTTTCGAAGAGATCGCATCTCAACTGCATTCAAGCTATTTTCATACTTCCTCTGACATACCCAGGATTCGCTGCCATACAACAAGGTAGGTACCAATATCGCGTTGTGGACAGTAACTCGAGCATTCTTGCTCAGACTTTTTCCTGCCCATCAACGCCGACATGGCTCCATTCACCTTTTTTACGGCAGTTCTTTCAATATCTTTTTCATACTTTCCATCTTTTTTTTTTTTTTTTTACCACTTGGGTGGCAAACAAGCATGCGGTCCACCTGATGGTAAGCGGTTACCGCCGCCTATGGACGCTTGCAACACCAGGGGTATCACTCGCGCGTTGCCGACCCTGCAGGAATCTTTTCATACCCTTCTTGAAGAACTCCATGCTGTACTCTCCAGGGAAAACCTCAACGGGGAGCTCATTCCACAGCCTGAGCGTTCGCGGAAGAAAACTCCTTTGGAAGCGCACAGTGCGAGACCTTTGTGGTTCCAAGGTATGGGGATGAATTCCCCGTCGATGGCGAGAGGTGCGGTGGTAGAAGGTGGAAGTGGGCATCATGTCGAACAATTCTGCTGAACACTCCCCGTTATACAAGCGGTAGAACACACACAGGGAGGCAAAGTCTCTCCTCAGACTTAGTGATTCCAAGCCGCTTGTGAGCAAAGGATCATCGACAATTCTAGCGGCGCGTTTCTGAACCGCGTCAAAAGGCCCTAGCTGGTATCCAGGGGCTCCAGCCCACAGGTGGCAGCAGTACTCCATATGTGGCCGAACTTGCGACTTATAAAGTTGCAGCCTTTGTAAAGATGTGAAGTACTGCTTAGCTCTGTTGAGCACACCGAGCTTCCTGAACGCCAGCTTAGCCTTCTCCTCTAAATGCCCACGGAACTGAACGTCGCTAGAAATATCGACCCCAAGGATCCTAATGCTCTCCGAGATGTTCAGGGGAGTGTTCTGGAATTGTGGAGCCACAGCGAATGGAGTTTCTCGTGTGAACATGCTTCCTAGATATACAAATTTATTCACTTGCTCTAGAATTTGCCCATCTACCGATATAGCACACTCGGTCACTTGTTCATCTCTTTCGAATACCAGAACCTTAGTCTTGCCAGCGTTTAGGCGCAGCCCCTTCTTTTCACATTCTTCTTTCATTATGGTAACTAGTGACTGCAGTTCGCCCTCTGATGACGCCAGTAAAACCGCGTTATCGGCGTATAGTAGGCAGTTGACCACTAAGTTTCCCATTTTCACTCCACATCCGTTCATTCTTAGTGCTCTCAGACAGTTATCTGGATATATAATGAACAGCCAGGCAGACATGATACACCCTTGTTTGACCCCCGACTTCACATCAAACCAGGGTGACATCTCACCGTTAACCCTAACGCATGCCTCGCTATCACTATAGAGTGATTTCACGGCATGCAGTAGGGAACTGCTCACTCCATATCCAGGCAACACGTCCCAGAGTTCCTTTCGTACGACTCTATCAAATGCCTTCTCTAAGTCGACGAAAGCGCAGAAAACCCTTTGGTTAATATCCAAAAACTTTTCCGCGATTCCACGAAGCGGGAATGTTTGATCCATTATGATCCTATATTCCTTTGTAAATAATAAATATTTTACACATATGTGTTATTCTGTTATGTTATTATATTTTATATTTGCCTTCTGCAGGTATCTGACCAGGCTCTAAGCAAAATATTTTTCTGCTGGCGTTCTGGCTATCCAATATGAACCGTATACTTTATTATAATTTGTACAAATAAAATAATATCCTCACGCCTTCCCATAAGGGTCACCAAAGGGGTAGGCAGAGGTGTATAGGTACTACCCACTTTCCGCCAGAGATAATTTAAATGGCAATGATATTAGCAGTAGCGTGAGCGTGACCAGACAGGGAGTTGTCTCGGGGGGCAAAGGCTTTAGACACACTCCTTTTCCGTCAGCGTTCAGCCTATCATATATAAATAATTAGTGTCGCAATGAGATTAGCTTCAGAAAAATATTCATTGGGTAACGTGAACGGTAACAGAAAAGGAATTTGTCTGAGGCCCCAAAGACCTTCAGCTTCAACGATAGAACCACCGATCTCTCGATTATAAATTCTCAATTTAGACGGATAATAAAAAAAAAATTACCTACTTGAAATTGTAGGATAAAGTTTTTTTTTTTTATACAACAAGAGTGGCAAACAAGCATACGGGCCCACCTGATGGAGAACGGTTACCGCAGCCTATTTACGCTTGCAATACCGAAGTATCCCTTGCGCGTTGCTACTCTGTGTTCGGAGTGTTATACTGTGTTGGCCGCACACTGGGACTAATCCCTCTGCTGCCAACACAATGTAACAATCCTCCCCCCTCCCCATGGAGCTTACTGGAAACCTTATTCACCGCGTAGGAACACAACACAAAAAATAATAGTAAAAAAAAACTAAAAAACACGCTTTTTATAGAAAACCGAACTAAAAAATAGAAAATAAATTTCGATAATATCTTAAAAAGCGTGGGGTGCATGGTGTCAATAGTTATAAATATTTTATTGACAGATATGAGTAGAGTGATTATCATTCCGATAATATCTTAAAAAGCACCCCACGCTTTTTAAGATATTATCGAAATTTATTTTCTACTTTTTAGTTCGGTTTTCTATAAAAAGCGTGTTTTTTTGGTTTTTTTTTAACTATTATTTATTTTCTACTTTTTAGTTATTAGTGTATTGTCATCGGTCCTCGATACGTATGCAAAGTTTCAAATTAATCAGACTTCTGGAAACTGGTGAAAATTAAGATCAAAGATTCCGTTACATACATCATACATAGATACAACCCAAGCTAATATAAAGCGTGTAAAAAGCGTGTTAAAAATTGCGTTATTTGGCTACGGACTTCTATAACGTGGAGGTCCTGCCCCAGTCGGGCAGCTCCAAATTCGAACGGGAAACCCGTTATGCCCTACCTCTCTCAAAGTGTCAGAATACTTATCAGAATGTAAAGAATTGTTTCTGATCACGTCAAGCGCTCGTTTATCTGTTCTATCTGGTGACTGGCTCGTTAATGGCGTCAATCCATCTTTGTAAGTGTTTAACCTTGCTGTGATAGATCAATTAACTTTCACTTGACTGCAGTATACAAACTTTGTACTTGGAGTGGTTGCAAGAAAATTTTCGAGGGGAGCTAAATGCTTGCAGTTTGAAAGGTTAATGCCGTGTAAATTGGGTAAAAAGTACATACTATATAAATAACTAGCTGTGCCTCGCGGTTTCACTTGCATACGTTTATATTTTTGTACTTCTTTATATAATAATACCCATAGTCTACAGGAATGTTACGAAGAAAGGCATGTTACGTTGGTTTGGTCACATAGAAAGGATGAGTGAAGAAAGATTGACGAAACAGATATGTAAAAGTGTGTGCAAGAAGAGGCAGGGGAAGGCCACGTTCCAACTACCTGGATCAAATCCATCGGACTCTCAAGGACGGGAACGTTAAGAGTACTCGAAACCGACGAGCATGTATGAAGAAACTGATGAATGTGGACGAAATGAAAGAGGTATGTAAGTCTAGAGAGAACTGGCGATCTATACTCTCTGCCTGCCCCGTTAGAGATTTGGCGTGATGATATGTATGTATGTATGTATGTCTACAAGATTGAAGCATTTTCCTGCGGTAAAAAGTAGCCTGTGTTCATCAGGGATAATTTCGGCTTCTAATAGTAAAATATTATTTCAAATCGGTGCAGTAGTTTCGGAGCCTATTCAACACAAACAAACAAGCAAATCTTTCCTCTTTATAATATTAGTATAGATTAAGAAGAGACAGCCGTGGCGGCCGAGTGTTTCGAGTAGTTGCTTGCGACAAAGATCGCAAGTTCGAATCCCGACTGTACCAATGAGTTTTGATAGAGTGATTAGTCACACCACGAGCTTTACGATGAAGATCAGACGGATACAGGTTTCTTCTCGATGTTTTCCTTCACCTAAATTCCCTATCAATGATTTAAATATTGTTATTATTTAGATAGCCAATAGGAGGGCTATGAATAACGCGATAAAACACAGAATACACCCAGTTACCAATGTATTTCACAAGCAACATAGCCTCGGCTCTTTAAAACAGAAAACTATACAAAATAGTTGTACAAAAACGGCACAATAGCATCAAGCGCACAAAACAAGTTCGGACGCGTAAAAACAAAATGTGGCCTGACAAAAAACCGTACAGCGGCGAAAATGTCCAAAGCAATGTATTCCATTCCACCCCACTAGTTATACTCTGATAAATGATCGTGGTTGATATATACTGCTTGGTGAAAATGCCTCCCTTTTTTGTTTTCGTTGCGCTTGTAAAGATTTTTCGCCGAGATGTCGTAGAAATTATCATTAGAGTTGTGTCTACGATATGTTGTGTTTTGCGCAATATTTTCGCCGAAAATATCTGTATGGTGCTAGAGATAAAAAGTTGCTGGATGCCATTTTTGTGAATCTATATCAAAACGTTGTTTTCACTGGTGATATGATGATGTTTGAGTTTTTTTATGACTATACTAAGTGTCAAGTAGTTTCTCCTACGAAATGGCAGGTAACTAGCCCGATGACGGGGTTTTTGAAGTAAACACAGCGATAGAAATCGATAGAAGTTACAAAAGAAATAAAATGTCTTATGTGTACAACCATTTATACACAAAGGTGGTAATGCAATATGCGTAAGTTACTGATGCTAAGCGATTACCGCCACTATCGCCTGCAAAACCTTGGGTATCACACACACAGACTCACCATCTCTCATGTTGCCATCGAAATATACGGCGCAAATTGTAATCTTAAACTTCTATCCCATCGGCAACCCTGGGAGAAGGACTTAATACATAATGGAGAAGAAATATATATATCCTCAGGCCTTCCCACAAATGTATAGTAAGTAATACTTACTGAAACCACTAACTCAAACAGAGTTTGTAGCTGTTAGGAATACATTCATGTCTCACACAAATTCGGTTATATATCTATCATATATGATGCCATGGACAATTTTATACACATACATTACAGTGATACCAAAGAACTATCTGAAGCAGAAAAATACAAATGGTTTTAGTAAAGTTACAGTGCGCTAACAAAATTATGCTTATTAAAAATCACGAACTCTTACAGTTAAAGCAAACTCCCAACAATTTCAAATTGTTCGTGTAAGTTGAATTCTTAAAGAATGCAAGTTTAACCGACCGAGTACGAAAGTCCGTTCCATCGAAGAAAACTCACGCAACTTCGACACTACTATATATAGAAGGATAACTTCGCAAATTAAATTTCCTCCAGTCTACATCGGAAAAAGCGTAGCTAACTTGAATAACGTAGTAACAAATGTTTGAAGAGTGAATTCGTGATGGAGTTTTCTGTCTTTGGACGTTTGTACGTGCGCGTGGGAAGTGCCTTTGCTTGGAATCATATACGCTGTCTCTTCAGCGTACGCTTAAATTATACACACACACATAACATTGAGTTCCATTAAAAGGTGGTAAAGAGAAGGGAACCAACTCTCTCTAGTTTTAAAGGTACCTCATTCGCACTCGGAAGATTCTTTTATTAATCAATAAACATATGGCGCTCAGAGAATCAACATTGCCACGCTAGGCAATGCTATGGCCGCTAGTCATCTTGGCACGATGCCGCAGTATACCAATTTGGTATAAATATTTTATCTGATAGTTATTCAACTGTTTTTATAAATATTATCGTCGACTATGTACACATTTCCTTATAAAGGCTTCTCAGTACAGCATCAATTATAACGTCTAATAACACCACATGAAGCAAATACCTGATTCTAAACAAGCGTATAGGTACTAAAGATCCATTTACCTTGAGGGCCCTTCACATGTCCATCCGTTACAAAGGCATTCTTTGTCCTCTGACAAGTATTAATTGAGAAATCGCTCGCCCTTTAATTACAGAGTCGAATGCATGCGTGACATATGATCCGGAAGAATTATGGACGTGCACATTGGTCGTGATGGACGGATTGATGGATGGAAGTCGGTATTATAATCTGTATTGTATGCTTCTGGAAAGTATGGAAAATAATTTGATACCAGGATAAATGCCAGTAACTATTTATTGAAATATATTTAATATTAATAAGTTTATAGTGCCGTGGTGCCTGCAACACAAAGATTGCAAGTTTGAATCCCAAAACTGTACCAATGATTTTCTGAACTTGAGTGCCACCGCACTAGTCACCACGAGCTTTAGGGTGAAGGAAAACATCGAGAGGAAATTGCATACGTTTGAGAAAAATTCAAGGGACTGTATAGTCGTGCTTGAGTTACTGTTTAGAGCGTGCTGTCACGTTGGCACCAAGAATATATCTCTGATGGCAAGTGCACCTAATACACCTCTGCCTACTACGGATATGTATGTAATTTTATATTCCAAATTGTATCGTCGCCTTTCCGTTTTTGAAAAACGTTTGCACTTTAAATATTACTTTTTTCACTCATCTATTTGTCGGCGGACTTATCTTGCTATAGAAATGTCATGTGCGTCATTGCTGAGTACTGCACCTGTTAATATAACTAAGGCACGGCCAACTAGTTCTTCTCTCAATCTTTGAATATAATATATTGGAAAACTATATGACACTGTCAGAAATACAGATGTCAAATACCCGACCACCACTTATAATTGGATCAATGCTCAAAGATCTTTCCCATCCATTTGCGAAAGCATTTATCATAACGTGTAAGGCGTCGTTTGGAAGGACGATTGTTTAATGGCTCATGCGAGTCTAGCCTTCCGCGCAATTACACTGAAATGCTCTGAGATTCTCTGTATGGATCTATACAGTGTGATGTTGATCATAGATATGATTTCAACATTGATGTACCTGTGTTTAAGGGAAATTAATATTTTATATAATTATACTTCATAAAGTTCACTTTCAAATCACGAAGAGAAATATAAAGAGACATATAATATGGAGATTTATATTAGCACTCGAAAATATTGTAATATTCGAAATAAGTATACCAAAGCAATCAGCAAATTCATAGAAAAAAAAACAGTTTCATTCCTCCAACCGTATGTACATAATATATAATATATCCTCACGCCTTCCCACAAGGGTCCCCGAAGGGGTAGGCAGAGGTGTATAGGTAATAAATACCCACACACCCACATTCCGCCCGAGGTATATTTGGTGCCAACGTGATAGATGGCGAGTCCATCGCCGTTACTCAAGCACGACTATACATACGCCTTTGAATTTCTTCTCAGACGTATGCAGGTTTCCTCTCGATGTTTTCCTTCACCGTAAAGCTCGTGGTGTAACTAATCACGGTACTTAAGTTCAGAAAAACTCATTGGTACAGTCGGGATTCGAACTTGCGATCTTTGTCTCGCAGGCAACTGCTCGAACCACTCGGCCACCACGGCTTTTTTTTGTACATAATGTATGTAATCATATCCTTCGCTTATTAAATTCGTTCACTTAGGCGGCATTTATCTCACCATCTACATTCATATGCATTAAACAAAAAGCGGTTATTAATATTACAAACAGACACTCAAATTTTATTTATTTGTATACGTAGCGATATGCAATGCGTACTTATACATAAAGTGTCAGTTATATAAAAAAAAAATGTTATTTTTAAACATTTAAGCTACCAGGGAAACATAAGATTGTAGAGTATCTATCCCACATATAAACCTCTCAGCCACGTAGAACGCTCTGAAAGGGCCACACAATCGATTTAGCCTTTGTCGTCGGCGAAACGTGTTCTAGTGGCCACTTTTTGGATTCTATACACTATGTGGATGACAGTTGTGTTGTTAACATCAAGGTTAGTTGACTCAGATGACGTTAAAGGGTTGAAAGTGGCATTATATTGTTGGTGAGTTCATATTGATGTGAATTCAACTATATAATATCTGGATGGGAGTCGTTTTACGGAGGTGAGAATACATAAAACCCTGCTTTAAATTTAACGTTTGCATTTACTTTGCTTTTGATATTTGTACAACCCAGGCTAGTAATGGTCTTTTCAACACTATATTTGTTAATAATGTACTCTATAAATGGGGAATGTTCCAGGCAGCTTATTTTTGTTTACGCATGATTTTAGACAAGTCAAACAAAATTCTATCAACTAATGGACTTCACCAAGTGAGCTACAAATTATACCAGTGCATCAGACAAGCGCTCCGAGCTTGCGGTCGTATACAATTGAATAGCATGCGACGGTGGTAAAGATCGGTCAATACGATTGAGCTTTGGGACAGAACCCGCAATCTAACCGCAAATGGTAAACATTCGATACACTGGTGACACGGAGTTAACGGAAAGCTATTATTATTGATGCGATATCGGGCTTATGTTGGTGAGCCATTACATAATGAACATCGATGTTAGAGTTGCATAATATGTTTACTTGGTTATTAAATTTAGCTTTACTACTAGTAGTTTTATTAAAGAAATCACATGATATTTAAATGCTATGCCTGCACAAGTACTACTCGAATCACTCGGCAACCATGTAGTATAAAAAAAAAAAACATTCATACTTTTTTGAAAAGTGTATCATAGTTTTTTTCTCGTTGGTATTTTTCACAATGAAAATGTCATAGACAGAAAATGGGTCACGTATATGATATAAATAAAACCTCTTGAAGGTACATTTTTAAGGTAGGCGTTTGGGCCACGTCTAAAGTTTATGGTGTAATATCATTTCTCATGATTGTGAGCAGAATTGGCTTTTTGGGAACGGTTAGTTTCTCTCCCTAGCGTTTTTCCGCGCTAGCCCATTAAAGGCTGGCAAGTTATTTCATAGAAATAATTCAGGGCTCGTGTAGCTTGTTGGGAATTGAGACCCTTTTCGGGGACCCAAAACCTTCTAGGTTATGGATGGTTGTCGATAACGTTAAATCGTTTTAGATTGCCTAGTCAGTTACGAGTCTTAGGAAACTATTTGTACTTTCGATTATAACTAACGTAAAGCGAACCCAAAAAATTCTACGGTATCTTTAATTTATCACTTACGAAATGAGAGTGTGTTTTATCGTGTTTGTTTATTACTTCAGGGATTCATGAGGGGATTCGTGACATGTTAGTGTTGTTCTTTAGAGTGATAATATCAAATAATACGTAAATAATCCAATAGATACTCTATTGGACTCATATTATTTCTCTCTCTTTCTTCATGTAATAAATAATCTTTATTTCCATAAATAGGGTTCTATATAATAGTACATAATAGGGTACTTCTAATGGGATGGGTACTTACTTCCCAACAACCTAGAAGAAATCGTTCGAACACTTAAAAGCTTTTGAACAACTTTTGAACTTTTGAACACTTAAGCAAATGTGAGGTGCATTCGACAGTGACGAACATTCATGAAAAAGCTGTTGAATGTGGATGTAGCAAAAGAGAGAGAACTGGCGCTTATTGAATGTATTCTTCCTTCTTTATACCACATGGGTGGCAAACAAACATGTGGTTCGCCTGATGGTAAGTGGTTACCGCCGCCTATGGATGCTTGCAACGCCAGGGGTATCACTCGCGCGTTGCCGACCCTGCAGGAATCTTTTCACACCCTTCTTGAAGAACTCAATGCTGTACTCTGCAGGAAAAACCTCAACGGCGAGCCTCCACAGCCTGAGCGTTCGCGGAAGGAAACTCCTTTACTTTAATTACACATTAGTTCAATTTGCTAGAGCTGTAGCTTTGATTGAGGCCGAACTAGCAATTTCTGCATTTTGATTAAAAATTACGCAACTTGTGACTTCAACCTTTCTAAAATTAGGGTTTAATAAAACATTCAGATGTTAATATACTTTATATACTTATCTCTTTGTTTCATATATAAAAATACAGTTTCAGAATTCGTCCAAAAAATGGATCAATATTTAAAGTAAGCTAATCGCGCGAAAGCGATCCCAAGTGGTTTTATCATCAACTCCAATGATAAGTTATAGTAAAATTAAAAAAAGAACTTGAAATATAATCAAATGGAGGATAATATAAGTAGGAATACCAAAATTTTCCGCAACGAGTTAATACCAAGATAATGTAAGTAAAACTCTTCAGTAAAAATAACATTCGGCTAATGTCTTTGGTATTCAGAATGAGTACGTAGGCTTAAAACCTAAAACGAATCAATCCATATAATTCCTTCCAGAAATAAGAGAACAAAACGCTTTAATACATGAATTTATTTCGGCGAAATTGGGGTTGGTTAACACACCACGTGTCTTGCTTCTAAATAAGATTAGGGGACAAATCTTTTAACAAGATTACGGCCGTTTCGAATGACCCTACTTGAATACAGTCCGGGGCTAATATTACTGCGGAGATTTTAATTAAAGATCTCCTTATTTCTACTTATTTTTATGCCAATAAGTACTTTGATAGTTGTCATTGTACCGAGAACCGATTTTATGTGTAATATTATTGATTGGAGTCGTTTTAAAGATAAATAAATAGTCCCAAATTAAGCAAAGCTGTTATGGTAACTAGACAACGACATATTTACTCAAATAAATAGATATACACAGAAATACATAGGACATCCAAGGCTAATATACAAATACTCGTGTTCATCACAAAAATATCTGCCCCCAGCGGGATTCAAAGCGGTGGCCTCAGGACGGCCGTCTGGTAAAAATAGGCGTAACATTAGCTTGGACACGTAGAGAGGATAAGTGAAGAAAGATTGACTTAGAAGAAAAAACAACGTGAAAGTTTGTGAAAGGAATGGTAAGACCATATTTTAACTACCTAGATCAAATCGATCAGACACTTTAGGAAAGAGGAGACGTGAGGACTGGACACCGGTGAGTATGTATGATGAGACTGATGAATGTAGATGAAGCGAAAACGACGCGCAACGTCAGGAAATTCCTATCAAACTAAGTACATAATAATATGTCTAAATGATCAATGACCGACGAGCATGTATGAAGAGACTGATGAATGTGGACGAAGCGAAAGAGGTCTAGATAGAAGTGGCGCTCTTTACACTCTGCCTACCCCGTTATGGACTCGGCATGTAATTGATGATATGTATGTATGTATACAATGATCAATGTTGCATTTTATTTACAATAACAACAATTAATAATATTTACAAAGAACAGTTGAAACTAACTACTTACAGATAAAATATTTGTCCCAAATCGGTATCCCGAGGCAACGTGCCAAGAAGACTAGCAGCATTGCCACGCTGGATAGCAATGCTGATTCTCTGAGCGAGATATGTTCCAGCCCGCCTGTCACGAGAGGTATCGACTAGACGGCGCGAGACCTCTTTAAAAAGATGGTGAGCCTCAGGACCCCAAGGCCCCAGAGTTTCAACCGCAAATGCAGCAAATATGTAACCTGACCATGTTGCATTATGTTCTCAGCTATACACATATACTAGTTGTCCCGCCCAGCTTCGCTCGGGTGGAAAAAAAAAGATGGTGGTGCCACCTATCGGGTCCAATTGTGAATCTAAACCATTCCCAGATCCCCTTGAACACACACAAAAAATTTCATTAAAATCGGTGCAGGCGTTTAGGAGGAGTTCAGTGACATACACACTCACAGAAGAATTATATATATAAAGATAAGTAGGGATCTTACACTAACCGATTTTTTTAATAGGGTGGTCATATCAGAATTTACTTGACGCCTTTATTTTGTAAATTTTTACCAAACTTTTCAATCAATCTTAAAATGAAACTTTTTTAAAGAAAACTTAGTTTTGGTCTAAAACGTGATGACGAACAATGGGCTCGTGCTATCAATCTTGCCATTGATGTGAAAATCTTCGGAAAAATAATATAAAACGCGGCATTTATCAACTTTGGTATCATCGCGGCTCAGTGCCATTATATTCCTACAAGGATCAAGGAGAATTTAAGAAGTGAACCAAGCCAAGTAACGAATGCCTTATTTATGTTTATCTCTTGAAAGTACTAAGGTTCATGATCCTTCTCATGGTGGGAAAAGTAATGATAACTATTTACGCCGTACTTTATCTCAGTTGAATAATATATCCTCACGCCTTCCCACAAGGGTCCCCGAAGAGGTAGGCAGAGGTGTACAGGTAGTACCCCTACCCACACACCCACTTTCCATCGCAGGAACACAAGCATGACTACACTGTCGTACGACTATGACTGTTTCTTTATTGAGCATTAAAATAGTCATTTACAGAATAGTAGCTTTTAGACTGCTTAAGCCACGGAACCATATCGTTATATATCTCTGCGTACTATATCTTAGAGCCGTGGTGGCGGAGTGGTTCGAGCAGTTGCCTGCGACGCAAAGGTCGCAAATTCGAATCCCGACTGTACCAATGAGTTTTTCTGAACTTAAGTACAGTGATTAGTACGTACCACGTAGTACCACGAGCTTTTCGGTGAAGGAAAACATCGAGATAAAACCTGCATACGTCTGAGAAGAAATTCAAAGGCGTATGTATAGTCGTGCTTGAGTAACGGCGATGGACTCGCCATCTGTAACGTTGGCACCTAATATACCTGTGGCGGAAAGTGGGTGTGTGGGTATTACTTATACACCTCTGCCTACCCCTTCGGGGACCCTTGTGGGAAGGCGTGAGGATATAATATTAGATTATAGATAAAATTAAGTACTTTAAATGTATAAGAAAATTTTCCAAGTGTTATCCATTTAATATGTATGTTTTATTTCAGGTAAGTCTCATCCTGTCGATGACGCAACCAAGGAGGACCCATGTCTTACTGGTAGGCCACATACCTTACATAACTGTATAATTAGTCATACTTTTCTCCCACGAGACAGGCGAAGCCTAGGTGACCTAGGAAACCTAATTAGGGCAATTATAATAACAAAAAATAGCATTAGACTACTACTAGAATAGTTATAATTATTATGTATCTCTTTAACTATCAGGCCTCTTAAAGGACCCGGTTCTTAATATAGGCGTGTGAAAATTGTGTATATACATACATACATAGTATCATCACGCCGAGTCCCTAACGGGGTAGGCAGAGAGTATAGAGCGCCAGTTCTCTCTAGACTTGCATACCTTCTTCGTCCACATTCATCTGTCTCTTCATACATCAGTTTCGAATACGCTTTAAATTTATATTCTTATTATTCTTTCACAGAGTAATGAAACAGGACAGAACAGTGTAGTTTGGAGTTCTTCTTAGTAGTAACAGACAGTGTTTTCCGTCACTATGACGTTTGGAGTGTGATCGTTGTTCAAAATGTAAAATTTGCTGAAAATCGATCGCACCTAACGGGTCCAGTTGTGGATCGAAACCATTCTAGAACCCACCTGCAGACACACAGAAAATTTCATTAAAATCGGTCGAGCCGTTTACGATTCTATAAAGGACATACATACAAATATATTTTCTTTATACTTTAGCATTTTTTGAAAAAATAATTATGTACAAGGTAATCTATGTTACCTACCTTGTTACTTATGCAAATGTAAAGAACTTCCTTCTACTAACAAAGCTTACACTCTCCAAGAAAGGACACATTTAATGGGCACACACAATTTGAAACTTTATTTGTACTGGCTTAAGGATTAAACCATGTTCTTGGCTTAGACAAGCGGGCCCATGGCTGGGATTCGTCTTACAAGTTACAAGCTAATTACGAAGCTTTCCGGCGAGTATAATCTCTTAATAAGTAATACTACGCTCTATGACGCCCACGGTTAAGGATGCTTTCACACCGAACTATATTTGAAACACTGGTCATATTGATAAACTGCTAATTTTGATCATACATATAAGTGATGATATATTTAATAAACATGGTCTCAGAGAATATAACAGTATAATAGAAAAAATAAGAACTTCTCTTATTCGTTGTCGGGTAGTTTCAATATATCCTGATGACGATGAAACGAAACAAATAGCTATAAAACTAGCAAAATATAACTTTTGAAACATGAATTTATGGGTATTTTTCAAAAACTGTGAATGACAAGAAAAAACAAAAACATCTATAACATTATTGCAACAACAGATTTTTATGCGAAATAAGGTTGTTTGTAAATGAAAATCTTTTTACTTAAAAATAAAAACAATATAAAAAAATCCTTGGGAAAATCCGCAGAAATTGACATAGCCCCAAATTAAGCTAAGCTTGTCTTATGGTAACTAAGTAACGATATATTTACTTACAATTACCAATACAATTCTAATCGGTGTAACATCAGCCGAAGTGTAATATGAATCAGGTCCTAACAACGAGCTTTTAATAAAACATTGAAGCTTGCAATGGCTATCCCATGAAATTTATATTAACACCAGCTTGTCCCAAAATGGCTACGCAACATTTTTTCAGCTTTTAGTATGCCTTTGGCAGACAAACGGAATGTTTACTAAGTGAAATTAAATTGCGTCCATCGCTGGAATACGCCATAATTAAAATGAAATTGAAAAATGGAGGTTAAAACAGTACGCATAGTACGGGACTTTTTGTCGAACCGCTCCTTCCGCTACAGAGTCGAGGGCACACTCTCTTCCCCCCATCCCATACGAGCAGGAGTCCCGCAAGGCTCAGTGCTCTCGCCACTCCTATTCACGCTTTATACTAGCGACATTCCCCTCCATAGACGAGTTAAAAGCGCTCTATTCGCCGACGATACGGCTATCTACTACAAAGGTAGAACTCCCGAGGGAATTCACGACAACCTCCAATCCGCGGTCACAGCCCTGGGGCGGTGGTTCCGGAAATGGAGAATTGAAGTGAACCCGACCAAAAGCGCAGCCATTCTATTCTGGAAAGGCCTCGAACGCCCACGGGTAGCCCCCATCACCCTCTTCGGCAAACCCATTCCATGGGAAGAAAAAGCCAAATACCTGGGTGTGATCCTCGATCAACGCCTTTCTTTCCGTCACCACGTAAAGGCGGTACGCGCGCGAGCCGCCTTCGCGCTCGGTAGACTTCACAGCATGTTGAATGCACGAAGTAAACTCTCATTGAAATCCAAGGTGAGGATTTACACGACGTGCATTCGACCAATCATGACATATGCCGGTGTAGTGTTCGCACACACTAGCAAGTCAACACTTAACCCCCTGCAAGTGCTCCAAAGCCGGTTTCTCCGGAGAGCCACAGGTGCCCCGTGGTACATGCGTAATAGTCAACTCCACGTTGACCTCAAAGTCCCAACCATAAAACAGTTTTTGAAAAAACTGGCCAAACGTCATTTCGATTCTGCTGTAAATCACCCCAACCCCCTCGTCGTATCGGCCGCCCGATACACTCCCTCCCTTATATCGAAGATAAGGCGTCCAAGACATGCCGTCATCGAACCGGATGACGACATAACGGTCCTCCAGGACGCCCGACAAAAACATACCAACACTACACACAACCGACCACTGTTCCGTCCTCGCCGGCGAGGCTCGACGCGAATAAGCCGTAATGTTCCCCCCCGACCTCCGCCGCAAACGCCGGCCCGCGCCGAGCTAAACGCGCAAATCCCGCCCCCAAATAATATTTAAATAAAATTACCAGTCCAGCCCAGCTCCCTTGCTCGCGATCCAGCAACGCCCTAAGCCGAGGTTCGTACCCCACAGGGGGTGCCCTTAGCTGTGTTGCTTAGTACTAAAGTGCCTGGCTGGAGGCCTAGGTCTCGCCATTGACCGGTTAAGTAGCAAAAGTTCCCGGAACTCACGCTACGAGAGACAATACAAAAAAAAAAAAAAAAAAAAAAAGGAGGTTAAAACCGGTGTGCTAAAATAACCTCAAATATTATATTAAATACAAGTAGAATAGCATCCACAAGAAATTTGTTACCCTATAGTAGTGCAACGCTGCCGTGATAGCCGCGTGGTTCGAGTTGCCGGCTGGTACGCAATGGTTGCATGTTCGAAACCCAATGAGTTTTTTCGAACTCAAGAACAGCTTTTAATCATACTAAGTCATTTACGAAGAAGGAGAACATCACGATGTTTTCGTTGGATATGAATGCCAAAGTAATATGTATAGTCGTGCTTGGGAACGGCGACTGATTCGGGACATGTCACCGTAGGACCTAAATACAACTTCAGGTAAAATAGTGAATTTCCCCATCGGGGACTTTGCTTACATACTATGTACGAGAAACATTAATATCAAGATATCAAGATTGGGAAAACGACAGCAATGTATACATGACAAATATACACAAACAAACTCTGTCACTTTATAATATCATAATTTTATAGATTAATTAAAGTATTATAGCTTTTAAAAACATAAAGTTAAGGCTTAAAATGCCCCAAAAATGTTGACCTTATAACAACATTGCTAATATAAATAGTTACCACTGAAACGGCTCGTAAACTTCTCAAAGACGCGATTATGATACTAAATTATAACTACTTGCTTACTCACGATGCGTACAGAACTTCGCTACCCCGGGAACAAATCCAATCATAGCTACAAATACAATGGCACGGAACAATACAACCGGGCTGTATAAAACGTTGGCCTCGTATCATTTAGCCGAGTTGGCCAAGTGCTTGGGCCAACTTTCCAACTTTTTTCTGTAAACTTATATTTTGTGCGCGCCGTCATTATAGGCGATCGTGACTTGTTGATTAATTTCCTCTGCGTTGATAGAAGCCTATTGTTTTTCGTCTTTTTACGTTATTTGATAAATGAACAGGGATCTATCTGTTACGAGACCGACTACGTCTGGGAGACGCGAGATTAATATATTCCTTTATTAATATTTTATGGTGGGATTTTTTCCGCTTTTCCTTAAGTCTGCGCTTTATATTCATTTGTAGGCGCTGATAAAGCGAAACTTCGTTTGCTTCAAGCGGCTTGTTATAAACATTTGTTCTATTGAGATACTTTTATAGATGTACTTATATACTGTATACAATATACCTTCATTTTACACTCAGATCAAAAACATGCAACATTTTATTGTTGGCAGAGATTAAACCCAAAACTATAAGCAGATCAAAGTGAAATAGTATTTAATATGCAGATTATTTATACTTACGTCTTATTTTAAAAAATTATACAAATTATTGAAAAAAAGATATGGGCAATGAATATCAACCCAATCTTATTACAAAGTGTTTGCATACAAGTTAAACAAAAAATATATATCTTCAAGTCCTCCCACAAGGGGTAGGCAGAGGGACCTACACACCCACGTTTCCCCAGAGATATGCTTAAGGTCTCAACGCGATTAGTAGTGATAAGGCTAGTCGTTTTTCTTCTCTAACATCTGCAGGTTTCTTACATCTTCCTCTCGATGTTTTCCTTCACCGTAAAGCTCGCGGTGTGACTAATCACTATACTCAAGATCAAAAAAATTCATTGTCACATTCAGGATTCGAACTTTCAATCTTACCACGGCTTATTCATCAATAACAAAGAAATAACCAACATTTACATACTGAAATTACTTAGTAAATATTAAACAATCATCATCATCACGCCGAGTCCCTAACGGGGTAGGCAGAGAGTATTGAGCGCCAGTTCTCTCTAGACTTGCATACCTCTTTCACTTCGTCCACATTCATCAGTCTCTTCATACATGCTCGTCGGTTTTAAGTACTCTTGACGTTCCCGTCCTTAAGCGTCCTATCGATTTGATCCTAGTAGTTGGAACGTGGCCTTCCTCTGCCTCTATTTATATTATATATATATTACAACCTGTACACAAACCGGTACATATAAATACCTATTGCCCCCGAATCTATTTCCAAATAGAAGAACAAAACCACTCTCATCCCGAAACCCATCTCAAAGCAATCTATGTCTAAGCTGTACCTTGATGCTTTAAAAAGTTGTTTTCACTGTTTTCTAATACAAAAGCGGATCCATGCACCTCCTATTGCTCCCGTGGGAATGCATTTGTATTCAAATATTCAAGCCTTCGGGATACCTCGCAGTTACTGTCTACATTGAATCCTATTCTCTCTACGATAGTGACGGATTCAGAGTAACACAATTTTAGCAAATGAGTATATTCTTCATGTTTATAATTTATATTATAAAGAGAACCGTGGGGGCTGAGTGGTTCGTTACCTGCTACTCTTAGGTAACAAGTTCCAATTCAGACTGTACCAATTACTTTTCTGAACTTACAGTGATCGGCCTCACCGAGAGTTTTACACTGAAAGAAAATATCGATAGGAAACCTACGTCTTCTAAGAAATTCAAAGACGTATGTATCAAGGGACAGCGATAAATCGCCATCTGCCACGTTTGCACCTAAATATATTTTAGACGGAATGACGGTGTTGTATTACACCTCTGCCTACCTTATTGGGGATCGTTTCGGAAAGGCGTGAAGATTGTTCATTACATTGACAATTGTAAAATTGTTTATATTTTTTCTAGCAAAGTAATCAATTGCCCAAATTACTCGGTCGTTCCAAAATTTGTACTACGTTCATCTCGAGTGGTATCGGTCAGCGCCTGACACAACCCCGCTGCAGTCATACGTTATCCATGTGGCGGTTTTATAGCTACCTGTACGAATGTCATTTACGAATTTGTTAGATATTTATATAAGGTTGTTTAGCTCCCACGTAAATCCCAAATACATTTTTGAATTTGAATACTCTAAGGCGCTAGTGGAACGTGTTCTTTTCCGTGTGTCCGTCTGATGAAAGCAACCGTTAAAGATAGCTCGTAAAGTTAGGCAAGCTAACATAATTTTTTTTTTTTATAAGCTTATGTGTTTATTGAGGTATAGCTATAACATTAATATATAGGTACTAGTAACTACTTACTTACTACTAAAAAGAAAAAAAAAATATAATAACTAAAAAACTTACTATTGATCTGTCGTTGCAATATTAAAAATGCTATTTACGATAGGTAACAATATAAATTTACGAGTCACATTTGCAAACATGATTATATAATATATCCTCACGCCTTCCCACAAGGGTCCCCGAAGGGGTAGGCAGAGGTGTATAGGTAATGCCCACACACCCACTTTCCGCCAGAGGTCTTTTAGGTGCCAACGTGACAGATGGCGAGTCCATCGCCGTTACTCAAGCACGACTATACATAAGCCTTTGAATTTCTTCTCAGACGTATGCAGGTTTCCTCTCGATGTTTTCCTTCACCGTAAAGCTCGTGGTGTGACTAATCACTGTACTTAAGTTCAGAAAAACTCATTGGTGCAGTCGGGATTCGAACTTGCGACCTTTGCGTCGCAGGCAACTGCTCGAACCACTCGGCCACCACGGCTCTCAAACATGATTAATTGAATGATTTACAACATGCTAATTACACAGACTTTTGACCTTCTTTACAGTATTTATTATTTGCTGCAGGCCTCTCTCCTGTATTTCCACTCCCCGCGATCGAGTGCTACTTTCGACCAATTGGTCAGTTGCATGTCCATTTCGTCCCCCTATCTACTTCTTGGCCTTCCACGTCTGCGCGTCACGTTCTATGGGGTCCTTGAGACCTAGGTTCTTGAGA
The DNA here is from genome assembly GCA_945859725.1 of Drepana falcataria. Lineage (NCBI taxonomy): Eukaryota > Metazoa > Arthropoda > Insecta > Lepidoptera > Drepanidae > Drepana > Drepana falcataria. The sequence continues at coordinate 1,831,054 of OX243937.1, forward strand.
GTATTATTACTTAGTACTTTAATTTAAAATATACGAATATAGTACTCTCTTAGTTTCAATGCGACGTCCTTCCACAATCAAAGTGAACAATTGGTTTTGTGGGCAAGCAGCGTGATTAATATTAAAAACAAAATTAATCTGTTTTTTAGTGCTGTTTCATTTCTACCTAACCCTTTACATTCTTGCCTAAGTCTCTCCCAGACTATCACATATTACGCCCATAGTTCAAGTTTAATAAGTTATACGCGCACATAAAGTACTTTATTGCCAAAAATAAAAACAAAAAACTTTGCCAGTATTTCACCAAAACCACTGAACTTACTACGACATTCGTCATTCGATTTTCTGTCTAGTTTATTTGTTACACAAACTTGGTATTGTAGCTCGTAGCGCCATAGCTCGTAGCGGCGTAGCGCGTAGGCGGGCTACGAACTGTGACGTCACGGGTAACCTTCACCAGGTGCTACGGGAGTGTCTCATATTAAATTCATAGCCTCTGCTATAATATCCCGAGGTTTCTTTAATAATGTGACGAAATGTGTACAAACAAGGTATGTTGTGGATTTTGTTTAGTACTCTTTGTTGAGGTATGATGTTTTAACGCTCAGTTGCAAGACTCATTAACGTATAATACCCGTATTTATCACTCAATTAAACTCTCAAGTAGGTGTATAACGGAATGACAAAGTCAATGACTGAATCTAGATGTAGCGAAAGAAATCTGTAACTCTAGAGATAGCTGGCGCTCTACTCTCTTTGTAAGTAATGTAAGTAAATTAAATTATTAAACTAAAACGCGTCCTTCCTTTGACTCTACAAACCTAGCAAGCATCGTTGTGGCCTGTCAGGCAGTGGAGCAAGTGCATTTGCAAAGGCGGCGATAATTCGTGCATAAATACGCACAAACACAAAATAATTAAAAAAAAAGTTTTTTCTTTTTGTGATTGTAAGAAATTTAAAAAAGACTTGTATAGATAGTGGGTTCCCCGCTAATCTCGTAATTAAGATTACTTTACGTGGTACGTAAATTAATTCTTATTTGGAAAAATATCATAAAACCTATTTAGCGCGTTATAGAGCCTTAAGCTATATATGTACCCGTCAACGTATGCAGTAGGAGCTTAATATACAAGCTGTACCAGTTGGGCGTGCCGGACCGTCTAGTACGCATAGTACGGGACTTTTTGTCGAACCGCTCCTTCCGCTACAGAGTCGAGGGCACACTCTCTTCCCCCCATCCCATACGAGCAGGAGTCCCGCAAGGCTCAGTGCTCTCGCCACTCCTATTCACGCTTTATACTAGCGACATTCCCCTCCATAGACGAGTTAAAAGCGCTCTATTCGCCGATGATACGGCTATCTACTACAAAGGTAGAACTCCCGAGGGAATTCACGACAACCTCCAATCCCCGGTCACAGCCCTGGGGCGGTGGTTCCGGAAATGGAGAATTGAAGTGAACCCCACCAAAAGCGCAGCCATTCTATTCTGGAAAGGCCTCGAACGCCCACGGGTAGCCCCCATCACCCTCTTCGGCAAACCCATTCCATGGGAAGAAAAAGCCAAATACCTGGGTGTGATCCTCGATCAACGCCTTTCTTTCCGTCACCACGTAAAGGCGGTACGCGCGCGAGCCGCCTTCGCGCTCGGTAGACTTCACAGCATGTTGAATGCGCGAAGTAAACTCTCATTGAAATCCAAGGTGAGGATTTACACGACGTGCATTCGACCAATCATGACATACGCGGGTGTAGTGTTCGCACACACTAGCAAGTCAACACTTAACCCCTTGCAAGTGCTCCAAAGCCGGTTTCTCCGGAGAGCCACAGGTGCCCCGTGGTACATGCGTAATAGTCAACTCCACGTTGACCTCAAAGTCCCCACTATAAAACAGTTTTTGAAAAAACTGTCCAAACGTCATTTTGATTCTGCTGTAAATCACCCCAACCCCCTCGTCGTATCGGCTGCCCGATACACTCCTTCCCTTATCTCGAAGATAAGGCGTCCAAGACACGCCGTCATCGAACCGGATGACGACATAACGGTCCTCCAGGACGCCCGACAAAAACATACCAACACTACACAAAACCGACCACTGTTCCGTCCTCGCCGACGAGGCTCGACGCGAATTAGCCGTAATGTTCCCCCCCGACCCCCGCCGCAAACGCCGGCCCGCGCCGAGCCTGACGCGCAAATAAATAATATTTAAATAAAATTATCAGTCCAGCCCAGCTCCCTTGCTCGCGATCCAGCAACGCTCTAAGCCGAGGTTCGTACCCCACAGGGGGTGCCCTTAGCTGTGTTGCTTAGAAATAAAGTGCCTGGCTGGAGGCCTAGGTCTCGCCATTGACCGGTTAAGTAGCAAAAGTTCCCGGAACTCACGCTACGAGAGACAACAAAAAAAAAAAATGCAGTAGGTACAAAATGCACAACATAGTCCAATGTCAAAACAATCTGCGCATAAATCTTATGATTTGTGAGTATCCCTGTCATAAAACAGCGAGAACTTTTCTAGTTTATTGAGCTCCAAAGTTCCTTCTATCACACACGTGCACTTGTTTGTGTTCTAATCTAAACTATTATTCCAATTTTGAATGTTTGAAATTGGAATTGTAAGAAATTTGCAACTGAAATAAATTACATACATATACAGATATCATCAAACCAAGTCCCTAACGGGGTAGGTTAGGGACTCGGCGTTTATATATGTATGTAATCTATTCAGTGGTAAATTTCTCCAGAGTGTAAAGAGCGCCAGTTCTCTCTAGACTTACATGACTCTTTTGCTTCGTCCACATTCATCAGTCTCTTCATACATGTTCGTCGTTTTCGAGTACTCTTGACGTTTCCGTTTTTGAAATATATTAAATTCTGGAAAATACTAAGATAGGCCATAGTTTGGAATAAAATAAAGGATGTTTAAATTAATAAAACACACTATCTTCTTAAGCGGCATCAACCTAAAGTGGATTAATTCTGTTAATACTTGAGCCCTTAGTACTCGTGAAGGGCTCAAGTATTAACAGAATTAATCAACTTTAGGTTGATGCCGCGGGGCGCAGTAAGTATTTTATACCTCAAATCATAATGATACATTTGCAAAATATAACGTTTTCCAAGAAACATGGGTCTCTTATGTAAAAACACTTAAAGTATGAAAAGTACATTAACGTAATTAAAAGCCAAAAGCATAATAAACCTTGTAGATATGATGAAATAAAGAACACTTTCCCAAATTACGTATTTAATTCAAAATACGAGCGCCAATTTTTACGACTTTCCCAACGCAAGACCGTAAATAATCTACTGTCATGTCCTACAAAAGTCAATTTGTATGTAGACAAAAAATGTTACGTGAAAAAGCCTCCTCCTACATTACATCTTGGCAGACACTGAGTAAATTTATTTAGGTATCATATACTTACGACCTCCCGAGGGTGTATCAGTTATAAGTATCGTTCGTGCTGACAAGTACCGAGGAGAATACGTTTTATTTATCGAATTTTTGTTTTTTTTACCTTATGTTGAAAGTGATAGGATTCTTATTACCACAATTATATTACTGGCAAAAGTAGTAGTAAATATATATAAATATCATCTTGCTAAGTCAGACAGACAGCACCAGTTTCCTCTTGACTACCTTAGCTTGATTCACATTCATCATCAGTCTTCACACATGCTCGCACGTTTCAAGTATTCCTTAGGCTCCCATTTTTGAGTGGCCGATTTTATAGGTAGTAAAATATAGTCTTCTTATGCCTTCAAAATCGTCTGTAAGACGGACGATTTCGCATAATTAAGAGAAATTTAAAATTAGCTATGTCCGGCGTCTCTTTTTTCTATTGCAAGGAACAGCAAAGAAAGGAGTGTTGAGATTTTAACTCGTCGCTGCGTGTATCCTTGTTATTTTGCACAGAATTTTCCGAGAAAATAATAATAACAATAATAAACAAATAACAAAAAGTATATCTTAACAATATATCTGTATCAATAACTGAACTCAAGGAAAATCGGTCAAGAGAATAATTTTTGAAACAACGCCAACTTTGGGGTTACAACCAGTTAAATTCGATGCCAATGGTTTGTATTTATTGTGACAAATTGAAAATTAGTTACTTCAGTTGGAAACTGGTTCTCGAACCCAAAGAGATTTTTTACTAACAATAAAGTATAGGAAGAGTGGAAGAGGAGGAGAAGAAGGCGAAGTCATCTATCATACGTATGGGGTACTCAAAGACATTGCCCTGGATTTAAGAAAATGGAGAAAGTGCATGAGAGACGTCGACAAGCCTTTAAGTGTATGATTTTAATCATCGATATTTGCAATGATGGCGATTTATCCGCGATAGAAAGGTGTGACTCCTACTTTTTGAGGGACTTGAGAGAATTAGGGAATAAAGCTTCCTGCAAATACAGGGTTGCATCTTCAAGCCCAGACATATTTATGAGTTATTATTTCTTATCTACCTTTTTCAGTGATTAATCCCATAATAAGATTTTAAATACATTTGGTGAGTAATCAAAATTGTATGAAAAGCATTTTCTTAGAGATGAGCGATGCATATTAACGCGTATCTCTCGCGTAAAGATTAGATTAAAATTTTTGGGACGTTTGTGATTAATTTTATTAAACTATTCGTATGCTACGTAGGTGAAAAATATCGTATATTTATATCCTGTTATACATACATACTTATCACCACGACGAGTCCTTAACGGGGTAGGCAGAGAGCATAGAGAGCAAGTTCTCTGACTTACATACCTCTTTCGCTTCGTCCACATTCATCACGTTCTTCATACATGCTCGTCGGTTTCGAGTACTCTTGACATTCCCGTCCTTGAGAGTTCCGTTTTTACATATATAAAAATATATGGTCATACATTCTCGCATTTTTTTATCGAGGTATTCGAAACATGGTTTCCTCTGCTTCTTCTTCCACTAACCTCTTTATATGTATACCTCTTTCGTAAATGTTCGTTACTCCACATTGCTATATGTCCAAACCAACGTAACATACCTTTCTTTATTTTTACAAATATTTATATTAAGCTCCTGGCAAATAGCACCCAACTAGGTCGGAGTCCGAAAACAAAGTAAATTTTACGTGACCCTCCCTTTTATCCACACAAGTCAATAAATCTGAGTTAAGTTTTACATTGACGTTTTTATACGTCTGCAGGACTAAGACCTAATGACAGTAAACTCCGCGAACTTTGTTATAGGGCCATGCTTCACGATTAAGGCTGTTACGGACGAGATCAGGGCTGTCACAATAAAGATAAGCTTTCATCAATTGCAAGAGCCGCGACGTCTTAGGGATTATCCGGGAAATTTTACAACTTGGAACTTTTGGACTATAGCTTTTCCGGGTATATGGCTTCATGGTAATATTAAATGACATTGTAAAGAATTATAGACAAACATAAAATTTATAAAAGTCATTGACGGTTTATCTTATGTAATTCATGTTGAAAAAGAGTTACAATTCATTTTGTTTTTAAATTCACCATTACCCGAATCCTTTACCGGGTAGCCATAGAGAGTAAAGGACCACAGCGTTTTAATAAAATAATGTAATAATAAGAGCTCCTTTATTAGAAAAAATATGTTTGATGTAAAACTTCAGTCATTTGCTTTTTTTTTTCACCAAATCATGTGTAGGTATAGTTAATGACATATGTATTTCTTTAAATGTAACTAACACATGCTTTACGTATATTTTTGTATCGAATAGTAACACTTTTGAAGTTACAGCTTTTTTAAACATATATAATATATCGCATTTGGATGAATAGACCATGTGCCGACTACCTAAATGTAATCGATGGAACGCTTAAATATGGTAATGTCAAGACTATTCGAAATCAGCGAGCATGTATGAAAAGTTTGATAAATATAGATGAAGTGATGGAGGTCTGTAAGTCTAGAGAGAACTAACTTAACATCCACATCAATCAGTCTCTCCTTATATGCATTTTATTTTTTATAACTAAGAAAATTACTGAGGGAGGGCAAATATTTGGGTGACACGAGTATTTGTACTTTTATAATTTCTGTGAAACTGTCCCAAGGTAATAATTTTTATTTTATTATAGTTCAAAGCATGTATCCAGCTATCTTCAATATTGTAATTTGACAACCATACATTGACAGCGGAATAATGTAATTAATTAATCTAACGGCTTACTTTATTGCGCTCATAAAATGTAGTGTAGCTTATATTTTTCCTATAGCTTTTGTGAGGCAGAAACAGAAGCGTAATTGAATACGATAGTTTTCACGCCTTCTTCGTAGGGTAGGCAAAAACGGGTCAAGGATCACTTTTTAGTGGTTATATTCAAGGTGTTAACGTGACAGATGACAGGCAGAAAGTCTCTGAAAGAAGGATTTGAAACACGAATGCTGAATTTTCTTTCGGGGAACTTTCGGGACCGGATAGGCTTTAATGAACGAATTAATTAATGATTTAACTATAATAAATATAGATAATTTGCAGAGAATATTTATTATGTGTACGCCCCTTGCTCGTTAAGTTTGTGTTCTTCAAGAAGGAAGGAACCATACCAGCCTACTTTCGCATTTATAATACAATAATATTAGCACAAGTGACCGAGTGTGCTATATCGGTAAATGGGCAAATTCTAGAGCAAGTGAATGAATTTGTATATCTTGGAAGCATGTTCACACGAGATGGAAAGTATGAAAAAGATATTGAAAGAAGGATAACTGCCGGAAATAAGGTGAATGGAGCTATGTCGGCGTTGATGGGCAGTAAAAGTCTAAGCAAGAAAGCTCGAGTTGCTGTCCACAACGCGATATTGGTACCTACCTTATTGTATGGCAGCGAATCCTGGGTATGTCAGAGGAAGTATGGAAATAGCATTGAATGCAGTCGAGATGCGATCTCTTCGAAAAATGTGCGGCGTAACGATATTAGATCGAATCCGCAATGAAGAGATTCGCAAATCAACTGGCGTGAATGAGGGCGTGATTGTAAAGATGAAGAAAGGCATGTTACGTTGGTTTGGATACATAGAAAGGATGAGTGAAGAAAGATTGACAAAACAGATATACAAAGCAAAAGTGTGTGCAAGAAGAGGCAGAGGAAGGCCACGTTCCAACTACCTGGATCAAATAGATCGGACTCTCAAGGACGGGAACGTTAAGAGTACTCGAAACCGACGAGCATGTATGAAGAGACTGATGAATGTGGACGAAGCGAAAGAGGTATGTAAGTCTAGAGAGAACTGGCGCTCTATACTCTCTGCCTACCCCGTTAGGGACTTGGCGTGATGATATGTATGTATGTAATATTATAAAGAGAAAACATTTGATTAAATCATTATACCGAAGTAACCTGAGCCATGTGTTTAATGATAAAAAAAAAACACAAAAATATCAGTAAAAGTATTACTCGGATGAAGCCGCGAAGCGTCTCTAATAGTCAATTTGAATTAAAAAGGGCTGGTTGAAAAGGATGTTCAAGTCTTTAAAGTTAAGCTGAAAGGAATAATTTTGGTTCTGAGCCTAGTCTAATTATATTATCGGGGCCCATGAAGCGATGCGTGAACTTTTGGGGACCAATTGTGTCGTTTCGGACAAACGGGACTCGTGTCGACGTGTTCTGAATATTCTCTTGTAGACATCGCGTCGCTAGATTTTCAATATATGTATGTACTGGAACTAGATATGCTCCGCGGTTTCGTCCGCGAAAAAAGTTGATCTTCGGTCAATTTATCTGGTATAAAACCTCTCTCTGAAATATCCTATATGCTAATGCATCTTAATAATAACTGTGCTAAGTTTCATCCAATTCTCCGTTCTTGTATGATTAATGGTGTGACTAATTGCTGTACTTAATATTATATCCTTAACTTGTATAGGAATAAAGTTGTTGTATGGGTACTACCACACACCTCTACCTACGCCATCGGGAACCTTTGTGAGAAGGCGTATGTATAAAAAACAATATATGTGGTATTCGTAACAAAATTATTCCATGTCTTCGAATTTATTTCAGTAGGTATACCTATCACCAAAGCGTGTATTGAAATTGGCTAGAAAAATATTGACTATTTCAATATAAGAAAAGAAGATACTGGAACGTACTATAAAGAAGGGCCGACTGGCGAATCGTCACCCCGACCTATCCATCTCAATAAATTGTCCCGACAGCCTAGAGCGGGAAACATTGAAAACGGCACTTACTGCGAGAGGGAAAAAATGAGGGAAGACTGATGGTGACCCAAACTGTGACATCTGAAATTAATTACACACAGTTATAGTGAAGGAAAATGAGTGATCAATTAATAGTTAGGACACTTGCGCTATTCTAAGTGTGTTGTTTCGCAAAGCTGTTATGGGATTATCAAGACTATCTTCCTTATGAAGCTGCCTGCTAGATAAAGATTGTAGGTTCGAATTCCAATTGAACCATTGATTTTTCTGAACTTAAGTACAGTGATTAGTCACACCACGAAATTTACTGTGAAAGAAAATAACGTATAGTCGTGCTTGAGTAACGTCGATGGACTCGCCATCTGTCACGTTGGCATCTAAAACATATCTCTGGCGGAAAGCGGGTGTGTAGCGGAAACCCCCACCAATGGTCCCCAAAGTGGACCGTGGCGGGGGTTGCGTGGCGTGCCGAAGGCGTGAGTATAAATATAATATAAATAATAATAATAATAAATATAAATATGACATATTATTATTTGTACCTAAATTCGTGTTATAATCAATGTTAGTGGAGTAAATGACCTCGCCTGTAAACAACACAACAGCAGTAATAAAACATAGTGTATGATTCAAGGCAATCAAACGCCATGACCACTCGTGACTCATATAAATTTTATTGGTGACAAAATAACTTTATATACATTGGAGACTCTATATAATTTGACGTGTTATGACTATTTTATGCCAGTGTTTTGAATTTATCGCTCCATAAGTTTAAATATACACTACTTTAGTGGATACTTATTATTTCAATGACTAGATGTTGAGTACGTACACACAGCGTGTGTTATAAAATAGTGCTCAAATATGTGATATAAAGAATATATACTCACGACTTCCGACAAGGGTAGGGTAAGGAAAAGGTGTGTGGGTGACCCTCTCACCAATTTTCCGCCAGAGATATATTTTAGGTGCCAACATTTCAGATAACGCGTCCATGGCCGTTACTCAAGTACGCCTATACATACGCCTTTGAATTTCTTCTCAAACATATGCAGGCTTACTCTCGATGTATTCCTTCCCGTAAAGCTCGTGGTGTGACTTATCACAGTACTAAAGTTTAGAAAAACAAATAAGTACAGTTGGTATTCGAACTTTGAAACTTTGTGTTGGAGGCATCCATTGGGACCACTGGGCCGGCTCTTTAATAATATTTAGTAAAAAATAAAGAAAATGTATCGAATTCCCCTTAATAATCTTTGAAGCTATTCGTCATCGTTATGATAGTAATCTAGAAGACTACTGCTCTTTTTTATAAAGCATCCTATATATATATATATATATATATATATATATATATATATATATATATTATATAGTATATATATATATATACCCCACGTATATATACCTACATCACGCCAAGCCCCTCACAGGGTAGACAGATAGAGTAGAGCGACAGTTCTCCAGACATAATATTGAGTAACTACATATTTTTAAAATGATATATTGTGACGGTCGATTTTGGGGGTTAATGCTACTTGCGTCCGTAAGCTTGACCCTTCATACGTGATTGTGGCAGTGTGCAAAAGCTACAGGTGTGCAAACGAGCGGCAATTCGAACAGAGTAAGATAGAATATCCCATTTAAAACTTATGTTGCCGAACTGGGACAGTTTATCTTCGAAGATCGCAGTCAAATGGCACTGATCCTTAGGATTATTTCCGCGTATGTTTATAAAAAAACAGAAGGTAATTTGTAATACGACCGTTGTGGCCGAGTCGTTCGTTCAGTCGCCTGCAACACAAATATCGCAAGTTCAAATCCCGACTGTATAAATGACTTTTTCTGAACTTAATAACATTAATTAGTCACATGCTTTTAGAAGTAAGACGTCAAGAGTCTACCTGCATATGATTGAGTAGAAAATCAAAGACGATGTTGATCATGCTTGAGATCGGTGACGGACTCGCCATTACACGCGTTAGTAACAAAACATATCTAGGGCCACAAGAGGTTTTGCTACACGTCTGCCTACTCCGCTACACTCCTTCTGAGACCCTTAATAAGGCGTGAAGCAAGCACTCAAATGATGTTAATAAATTTAAATGGCATTTTTTTGTGATAATGCAAAGTGCATCAATCAACCATCTCTGTACTGTTGGATCTCCGTACTTGATGGATCACTGCATTTGGCTATTAACTTTTGATTACGTAATGGCCTCTTAAATTGATTAAGCTCTCAACCTCCCTTATATTAGCACACTGTCCTTAACACCGCAGGAATTTTAACGAAATATTAGAATTATTTACCTTTAGTACCGATTGAATTTGTAAAAAAAAAAGAGTATAAAAAAAAACTTAAGGATTTTATTTATTTTTATTTATTGTATCCATATTATAACGGCGAGAAGCCACTTATACTAATAGGTAAACGCATTCATTCTGTCTTCTCACAGAACTCCAAACATACCGACAAGATATTCTTCCATTCATCCGCAAACAAATCACATTCAGGGTAATTATCCAGTAAGGCGTTGAATGCGGCGAGAGTGCGCGGGATAGGAGAGCGGGCTCGTGCTTCTGTGCGCGACACTGGCTCACAGAAAAGCTTGTGCTTTCTATCACGCGTACAACTATTGGGTACGAAGATACGACACAACTCGTCATGAAGAACAGGAGCGTTATTAGGATGGAAACGAGAAGAGTGATCGAAACCAGTAAGTAAGTATATAGGGATGAAATGGATAGCGATAGACACCAGTAAGTACAGACATCTATTTTTAATTTTCACCATTACGTTGGCCATTTGCACTCGTCATCGTCGCGTAGTTATCATTGTCAAGTTACTTACACATGGCCTGAGTTCAAAATTTAAAGCATGCCTGTATAAAACTCACTACAAACAAAAGAGTCGAAGCTGTATCAAACAATGAAATATTGACGCAATCCCCGATGTCGTAAATATAAGGCGGTGGCTTATCAATGATAACCTTTCCATTGAAGTTGTGATACCGGTATGAACACAATACATGTGGTCTCGACCTTTATTAATCCAATTATTAATATTTTTACCTATTCAAGCTTCTGAAATTTAATTAGAAATATAATACATACAATATATGTACATACATATATCATCTATACTAATACTATAAAGCTGAAGAGTTTCTTTGTTTGAACGCGCTAATCTCAGGAACTACTGGTTGGAATTGAAAACATATTTTTGAGTTGGATAGTCCATTTCTCTAGGAAGGCTTTAGGCTATATAACATGACGCTACCACCAATAGGAGCGAAGCATAAATGAAAAATGTTGCAAGCACGGAAAAAAATATTCCTTTTGCGTGCGTTTACTTTTTCACCCGGCCAAAGCTGGGCTGGACAGCTAGTCACATATAATTGTGGTAAAATATGGCATGGTAGTTAGGGTGAGTTAGGAGGTATATAAATACCTATCTACGGAAAAATTCGCGTCCTATACCACGCCGATTCCGTAACGGGGTAGACAGAGAGATAATAGTACGCCAGTTGTGTAAAATTAATGAAAATTTTTTTTTCTAGTTTTTTTTTCTAACAAATTTCTGTACAACGTGATATTCAAATTTTAAGGTAATAAATATTTATTCTGTTGAAGTTCTATATTGCAATATGTGATTGCCTTAATAGTAAAAGTAAACTCGTAATAATAATATCGTTTATTAAGGTACTTCTACCATAAATTAGTCTGCATCTATAGTTATCTATATTACCCTATCTATGTCAACGCATATGAGTGGAAATTTTGCTTTTATCTCGTTCGTCTTGCTTGAAGCATTCATTTGTTTATTTCATCGTTAATGATGAATTATTTTGCAAGGTGTATTGCAAAACCAGTCGGAAGTAACATAATACAATAAGGTTTACCAAAGAAACATTGTCCAGTCTAGTCTAAAAGCTGAACGTAAGCCTCAAGGGTACACAGACTGAAATCTAGTTAGGCTTACATCAAATACAGCCTCGTTCACGCCGAGCAAACGAACCCTTCAGATTTTTATGCACCTGCGGGGTCGACGCCCTCCGTGAATAAAGATACCTCTAGCACACACAGTTAGAACTATCGGCGAGCAATTGCGAATATTAAGTTTGTTTCATTTCATCTGTATGCTTATTAACTTTAGTTCATTTAGTGAATGCGCATGTATAGATTATAAAAAAAACATGTATAAGTAAATAATATAACAATATATCCTCACGCCTTCCCACAAGGTTCCCCGAAGGGGTAGGCAGAGGTGTATAGGTAATACCCACACGCCTACTTTCCGCCAGCGGCATATTAGGTGCCAACGTGACAGATGGCGAGTCCATCGCCGTTACTCAAGCACGACTATACATACGCCTTTGAATGTTAAATGTTAATTTACTATTACCAAATACTTTCCAAACTACACATCCGTGTTTAACAGTCCTAGAACAATGACTACGAGCTGAAAATAGGATGCAATGCTAACACGTCTGCTTGGTGCATTGAACTTTAGGTTTTAGGACTAGACTAGACTAGACTAGACTTACAAATGGTTAATACCCTATCGCATATGTATTTAGAAAGCTATGCTAGTATGTATAAAGAGACTGATGGGCGTGGATGAGGAGAAAGAGGACTTTAAGACCAACGAGAGAACTGGCTGCTTTCTCTGTACCTAACCCGCGAGAGACTAAACATATATATGTATGTATGTTTAACAAAAGAGAAAGCAGTCCTCTGAACAATCTCAACACTTTTACTTCATCCTCATGGATGCATGAGGTTGAAGTAAAAGAGACCTCTATAAACCTCTATAAACATGGTCGCTTATTATTTCGAGTAATCTTTGCGTTCTCTTTATTGTAGTTTTCCCATCAGCTATTCTGTGACGGAACTCGTCATGAGGAATTTTTTTGTTAGAGACGAAATGCAATATATGTACGTTGCGTACGTACGTCTATCACATAGCCAACTTCACTCTTCTATTTTTTTTTTATACAACAAGAGTGGCAAACAAGCATACGGCCCACCTGATGGGAAACGGTTACCGTAGCCTATTTACGCTCACGATACCGAAGTATCACTTGCGCGTTGCCACTCTGTGTTCGGAGAGTTATAGTGTGTTGGCAGCATAATGGGTTTAATCCCTCTACTTCCAACACAATGTAACAATCCTCCCCCCTCCCCAAGGAGCTCATTACTGGAAACCTTATACACCGCGTAGGAACACAACACAAAATACTGCCTGCCCCAGTCGGGCAGCTCCAAATTCGAACGGGAAACCCGTTATGCCCTACCTCTCTTCTATCTATACCTACGGGAAGTCGTGAAGATGTAACACAAAGTAAACGTTAATAATCCCACGTTGACAATATTTAATACCTTTTTATGCATATATCGTCTTTCTATTTGGTCGCTGTAAAACTTCTAGAGTACCTTCAGAATTATTTCTGGTTGATGCAGTTTTTAATTCCTACAGACGAGATGTGTACACTGTCTCGCTCCAACACTCCATTATCTCTTTCTTACCCGCTGATTCTTTACAATGGAAATTCCAAAGGAATTCAGGCAACGTAACAACTTCAATAACAACTGAGTTAAAATACTTTTTGTGAATAAATGCTTGGTTTAATTAAAATAGGTGCCTTTGTTTAGTAAACGCTGTCGATCGACTTGTTGATGAACAATTTGCAACGGAGATATTCTGACTGGTTTTATGTAAATTCCTTTCATTGAGATACTGATTGTGAGCCGTTAAGGCTGAGTGGATAAGTCACCTGTAATATCAAGATTATGGGTTCGAACAATGACTGTTCCAATGAGTTGTTTCTGAACTTAAATATAGATTTATCACACGACGTGCATTACGGCGAAAGAAAACATCGAGCTTCAAGGCTTTGATATTTAATGTATGAAAACGTTAAGCTGACGTTGTTCGGGTTCTGACGCTCACGGACGGGAACGTCAAGAGTACTCGAAACCGACGAGAATGTATGAAGAGACTGATGAATGTAGACGAAGCGAAAGAGGTATGTAAGTCTAGAGAGAACTGGCGCTCCATACTCTCTGCCTACCTTTGCTTTTGCTTTTTGAGTTAACTAATATTTTCTAGACCATACGATGTGTCTACACTTAAAGGTTTGAGCAATAAATGCTTTTTCCGAAAAAGGTCCAGGTAGAAGTTGACATTTTTCAAGTAGTCTTAGGAATTTTTCGATGTCAAGTCTTAAACTAGACTTGCTTGCCATATAAACAAGTCTTACTTACTTGTCTGTAGAAAAGATACAGCAATGCTTCCTATTAACCGAGAAACAGGTTTATTTCAAGTAAAATGTCACCCGCATGCAGTAAGGAATTAAGTTACATTCAATTAGAGTTGCTTTTATTGCCTTTTAAGTTCTCTAGAGCTCATAAAGTTTATTTTACGTATGAGCCACCAGGTATTGAAGCTGTGCACTGTGTTTTAGTGCCTATTGTAGCATATATAAGGCTTAGATTCAATTAACCAAATGTATAATATATTTCACAGCAAACCTATATAAGGATTGGTGTTACAAACTCCTCACAAAGTTATCCACAGTTCCTCCCTTATTTGTAGGCTCGTCTTTACTACATATATAATTCGTACTATTTTTCTTTGCCTAAGTTGTGGGCCTGACAATATTTACTTTGCGTTGGACTGGCTCAAACCTCATTGCTTTGGGACTCTCCCAATGTTGATACTGGCAAGGTCACATAAATGAGTGGGCAAGACTCCAAATTTATTTATTAGTCTTGATATAAAACAGTTTCTGTATACACGATGTAAACAAGAGTAAATATATACGGAGTATATTACACTGATTCGTTTTAAGCTCCACATAGATATATTCACGTCTTTCTACATTAGCAAAAGAAACAGGGTATAGTAACCAGACTACTATTTTAAGTGTCCCCGAAGGGGTAGGCAGAGGTATTAACCCATGTATAGTCATGCTTGAGTAACGGGTACACACCCTTAACACATACATAAGTCTTAGAATTTATTCTCTAACATTTGTAGGTTTCTTAATATATTTTAAACAGCTTTAGTTCTGCGATATTGGTACTTATACTTTTAATACCGACGAATCAGTTTCAACACAAAATATATTTTATATGAGCAACTTAGATCAAGTTCCTTTTGAAGTGTCAACTATAGGAGTTATATTGAAAGATAAGATTTAATTTGTTAATATTCTCCAACAGCTTCTCGCTTTTCTAAATAAATATACGAAGACATATAAAGAAGCATTTTGCTCAAGAAGCTGTGACATAAAACGGGACTCAATTCCTTTAATTATTTGATAAATATTAAATTCAATTAGCTTAAACTCGTTACAGACATGAAAGACCTTCTTAAACAATTCCAAATACGTAATTAATTCAAAACATATACAATCAAAGAAAACAGTACCCTTACAAAAACTTGAGACGTACTTGTTTGCAAACTTTCTAATCACATTCGGTAAAAGTTGCCCGCTCGTAATTTCGTTGAAATACACTTTGTAACGGCCAAAGATTTATGTAACAAAATATGACTTACACTTGTGTTCAGCGAAGCAATGTAATAAGATTTTATTGCGGTTACAAAATGAACTTTATTGAAATGGAAAAAGATCGGGGAGTGGATATTAAGAAAGTGGATGAAATAAGTGACTTTTTCATTATAAATTTCTTGGAATTATCTAAGAGCATACTTCTACGCTCCGAATGGAATTCACGTCCATTTTTAAATGGAATTTGATTTCGAATTCTTAATTTTTTTAATTGAATTGGGAAAAAGTCCGTTCGTGCTTAAGCATTATGGTATTAATTGTTTTGGTTCAATTTTGATCGGTATAAAGCATACGTAAGTAGTAACGTCAATAGTACTCGAAATTGGCGAGCATATACGAAGATACCGATGAATATGGACGAAGTAAAAGAGGTTTGTAGGTCTAGTAAAAACTGGCGCACTTCTCCAATTCAGCAATTTGAAAAACTTCTTTTCTAACAGAAACAAATACAAAATGCCATGCAAACGGAGCGTCGGCTTTCTACCAATTCAGTAGTATTCACAAATGGGATAACAGATTAATAATGAAAAATGTCACATTCCATTATGCGTTAGGAAATCTCCGCAGTTCGGCACCATATGTGGCGATCGTTAAACGAAACGGAGACTAAAGCTCACGCTTCTAAGCGTGAGGGCACGTCTTAAACTACGTAAGTAGTTGGTAGCTGTTGAGGCATTTACTGTGCAATTCTCAGGAACAATTGTGGCTAAATTGCATTTTGTGTGAGACGTTACGATTGGTTTCACAATGCTATCGGCTATTTTTCAAGTCATGCCTTATTAAGGCCGCTGTATCGGAGTAAGCAAAGAGTACAAGTTGTAACCCCTATTGTACTAATGAGTTTATTCTGAACTTAAGTACCCACGATCAAAGAAAACTTTTTGAGAAAATCTGCAAACGTTAGAAAAGAAATTCAAGTTGTAACAGAATATTAAAAATGTAATCACAATTTATTTACATTGTTTACGGCTTGAATATTACTAATCGCTGGCCTATCCGGCCGCAGGATTTGTTTAATACCTTTATCGACCATAGCCTCTTTTAAGTACGATCCCTATGTGTGTATGTTAAAACCCTGTAGGAATCTTTTCACTTGAAGAACTCTATGCAGTACTCTCTGGGGAAAACTTCGACTGTGGAATGAACTAGCCATTCATTACGCAGCACGCAGGAGGGAAACTCCTTTGAAACCACGCAGTATAACCTTTGCTGTTCCTTAGTATGGAGTGAACTCCCCGTTGATGGCAAAGTGCGGTAGTAGAATGCAAAATTAAGTTTATTTATCCGAGTTGTTCGAGTAGTAGCCTGCGACACAAAGTTCGCAAGTTCGAATCCCGACTGTACCAATGAGTTTTTCTGAACTTAAGTACAGTGATCACACCACGAGATTTACGGTAAAGGACCGAGAGGAACACCGAGAGGAAACCTGCATGCATACGTCTGAAAAAAAAGTCAAAGGAATATGTATAGTCGTGTTTGAGTAACGGCGATGGACTCGCCATCTGTCACGTTGGCAACTAAAATATATCTCTGGCGGAAAGTGCGTGTGCGTGTATGTGAATTTGTAATTATGATATAAACTTTTTGGACGCCTCTCAGCATAGGGACCTGTTAAATACTACGAGCTCTTATTTAAGCTCCATCGTAAATGTATATTCGCTCCTCATAATTCACGACACACCAAATAATAGAAGCTATTAAGAGGCAAATAGTTAATTTCGCAAGTTGTATAGTACAAGACAAATGTTGGCGGTCAAAGCTTAGATTGAGATCTTTCGTTTCCGTCTCATATTTATACGACCCTGGTAATTCCGTTCGCCGGATAGGTTATTTCATTTGGCGTGATTTCATTTATTCCTAGTAGGATTGCAGTTTCATTGGAAATTTAAAGTAATAATTATCTATAGAAATAAATAGAAAAGTTTTGTATTACAATAAAAAAAATCTAAATATTTTTCATTTCAAATACATATTAAGTATATACATAATTACTACTATACATTATAGTACACTATTATAGTTATAGTGTACTATACTATAATTTATAATGTATCTCCGTTGGTCCTTGAAATTCCCGAAACACATTTTTCGATATATTTAACTTAATCGACTTAAACATATAAACTACATAATAATAATAATATAATATATCCTCACGCCTTCCCACAAGGGTCCCCGAAGGGGTAGGCAGAGGTGTATAGGTAATAAATACCCACACACCCACTTTCCGCCAGAGGTATATTTGGTGCCAACGTGACAGATGGCGAGTCCATCGCCGTTACTCAAGCACGACTATACATACGCCTTTGAATTTCTTCTCAAACGTATGCAGGTTTCCTCTCGATGTTTTCCTTCATCGTAAAGCTCGTGGTGTGACTAATCACTGTACTTAAGTTCAGAAAAACTCATTGGTACAGTCGGGATACGAACTTGCGATCTTTGTGTCGCAGGCAACTGCTCGAACCACTCGGCCACCACGGCTTTTTTATAAACTACATATATGGGCATAGTTCTAAACTATGTTAAAAAAAGGTATATATTTATAACATATCTTAACCTTTTCATAAAGATACGTTATGTAACTAAAATTCAAAGGGAATAACTAAAATGGCGAGATTACACGTGGAATTATTAATTCAGGCAAATTGAAGCGTTCGTTTTTTCATCCTTCAGGGTAAGATCCCTTTCATCTATGTAATTAAAATTTAAAGGCTACTCGTTCAAAATTGCTACGAAATTAAAATATTAGCGGTAAATTTTCAGCTTGTTATACATAATATAACAAACTAACTGTATTCGAAATTCAAATCGATCGGACGCTCAAGGACGGGAATGTCAAGAGTACTCGAAATCGACGAGCCGAGACTGATGAATGTGGACGAAGCGAGAGAGGTATGTAAGTCTAGAGAGAACTGGCGCTCTATACACTCTGCCTACCCCGTTAGGGACTCGGCGTGATGATATGATGATGATGATGAACTGTATTCCACGGGTTCACCCGCGTTGCATGATCACTCCGGCTCTGGCTGCGGAAAACTTAAAATTTTGGACTTTGGTTAGCGTGAACGCTAACAGAAAGTGATTGTGTCTGGAACCTTCTTTTTGAATCATTTAATTTATAGACAAACCGTATTGGAATCCGTTGCATTGTTGTTGCAGGTAGTTTTGTTTAAAGCTATGTTACTTTATGCAGATGAGCTGAAGCGACGCTTGTTCTTAGACACCATGATCATATTATTACGTTCTAGACGAAAACACCATGTCATCACCATTGTCAAAAATCGTTTAATCAGCTTAGAGATATTGGAAGTCTTTTGTCAAGAGTACTTAATTACCATCTCTGTACCAAGTTGCCAGCGTTACATAATTTCCTTCATCAGATGAGGGCAGATCCTTTTTATTAAGAATGGTACCTGATTCTTAAACGAGCTGTGAAAAAGAGGGTCGCTAACTCTTTGAAGTACGCGCAGTAAGCGCGCCAAATAACTTTGTGAGAATCCAAGCTCTTTCAAACTGCCAGCCTTTGTCATCTGAGCCAGTTTGGAACTATCGCCGTGTACAGATACGCGTGACGGTTTTCTTAGACGCTCCTCTTTGAAGGCGCTTAGTAAACCAGCTATGTATGACGAGGTTGTAAACTATATAATAAAATAACGACTCTCTAGGTTTTATTTACTTTTAGGTTTTATTTTATTTACTAGGCAGAGGTGTATAGGTAGGTGGTACCTACACGCCCATTTTCCGCCGGAGATATATTTTAGGTGCTAACGTGACAGATGGCAAACGCCGTTACTCAAGCACGACTATACATACGCGTTTGAATTTCTTCTCAAGTGTATGCATGCTCGTGGTGTAACTAATAACTGTACTAAAAACAGAAAAACTCATTGGTACAGTCGGAATTGGAACGTCTTTGTGTCGCAGGCAACTCGAACTACTCGGCCACCACGGGAACTATGTAATAAATACAACACCACGGAATAATATAGAAAAAAAATTTCATCTCATTTATGAATTACCTAGAGTCAAAGAAACAAGAATTCTGCTGGAAACAGTCGAGAATAGAAGAGGAAAGATGATAGGCCACCTTATACGACATGATAGCTTCTTTAGAAACATCTTAGAAGGAAAGGTAGAGGGGAAGAGAGGAAGAGGAAGACCAAGATTAACATACATGGGTCAGATCAAAGAAAAATGTGTCTCATGACGTATAAGGAGGTCAAGGAGGTTGCGCTGGACAGAAGCGAATGGAGGGGACTGCATCAGAGACGCCGACAAGAGCCCAGCTCTTAAATTTGTGATGATGATGAATTAACTGCACTATACAGTACCCGTTCACAAGTATGAAGCTTTAGTCGACTAAACATAAAGAGTGTTTTAGTGGGACTATTAAAATTTTAAATGAAATCACAAGAGTTAACGATATCAAACCGACCGAGCCTGAAATGTAAAATGGTGTTCATCTAGCTTAGTGGACAATCCGGCTAATTTCTCGTTGCCAACTAGAACGACATTAATATTTTATATGACCGCAGCATGCTAGCACTAAGCGTGGGCGCAAAAGTATAAGATACGCGATTCCGATGGCTATTTGGAATTCAATACTAAACCCGTAGTGACCGAGTGGTTTGAAGTTGCCTGCAACACAAATATTGCAAGTTCGAATTCAGTGTAATAATAAGTTTTTCTGAATTCTTGTGCAGTGATTTGTTTTGACGAGCTTTACGGTGAAGGAAAGTATCGCGAGGATACCGACCTACACACCTCTAACTATCTTTCTGGATAGGCGATTCTAAAGCCCGGTTGTGCATTGATTTATCATATTAAAGGAATGTTTTCTTTTGTAACCAAATCTGCTGACATTTGTGAAGGAACTCAATGCCGTATAAGTATAAAGTCGAGCCACAGTCGAGGCTATCTGCCACATTCACACAAAAAATGCGTACTATGAAAAAATATGTGTGTTTAATACACACATATTTTTTCAATGACAGGAAAAGTGTTTTTACCCGTCTCACATTGTGGGTATATTTTTCAAAGTATGCAGAGATTAAAAATGAGGTAACGAACTTAACTTTTTCGTGTTAAAACAATTATACTTAAATACAGGTTACGGTAAATTTATATTCTTATAATTTAGCCGTTACGAATGTAAGTTTCCAATTGAATAAGTATACCTTTTTCATAATGCCTAGATTAACTAAGAACAACTTACATACATATCAACACGCCGAGTGAGCAGAGAGTGTAGAGCGCCAGTTCTCTGTAGACTTACATACAAGCTTCTTTCGCTTCATCCACATTGATCAGTCTCTTCATACAAGTTCAATGGTTTGAGAACTCTTGACGTTCCCGTGCTTGAGGGTCTAAGGCAAAGTTATTTATGATAAAAGTACTGTTTTTGTTAAATTCGTTTATTGGTCGTTTTAAGCGAATGTCGCCTACATCTTATAACATGATTTTACTAAGTCCAATGCCAGCATTTAGCCAATATGCTGACAAAGCAAATTATAACTTACTCGTGTATTCACAAGGCTTATTTCTGACTACGTACTAACATTGAATAGTGTGTAATGTATGGAGGAATCGCCGCTTTGCGGTTGTTTTAAGCCAATAGTCCGTTTAACTACCAATGGGGAGTACATATCGCCAGCAGTGTTAATGTTTGATTGATTTCAGTGTCGGTCGAATGAAGTCAATTAATGTGCTTAGGATTACAAATTTCCAATATAAAAAATGTTTAACAATGCATGGAACCTGCAATTGGCAAGTTTCATTGTAGTGTTAAATCTTTCACTTAACAAAAGGGTTAAAAATTAAATACAAATATTAGTTATTGGAATGTCTAAATATAATTATCAGCTAATTTTAAAAAGGGTTTTGTTAATCTAAAGTACCACCACTAGTACAATGTGTTTGAGAAGAAATTCCAAGGCGCATATTAATTCGGGCTTCTCTATCGGCGATGGACTCCCCATCTGTCACGTTGGCACCTAAAATATATCTCTAACAGAAAGCGACTATAACAGTACCACCTACACACTTCTGCCTAATCCTTCCTTGATCGTTGTCGGATGGCGCGAAGATAATATATAATATATCCTCACGCCTCCTCACAAGGGTCCCCGAAGGGGTAGGCAGAGGTGTATAGGTAATACCCACACACCCACTTTCCGCCAGAGGTATATTAGGTGCCAACGTGACAGATGGCGAGTCCATCGCCTTTACTAAAGCACGACTATACATACGCCTTTGAATTTCTTCTCAGACGTATGCAGGTTTCCTCTCGATGTTTTACTTCACCGAAGATAATATAAATAACCTATATTCTATTGTTTCTTGTTAGCTTGTTCTAATGCCCGGAAGTCTCACGGTTGCCTTAACCGTGTTTAAAAGTATTTCGGGGACAATATTTTTTTTTATGTTAATTCCAATCCCATTACCATTCGTAATACAGAGCTTGATTTAAATTTAATTAATTATTTTGCTATCAGTTCCATTGCAGCTTTGCGGTGCGGGCATTGAAATGCATGTAAGGCGATTATTACGCTATAATTTCTACGGCTTATTTCAAACTAGCTGTCCCGCCCAGCTTTGCTCGGGTGAAAAAGTTAAATTGCCCGTAACACGATCGCAGCGCCACCTATCGGGTCCAATTGTAAATCTAAACCATTCTCGAATCCACCTTAAGACACACAGAAGGGGATAGCTTCGCACGGGTGAAAAAGTTAAAATTCCTAAAACTCGATCGCAGCGCCACTTATCGGGTCCAATTTAATATAGCCTATGTTACTCGGGGATAATGTAGCTTTCCAAAGGTGAAAGAATTTTTGAAATCGGTCCAGTAGTTTCGGAGCCTATTCATTACAAACAAACAAACAAATCTTTCCTCTTTATAATATTAGTATAGACAAATAAAATTATCTCGACAAGGTCATTATGTAATGACTAATGAATGATACATTTAATCCGCTTACATCTTACAGGAATCTAGATATTATTTCCACTTATCATGTGATAAAAAAGCCTTTTTCAATAAACGGGCTATTAAATGAAAACAAAAATCTAATTAGATTACCTATGTGTGCAAGAAGAGGCAGAAGACCACGTTCCAACTACCTAGATCAAATCGAACGGACACTCAAAGACGGGAACGTCAATAGTACTTGAAACCAGCGAGCATCTATCAAGAGACTGATGAGTGTAGACGAAGCAAAAGAGATATTGAAGTCTAGAGAGAGCTGGCCCTCTATTCTCCCTGCCTACACCGTTAGGGACTCGGTGGGATGATGATATAGATTAACTAATAATGCTTAAGATTAGCGATACTAGGCATGTATTAGTTATAATGTTTATTTAAATGTATTACACCAATCTAATGTGCAATTGCTAATCGTTTGTTTTTCTTTTCAGGTAAGTTTATTTATGGACATCAAAATACTGAAACCAACACAGAGGTACACAATATCAATATCTTTACTTTGTATATATAAATAAAACGAAATCGGATTGTTTTCACCATTTATAATTCAAAACAAGGATTTCGTCTAATCAAAAAATCAAAATCTTTTATTCAACGTAAGGGACACAGGGAACACATATTGGACGTCACATACCAAATAAAAACTAAAGTTACCACAATCGGAGCGAATAGCAGAATAACTAAAAAAATATAGGAATGATTAACGTAAAAAACCTATCACCACGTTCATTGACTTTGGCGATACGAAGTTCGCAGAGTTAGCTAGTTTTTGATAAATCAAGCGATATCTATAAAAATCACAAGATTTATAAATAGCCAACAGAGCGAATCAAATATATCCGCTGATATATTCTAACCCCGCAGTGACCGAGTGTGATGAGAGATACAATACATCAAACATTGGTCCAAGTACAGCCACTGTGCAAAGATCCCCTCTTCTCCTTATGTAGTTGACAAACAATGCATCAAAGGGAATCTTTTACGAGTTTCCAGAGGCCTAACTGCCTGGTTTTTGCGCCACGCACGCCAGTTAAGTTGGACCTATAGCTATTCGGAACTTTTTTGGCTTCCGCAGTTCTAACTCTTGGCCGTTTACAGAGCGAGTGTAATATATAGGTCAAATGTATTTTCTGTTATAAGTCATCCAAGCGTTTTGCCCTCGAATCGCTCCACTAAGCCTGGGTCTGATTTATTGGTACCAAAGGCCGAACAATATCATAATACGAACGTATATTTCTATATTATTTCTTGTTTAATAAATTTCACATTTATATCTATACTATTTTTATTTATTTATTTATTAAAATATACAGAGTTAATAATGTTTTGGTTGTTAGTGTTTTTAAACTTATATTAAGTTTGACTAAACACTAGGTTCTCACAACAGAAATTATATATGCAAGTAAAAAGTTTGTAATTAGAAGGCACGCTATTATTAGGAAATTAGAAGGATAAGTGCAGGAACACATAAAAACAGCAACAGTGAAGACAATTCGCTCGAGCGGTCAATTGAGTGGGTAGAATTGGCAAATTATGACCATGCGAATGCGCCTATCGTTGCACTGTCGCTATCTGCGCGTGTGCGTAGGCCACACAGGACACTAGGGGTAGGCAGAGGTAAAAAGTAGAGTGTAAGTAACAACCACTTTTCACAGCAAATAAATTTAACCGAATGGTTCTAGTAGTTACCAACATCATAAAGATTTTAAGTTTAAATCCCGACTCGATAATGATGTTTCCGAATTTATGTAAAGTAATTAGTCAAATTAGCTATACCACAAAGGAAAACATCGAGAGGAATCATGCATACGTTTGAAAAGAAATTCAAAGGCGTATGTATAGTCATGCTTGAGTAACGGCGATGGCCTCGGCATCTGTCACGTTGGGAACTATATCTCTGTGTGTGTGGGTATTACCTACACAGCTATCCCTACCTCTTCGGGGACCCTTTTGGGAAGGCGTGAAGATATAGACATACATCTCTGAATTTCTTACCAATCAAACGGGGTAGGCAGAGAGAATAGCTCGCCAGTTCTCTCTAGACTTGCATACCGCTTTCGCTTAGTCCACATTCATTAGTCTTCATACATGCTCGCCGGTTTCGACTACTCTTGACGTTTGCATGTATAATAGGTTGATGTCTCCCCGGAGAGAAATGGAATAGAATTCGTGAGAGCATTAAGCTGCTTCCCTGTTCGAATTGGAATATTTTCGGATTCGAACGCTTATTACTTCGGAGGAATTACTACAGAGACGTAAATAGGTGACTATTTTGAATACTGGTGCCTGCAAAAGTTTCTGCTATGATGAAGGTATTATATACATACATGCAAATCATCACGCTGAGTCCCTAACGGCAGAGAGAATAGAGCGCGATTTCTCTCTAGACTTGCATACCTCTTTCGTTTCGTCCACATTCGTCAGTCTTTTCATACATGCTCGCCGGTTTCTAGTACTCTTGACGTGGGTATTAATTACACATATACATATAGTAAGTACTTAGGTATATGTAATCGATATGGTTTCATATTTTCAATTGTACTTACTACAGTCATTGTTCACAGTTAATTAGTCACTTCAGAATAGTTAATTAATTAGAGAACACCTGTAACCAATCCGGATAATTGATTGCTCTACATATCTGTAGATCTAAACAGCCGTCGTGGCGAAGCAGTTAGGGTAGTTGCCTACAACACAAACATGACAAGTTCAAATCGCGACTGTACCAATGAATTTACTGAACTTAAGTATAGTGATTAATCACACCGTGAGCTTTACGCTGAAGGAAAACATCGAAAGGAAACATGCAAACGTTTGAGAAAAAATTCAAAGGCGTATGTATAGTCGTGCTTGAGTAACGGCATTGGACTCACCATCTGTCAGTTAAGCACTTAACTATCCAGTATATCACTTAACTTAACTTACTTAACTCCGGCGAAAAGTGGGTGTGTAGGTACCACCAACACACCTCGACCTTCCCCTTCGGGGACCCCTATTGATGGGCGTGAGAAAACACTTGTAACCGATCCAGTTAATTGGTTGCCCTACATTACTGTAGTCACCTCGTCTAAAGCATGCTCATAAGT
Organism: Drepana falcataria; assembly: GCA_945859725.1. Taxonomy (NCBI): domain Eukaryota; kingdom Metazoa; phylum Arthropoda; class Insecta; order Lepidoptera; family Drepanidae; genus Drepana; species Drepana falcataria. The sequence continues at coordinate 1,856,879 of OX243937.1, forward strand.
CACAATATGAACGTTCAAAATCTCGTGCCTATTTCACAAACGGCCGGTATTACCAGGTACTTTATACTATGATAGACGGGGCCCATACCGGGTATAGTTTAATGGGGGACAAAAATGGCGCAATATATTAGTTTTATACGTGTCCCACTCCCGGCAGGCCCATATTTACACGATAATAACGGAATTGCCTCCGCTAGATTGCGATTCAAATGATATAACTTTGTTTATTGTTACTTTTTATGATACTGTGGTATTCTTTTTTAAATCAAATGACACTGTCCCTAGAGTTTGGAATGTAGAGGGATCAAAATATAATACTTTTAAAAATATACCATTAAAATACAACAGGACAATTCCACACAAATTGACATAGTCCCAAATTAAGCAATGCTTGTTTTATGGTAACTATTTTTTTTTTTTTTATACAACAGGAGTGGCAAACAAGCATACGGCCCACCTGATAGAAAACGGTTACCGCAGCCTATTTACGCTTACAATACCGAAGTATCACTTGCGCGTTGCCACTCTGTGCTTGGAGAGTTATACTGTGTTGGCAGCATAAGGTTTAATCCCTCTGCTTCCAACACATTATAACAATCCTCCCCACTCCCCAAGGAGCTCAAACCTTATTCACCACGTAGGAACACAACACAATAAATTGTGTTATTTGGCTACGGACTTCTATAAGGTGAAGGTCCTGCCCCAGTCGGGCAGCTCCAAATTCGAACGGGAAACCCGTTATGCCCTACCTCTCTTACACTCTAACCGCTAGACCAGATGACCGACGTCAATTTCCGACCGTGAGACTAGTCGTCAACTATATAAGCCTCAGTATTAAAGCTAGTGTGCAATAAATTGCGGTTTGTATGTTAAAGGAATGACACCGAATACTTAAATGAATATCAAATTAACTCCTTCATTATAAGTGTGAAAATTGATTAAAGGTTATATATATTACATGTTTTTGTTTAAAGTATAAATCACCATTCAAATTGCAAACGAATCAAAACAAAGCTTGTCACAATCAAACATGAAATGTGACGTGTATTTCACATAAACCTGACATGTTAATTTCTTAGATACTGTCAACGTCGCAACACGCGAAGTAAAGACGTTTCTCAAGTCAACTTTGGAGTGATATTTCCTTACTTTGTGCAGTTCCGTGAAAATTTCAATTTCCACAAACAATGTAACCGCTATGTCGCGAGTTGTGTAACAATTTCAACTTTTAACCGTGGTCTAAGTGACAAGCTAAGCGTAAGGTAATTCCTTAAATGGGCGTTTAGTTAAGATGCAGCGTGTAAGATTATATCATTAAAATTATTGAATTATTCTTAGTAATGCCACTAAGCTTACAATTTATGAACAGTCCTGTATATTTTATAATCGATATAATACAAATAAAAATACACCGTACATATTTTTATAAATAAAAATAAAACCCAAACCTGTCACGCGAAAGGGTGTTAAGAAGGCTGGTGGTATTTTGCCTCGTTGCATGGCAATGCTGGTTCGCTGAGTGAAATATTCGCCAAACCTCTTGTCATGGGAGCCCTCAAAAAGCTTGCCTTCGCGCCTTTACCTTTTAACCCTTGACTAGGTGAAGACGTTTCGGACCGTATCGGTTTCCTCTCATATTCATTGTCAAGCCTTCAGAGCTCACATTACTTCGCCCTTCGTCCATTCTATTTAAGTATAATTTTTTGTGCTAATAATTTATACTTAGATATCAATATAATGAGAGTTTTTAATGAATATTTTGTCGTCTATGAAATCAGGAGTTTTTTTAATTATTAATGCAACAAACAAAAATATGGCCCACCTACTAGTAAGTGATAGCTGGCGCTCAATGACACTTGCAGCACTTGGGGTCACTTACACGTTGCCATCCCTGCAAAATCAAAATCTTAACGGAGAGGATAAATTGCAACATGTAAAATACGAATAATTTTGTTACTGCATCCTGAAAAATACATTAGATAGGTGCCTACTAGGCAGTACTACATATCTATTGATGCATTCCCGCTTCCGCTTATACTAAGCGCCACACTACTTCTCCTCGAGAGTGGGATATATTATAAGTTTGAGAATTCTCGCCACCACAGGAGACACGTGTAAATAGGGAATTTAAAGTTTATAATAAAAATAACTTCCGCTGCACAGCCTTCGAAGGATTCCGTGATATTTAATGTCTGAAAGCAACAGTATTGGATTTCATGCGAGAATGCAAGGTACACAATGTCCATCTGATAACAGATCGTATACTACATGGACTTACCATTGTATCGGATCTATCGTTCAAAACTCTCCTCAGATGTTTGAAGATTTACTTTTTTGTAATTTTAGCTATTATGAAGATCACAAAGGTTTATATATAGTCGGGCTTGAGTAACGGCGACGGACTTGCCATCTGTCACGCTAGCACCTGAAACATATCTCTGGTGGAAAGTGGGTGTGTGGGTACTACCTATACACCCTTCGGGCACCCCTGTGGGAAGGCGTAAACATATTTATACATCACGCGAAGTGGCTAACTGAGCTTATAAGTAGTCATCAGTGCCCTGTTTAAGACCTTGGTTTGTCTTTAATAGAAGTATCTTTTTCCTAGCCACTCAACCCTTAAGACTCTTAAGTTGCTGAGCCCCACAGGGTCCACTTTATACCCTGATATTAGGTATTAGATATAAATGGAATAGCAATCATAAATTATGATAATGATTATGACTGAATACTTATCATGTATATAACTACCGAAGGACCAATCATAAACGTCGAAACGAAAGTTATTTGAATGCAAATTGAAATGTTGCGACTAGCGTAGCTCAAAGAGACTTAAACTGCTTCATGAAAACACATGTGCGCTGAAATTGCAATATTTGTTGAGTGTTCAACACTCACAATACATTAGTTTATCAATTTGGCTTTTAGGTCTGAGTTTCTGACTGCAAAGCTAAGTTCGATTCCCGTACATATTGAGGGTCCCCGAAGGGGTAAGTAGAAGTGTATAGGTAGTACCCACACAGTAGCAAAAGTGCCCGGAACTCACACTACGAGAGAAAAAAAAAAAAAAGAAAAAGATGGCGAGTCCATCGCCGTTACTCAAGCACGACTATGCATACTCTTTTGAGTTTCTTCTCAGACGTATGCAGGTTTCCATAAATATATATATTTCACATATAATATATTTGACGAACACTAGAATTTGCAGTTTAGTTTACGATTTCAAGCATCCACGTATCCAAGCATATATCTTCACGCTTTGCCACAAGGAGAGATATATTTAGGTACCAACGTAACAGATGGCGACTTCTACTCCGTTTCTCTACGACTTTACAAACGTCTGAGAATTTCAAAACGTATGCAGGTTTCTTCTCGACGTTTACCTTCACGGTTATCTATAGGAGCGTTTATTTCACGATTACTTCAATTAAAATCTAAATATTTGTATTAAGTCTGCACACCGGGGTTCGTCCGTCCCAAACGTTTTCTACTTTGTACCTAGTGTCTACAAGCTTTGCTTAGTTTGGGATGTACGTATATCTTCACCCCTTCCCACAGGGGTTTTCGAAGGAGTAGGCAGAGGTGTATTTTATGTGCCAGCGCAACGGATGGCGAGTCTATACATACGCTTTTGTGTTTCTCTTTAAACGAATGCAGGGTTCCCCGCGATGTTTTCCTTCCCCGTAAAACACATAGTGTGACTAATCACTGAACTTACTAATACACTTCTCTGAGGTGTCCAAGATGAGGCACTATTGCACCAACCGAAATACTTACTAGATCAACTGTGGATAACGCAGCTGGTTGCACTGTTGTTAACTCTAATTATTATTGTATTGTTATATTAAGCCAAAGTGTAACTGTTTGTTATTCTAAATAAAACAAGCGAGGTAGGTAGGTAGCAAATTTAACTATTATACTAATATAGCTCTAATAATTTAGCTCACGATACTTCGGTATCGTGAGCGTAAATAGGCTGCGGTAACCGTTTCCCATCAGATGGGCCGTATGCTTGTTTACCAATCTTGTTGTATAAAAAAAAAAAAAATTATTGGCACTGTCGAGATTCGAACTTGCAATATTCGAGCAGCAAGCAAATACTCGAACCATTATGTTACCATGCCTTTTTTTAGTTTGGTATTTGGTCCATTAATGTCTAAAGGCGATTAGGCTCGAAGTATTATTCCCAATTAAATGCTTTTAGTATTGCCCATAATAAGTATAAGCAATCCTACTGTCTTATATATAAAATATTTGCCGTAATGGTCTAAGAGTTGCCTGAAAAACCCTAGGTAATTGTCATCCGAGAAATTTCTTGGAATGTTACGCATTAACACTAACTGTTTCTGAAAGTGTCCACTTTAGGGAGTCACTTAATTTCACCTTAGGCGTAGTGCTGAGTAAGATATTCCCTGGGCATTAGGGAATAGGAAAGTTTTCCTTTGTTTTGATGGAGGTATGTCCACTCATCTTCTTGTTTACGTCAATAAGTTGACGAAGACATGTTTCCGAACAGGGGTGCTGACAAGCATTAGGATAATTTCGTTGTTTATCTCTTTTCCGAACGAATTGTTGTATTTTATTACTAACAGATATAAGTCAGATCAGAGAAAGAGTGTTCGCAATAACGTATTAGGGAGGTCAAAGAGATTGCGCTGGAAACGCACAAATGAATTTTAAGAGAGGTAGGTTTCCAGTAATGAGCTCCTTGAGGAGGGTGAGGATTGTTACATTGTGTTAGAAGCAGAGGGATTAAACCAATTATGCTGCCAACACACTATAACTCTCCGAACACAGAGTTGCAACGCGCAAGTGATACTTCGGTATCGTGAGCGTAAATAGGCTACGGTAACCGTTTTCAATCAGGTGGGCCGTATGCTTGTTTGTCACTCTTGTTGTATAAAAATAAAACAAAAAAATAAGAGCGAGAGAGAGAGAGACGCCCACAAAATTCCAGTCAATCGTCAATTATGGCTACAATGATCTGAGCTACTTCAAAAAAGAATATAATATTAAACTATGCCAGGATTCTTTCTCTTAACCAATGAAAGTAAAAGCTTCTTGACTAATTTTTATCTCCAAATTCGAGTACCTACATTGACATTCCGTATCTATTATTGAATTTCAAAAGAAATTAATAGATTTATTTATTTATTAAACTTACAACTATCCTTACAGTTTAACCTAATACAATAATTAAGAGAGGTAGGGCATAACGGGTTTCCCGTTCGAATTCGGAGCTGCCCGACTGGGGCAGGACCTCCACCTTACAGAAGTCCGTAGCCAAATAACACAATTTTTTGTGTTGTGTTCCTACGCGGTGAATAAGGTTTCCAGTAATGAGCTCCTTGGGGAGGGGGGAGGATAGTTAAAAAAAAAACAATAGTGTTGAACAAATTAATCCTAAAATTATGTATTTAAACCTAGAATCGAGTAGAGTCCTAAATACGAGTCGTGTGTAAGTGCTAACATGCTAACCCTTTATATTATATTTTTCAGCAAAAATAGGCTTTTATTACACCTTCGGCACCTATGTGTTAAATTACGATTCAAAGTAATTTATCTTCTACAAACTTTGCGAAGCGCAGGTATAAAAACTTTGTTATACCAACAGTTCGTGCCGAAGCAGCAACAAAAATTACCTCCAAGACTAACACGTTCGTTCGTTTCTTTTGTCTTGTAATAAATTTATCTCGAGACCATACTTTTAGTTTCCGTGTTACATCTCACACGTAGCATAATTTATGGTTCAAACTTAGAATGGCTCTTTTACGACCTAATTGTTACAAAATATGACGGTAAAAACGCCCTGCCACAAGCGACTTCGAAGGTACAGATAGGTGTAATAACCCTCTTTAACTTTTAACCGGGGAGTGTTTTCCCCCGTTTCTTCTCCAAGTAAGTTTACTTTTCTTGGAAACGGTTGTAATTTTTTTTTTTATGTAATAACATAATTAAATATGACGTTCAATAAGTGTTATCTGTGTCCTGTGTGTTGAGTAAAAGCTTTTCGACTTTTTCGAAGGTTTTATAGTTATGAACGTGACACATGGCGTGTCAATTTCCGTCTCTCAGACACGATTGCACATACGTATGTATGAATAACTTTCCACACGGGTCTCCGAAGGGATAGCTAGATATATCTTAAGTGTTTTAGGCCAATGGGACTCATCTGTCACCGTTTCTCGAGCACAACTATCCATACTTCTTTGAATTTCTTCTCCAACGTATGCAGGTTTCCTCTCGATGCTTGGCTTCACTTTAAAGCTCGTGGTGTTAATTATAAGTAAAATATTAGATCTTGTAGAAAATATTAATGAAAACATCTAGTTGAATGCGGTTTATTATCGATCCTGTTGTTAAACAGGATCGATAATAAACCGCAGCCGCTCTGCTCGTAAAAAAAATATTGTATATTTTCACCCCGCTATGCACGGCCGTCACTTGAAGAATCATCGTTTTTTCAGTGGGCTGAAAGGCGACAAAAGAAAGGAAATGTAACTTCTTTCTACTTTTAGCTGTAAGTGGTGCAAATTAAGGACATTGAAGCCAAATGGGGTCGCCATTTCTGTCAATTGTCAGGGGGCACCGCGCCGTGCACAAAGTTTGATTTAAATTTGATTTGTGGAGCTACTTAGGTGACACTTTTTATTTGTTTACAGACACAGTTTTAAGACGCATGTCGTCTAGGTGCTTAATGCTTTTAGTACATTTGATTGGCTAAGATTTATTATGCCTGTAGTAATTAATAATGATAATGTTGTCCGACCGATTTCGGTTATGGCGACCACTTGAACTCCGATTGAGTTAGTTCATTATTAGAGGCTATAAACAGATATATAAAGCAAAAGTGTGTGCAAGAAGAGGCAGAGGAAGGCCACGTTCCAACTACCTGGATCAAATAGATCGGACTCTCAAGGACGGGAACGTTAAGAGTGCTCGAAACCGACGAGCATGTATGAAGAGACTGATGAATGTGGACGAAGCGAAAGAGGTGTGTAAGTCTAGAGAGAACTGGCGCTCTATACTCTCTGCCTACCCCGTTAGGGACTTGGCGTGATGATATGTATGTATGTATGATATAGCCAGGATGAAAACATTTCAATTACAAACATGAATGGAGTGAAACCGTATGGCATGAGTTGGGCAAATTGTTTCGACAACCACATTCAATCATTTTCCTTATTTAAAGCGGAATGCATCGGAAATTGTATTCGCCCGCGTATGTTATCGTTATTAAAAACTAGGTGTGACCCGCGATTTTACTCGCTTATTATTTAAATTTGGAGCTGCCCGGCTGGGGAAGGACCTACACTTTATACCTAGAACCTTATTACGTTCAGCAGTTTTGGCGTGATTGAGTAACAAAGACCCAAACTTTCCCATCTATATATATAAAAATGAATGGTTGTCTGTATGTCCTTTAATCCTAAGCGGCTCATTTTAATGAAGTTTTCTGTGTTTCTTCAGTTGGTTTCAAGAAGAGTTTAGTTTCACATTTGGACCCGATAGGTGGCACCACTGGGTCCGTGGCTTTTATTTTTTCATCCAAGCGAAGCTGAGTGGGAAAACTAGTTATTAGTAAGATTGTCAAGCTTATCCCCGGTGTGCATTAAGTAAATGTTATCGAAACCGGATATCCGCGCTCGTAAATTACTAATTTGAGTCAAGAGAACGTACGGCGGTAGTGTTATGGGGTTGTTGTTTACATGTTGACATTTGAAGACAACTACATATTATTAAGCTCATTATTTTTAGCAGCCGTGGTGGCAGAGTGGTTCGTATTGTTGCCTGCAACACAAATATTGTAAGTTCAAATCGCGAGTGATCCCAATGAGTATTTCTGATCTTAAGTACAGTGATTAATCATACCACAAGCTTTACGGTGAATTAAAACATCCAGAGGAAACCTGCATATGTTTGAAAAGAAATTCAAACACGTATGTACGTCGTGCTTGAGTAACAGCGATAGGCTTGCCATCCGTCACGTTGGCACCTAAAAATATATGTATAGGGTGAAGGTGGGTGAGCGTGGCCAACCTATACACCCCTGCCTACCCCTTCGGGGACCCTAGTGAGAATGCAGGAGGATTTTATATAGCCACTTACATTAAATAGAAGAATATTCAGTAAGCTCGCAGAACTTCAACCAAACAGAGAAAATATAGAAAGATTAATGTAACGAATAAATCGGCAAGCATGTATGAAGTATGCAGACTAATCAATGTGAACGAAGCGAAAGAGATAAGCCTAAAGAGAACTGGCGCCCTACTCTCTTTGCTTACCGGTTCGGAACTCAGCGTGATTATATGTATGTAAGCATTAAACCCATATATAGGATGAATATTAAGTTACACTGATATGTAAAAAATATTTTAATTTAAATTAATCAAAATACATTTAGCATAATATTTCTTAATAATTAGTTAAAACATACTATTGAATATTATGTTTTATTTACTCGTATGTAACTTATGTAAACAGAAAAAAACATAAGAATACGCTTGTATATATCCGTATGAATACTTTTGTCTTTTGTTTTAAAACAGTTTTTTTTTTTACAAATTTATACATTAAAAGTATAGGCTATAATTTATATTACTTCCCACATCCTTACGAGTCCCACATTATGTACGGTTCACTGATTTAGTTTTACCCTACAAATGTAGAAAATTACCCGATGTATCCGTGTCGAAGTTACAACAAACATGCCTCCACAAATGAGTTCGGCTCGAAAAAGCAAGGCATTATGAACACGGCGTGGGTAGATTTGCCCTCAATTCCGATGTAAATTGACTTCGACGGCTATCGCAGCTGTAGTAGGATTAATGTGGGACATTCCTGAAATGGGAGTTTGTCCAGTGGCGTGCTGTTGTACTCCTAAGGTGTACTTATAACGTTGATTTTAGAATACATACATCATCCAATACAAAGGTGAAAATACTCGTGTTCATCACAATAATATCTGCCCTCAACGGGAATCGACCCCTGACCTCAAGTTTCGCAGTCAGTTGCTCTAACCACTAGACCAAACGGCCGTCTAAACGAACTAGGGTATTCAGGAAAATTAATCCAAAGTGTGATAATTTTTTTTTGTAGCGTAAAACAAAATCTTTTCAATTGTGAGTCACAAAGCAAACTAGCATACTGCGTTCCGCATTGCGCCATAATCAGATTGCCGTTACACGTCTGTATCTCCGCCAAGAACTTTAGTATTTCCTTACATATATTTAGTTATTATTCGGGGACCGTGAGAGCCGTGGTGGCCGAGTGGTTCGAGCAGTTGCCTGCGACGCAAAGGTCGCAAGTTCGAATCCCGACTGTACCAATGAGTTTTTCTGAACTTAAGTACAGTGATTAGTCACACCACGAGCTTTACGGTGAAGGAAAACATCGTGAGGAAACCTGCATACGTCTGAGAAGAAATTCAAAGGCGTATGTATAGTCGTGCTTGAGTAACGGCGATGGACTCGCCATCTGTCACGTTGGCACCTAATATATCTCTGGCGGAAAGTGGGTGTGTGGGTATAACCTATACACCTCTGTCTACCCCTTCGGGGACCCTTGTGGGAAGGCGTGAGGATATTATTATTATTATTATTTATTCGGGGACCCAAGGTACAGGCAGGGGTGTGAAAGTAATAACCAGAAAAACTCATTGATACACTCGGGATTCGAACTTGCAATCTTTGTGTTGTAGACGACTTTTCGAACCACATGGCCACCACGGCTCTAGGTAAAGTCTTACTTTGATAAAATGTTATATTGTGTAAATCTAAAAAGGAGGAATCTTGAGGAAAAATATATATATATATATCCTCACGCCTTCCCGCAAGGGTCCCCGAAGGGGTAGGCAGAGATGTATAGGTAATACCCACACACCCACTTTCCGCCAGAGGTATATTAGGTGCCAACGTGACAGATGGCGAGTCCATCGCCGTTACTCAAGCACGACTATACATACGCCTTTGAATTTCTTCTCAGACGTATGCAGGCTTCCTCTCGATGTTTTCCTTCACCGTAAAGCTCGTGGTGTGACTTACCGTGAAGGATGTTATAACAATCATATATGTTATTACGCTGAGTCCCTGACGTAGAGAGTTGAACGCCAGTACTCTCTTGACTTTCATACAATATTCGCTTCGTTTGCATTCATCAGCCTCCTCATTACATGTACTTATTTTAATACTAGCTTATGCCCGCGGCTTCGCCCGCGTGGATTTAAAAAAAGTAGCTTTGGAAATTTTCCTGCTAGAATCGGTTCTGCCGCTATGCCGTGAAAGAGCATCATACAAAAGATAATAACTGAAATTTTGAGGATTGAAAAAAAATAGCCATGTACTATTCCTAGGTATAAGCTATCACCATTTCAACTTTTAGCTAAATAATAATAATAATATAATAATATAATTTATTCAGTAACAAAGTTTGACATTAATTTTAACTATTGACCAGAGTCTCCTTTTAAGCATGAAATGCCTGTGTTAGGAGGCCCTGCTCTTCTTAGTTACTAGTACATTCACAGTAACTAAGATGTTAATACAATTTGAGATATATCCGGAGTATTATACTATTTGAGGTTATAGATACTAGCGGTGCATATTGAGTGTGTGTGTATATGTGTGTGTGTGTATAATATGTGTGTGTGTGTATATATGTGTGTGTGTTTATATGTGTGTGTATATGTATATATGTGTGTATATGTACGTGTGTTTCAAAAAGTGTGTATGAATTTGTATCCCGTGCATGTAAAGGTTATTCTGGTTGTTGCAGTAAGCTTTCAGTTTCATTATAGCCAAATCGGTTCAGCCGTTTGGCCTTGAAAGAACCGTAAACATCCAAACTTACAAACTTTCACATTTATAATATTAGTAAGAAGTAACATACGGCTATTAATTTAAGGACAAGTTTTAAAAAATTTGCTTTAGTGTGCAATTATTTTCACGATGTTTTCCTTACAACACAACCATGAATAACTGCACTCACATCAAATAAAGTCGTTGGCAGATCCCGTGGCTTGAATTTGCGTTGTATGAACACTACGTACTACCTACGAGTATCCCACACGGCTATCACGGATCTTTATACTTCTTGTATTATTACCAAAATATATCAACTTTAACAAAAGTAAAACAAACTTTTATTCTTTCGTGAAGAGTTTACGTATACTTTTGTATAAATCTTCAGTTTGTTTGAGAAAGTTGTTGCAGATAACGAATAATATTACTTGCTTACCTTGGGGTCTTTTGTGTTGCCGGTGTATGTGAGTAGGTACGCAGTCTGTAATGCTACTTTAAGACGTTCAAAAGTTTTTCGGCATACAAATAAGGCAATTACTAATGGGTGAAGAAAAAAAGGGTTGTTTTAAGGCATGAAGATTTTAATATAGACAATGTTACTATTATTACTATTATTATATATTACTATTATACCTGCAGGCACTTATTTTAAGCTTATATAATGATGAGTCCAAGAAACAAAAATAGTTCCGTCAATTGTTTAGGTCCTGCTTTTGATTAGATTGATTATGGTTACATATATTTGATTGGCATAGATTTGAAGATTTAAACACTTATATACTAAATGTAATATATATACCTATATGTAATTATATTATTTATTACTGCTAGAAGGGGCAGAGGAAGACCACGTTCCAACTACCTAGATAAAATCGATCGGACACTCAAGGGCACATCAGTACTCGAAACGGGCAAGCATGTATGAAGAGACTGTTGAACATGGATGCTGCGATTTGTAGATCTAGAGAGAACTGACGCTATACTCTGCCAACACCTTGAAAGACTCGGCGTGATTCGTGACTCAGGAATTCTAGATACAATGTGCCTTAGATTATATCCTAAATTCTCTTAATAAAAGTTCGAGTCCCGACTGTACCAATGACTTTTTATCAACTTAAGCTCAGTGATTAGTCACACCACGAGCTTTACGGTGAAGGAAAACATCGAGAGGGAACCTGCATACGCTTGAGGAGAAATTCAAAGGCGTATATTATGTGAGTATTGTCGTGCTTTAGTGACGTCTCGCTAGCACGTGTGGGTACCTATACACCTCTGCCTACCTTTCGAGGAGTCTTTTGGTAAGGCGTTAGTATATGTGCTCATACAATCACACCCATGGTATGTATGTAATACATTTATCTCAAAAGTCGTAGCTTTTTTTATCGCCCCACATTATATGGGGTCACGTATTCATTGCAACGAGAAAAACAAATTTATTACTCTAGTATGTTTAGGTATCTTGATATCACAGACATCTTCAAAGGAAAAAATACTTTTATTGCTCTTTTTGGGTCGAATGTCTCTTTGTGCCTATATTTTACACCGAATTGCTTAATTCTAATGATATTTTTATACGACTTATGCTTCAATAGGAATGCAGGGGTATCTTCCAATATTTTTCTCTTAAGGAGCTGGTAGAAATGAACAACCATATTTTTGTATTATTATAATAATAATAATAATAATAATAATAATAATAATATATCCTCACGCCTTCCCACAAGGATCCCCGAAGGGGTAGGCAGAGGTGTATAGGTAATACCCACACACCCACTTTCCGCCAGAGGTATATCAGGTGCCAACGTGACAGATGGCGAGTCCATCCAGTTTTATTATTATTATATAGATATATCCCCACAAGGGTCCCCAAAGGGGACCACCACCACCACCACCACAAAGCCACCACGGCACTTTTTTCTCACGGCTCATTTTTGTATGTTTGGACAATTTGTCGGTAACAACCGACTTGATACCTAACTGGTCAGCGATTATATCTTATGGGAGTTACCCTAGTACAGTCCAAAATCATTATACACTGGCATAGTTCGGTAACCCAAATTTAAATTTAGTCTGACTAAATCCTGAACGGCCTCATAATTAATGTAATCCCGCCATCTTGCATTGCCATCGCCAACTGTCACCTGTACAGCGTCAGAGCACAGTACTATTTTCAGCATGTGTTGAACTACGGAATAGGACAAGACTATAACCGGAAGGGCAGAACTGACAGCTGTGCCCAAAATTCAGAACTAAAATATTTACGCCATTTTCTTTTTGGAGTGAGACGTTTGAGACCTTTTTAATGGCTATACACAATTATTTTCTCATGAAATGTCGTACTTTTTTAAATCGTATTATTTGACCAACTGTGTCGATAGATTTGTCTGCTTAAAACTAAATCATTGAAAAAGGATGATTTTGCCAGTCTGTGTCTTTATTTATAATCTTATGCCTAAATATGAATGTTAAGATACCTAACATGAGGAATTATGCTAATATATTATTCATATTATTGGTCAAACAAACTTTCTGCACCTTGAAAATTATTATCTTAAATAAAATACTAGACAATAAAAGACATCTTTCCTAGGGACATCTATCTCTATGATTACGTTCCGTTGTCATTCAGCCCTGAAATTGTAATAAATAAACAAACAGTGCTACATTCTTATGTTAATATTGAAAAGAAGACATAGTTTTTTTAAATATATTCATTACATTTAGGTAAACCTGCAAACCTTTGCAGGTGATATTGAGTCTGTTGATAGTTTGTACCAAGGCAATTACATGGACAGAGAGCACTTTTCTTCGTGTTAGTTTAGGGGTAAGAGCCATGGTGGCAAAGACCCTAGAGCCAATAGCCGAGCCCTCAATTAAATATTTGTCGCCCCAATAGGGTCAATAGGGTAATACCCAAATAGGGTCTGGGGTCAATTAAGTGTGATTCCAAATTCTTCTATAATTTGAATATGTTCTTAAATTTTAATAAGTACCTAGTCCTTTATATCCGCACGCCTTCCCACAAGGGTCCCCGAAGGGATAGGCAGAGGTGTATAGGTAATACCCACACACCCACTTTCCGCCAGAGGTGTATTAGGTGCCAACGTGACAGATGGCGAGTCCATCGCCGTTACTCAAGCACGACTATACATACGCCTTTGAATTTCTTCTCAGACGTATGCAGGTTTCCTCTCGATGTTTTCTTTTTTCTTTTCTTTTCTTTTGTTTTTTTTTTCCTTCACCGTTAAGCTCGTGGTGTGTCTAATCACTGTACTTAAGTTCAGAAAAACTCATTGGTACAGTCGGGATTCGAACTTGCGACCTTTGCGTCGCAGGCAACTGCTGGATAAAAGGATGTTAGTTACTCAATTACGCTGAAACGGCAGAACGGAATGTCTGACGACCGTCTAGTGGTTAGAGCTCCTGACTGCGAAACTTGAGGTCGCGGGTTCGAATCCCGCTGAGGGCAAATATTTGTGTGATGAACACGAGTATTTATACCTTAGTCTTGGATGTCCTATGTATTTGTGTATATATCTATCTATATAAGTAAATATATCGTTGTCTAGTTACCATAACACAAGGTTTGCTTAATTTGGCACTAGGTCAATTTGTGTGGAAATTGTCCCAGGTACTTATTTATTATTATTTATAATATAAAAAATTAAGGCAGACAAGGCCACGAGGCACAGCTGGTTTTAGAGTAAAAATAAGCCCGGCTATATATTTCGAAACGTTACTTCTAAATTTAAGTTTTAGCTACACAGAAGCTGGCGCCATCTGTCGGCGTTTAATATATACTGCTGCAGAGCTGGCTTGGCACAAAGCCGATGCACTATCCGAGATGTTTTGTGCCCCGTACTGTACGGCTACGCCGCCAATGTTGGCGATTTACCATTTGATTTATATTGCTTCACTGCTTCTGATATGCGCGGTGTAATTTTAAAGATTTACCGACGGTAGGCAATTGTTCTTTTAATATAAATGGATTTTAAATATTGTCAACCGCGGTGGCTTAGTGGTTTGAGTAGTCACCTGCAAATTCTAGATTGAATCAAAATAAAGATCAAAAGACCGACTATAATAATGTATTTTTCTTTTCACTGTTCTGGTGTACAGTGGAAGCAGATCGCATTTAGGGTTGCGATTCAAGAGAGCGTTGAATTCGGTAAGTGGGTGTGGAACTGGCATAAGTGATAGAAATGTAGACTCTGCTCTCTAAATAATAACAAAACATTAGTAAAAGCGTAGAGAAAATATTGAGAAGGGAAGAGACTGAAATACCATGAACAACTTTGTTATCAAGATAAATCAAGACCAAGCACACTTGTACTTAAAAATATCTTGAATAAGACGGCTTATCATATGCCATGTGCACCATGTAAATATGAGCTTAAAAAATCCCATAATTGCATATAATTTGCGTAAAATATAAACTGTACCTTAGCGACCATTTTCGTGTCAATGAAGTTTTGATAAGGATCTTAATATGTCGATTTTAACATTATTTTTACTAAAAACATTGGCCCGGCCGTAACGACCAATAAAAAGTAAATTAAGTTTCGCCGG
The DNA here is from genome assembly GCA_945859725.1 of Drepana falcataria. Lineage (NCBI taxonomy): Eukaryota > Metazoa > Arthropoda > Insecta > Lepidoptera > Drepanidae > Drepana > Drepana falcataria. The sequence continues at coordinate 1,872,247 of OX243937.1, forward strand.
CAAAAAAACTTGCTAATTATAAGACGGTTATATAAATTGGCAAGTTGTCTCCCCAAAAGCTTGTTCGAAATGATGTAATACTTAATTTGGTAGGAGAACCATCTTTGGAAGGAAAAAAGGAAATTAAACAGGATCCGTTGCGCTAATTATACAATCATAAATTTCCAACGAATTTTCCTTCATAAGTTCCCGTTACATAGACTTTTATCATTTACAGGATAATGTCGTATCTGAACTTCCTTATTTAGTATATCTACCTATATATACCTATCATGTTTTAGATTCCTCGTCTTATACGAGGATGGTAGTTTATAATGATAGGTTATTGTTCAAAGCGCCTTCGGAACGAGGGTGTTATAGTTACTCTTATGCTTCCTTGATTACGTAATTTGTCTGTCGATTTATAAGAATTGAATCAGCTAAGTTCAATTGACTCTCAGGTGAGTGAAAACTTTTCAAAACGGGTTCCATGTCAAAAAAAAATTCAAATAAATAATTTATTGCTTAAAATATACATGAGAATGTGACTATCTTCTACATGTTCATGTTAAAACGAAATTTGAAATTGTACATATAGCTTAAGCTATAAAATATAATTATATTATAACAATGCTAATAACTGTACTGTACAATTCATGTGTACTTTCAAATCATACGAATATGTGTTGCTTCTTTTGCTTCTCAGTATACCAAGGCGCATCATTGTACAATAGCCTATTTTATTTTTCATAAGTCAACCCCATGTTGGATAAAATTTAAGAATGGGATGACTCAAAACGATGAAGCGATCAAAGCTATTTATACCGCGGGTTACTGAGCGAAAGGACGGAATAAGGGAGAAACATTTCCCCTTCTGTCAGTAAAGTCGTTCCCTGTGGAGTTATTGAAACGTTACGCACCGCAGAAACTCAACACCACCCAAGACCTACCACCATTTGGCTGCAATTTTCTGTAAGGTAGAGGCACTACCGTCGGGCAACTTCAATATTAAACAATAAATACGTTGTGCTCAATGTTATATTGCATGTTACGTTGCTTTGGACACAATCAATCGTCAATCGTCAAGTAAAGAAATACTTATCCATTCTAAGAATCAGATATAAGTGTGTGCAAGAACTGGCAGAGAAAGACCACGCGCCAATTACCATGTTCCGCACGCCTTCCCACAAGGGTCCCCGAAGAGGTAGGCAGAGATGTATAGGTAATACCCACACACCCACTGTACCATGTTCCAACATGTATAATATGGAGTGATGAATATGGATGTAGATATATTAATCTATACATATAATATAGTAATTGTAGAACAAGCTGTTTTTTGTATCTAGGTACCTATATGTCAAAAAACCTAGTAATCACACAGTGAAATAAATTAAAAAACTGATCCCAAACTCGACATTCGGAGGCAGGATAAATTTAAATATTCTATTGTGCCGTCCTTTGTAAATATAATAAAATCATTAAGTAATGTTAATTCGTTTAGTGACCACGGTAAATATGATGAAAATATGCAAATGCCCGACAAACTTGCTGGGTTGCCTTAGTTAAAATAAATTGTGCGCCCGCCTCGACGGCTTATAATGTCGGGATCCACCGGCCGGCAACTGGAGCGTTTTAATTGTGGTCAATAAGTTAGCTTAGGTATATCATTTTGCAATTTATTTCGACCGTAACGAAGGAAGTTTTAATTTATATACTCTCTTGAAGAAAAGGAGAGTTCTTGTTTCGTAGGAATTTAATATTCTGCGACTAACGGGTTCAATTTTTTTTTATCATTTTTATCATTATCAAGCCGTGGTGGCCGAGTGTTTCGAGCAGTTGCCTGCGACACAAACATCGCAAGTTTGAATCCCGACTGTACCAATGAGTTTTTCTGAAGTTAAGTACAGTGATTAGTCACACCACGAGCTTTACGGTGAAGGAAAACATCGAGAGGAAACCTGCATACGTCTGAGAAGAAATTCAAAGGCGTATGTATGTATGTATGTAGTGGGTGTGTGGGTATTACCTATACACCTCTGCCTACCCCTTCGGGGACCCTTGTGGGAAGGCGTGAGGATATATTATTATTATATCTTCTGACCTTGCCCCATAAGGGCCTCCGAAAGAGCAGGAAGAGATATTCTACTTTACCACTCACAATGGCTAGAATAACTTCATTATTACATATAATCTGATTGAAGTATGGGTAAAGGTATGTATGTATGTACTTTATGTACGTCAGTTTTTATTTTATTAGTGTCTCACAAATGTACATCGCCACACCGAGAAAGTAATAAACAACCTTTCGCTTCATCCACATTCATCAGCATCTTCATACAGGCTCGCTGGCTTCGAGTACTTGGTATTTTCAATTCTTCAATCTATCATGAACATCCAACACATTATCTTTGGTGTGGTGTTTGAACTCGACTTGCTTGGCACATACGACAATATCTTGGTGATTTATTTGATTTATGTGATCCTGGTCTCTCGTAAATCCCTAGTTCGTTGACGATATCGATCATAATACACAAACTTTGAGAGCATCTTCTAAAGCTGTGTCGAAGGGGAGGAAAAGTTGACTCGTCGGTCGGATCACCTCACTCACTCGGCTCAGTATGAGAGCGATATAACGGCATTTTGGTAGGTAGGTGCGGCTCAAATATTACCTTGTGCTGTGATATTTTACAATGGAGGCTAATAATATTATTTATTTATTTATTAGGAGCGGTGGTGGCCGAGTGGTTCGAGAGACCTGCGACACAAAGATCGCAAGTCCGAATCCCGACTGTACCAATGAGTTTTTATGAACTTAAATACAGTAATAATCACACCACGAGCTTTACGGTGAAGGAAAACATCGAGAGAAAACCTGTATTTGTCTGAGAAGCAATTCAAAGGCGTATGTATAGTCGTGCTTGAGTAACGGCGATGGAAGGTATGGAAGGCTTGGGAATATATTATTATAAATGCTATATGACGTGCAAGGAAAAATAAGATGAAAAAAATATATAAGGTGGTTAAATAAATAATGTTCCATTAATCCACTTACGTTAACTAAACCGTAACGTAACGCAATTAAATACACTTACGTCCAAAATGGTAGTAAATATGTTATGCTTCTTCACAATCTAGGGCTTACCGTCGTTAGATCCAAATTATGATAATAATCGAGTCTGTTTGGATCCATTGAATATTCCATTCGATGTAACTCGCATCTTTATTTAGGGCGTAATGCCGTTAAATTCTCTCCCTTCAACTCGTAAAATACTTACTTTCCCTAATACGTCGCTTCAGGATGTTATACTCAAAGATAACGTCGCATGAGTGCCTAAATATTAACGACTATTGACATGTAGTGCACTTTTGTATAACAGTTATTTTATGTTTATGGTTGTATTATGAACTTATTTGATGGAGCTATTTAGAATATTGGATGGGCGGCTATTGAATCGTTGTTGAATTTATTAAACAGACAGTCCTTAGTAGTGGACGCAGCCTGTATCGACACTCTGGCTCCGTGTCGTCTCCCGGACACCTCAGTGGCTACCGGCTCAGACTGCCGCAAGCGCCGCTTATATGCTACTTTGAGTCAAGAGTACCATTTTGTCACGTTTGGGCTGATCAGATGCTATTCATTTTAATAGGGATGTCTCGAGGAAATTTAATGAGGCCTCACGTGACAAAAGGGCTGAAGAATAATTCCTTCGGTTAATCAGTATTGCCACGCTATTTGGAAATGCTGAGTGCCAATGCTGAGTACGACGCTGAATGCCAGCCTTCTTGGCACCCTTCCCCGCGACACAGATTTGGGACAATTATTCTTCTTATAGGTATATTTGTAGTTTTATAAAGTTTAATGTTTAAACAAGGATGAACTCCAAGTTTAAGTTTTCACTTGGGATAACAGCATGGATTTCTATATTTCGATATGTATATACGCTTCTGCTTACCGTTTGGGGATTAAAAACAACAATATCCTCGTTACTGAAGAAATAAAGCCTTCATCATTATTGGCCACTGCTTTGTGAGAGCCTTAGAATAAAAATGCAAATTCACCTTTGACCTGTAATTTGAAAAAAGTCCCCTCTATATCTACAGCAGGGTAGGGTATCGTACACAAGGGAGTTTCGTCAGTTTTGCATGACAAACGCGAGGAGTCCCAATTTATTTTAACTAAGCCCAAACTACTGGTACCTTCGACAACTTTTTTTAAATTAGCATTTTCATATTAACGAAGCTGTATGTATGACACATAAATATTTATGGTTTAATATATAATATTATACTCGTGGGACGCGTCATTTTAAGTGGATACCCTATGAACCGATTTCAGCGGGTAAATTTGAAATTTGTTTTCACAAGGGTTCCCAAAGGCAAAGCATGCGCAAAACATTGATTTCACCAGAGATATATTTAGGTGCTCACATGACAGACAACGAAGACAAGATAAGTCTATGAATTTCATCTCAGACGTATTCAGATTTCTTGTCGATATTTTACTTTAATGCAAAGCTCGTAGTGCTAATCACTGTGTATAAGTTAAGAGAAAACTCATCTTTATACTTGGAATTTGAACTTCTAATCTTTGCCTTGCAGATTACTCGAACCAGTTGGCAACCACTATTATATAACTTATAATAATAGCAAATAGTGATGAGTGTGTGAAGTGGGACCACGTCTTTGTTGATCGGCAGTTAAAACCATAAGCAAAAGCACGAGTTGTTCTACACAACGCGATATGGGTACTCACTTTATCATACGCCAGCGAATCCTGGATATGGCAGAGGAACCATGAAAAAAAATTTAATTCCCATAAAAACCCAAAGTAAACGTTAAAGTAACGAAACCTCATCATCATCAAGAAGTCGGCTTTATCTCGTCAAAATAATTTATTTCGCTTATAGCTGAGAGGACTCCACAAATGTTGGAGATTTTGCGTCTCTTTTGCCTTTTTATAAAATTGCCTTCGTCCACTTAGCGATATTAAGAATGAGACAAAGGATGTTAATCGTAGCTTTCACTCGGCCCTTTTCTATTCGCCCGCAAATTCGAACCGAATTTTGGGTCTGGAAATTGGGCATTTGGGTTTGTCATCAAATCTTCGAGCAACTGATGCCATTCGTGAATATTTATTGCTTACATTTAGGATAAGCGGTTACATGGATTCATATATATTACATAATTATTTGACATATACCACGTTTCAATGATCTACATCAAATTGAGATGACACTAAAGGATGGGAACGCCGAGAGTATTTGAAGCCGGCCCGCATACATGCGCGCCGGCTTCAAAACAGAATGATTATGGAAGATAGAGCAAAATAGGTTTATATGTCTTAAGAGAATTAGCGTGATTATAATAATAATAGGTAATATTACGTTTGTATGAAGTTGGCTTTAGGAGCATTATTATTTAATCAATTCATAAATATGGGCGGTAAAGGCTTGAGAAACAGCGACCAAATCGCCATTTTGGCAACTAAGTATATATAATCTTACTTCTTAATAATATTATAAAATATGAAAGTTTGTAAGTTTGCATGTATGCGGTTCTTGCACGGTAAAACGGCTGAACCGATTTGGCTGAAAGTTGAAATCGTGATGGCTTATACCTAGGAATAGGACATAGGCTACTTTTTTTTTCTTTTTTTAATCCCGAAAATTCAAAGTTCTATGCTCTTTCACGGCATAGCGGCTGAACCGATTCTAGCAGGAAAATACATAAGCTACTTTTTCGAACTCCTCGCTGGCGAAGCCGCGGGCATAAGCTAGTATAATATATCCTCATGCCTTCCTACAAATGTCCCCGAAGTGGTTGGTCACTTTCCGCCAGAGATATATTTTAGGTGCCAACGTGACAGATGGCAAGTCCATCGCCGCGCCCATAATCCTGCACGACTGTACATATGCCTTTGTATTTCTACTCAAACATATGCAGGTTTTCTCTCGATGTGTTCAGCGTAAATCAGCTTTGATGCAATACCTCAATTAATAAAATATCTTCAAATATTTTTTTACTATATTATTACAATACGTGTCACAGCTCGAATAATTTGATACATTAATAACGAGGCTTCATGGAATGGTTATATTAAGGAAATCCGTTTTCAATTACCTGATTGGAGATAAACCAGCGCATTTCTATTTGAATTTGAATATTGAAATATTCATTGTCATAATGTAATACGGACAAATTAAATTTGCTTTGTTTGCCACCTAGCTAGTATTGTAATCAGGCACTGTTTAAATGAGGGATTATGTTGGTTTTGGTACTCGATGAATCATATGTTTTCACACTGTTCAAACAAGGTGACAAATGGCTTATCAACAACTGTTATTAAGTACATGTTGTCATTGACTACATTTTGCCCAAATATTTGCGGTATACCTACCTTTCCTTCCCGCAGGGGAACTCAAGGGGTAGGTATATTTTCCTACTCTTTTCTTCTTCTTTTCGCCAAACATCTATTGGATGCCAACATGACATATGGCGAGTTAACCGCCGTTTCTAAGGCAAGACTATGAGTACTTCTGACTTTGAATTCCTTCTCTGACGTATGCAGGTTTCATATCGATATTTTATTTCATAAGTAAGATTGTGGTGTGATTAATCATTGTACTTAAGATCAGAAACAACTCACATGTGATGAGATAAATACGAACTGAAAACGGATAAACAATGCGAATGTGTGTAGCGCTCTCCTTTGCCTACCTCATGAATTAGTATTTCAACGTGTTTTTTTTGTATAAATGAGCATATTTGAACACTCTAATATAAAAATATAAATTTAAAAACTTAATACGTACATCAATAATAGGTAATTATATGATCTGGTTTATAAAAAATAAAAGGAAAGTAAGTAATTTCTGGTTTGCCTATGAATATTTGAATATTATAATATGAATATTATCTAAAATGTTTCTTTATCTTAGCTTTAAGGTTGTTTATGAAGAGTTGTAAGATGTGTACACCTTCTAGGTCTCCGCATATGAAACTATATTCCGAGCAAATTCGTGATAATGGCAAACATTTTCCCACAATCTCCCTACTATATTATGAAATATTTTTGGACTGTATTACGGAGAAGGTTCCTTGGTTTGATATATATCTAATTTTAGGCCACAAATACCAATGCACATTACCAACCTTAGCCATTAATTTACCTCCGAGATCAAATAAGCAATCAACTAGACTTTGTTTGTAGACTTAGTAGCTCCAAGCGACTGGATCAAACAGGGATGCGGGTGCATGCTTCCATTACGCACACACACATTGTCTAAATATGTACTAAATATGTTTTTGTTGTAATAAACTTTTATGGAAAATTACAATAAAAAAATATATAAGGTATGTGGTAAAAAAGTATTCGGCCCACCTGACGGTCAGCAATCACCGTGATTTCACGTAATACCAGAGGTATCTCTCACGCGAATCATATTTTATAACGAGTTACTGTGCGAGGAGAAAAATAAAGATCCCTTTCTCGTAACACGATCATTCTGAAATCGAATGACTACTAATGCGAGTGGGATACAGTAACAAACCCAATAGCCAGGTCGTATCGCTTAGATAGAACGGCATATTAAGCCACAAGCGCATACAATAATATTATTGTTTATGTAGTTTTTGTTGTTATGAAAGTGGGTGTGTGGGTATTGCCTACCCCTTCGGGGACCCTTGTGGGATGGCGTGAGGATATATATATTATTATATAGTTTTTGTAATTATTCTATCCATCGAACACATTCGCATTAAGAAAATAACTTCAATTTCATCACGGCGGGTAAGAAAACATTACCCTTATTATTTAAAAGTAACCATCAAAGAGAGAAACTGCGATCATTTCTCATAACCCCTTGTAGGAGAGTACCAATATAAAATTAGAAGAGACATGTAAATAGCCTCGTGTATGTTAGATGAGTTGCAAACTTCAAACTATGCGCAATCACCTGTCAACACAATAACAAAACAATATTACGTTCGGTACAAAATCATAGTTTCGGTATAAATTCCAGTGATTCAATTAAAGCGCTCCCGTTCAAATATGTGGATTTGGAATGTGAATTGTCGACGGGGTACAATGCGGCGTCGGTGAGACAAGCGATGCTTCAGCCCCGTATCCGCTACGCAATCAGATGAGGGTGAATGCAAACGTTCATTTAGCACGAAGGGATAACTGATAGCCTGACATTTTGATGGTGATTTATAATCGAGCACTTTATCTGTGGGTAACAGATGGTCTAGAATCGTTTTTGTATTTGGCGTTTAAAAATGGGCTTATTTTCATATCATAATATGATGCTTTTATACACTGGGAGTACTTTATCGGCTTGCAAAGGATTTAAATATCGTTGAATCAAAATGGTAATGGCTACAGGAACGTATATTACTGTTACTCGGTTCGTTCAAATTTCTCTTTGAATAATTCAAACGTTTGATTTGTGTTTAATAAACGTGAAGTTTGTATTGCAGCGAAAGAGGTAAGTCTAGAGAGTAGTGGCGCTCTGCCCTCTCTGCTTACCCGCGAGGTACTCACCGTCATATGTACGGATATAATTATGTATTTTTTGCAAACGTCATAAGTTTGAGAAGATGAAGGGAAACAAAATGAATAAAAACTTTTCGATACAACGGCTGAATTTACCAATTCTCCATGGCAACTCCAAATTATCGTGACTGCGCATTAGCTACGCCATTTCAGCGAGGTGATAAAATATTTCATGATTAATGGACGTTAGCTAACTCTTTCAACTTATTAAAATGAATAGAACGTTGATGAATTAATTAATTAAATCCAGCATAACATTTTTTTAAATTAAGTGAATATATTCAAACTGACACACGGGGAGCAACATATTACATTCTTTGGTATTGGTATTCTTTGCAATAAAAGTCAGCATTATAGAATTTTGAGTATTTTTCACAATATTACCTTATAATTATATATTTTTTTTAGATATTTTTTTGTAGGTTTCCTATGAGTAATTAAAATTACTTTTAGAAAATTCACCCGTAAGCATATTTTAACTTTTATCTATTAATTAACAATAATACATTATGAAGATGAAGAAAGGCATGCTACTTTGTCCCGAACATATAGAATTGCGGACATGTACAAAAGAGGACTCACGTTCCAACTACCTAGATCATATCGATCGGACACTCAAGGATAGGCACGTCAAGAGTACTCGAAATCGAGCATGTATGAAGAGGCTGATGATGTGAAAGAGATATGTAAGTTTAGAGAGACTCTCTCTGCCTGCCCCTTGAGGGACTCGACCTGATGAAACGTACGAAAGAATGGTATAATAGAATCTTATTTTAAATTTATAAGTTTGTAATAACAATAATATGTATTACAACCATACATTTGTATTTGAAAACTGTTGCAATTCTAGAGAAGACTGGCGCTCTATACTCTCCGCCTACCCTGTTAGGGATAGGCGTGATGATATGGCGTATGTTTGTATGCAAAAATTATGAAATAAATATTATATTATGGACAAACACATGCATGTTTTTATAAGTCGTAATCTTAAAAGTTATTCGTAAGTTTTCTTACAGACGTGTAAAAAAGAATACTTTATATAATACATCTTGTGTGATCGTGATGAATACGGTTTAATATAATATTATTAGGATGTACGTAATATGTATTACGTTCAAACAAAGTAAATAAACGTATCGTATGTACCTAGAACACATATGTACTAATAAGTCGACCCACCCGGCTTCCCAGAGGTACACAATGATTAATCCACATTTTACCTTGAATTGTCGTGAAAACCTTCTACAGACCTTAAGCAACGTATCTACCAAATGAAAATTCTGTAAGCAATATATGTATTTTGTATAAAGGGACTGAAGAACATTGTATGAATAATATTGATAGGTTATCTCGATACTCTCTAAGGGTATGGGCGAAAGTCAGTTGTTATAGGATAGGAGAATAATATTTTTTTTGAACGTATCAGTCAAGCTTCTTCCCGCGAACGGTCAGGCTGTGGCAGATAGTATAGCTTGAAGTTATTCAAGAAAGGTTGGAAAACAACCCTGCAGGAGCGGCAACGTGCGAGCGATATCCCTTGTGTTACTAGCGTCCTGAGGCGAAAAATAAATATAATTCCATTAGTTGTGAATTATTCTAAACTTCAGAATTGATCTGCTCCATAATAAGCAATCAATTTCTGTCAGTAAGTATAAGAATGAATTACTAGCTAACGTATCTTTATTTATTTATAGCCAATTGTGTCCCACTGCTGGGCAAAGGCCTCCCTCCTGTCCTTCCAGTCCCCGCGATCGAGCGCTACCTCCGACCAACAGCTCAACGTATCTTTGTGGCACTATATTTTTTATTCAATAAACCAGAACAAATAACGAAATTGCTTTGTCAACATCGCGCCCATACCAAAGCAAAAGCCTTTCTCAAAGAGAAATTGTGACTGAAGCTTCCATATTTATATTCACTAACACCTAATGTTTTATTCAATTCACGCTTAAAAACTCAGTAAGCCATGCTTAGAGCCTCCCGGTCGTTCACAATTCTTTATCAGCTTATGAGCGAAACAATCGCCGCCGGTAGCTTTGTGCTAAAAGTTGCCGCCGAGAGCCTAAGGTACACTCCATTACGGTGCTCGTCGCAGTCCCGTTTCTGTTATAATGGAATATTAGATTCAGCCATAAACCCAGTCATGGCAACGCCTCCATTAATTTTTGACCCCTAAATTTCCTCGCATCTCCGCCCTAAAGCTCAATGTATAAGCGGGAGAAGACAGCCAGGGGAGCTCAAACTAAACTGGTGTGTTAGGCCCAATGTGTTTGCTGACGTAAACATGGTCGGAGCAAAAGATGTTTGCCCCTACACGAAAGTGTTGTCGACAGAGGCAAGTAATTGGAAAATTCAATCTAAATTCGTTTCAGATTTTGTTGCCAATCAGAGATTGCCGTTGTTTTTATTTGCCGACTTCGGGGTACTGACATCAAGGGACGTTTGGTTGGTAAATAGCGTGCTTGCCAAACATTTGAACCAACATGCTCCGCTGACTTTTGCGTTTACTGTTTAGTTTTACAATTTACAATTTGAGCCGCGGTGGCCAAAAGGTTTAAAGGAACTTTAAAGGAATTCGAGATCATAGGTAAAAGATCCGGCGGTCAGTACCATTGAGTTTTTCTGAACTAATGCCCAGTGATTTATCATACTTTACAGTGAAAAACCTGTATACGTTTAAGATTAAATCCAGAGAAGTATGTACAGTGTTACTTGAGAAACCATCTAGAACGTCGTTGTGGTAATAATATTTGTATGTTGGCGGTTCTGTAATTTAAATAAAGAACAATTTTACGATCATTGGCATCATTGATAAAGGCTAAGTTTCATTATGCAGCCAAAGAGGATTGCTTAAGAGTGAAACTCAAAGAAAACGCGTAATATTATTGTATGCATTTATACATTGTATTCAATCCTGCGTTGTGTTTAGCGGATATTTTGACCTACTTTCGCTGAAAAGCCCGCATTAAATCCCTTGTTTCATCTACCCTAGTCATAAATAAACCTAGGAGTGTATGAAATATTCGTGTATATTCCTTTATTGGCTAGTTATATATAATAGGTTATTCGGCTTTCTTACAAAGGTTACTGAGGTAGATGTTAGCAATTAATTATATATTTAAATCCGTCGGTGTTTCCCAATTAAGAGTATACATAGGCCTATGATAGCCTTCTTCTTAATCGTACACATCATGGTGTTTTTTTCACCGTAAGCTTCGTGGTTTAGTTCTAGTAATATATCTTCACACCTTCCTACAAGGGTCCCCGAAGGGGTAAGCATAGGTGAGTAGGTAGCACTCACTTTCCGGCAGAGATATATTGTAAGTGTCAATGTGACAGATGGCGAGTCCACCACCGTTTCTCACGCACGAGTATACATACACCGCTGAATTTTGACTCAGACTTATGCAGGTTTCCTCTCGATGTTTTTCTTCACCGTAAAGCTGGTGGTGTGACTAATTTTAAAAAAAATATAGAGAGGTAAGGCATAACGGGTTTCCCGTTCGAATTTGGACCTTATTGAAGTCCGTAGCCAAATAACACAATTTTTTGTGCTGTGTTCCTACGCGGTGAATAAGGTTTCCAGTAATGAGCTCCTTGGGGAGGGGGGAGGATGTGTTTGAAGCAGAGGGATTAAAACCATTATGCTGCCAACACACTATAACTCTCCGAACACAGAGTGGCAACGCGCAATTGATACTTCGGTATCGTGAGCGTAAATAGGCTACGGTAACCGTTTCCCATTCCCAGGTGGGTCGTATGCTTGTTTGCCACTCTTGTTGTATAAAAAAAAATAAAAAAATCTAAGTACAAAAAAATTCATTGTTACAGTCGGAATTCGAGCAATCTTTGTGTTACAGACAACTACTCAAACCACTCAACCACTACGGCTCTTAATAGTATGGCCATGTATGCTCCGCGGTGTCGTTCACGTCAAATTTTAACTTCCGTTCCCTTAGGTACTTGCGTAATGATATAAAGCCTGAGGTCCGAGATAGCCTGTTCAGTAGTGAACGGGCTCAAATATTTTTTTAATTCGGATTCCAGATAATAGTGTATTCAAATTAGCAAACAAACAGCCAAACTCTGATACCTTACAGGTCTTTCATCTGATCTATCTTCTTCTTCGATATCGATAGATATAATAAATCTAAAGAAATGTCTTTTTTGTACATCAAAAAATGGCCAGGGTGTTAAATGGCGACGATGGTGGAACCCATTTTCAGTTTTTTTTATTTGTCTGTACACAAATTACGTAAAATGTACGAAACCAATGTATATGCCTAAATTTTATATGTAAACTTTGTAATTTTTAATTTCCTCTGTTGTAGAAAAAAAAAACAAAACAAAGTATTTTACATTACATTATTATTATTATTGTACGCACCTTGAAATACTACTTAGTTTTGTTTCATCGCAATCGGTTCAATCTATCAAGAGCTATTAGATAAAATTTATTTAAAATATCGCCATCTGCCACGTTGGCACATAATATACCTCTGGCGGAAAGTGGGTGTGTGGGTATTACCTGTACACCTCTGCCTACCCCTTCGGGGACCCTTGTGGGAAGGCGTGAGGATATTAATTTAAAATATTCGCGTGAGAACACTACGCAATTCAGTTACTTGCAACACCAAAATAGAACTAAGGTGACAGTTGGATTCCACATTCGATAGCTATACCAATAAATAAAAATTTACGCGTAGTATAATATATTTTGGCAATTCATATGCGCGCTTACTTATAATTTTACCATCTGATAAAAGAGCACAGTAAAAAGTTTTATGAAACCACAAAATATGGGTTCTATAATACTACAAAACAGCACCAAACTACAGCCATCTTTCAACGAAAGTAATTAGATAAAAAGTTGCAAGGTTACGGCTTCCCCGATGAGTCTGGAAGTCGGCGGATATAAAGGCTTCACGGAATGTATGTGAGACCATAAATTATGAAAAAATATATGCGGCTCCCTACGCAAGCTTAAGAGATTTACACATGAATACAAATGACGACGAACTTCCGTCATTCGTAAACATTACTTTTCGCAGTAAACACATTATTTTTGTATAAATAAACTCGATTTTTAGAGTATTTGAAGTAAAACTTAAACGTTAGTAAAAATGTATAAAAGACGAAGATACCTTCTCGGCTTCATACCAACATAGAACTAATAAAAAATATCGTGCCTTATCCCTTCCTGTGACATGAAGACATGGTGCCATTTTATATTAATATATTTAGCTCTATCTATACACCTCTGCCTACTCTCTCGGCACCATTTTGAGACGGCGTGATATATTTTAGATGCCAACCTGACAGATAGCGAGTCTATCGCCGTTACTCAAGCACGACTATACATACGCCTTTGAATTTCTTCCCAGACGTATGCAGGTTTCTTCTCAATGTCTTACTTCATCGTATTTTATAACTAGAATTTGTAGATTGGTAGATTTATTTCAGGAATAAAACATAAACTATGTGTTAATCTAGCTAATAATCCAATTCTGTACCAATTTTCAACAAATTTTGGCGAGGTCGAGGGACAAAAATCAAAAATCAAAAACAATAAAAAAATTCTCACGTATGATATTACTAGGATAGGATCCGATCTAATACACTTGGATAGATTTAAGTTGAAAGAAGATTTAGGGACATGAATTGACAGAAGTATGCTGCAATGGGCTACACAGATAGAAAGGGCGAAAATAAACGATTTACGAAAGCAATATAATATGGTCCAAGCACATGCTGAAGTGTCTATAGAGAGCGTCCAGGGAAACATCTTGACCAAATTTATAGACTTCCACAAAAGGGTCAGATGCAGTGAAATTGAAAAGTTTATGGAACGTAGAGGAACCGAAAGAGAGTTTTATCATGCAAGTAGAGATAGAGTCCCACGAGATTAATGCATTAACGTATAATATACATTGTCCAAATGTAAATATTTGAGCAAGTAAAAAATTAAGAGATTCAAAAAGAAACTGGTGTGAACGAGGTTTTTATTGCAAAGATAAAGAAAGACATGTCAAAGAATCATTGAAGAAATATTGACAAAACTGATTAACAACACAAAGATTATTGGAAAAAGAGGTAGAGGAAGACTACCGTCCAATTACCTAGATAGCGTCGATCGAACATCTAAAAGGTGGGAACGTCAACAGTTCTAGAAGCCGACGAGCATTTATGAGAAGACTGATAAATACGGATGAAGCGATAAAGGTCTCTAAGTCTATAAATCTTGGAAGAACTGGCGCTTGTCCCTATGCCTACCTTTAAGGAACTACGCGTGATAAGCACCATCAAGCAAGCATTTGAATATTCTAAATGTACACAAGCGACTAAATAACTAACAAACGCGTGGTAAACACAATATCGCGACCTTCATTAAGCTTCTCCGTTACGTAAGCAATATGTGCACAGACCACTATTACTCACGACTCTGTATAATCAGGACATGAGACGATTATAGCGCAGACAGACTGTTGTATTGTCGTTATGCTGTTAGTATTGGAGTAATGAGCTCCCCGTTGAGGTTTTCCCTGGAGAGTACAGCATGGAGTTCTTCAAGAATGGTGTGAAAAGATTCCTGCTAGGTCGGCAGCGCGACCCAACAGACCGATATCTTTAGTGTTGCAAGCGTCTATAGGCGGCGGTAACCGCTTACCATCACGTGAACCACATGCTTGTTGGGCACCATTGTGGTATAAAAACATAGCCTTAACTTTTCAAATAAAATAAAGATATATACATATGTATAATCACATTCAGTCCTTCATGTGGTAGATAAAGAGAGCAAAGCAATCGTTCTCTCTATAAGAAAATATTACTATTTCAATTACGTTTATACAAAAACATCACAATGTTCTTGGGTTATTACAATTACTTTCATTATAAATAAATCCTGTCCATAAAATAACATTAAATAATAATAATATATCCTCACGCCTTCCCACAAGGGTCCCCGAAGGGGTAGGCAGAGGTGTATAGGTAATACCCACACACCCACTTTCCGCCAGAGGTATATTAGGTGCCAACGTGACAGATGGCGAGTCCATCGCCGTTACTCAAGCACGACTATACATACGCCTTTGAATTTCTTCTCAGACGTATGCAGGTTTCCTCTCGATGTTTTCCTTCACCGTAAAGCTCGTGGTGTGACTAATCACTGTACTTAAGTTCAGAAAAAACTCATTGGTACAGTCGGGATTCGAACTTGCGACCTTTGCGTCGCAGGCAACTGCTCGAACCATTCGGCCACCACGGCATTAAAATCGAAGTAGTAATTACCATCAACAAGTTAAAATGTCGCTTTTATAAAGACAAATGCTTTTTAATGATCCAACGAGATACTTCTCACCTTCGTCGGTTCACCGACCTGTGTTTTTGAGACGTTAAGGAAGTCGTTTGAAAGAACGGCTGCGTTTATATTCCCTTTAAGTTGAAGTAGGCTTTTGCTAAATCGTTTCCAGTTTTTATTGCTTAAAGGGCGTGGTTTTCTTTTACGTTGTAATATAACCGATCCGGGTTGAATTTTAACTTAATTATACTTTTAAGCTATTCAAAGTGGTGGCTTAAAAACAGAGTTCTCAAAGTCATAACTACAAGATCGAAGCAGGTATGTACCAATTTGGTTTTCTGTACTTATGTACTGGGATTCAGCACACCACAACACTGCAGAAAAACAGCGTGAGACCTGCTTAAGTTGAAGAAATTAAAGGACGTGTATATAGCCTAGAAAATAATCTTCTTCCATCACGTTGGTGCCTAAATATATCTCTGGCGAAAAGATGATGTTGGTTAACACACTACCCTTTTAATACGCTTATCGGAAGGTGTGAAAATATGTCTTTATATCTATGGATATCTAATAGATAATCTAGTTAGTTGATAAACATACAGGAAACTATTAATAATACCCTTTGCAAGACTAAATTAGTCATGGCTCTTGACACAATTCGATAACAATCACATTTTGCACTCTCTCAACCCAAAAATCAAATATCATGATGCTCATTAACTTCGTGTGCATTAATTATCCGCTAGATGGCGTCTCTTGCGCAGCAAATAAACAGCAATTAGTCGAATATACGGTTTGTTACAAACATTACCGATGAAATTAGAATCTGTGGAACCAAGTAATACTGGAAATCACACATTGCACGACAACTATTCCAATTTAAACCTTCCACGCTCTTACATAAGATAAGGTTTCTCTTGTACAACATTTCAAACCGACCGTCAAGCGAAAATGTCTACTCGCTCAAGGAGGTTAAAGTCGAATGTTGAATGAATTTTAGAGTGTTAAGCAGATTCGTTTGCAGTGACATTTGTAATGAATTCTCCGGAAGCTACAGTGCCGGCTTTGGGTTGAATCTTGCTTTTAAATAAAATACAACGGCGAATTTTATTGGTTGTAAAAATGTATTTCTATCAATGCTATCTGTGTCAAGATTATATTTCAATTCTCATTTTAACTGTTTTTTTAATACGATCGTTTCGTACTGTGGTTCAAATGTCATGAAAATATTTTATCGGTTCTAGACACCTTGGTGGTCGTTTGAGCAGTCGCCTGCTACACAAAGATTGCAAGTTCCAATCCCTAACTGTACCAATGAGTTTTTCTGAACATAAGTACAGAGATTAGCCTCATGCTTTTCGGTGAAGGACCACATCGAGAAGAAACCTGCATACGTTTGAGAAGTAATTCAAAGACGTATATATAGTCGTGCTTGGTGATGCACTCGCCATCCGTCACTTAGGCACCAAAAATTATTTGTTTATTTTTCAGCTTAAATTATTATATATATTATTCCAAGCATAAATTCGTCTTCAGGTTTTTGCTACTTACAACCTCTCAGAAATTAAACGGTTACTAGATCCTTTAAGCTGCTAAAATACCGCTTGATCTCGATGGCACAATAACTTTATCCATTCCTTGTCGTGTCCCTCGGTGTTATCAGCATTTAATTTGTGTATTCGTGAGATTTGTGCGTTCAAACTAATAAACAGACCAACTCTTTTTAATATGGTATATATGGTCCGTGTCTGTGTGCGTCCGATATGTGTGTAACACACATCATCACGCATATTTTACAAAGAAAAATGTACACTTGCCAACGATAACATACAAACAAATATACAAACTCATTACAAAATATATATAGTACTTACTTACGTACAACATACTTGTTTTTCACCTTAGTAGTATAAAAAATGCAGTATAATTATCCTTTGTCCCTTTTGCCTAAATACATCCCTGTGATCCACCACGCGGTGTTCATTTAAGACACCTAGAATAGAGTAGAGTGCCTTGTACGTTCAAGTAATTTCTGAATCTAAGTAAATAACTTTGCTCACGACGTGAGATTGTTCAGGTATCGTCTCATACAAAAGTGTTAAGTTTGCTATCTTTACATTTAATCGGTCAAAAGTAAATATTTTGTGTTTTAATCCATAATATAGATATTTATAATTAGATAGATAGATAGATAGAACTTTTTTGTTCTTTTTAGACTTCCTTTTTTCTTTCTGCTATCTCTTAAGGGTTGGGAACACCAGCATCCTTTATTCACCGGAGATTTATTTATTTACTTTTCACAATTAGCACGACAACGTGGTCATTTACGCTAATGTGGTGGTATAAGTGAAAAAAAAGTGATATATATTAAGTGGAAACAAGACCGGTGGGTACCAGATTACACCTCTTCCTACCCCTTCGCGGATCCCTATGGGAAGGCGTGATGATAAATATATGAATATATATGTACATACACGTTGTGGTCTGAAAGAAGATGTAGTGACAAAAATTGAGAAAGGTATGCTGAGATTGTTTGGCCATGTCGAGAGAATGAATGAAGAACGATTGACGAAAAAAGTGTATAAGGCGAGTGTGAATGAAAGTGTTGGAAGGGGTAGACCTAGACGGACGTTTCTAGACAAAATTAGGGACGTCTTGAAAAAAGGTTAGTCAAGAGTACCCTAAACCGAAGAGCATGTATGAAGAGAATAATGATAGTGGACGAAGCGAATCAAGTATGTAAGGATCGTAGCAAGTGGAAAGAAGTGGTCTCTGCCTACCCCTACGGGAAAGAGGCTTGATTATATGTATGTATATATGTCCCTACTGCTGTGCATTGAAATCCTGTAACCGGATATATTGCGTTCAATCACACACCAAACCTGAAAACTTCAGCGCGGAAATAAACAATGGACCGTTCACACTTTTTTGCTGCAGATTTTACGTGAAAAACGTTAATTATGTTCAAAGTTTTGCATAAAATTGATTCTGTTTAACGGCCAACCAACACGAGCTACGTACCTATACCTAACCTATTTGAATATTCTTTTGACAATAAAACCTTACTGTGATTAACTTTCGCACTAATGGAATATTTTACCTTTTCTTTGTAAAATGAGTCTTAGAGCGATGGGTTTTTTTTATGCCAAAAGAGTGGCAAACAAGCCACCCGATGAAAAACGGTTACCGCTGCCTATCTAAGCTTAAAATACCGAAGTATCACTTGCGCGTTGCCACTCTGTGTTTGGAGAGTTATACTGTGTTGGCAGCATAACGGGACTAATCCCTCTGCTGCCAACACAAAATAACAATCCTTCCCCCTCCCTAAAAATCTCATTACTGGAAACCTTATTTCTCTAAATTGTGTCTCACTGATTTGTATTTATCAAAATATTTTTTTTACATCAGATTTAAGAACGTTACAATTGAAATACTATATCTACACGCCTTACCACTCAGATCCTTAGAAGGATAGAAATGTAAAGCCACTCTCATTTTGCCGGAGCTATCTCATTTTGCATTTATATTGATTGCCACAGAGACAGATTGCGAGTACCTCGACGTTTCTCAAACATGATAATTCACGCGTCTTTGAATTTTTTCAAATAACGTATGCAGGTATCCTCTAGTTGATATCCTTCGCGAAAAAGCTCGTGGTGTGAGTAATCACTGTACTTCGTTCAGAAAAACTCATTGTTACTATCGGGATTCAAACTTGCTTTCTTTGTTATTGGAACCAATCGGCTACCACGGCTTCTTTTTTATTAAATTTTATTATATTTTAGATATAGTACTTCTAATATTTTTCTTATTTAGATTATTGAAAAGTACCTTATTTGCATTTATCTATTAAGCCGCATTAGACGCGTATTTTTTTTTCATTTCAGGAAATGTTTAACAATATATCGTTCCAAATTTCCTATTCCATTTTTAAATCCAGTTTTAAAAAATACATTAAAATAAGGAATTACACTCTTACTTAACTAAATAAGATCGTTTTGTATTCCACGAACAGTTTCCTTGAACTTTTTAATTTGCGTCTCGGCTACACAACAATAATTGCCACGAAGAAAGCCGAAAACGGAAACATAAAAACGCATTCATTTCCCGTTCGAAATACAAATAAGTGGAATTAACTACACGTTGGCAGAGACCGGCAATTATTCACTGTCTGTGAATATTTTTGCTTGTAATTCGAGCGGCGTCGTTTGTACCATCAGTGTTTGGTGTTTGCACTCGGCGTACATATTGCGAGCGGCTGATAATTTATTGGACCGCATCTCCATTTATTGATAAATGACAACGCGAGTGCGCGCGGGCAATAACGATTTAAAGCCGACGCCTTTTGTTTGACGCGAATTTATTGTGAGCCTGAACTGTGCTATTTGCTTCGATATGCTATAGGTTCTGCGAATTGATTCAATGATGGGCTCGCGCAATTGTTTCGGATTTTGTGCATCTAATTGGATTCACATATTATTGATAAATTTATGATATATGTTTGCTCGCCTGTTTCGAGTACTCTTTACGTACTCATCCTTGAGTGTTACATAATATTAAAGTATTGCAATTATATAATAAATCTGTGGTGATTGATCAAAATCTCGACTATGGCACAGTCGCAAAATAATGTAAGCTATTGCCTAATATTGAATCTGCAGTATTTCAGCCGTCAATTTGAAGAATGTATATTATTTTGAATTTGGAATGTAACCGCATTGAACTGGTATCGGCTGGTTAATGCACTATGGGAGGCTTGACTGGATTGTGCTACAAATGCTCGGGGCACGTGGACCTATCAAATGCATTGTGCTTGTGGGAAGAGCTTAGAACATTGGTCTTATCCATTTGCTCCATTTAGAGTACTGGTGTTGCGAGAGGTATTGGCTGTCACTGGGCTTTGATGAACACTCCCTTAACCGGTTTGAGAGCTTTTAAGCTTAACTGTAGCACTTCGTCGTTTATTAACATTGGTTCTTGTTCACTTCGGGTTACAAATGACTATAGTTTTAATTGAGTTTGAGATCGAACGATTTTGCCTCGTGATTGCGAACAATTTGTAACTAGGAACGTTATGAGAACAATGTCGTTTAAGATAGTAGCAATGGCTTCGATTTATCTAATTAATGGAGTTTGAGGTTCGTATAAGATATGTATTTAATCAAACATCTAGTGTGAAATTGTGATGACACGTGACATCCCTTTGTAGGCTACGTGAGTTACAATCACATATACACTCCGAAGATGTATTTTTAAAATTCGAATTCTACCAAAACGTGTCAATATTGTACCCAGCCAGTATTAATGAGTTCGATAGTTCAAAATACTCCTATAGACTGTTCGAGAGTTATGGGATTTTTATTTACAGCAAATTGTGTATAAAACCTTCTTTGTGAATTCACTCGCAGAATAGAAAAATATAAATTAATTCCAAATATATAACTACTGGAGTTCACAGTAAGATTCCTTATTGCTTGACAAGGGAATAATATATTACCTTCTACTTTTATAAGCTCCCAGACTACGGTTCAATGAGATTCCAAATATTCGAATTATACAAGTCCAAACATAACTTGCAGATCCATTTTTGTAATCGCATTACACAAACTCCCGGGGATTTTGTAATAAAAATAGAATTTTATCGAGTTTAAACTTTACGTTGGACTTTCCGGACTAAAATCGTTGGGGAAAAATATTTCCTTAGCAAAATTATCCGAACACAGTCCGATCGCTCACGACGCAGAGGGCTGTGTAAATAACGCTTTAATGGAAATTCTGGTTCGACGCGGATATTTGCAGGGCCGAACTAGGGTATCCGAAATTGTGAACTAGAGTTCAATCAATGCCGTTGAACTTGTATAGGAAGACGGTTCAATAGTTGTAGTAAATAACTGGGTCTGCTTCGTAGATATAATTTTTTTGTACTTATTTGAATGATATTTTATATATATTATATATATATATATATATATATATATATATATATACGAAGATAACATCGTGTGTATGAAATAAAAAAAAAAATATATATATTTATTTATTTTTTATTACATCGTGTGTAAGATAAAATGCATGTTTTTCCATACTAAGCAAATCGTGTACTATATAAATAAGTTAAGTAGGAAATAGTTAATGATATACAAACTAGTAAAGATAGATAAATACTTAAACACATACGACATCCAAGACTATTTTTTATATATATATTTATTTTATTGATGACATAAACTCCTCTGCCCTGCCTCAGCGCAATTTTGCCTCAGCGCTTTTAAATTAACTTAACATTTTTAGTTTTTCTCCTATTTTTAGTAAATTTTATTAAGAAAAAAGGTTCAAAATTGAATTACACTAAATTAATAAAACTGTTCACCGCTCAAGTCCATCCCTGTATTTTCGTATAAATATCCGTATCTGTGCGGATATGTGACACAGGGCGTGAAACACGTCTCCAAATTCGCAACGGAAAATTGTGAGTGGGAATTTCAATTGGTTTTAGGCATTAATGTCACTTGTCTTGCGGTGGGTGTTAGCATCCCAATACTAAGATTCCTTCGAACCTTACTCTTGAAATATTTATCAGTACTATTCGATTATTGGTTGATCAACATGCTGTATATGGAATACACATTCAATTATATTTGTATTTGTAAATAGTTCGGATAGATCAGATTCGAATAGATCGGATCCTCAAGGACGGGAACGTTAAGAGTACTCGAAACCGACCAGCATGTATGAAGAGACTGATGAATGTGGACGAAGCGAAAGAGGTATGTAAGTCTAGAGAGAACTGGCGCTCTATACTCTCTGCCTACCCCGTTAGGGACTTGGCGTGATGATATGTATGTATGTATGTAAATAGTTATATTATAATATTAATAATATAATATATCCTCACGCCTTCCCACAAGGATCCCCGAAGGGGTAGGCAGAGGTATATAGGTAATACCCACACACCCACTTTCCGCCAGTGATATATTAGGTGCCAACGTGATAGACGGCGAGCCCATCGCCGTTACTAAAGCACGACTATACATACGCCTTTGAAAGTCTTCTCAGACGTACGCAGGTTTTCTCTCGATGTTTTACTTCACCGTAAAGCTCATGGTGTGACTAATCACTGTACTTAAGTTCAGAAAAACTCATTGGTACAGTCGGGATTCGATCTTTGTGTCGCAGGCAACTGCTCAAACCACTCGGCCACCACGGCTACAATTAAATAAGGAAATGTAACTCAAATGTGGATTTAAATAGGAATCCACACTGCAGGACTTTTTCAAGAGGTATCTGATCGGTTTACTTCTAATTGGAAAAGTTTTCGGGACCTGTGGAACTCTTGAATGTATTCCAAAGGATCACAAAATTGTTTTTGTTCGCTTTTCTTATTTGTTTGGTTCTTTGAGCGTTTAAGTTCTCTTTTTACACCACCTCATGTTGTCTGGCTGCTTGGTAAGATGGAAGTCTGTCTGTAGCTCGGGGTTTGATTTCCGCCGTAATATATGTATGTATATACATATAATATAATATATGTGTATATATATAATAATCCCGACTGTACCAATAAGTTTTCCTGAATTAAGTACAGTGATTAGTCACACCCCGAGCTTTAACGGTGAAGGAAAATCGAGAGGAAACCTGCATACGTCTGAGAAGAAATTCAAAGGCATATGTAGTCGTGCTGGAGTAACGGCGATGGACTCGCCTTCTGTCACTTTAGCACCTAATATATATCTCTGGCGGAAAGTGGATGTGTGTGTACTACCTCTGCCTACCTCTTTGAGGAGTAAAATTATACATACAAACCCATGTTGAGTACTATTAACGTACCCGTCCTTGAAACTTCAATAATTATCTATCGTTCTGTGATAGAAATGCATTTTGCTTATGGCTATATAATACGATATATTATTGTATCGTTGAATATTTTCAAGAAACTAAGCAAACATATAGTTTAAAGTAGTTTCTATACAATAAGTAGTTTCGACAAAAAGCTAGCCGAATTATATAATGAAAGTGAACTCACGTCGCGACCTTCTTATAGGAATTCCTACCAACTGTCGTAAGACATTTGAGAATAATTATATATTACGCCAAATGAAATAATCACACGAGAGTAGTTGATTAAACTGAATTCGCTACAAAGTTGTAACAATCAGCAATTGTAATGAGTTTCATAATTATTTCGTGCGCTGTTCTGTATTTTCAGCGTGTGTAGTTGAATTATTTTTGGTCTATTCGTATTCATTTATAAGTATATGCTGATGTACAATTTATTCCCAGCTAAGCATTTGAAAACATAAAATACTAAGTTGGTTGCAACTGTTCACAATCACGAAAACTATATCGAATTGAATGTAGACAGAGACTTCTGTAAGTCTAGAGAGACTGGCGAACGCCAGTCCACTCTAGACTTACGGAACTTTTTCCTTCCTCTTCCTACTATATCAAACAAATATATGACATAAAAATAATTACGCCTAGTCCCTAACGGGAAAAAGCAGACAGAGTAGAGAGCCTATCTCTCTAGACCTACATACATCTTTCGTCCACATTCATCAGTCTCTTCACATATGCTCGCCAGTTTAGAGTATTCTAGACGTTCCTGTCTTTAAGTGTTCAATAGATTAGATCTAGGTAGTTGGACTGTGGTCTTCATCTACACACTTCCGCATTCTACATCTGTTTCGTCAATATGTCTCCATTCATACTTATAAGGGAATTGCATATGGAGGAACTTTATTGCATTAGTAAAATGTACACAACAAGTTACAGATTTTTTTTTTACGCTATCCACATCGCATGTTTCGTCGGTTGAACATAAAACGCATTCGCCACAGGCTTCGTCATACAAAAACAAAAGCTATCAGCACATGCTTCGTCATAAAATACTACTACCTATACTAACTAAATATTAGATCGACCATTCATACTATATGACATTTCCAGACTTACGTAAATGCCTTTCTTCATCTTTACACGAACGAGGGTTCGTGCAATCGTTGGCGCCAGTTGCTTTGCGACGTAAAAACAATTTACCTAAAAGTAATGGCAAATATATCATAAAAATATGATACTGTAACTCTCCGAACACAGAGTGGCAACGCGCAAGTGATACTTCGGTATCGTGAGCGTAAATAGGCTACGGTAACCGTTTCCCATCAGGTGGGCCGTATGCTTGTTTGCCACTCTTGTTGTATACAAAAAAAAAATTGGATTGAGCACTTAGCAATATTAATTTAAATTATATATTTTCTTGGTTTTCAATCGCGTGAAACTAAACTAGCGAACACTTCTAATGGTATATATACTTACATTCCAATATTGACAGCTTGTTGAAGTGCTGCTGAACTGATTCGGAAGCAGTGACGTCATAAAGCTACGTCATTCGCAGAATCCTTTGAAAGTGAGCAATTTAGCTTCAATTGATTGCGTCTAGACTGTTTGTTAATTGACATATGAAATTAATATGGCTTATAGCATACATTTTTCTATATTGCATATTAAGCAATTATATAAAAATAGAAATATCTTTACGTTTGAGTAATGAGGACTATAAGGTATAAAATAACAATAAGGTATTAATTTGTATATATCCTCCCACAAGGGCTCCCCAAAGCGGTAGGCAGTTGTGTATAGGTAGTACCACACATCCACTTTCCGCCAGAGTTATTATTATGTGGCAACGTGACAGATGGCGGGTCCATCGCCGTTACTCAAGCATACATACGCCTTTGTTTAGTTTTTTTTTTCTTTTCTCAATTCGGGTTTTTTTACAATAATAATCTAATATTTTACTTTTTTTTTATTTATTCCATATCTTGCTGAGAATTTGTTACAGTACTGATGACAATATTTGTGTCACTTGCTTATTTTGTCTAATTTGTGCATGTGAGAACATTGTAGGCTTTGTAGATTCTCAGATCTAACACTCTCTAACTTAGCTTACATTGTTATAATTATCTTGTTTTATGTATGCTTTGTATAGTAAGCAACGACCTATTGTCGGACCTACGTTGTTCCCCATACTTGGGTACTATTGCTGTAACGAAAAAGTATTGTTATTGTATATATTTTGATATTGATTTTATATTTTTGAATTGCTTCTCAGACTCAGCAGGTTTTTTCTCGATATTTTCCTTCACCGTACACGTACGTACGTATATATATGTCCCATGTAATGCGACTTTATATGTAAATACTGTTGTGATTGAGCTTGATTGAATTAAAGTAATTACTCTAAGCCTCAATTTATAAACCTTTTTTAAGAGAATGTTATTTATCACTCTATTTGACTACGGACCCTTTTAATTTGTATTCAGTACTAAATCAATTTTGACCTACCTTTTTTAGAGTTTAAACGAGATAATTTACCGGTTAATTTATCGTATCTGGGTCCCAGAAGTGGCAGCTAAAATGCTGCCCATTTTATTGAGGATACAAATGGCTGTTTGATGGCCTGTGCTAAAAAAAATACTTTCAATATATCAAGCCTTCAAGTTCTGATATGGTTGAATACATTATAGGCAATTGGAGCGTAAACCAAATCAAACATCTCCTTGTTGCGAGAGATATTTTAGCTGCATGACAGATGACGAGCCAGCCGCCATTTCTCGAGCACCTCTGAACAAACGCTCTTGAATGTCTTCCGTAACGTATGCACGTATCCTCTCGATGTTTTTCCTCAGGTTAAAACGAATGGTGTTTGTCACTATACTTAAGTTCAGAAAAACTCATTAGCACAATCGTGACTCGAACTTTATTTTAATAATAAATAAATGTTTATTTGTTTATTTATTATATATATAAAACATCGAGAGGAAACCTGCATACGTCTGAGATGAAATTCAGAAGTGTATGTATAGTCGTGCTTGAGTAACGGCGATGGACTCGCCATCTGTCACGTTGGTACGTAAAATATACACCTAATAAAAAAGAATGCATCATCAGCGTCCCCAATCCATGTTTCTCTTCTGAATGGAATATTAAAAAAACGTATACACAAAAATAACCCCTCATAACACACGTAGAATATATTAACGCACAATATCTCTGTCGAATGGGGTCAAGGCAAAAAATGTTTAACAAGCAGCATTTTATACGTCCAGCTTCCTATACGCCAGTTATTCGGGCTTGCGTCATCACTACGCCGGTATAATGGGTGACCCAGGAATTTTTTACGCTCCTTTTTATGCACGCACTGCGTATTTGCTGAGTTTCAGTTCAGTATATTGGAGCCTATTTAGTGGGTGAGATGGTTATAACAAATACTGAAGTGCGTATATAAAGTGAGTACATAGGCATTCGTAAAATAGCCGCGGATAAAATACATCATGATGGCTGAGTGGATTCAGAAATCGCCTAAGAAAATGCTAGAGAATCTTGCCGGTGCCATTGAGCTTCAAACTCAAGTGCGGAGATTACGGTGAAGGAAAACATTGTGAAAAATAATCCAAGTACGTGTGTATGTACGTGCTCAAAAATCGGCGACAGAATCGGACCTGTTACGTTGTCACCTATTTTCTTTCCGACGAAAAGGGGGTGTTTTTTCATACCTGACTATCCTTTGGGGACCCGTGAAATAAGAAGTGGGAATATTAGATATAGTGAGGGACTCGGCGCGGTGATATATATATATATATATATATATAAGGATTTAAAAGAATGACATATTTAGCTCGCAAATTTCCAGTTGAAAAACCATATTATATATCATACCTACATTTCAATACAATGTGAATATTTTCACATTTCGTTCTATGAAACACTGTACCATAATCTCCAAATACATTCCCATTCCCAATGCAAACATGGACGAGTGGAACATTTTCAATTTACATACGGGTTTCATATTACTGGCACGCATAGCACGTTCGAACACCCTTATATTGGGGACAGATTTTTGATTGATTCTTTGTATTTACCCATATTGGATGGCCAACGGATCTTTGCCTGTTGTTTATCGAGCCGTGCAACCCCGCTATAGATGTTCGAAACTATTCGCTTTCGGTCTTTTCGAACGTTCTTCTCTTCCATATGTGCTATGTTCGGTGTCAAGTCAAGTGTACTCAAAACCGGTGAACATGGATGTAGTTAAAGCCACTGTTCATTAAATAAATACTTAAGTAATTGGCAATTCAACACAAATTGACCTAGCCCCAAATTGGTCAAAGCTTGTACTAAATAGACAACGATATACATACTCATATAAATATATAGTATTTATGAACACAAAGGACATCCAAGACTACGGTACAACTATATAAATACTCGTGTTCATCATACAAATTTCAGCTCCCAGCGTCGAACCCTGCGACCTCAAGCTTGACCACTAGACCAGACCAGCTGGCTGATCTGTAAGTCTAGAAAGAACTCGCGTACTCTTTAACTACACCACTCGCCATGGTGGTATGCCTGTATTTCTCAGTGGGTTATTGAATTTTTTTGTCTGGTTTGTCTCCAACAGATTTTCTGTTGCCAAATGTTTTGCTGTTTTTCTTTCATATTGTTCTCGGCTTGGACAGTCAGCAAGATAATACAATTATGATTTATTGTTATTATATCGTTATTCATTCTCTTATAATGGTATTTCTTGTCTTTGGTTATTTAAAAGATATATCAAATGTAATATTCACCTAAATAAATCTCCAACGTATACAGCGTGATATTTGTTGTTGTGATGTTACACTTCTGCCTATAAACGCCTACGCCTTTGGCTTAAAAAATATGTATAGTTTGTGTACAATGTTCGTTAACTACTTATTGCTTAGATGAGCCGAGGTGGCCAAGTGGTTGGA
This sequence comes from Drepana falcataria, assembly GCA_945859725.1. Classification (NCBI taxonomy): domain Eukaryota; kingdom Metazoa; phylum Arthropoda; class Insecta; order Lepidoptera; family Drepanidae; genus Drepana; species Drepana falcataria. The sequence goes on from OX243937.1 coordinate 1,900,874, forward strand.
GTTGCCTACAACGTTCTAAAACTTTACGTTACGAATGGTGTTTGTCACTGTACTTTAGTTCAGAAAAACTCATTGGTACAATCGTGACTCGAACTTTATTTTAATAATAAATAAATGTTTATTTATTTATTATATAGAGCCGTGGTGGCCGAGTGGTTCGAGCAGTTGCCTGCGACGCAGAGATCGCAAGTTCGAATCCCGACTGTACCAATGAGTTTTTCTGAACTTAAGTACAGTGATTAGTCACACCACGAACTTTACGGTGAAGGAAAACATCGAGAGGAAACCTGCATACGTTTGAGAAGAAATTCAAAGGCGTATGTATAGTCGTGCTTGAGTAACGGCGGTGGACTCGCCATCTGTCACGTTGGCACCTAATATACCTCTGGCGGAAAGTGGGTGTTGGGTATTACCTATACACCTCTGCCTACCCCTTCGGGGACCCTTGTGGGAAGGCGTGAGGATATATTATTATTATTATTTATTTATTTATTATATATATAAAACATCGAGAGGAAACCTGCATACGTCTGAGAAGAAATTCAGAAGTGTATGTATAGTCGTGCTTGAGTAACGTCGAAGGACTCGCCATCTGTCACGTTGGTACGTAAAATATACATCTAATAAAAAAGAATGCATCATCAGTGTTTTACAGTTCTTGTTAGACTTTTCTTCCTCCTATACTTATTCACGCAATCTTTAACTATTGATATTAACTACAAATCGATGAATTGTTGTCAGTGAATAAAAAAATCTCGTAATAGCTGAATAGGCACCAAATAAATACAACTGAAATTTGTCTTACCTACCGTGTATTGCACACACAAGCGATAACGCCAGAGCCAGGACTCTAAATTCTAGTTGACCTGAGATACACTAGTGCACACGTAAAATACTGCCTCTTCGTCCGGATTTCCGTCCGTCCCTAAGTGCATTTTACCAGTTATTCGCTAAAACTCTTTTAAGGCTCGGGTTAGTCACGTCACATTACGGTTTTTTACTTTGATAGAATAAAACACTAACGCACGACTCGCCAAGAAAGAAAACGTGACATGTCAATGCCAAAGCGTAAGCTTAATTTTTCTCAAAGTCCAAAGTTTAATTTTAGCTACTAGCTAATGAGTTAATACCGCATTAGAGGATAGACAAAGATAAGAGAGAAAGTAACAATCACTCATTTATTTAGCAAACATTCAACATGTAATAATTTGTCAGCGCATGATTTGCTTTTTTTTACAAATATGCAATAGGTAATGCATACTATTATTATATAAGACATGTTTTGTATATAGTATATTTTAATTGACTTTGTATAAATATTTCAAATAAAACTTCAAAGCATTGTAAAAATAAGGAAATATCTAGTTAATATATTAATCGAGAAGCCTGGCTGCATTGTTTTAGCAAAAAATAGCATTACTTCTTTGTAATTCAAAAGATTTATTATTATTATATAAGAAGTTATTACAATAAATGTAGGCACAAAGTCGTCCTAATACAAGTCTACTGTTTAAATATATAGCATTTTTTTAAATAATTTTAAAACACTGATATAACATTAATAAAACAACCAAATTCCAGATATTTGTATTAAAGATACGACATGTAAAATTCACAATACATTATTACAATATGAGTTTGATAACATTTTTAGGACAAATATTCTTCTTTAAATAAATAAGAATATTTAATTAGTTTAAGATACTAGCGGATGTTAGATAATTTAAGATAGTAGCGGAATGTATTACGCTGACGTAACAAATACATAGAAAACCAACAAAACAATAAAAAATTAATGCGCGGACCTAACATTATAGTGATAATGTTTAACATAATCAATTCGGCCGATTAACGTAAAATTAACACCAAACAAAATTTCTAGCACCTAGCTATTTGGTCCCAAACTAACCCTTTATACCTTACAGAGTCGTTAAAAACTTGTAATGTTTCGGAGCCTTATTAAACGAGCCTGTCAAATTGTAATGTAACTTCAAAGTCATGTGCTTAGTGATATAAATAAGTCTGAGTCAACAGTCGTCGTCGGAATCTTTCACTGTTTGAATGCGTTACTTAAAGTCCAAACAGTTGATCATGCTATTTGAGCTTTAGATTTTTCGGTAATGAAAAAAGCAAGCATGCAACCCAGCGGATGTAAAGCGGTTCTGTCATTATGTTTCTGTCATTGCTAGCAGCACTAATATGTTCAATCACTCGTTCGTTACCACTGTCTAAATCTCATGCTTATGTATAGTCGTGGGTGAGTAGCGTCGACGGAATCGCCATCTGTCACGTTGGCACCTATAATATATCTACGGTGGAAAGTGCGTGCTTGGGTATAACCTATACACCTTATTCACCTCTGCCAAACTTGTGGTGAGCATGTACAGTGAGGCTTCTGGATGTGGATGAAGTGTAAGAGATCTATTGCGACGGAACTGGCGTTCTACTCTCTCTGCTCACCCCGTGGAGGACAAGTCGCGATATTGTGTATGTTATTTTCGAGCGGAATGTAGGTACACTTAATATAACAGATATTTCCCGCGGGTACAGTGAGCCAGCGACTTCAATCCATCGCCATAAGATTGGACGGCGGGTCAATTCTTATATTTCAATTGAGAAATTGATATTTCCAAACGATTACATACGGCTGTGATGAGTTTTCCGGGCGACTTCGACTTCCGACTACAATCACCATGAGATTAGGATAAAGTAAAAACATATTTCTATTTTACTCTCCCGTACTATAAAGATTGAAAATAGCTTAATTCCTTGGGACAATTCCACATAAATGGACCTAGCCCGAAATTAAGCAAGGCTTGTGTTATGTTAACTAGACAACGATATATGTACTTATATAGATATGTATATACATAAATACATAGGTCATCCAATACTAAGGTACAAATACTTGTGTCCATCACACAAATATCTGTTCTCAGCGGGAATCGAACCCGCGACCTCAACTTTCGCAGTCAGGAGCTCTAACCACTAGACCAGACGGCCAGACGGCAATTACGAAGCCCGACTGTACCAATGAGTTTTCTGAACTTAACAGTGATTTTCACCCCTCGTGGTATGACCAATCACTGTATTTAAGTTCAGCAAAACTCATTATTACAGTCGGGATTCGAACTTCGATATATCTGTAGCAGGCAAAACTCGACCCACTCGGCCACTACGGCTCTTATACATATTTTCCATGTTATAATATCCCAAAGCTTTAAGCAAACACGGTCCCGGTTCACGCATGCCCCGTATTGCGTCATGGTCGAAAATCCTTTTTTCACACAGTGTAGACAAAAGATAAATGCCTCAATTACAATTCACAAAGGCTTAAAAGATTCGGAGGGCTAAAATCATTTAGTTCGGGGGTGAGGGGTCCAAACGAGCCAATGCTGTAAATATTTTTAAGGACCCCCGTCAAACGCCAGATTAGGTTACCGTGAGTTATCTGTCAGGTAACGCCGCTTATATTGTGTTCGTTTTGGATAATTTAACGCAGGTAATGTTGCGTGTGAAGAGTTTTATTGTTTCTGGCTTTTGAGGACGAACGTTTCGTTGCCGTAACTGGATATTTAAGGGATTATATTAATACATGAATGAATTATGATTTTATTTGTTTTTTTTTTGTAAATTTTTATGACTAGCCGTTACACACGCTTTCGTTCGCGTTGACATTATAATAAAGTTTCCTTAAAAAAATCCTATTAATATATTTTACATTTATATAATAATATAATATATCCTCACGCCTTCCCACAAGGGTCCTCGAAGAGGTAGGCATAGATGTATGCACGCCGTTACTGAAGCTGCAGGTATCTCGATGTTTTCCTTTACCGTAAAGCTCGTGGTGTGACTGCGTATATAAAATTGTTAGTGAACAGCATATTTTTCTGGAATAAAATATACTCAATGTATTTTTTTGCGTGATACAAACACACGAATACACATACAAACATTCACATTAATAATATTAGTATAGATTTTCAATTCCTAATGTTTGTTCCATTATTGTTTCAGGTAAGCTTCCGTTCGATAAAAAAATGTGCGATAATTACCGTTGCAGCTACAAGTAAGTCACAAATACAGGCAGATTGAGATTTCGACATTACGCTATTGCTAGTGTTTAGTCATTTTCACCAATAGGCAGATTGGTGAAAATAGTCGTTATTAAAATCTTCAACTCGTATTGAAGGAATTTGTAAAATACATTTGTTGGAAATATCGAGAAAAACCTTGACGCCTGGGACCTTTCACTTAAAACGCTGCATAATATTTGCATTTAAATCTAATCCATATTTTTAACGCAGCGAGCTAATGCGACCCCACAACAGAAAAACTTGTATACATAATTTTCATATTAACACTATTCTATAATGTAATATTCGGGTACGAGCACGGGTAGTAGAGACTAACTTTCGTATGGGTAGCTGAATATTCCACTACCCTTACGAAACCGGGGCGGGTTGCTAGTCTATGTTGTAATAACAATTTGTTGCCAAATAGTTACATAGAGATCTACCCTAGTTCTGGAATTACATTTGAAATTCGAACATACGCTGGCGCGTTCGGCACGTCCGTACAGAATTTCAATTCGCCATGTTTCGCCTTCTCTTCGCTTTTACCACGTACTGGCAGGAGTTAAGGATGAATTTAAAATTAGAATTCCACAGTTTTTGGAGTGTTCCTAGAATTTAAAATTTCCGTGTATTCGAATGTAACGTTGACTAGAAATAGAAATAGCCTAAATATATTATGCAGTTCGTTAATTGGGATTAATAAGATCAATATGACAAATTGTAATGTGTAATAACCATAAGTAAAATCCGTTTGAGAATATAAGTGTTATACTTATCCTTTTTCTCTGACGGCCACCTTAAAAAGCAGAAATTAAAAAAAAACGGATAACTGCAAATGTTTTTAAATGGAATAGAAAGCCATTTATCCCTCTAGTCAGAACTTCCGACGAAATCTCATCCAGACACATAAATTAAAGTAACTACCAGAAATCCACTAGAGTTTTAAGCTGAATATTTGGGTAGTGCAGCAAGATTTCAATTTGACCAACCATTTGAATATTTCACCGCACTTCAATTGGCCGAGTGTATTTTACGACAGCTGCACCGTATGGGCTTGACATGATTTGTTGAATAAACGATGCTAATGAAATATAGTTTTTGATTGGATAGTTTGCAGATGGGTATGTTCTTTTATTTCATACAAGTCAATATTCTTTCATCTTTACAGTCATACCAGTTGTTTTGCGAATCTCTTCATTATGCATTCAATCTAAGATCGTTACTCCGCACATTTTTCGAAGAGATCGCATCTCAACTGTATGCTGCAACTTTTACTGCCCATCACATGGACACGACATGGCTCCATTCACCTTATTACCGGCAGCTATCCATATATTTATACAATATTTTAAACCGCTATTTGACGCATGCTATTTAACTCTCATTTAATTTCAATCATACTCTCAGATTAAAATATTTCATTATTGCCCTTAAAAAGGTAAACAATTTTTATAAACAAAAAAATCTCTGTGAATTAATCACTCCTGAAAACCGTTAAACCATTTTTTTACGGTTAAGATGTGAGTGGCTTGTTTTTTGTTTATAGGTCAGTTGGTTTGTTTGCTTAGGATATTTCCAATGAGGAGTTAACATTTCAGATACTTGCATATTTAAATAAGTCAGTAGACGTCTCCTGACGTGTATATTTAATATATTGGATATTCCAGAATCATTTTAAGACTATAAGTCCGTTTGTTTGTTGCATTTATTAACAACTCGGTGTGCACGTATGTACCTACAAATAATATACTCCCACTTGAACATTATAAGTATATGGTTACATTTACTGGATCAAATCGATCGGACGCTCAAGGACGGGAACGTTAAGAGTACTCGAAACCGACAAGCTGTCTCTTTATACATATGAAGAGACGGATGAATGTGGACGAAGCGAAAGAGATATGTAAGTCTAGAGAGAACTGGCGCTCTATACTCTCTGCCTACCCCGTTAGGGACCTGGCGTGATGATATGTATGCATGTAAGGTTACATTTGTGTTGTCTTCCGTCTTAAATGTAGAAGATATCGCTGGTAGAAGCTAGTTACACCAAAAAAGTACGATCACTAATTGTTCATTAAGGTAAAATCGTAAGTAATACTCAAATTTCCTTTATGATATGTGAACTCTCTTCATTACGATCCAAATTAAATGGCTCTTGCAAGGAACCTGCGTTAATAACACTGAAATATTATAGCCACTTAAGGCTTTGATATTGGGTCTATGAAATTAACAGGGAATTAAACTGCTACGAAATTACTGTATCAAATTTCGTACAATTATTTTACCTTCTTCCAGGCAGGCTTCCCTTCTAAATATTCGTCGTAGTGCGAGTACCTAACCCCTCACAAATTCATTCAACATGCATTGTTAGCACTCAATATAATTTATACAAATTTCACAACGATCTCGCAGTAAATACAAAGCCTGGATTCTGCTAATTCCGCTCGATCGTAGCTCACTGATTCAGCCTACGCTGCTACGAAGCTACGGCGTAGCTCGATGCTCGTAGCTGATAGTTGAGGCGGAAAATCGGCATTTCCTTATCGTGTAGACCAAGAAATAAGAGACAGCTGTTTTAAATTGGCATATTATACAGCTTACCAAACAGTAACTGTGTTATTTTTGTTTCAATTCGGCCACCGCGGATTATTTATTAATTGTAATATTTTAGTTGTGTTTTCTCATAACGCTTGGAGAAATTGTACCGTTTACACTTCTGTACCTGTAAATTTATGTGCATGCAAGGGATACCTAGATGTAGAGATATCGTATCTATTTATGCACTACTAGCTGTTAGCCGTGGTTTCTCCCGCTTATAATTTTATTATTTATAATATATCATTTATAATATAGATAAAAGCTTCAATAATTTGAAGGTGAACTACAAGCAATTTGCAAACTTAAAGAAATTACCATAAGGAAACCTATTATTCGTGTAGGAAAATTCAAAGACGTCTGTATTATAGTCGTGTCGTTGAGATGGCGACAGACTTACTCGCTTACCATTTCCCATAGCACCAGGCAGCCTGTAACAATTTAATTTCCAACAGTGCAGTAATAGTAATTGGATTATACATAGGTCGTTCGCTGAGTATTTCCGAGTCTGTGCAAACTTTTGCACGAAATTATGCACATTTTGTTAACGAATACACACACTCGGAATTATTTAAATGAGCTTAACAACTTCTGTGAAAGTGCGTATAACGATCTTTGACTTTCGGTAATAATTTAAACTTTCCCGCGATATACGCTTATTTTACGGGCATAATTTATTTTATTGGCAGCCCTGAATTTATTAGTCGCAAGTTAAACTTAAATAGCTGTTTCATTGTTCTTCTAGCAAGTAACTGGTGCTCGGTTTGTTTTTACGAAGTTCGCATTAAGCATTTACCCGTAAAATAACACCTCCTTTTTGTCGTATATTAAATCAATGTGACCAGATGGCGAGTCAGTCACCGTCAATTGAATTACAGGCTACTGAAGCCGAGGTGGTCAGATTGCTTAAGTAACATCTTCAAAATATATATTACAGATTCAAAACCTAGCTCTTACCAATGAGTTTTTCCTGACCGTAAGTACAGTAATTTATCTCACCACCAGCTACATAAAAAAGTTGAACATAGGAAGGAAATCTGCATTTTTATTGTTACTACCCTATCTGTCATCGTCGCAACTGACTACATCCCCAAATATCCCCATCCTCTAAATAATGACATTTCCCTTTTACCATATTAGTTCCAATGACATTAGTCTAACACTATCCCCTACCATTTATATCAAAACCGACTTCGAATTTAGTTTAGAGAAGGAATTCGTATAACACTCATCAAGCCCACCTCAGGAAATTATGTTGGAATTTTAATGCTATCGGGGCCAAGGGTCTTAATTGAAAAAGTTTCGCTCGGTCCCCTGAGAATGTGCTAAGGCGATGTGTTGAATTAATAAGGAGCGCTGTCAAACATTCCGATTAAATAGTTGAAGTGTGACATTAGTAAGACCGAGTTTTTAATGAGTTTTCTTAATTATGGTTGATAACTTGCTGAGCTTTTCGGCTTAATTTGAATGCTCCACTCGCTTAAGTATGATAATAATACTGTAGCCTATAGCTTTTTTCAATAAACGAATTATCTTATGGAAAATATATATTTCGTATCGCATTAATAATTCTTCAGATTAGCGCGGTCAAGCAAATGAGCAAACAAAATCTTCATAGCCAACTGTACTCCGCGGTTCCAATAATGAGAAATCCTTTTTTATTTTTGCATATCTTCTGATTATTAAAACGTTATATTAAATTGCCTATAATCTCAAAAATTGGTATATCTTAATACTGAGATAATAATAATAATATAATAATACAGTAACAATACATAAACAGTACTTATATACAGTGATTAATCACTTCACGGTGAAGGAACACATCGAGAGGACCCTCTGCATACGTTTGAGAAGTCTTTCAAAGGCGTATGTATAATAGTCGTGTTTGAGTAACGGCGATGGACTTGCCAACTGTCACTATGAAATGAACTATTAAAGCGGTAGGGTGTAGTTATTTCAAAGTTCAATAGTCTGCAAATTGAAAAACAACTCCCTGTGTAGGCAACCAAAGCTATAATTGTCAAGTGCAGTATACGTAGACGATACGGTAAAAGATTCAATTTTTAAAATAAAATTAATTTCATGTCAAAGGCCGCTGAGCCACATTCCAGATTCAAAATTGATGGAAAAAGAGTTTTCCAACTAGCCAGTTTGCTTTTCATTCGCCGAGGCTTGTAAAGCATATCGTAACTACGTTTGCTTACGCTATCGACAAGAATCTTATGTTTAGGCCCTCAGAGGTTACTTTGCAGTGTTTTTATATGTGGATTTTTTTATAGGTTTTGATGCATTGGCAGTCTAGCTTGTCTGCTCCGGACAGTATTAATGCTTCGGAAACAAATAGCTTATATGATTGAGTACAAAAGGGTTTACTTTGGTAAGTTGGTAGTTATATTTACTTTACTTAGCTACAGTTCTCTAATCCCTTGCTCTCACTTTTGTATAAGCAAATGACGATCTTCCTCAATCGTGTTGAAAAAAGCTTTTCTAAAATCTCTTGTATCCTGTCTCTCACATCGGAAACTATACGCGGTACATTGCGTCGCTGCGTCTGCTTTTTCGCGTTTTGTAAGGCTCGTTACCTAAGAATGCTCTTTGAGAAGTATTACTATAATAATATATACCATACCACCCTGTTTTCAATGCAAAAAAATTGCTGCTTTTTTACAACTCTAAGATGGCAACAAACATGCGGTCTGTCTGATGGCGATGGAAATTCCATGAAGGGAGCGTTTTATCAACACTCTGAATACGCGGATGATTTTTAGAAGTCTTAATTCCGAGAGTTGTTTGGTTTCAAAGTATACCGATGAAATACCCGTCGAAAATACCAGCAATAGACATTTTCGAAAGGTGTCTCCCAATGCAATATGAAATTTGTTTTCCCAAACTGCTGAATAATTCAGTTTGAAACCAGACTGTTGTTTCAGACATACATTCGTTTAAATCGTATCATACCTTGAATTGAGACAAACAAATTTAAAATCGTTTTCCAAAGACCTATAAATTATATGCAGTCGTATTCCTTGGAACAGTCTGTTTGTTATCAATTTTCTTATGTAAGCAATGAATTTACTGAGGTAACTGAGACGTTGGAGCACGCGGTTATGTTAATTTCCATACTGTTTTTATTAAAACTATTTTCATTGTTCGATGAATTATACTATCCTCATCATGAACCCTGAGTAAGCGAGTTGATATACAACTTCATATAGTGAATATTGTCTGAGTGACTCAAATAATTTTAAGTTAAAGTGGCAATAATTGTATATTTGATTATTCTTAGATTATAATTGAAATACATACATATCATAACTTAATATATGTATAAACGAAACTTGAAATTTACATATAAATATTATCGCACTGAGTCCCACACGACAATCTACCTACTCGTGAAAGAAGGACTCTCTCAAGACTTTCAGACAGACAGATTTCTTGCGCTTCATCCACTTTCAGATTCATCAAACTTTAGGATGTTCTTCCAAAGTACTTAAACCACACACACCTGCCTAAGCACTACCATAGAGGTCCAAAAGGGATACTTTGGAGCGCCTGAGGATGACACGTCATATTCCGTAGAAAAAGTAAACCTAATCTACGTAGCTGACACGGAATTTTTACAGTTACAGTTCCAACCTTTTTCATTTGGAATTCCATCACTTTCAGAACTGAAATTAATTGGAAAACTTTACTGTCGATGCTGTCTTGTCGTGTCTGTTGGTTTGTGAATATTTAATTTCATTGCTTAAGTTTGTATTTGATGTCGCAGTATATTTAATTATTTATCGTTACGATACCTTTCTTGGTAATGTACAGCTTACAGTAACTTTACTTGTAAGAAAATTATTTTAGACTTTATTGAATCGTAAAAGTTTGTTATTAACTGTACTTTATTGAACTGACTGTGGTTTAGAAAGTTTGCCAATTTAAAAAGTTTTTTTAGTCTATAAGCCATAATCATTAACATCATTTGAAAATAACTTCACACATGTCGCCTTCACCGTAAAGCTTATTTTTCACTGTAGTTAAGTTCAGAAAAAGTATAGTACAGGAATTTCAATCTGCAATATTAATTTTATATTTACTACGTTTAGACCCGTCTAGACCTCTGTATTAATTACATTTAACTCGGAACTTGCCATAATCGGAAGTATTATGACATAATTAATAATTATAAATACCTCGGGTCAATTCCACACAAATTGCAAATTAAGCAAAGCTTGTGTTATGGTAACTAGACAACGATATATTTACTTACATAGACAGATATATATACATAAATACATAGGACATCCAGGACTAAGGTACAAATACTCGTGTTCATCACACAAAAATGTCTGCCCTCAGCGGGATTCGATCCCGCGACCTCAAGTTTCGCAGTCAGGAGCTCTAACCGACGGCCGCCGAATTAATAAATGTTTAACATGTAAACACGCGAACTATAGTCAGACAGAGCCCAAAGCATGGTGAAGGCTTGATTAACATTACGTAAACCAAAATGACGTTTAATTAAAATCACAAGTGAGCGGAGTGCCTGATAAATTGCCCTCGATGTCACCAGCATACCGGGTTCAAACACGACTATGTATTTTTAGATTAAATTAACGTACATTATTCGTGAACTTTGAATTGGCACAATAATTATTACTTGATTGGTACTTAATTACTGTCACGTGGAGAATGTTGGTATCTATTATTAGTTAAGGTTTTTGAGTATTACACAAAGGTCATTTAACACAAAGAAAATAGTACATAATACTTACAATATTTTCATATTTGCTCACGAATATGGCTCATAAGGACAGAATGAAGCATTATTATTGTAGTTTATACACGCATAATTTATATATTTCTTCTGTGCGTGTGTTTGTCTCTGAACTCTTCATATACAGATTATAATGAAATTTTCTGTGTCTTCAAGAGGATTTGAGAATGGTTTAGGTTCACAATTGGACCCGATAGGTGTCGCTGCAATCTTTTTTAAGTTTTTTTTTTCAAGCGAAGCCGGGTAGGACGACTAGTTTATATATATAAACATATATAGCTAGTGGTCTGATAATGTGACCTGTCGCTCTTATAGACTACCTTGGTGAGTTTGAGAGGTAGTAATGGATGTTGGGCAAGTCCATAATCAGATAAAAGCGTCCCGGGCGACGTAGTACCTGTGAATTTGACTGATCAAGTGCTCCTAGAAGTCGTACTACCTAACTTTTTGAGAGTCGAGATACTGGTGAGTATCAATGGGAGCATAAGTGGTTCTTTAATTAGAGTTTCAGTACAATTTTGCCGCAGAGCTTGAACGTTCGATTCGACTGAGTGCAACGTCCATCTGCGGTAGGAATTCGTAAATTATATTATGCTTGCAAGCAATGAGTATTCTTATTGTAGGTAATAAGTTAGGGTTTAATTTCGATCATTCATTTAATTGATTCAAGGCACACTGCTAGACTATGGTATATTTAATTTTGAGAGATAGTTTCAATCCCCAGCCAATTAAAGGATCGCGGTGTGATAATACACAGTAGTTGTCTCACCACGACCTTTAGAGTAAAGTAAGTATTGTGACAACATCCCTATACCTGCGTCTTGGATAAAAGTCACAGCTTATAGTGAGGGTGTAACACCCTAAAGGAAAGACGTGAATATTTTCCATATTTAAATAAAACAATATATTTGGTACTCAGACATTCCAGCGCAATTTATGAACTCTTTAAAGATTTCTGAAGGCCAGGGTATACGATATTAACGCAATCAACTTGTTTCATCGTCTTAAGTTTTCATTGCCCGAATCCTGTATTTTAATGCTTATTCCCAAACTGAAAGCAAACCGTCAACCGAATTAAAAATGTAAGCGCCCACGCTGTTCGCTGCACGAGAGCAAATCTCGTGAATGCTGTAGCGTTCTATGAAATTTATAGCTTCGCTGAGAAAAGTCGTTGAGCTTATATTTTAGACGACAATAATTCTTTAGCAGACAAGAAAGTTTATGTTAATCTCTGTTCTTATAAAACTTATATGCCCAGAACTTCAACGTGCCAGCTATACCCTTGGTGTTGCAAGGGTCCATAGACGGCGATGATATACCTATATAACTTCTGTCAAATAAAATATATATTCGATATATTTTTTTGTTTTTTACTGGAATTGGTCCAGCATACTCCATGATTAATCACGCGTTTCAAATGGGAATCCCCGACTTGGAAAGGGCCTGCGCTAATGTTATAATGAAAAACCTATACGAATTATTATTTGTATCATTTTCTTCGCCCTGTTTGTTATTTATTGCGAGATCCATTTTAATGTTTAGTTTACTACATTTAAAAATCTTCCATAAATTATTAAATAATAAAACTATAAGAAATATGCAAGCAGTATAATAATATGACATTTGTGTCAAGTGTATGTATAGTTGACATTTCATATTTAAACTATGGTCTACAATCCGCATAATGGAGGAGCCAGCTGTTCCGATAACTACTCCATAAAGCCTGCCCGTATTCCCGTTTTGCAGTGTTATAACAGAGATTTATATTCACTTTTGTCGTCTGACGCTGCGTCTGGAATTCTGTGTTTATTACTCTGTATAGAATTTGAGTTGGAATGTGAATTCCATTTAGTGAATTTAAGCAATGCTGAAGCTATTGCAGAGATTTTCAATTTAAATTGTTTTATTTTAACTGATGCTGTGGTAGACGGGTGGCTCGAGTAGTTGCCTGCAACAGTAAAATTAAAAGTTCGCATCCCGACTGTACCAATGATTTTTTTCAATTTTATGTTAGCTAAGTGATTAGTCCCATGACTACGAGCTTTACGGTTAAGCAAAATATTGCAAGGAAACCTGCATACGTTTGAGTATAAATTCAATGACGTACAAATATATAGTTCTTTGTACTTGAGAAACGATGATAGACTCGCAAGGAAACACGTTGGAGCTTATATCTTCGGATATGTTATTTATTACGCCACCGCTGACATCTTCAAGTGCCTTATGGGAAGGTGTACTTAGTTCATAAAAACTCATCGGTTCAATCGAGTTTCGAATTTGCTACATATCCATCATATGCAACTACTCAAACCACTCAGCAATCACGGCTCCATCCATATTATATACTGCTATTCGACAAATATCCATAGACAGGTCCTTACACTAGGCAAGTCACGTTTCAAGTACATTATTTCGGCTATATCACAGTACCTACAGAAACCTTTATAATGCGTTTATCTTATTCCTTTATATGATCGAGCAAAGCCTTATTGAACCTTGAGGCGTCGAGGACGAGCCTTTGACCCGCCCTTCTTCACCCCGTTGCTATGGCAACTGGTTATGTAATTTAACTTTGCCACTATGGAATAGTCTGAAGTATTTTGTAATATAATTCGTATATCGACACTTTAACACAACAAACACGAAGCGTACAGCCCAATAAATGGTAATGGTACTAGAGACACATAAACTACGAATATTATTACTCGAAACCGACGAGCATGTATGAAGAGACTGATGAATGTGGACGAAGCGAAAGAGGTATGTAAGTCTAGAGAGAAGTGGCGCTCTATACTATCTGCCTACCCCGTTAGGGACTCGGCGTGATTATATGTATGTATGATGTATGAATGCTTATTACACAAGAGTCGTTGGGTAACGAGGATTGAACCTGTGTCCATTCCATGTCATATCCACAGAAAGCTAATCGATCAGCCATTACCGTTTCTGCTTGTCTATCGTATGGAAATATATACCTACGATATTATAATAATTATATTTTTAATTGATGGATAAACTCAAAACTACTTGAAACCTCACAAATATTTCTTCACCTATGGAAAACTACTTGATTTCGAAGAAGCATTTTATATCTTTCAAACTTTCTTCGCTAATGTTAATAGGATGTAATGTTGATTTATATTCCTATAAATCAAGGTTACATCCCTTTCTTCATCTTTACATTCACACCGTCGTTGGAGAATTTTATAACATCGGCAAAATGTAGGCCTTCATTTAATTCCGCCTACCGAAAAGAATTCATCCCAATAGCTCATCCATATTTATGACCTCAAATAAATCATGAAAAATTTAAGAGTGTATTATATCAGAATTGAAATATCCATTCTAATGATATTTCCTTATATGGATTCACCAAGGAGACAGCGCCATACCGGAAATCAAATGACTTGGGTTCTTCGTCCACGACGGAAGTCTGCAGATGATGTCGCTCCGAGACTTCCGTTGACTTGGATCTGAATTATGTTATCAGGAATATGTACCTAGGTGCTTTATGCTTGTAATGAGTGAACATTCTATTTCATGGTATTAATTGTCTATCTGATGATGTAAAGCATATAGCCGCCCTCAATAACCGGGCCACGTACTGAAAAATAGTCTCATAATATCTAATGCAAAAAGATTTCCGAAATTTGATTTGTAATCCCTGAGATTAATTGGCACCTAATATACCTCTGGCGGAAAGTGGGTGTGTGGGTATTACCTATACACCTCTGCCTACCCCTTCGGGGACCCTTGTGGGAAGGCGTGAGGATATATTATATTAATGCGTTCAACTAAACGAACTGTATAATAATAGAGCTCATAAAAAGTCGTGGTGGACGAGCGGTACGAGTAGTTGCTGTACTGTACTTAAGTTTTTCTGAACTTAAGTACAGTGATTAGTTACACCGCGAACATCGAAAGGTATCCTGCATACTTGTGAGAAATAATTCAAAGGTAATGTATAGGCGTGCTTGACTAACGGCGAATTACTCACCATCTGTCATATTGGCAAAGTAGTTAGGTAGGTAAACAAACGTGAATATCAAATTTACATTTGCAATATTCGCCGGAAATGCCTTACACTCGCCCAAAGGCACGACGTTATGTTCGCGATTGGTGCCTTTGTAATGCACTTGAGGCGAACGAATCCAATATACTTAAATGGGAATAAACACGAGTATTTAAAGTATCGGACTGTGTTGTGTTACTTATATTACAAACGGGAACGAACGTGAGAATATATGTATTATCACTACATAGTATAAAACAAAGTCGCTGTCGCTGTCAGTTCGTTCCTATATATATCTTTAAAACCACGCAACGGATTTTGAAGCGCTATAGATAGAGTGATTTAAGAGGGAGGTTTATATGTATAATACATGCATAATATTGTAGAGAAACACTGATAAATTTAGAGGTTTCTAATGTGATCTCGTAAATAAACACATTTTCACGCAAAAAAGCTGTAAACGTTGTTTATAAGGACATTCTATAGTAGGTAGGTATATTTAGTATCAGCATTGCACCCGTGCGAAGCCGGGGCGGGTCGCTGGTCGTTATATAAATATTCCTTCTGTGCATGTGTATGTCACTGAACTCCTCCTAAACAGCTGAACCGAGAATAGATTCGAGAATAGTTTATATTCACAATTGGATCATTCTCATCTTTCATAGGATTTTTTTTCACCCGAGCGTAGCCGGGCAGGACAACTAGTATACATATATGTAAATGTTTGTCAACCAAACAATAATTTGTTACAAAACGTACATATAATTTAATTCTTTAAATTTGATATGCTGGCTTCGTTACTTTCACATTTCTTAAGAAACAGACTTTTTCTTGATGTTCAATGATAAACTAGAACTCAAATTTTTGTGACAAATAAGACCGAAATACTCTCCTGCTACGTTTGTATTCGCGCGAGCGATGCCCTTGATGTTGCAAACGTCCCCAGGTGGCGGTAACCGTTTTCCATCAGGCCACATGTTTATTTCCAACCTTAAAAAATAGAATCGCGGAAATCCTTACGGAAATATCAGAGGAAAATGTTGGATGAGGCACAGCACTATGCTTTTTTTAAACCCACTTAATGGGTAAAAACGACAGATGAATATTTGTGGCAACTGAATAAATCTATCGCAGACTCTACATAAAAACGACACTACCTTTTCATTTTAAGCACGTAAATTCAATTCACAGCATTCCACTGCAAATTGTACTCTACAAACTAGAAGATAGTGCTCAAAATCGTACAAAGTAGTTGCAGTTCATACTACCTTATTTCACGATTGAGGAAATTCTATTTCCCGTTTATGTTTGAAGGGGTTTCGTCGGGTGGCTTCGTTTAGCTATGCACTGACGATTTTCTGGACATCGCGCTGCTTACATAAACTAATTAAATAAAGTCCATGCAAATTTGTTGGTTAACTTTTAAACTGTTCCATCCGGGGTCGTAGTCACTCGGTCAGGATTACTATCTCTGTAAGATTTCTGACAGGGTGTTCTCTGCAACAAACTTGACAAGTAGACGGCATGTCTGATGGTAAGCGGTTACCGATGTAAGTATGCTCTTGTAATATTTCGGGCATTGCCTGAATTGCCGGGCATTCTGATAGATGTAACTGTGTTCCTCTTTTACCTTGTGAATCTCTAGAAACCTAACCTTAACTCAAGAAACACATCATGAAGAAATCACGAAAATACCTCAAAAAAAAACATCATGACCTTTCTGGAAGGGCGTAAAGATTCTACGAATATTATAAATGCGAAAGCTTTTGAGGGTTTAGTTACTCAATCTCGCTAGAACGGCTGAGCGCAATTGGATGAAATTAGGCATAGAGACAGATTATTAGCTCGATTAACATTTAATGTTTCTACC
Source organism: Drepana falcataria (assembly GCA_945859725.1). Lineage (NCBI taxonomy): Eukaryota > Metazoa > Arthropoda > Insecta > Lepidoptera > Drepanidae > Drepana > Drepana falcataria. Next base: position 1,918,201 of record OX243937.1, read on the forward strand.
TACTCTCATCATCCCATCAAAATCAAAATATTTTTATGTCACATAGGCCCAGGTGGGCACTTATAAAACGTCGAAAAAGAAGCACGGTTCGGGTTGGTCGCTTCCATGGAGAAGAACCGGCAAGAAACTCCATGGTTACTCTTTTCAAATCATAAGGCATATACAATAACAATATTTTTTCGTTACAGCAATAGTACTCAAGTAGGTATGGGGGAACAAAGTAGGCCCGACAATAGGTAGTTGCTTACTATACAAAGCATACATAAAACAAGATAATTAAATGGTAGCAAGATCTAAGAATCTACAAAGCCTACAATGTTCTCACATTCACAAATTAGACAAATTAAACAAGTGACAAAAATGTTGTCGTCAGTACTGTAACTAATTCATCCATTCCCTTCACACCCCAGCTCATACCTCTTACTCCACAGCTCATCGAGTGACGAGGCCCACAAAAGGCCCCGTCATATTTTGGTAATACCATATATTTTATTCCACGTAAAAATCTACCAAAGCTTACGGAGCCGAAACCACGTGGCTCCACTTGTATTGTAATACTAGCTGTGCCCGCGACTTCTACGCGTGGCATTTAACAAAAAAAACGGTGTTCAGTTTCCAAAATAAAAGTAGTCTAAGTTATTCCTTTTAACATCAGCTATCTGCTAGTGAAAGTCGCGTAAAATCGGTCCAGCCGTTTCAGAGATTAGCCGGAACAAACAGACAGACAGACAAAAATAAAAAAAATATTTTGGTGTACGTACCGTGTATACAATTATTTGCATTTAATAAAAAGCGTTTATTTTAATATTACAAACAGACACACCAATTTTTTTATTTGTATAGATAAATGTTATTTCTCAACCCCACAATCAACGTTGATTAATTAATATAACATTATCACAAAAACCATAAGTATTACGCGTCGGCACAACGACCCTTGTATCTGATATTTTAATTCAAAGGGAGGGATTTTGAAGTCTCAAGGCGATTCGCGTTCCAATTTACCTACGTCATGTAGGACATTGGTCTAAGGCACAAGAGATAGGAGCGTACAAGGTCATTCTACAATATCAGGAATATGGAAGTTTGTGAAGATGTTTATTACTCAATTGCACCAGAACGGCTGAACAGAAATGGATGAGATTTGGTTCTTTTAGTCACAAAGAATCACAAAGGATTCTTTTAGTCCAGAAAAAACTACCAATTGAATTTTACGCCGGAGAATCCGCGGTTAGCTGGTAAGTATATAAATAAATAGGTAACATTTTATTAGAAATGGAAAGGTATTTATTTATTTCCACTAATTTGTGTCAACCGTGGTGGCAGAGCGGCATAAGTCTACCTGAAAAATCAACAGTGTAATGAAATTCTTTTACAATGTAAGCAAGATTTCCTCATGATGGTTTTTTTTCACCGTTAAGCTCGTTTTGTGACTAATCACTGTACTTAAGTTCAGAAATAAAACACTAGTACAAACATTAATAACATGTAATATTCACGCTATAGGTCACTCGGAAGACTCGGCCACCTCGGCCTTTTTCATAAAGCCCTTTGAAGTGAAATTAAGAGCACTATATTACAGACCCAACCTAATTTAGGAATTGAAAACAAATGTGTATACTTTAACTGAATCCAAGTAACAAACTTAGGATCGAATAAAAAAAAATCGAATTACTATCAAATTAATCGCTATCTCTCATGCCTGACACTACCACATAACCCCGGCGGCGCATCTATTCATATATAATCCTAACTAAGCCGATTTTCATTTTAGTAATTCTACGAACTCTCACAATCGACCACGGTTGGCTAACAGCAAGCTAATTAGAAACGAGACAGTGAAAGTGTGTGGGCATAGTTATTATTAGTCTTGGAATGCGTAGTTGTACGCTACTAGATATTTATTTATTAATCACACCACGAGCTGTACGATAAAAGAAAACATCGAGTTGGCTACCAAAAACACTCTGGCAAAAAGTGGGTGTGCAGATACTACCTACACTTTCAGGGACCCTTGAAAAGGCGTGAAGATATACCTACATTTTTGTTTGTATATATATATATATATATATATATCTTGTCATTTTGTAGGTCAAGCCTGGTTGAGCATTGGTCGATTTTCCTGTATTAAAAATTATCCGGCTTCTCTGATTTTCAATCGAGTCAGCCGTCGTATTTGATCAAATCTAATTGAAGATCACCCAAGTGCTATTTGCTCTTTACCTTTCCGACTATCACTAGCTGAAGTAGACAAGTTACTTCAACGAACGGGCTTCAGGATTTTAGTTTCAAACTAAGAAATAAGAAAGTTTTAAATAAGTATTAGCTTTGTATTCCTCATATCGTCACGCCTTCCCACGAGGGCATCAAGACAGAGATGTAAAGGTAGTGCCCACACACCCACTTTCCACCAGAGATATATTTTAGGTGCCAACGTGACGGATGGCAAATCCGTCGCCGTTACTCAAGCACGACTATACACGCCTTTGAATTGCTTCTCAGTCGTAAGCAGGTTCCCTCTCGATGTTTTTCTTCACCGTAATAATAATAATGTAATACATAAAAAAATTACAGGTTTCAGGTTGTTAAAAATACATCCACTTACAGTTTTAGCAAACATTATAAATCAAATATTTACGATGCCCAGTGCTAATATTTCCCCATCCCTCGGAGTGAACAAGATAGGGAATTGGGATAATTCAAAATAAACCACGATCCAAGTAGTCCTTTAGGCTATTTGGATCTCATCTCGTAAAAATAATTCAAAAGACTCGAAAATCAGGAATTCCAGTAAGCTCATTTTCTATAGCTGGAAGCCAGTGCTTGGAAAATATATCTAAAATCTGAGTAGATACGATTTTAAATTGCATCTCGTTAAAAATAATTTTGTTTCCAACATTTTTGAACTTGTTTATTTCGTTGGTATAAACACGCTTTAGTTGGCATGACTTCTAGAAAGTAGTATTTATCTAAAAGTATTATAGAGTTCATTTTCGGTCTCCTACATCTATATTTAAAAATGTATGTTTGTCTGTATGTCCTTTATAGAATCGTAAACGACTGGACTGATTTTAAATAAATTTTCTGTCTTCAGGTGGATTCGAGAATGGTTTAGATTCACAATTGGACCCGATAGGTGGTGCTGCGATCGTATTTTAGGTTTTTTTTTTAACCAAACAAAGCTGGGTGGGACATCTACTATATATAAATATAAATCACGCAGGGTTCCTCAAAGGGTAGAGAGAGATCGCCAGTTCTCTTTAGACTTACAAACCTCTTTCGATTCATTAACATTCATCAGTCTCTCCATACATGCTCGCCAGTTTCGAGAAATCTCTACACGCCCATTTCTTGTATCCCATACATTTGAGATTTTCCATTCGCGCATTGAGTATCTGATTTGTTATTCTTTATTCACTCATCCTTTTTAATAGACCAAATCAATGTAACATGCCCAAAGCAATATAAAAAATATAAATACTAGCCGGAATAAATTTGTTTTTATCTGGTTTCTTTTTATTCGTGATCCGATAATGTTGTTTTCGTAAGCAAATCAAATAGATGAATGAAAGACGCTTTCTGAAACTTGACATTATTTTTGTCAAATCATATTGAAGCGAAAAAAATTATTAAATGTACATACAATTTTATTTCAAAGTAAATAAATTCCCAGTACTGTATATTGCTTCAAAAATGATAATATTTTCGGGAAGTCTTAGAAATATTGCCCTTTTTAACAATTTTATCACCGGAAGAGCAAGTTTACGCGTTTCGCCCATGACAAAAATAATTTGTTCGCCTCATATTTGTTACCATGCAACTCCTATTAAATAATATAATATATCCTCACGCCTTCCCACAAGGGTCCCCGAAGGGGTAGGCAGAGGTGTATAGGTAATACCCACACACCCACATTCCGCCAGAGGTATATTAGGTGCCAACGTGACAGATGGCGAGTCTATCGCCGTTACTCAAGCACAACTATACATACGCCTTTGAATTTCTTATATATCTCTGGCGGAAAGTGGATATGTGGTTACTTACCTATACCGCCTTTCGAAGGCGAGAGGAGGATGTATTTAATAAAACATATTTCCCGTTAAGAAAAATATTATAAACGACATTAATTTCATCATCATCATCATCATAACATCACGCCGAGTCCCTAACGGGGTAGGCAGAGAGTAAAGAGCGCCAGTTGTCTCTAGACTTACATACATCTTTCGCTTCGTCCACATTCATCAGTCTCTTCATACATGCTCGTCGGTTTCGAGTACTCTTGACGTTCCCGTCCTTGAGCGTCCGATCGATTTGATCCAGGTAGTTAGGACATTAATTTAATAATTAATAAACTTATAATTGGCCTTTATTTCTACTTACTAAGTTTATTAATGTGTCTACATGTAAGTTTTCCTCTAATAAAAAAAAAATAAAATAAATATGGTGTACATACGGTATAAATACAGCCGTGTTCGTAATTTATCGTGTCGTTACGTCACAAAGATAGGCACTCAACAAAGAAGATTTTATTACCAAGCCGTCCTTTGTGGTCTGAAGAAGGCAGTTACGCCCCTGTCCTCGCTATTACTTGGCTTAGACTTTGTTTATGATTTGCAGTGGGTAATGAGAAACCTCTTTTATTTTAAGCCAAAACTATTGAACTTTATTTTATATTTTTTAAATAAAATGACGATGATATACTGGTTTAAAGATCTAAGCGAACAGACAGCGAGAAGACTTTTTTTACAATTTAATAAAGATAACAGTATCTTCACGCCTTCCCATAAGGGTTCTCAAAGGGATAGGCAGAGGTGTGTAGCTGGTACCCATACATCCACATTTCGCCGGAGATATATATTATTTATGGTGCCAACGGGACAGATTGCGAGTCAATTGCCTTTACCCAAGTACGAATGCACACGACTAATACATACGGCTTAGATAGTACTTCTTATACGTATGCCGATTTCCTCTCGATGTTTTCCTTCACCTCACTCGCAGTGTGACTTATTCGGGATTCGAACATGCAATCTTCGTGTATCAGGCAACTGTTCCAACCAATCAGCCACCACGGCTGTACACAAAATATTATATTATGTAGGTATATAATAGTTGTATATATGTAGCTATGTATATATGTAGCTAACACAAATAGGAATCCCGCGGCAACAGGTTAAAAAGACTAGCAGCATCGTTCAGCAAAAATCCTTCCTTAACAAAGTAAATGTCTCAAACAAATGACGAGGGTTTTATTTTCACAAAATGATTACCTTCTTCCGGCACAAAATATTATTTTTTTATATTTCTTGTCTGTTTTGAATTAACAGACTAGAGATTTAAAAAGTTCTTTAGATTTGGAATTCACTAAAATCACTTGAATAATTTTTGTAAGTCGCTTTGTACATGCTCGCCAGTTTAGAATACTCTTGAAGTTGCCAACCTTGAGTGTTTCATTTGACTCTTTTATTATTTTATGCATTGAAACATAGCATTACACCGAATGCATTACGGGGAAGACGAAGAGTTTAGCGCCTGCAGACCAACAGACCTCTTTCGCTTTAGAAAAGTGGGTGTTGTGTGTGACCCATGTGGCAAGGCGTGAAGGTTTATATTTCATATATAAACCTTCACGCTCGGTTCGGTCGGTTAAAAATTGTATTTCTTTGTCAATTATGCCTCGAGTATGCCCTTTATTGATTTTCACTCTCGAAATGAATTATATATTATATTATCAAGGCAAACCAACCTTCCTATGTACCTAGTCGCAACCAATCTTACCATCATCTGGATTGATTTATTAAAGTCCCTTCTATTGTGGCTGATCCTGGTTTATCTTGTAATTAAGTCCGGCTTGTGAAGTAATCCCGGTCAGATAGGGTCAACGGGGGGCTAACCTTCGAACGTTTGAGTTTTCTCTAACGGCCAATCCAAAGTGGAACGTTATAAATTGTAGCGAGGTGCCCCAGAAATGATACGTTGACGACAAGATGAAATATACCTATCTCAGATAAATGTTTAGATTACATACATCACAATTTTATACTAGCTTTTTTTAATGTACACTTTCCAAAGTGTTTTATATCTTAGCACTGAAAGATTTTTGTGAAATAATAACGAGAGGCATTCTTAAATTATCAATTAAAAAAAAAATTATAAATAATTATTATTATATAATTAATCACGATTTGACTGTACTATCTGCGGATAAAGTAACCTACATAATATTAATGCCTCTATTTTTTCTCGACGAAAGAAAATATAGTTTTTTGAATGACTGGTGTTCTATTTCCGCTTACAATTGCCAGATGCTTTTATTCGCTCACGAAGATTAATATACATATATTCACCTAACATAAAATATTACATCCGCCTATATCAAGTGTATTACATTAGCAGTTAATTTTCTATCGAAAGTGGGAACCCAATTCTTTGGTAATGGCAAAAAAAATATTAATGAATTTAGATTGTTTGTCAATAATAATGAGATGGGAAAAATAATTAAAACACGTCGTTTCCATACTTGGAGACCTTCATATTTTCCTTTGAGGGTAATCAGTTCCGGCACCGAAAATATTTTTAATTATAAAAGTTATTCAATTTTAAAACATAAGCATATATTAAGTATTTTACAATTTGTATTATTATACAAAGTAATAATTAATATAAACTACCTACATAAATATAATAAAAATCCCAAATCTAAGTCACTCGGAAGACTGGCGGCATTGCCACGTTGTATGGCAATGCTGACTCGCTGAGCGAAATATTCGCCAGGTCTCTTGTCACAGGCCTCAAAAAGTTTCCCCTAGACATCCTTATACAAATGAAGAGCATCAGGCTCTTAGAGCCCTAGAGTTTCGACTCCAAACGCCACAAAAACGTAGTCTTTACTCAAGGTAGCATATTGGTGGCGCTTGAGGCACTCCTGATGAGCAGCCGCTGCGCCGGCTGTATATGTTCTGTTAGTATATTGTCTTGGTGAATATATTAACGATTATATTTTATATTAATCCATTATACCTAACGTGGTCTTCCACTGCATCTCCTACAAGACATAGGTATGTATGTGTATATATTCATATATTTATTTTGATTGTTCCAGGGGTGGTGTTAGCCTAAGATGGTGTTGGCGTTGGTGGTGGCAGTCTTGTGCGTGTGGGGCCGCTTGAGCGTCGCCAACCCTGAAGCGAAGCGGCTATACGACGACCTCCTGTCCAACTACAATCGCCTGATTCGACCCGTCGGAAACAACTCGGACAAACTCACTGTTAAAATGGGGCTCCGGCTTAGTCAACTCATCGATGTTGTAAGTATTTCATTTTTTATTCGGAGCTTCGTTTCATGTTGCAATTACAATTTGCAAAAGAAATTATAATGCAATCAATATCAACAGGAGTTATATCCATCGCGACAATGGACTTGCCTACTCAGCTAAACTCATATTATCCAGCATTGTAAAACAACATGAAAACTATTAATTCAGCAGTGGTTCTACTATCGTAGGTCAGAAAATATATGTTAGGATTTATATATTATATATACTATACTTTGCGAGACTACCGCCATGTCTCAGATACGACTAAAAACCCTTCAGGTATTCCCAAAAAGGTCTCCGACTAAGGTATTAACACCCCCTTTACCCCAGGGACATAATTTGGTACCAAAGTGACAGAGAACGAGTAATTTTTTACTTGCTCATCTTTAATTTTTTTCCCAAACATAAGCAGATTTTCTTTACAATATATCCCTTCACGGTAAAGTTCATTCTTTCATAAATCACTCCGCTAAAGTTCGGTAAAGCAGGCATACTATTGTACTTGGGACAGATTACTGAGAATTGAGCTTGTAGTAACTGAGTTCGCATATGATTACTTCAAACCCTCGGCAGACAATTAGCTATTGTAATTTTAATCTCCTTTAAACAAAATAAACTAGACGAGAAAAGTAATTAACCCGGCGTATTACATTCCATGTTACCTAATCCACGGAGCGAAGTTTATATCATAAATCCGTTCACGTTCCAATAACTAAATAGTGTATAAATTAAATAAGCCTCTACCCAATATATCCCTAAATCTTCCCTTGTAATGGGCTTTTGCTTTAGTTGGATTAAAACCTAATATTGTATATACGTTCTCGATATTATCGTATTCAGGCGAGTAACAATGCATTATTATAAGCACAGGGTGGCCGAGTGGTTCGAGCAACTGCTCGAACCTGCGACGCAAAGGTCGCAAGTTCGAATCCCGACTGTACCAATGAGATTTTTCTGAACTTAAGTACAGTGATTAGTCACACCACGAGCTTTACGGTGAAGGTAAACATCGAGAGGAAACCTGCATACGTCTGAGAAGAAATTCAAAGGCGTATGTATAATCGTGCTTGAGTAACGGCGATGGACTCGCCATCTGTCACGTTGGCACCTAATATACCTCTGCCGGAAAGTGGGTGTGTGGGTATTACCTATACACCTCTGCCTACCCCTTCGGGGACCCTTGTGGGAAGGCGTGAGGATATATAAATTTGATGAAACGGAATTACAATACGAAAGTGTATGAAAAAAAGAAAAGAAGGTCACGTTAAAACGACCTAGATCAAATCGATCGCACACTCAAGGAAGGGAACGTAAAGAGAACGTAACCGGCTTGCATGTGTGAACACACTGATGAATATAGATGAAACAAGAAAGGTATGTAATCCTAGATACTACTCTCGCTCTTCTCCTCTCTGCCTACCCCGTGAGGGCTCGGCATGATGATAAATATATTGATATCAAGTTAAAGATGACTCGAATGATGCCATTTAGACAATATTACGTCTATCGAGTCAGCTAGTGCTAGGCTAACATAAGTCAAAGAATTCACGTGCTGAAGATTAAGCCGACCAGCAAACCAAATAAAAGATGGAATTACAAAGAAAATCAGCTTTAAAGTTTCCAATCAGTTTCCTTCGAAAACAATGGCGCCGTCGAAAATCAGAATTGAATTCAATAATTTTACTTTATAGAACTGCGGGAAGGCTATTTAACTTTCGAACAATCACCGGTCACAAGCGTTTTAAGCCTTTGAGGAGTAGTTTTGAACGTGAGCGGATTACTGGTATTATTATTACATAATTGTTATATTGAATTGAAAAGCCGTGGTGGCCGAGTGGTTCGAGCAGTTGCCTGCGACGCAAAGGTCGCAAGTTCGAATCCCGACTGTACCAATGAGTTCTTCTGAACTTAAGTACAGTGATTAGTCACACCACGAGCTTAACGGTGAAGGAAAACATCGAGAGGAAACCTGCATACGTCTGAGAAGAAATTCAAAGGCGTGTGTATAGTCGTGCTGGAGTAACGGCGATGGACTCGCCATCTGTCACGTTGGCACCTAATATACCTCTGGCGGAAAGTGGGTGTGTGGGTATTACCTGTACACCTCTGCCTACCCCTTCGGGGACCCTTGTGGGAAGGCGTGAGGATATTATAATTGTTATATAAAAAAACTGTGGTGGCTGAGTGGTTCGAGTAGTTGCCTGCAACACAAATATTAAAGTCCAGACAAGTTCAAATCCCGACTTTACCAATGAGTTTTTCCGAACTTAAGTTATGGGAACGCGTGGATACATGCGAGGGAATATATTATATACCTGTTGCATCATGTATATTGTAAACTACATATTTATCAAGGGTCCCCGAAGGGGCGGGCTGCGGTGTAAAAACACTTCCATTTGCCGGTGATGCCTTCTCCACTGCTGGACGTATCTCGAGCACGACTATTCAATTCCTTAATCGTATGGGTTTTCTTTCAATGTTTTTCTTCACTAAAAACTCGTCGTATGTTCAATTAGAAATACTTCTAATTTCAATAATTTCTTATTAATGTAAACACTACAATATCGAAGGTACAATAATTGGATATCTGTTCGCTGATTCGTCCATTTGAATATCATAATAAAATTGGCATCTAGTATTCTTATTTTAAATTCATAGCCTCTTGGCTAGCCAAGGGCGTTGACATCGTCTTTCTCTTTTTTCTTATAAAGCTTTCGGCGAGTGACAGTAATTCTATTTGAAGGAAAAATTTTGGTTTGACGACGAAAATATAATTCAAATTATTTTTCTTTCTCTAAGCTACAGCAAATGCAGACACATTTTCCATTTTACATTCACAACTACCATATTAGCTACACGTCATTAAAACACTTCATAGTAAAATGACGTTGCCAAAGCATTATTTATTTAAGTCATCAACTTAAACGGATGAACATAAACAAGGTATAAAAGTGGGTACATTTTCTTGAAAGGCAGTGTACAGTTCAGTTCCAGCGCTGCACCAATTAAATTTCACCACTGTAACCGTGTGGCCATAAAACGGGCGTCGATAGGCTTACGATGCCATAAAACAATACTGCAAGATGTAAACGTGCATTATATGACCTTTTATATAACAGCTTAAGTAAAATTTTGAATTTAATATACTCTTGGAGTAGGAAATGAAACGTCATAAAATTGTATGACGTTTCATTTTATACCACAAAGATGCGGATATAAAACAAGGATGCGGTGCGATGCGCCTTAAGCATTTTGTCGTTTGCACCCTTTGCATATCTCGGGTACTGACGAATGTTGCCTGAAAGAAAAAAAACGTTCGCTCTTATAATAGATATTTATAGGACCTTATGCTTATCATCTGGAGGGTAGAGTGCGAGTATGCCCAATGATGTATAAAAATGCTATGAAACTTTGAGTAAATAGCATTACGACCTACTCGTCCGTTAACTCGCTTGATTTTCGGTACATGTTTAAATTATATTTTATTGTCAAAACGTGTCTAGTTAAACAATTCGCTCATTACAAGCGGTCGTCTGTAAAATTGTTGCTTTAATGGCCTCGTTAAGCAACATTTTGTCGCCTGACGCGCGTTTTCTATTGCAGATCGGACTGAATTTAACACAAAACAGAAAAGTGTAGAGTTACTGTTCTGGTACCTATACAAAAAAAGGTGCAAGATTTAATTTAAATTTGATGAGACATTAAATAATATTCCTCCGGTAACGCTATTCTCTTTAGACTCACTGTATTTTTCACAATTTTACTTTGAATAATTATTCCATTTAACGCTGCGTCATTCTCTGCAAGGGATGTAGGTTTAAACATAAGTGAGACATTTTTCTTTCTACGGGAATTGTTTGCATATTTGTCGTTGTTTTTAAGTATATCTAGATATATTTTTTCAGTCTGGTAATTTTGTTAAGGCATGTACCTAGTAGGTATAGGATTGGTTATTGTAGCCATTGGGTGATTACAATAAGAGAGGAGTCGATCTGTTAGCAACTACTCTTTTTTACCATGTAAGCCTAAACATTAACATTAGCTATATTTTTAAATAATACCGTCGGTGCCCCGGGGTTTTACCCGCGTAAAAATTGATTTCATTCGTAGGTTTTTGATCTTTTTTCCGGAAGAAAACTGATCCTTTGTGTTAATCCAGTTAATAATAATGTATATCTTTCTATCGTTTGTAGTTTTTGCGTAAAAGAGGAACAAATATCATCATAAAGTTTCACATTTAGAATATGAGTAGAATTAGAAGAAATACAAAGCACGACTTTTTAATACGTCTATTATAGTAGTGCTTTGGGCGGTTTCGGCACATAAAATGTATATTCGACGAATTGGTGTTTTGACTACCTGCACGGTATACGTACCGTACCTATACGTTAAAATTGTATCCAAATATTAACGTATAAATTTTAAAATTTTTAACATTAATATCATATTAAAGTTAAATACATTGTGTTGCGGATTTTTTTGTAAAGCTAAAGTAACGAATATTTTTTCTATAGATTGTATTCCTTTATTTAAAACAGTTAAGGCAGCGCACACCTTATTAGATAATCTGTGTCGTCGTCAATTAATTTTTTTTTATTTATTTTATAATGCTTACCAACTAGTATACATACAAACTCTTTTTCGTACAGACATTTAACTTACAATTTATGCAGTATGTAACTAAATTATATTTTTTTTTTTGTTTGTCTCTCGTAGCGTGAGTTCCGGGAACTTTTGCTACTTAACCGGTCAATGGCGAGACCTAGGCCTCCAGCCAGGCACTTTATTTCTAAGCAACACAGATAAGGGCACCCCCTGTGGGGTACGAACCTCGGCTTAGGGCGTTGCTGGATCGCGAACAAGGGAGCTGGGCTGGACTGGTAATTTTATTTAAATATTATTTGGGGGCGGGATTTGCGCGTCAGGCTCGGCGCGGGCCGGCGTTTGCGGCGGGGGTCGGGGGGGAACATTACGGCTTATTCGCGTCGAGCCTCGTCGGCGAGGACGGAACAGTACTAAATTATAGGTTAGCACAACATTTTTAAATAAGTTTCACAATACATTAACTATTTCTAAATAACATAAACTAAAACAGAAGTTAACAAACGGATATGAATGAATTTTGAAAAACTGTATATAATATAATGAATTAGTAATCACAATATATAAAATGTATGGTGATTACCTGTTTTAGAAGTCACGTGACACAAGCACTACATACAATACATACGTCTTTGAATTTCTTCTCAAACGTATGCAGGTTTGCTGTTGATGTTTTCCTTCACCGTAGAGATCATGGTGTGACTTATCACTGTACTGTTAAAAAAAACTCATTGTTATAGTCCGAATTCGAACTCGCTATATTTGTGTTGCGGGAAAATATAATAGTATGTATCTTTATTAAACAATAACCTGTTAAATTTATAAATTTTCAAACATAAATCGGAATTTTTGAAATTCATAGCATTGAAACATTTCACAAACGGATATAGCAATGAAAATAGTGACTTCGATCAATCATGTAAGTATTTTCGATATCCAGTAACATATTTGTTATCAATCTACCATCTGGTAGAGTAGTAACATCATCAAATACCGCTCGTTCTGCTAATAGATCTCTCTTAATATCGTCTAATGCTTTTTCCCATTTTCCCCATTTTTTTGTTATCTATAATATTCGCCTCACAGTGGGTAATGTAAGAAGCCTCTAAGCTCTTAGAAGTGACAATAGGATTATACATTTTTATTCAACAATACACCTTATTGTTGCGACTGTTAAGGAAGTAAATATGTTTCGGTTAAGTGTGATTCGCTTATTTGATAGTTTTTTTACATACATACATATCACCTACCTAGCCTCTCATGCAATAGTCAGAGTTGGTAGAGTTTTTTTGAACTTAAATTCCTTGCGTTTCACCCACATTCATCAGTTTCTTAATACGTGTTTGGTTTTGAGTATTCTTGACTGTCCCATCCTTGAGTGTTCAATCAATTTGATCTAGATAGTTGCTCTTCCTCTTTCCACGTTATTTATCTATTTGGTCAGTCTTTCTTAACCAATCCATACAGAAATATGTCCAAACCAACGTTACATACCAATCTCCATTATTTTATAATAGGATATGTAGTACTATTACCATACCATTAGTAACCATGGAGTTTCTTGCCGGTTCTTCTCCATGGAAGCGACCAACCCGAACCGTGCTTCTTTTTCGACGTTTTATGAGTGTCCACCTGGGCCTATGCGAAATAAAAAGATTTTGATTTTGATTTATTAAAACCGCAAATGGTTTTAACATTACCAAATAGCCTGTCTTTTCAACTTTTCAACTTTGAAAAAAAAGTCAGATCAGGCATTAAGAAATAGTAATAATTAGTTCTTATTAAATATATTAATATAAAAATAGTAGTAATAATTAAAAAATAATTAGTCTTAGTTGGAAACCTCGATCAGTGCTGAAAAGTTTTATGAAGGCTTTAATGATTTGACTCACCACGACTTTAGCTGCTGTGAAAAATTTCATGAAGACATTCAAAAGCGTGCTCCATAAACATCGACAGACTCTTCATCTGTCGCGTTGTCATACAAATCCATTGTTTCTTTGGGTATGTCGTCATATCCTACATGGTAACAGTCGGATTCTAGTCCCGTAAAGATGGTAGATTGATAACAAATATGTTACATATGTATTTTTAAATAAATGAAACTTATTTTTTTTTTCATAGGTGTAATATTTCAAGTCTATAATAAGCATTGTGGTAGGTAAAGGTATAAACCGTTTACCTCACCATACCCACTTGAGGTAACCTGATGCTAGCAATTTTCCAAGAATAATGGATAGGAGTTCCCTTGGCAGGTTAAGATAAAGCGCTTTCAATTTAATTTTAAAACTCTTTTGCCTCTATTTATAAAAGGCTGAGAGAAAGTATGCTAATTATTTCCTTTGCTGTATCAGACTTTGTCTTGTTATAAAACATTTGTGATAAACAGAAAATTATCATAGGTTTATATTACTTGCATTACATTTATTTCTAAATTCAATCTCATAAACCTGATTAGCTTACGTTTTAAGAAATAGGTAGTCGTTTTTTTTATTAATATATTAAGAAGATGAAAGGGAAATACGAAAGTATCTGGAATCACTCACTACTTTTATGCCGCCGTGTTACCGACCCTGCAGGAATATTTTCACGCCCATCTTGAAGAACTCCATTCTGTACTCTCTAGGGAAAACCTCAACGTTGGAACGCTCCTCACCTCGGGATGTGAACGTCAAGAGTACACAAATCCCATAAGCATGTAGTTAACTGATAAACATGATTAAAATTAAATAGGTTTGTAAGTCTAGAGAGAGCTGGCGCTATTCTCTTTCAGCTCACTCCCTGAGAGACTCTGTGTAATGATATATACCGATTAATCTGCATCTCTGCTTGTGATTTTGTCTGTACTCGGCCTCCGCGACTCTTAGCCCAAGACCAGCCTAGCAAGCTAGCTTACGAATCAGTAAATTCATACGCCGTGGTCCAAGCCCCACAGGGGATGCCCTTAGATGTGTTTGCTTAGCACCTAAGATGTGCTTGGATGGCGCTCTTTTGGTCTCGCAATTGTTCGGTTAAATAGCCAAAGTTCCGGGAACTTACGCAAAAATACACAGAAAACTACGACTCTTAGTAATTAATATATTACAAAAATGTTCTTCCCTTACCTATGTATAGGCTTTTTGGAAAGGTAGCGCAGTAAATTCAAGAGTATCTCCCTAAATATAAGGTCCCTTGTCAGACGGGGTTGAAAGCAAAAATTGAAAATAACTAATGGAGCCAAAGTACGTCGGCATAAAAGCCTTTTTGATGTTTTACAAAGTGTTTCGTATATAATATTCGCCGGTGGAATTACAATATCAGAGGGCAAAATAATATTGTTGTCCTTTACGTCTCTATTCGGATTACACAGTTTTGTTTCGCTGATATTTAAGTATTGCTCTGTCCATTTACAGTTCGGCACTTTGAACTTTAAACAAAATAAAAGAAAGATCAAATTTGTATCATCACTTCTTCCGATGGCATCTCTAATTGAGTTTGGCAATTCTATTCAAATGTAATGTTGTTGTATTACTCTTGATTCTTGTAAATATTCTTAATTCTAATTTAGTTAATTATATATTTTTCATATCATCAACGAGTTTCTCACGAAGTAGGCGGACTGAGAGATATTATTCGCTTCGTACACGTTCAACAACCTCTTCATATTTGCTCGCCGATTTTGAAGACTCTTGATTGTTAAATATTGTTGCTATTTTAAGTTTAATGTTCATAGTTATCTACCAATTTATACGTCAGATATCTACTATTCAAATCACAACAATAAAATACGTTAATTCCTTTTTGACATCTTGTAACATAACTCTGAAAAATTATCATACTTTAGATTGCCGGAGTCAAACTAGAAAGTTTGCGAAATATATCTTATCCAAGGGCTTCATAACTTAGTTGCAAGAATCTTGAGCATATTACAAGCCATTTAGAGATTTATAAAATCTTCAGATCGGGTACATAGTATTTCATGACGGGCATTTTTATTTTAATTTTATATCTAATATGTGACATTAAAGAGTTCCCTGTGTCCTTTACGTTGAATAAAATATTTTTAATTTGATTTGGTACACACTAGGCTTTACCAATATAGCTTAAAATATACTAAAATATTTTTATTCTGTAGAAGGGGCTCAGGAAATACTAAGAGAACGACAAATTTAAAAGCAGAATGACAATGGCCATTGCCGCCGTTTCCAGCTATTTTTTTACATGATCCTATTCAGTGAAATAATATACTATCTGTGTGTAAAATTTCATCCAAATTCATTCATCCGTTTGGGCATGATTGACTAACGAACTGTCTAAGAGGCCGATGAATGTGAAGGAAGCGAAAGAGGTGTGTAAGTTTAGAGAGAACTGGAACCTCTACTAACCCCGAACCTCTACTATCTCTGCCTACCTCGTTAGGGACTTGGCGTGACGACATGTATGTATAACTAGCGACATCCAATCATAGCCTACACAGTTTTATATTGCTATAAATTCTGCTATATGATAATAATAATAGAATATACGTATCCCAGGGGACGTGTTCGTCACATGCCACGTTCCAGACATATATCTGACGCCAACGTTTTGGAAATTCATGTATGGTTTGCGTCAAATTGGGATTACCAGGAGGCTAGCTAGTACGAAGAGTGCTCCATAGCGCACTAGAAATTGCACCGATGCGTTTGCTTTCACTGATTAAGGCAGTTTGCCTTGGTTAAATTTTCGGCCTTAGCCGAGCCGACGGTAGCCGAGTTGGAGTCCCGATTGCACCAATAAATTTATCTAATCTGTAGGAGGATAATTAATCACACCATGATCTTTGGCGTCAAGACATCAAGGGGAAACCTGCTTATATTCGAGAAGAAATTTAAAGCAAGTTGTGCTTAAAATAAAAAAGTCCTTGAGGAAATTTCAAAATTCGATTTTCCTAGCTATAGAAATACTTTAACCTTACTCAAGACAGCCAATTTAAAAACAGTATTAGGTAATTATAGTATATTAGTAATAGTATCATTATATAGGTTGAGTAAGATATCCATAACCCCACAAAAATTTGCGGTTCTGAAAGGAGAATCTATTAGTTCTACTGGCAACACACCCACAAATGATACCCTAGATATTAAAGTAACACAAGCAGAAGAAGAGTGTATCGTATGTCTGCAGATTTCCTTACAGTGTGAAGCTCTCGGTGTGATTCTTTAAAATCATTATACAGTCCGAGAATAGAGCCGGCAACCTTAACTATGCAGATCCCTCAATCTAGTACCATACCCATTAATTGTAATGTACTAAATAATAATGAGTTCCATTATTAAAAATGTCTTCTCATTGTTTGCTACAAGTTATTTTATTATACGGAATGTAATTACGCACGAGGTACCAGGAGAGCAGATGGCACGAGCAGTTGAGGTTATTCCATTATAGATTACGCAGAGGAAAGATTTCCAGCTTCGCTTATAAGCACGTAGCTTATGTTAACATCTGCGGTTGTGGTCGCAGTATTGTTGCCAATATCAACGGTGGATAATATTTCTATAAGGGAAATGCAGTTCCAATATTACTTGTAGGGACTATTGCTGTTTAATGTATTAGTGGATTTGAACGGTAAGTGTACTCGAAACTGGCGAGCATGTGTGAAGAGTAGATTTCTAATTAGTTTATGCATCGAACGAGGTTGGTAGACCTAATAGCGTTCTCAAAATTATTTTTCATAGCAGTCAATTGACATTGTAATTAAATCATATATTATTAAGTGTCTATATATATATATAGACACTTAATTATTAAGTATTCATTCAAGGGTGCACAAAGGGGTAGGCAGAGGTGTGTAGTCAGTATCCACACACCCACTTTTCGCCAGATATGTAGTTGACTACTCAACTTAGCCACCACGGCTATTATGTGTACATACATATCTGTAAAATATTAAATTAGGAAAATTTAGTTCTGCTGACTGAATTAGAGTTTCTGCCCCAAAATTCCTTTTCTGCTCACGCTCACGCTACCCATTGTGTGGTAATAACATAACTTTTCCGCACCTAATATCGTCATATGGATTGCTTGAATCATTACAAACCAGAGTATAAACTTCATTTTAGCCACGTGACCACTGCGGTTCACATTCTATAAATTTATTCGCAACTACAAAGAAGGTTTTATGTTACTTTACTAAGCAAGAGGAACTATAATGGTATCTTTATAAATACATAATTATTTGTTTCCTCCTAAGTTATGTACTTAAATAAATAAACACAATAAATACACAATTTTCACACATGATTTACATAGTGCCAAACTAAGCAAAACTTGTACCTACTATGTAACCTAGACAATGATATATGTATGAACTTATAATAATAATAATATATCCTCACGCCTTCCCACAAGGGTCCCCGAAGGGGTAGGCAGAGGTGTATAGGTAATACCCATGTATGAACTTATATAGATAAAAACAAACGCGCCCAAGACTAAGATTCGAGACAAGTATTCGTGTTCATCACACAAATATTAACCCTCAGTGGGAATCGAAGGCCAGACCTCAAGCAGTCAGGAGTTCGGACCATTAGACCAGACGGCCATATACTATGTAACTGTCTCGCATTGCACTTTGCCAGGCAATACAAATCAAACTGTCGCATCGCCAGTACAACGATAGTCACTCTATATTGATAGCACGTTCTGGAAACTGCAAACACTACTTTTATCTCGCGAACTGCAAAAATGTTCACGTTCAGCGGAGTACATTTTGTATAAGCCGGAGAATAACACATATGTGCCATCGATATTATGCATGCAGGGGATAATTTTAAAATGTATACAGAGGTGCATGAGGAACGTGTTTAGTGGCTTTTGACAATGTAGCGTTCTTATCTGAAAAATGTATAGAAAATATTTTGGGGTTAATGCCTTTATCTCGTTTTATAGTAGTGGTACTATGCATCCTTCACATTATGTTTTCCTAGTACATTTTTTTCGGTATCCTTTAATTATCTATACTAATATTACAAAGAGGAAAGATTTGTTTGTTTGTTTGTTTGTTTGTTTGTAATGAATAGGCTCTTCTAATTCTAGGAATAGGAAAAATTCTTTCACCTTTGGAAAGCTACATTATCCCCGAGTAACATAGGCTGTATTAAATTGGACCCGATAGGTGGCGCTGCGATCGAGTTTTAGGAATTGTAACTTTTTCACCCGTGCGAAGCTATCCCTTTCTGTGTGTCTTAAGGTGGATTCGAGAATGGTTTAGATTTACAATTGGACCCGATAGGTGGCGCTGCGATCGTGTTACGGGCAATTTAACTTTTTCACCCGAGCAAAGCTGGGCGGGACAGCTAGTCATGAATATATTTGTAGTACAAATTATGTCGCATTATAATATCCTCACGCTTTCCCCAGTAGGGTCCCCGAAGGGGTAGGCAGAGGTGTATAGTTAATACCCACACACCCACTTTCCGCCAGAAGTATATTATATTAGGTGCCAACGTGATAGATGGCGAGTCCATCGCCGTTACTCAAGCACGACTACACATACGCCTTTGAATTGCTTCTCAGACGTATGCAGGCTTCCTCACGATGTTTTCAATCACCATAAAGCTCGTGGTTTGACTAATCACTGTACCTACTTAAGTTCAGAAAAACTCATTGGTACAGTCGGGATTCGAACCTGCAATCTTTGTGTCGCAGGCAACTGCTCGAACCGTACGATGCAACATAGCATATATATGTCGCATTAACATAATAATAAAATAAAGGATATTAAAAATCACGTAACTCAACGAAGACCCGTGAGGGGTGGGCAGAAGTGTAACTACTATCTTTTTTCACCGAAGATAAATTTCGGTGCCAACGTGACATAGGGCAAGTACGACCATTTCAAAAGCATGATATAATTACTTTTTTTACTGCAGTCTTATACTTTACGCTGAAAAATATGCACGTTCGTAATGTGATTACTCAAATGTAGATGTGCTCATTAGTACAGTCGATAATTAGATCTTTCAAACTTTGGGTTGCAGACAACGATCGTGGTTTTATAATCTTCGTAACATTCAAATATTTTATCTCTGTTTGACAATAAGGTTTTATATAATTTTCGTTCACGTTTCAACTCAAGCACACCTTTGAGGTAATTCCCGGAATGCATGTATGCATTTTGTCTGACGACGGTAGCTGAGTGCATCTCCTCGGCTATAACACCTGTGTCGTTAAGAAGCCAACTAGCCGTGTAGCCGTGTCGCTATCCAAATAAGCCATTATGCAAAATGCATGAACTCCACACCTATTTTGAATGCAGCGAGAATCGCTTTTGAGTTTTCAATCGCCGCTCTATAGAACATATGAACTTTGAATAGGGATAAATACTTCAAGAAGTTGAAATAATTTTCTTTATCCAAATTTATTTTTTTATATCCAAATTTCTTTTGATGTGAAACATCTATAGCCGCACGTAAAACCGATTGGTGGCTATATGAATATAACTATGTACTACCGAAGCTATTCTAACCAACTCAATTATTTCAATCAGTCATGAAACTAATTGAGTTGTCACAATTTGAAATAATTTTTTGTATGTTATGAAAGTAAATTATTTAATAAACTGTTATCATGTTCTGGGCAAATATCCTTATATTTTATTTTTACATTAAGTCATATTAACTTCCTGTCCTAATCTGTTCCTGTATGCATATTACTTGTACAATATAATTGCGATGTTTCACATCTGTCAGGCGTCCCGTGACGCCACATTTTTTTTCTTTTTTTCTTTCTTTATATTCAAATAACAATAGGTACTGTAAATAACCGTGGTGAACCTGCAACATTATGATTGAAAGGTCGAATGCCGACTGTATCTATGAGTTTTTCTTACCTCAAGCAACCACGTCCTTTACGGTGAAGAAAAACATCGTGAGGAAACCTGCATACGTTTTAGATGGATTTCTAAGACTTTGTATAGTGCTTGCTTCAACGGCCAATCATCTGCGAGGAAAAGTGTGTGTGGGTACTACATACTAGCTACCCCTTCGGGTACCCTAGTGGGAAGGTGTGAAAATTTTAAATAAACATCATAAAAAGCCGTTTTTACACATAAAATCTTAAAGCTGGTGCATTTAAAAATATACAAGACAGCTTCGGAAGAGTACTTACCAATATCAGGAACTTTAAGACATCTCATCCTCGCAAAAGTTCCGTGAATACATGATGACACAATCCCGCAAAAGAGCATTGAACACGAATGTAGGCGAAGCGGCAATGTAATCTCTTGGGGAAGCATACGAAATTTACACGGCAGGTTGATTAAAAGGACTTAGAATTTTGACTGTTAAGAGTTAGTGGAATTGTAAACATAATATGCATATAGGTATTCAAAGTAGAAATTACATGTTTAGACGATATAATAATTTATGAATATAATTTATTTTCAAGTGGTTGCATTCGTAAATAGCTTACAAATTTGGAACCAGGTGGCTTTTTATTAAATAGTTTACACATAAGAGTTCATCGAATCATCACGAGTCAGGATAGGTAGAGAGTGTAAAACACCAGTTCCCATTAGACTAAACCATTTTTGCATCATCTACATTCATCAGTTTCTTCATGCACGCTCCCCGGTTTTGAGTGCTCTTGACGCAAACATTACTAAAAGGATAAAGAAACAATATTTTATAAAATTATTCATAGTTCTAAAACTATGCGCGAATATTATCTGCACAGCTCGACTAACACAAACAAAGTTGCAAACAAAACAAAAGCAACAAACGCTGTCAAATAAAATGTAGCTACAAACAATTTCATGTATTTTGTGCCCAGGGTGAGCAAAATGCAAATATCCGATGATACAACCACTTAACCGTTAGCTATGAAAGTTACCAGACGACGTGTTGGAAGTTACAAATATGTTAACAGGTGCATTGATCTAGTTTGTGAAGCTTGGGAATTGCTCCGATGTAATTTATTAAAGGCCAGTTTACCGCACGGAGTAATGGAAGCAAAGTTTCCGGAATAATGCAGTTATCTTAGCTTTAGTTCGACGCTGGCAATAAATTAACCATGTACCTTGAGAACATTGTACATGTACATTGAGAAAAATGATCACTTTATTTACAAGGAGTTTACTTATGGCAGAATTATAGGTAAGGCGTGACCACATTGGAGGACATACGAGTTTTATAGTGTATTTATAGGCTCCGGTATCGTTATCACTATCTGTAACGGTATCATTAACTGGCTGGCCAAAAACTTGATATCAACCGTTGTTGTAAAACAAGTAAGCTCTACGCTGCTTATCTTTATATATATAATTCTTCTGTGAGTGTGTATGTCACTGAACTTCTCTCAAACACTGGACCGATTTTGATGAAATTTTTTGTGTGTGTTCAAGGGGATCTGGGAATGGTTTAGATTCGCAATTGGACCCGATAGGTGGCGCTGCGATCGTGTTTCAGGAAATTTAATTTTTCATCCAAGCGAAGCTGGGCGGGACAACTAGTTTCATAATAATATTTGAAAATAATACTCATTTGAAAGAATTATAGGGTAAATCATAAATCGAAATCATTCAAAAACACCATCACACCGTGTTCGTCTCGGGGCAGGTAAAAATTATAGCGCAACTTCTCCAGACTTCGGGGTGCCCTTAGCTGTGTTGCTTAGAACTAAAGTGCCTGGCTGGAGGCCTATGTCTCGCCATTGACCGGTTAAGTAGCAAAAGTTCCCGGAACTCACGCTAAACGAGAGACAATACAAAAAAAACTCCAGGCTTCTTTAACGAATACGCTCTTTATTATTCGTTTATTTTTAATTTATTAATTCTTAAATTCAGTTTGTTCAATAAATATCAGGTCATTAATTAAAAGCGAAACGAGACAAATTCAATTGAGAGTGAAAAAAACGGGACTCAATCAGGCGTGCAGTGGAAATACCAATGGCGGAATGGTGAGTCTGGCCAAAATTAACTTTAGTCATTAAACAGGGTATCGAAGGCATTTGTCACGCTCAATTTACCCGCGAAAGGGTACTGTTGCCAGGAAATGGATCCGGCGATTGATGTTAAGCCCGAGGCGAAGGCAGGGTCGGTATCGGGAATCACATGAAATGGTTTTCAGACCAAGTCCTATACTTTCGCTTAAACTCGGGTTTCCTTTGAGCATCAAATATACTGTAATTACATATCACCACGCCGAGTCCCTAACGGGTTAAGTAGAGAGTATAGAGCGCCAGCTCGTCGTGTTTCGCCTCTTCCACATTCATCAGTCTCTTCATACATGCTCGTCGGTTCTGAGTACTCTTGACGTTCCCGTCCTTGAGCATCCGATCGATTTGATATAGGTAGTTGGAACGTGATCTTCCTCTGCCTCTTCTTTCATACAATTTTGCTGTATATACTGTAACTATAAGGTGAAATTGTTGCCCATAAATTATATTCAGAAATCTTTATGCCTTTGTTTTTCAATAGAAAAAAGAGCCTGGTGGCCGAGTGGTTCAACCACCAGGACGACGGCAAAGATTGCAAGTTTCAATCCCGACTGTACCAATGAGCTTTTTGATCTTAAGAACAGTGATTAGTCACACCATGAACTTTACGTTGAAGGTAGACATCGAGAGGAATCCGTAAGTCGTGCTTCAGTAACGGCGATGGACTCGCCACCTGTCACGTTGGCACATAAAATATATCTCTGATGGAAAGTGGATGTGTAGGTAGTACTTATACACCTCTACCCCTTTCGGACCCTTGTGGGAAGGCGTGAGGATTTTCAATTGTTTTTTATTTGTGTTTTAAAGACGTTTTCATAAGTCCTAATCAACTTTCATTGGCTTATCTATCTGAGTGTAGTAATTTTAATGAAAGTAAGTGTTATTTATCGAAAAGGAATTCAACTGTGCTTACGATCGCTTGACCCCCAATAGTATTAACGTGCCGGATTAGTTTAATTACTGCTTTGTACTCAAATTGGACTCAAGCTCAATTGGAGATAACATTTAGTATTTGATAGCTTTTGTTTCTGTTTAGCAAACACGATTGATGCATTGAAATCCATTATATGATTAAAATATGATTAAAATGTCTATTTATCATTATACTTTTAGAGCCGTGGTGGCCTAGTGGTTCTATTAATTGCCTGCAATACAAAGTTCGAATCCCGACTGTACAAATGAGTTTTTCACACCACAAGTTCGGTGAAAGTAAACTGCATACGCTTGAAAATAAATTCAAAGACGTATGTAATAGTCGTGACTTTCCGTCGTCACGTTGGCACTAAAATATACATAAAATAAAATAAAAAATTTCCCCACGCCTACCCACAAGGGTCCCCGAAGGGGTAGGCAGAGGTGTATGGGTAATACCCACCCACACACCCACTTTCCGCCAGAGGTATATTAGGTGCCAACGTGACAGATGGCGAGTCCATCGCCGTTACTCAAGCACGACTATACATACTCCTTTGAATTTCTTCTCAGACGTATGCAGATTTCCTCACGATGTTTTCCTTCACCGTAAAGCTCGTGGTGTGACTAATCACTGTACTTAAGTTCAGAAAAACTCATTGGTACAGTCGGGATTCGAACTTGCGACCTTTGCGTCGCAGGCAACTGCTCGAACCACTCGGCCACCACGGCATAAAATATACATCTCGGGCGGAAAGTGGTTGCGTGGATACTATTTACATAACATGTGGGAAGAGGTACATTTACACACACACATATACATATATATATTCTGGATAATGCGTGTGTGAATTTACCTAGCAATTAAAATTAAAGACAGTTGCATTATTATGTAGTATGTTTTAAAGGTTTTTCTTCTACTGCTATACGTGTTTTAAACAAACGTATTTCAATATAAACTAGATTATCTAATTCGTGTCAGCATATTCGGATCATCAAACATTTATATAGCGGAGCCAAACCACACACATCCACTTTGTAAAACAGTTTGATGTAAATCTCTACGAAGCGTGGCTCAACCGCATTATTGAACTAAATTCAGAGCGACGTTGGGGTTAGTGTTGATTTCACATTAGTTTCAATGCTGAATATTAGACTTATATTGTTAGCGTTTAGTATTAGTCAATGTCGAACTCCGCTCCTTAATTGCTTACCCGTGCACAATAATTATATTATATTGCTTTGAAGCCGCGGATGCCGAACGGTTCGAGATAAATTTAAGGTGCAAACTGAAGGTCGTCGAAGAACCTTCCCCGTCCAAAAATTATTTCACATACCCTTTAGTAGAACAGATGTAGGAGAAAACTTACCATTATCACGAATTTGCTCGAAATATAATTCCATCTGCGTAAGCCTAGAAGGTGTAGACACATTTCACTTCTATAAACAATTTTAAAAGCAAGGTAAAAAAAAATTGAGAGAGTGTTCATAGATAAGCCAAACATATATTATTTACTTTCTATCTATTTTAATGTAACAGGTATAAAAGTGTTTACATGCCTATTATTGATGTACATATTGGGTTTTTAGTATTAGATTTTATATTACGGTGTCATAATTTGTGTGGTGTTGTGGTGGTTTAGACTAAATATCAGTGGCGAAGCGTCCTTAGAACACGATTCCTATCGGCTATAGGGAAGCCGGCTTCCCTTCGGCTTCCCTTGGCAGATTCCGCGCTCATATACGACTATTCTATGTAGTCATAATATCGCAAGCGACATAATTACATTGCGCCCTTTGTAAAAATATTCTCCAATATGCTGGATACAAAAACGCAATGTATGTGAAATCGCGCAAACGCACACATACACGATTTCACGTAGTAGGCGGCAGGGGACTCGCTCCTAATATTGGGAATTCAAATAGTTAAAATGTAGGCAATTCACGCACAAATAGACAATACTACCACATCCAACCATTCGTCGATACAACAGCGATTATAAGCCGATCTCAGATAGCCTCCAGTCTTTATTTGTTATGTGTTAAGGTTTCGTTTCGCTTGAAAAGTTTGACCAATCAGAGCAATTTCGGCGACAAGCCGGAGTGTCATGACCTCACCTAGCCATTTTGCGCGCGCATTTGCACGGATTGTTTTGTTATGCTAATTTATCTATTATTAATAAATATAATTATATTAGTAATAAATATAATTGTTGTGGTTAAAACAAAACGAAAGTAGTGAAATGTTACTTGCCAAGTGTTGTCACAGTGTTTGTTTTGTTTCAACGTAAAGGTTTGTTTGTTTATTTTTGTTTCTTGTCGTCACGTAGTCTGTTAGGTGAGAAATGGCGGCGTTAATACAAATAGGTTGTTGTCTTACAGATTACCTATTAAATGAGTTAACTTCGTTCTCAAAACAATCTTTCGAAAATAAAAATATATCATTAAACATGGACGGGCTCGTCCCGATATGAAAATTGATTATAGACGTAAGGATGGGTTTTTCAAACATTTTCACAGTTCTATGTATGATAAATACAATTGGATAACCGGCAGTTGAAAATTACATAAGTTATTTTGCTTTCCATGTCATGTCCATGTTATTTTGTTTTTCGGTTTGTAGTATAGAAAAATAAATACTGCGGTATTTCTGCTGGTATTTATTTGTGATGATGATGCTGGCAAGTTAAGTTTCACTTATTTTAGTTCTTTTTTTTGCTGTATATTTATAACCTCCGTGTGAGTGACGTGTGCTTTAAAACGGCTTTTTAAAGCCACTTTTATCATGCTCGACATGCACTGTTCATATGATACCAGTAATGTCATGTATGGTGAAGGTGGTGAACACTAACAACTGTACAGCAAGCATGTTCTGTCGCATGGAAAAACTGCATACCACGCAACGCAAGCACCACACATAGCATTTCGCCGTAGTTTTGGGAAAGGTGAACTAACACACTAATGGTATGTAATTTATTGCATTTTTTTTACAAGTTAAGATATGACGTTTTGCTTATTCACGCGTTAGCCATTTTTTTGGTCCGGCTTTACCTTTCTTTTTTTTCACCCCACGCCACTGCTAAATATTTTTGGTATACCTTAATAAAATAAATAAATAAACATGACGGATGGCGAACCGTTACTCAAACATGACTATACATGCGTCTTTGAATTTCATCTCAAGCGTATGCAGGTTAACTCTCGATGTTTTCCACCACCGGAAAGTTCGTTATGCGACTAATAGCTGTACTTAAATTCAGAACAACTCACTGGGATAGTCTGGATTGGAACTTGCAATCTTTGCGTTGCCAGAGACTACTCGAATCATTAGACCACCACGATTCTTTCTTACCAATACTTCGGGTGAAAACACCATGTTGCATGACACCTATGCGTAGGCATAGTTCGAAATACTTCTTTTGCCTGAACCTTTTCAGGAGAAGATAGAATTAAGTTACGACGATTATGTCATGTACGAACATTTACTCTTGATATATTTCAAACATGTACGTAAATTGGAACATGTCCCATGAGACTACGGGGATGTATCGAACAGTGACTAACATTTCAAACAAGGGACTTGAAATACTATAGGAACCTAGTCACTGGGATACAATATGGGACTGTGTTCGTTTTGATAGCCTAAGACAATAACTTTGCGACTATATAGTGCTTTGTATTCACATCACAATGTGACAGGTTCAAAGGCCTTAATTGAGGATCCTTTTTAAGTATGGTAGAATTTTTGCTCAAAAGCATGCAGGCTTCATCTGGATGATTTCCTTCCTGAATATTTATATAATACATCATAAACATGTACCAAGGCTATGTAATATGAAGATATATATATCTAACCAGCTGGCTCCTCGAAGCATGAGATAGTATTTGTGGCTAGTACACACAACGTTTAATACCGCCATTCCAATAGCGTTGAATACGAATTTACTATGTATGAGATGAGAAAAGTTCAAATATGTGCTTTAAACTAGAAAGGTTTTCAGCTTAGATAGCTTGTGAGCGGTTTATTTATTGCTTGACTTATCAAAGAGCTTTAAAATGTATGAAGCTGCCAGTGAGCTTAAAGGATATTCATTTTGAGGAGGAAATACTTATCATAGTGTTCTAGCCCGCTCTCACTAAGCCACTAAGCCATAATAGAATTTAGATGATAACTGGAGGTAAAAGTGACTTATGTACACTATTCTTGATTTATTTGATTTAGAGTTGTGGTGACCGACAGTTAGTCTAGTCTAGTAGTCAGTCAGTCAGTCTGAATGAGTGGTTCGAGTAGTTGCCTTCAACACAATTTCAAATAAAGTTCCAATCCCGACTGTACACTGATTAGTCACACCACGAGCTTTACGGTGATGGAAAACATCGAGAGGTAACCTGTATACGTTTAAGAAGAAATTCAAAGGCGTATGTATACCTAATCGTGCTTAAGTAGCGGCGATGGAATCGCCATCTGTCACGTTGGCACCTAAAATATATAATATCTGGCGGAAAGTGGGTGTGTGGGTACTACCTATACACCTCTGCCTCTACACCCTACACCCGAAAGGGACCCTTCATTCCCACAAGGGCGTGGATATACATTCTTAATAAAATAAGATCTTGTTTTTTCAGAAATATTGAACGTTGTTTTTCCGTGTAAGTAAGTAATTCCACTAATAGCGTTATAATGAAGTTACCTTCTGAATAGGCAGCACAGACCGTTAGATATTACTGGATGTGACAAGCATTTTTTTAACACTTAAATTAAAAACAAAATTGATATTTACATCTATAAAAGAGCTAAATTACATATCCATAGTAATATTGTAAACGAGAATGTGTGTTTGTCTGTTTGATACGTTTACAAGTTTAAGTGGCTGAATGGATTAGAATGATTTTTTCTAACGATATCTCAAGTTTCAGGGACAGGGGCATTTTTTCTTACGAAGATGAAAAGGCATGATGCATTTTAAACCGTCTTCAAATCACTTAGTAATCGTTTTCTCCATTAAAACAGTTCATACCTTTTCGAGCACCTCTTCTCTTTTTGAAGTCGGCTATTCGGCTAATAACCCATAGTAAAGCCAGATTGAAAAAAAATGACAAAATAAACGACTACCAACATACATTCCATTTAAAAGCCGACTTTAACTCGCAACTCCTAAGTTCTCATTTAACTTAACGCACTAGCGTACATACCCATCTAGCAACTGTTTAACTCTAAGAGCAAGTCACAGTTAGTTTCCCTTAGTTCTCGGGCTAATGAGAAAATGTGAGCCCCTAGTTACTTTGCTGTCTGTTTTATGGTTTTATAGGCGGGGTATAGTGTATTCTTCTCATTTATAAACTATACAATTATGAATTTATCATTAATTACTTAGTTATAGCGTAAACAAAGAAAAGAAACGAGAAAAATCTCGAGGTGTTATTTATACATATTTAAAGTTTAGAAGTATCTGAATATTGTGTAGAAATTATTGTCTCTTGCATTTCTTACCACCTTCAAAAGGAAAGAAAGTTATACCTACGAAAGTATATTTGTTTTCTATTTAAATTAAGTATGTAGTGTCTCCATATACACGATGTTGCACGAGCTTATACACATGTTATGAATGCAAGACAATCTAACACGAACGACCCCAACTAAGCAGTAAAGGTAAAAGTCTTTGATAAATTTGCAGCCCGTTTTTTCTCATCCTCACGCCTTCCCACAAGAGTCCCCGAAGGGGTAGGCAGAGGTGTATGGGTAATACCCACACACCCACTTTCCGCCAGAGGTATATTAGGTGCCAACGTGACAGATGGCGAGTCCATCGCCGTTACTCCAGCACGAATATACATACGCCTTTGAATTTCTTCTCAGACGTATGCAAGTTTCCTCTCGATGTTTTCCTTCACCGTTTAGCTCGTGGTGTGACTAATCACTGTGCTTTGTTTTTCAATATTTTCAAAATCCTAAGGGTCCCCGAAGGTAATAGGCAGAGACGTAGTAGTAACCACCACTCTCCGCCAGAGATATATTTTTGGTGCCAACGTGACAGATAGCGAGTCCATCATAGTAACTCAAGCACGACTATACATATGCCCTTGAACTTCTTCTCAAACTGGTGTTGTGACTAAGCACTTTACTTAAGTTCGGAAAAACTTATTGGTACAGTTGGGGTTCGAACCACGGCTCTGAAATGAAAATCATCACGGTAAAATACGAAAACTATAATTCGTAAGTAACCGCAGCAATGACACCGAATCACGGGATTCACAGAGTGAGTAGAGCGCCATCCACATCCATCAATCTCTTCATAAATGCTCGCCGGTTTCGAGTACTCTTGACGTTCCCGTCCTTGAATGGTCGAGCGCCTAGGTAGTTAGAACGTCCTCCTCCTCTGCCTTATAAATGTGAATAGTAAATCCCGTAGACCGTATTTCAGATGCGAGCTGAATTTAATAACACAAACTTTGCACCGTGCGGTTTATATTATGTGCACTATGAGTTATTTATACCCACTACTTTACCATCTTGTATAAATGAGTTACAATATAGTTTGACTCAGAAGCTAAGAAGCCGTAATGACTGAGAAGTGAACAGCATTTTCCCGCGGCTTTAGTGTATTATAAGGTATAATAAATAATTGCCGTGGTGGCCGAATGGTTCGAGTAGTTGCCTGCGACACAAAGATCGCAAGTTCGAATCCCGACTGTACCAATGAGTTTTTCTGAACTTAAGTACAGTGATTAGTCACACCACGAGTTTTACGGTGAAGGAAAAAATCGAGAGGAAACCTGCATACGTTTGGGAAGTAATTCAAAGGCGTATGTATAGTCTTGCTTGAGTAACGGCGATGGAATCGCCATCTGTCACGTTGGCACCTAAAATATATCTCTGGTAGAAAGTGGGTCTTTATTACCTATACATCGCTGCCTACCCCTTCGGGGACCCTTGTGGGAAGGCGTGGGAATAACAAATAAGTAAGGTTATATTATATTATTATATTATATAATGTAAATGACCACGTTGTCGTGCTAATTGTAAATAAATAAATATAAAGTAAGGTATTGTATCTCGGACGAAAACTGCAGCAATCCCCAAATAAAATTATCAAAACGAAATCTGCATAGTTTCTACTTTCATAGAACTAATATTATACAACATAGCAGATTTGAAACCTAAATTACGCAGCGCCCGTCGCAATATGGCCTCGTGTGTATCACCCCTTAGGCAGTATTATTCTATACATTGTATATGAAATGCATTCCTCATTTCGCTCCCTGTGTTGACACTATGGAAATTAGGGCCTCCGCCTGACTTTAATAAAGGCTTCTCTGCTATGCGAGTGTTTATTAATAGCTGTATTTGCATTTCGGTTGTCTGTGGGTCCGGATCTATTTGGTTAAAAATATGAAGTGTTTTCGTTCGTGTTTTGGCAGACACGGATAAACAAGAGACCCTCTACGCTTTCTTTTAATATTATTAATAGAACGTTTGTGAAGATATTTGTTTCTCAATCGCGTCAGAACCGCTGATCGTAATTTGATGCAATTTGGCACGATGATAGATAATTTTGCAGAATTAACTGCAATTATCAAATCATAAATGCAATCAATTTTGCGCGGGCGAAACAGAATGAAAATTTGTTTGGACCCGCTTATCTCAGGAACAGAATCTGGTTTGGAAATAAATGCAATCGATGCAAATGAGATTTATTATGTAACCTTACAATTAGTCTCTTCATTCATGCTAGTAATATTGTTTAGCAGCATATTTTTCCAGGGAGCCCATTTGAAAATATCTGAATAATTTATTACATTGAGAATAAAAATATATCCCACCTAAACACAGTAAGTATAGATATATTTACCGTGTCTAAAGGTTACGTTTTAGAATTACCAGTCAATTACCTACATCCACAAGTAGGTAAACTTACTATACCCGTCTCTTTCTAATCCAATTACCCAACCAAATTAAAAGTCCTCTGCCTAACTAGCAAAATAAGATCTGCAATTGAGACGGTTTTTATCTAATATAAAGTTCTACCGCTTAATTCCTCAGGCGTACATTTTACAAGAGGATTAACGTTGGGTTCCATTAATTCGGCCACATAAATCCATGTTAAGGTCGCCAAGGGAAGTCATTCGCTAGTGATATCACTGCCCAGTTTTCTATGACCCCAATAAACGGCTTTGTTACGTAAGAGGCGGGTAGCAGACCACTTTAAACACATTATATATTTTTTAAGCCATTAAACACTGGTAAGATGCATATTTCTGTGTAGTGAGTAAGTGCCAGCACTTAGTAAGCTTTTATTGTAGCTTATCGGTTTCGGCGCCTGGTGTTCAGTGAAGATGCTCTATCGTGCATTTAATTGCTCAGATTTCATTGCCAGGCGCCAATATGACCGAGTGTAAGTAATAATTCAATACTTTTAAAATTACATATTTTAAGTTAAAAGATAAAAAACAAATTTACTTTTACTTAATAAATTTCTATTTATTACCGCAAAGTATTTGATTTAATTACAATTTGATTGGATTTGATAAATTCTGAATTGATTTGTAACTAGGTAAGATATTAGAAATACTAATAGAGACAGGATTAGGTCTGAGTCCGAATTCTTGGACCTCATTTTATCCGTATAAAGGGGTTGAGGATTAAAAGACCTACATTGTACTGCGGGAATAGACACGCCAAACGTAGATATATGTACATACAAGTGTAGTAGACACGCTGTCCCGTCTGCGAGCCCGTGATAACGCGAGGTCGGAAACCAAACGCAGTCCCCATATCGACCCACTAGTGATGGTGCCCTGATTAAACTGTAATGAGAATGCGAGACATGACGTAATGTAGGTTTAATGTTCTTCGGTAAATACCGCTTTGTAATAGGTCCCGTGTAATTCGAAATTAATTATGTCTCCTAGCATTGCTATGTTGGGAATAGTTCACGCAAGAAGAGGCAGAGGAAGACCAAGTTCTAACTATCTAGATCAAATCGATCGAACGCTCTAGGACGGGAACGTCAAGAGCACTCGAAACCGACAGGCATGTATGAAGAGACTGATGAATGTGGACGAAGCGAAAGAAGTATGTTAGTCCGTGAAGTGGAGAAAAGTTTAGTATCTGGGGCATATTATGCGACATAAAAGATACCAACTGCTGCAACTTATAATGATGGGCAAAGTGGCTGGGAGAAGATCAGTGGGCCGAAGAAGAAAGCCGTGGCGGCGCTATATTCGCAAGTGGACCGCCATCAACAATGCTGCTGATCTGTTTCGCCTCGCGAAGGACCGAAAGAAATTTACGGAATTGACGGCCAACCTTCATTAAATGGGGAGGCACTTAAAGAAGAAGAAATCCTACCTACCCCGTCAAGGACTAGGCGTGGTGTATGCAAGTGATGCACATTTTAGATGCCAACGTGACAGATGGCGAGTCCCTCGCAATTTTTCAAGCACGAAACCATATACATCATTGACTTTCTTTTCAAACGTATACAGGTTTATTCTCGATGTCTACTCCCTCAGGTACTCTTGTAGGAAGGCATGATTTTTTTTACATGTATAATAATAATAATTTATATCGATATTTTTTCCACTGTTGGGAAAAGGCATCCCTCCTACTCTTCCACATCGAGCGCTAATAAATCATAATACCTTTAGTATAATGTTATACCTATCTTTTTCATTAAGAAAGTAGATAAGAGAGAAAATATAAGCCATTTTTAAGGAAGAAAATTTTGAGGAATTATTTTAATACCCTCAGGGGTACAAGGCTGTCAGACCTCGGGTCGGTTTTCTTTTATGTTTGTTTACTTCATAACATTGAATAATCGCTAAAAATGCGGAAAAATATTTCGTCTCTTGGAAGTGGCTACCTTTACATTGAGATCATCATTAATAACATTTAACTATGTGCGAGTTACTTTGTGCCTCTTCGGTTCTGAATTGTAATAATATATTTTCCTCTTGAGTGAGGGGGAAAGGACGTACAATGGAGAATAAAAAAAAAACATCAAAAGTAAATTGATCGCAAAATGAGTATTAAAAACATTAAATTGGTTCAAGTAGTTGCCTGCGACACAAAGATCGCAAGTTCGAATCCCGACTGTATCAATGAGTTTTTCTGAACTTTTAAGTACAGTGATTAGTCCCACCACGAGGTGAAGAAAAACATCGAGAGGAAGCCTGCATACGTCTGAGAAAAAATTCAAAGGCGTATGTATAGTCGTGCTTGAGTAACGGCGATGGACTCGCCATCTATCACGTTGGCACCCAATATGTCTCTGGCGGAAAGTGGGTGTGTGGGTATTACCTATACACCTCTGCCTACCCCTTATGGAAAGGCGTGAGGATATATTATATATAAATTTCAGCAAAATTATTTTTATTTAGTCGCTTAATAATAATATTTGCAAGTCGGCGTCTCTGATTAAATTCCTTCCATTTACATCTGCCCAGAGCAATCCCTTTGACCTCCCTATACGTCATGAGAGAGGCGTTATCTTTGATCAAACTCATATGTGTTAGTTTTGGTTTTTCATGTCCTCTCTGCTCCTCTCGCTTGCCTTAGCTGTTGATAGTGATATACAAATGTATAGAAATGTTGTAGCAGAAGCGGAAAACTTCATGTTGCGCCAGTATTTCACGCGTTGCGCCATTGTGCCGCGGCATGCCATTGTACAGGGTTGAATTGAGAAACGATTTGTTGAAGGATTTTTATTTACAGTTTCAGTGTTCCTTTATTGAATATTCAATTGTTTACGCCTGGTTCGCGTTGGTTTTTTTTCAACCCTGTTTCTCGTGATTGCTGTATTCAGATAAGTCCGTAAATGTTTCTAGAATAAAACGGGAATATCTGAATACATTGTCATTGATATTTATGTTGGCAAACTAATATTTTGATCGATTTATATCTTTGGTATATTGATTAAATACTAATGCAACTTGAACCAACACATATGAACTGACTGATGAATGTGGACGAAGCGAAAGAGGTATGCGCTCTACTCTCTCTGCCTACTCCGTTAGGGACTCGGCATGATGATAGGATTTGTAAAAGTTGTTACGGTAATACATTTTCACGTCTTCCCCCAACAGTACCTAATAGTGTAGGCAGAGATGTATAAGCGCCCACTTTGCATCAGAGGGATAAACGCGAATTCTTTGTCGATTTTCAAGCACCACTATAAATTACTACATACATACATTAGCAGTAATCGAACACGTAACCTCAAGCTCGCAGTCCGTAAGTCATACCATTGCCAATAGTTTCTCACGTCGAACGATAAATTTTAAACCTTTGCTCTAGAATTTTGGCTAATATCTCACCACGCAGTAAAGCCCCTTAGGATTAATAACTTAAAGTGCTAGTAGACAAGTAAAGTGCAGAATATGATGCATGGGTTCCCGTGGGAGCAATGTAGAGGAAGATGGAAATTGTGTGTGGGCAGATGTTTTGTTTCATAAGGATAGTGGAAAGTAAAACATAACGAAGATTTTAAATGGAATGAAGTGTTAAGGTAACTAATGAATATCGTTATAATAGGAAAAAAATAGCTAGAGGAGGGCTCTCAATGGCAAACTTAAAGAAATTTCAATCTTTACTTGCCCGGAATAGCCGTCCATTGCCAAGTCAGTGCTCTGACGAATTTCCTGGAAACGTCCCAATTGCTAGCGGAGGAAGCCAGAACAATTCGTGCAGAAAAAAAAACAATAAATTTCTAGCCAAGTCGTATGAAGTCAGTTATTCTTGATTACTTTAAGTATCTTTAGTTTGTCTTTTGAAAGAAAAACTTTAATTGATTTGGAGAAATACAGTGATAGGACATTAATATATTACAGGAATGGCTCTAATATAAAAAAATATAAGGGCTGCCTAAATTTCGTCGCAGTAATTCTTAGCAGATACGTCAGATTATTATCTATGTTAAACGCAAAGCATAGCAAACCGATCGAATAAACGTATGACGTACGATTTCATTCGTGACCCGTAGTATGTTAACGTCAAAATACTGTCTCAAAATCTTCATGCCTTACCATAAGGGTACCTGAAAGTCAAAGGTGTGTCTTTACTCTTTACTCTCTTGTACACTTTATCTCTTCACCAGATACATATTTTAGGTGCCAACCTAGAGGTCGATTTTAAATAATATAAACGTTATTAAATTTCTTCATTTTCAATTGTTGCCTTGCAGGCGACTACCCGGACCGCTAAACCGGCTTGTCAATATAGGAGTTTTTACACAGCCGGTGCCATTGCAACACCAAAAAACTCCTAGAATATACAAAGATAAACAAATAAGTTTCAAATACAGATATTTTCGACGAGAAACCTCATCAATTCAGTTCTGACCCAAAGTCATCCAGAAATCCCTTTTCATTCACTGGCACTTTTAAGGCTTGAGTGTTGTGTCATAAAGTTCGAACACAAAAAAGGGACACCTTTGATAGACCCCTAGTCTCAGGTAGTCTTGACCTCTTAAGGAATATAGCCTGAATAATTGACTAGAAAATCTTCATATCTTCACGCCTTCCTACAAGGGCCCCCGAAGGAATAGGCCAGAGAGATATTTGAGGTGCCCACGTGACAGATGGCGAGTTCATAGCTATTACTCAAGCAAGACTATACATAACAAACCTTTGAACTTCATCCTAAACGTATGCAAGTTTCCTCTCAATGTTTTCGTTCACCGTTCGAAAAATCAATTCTAACAAATGGCGTATTAGCGTATATAGTCGTCTCGAAATTCCTAATAGCAAGTTCATTACCATCAGGTCTCTTAACAAATGAGATTTCTAAACTTAAGCATAGTGGCGGATTGCACCAGGAGCTGGTGAAAGAAGATGCCATGAGAAAAACGTAACAAGAATTTCAAAGGCATATGTTATCCCGTAAAGCTGGTACATATCTCCAGCAAAATGTGGAAGTCATTACACTTATGCATAACTATGTTAATTATGGATCCTTTTGAGGGAAGGGGTGAAAGCAAACCAAAGTTGTAATAAATTTAGTGATTATCTTCATACAGCGCCATAAAGACGATAGCAAGGAACAAGAATATCGATCTAAAAATATATATTCCGTCAACTCCTCCTTGAAATAGGTACAACATAGAATAATATAAGGTTCAAGTTGTACTGGTGACAACGGT
The DNA here is from genome assembly GCA_945859725.1 of Drepana falcataria. NCBI lineage: Eukaryota > Metazoa > Arthropoda > Insecta > Lepidoptera > Drepanidae > Drepana > Drepana falcataria. The sequence continues at coordinate 1,955,122 of OX243937.1, forward strand.
CACGTATGCAACAAAGGATGGTATGATAGAGGTCCGTTCCTTATTAAAATGTCCACTCTAGAGCCTTTTTTATTTATACCCACCCTCGCAAGGTCTCAAAGACTCGGATAAGGGTAGAGGATATTTTGTGTTTTAGTTTTGGAATTGCCTTATGTTTTTGGTCACTTTGATTTGCAGAATCAACTTCTGCCAGTTTGGAAACGTTTATCAACAATGATTATTTTGGCATTAGAGTAGAGATAATAAGAGTTTGAGAACTATATTTCAAATTGAATATAAGTAGGTAATAACGTCTTTTTTGGATCCATTATCCATATCTTGTATCTTATACCGGAACAAGTAAACGCATAGTCTAAGACCTCTTAGTAATATAAATTATAATGCTTAATATAAAATGCAACGAATCGATGTCGATGTTATGCGTAATTATTTTTTTAGTGTGTACTTTATGTCAGTAGATGTCGCTGAACGACTAACTAAATCACGCTGTTGAGATTCTCCACCTGTTCATTTAAAAAATGTACATTTATTTGTGATACTACTTAGCTGTATTTGCTTAGCACCTAAAAATATGACTCTGTGTCGACTTTATTCGGTCAAGTATCAATAATTCCCGCAACGCACGCAACGAGAGACGATTCAAGAGACCTAAAATGTTGCTTGGGGGGAAATACATTAATTAATTTAATACTTTCCTTTATATGAGATTTTACTTATTAACTTATTTACTTATTCACCAATAGGTGAGAGCACCTTAAGGTTAAAAGAACATGACATAATACATAATACCCAATTACAGGTAGCCACAACTACTAGGTAATCACAACCATTTTTTTATAGGTTTTTGTTTATAACACCGCCGCCTATGGAGTGGTATCACTCGCGCGTTGCCGACCAAAAATGTTAGGTGACCATAAAGCGTACAACTATACTAAGTAATCAAGTGAAAAAGATAAGTATTTACACTGACATACGATTTCACCCACAGATGTGTAATGTAATACAAACTAGCTTAAATCCCACATTCACAGTTGATCTTCCTATTAAGTCAACCCCAGCGGGCCCTGTTGCTATTTGATTATCTCTGAATTCCGCCTTACTGGTAAATGGCCCTTGAGTCGATTACAATTGCCTACCATTAGAATGAAATTTTGCATTTATAGTAAATCTTCTTAATTGGCTTGCGTCTTATCTGCGTCTGCAAGTTTGGGTATTTCCTCGAATCTCGTTAAAGTCATTCAGTTAATGTAATCTGTTTGGTATTCATTATTTAACCTAGTTTTTTATGCAAAGTGCTTAAAAGCATACGACTTGTCCAGATAAAACTACTCGCTTATTATAACGAAACTATAGTTGGACAGATGAGCGGTAAACGACTAATGGAAAGAGTCTAGAATAAAGAATGAATATGCTTGACGCTGGAAAACCGGGGAGTTTGTTTCGCCGTTTCTTCACCTGGCAGATTTTTCTTCTTGAAAACGGTGGTAACTTCAATTTTTATTAAGTATGTGTCGTTCAATAAGTATTCCCTGTGTCCGCTACGTTGAATAGAAACGTTACGTCCCTTTCTGTGTGTCTTAAGGTGGATTTGAGAATGGTTTAGATTCACAATTTGACACGATAGGTGGCGCTGCGACCGAGTTTCAGGAAATTTTACTTTTCCACCCGGGCGAAGCTGGGCGGGACAGCTAGTGGTTTATAAAAAGAAAACCCTCAAAACATAATTATGGAATATTCTATAGAATATAGAACATTATAAAAAAATTGGTTTTCAGCCAAAATTCATAATTAGCGTGTCTCATAATAGATCCTCCAGTTTAGCTAGAGATGAATAAATCTTAGCCATAAAGAGGGTATCGTTAATAGCTAGCTTATATCTTAGAGTTATTTGCTATAAGCCGACCAAACAAAAGATGACGTGGCGCCAGCTATTGTTATTAAAAAAGATGTCAACTTTTACTGGCAGGGTTGATTTATGGGTTGCTTTTGTGACTCGCAATAATGGAATCGTGTTATGTAACGGCTGAGAGCTCATTAAGGGTTCGAGCGATACAGCCTCCCAGTGTATTACATACAGAGAGTTCCGAGAGAACATAACAGCAACGTTACCGTCGTCAAGATTTGTTGAAAATATCGTAAGTTATTTCAGAAAACATGGCTGCGGTAAACTTGAGTCTGAATATGAAAAATCACTTCTGAGGCTGTGATAATAAGGTTAGTTTTTTACCAACTGTATGTACCTCCACTTCAGGCAACGTTTGATTACCTTCTAATAATGCAAAAGCGAATGTGGATTAATTTGTTTCATATTCACGTCTTAAATACACAACAGGATAATCATCCTGAATATTTATATGAACGTTCGACGAACGAAATTAGGGGTAAAGAACATATTTTACGTATGTTATATTAGGTATTATATATTTTATGTACCTATAACCGAATTAATAACTACATGTCTCATTCATTTTGTACATAAGTATAATATACAGGGTATCTCAAAAAATATAGACAATACAAATACAAATAAAAATATGGTATAAGCAAATAGCTCCAAAGATAACCAAACTACAGGGAATTATTGGGATATTGATGAATTAAAAGGACTAATACTCATAACGAAACGTTAAGGGATAAGGGTATTTTCTAAAAATTATAGTACAATAAAGGTTTTAGTATTAACTTTATCATAAGAACAAAGATTTGTATACGAAAATAAGGTAAAAAAATACTTTTTCACCTTTTTAGTACCTTTGATAAAAAAATCATGTTGATCGGTGCAATAGCTAAGACGTGAAGCGTAACAAACAAACTGACTTCCTATATATATATCCCCACGCCTTCCCGAAAGGGTCCCGAAGAGGTAGGCAGAGGTGCATTAGGTAGTAGCCACACAACCACCCGCCAGAGATATATTTTAGTTGCAAACGTATTTATTATATCATGTATGTATAAGCTCATATCTACATACTTATATATTACATCACCGACTGTTCGCTTGCAAAGTGACATCAATTTCGCCGCAAGTCGGTCGTGTTGACCCCGAATCCAATTATAAAGTTTAATTACTCATCAGTTAGTTGTGCATGTAGACAACAGATGTCGCTAGTTACGCTGGGGATTGCACAGACAACAACGCACAAATTGTGTATTTATATTGGTTGAACCTTTTATAGTTTTGTATAAGATACCTCCTGAATTATAGAAAAAAATTTGAGAGACCATCGCCGTAGCAAGAAAAAGCAGATGAAGGCCACATTCCAACTTTCTAGATCAAATAGATCGAACACTACAATTAAAACATCACTGTAGCTACTCAACACCGGCTCGCATTTCTCAAGAGACATGTGTAGCACTAATATAAAGAGGTAATAAGTCCGCTACACTCTATGCCTACCCCGTAATAGACAGCGCGATGATATGAACTTAAAATAATATCTTTATCGATAAAATACTATCTAATTCACTTTATACGACAGAGCCTTTAAAATGGAGCATATTAAAGGTTTTGAAATAGGGGTCAATGGCCGGTCAAATAAGGGCGCAAGCGTCATAAATCAGTAGTTTTCCAAGCTTGGATGATATATTAGGCTCGAAAGCCGGATTGAGCAGGGTGAGGACACTTCGATAATACACTCAATTCTACTTATATTTTTTTACTTGAAAACTTGTTATCGAAAGAAAAATGGCCAAAATCAAAATATTTTATTCAACGTAAGGGACACAGGGAACACTTATTGAACGTCACATACTTGACGTCACATAGCCAGTTGGTAATAGCGTGTAAGATATTACACGGGAAAATAGATGCACCGAACTTGAGCGATGAGTTGTGTCGATTTTTTGTCCCCGATAATTACCTTCGAAGCCAGAGGCACAGACTGTTCGCCGTGCCACCGTCTCGCACCTCAGCGCGCGCTCAATCTCCCATCCCGCGAGTCCTGGCCTCGCTCAACGCTCTCCTGAACCAGAACCCTGATTGCGATGTGTTTGCGGATGCGTGGCTCAAAACATTGTTGGAGTGCAAGAAGTTTTGCGAGCGGGATGCGTGACAGTGACATGTCATTTTGTATTTTTTTATTTTTGTAGTATTATATGATTTAATGTTAAATAATATTTGTCGTTATTAATGACATTGGTATGGTTATGCCGTTTTAATTATGTAAAAATAAATTAATTAGTTAATAAATACTTAATAAAAACTAAAGTTACCACCGTTTCCAAGAATTAAAAAAACCTGACAACAGAAGAAACGACGAAAGAAACCCCAAGGTTTTATTTTTTAACAAATTACCTTTTACGTAGAAAAAGATTAAACTCACATATAAACTCTGTGTAATTAATTGCCATGCATGGCCATCATTCAAATAATCTGTTGTTGTATTATAAGCTTTTTGAATTAATTTACTTTTAATGACAGCTTGATGTTAGCGTTAGTACTAAAACTGGACTCGCTTTCTGCCACGTTGGCACCATGAATAGCGATGTCAGTTCTGACAACAATCATAAAGGACAATAAATTAACAGCAGTATAATTAAATGACCAGTTAGAAGTTTTGAATGCTACAACTGTCAACATGTTTCACAAAACGTAATTCCTAACAAGTGACATACGAACAAACTTTGCACTTTGTAAAAGTACACGTACACGTGAAAAATTACTCGTATATGCAGCTGTATGTCGAGTATGAAAGGACAGCATCTGATGCCCCATTAAACTTTGTAATTGGCATCAAGACGCGACGTGGACGGGACGAGCGCGCGACGAGCCAGAAAACATCTCACTGCCTCACAACTTTAATTTATGGGCTTCAAAATGGTTCATGTGTAATGAGAGTGATGAATGTGGATGAAGCGTAACAGGTCTGTAGGTTTGGTGTTTGGTTTGGTCTGTCGGTGAAATGGTACTATTCTCTATGCGCGCTCAATTGGAGAATTGAATATTTAAAAGTTTTAATATATGTATATATATCCTCACGCCTTCCCACAAGGGTCCCCGAAGGGGTAGGCAGAGGTATATAGGTAATACCCACACACCCACTTTCCGCCAGAGGTATATTAGGTGCCAACGTGACAGATGGCGAGTCCATCGCCGTTACTCAAGCAAGACTATACATACGCCTTTGAATTTCTTCTCAGACGTATGCAGGTTTCCTCTCGATGTTTTCCTTCACCGTAAAGCTCGTGGTGTGACTAATCACTGTACTTAAGTTCAGAAAAACTCATTGGTACAGTCGGGATTCGAACTTGCGACCTTTGCGTCGCAGGCAACTGCTCGAACCGCTCCGCCACCACGGCTCTAAAGTTTTAAAGTTGTTCTAAATATGAATAACCTATTACATAGGTAGACATCTGTATACCTATTATTATTAGAACGAATTCAAGACGTAATTAAGTTGAGCTTAAGAGATAGCATTTCACAGGCCATCTGTCGCTCGTTCCCACAAGGGTCCCCAAAGAATTAATATTATTTATAATATAATATAGATATTATATAAAATAAATCTTTCCTATTTTGGACCCTCAAGGCCCGAAACAAACTGTTAGAGTGTAAAGAGTTTACAATGTACACCAGTGTAAGTTTTTCCGGCTGACTGACCATCGATGTTCCCTCGTGTGTAAATAACATGAGAACATTTGGGATAACAGTCTTACGCGTAATAACAGCATTGGTTCCAAAAGGCAATATATACCTCTAGAACATTTTCTAAATTGAGTCTTAATATATTTTATCAAGGGATAAAAATTAATAAATATTTTCAGGAGCCCACCTGTTACTTTTATCGTATAACTAGCTGCGTCCCGCAGAGTTACACGCAGCTTAAACGGCTATGATAATTTTTTTTTTTTTCGCAGTCAAGGGTAACCTGTGTTTTTTTCTGTAGGTACTGAAGCTGAACGCTAATACCTCGAGACGTTAAATGTTTTATGATGAACACTAGGTATTTCAGTATGTAGTTTACGATGTACTACAAGTTTTGCCTTGTTTAGGTCTAAGTCCATTCGTGTAGAATGGTTATACCTTCTTAGCATAGTATAAAATGAAGTCGCTTCCGCAGTCTGTTACTTTGGATCTTTTAAACCTTTCATTCAAATTAATGTACTATGCAATTGTATATTTTAAAATGATCGATAAGAAAGTCTGCGATGATAAATATTTATCTCTAAAGGATAACCCATAGTAACAATTTTATAAGTATTTACATCGCATACGTGGGAAGCCGGGGCGGGTCACTAGTATATATAACAAAAAAATATATATCTGACACTAGATATCAGTTTGAATTACATATTGCCTATTGAAATTAGATATAATATTACTTCTGTTCTTCTATTTTATGGCCAGTAGGTGCGTGGAGTCAGTTTTGAGAGGTGAGAACCAGCTTCTAACAAAACAATCCTTGTTGATATCACTGCTCACTCAAATTGATTAATGAAGTGCAGTTTGTTTCGTTTCAATGCTTATGTGATATTAACCAATGTGATATTAACCAATATTTTATCTTTGTTACAGAATCTTAAGAATCAAATCATGACAACGAACGTGTGGGTAGAACAGGTAAGTTTAATTTATATCAATAGTTGCTAGTTCTATAGATAAGATGAATTATTAGATACTTACGTTAAATTGCCTAGTAACTTATGAATTCCGTGAAAATGGGGCAAGAAATTTATAAAGCTTAGTTCAGATATAATTAAGGTTTCGGTTTAACGAATATCTCTCAAAAAGGAAAGATTTCACATACATTTAAAAACTACAGCGTAAATCAAAATATATTGTGATTGCTCTAAAGCCTTTAAACCTTTTTCGCGTATCTGTATTAGTTTTTTATACATGCTAGCCGTTTCGATTTTTTTTTATACCACATGGGTGGCCAACAAGCATGCGGTCTGCCTGATGGTAAGCGGTTACCGCCGCCTATGGACGCTTGCAACACAAGGTGTGCCATACTGCTGGTCACTCAACAAACCGTGACCCTCTAGATATCGCAGGAATTGCGTGTTAATCGCGCGATCCATTTTTTTTGTTAAAGTTTTGAGTGCTACCGTTCCTGACTTTGAGTGTTGTGTTAGTCCACGACGCTAAGAGGTTAAAAAAAATAACAGAGAGGTCCCGAAACAAAATTACATAATACCTGCTTAAATACTTCCATGAGCCGTGGTGGCCGAGTGGTTCGAGAATTTGCCTGCAACAGAAAGATTGCAAGCTCGAATTCCGACTGTATCAATGAGTTTTTCTGAACTTAAGTGGTAGGCAGAGGTATGTAAGTATAAGTATCAACACACCCACCTTCCGTCAGAGAATATATATTAGGTGCTAACGTGACAGATGGCCAGTCCATCGCCGTTGCTCAAGCACGACTATAAATACGCGTTTGAATTTCTACCTATATACTTATATAGATATATATACGTAAATAAATTAAAAATCCAAGACTTAGGTACAAATACTCGTGTTCATCACACCAATATCAGCCTTAGCGGGAATCGAACCGGCGACCTCAAGCTACGCAGTCATGAACTATGACTACTAGAAGACCAGACAGCCTTCTAAAATACTCAAGTTGTCTACTGAATCATACGAAGAGATAACCTGTTAACATCACTAACAGCAGCAACTTCGTGCGAAAGCACCCTATTTTCCGCACATCCACACATCCTTTGTCGGTGACATCAATCAAATTACAATACCATCCATGTGGCAAATAACACTTGAACAATAGTAATAATGAAGCGTGTTATAAAGTAATCAGCTCTAAGCGACGGATTCTATTCTTGGACGCTTAGTGCTTGACAAATGTACGGACCCCGGAAGGGACACTGGCTATACACTGGCCGGCCCTTTCTTTCCACGACCTACGTCAGTCCTACGTGACTAATAGAATGTCGGGATTCGCTTTGTTAGACTACCTTTTAGCTTTAGAGCGACTTGGAATTTCCTATTAAGGTTGATGATAAAAAAACGGTCCTGAATTCTGCAATAAAATATTTATCGTATAAAAGTACTAATTATTAAACAGTTTTAAAAAAACAACAACAAAAACAAAATCGGCTAATGCCAAAGTGATCGATTTTTTTACTAAGTATTTTAAGCAAGAAATCTTTTCGACGTGATTGACAAAGTGGCGTTGAAGTCTGTTAGATTATGATATAACTAATTATTTGTAATAAAAAAGAGACGATCCAAAATTAGAAGAGTGTTATGACAATTTTATTTATCACAAAATGAGATCTTTTCCCTCTTCACTTGGTTGCCTGGAAGAGATCGCTTTTGCAATAAGGCCGCCTATTGTGCCTATTACATGTTATTCTCTGTCTTTTTGTCCTATTTGTTTGTATATATGTGTGTGTGTACAATAAAGAATATTATTATTAAATTATATTATTATTATTAAACTATAGAATAATATTAAGATGATAACGTCAAGAATACTCAAAACTGGCTCATACATGCTCGTACGCTTAGAGAGAACTGGCGCTTTACTCTCATCATCTGAGATAATACAAATGAATAAAAGTTTAAATACAAATAAATAAAAGTTTCTATGATTATCAGCTTCCTAACTACTAAGCTGTTTTTCTTTTATACCACTAACGGTGGCAAACAAGCACGTGGCCCGCCTGATGCTGAGCGACTACCGCTGCCTATGGGAGTTTGCAATACCAGGAGAAGCACTCGATTATTGTCGCCGACCCTGCAGGAATCTTTTCACACCCTTCTTGAAGACTCCATGCTGCAAGGGTATCCTTGTTAAAAACCTCAGCGGGCAGTTCATTGCACAGCCTGAACGATTGCGAAGACTTACTTGACATTACTAGTGAATCCAGCTTGAAATAATACAAATATTCGAACTCAACTTATAAAATAAGTGCACGTTAACATTGTAAATTAGCTTTTTATGCTCACCAAAAAACCACAAAACCTTACCGAAGGTAAAACTAAGTGACATAGTAACTTTCTCGATGTGAAAACTAAAGCAAAAAGCTACCGGCTAGGAATAGTTGGATGGGTTTTCGCCCTCCCTTCTTCATACATAATGCGGAAACTTTGTAGTAGACAACTTGATGAGGCAGAATAGGTACCGGAGAATTGTAGAGCAAAAACTTGCATGGTTATATCTTGACTGATATTTTATTGGTGTTATAAAATAATTTGAAAGACTAACCAAGCGAGCACAATTTATAATGGTTTCTACATATATATCATCACGCCAAGTCCCTAACGGGGTAGGCAGAGAGTATAGAGCGCCAGTTTCTACAATGAAAGAAAAAAATATATATATACAATTAACATAGCAATGCTACTTGTATAATTCCGTAGAATTAAAATCACATCCCACAAGCACTCCCGAAGGGGTAGGCAATGGTGTGTAGGTGGGACCCACATACCCGCTTTCGGCCAGAGATATTAGGTGACAACGTGACAGAAGCCGAGTCCATAGCCGTTACTCAAGAAGAAATTTTATGGCTTGTTTTAAAAAATACAAGCCATAGAATTTCTTCTCAAACGATTTACTCTTCATTATTTCCCGTAACGTAAAGGTGTGACTAACCACTGTACTAAAGCTCAGAAAAACTCATTGGGACAGACGGAATTCGAACTTGGAATCCTTGTGTTGCAGGCAACGAACTACCAGAACTATTCGGCCATTACGGCTTGCATATTTGTAATGGAGTAAAATTGATATAAATCATAATGACACTAACATACACTATTACACGATTATCAAAATATTATATAACAGCTCAGTAAAGTGATAAAACCTCAATATAAGTACTTACTGCCACATCATTACACGTAAACATTAGATTAACAATCCTCTGACAAATAAGTCGTAAACGTATCATAATATCTTTATTATCACAACCCTACTTATATGGTCACTGAGTGATATCGAGTACATTAATTTAATTGGCAATCAAAAATTACGCCTGAACACATTGAAGATATTTAATTCACGATTATTTGTTTATTCAAAGGAAAGTAATTGTGTGGACCTTCCGCTTCAGGGACCCTTTTGGGAAGGCGTGGGAATAGATTTATTTAATGATAGTGGGTGTGTGGGTTTTACCTATACACCTCTGCCTACCCCTTCGGGGACCCTTGTGGGAAGGCGTGAGGATATATATATATATATATATATATATAAAGATATAGTATTCGTTTATTATTGTTTGAATTTAAAATATATATATATCCTCACGCCTTCCCACAAGGGTCCCCGAAGGGGTAGGCAGAGGTGTATAGGTAATACCCACACACCCACTTTCCGCCAGAGGTATATTAGGTGCCAACGTGACAGATGGCGAGTCCATCGCCGTTACTCAAGCACGACTATACATACGCCTTTGAATTTCTTCTCAGACGTATGCAGGTTTCCTCACGATGTTTTCCTTCACCGTAAAGCTCGTGGTGTGACTAATCACTGCACTTAAGTTCAGAAAAACTCATTGGTACAGTCGGGATTCGAACTTGCGACCTTTGCGTCGCAGGCAACTGCTCGAACCACTCGGCCACCACGGCCTTTTAATTTTTATATTTTTATTTTAAATTTAAAATAAAGGTCTGATAAAATGTTGCGATCACTGCAAAAATGATTGACATAGGTATAACATCAAGTATTTACTTAGTAAACTGGAACGTGTTAACTGGTCGGTAGAGCAGGGATGATTTATGAGGGACAGTCCGGCAAAAACCCTTCGATGCCGATACACATCTTGCGCAAAAGTTTTCGTTAAATCAGCGAAAAAATTTGCAGCTGGTCTTTTTGTTGGACGAGAAATTGTGAAAGGTTAAAGGTGCATGAATGTGGAAAAGTCAATTTCTTTTGGTATAGGTTTATACCGATGGATAATTCTGAATAAAAATGCATAAATAAACTGATTTATTGCTAAACCTCTTACTAATGGAAATTGTATTAAGATCACATATACATATGTACATACTCAAGACACAAGATTCTTCTGATTAGCGATCCACACACTGCTTGGTAAATTTGAAATGAGTTTCAAAACGTTAATAATATAGTGTTTTCCGAAAGGGTTGCTAGCAGAGGAATCTACACTCAACACATATTTTTCCACAAAAAGGCCATGACGAGATCACAAGTTTCAACTAATAACTTGTTTATCACGTACTATAAAGAATCCATGGTACGTACATATTTTACAAGTTACTGAAGCAAGAAGACACACCCAGAGAGCGTGATGAGAAGGAAATATAATCATACATATTTTAATTCATAGAATTTGTAAAATAATTATTTATACAAGAGCCGTAGGGCTGAGTTCAAGCAGTCGCCCGCAACACAAACTTTGCATGTTCGAATGCCGACTGTACCAATAAGCTTTCTGAACTTAAGTAACAGTGATTAGTCACACCGCAAGCTTTACGGTGGAGGAAAACATCAAGAGGAAACCTGCATTCATTTGAGAAGAAATTCAATGGCGTATAGTGCTTGAGTAACGGCTTTGGACTCGCAATGTCACGTTGGCAACTAAAATAAATCTCTGGCGATAAGTGAGTGTCTAGGTACTGCTACACACTTCTGCCTACCCCTTCGGGGATCCTTGTGGGAAAGCGTACAGATATAAATAAGTACTTAAACAAAGCCTCTGAATAATTATACCATCACAATAAAAAGTTTACTTTGACCCAACCATTTACGAAGTAAAAAGATCCCTTTCAAAATACCAATAATAAATCATTGTAAGATTACCGCTTTGAGCTCGCCCGGAAGTTTTAAAATGGAATTTAACTTGGCCGCAGAGTTTGAGGTTTTTTCTTTAATTAAAAGTTTTTCCCTTCATTTATGAAGCTTTTTAGTGGACTTCGTCATGTAATTATAATTTCATCTCACGAGAAATATTGAATGGAATGATGACGTACCTATACAGTCATTAACAATACCTACTACATAGTAGGTAATTTATTATATGTTTCAATGATAATATGCATATCTGGACGCTACGATACTAATACTGATGCTTCTATTCAGTGAATGTATAGATTAACTCTTATCGCTGATACCTCTGTAAGACGTTGACATCTAAATATATATCCGGTGTTGTTACACTTCTGCCTACCCTCTCGGCAAACCATGTCAGAAGGCGTTAAAATATCTTATGATGTTTATTTATAAATAAGTTCATAGCAATATTTAAATAACCAGACAGTCATCTCTAATACATTAATTCAAAACAAGCTAAAGTTGATGACGTTGTTATGAAATTATCAAATTCACATTGAATGATAATCTCGGAATTAGAGAAGGAACGTAGTCCCAAAACGTTCGTAAAAACGATGTTATAAGAGTGTTATCTTCTCCTAGCACCCAAAAGCGATACTTCGTTAAAATTTATTGCGTAACGTGAAACCGGCTGCGCCAGACATGCTTGCCTTAGATTCTTCTCGAACCAACGGTAAAATTCGAAGTTATTTCGCTACTTCGTAACTCATTGTCCGAATTGTTTTCGTAAACAACGCAACGATACTGTTTTATTTTTGTTATGGTTCGTTTCAATTGTAGCTTGTTCATTTTGAATATTGAGCAGGAGTTACATTCCTTTTTGAACAGTTTTCAGAGCTATTTGTTTTAGAAGCGCCAATTTGAACTGTAAATTAGTTTTATATCGATCTTGCTGAATGGTATAGATAGTACCAGCCACGAAGACGCGCCCCACCAACTTCTAGTCGAGGGGTCGCGGAATGCGGGGATTATGATACGAGTCTATTAACTGTAATGTGCGTGTTCACTCATAAGTAATCAGTGTGTGCCGATAATACTAAAAAATTTGTGGAAGGTTGCACACTCACACTATAAACTTTGAGGAAGAATAGTAGGGCGCGTCTTCGTGGATGGCACTATCTATAATTCAGTTGGTATGTTTAGGTAGATCTACCAACTGAAGTTCACAGCAATCATAAAGTAGGCAAAGAGAGTAGAGCGGCAGAGGTCTCTCGACTCTTATCTAGACAAATTGAAAAAATCATATGATGTACGTAGGTACCTAATCTTTGACATTTCGCAAAATAGGCTCATTTTCAAAACTTAACTTTACGACACAAACCTTTCATGAGTACAAAAGACTTAACAATTACCAATGTTCATTAATACACACTCCTTTTATTACCTTTTAATGAATCGTAAACCATAGTATTTTGGTTGAATCTCGTTAAACAAACGACCTCGTTCATTTAAACAGCGCTTGGGTCAATCTCTATTTGTAATGTGAGATCCTATCATAATACCCACGTCATACAGTTGCTTTTTTATTAAACGTAAATACACATACGAGTAGTTAATGTATGTATTTAGTTTCAATACTTGTAGTAGGTATATGGATATTATATACGTTTTACGAATCTGTAGGTTGTAAAATGAATAAACACATAATATGAAGCGAGTTATGATCAGAAAAATAAATATAATAATATAAATAATAATATATCCTCACGCCTTCCCACAAGGGTCCCCGAAGGGGTAGGCAGAGGTGTATAGGAAATACCCACACACCCACTTTCCGCCAGAGGTATATTAGGTGCCAACGTGACAGATGGCGAGTCCATCGCCGTTACTACAGCACGACTATACATACGTCCTTAAATTGTTTCTCAGACGTATGCAGGTTTCCTCCCGATGTTTTCCTTCACCGTTCAGCTCGTGGTGTGACTAATCACTGTACTTAAGTTCAGAAAAACTCATTGGTACAGTCGGGATTCGAACTTGCGACCTTTGCGTCGCAGGCAGCTGCTCGAACCACTCGGCCACCACGGCTTACATCAGAAAAACAATGTGACGTATTATATAAACAAGAAAGAAATACCGTGAAGAGTCGTGGTGGCCGAACCGTGGTGGTTCAAGCAGTTGCCTGTGTGTGTTGTTTGGAAATTACTGAGTTTCATTAGGATCTCATAAAGGAACGTCAAGTGTTGTGGAATTTTGTGGAATTCAAGAAATAAAAAAAAATATTGTATCTCTGGCGAAAGGAGGGGTTTGTTTCAACTCTTTTTAATTCTCTAGAGATTTAATCTTCATTTCCCATTCACATATATGTATGTCTCTTCCATAACTATATAGTTTAAAGTTCCATTTACGATAAAAGTAAGAAAATTAATCTCCGAAATCGAGTTCACACTTCCGTAAAGGTAGAAAATGCGCAGAAGCGGTAAACCTAAAATTATTTCCACTGGAACAAGTAAAACTGGCAAATTACGGGAATATTCTATTACTTCAGTTAAACACTCAGCTGCGACAAAGGCGCCTTTGAATTTAACATACGCAGACAAAATGCCATTATATTCTAACGATAAATGCTGCCAAGGATTCATATTCCTGTAGAATGGATTTTTTTATCGTTATTGTGTCATAACATTTGTGTTATTGTTTGATGCATTGTAGATTTTTTCTCAGTAGAGACTTAATAATAAGCCGTGGCCGAGTGGTTCGAACCACCTACAACGCATTGCAATTTCGAATCCCGACTGTACCAATGAGTTTTTCTGTACTTAAGTAGATTGATTAGTCAAGAAGTATACGGTAAAGGAAAACATCGAAAGGAAACCTGTATACGCTGGGGAAGAAATTCAAAGGCGTATGTGAAGTAGTGCTTTTTTTTTTCTTTTTTTTTTATACAACAAGAGTGGCAAACAAGCATACAGCCCATCTGATGGGAAACGGTTACCGCAGCCTATTTACGCTCACGATACTGAAGTATCACTTGCGTGTTCCCACTCTGTGTTCGGAGAGTTATAGTGTGTTGGCAGCATAATGGGTTTAATCCCTCTGCTTCCAACATAATGTAACAATCCTCCCCCCTCCCCAAGGAGCTCATTACTGGAAACCTTATTCACCGCGTAGGAACACAACACAAATAATCGTGTTATTTGGCTACGGACTTCTATAAGGTGGAGGTCCTGCCCCAGTCGGGCAGATCCGAATTCGAACGGGAAACCCGTTATGCCCTACCTCTCTTAAGTAGTGCTTGAGTAGTGGCGACGGACTCGCCATCTGTCACGTTAGCACTTAAGCGAAGCACTACTACACATTTTAAGAAGATTTAGCTGACCTCTACACCGCGTAAGGAATACTCCTACCAATTTTCAAGTCAATCGGCCTTATAGTTTCTGAGATTTCGTGATGAGTGAGTTCACAAATGGGATCTCCTATATATACAGAAGATTTCCAATATTACATGTACATTCCGGCAAAATGTCTCATCGATACTTGCACCGTATTTGCACCACTAAATGCTAAAGTGAAGACCGGTCAAGCACATTACGTTCAGCACTAGATTTTCAATCGAACTCCCAAAGGCCGGAACGTAATAAGGTACCGCAATTTCCGACCTCTAACCACAAGACTGAGTCAACATTCTGCTTTATGCGGCCTTCAACGAAAACACTTTTGGAAATGTCTTCGAATTTTGCGACTAGAGTTTGGCGAAGGGTTATTTAAAGGGTCTGGTTTATACATATGAATGGTGGTGTAGTGTCGAAGTTTGTTTTTTGGGTCATTGTGGAGTACTTTGGGCTTTGATTAATTAAATAAATCGGAGACAAACAACAAAATCATTGTAGTAGGGATGGATGTTAGTGGGTTTTAACCCACTTACTAAGGAATGAGTGTTAGAATTTTGTAGCAGCTTTGAGATTGTATTTGTTACATAATACATCGATAAATATAATTACGCCATGTCCCTCGCGGCGTACGCAGAGAGAATAGAACGCCAGCTCTCTCTACTTCGGCTTTAGACTTACAAATTTCTGTTATTCCATCCACATTCATCAGTCTCTTTAAGTATGTTTGCCGGTTTCAAGTACTGTTAAATTGTTGTTAAAAATAGTTTGACGGTTTTTTTTTCAATAGACATCGATTCTGTTATGTATTAATCCTTGTCAGTTAACTCTAATATATTATTAAGCCATATTTACTAAATATTGAGCTTAATCACTATTTTGGTTTAGCAGAGCTAAAGAGTTGTCTGGAACCTCTAAGAACTGATAAATTATAGTCCTAACAGATTCAGGTATTAAGGTCAACATCACTCAAATTACCTATTTGTTCATATCATTAAATGGCGTTCCTTTTGGATCGGATAAACAACAGAGAATGTTCATACACAATTCTATTGCCAACACACTTCTTCATTATACGTTTTTTTGTTGCCAGGAATGGAATGACTACAAGCTTAAGTGGAACCCGGATGACTATGGGGGTGTGGAGACGTTGCATGTGCCTTCTGAACACATTTGGCTGCCAGACATCGTGCTCTATAACAAGTAAGTTGGACCTCCGTACAAATATCTTCGAGAATTTTATTATAAGAATTGCTGAAAAAAATACAACTTGTATCAGTAATATGATCACCTGCAAAAGGTGATGCAACGTTGTTAATGGCTGTGTGTCAATACACACTCATTAACAACGTTGAAAAAAAAGTTTGTAGTGATCGTGAAGTTTAAAAATAGAATAGAATAGAATAAAACAGACTATAATATTTCAAGCCATATAAAAAGCCGTGGTGGCCGAGCGGTGCGAGCAGTTGCCTGCGACGCAAAGGTCGCAAGTTCGAATCCCGACTGTACCAATGAGTTTTTCTGAACTTAAGTACAGTGATTAGTCACACTACGAGCTTAACGGTGAAGGAAAACATCGAGAGGAAACCTGCATACGTCTGAGAAGAAATTCAAAGGAGTATGTATAGTCGTGCTGGAGTAAAGGCGATGGACTCGCCATCTGTCACGTTGGCACCTAATATACCTCTGGCGGAAAGTGGGTGTGTGGGTATTACCTATACACCTCTGCCTACCCCTTGCATGAATATAAGTACAGGGTTGTTACATAGCACTTGATTGTAGTCCGTCACATTCTACAAAAAAGAGAAGATACAAATATCATTTAAGTCTCAAATAATACATTAATTTGAATAAGGCTATTATTATGACAGAACATTACATTAATATGATCATTCAGACTTGATTTAATCAAGAGACGATAAAGTACTATACTATACTAATAATATAAAGAGAAAAGATTTGTATTTTTAGAGTTGTATTTGTGTGTGTGTATGTTTGTAATGAATAAACTCAAAAACTACTATGCCAATTTCAAAAAGTCTTTCACCATTGGCAATCTGCATTCACCTTAACTGACATAGGTTATACATATTTATAGCTAGAAAAGATTATGAAATTATACGCGGCAGAAACCACGGCTCACAGCTAGGATATTGTAAAACAAGAGGTCAACCAACGTCGCTTCTGAGCCGTGGCGTGTCCAAAACTCTGGCGACGGCAATCCGAATTTCGTGTACGAAAGCTTAAAAGAAATTGTAAATATTTTGCAAATATTCGATTGTGAGATCAAACGCTTTGTACAAAACTTTAGAATAGAATCGCCAGAGGATAAACGAACCGACAGTTAGCGGGTATGGGTTAACCGTTGTAAACGGAAACGAGGGTCAACGGCACCAAACCCCGCGGGCTACAAATACATTCTTCCTTGTGTAATAGAAAAAAATTCACAATTCCACATTGAGATCCGTGGATGAGTGGTTCGAATAGTCGCCTGAAAAAAATATATTGAAGTTTTGAACTTGACGTATGACGTTTATAAACCGTAATTTACCCCCCCCTTTCCCTTGTAAGCGCTGGCTCTTGCTTATCTAGAAGCTTTCAAGGCATAGAGTAGTCCTATTCTCTTTACCAGTTCTCTCTAGACTGACACACGTCTTTCGGTTCACCCCTGTCTCTGTCACCTCAGTCTCTCCATAAAAGCTAGCTGGTTTCGAGTTCTCTATATGGTGCTGAACAATAATAATCTCTGATGATCTGGCTGGAGGCCTAGGTCTCGCCATTGACCGGTTAAGTAGCAAAAGTTCCCGGAACTCACGCTACGAGAGACAATACAAAAAAAAAAATCTCTGATGATAAGCAACTACTGAAATCTACAGAGCATATCCATCTATATTATTGATCTTAGAGCCGTGGTGGTCGAGTCACTCGAGTAGAGCGAGCAAAGTAAAGATTGCAATCCCGACTGTGCCAATAAAATTTACCGTGTTTGGTCGAAGGGGTAAAATCGCCACCTGTCACGTTGACACCTAAATATATCTAGGAAACCCGACTGTTCCAATGAAATTTTCTGTAAGCCGAAGGGGAAAAATCACCATCTGTCCGGTTGTCACCTAAATTTACCTTATGAAAAAAAGGGTGTCGTATTACACCTCTTCCTGCTACTTCAGGGACCCTGGTGGGAAAGCGTGAAGATGTATATTATAATATATATTGCGGAACTTCTGTTGAGAGGATCGCTGAAATATCAGTATGGGAATTCAAATTTCTTTGTAATGTACATACATACATACATCCATCCGTCGAGTTCGATCGATTTGATCCAGGTAGTTGGAACGTGGCCTTCCTCTGCCTCTTCTTGCACTCACTTTTGCTTTGTATATCTGTTTCGTCAATTTTTCTTCACTCATCCTTTCTATGTGTCCAAAACAACGTTTCATGCCTTTCTTCATCTTTACAATCACGCCCTCATTCACGCCAGTTGATTTCATTGCGGATTCGATCTAAAATCGTTACTCCGCACATTTTTCGAAGAGATCGCATCTCTCTTTGTAATGCGAAGGTATTATTATTAAATCGGTCGATGTTATACCCTAGCTTCTTTGTTTTATATTACAAATCGCAATATATCGCAACACCAGCGATATTGCCTCCGTGGATCACAGGGTACAGATATAGACAAAAGTGTTACATCAAAAGGAAAGTTTAATAATATCGAAGTTATAACGATTTGAGGGGAAATTGATTTTAATAACGTTCAACTTTTGATAGTAATAGTATTATTTTGTTGTTGACAATAAAATTATTTATCGAATATCGGTTTCAATTTTGAGTTGTGGCTTAGTTGAAAGTTTACAAACTGTGTGTTTGCTATTTCATTCGAGTTAAGTTGGATTACAATTATGTTCGCGAATGTTATTTATTTTCTTTCGAATTAAAATCTAATGACTGTAGTATTACATACTGTATTAATTTTAATAAAGCACATAACGGCATATTCAACTTACACTGGCTTAACCAGGAGGCAGCAATTTTTTTTTTATGTCTCGTAGCGTGATTTCCGGGAACTTTGTATGTAATGAGAATGTGAAGAAATATGTGTATATCATGCTAGCCGACAGGCCACAGGTACGTCTACAATGTACTGAGCATTGATAATTAATAATATATAATATCCTCACGCCTTCCCACAAGGGTCCCCGAAGGGGTTGAGGTGTATAGGTAGTACCCACCCACTTTCCGCCAGAGATATATTTTACTATCACGCCTTTGAAAGAAGAAGTAAGAAGGTGTTATATTTGACACATTATAAGTGAGAATATTTGTTCCTCGTTCACCTAAAAACTTTTGAATATGGATGGGTGGATCAAATTTGACACATTGATAATTAGCTGGATTAATACATCCATATGTTTTATTCGAGAACAAAAGTTAAATTTTACGCGAGTAACACTGCGGGGCACATCTAGTATATAATATAGCGCCAAAAATGTTCATTTACGCACATATGTCACCAATTTAACAACATTAGGAAAAATAATTGTTCATTACACCATCGCCAAGATTTTCAATCTCAATATAGCGGCCAGAAAACGCAAAATAATGGTGCTTTCATAGCAGCTACAAAAAATAATTTGGCAACTCCGCACAAAGTGAGGTCGTATTTATTTTCGTAACCCGAGTCGGCAACATTAATCTCATTCAAGCAGTGTTTACTTTAGAATCAATTTAGCGAACTTCCAATGAAACCTGCGTCCCCGCAGCGAGTTCAAGAGTATACACATTTCTTTCAATAAAAGTTAACTTTTACTTTCAATGCTACAAAGTGTGTTCTTAAAAGTCTTTTGTTGTTTGCCCTTTTCAGTAGATATTATGTTGAAAAGCTTTGTTTACAATTTCTGGTTAATTTGTTTTGTTCAAAGAAATTATATAATTTATTTATTTATTTATTTATTTATTTAATATATAATATATCCTCACGCCTTCCCACAAGCGTCCCCGAAGGGATAGGCAGAGGTGTATAGGTAATACCCACACACCACTTTCCGCCAGAGGTATATTAAGAAATTATAATACGTTAAATAATGTAGATCAGAAATAAACAAAGATTTTTCGACTTGACGTAAACGTATTCATGAGTAAATAAATAAAATAAATAAATAAATAAATGCATATGCATATAATAAATGCAATAAATAAATGCATTCATGAGTAGGAATTTATAAATAACAAAACTTAATGTCATTGAAATAAAATTTCGTTCGATATCTAGGATATTGTAGTACCTACAACATATTCAAACACTTAAACATTGGTGTAGATAATTAGTTTTTTTTATTATAGTTGGATGTATAGATACATTTTCTACGAATTAAATTAATTTATTTTGTTTTATTTTTACATACATACATACATATCATCACGCCAAGTCCCTAACGGGGTAGGCAGAGAGTATAGAGCGCCAGTTCTCTCTAGACTTACATACCTCTTTCGCTTCGTCCACATTCATCAGTCTCTTCATACATGCTCGTCGGTTTCGAGTACTCTTAACGTTCCCGTCCTTGAGAGTCCGATCTATTTGATCCAGGTAGTTGGAACGTGGCCTTCCTCTGCCTCTTCTTGCACACACTTTTGCTTTGTATATCTGTTTCGTCAATCTTTCTTCACTCATCCTTTCTATGTGTCCAAACCAACGTAAGATGCCTTTCTTCATCTTTACAATCACGCCCTCATTCACGCCAGTTGATTTGCGAATCTCTTCATTGCGGATTCGATCTAATATCGTTACGCCGCACATTTTTCGAAGAGATCGCATCTCAACTGCATTCAAGCTATTTTCATACTTCCTCTGACATACCCAGGATTCGCTGCCATACAATAAGGTAGGTACCAATATCGCGTTCTGGACAGCAACTCGAGCATTCTTGCTCAGACTTTTACTGCCCATCAACGCCGACATGGCTCCGTTCACCTTATTTCCGGCAGTTATCCTTCTTTCAATATCTTTTTCATACTTTCCATCTCGTGTGAACATGTTTCCAAGATATACAAATTCATTCACTTGCTCTAGAATTTGGCCATTTACCGATATAGCACACTCGGTCACTTGTTCATCTCTTTCGAATACCAGAACCTTAGTCTTGCCAGCGTTTAGGCGCAGCCCCTTCTTTTCACATTCTTCTTTCATTATGGTAACTAGTGAACTGCAGTTCGTTCGTTTTATTTTTATTTTATTTATTTAATCATAGCAATCAAGAGATTCGCCATGCAACTGGCGTGATCGTGATGTGATTGTAGAGTGCAGAAATGCATATTATTTTAGTTTGGACATATAGAAAGGCTGAGTGAAGAAACAGATATACAATACGAAAGTGTTTACAAGAAGCGGCAGAGGCTGATCACGATCCAACTTCCTAGTTCAAATCGATCGGATACTCAGGATGGGATCGTCAAGAGTATTCGAAACCGGCGAGCGTGTATTAAGGGACTGATAAATGTGGACGTAGCGAAGTCTACAAAGAACTAGCGATCCTCTCTCTGCCTACCCCGTAGGAACTCGGCGTAATTTAATAATTTGAAATGTTTATGTTAGGCTTTTTGCGTGGATGAGGCACGCTCTGTTACCAAATAACTTACTTATTTGACTTTTTTATTTTCTTCTATTTTCGAAATTTGACAAGCACACAGCTCTTCAGACGGTGCCCAGACACTACCTTCAAATCATACAATCCGGCTATTTTGTAACCTCTCTAAAGTCGTAGCAGCATCACCATTAACAGTGGAAGTTCACCGAGTTTATATGCATTAACCCTATGCTTTGAAGAGTTTTGACTTTACTAGCCGTAGAATAAGGTTCCTTTTTGTATGGTTAGTTGAATGTAGGTGAGGGAGAATGCACACAAAGTTGGCCAAGCGTAAAGTAAGATAAGTGCGGGCTTTAATCTAAATAGCATCAAGGCAACATGCTATGTTAATAACTATTCCTGTTATACTAAGTTAGAAATTGTCGAGAGTATGTTAGCCTGAATTTTTTTTTAAACTAAGCTAAGCCTTATTTGGTTTTATAGCAATCGCTTCCTGTAATTTTGTGCCTAGCTTTATTGTGTTTAATGAAGTGTCGATCCCGACAATATTTGAGGTTATGGTAAGAGCTAGTGCCGCTGAAATAATATTTTGACAAACCCTTTTCATACGTTTTGCTTCGCCGACCAACTAATGAAAACAAATTATATATGTCACGTTGGCGCCAACAATGAATTCTGTGCGCTGAAAGCGGAAAGTGGATGTGTGTGGGCTCTACAAATATATATTTGCTTACTCCTTCGGGTCCTTTCTGGGAAGTCGTAAGGATATATGGATAACAACCATCAGATAACTTTTACACGTCAAAATTTTTTACCTAATAAGAATTAGTACATTTCGCCAAAGTGTATTCTCAAGTTTAATAATATTTCCTTAAATTATTAGAGTTCCCAGTTCAATTCCCAGTTGATGCAACTTGGAGATTGGTTTAATTTTAGATTATCTAAGTTTCCCGTCTACCAACTATTTGGGAAACTAAACTTCACCCAACTCTGTTGAATCTCTATATTGCACATGTTATCTGAAATTTATTGCATATCGGCTTATCCACAAAGAGGTCTGCTAACAGTAGGAGATCCGGGGCGTTGTGATAACATTCTATTCAACATCATTGAAAGAGAGAAATGGACTGACATATCATCATCATCATCACCATATTATCCCGCCGAGTCATTCAGGCAGAGACACTAGAGCACCAGTTGTCACTAGACTTGCATACGTCTTTCGCTTCATCCACATACATTATAGTCCTTGCTTACATGCTTGTAGGTTTCAAGTGCTCTTGAGTTTCCCCCTTCATTTATTATTTCATCGATTTGATCTAGGTATTTGGAACTTACAGTGGATGACGACTCGCCATCTGTCACGCTGGCACCTGAAATATGTCTCTGGCGGAAACTGGGTGTGTGGCTACCTCTGGGTGCCTACCCCTTCGGGGACCATTGTGGGAAAGCGTCAGGGTATACTACCTAATATTGTAAAGCCAAAAGTTTAGTTGAACGCGGCCAGGAACACTTGGTTCAAAATTAAAAATATATTATAGTGATACATAGCCCGTTCGTTTATCAAGTAAAGGTAAGCAAACTAATATTATAGAGAGGAAAATTTGTGTTATTTGTTTGTTATGATTTAGCAGTAAAACTGCTCAACCGATTAAAAAAATTCTTTCACCATTAGAAAGCTTCATTTTTACAGAGTATTTTTTTCCTCTGCTCTTACCGAGAACTTTCATAATATTAAACGCAATTGTCACACCGAAAGTTGCTATAACAAAAAAATATATTTAGTATGTGGGCAACACAGTCCCAAAAATAAGCATGTTTTTACTGTTATTACATATTTATTTGTGTTTAACGTAGCTTATCTAACATCCTGTTCGGACGAGTTATGTAGTAATATTTTTATATTTAAGTAAACCTAGGTAGCTTAATGCACCTGTGACTTCCCTAAAAGGCTCATTCTGCGCGTTAACTTTATTTTTAATGGCGGACGTTAGCCTAATGGATACCACGTGACCTATATTAGAAGGACAATATTCATAAATGCGCTAAAGTTGGATGTTACTATGCTTTTAAGGCTAACGGGAGGAAGCAGACGTTTTTCTGTCTACTGTCTTTGATAGCATTCCGCAAAACATTTAATAATGTTTTTTTTGTTAAATTTAACGAAAAAGTCACTAAGAGAAATAATATATCCTCACGCCTTCCCACAAGGGTCCCCGAAGGGGTAGGCAGAGGTGTATAGGTAATACCCACACACCCACTTTCCGCCAGAGGTATATTAAGTGCCAACGTGACAGATGGCGAGTCCATCGCCGTTACTCAAGAAATAGTAAGAGAAATAATATGAACTGTTAATTATATATAATAATATATTTATTTATTTTCTTTTACAAAGGCATAAAAATACAAAACTAGGACACAGTAAATATATAAAATTAATTTAATAAAAAAAACGACCATGAATAAAATTGAATATCTTCCTTGGCTCCTATAGAATATTATTATATTCCGATAGAATCGCATTAAGACAGATTTTTTTATCACATCACTATATGCATATTCTCCAGCTGATAATGACCTAGATAAAGGGAACGAGGGACGTATTCATAGTCGTGTTTGAGCCATATGTCACGTTGGCACCTAAAATATATCTTCGGAGAAATGTGGATACAGGTATACTACACAACTGTGCCAACTCCCTCGGGGACCCTTGTGGGTGAGCGTGAGGATTAGATGAAGGGAAAGGCCTTGTTTGCGAACATTCACCCTTCTTTGCCTACCCTTGCGAGAAGGGGGTAAACTTGAAACTTTTACTTGGTCTATGTGTAATTTTCCACGTTTTAGGAAAGGAAAATAGAGCCCCATTTGATAACCAGTGTTATTTCTAAACCAATTAGCCCAAGATACCCATTAATTAATCATTAGTACTTAAAGAGGCAATTAAAATTGTCCCTTTCGACTGCTTATTTACTTTAATTATTTAAGACGGCCCAGAAACCTTCTTGATTGGCTAACAGCGTATAATGTTATATTCTATTAATAGCATCATAACGTTGACGATAGATGGAACCAACCATACAAAGTAAAGTCTAAATTCCTGCAGCAAGCCACCGAGATAGGACGTTTCTGCTAGGTGGCGCTGTAATCCTAATACAATCGCAATTATGTCGGAGACCACTAATATTAGTTAGCTCAGGTTGCTTACATAAATCACTCGGCTACTTTGGCACATACAAGGATTAGGGCGATTCAGTTACGTTTGTAGGTGTCACTTGTAAGTTTTAATTGCGATTGTATTAGGACATAGATCGAATCCAAAGGCTAGCTAGAGTACTATCAAAAGGTTACTATTATTGACTTGATCCGTTGAAGAAAATATTTTGTGAAGAAGCAAAGGAGTAGGAATACAAACGATTCTAAGATACGGGAAACTAAATTTTTTAACGTGACATTTATCATACACCTTCAACTTTACTCTCGTTTAGAGTTAAGTCTACGGATGTGAAATATCAATCTCTCAAAATGTTTAATTCTTATAACCTTATTTGACGATATGTTAACATAGTTACTTTGAATATCATCTCAGACGTATTCAGGTTTCCTCTCGATGTTTTCCTTCACCGTAAAGCTCGTGGTGCGACTAACCACTGTACTTTTAAGTTCAGATATACTCATTATTTGGGATTAGAACTTGCAATCTTTGTGTCGCAGGCAACTACTCGAACCATCTTGTATAGGCGTGTTGGAGTAACGGCGATAGACTCGCCATCTGTCACTTTAGCACGTAAAATACATATCTGGCGGAAAGTGGGTGTGTAGATACTATCTACGCACTGCCTACTTCTGCGGGGACCCTTATGGGAAAGGAGTGAAGATTTATAGTAATATAATAATAATATGAGTAATATGCATAAATTATATTTATAATAGAACCAGTGCTGCGCATTACGAGCACCGCTGAATTAGTTTTGATTAGCTTTATAACTTTTAGGGCTATAAGAACGTTTCTCGTATAACGTTATTACACGCTTTATATTAGCTTCACCTGTATGTATGTATGTATGTATGTAACCGACTTCTTTGAGCTCGATTTTGACCCACTTTAAACGGCCAGATTTCGTTCAAACTTTGTAGACTTATCGAGGACCGATGACAATACACTAATAGCTAAAAAGTAGAAAATAAATAATAGTTAAAAAAAACTAAAAAACACGCTTTTTATAGAAAACCGAACTAAAAAATAGAAAATAAATTTCGATAATATCTTAAAAAGCGTGGGGTGCTTTTTAAGATATTACCGAAATGATAATCACTCTACTAATATCTGTCAATAAAATATTTATAACTATTGACACCATGCACCCCACGCTTTTTAAGATATTATCGAAATTTATTTTCTATTTTTTAGTTCGGTTTTCTATAAAAAGCGTGTTTTTTAGTTTTTTTAACTATTATTTTAAATCTCAAATGTTGTATGTTTGTAACCGACTTCTTTGGACGCGATTTTGACCCACTTTAAACGGCCAGATTTCGTTCAAACTTTGTAGATTTATCGAGGACCGATGACAATACACTAATTTGATAAAATTATTGTATATTTTTATAAACCAAACTAAAAAGTAGAAAATAAGTTTTATTTAAAAAAAGGTTGGGTGCTTTTAAGATATGCACCATGCAGCCCACACCTTTTTTAAAATAAAATAATTATTTTTTTGTCCACACTATTATTAATTTATATTATTTAAAAAAATATATATATTTTTTAGTCCGGTTTTCTATAAAAAGCGTGTTTTTTAGTTTTTTAAACTATTATTTTATTTTTAATTTTAAGTGGATCATATTTATCAACAATATACCAATAATATAGGAATCTACATACATATGTATAAGCGTGAACTTGTCGTATATGTTTTGTTTTTCTGTCACCAGCGCGGACGGCAACTATGAGGTGACGATAATGACGAAGGCGATCCTCCATCACGACGGGAAGGTAGTGTGGAAGCCGCCGGCTATTTACAAGTCGTTCTGCGAGATCGACGTCGAGTACTTTCCCTTTGATGAGCAGACTTGCTTCATGAAGTTCGGATCCTGGAGTTACGACGGTTATATGGTAAGAAGTTATATATTGTATATTATTTAACTAAAGTCGTGGACTGCGACACAAAGATCGCAAGTTCGAATCCCACCTGTATCAATGAGTTTTTCTGAACTTAAGTACAGTGATTTGTCCAAAACGAGCGAGAGAAAACCTGAATACGTTTGAGAAGAAATGCAACGACGCGTGTATATAATTAGTCGTCCTTGAGTAACGGCGTTGGACTCGCTGTCATGTTGGCACCAGAAATATATCTCCGGCGTAAAATTTACATGTAGATACTAGCTACACATCCCTGCCTACCCCTTCGGGTACTCTTGGAAGTAGGTGGGTGCTAAGTATAGGATATTATTGACCAACCCGCCTCTCAATTGTATAAATTGCATTACCAGGATATGTGTGTGTGTGGGTATTACCTATACACCTCTGCCTACCCCTTCGGGGACCCTTGTGGGAAGGCGTGAGGATATATTATTATTTTATTATTATTACCAGGATCAATTAATTAAGTCACCGTGATAAATTAACAAACGTTATAGCAAAACCAACAACAAATCGAATCGCCTATTAATTTTGCATAATAGGTAACCCGGGAAAATTTCCTATCTTGGTAAAGTTACGATTCAATTAATTAATGGAGATTTGAGGAAATTTATCAATAGAGTTCCTAATCCAAAGAGATTGCTTTTATCAACATCTTCATTACGTTTTCAAAGTGAAAAATAAATTATTGCTTATTAGTTTCCTTGCCAAAGGTCTGGAAATTGCTTTGAGAAATTAATTTTGCTGTGTTATAATTGTTTAGTTGTGTATGATTAATAAATCTCCAACTCTAAGTCAAAGATATGTATTGTCAAGTTACATAATTGATAACTTTATCGTGACAATGTCTGCATGTTAGCAGCATGAGGACGTACCGTAAATTAAATAATAACGATTAATCTGTATGTAAAGTGAAAGAAAAGACGTATAGACACGACATCTAAACATTCGGTAGTAGTTATACAATCTACTTAAAAAAACTTCGCTTTCTTTACTATTTATAGACCATTCATAAAGCTTTACTTTGCGTATTGTAGCCCTCTGAGAAAAAATAATTATTGAAAAACAAGAAGACTTAACAAAGATAGTTGTGAAACTGACTTCATATAAAATCTTTATATCGCGGCAATATGCCAAGAAGACTAGCAGCTTTGCCACGATGGATAGCAATGCTGGTTCTCTGAGCGAGATATGTTCCACCCCGCTAATCACGAATTAATTCAATTTAGTCAGTATAAATTTCACATTTTTTTTTTATCGTTAACTTATCTTACTCAAGTGAAATAAAAAATCTAACGAAAAATTTTAAATTGCTTAAGAGTATTGCGAGTAACGTTTCTCATTCTCGTCTTCAAGTCACAAGGACGGATTGTATACGTCACGCCATCCGAAAAGTAAATCCAGAAACGTGATCCACAACAGGCAAGACAAATACTCTTCAGGATAAATAAGATCCACAATGAGATGTGCCCGCCAATGAAAAACTCAAAGAGATAAAAAAGTTTTACTGGAGTTTGCAACGATAGGCGCGGCGCAATTCATCGAAGTAACGAAAGGGGATAAATCTGCGGTTCTAACTTCTACATAAATAAAACTGATCGTACGCCTTAGGCAGCCAGCATAAGGCTTTAGATGAGTTATTACTAATCTTATTATTATGATGATATTATTATAACTTTATTACATTAAATAAAATGTTAATAATTATAAAATTTTACATATATACCTGATCCTCACGCCTTCCCAAAAGTATAGGATGTATAGGTAGTAACCACACACCCACTTTCCGCCAGAGATATATTTTAGGTGCCAACGTGAAAGATAGCGAGTCCATCGCCGTCACTCAAGCACACGAGTATACATACGCCATTGTATTGCTTCTCAGACTTATGCAAGTTTCCTCTGGATGTTTTCCTACACCGTAAAGCTCGTGGTGTGTCTAATCATTGTACCTAAGTTCAGAAAAACTAATTGGTACAATGAGCCATTCCGACCACTCGGCCACCACGACTTCATATAATAAATTATAATATGAATAATATACATAAAGCAAGTTTTTGATGTGTGACCCGCCTGATATCAACTCAAGTTCAAGGATCGTCGGGGAATAAATACTCTGTCCTCCACATTCGCACCCGAGATAACGGTGCGAGATAGAGGTAACAATTTGTAACGACCAGTCTGTGTGGATTTGATTCCATAATATGGATAGTCCTACTTGCAATGTTTTGTTGCGGTTTTCCCTACTCAAAGAGGGTCGTTTGAGGTTGTTTTCGTGTGGTAATCGCTGTTTGCGAACGATATAGCGGTAATGGACGATGTTCAGGTGGCGATAATGTCTTCTATGTTTTTAGGAGTTTTCGTTTATTTATATAAGTTATCTGTGGTGCCGTGGTGGCCGAGTGGTTCGAGCCGTTGCCTGCGACGCAAAGGTCGTAAGTTCGAATCCCGACTGTACCAATGAGTTTTTCTGAACTTAAGTACAGTGATTAGTCGCACCACGAGCTTAACGGTGAAGGAAAACATCGAGATACGTCTGAGAAGAACTTCAAAGGCGTATGTATAGTCGTGCTTGAGTAACGGCGATGGGCTCGCCATCTGTCACGTTGGCACCTAATATACCTCTGGCGGAAAGTGGGTGTGTGGGTATTACCCATACACCTCTGCCTACCCCTTCGGGGACCCTTGTGGGAAGGCGTGAGGATATTTATTTTATTTTTTCATCTCTTTAAGATAACTCTTGTATAAAGAGGTTTCTTTGTTTGACAGTTATAACATCAGGAAATGCTTGTAATTAAATATTTCTGCATAAGATATCCAGTTTATAGAGCAACGCTATACTAGAGGTACTAGTGCTTCTGTCAAGGAAACAGAGTAGTTATCTTTTTAACGAATTTATCGCAGTTCAAACCTCAAGGCAAAACCTCTGCTAGTAGGTTGATATAGACCTAAGCTATTGAAATAAATTGACGCGTGTACGGTTTTTAAGGAAATTTTATTACCATAACATCATAATATGCTAGGTCTAGTTTAAATTATCTATAAGCATTGACGACACGTCAACCGTCTCGTTGCGACCGAGACAGGATAACCGTTTGATTTAGCATTTTTTATTTTTCCTGACGATAAGAATGCAAGAATGCAAGAATGCAAGAATGCAAGAGCGATCCGAAAGGTTTCTCTGGGAATCCCAAGGTGGATTTAGACCAGGAAGAGGATGTATGGATCAAACCTTCTCGCTTCGCGGAATCGCGGAAAAGTTTTTGGATATTAACCAAAGGGTTTTCTGCGCTTTCGTCGACTTAGAGAAGGCATTTGATAGAGTCGTACGAAAGGAACTCTGGGACGTGTTGCCTGGATATGGAGTGGGCAGTTCCCTACTGCATGCCGTGAAATCACTCTATAGTGATAGCGAGGCGTGCGTTAGGGTTAACGGTGAGATGTCACCCTGGTTTGATGTGAAGTCGGGGGTCAAACAAGGGTGTATCATGTCTGCCTGGCTGTTCATTATATATCTAGATAACTGTCTGAGAGCACTAAGAACGAACGGATGTGGAGTGAAAATGGGAAACTTAGTGGTCAACTGCCTACTATACGCCGATGACGCGGTTTTACTGGCGTCATCAGAGGGCGAACTGCAGTCACTAGTTACCATAATGAAAGAAGAATGTGAAAAGAAGGGGCTGCGCCTAAACGCTGGCAAGACTAAGGTTCTGGTATTCGAAAGAGATGAACAAGTGACCGAGTGTGCAATATCGGTAAATGGGCAAATTCTAGAGCAAGTGAATGAATTTGTATATCTTGGAAGCATGTTCACACGAGATGGAAAGTATGAAAAAGATATTGAAAGAAGGATAACTGCCGGAAATAAGGTGAACGGAGCCATGTCGGCGTTGATGGGCAGTAAAAGTCTGAGCAAGAATGCTCGAGTTGCTGTCCAGAACGCGATATTGGTACCTACCTTATTGTATGGCAGCGAATCCTGGGTATGTCAGAGGAAGTATGAAAATAGCTTGAATGCAGTTGAGATGCGATCTCTTCGAAAAATGTGCGGCGTAACGATATTAGATCGAATCCGCAATGAAGAGATTCGCAAATCAACTGGCGTGAATGAGGGCGTGATTGTAAAGATGAAGAAAGGCATCTTACGTTGGTTTGGACACATAGAAAGGATGAGTGAAGAAAGATTGACGAAACAGATATACAAAGCAAAAGTGTGTGCAAGAAGAGGCAGAGGAAGGCCACGTTCCAACTACCTGGATCAAATAGATCGGACTCTCAAGGACGGGAACGTTAAGAGTACTCGAAACCGACGAGCATGTATGAAGAGACTGATGAATGTGGACGAAGCGAAAGAGGTATGTAAGTCTAGAGAGAACTGGCGCTCTATACTCTCTGCCTACCCCGTTAGGGACTTGGCGTGATGATATGTATGTATGTATTTTTCCTCTCGACGCCTTGCTTAGCGTTAAGCTTGTGTGTGACTAATCACTTTACTTAAGGTCAGAAAAACTCATTCATTCAGTCTGGATTCGAAATTGCGATCGAATCACTCGGCCACTACGGCGAAAAGAGTATTCCTACACCCATGCTTACGTCTTCGGAATCCTCTTTGGGAGGCATAAAGATAAAAAATGCAACTCTTCTAACACCATAGGCACATTGTCTAACACATTATTCCTTTTCCAGGTGGACTTGAGACATTTGAAGCAAACGCCAGACTCTGACCGCATCGGCATGGGTATCGACCTGTCTGAGTACTACATCTCTGTCGAATGGGACATCATGCGCGTTCCGGCCACGAGAAACGAAAAGTTTTACTCCTGCTGCGAGGAACCATACCCTGATATCATCTTTAACATCACCCTTAGGAGAAAAACCCTGTTTTACACGGTTAACCTCATCATCCCTTGCGTGGGGATCTCTTTCCTCTCAGTTCTAGTCTTCTACCTACCCTCAGACTCGGGAGAGAAAATCTCGCTCTGTATCTCGATCCTCCTCTCGTTGACTGTGTTTTTCTTACTGTTAGCAGAAATTATTCCACCTACTTCTCTGACTGTCCCACTGCTAGGCAAATACTTATTGTTTACGATGATGCTAGTCACCTTATCAGTAGTTGTCACTATCGTGGTGCTAAACGTTAATTTTAGATCACCAGTCACCCACCACATGGCTCCGTGGGTGCGGAAAGTCTTTATAGATTTTTTACCCAGAATATTGTGTATACAAAGGCCGGAAAAGCCACCCGATGATGACGATAACGATAAGCCGACAGAGGTAAGAAATATTAAATCAGCAATAAATCACACAACGCCCTGAATATACGAAGCAGAAACGTTGTACCAACATTAATCATTCACAAAGATGAATGTTTACTCCGCATAGACGGTACAAATAAACCAGCGAGCGTCGGAGTGTTTAATTAAATTTATAAAATAAAAGCTCACCCAAATGAAGTCCTTCAGAGGGAATCTCTTTAGTATGAAAAAAATAGCACGACGCCTTTTCCCATCGCGTTTCCTCCATTCAGAACATTTACCATTGGAGCGGATTCAATACAAACAGAGCGCTATTACAGAGCTGAAGCCGCCCTCAACAATAACCATTTTAATTGTCCTCAGCCGCGGGACTCTTCTGGGAAACGCTCCTTTCAACGATATTCTAAATCCATTGTGTTCTGTGTGTATCGTGGAAATATCGCTTCCAGCCCAATTTCATTCCATTTCGATTTTCCTTTATTACTGAACGCCAGAGGGCTTAACGAGCGCGGGCCCTGTTATTTATGTTCCCCTTGTGGCTGCGGACGGATCGCGCGATATATACGACGCCCTCGGACGAGGAACGAAACCAAAACCACCGAAGCCTCGTTCAGAACTAATTGTATACAGGCTTAAGCTGTGTCGATACACTGGCCTCGCGGAATGGAACTGACGGCTTAATCCCAGGGAGTTTCCGTGGATGCCCATTATTGCCACGGAACGGACTATGCGCTTCCGAACTCATTGTTGACTATCCTTTGAGGATGTGTAGAGAATTTATGCTCTTACGAATATTTTCATAATAATCGAAGTCACTTTCTAATATGTAACAATACCACGTTCTAAATCAAAATCCGTCAAAAGTTATTGACACTGCCGAGCAAGTATGAAAAGACTTATGTGAATGTGAATGAAGCAAAAAGGTCTAGAGAGACGCTGTAATTTTAGCGTTATGTCAATAGTGCTTTAAATTTAATTATTCCTTAAGCTAATTAATATGAATCAAAATTAATATAAAAATGTCCTTTCAGATACTCACAGACGTTTTCGGTCCCGATGATATGGATGGAAAGTACAAGGAATGGGGATGCGAAGAATACGATTTACCTGGCATGCCTCCATCACCTCCACCTCCCCCTGGAGGCGATGACGAGCTCTTTTCTCCACCCCCTGGGTCACCCTGCCGCCTGGACTTGGATGATGGCAGCCCGTCCCTGGATAAACCTTACGTTAGAGAAATGGAGAAGACGATAGAAGGCTCCAGGTTTATCGCACAACACGTGAAGAATAAGGATAAGTTTGAGAGCGTGAGTTGTAGGACTCTTTCTTGAATCGATTTTTTTAGTGTTATGTACACTTGAAGTATTAAGGATTTCTCATAGTTTTTTACTATGAGAAAGTTATTTAAGAATTACTAGTCTACCTGCTTCCAGTCCAACGCTTGATTTGCGGTGTATTTAAAAACTACTGATGTGATATTCGGCTTCTTGCTATTGTGATATTTTCTATACTAAAGCTTAGTCTAAGACTAGAAGTATGTTCCTTAAAAGAAGTGGTAATTCGAGTGATTACAATGTGTGTTTCGTCCTCAGGTGGAAGACGATTGGAAGTACGTGGCAATGGTTTTGGATAGGATTTTCCTATTTGCGTTCACGATAGCATGCGTCCTCGGAACGGCGCTAATCATATTCCGAGCGCCGACCTTCTATGACAACACCAAGCCGATCGACATTCTATACTCCAAAATTGCCAAGAAGAAACTCGAGCTCCTCAAGATGGGCTCAG
Source organism: Drepana falcataria (assembly GCA_945859725.1). NCBI lineage: Eukaryota > Metazoa > Arthropoda > Insecta > Lepidoptera > Drepanidae > Drepana > Drepana falcataria. The sequence continues at coordinate 1,988,962 of OX243937.1, forward strand.
AAGGAGACCCGGGTCTCTGAAATTCGTCACACGTCTTCGGCCACTCGCCGCCGAAGACGTTCTGGGAGCTGATCGTCATGTGGTGGCATGGATGATCTATATAAGCCTCCCAGATGGGGACTACCAGGCGAGAACATTTGTGCTCAGTGTGGTGCCAAGCGCCCGGTGCGCTGCGGAACGTTATCACGCCTTCAGCGCCAAAGCCGTCTTTTTGTATAACACGTGAAGCTCGGTACCGAGACTGTGTCCGTCGACCAACGGATGTGGATACTCAAGACGCGGCCGTTTTGTGTTACCGCCCTATTTGCCACAACTATTTTTATATAAGACATTGCTGAATGTACGCACTTTATGCGAACATTGATTTATTTGTATGTTTTCAAACGATACGTTTGATTTCCAGGAATCATTTGATACGACGCACAAACATTGTAAAGATTATCTTTAGGGTTTGTATTTCTTTCAAGCTATATACTTAATGTATTCGTTCTCAATCTGTATTGAATATAATCAATCGGCTAAATGTAAGGTTACTTCGAATAAAATCGAGCTCAATTTCGTAATGTTTAAGTAATTTAAAGGAGTATTATTCAATCAATCGTCGATTAGCATCAGACATTAATATGATAGTTTCATGCAAACGTCCTCCATGAGAGCCGGACATAATACTATAATACTTTATATTTATGGAGTTGTCATTATATATTTAGTCTTTGATAAACGTACTCGCGTAAAATCATAATATGGACAATATCGAATAATTTGACGTATGGTCATAATTTCCCTGTAGTTGTAATAGACTATATAAGGGATTGTAGATATAGATATAATAATAATTTAGTGGTCAAGAGTAGATAACACACTTATCATAATGCCAAAATAGTCATAGAGTCACAACGCGATGGTGATAATATTATGGTTTGACTAGAATTGTATATTCGTGAGACGCAATTGACTGCCAATTGTAAAATACATTTTTTATAAAAAACTATATTCTTAGATAGATTGATAATTCTTTTATTAGATTTTTAAACATTATGTAATCTGTTATATGGTTTTTGGTTATTTCAGAGAGAATAGATACTGTTTCAGTTTAACTTCAAAATAATTATAGAAATTTTGTTTTCGTTTGATGTTTGAATATGCTGATATTTATCTGTAAGAAGTAATGCTTGCCAAAAATATGACTGATTGAAATCTTTACTTATATGCTTAAGTTTTCTAATACGTCTTTTGCAATTGTGGCAGCGCACAAAAAACCCAGTAATTTCACTAAAAATCCTAGAGTACAGGGTACTTAAGTTTAGCACTATGTCAAGTCTCTTTTCTGGTTTTTCTTCTCACAAGTTGTCAACAAAATATAAAATTCTCACTGAAGCACTTCACCCGACAATCACTTAGATTTTAACAAATAAATATTGAGATTTGGGACTTTAGGTATTATAAACGTGTATTATTGTAACAATACACTTCTTTTTTAGATTAGAAAACATTTTAAAACATTGTAACTGATTTTTACCATATGTTTAACTTTATCATCGTTCATATTTAATTTTTGTAGTTGAACTGTTAACTTTCGCGTTTTTACCTCACTTCGACCCATTTTGTAGGGTATTTTAGCAGTCTAAAGTAATAAAAAAATATTTCGAGCCGCGTAATTGATATGTGAAAGTAACTCATAATAATGTTTATTAGGTAATTAGTTAGTAAACTCAAGAGTAATAAAATTGGTAATAATGAAATTTCACAGCGAGCAGATAGGAAAACAGGGATGGATTTAGTAAAATAAAAAAAAATCAAGTCGTTTTGTGTGGTAAAGACATCATATTTATAAGTGTTATTGAATATGTATAGCTGTTTGTGTCAGAATATATGCATACATCGGCTAGTTTAGATTAGATAATATGTTACGTAGTGTTCGTGGAATACGGTCTAAGTAGTCTACAAGCCGTGGGAAGCTCGCTAAAGGTTGAAATGTAATTAAAACATAAAATTTTGTCTCGGACATTTATGTCTTGAAATCTCCTCGGCTTTCTAGAAAAGCTAATGAGATTGAGTCAAATTGTTTCTTCGAAGGAATTTCTGATATGGAATTGTTCGTTCATAATTATTTCATTGTAATAAGTAATTATTTTTTCTACTATGATACTCAGTCACTTTGGTATACATGAAAGTAGGAATGTGCTATTGCACGCACCGAAACACACCAATTTAGTATTATTGATAAATACTTATCAAATAATTAATACGTAAGTCCACAGGCTTAGCACACAGTTCAAAGATCATCCGAACTTTTATTGTAGATATTTGCTAGAAAAAAAATACGGTCTGTTATTATTTTTATATGACTGCAAGTAAAATAATAGTTAGATTTTGTAAAACACCATAGGATAATTTATCGTTTAGGCACAAATATTGCGTTCGTAATTGTACTGAACGGTGAAGTAGAGCATACAGTAGAATAAGATATCACTTTATAGTAAATACCTGCTGTATTGCAATGAGCGTGAAATTTGGAGCTATATGTAGTCTCATAAAGCGTACCTTTTCCTAGTAAATACTGAAGAATCCTTGAACATTTTCGATCAATATTACCAAATTGCATATTCCTGCGTAGTTACGCCGATAGTATTGGATAATTGAAGGAGCTAAGCTGAAACAACGATTAATTACCCTGAAGGTTAGTGGTGTAAATGATAAATCGAATGGAACTTAACTAATTTGCTTTCTCGTGTTCACGTAATTAAAATGTTCGATGAATTTAATTCCAAATATAAGTGTCTCGGAAAAACTAAATACTATTTGGAATATTGGACTGTCAGAAACTTCTGTAAACGCATATTATTAGGTATTATTTTCTGTGATCTGTGCATTATTAGGCATTTTTTTCTGTGATCTGTGGATTGCTGTCAAAAGTTATTGTCTTAAAGACATGAAATAGATTCTTCTATTGTCTGTTTTATTCACAGAGTATTTTTATTGTTTGACGTATGTTGTCGTTGATTGCAGATAATTGTCTGTGTAATTTTAATTCGGGTGATAAATGGGTTAGAAAAAGTAAACTGTCAAAAATGTGTCGGGCGGTAGATAGGTTATATAAAAATAAACTTAATTTTAGATTCAAAATGCTAGAATCAACATTTTGTCAATAAGTATTTGTAATGGGTATGATTAATTATATAGTAATAAGTGATTATACATTTTAGCTTCTCAGTGTTTTTAGAGTTATTCGACGAATGAGTCGGCTCTAATACTCGATGTTAGATAAATTTGTTACTGTTTTTATTATAAGCCAATCCATATTTTTTTGTCATTTGGCGTGGCTGTATGATCGAATATATTTTGTATATATATCATGAGTATTATGTGCGTGTAAATGCCGTACAAGCCTTGGTAGCCGTTTGTTTATGGTTACTAGTTCAAACTCCAGAGGGAAGTAGTAATTTTTCTTAATTTCAATACTTTTCAAATCAGCTTCAAACAACAACCTTAATTTTTTTAAATTACTTTTTTTTGCAAAACAGACTACATTTATTTTTGATTGTTATATACCTAGTAAGTTATGTTTTTTAGTGATTTATTTTTTCCACTGTCTATAACCTCTTAAAACGTTTATGACCCAACAGGTATCTTTGCCTTTATTGAGATTTCTTAAAGACGCTGGATATAATTAAAATACTAAAATATTTACGAGCTGGCCTCTTGTCGGTGTCTCTGACAAAGTCCCTAGTGCAACCTTTTTGACCTCCTCAACCGAAATACTTTTTTTTTTTTAATTGTCTCTCGTAGCGTGAGTTCCGGGAACTTTTCCTACTTAATCGGTCAATGGCGAGACCTAGGCCTCCAGCCAGGCACTTTATTTTTAAGCAACACAGCTAAGGGCACCCCCTGTGGGGTACGAACCTCGGCTTAGGGCGTTGCTGGATCGCGAGCAAGGGAGCTGGGCTGGACTGGTAATTTTATTTAAATATTATTTGAGAACCGAAATACTTACACATTATAATTAAAATACTAACAAATTCATCTACTTCGGGTGGAGAGTCTACGAACTCATAGTCAGCTATCACATGGCTGTCAATAATTATAAGTGATCAACTAACTGAAATGTTGACTTGTAAATATAAATGATCAACATATAAATTAATGATAATATTATTATAATTGACAAGTTATTTTTCTACGTTAATTTCACATTATATATATTATAGTCGTAATGTAGGTGATGTTGACGTGTTTAATATTAGGGAATTGTGTTTTTCGCTTAAGCCGTTAAAATTCTGATTATTAAATTTCTGACGAATTTATTTTATAAATTTTAAATCTTTTACACTTTCGAAAGTGTAATTTTGTTTAAAACGAGTCGGTATTAACAGACAATCCATAACGCTTTATAATTAGGTTCATCGAAATCTAGAATTTCATAGTCGTTTTCTGATATTAAAAACACTTCTTGAAAATTTGCTTTATTGCACGTACATTTTCTTTGCTACTATCCGTTGAAGTTTCGATTCAACACATTGTATCTCTATATAGATAGTGTAATGTAATTTTAATCTTATTATTATCTACGTTAGATAAGTATTTGCGTGTTTAATCAAACGTCTTCCAAAGTGACGTAAGGTTTTTTAATTTTCACAGGCATTATTTGCTTCACACCATTATCATCTTTTTCCTTAAAAAATTAATAATTTCAATTTGATTATTAATAATATATTATGTATTGATACCGATTTTGGATTTATCCTTCATAGAGACTAGTGTCATTTTAAAGAATTCCTTTATATATTTTTTTAGATGTTTTATTTTTTTATTTCTTCATATAATCAATCATGAAATAAGAATATTTAACCTTAGTATAATATAGCATAAAGTGTATTTTAAAAGTAGTAAAATCACACGAAATTTGCGTTGAGCTTCCAACACGATTAGTTGTAAATACAAAATAATTATAAAATATACCCTTCGATCTTCTACTTTCAAATCCCTCTTGCAAATGCAATACCAATGTGAGGTTTAGCAGTTAATGATAGTAAAGGGGTGATTGTATATTTAATTATTAATATTTATAAAATGTAAATAAGTAGATTTTGTCCTCAATTATAATAAATTGAATGTTTAAATTGATCGTGCTAAGACATGATGTTTTTAGTATCTACCAAAGCAGACTTAGCTTAGCTGTCTATTTGACCGACTTCAAAAATGGAGTCTATGAATTTCGACAGTTTTAGATCGGATCTTCTGGGATCTGTATTGAATCGATTATGTTATTGTCCAAATTGAAGATTGTATTTATTTATTTCAATGGTTTATGTTTAAAAATAATAATTATATAAATACTTATCTTATAGAGCAGCAATGTAGTTACCCATTTATGGATTTTATAATATCGTCGATGAACATAAAAAAGTTTATATAACAATTATTAAATGCAAAATCTACGCCACCAAAATCTTTTACATTCGTTTGAACAAATTGGTGACACGGATACTAATCTTTTAGTCATTTATTATGAAATCATATCTAACTTTTTAATTTATTTTGATTGCTTTTGATTTGACTTTGAGGCGTTGGGCTTCTTCCAGTCTTTATTTCAATGTTTCAAACGTTCCCTCAATTGGATTTATTTACACAAAATGACACCATTGACGAAGTTTTGATACATAATACATATAAGGAATAGAAAAAATCAACACGCCCACGTTTTTCATAGAAGAGGTTTAATCAAAAAGTTTTTAATAAAAATACAATCTTCAAAAGCACTGCTTTACGGCTCAATTTTGAATTAGAACTCGTGTGCTGTCTTTTATATTTGTGTGTGTACAAACTGGTAGAGTAGAATAATATGTATGTGTTGATTATTTGCATATAAGATTTCATATTATGATTGAGAGACGAGAAACTTTTAACAAGAACTATACAAAATAAGGGTAAATTTAATTATAGGTACCCGGATCACTTCGGGTGTACAGTCGCGTAGTATAAAACAATACAAGAAAATAAACTAAGATATTCTTTATTCATACGTACATTTTTGAGTAAGAAACGCGCGAGCGATACCCCTGGTGTTACAAGCGTCCAAAGGCGGCCATAATCGCTTACCATCAAGTGGGCCGCGTGCTTTTTCGCCATCTTTGTGGTATAAAAAAATATAACCGTACTTTTTTAATTATAAAAACTGAAAAATAAAAAAGTAAATGCTTTTAATAAAACAAATATGTATTTTGAAAGTTTTCTTTGATATCTTTGGTCTGCTTAAATAGCTATATTTCCATCACAGCATCAGTTGCTACTGATGCTGTGATGGCACACAGCTGTGTGGCACACAGTTTCCATCAGATTAAATCTGGATTTATCATAAGAAAACCAGCATACATTTGAGCTACTCATGAATGCATTTTGGTCCGAGAAACGGCGATATGACATGGCGACTCGCCATGTCAGACTTAATATGTCTAAAGTAATACGTAGATGAATGCCTTTTGGTCAATAGAGAATATGAATAAAAACAATTGAAAGACAATCGAATCGAACGTCATACAGTAACGTTTTTTTGGTGACAGTGACAGATGTATTATTAGTTTCAATGAAGGTTTCTCGTCTCTTATATTATAATCTTATGCCAGCCGTTTTTGTATATGTCGCGGCAGTGTTTATATATACATAGATTAAGGAATTCGATGATTAAAAAAAAATGTTGTATTAGTGTCCTTTACTAGTTGTATTTAATATTTTGGTTAAATTATGATGTTTATTTATCACCTTTCTAGTCACGAGTAGCGGCGATTGTTTGGGTAAAATTGCAAATGTCGATTTTATTGCAAGTTCCATTGTGAACTATTATGTATCCATTTTATTCAAGAAGTATAATTATTAATAAATTATTTCATATATATTATAAGTACTAACAACGTTTTCGATCTTGTTCCTTTGGTTATGAATAAAGTTAGTAATTTTCTCGGTCGATTAATAGGTATTGATTCTATTTCAAATATTAGTAAGTAATCGGTGAGAATATAAAATAACACAAATATTTTACAGATGAGATTTTTTTTTATTTTGCCGAAATAAATATAACATCAAATTATTATAGACTTTATTACTATCGATCTAGCGCACTTTATCCTCTGTAACTTAGTCGATTTAACACGATATCTGGAATTTTTACCCATACATCGAGACCGGTGAAAATGACATTTTGCAAACGAACACCATACTAATATAATGTTACCAAATATATGTACTTAGTAATAAGTATGATAATAAACTCTAACACTGTAGCGTAAGGTTGATTATAGAATTACTCATACAATAATAGATATCTACGGCGAATAACTTGTCATTAGTCACATATAGTCCTAGAGTGAATAGTATGTTTCTATCACTAATCATTGCCACTGATATAAATAAGATTTATGCACTATTTAGTTATAATACTTACTATAAATATAATAATTATCTTGTAGTATCTAACTATAAGTCATAATAGCTCAATAATTTATGGGATTCTATGAAATTGTAATAAATATGGTATAAGCAACTATTTAAGTTTAACGATAAGTTAAATGTAAAATGGTAGGTATATTAAGACGAATAATATACATAAAAATGAAAAAATAATTTAGACCGTAAGTGTATAAGGCTAAGTCCCATTTTGTAATGTTAATTAAAAATCAAGCACTACCATTACTATTATGAATACACTCATGACTTCTTACCGCTAATATTGAAATGTATTATAAAATATGAACTATAAATATTAAATGTTATGCGTTAATAATAAATAAAGGTGTTTTATTATATTTTTTTTATTTATTTTAAACCTTAAACTGACACAACACATAACGAATAAATAAGAATAATTAATTAATTATACATTTGCTAAATAATAAAATTACTTAAATATTTTATTCATGGCAAAGGAAAAAGATTTGGATGGAGTTTGAGTATGAACCCATTTAATTATGTCATATTTTTTCTATTTTTGAAGCTATGTATTTGTTTTATTGTATCGTCATGAGGATATATTCACATCAACCTATAGAAGTCAAATTCTATTTCGTGACTCAACCTGTATATAAAAAAAAATCTAATTTAGCTTCAGAACATTTTTCAAAAATTTCGAAACGCTTTCTATCTTTTAATAAAATAAAATATTTTAGTAGTAAAAATAATTATGTTTTTAGAAATCTTAAATATATAAGACAATAAAATAAGGACTGTTATCCAAAATTACTGCTAAACAAGGCCCATGGATTGAGAGCGGTGTCAACTTTAGGTGCCGGCGCGTTATAGTATCCTTTGGCTAGGTCTACGAGCGATATGGGGCATTTGTACGCGTCGCAGCTGTTAAGGAGAGCGCCAAGACGATGCGCTGCGTCATATATTGTGTGCTCCAGGGGTTCTGTCCTTAAGACTTTCGTAATCGGCATACTGAAAAATATATTCTATGGTAAAATTAGACGTTAATCACATTCAGATTCAAAACAATAAATAAATAGCTTGGGACAATTCCACACAAATTGACAAAGCTCCAAATTAAGCTAAGCTTATTTTATGGTAACTAGACAACGATATATCTACTTATATATACATAAATACATAGGTCATCCAAGACTAAACAAAACTTAAAAAGAACGACCGAAAGTTTCGGAGCTCTAACCACTAGAACAGACGACCGTCTCATTCTTTAATATAATTTATTCAACGGAAACTTCACAGCGAATATAATGATATGACACTTAGCCTTGAAACAAAACCACTGCAGAAGAGAACTGCTGATCGAGATCTTTATAAATGTAAATAGGAAAATATATTTGGTATTTTGCAATATAATGTCCTCGTTACTCTCGTCGTTAAAACTCGTTATCATTATAACGAGATTCTTTCGGCGCACGCGCAGGTTGTGGAATGAACTCTCCGTGAAGTACAATTTCAAGAAAGTCAGTTTTTCAAGAAAGGTGTCAAAATATTACTGCTGGGTCGTCAACTTGTGAGCGATACTGCTTGTTTTACAAGTCTATAGGCGGCGGAATAATAATAATAATATATCCTCACGCCTTCCCACAAGGGTCCCCGAAGGTGTAGGCAGGCGGCGGAATGGTATAAAAGAAAAGGTATAACTCACGTAAATAATGCTCTGAACATCTCTTCGATCATGTTATCACCATGAGGAACCATACGCTGTGTGGTCTCACATAGAGTTTTTAGGATGCACTGTCTTCCGTTGTACCCCATTCTGGAATCACGATAATTGCTTCATCCTACGCGCGTGACCTCTTTCATACACGCAAATACAACAAAAATATATAATAATAAATCCTCGCGCCTTTCCTCAAGGGTCTCCAACGGGGTATGCAGAGGTGTCTAGGTAGTACATATAGTACTTTACACTAGAGATTAAAAACAAAATATTTTAGGTGCCAACGTGACGAAACGAGATGGCGAGCCCTTGTCCTTGAATTTCTTCTCAGACGTATGCAGGTTTCCTCTCGATGTTTTCCTTCACCGTAAAGCCCGTGTTGTGACTAATCACTGTACTTAAATTCAGAAGAACTCATTGGTACAGTCGGGATTCTAGCTTGAAATTAGTATTGCAGGCTCGAACTACTCGAACCATTTTAGACCCTTGTGGTGGCGCGAAGATATATATCAGATTAAATATTGAACACTCACCTATCCATGATAGTTTCCAATTTGTCGTAAAGCTCACGTCTGCTCCTTCTTTGCGCAGCCGGTTTTCCGATCCTACTTTTTCTTCTATAAAAACTGGCGGTTTCGGTCGAATTAGGCAGTTCGTAGGCAATTCCCCAGTTAAGACCGAATGTGAATATACCAGGGCTGCTGGTGGGTGATGGCTGGCCAATCACGCCAACGGTCATACAAACGGCGCACTGGATTATAAACACACTAAAATGTATTCCCGTTAAGAGTGCAAATGAGACAGACACACTATCATATAGACATTTTTCTCTTTCGTACTATTGACTATAACCCTTCCAATTCCTTAATTAAGAATGTATAATTATAAATCAATATATACCATTGTTTGGTTTTAGGTTGTTGTTAAAAGTAAAGACATTACGCAAAAAAAATGCATCGTGTCTTTAATATTTATATAAATAAAAATGAATCACTAAATGAGTTGCTAAGCGCAAAACTCGAGAACGGCTGAACCGATTTGGCTGATTTCTTTTTGTTGTGTTTGATAAAATCTGGGGAAGGTTCTTATGGAGAGAAAAAACGTAACAAATATGAGGACAAAAATGAAAACACCAATTTTCTTTTCCCATACAAACCACTTTGTCCCCAGCTGTTAAACATTGGCAGAGAAATAAGACAGGCAGGATAGGGTCTGCCAGGAGAGCTTGTTTTTTACTAAAATTGTACTCACCGAAAAACTTGAACCTTCAGGAAACGCAACATATCTCTTCCGTCTTGATAAAAGCTTTGATTTCTGACTGCCTAAATCCGTGCCCATATCCGCGCTCAATCCATCCCAAGAAAGTATCACGAAAATCGATATAATTGATATAATATTCACATACATTTTGACCAATAATTCGTCTGTTAACGCTCGAAAGTGGTAACAAAAATGACTTATCCCCACACGCGGCTAAAGTAATCCGTGCCGTGTCAAGTAACGGATTAGCCAATTTTCAAGTTGGGTGTAAACATAGCTAATTGTTTCAGTAACTATGTGGAGATATGCAGTATTATACAGCACTTAAATACTGAAATATGAGACGTATTACAGTAAAAATATGATTAAAAATTGGAAGTATTTTTAGAAGAAGATGTATGTTTTTTTATATATATTACTTGATGTATAATAATAAAATACAAATCCCGACTGTACCAGTGAGTTTTTCCGAACTTAAGTACAGAGATTGTCACACCACGAGCTGTACGGTGTAGGAAAAACATCGAGAGGAAACCTGCATACGTCTGAGAAGAAATTCTAAGGCGTATGTATAGTCGTGCTTGAGTAACGGCGACGGACTCACCATCTGTCACGTTGGCACCTAAAATACCTCAGGCGGAAAGTGGGTGTGTGGGTATTACCTATACACCTCTGCCTACCCCTTCGGGGACCCTTGTGGGAAGGCGTGAGGATATATTATTATAAATAATACATAATAAATTTGAGCACACTGCACTGTACCTGTCTTGAGGAAATAATTTCAAAAGTGACATGAATTAGGCCCTGTCACTATTCTTCACAAATGTTTTATAGTCCAGAAATGTCATTTTACTCCTCGCCCTTTATATGCCTGATAATATCGATAAATGTGCTCGTATATGCAACTCCGCATTTGAGCCATCAGAAACACCGAGTTTCGAATAAAATACCCTTGAGTAAAAATAGATTTTAAACACTTTTTCCTCCTAAAAGTGGATTTGAGGTAAAGTAAAAAGAGAGGGAAGGGAGGTTAACCTAATTTGGTAGAACCGGTCCCACTCTGTTACATTTTTACTGCATCAAAGTCGAGCCCAATAAGTTGTTACGCGACTGGCAGAGACTCTCATCGTGCCTCTGCCTCAATTAATCGAGGTTTTTAATGGACTCCAGGGCCCTTTGGTTCATTTATTCTATGAATTTTTAACAAGGTCAATATTGAAGGCGAATCATCACTGTATTATAACTGGCATTTATAAGCGTAGCAGTATCTAATATTTGTCATATTATACAGTTAAATAAACGCGGTTTTGGTAATAATAATTGTCCGGTATAGTCGTGCTAATAACGGCGACAGACTCGCCATCTGTCACGTTGGCACCTAAAAATATATCTCTGGCGGAAAGTGGGTGTGTGGGTACTACCTATACACCTCTGCCTACCTTTTTGGGGGACCCTTATGGGAAGGCGTGAGGATATATTATTGTTTCTACAGATTGTTTTATTTTATAGTATGCATCTACACACACACTATATAGACCCTATTCCACCTACCTAGACCAAATTGATCTGACATTGAAGCATAGGAACGATAGATTACTTGAAACCGGCGAGCATGTATGAAGAGACTGATGAATGCGGACGTAGCGAAAGATGTAAATCTTAAGAGGATTGGCGCTCTGCGTACACCGCCAGGGACTCGGCGTGCTGATATATATGTATGTATTTAAAATAAATAAACTAACGAAAAATATATATTTATTTATTTAAAACGTTTTATCCGAAATTTTACTCTAAAATAAATTAATGCATGTGCACTTATTTCTTGCGTAGTACTTACCTACATACATATCATCTACCCGGCTCCCTAGCGGGGTAGGCAGCAAGAGTAAAATGCCAGATGTATCTAAACTTATTTACCTAATGCTTTCACTTCATCCATATTCATCAGTCTTCGTATATACTCGCCGGTTTCGATGATACGTTTTGTTTGGATTCGAACTTGAAATGTTTGTGCTGTAGGCGACTGTTTAAACCAAAAGGGTACTACAAACCACCAACTTAATATGTATGCGATAAAAACTAGTCCACGTCTACTCCTTCTGGGAAAAATACCTAAAACGATACGCAAATTTCACATGCGCATTTAATTACTCCTCGCTCTGTCGCGTGGTTTTATCCTCCCGAACAATCCTTCAAAAAGCGTACGAATTAAATTGAAACCGGAGAGCAAAATGGCCACAGAAAAGAGGTATATAAGTTTAATTGGAATGCGATCTATATCGAATGGAGTACTCCATTCGATTTATGCTTTAAACTATATTAGAAATCAAGTAATAGGTTACCAACACATCGAGAGGAACCCGCATACGTTTCAGAATATTTGTATAGTTAGTCGATTTTGCGGTTTGCTTCTTTATTAAAACTCTATAGCATTACATAGGTATATTTTGAGCCAGCCATTCGGCGTTCTTACTTAAATTTTCGTACATCATTTTCTTTTTTTGCGATCGGATAAGTTATTCCTTCGATAAGTGCGTCCTGACAAACAAACACCCGGCTCGTTCGCTCAACACACTCGGTTCACTCGGTTTCCTTATACCAGGTAATATTTCATTTCAATAATAAAATAAAGAGAGCCGTGGTGGTCGGGTGGTTCGAGCAGTTGCCTACGACACAAAGGTCGCAAGTTTGAATCCCGTCTGTACCAATGAGTTTTTCTGAACTTATATACAGTGGTTAGTCACACCACGAGCTTTACGATGAAGGAAAACATCGAAAGGAAACCTGCATACGTCTGAGAAGAAATTCAAAGGCGTGTGTATAGTCGTGCTTTAGTAACGGCGATGGACTCGCCATCTGTCACGTTGGCACCTAATATACCTCTGGTGGAAAGTGGTTGTGTGGGTATTACCTATACACCTCTGCCTACCCCTTCGGGGACCCTTGTGGGAAGTCGTGAGGATATATTATTACAATAATAAATATTATGAGCAAGAATAATAGAAATAAAACAATTTGACAAAATAATGTGTAATTTTATTGTGTGAATGGTGGTCAGAGCTCCTGACTAGCGAAGCTCAGATCGCGGGTAGTACATACCTTCGTTTAGGGGCCTTTTATGATTGTCTGTATATATCTATCTATAAATAAGTAAATCTCGTTGTATAGTTACCAAAGTACAAGCGTTACTTGATTAGGGACGATTTGTGTTTAAAGTATTAATTGATATGATTTATCCAAAGTTGCTACTAAATAGGGCCCATGGATTCCTGGTAGTGTCTGTATTGGGAGCCGGCGCGTTATAGTACCCTTTAGCTAAGTCCACGAGAGATATGGGACACTTGTAGTCATCACAGCTTCGCAGCAAGACACCCAAACGGTGTGCCGAGTCGTAGATCAGGTGTTCCACTGGCTCCGATGCTAAAACCTTTGTCATGGGTAGTCTGTAGGAAAAATAATCCATGTTTAAGAAGACATACATTTTGATTTGATTGTTGAAATGAACTGTTACGACAGTGACTCAGCTCGACATTCCACTATTAATTTTCTTAGAGCCCGATGAAAAATAGTAATTATATGTATGTTCTACACACATAGGTTCCTTAGATAGACATAGACGCTTACTCTCCGTTCGCGTAATCTCCCTACAATTTATTGTAAACACAAAACCTGAAAGAGTAGTAATGACCACTCTTCTAGTCTTGTGTTCGAATCGAATGCGATAGAAAATAAAAACAAAGTTTGTTATCCTATTAGAACACTAGCCTTTACCTGTCTCACAGGCAGCATATGAAATTCGTATTTTCTCTTTGTTCAAGTGACGATAACCATACCCATGCAAAACTTTCACATATAAGTACTATAAAGGTGTCACTTTCATAAGTCATATTAATGCAACTTTCCAGGTGATGAATGCTTGTATTTGAGTATTGAAAATTTACAGGAAAGGGGGTGTGTGGTTATTACCTATACACCTCTGCCTACCCCTTCGGAGACCCATGTGGGAAGGCGTGAGGATATATTATAAAATTTACATAATAATTATATTCATCCTAAAGCCACAATATAAAGTACTTAATTAACTAGAGGGTTTTTTATTGTAAGCTAAAAATTAAAGCAATTATAAAAAGTAATAAAGACGTGGTGGCCGGGTGGTAAGAGTAGTTGCCTACCAAACAAAGATTGCAAGATCGAACCCTGGCTATACCACTTAGTTTTTCTGAACTTAAGTACAGTGACTAGTCACAACATGAGCTGTACAGTGAAGGAAAATATTGAGAGGAAACCTGCATATATATTTCTACTTGAGTAACGGCGACGGACTCGCCATCTGTCACGTTAGCACCTTAAACATATTTCTGGCGGAAAGTGGGTGTGTAGCCACTACCTATACACCGCTACCACCCTTCGTGGACTCTTGTGGGAAAGCTTGAGGATATAATATTTAAAATAATTCTTACGAAAATAATAGCCTGAACATCTCCTCAATCATATTGCCCCCATGAGGAACTATCCTTTGCGTCGTCTCGCAAAGAGTCTTCAGAATGCACTGCCTTCCGTTGTATCCCATACTGAAACATATATATAACCCTTATTTTGTTAATAATACATCATTTATATTCCTCCACCGTATAGGCGAAGGAAAACATCGAGAGGAACCCTGCATACATCTGAGAAGCAATTCAAAGCTGTATGTCACGTTAGCACCTAAAATATATCTCTGGCGGAATGTGTGTGTGTGTGGGTACCACCTATTCAAATTTGCCTCCCCCTTCGGGGACACTTCTGGGAAGGTGTCAGGATATATTATTATACATTATAAATTCAAATCCTAGCACCGATAGCCATACGAGTTATTTAATCCAATTAACCAATCCAGCATCATTGCTCTCATCAATCATTGCTCTGAAACAGCAATAGTTGGAGCCTGCAGCTGCGTTTTCTTGGCGCTTTAAATTTTTTTGTCGTCAATAAAGGCATGCTACACTGCAAGTGATTCTCGAGGGCTGCTTAACGAGGAGAAGGCATAACGAACTACATTTAAGAAAATTGGAGCCAAAAGGAGACTGTTTTTGATAGTGCAGTCTTTCGTTTCTAATGCTGCTAACACGAGATTTGCACCTAAAATTATATCGCTGGTATTACTAGCGCCTGTAAGGTACAGTATCACGTATGTGTGTGTATTGCTGTGAAGCATCAGACGAGACGCAAAATTCGTGGTACTCGAAACCAGTGAGAATGAAAAATCGTATCGTGTAAGTCTAGAGAGAACTGGCGCTCTACTCTCTGTGAGGAACTCGGACTGAAAATATGTATGTCATCAAATAACTATGAGAATCATGACTACCTGTCCATAATACTCTCCAACTTCTGATACAAATCCCTTCTACTTCTCCTTTGCATCTGACTCTCTCTTTGCTTCTTCTTCAGCAAGTACTTAGTGCCCACATAGTAGGCAGTCAGTTCCGTAGCGTTGGGCAGTTCGTAGGCAATCGCCCAGTTGAGGCCGAAGGTGAACGTTCCCGGGGACGTTTGTGGAGCAGGTTGACCGATTAGGCCTACTGTCATACAACCAGCGCACTGTAACAGAGAAGATTAACGGGAAGATAAGAGTGTTTGTAATTTCTTTCCTGTAGACATATTTCTAGCTTCTCTTTGATCCCTTATGTGAGCATAACGAATATACGAAAAAAACCCATGGAAAACTCAGTGTCCTGAATAAGTATTATATTAGTTTCAATTATAACAGAGCTCAGAGAAATTGCAATGGGTAGTATTGAGTAGTGTAATCCTACGATAAGTGAGTAGTTTCGTAGCGCAACTTAGACTGGATGTTCTGGTAGAAAGGGGACCCCTCTGCTTCTAGCCTAAGACCGAGTGAGACTGCTGGCATCGCCATTAGGCTACAGTTCATTATTATTCAGCGAGCTGTATGCTGAAATGTGTTTTTGTGGTCAATTGGTCAGTTTAGTTGACCATACGCCAATCAATCGAAATATGACATAGGCAATTCTCTCACCTCAGCATTTGATTGAATGCTCAGCCTGCGGCTTTCTTTAGTCTAGTCTGTGAAATACTCATAATATGCTTAAAAAGGAATAACTATATTTTCAAACATCTTTGGATTGAAACATTTCAATATTGGAACGTAAATTCTATTTTGGAATTTTAACACAGATCCCGCCAAATCTTCATCGTGTTAGGATTTTGAACAAAAGAATTCTACAACTACAACTTGGATCAGAAGAGAAAAGTAAGCCGATTATACTCGGACTAATTGGCCGGTAAGAAGATTTAAAATAAAAAGTAAATTGTAAACTTACCGAAAAACTTGATCCTTCAGGAAACGCGACGTACCTTTTTCTTCTTGATAAAACCTTAGATTTTATTACCTTTGAATCTAAACATGCACTCAATGTAAATAAATAACAAATTATAAATAAACACATGTAATTCAAATTTGGAATCATTTTGTCTTTTTTTAGTCACTATAGAAGTGGTCACACAAAGAAGGTCTTGAAACAAATGAATATAATACAAATAGCGGTAAGCAATTATCGTCGCATTCGAAAATTGAAACTGTTTTGGTCAATGCTAAGAGACACCAATTCGTTTGGAATTGGAACAAATTTCACATTGTCTCGTATTGTTTGATATTTTATTAGTTTGTCGAAGGTATCAATTTGTATAGAATACAGGTAGTCTAGTAGTTTATATAGTCACCAGCAAAGCCAAGAGTTCAAGTTCGAACCTTGGAAGTGAAAAAGTTTAGTGATTTATCACACAACGAGCTTTAAAACCTTTGTATCTACTGCATGCTTGAGAGACGTCATTAGACTCGCCATTTGTCACATTGGCACCTAAACATAATCTCCATCTGACAGAGAGTAATATTACAACTCTGCCTACTCCTTCCCCGCTAAGATAGATATATCCTGATTATATTATAAATGCTAGTATATTTAACAGATCTTTAAATAAAATAATAAAATAAAATATATATAATAAATAAAATGACTTATAACGTTATTTATTATTAGATATTTGTCAATGAGGAATAATATGTATTTACCGTAGCCTTAAGTTTAGGTCGTTGCCCTCAAGAATCCCTCTTATCCTTTCAGTTTTAGCGTTCCAAAGATTTATGAAAAACATATATCACCAAGAGCAGGGCCTTACTTTGGGTTAACGATCGTAAATCACAATATTCACAGTTACGTGAGTTCTCTGCTCCTTATTTTTTCCTAAAATAAAATCCACTAACCCTTACCATCTTTTTTCGTATCCGGTTGTAAGTGGTAAGTTTTATTGTATGGACCCAAAAGCGTATGAAACAAATGTATGATATAAACTAGCTGTTTATATAGGTATGATATGTTAATAACCAAACTTTCTCACAACTCACCCACGTAAAAGTTTGGTTTCATTGGATTTCTTTTATGAAAGGCGCTTTTATGCCTGCCCTGTAAGGACTCGGCGTGATGATGTAGAACAATGTTGGTGCTAATAATTAGCTAATTGTTTAACAATACAACTTATAATAAATACGTGATTCAATCGATTTACCACTTGATGCCGGCGTCGAATTAAATGTATGAGTTTAGAGTGAGAACCAGTGATAGTGGCGTCTGTAAAACCATTCGTGTGTGAGACGATAACTAGTTCAAGGGATCCCACTAAAAAGCTTTCTCACACAGAGAGAAATAATTTTAAAATGAACACTTCTTGCTGATGACACTTTAAAATGCCTAGTGTAGGTATGCGTATGTATAGTCGAGCTTGAGTAACTGTCACGTTGGCACCTAAAATATATCTCTGGCGGAAAGTGGGTGTGTGGGTACTACCTATACACCTCTGCCTACCCAAAACGAAATGTTAATGTACAATAAACGTAAGGTTTCCAGTTATGAGCTATTTGGGGAGGGGGTAGGATGGTTATATTGTGTTGGCAGCAGAGGGATTAGTCCCATCATGCTGCCAACACAGTATAACTCTCCGAATACAGAGTAGCAACGCACAAGTGATACATCGATATTGTAAGCGTAAATAGGCTGCGGTAACCGTTTTCCATCAGGTGCACCGTATGCATGTTTGCTACTCTTGTTGTAAAAACAAAAAAAAACGTGATGTACAGATCAGTTTTAATTCATGATTTTTTTATTATAATATATTCATGCCTTCTCACGAAGGACGTCGAAGGCAAAGTGGAGGTACTGACCCTCTTTTCGCTGGTAATATATTCAGATTCCAACGTGATAGATCGACGACTCAGTCGCCGTTTCTCAGGCACGATTACACATACGCCATTAAATTTCTCTGCTCCCGATGTTTTCCGTTACACTCACAGTGTGATCAATCACTGAGTTCAGAAAACTCATTGGTACAGATTGCCGGGCATGAACCTACATCCTAAACCTCGTAGGTGACTACTTAATCCACTCGGCCGACACAGTTCTAACCCATCATGAACTAGCAAATAGCCTGGTACAGTTATCAAGTTATTTATTTATTTATTTATTTCTATCAATTTAAGTTAAATAATAGGCCTATATGTAAATATAAAAAGACATCGAGAGGAACCCTGCATACGTCTTTGAGTAACGGCAATGGAATCGCCATCTGTCACGTTGGCGCCTAAATTGTAACTCCGGCAGAAAGTTCGCGTGTGGGTACTAACTGCACACGGCAGTTGGCTGGCTACATGCCCAGCTCCACGGACAATATTTCGAGTATAGATAGTGCCATTCACGAAAACGCGTGATTCCCACTAATTCTTCCCTAGAGTTTATAGTGTAAGTGTGCACCTTCCAATAATGCTTGAGTATTATCGACACACACCCATTACATATAAGTGCACACGCACACTACAATTAATAAACTCAGTCAATTTGTAAATTGGTGGGACGCGTGTTCGTGGATTGGCATATAATAAATAACATATAAAATATAAGGTTGACATATAATCCGGTATATCGGTGAATTGGCAAAGTTTACAAAGAAATCCTGAGTCTGACTCATACAGAATCTCTGTCTCTTAGCCTCCGGTCTTCCGAGCCAGCCTATAGCTGGCTCGAAAGACCGGAGACTAATATAAAAAAAAAGAATCAATCAGTTCTTGACTTTATTTAAATCAAGAAAGAACTGCAACACCGACATCGGGCAGTCATTTGCTTTGGCGCAAAAGTCTTCGTCTAGTAACTCATTGTATGTCGGACTCATTTCGTCTAGGAATTCTTCTTCATGCAGGGGGGCGCTGTAAACGAAAGTACAATACTTAAGTTTGGTAAACAAAGATTATATTCATAGATGGGATATCTAGTTTCTAAAGATAATAACTTCTAGATAGTACATAATACTACTGACTTAGGGTCGAAGTTTCTCTAAACTACAACTGGAAATCTAGAGGTCTGGATAGAGGCCTTTTTCGCTATTAAAGGGTTGAATAGTTGTCCAGGGAAGCATATTATCGACATGCATAGTCCTTCACGGTGTAGGTAGAGCGCCATTGCTCTCTAGACTCACAGACCCCTTTCGCTTCAGCCACATTCATCAGTCCTATTGCTCACCAATTTCGGGTACCAAAATCCAACGTTAATCGTACCGCAACATAATTATTTACACTTACACAGGTCTGTTGGAAAACAGTCCCAATTTCCCGGTAGCCCGCGGGTAGCACTGTCGTCGCGTAATGCGGAAATTAACATCCCGCCCATTTGACTTTGTGTGCGAGTGACAAGCTGATAAATAGATAATAAGTACCTTTTGTGCCCGGCTACGGTGGAAGGTACGCAGTTGACATTATTCTATACAGTCAGACAGCATTTCTTTGAATACATATTTGTGGAATATATACTAATCTTCATATCTATATATCTTAATATATATAATTTACGCGTCACGTTGTTTTTGGACTCCTAAACTACTTAACTGGTTTTAATCAAATTTGCACACCGTGTGCCAGTTTGATCCAACTTGAAAGATAGGATAGCTTACATCTCAATTTATAGCCGCAATATTATTTTATTGCAAATTATTTGTCTATTATTGGACAGCCACAATTATTTTGTTAGCTCCAAACGATTCTAACAGATGGATTTATTTATTTACAATGAAATATAACAAAAACCTTAGACACAGGAACGCGTTTTTTTTTAATAATTGTCTCTCGTAGCGTGAGTACCGGGAACTTTTGCTACTTAACCGGTCAATGGCGAGACCTAGGCCCCCAGCCAGGCACTTTATTTCTAAGCAACACAGCTAAGGGCACCCCCTGTGGGGTACGAACCTCGGCTTAGGGCGTTGCTGGATCGCGAGCAAGAGAGCTGGGCTGGACTGGTAATTTTATTTAAATATTATTTGGGGGCGGGATTTGCGCGTCTGGCTCTGCGCGGGCCGGCGTTTGCGGCGGGGGTCGGGGGGGAACATTACGGCTTATTCGCGTCGAGCCTCGCCGGCGAGGACGGAACAGTGGTCGGTTTTGTGTAGTGTTGGTATGTTTTTGTCGGGCGTCCTGGAGGACCGTTATGTCGTCATCCGGTTCGATGACGGCATGTCTTGGACGCCTTATCTTCGAGATAAGGGAAGGAGTGTATCGGGCGGCCGATACGACGAGGGGCTTGGGGTGATTACAGCAGAATCGAAATGACGTTTGGACAGTTTTTTCAAAAACGGTTTAATAGTGGGGACTTTGAGGTCAACGTGGAGTTGACTATTACGCATGTACCATGTGGAGCACTTGCAGGGGGTTAAGTGTTGACTTGCTAGTGTGCGAACACTACACCCGCATATGTCATGATTGGTCGAATGCACGTCGTGTAAATCCTCACCTTTCTCACCTCACCTTAACATTTCAATGAGAGTAAACTCTCATTGAAATCCAAGGTGAGCATTTACACACAGGAACACGTGGATGCTAGTATACATATATACTAGATGTCCCATCCAGCTTCGCTTGTGTGAAAAATAAACAATATAGCCTCCTGAAACACGATTGCAGCGCCATCTACAATCCTATTATTAAACCATCCAGGGACCCAGAGTAACATACACGTTTAAGGAGTAAGAGGACATACACACGTACAGAAGAATTATATGTATTTTAAGATATATAATTATTCTGTGCGTTATAAACACTGTTTAAGTTAGCAAATGCTTATGAAGAGCCTAAACTAGGGTAGTCCTGTATTTCAAGATTTCAGTTCTCACCAACGGATCGAACAAGTCAACCGAACTACATTAGAAACAGTTTAATTATTCTATACCACTGGGGTGGTAAACAAGCATGCGGCCCGTCTCTTGGTAAGTGGTTACCGCCGCCTGGACGTTTGCATATATATGGAGGCACACCGAAACTCACGGGGTAGATAGAGTGCGCCGTATATCGCCAGATTTCTCTAGACCTACACACACACACATATCATCACGCCGAGTCCTTAACAGGGTAGGCAGAGAGAATAGAGCCCCATTTCTCTCTAGACTTACATACCTCTTTCGCTTCGTCCACATTCATCAGTCTCTTTATACATGCTCGTCAGTTTTGAGTACTCTAGACCTACAGACGCTGCTTTTTCAAAGCTACCAGATAACTCAAATGAATGGATAAAAGAATAAGTTTTATCTTATGAACAGAATCATTCACAACTTCGGCAATACTATAGAACATATATTATATACAAGCACAAATGTAAAGAAAGTACTCCCACAAACTACGTTAACGGTCTACTGCATTAGCTGCTAGTGGGTATTGCGGCTATGTGTCATTCTAGCGCCCCCCTTCTGGGTACTTGAATCATAGCCTATTTCGAAATACAGGTTTTGACCCTTTTTCTTCTTTTTTATACCACAAGGGTGGCAAACAAGCGATGGGAATTGATGGGAAGCGGTTACCGCCGCCTATGGACGCTTGTAACACCAGGGGCATCGCTCGCGTTCACGCGCAATCTAATTTTCATAGCTAAATTCGATGTGGGCACTTCGAATTTACAATAAACAACTTTTTTTTTATACAACAAGAGTGGCAAACAAGCATACGGCCCACCTGATGGGAAACGGTTACCGTAGCCTATTTACGCTCACGATACCTAAGTATCACTTGCGCGTTGCCACTCTGTGTTCAGAGAGTTATACTGTGTTAGCAACATAATAGGTCTAATCCCTCGGTTACCAACACAATATAACAATCCCCCCCCCCCCCTCCCCAAGGAGCGAATTACTGGAAACCTTATTCACCACGTAGGAACACAACACAAAAAAAATGTGTTATTTGGCTACGGACTTCTATAAGGTGGAGGTCCTGCCCCAGTCGGGCAGCTCCAAATTCGAACGGAGAATCCGTTATGCCCTACCTCTCTTAAAACTAACTATTAAAAATGGGATATGATGGCCGTGGTTCAAGTAACCTGGAATGCAAACGTCGCAAGTTTGAATCCTTTCTGTACTAATACGGTTTTTCTTGTCGCCGTTTCGTACCGTTAGTATTAGTTCCATACTAATATACAATATATTTTTCTTAATTTTTTTTATACGTAGACTGTCTTCAAACGTATGCAAATTTAAACACAAAATGTTTCTGCACTGTAAATATCGTGGTGTGATAAATCACTGCACGTGCGGAAAAAAACATAGGCACAAATCACCGAGTTTCGAACCTCCAACCTCTGTTTTTTTATTAATATTATCATTATTTATTTCTCAGCTAATGCATTTACATTTAAAATTACAATATTACATACATTAAAATTATAAATGAAATGAAAATTACTATTCACAAACAATTTAATAGTAAACGCTAATCTAATTGCAGGCACTCGAACCGCTCAGCCAAAACTGCAAACCATACAATATATGTATAGAGAGAGTTTATAGGGAGCTTATCTTATGCGAAAAAATTGGTTAAAATAATTATCCGCATGCATGCAGAGGAGGCGAAGCTCTATCGGCGCGGGTATTATGAATTAATCCGACCATGTAGAGACGTCACGTACTCGGATTATAAGGCAATTAGCGTCATATCAAACGATTTTGGTTGGATTATATAAACGCGCGTTTTCGCGGTACAAAATGCGAGTTTCCCTAAGGTGCTTTTAGTCGAGCAACTGCTATTTTTAATGGGATATTCTTTGCCCCGTTTGAAGCTGCCACTGGCTTAGCACCACCCTTGGATCACGTTGATGGTGTCATGAAGTTAGCCCATTTTATTATTATCATAACGCCCACAAAGGTCTCCGAAAGGGTACACAGAGAGAGTTGAAGATTTCTAATTATAAATATTCGAACATACAAACCGTTCGCTGTATCTTATGACAAGATGGTTAATTTGATGAACAGCAAAGGTAAACCCACATTTCTCCGGGAATTTGATTTTCAACATGAATAATGTGCAGAGCTCGGTTGGATTATTACCTCCCACAATACATTCACTGTACTAAAGTTCCGGAAAAGTTAAGGTAACTTTCTTTAAGTTAGGAAAGTTTAAGAGGTACTTTACTAAGTTTAGAAAAACTTAAGGTCACTGCACTAAAGGTAGCAATAATCGCTGTAATTCAGCTCTAAAAACGATATATTACAAGAGTGGCCAACAAGTACGGCCCACCTGATGGGAAGCGGTACCGTAGCCTATTTTCGCTCAAGATACCGAAGTATCACTTGTGCGTTGCCATTCTGTATTCGGAGAGTTATACTGCGTTGGCAGTATAATGGGACTAATCCGTCTGCTGCAGCAAACAATATAACAATCCTCTCCTCTCCCCAAGAATCTCATTATTGGAAACCTTATTAATTGCGCGGGAACAAGACACGATAAACTGTGTTATTTAGCTACGGGCAGCTCCAAATTCGAATGGGAAACCCGTTATGACCTAATTATCCTGAAACTAGAAACTAAATTCAAATCTTCGGTTAGAACCTACAATCTAGATTTTTCAGTAAACCGCTAAGTTTCTCGGCCACCATGACTTTGGATAATAAAGCGCCATTATTTATTAGAGGTTATAAAAGTAATACTTACAGAAACACAACCCTCAATATATCATGGACCAGAGACCTCCCGGGGGGAGCCAGGTGGTACTTCGCTTCGCATATGGATCTGATGATACATGCCCGGCCATTTACGTTGCGCCTTTAAAAATGAAATATTTGTGTAGATAAATATCTCCACTGATTAGTCAAACTATGAGTTTTACGGCGAAGGAAAACATCGAGAGGAAACCTGCATATATGTCTGAGAAGCAATTCAAAGGCGTATGTATAGTCGTGCTTGAGTAACAGCGACGGACTCGCCATCTGTCACGTTGGCACCTGAAATATATCTCTGGCGGAAAGTGGGTGTGTGGGTATTACCTATATACCTCTGCCTACCCCTTCGGGGACCCTTGTGGGAAGGCGTGAGGATATATTATTATATATATATTAAAAATAAAATATTTGGGTAGATAAATATCTCCACTGATTAGTCACATCACGAGCTTTACGGTGAAGGAAAACATTGAGAGGAAACCTGCATACGTCTGAGAAGCAATTCAAAGGCGTATGTATAGTGGTGCTTGAGTAACGGCGAAAAAAAGAAACAAAATACACATAATTTCGTTTGACACTTACATATCAAGTGCACTCCGGAGTAAATCCCATAACTCTCTCTTCTGTCTATGATGATGTTTTCTCCTTAAGCCAGCTGCTATGATCTTGGCATCAGGGAGGTGCCAAGCCAAATCGATCTCTATTACCAAGAACCAACCTGACGGTGCGTGCGTCATGAAGGTTTTCACCACAGAGGTTGTCATCTACAAATAAATAAAAAGTTGAAATAGAACACTTGTATTATTTTATTTGTTTATTTTTAATATCTATAAAAACACTATATCTGTAAAAACCGACGAAGACCACATTAGAACTATCTGGATCAAATCGATTTTCGAAACCGACGAGAATGTATGAAGAGACTGATGAATGTCGACGACGTCAGAAAAGTGGCGCTCTACTCTCGCTACCTACCCCGTTAGGGAATCGGCGTAATCCAGCTTATTAGCTATCTATCTATCTCTGTGCCAAATTTCATTCATTCTATCTCTGTGCCAAATTTCATTCATTTCATTCAATTCCGTTCAGCCGTTCTATCGTGAATGAGTAACAAACATTATTTCATGAACAAAACAAACTTTTGCATTTGTAATTTTAGTAGATTATCTAAAAAAATTACATATAACATAATATGTAAAACTCAAATGAAAGTCAACTTACCGAAACAGTAGACCCTTTTGGAAACGCAATGTGTCTTCTTTTCCTCAAGGATGTTATGGGATTTTTCACATTAGGACACTGGCCGTTAATCGTGGAATTCAAAGCACTGCATTGATACACCACGGATGTAATTAAAGCGAGCACCAAAAAATAATTTCTTGTCAACATTTCGTACCAAATGTCAACAAGCCGAAAGAAAAATTATAAGCACTTGAATTTCGAATGAATTTCGCGTTCTCTTAATTATTTAAAAACAAACATAGTCTAATATTTAGGTGAAAGTTATCACTTTGACAATCTAGGCGGAATGGAATTAGCTCTAGTATTCTCTTCTGTACAGTGTATTATCCGATACACACGTTATAACTATACGAAGTCTGTATAATTGGTTACGTTTACGTTATAACTCATTGACATGTGGTCGATGTATGAGCATTATTCGACGAGAGTATTGAAGATTTTTATACCAAAAAAAAATATTCGTCGATGCATTTATTCGATTGAAAAAAATTATACTCCGCGATCTTGTTCTACTCTTTAATACCCAAAGCATAGCGATTCCTCTCAATAACAGGTTTATACCCCTGATACTCGTACTATAACGGTTCATATAATTACCCTATAAATACCCACATACCCTCACATTTTCGTTATTTTTGTCATTACCTACAAGATAATATTTGGATGATATTCCTGGATAATTAAAAGGGTGTAAAATTAACGAAGGCTTAGAATAAATCGTATCCACGTTAACCTATATCCCAAATAGAATCGCGAGTCCAAGCTCTGTACATTGACCCGGGATGTTTGATCAAAAAATTTGAACGACTGCCGCCTGCGCTCATTAGCTCCGTCACGTTTCACACCTTTCGGCATTTTATAATCGGCCTTCACGAATTTGAAGCTTAATATACTTTAATAGAGTCTACATTCATGTAAAAGCAGTGGTTAAAATTGTAACATATAATTTTTACACATATTGACCGAAATGAGTAGACAGAATTGTACAGAAATATTGAATAATACACCTTTTCTGGATATATTTAAAGTTGAAATTGTACTTACAACTCATAACAATACGAAAGGACTTCCCCTTATCATAGGTCATATGTTATCTATGCCATAATGTATGGCTAGCCAGTACGCATGCCCGTCTGTATATCGGGCTATAGTCTCATCACATAAATACCATGGTTAGACATTTACCTTATCAGCTATCCTAAATTTAGCTCCAAAATAAAAACAGCAGACTAATTTCTTCTAGTTATCACCTAATAAGGTTCATTAGTATATTAATCATCATATAACAAAATTAAATAGAAAAAGAGCACGAAATGCATTTATACATACACACAAACATTTATTATTATTTTTACTTCATTAATAGTAAAAAGGTTGCCTTTAGTAAGCGAGTTTATTTAATGACATTATCAAGTTTAGTAATGAGATAGGGCACTCATAAGGGCGATTGCAATACTCTGGCTCCAACAGCTCTTTGTAGTCCTCATTCAGTTCCTCTCTGAACTCATCCTCGTGAACGGGAGCTCTAAAAGTATGAACCAAATCACCAACAAATAAATTATTGAAATATAAACCTTATTACTAGAGATCGTCTATATTTCTGTCTTATCACGCCTACCCACTAGTGGCCCCGAAGGGTTAGGCAGAAGATAGTAAGCACACACCCACTTTTCGCCGGAGACATACTTTGTATCGTCTTTGAGTTTCCTTCTCAAACGTATGAAGGTTTCCTCTCGATGTTTTCCTTCACCATAAAGCTCGTAGTGTGTCTTACCATCGTACTTGTTGTAAGTTCAGATTTTTTTTAAATAAGTAAGATATTCAAACTGGCAGTCTTTGTGTTAGACTACAATTATATTTTGAATTGTCATATGATAAATAAATTACTATACAATCGAGATGTATTTCAAGTAATAGCAACAAGTATTAGGATATAAAACAAAATGTAAGCAACTCACAAGAATATAGCTCTCAACAAATCGTGAACCAATGAATGCCCAACAGGTGATATTTTAGTTCCAACTTCGCAGATACTTCGGAGTATGCAGGATCTCCCGTTTAAATTGTGTCTGAAAAGTTCAACAATAAATATTATATACTATACAATAAATTATTAAGGATTGTAATATCTTCACGCCTTCCTACAAAGGTTCCAGAAGAAGGTATTACCTACACACCCACATTCCGCCGGTGATATATTTTAGGTGCCAACGTGGCAGATAGCGATTCCATCACCGTTACTCAAGCACGACTACACATACGTCTTTGAATTTCTTCGCAAATGTGTGCGATTCCTCTCGAAGTTTTCTTTCGGCGTAAAGCGCGTAGTGTGACTAAGCACTACTTAAATTTAGAAAAAATAATTGGTACATTCGGGATTCGAATTCGCAATCTTTGTGATGCAGGCAACTAACTACTCAAACCACTCGGCCACCACGGCTACGAAAGTGCAAGCCAATTTTGTAAAGCGACATCTTGTGACCAATTGGTTAATTATACGGTGTGAGTTGTTAACATGTACTTACATGTCAAAAGCTTTTTCTAACGTCTGCCAAAACTGCCTTCTCTGACGATGGTGAATTTTCCTATTGCGGAGTACGATGGTGGACTTTGCATCTGGCAGGGGGTGCAGCACGTCGATCTCCAGAGCTATATTCCAGCCAGACGGTGCGTGTGTCATTAACGCTTTAACGAGAGAGAAACTTATCTGTGAATAGAGATTAGTACTTGAGAGAACCTGAAAACTGTTGTAGCCGGTTCGAGTAGTCGCCTGCTACTCAATGTTCAAATCCCGACCGTGTCAATTAGTTTTCTACGCTCATATACAGTGATTAAATAAACCACTTGCTTTGGGGTGAAGGAAACGTCGAGAGAAAAGTGCATGTATTTTTAAGAACAAATTCAAAGTTGTATGTATAGCCGTGCTTAAAAAACGGTGATGAACTGGATGGCTATCTGTCACGTTAGCACCTAAATATATCTCCAGCGAAAACCGGGTTGATTACTTAATATCAATACGTATTAGTACATTCGGGATTCAAACTTGCAACCTTTGCGTTGCAAGTGACTACTCGAACCACACGGCCATTACAGCTTATATACAATTTATATTAAATTAAGAATTATTTATTTGCAAATACTAGCTATTTAAACGTTAACCTTATTGGTTTAAAAGGGTTTTACTTTTTTATTTCAACAACAATCTGTTAATTTTTTTTTTTTTGTATTGTCTCTCGTAGCGTGAGTTCCGGGAACTTTTGCTACTTAACCGGGCAAAGGCGAGACCTAAGCCTCCAGCCAGGCACTTCAGTGCAAAGCAACACAGCTAAGGGCACCCCCTGTGGGGTACGGACCTCGGCATAGGGCGTTGCTGGATAGCGAGCAAGGGAGCTGGGTTGGTCTGGTATTTTATTATTTATATATTTAGGGACGGGATTTGCGCGTCTGGCTCGGCGCGGGCCGGCGCTTGCGGCGGGGGTCGGAGGGGTCTGTTTAAAATGTATTTCAATTAGAAAAGTCCCAGTCAGTATTTGGTTGGTTCGAACTTAAGTCACCCTTTTCAGCTGAAGCGGGAAGGTAACAAAAGTATCACAATAATACGGAGAAAAATATCATGAGAACTTGTCTCAATACTTAATACTTATTATATAAAACTAGCTGTCCCGCCTAGCTTCGCTTGGGTATAATAATATTATAATATAATATATCCTCACGCCTTGAGGTGTATGGGTAATACCCACACACCCACTTTCCGCCAGAGGTATATACCTAAGGTGCTAACGTGACAGATGGCGAGTCCATCGCCGTTACTCAAGCACGACTATACATACGCCTTTGAATTTCTTCTGTACTTAAGTTCAGAAAAACTCATTAGTACAGTCGGAATTCGAACTTGGGATCTTTGTGTCGCAGGCAACTGCTCGAACCATTCGGCCACCACGGCTTCCCTTGGGTGATTAATTTTAATTTCCAGAACACGATTACAGAGCCACTTATCCAATTGTGAATCTAAAATATTCTCGAATCCACCCGAAGACACACAAAAAATTTCATAACAATCGCCGTTTAGGTGGAGAGCAGTGACATACACACTTACAAAAGAAATTTATATATAAAGATTTTACATCACAAGAGTAAAATGACGAACCCTTTGCTTGGCGTAGCACGTAAGTGTGAGTGATAGATGAATGGAAAGATTTTTCCTTATAATTTGATTTCCCGTGACGTATTGAGATTAGATCTTTTGTTCGCCTTTGGAGGAAACCTTTCAAGATGTCAATATGTTTAGCGGTTGTGAATTAATATAATGATACTTCCTCTGCGTTTGCGTTATAAATTATATTTGACGACTGTTATTACGAACGAAGGGATAAGCGAATAAAAAAATTATCTTAACGTCTAAGGCCTGTTTTTGAAATAA
This sequence comes from Drepana falcataria, assembly GCA_945859725.1. Taxonomy (NCBI): domain Eukaryota; kingdom Metazoa; phylum Arthropoda; class Insecta; order Lepidoptera; family Drepanidae; genus Drepana; species Drepana falcataria. The sequence continues at coordinate 2,019,036 of OX243937.1, forward strand.
TTATTTACATATTACAATTATACATCTTATCTTGTGTGTAAGATGTATAATTGTAATATGTGTGTAAGATGTATAATTGTATTTAGTACAGATTTTATACATATCCGAGGTGGCCGAGTGGTTCGAGCAGTCGCCTGCAACACAAAGATTGCAAGTTCAAATACCGATTGTATCAATTAGTTTGTCTGAACTGAAGTACTGTGATTAATCACACCACATATTATTATGTACACAATTACTATAAAAAAATAATATAATATATCCTCATGCCTTCCCACAAGGGTCCCCGAAGGGGTAGGCAGAGGTGTATAGGTAATACCCACACACCCACTTTCCGCCAGAGGTATATTAGGTGCCAACGTGACAGATGGCGAGTCCATCGCCGTTACTCAAGCACGACTATACATACGCCTTTGAATTTCTTCTCAGACGTATGCAGGTTTCCTCTCGATGTTTTCCTTCATCGTAAAGCTCGTGGTGTGACTTAGTAGTGTAGTTACCTGCGACGCAAAGGTCGCAAGTTCGAATCCCGACTGTACCAATGAGTTTTTCTGAACAATTACTATAAACTATTAAATATGTACACGCCTGTCCGACAAATCTTATTATAGGTGGACAGAAGTGCGATATTTGTCCATCCTTTTTTACTATACCACTAACGTGACAAACAAACATGCGGTCCTGATAGTATGCCGTTACTACAAGGGGATATTATTTCACTCCTACTCATTAGAAGACTTATAAGAAGTCTGAAGTTATTATACACATTATAAATGCACCTAATATACCTCTGGCGGAAAGTGGGTGTGTGGGTATTACCTATACACCTCTGCCTACCCCTTCGGGGACCCTTATGGGAAGGCGTGAGGATAAATGTACTTTTATCTTTGGCTAAATGACGAAAGCAAAGTCCATTACTTACGTCATATAAATCTACAAGCTATTTTGATACGTAGATAAGTAGTGTACAGCTACCGGTAATAAGGAGACGCGTATTCTTACTCACCACCAAATCACTTTTATCGGGAAATGTCACGTGTCTTCTCTTCCTTAAAGAATTCAGTGGGGCTTTCACATTAGAACATTGAACATTAGAATTCGACAAGGGCTGACTCTCCGCCAGCGCAGTTATTAAGTAAAATAGACAGGGATATATTTTTATCCAATCCGACGACATCGCTCAAGTAAATGCATAGAATACTAGACCTAGCTTAAGCCTCGGTAGTTGTAACCGTTGTGTTGCATTAGCAAAACTACATTCGTGACTACAGAACTGCGGAAACAGCCCTTCCGTGTTGCCGCATCCCATGACGAAAAGGTGGGATAGTTATGGAAAAAACTATGCTTTGGAACACTGACATTGGAATGTAATATGTAGATACATACATGTTATAAATGTGAAAGTTTGTAAGTTTGGATGTTTGCGGTACTTCTCACGGCCAAACGGCAACATTTTTTTTTATCCTGAACTATTTAAAGTTCTTATATTATAATGTATGATGCTCTTCACGGCCTAGTGGCTGAACCGATTCTAGCAGAAAAATTTCTAAAGCTACTTTTTCGAACTCCACGCGGGCGAAGCCGCGGGCATAAGCTAGTATATAATATAGAGAGAGAGAGAGCAGTGGTGGCCGAGTGATTCGACTAGCTGCCTGCAACACAAAGATTGCAAGTTCGAATCACGACTGTACTAATGAGTTTTTCTAAATTTAAATACAGTTTTTACTCACACCACGAGTTTTACGGTAACGGAAAATATCGAGGGAAACTGTATAGTCGTGCTTAAGTAACGGCAACGGCCTCGCCATCTGTCACGTTAGCACCTAAACTATATCTCTGGCGGAACATGGGTGTGTGGGTATTACCTATACACTTCTGCCTATCCCTTTGAGGACCCTTGTGCGAAGGCGTGAGGATATATTCATATTATATTGACTATTCTATATATATATTTCTCCCAAAGACAATTAAAATGACAATATTAATAAAGTGAATAATATTTACTCTGAAACATAGTTCAATAATCCAATATATTTAGAAACTATGATAAGGATAAGAACATTAGTTAGGAAACCCATTTTAATGTGTAATTTGTTTCTTTTTTATATATCACACGGGTGGCAAACTAGCATGCTGTCCTTATTACCTTTTATTGGGTCCTATCGCATATTTGATCAACTGTCCCATTATTTAATACACATTGTAAACATATATTTCAGCTGTGTTATCTCATTAAAAGGCAGTCCTGATGGCTTGTGTGAAGTACTAAACTACAAAATCAAATGCTCATGTTGGAATGGTGTCTTTACACATACATATTATGTTCATAGATAGTATCGCGCCAAGTTCCTAACATATGCAGCCATGCAATCTTCCTGTCACCTTTCTTTCAACGTAAAGCTTATGGTGTGTATAACTACATGCGTTCAGATAAAACTAATTTTGTAGGTAGAGTCGGGATCCGAACTTGCAATCTTTGCGTTGCAGGCGAATACTTCAACCACTCGTTCACTACGAAAGTTAAATACATAGAAAAAGCAAATTCCATGTTAACGTATCGTCTCGAAAACAAATCTAGGAATGTATGAAGCATCCTATGCAATGTTTGAGCTAACAATTTGAAGGCGCTGCCGGCGCTCTCATTACCTTACTGAGTTAGGACTTACAAGAAGTTTAACTTCTTGGTATTCCTAGAAAGGTTTTGGTAAACAAGGGTGGAATGATCTTCGATATTTCAGATATATTCTAAAGTTTCGAATGGGTAACGAAGGTGGCGTGTTTTTGCAGCTTTATTATTTAAACCTAGTTCAAAGAAAGTTGAAGAATAACGATCACAAAAAATAAATACCTTGGGGCAATTCCACACAAATTGGCCTACACCTAAATTTAACAAAGTTTGTACTATGTTTGTTCGGCAAACTTATAATATATATATCCAAGACTGAGGAACAAAAATACTCGTCTTAATCACACTGATATCTGCTCACAGTGGAAATCGAACCTGCGAGTTCGAAACTCTGACTACTAGACGGTTGGACAAAACTGACAATAATAGAGCATAATACCTACCTACCCCGGGGGGTTTAGGGACTCGGCGTGATGATATGATGATGATGATGATAATAATATGAACGATAAAGGGCAGGGCAAAGACAAAGCAAGAAAGCAAGTAGCTACACAACGGGATACTGGTGGACATTTTATTGAGCGGCAGTGAACACTACTTGTGTACCTATGTCCTTAATATAAACGATGAGTGAAGAAATATTAACGAATGAGGCCATACTATGGCTACATCAAATTGATCTTAAACTCAGGGATGGCACAGTGTTCGAAGAGGTTGATAAATGTAGGTTAGGGATGAAGCAGAAGAGGTCTGTTAATATATAGAGAACTGTCGCTCTGCTACTATCATGTAATCCTACTAATATTATAAATGTGAAAGTTTGTAAGTTTGGATGTTTGCGGTTCTTTCACGGCAAAACGGCTGAACCGATTTGGCTGAAAGTTGAAATCGTGATGGCTCATACCTAGGAATAGGACATAGGCTAATTTTTTTTATCGCAAAAATTAAATGTTCTAATATTATAAAGTATGGTGCTCTTCCTCGGCATAGCGGCTGAACCGATTCTAGCTGGAAAATAAATAAGCTACTTTTTCGAACTCAAAGGTCAAAGCCGCGGGCATAAGCTAGTAATACATATGTACCAAAAATTTGTGGTGTGTGCAATTCTACTAAAAATGTATAATAAATTAAAAGACCATAATATAAGTGTCGAAAAATTTATTGCTTTTCAAGCATGTCATACAATTTTAAGCCGTACAAGCTTTCACAGTCGGGGTACAAATTGCTACAATCTTGTTGATGCCCGTGGGCGACATCGTACGCTTTGTGGACATCGGTCTCGAACTCTCGACCCTTTGGAAGCCTGCGAGACAAATGATTAGAAATTAAGTTTGGAGTGATGGAAACAATAAAAATCTAAATAGACCAATTGCACCTTTATATCTCTTAGAAACTCATATTGATAATGATATCAATTTGCACCAAGCAGTAAATTATCACACAAAGTGACACAGGCATGTAAAATTTACTGGTCGAATATTTATCAACTGCCTGTTTTTTACTAGTTAAGGTTGTCGACCTCAAGACCACGCGTACCCGGATTTCCGGCAATCAAACCACTTAAACCATGTGGGAAAATACCTTGGTTTGGAAGCTGTTCTTTCAATAACTTCGATATTTATTTCACTGAATTGTGATTGCGTGTAATGTGACAAAAACTAGAATATAACCCTTACAGACAAAGTAACTTTGCGCTGTATAGACTACTGTACCCCGCGGTTCACACTGCGTAAAGTTTTATTTCATTAGGTACATTGTTATTTTTAAATTTTTTTCTTCTTTTGTGCCAAATTTCATTCAATGCTCTTAAGTATTTTTTGCTGGTTACAGACACATTCGCATTTATTATATTAATAGGATTTTTGGGTAAAAAGGTGGAAAGTGAAAAAGCCATGTAAGTCTAGAGAGAACTGGCGTTCTAATCTATCTGCTAAGGACTCGTAGAAAACGGTACGGTACTCGGTATAGAAAATACGGAAGTTAATTACTTACGTAAATGTGGCCCTTACAATTTCTGCCAGAAATGTCCCTTGCTGTTTTTCATTCTGCCCTGTTTCGCAAAGCATTCTCAACACGCATTCTCTACCGTTCCAGCCCAAACTGGAATAATAAACATTTAGAAGATATTCGAATTTGCATTTAATTTAGCTGCTCTTTCCCAAATAACTCATCAAAAAACTAGGTAGTTACTTCTATACCAAACAACATTTTTGTTTATATTGAATTGAAAACTGTATAATATACTCATTAAATAAGATAATTCCCACATATTTATTAAATATATTATGAGCGATTGAATTTTGGAAAACTGAAATTTAGCTGAAATTACAAAATTTTATATACAAAAAGCTAACGTGTACCTTAAGAATGTTCTATAAAGAAAAGGGTGCTAAGTATTTGTTATTCAATCTGGATCGACTAATTAGAACATCATGATATCTTATTGCAAAATCATGACAGCCTATTGCAAAATCATGATAGCCTATTGCAAAATCATGATAGCATATTGCAAAATTACATACGCCTTGAATAACGTCTCCAGCTTTTCATACAAGTCCTTCCTTCCATGTCTGTGAAACTCTATGTTATTATCACTCCAAAGCTTCAAGAAATCTTCATTCCTTTGCGAGTCGTGCATTTTCTTTGTGAAGGCCCTCGTTGCATTAACATCCTTCATTGTCTGAACATTATCCACGCTGCGCTTAGCAAAGGCTGGGTTCACTATCATTCTCCTGAAATGTTTGCAGTTAGCAACGGTATGCAGGTCTTAAATAAAGACATCTGTATTCTCTACACTAATTACAATTTTAAGACCATAAACGAATATATAGAACACACTATCGACATCGAGTTCGCAATATGTATTGTTTTGTTATTTCTTAATAGGATTAGGCAACGTTTTTGGTTAATGCCAGCTCGACTAGTTTCAAAAATTATCGTCATAACCAATTTACGCAACCTTAGCTAATTATTCCAACTTAATCAATCATTCTGTCTATTTTTAAAAACTGCACAGAAATCCATTCAGTAGTTTCTTAGTTTATCGCGAACGAGCAAACTGACAGACAGACGGAATGACAAACGGACGCGGCAAGGGACTTTGTTATGTGATTTTTTTTTATACTACTATAGTGCCAAACAAGCATACGGCCCACCCGATGGAAAACGGCTACCGCAGCCTATTTACGCTTACAATACCGAAGTATCACTTGCGCGTTGCCACTCTGTGTTCGGAGAGTTGTACTGCCTACACAATACAACAATCCTCCCCCACCCCAAGGAGCTCATTACTGGAAACCTTATTCACCGCGTAGGAACACAACACAATAAATTGTGTTATTTGGCTACGGACTTCTATAAGGTCATTTTTTAGGAATTTGGTCCTGCCCCAGTCGGGCAGCTCCAAATTCGAACGGGAAACCCGTTATGCCCTACCTCTCTTTATATATATATATATATATATATATATATCTCGTGATATGAAGTGATTCAATATGCTAAGTTCATAAAATAACGCCTTAATATTAAATAACTGACAGACAGACGGAATGACAAACGGACGCCGCAAGGGACTTTGTTTTATGAAATGTATGTCTAGGTAAAGAAAATTAGTAATTATTTTACGAATAATAACAAGGAGTACCTATTGTACGGCACTTTGTCTATAATCTTTCCGCGTTCGTCCAGATAGTATATTACATTCTTGATATCTGCTCTTCTGTTAGATGTTAAACCTTTTTCTTGATCCTTGAATATACTGAAGAGTTCAGGGTCACTCGGCAGCTCCCATGCCAGGGCTGCCGTGGACCCAAACCACACGATGTCTCCAATTTGCAGATCCGTGAGTTTGAGTACAAAACACTGGAAATTTTGTAATCATATACATACCTAAATTTTTTGTAATGTATCAGCTATAACAAATATTTGTTTGTGTGTGATTGCACAAATTTGTCATAATAATTAATGTACCTAGTATATAATATAATATATCCGCACGCCTTCACAGAAGGGTCCCCGATGGGGTAGGTAGAGGCAGTATCCACACACCCACTTTGTGACAGATGGCTAGTCCATCGCTGTTCCTCAAGCACGACTACACATAAGCCTTTGAATTACTTCTCAGCCGTATGCAGTTTTCTTCTCGACGTTTTCCTTTACCGTAAAGCTCGGCGTGTAAGTAATCACTGTACTTAAGTTCAGAAAAACTTATTGGTATATATAGTCGGGATACGAACATGCAATCTTTGTATTGTAGGCAACTACTCGAACCACTCGGCCCGTTAACGACTCGGTGATTATATGTGTATAGTTTTAGAAAGGTTTTATTAAATGATTATTTACACAGGTAAAAAAATAATAAGACAAACAATTTTTTTTAAGATTTTTTCATAAAGCGAAAATAGTTCTAATGGACTAAAAGATATTAGGTAAGTATTCATATATTACGACTCTTACCTAATTGAAACGAGCTTCCATCGGGGAACGTTAGATATCTTTTCCTCCTTGAAAGAATACTCGAAGAACTTCTATCAGACTGTATATCAAACTTTGCTGATTCTGGTATGGAAGTCGCGTTCGCATTTTCGTAAAATATTCCGATACTTGAAACTGTTACGGCGATGAATAAATGGAAAAATGTAGCTGCCATTGGAAGATCTTAAAATAATTAAATAACATTTTCTAATGTGTTCAAAGAATTAAAAGTAAAGGAAAGTTAATTTTATATTTATTATCTATATAGGTACATTTATTTTTTACACAGAAAAAAATGCAAATTAACTCAATAAAAAAAATCAGTAAAACAGATTTTTTTTCTTTAAAATATATATAAATAAATATGTTTACCTTATATATCCTTTGCCGTTAGCCGTCGCAATGGAACTGACGAATCCCTAAGCCAGCACCATTAGTGATAATATTCACAAACTAATTTGTGAGACAATACAAATTGAACTCGTTCGAAGCTTTGCGAAAACAACACGGGTAACTGTAGTTTATTTTATATGTAATTATTCAAGTCAAGAAATTCATGTTCACTGTTACACTAGCGATGCCCATTGGTTCCACCCGCGTAAAATTTGGATTTTTCTGGAATGTAACATAACTTGAGGTCGCGGGTTCGGTCCCGCTGAGGGCAGATATTTGTGATGAGCACGAGTATTTGTACCTAAGTCTTGGATGGTGTATGTATTTATATACATATATATTCATATATATAGAGGTGAATAGGTAATACCCGCACACCCACTTCCGCCAGTTGTATATTTTAGGTGCCAACGTGACTGATGGCGAGTCCATCGCCGTTAGTCAAGCACGACTGTATATAGGTACGCCTTTGAATTACTTATCAAACGTATGCAGGTGTTCTCTCGATGATTTCCTTCACCGTAAATGGTCCTACACCGTCGATGGTTGTTATTGTATTGTTATGTTAACAAACGAAAATTGTTTGTGTTTTGTTGAAAATTCGAACGGGAAACCTGTTATGCCCTACCTCTCTTAACAATGTCAACTTACAACAAAATGTATAGATTTAATACTTATAGGACGCGGGTGCAGATGTTAAGTCTGCATAAATATGTTTAAAATATCTATATAATAAAATTATAATTTTGTACACTTATACGTCTACGTTAAAAAAGAAATTCAGAGACGTATGTACGGCAATGGGCTCTTCATCTGTCACGTTGACACCTCAATATATCACCAGCGAAAAGTGGATGCTGTTTCATTTTAGCCTATCCCTTCGGGGATCCCTGTGTGAAAGGCGTGTAGAAAATTCATCAAATAATCTCTAAAGCTTCTTCTTATATAGATAATAATTTTAAAGGTTAATAAGGTTCAACATGGTTTATGTACCTTTCCATAACTATAAACTTGTTAACAAAAATCTCCGAGCGAAGCTAGGCGGGACAGCTAGTGTACAATATTATATTTATTACAAAAATAATAATAATACTAAATAGCCGTGGTGGCCGAGTTGTTCAAGTCGGTTGCCTGCGACACAAAGATCGCGAGTTCGAATCCTGACAGTACCAATAAGTCTTTCTGAACTTAAATACAATGATAAGTCACACCACGAGCTTTACGGTGAAGGAAAACATCGAGAGGAAGCAATTCAAAGGCGTATGAACATTCGTGCTTGAGTAACGGGCGATGGACCCCCTATCTGTCACATTGGCACCTAAAATATATAACTGGCGGAAAGTGGGTGTGTGGTTACTACCTATACACCTCTACTCTAAACATATATGTGTTTAAAAATTTAATTTATAAGATTTTTTTTAAATAAAGAATAATGCAAAAAATATTAAGAGGAAAGATTGATTTAATTGTGTAATGGATTAACTCAAAAACTACTTAACAGATTAAAAAAAAACACGTATTGAAAGGAAAATTGTGAAATCCCTACATATATGTCAGCAAAACTAATTTATATCCTCACGCCTTCCCACAAGGGTCTCCGAAGTGATGAGTTTAGGTTTTAACGTGACTGATGGCGAGTCCATCGCCGTTAGCCAAATAAATTTAATACGTGTGAAACTGGACAGCTTTACTCATCAAATGAAACACAATATATGAAACGATGTGATTTTATTAATTTAAATATGTACGGGAACGTTAAAGTTGTCACATCCAGGATACAAAGCCCGGCAATCGTTTCCGTATGTATGCGCTTTATCGTATCTCTTGTGGTCTTCATCGTCGAACTCTTTTCCTTTCGGTAAGCTGTAAATTAAAGAGGAGAAACAAGTAAATTACAAAACATATATTTTTAAGGCATGTTACGTTGGTTTGGAGACATAGAAAGGATGACTGAAGAAAGATTGACGAAACAGATATACAAAGCAAAAGTGTGTGCAAGAAGAGGCAGAGGAAGACCACATTCCAACTACCTGGATCAAATCGATCGGACGCTCAAGGACGGGAACTTCAAGAGTACTCAAAACCGACGAGCATGTATGAAGAGACTTATGAATGTGGACGAAGCGAAAAAGGTAAGTCTAGAGAGAACTGGCGCTCTATACTCTCTGCCTACCCCGTTAGGGACTCGGCGTGATGATATGTATGTATCTTTTTAGATATAGGATTTTTTAACCGAGTTCCACGAAGAAAGGATGGTTATGCGAAGACACCTCGAACGATACAAATATATGTTTTTGTATAAAGAGCTGTTGTTAGGTGGTTACGCAATTCTTCGCTTCGTTTCGCTTGAGATACTATAAGTAGCTCGACTCGAAATATTTTGATAAGAATAGGTGTGCAGCATACTATAACCAGTCAACAAATAGACTCAACTACTCAACAAATAGACCTATATAAAGTAAATATTGATATAATGATGATGATGATGATGATGATGATAATGATAATAATTTAATGTATCTTCACATCTAACCATAACCAGAACTATATAGGTTCCAACATGTCAGATGGCGAGTTCATCGCCGTTTTTAAAACACTTACATCATATCTACACGCGTTTTTGAATGTCTTCTCAAACGTGTGCAAGATTCCTATCGATGTTTTCCATCACCATTACAACATATATCACGCCTACTCATAAGGTTTTCCGAAGGGGTAGGCAGAAGTGTATAAGTCATACCTACACACCCACTTTCCTCCAGAGATATATTCTACGTTACAACATAAAACCTATCATTTATTCAATAACATCCTCTGAACTGCGGTACAGCGAAATGTCTGCAATGTTAGTAGGTAAACGTAAAAAGGAAATTCCCCGCCAAACAGTTCCCGTAATAGCATAATCCTGCACTCACGTGAAGACGACCCTCAGGAATTCTTCTAGGAACGTGCCTTGTACTGGGGAGCGCTGCGCCGTCTCGCAAAGCTTGTAAAGAACGCACTGGCGTCCGTTCCGGCCCAGCCTGGAATGGGGGAATACAATAGTTAAATGGGCAAGAGATTTTGCATTCAAGCTCCCCTATTTTATTAATAGTTGAATTTGTCCCCTAAAATAATGAAGTGGAAGAGGTATGTATGTCTAGAGAGAACTGGTGTTCTCTAGACATATATCCGATATGCACATGAGCACAGAGCTAAACTAGATAGCCGGAGGTGTCGTAACACAATTTTTTTCGGATATCTATTTAGGTGTTCGTATAATAAATGACGACTGTCCGTTTCTCAAGCACAACTATACTTCTTTCATTTAAATTGATAGACGTACATCTTAATATATATATTTCTTGTGTGCGTGTGTATGTGACTGAACTCCTCCTAAACGACTGGACCGATTTTGATGAAATTTTTTGTGTGTGTTCAAGGGGATCTGGGAATGGTTTAGATTCACAATTGGACCCGATAGGTGGCGCCACTGGGTCCGTGGCTTTAATTTTTTCTCCCAAGCGAAGCTGGGCGGGACAACTAGTATCTTTATATATATAATTCTTCTGTTAGTGTGTATGTCACTGAACTCCTCTCAAACGACTGGACCGATTTGATGAAATTTTTTGTGTATGTTCAAGGGGATCTGGGAATGGTTTAGATTCACAATTGGACCCGATAGGTGGCGCCACCATCTTTTTTTTCCACCCGAGCGAAGCTGGGCCACTAGTAGCTTTATATAGGTAAATATTTCTTCTGTGCGTGTGTATATCACTGAACTCCTAAACAGCTGGGCCGATATTAATGAAATTTTCTGTATCTTCAAGTGGATTCGAGAATGGTTTAGATTCACAATTGGACCTGATAGGTGGCGCTGCGATCGTATTAAAGGAAATTTATTTATAAATATTGTGTTACCTCGCGATGTTTTACTTGATTTGCATTGTTACAGATCAGCAGGGTTCGAAACTGCAATCTGCACTTACATATGAATTTTAAATCAGGAACATTATAAAAAACCTACATACATTAAAAATGATTTTAAAAAAATTTGCATTTTATATTATACTTACGCCGTCAATAATATTTCTAATTTCGACAAAATTTCAACTCTATTGCTCCTGTGAAACTCTATGCTTCCCTCCTCCATGTGTTCCTTATTTAAATAATCTCTATTAATTTGCTTCTCATGCATTTTCTTCCGGTCAATCTTCATCTTCAACTTTTCCTTAAATGTCATGTTATTTTCATCCACACTCCTCTTTGCAAAAGCTGGATTCACGATCGCTTTTCTGAATAAGAGAAATATTTTTATTAGACCGCGTTTTTCACACTGGTGACGAGCCCCGGCTGCGCACGGGTTGTAGATGCCTTAATGTTTTTTTTGTCTTAGGTTTGCATAACCAATTTACAAAAAACATAAGCAAACCTTACACTTAGTTTTATACTTTTTGGTGAAAACTGCGTGAAAGTGCGTTAAGTTGTTTTTGAGTTTATCGCAAACAGACAGACACAGCGAGCCATTTGTTTTATACCATGTATTGTGTACGGTGATTAGTAAGCGGATTGCACAGCCTGGACTTAAGTAAGTTTTAATTAACTATTGGCGTCTTATATTGACGATGATGGTAAATGTGATGATGGCAAAAGATGTCATTAAATGTTCTACGAGCACAATTCCTTGTAGTGAAAAAACTGGTGATGGTTTGAAATAATAATTTCAGTATCAAATTATAGTTCTAATTATAGAATATTTATAGCCTACTATAAGCACATATTTTTATATCATTACTTTTGACAAAGTTGAGAAGTATCTGTCGTACATGTAAAGTAGAATAAAACCCTACGGAGCTTTCCCGATACTTCAAAAAAAAAAAAAAAAAAAAAAAAGTATTTAATTACTGCAAAAACATAATAACACATTAAACATAACATATATTCACAATCTTGCAGAGAGCCTGACTTATTTAAAACACAATATCTTTTGGTTTCCTCACTAGGCAAAGCCTGTATCGAGGAAACCGATGCAATGAATATACAACATTTATTCAGTAGCGGCCAGTAACAAGGGTCTTAAAAGTAATTGAGCCGTTTATTTTATTTGTATTTGTTTTATAATTGATAAATAGTTAGTAAAATCTAATTGTTATATAATTTACTTAGATGTATAATATATAAAATATACAAAAAAGGACATAAATATAAATACCACAATTTAATTAAATAATAAGTAAATCAAGTTGAAAGAGTTAGGTCTAACGATGTGTATTTAAAATATCCTCAGTTTGATTATAGTTTAGTGAAGATAGCCATTTCACTAATAGACCTTTAGCTTTATGTATCGTTTCGTTTTTAATATCGCAATACTTGACAACTCTATTGTATATACGAGTTCGAATACAATCGCCAAAACGTTGCGCGAATCTAGTATTGACAGATGGGGTTGGTAGCCTATAGACTCTTCGATTACACTGAAGAGAACTGACGAAAATCTGGTGTGAAACCGTGTCTCATAGCTAGTTCTTCTTTAAAGGCGATTCAACTTCATTTGTTTCATGATACCACTCACCTCTTATATGGTACTCTGGCCACCACCTTGCCGGTCTCATCAACGTAAGCTATAGTGTTTGGCGAATCACTCCTTCGCAGGGGTTTCTCATAGTCCTTGAACATGAGAAACATATTGGGGTCGCTGGGTAGGTTCCACGCAAGCGCCGCAGTGTTGCCGTAGAGAAAGATGTCACCGATTGGTATCAATGCCGACGTTTGGACGCAGAATACTGCAATAAGATTTGTATTTATTATAGCGAATCAGCATTGTCATACAACGTGTCAATGCCGCCAGTCTTCTTGGCACCCTTCTGCGTGACACAGATTTGGGACATTTATTCTATTTATAGGTAGTTTATGATCGCGCGCTGCCGACCCTGCAGGAATCTTTTCGGACCCTTCTTGAAGAACTCCATGCTGTATTCTCCAGAGAAAACCTCAACGGGGAGCTCATTCCACAGCCTGAGCGTTCGCGGAAGAAAACTCCTTTGGGACGGCGCAGTACGAGACCGGTTTAACCTACAGACCTCTTTCGCTTCATCCACATTCGTGAGTCTAATTGTACATGCTCACTGGTTCGCAGGGATATATTTAACCTTTGGCCGATAGGGCTATGACCAGGGCGGAGGAAGCGAAGGGCACCGCAAGCACAACCACTACGTGCTAGTTCAATTCTGGCATTATGAGCCTGAAGTAGAAAGAAAAACCTACCTCATTAACCAAACTCGTTTGGCCATAAGATTCAAACGACTTCAATATGTCAATCGTAGTACTGACCAGCAGTATCTTCGTAGGACACTGACACGACTTGGGGCTAGTCGGGGTGATTCGGTGAAAAGTTTATGAGTTTTCCCGTGAATTTATGGGGTGGCAAACCTTATAGGCCCCGGGCGCTGAGTCTTACAATACACCACTGCAGTGGTTCCGAGTACTCTCGACGTTCGGATCGTTAATTCAAGATATTGGGTACGTTTTAAGTGGCAGGAGATTGCACCAAAACATTTTTTTTTGTATATATATATATCGTTTACTTACGTAACAAAAGTAATAACAAACAAATTATATTAAATTATTTACCCAGTTGTAGTGAACTCCCATCTGGAAAAGTGAGGAACCTCTTGCGCCTAGAAAGCACCTTAGAACTGCCATCCATTGAGGACCCATCTTCAGTGTCATTATAAGCTACATTTAAACTTAAAACCGTTTGTATTATCAAAACAAATATTGAAATTACCAAAATCCCGTTGAAATGTGTCATTATTTAAACATAGAACACAAGTTATATTAAATTCTAGCGTAAGAAAAGCTTACAGTTATTTTTACTACAGAAGAGTTGTCGGTTGCTAAACGTAAAATATACTGTACTACTCTTTGGACCGTTTGACATCTGTAAAGTCCAATAATGGAACACCAATTAACACAGTGTCAACCGTTTTACTGTTACGTTTGACGGTAAACGCGAAATGTGTCTCGAGAAACAAAAAGAAATCCTATATAGGTCTATGTAGGTTGCAGACTCCTCGGAAAGATAGGGAGGAGGTAGTCATACTAACTTTGCTATGATCGTATCTTCTTTCAGTACGCAGTGTTTTGTTATCCCCTAAAAGTTTGATTACGGTGAAGGAAAATATAGTAAAGATGCAGGATGCATACGTTTCAGGAGAAATTCAATGACATATGTGTAGTCGTGCTATAGAATCGGTGATGGATTCTGTCACGTTGGCACCTAAATATGTTTCTCCTTTAAGAGAAGACTGATAGCTAAAGAGAGACCTGCACTGAATACGAAAACTAAATCAAGTATATGCGTCTTGTTGACACCTCGCCCCACACGGAGTAGACATAGAAGATCGCCAATATCTGTAGACCTACAGACCTCTTTCGGTTCATCCAAATTCATTTATTAATTCATATCTCACTCGGTTTCAAGTTCTCATGACATTTCCTTAACTTAAAAAAATTCATTATATACTTATAATATATTAGAGGATCTTAAATTACGTACTTAAATATACAAATTGAACAATGTTAATGAGGTAACGAAAGATAATACAATTAATTAAGGTTGTACTGTGTATCGTGTTTCCAGCAAATATTTAGAGTTACTGAAGAACTTTTAATTGGTAACTCGATATCTGATGTTTAATTACGTTCTTAAAATTAATTTATTTTTTACAGGAATGTATAATTATGTTTGTCATTACATTCTTACCCTTTTGAGCATTATATTAACAATACATAAAAAATATGAGGATAAAATTATATCTTTTTAAATATATAAAAAGATTATTTGTCAATTTAAGAAAAAAAAGCTGAAATGTGTTTAAAGATAATGGACACACGGTATAGGCTTGCCAACTGCTTTATAAAGCGTCATTAATGCGGAGAAGCAACCAGCATCACTTTAAGACAGATATATATCTAAGGTGTGTGTGTATTACTTATACACCTCTGCCTACCCCTTCGGGGACCCTTGTGGGAACGCGTGAAGATATATTATATATTATCATATAAGGTATATAAAAAACTTTTTTCACATAATTTTTTTTAGATCCTTATAAGCTATGGAGATTGTATAATCTACGTCTGGTTTGAAAATAATTCTTCCGAGAAGAAACTTTGTAAAGAAATCTTTTGCAAACATAGAGAGGTAACTCATAAGTTAGCACTAAGTTTTAGCGCTAGGTACACTATTTTATAACAGTGTGCACCTGCCTACACTTGAGAAGACACTCAAAGAAGTATGACATACGATAACATGATAGATAGCGTAGTCCGTCTCCGTTACTCAAGCACGACTTTAAATTTCTTCTTTAACATATAAAAATTTCGTCTCGATATTGTCCTTGCCGTAAAGCTCGTGGTGTGATGTATTGTTGGTACACACTTAAATAAAAAAAACTCTTTAGGATCGTCAGTATTCAAACTTGTAAGCATTGCTTCGCAGGTGAGTGAAGGTCTGACGTTATAGATAATACGAAAACTCGAAGCGTGACCTTAATCAGTATTTGATCTCCTCCTGTACTACAATTGGTGCTTACATGAATCAACTAATATCTAACTAGCGGTGCATCTATGTCCATCAAAGGTTCGTCACAATCTGAATAACGTTCTTCACACGATTCTGTCGTTGACATTGCTTCGTCGTACTCCTTATACTCGTCTTCAATTTGATGTGTAGTCTTGGGGAGGCTGTGAACCGATATTATATTTTTTATATTCAATAAATTATTACTTATATTACTGTTAATCTTAATATTTATAAATTACGTGTCACGTTGTTTGTCCGCGATGGAGTCCTATACTACTTAACCGATTTCAATCAAATTTGCACACCGTGTGCAGTTTGATCCAACTTGAAAGATAGGATGGCTTACATTACATTTGGACCCGATATGTGGCACTGCGATCGTGTTCAGGAGGTATAACTTTCCCCCCGAGCGAAGCTGGGCGGGACAGCTAGTTATGTATAACAACTAACCTTGTACATAGAACTTGAAAATGTCGCTAGACTTTTTAGCTCCCTTCCGGGAGAGAGGTGTTTCTGGGTGATATCTGGTTATGACTTATTATTGTACTTTATCTCAGAAAAACTCTATTCCAGAGTAGAACCTACACTTGCAACCTTCGTGTTGCATGCACTGAAGAATCAAGGCTATTTTATTACATCTATATATTTGGTGCCTTCCCACAAGGGTCCCCGAAGGGGTAGGCAGAGGTGTATAGGTAATACCCACACACCCACTTTCCGCCAGAGGTATATTAGGTGCCAACGTGACAGATGGCGAGTCCATCGCCGTTACTCCAGCACGACTATACATACGCCTTTGAATTTCTTCTCAGACGTATGCAGGTTTCCTCTCGATGTTTTCCTTCACCGTTAAGCTCGTGGTGTGACTAATCACTGTACTTAAGTTCAGAAAAACTCATTGGTACAGTCGGGATTCGAACTTGCGACCTTTGCGTCGCAGGCAACTGCTCAAACCACTCGGCCACCACGGCTCTTGGTATTTGGCTCTGTATTTGGTGCACTTAGAAATATAAGTTAATATATAGAAAAAATTGTCCTTACGTAAATACAACCCTCAGTACTTCCTCGAAGAATGATCCTTGGGGCAAGTGATGGGATTTTCCAATCAAACACAACGATTTCAAAACACATTGCTTGCCATTATCTCCAAGCCTGAAAATGAAGATTTAGATAAGTCACTGTTGAGCCAACAGACCTGTCATAATACTTGGTGACACGGGGTAGAGAGTACAGCCCATTTTAGAAAATTCTGCAAGAGATTACGGAACTCTTTCGCTTGGTCCACATTAGTCTCGCTGATTCATTCGCTCTCATGTTCGCTGATTTCAAGTACTCGTGACGTTCTCATATTTATAATAAGTAATTAAATACAATAAATAACACTAATTTTAACAGCATTGCCATACAAGTTGTCAAGGCCGCCAACCTTCTTCGCACCTCATGCGGTGTCTTGCGGAAGGGTGCCAAGAAGACTGGAAGCATTGCAACGTCATATGGCAATATTGATTCCCTGAGCGAAATATTCGCCAGCCCTCTTGTCACGGGAGGCCTCAAAAAGTTTCCTCGAGGCAGCCTTATTAAATGTATTGGATATATTAATCATTTAACTTCCTACATTTGCCAATTACTGACGTTGTTACACAAAAAAATCAAAGGATTACGCTAGGCAAAACGCACCCTTGGATTAAAGTCTCAATTTTCTGGTACAAAGTAGCCCGGCTGTTTCTGTGAAATTCCAAACTCGCTTCGTTCAAAACCAGTTTGTTTTGCAAATCGTGCATGCGTTTCCTGTCTATTTTTACATCCTCCGTACGAACTTCAGATCGGTCTCTCGGGCTGTCCACGCTTCGCTTTGCAAACGCCGGATTCACGATAAGCTTCCTGAAAGTTAGATGGTGTTATTTTCTAGTCGATATTTAAAGCTTGGAGGGTTATATCCGTTCAATTTAAGAAAGCATACGTTTTACAGCAATTCCAAATTGCAAGCGACCATAGGCGGTAACCGCTTATCATCAGGCGGGCCAAGTGCTTGGTACAACAAGTTGTTTATTATGCCGAAATATTTGTGGGTCGTGGCCGGTCGCGGGTTTGATTCCCTCTAGGGGCGGATAATTGTGTAATAAATCCGAATATCGATACTTAGTCTTTCACGTCCCACGATCCATCCGTATAAGTATGCAGATTTCATAGTGCAAGCAATTTTAGTGGAATCGTCATATAACTGTATCAAAGTCAAGACACTTTAGAATATTGTGACTTTACCTCTCATACGGCCTCTTGTAAATAATTTTCCCGGCCTCATCAGTATAAATGATATTAGTATCCATTCTTCTATGTAATGGATCAGCTTTGTGGTTGAAGGGCGAGTAAGGATCTTGTGGGAGCTCCCAGGCCAGCGCCGCCGTAGAGCCGAACAAGAAAATGTCGCCGATCGCGAAAATTGTCGGAACGGTAACACAGAAAACTAAAAACATTAAAAAAATTGTCACACCAAGAGCTTTAAGATGTAGGAAACACCGAGAGAAAACTGCATACGTCTGAGTAAAAACTGAAAGTTGTATGTACAGATGTACTTGAGGGTTATCACGTTGGCACCTAAATATATCTACGGCGAAAAGACGTGAGTGGGTACCACTCACATCAGGCACTTTCAAAACGGTCCAACATACAACTAAACAAGACCATACAAATGTGTATGTATGCAGTGAGTAAAGAGAGCTGAATTTTCCTAAGAGCAATATAACTTCTTAAATTCTTGGTCTTCGTGTGATAACGTGATAACAACGGGCATGTGATGCAGACTACTTAATCTGCCTATCCCGTAAGGGATTTGGCTTGATGATATATAAATACATAAATATATGTATGTATGTGAGACATGTGAGATATTCCGAGACATATATCCATTGGAAAGTGGGTGCTGTAACCCCTTTATCTATTACAGGATGACCCGGACCCTTTTGGCGGCTATTGAGAGACGCATAAAAGCTCTGGGAATTATTTTCCATTTATTCACTATTATTTCAAATATGATAATATTATTTCTCCGTAAGGATGCGTTATTAAAATGTCCATCCCGTATTAATCTCGCGGCTTTATATTAATTAAAATGCTTTTCCATCTTTTTAATAATGCACCAGAGCGTGTTCTAGTTAGTCTTGTAAAACGCTTCAATTTCTACATTTCCTCGCTTAGAATAACGATGGAAATTCTTCACAAATTTTCACTACCGACTGGTTTTTGTTTTTTTTTTATAATGCACACACGCAAAATTTTCTATTAAAAGGTGAAAAACCTATTAAGTAATAAAATCCAAGATAAAATGTAATCTTTACATACAATGTTTTTCATTAAAAGAAGAATATATTGACCTTCCGAGTCATTGAATCGAAGATAAATTATAATCGTTACATATATGTAGAAGAGAATATTAAAAACGGCTGAGTTATTAAATCAAATAATATATATTATCATCACATATGTACAAGATTTTTAATTATAAAGAGAATATTATAAACTGTTCAGTCATTGAATTATGGAATAAATATAATTGCTATGTATGAAGTGTTTAATTAAAAGTGTAATGGATTTGGAGAATAAAAAAAAACTCGCTTTTTTTTTTATTTATTCCGCTATGCTTTTACCCGACTATCACTAAAGAGGTTGACGTTTTTAGCACTTTAGATTTGTTTGTTTTTGATTACGATGACGTCGAGGTGATGGTTTTGTTTCAAATCTACAGTTTTATTTATACAGCATGATTATTTAGTTCACCTTTTTAAAATATCCTTTTAGGGAAAACCCAGAATAGAACAATAAGGTCATACTAAAAAGAAACAACATTAATACGTACATAAGTATTATGATCTCTCCACGGTCACGGTGTAGGCAGAAACTAGAGAGCCAATTTTCATAAGACCTCAGACATTAATAAGATAATTGATTATTTGAATGATGGCCATGCATGGCAATGAATTGCTCCTCTTGTAGATACTTTATATGTAATTTAATATTTGTCTACCCCTACGTAAAAGGGAACAAATGTTAAACGACAAACCGGGTATTTTGTTTCGCAGTTTCTTCTCCTGGCAGGTTTTTTCTTGGTACCGTTTTACGGTACCACCGTAAAACGGTACTTTAGTTTTTATTAAGTATATGACGTTCAATATCTCTGTGTCCCTTACGTTGAATAAAATATTTTGATTATTATACAAAAATATCACTTACCCAACTGAAGTGAGCTTCCTTCAGGGAATACAAGGAACCGTTTTTTCCTCGATAGTACTTCACTTTTACTATGCGTATAATGATCTTCTGTACTATTAAAGTCATAATTTGCTTGACTGTGTACAGTGATGAACAAAAGTAACAACATTAGAAATAGTTTTTTCGGGAGATCCATTTTTAAGAAGAGTTTTATTACTTAAGACGGTTTTTTTTAAATCGGTACAAAATCTTTCGGACCAAAGCACTAGGATACAATGCATGCTTATCTCCCGTGGGTAACATTACAGTTAATCACGAATTGCAAATAAAAGCGCTTCGACCGTTACAATGTATGGGCTGTTCACAAAAATACTTGAAACATAAAATTTTATGTATTTTTATTATAACTGTCATACTTACTTCTACATTATGAAAACAGTTAGCTTTTCATTATACATACGCACATATCTTCAAGAAAGAATCAGGAAGAAAGGGGAAGAAAAGGAGTACTGGAAGCCGTCACATATTCAATGGTGAGATAGATTGATCCCACTATTATCATAAGTTTGCAAAACTTGTCAGAATTTTTTTACTGTGGCACGCCATAACTGCTAATCGGAAATTGACAAGTTTTTTTTGTAAGATGAGGATAAGATATATACCACATTATTCATTTCAACAGGGTCTTATGGATTCTTTCTCAAAATATTAATAATAAATAAAATTTACTTAGTAAGATTCTCCATATGATATGTAACTTTATCGTTATAGCAGATTTCGATGCGAAAATAAGGTAAAATAAAATGTAATCACGATGTTTTTTTTAGTTTTTTTTTCATTCGCCTACTTCCATTGTGCCCTTATACATATACATTTGAGTAACTGTCCTATTGTTTGGGACAACCTGTATATTAAACCTTGGTTACTGTTTTTTTTAAAACAATATTTTTTTCATTAACTTATCATCAATGCGTATTTCCACCGAGCGAGATAAGAATCCCAGTCTTCTCTAGTCTTACTTTCCTATATGCATGCACATAACTAAAACATATTTGTAAAAAATTATATGACATGAAGATATTCATGTCTTTTCACAAAGGTCCCCACAAAGTTTACCAAACGAGTACCAACAAATTTGTAAAAGAAAAACTGGTTACACAACTTTGTTGCATGTTTTTTCCCAACCATCCTGTATAATCTCTTAGCATGTACTGCTCAAAACTAGTTTAGGTCAAGCACACATGACATGACTGTTAATATTATCACAAATAAAGCCTACATTTCCAAAAACTAGATAACCAGTGGTATCCCCATCGAAGTGTCGCTTTCATTTCATATATTTTTTACTAGAGCACTGTATTGTTTTAAAAAAAAAAGTAAAATAGTGGAGAATTAGTTTAGAAAAAAACATCGTCCTAGTTGGATTTTCTTAATGGTTTACTATTCAAATCTTTGTACTATAATACATAGGATCCTTTGACATAAATTATACTAATCCATTTTTGGCACCTACTTTTCTTCAAAATCATTTAAAATTTTTTGTTCAACACTACACGCGTATTTTTTTTTTATTCTTTAAGTAAATAGGTTTTTAAATTTTATTGTAACTAATAGAAAATTATTCATATAATATCATATAAAAATAAGTCTTTAAAGAGTATATAGAGATTTTTTGACGTACATAATTTTTAGAAACCTCTTAAGCTACTTAAGATTTGGTTTTAATATTAACAATATTGTTCGTGCTTATCGATCTGAACTAGTGTTTATATAGTGAAAACCTATGTTTTTCTCCTATATAAATATATTTTTTAATTTATACGAATTTTATGCTCTTATTATACTTGTGAGATAAATAGCAAATATACTTAAATTAAAATTTTAAAAGATTAAATTTATTTTGGAAATAAAATGGCAGCTCAAATAGATAATATTTAGCCGTTAGCTACAAAAGTGTTACTATGAAACATATTTATCAAGTGTTTGTGTTAGTTTACGTGTGTCTAGTAGCGTTCATATTGACCGATGTTGGCGAAGCAAATGACAAGGAGATCTTAGTGAGGCAGAAGAGATTCTTAGTATTCAGAAACATAACACACTTTTTTGTAAGTACTAATCACTTATCTTTAGAGCCTTGGTAGTTGGGTGGTTTTAGAAGTCATCAGTAAAGCATGTAGCAGGTTCCGTCCCGATGGTATTGTACCAATTTTTTTTTTTCTTTAGTAGGTACTAAGACAGAAAATTTCATTAAAGTCCGTTCAGCCGCTTAGGAGGAAATCAGTGGCAAACAGTGACAGTATAGGTATTCGTATTAGCACCTCTCAGCCATCATGGCTTCTTTTCTTACAGTTTGGAATACTCTGTAAATACTATATTCTATTCTATTCTATAGGTTTTTTTTTTTATACAGCAAGAGTGGCAAACAAGCATACGGCCCACCTGATGGGAAACGGTTACCGTAGCCTACTTACGCTCACGATACCGAAGTATCACTTGCGTGTTGCCACTCTGTGTTCGGAGTGTTATAGTGTGTTGGTAGCATAAGGTTTAATCCCTCTGCTTCCAGCACATTGTAACAATCCTCCCCCCTCCCCAAGGAGCTCATTACTGGAAACCTTATTCACCACGTAGGAACACAACACAATAAATTGTGTTATTTGGCTACGGACTTCTATAAGGTGGAGGTCCTGCCCCAGTCGGGCAGCTCCAAATTCGAACGGGAAACCCGTTGTGCCCTACCTCTCTTAAACTAGTCTATTCAATACTTTACCTAGTCAATTGTTTGTCATAAATTATTATAAAACGAATAATTGTTATAAATAAAATGTATATTGTATTTTTATGCCGTGAACTTCCTCTGCACCTTCTGCCATATTAAGCGAAATGTTACATCATTCTACGTTTTCAGCTCCGCGTGAACTTCAAAGCCAACACGGTGCCATGGAACCAAATATTTGCGGAGGCAGTAGGCTTCCGTATTAACTGGGACGACCCCCCGGATTCCTTCCGACCTTTTCATCACCACCGCTTGCATAGACGGACTGCTTACAGCCACCTCGAGACCCTTCTGGATAAGTGAAGTATCATCCATTCAATTCTATTCACCTATTTATTGCTATATTTATTTATTGCTATATAATTTATATCTAGTACATAATAGCACAGCGGCTCTAGAGAGGAACAGAAATTATGTAGTAAAATAATAATAAATAATAATATCCTCACGCCTTCCCACAAGGGTCCCCGAAGGGGTAGGCAGAGGTGTATAGGTAATACCCACACACCCACTTTCCGCCAGAGGTATATTAGGTGCCAACGTGACAGATGGCGAGTCCATCGCCGTTACTCAAGCACGACTTTACATACGCCTTTGAATTACTTCTCAGATGTATGCAGGTTTCCTCTCGATGTTTTCCTTCACCGTAAAGCTCGTGGTGTGACTAATCACTGTACTTAAGTTCAGAAAAAACTCATTGGTACAGTCGGGATTCGAACTTGCGACCTTTGCGTCGCAGGCAACTGCTCGAACCACTCGGCCACCACGGCTCTTGTGTGTAGTATATTATGTTTTGTTACTATATTAGTCATAACAACAATATTTTATACTATAAACCAAATCAGAGTCAAAAAATATTTTATTCAACGAGAGGGACACAGGGAACACTTATTGAAAGTCACATACTAAGCTTACCGCTTTATTGGTTACTATATATGTGTATATCCTCACGATTCTCATGCGGGTGAAGTGCGGAATTCATCTTTCCGCCGAAGATATATTTAGGTGCCAACGTGACAGATTAAGAGTCCTTCGCGGTTCCCCAAGCACGGGGATTATTAGTTAAATTTAAACATCCTGCTCAAACATATACAGATTTCCTTTCGAGGTTTTCCTTCGCAACAAAGCTTACCATTTATCTCTGACCATTATTTAGAAAAACTCACTTGTGCAATCGGAATTCGAACTTGCATTCCTTGCGGATGTGACTACTAGAACTACTGGGACACCGAAGCCTAATTCGCTGGCGTATTCTCATGGCATGTTTTATTTATATAATTCAAGCCTTCCCATAAGGGTCTTCGAAGGGGTAGGCAGAGATGCATAGGTAATACCCACACTCCCACTTTCCGCCAGAGATATATTAGGTGACAGATGGCGAGTCCATGGCCGTTACTCAAGCATGATTATACATACGCCTTTGAATTGCTTCTCAGAATGTTTGTTTTACTGAGTGAAATGGTACCAAAAATGTATTTGCTTTCAGGAATGGACTGAGTGGGTTCCACTGCGTGCGTCGCGCCATTTGCGAAATGGAAATGATACCAGAACCGAAAGACATCTACTTAAGAATTTTAAAAATGGTTTTCAGGTAAATTGTCTTATTCTTCAATAAAAGACACGGAAAGAAGGAAATACCTAATTTCCTGCCTTGATAAGCGGAAAATCTATATAATTCATGCATATTATCATCATGCATCATACATCAATAGGATAATATTAATCAATATTATAAGAAAAGAAAATTTTGTGTGAAATTTTGGTAGTTTTGCACAATGGATACAAAATAAAGTTTATAAATTATTAATAAAAATTTGTATTCAATTGGCAAATTTTTCACATACAAATAATAATTATAATATTTTTACTGACACCAAACCTATCACAAATATAAAATAATATGCAGTGTTACAGTATATACCTATTAGTATGCGATATCGTGAATAAACAGGGAATGAAACGTGAATGAATAGTTTCAAGTAGGCGGAGCCGGTATCTGAGTTGTTTCAGATGATCTCGAATTAAATTTAATGAATTTATTACCAACTTGTCATGTAGGTAATAAGGTCAACAATTAGTCGCAGGTTTTATCATCATCTTCGAGTGTGCGATCAATTTTATATGGTGGTTACTGTGGTGGTTGGAGCTTCCTCTGTATTATCTTCCAGACAGTCGAGTTGTAAATAATTTTTGTCATCTTCTTCACTCAACCTATATATATCTCCAAACCAACATTACACATCATTCCTAATTTCACATTGAGGTTTGATCGAGGCCTTTGCCATGTGGCAACCCTGCCAGCTTTCTTGGTACCCTGCCGGGGGGACGAGTATTTTATTTTGGATAGTTTACTTAGGTTTTCTTTCACATATTATGCAAAACAGTAATATTTATTCAAATTAACAACAATTAACATTATTTACAAAATATAGTTACATAAGTAACTTACAAATACAATATTTGACTCAAATCGGTATCACGAGGCAACGTACCAAGAAGACTAGCAGCATGCCCCACTGTATAGCAATGCTGATTCTCAGAGCGAGATGTAAAAGTAATTTAACAACTTGTTTCAGACGACAATCTTCAACGACGGACAAATGGCATAACAAAACAGAAGAAGACTGCAGTTTGTCCATATCAACATGTCCGTTCTCCCTTCTTGACGTATCACGCTACACTGACATTATATAATAAAGGATAAAAAAGTCTCGATTTTTTTTAATATCAGTGCTGAAACATTTCATTTTTCTAAAGAAGACATGTGAAAGAATGAGATAGATTAGATAGCGAGAGAGACCGACATAGCGAGAGAGACATAAACCGAAGTCACTCCACGAGCTTAACGTTGAAGGAAAACATCGAGGGGAAACCTGCATACGTTTGAGAAGACATTAAAGGCGTATGTACTAGATAGTCGTGCTAGAGTAACGGTCATGGACTTGCCTGTCACGTTGGCACGTAAATATATCCGCGCCTAAAAGCTGGTGCTGTTACGCCTTCGCCTACTCATTCTAAGACCCTTGTGGAGCATGTAGTCGTAAAATACAAGATTAAAAAAGTACAATTCCCTTTGCTGATTTAGCACTTCTCTAACAAAGCTGAGTGCGAAGAGCGCTGTAAATAACCATCAAATAGTAAGTAGGTAGACTCGATAAATTCTCGCTGCGTCTAAATCGACCACGACTGGACTGATAGCCCACTGGGGCCCGTCGGCATGTGGCAATTACCATCGAATGTCGATTGCTATAAAGATTCTGGCATCTATGAATTGTGGTTTGCTTATTTTAATACTTGTAATCAACGAGCATGATACGATGGAGAGACTGATGAAGTCTAGAGAGAACTGGCGCTCAACTCTCTCTGTCTATCCCGTGAGAACTCGGTGTGATTATATGTAGTAACGTGGTATTGTTATTACCATGGTGGAGTCCAGAAGTTTTTTGGAAACGTGCCGGTGGAAAGAAAATAAGTTCATCATTATTTTTAAGAGATGCCAAGTATAAGTAGCCTATTCACATGGTGACCAATTGTATTTAAGTATTAAAAAAATACAGGTCTGGAATTTATTTGTGGTTCTAAGTACTTAGTAGGTAAGTCATTTATGTATCTCACCTACTGTTAAATGTTTCGAATCGAATAATTCTCAGGGAAAAACTGAGAACCCGTAGTGCTAGGATTCTGTGTAAACAGCCAACTGGAACGATCGCAGACACGTGACTAGCACCCTTATGAGATTTACTTAATTTGACCAAGTCGCATTGAGGGCGCGCGCTTTTTACAACAAGAACCTGGGATGAGTACTAATACACAGTAGTGCTGAAGTTAGATCATTGTAAAGGTTTGGCCGTTAGGTCCGAGTGGCTAAAGTAGTCACCTTAAAAAAAGGTTGCTGGTTCGAACCCCGGTGCTCCCTACCAATGAACGTCGTCAGAACATAATATAAGCACAACTAGCTAAGCTTGCCGGTGAGAGAAAAAATCGAAAACAAACATGCAAAAATGTGAGAAGTAACTCAAACACTTATGTGTAGTCGTGCTTGAGTAAAGGCGATGGACTAGCTATCAGTCACGTTGGCAGCTAAATATATCTCCAGAGTAAAGAGGGTTATATTACACAGCAGCCTACTGCTTTTTGGGACTCTTATGGGAAGATATATTATATAAGAAGATATACATATAATATATAGTAAATTTTGAGAAAACTAGAAGATATTCACCCCTACCCACAAGGGTCCCCGAAGGGTAGAGGGGCATAGACAAAGGCGTGCAGGCAGTACTTATACAGTCACTTTCCGCCAGAGATATATTTTAGATGCTAACGTGTCTCTGCGTCACTCAACCATGACTATTGTACATAATACGAGTCTAAATATCTTCTCAAAGGTACGCATGTTTCTTCTCAACGTATTTCTTCGCCGTAAAGCTCGTGGTGTGACTAATCACCTGACTAAAGTTTAAATAAAAACTCAATGGTGCATTCAGGATTCGAACTTGCAGACAGCTTCTCGAACCACTCGACCACCATGTCTTTTAAGAGAGGTAGGGCATAACGGGTTTCCCGTACGAATTTGGAGCTGCCCGACTGGGGCAGGACCTCCACCTTATAGAAGTCCGTAGCCAAATAACACAATTTATTGTGTTGTGTTCCTACGTGGTGAATAAGGTTTCCAGTAATGAGCTCCTTGGGGAGGGGGGAGGATTGTTACATTGTGTTGGAAGCAGAGGGATTAAACCTTATGCTGCCAACACACTATAACTCTCCGAACACAGAGTGGCAACGCGCAAGTGATACTTTGGTATCGTGAGCGTAAATAGGCTACGGTAACCGTTTCCCATCAGGTGGGCCGTATGCGTGTTTGCCACTCTTGTTGTATAAAAAAAAATCTACTTAAACTAAATAATTGTAGGTATTTACGAAATCATAAACTTTTGTAGTTTAAAATGTTTTATCGATAGCATTTAAGTGCATTTTTTTTATATATTATATAACAGTCGTAACTATTAGCGTTACGTGGCGTGATATTACGTCAAAGCCAACAAACACGTGAACATATCTACTCTATCAAATATCAGGATCATTCGTCTCTGAGAGTGGTAATAATTTCCATAAGCCCTTGTCCTTCAGGACAGCCATTGTACACGTACGCGCAGTTGAACATTTGCCGGCCAGCTGTAGCTGCGTCCTTGTATGAGGACATGGCCTCCTCCCACTCAGGGTCTGCTTCATCGAACGGTGATCTGCCGTAATCGGGCCTGGAAATTAATCCCTTCATTATACATATATATTTTCACGCCAGCTCCCTTGCTCGCGAACCAGCAACGCTCTAAGCTGGGGTCCGTACCCCATAGGTGGTGCCCTTAGCTGTGTTGTTTAGAACTAAAGTGCCTGGTTGGAGGCCTAGATCTCGCCAATGCCCGGTTAAGTAGTAAAAATTCCAGGTCCGCCGCCGTTACACAAGCAAGATATTTAAAGACATTTTATGTATCGACATATGTCTTTAAATATCTTCTCAAACGTATGCAGGTTTCCTCTCGATGTATTGCACAATAAAGCTCATGGTGGGACTAACCCCTGTACTTAAGTTGAGAAAAACTCAATGGTACCTACAGTACAGTTTGGGTCGGCAACGCGCGAGTGATACCCCTGGTGTTGCAAGCGTCCATAGGCGGCAGTAACCGCTTACCATCAGGCGGACCGCATGCTTGTTTGCATACAATGTGGTATAAAAAAAAAAGGCGGGATTCGAACTTGCAATCTTTGTGTTGCAGTTAACTACTTAAACCACTATAATGTATAACACTGCCCGCGTGCCGTAACCACAACGACGGAATAAAACAGGACTCTTAGCGCCATCTATCGACCAATTAATGAACAAAAGTGTATCGACAAATATTCTTCTAATATAAATAGACTTCAAATATTTCACAACAACATTTTAGAATTCCCTGGACAGTAGCTGCGATGCTGATTATCTGCTTTTTGCGTGTTAGTAGGTGTACGTCAATATTCATGGAAACCTTACTTACGTGAGTAAAATGTGTAGTATTTCCCCAACGAAGCCTTCGTCTTCTACGGGGTACTGTGCAGCCTCGCATATCGCCCGCAGAACGCATTCAACTCCATTCATACCTTTACTGTGGAAATATGATGCCATTTTGGAGGTTAGAACATAGCGGAAACGCCAATTTTAGATTGGAGTTTCGTGACGCTATAAACTGCCACAAATCCCCCTACAAACCATAGAGTTAAATAAAGAAGGCGGTACAAAAAACACCAGCCAAGTGCGATCCGGATTCGCGCACGAAGGGTTTCATAATTTTTTTTTTTTAAACTATATTTATTATTAACTTTTTAGTTCGATATTTTTCAAAAGGGAGCCAGAGAAACGGCTACGAGAACCAAGAAAGGCCGCAGGCGCGCTAATTACCCACGGAAAGTTACATACTGACATACTGACATACAAGTGAAGCTAATAAAAAGCGTGTAATAAAAGCGGAAATAAAATCATGTCTGTTGTATGGGATAACCCCTTAAATATTTATTTTATTATTTTTTATCTTAGCGGCTACAGAAATACATCATCTGTGGAAATTTCAAGTGTCTAACTATCATGGCTCATGAGATACAGCCTGGCGATAGACGGACGGACAGTGGAGTCTTACTAATAGTGTCCCGTTTTACCCTTTGCGTTCGGAACCCTAAAAATGGATCTTCGTCTTATAGAAACTTGCTGCCAAAAACCACTGCTCAAGATAGGTGTTACGTTCCAACGGGTCCTTATGTACTGATTTTCTTATGCTTTTTGCACGAAACTGCTCCGCCCAACACGATATTTTATGTATTTCTAACGAGAATAGGTTTAATATACAGTCATTTAATTTAAACTGAACGCTCAAACGAAGTTTCAGTCTATAGTTAAGGTCACTGAATGTGCTCGTGCAATTCTTGTCAAGAAAATCGGAGTGTTGGTCATACGTACGTAGTCAACATTTCTGCCATTGACCTGTAAAAGACCAGTCTCTCGTCCCGCCTGGATAGCAGGTCGGCTTCCCTCTCCTGCCGCGACACCTCCTTAATAAAATAGTACTGAGACAACTCCGATATGTTGGTGAACTGTACGTATTGGTACTGCATATTCGCTGCAAATAATAGCTGCACTTCTCCCGTGTTTTCTACTGGAGCTGAAAAGCCAATAATTAGCTGAAACAATAAAGGATTCACATTAATATGTATTCAAATCTTACCCTCAAGGGTTTCTGAACCGTTCGGTATGTGGGAAGTTCATTGTAGGTTCAGAAAAACTCATTGGTACAGTCGGGATTCAAACAATCAAAACCAAAAGTGTATAGGTAATACCCACACACCTACTTTCCGCCAGAGATATATTTTAGGTGCCAACGTGACAGATAGCGAGTTCGACTATATAGACTACTATATAATTATGTACATGCCTCTGACATGAACGGAATCTATCGTTTTCTTCTTTATAACTGAATCGTGCAACTTGTATATCAATATTTCCTTAAAGACCTTTATTGGGAGTAAATACATACCTAAATATTATCTCATAAATGGAAACATCACCCCTATTTAGTACAAAGCCTTAATTACCTTGTAAGTGCCTCCGTACGGATATACAAGAGGTAATCCGTTGATTTGTCGTTTAGTCACATGTAATTGATGCTCGGCTTCGCTTGGTATTTCGATGTTTGCCCATGTTAGAGTACAATAAATTATCAACACTATTACTGTATTGATAGAACTGAAATTTGAAAATAAATGATATTGTAATAATGAGTTTATCGATAGAACGCAAAACAATTGCTAAATATTATTGGGATCTATTGATATATTAAGAAGACCTCACGGCGAATGTCAGCCTAATATGCCTTATCCTTCTGGATGTGTGTTTTTTTATAAGGGTAAGGTGGCAAACAAGCCGGCCTTATGGTAAACAGTTACCGCCGCCTATGGTCGTTGGTCACCAAGATAATCATTCGTGCGTTGACGACCCTGCAAGAATCTTTTCACAACCCTCTTGAACAAGTACATGCTGTATAATCTCTGGAGAAAACCTCAATTTTCTTGCAGCGAATAACATTACTAGGAGACCATAAATAGTGTTCAAATGGGTTTGTTTATTGTAACACAGCATTAAGATTTCCAAGTGTCTTTTTCATAGCCGTTTTGATTTTTATTTTTTGATTATCAGATTGTTAGAGGAATGTTTTTGCCATTGCTCACATATATTTTATTTCTTTTTTATTTGTAACTCATAATACAGTAGTTATTTACGTGTGATCGAGTGTGCGATAATGACAGCAGTATTAAACTGAGTCGCAGACAATGTCACTCATACTCAGAAAGAGATATTACATAGTTCATGGATGGTATATACTTATGTGAATATATTCAACCATATTCTATGTTAGTATGAAAGCAAATAAACAAAAGGTGAATTACCTACTTAAAAGGAGAGTAGACAGAGGAACCTTTATATAGAGTATAATAAAAACAATCTTACCTCATCTTTCCATAAGTGAAAACTTTTTAATTGTGAGTATTCATCAAAGCGCATACCGCTCTAAATATTCAGTCGCACCTCCTTGCGCTTGCGCCGCGAGCTTTTCACAACGACGTTGTATTACGCGCTCTCACACGTCAATGTACTCACGTTTATGAAACTAGATTATAAAGACTGTTCTACACTGGGTAAGTTACATATTTTTCACTTCACGACATGAAATTACGCGTATCGCGTTTATCAATGAATAAATTAAAGAATGTGGCGCTGCGGCCGAGTGTACGAGTAGTTGCCTGCAACACAAAGATTTCAAGTTTGAATACCGAATGTACCAATGAGTTTTTCTGAACTTAAGTACAGTGATTATCATCGTGAGTATGATACCATGAGCTTTACTTGAAGGAAAAGAGCAGGAGGAAACCTGCATACGTTTGAGAAGAAATTCAAAAGTATTTATAGACGTGCTTGCGAAGAAACGGCGATGGACTCGCCATATATCACGTTGGCACCTAAAATATATCTCTGGTAGAAAATGGGTGAATGGGTATTTATATCTACCTACCAATTCGAGGACCCTTGTGGAATGGCGTGAGGCTATATATTAATTTAAAAAATTGAGGAGGATTTTCAATTTAAACTAGATATTGTATACTACTTATCACGAACGCAAATTAATTGGAGTATGCAAAACCTTGAATATTACAATTTAAAGTATAGAAATGCCTCTAACTCAAACTGCTCAAATGTGAAGCTGCTCAAATGTGCTCAAGCCTTTATGGGTAACGTCACTACGGTCACATCACCGCTCCAAGCTAATATCTTTAACCAACGCCGATAGTCACGATAGACAATACGTGAAAACTACTCAGACAACTCACGTGTTACGTATTGCATCTGGAAGTTGCAATAGTCTATTGCCTTGTATTTTCCAATGAATTTAAAAGTAACATCAATGTTGTTTATTATCATAATTGAACAATATAATGGGCTTTTGATATATTTAAATGCTAATTATTAATGAAGAAAAAATTATTCTTATTTATGGATAAGAATAGCATATTCTTATCCATAAATAAGAATATTTTTTTCTTCATTAATAATTAGCATTTAAATTAGCTTAGGGAGAAAGGCATATCGAAAATAAAAGGACGATATTTTTTTTTATATTCGCCACAAGTTACACACACTAAGCATTACTTGTCCTATGGCAACTGTAGCTTTCATATATTTTGTAATACATAAAATGCACTCGCTGAACATACAAATACCTTCCCCCAGCAATAATTGAACAGGTGACCTTTAAGCTTTGCAGTGAAAAACTTTAATTACTACGTCGTCGAATCTAACTTAAAAACTACTAAAACGCATGGATAAGTGAGTTAGATTGTTGCAAAAGTAGTGATGGATGGATATATGTAGTGAAAGGCTAAAATAGTTTACAGAATACACACTCATAACAATAGCAACACCGCAACATCATATACGTAATTGGTGCCTCTTCAAAATGTGTCCGTTAACTCATTTCAGAGTCACACGTACAGAACACACCATGTTTTACAACGTTTTGAGTGTTTTAAGTATCTCTGTAATTGTTAATTACCTACCTTTAGTAGCATGTGTTACTGAAGCGGAATTGTATAGTGAGATCGACCGATCGATACTGCATCGAAGCAAAAGACAGCTTTTGTTTCCGAATAGTACGCTTTTGCAGGTAAAGTGCATTTTCTTTTAATTGAAGCATACATCGCCTTTTTTAGCTACTTCAGAGAATCGCCATTGCTATCCAACGTAGCAATAGTGCTTGACCACTTCCAAATTTGGGTAAATTAGTTTCATGTAGTTAGTTGTACCACTGCTCCTTTTAAATATATACATACATATCTAACACTGAGTGCGTCAAGGGGTAAGCAGAGAGGGTGCTATAATGTTGTTGCAATAAGTAAAGTTCACTACTGCATAAGTGATTATATCATATCGTATTGAAATTTGTGGCAATTAGATCACTAAACGAAATTTATTAATGCTTACCATTCAACCTGAGCATATGCAGATATTATATGTTTCTCTTTGACTTAACACATTCAATTCCTGAAACTCTTTCTTACCCAACTTGGCAAAACAGCACAGTATTATTGATCTTCCAAATCCCTAAGTATAATTTTAACTGAAGCAAATCCATTATCGTGGCGTAAAAGAACTAAATATTGTGGCTTTGGATCAAACATTATTTGTAACAAAGTTTGATTAGCCGTTAAATACAAATTTTTGTTCAACATGGTAATCTTTTGCTAAAATCTTTAATCCATGATTGGGTTAAAGTATAATCTACTTGTTGTCTAACTGACCAACTTTTAGCTTTTCGTCTACCAAGTACTGTAAGTAATTACCACGTGCCACGCCTCTATGTCTCTTAGGTTGTTAAATTAAGAGATCCTGCGATGATACAGTAAGTCTTTTAATTCTTTCATCTGGTTTCTTCACTCAATTATCCATACACTCCTGAAATATATTTAGATGTCAACGTGACAGATGGCGAGTCCATCGCTGATTTTCGAACAGTATACGTTATCTTAAATACGTCTGTGATTTCTTCAGAAACTGCATACGTTTCTGAAGAAATCACAGGTTTGGTCTCGATGATTTCTTAAAGCTCGTGGTGTGATTAATCATTGTACTTATGTTCACAAAAACTCATTAGTCGTGATTCAAACTCATTTTAAATCGTGAATTCTATTTCAGTTCAACGCTGGTATCGGCACACCGAGTCTTGCAAAGGACGTCAATGTCAATTATGCTTTTCAAGCCAACTTTCAATTGCCATGGAATCGAACTCAAATTCCTCTAGACATACTGGAAGCGAATTCTGGATACGACGGATCTTCTAGGAAAAAGAGAGCTATAGAGCTGAAAATTAGAGAAGAGAGTGACTATGTCGACGATGCAAAGTTGTATCATTTCTATAAGTATATTGAAGATATGCTGAACGGGTAAGTTTAACTGTAAAATTTAAAATATTTCCCGATTAAGCATATTGATTCCCCAATAGTTACCAAATTCAGATTAAAAGAGTGAGTTATTTAGAAATTTACTCGCACTTAGTAATTTTGTAAAATTTGAACCTTATTGTGTTATTGAATCGGCATGAGGATATACTTACAGCACCTTATAACTTCTATCAGACAACTTTCTCATTTTCTGAGACATCCTGTATAAAATCAATCAAAAATACTTAATATATAAAAGTTAGTTCAAAGTAAAGTAGGTCATTTATATGTATGTAAGAAAAAATATCATACTTTATGCCTCCCGGATCTTTGAAACGAGAATCCTTTTAAAAGCTGTTAATCATACTATTTAGAGTATGCTGTTTGGACAAATACTTACTAAAGGTCGTTGACCTACATGCCAGCTAATCCTACTAAATAGCGTCTCGTCTAAAATACGCGTCTCTTTATTTAGCGGCTTGTCCAACGTCACAACCAATAGAGAAAGATTGTATGCTGCATTTGGAACAAAGTAGTTTGAATTATAGATTCAAAGTGTTTTAGCATAAGGTGCTATTTTCTTTGGTGCATATTTTTTAGGCAACTAATTGTTAAAGTTGATGTGGTTTCGGATCTGAAAAACGAATTCCTAAATGACACTAAATCGTAATGTAACAAAATGAATAGCCAAGAATTGCTAAGTCACATTAACTGCTTAGATGCCATGACTATGTTATATTGTTAGAAAAAATATTCATAAAGCAAATATCAAAATAAGATAAGCTCGTTTGTGTTGGTGTGGAAAGCGTGACATTTGAGTTTACATATTTATTTAATGTTCATATTGGTTGTGTTTTTCGGGAACAAAGCATAACCCATATGCTAATCCGGCTAAAAAAAATATCTATGTGGAAATGTTAGTCGATTCCCATGCACCTTTCTGGCGTGATTGAGTGACAAACATTCGCATTTATGATATTAAATGAACTAACGGAACCCTGTCATATAACCCGACCACTGATGTATAAACCTTCCCCTTGAATATCACTCTTATCTATACTATAATATTATAAAGAGGAAAGATTTGTTTGTTTGTTTGTTTGTAATGAATAGGCTCCGAAACTACTGGACCAATTTCAAAAATTCTTTCACCTTTGGAAAGCTACATTATCCCCGAGTAACATAGGCTATATTAAATTGGACCCGATAGGTGGCGCTGCGATCGAGTTTCAAGAATTTTACCTTTTTACCCGGGCGAAGCTTTCTGTGTGTTTCTGTGTGTCTTAAGCTAGATTCGAAAATGGTTTAGATTTACAATTGGACCCAATAGGTGGCGCTGCGATCGTGTTACGGGCAATTTAACTTTTTCACCCGAGCGAAGCTGGGCGGGACAGCTAGTTATTAATAAACAGGAAATGGTTGTCTGTAAAGTCGGTTTACGGACGATAGTTTAACATGACAACAGCAAATCAAATCAAATCAAAATCTTTATATTTCACATAGGCCCAGGTGGGCACTTATAAAACGTCGAAAAAGAAGCACGGTTCGTGTTGGTCGCTTCCATGGAGAAGAACCGGCAAGAAACTCCATGGTTACTCTTTTCAATTCATTAGGCATATACAATATTTTTTTTCGTTACAGCAATAGTACCCAAGTATGGGGGAACAACGTAGGCCTGACAATAGGTCGTTGCTTACTATACAAAGCATACATAAAACAAGATAATTATAACAATGTTAGCAAGATCTAAGAATCTACAAAGCCTACAATGTTCTCACATTCACAAATTAGACAAATTAAACAAGTGACACAAATATAGTCATCAGTACTGTAACTAATTCTGGTCAAGATCTGGAATAAATAAAAAAAAAAAGTAAAATTATTATTGTAAAAAAAAAACCGAATTGAGAAAATAAAAAGTTATATAAGATTCAGAATAGTTTGAGACATCCACAAATTTGTGCCGTTTATGAGCTACCAAGGACATATCTAATATAGATATGTCATAATATATCTAAATAAAGAGCTATCAATATTTTGTATAGGTACAAAGAAGGAGTGAAATGAAATCATAATCATGACGCATAGGCCAATCGAGTGGAAGAGAGATAGATGCGGCGCAAGCCGAACGCTCAAGCCGATCGAGCCTTTCGCTCGCTCGTGTAGCGCTTTCGCTCCGATCGTAACGTTACAATGAGCGTAACGGGACAATGAGCGTGACGGCATTCTTTTTCGTGCAGCCGGCATTCATCGATTTATTAGACGTTTTCACGTCAAAAATCAACTGCGTAGCTTAAAGCGACCTTGTTTATACCATGTAGAAATAATCAGGATTTTCCAACATTTTCAGTCACGGCTACAACGGGACAGCGTGCGTGCTTCGTACATTGTGTCAACTGGGCGCCGAGCCCCTACACACGGACGATGAAGAGGATCTCTTACACGAGCTGGCTACCTTTGTCCTAGAGTTAGTACCAATTTATTTTTATTTTTGTTTTAAAAACCTCCTGCAAAATTATTTACATAGGCGGACTTAATGCCGTAGGCATTCTCTACCAGTCAACCTTTGGGTGATGCAGAGAAAGGTATGGCAAGGTATTTAATGGTTAGGAAACCTGCATACGTCTGAGAAGCAATTCAAAGGCGTATGTACAATTATGCTTGAGGTATAGCCGTAGTTCATAGCCGTTATGAACTCGCCATCTGTCAATTTGACACCTAAATATATCCCCGACGAAAATTGGGTTTGTTACAACACCCCTCTGCCTACCTTTTTGAGGACCGTGGTATAAAAATGTGTACATCGTTGTACAAAAAGACATAGTGGCCAAGTGGTTCGAGTGAATGCCGACTGTTCTGAACTTAAGTATAGTATACACCACCAACTTTACGGTGAAGGCAAACATTAAGAGAAAACCTATGCAGGTTTTATCCTTGAATTTCACGTTTAAAAAGTAATTTAAAGGCATATGTATAGTCGTGGTTGAGTAACTGCGATGGACTCACCACCTGTCTTTGAATTACTTCTCAAACGGTTTCCTCTCGATATTTTTTTTCAGCATAAGAATACGTTAAGCGTAAGAATGCGTTCAGCGTTCAATGAAGAAGATGCATGAAGATATTCTAACATATATTTCCTATCACTACTATTCATTTTGAATAATAATTGATGGATACATGTGAAACTGTAATATCATTTACTTATATGAACGGAAAGACATCTCGCTCGCATGCTCTACTCTTTCAAGCTACCCCTTCCGATGATATCCTGTTGTTGATTTCAGCCCCACAAACGATATCGACTCCCAGTACTCCGCATCCAGTGTGGCGCACCCCTACATCGAAGCGTTCAGACATGGACAACGATCAGCAGACTGCATCCTACTTTATACCAACTGTACATTAGATTTAATAGACATATTCTCAAACCTTCAAAGTGTTCCTTAAAGGAATATCATCTAAATAAATAAAATTAGAGTGTATGTTTTTAATATTAAAATATGTGACTGCTTTTTACTGAATATGTATATAGTATATAGTATCTCTGAAACGCCTTAACCGATTTTGACGGGACTGTCAAGGTCAGATAGCTGATGTAAAAAGGACTAGTAGTAGTTAGTGGTTAGGTACTTAAATACTTTAATTTTATTAAAAAAAATGAATGAATTTGTATATCTGGGAAGCATGTTCACACGAGATGGAAAGTATGAAAAAGATATTGAAAGAAGGATAACTGCCGGAAATAAGGTGAATGGAGCCATGTCGGCGTTGATGGGCAGTAAAAGTCTGAGCAAGAATGCTCGAGTTGCTGTCCACAACGCGATATTGGTACCTACCTTATTGTATGGCAGCGAATCCTGGGTATGTCAGAGGAAGTATGAAAATAGATTGAATGCAGTTGCGATGTGATCTCTTCGAAAAATGTGCGGAGTAACGATTTTAGATCGAATCCGCAATGAAGTGATTCGCAAATCAACTGGCGTGAATGAGGGCGTGATTGTAAAGATGAAGAAAGGCATGTTACGTTGGTTTGGACACATAGAAAGGATGAGTGGAGAAAGATTGACGAAACAGATATACAAATCAAAAGTGTGTGCAAGAAGAGGCAGAGGAAGGCCACGTTCCAACTCCCTGGATCAAATAGATCGGACTCTCAA
Organism: Drepana falcataria; assembly: GCA_945859725.1. Classification (NCBI taxonomy): domain Eukaryota; kingdom Metazoa; phylum Arthropoda; class Insecta; order Lepidoptera; family Drepanidae; genus Drepana; species Drepana falcataria. The sequence goes on from OX243937.1 coordinate 2,057,741, forward strand.
GAATGGGAACGTTAAGAGTACTCGAAACCGACGAGCATGTATGAAGAAACTGATGAATGTGGACGAAGCGAAAGAGGTATGTAAGTCTAGAGAGAACTGGCGCTCTATACCCCCTGCCTACCACGTTAGGGACTTGGCGTGATGATATCTATGTAACTAACCAAGAAATTTTTAAATAAATTCCGCGCGGACAAAGTCGAGGGCACAGCTAGATAACTAGTAGTCCCGATGGAGATCGACATTTATTACGTACCACGGTGCAATAACAATGTTCCTGAGTACTTCGTTTTGGAAGCGTTGTATTGTAATTATATTACTCTGAGCAGTACAGCCCCACAGCTGGATACCATAAGTCCAAATTGGCGTAAGGACTTGTTTGTATAATAGTACTTTGTTGTGTACTGCCAATGTGGAATGTTTGCCAGTACATCTTTTTGTACCGAAACTCTAGCTCCTCTCGTTTCTTTTTGACGTGGGCCTTCCAGCGAAGCTTTGCGTCGAGGGTCATGCCTAAGTACTTGGCTATATTTTCGTGCGGAATTCTTTTGTTATTTAAGAAAACCGGGTGATAATGAGGTTCCTTGTTCGGTAAGTCTATGTGAATTGATTTTGATTCATTTATTTTTATTCGCCACTATCTTGTCCAACCATAGAATGAGTTTTTTTTTTTTATACAACTAGATTTGCAAACAAGTATACGGGCCCACCTGATGGAAACGGTTACCGCAGCCTATTTACGCTTGCAATACCGAAGTATCACTTGCGCGTTGCCACTCTGTGTTCGGAGAGTTATACTGTGTTGGCCGCACAATGGGAGTAATCCCTCTGCTGCCAACACAATATAACAATCCTCCCCCCTCCCCAAGGAGCTCATTACTGGAAACCTTATTCACCGCGCAGGAACACAACACAAAAAAATTTGTTATTTGGCTACGGACTTCTATAAGGCTGTTGTTGCAAGTTTGTACTTTTTCGACTGCTTCCATTTGAGAGACTCCTGTGGCCATGATAGCTGTATCGTCTGCAAATGTGGCAATGATGTTATTTTCTAACTTGGGGATATCGCATGTGTATAATAGGTACAGGACCGGCCCTAAGACACTTCCTTGTGGTACGCCCGCTTTTAATTTTTTTTAGTCCTGAGTAGGCACAGAGGGCACAGCTAGTGATTTTTTTTTTTACCTTGGGACTGGGATATAACAATAATATACATATTAATTATAAAAATAGACAAGCTTCCCCACCGGGTTAAATTATGCATCCAAACCACCCGGGATGCATAAGGACACAAAAACAAACATCATAATCTAGTGCTATTCTGGAGTTTTTGCGAGGATAACGAACGGCGTTTGTTTTGAGCTTTAACCATATATATACATACATGTAGGGCGTATAGCATGTACAGTGTAGGGCGTCCTGAGGCAAGGTGGACGGACGACCTTAAGAGGGTCGCTGGCGGCGGATGGATGCGAAGGGCCGAAGAGTGAGGTGGCGCGCCATGGAAGAGGCCTATGTCCGGCAGTGGACTGCTGTAGGCTGACGATGATGATGATACATACATACAAACACATCACGCAGGGTCCCTGACGGGGTTGGCAGAGGGAATCCAGCGCCAGTTCTCTCTAGACTTACATAACTCTTTCGCTTTGTCCACATTCATCATGGAGATAATTATATATATATCCTCAGGCCTTCCCATAAGGGTAGGTTCTCTGAAGGGATAGGCAGTGGTGTATAGGTAGTATCCACATACCCACTTTCCGCAAGAGATATATTTTAGGTGCAAATCACGACTATACATATGCCTTAGAATTGCTTCTCAGACGTATGTAGGTTTTCTCTCGATGATTTCCTGTCGTGCTGCTGCTCGTGGTGTGACTAATCACTGTACTTAAGTTTAGAAAAAGTCATTGCTACAGTCGGGGTTCGAACTTGCAATCTTTGTATCGCAGGCAACTACTCGAACTCCAAGGCCACCACAAAAACTTAAAATATACTATTATTAAAAAGTCAATATTACTATATTTGTATTTATTTAAAAAGTTTTTATGATTGTTATAAATACAATAAATCATATTAATCGAGAATTCATATTATCTAATCTTAAATGAGTATTTGATATGTCAAGCAATTGTTTGGTCGACATATGAAAGTACCATTATGAATAGGAACATTTTACTTATAGTTAAAAAAATTAGAGACTTATGATAATGCAATTTGGTAGAAACCATTAGATAGAAACAAAATAAAAATTAATCACGACTGAAGTAGACACGTAGTTGGCTAATTTTGAGAGGATTAATCTAATGTATATTCCTACCACAATAATTGAGCAAATTCTATCATTCTAAAAGTGAAAATATTAAGAGTAATTAAAATTTACCAAAAACTTTTTCGAATCGATTTTCATAACATTTTCATTTCGAATTTGGAATTCGCCCAATCTTTTGATCACTACCACTACAATCCGAATGAATGCAGCGTCTGCTCTCCAATATTTGTGAACGTCTCTAAAATTGATCCCTCGCACTCAGGAAAAAGCGTCTCGCAGTCCACCGCAGCTTCCCTGCCAAGTCTCTCGGCCGCGTGGTACTCGTTGTCAGTGTGATGGGATAGAATATCTTTTGTTGATGATGGTCTGTTGGAACAATAATGTAATAAAAGAAAAATGGTTTTTATTTAAAACAACAAGATTGGCAAACAAGCATACGGCCCACCCGATGGAAAACGGTTACCGCAGCCTATTTACGCTTACAATACCGAAGTATCACTTGCGCGTTGCCACTCTGTGTTCGGAGAGTAATACTGCGTTGGCAGCATAATGGGAATAATCCCTCTGCTACCAACACAATTTAATAATCCTCCCCCCCCCCCAAGGAGCTTCCCCATACATACCTACATATCATCACGCCAAGTCCCTAACAGGATAGGCAGAAAGGGTAGAGCGCCAGTTCTCTCTAGACTTACATACCTCTTTCGCTTCGTCCACATCATCATCATCATCAGTCTCCTCATACATGATCGCCGGTTTCAAGTACTCTTGAAGTTAATCTTGGATACAAGTCAATTTTGAATACGTTATTGAGGTAAACTAGATGTGACTTTTTTAGGGGCTTACCCGCGATTTGAATTACTCCGCTTCCTGGCATAGCATTAGTCATGAAAGCTTTTCTCAATAAATGGACTATTCAATGTAAACAATTTTTTTTCAGATCAAATTAAAATTAAATAAACAAAAAAACGAACTACTTCTATCAAATATTAGTGTACTGTTGTAAAGTGAAGAGAACTTGGAATCGTATGTCTGAAACGACAAATGATGTGGATAAAGCGAGTCAAGAACTGGCGCTCTACCCTCTCTGCCTACCCTGTGAGAACCTCGACGTGATGACCTGTATTTAAACTAATTTTAAACATGGGCAACAGTGCTCTACGCTCAGTGTTTAATCTTATATACATTTGTATGTAAACTTATTGCAAATGTACCTAAGCTCCATATACCTACATTGAAACAATGTATTATAATCTATACCAATAAATAAAAAGTGTCTGTTTGTAATGCATACTCGGTACATATACTAAAATTACTTTTTTAAATTTTTGTCTGCCGGTCTGTTTGTTCCGGCTATTTTCTGAAATGGCTGGGCCAATTTTAACGGGTCTTTCACTGGCAGATGACTGATGTAAAAAGGAGTAACTTAGGGTTCTTTAGAAACTAAACAATAACTTTTTAGTTAAATACCGCGCGGACGAAGTCGTGGGCACAGCTAGTATATAATAACTTACGTAAAAAGAATATGGCCAATTTCACCAAGCAAACCGTTCTCGTGGGTGAATGGCACCTCGGCAGCCTCACAGATTGTGCGCAGCATGCAAGGACGACCTGAATACCCGTATCTGAAATATAAATGCATATTTTAAAGCAACCTGTGCCATATTCCTAGAGCTAATAAAAGGGAAATGAAGGCGACTGATTTAAGTACAAATTCACAATACATAAAAAAAACATATGTCTACACGCCTCCTCATAAGGATCCCTGAAGAGGTAGGCAGAGGTGTGTAAACGGCGTCAGACTCGGCACCGTTTCCTTAGATGTATGTACATATATCTGCGTCGTAATTACACCTTCGTCCAAATCTTAGGAAACTCTTTTGGGACGGCGTTAAACATCTTAATTCATCATATGATGAATGTTTGGAAAGCTCACTACTCAAAGCCAAGTACGTGATTAATGACTTTGTAACAGAATATGTTTTCATTTTAAATGTTCATTACTTTTTACAAGTAATTATTTACCCTTTTAATAATTAAAATTGACGATAGAAAGTTTTCTGATTACTCAAAGCTGTGGCTTACCGTTCAACCATATGTTCCAATATTTTGTAGAAATCCCATCTGTTCATCCTTTGAGGTTCTTCATCTTCAACAGTTTGGTCAATTAACTCTTGTCTCCTTATAGCTTCTTCGAGCGGCAACTCTTTACCACCGTCTAGTTCATTTGTGCTCACAACACCGCCTTCAGAATAAACAAGCGATCGTCTCTTTCTATCGTTAAACGTTAAATCTACCAATGTATCGTTATCTCCATCCGAATCATCTTCTAAAGCATTATCACCGACGTCGATTTTTCTAGAATCTGAATTGTCGTCAACATTGTCGCTATCCTTTATCTCATTGCCATCAATGTCTCTTGACACCGTTTCTACAAATCCATAAATTCTACTTGTGTACTCTGTACTGTTTGTTGGCAAGTCATACTGAAATTTGATAACGGTGCCAACTGTTACGGCATTTTCTTTGAGATCCACGGGTACACCCAAGCCGATGATGAACTGGAAATTTTATAAGCAATTCGTTTTTATTTTAAGCCACATAAGTATTTATATATTTAATCTGAGGAAAAACAAAATTATTATGTAATTTTATTTACTTTTTATATTATCAATTAAGTGTTGTATATACCTATAATTGATTCATATATTAGACCTATTGGTGCGGCAATAAAATAAATATAAAAGTATTATATATATATTATCCTCACGCCTTCCCCACAAGGGTCCCCGAAGGGGTAGGCAGAGGTGTATAGGCAATACCCACACACCCACTTTCCGCCAGAGGTATATTAGGTGCCAACGTGACAGATGGCGAGTCCATCGCCGTTACTCAAGCACGACTATTACATACGCCTTTTGAATTTCTTCTCAGACGTATGCAGGTTGCATATATTAGATATTATATATTAGATAAAAATATACTACTAAGATACAAGTGGAGCTGTGGAGCTGCCCGACTGTGGCAGGACCTCCTTACAGAAGTCTGTAACCAAATAACACAATTTGTTGTGTTCTGTAAAATATAAATGTAAAATATAAAAGTAATATACTTTATTTTGTAATACGTATACTTTTGGTGGACATTAGTGAATAAAATATGTAAAAGAAAATAAAATATGTGTCATAATAAAAATAGATATAATACTTTTCAGAAGAAATTCAAATATGTGATGTATAGTCGATCTTCAATAACTGTCACGACGACACATAAATATAACTCCAACGAAAAAAGGGTGCTTCACACCTTTGTCTACCTCTTCCCTTTTGGAAAGGCGAGACCATTTATCAAATCAATATTTTAAATACGTACAATGCCAAGATCAGTTTCGTTATCTTCAACAAAAATAATGAAATACGAGAAAATCCTCTAATACTTCAAAAGGCAGACAGAAGCCTAATTGCATTCAAATTTACGAACAAAAAGAAACGCGCTTCGTTAGCCCTATCCCGTGCGCAAGGAAAACATCATTTACTTAAGTTAAATCAACCGGGGCCCGTGTAAATTTTCACGGATTTAGAATAAGAGAAAATAATACCTGTGCGCGGGCCGGCCCTCCGTCGGGGTAAACGAGGTACCTCCTATGTCTGCCCGCCTGGATACCAATTGAAAGTAAATTGAGCAAAATTATTGGCAGTAGCATGGTGCCAGAGTTTTTCACGTGAACGTTCGTGCGACAAAGTGTAAATACTGTTTAAGATGAAGTGTTTGCCGAACTTGCTGAGCTGACTAATGAACCGTTATGTTGTCTCCGTGATTCGGGCTGCGACGAGCGGCCTACTTGCTCGAACCTGAATGTTACTTACATGACTTCGCCTAACATAACGTTCATGATGACGAATGTGAGGCGAACTTATTGGAATTGAAATGACACTGTTCTCTCCTTATATTAAGTCTTACAGTGCTATATTTTTTATTATTACCTTGTTATAAGTTTGTAAAATAATAGTTTATTCTATATTGGCTATAAAATATTTGTCTATACCAAATTAAAAAAAAATCTAAATCTTTAATTCAACGTAAGGGACACAGGGAACACTTATTGAACGTCACATACTAAATTAAAAACTAGAGTTACTACCGTTTCCAAGAAAAAAACCTGTCAGGACTAAAAACGGCCAAACAAACTCTCCGGTTTTCTTTTACGTAGAGGTAGTACTATTGACGTTCCCGTCCTTGAGCGTCCGATCGATTTGATCCAGGTAGTACTTATTTGTATGAGAATTATTTATATTTTATAATGGCAGAATATTTTTTCATTCTTTGTGCCATTGAAACATTGCCACTAACCACATAAGGACAACAAAAAGTACAACTTATGTTAACACAAACGAAGTATATTTAATTCCAGACATAACGTGCATAGCTTACGTCACCACATCAAAGCGATTCGCTTCTCCATTCCGTGCCAATTTATTGAAACGAAGGGGTTGAGTACATTTTCTGTGGTTGAATATTGCAGTGGGCTCTGCGGATGTTGCTCTTATTTACTCAACGATCAGATAAAAATCTCCAAGTTCTGAATGCAGGTAGTTTTAGATATGTATTTTTTGCTCAGTAATAACATGTCCATTCGAATTGGTTTGTTTCATGTGGTTAATGTCTATCAAAACTTTAAAAAAGGACACCACACGTACCCACAAGGGTAGGCAGCGGCTTAATAACACCTTCTTATATCAAATGATGCCAACGTGACTTGATGATGATGCGAAAGAGTCTATAAAAGAAGTCTATTAAAGTAGTAGGAGCTGGCGCTCTACTCTCTCTCTCTGTCTATCGTGTGAAGAACTCGATGTAATGATATTATGTAAATTGATATCGCAAGTGACAGTTTGATAGCTAAGAGGGGTAAGCGGGCATAACGGGGTTCCTGTTCGAATTTGGAGCTGCCCGACTGGGGCAGGAGCTACATCATAGGAGTCCGTAGCCAAATAACATGTGTTGTGTTCCTACGCGATGAATAAGGTTCCCAATAATGAGCTCATGGTGAGGGGGGAGGATTGATATATTGTGTTGACAGCAGAGGGATTGGTCCTATTATGTTGCCAACACAGTATAACTCTCCGAACACAGAGTGGCAACGCGCAAGTGGTACTTCAATGTCGTGAGCAGAAATAGGCTACTAGGCGTCTGGCGGGCCGTATGCTGGGTGTGAAAAATAGTGGCTCCACATAACTAGGCCACCACCACTATGTAAAGTTCAAAGAAAAAGTTTTCTTCATCATGAAGGATATCTTACAATCCTTATCCATGTAAAAGTGGGGGCTTATGTTGTCATTTAAATTTTATATAATACTTTGTTTTGTTATTTGTCAATAATAACAGTGTAAATATTGTAGTGGCGTGTTGTGGTTCGAGTCATGGCATTACTTAAGCTACACCGTTTTAGTAATCACCTGCTAAGTGAGGATTGTAGGTGCACCAATCAGGTTTCCTGACCGTAAATATGATTTGTCATACTATGAACTTAACGGCAAAGGCATTCGCCGTGAAGTAACTTGCTGAAGCCTGATAAAATATCACGTAGGTTTATTTGGTAAAAGGTGACTGTCTCTCCATTTTGTTACTTGTATCTCTTGCCTACCGTTCGGGATCAATGTTGAAAAGGTGGATATTATTCCGTATAAGCGTTGCAACTTTAGTTAGAAGTGACGACCGTCTATTCTAGTGGTTAAAGCTCCTGACTGCGAATCTTGAGGTCGCGGGTTCGAATCCCGCTGAGGGCAGATATTTGTGTGATGAACACGGGTATTTGTACCTTTGTCTTGGATGTATGTATTTACGTATTTATCTATATATTTGTATAAGTAAATATATTGTTGTCTAGTTACAATAACACAAGCTTTGCTTAATTTGGGACTAGGTCAATTTGTGTGGCATTGTCACAATGTATTTATTTATTTATTGACTTATTTAGTATATGTTATTGATTTATTAAGTTGGCAGCATTGCGGAGATCCTATACAAGATCTTATTATCTTAAATTGTTGTTTTGTTTTGTTCCAACACACCTATCGTTCAAAATTCCAACAATCTATGAAAAATGGTCCAATTTATCAGACTTGTAAGACGAATAGTCGGCCATGCTGAAATCCAGCGCAACATTTATCCATTCGTTTAAAATTTCAATGCGAAATTTCGTTTCCAAGCAGCCAATTACTTTGTTGAAATATTATATTCATGAACAAAACCGTATTAATTGGGCGTCCGTGTTTTTTTCCTTCCGCCGCGATGTAAATTAATACATTAAGTGGCTGTTCATTTGTAAGATCTGAATGACGGAATTGTTCCAAAATTAACTAATTGTAATGATTTATGTTGCAGTGGGAACGTCTATATGAACATAATATGGGATTCTTGTCACAGCAATGGAACAGTTTGGGGCACATCGGTTGGACGGTTTCAAAGTCTATATAGGACATAGGTAGAAACTTTTTTTGAACTATATATATTTATAAATATATTTATATTATAATAATATTATCCAATAAAAGTGTAGCTGTATTTCTTTAATATAAAAACAAGCTTTATTTTCAAACAGATTTACAAATTTACAGAGAACAGCAGTAATAATACGTTTTACTAAAAATAAAGTTCAAATCATGACTGTAGTAATGAGCATTTCTGATAGTATATTGATTATGCACGCCACGGTGAAGGAAAATATCGAGAGATAACCTGCATACGTCTGAGAAGGAATTCAAAAGCATATGTATAGTCGTGCTTGAGTAAAGGAGATGGACTCGCCATCTGCCCATCGCCTAAAATATATCTCTGGTGGAAAGTGGGTGTGTGGGTACTACCTATACACCTCTGCCTACCTCTTCGGGGACCCATAAGGGAAGGCGTGAGGTATATTTAAACGGTTTTTTTAATATCGTATGTGACTTGTTATAGAATAGTAAGTATAAAACATAGTATAATGTAGACACACCCAAAGCTGGACAGACAGAGCGATCAAGATTGTGTACATATGGTTCCCGTCATTCGTCATTAGATTCCTTTGCAAATGCAGCCGATCCCGCAATATCCGCCGTTATTGACGGCTCTGAGTATTCCGAGCTCATTGGCCAGTCAGTCGAATAGAGAATTTATTGAATTCGACGTATGTGTGATTATAATACTTGATCACATCCGACGGCTTGTAACGATTGTTCTAGATCTCTCAATCGATCTCTGTTCTGGAGATAACCTACTAATATTATACGTTTGCGGTTGAAACTCTGGGATCTTGGAGTCCTGAGGCTCACCATCTTTTTCTTGCGTCGTTCAATCGAGACTCCCGTGACAGGCGGGCTGGAACATAATATCTTACTCAGAGAATCAGCATTGCTATCCCGCGTGGCAATACTGCTAGTCTTCTAGACACGTTGCCGCGGGATACCGAACTGGGTGAAATATTTTTTATTTATTTATTTATTGTCTTCTTTCAGTTACCATTACTGGTTATAACCTAAATCTGTACTGAAGCCACTTTACAATTAAACTTATATACTATAACACAAATAAATGTAAAATACACCATAACATAATAAATACAATCAACTATTGTAACACAATATATATAACAAATTTTATCTGTAAGTAGTTAGTTTCAACTGTTCTTTGTAAATATTTGTTATTGTAAATAGTTATAGAACTGTCCTCTCTACTATTTTCGCTACTTAACCCCAGGCTAAGTAGAGTCTTAATTTGTGCCGCCGTTTCAAGTATCAAAAAGATTTGTCCGATTATCTGTATCAAATCCTGAAACCGATCCTAACAGTAATCCAAGGATTCAAACTGCCTACAAACTTCATGCTCGCGCCAATCAGTATTATAACTGTGCCTTCTTAAAAACATATTTATAAATAGTACTACTAACCATTTCGCTCTAAATACGTAGGTAGTGTCAACGTTGTGCGTACGAGTATTTAAACCGGCTCAACTTAAGGCTAATTTCTTGGACAAACAAAACATTTTCAACCTAAAGTACATCGTGCTGTAATCCCAGTATTTTCACTACGAGTGTAGGTTTGGTGTGTAGTGTCTGTGTGTTTGTAACATGTGCTCTTGGACTGATTACTACGGGCTTATGTGGGTATTTTTTATGCATTTCTCTATGTTTATATTTTGAACGCGATGAGCTTTACTGTGAAGGAAAACACTGTGGATAAAACTTGCATACATCTCAGATTTTTCAGTCGTAAGTCAAGTATTTCAAGGAAGTAAGACTCGATATCTGTCACGTTGACACCTATATTACAGCTTTTAAATAACACCTCCGACTTAACCCTTCTAGGAAGCCGTGAGAAGGTCGCTGATAACGTCATAGTATGTACAATATTAAACTCAAAGGAATGTATTCCTAGCTACTACCTAAGTTAATGTTTACGTTCTTAGTACTTAAGTACATCTTTATTCAACAGCGCTAGAGATATATGTATGTATTCTTAAGCGTCATTTAAATGCGTCGCTTAAGCATTTTTGAATTGTGATTACAATAGTACTAAGTACAATATTAAAGACGTCAAGTACTATTTTTAGAATAACTAATATCGCCACGTATAATTTTCAATTTTCATAGCAAATAAGATTACCTAGATCATTCGACGCGACTGCAGTTTTACGATAATTAAAACACTGGTTACAAGAGCGTATACTAGAGGTAAACCAAACACAGTAGTTCAAAACACACAGTCGTGTGTAACATATAAATATATCAACAAGAAAAGAAGTACACAACGGTCCTCAGAGTAAGAAATAGAGTGGCTCGACTTGAGCAATTCCTGCTACGTTGCTAAAAGAAAGCCAAATGCAACTGTTCTGCCTAGTTGTGAGAATTCCACATGGAACGGTCCTTCTGGCAGGAAAGGACGACGTTCATAATGCTGATAGCGCTAGTAACTAGGTTACCGCAAACCATCAGGCGGCCTGTATGCTAACAAACCACATTTTCCACCATCTTTAGGCCTTCCCACAAAGGTTGCCAAAGGGGTAGACGAAAGTGAACATCCTATTTAAATGCACTACGTATACATCTTTAAATTTCTTCACAATCGTTTCCTTACGATATTGTCCTGCAACGTAATATTGCGTGATTAATCAGTAAAGTCAGCACAGTAGAGCTTTAAACTTCAAAATTCAAATCTTTGCGCTTTTTTTGTATGCAAAGTAATCAATAAACTGTTTTAAATTTCAGTCTGATGGTTTTACTCGGCACTACCATGTATGGACAATCCTCGTCACACAGACAGAAGAGATATTTGATATTCACCAAGTCTACTCAGTGGGGTGTGAGTATTCATCGTTATGATGTTTTTATCAGAGCTCCATACTATATTCTCCAATACATTTGGAGAATATAGTATGGAGCTCTTCAAGAAAGAAGTGAAAAGGTGCATGTGGTCGGCAATATGCGGGTGTTACCGTAAGCTTGTTTGCCAACATGGTCATAATCACACATACACGGACATCACTCAAGGAGTGGGACCCTCATGGCTTCCCATAAAACTCATTGGAACAGTCGGGATTCGAACTTGTGATCTTCTCTCGAAACCACTCGGCCATCACCATCACGGCTTCTCACAGCACAGCTTTTCTAAATTCTAGATATCCTATATATATAAGGCGTGTGAGAATTTTGATATTATAATGTTTAATTAAGTTTCAAAACCCTTACTGACAAGCTACAAAACGGATGGCGAATCTATCGCCGTCCCTCAACCACGACTTCATAATCTTTTAAACTACTCTCAGACGTTACCAATGAGGTTTAATCGACGTTACCAAGTTTCCTTACGCAGTAAAGCTCGCATTATATTTATATACATATCTACTAACAAACATGATAACACCGTTTCCTTTACCGTCTTTAGCCTGAAACAGCAGCGCGTCAGTACTTTCTACCAACTTCTATACAGACTTCTAGACCTTTCACTTCATATCCGTTCATTTACTTTTAGTGTTTATCTGTTCTATGTATGTCGTAGTCTTTATATCATGTCGTTTGAATTAAATCGACGAAACTTTTCAGGTTTTTGGAACAGTGTCCGTACCTTTAAACATTGAGGGTACAGTGAGTGTAGCTTGGTTCTTCGAAGCGAATTACTACAATGTTGATAATACTACGTACTTCGATCCACTACTGGGCGATATTGAGACGGTAAGTACATAATCCATTTACTTACCTGAGTACCGCAGAAATTATGACTCTGAATATCACTTACTAAACCAAATTTATCTACCAAAAATCGCGGTGGATTTTTGATACGATGAATTAATTAAGTATAAAAAATTGTGTGTGTCAGCTCCGACGCACGACTGGAGTTTACTCCTTACGAACGATTATAAAATAAATAGATTAGTTAATAAGGGTAAATGAATGTATTTCTTATATTACTTAGAGTATGCATGACACATCTATAGATTGATTTTTATTCATTGAGTAATTTTCTCAATTTTGAAATAAATATCAATTGATATAAATTTATATTTATATCAATTATAAATAAAATATAAAATTTACGATAAAACCTCCGCAAGTTGACAATTGTTGTAGGTTAATATCAGGTTAATACAATATGCAATTGAAAGTAAATATTAACATTACTTAAAATAAGATTAATACCATATGAAAGGGTAAATTAACAAATTAATGAAAAGTAATATACATATATAAATATATATTTATTCATTTTATGTATATACATTTATTATTACTAATCGGCGAAATATTTTACATTAAACTTTTCACAATAGTCAATTTCAGATGTGCACAAATATTTCATTAGGAATGTTGTTAAATAAGTAGTAAAACTATCGTAAAAATCGGATTATCGATATCGATACTTTATTGACTACACCCTCGCACTGGTTGAGTAGCGCGAAACTGATGCAATTTTCTAGAAAGTTCTTTAACTATTATTACAGATAAAATTCGATCTTATTGCCCTTACATAAGATTGATTTTTGTATTGTACAATAAAAAAAAATTGGACATAAAACAAAATTAACGTAATAAAATAAAATTTAATTAAATAACACTTCCCGGTGATAGGAAATGCCACTATTAGCTAGATTTTTGTCCGGCTAGCATTCCTGCACTCAAGAATGGAGCAATACGGCATATCTGCACTTGTTTTTCAAACTTATTGAAAGCGGATTGTACAACTGTCACACACAAGCGGCGGCGGCGTACTGAGCGCGGTTGGTCACAACCAAATTAGGAAGTTGCGCACCATAGGTGCACGCGCACCAAAAACGTAACGAGGTCATTCATCAGTAGATTTTACCTCTCATATTTTTCTCATACCGGGCGCCTTATATATGAAAATCGATTCTTGAGGAGTAAACTCCAAAAATATATCCCTGGCGGAAAGTGGGTGTGTAGGTACTACTTACATATCTCTGCCTACCCCTTGGGGATCCTAGTTGCAAGGCGTGAGGATATTTTATAATCCTTTTTGTCACCCATCTACCGTAGAAATAAGGTTTTATTAATCTGTATTAATACATACGAGCAGTCAACATAGCCAAAACATTAAGAAATAGACCGATATGCTTTTTAATACTGAACCAATTACCGCGTGCGTTACTGCACATAAAAATCACCAATGAACGAAGAACTGACAAATGTCTTACTTATATACCCATGTCGTTCCCTCTCATTTAAAACCCATAACATGGTTTTTCAGGTTACGCAAAGTCGCAAGGACCGCAGCGTAACAAACTCGAGACAGCCCTTGTCACGCAGTCGCCTCTACTCGCTCATAGGGTCTATGCTCGATCAGTAAGTAAAGCCAATATCATACAGGGCATTACAGACAAAAGAACAGTTGTCTTCTAAAATGTTGTCAGGTATTGTAAATGTATACTTATGACGAAGTAATTGAACAAATAGCTGCGAAGATAACAAACTGACAACATAATTAAAGAAGGTATATTCACCGGTTCAAGAACCGTGGTGGCCGAGTTGTTCACGAAGTTGCCTGCCAACCCAAAGATTGTAAGTTCGAATCCCGACTGTACCAATGAGTATTTCTAAACAGTACAGTTATTTGTCACACCACGAGCATTACGGTGAAGGAAAATACCGAGAAACCTGCGTACGTTTGAGAAGAAATTCAAAGGTGTATGCTTAAATAACGGCGATGGACTCGCCAGCTGTCACTTTGGCACCTCAAATATATCTCCTGCGGAAAGTGGGTGTCCGGTTACTACCTATACACCACTGCCTACCCCTTCGGGGACCCTTGTGGGGAGGCGTGAAGATGATGAAGATGAAGTAATATTCACTCCGGAATGAGGTTACTTTCTTGTTTATTGTTGTTACTACATACCTCTGCCTACCCCATCCGTAGTGTGAACCTGTGGGTGGGCGGGAAATACATACATACATAAGTGTATTGTTAAATTTAATATGTAGGTATTTGCGTGATAAATCCACGGCATATTTGATACAGCGTGAAACGGTTTATAGTCTGGAAACATTTGCCACTTTATTCCCAAAGGGATTGCAAATGTATTGCAAATAGTGAAGACCGTGAGACGTCGCACTGATTTATGAATTTTAATTATGCATTTCTCCGCTTTCAATGGTAAAATTCTGTTTTAGCGTTGTATTGAAATGGTATTCGTTCGTGCATTGAAATTACTATAATGGCTACTTAATTATTGACTCAAATAGACAAGTAATTCCTTTATCTTGAATTTATAACAACAAATTGTATAAGAGTTATTATGATAAATGTGGACGAAGCGAAAGAGGTGTGTAAGTGTTGAGAGATCCGGCGATCCCTCTCTGCCTACCCCGTGAGGTACTAGTCATGACGATATATTTGTGTGTATTTATAAATATTGTGATCCCTATTTACTGTGTCAAACTTACAGAAATGGCTACCGCGGTACTCCTTGCCTTCTAAGGGCTATCTGCGAAAATGTTAACTCTCATTTCCTACACAACGGTCTCCTTGGCGACTGGCTACATCTCATACTTACGTAAGTATAATACTTTTTTATTTACAATAACAACAATATTATTTTATTTATTTTTATTTATGATATATCCACACGCCTTCCCACAAGGTTCCCCGAGGTGGTAGGCAGACGTGTATATGTAGTATTCACACACCTACTTTCCACCAGATATATTTTAGTTGACAATGTGACAGATGGCGAGTCCAACGCCATTACTCAAGCACAACTATACATATGCTTTTGAATTGCTTCTCAGACGTATGCAGGTTTCCTCTCGATGTTTTCCTTCATCGTCTAAAGCTCGTAGTGTGACTAAACACTGTACCTTAGTTTTGAAAAACTCATTGGCACAGTCGGGATTCAAACTTGCAATCTTTTTTATGCAGGCAACGACTCAAACCATTCGATCGCCAACGCATTTAGACAATTTAAAATGTACATATATCAATATATTATATTTAAATATATTATATATAAATATATTATAAATAAATAAATAAAAAATATTTATGTGCAGGGAAATTGTATCACTAAGCGGTAGACGAGCCAGCGAACTCCATATATTTCTATTCGTCGTGTGCGTTATCAGGAAACAGCTCACAAAATTTGCAATTAAGGTCATTCAAGTGTAATCAACTACCATTTTTTTTTCTTTTCAGACCTTCAACATCGATATCAGAAGACGAGATCAGCGATTCGTATTACGAGGCCGAATACTATGGGATGGAGAACGAATGTCGGAAGTATCTAAAGAAATGTCCATCTAATCCACTCGATAGTATATCTATGTACGCTGACAAATATTTTTAATTGGCTCAAGTAATATAAGATAAAAGAACAATAATGTTTTTGAATGCCCTGATCATCATGACGTACTATTATAAACAAGAACGTCATCATCATTTTCATGTCATCACTACCTAACGGGGTAGGCAGAGACAGTAGAGCGCCAGTTCTCTCCAGACTTCAAGTAACAGAGAAATACATGCTCGGCGGTTTCGAGTATACGTACTCGAAACCGCCGAGAAGTACTTTCTCATCCTTGACTGATTGATATCTTTGATCTTGGTTAAAAATTTAAAGATTTTTAATAGGACTAATGCGGCAAATCTAAATTTGATCTGCCTGATGTTGAGCGGTAACCGTCACCTGTAGACGCTTGCAGGAAGGGTATAGCTGGCGCTTTGCTAACTGCGCAGGAATCTTTTCACACTCTTCTCAATTAACTTCATGCTGCACTCTATAGGGAAGCCCTCAACGGGGAGATGTCCACAGCGTCAGCATTCGCGGGAGGAAACTCTTTTGATATCGCGCAGTGCGATACCTTTCTGGTTGTTAGGATGAATTCCTCTATGGCAGGTGGTGCAGTGGTAGAAGATAGCCGTGGTCATCTAAATTATGACCGTCCGTCCTTTTTTCACTCTTGAATAACAGTAAAAATAGCACATATAGTTAGATCCTTATATCCTTATCCTTATTATATCCGTTCGAATTCGGAGCTGCCCGACTGGGGCAGGACCTCCACCTTACAGAAGTCCGTAGCCAAATAACACAATTTTTTGTGTTGTGTTCCTACGCGGTGAATAAGGTTTCCAGTAATGAGCTCCTTGGGGAGGGGGGAGGATTGTTACATTGTGTTGGAAGCAGAGGGATTAAATCCATTATGCTGCCAACACACTATAACTCTCCAAACACAGAGTGGCAACGCGCAAGTGATACTTTAGTATCGTGAGCGTAAATAGGACCGTTTCCCATTAGGTGGGCCGTATGCTTGTTCGCCACTCTTGTTGTATAAAAAAATTCTCCCAGAAGAATGGTCAAGAAATTCAGAATCGAATTTGTCTTTAGAATAAACTGCAGGATGACACAATTATTAAGAACCAGTGATCCACCAGGCTTCATTAACAGTACATATTAATCTGACAAGAAAGTACAGGGAAAAGATCAATAATACACAAAATGTTAGTTATTCATCCAAATTTATTTTATCACCTTCAAAATATGCTCCTTCCTTATACGCCATCGAATAATAAAATTCCAATGATCAAAAAAAATATTTACTGAATGTAAATAATTTTGTCATATTACAGTGTTCGGCAACGCCTCCGATGAAAGCTGAAATTGGAAGCCTTAACAAATTATAAACTTAATCCCTCCGCATGAATCTTCTTGTCTATTGGTGAGAACTACATGAATATCCGTTCGGCAATTTTAAGTTTGTAGAGAACAAGCACACATCCAAACGGGGAGGCAAGGTTGTTTTAAAATATTTTTGAAGTTATGCGAGAGTTTGTGAGGGTTTGAATGTGTGCGTTAATTTTGTTTGTTACTCGTTCGCGCTGAAACAGCTGGATGGGTTTGAATGAATTTTGGAGCCTATTGTTCCCAAACAACCCCGTGTAACTACCGCAAAATGTAGTTTGTAATGAATGATATAACTACTGATATTGGCATAGGTACCATAATAATAATTAAGTAAAAACTTAAACATCTAGAGGAAACGTATGCAAGTTTGAGATGAAATTCAAAGAAGTTGTTGTAACACAAAGATTATAAAAAATATATCTTCGTCGAGAAGCGGTTGTGCGTGTCGGGAACCCTTGTGGGAAGGTGTGAAGATATATATAAAACTATAAAAACCTACTTAACCCCGACCTCTTTTGGCCATACATTCCTGTAAGCTTCAAAAATAGTTCCGAATTTGAGAAAAAACTAGAGAAAAAAAATAACCAATATAATCCCGTCCTCCAGCTACAATTTTGAGAGCGGCACCGTCGTTCCATATTTGAAATATTTAAACGTACATATTGAACGTATAAGCAATCTTGCGATAGAAATAGCCAGCAATACGGAGCCATTATAGCTGACGCATCGGGAGCAGCAAATATTTGACTGCCACTAAATTGCTGCTCTGACCGGCGGACGCAAGAGATCGATAACGAGGAAGCTACATAATATTGTGAATATTCTGCGCATCTTGATAAAATATAATAAATTGCAACATCCGATAGCTGAGTTGTACGAGTCACATGCTAAGTCAAGTTTGCAGGTTCCAACCTCGGCGATATTAAAAACCTTATTTTTGATTTAATCCAGAAGTTTTAAGAAAAACATAGTTAGTAAACTCTATTTTTTTTTCAAACGCGTCATCTATCTGTACATGCTTTTCCTTTAAAAAGATATATATGTTATAAATCAATATACAATTTTCAGAAAACCTCATAAACTAACCCATCCCAATGAGGTTTTAGGACGAGACACGTAAGCAGCATACATACCATCTCGTTATGCTGCAAAAGTCATAAGTGAGTTTCAGTTACTGCGTTATCAAAATGTACAGTGCCCATAAATGCAGCTGTAATATTGTAAACAGGAAACGCCAGCAAACAGCTGCAAACGAGCCACAGAGCACTTCCGCTCTTGTATAAATTGACACAAATCCAACAAATTTAATGGTCGGGCGAGCCGATTAATTGCAATTACTTATCTTCTTACTATAGTTGTTTAATTAACCTCCGTACAGCTCCCTAGCTAACCTACGCGATTTCGAGCAAGGAGTTTTTTAACAGTTTTCTCAACGAAAATTAAAAAATCTTAAAATTCTAATGGCATTCGAAAGTCAAATTGCCTAAACGCAGTACAATGACATTGCTTCTGGGTGGCGTGGTGTTCCTTCGGTAGTTTCCTAAACCTAACTAAAACTTGGAATAGCTGTAATAATAATAACAGTAAGAGATGAAAACGTCCAGAGTACTCGAAACCGGTGAGGATGTGTGAAGAAACTGCATGTGGACGAAGCAGAAGAAGTATAAGTCTAGAGTGTATGGCGCTCGACTATTTCAGCCTACTACATTTTTGGATAGATTAATAAAAAATTTAAATAAAAAAAAAATTAAAACAAAAAAATATATAACTCTCCTGAATTGTCATCCATCGAGTAGCCATAGATCATAAAGAACGCAGCGTAGGTAGAAAATTCATAGAAATGGGAAAATATGGACGGTGATGACGTAAGAACTGGGTCTGACATTAGAGTGACATGAGCCGCACCCTTAGAGTACGCAAAATGATTTTTTCACTTTAAGCGCCTTTTACATTCACCTACGTTTGTATTGTGAAAAAACGTAACAATAATTATTTATCAGAAAACGTGCCTTTTACTTAGTTATAGAATATTCTGTCAAATAAAAATATATAATGAAGGTTCCTCCTAATTAATAGTATTGTAGGTACGTGTATTTTTTGGTGTATTTCTGGAAATTGGAATGAACATTTCCGTGAGTTGAACTTCGATATACAGTTTGCCATTTGTCATGTTGGCACCTACCTAATAATACCTACTGCTGAAGAAGTTTGTTGTAACACAGCTACTTACATATCGTTTTCATGTCTTTACTAATATTCTAAAGAGGAAAGATTTGTGTGTGTGTGTGTGTGTATTTTTTTTATACAACAAGAGTGGCAAACAAGCATACGGCCCACCCGATGGAAAATGGTTACCGCAACCTATTTACGCTTACAATACCGAAGTATCACTTGCGCGTTGCTACTCTGTGTTCGGAGAGTTGTACTGTGTTGGCAGCAATTAATTATAATAATTATAAGCAAGCAATATAATTATAAGAGCCGTGGTGGCCGAGTGGTTCGAGCAGTTGCCTGCGACACAAAGATCGCAAGTTCGAATCCCGACTGAACCAATGAGTTTTTCTGAATTTAAGTACAGTGATTAGTCACACCACGAGCTTTACGGTGCAGGAAAACATCGTGAGGAAACCTGCATACGTCTGAGAAGAAATTCAAAGGCGTATGTATAGTCGTGCTTGAGTAACGGCGATGGACTCGCCATCTGTCACGTTGGCACTTAATATACCTCTGGCGGAAAGTGGGTGTGTGGGTATTACCCATACACCTCTGCCTACCCCTTCGGGTACCCTTGTGGGAAGGCGTGAGGATATTATTTATTTATTTATATAATTATAAGCATTAACGAGACTAATCCTTCTGCTGCCAACACAATACAACAATTCTCCCCCCATCCCAAGGAGCTCATTACTGGAAACCTTATTCACGTGTATATGTTTGTAATGAATAAACTCAAAAACTACTGTGCCGATTTTAAAAATTCTTTCACCATTGTAAAGCTATATTCACCCTGAGTAACATAGGCTATATTTTATTTTATAACAAAAATCTTATGTCTTCCCGTGCGAAGCTGGGATGGACCGCTAGTCGTCTATAAAGAAAAGCGTTAAAATTTGGGGCTGAGCATACATTTTTCCATGAATATGAATGAACTATGTAGTCTCCATTGTCGGTGACATGTGTAAACACTCCTTAATAATACCTAAGAGGCTTTTGTCACGTAAATTCCGCGATTACATCTGTCAAGACGACATAAAGCCAATTTGGGCGACGGTGCCAAGATAAATTTTGCCTATAGAAATACAAAACTGTTCATGCACTCAGGTCGCACCAATGTCACCCTTATTGCAATAGGAATTAGCATTCAATTTATATTAATTACTTCACGCTGACGATAAACATAATTTGGCTTTCAATTTCGACGTTTGACGTGCAAAGTTGTTTTTGATATCTCCATGCTATTTGTTGGATGCTTGTTTAAGTTATATCTTAATTAGTATGGTAATTGGTTTGAGTTTTCGATATTCTTATGGTGATTAAAATTGTTCACGTATTAACAAGTTCAAAACAGGCACGGCAGGCGTGAATCGATTTCAATCATCAGTGTCGAAAAATATGGCAATAGACTTGCCATGGATATGTCGTCTAATAGTGAATATATTTATATATATATATATATGACTTGCCATGGATATGTCGTCTAATAGTGAATAATACCTCATATTATTGGCTATTAAACGACATTTGACATAATAATAAAATAAATACCTGGGACAATTCCACACAAATTGACCTAGTCCCAAAGTAAGCAAAGCTTGTGTTATGGTAACTAAACGACGATATATTTGAAGGAAAACATCGAGAGGAAACCTGCATACGTCTGAGAAGAAATTCAAAGGCGTATGTATAGTCGTGCTGGAGTAACGGCGATGGACTCGCCATCTTTCACGTTGGCACCTAATATACCTCTGGCGGAAAGTGTGTGTGTGGGTATTACCTATACACCTCTGCCTAACCCTTCGGGGACCCTTGTGGGAAGGCGTGAGGATATATTATTATTATTATAGATAGATATATACATAAATATATAGGACATCCAAGACTAAGGTACAAATACTCGTGTTCATCACACAAATATCTGCCCTCAGCGGGATTCGAACCCGCGACCTCAAGTTTCGCAGTCAGGAGCTCTAACCAGTAGACCAGACGGTCGTCTGGTCTATATTCCTAAATATACACATTTTTCTGATAATCCTTACAAAACATAAACTTGCAAGGTGTTTAGATTTTTCCGATGAGAAGTGTGTATGTAGGTATATAATTCGTGAGACTTTTGTATGTGTGAAATTTTCAAGTCGTGCACGCTATTATGATAAAATTATATATATTTATGATGCTTAAAATAATAAAATTAGAGTTATCACGTCAAACATAAGGTCACTTTCCGTATTCTGGGCCAATTAGCACGTAATATGTGGCTCATTTCACTTCCGACGAGCGTGTTTGCACATAGCGGGACACGTGGACACACATACGCTCACCTTAGGTGCGACTATTGTATATTTAGCTCTTTTTCATATATCAATACACAAAAGGGATGTTGGCAAATGTAGGTTCTCGTTCAGTTAAATGAAAATAGTTTCACAGAAAATTCTCCATACATGCATATCATCACGCCGACTCGCTCACTGGATAGGCAGAGGGAGAAGAGCGCAGCTCTGTCTTGACTTACTGATCCCTTGCATCCACATTACATTGAAATCTTAATCCTAATAAAGTTTATGTTGTTGTTTGTTTTTTATTGTACTGTATGTAGATAGATTATATTATGGCGACAAACATAGGTTATTATTGAAATAAAGAACTACCAGGAAAATATATTTTACCGCAGATAAAACCGCGGGATAAAGCTAGTAAATTATAATAAAAAGCGGTGCTTCTTACTGTACCAGGTTTATGATAATTAATGAAAAGTTACTCCCTGCGTGACGCGCCCATAACGAAAGTTCGCGCTTCTATTTAGTAGGCGTATCGTAATTTTTCGGTGTTCCAAGAAATGTGGAACATTTAGTTGTTCTCTAGCATAGGAAAACTTAGTACACGGTTAAATTCAGACTGTGTTCAGTGTTTGTTGTATAAAAATATTAAAGTGATTGAAATAAACACAATGAAGTGGATTGAAATTTTTTTTTCCATGTAAGTAATTTTTAATATATATTTTTTAATTGTTAAGAATTATAAAATTTACTTTAATAAAAATAACAACAATTAACAGTAACAATAAATATAAACTACCAATAAATAGAATAAATGTCCCAAATCTATGTTACGTGGAAGTCTGAAGAGTGCCAAGAAGACTGGCGGCATTGTCTAGTTGTATATTATATATGTATTATTATTATTTTATATTATTATATTATTATATTATTTTTATTTACATTATATTATCAAAAGTAAAGTATATAAAGTAAAAATAGGTGTAATTACACCAATTTGTGATTGTCGCATTACAATTAGTGACAATCCTAACCATCTTAGAGAATTACCTAACTGTGAAAGTGAATATGTTAAATATAGCGAATATGTAAGTGAATAAGTATGTAAAGAGGCAATGATTGTTTGTTTGTTGAAACGAACTAATCTCAGTGACAGCAAGAAGTACATATAAGAAAATCGTTATTTCAATTTCAGGTCTCTCATCTTTTCTTGTTCTTCGGGGAAACAGAAGAGATCACTTATCTTCCCTCCGACCAGTCTTTATGGGGTATGTGTACATATATATTTAGATATGATAAGCCAAATTACAATCTCTTCGACCAGTCTTTAAGAGCTATGGTATGTTAAACTTATTGATTTAATCTTCAGTACAAACCTAATTACAATATTAGTACGTAGTACAACTGACTTCTACTGATATTTTAAACGCGAAAGTTTGCAAACATACTGTTTTCTCTTTCACTGTGCAACTAACTGAACGGATTGGATAAAATCGCGCAGCTAGTATAATAATAAAACGGAATTGGATATAGTTAATAGCTGAATTAACACATATTTCTTTCATTCCTTCCAATTACCAACACTACACACAACCGACCACTGTTCCGTCCTCGCCGACGAAGCTCGACGCGAATAAGCCGTAATGTTCCCCCCCGACCCCCGCCGCAAACGCCGGCCCGCGCCGTGACACGCCAAATAATATATAAATAAAATGAACAGTCCAGCCCCTTGCTCGCGATCCAGCACCTAAGCCGAGGTGCGTACCCCACAGGGAGTGCCCTTAGCTGTGATGCTTAGTACTAAAGTGCCTGGCTGGAGGCCTAGGTCTCGCCATTGACCGGTAGTAGTAGCAAAAGTCCCCGGAACTCACGCTACGAGAGACAATACAAAGAAAAAAAGAAAAAATTTCTATATAATCAATTTCTAATAAAATCAACTTTTACGCGGATGAAACTGCGGAATACAGCCAGTGTAATAATAAAAAAAAACTATTTTCTTTCAGACATTCGTGGCGATAGCTGTGCCCATTGATATTCCAGACAAGAACGTCTTCGTCTCGTACAACTTTGAGTCCAACTACAGTACTTTGACCAACATCACTGAAATTGACGAAGTGCTGTTCCCTAATCTGCCAGTGAGTAATTATTATACTTAATATATATAAATTAAAATTAATGTTTGTTTTTCTTTTATACCACACGGGTGGCAAATTAGCATGCGGTTCGCCTGATAGTAAGCGGTTACCGCTGTGGACGCTTGTGGCGTGATCAATACAACTACGTTTTATTTTGAGAAGTTAACTATTTAATATTTTTTTATTTTTGTCATTTTAGTTTTTGGTATTCGTTTTAATTCTTCGCTATGAGGATATTTTCACAATCTTGTATACATAGAATAGTCAACTACTATTTGCTTAGAACTAAAAGAACTTAAGAACTATTTGCTTACTTCAGGTAGTCAGCTCAAGACAAAGCCGCAGCATCACAAGGGAACTAGCGTACACAGTATTGGAATCGCGGTTCAAAGAGTAAGTTATATAATAAATAATATATATAATATAATAAGTTACCTATTAATTATGTATTTTAACGAAACAAACAAAGAAAGCAAACAAACATACGGCCCACCTGATTTTAAGTGCATACCTTTGTCTAAAGGCACAAGCAATACCAGTGATATTATCACTCGTGCGTTGTCGATCATAATAACACGAGTATGATGGGCGGAGTTGCAGTTCGAACTACGAAACCCAAGAACATATGTATAGTGCTTGAGAAATGTCGATTGACTCGCCATTTGCCATGACACCTCTATATATATCAGTCAAAAGGACGGTGCTTACGGTACGCAAGGGTTGTAACACAAAATAACGTATTTACTGGCCTTCCCATAAGGGTTTATGCGAAGGCCTGAAGATACGTTATTTTGTTTAACCCCTCCTCAGACTACAGACCAGCGTTCCACTGAAGAAGAAGATCATGTTAATCATTAATTTACAGACACGGTATGAACGGAAGAGAATGCATGCTTCGCAACATATGTGAGGCGGCTGAAACGCCACTGCACCACAACGGACTCCTCGGACATATAATGCATATTATATTCACGTATGTATTCCATGATGTCCTTTCATCACCTTGTTAAATGTTCATTGTCTCTCATAACTTGAAGTTAACCAAGCGATGGAGAGATCAAAAAGCTCCTTACTTAAGCTTAGGAAGTTTCTGATTTAAAAGCTAGCGAGCCTGGCTAGACTAATGGATATTACTTAAAAATATACCAATTAAATACTACAGACTCGGCAACGACCGGCGCTTATAAGGGAATTCACCAAATCGTTCACGTTTTTAAGGGCAAAGTAAGGGCACACCCTGTGGAGTTTGGATCTTGGCTTTAGTGTTGCTGGTTCGCGAGTTAGAGAGCTAGTCCGGACTGGAATCGTCCGAAACGTGAAACCGAAGATTCTTAAGATATCTTATACGTATATCTTGTTTTGTTTCCAGACCGTCTACATCCCGCGAGGAAGGGATAGATGACGAATACTACGAGGCTGAGGCGGCCGGTCAGAAGGGGGACTGCGACAAATACATGGACCAGTGCCCCTACAGTCTCTTCGATTTGATCACCAAGCTGGTGGAATTCCGGCATACGTGATGCGTCTAAAAGATGGGATTAGAATAAATGTTCTTGCTACTTTAAGAAGTATTCATTACTGATGTACCTTTGTTGTGTATTGTCGATTTTTTCGTGCGTGCGCTAGCGTTGCGCATTGCACCAGTTTTGCCGCCATTGTGGCTTTACAACCACCGTTCTTTTTTTCGAGCGAAATAGTCACAGTTTGGAAAGACACACATTTCAGTAAAGATTTGTACCATTACGTAATTTGAGAAGTATGCTAGATCCAAAAGGCGTATATAGGTATGCCTGTAATCCCTTGGTTAAAATTTTCCGCTGGGTCCCAGGATAGTTTACCTTCAGAATAGGGAACGTGCACATGATTATATTCCTTCTTCTAATAAACGCGAGGCGGGACAGACATTTTGAAATAAAATCCAAATTCAATTTAAAACCATTTAATTTGCTATAAATTTCAGAAAATTGGAACAATACACACAATAAATAAACTATGGATATTTCATAATATAATTTAAGTCGCTTTAATTTCACAGCCATTATTTAAATACATTACTTAGAATTCATGTGAATTTAAAACCTTATCACTACGACTACAAAGTTAAAAGTACATCATTGTTGTGGCCCTACCAATAGACAATCGATCTGTCTCGCTGAGACTGCGAACTCAGTTATACGCCATCTCACTGTTTAGGGTCCGTCTGAAGCTAAGAGTTGCCTCGATCATAATATAGAGATCTCATGAGTACCTAAACTCTTTTTTAATTAAATGTAACTTTAAAATTTTACATTTACATAAGTACATGATTTGCTACATCACGGTGAAGGGTGAAGGGGAACATCGAGAGGATGCATACGTTTGAGAATACATTCAAAGACGTATGTGTAAATGTGCTTGAGAAACGGCGATGGACTCGCCATCTGTCACGTGGGCACCTAAAATACATCTCTGGCGGAAAATTGAAGTATGGGTATTACCTATACAGCTCTGCCTACCCCTTTCGGTGACGGCGCCTCACGCCTTCCCACTTATAAATTAATTACAACGAGTTACTACCGCTATGAGGTTTATAAATTATGCAACCTAAAAAGTTATAATTGATTTGCTTAAATTCAGTTTTATTACACAATATTACCATTGCAGTGTAATAATTAAGTGACAAAGTTTACTTTTATTTTGACGGGGTTCATTAATTCACCCGCAATCATAAAACGGAGCACTGCTACCGGTTAAATCAGCTAGTAATTATACAAATTAAAATATTAAATAATATTTAATATTATAACTGATTTGGGTCATACCGCGGTCATATCGCGGGATGATACAAAAATCCCATAGAAAAAGTACTTAACCTCTTCCCCTAATTTTTAAATTTTCGTACTATTTAATTTCATTTGATCATACGTTTAAACCTTATATGGACTATTATTACTAACTTTTTAAACAATTCCTTACTACTTTACCTTACCCTTACCTTACGGTAAGCGTTTCACTTTAGAATAGTACTCTCAAGTGAAACGCTTACCGTCTATTATAATATAATTTAATTATATATACGTCTCCATATAGACAATAACTAATGCCGCCAATATTCTTCTTAACAATAGGGGAATTAAAAAAGATAACATCCCAATAAACCTTCCTAGGAGAACTATTAAGATGAGAGTGTTACCACTTAAAAATCCGTAGTTTTGTATTCGTTGTTTTCTGACGCGGGGAAAGAGCTTAGTTTTATAATATATATTGATGATTGATACCAAGAACGTTTCGATACGAATCGACATATCAATTAACGTATTTGATACAATTTGAGGCCTCCCGTGTCAAGGGCTGGCGAATTTTTCGCTCAGTGAATCAACATTGCCATACAACGTGGCAATGCCGCCAGTCTTCTTGGCACCCTTCCGCGTGACACAGATTTGGGACATTGATTCTATTTATAGTTAGTTTATCTTAATTATACTTTGTATTAACAGAATTAACAGAAATTAGGCAGAGAGTATAGAACGCCAGTTTTATACTCTCTGCCTAATTTCTGTTAATTCTGTTAATTAGGCAGAGAGTATAAAACTGGCGTTCTATACTCTCTGCCTCTATACCCCGTTAGGGACTCGGCGTGATATGATGATGAATAAAAATTTACTTGATTACAGGCTTTTCAAACATTCTTTTCAATTCCAAATAAATATGTTAGGCGAAGCGTATTATTACAACATAATTACAATACACATAAAAAACCGTGGTGGTCGAATGGTTCGAGTAGTTGCCTGCGACACAAAGACCGCAAGTTCGAATCCCGACTGTACCAATGAGTTTTTCTGAACTTAAGTACAGTGATAAGTCACACTACGAGATTTACGGTGAAGGGAAACATCGAGAGAAAACCTGCATATGTCTGTAAAGCAATTCAAAGGCATATGTTGTATAGTCGTGCTTGAGTAACGGCGATGGACTCGCTATCGGTCACGTGGCCATCTAAAATATATCTCTGGCGGAAAGTGGGTGTGTGTATTACCTATACATCTCTGCCTACCCCTTCGGGGACCCTTGTGGGAAGGCGTGAGGATGTATTATAATATACTTTTATTACAATTCACTTAACTTATTATGCCAATAGTTTCGATATCCTTAGGATAGAAGAAGTTATTCTTCCTCATAGGAATGGATGATATCTGCTGATCAACTGGAACTCTAGTATCGTAGAGCGACGGTGACTGGAAGATGATCCCAAAAGTTCCGACGAAGCAAGCGATGGTGAATAGCCAAAGGAAGAAACGATCCAGTACCATAGACATGAACTTCCAGTCTTCTATTACCTGTGGACAAAGAAGTAGTGCTTTTATTTTTAAAAGACTTAGTCTAAATTTGTTTACCATAAAAAAGTAATAGTTTTGTGTTTGCTTCATAGTATCATTGTAATTTAGACCTTGGAGCATCGGAGGAAGTTGCAAATTCTCTTGTCGTATTGCTAGTAAAGTGTTAAGGGTTCAATAAAATAATTTTATATTCATACAGATCATCGCAAGTCCCTCGTTAGGGAAGCCGTACAAATTTTCATAGTAAAATGAATCGCTACGTATTTAGGGACGGAGTGGAAAAATTCACGCACTAATGCGACTCCTTTCGGCATACGAAACGTTCAATAACTTTAAACTTGCCCGAAGTATTTCCATCCAATAATGCAAAAGAGCAAATTCGAAAATAAACAAGGCGAGTTGCTCATTGCCTTGCTTATTCCTCGTCAAAAGAAAGCAATCTTATTGGACCTTTTAAAAGCTGCTTCTAAAAGGCTTCTCCTTTATAGAATCCTAGTTCTCGTTTATTTTAGTGGGGACCAACAAAAACCCGTAAAAGTTCAGCTTAGAATTCGATTAACAATTTAATATTCAATGGTATCGATCAGACACTCAAGGATGAGAACGTCAAGACTACTCAAAACCATATATGAAAAGACATAATAATAATAATAAGATGAAAATAGATAAAACATAAGAGCTCCGCCTACCCCGTGCGGGACTCGGCGTGCGTGATATGTACAACGCGGTCGCATTAACTTGACGCATCGCTGGAATGCGAGGGCCGAGGCCCCGCCCGCTTCCCCCCGCATTCCCTTAGCTCGCCCGGCATTCGTCAGTATGGTTAGCATCTCTGTTACCGATACGCGCGTCGATATGTTGACTAGTTTTCTGTTGCTATTGTTGTTATTGGATATTCTGTTACGTTTTCGTTATTGTTTAAGTTTGGACTGTTTTTGTTAATTTTGGACAATTTTTGTTACTACTATTTTTTGAACATGGGGAAATCTATACACAGTGAAGGGAGAAATCTTGCGTTGAAAGTGTTTTAAAACAAACAAAATAGTTTTCAATTATATTGTATAAAAAATACATGATGCAACATATTGCAAGATTAACAAATAAAACCTATGCTCCAAAATAAAAAATATAGTTTTTATATAGCTACATGCTTTTTTTTTCGCACCGTACCTGACCGCCAAAATGACGTCATCAAAGTCATGCGTCAAGTTAATGTGACCGCGTTGTATGTTGTACAATCCGTTTATGTCATATTCATGTAATGGCTGTAGGTACTATGGCAGGTTTATTTGTATTGTGGCCGGTAGATGGCACTGTAACTTTAGTAATACTTTTTGAATCGCGCTACCATGGCGTTCTACGTGTATGGTATATACTCGAGTTGAACACATATTAAACAATCGACACTTTTTGGGGAATTTTATTGTCGTTTCATTACCAACCCGATCCCAGGACCTACTTACTCGAGGAACAGAGCATCAATTTGTTCATATATATTTATTTAAAATTTAAATTTAAATTTAAAAAAACTGTGATTCCATAAGTGTATGATCAGTAGGTCCCTGGGAACTAAATTTCTTCGAGGACTCACTAAAACACTTACACAACACACTAGACAAGATTGACAGGGTGAAGGTGATAAAATGTATCGTAAAAGGGAACAAAAAAATACTCGTTGCAGAAAAGATATTAGTAAACGCAAGTAGCTTAAACCTTTTGGTAAAACGCTAGTGTTTCCAACAGAATTTCCGATATTTTACAACCCCATTCCCAGGACAGCAATTGTAAAACCGCCATTCGCTGTAATTACATCACCACCCTCTCTAGACTACAGCCAGTGGTGCTATTATAAGATTTTATCCTGGAATAAATTCTTACTGTACAGTGGGACCGCATTGAAAGGACTTTTTTTACGCCAAAAACTCCAAATTTCAATCCACACTGAATTACACCATTAGACCTTTCCTGACCTTAAGAACAGTTTATCATAGCACGAGCTTTACGGTGATAGAAGTCAAGTCATCGTAGAGAAACCTGTTTATACGTGTAAGAAGAAATTCAAAGACGTACATAAAAGCCGTGCTTGAGAAATGGCGACGACCTCACCATCAGTCATATTGGCACCTAAATATATCTCGAGTGAAAAGGTGTATTACACAACCTATGCTTTTATATACAACTTTACGTAGACGTGACATAATTATGGCGGGTACGTCGCCGTTCCGCAAGTTCAAATATATACACCTGTTTGAATTTCAACACAACTTCTTCTTAAACAGCCGTGGTGGCCGAGTGGTTAGAGCAGTTGCCTGCGACACAAAGATCGCAAGTTCGAATCCCGACTGTACCAATGAGTTTTTCCGAACGAAGTACAGTGATTAGTCACACCACGAGCTTTACGGTGAAGGAAAACATCGAGAGGAAACCTACATACGTCTGAGAAGAAATTCAAAGGCGTATGTATAATTGTGCTTGAGTAAAGACGATGGACTCGCCATCTGTCACGTTGGCACCTAATATACCTCTGGCGGAAAGTGGGTGTGTGGGTATTACCTGTACACCTCTGCCTACCCCTTCGGGGACCCTTGTGGGAAGGCGTGAGGATATATTATTATTGTTATTACTTCTATGTGGCTTTGTTATTTATTTATATCCTAGCGATGTTTTCCTTCCCCGTAGGCTTACCGAAGCAACGGTTGCTTACGTAAGTCAGTCATTTGCAGATATATATAGATGTATGTATTATAAATGTGGTTTCAGTGTACCAAGCGTTGGCTTACACCTTGAATAATGGGGGAAGCGCACCGAGGGACAATTTCCTCTCCAAGATTAAGCTATTATGTAAAGTACAGTACAATGCGTCACGCGCAAAGAAAAATGTGACTTTGATCGCAAAGCTATTCGCCAAACTGGATAATTGCGAATTATTCAAAGTACCATCGGCTTTTGTGTTACCCAACACAGTTTTTAAAGATTCTTTATATGCTATATGGTACGAATATTTGATGTATAAGAAAGAAAGAGAGAGAAGAGAGGTAGGGCATAACGGGTTTCCCGTTCGAATTCGGAGCTGCCCGACTGGGGCAGGACCTCCACCTTATGAAGTCCGTAGCCAAATAACACAATTTTTTGTGTTGTGTTCCTACGCGGTGAATAAGGTTTCCAGTAATGAGCTCCTTGGGGAGGGGGGAGGATTGTTACATTGTGTTGGACGCAGAGGGATTAAACCCATTATTATGCTGCCAACACACTATAACTCTTCGAACACAGAGTGGCAACACGCAAGTGATACTTCAGTATCGTGAGCGTAAATAGGCTGTTTCCCATCAGATGGGCCGTATGCTTGTTTGCCACTCTTGTTGTATAAAAAAAAAAAAAAAAAAAAAAAAAAAGAGGCCAAGAGAGGAAAAGAAGGAAGATAGAGGTGGCCGAGAGGTTCGATTAGTTGCGTGCAACACTAACATTTCAAATTCAAATCTGGAGTGTATCAATGAGTTTCTCTAAACTGTATAGCCGTGCTTGAGTAACGGCGATGGACTTGCCATCGGTCACGTTGTCACCTCTTATAATAATAATAATAATAATAATATATCCTCACGCCTTCCCACAAGGGTCCCCGAAGGGGTATGCAGAGGTGTACCTCTTATACACCTCTTCTTAACCCTTCTGGACCCATTATTTTGCAGACTTCATCTAGAGAGTGTAAATAACGTTAATAAAAAAGACAGGGTCCCATTACACTGTTTCGTATAAACACATTACATTAAGAGCTTAACATCTCATACTTGCTTACAGTTCAAACAAGCAATTTTAAAAGCTGCAAAGTAAACATCATACATTTGGAGAGTCCAGTACTCCCTCGACGTCTGTCTGTAAAGCTATTTAGTTTCTATAGCAACGCTCTTTTACTGGATATTTTCATTTAATATATTTTCTTTCTCAACATCGTGACATTGAATATTTGACACTTTAAATTTAGTATTAATTTGGCAAATAAGAGGTGAGTAGATAGTTCCTACAATCTGCCAGAGATATATCTTAGATGCAACGTTATAGATGAAGGATGTGGTGGCCGAGTGGTTCGTGTAGTCTGCAACACAAAGATTGCAAGTTCGAATCCCGACTGTACAATTGAGAGTTTCTTAAAATAAGTATAGTGATTAGTCACAGCACGAGTTGAAGGAAAACATCGAGAGGAAACCTACATACGTTTGAGAAGAATTACAAGGGCGTATATAAAGTCGTAGTTGAGTGTGACCACGGCTACTGAAAACTAATATGGCTTCTATTATATTGCTAACAATACACTCAACCTTAAATTTAATTTAGCTAAACAATGGAGGACCATTGCCAACGGGATCTGCTTACAAGCAGGAAAGGACAGGTGAAAGTACCAACTCTTTGCCGGACACGACCCTTTCCCCTCCAGTTGACTCTCTCGCCGTTTCTCGGACAACTGCACGTCATCATCATTCATCTGACTTAGGTTCGTGTTAACATATCTGATGCAACTCCTTCCGTTTGCCTGTGACCAGCGTAATGTCTTTGACATACGTACAAACATCTACTTCTATTACATCTTTAAAATTATTTTTAAGTGTATAGTTGGTTTTCATCAACGTAAAGCTTAAAGTGTCAAATCGAAACATATGAATATTATAAGCAACGTAAGGGGCACATGGACCACTTATTAAACGCCTTCATTTTCAAGAGAAAAAATATGTGAAGAAGAAGAACTGATGAAAGAAACCTTCTTTATCATTTGTTCCCTTTTACTTTTTCATTTTATATATTTTTTTCTATACCTTGGGACAATTCCACACAAATTGACCTAGTCCCAAATTAAGCAAAGCTTGTGTTATGGTAACTAATAATAATATAAATATATCCTCACGCCTTCCCACAAGGGTCCCCGAAGGGGTAGGCAGAGGTGTATAGGTAATACCCACACACCCACTTTCCGCCAGAGGTATATTAGGTGCCAACGTGACAGATGGCGAGTCCATCGCCGTTACTCAAGCACGACTATACATACGCCTTTGAATTTCTTCTCACACGTATGCAGGTTTCCTCTCGATGTTTTCCTTTACCGTAAAGCTCGTGGTGTGACTAATATGGTAGCTAGACAATGATATATTTACTTATATAGATAGATATATATATAAATACATAGGACATCCAAGACTAAGGTACAAATACTCGTGTTCATCACACAAATATCTGCCCTCAGCGGGATTCGAACCCGCGACCTCAAGTTTCGCAGTCAGGAGCTCTAACCACTAGACCAGACGGCCGACAATTTTATTACATGCATGGCTATCAATTAAATAATCCGATGTTGTATATTGATGTGATAAGACGACTGTGCTTAAATTCAGGAAGACCCATAGGCTTAGTACCTTTGAGTCTTCCAGAACTTAGGCACAGAGGAATCGAGCTTTTACGGGATTTCTAAGCCGAACATTAAAGCGAAAATTTTGGTTCTATTGTCAACGATATATCTGCGAAGGCTCAGTGTACTCAACATAAGGTCCAAGTAATCGGATCATGTCCATACAAACTGGGGGATATGATTTCTTATCAAACATTTGCTGATTTTCTCACGATATTTTCTTCAATGCATAGCCAACTGGTGTTCCTAGAGCTCGGATATATGGCTTTAATCCGCAGCATTTATTTGAGCAAAATTGTGACGTATTTTTTCCTAAGGAACGAAATAAACCACACTATGATTTTTATAGGAGTCTTGCTATATTGTTCAACAAATCTATCGTCAGCATAAGCCTCTATCGGTAACCATTTTTAAATTATTATTGTAATAAATAGCATGCAATGGGAAGAATCCTGATTAGCAATTGATACGTACTGCATTTATGTACCTACATACACATTTACATGCAGTGCCTGGCTGGAGGCCTTGGGCTTGACCTTGGTTTCACCTGATCGGCTAAGTAGCATAGCATAGCATAGCTTCTCCAAATATACGCTACGAAAGACAAAAATCCAAATAACACCACGCCCAGTCCCACACGGAGTTTGTAGAGCGAGTAGAGCGCCAGTTATCCACTCACCCCTCACACAAGCCAGAACCAGTTTGAGTACTACTTGAGCGTTCGATAGATTTGTTAGTTTTTCGATTCCACTTAGAACAGTCAAATAATCTTAATGCATTATTAATCGCATTACTCCTGAACGTCAATTTGGGAGCGGAAGCCAACATTTAAGACTGGGGTTGTTTGATGCATGTTGAGTATATAATGAACTTAACACAGCGTGAAGACTCGCAATAAACAATAGCCATCTATTCTGAAAATCTATTCGCTTCCACCGTATCCCATCAATCATAGCAAACATAAACTAATATTTACAAGTCGGTACGAACAAGAAACCAATACTGCGAGTATATCCCAGGAGGTTAGCTCGCAATCTCCCCTGCTTGTCGGTTCATTTGCTTACTTTGACCGCTATTTGCGGCAGAATTGATATGAACCAGTTAACTGTTTGACAAGAGATCCTCGAGCTATGACAATAATAATAGTCTTTTGGTTATAATACGAAAAAAGTTTGAACGTATTATGTTTAAATAAATATTGACTAAAGACATATAGAATGCGAAATTGTGTTAAAGAAGCGATAGGGAAAGACCACTTTCAAGTACCTAGATCAAATCGACTGATCTGTCGACTATGTATAAAATGATTGATGAATATGGATGAAACGAAATCTGTCAACCCAGTGAGAACTAGCAATCTAATCTCTCTGCCAACCCCGATAGGGACTCGATCTGATGATGCAATGATGAATTGATGATTGGGTCTACCATTTTCGTGTCGTATTAGAAAACTATTCAGCAAACAAATTACTATCTGATGGGATGTTGCACAAAACGGTTGAAAGTAGATCCACTAAGTTACAACTAACCACATTCATCTTTGTCGTTCCGAGTTACCAAGCAAGCGATAGTGTTCACAAACACTATCAATTTATACGATGTCTTAGATATTTAAGAATGGCTATAAGATCTAAGATAGACTTTAAGTGCTGTTTTCTTAGCAAACGTGTACTTTATTGCATAGCAGTAAAGATCAAAATCAATGCCAATCCAATGAGGAAAAGCGAAACATTTTGTGCGGACTCTAGTGGATATTTTTCACAGTGTAAGGTAGATGGCTTGCTTAGCTTCTAGTCGGAGTGTTACGCGAGGAAATAAAGTAGCAATGTATATGTAACAGGAATCCTCTTGAATAGCATTACGTGAGTATTGGAGGTTACGTGAGGCTCTGGGAGCGTTGGTTTACATTTCTAAGCACATGCACCGGCACGTTGAAGTAAAATATGCCATTTTATTTCGACTGATATTAGAAACTACCTTTAAATTTTAATATAATGCTAAAGGTCCTTTCTTCTCAAGAGTCATAATTGAAGAAGTAAATTTTGTGTTTCTTAAAACAACGTAATAAATAAATAAAAATCCTACTAATGATGATGATAATATTAATCGTAAAAATGCGAAATATGTGAGTGTGTTCGTCACTCAATAACAATAGAAAATCTGAGCTTAATTTAATTAAATTTGGCAGAGAGATAGATAATTAGCTGGATTAACACCAAAGATAATTTTTGTGCGAGTGTTGCCCTGGAAAACAGCAAGTTCTTACATAAATACATAGGATATATTTTAGACCCTTGCTGGTTCGGGAGAACTAAGGAGCCGGTAGGTACTGGTCTTATTTTAATTATTTAGGGGACAACTGTGCTACTGGTTCGACTCGGGCCGGCGCTTGCAAAAATAGGGAAGATGTCAAGAACACCATTATAGCGCAATCTAAATACAATGATACGACATCCGTTTTCCAATACAAGAATAAACTATTAATACATAAGGCCAAGCGTAGATTGAACACATAAACTCTAGTATTTGCAGATTTTTGATACTCTTTCACGTCTGAATTACTAGAGGGGTCATCATGCAATTATGCATTGTCAGTTCCATATTAGAGGATGTAAGATGATATAACTTGAGTTTAATCTTAGAAAAATATCTTTTGCGATGGGATATTGTCAAAAGCAATATTTGCTAGTGAGTAAAAGTGTTGTTAGATCATTCCACTTTTTGTTACAGTACATTTTTATTCCCCTGCTGTCTTTAAAGATAAGGGAACGGTCATTAATATCACGACTGGATAAGGAACGAAGAGAAAGGAGCATTTTTTAGCTGTCAACTCTTCGAGATTTGAATTAATGAGATCTGATCAGCTTGCCAGTACTTACAGGTAATGTAATATTGATCGTTTGAGCACAGAATTATTTTTGTTATTAACGTAATTATTATTTTTTATTTACATAATACATAGGCTGAATTTGAAGATAATGAAATTGATATATAAACTTACTGGTAATCTCTTACCAGTAAGTTTAAGTTTGTACATCAAGTCAAGTCAATCAAGTCGAATCTTATCTGTACCGATGAAATTATTCTGAACGTATTATCCTCACGCCTTCCCACTAGGTTGATTCTCTTCGGTCCTCGAAGGTGTAGGCAGAGTTGATTAATCACACCATGCGCTTTATGGTGAAGAAAAACATGCAGTTTACTTCGCTGAAAAGGTCGCGTGTGTTAAACCACTATACGTTCGGTAAAACGAATTGGTATCACCAATTGATGTAAAAACCTCATTGGTATCACCGAGGTTTATATCAGCAGTTTGATTTTACAGGCTTAAAACACTCGAACACCCAAGCTCTCAACATTTAAACATATTATATTTAAATGACAATGGACCTTAATATTAAATATGTACAAAACTTCTTTCAAAGGTCCCTGAAAGTTGACGTACAGGACAATTTCACGGGAAATATATTTAGGTGCCAACGTGAAAGATGGCGAGTCGTCCGACTTTAAATTTGTACTCAGACGTATACTAACTTCTTCTTGGTATTTTCCTTTACGTACATCTCTTGATGTGACTTATAATTGCGTTTATAAACACTGACTTATAATAAAATATATAGACCAACGCTTTAGTCAACCTTCCTATTGATATTTTGGACGTCACAACTGCACAGAGTCGTCACTCATGAAGCTGTTTCTTAAGATGTGACTGTGGGCCTCAGCGTGATGATTAAGTTATATTCGTTGTCAATGCTAATAAATAATTTTACGCATTAAAGCGCCTTAGTTCAAAGGCCATTTACTTTTTTCCTTTGCAAATATTAATAATATTTTGCCACTGCCTACCCCTTCGAAGACACTTGTGGGCGTGTGTTGAAGGCGTGATTAATAATAAACATGATTAAAATAAGACATGACGTCTACGTAACAAATAACTCTTTTTGTCATAGTTAATAGCAATAAAGGGTAAGATAAGTCTAACGTAAAAAAATATTGAATGGAAAATCAAGCGAACAAGAATGAATCGGACAGTAATACAGTGAGATAGGTTTAAAATTTATTTTGCCTCCGGGTGCTATTTATATCGTCGTTTCAAAAATGAAGTGCGGTTATCTCGGGGCCATAAGAACGTGTTCAGAATTACAATTGGCTAGGGAGGCTCCCTAGGAATATAGGGAGACGGCTCGAGAATGGGAGGTGTCAATTATGTCTGTTTCAATGCATGCGGTGTAATTGTTATTCGTGACGTAATGAAATAGGCTAGATAAGGAATGAACAAGGACATTTAACTAACCTCTACAATAGGCGGGACCAAGCGATCGATATCGTAATAAAATTTGCCAAGTAAAGCTGGCCAAGTGGTGGACAATATTTATGTATACGCTGACTAAACAAGAGCCGTGATACATTCTAGAGACAGTAGTACTTTTATGGATTTCAGTTTGAATGACTAAGCCCATGTAGCTTCCTTAAAAATATAACATATGCTGTTAATATTATAATATTCCTCGCTTCCATCACCTTGTTGTAATGCTTGTTGTGTGACAATTCCCTGTACTTAAATTCAATTCAACTTGCAATATTTGTGTTGCAGGCAACTACTCGAACCACGTAGACACCACGGCTCTATCGATAGTTATTTCGTATAATTAAGAAATGCATGTAATGCAAATACCTTTTTTTATACTACTCGGCCACCACGGCTACATATATAATTATGTTTACAGAACCCCTACTTAATGTCTCTTAATTTCTCAGATGACTTTAATTTGACGTCAATCTTCAATGGGCCCTGAAGACTGTATTAAACCGCTTACATAAAGATTGTTAAGGATAAACTTAAGAACTCTCCAAACCCCATCTTCATTGGATGTGCAAACCTCCCCAGGGACATGGGAAATCGATAGCAATTTAAATCTGCTGATTTCTTCGATCGTAAACCGTAATGAGATGTCGTAATTAGATTTAGTCCCATTTCCTCGGAGCTTCTGTTAGCTTCGACAAACACGCCCTCTAGAAAGATAAACTAATTGTATAGCTTTGTACAATTCACTAATGTAATTAGGTCTAGAGTATTTGTGATTGACAAAAAGTTTGAATACAATTTCAGTCCGTACTTAGACTTTATATGCTCGATAGCATACTGCGCATGTATAAAATGGCAACGGGAAATAAGTTTTTAATAGCAAGAGAGGTCAGTTTAATGAAGTCTGAAAACCGAAAAGTCTGCTGTGTTTAATTTAAATTTCTCTGTCGATCTGAGTCCTCGCCTATAAAATCAAGAGTGCAGATACGAATCCGGTTACCAATTACCAACTATTTTATGAACATAAATACATCATACATGAATTTATTTGTCGACTATTACTCACGTATTTTTAAATAACTTTTCAAACGTATATATGTTTCCTCTCGATGTGTTCCTTCACCATAAAGCTCGGGGTGTCACTTATTACTATACTTAAATTCAGAAAGCTCATTAGTATTCGAAATTAGAACTTGTAATCTTTGTGTCACTACTCGAACCACTCAGCCACCACGGCACTGCCTCTTCTTCCAGATACATTCGCATTGTATATCTGTTTCGTCGACTCGTTACCAATTTATATAGAAGGTAATTTTCTAACAAGTGCATCTGCCAATGTTACTTAGTCCCACTTTATGAATGTTTAGCTTTACAATACGGAAGCCAGTAGCACACGAGTGGCAGTAAACTTGCAGGTTTATACCTAACATTAAGTGGTCGTCAATACACGTTACGGTCTCGATGTCAAACTTTACAATGTAACTTTATTTTGATGTTTATTTTTGTAGTGGTAGAGTTCAGATTCGGCAAGACTTTATTCGATTTGCCATTTAAGTGGCAATTTCGGATAAGAGTTAGTTCAGTTTGGAAGTTACTGCGCTTTTATCATTTTTCT
This sequence comes from Drepana falcataria, assembly GCA_945859725.1. Taxonomy (NCBI): domain Eukaryota; kingdom Metazoa; phylum Arthropoda; class Insecta; order Lepidoptera; family Drepanidae; genus Drepana; species Drepana falcataria. The sequence goes on from OX243937.1 coordinate 2,097,432, forward strand.
GAACACAATGTGTCCTTGTGCTTGTTAAACGACGTTCCGTTTCAATTTCTTGGAGCCTTTAACCGTCCAACTATGTAATGAGATTTTAAAACCAAACATTAGAGTTGTATTATGCGAAAGTGGTATGTAAGAGTAAGGAATACGGGCAGCTAAAGAGAGGTATGGCATAACGGGTTTCCCGTTCGAATTTGGAGCTGCCCGACTGGGGCAGGACCTCCACTTTATAGTTCCGTAGCCAAATAACACAATGTTTTGTGTTGTGTTCCTACGCGGTGAATAAGGTTTCCAGAAATGAGCTCCTTGGGGAGGGGGGAGGATTGTTATATTATGTTGGCAGCAGAGGCATTAGTCCCATTATTCTGCCAACACAGTATAACTCCCGGAACACAGAGTGGCAACGCGCAAGTGATACTTCGGTATTTTAAGCGTAAATAGGCGGCGGTAACCGTTTTCCATCGGGTGGGCCGTATGCTTGTTTGCCACTCTTGTTGTATAAAAAAAAGCTTACTCACTTTGAGGGACTTGACATGAAAATAATATACACCTATCATTACACCACGAGCTTTACGGTGAAGGAAAACATCGAAATGAAACCTGCAAACGTTTGAGAAGAAATTCAAAGTGCATGTATGTATGTAGTCGTGATGGACTTGCCATCTGTCACGTTGTCACCTAAAATATATCTCTGACGGAAAGCTACTGTGCGGGTACACACCTTTGGGGACCCTTGTGCGTAGGCGTGAAGATATCTTACTTATACCATAAAGGCGAAAGTTTGTAAGTTTGGATGTTTGAATGTTTGCTTCTCCTTCGCGACAAAACGGCTGAGCCGATTTGGCTGAAAGTTGAGATGGTGATGGCGTATACCCAGGATTAGGACATAGGCTACATTTGAAACCCGAAAAATTCAAAGTTCTAATATTATACAGTTTGTTGCTCTATCACGGCATAGCAGCTGAACCGATTCTAGCAGGGAAATACATAAGCTACTTTTTAGAAGTCAACGCGGGCGAAATCGCGGGCAAAAGCTAGTTATATATTTATAAAACATGATGGGTTACGCATAAAAAAGTATTCAAACCTTTTTAAACAACAAATATCTAAATACCGAAGCCGTGGTGGCCGAGTGGTTCGAGCAGTTGCCTGCGACGCAAAGGTCGCAAGTTCGAATCCCGACTGTACCAATGAGTTTTTTCTGAACTTAAGTACATTGATTAGTCACACCACAAGCTTTACGGTGAAGGAAAACATCGAGAGGAAACCTGCATACGTCTGAGAAGAAATTCAAAGGCGTATGTATAGTCGTGCTTGAGTAACGGCAATGGACTCGCCATCTGTCACGTTGGCACCTAAAATACCTCTGGCGGAAAGTGGGTGTGTGGGTATTACCTATTCACCTCTGCCTACCCCTTGTGGGAAGGCGTGAGGATATATTATTATATCTAAATACCGTTCTTAGTATACGTAAATAATACAGACAAAATCAAATGAATTTACTTGCCTAAAATCCATCGGGGGCTCTCTAAACGTTAAGCCAAGACGGCTTAGAGGGAAATCCTCAATCATGTCTTAAAATATATCAAATGGCTTAATATTGTTAGTAAATGAAATTAGCATACTCTTATTATATAGATTTATAGTATATTTCACAAACATTTCAGCCTCATCTTGGAAACCTGTTGAATATTTAAATTGGAATTATAGCCTTTGGAAATTCGATGCCATCTAAATAAGATATTTAAAAAATTCTTTTCACGTTTAAGTGAAAAAAAAAACAGATCATCAACGCTCTCGTCATAACGATGCTGCAAAACTATCTTCATGCTCAAAATCTAAATCAAAACATTTAATTTCACATAGGCCTAGATGGGCACTTATTAAACTTCGAAAAAGGTGCACGGTTTGGGTTGGTCGTTTCCATGGATAAGAACTGGCAAGAAACCTCTTAGTACACTTACTCTAAATACTCTTCCTGAAGTTTACTTTAAACATTCTTGAATTATGATTGTCATCGCACTTTATGGTAACGAGACACATTTTGTTAGTCTCCCAAAAGTTAAGCCAATATATTAATGTGGGTATAAAATATAAGCGCCTATTGAGTACGGTAACCGCGTACCAACTTTACTGATAAAATAAAGAGGCAGAATTTGTTTGTTTGAACGTGGTAATCTCAGCATCCATTAATAATTACGGTGAAGGAAAGCATCGAGAAGATACACCTGTATACGTTTGAGAAGAAATTTAAAGACGTATGTATAGTTGTGCTTGAGTAACAGCGATACACTCACTATCTGTCACTTTGGAACCTAATATACATCTATGGCGAAAAGTGGATGTGAACATACTGCCTGTACACCGCTGCCTACCCCTTCGGGGTCCTTGTGGGAAGGCCTTAGATATTCACACTGAAAAATATTATTTCGCGAGCACAACCGCATGAATATTTAAAGCATCCTCGTAAATATACAATTAAATGTTTTTCTTTTCCTTTATCATTATTCAATGATAATTAGGACGCCAACTTCCGTTTATTTTCGTTGCTTTTGTAATAAATGTTGCTCTTAGGAAAGTTCATGCTTGTTCCTTGTAATCGAAAAATTTGGGAACATTTTCAACTTTTTGCAGTCACGAAGACTCACCCATTACGTCATCACATTGATGATACAGCTTATAATAATATTATTATGATGTATCAAGAGTGTTCAAAACCGACGAGCATGTAAAAAGAGACTGATGAATGTGGACGAAGCGAAAGAGGTATGTAAGTCTAGAGAGAACTGGCGCTCTATACTCTCAGCCTACCCCGTTAGGGACTGCGTGGTGATTGACAAAGATTGCAAGTTCGGTTCCCGACTCTACCAATGAGTTTTTCTGAACCTAAGTACAGTTCTAAGTCACAACACGAGCTTTACGGTGAAGGAAAACATCAAAAACCTGTATACAAAGACGTCTGTATAATCGTAACCGTCATTACGAAACGGCGATGGACTCGCCATCTAAATATATATTCAACGTAAAGAGGGTGAGTTACTGAGGTGTATAGAGTATTTATTGTATATTGTACTATAGCGGATAACCAGTAATACTGGCACCATTTTCTTTAACATAAATATTAAAATCATGACCGCTCTGGATCTGCTGCTGAGGGACAAGTTCATGTTGGGGCTTAGCGTAGGCCCGCGACCGCTTGTTCGAGCAGGATGCTATCACACTATCGTTCGTGAGGGCCGTGGAGGTGGCGCAGTTACACACTGGAGATATATACATATACCTAAAGATATTATATAGTTTGTCTGTGATTTGTGACATCACGATCTCTTATGGGAAGGTGTGATGAGTTATATAAACTTACCTCATTATCCCTGTCGGCATCTTTGATGTGCTGAGCGATGAACCGTACGCTTTGTAGAGCAGCCGCTACTTCTGGTGACAAGTGGCGAGGCAGCATGTTTTCCGACTCAGTTACTGCGACAAGGTATTATTTAAATAAAATTACAGAAACTCATTTCAAGGAAATTTACAAAACATAAATATTTACACCGAGTCTTGCACGGAGTAGGTAGAGAAAGCTAAGTGCGTTCTCTTTGGACTTACTGACCTCTTTCGCTTCATCCACATTCATCCGATTCTTCATACACGCTCGCAAAATATGTATATACCCCTAAAGTTGCTACGAATCGGGTTCGGCTCAACATGGCCTCCGATTTTCCATAGTAGAACATTTTTTATTAGTAATATTCTGTAATCCCTGGTATCTAAAGCAAAATCAAGAGGTCTGTGTTCAAGTTTCTTTATTCGCCTTATTGTAATAGAATGAACGAATGAATATAAATTAACTTCTTTACCTAACAAAGTTCTTCCGGTCCTTGGTACACGAAGGCTATCGGTTAAGATTTTTAAATTTCTAGACGTTACATCATACATACATATCATCACGCCAAGTCCCTAACGGGGTAGGCAGAGAGTATAGAGCGCCAGTTCTCTCTAGACTTCACACCTCTTTCGCTTCGTCCACATTCATCAGTCTCATCATACATGCTCTTCGGTTTCGAGTACTCTTAACGTTCCCGTCCTTGAGAGTCCGATCTATTTGATCCAGGTAGTTGGAACGTGGCCTTCCTCTGCCTCTTCATGCACACACTTTTGCATTGTATATCTGTTTCGTCAATCTTTCTTCACTCATCCTTTCTATGTGTCCTAATGTAACATGCCTTTCTTCATCTTTACAATCACGCCCTCATTCACGCCAGTTGATTTGCGAATCTCTTCGTTCGGATTCGATCTAATATCGTTACGCCGCACATTTTTCGAAGAGATCGCATCTCAACTACATTCAAGCTATATTCATACTTCCTCTGACATACCCTCTAGATGTTACAAGTTATCGATTATCACTTTCATAATCTTCCTCTTATGATTGGTCTAGATATCAATCTTCAACGACCATTCATAAGCGAGTAAATTGGTTGGATGAAAACAAAACATTGTTAAAACTGATGTAGTATCTGGTGTAGAGGAATAAATCTGATAGTTGATACTACATTAAGTGTTTTTGCATTCAAAGTCCCTGTTTCTGGTTGATGGACTAATACGGTTCACACAAGTCTGTTAAAAGCCCTATACATTGATGACCTAATTGCCACCGCGAGTAGGTCTTCCCTGTTAGCCACAATGGGTTTGTGTAATGTTCTGATAAGCAACCTTGGACGATTTAAAAAAAGCCAGGGAGATTGAGTATTTTAACTTAACGTACCCGAAGGTCTCTGGTATGCTCCAGCTCCGAGGGTTGAATCATCATCAAGACCCGGTGATTTGCGGTAATCGCCATTGTCACCCATCTTAGATTCGCCGAAAGCATCCGTTAAACTGTCACGGCTGTCATAAGAGATAAAAATATGTTATCATCTAGAAACAAGACGTCAAGCTCCGCGTCATTGAATAAAGGAAAAATGTATAAGGTAGTGAAGGACACATTCTGAAGGAAACCTGCATTGAAAAGAAATTTGAAAGTCGGGCTATCTTCAATTTACTTGGCGTGAACACATAATAATAAACATACAGTTTAGTAATGAATATGATTTTAGGTATCTTTCTTAAAATATATAAATTACGCGTCACGTTGTTTATCGTTTATATTAAAAAATATTATTTATTTTATATTAATATTATATACATAATAGCTCTATACTCTCCGCCTACCCCGTTAGGGACTCGGCGTGACGATATGAATGTATGTATGTACAATAGCTGTCACGACCAGCGTCTCTTGTGTGAAAAAAGAAATTCTGAACATGATCGCAGGGCTACCTATCGGGTCCAATTAACACACAAAATAAACATCAAAATGTGTCTAGCCGTTTGGAAGGAGTTCAATGACAAAATCAAGCATTTTGATCGCCATTTTAATACCGTATTCAACTCTATTCAATAACCACCTACTCTTTAATTTTCAGTACTTAGCTAATACTTTTTACAAGGTACTTACTATAAAGAATATTCTGTAACTTGACCTGCTAAGATAAAACTTTTATATTTATAGGCCTCTAAAAAATTTTAAGGGGAAAATTATGATATCACCTCCTTAAATTATTCATTTCTACTTCTTTTGGGTATCTTAATGGCACACTTTATAACGCTAATTAGGCACTTAGCCTGTTGTAAAATAATATTGAAAGGATACTATAGCCTCTACTTTTAAAAATAATAAATTACGAACCTAATCCTGAAGGTAAATCGTTGTGTCTTAAGACAATATCAAATTCAAACACGTTATGTACTACAATATAGAAATCCACACAAGTTAATTTTAACGATTTAATAAAGAGCTGTTGAGTGCCGACGATCGAAATATGATCATCAATAAGTATGACGCACAAATTAATGGATGTTCCGGTATTATTCGGATTTCATCGAATACTGCCGGTATATGGCACTGGCAACAGGCTTTGTACACATATTGTATGTTCAATGAAAGGAAACACTTTATGTTTATTGAATCCATAAAAGTTCACGATATTACTTCAATTTATGATATTAAGTGACGTACCTAGTAGAAATTAATGAGAATAATATTTGACATTTTCGACTAGCATCATAAAAATATTGAATGCGTTCTATTCATACATAATCTTAGAATTCAATAATACTTGGTTGTAAAAATACAATAGTATCTCCATGAAATTATCTTACCATAACCGTGAGGCAGTACTCTATATGAAGCAAATTATTTTTTTGGTTAGATTACTTTGGTGCCATTATAAGAGAATCATCAATATATTTCCAACTCACCTCATTTCCAGCTCATTGGTGTAGCCATTCGATACAAAAGTATCATCATAATCCGGTAAGGAGTACTTTGTTCGTCGCATCATTAGCAATTTCGGCATCAATTGGAGAAATAGCTTTTTCATCCACGGCGACATTTTGTGTGTTGACGGAGACCTGATAATACGCACAACATAAATCCAGAATCCTGACAGGATGATTACGAATTACGTATCTACTGTACCTGATATCAATTCTGTATGACGTCAGTCAATAGTAGATACCACACACTAACCAAAATAGTCCTCCAATTATTTAGGCTTCTTTCGCCTCATCGACATCCTAAGAGCCTGGATGGACGAACCTATACGACCTGTACTTGATTTTTCGATCAATTGCATCAAGGTATTTAGAACGCGGTCTTTCTGAGCTCAACCTACTATTCTCGTACATTCATCGATCATTATTCATGAAAAACTAGGCTTCGTGCATTGTACTTATAGTGAATCTGAAGAAACGTTGCTGACAGGGAAATATTTCAGATTGTATAAAGATTTCTTATGTCATCATTAGATTCTAGACAAATATTGTCGAGTAATCGAAGCCGCGATAGTGTAAATATAATTACCATTGTAACCCATTATTAGTAAATATACGTTTAACGTAAAATTTTAAAGTCGACCTAATTTATATAGTTGCTAATAGTATTTATCGCACGACGAACTCATTAGCCATAACTCACAAATCCACAATGTTCTATTAGAGTAATGACAAAATAACAATGAATTCATCTGATTTATGCTCGGAAGCATTTACACTGGAACCATTTATTGTAGGAACAATTTACAGTTCGTTAATTTTTATTGTAATGTCTTGAGTGTGTTGTTGTTTTCGTGTTTCGGGGTACAATAAATGTATACGAACCGGGTTTTTATTAAACTGCCAAAATGACTGGGTTCTCACATCCTAAAGGATTCCTACATAACCTTCCAAGTGATGAAAGTTGCACCTATTTTGGTCGATTTTGTTCAGATATAGATGACGGTTGATGCTGAACGCCTTCACGTGATTTCAGTGGTGCTAAATAGTTAGCTCAAGAGCCGTCAATTCGTTATCACTCATCGGATCTCTTGGTATAAGTTATATTACCATCATGTTGAATTGAAAATTTATGTTTTGATTGATTGAACTAGATGTTGATCTTGGCTTGAATATATTGATATTAATATTACCATATCTCAATATAAGCAAAAGCTCAACAAAAAAGTATTAATAATAGTCATTTTATATAAAATCTGCCAGTTTTTTTTTATGTATCCCCTGCAAAATTATGATCATGAATTCAAATTCCAATGTCTTATCAAATTTAACGTAATAATTGTGATACGCCACACCATGAGCGAGAGGAAAATATCGCTGCGAAACTGCGAAGAAAATTTTGCGAAGTATGTAAAACCGTGATTTGATTGACAAAAATCTCGTTATTTTAAAGAGGAAAGGTATGATTGCTCGTAAGTTTGTCCAATTGTATGGAATGGATCAACCCCAAATACTATAGAACCAATTTTTAAACATGATTTCACATATTTTAAATGTAGGATCATATACATATATAAATGAAAATTAACGCAAGTGAAACCGCGAGGCACATCTTGTCACGTATATATTTTAAATGCGGAACACTAGCATCACTTATAGGAACTATTATGGGTAGTGGGGTAGTCATAGTGTAGAGACCATCTTTGTTCTAAATTCAAATTTCAAACAAAGTTAATTTTGTACAATGTATTTACGAGACGTTGTACAGTGTAAAATATTGTTGCCAATCGTAATTTTACGTACATGCATTAACTATAAAGCATCCTCCAATGGAGTGCGGTGCAAGGCAGTATTTCACCCACTATTGTCCCTGTTATCGATGTGACAATATAACAATGAATAGAACGAATTTATGACCGTGCTATTATTTAGTGCACTATTTTACAGGTCGAGTATTTTAACGAAAAATTTAAAATACGTGTAAAATAATATTTGATAGTCAGTGATTAGTCACACCACGAGCTTTACGGTGAAGGAAAACATCGAGAAGATACCTGCATACATCGGAGAAGCAATTCAAAGGCGTATGTATGTATAGTCGTGCTTGAGTAACGGCGATGGACTCGCCATCAGTCACGTTGGCACCTAATATACCTCTGACGGAAAGTGGGTGTGTGGGTATTATCTAGACACCTCTGCCTACCCCTTCGGGGACCCTTGTGGGAAGGCGTGAGGATATATTATAAAAGGTACGTATATGCTAACTTAGGAATTAACTATTAAAATACAATTTTTCGTCCCAGTTTCTACTCAGGCTGTTGAATTCAATCCCGGTTGGATTTTACGAGAACTATAATATAATAATAATAATAATAATAAAACTTTATTCAATAAACATTTTTACAAATTAATATCTGGCCCCCACACTAGGCAGTGCCTGTCCCGTGGGGGAGATTATACGATTGTACAGTATAAGGTACTAATTAACAGCATAATTTTGGGTAAATTATGATAGTTACATTATTTCGTATTTTCTAGATATAAATAGGATACAAATCTGAAATATAAAACAAAGATTATGTGAGAAATGTGTGTCCATGTGTCTGGGTTTGATTGTGTGTCTACGTGTGCGAGTTGGTAAGTACTTTAATGTATGTGTGTGCGTGCGTGTGTATGAGACGTAATTGTATGTTGAGAGACTTCAATATTTATTTAACTGGCTACTTTCAATAGTTCCTCGGACGATTCGTACGTCCAGTTCATTAGAGTACTGGACAGAAATCGCTTTGCATCGCGCACAGAACAATGTTTAAAATCATGCTGCTTCAGCAAACCATTGTATATATGTGTAAAGAGAAAAATAGGAAAACGATGTGAAAAGGAAGTTTTTAATGATGGCGTTGGCAGTCTGGGCACCCTCCTTTTTAACATGTCTTTATAATGTTCAGAGGAAATTACGGATCTGTGCACGTGAACTGCCACTCTCACTAAGTATAGTCTCCGCACGCTGAGTACCTCTGCTTCATTGTATAAGGAGACAGTTGGATATCTAGACGGCCTGTTCAGAGCTGTTTTAAGGACAGCTCTTTGTGCTCTTTCCAGTGTTATGAGAGATGACGGCGCTGAACCGCCCCAGGCCAGGATACAATAATTTATAACTGATTGACAGAGAGCGAAATACACCATTTTTAGAGTTTTCCAGTCAGCTATCTCCCGAAGATTTTTAATCGTAGGCAAAATTTTTCTAACTCGTCGTGACATATCGCTTATATGTTCTTTGAAAGTAAGTTTTTCATCGAGTGTCACGCCCAGATATTTTAAATTAACCGCTCTGGAAATACTATCACAGTTACACGTTACCCTAATAGAATGTTTTTGAGAAGTGCAATTATGATTGTGCAAGATTATTTTATTTAATTCTGCTGGGGCGGATGCTGCGGTCTTATGGAAGCAGAGAAATTTGGTTTTTGCGGTGTTAAGCGTAAGAATATTATCATACAACCACTGAGCTACCAAAGATACTCCGTCCTTAGCACGTTGGTATACTGATGGCCAGGAGTAGTCGTGGAAAATGATTGCTGTATCATCGGCATAGCAAATAATCTCGGCGTTTTGAATCGGAAGTAAGGTCAAATCGTTGATGTATATCTTGAAAAGAGTAGGTCCAAGGATGCTGCCTTGCGGAACGCCATATGATACTTTGCAGACACTGCTCTGGAACTCGCCGATTTTAAGACACTGCCTCCTGTTTGATAAGTAGTCTGTGAACCACTCCAGCGCTTTCCCTCTAATGCCATAGGCCTCCATCTTTTTTATTAGAATGGGAAACGAAACCGTATCAAACGCCTTCGCTAGATCCAGGAAGACACCGACACAGTCTCGTCCACTATCGAGTTGAGAGGAGATAATATCTGTCAGTAGTACTACTGCATCTTCCGTTGATTTCCCCTGGCGGAATCCGAACTGTCTGTCAGAGATTAAAGAGTTCGATTCTAGAAATGAAACTAGTCTCCTGTTTATTATGCGTTCCAAGAGCTTAGAGATGGTACCCAGTAGTGAGATAGGACGATAGTTGTTTGGTATATCTTTTGCTCCTCCTTTGTGTATCGGTACCACTCGTGCAGTTTTCCAGGAATCGGGGAAGGAGCCGGAGTCAATACTTAAGTTGAAAATAGTTGCCAGCGGTCTTGCTATTTCTTTACAAACGGTTCTAAGTATTTTGTTAGTGATTCCATCTAGACCCGGGGAGCTTTCAGCATCCAGCTTAATGATTAAATCGAGTACTTCTTGTTCATCTGTTGGGGCTATGTAGAAAGAGGATAGAGGTGATTTTTTTATTTTTACTTTATTTGCGAGAGATTCTTGGGTCGCATTACTGTGGGTCAGTATAGATTCAGCAAGAGACTGTCCAATAGTAGAAAAATAGGAGTTGCATCTATCTAGTGCCTCACTTTTCGAACAGTCTTCTGTTTCGAGAAGTTCCATCGCATTGACAGACGACGTTTTATTATTTCTATGTGATATTTTGTTAATTGTCTTCCAGAGTTTACGAGGCGAGTTTTTGTTTTTATGTAATTCATTATTTTCGCTATCCGTCTTAAGTTTTCTGAGAAGGGCGTTATAGAAATTCCTGTATCTAATGTAAACCAACTTTTTAAATGCATCATCCGGGGATTTTCTAAATTCAGAATGTAGCTTATCTCTTTGTTTAGAGCACCTGATTAATCCTGGTGTCATCCAAGGTTTGATATTAAATTTCGATCGGCTTAATTGCTTTGTTTGGGAATGTTTTGAGATTAACTTCTCCAGAGTGATAGTAAAATTTTTAAGAGAATCTTCCAGGGAGCTATTTTCTATGACAGCAGACCAATTGATTTGTTCTATTTCCGTTTTAAGACTATCAAAGTCAGTTTTTAACCTGGTTCTAGTTAATTTCGGTGAGTTTTGTCGAAGCGTCCCAATTCCCACCATAACAAGGCTATGATCCGTTAAGTCAGCAGGGCACACTACTGCCTCTGCCATTGCCCCAGCAGGAACGAATATGTGGTCGATGCACGTTTTCCTGTGTGTGGGAGTATTAACGGCTGAAGTAAGGCCCTGTCCAGCAAGACTATTCAGGTATGTAGATGTACTCTCGTCCTCAATACTTGTACTTGAAATATTAATATTCACGTCTCCGACAACTATAAGACAGGGGCTTCGGGTACATCGACTGATTATTTGCTCTAAAGATGATATGAAGGCCGTTGGGCTTGGAAATGAAGGAGATCGATACAAGCCAATTGCCGTGAACACAGTTGGGACATCCACCAGTAGGCAATTGGCCTCGTCTATGTCGGGTTCAGTCACATTTGGAGACCATTTGTTATGCACGTATGCAATGACCCCTCCGGACTTATTTATATGTTTCCGCGTATTAAAGGAGTTATACCCTTCGATCTGTTTAATAGTCGAAAAATCATTCAACCAGCATTCACTCATAAATATGACATCAAAGACTATTCTTAATCTAAGGAGGATTACCAAAAAACTTTCGAAATTACGTTGCATGCTTCGAATATTCACGTGTAGAAGCTTGACTGAATATTTACTCATAACATTTTCGCAACCTTCCGGTGTGAGTATAGTATGGCATTCAATATTCATAGCATTATCTATATCAGATAGCAAGTCTAATGTATTCATTATAATGGAGAGAAGGTGACTTCATTGAAATGAGATCGGGAGGATTTAGAATGCACATACTATTCCAGGAGGTGTACGTTAAGTTGCTTGATTCTGGACGTGGATCTGTAGACTTTGGGTATGTTTTGTGAAGATGTGTTGTGGATTCAGTGTTATTTGGAGGAATTGTATAAATATGTGATATGCGATTGCAACATGATTGTGTAATTTTTGTAGGCCTACAGAATACGTAATTTAAGTCTCTTAATAGAACACAATATAGACAATAAGAACACAACAATAGATGAAATGGCAGAGGTAAAGTTATTACACAAAAAGTTAATATTACACAAAAAGTTAATAGCTTTATATGTGGCAGGTTGGGTGGTGGGATGTACGAGGATATAATTGAGACAAACCCACTAGCGCGGGCTATGTTCTCCCTCGAGTTTCTGCAGGTCTTCAGTTCGCTGTATCTTGATCGGTGGACTGCCATCTCGTCCCTCACGTTTCCTGAGAAAAATGCTCCCATTTCGAATCCAGCAGTAGTTGTAGTTGTGTTCGTTAGCCCACAAGCGTGCACTCCGAAATAACTGCCGATTTTCGTATGTCAGCCGCTCATTAACGAAAATTTTTCTACTAGGTCCGTTTTCAACCACATCCTTGCTGTCCAACGAACGCCGAACTTTCGCTTGCTTGAGAAATTCTTGGCGCTTAGTTCTGCGTGTAAAAGAGACCACAATTGGGCGCGGGAGGCCATTTTCTTCATGCGGATTGCCTTTCTTAGTCTGTCCTGCACGAGATACATAATCTAAGTCTCGTTCGTCGAGTTCAAGGCCAATTTTAGAGGCTGTAGTTAAGACCAGATGGTAGGGATTCTCGTTTGGAGTTTCCGGCAGACCCAGTATTTCTAGTTCCGAGCGAAGACCATCTTGCTTGTATTGATCTAGTTGGCCTTGAAGTATGATCACTTGAGACCTCAGCTGCACATTTTCTTTCTCCTTCTCTTCCAAATGTTCAAGTCTGGAGCCGTAATGCAGTAGCCTTGCCTTGAGGTCATCAAATCTCTCAGCGAAGTCAGATTGCAACTTGGCCATATCCTGTCGTAGGAACCGGATCTCTGATAAAAGTGATTGCATGTCCTCTGATTCAGTACTAGCAGCAGACCCTTGTAGGTTCGAGGACTTTTTCCTCATGGTGACATTCCCATTTGCCCGTACTGGAGTGTGAGTATTATCCCCACCTTTTTTTGCCGCAGCATTGCAGTCCGGACAAGTCCAATTTTCTTTCTGTTCAGGGTCTAAGAATTCTGCGTTTGCACATTGAGGGTGAAATTTCTTGAGGCACTTCACAGTTGTACAAGAAATAAAGTCTTCCCGGAACATAGGTTGCAGACAGCCGGAGCAACTCATCGTATACAATCGCGTAATATTATTATTTTTACTTTATTTTTAATTATCAATTCGTTAAAACAAACGCTCCACAAGCCGTCAAGTTCACTTGACCGTTCAAACGGAGCACTGAGCGGACGCGTAGCAAGTTGTCGTAGGTCACGGTCGGAGTCGTTGGTAAATTTCTTTTGAATTTAAAACGGCTATAACTTTTTTCTAATACAGGCTTTTTAAAAAATTACATCACTATTATCTTGCAAGTGCTTTTGACTACCTGTTCTTGTATACTTAATGATGGAGAAGACACTTTTAACTATAAAAACACGATAAAATGTTCGGAGCAAAATTATAAGCTGTTACTGTACCGCGCGGCGGCGACTACCTCCAATAGCAAAAGTATACAAAAAACTCAAATGACACACTTTTCTTTTACAATTCCATACCATAGTATGAAAAATTTTCACCTTTGCCGAATGATGTTACAAATAATTCTAGAACTTACCTAAAATGCACATTGAGTACAACCACAGTCATCCAAACACTGACTGACACCAGTATCATCGTGAACAGCAGGTATTTCCCTAACAAAGGTATCGCCAGTGACGTCGGCGGTATGATCTCAGCCAGGAGTAGGAAAAATACAGTCAGCGACACCAATATGGATATGCTTAGCGATATCTACGAGAGAAATAGATTATGTGACGATGAACTAACGACTATAAATGACGTGAAGTCACATTAATATAAATATATATTTAGTTGACTCGTATTACAAAAAAAATGTTTAGCTTACTTTGATTAAAATTTTTATTTATCTTATACTATTTAAATCATTGTACAGGTTAAAATTTGTAAGTTTTTTCTTAATAGAAAGTGCTAGTGTATTTTTAAGAAAAACTGCTATCTTGTTAAGGAAATTTTACGTGTGAAAAGCATAGCAAATTCTAAATGTATATGTTACAATGTTACACCCCATACAAAGTGTTAATGTCCTCAAACAGAGCTTAAAAGAAAATAAAAGTACAGTGAGCAGCAAAAGCATAACGACCGATACTTTTTTGTAAAAAAAAATAGATATTTAAATACGATTTAATGCGGGCGTGAGATCAGTTTATAGTCGCTTGTCCATCCCCACCCTTCATATAATATATTACCTGAAGTGCACATTTAGAATGCAAACAGTAACCCATACGCTGAGCGAGACGAGTATCATGGTGAATAGTAGATACTTCCCAAGCAAGGGGATCGCCAGGGATGTTGGCGGGATGATCTCGGCCAGACCAAGGAAGAACACAGTGAGGGACACCAGGATGGAGATGCAGAGCGATATCTAGAGGAAGAGAAGTCTTTTTTGAGTTTTAACGTAATTTACACGCGTGATGTTTAGTGCACTTTTTTACTTTTAAATTTAAAGACGCACTAAAAGAACATTTGGGATATTTTTTTTTCTTTATACATTAAATTATTCAAGTATAATAAATTCGTATTCAATTAGATGTATTTCCAATGAACATGAATTTTGTGAGTAATTTTAAATCAATATCCCATATTCCATAATAGTTACCATATTGTACTTTTGGATTTGCAATTATCAATTGGCTTTCTCTCAAGTCAAATTAAAATGGTTTTTAGTAATGAGTTGAACGTGTTTTTTTAAGTATTTCATATTCACAGACAATAATTTAATGATTTAATTTTAATATTATGTAAATTTGTTTCTATACTACATCTAGCTTTATAAGTAACATTTTAAATACAATATATTTATTAGACAAATTAAAAATGTGCAGTAAAATAAAAAAGAGTGCTTAAACCATTATGTGAATGATTTAACCTCATTCAAAATATATATTATTTATTGTAATTGATGTAGTTTTAGTTAAGCGTCGGACTTTTCGATTGAACTGTACGCGTTGTAAGAGCGCATACAATTAAAAAGGTGCTGTAAAGATTACTTCTCCATTATATTTATGTACATTGACACATTGTCTTTCCACTAAAATCATTCGCATAAAATATAGACATAAATATACTGCAATATATATACATTTTAAAAAGCATCAGTATTTTTACATAACACCTGTTTCTATTAAGTATTCAACACTCGTTGATCCGGAGCAATGCTATTTTTTCAAATTCACCTTTTTTTTATTATAAAGGTGTCAAACCAGCATTCGGTCTAATAAAATATGAGCAACACCTGTGCTATTCGCTCGTTACCGAATTTACGAAGCTGAAATGGTAATAAGCATTTCCACCACTCCTCCAGCGCAGTAATTACCTTGCCTCATTTAACGGTGAAGGAGAACAATTCGAGGAAACCTGCATACCTGTTAGAATAAATTCAATGACATCTATGCTTATGCTTATGCTATTATAAAAACGGTGACAGACCACGCCAAATTTATATGTCTAGGTCACGGTTGTCAAATATATAAATGTCTAGCGAAAGTACATATTATATCAATAGATAGGCAAATACACTTTACGCCGGAGTTATATTTGAGTGCAATTTTTATGAATACCTCATAAAAATGCTATACATTTCATATGATATATTTTACATATAAAGCTATATTAACTTTATATTATAATAATAATAATATAAAGTAAAATTAATAACTTTTTATATAAATTATTATTTTTAATAATAATAAATATAAAAGGCAGTTATTTATCACACACACACACCAAACACATGCAAGAAACGAATCAGTATTAAATAGGTGAAATCAAGTAAGTGAATGTTTTTTTATTCCGCGTTCTTATAAAAAAGGTTTATGCAATTAGACACATATCTAAACTCTCTACAAGTCTCTTCAGTTGCATATTACTAATTACTTTCATGCTGTTAGTATTACTGTATATTTTCTGGGTAACCGACCGCTAACAAAATACTTCATGGTTATATTATTAATATGAAAAGAATACAAATAGATTATTTTTGTATATGTTCAGATAGGTACATATCCATATCTACACTTCCTGATATTTTTTATTAATAACATTATTTAAAATAAAACCGTAAACTGTCAAAATGGGCTTGTTATGACGCGTGCAAATGAGACCACAGTGGAAATTATATAGAACAACAAAGTGGAAAGACAATAAAATTACATGATTCTAACATACAAATTGTAACGTGAAAATGGGAAACTTAGTGGTCAACTGCCTATTATACGCGGATGACGCGGTCTTACTGGCGTCATCAGAGGGCGAACTGCAGTCACTAGTTACCATAATGAAAGAGGAATGTGAAAAGAAGGGGCTGCGCCTAAACGCTGGCAAGACTAAGGTTCTGGTATTCGAAAGAGATGAACAAGTGACCGAGTGTGCTATATCGGTAAATGGGCAAATTCTAGAGCAAGTGAATGAATTCGTATATCTTGGAAGCATGTTTACACGAGATGGAATGTATGAAAAAGATATTGAAAGAAGGATAACTGCCGGAAATAAGGTGAATGGAGCCATGTCGGCGTTGATGGGCAGTAAAAGTCTGAGCAAGAATGCTCGAGTTGCTGTCCACAACGCGATATTGGTGCCTACCTTGTTGTATGGCAGCGAATCCTGGGTATGTCAGAGGAAGTATGAAAATAGCTTGAATGCAATTGAGATGCGATCGCTTCGAAAAATGTGCGGAGTAACGATTTTAGATCGAGTCCGCAATAAGAGATTCGCAAATCAACTGGCGTGAATGAGGGCGTGATTGTAAAGATGAAGAAAGGCATGTTACGTTGGTTTGGACACATAGAAAGGATGAGCGAAGAAAGATTGACGAAACAGATATACAAAGCAAAAGTGTGTGCAAGAAGAGGCAGAGGAAGGCCACGTTCCAACTACCTGGATCAAATCGATCGGACTCTCAAGGACGGGAACGTTAAGAGTACTCGAAACCGACGAGCATGTATGAAGAGACTGATGAACGTGGACGAAGCGAAAGAGGTATGTAAGTCTAGAGAGAACTGGCGCTCTATACTCTCTGCCTACCCCGCTGGGGACTTGGCGTGATGATATGTATGTATGTATTCTAACATACACATCTACCCGAAGGTCAAAAAAGACTACTGCCTTATATAGAGGTCATGGACACGCGACATAATGGAAGTGATTGAGCATGCCCCACACCCAGTAACATTCAAAGCACATACGTCGCAATGTCAACGGTTTATCATATTACCTACATTAAGCATAATCATTACGCAATTGTTTTAAAAAAAAACAACGGTTTGAAAGCTGAATAATATATCGGAGAATTAAATAGAATAATAACCCAAGATGGTCATGCCACATATTTTGCAAACGACCACGCTGTAAACTGACTTGGGAGGCATCGCGGTCAGCGATAAGCATTTAGAAATTTAGTGACCTTTGAAAGTGTTAAAGTGGTCCATAGGTAATGGTAACCGCTTATCATCAGACGGGTCCTGTCTTTTTCGCCACTTTAGTGTTTTACAACAATTTAAAATAATTATAATATATAAATTATTTTCTAATTTCACTCAATATCCCTAACGTCCCATGCATTTTTTGTTGCGTCGTTATATACGTCTCATGCATTAAATATCCTCACATATCTTTGCATTTATAATATTAGTCGGAAGGTAAACATGAAGAAGTATTTATTGGGCAGTCTGACTCCCGACAAGTTTAGCTTATATTATGTTAGCTACTTTAGATAGTGCCATCCATGAAGACGCGCCCCACTATTATTCCTCTATAGTTAATAGTGTAAGTGTGCAACCTTCCACTAATGTTTGAGTTATTGGGACACACTGATTACCTATGAGTGCACACGCACACTACAGCTGTTAATAGACCCGGTTCATACCCCGCATCCCGCAACTCCCTCGATTAGATATTAGATATATTTGGGGGGCTTCGTGGATGGCACTATCTATAGTTTGGTTCGGAACTAGGTAACTGGTTGAAGAATTGTGGCTAGGTCATTTATTTATCAGTATTATGATAATACGTTGACATATTCAATATTTTATCTAAAGGGAGTATACCTTGAATTCTAAGCAGTTACCTTTTCCCCGGAGTCAGATGGTAAGTAGAATACCAGTACAGTCAGGAACGTCAGCCCAACACATGGAATAATTAAGTTGACAGTATAGAACAATGTCTTGCGCCGCATCGTCAGTTTGAATGTTATATCTGGAACACACAAAATACATAAGGAAATGACATGAATGAAATGACTGGGTGTCTACACATTCCTAGGTCTCTTCACTATTTCCCATGTTTTTTTGTAAAATCGAATCAGATTTTCTATCACACTCAACAGATAAGTCAGATTTTTTTTATTTTTACATTAAAAAAATGTTAAAGTTCAAAGCTATTGTTTATACGCGATTATGGGCTTTACAGTTAATGAAAACAACGAGAGGAAATTCAAAGGTGTATGTATAGTCGTGCTTGAGTGACGGCGATGGACTTGCCAACTATCGTCGTCGTCGTCACGTTGGCATCATAAAATATCTCTCTGGCGGAAAGTGGGTGTGTTTTCTACGGTATGCAAAACTGAAGGACCTTTTCGGGAAGGCGTTAAGATATGATCACCATCCTAATGTTTACGTATTTTTACCGGAAAATGGCTCCGGGCAGCAAGGGTAGTATTCCTCATTCCTTGTAGCTGGAACTTCTAGTATATCCCACTCCACAGACAGATAGAACTCGCTTAAGTCTATTCCCACGTGGACCAAGCTGCTGCCAGGATTTTGGTCCATGTGCTTTAAATCCACCTGCAGATAAACATACGCAATTGAAATATTTTTTCTACTTGATCATGAAACAATTCCTACACGTTTTATGCGAAGCTCTCAAAGGGAATAAAATTTTTACCATTTTTGTGATAATGTCATAATGAGCTGCGTCATCTTTTTAGTGCAGGACGAGCACCTTATACATCACATGCATCCATGCCACAATAGAACATGTCCTTTCGTACCTGGGCGCCATTATAAGTCCAGGATCCGAACTTCATGAAGCAGGTCTGCTCATCGAACGGGAAGTACTCGACATTAATCTCGCACGAAGATTTGTAGATCGCCGGCGGTTTCCAGTTCACCTCACCGGTGTATTTCAATGTTGCTTTTGTCATTAATGTTACCTGGAATTTAAACAATGTTTAATTAAGTGTATATTATGAAGTAGTCGCTTCAAACGCAAAGATAGAAAATTTGTATCCCAACTGTACTAATAACTGTCTTTAAATCAAGTACATTGATGAAACACACCACGATCTTTACAGTGAAGGACACATCGAGGGAAACCTGCACACTTAAGAAATTAGCTAAAATCTCAAGCCTTGCTTGAGAAACGGCTATGGACTCGCTTTCTGTCACGTTGGCACTACAAAATACATACATGCCCCTTTAAGGACCCTTGTCGGCAAATCGTGAACAAGAGAAAATTACCTCATAGTTTCCATCCCAATTGTTGTACAGGACAATATCCGGCAGCCATATGTGTTCTGAAGGTACATACAGCATCTCTACTCCTCCATAGTCGTCTGGATTCCACTGCAGCTTATAGTCAAACCATTTCTGAAAAAAAATATATATTTCATTATAAATATGAGCAACAGCGCCGTGCGGTTTCACTAGTGCGAATGGTTTTTTTTAAGGAATAAAACATAGCAAAGTAATAATTTCTCAAAATCAACATATTTTATTTCGACATAAGCCCAGGTGGGCACTTATAAAACGTCGTAAAAGGAGCGGTTAAGGTTGGTCGTTTTCATGCAAGAAGAACCGGCAAGAAATCCATTACGTTCTTTTTGCTACAGGAAACAGGAACAGGTCGTGAAACAGGAACAGAAACCCCCAAAAACATTCACAGCTTGAGACGAGGTATATAACCTATTGGAATTAAGTCATAAACGAATTTATTCTCACCTGTTCCACCCATAGATTTGTTGTCATGACCTGGTTCTTCAAATTGACTTCCATTAACTGCGACAGTTTCAATCCAAGTCGGACTGTCAGGATGTCGCTCACATTAGTGACAGGTCGTATCAGCCTATTGTAGTTACTGAGCAGGTCATCATACAGTCTCTTCACGTCAGGGTTTGCTTCGAGGAGTTTCACCCCTGCAATTGAGATGTAAATTTAACACTTATAATATTAAGCTCTGGCGGAAAGTGGGTGTGTGGGTATTACCTATACACCTCTGCCTACCCCTTCGGGGACCCTTGTGGGAAGGCGTGAGGATATATATATATATATATATATATTAAGTGAATTGACAGAATAAAGTCCGGAGCCTATGAACTACGGTAGGAAAAGATTCCTGCAGCGTGAGCAAAGCACGAGCTATACCCCTGATGTTGCTAACGTCCATGGAAGGTGGTAGTCGCGGACTGCATGCGTTTGCCTCCCTAGTGGTATAAATTAAATACAGCGAAATAGTAGATTTGAAAATGATCCGCCTAGAATTGCAAACGAGTATAAACATTGATTGGCAATAGTTAATGGACAGATTGCTCGAAGACGAGTGTAAAAAGTACTAAAATCACTTACCAAAACAACTCCGCAGGTGTGCGAAGAATAAAATAAAAATTCCCAATTTCATTTTCCGCAGTTTTATATATTATAATACTCTCAAGAAAACATGTTTACAAAGTGAAAGATGCTGTTAAATATCCTACCGAGATAAAATCTGCTTAGCGCATGCGTAATCAATAGTCTACGGAAACGGTAATGTTATGCTACGGAGTAACGCATAGTCTTCGTAGCTAGCCATGCTACACCGTAATGTTTTAAACAACATCTTGGTTCTTTCAATCACCAATAGATGTCGCTATAATTGATAACATCATTGAATATTTCGATACAAAAAAAGTCACCTTAAAAAATACTTACATATTATGATGTAAATAACATCACACAATAGTAGCTTTAATAGTCACACAAATACAAAAATAATTAAACAATACTGTCCCTAAAAAAGATATATAAAATTTCGTACAAAACTCGATTGAAATTCGTATAGGAATTTGCACTTATTTACAAACATTATCAGTTATCACTATATAGAAATATATTTAGCTCTCTTTACTGCGATTATTTAGTGAATATCTGAGATGTCTTGTTTCGTGGGACAAGTCTTCTTCTGTAAAATAAAAGCAATCACAAACTTACTATATATTTTATTAAATTTATTTTAGACAATTATTGTGAGCTGTGGTGGCCGAGTGGTTCAACTGCAAGATCAAAGATGCAAGTTCGAACGCAAGCATAAGTAACCAGAGAAACCCCGCATAAGTTTGAGAGGAAATTTACACCGGGCTGCAACCTACAATCTTTGGTAACTTCTTTAACCTTTCAGCCACCGCTCTCTCAACCACAGCTCTTAATTCTTTTGTTTACTTAACACTAATAGGTTACCTATAACTGGATATCGCGGTCGGGGCCATAGATTCAGCGGATAAGCATAAGAAAATATTCTCCTTATAATTATCGTCTTTTCTTGTACCCTGGTACTTTCTGAAATAAAAAAAATATTCAATTAACATTTCAGAACGCTTATTTCACACCTTTTGAGACTAATGGTTTTATCCATTCAATATGTTCTAAACTGTGACCTTAGATAGAGTATACGATAATAAAATCATGATATAGTTATATCCTCATGCCTTCCTCTAAGAGTTCACGTAGGAGTAGGCAGAGATGTGTAGGCAGTACACACACCCAGAGAAGAAATTCTAAGGCGTATGTACAGTCGTGCTTGAGTAACGGTGATGGACGTCACGTTTGCACCTGAAATCTCCGGCGGAAAGAGGGTGTGTGGGTTCTAACTACACACCTCGGCCTACCCCTTCGGGGACCCTTGTGGGAAGGCGAGGAGATATTAATAATCGAATGTATTGCAAATGATACAATTGTCGGTCTATCTACTTTGATAGGTTCCGCGTTAGTATCCGAGAATATATAGCAGTAGGTAACTATGTCCCGTTTAACTCAACGAGGAAGCGTTAGGGCTGGGATTCGCTTCCTGATACTGGACAAGGAAGAACAATCCATGATCAGCACCAAGGATAATAGAACGATTCGCAAGTAGATTTACGTTCTGAAAGTTTGTAGTTACAAACTAAACGCGCTCAAAAACTACTGCGCCGATTTCAAATTATAATAAGGATAAAGTCGCTCAAAAATGTTCTGAAAATATTTTATAGTAGTTCGTTCTAACTTGCAAGATAATTATAGATAGATGAGTAGGTGTAGATGCGTGGTACTCAACGATTGATAAAATGTCGACAATTATTCTATTGTTACTATGCTTCCTGGTCGAGTGTGTGGTATGACACGATTTATCACTTAAGACAACGTGCATGGACATTGACAAACACACGCGATAGATTTATGGACGTTAGCTGTAATAGTTTTTAGTTGCAACGCCTATATATGACAGCTCGTTTTTGTTTTCACATGCTTTAAAAGTATGATCAGGTAGACCACGTTTAACTACCCAAATAAAAACGATGGATCGAACACTAAAGAATAAGAACGTCAAGAGTACTCCAAACAGGCAAGAATGCATGAAATATATACCATATACTGATGAATTTGAATGGAAGAGGTCTGTAAGTCTAGAGGATAACTGGCGCTCTACTCTCTGTCTACGCCGCGATGGACTCAGCGTGATCATGTAAAGCTCTGCTTAGTTTGCAATTATGTCAATTTGTGCGGATTCAACTTGGCTCTTATTCATTTTATTATTACCAGCAGTGCCCAGTGGTTTCACTCGCGTATAATGAAATTTATTGGATACTTTTTTTCCTGGAATCAGAGATATCCCATATGTTAATTGGGAACGAACATACTCACAAATATCTTCATATCCTCACGCCTTCCCATAAGGGTCCCCGAAGGTGTAGGCAGAGGTGTATAGGTAGTACCGATACACCCACTTTCCGCCAGAGATATATTTAGGTACCAACGTGACGGATGGCGAGTCCATCGCCGTTACTCAAGCACGACTATACATACGCCTTTAATTGCTTCTCAGACGTATGCAGGTTTCCTCTCGATGTTTTCCTTCACCGTAAAGCTCGTGGTGTGACTAATCACTGTACTTAAGTTCAGAAAAACTTATTGGTATAGTCGGGATTCGAACTTGCGATCTTTGTGTCGCAGGCAACTGCACGAACCACTCGGCCACTACGGCTTTTTTTAAAGTATACATACGTCTTTAAATGTCTTCTCTAACGTATACAGGTTTGCTCACGATGTTTTCCCTTCCTTATAAACTCGTTGGGTGTTACAACACTGTATAAATCCGGAAAAGACTCATAAAAACTGTTGATCTGACAAAGGTATGTGACGCAAGCAAGGAATTACAGTAGGCACCAATGTATATCCTTTGCGAACTGATTCGCGAAATGATGCCAACACGTAACTGTATTACAATCGTACAGTCGTGTACATAATACTGTAGTTTTCAAATATATATATATATATATATATATATATATATATATATATATATATATGTATAAAATATGCACAGACGAAATTCAATTAAATTCTACTCGCAAATAGTTTTTAACTGGACAGCTCTTTCTGAGCCTAGGGTCAAGGAATGTATTAAGGTAATCAGTAATAATACCTACACGCCCTGCCCCGCCCCGCGAAATAAAGGGTAGGACAAGGTATGTAATAGAATAGTAAGTATAGAGAATAGAAAGTAAAAGTAGGTGTGTGGGGCGCGCACCCATTTTGCCTAAGATATATTTTAGGTACCAACGTGCCAAATGGCAAGTCCATCGCTACTTAAACACGACTATACATGCCTTTGAATTTCTTCTCAAACATGCAGGTTTCCACCAACCTTCAAACATGTTTGAACTATATATGGAAAATGTTACTTCACTGTAATATACTTAAGTTCATAAAAACTTTTTGGTAGTTCTATTGAGTAGGCTCATGTATTAAGAAGTTCGAGTGTACCGGCAAATTGACCGAGTCACGAACACAAGCAACGAGTGACAGTGACCTATCAGTGACCCATTGGAGCGGCGAGTCAAGTAACCCACTTGCTAAAATAGAACCGATGCGGGCTAAGGCATCGCTTAATGCCTTTATGTGATTGATTGGCACTTTGATCTAATATTGCTCGCAGTCACAAGTTGTTTAGAAGCAGATAAACTAACATTGCATAGGGTACATAAGTGTTCTTTTTAATTTAGAACCCGACCAGGCATTGGAACTAAGTAGGTATACGTCATACCTGCAAAACTTAGGTACATCGAAACCTCAGGAATAAATACCAACTCAACTTATATACATACGTATGACCACGAAAATTATTACTGTTAATTAATCTGTCCACGAAAACCTGTCTCTCCCAGTTTCAATGTATATATCTTCATAGCTGCCCACAAGGGGGGCCCAAGTGAGCAGAAGAGGTAGGCTACTTCTGCCTAGACTAGAAGTCAAAGACAGCTATACATACTTCTTTGAATTTCTTCCCAATAGTATGCAGGGATCCACCCGAGGTTTAACTTCAGCGACAAAGCTCGTGGTGTAACTGATCACCGTATTAAGTTGGTTGGAATAGACTCGCCATCAGTCACGTTTACACGTGACAGTAGTAAGAGAGGTAGGTCATAACGGGTTTCCCGTTCGAATTCGGAGCTGCCCGACTGGGGCAGGACCTCCACCTTAGAGAAGTCCGTAGCCAAATAACAAAATTTTTGTGTTGTGTTCCTACGCGGTGCAATAGATTTCCAGTAATGAGCTCCTTGGATTGTTATATTCACTAACACAGTATAACTCTCCAAACAGAGTGGCAAAGCGCAAGCGATACTTACGTATTGTAAGCGTAAATAGGCTGCGGTAACCGTTTTCCATCAGGTGGGCCGTATGTTTGTTTGTCACTCTTGTTGTATAAAAAGAAGACACTTCTGTCACGTTTATCTTCGGCGAGAAGTGGCTAATATATTTATACCTATAGGTATTCGCAATGCCCAGCGATTTCAACTGCGTAAAATTTTATTTCATTGGCAGATTTATTTTCTGGATAAAACATATCCTGTATGTTAACCCAGATAATAATAATGAATCTTTGTGCCAAATTTCTTTCAATACTGTTCAGTATTTCTTGCGTGAAAGAGGAGCAAACATCCTTTCGCATTTATACTATTTTATATTATACAAACTGGCGCTCTATACTCTCTGCCTACCCCGCTAGGGACTTGGCGTGATGATATGTATGTATGTATATTATACAAGCCGTGGTGGCCGAGTGGTTTGAGCAGTTGCCTGCGACGCAAAGGTCGCAAGTTCGAATCCCGACTGTACCCATGAGTTTTTTCTGAACTTAAGTACAGTGATTAGTCACACCACGAGCTTTACGGTGAAGGAAAACATCGAGAGGAAACCTGCATACGTCTGAGAAGTAATTCAAAGGCGTATGTATGTATAGTCGTGCTGGAGTAACGGCGATGGACTCGCCATCTGTCACGTTGGCACCTAATATATCTCTGGCGGAAAGTGGGTGTGTGGGTATTACCTATACACCTCTGCCTACCCCTTCGGGGACCCTTGTGGGAAGGCGTGAGGATATATATTTTTTTATTATTATATATTATACATAAGCAGGATTTAATTCGCAACATGTTATATCTCGTATATCATTATTATTATTATCGGAATGAGACCGCGTACGAATGTAGGGTGAGTCGGCGACACTTACCAACATCCGGCCAAGAAGAGCGCTCATTTAATATGGGTCAGCCGGTTGATGGGATCAAAGACGCCGCGGGAGCATTGACATTTTGACACTAATATAACGGCTATTTATTTAAAAACACTAACGGACTTCAGAGTTTGTATTAATTTAGAAGATCGCACCGAAAAGCACTGTTCACTAAAGTATAATGTACTTACGACGAGTAAACTGTGAAAAATAATTGTCTGAAATGGTAAAAGAGAGGTAGGCCATAACGGGTTTCCCGTTCGAATTTGGAGCTGCACGACTGGGGCAGGACCTCCACCTTATAGAAGTCCGTAGCCAAATAACACAATTATTTGTGTTGTGTTCCTACGCGGTGGATAAGGTTTTCAGTAATGAGCTCCTAGGGGAGGGGGAAGGATTGTTATATTGTGTTGGCAGCAGCGGGATTAGTCCCATTATGCTGCTAGCACAGTATAACTCTCCGAACACAGAGTGGCAACGCGCAGTAATACTTCGGTATTGTAAGCGTAAATAGGCTGCTGTAACCGTTTCCCATTAGATGGGCCGTATGCTTGTTTAAAAACTTGTCTAGTTGTATAAAAAAAAAAGCCCAGCTCATATCGTATCAGAGCAGGAGCAATATTTTAATTCTCAAAAATATGTTTGAGGCAATATGCAATTTTTATATGTTACAGTGTTTTTGTTACATTGTACATATTTTTGTTTTTTTTTTATATGAATAAAAAAAAATCAAAAATATTTAGCAATGAAATATAAAAAAAAGATTTGAGGCAGCTTTAAATTTTAAAGGAGTATTCTTTATAACTGAAGAATTAAGATTCTCAAAAAGACATACCAGTTTGGAGGGACTTTCTAACTGCCAGGCGATCTAAACATTAGGGGTCGATTTAGCCCCGGTATTTATCAGCCAGGTCTGCAGTTCCGTATTGGGGTATAATAGGCGAGGTATGTGACAAATTTTCTGTCTGAAATTTTTGGGTAGTTGCCAGCTCTCCTACTATTAGTTATTTGTGTGATTAAAAAAGTTTTACCGATCGGGTAGTAGAAAGCGGGGTTTGTAAAATTGGCCAAAAGTCCTCTTCTTGAGCGAGTATAAAAGAGTTTAGTAACCTATAGGTAGGTTTGTAAAGTTGATTAAAAGTCCTCTTCATTTTGTGATAACATCGAAGAATCCATTCATACAATATAATGCCTACAAAACTCTCGCCAGCATTCCCATCCTGCGGGTTATTTCAGTCTCTCTCTTCTCATCAACTCATTATTTCAGTGATCTAACAGCAAATAAAAAAGTATAGACATAATAATAACTTATAAAATTAAATTAAAAAAAGTGATATTTCAATGCCATTAAAGTTGTTGAACTCTAATAAAACCTTGCATGGAATACATAGCATAAATCCTACTAATATTATATTATAAATGTTAAAATTTGTCGTTTTATCACGCAAAAACTACCGGAACGGCGAGAGATATAGTATCAGTCGGATTAAAAAATAGGATAATTTTTTTTTTTAATCTACCGTCAAGTTTCACGCACAATAACATGAAATAGGTAAATAAATCTGTTTACCTTTTTCTCTACATTTGTCAATGTTGGCTGGCGGCGCGGGCATACTCACGACGCTCGCTACCAGTGCGCACGCGCATAGGAAGACAGTGGGGCGCACATGCGACATGCGGGATCTGTCGTCGCTGACTGTAACGATTGTCACTGGCACTGTAGGCTCTAAAGTCTACGACGCACTGCTGCGACTTAGAGCCTGGTACTGTGCTATAAAACGTGCCCTTCCGGAAACACTACATCGCACCTAATATGTCTTCTTATTAAGGGGACGCAATTTCATTCACTCGCTCCTCTGTCAAGAGCTAAGAGTGCTGCCTCAAAACGTGACGTTTTATAGAATTCCTCTAATATATATCATAACCCCTTAACTTCATCAAACGACTTCATCGAATTAGATCAAAATCCTTTAGATACCGTAATGGTCAAAGTCAATAAATACATTATAGTTAAGTGGCTTTTGCGTCGTCCTCAGCTGTATGTTATACGTGTCTATGTACCACTCCTCACGCCTTCCCAAAAGGGTCCTCGAAGGGGTAAGCAGAGGTATTTAAGTAGTACCCACACACCCACTTTCATACAACACACCACTATACATACGCCTTTGAATTTCTTCTCAAACGTATGCCGGTTTCCTATGTCACCGCTAATCACTGTACGTAAGTTCAGAAAATCTCATTGGTACAGTCGGGGCTAGAACTTGCAATCTGTGTGTTGCAGGCAACTGCTCGAATCACTCGGTCACCACGGCTATTACTACAACTCGAAACAAAGTTACTATTATCTGCAGGTAACCTCCAGCGCCCAACCATTTGCCAGTAGACTGCATCATAAGAGCTCTAAGTAAAAGTGAATTCCTTCCTTCAGTGGGCTTTGTCAGACTTATCATCTGCAGCTGTACTAAGACCTGTATTTATAAAGTGCTAGCTAACTCGCCCAGCTTCATTAGGAAATCAGAACATTTAAAGCTGACTCTTTCTCTCAATGGAACAGTGATGAGAGGTATTATCGACCGTCATCAAACAGGTTTAAAGTAGGTAGTCCCTTTCTGGTACTTCTCCATACACTTGATGATAGTAGAAGGAGCCAGCGTGACAACAAGATTGACTGGACGGTGAGGCATGGTGAAAACATCACACAGTTCGCACTCACAGAGTTAGCTTAGACGAAATAAATAAATAATTATTTGACCTCTCTCTCACGCACTGTTAATAGTATTTATCTTTCGGAAAATTTACGTTAATAATACCTAACGAATTCTATCAAAGAGTACAAATTATATATTTTACTATAAAAAGGAAAAATATTTGTCATAATCAAATTTCAACACTTGACATTTAAAATTAGATAGTGTAGTTTCACAATGCGATAGAAAATAAAAATTTTCAAGTTATGTACCTAAATGGAATATGAAAACTTACAAATCTAGTCTTTTGGCAAAGAACAAAGCTTCAAAATTTACTACACAACTTAGGAAGATATCGGATGACAACAAAAAACTACGCGAGCAACTCCTGCTAGCTACCGACAAGCAACATCAGGAAATGTCCAGAGCCATTGAATTAAAAGAGAAGAATGTTTCATTAATTAATCAAATACATTCTGCAAAAGCCCAAGCTTGTAAACTACGGGACTTGAACTCTAGGCTACAGAGAATATAGCCATGCAGAGTATTTACGAAATGAAACGGCAATCCCTTGAGAAGGATAACGAATATTTAAAGAAACGGATACTAGAGTCTAGAATGAAGAGAAGAGAAGCGTGCAGACATGCTGAAAGATTGGCCGAAGCCAATTATTATTTAGAAAATTGTTTGGTTGAAGTAAATGTTGAAATTAATAATTTAAAACATGACAACGAGCGTCTACGAGAGAAACAGTGTCGGTCGCGGTGCGCCTGTGACAGTTATTCTTCGATAAATTACGCATAAAATGTGTAAATATACCTATAACTAACTTCAAAGTGGAAGTAAAAATGAAATATATCAAAGGGATTTAATCAAAATTGTATAATTGAATCAATCGTTTTGTAAATGTATCTTGACATTGTTCGATTAATGTTTTGGTAATACCAATGAAAAAATTGCAATGAAAAATGCTTTTTTTGTTTTACTGCAGGGCCGAGCTCAATGTATCAAAGGTACCTTACGTAATTTTTTGTTTTATCTATCATTATCGGAATGTCCAATCAAATCATGTTTTTTCTTGTTCTTTACATACATAGGTATAGTCGTACTTGATGGCGATGGACTCGACATCTGTCACGTTAGCATCTAAATTACAAAGACCTTATAGGTATAAGGTCTTTGCTAAATTATATCTCCGACCGACGAAGAGTGTGTGTGTGTGTGTGTGTGTGTGTGGATACTATCTACACACCTCTGCCTATCGCTTCGGGGACGCGTGAAAATATATATCTGTGTAACCATAAAAAGAATCTGCAGGTCACATTTATTTGGTAAAAAGTAAGAAAGATAAGAGAAGAGAAGAAAATCCAATATTATTTAGATTATGGGAACACATTTAACTTTTTTTAATACATAACTATTTAAATTAGAAAATAAAAACATTCTAATAGTCGAAGACCTAATATTGTTAATTTGTAGATTCAACAGTGATTTTTCTATTCCAGGCAGCATTACATAATTATATTCTGTGGCAGGACCACATTCGGTTATTCTGTAGTGACAGTTTATTAATAGCATACGTAGTAGTCTATGGTAGTGACCAATGAAAACAAGTAAAACAACCTCAATCAAATAAATAATACATACCTTCTCCTACAGAATAGCAAAAAATTACAGCGTACATACATACTGTTTTTGTCAATTTGTTTTCATACAATACAATCAAATTAAGACATCACAATTTCTTTATGAAATAATTACCATCATGTGTAAGTGCTTCATGCTAATTACCGTTTTTTTGTGTGTGTGTTTATTTCATCAATTTAAGGTTTAAGGTTTAATATTAAATGTATTCCTTTGAGCTATGTATTTAGTACTAGCTTATGCCCGCGGCTTCGCCCGCGTGGAGTTCGAAAAGGTAGCTTTGGAAATTTTCCTGCTAGAATCGGTTCAGCCGCTATGCCGTGAAAGAGCTTCATACATTATAATATAAGAAATTTGAATTAAAAAAAATCCTATTCCTAGGTATAAGCTATAACCATTTTAACTTTCAGCCAAATCGGTTCAGCCGTTTGGCCGTGAAAGAACCGCAAACATCCACAGCTAATTAATCTTCCTGAAATAAATAAAAAATATTAACGTAACAGAACTATGATACTGACAATAAATAATAAATTTTAGAGTGATTTCAGTAATTAATTTTCAAAAGTTTTCCACATTAGTCTCTTTTTTATACTTTTTGAACAGATTCAAATCATCAGTTACTGGGTCTGAATTAAGAATGAAGTCTGAAGTAAAGAAATTATATTGATCTAATTATCATATGCCATGTCGTTACAATATCATACTTTGACCCAGAAGTGTTCATAATTAGAAATCCTAATGTCGCCATCACTAAATTGTGTTAACTTCATCATGTTAGCAGAAAGAAGCGGGACTTGTCAATCAAGGACAGATGGAAGGGCTCGATCCCGCTCCAGGTCTCACCATTCTGTTTCATCAGATCGATCAGGCAATGGTGAAGGCTTAGTGATAATTATACGGAACTTACCTTATCACTGGGAATATGACAAAGTAAGGTCTTTTATCAAAGAGAAAGATAAAGTGAGTAACTAAATTAACAAATAAATAAAAATAATAATAATCCCAAGACTGATGAATGAGGATGAAGCAAAAGAGGTATGTAAGTCTAGAGAGAGCTGGCAATCTATACTCTGCCTACCCTGTTAGGGACTTGGCGTGATGACATGTATGTATGTAATCCAAAGTACTGTAATATATGTTAGTAGTTTGATTTTATAAAGTTATTAGAAACAATGCTTCTTATTAGTAAATCATAACCTATCTGTTGATCTTGCTGTGTTTACAAAATGTATTTTTTCACATCTTAAAGCTTGGTTGTTTCTTATGTGTTCTTAAAATTATCTTTTATATTTGTTTGTCTATGATTATTCTCTCCAGTGTAATTGCATTGATAAAATACTCTAAAAAAAACTGTTTAGTTAAATTCTTTAATAAGTATATTTTAAACCTAATCTCCTACTGTCTTTGTAATATGTTGTGTTTGCCTGTAATTAGTAATTTATTAAGCTAATAATTTTATGTGCATAAATTTAATTAAAATATCAAATGTATTAATAACATCTGTTGGAACACCAAAACCAAAAAAAAATACATGAAAACTATTTATGTATGAATCTTGTTAAATAGAATCCTTAATTAACTTGAATTTAGCAAAATAGTCTTACTAATATTTATTATGAATGTTAAAGTTTGTGATGTTTGTAACTCACAAATTTCATTTCATACATCACAAATTTAAAACACACTAGGGTCGAAACAGGGTACACCGGCTAATATTATTACAAATGTGGACTTGGATGGATGGAAATGAAATGATGTTTAAAATTGTTCATTAGTTAAATATATGCCAGAACAACTGAAGGGAATCGATGGAATTTATCACAAAGATAGATTAGAGATATTATAATAAAGATAGATAGGAATAGAATGTAAGAAATGCTTTATTCCAGAAGAAAAATCACAAATCCAAGGCTTGAGCAGAAGGCATGCCACATCAGCATATTTTGTGAGTAATATTCATTGGTGTGCCTTTAAAATTGCAGAACCTATCGTTGGCAGTGAAATATGTGAAGGTAATGAGAGACAACAACAACATACCCACAGGGGAAAGCTTGGTTGAATTCACCAGCCGGTCATGGGCTAAGAAGGCTATTAATTTGTTGAATGGAGCTGGCTGCGAAGACAGAGCTCTAGTGATTGAGTATTCACATCGTAAGTCACAACTTTGCCTTAAGCTATAATATTTTGGGACTCCTTACGGACTAGATACAGATAGTAGAGCACCAGGTCTCATTAAAATTACTAATCTCTCAAGCACTCTTGACAGCAGCCATGGGTGGTCGTTCAATGTGATCAAGATCTTTGGTCTTCCTCTGCCGATTATTCCACACATCTTTTGCATTGTATATCTGTTTTGTCAATATCTCATCATTGTCAATATGCATACTTTCTTTGTGTCCAAACCAATGCAAAAATAACACAACATAATGTGTAACATAATAATGTTCTCACTAAGCCAACCAACCACATTACTCTGATGACCAAGAACTTTAAATTTCTTTTTCATGTGTATGCAAGTTTTTTCAAAATGTTTTCCTTCCCCGTAAAGCTTGTGTAATCGTGCCCGAGAAACGGCGAAGGACGCGCCATCTTCACTTTGGCACTTAAATATATGAATTGGAAAAAAAGGGCGGTAGTTGCCGAGTGGTTTGAGTAAATACGTAACGTAACAGTAAGTGCTCATACCACGAGCTTTACGGTGAAAGGAAACTTGCATAAATTTGAGAAGAAATTCAAAGGCGTGTATTACGCATATGTACGTATGTAGTCGTGCTGAGTAACGGCGATGGACTCGTCATCTGTTACAGTACAGCACAGCACCTAAAATATACCTGTCGCGGAAAGTGGGTGTGTGGTTACTATCTACACATCCGTGCCTACCCCTCTGGGGACCTTTGTGGGAAGGCGTAAAGATACATATTTTGTTACAGAATATACCGGTTCCCTGGCTTCATTAGATGGGTTCCCAAAGCAAAAACGGAAAAGGTATCTAAAAGTATCTATTAGTACTTACAAGAGAGGTAGGGTATAACGGGTTTCCCGCTCGAATCGCTCGAATTTGGAGCTGCCCGACTGGGGCAGGACCTCCACCTTATAGAAGTCCGTAGCCAAATAACAATTTTTTTTGTTGTGTTCCTACGCGTTGAATAGGGTTTCCAGTAATGAGCTCCTTGGGGAGGGGGAGGATTGTTACATTGTGTTGGAAGCAGAGGGATTAAACCCATTATGCTGCCAACACACTATAACTCTCCGAACACAGAGTAGCAACGCGCAAGTGATACGTCGGTATCGTGAGCATAAATAGGCTACGGTAACCGTTTCCCATCAGGTGGGCCGTATGCTTGTTTGCCACTCTTGTTTTATAAAAAAAAAAAAACATACAAACTTTATTATTTTCAGGCTTCCACGGCAAGTTAGTCCCAAGAGGACGATCCAAACACCTATGTATGGAGACCAAAGTAAATTTACGGAAAACATGGATACATTCGGGTTGAATACCAGCTTCCTCAAGAAACTGGGCATTAAACTGCCTTTGCTGAGTAAAATATTTATTGCTAATGTGAGTTGGTGTTTACATTTTACTAAGTAGCCAAGCATGCGGTCCGCCCGATGGTAGGCGGTTACCGCCGCCTATGGACGCATGCAACACCAGGTGCATTAGAATATTTTCACACACTTCTTGTACCTACAACTACATGCTGTACTCTCGAAAGAAAACGTGTAGTAGATTTTTTACAATACATACATATCATCACGCCAAGTCCCTAACGGGGTAGGCAGAGAGTATAAAGCGCGAGTTCTCTCTAGACTTGCCTCGACCTCTTTCGCTTCATCCACATTCATCAGTCTCTTCATACATGCTCGTCGGTTTCGAGTACTCTTGAAGTTACCGTCCTAGAGCGTCCGATCCATTTGATCCAGGTAGTTGGAACGTGCTCTTCTTTTTTAAAATAATGATGTAATTTTATTTATCTTTGGAGTTATGTGTTTTCTTATATCGTCATTCACAAAAACTTTTGAACACCCTGTAAACTGTAGGCTACCCGCGTAAAAATGTCTTTAATAGCTTTTATCCTTTAATTTCCTCGTGATATAAAACATATCCTATGTGGTAATCCAGCAAATAAATTCTGCCTCTGCCAAATTCCACACAATTCCGGTAGGTAGTTTGCGTTAGAAAGGACAAAACGTCTTCAAAAACTTGCATGTATAATAATGGTAGAATTTTGCTTTAGTTGGATGCTCGAGTGAATAAAGAAAAATTAAAGGACATTTTCAGTCATGCCGGTGTGATCAAGAATACGTTAATATTGAAGAAAGATGACAAACAGATGGGTAAAATTGAATACGATCACCCCGTCGAAGCTGTGCAAGTGAGTAAGAAAACTTCTGCACTTTCCTTCAAGACGCTTCGTTTCTTTCCTTCAAGACGTCTTTAGAATTCTATTCGAATATACACGTTCTTTTAAATCTTTTCAGCCTGTGGGAATCGAACTTGCAGCGTTCGGCTTCTAATTAAGATTTGTATGTAATACGTTCTTGGATAAAAAAAAAACAATTCCGTCCCTTCATTAAGAACCCACGGTGTACTCTATGGTGATCACATTCAATTTCTCAGCCCTTGCTCAAGGCAGCTTCTCCAAATCAGTAAAGTACGACCCCAAAGTCTGTCATATACATTTCTAACCACAAGGACTAGGACATAGCAATTCTTAAAGCTTGCAAAGCTCTGACTGACTCTCTATCCCTACCCTATGTTTTAAATTTCTGGCTTCGCACGGGTGGACATTTATTTTTTAAACAGTTTAGCATAATTTTTTTTCATCTTACAATTAAAATAGCCTATATTAATCACTGATAATGTAGCATTCAAATGGTGAAGGAATTTTTAAAATCGGTTCAGTACTTTTTGAGCCAATTCCTTACAAACATACTTACATACAAATCTTTCATCTTTATAATATTAGTATTGAATATGTGACGTTCAATAAGTGTTTTCCCATCCCATACATTGAAGAAAGCATCTAGATTTTTTTATTTTAACGATTTCAGGCCATATCAATGTTTAACAACCAAGAGTTGTATGGGAAAAGGCTGGTTGTGCACATGGACAATTCCCCCGATGCATTCCAGAGACGAATACCCGATGGGTTGGTCTCATTCGGCCCCGGATTGGGCACCGACGGCGAGCCCATGACTGGAGTCAGAACAATTGTAGAGTTACAGAAAATAAAAGCGATGCTAGTACAAGAATTACAGAAGCCTGCAGAGAATAAATTCTCCATGAACCAATTGCAAGTTGATACAATGCTGGGCAATCAGGCCGCGAATTTACAAAACAATATCACCCCCTTCAATTGGATGGGGAATAATATGTTTCCTATGAAACAAAACGCCGGATTGTTCCCGACGCCGCTACATAATATGTTGAATCCCACAGCACAAGCTTTTCAAGTACAGCAAAGTTTGCTCCAACCGACCAATCATTTGGCCACGACATTGGCGTCCTTGCAATCGCAAACATTGGCCCAAAATGTGGCCAGTGTGCCAGTGTTTACGCAAAATGTTGGCCCGAGCCAGTCCGAGTGGGCTGTACAGTCGCAAAGTCAAGTGCAGACACAGAACCCGTACGGAAGTCGACAGCAGTCGGATTATTCGGACTATAGTTCTAGCAGATTTGATAGCAAGAGTTTTGGTGATAACTATCGTAAGTAATTTCATTATTGATAAAAGACAGGACTACGTTCCAACTACCTAGATCAAATCGATCGGACATTCAATCAAGGATGGGAACGTAAAGAGTACTCAAAACCGAGCATGTATGAAGTGACTGATGAATGTGGCTGAAGCGAAAGAGTTCTATAAGTCTAGAGAGACCCAGCGCCTTACTCTATCCCATTATAGCGTGGTGGTATCTGTTTATTTAATGTTGATGTTTGTAACGATCACACGTCTAAACTACTCAACTGATTCTAACGAAGCTTGTCGCTGCGTAAAATGTCAAATTAATGCAGCGCTCCAGCGATTCTAATTTGGAACGAAATATTCCATATATACTTAACACTAGGTGAGCCCCACTTTTCAACCCACGTATAATATTTTTTTTGTTAATCCTATGGGTTATTCCAGCTTATAATCTATCTCAACGCCAAATTTCATTGAATTTTCTTCAGTAGTTTTTGCTTTAAAAGGTAACGAATATCCTCACAAACTTACACATTTATTATTATTATTAGTAGGATTTAACGTAACTTGAATCAATTATGTCGTGGTAAACCTGTAAAGTGGGTTTCAATAGTCTTGTGCAGCCATCCACAGTGAAAGATATGGAGCTATAGTTACTACTAGTGTACTAGTATTCATACTATTACAAGTGGCATTACAAGACCACGGTAAAGAGGGGACTCTTCTAATACAGGCTACTACCGACGACTGTCTGGTCTAGTGGTTAGAGCTCCTGACTGCGAAACTAGAGGTCGCGGGTTCGAATCCCGCTGATGGCAGATATTTGTGTGATGAACACGAATATTTGTACCTTAGTCTTGGATGTCCTATGTATTTAAGTATATATCCATCTATATAAGTAAATATCGTTGTCTAGTTACCATAACACAAGCTTTGCTTAATTTGGGACTAGGTCAATTTGTGTGGAATTGTCCCAGGTATTTATTATTATTATTATTACTATAACTTAAAAGAAGAGATCCCAAACCATGTCACATATAACTTGTAACTCAATAAAGAATTTATTATTATTATTACTATTGTAAGCGTAGAAAATTGAAGTGAAGATAATTTTAATGAAATGTTTTGTTCCACAACAGATCATACCAATGACCTTAGGCAAACAGAGAATAATCATGAAACTGTACAGAAGTCAATCTCATCGGACATGGTCGTGTTCAATAATGTAAGTGTTTAATTTCTATAGTTGCCTTAACTAGCTGTTAACATTATCAAAATTGTTTTATCTTTGGGTTCAGAAAAACTTCTAATCTAGGAACACAATTATTATTAGCTTAACGTGACAAACTAACGCCAATACATGTAAATTTAAAGATAAGCTGAAAATGCAGTTGTATCAAAATATAGTTTCTTGATTTCATATCATCATCAGACCTTTTTATTTGACTAATCATTATAATAATAATGTACAAAGCTTGAATCGATTTTTTTTCTGTAATCGTGTGCCAGTGTCGCTTATTGTCTGTAGCATTTCTTGCAAACTTCAATGTGACTGTGTTGCCATGACTGATATAATTTTTTTGTATTTATAAATGTTTAGTTATTTATTTATTATATATATACTACTATAATTTCAGTGTGAACCTAAGGAATAGAAAAAATATATAATTATATATTTCACGAACCTATTCCAATAATAATATAATTGTTGCAGCTTCCTCCGAGCGTAACTCTGCAGGCGCTTACCAACAAGATGCGCGACGTGGGCGAGGTGAAACTCGCCGAGACTACAGGCAAAGGGCGCGCCATAGTGCGCTTCCACAAAGTCATAGATGCAGAGAGGTGCATCAGTATCCTTTTTAACATGCGCTTTTATAAAACGACTTCAATTATAATATAATAATAATATATCCTCACGCCTTCCCACAAGGGTCCCCGAAGGGGTAGGCAGAGTTTTATAGGTAGTTTCCGCCAGACATATATTTTAGGTGCCATCGTGACAGATGGCGTGTCCATCGCCGTTCTTTTTTCAATAAATAACATAAGTTAACTGCCCTGAGCCAAACTCAAGCATGACTACGCCTTTGAATTTCTTCTCAGTCGTATACAGGTTTCCTCTCGATGTTTTTCTTCACAGTAAAGGTCGTGATGTGACTAATCACTGTACAGAAATATGTTCAAAAATACTCATTGGTACAGTCAGGATTTGAACTTGCATCTTTGTGGTGGCTGGCAACTAACGTAACAATTTTATGTGTCCTAATAATGAAGCTGAAGTATATTCCTTACATAATTAAACTTCAGAGCTTTTTGACCTTTCAAAGGTGGACGGACAGATTATAGACGTGCAGTTCTTCTAGGCCGGGTCATGTCTAGGTAAGTAATTTTTAATGTCCAAAAATGGTGAGTCT
The DNA here is from genome assembly GCA_945859725.1 of Drepana falcataria. NCBI lineage: Eukaryota > Metazoa > Arthropoda > Insecta > Lepidoptera > Drepanidae > Drepana > Drepana falcataria. The sequence continues at coordinate 2,135,922 of OX243937.1, forward strand.
AATGTATAAAAATATGGTATTATTTTCTTATATCTATCTCTCCGTATTAAATATATTTATGTCAATTATTGGTTACCTGTTTCGTATTTATTTTTAAAACGTTTTGTCCACAAATCTTATAATATTTATTTATATGTTTACATTACTTATAATAGTATATATATATTTACTTATATATAATCTATACTAATATTATAAAGAGGAAAGATTTGTTTGTTTGTTTGTTTGTTTGTTTGTAATGAATATGCTCCGAAACTACTGGACCGATTTCAAAAATTCTTTCACCTTTGGAAAGCTACATTATCCCCGAGTAACATAGGCTATATTAAATTGGACCCGATAGGTGGCGCTGCGATCGAGTTTCAAGAATTTTACCTTTTTACCCGGGCGAAGCTTTCTGTGTGTTTCTGTGTGTCTTAAGCTAGATTCGAGAATGGTTTAGATTTACAATTGGACCCAATAAGTGGCGCTGCGATCGTGTTACGGGCAATTTAACTTTTTCACCCGAGCGAAGCTGGGCGGGACAGCTAGTATCTTATAAATGCGGAAGTTTGTGAGGATGTTTATTCCTCTTTCACTAAAAAACTACTAAACGGAATTCGATGAAATCTGCCACAGATATAGATGAGTAGCTAGATTTAACATTCTCGAATCAAACAAAACCAATGTTAACACATTGGTTTTGTTTGATGTGAATGTGTTATGAATTTTCGAATTCAAGAATCTGATTTAACAATAGGATACACAGGTTACTATGGGACATAGCTATATAGCAAGTAACTTAATAATATCTTTCATAGGTCGAACGATGTGTCCAGTAAAAAACACTTTCAATACAATATTGTATTCAAAGTAAAGAAATCTGTATTCAAATAAATTTTTCAATGTAATTAATCCTTAGTAGTCATGTGGATGGAGTCGTTTGTCTTTTCAGAATACTGTTTTTTATCAGTTGTTCCTTCTATCATCGCTTTATTTGACCCAGCATTGGTTTGTGATACTGTTAAGTTTTATCAAGTACCTTTTATCCTACATCTCGTGCGACAGGTAATTTCTTTAAGTTGCATAATCCGCACAACACTGTACACATGTGGTCAATTTTCCAGGTGTTTCCGTTTCTCTTTCTCTGAATAAACAGTTATTTTTCGATCCTAGTTTAGGGTCAGGTGGGTCTATTGGTCCACCCAAATTTAAACATAAGCCACTTTGCTATAACTAAAATGGCCACTGTTAATCCGACGATGTAAATCGTTAAAATATCAGAATTGTAGCTATCGCGCCGATGTGGTTATATTTCAAATACTTTATGGGCACGCAGGTAAAAAATATTTATGAGCTGGGCAGCGAGTGTTAAAAAAGCTATGGCATTTACAGACATGCTTTTCATCTAGTAATGCTCTGAATTCCTGAAGGATTAGTTTTGGTCTCCTTAAAAGGAGCGTTTCTGTTGTTAACCAACTTTTATGTGTGCATATTTAACATACATGTTATCATCAGTGGATGGGCAGAGAAAAGAGCGCCAGTTCTCTCTAGACTTACCTCTTACGCTTCGTCTTATCCATTAGTGATGACGTCATCACTCATTATATGTACCTACATATGTATATGCTCGCCAGTTTCAGAGTACTTTTGACGTTTGCAGCCTTGACTGTGCATAGGTTTATGTCTGAGTACTTCATTATACATTTCTTACCACGAGAACACTACCTAATTCGTTGACTGCTTAATGTGGATACTTAGATATGAATGAAATATACACCATTAATTAGTTCTCTTTTTTGTTAGTACAGTATTATTTAATGATTTTTTGTTTCAAATTATCTACTCATAATTATTTTCTTAAGATTATATTTAATGCTGTATAATAATTTAACCTTATATAGGTGCATCCAGAGGTCCATTATTATGTTCATAAGATTTTCTTGTATATGCATAAATTGTTAGTCTTTCTCCTTCTATATATATCTACCCTCGACTTTCCAAGTGAGCATCATTTGTATGCACTTCATATCTTGTACACCTACTGGAACAGGTCTTATTCAGATTGTGTATTAGGCTACAGGCTTCAAACTTGTACTACCTACATACCTTTTTCAGCCGAAAACTACAGGAACTTTCCGGGTGGATCCATTGTTCCTTTTGTAGTTTAGATATTTTATTTCTTTATGATGGTTTTCTAAATCATCGAAGGTATTTCTATGCTTTTAGCCTGCAATCTTCTTCCTATACTCTTATGGATGACAGACAATACCTCAGAATTTCTGTACCCCGTTCGCGGGCGTTTTAAGAATGCAAGATATTTTTGCAGCATTTCAGTTTCATCAAATTGTTTTTTTTACCAACAAAGCTTAATGATAACTATTTTTTGATTTCAGTATTATTAACCGTGGGAAGAAGATACTTTTAGTTTTGATAAGCTAAAATGTAGTTACATCGGTACTTCGTCAGTTTTTTAAATATATTAAGACTAAGTATGGTTCTTCCACATCTACTTTAGTTGGCTTACTTTTCGTACTTGGATTTTTGTTTGTTCTTTACTGGAATAAAGTCGATATAATTAAGATTTATAGAGGTGTTTTATTATCATATCCCGTTATTCAAAATTGTAACTGATGTAATAAATGCAAAAATAACGTTTGTTTTTTTTGTCGCATCTACACGAACTATGGCTAAGAGACACAACGGCCTTTCATGCTCGACGATACCTACCTATCACAATTTATACACTTTATCGCGAGCCAAGGGCAACATAGAATTTAATAATTATCACTCCATTTCCTCGAGTCATTAGTCAATTAACTTGTGTATTAATTGTACTGTTTTTTTAAACATACCATTTTTTCACAAGATATACATATGTATAACTTGTGTATAAATACTACTATATAATAGGCCATCCTGAAGGTTATTAGTATGGTAGGTATGCGGTTACCATTGTCAAGTATACTGTTCCCATGTTGACCCTTGGAGTGACTGCTGTAGGACAAGTAACAAAATATGAATTTCCATTTTCAAATATTTGACTGGGGATTAATTAGACTATTTAGTAGACAGTCCCAGATTTTAAGGCTATAATATCCCAAAAGATACATATGACCCCTAAGGTACTGAAACATCGGAAATAAAAAAGGATAATAGGCCCCATATTGCAGAAGGTTGCAAAAAAATTTTACTCCTGAGGACTTTTCCACCATCTTTTGACATGCATTAGCATTCAGCAGTCCAATTTGGTAAAGTATATCTAATCAGGAATGAGTTATAATGTCACCAAAGTATGTAATCTTACCTCAATTAATAAAACAGTCGATTGTGTATTTAAGTTGTTTATTATTCCTTAAACGTCTATTCTCTCATCATCTTCTCCTTCTGGCGAGCGAGCTTCTTTTTGGAGAGCTTCTTCTTAGCGGGGGCGTCGTCGGCTGGCGCTGCACGCGCCACGGCGTCCTCGCGCTCGCTGAGGCAGACCTCGATGTGGCAGGGCGATGACATGTACGGGTTAATGCGACCGTGCGCGCGGTATGTGCGCCTGCGCAGGCATGGCGCGCGGTTTACCTGGTAAAGAGAAATACATCTAAGTATACAATGTGTAAACTTATGGGTCCTTTTATGGGGATGATAATTGGAATACACAGAATGTCATGACATGCTTGGTACAGTTTCGCTTTTGAAATCTCAAGATTTAGCAGTTAGTACATATTGAACAGATATCAAGTTAAACTTGTATCCATTAAAGAGGTACCCATATTTAACTAATATGTTATTCCATGGAGCCACTATCTATTCCATTAGATATTTATTTATTAGAATATGTATTTAACATACATTTAAAGTTAAAACGGCCAATAGCCAATTACACTAAATGTGCAGTACATAATACAAAGTATTATATACACAACACAAAATAATGTACAAACAACAATGTTTGTAAAAGAGATTTAAGAATAATCTTAATAAATGATTGCACACTCATAAGGTTACAGTTACTATTCAAATTCATTATTTCATAAAAAAAATAAGAAAAATAATTATGTAATACATTCATTTAAAACAAAACATTAATGAATACAGCAAGGCTTGCAATGATAATAATTGCACTGCACATCAAATTTAGTTTGCAAAGTATCCCACTTGACCGAACCAATTTGCTGCAAGTTTTTAGCCATACCACTTATCATAAACAGTATACAAGTGAATAAACAGGACCTACAAATTGGTTGCTTTAATTACCTCATCTTTGCAGAGCATCTTTTACTAATGATATAAAATTTTAATGTCAGCGAGAGCTCAGAGACACTTCACAAAAGTACCTGACAAAGAACTCTGACTATTTAATATATGCCTTTTGAAAACAGTTGTACAAGATATAGTAAAACTGACAAGCTAAAAGGCAGTAACAAATAAATACTGGTATTTGAAATAATTTTTCAATTGTGATATTGTCAAATTAAATGGTAGAACAAGAGTACCCCCTGGCCACCAGGATGGTCCCTGTTTTTTTGTCATGGACAGTATTATTAAAACTATATTTCTGTGAATACCTACAAATGTAAAATAATTTTTCATTATCCCTCATAAATACAGTAAGCAGTATTTTAAGTTTCATTGAGTCTTAGTGAAGCTTGTATCACCTAGTGGTAACACTCACTAAAAACAATATGATAAACCTACAATATACTTCATCTTGAGTATTAGTTACATTTGTAGGTTATATGAAATACTGTTATTTGAGATAAGTTTTAAACATCATAAATAAATATACCTGAATGTGGTCAATGACAAGCCTGTCAACGTCTAAACCTTTGTAGTCAGCATTAGATTCAGCATTCCTCAAAAGCTGCAGCAGGAATTCTGCAGACTTCTTGGGCCAACGACCCTGTGTGGTGCCGAATTGCTTAGCCTGTGCACAGCGGCCCACTCCACCGTTAAACCGACGGAATGGAATGCATTCTTTCTTCTCAGTTACATTCTTGAGGTAACGGACAGCACGGCGCAGGGGCAATTTCCTGATGGCCATTGCTGTCTCATATGTGTTCTGAAACATGAATATAAAGGTTTATTGGATGTTGGAATTATAAATTTCAATTATGTATTAGAACACTGAAATATGTAAATGCTACGAGATGCTGTGGTTGATACGACCAAAACGACAGTAAGGAATGGCACTAGGAAAACAATCGTTACAAAAACAATACTCTTAAAACACACATACTCATTAGATCTTAAACTAATGGATTGAGGTTAGAACGGTAATTCTATACAAGTATACATCACAGCAATTAAGTTACATATAATCACTGCTAAATGCATTAACGAATACAATAACTTTAACCTAATGTTTTCAATGGTGGCATTTAGTCCATGTGGGGAACAATTTAGTTTGTATACACAAATATGACATTAAAAATACTCACCTTGAAGTGAACACGAAGGTTTGACCCGCGTGCTTTGCATGACTTCGCAGGGTTATCCGGTTCCCGAGAGTAACGACCCATTTTTGTTTCTGAAACACAGAGCGGCTATATGTTTCAAACGCCTACGTACAGGTTATCATTTTATTACATCCCGGTTTTTGACACTTCCACGAAAATAAACACACACGCAATAAGTATACACAAATATTAAAAGCACCATTGTGGGATTTAATTCAAAACTCATCAATATAAAAAGATTAAATTAGATTTTAACAAACACGAAACCAACCTCTCAAGAGAAAATTTAACAGGAAAAGGAATAGACAAGAACTTCTGAGTTTGACAAATGTTTTGACACTGACAGATTGAGTAAAGTTACCAAAGCTAAATTTTATCTATTACCAGGGACGCTTGCTTGCTATGCTTGAATTGTCTTTGGCTCTAGAAACATTTATGTGATGTTCATAAAAGATGTTTTATTTTGTTTTACATACTAAAGTTGATGCATGATTGATTGATCTGAGTTTAATTTCTGTAAATAAAACTCCAGCTGGTATCTTGTCCTTGTCCTTGCTGGTACAATTATTATACAGTGTATTTTAACTAAATCAGATAAATAAAATATATATTTATGTATATACCTTATATCTTGTATCTTTAAATATATACTTGTAATATCGTTCTTAATCTACCGGTGGAATGGAAAACAGTTTTTATTATATCATTTTGCGTTGCCATTGAAATAGTGGTTGGTTTGAATGAATGTCATGTGTTCTGTTTAATGAAGAAACTATACTTACATTATTAGGACTAAGTCAATTTGAGTCGAATTGTATGTATCTCAAGGTATGTTATGTATTCATTATTATTATTTATATCCTCACACCTTCCCACAAGGGTAATAAAAAGAAATGGTAAACAGGCATACAGCCCACCTGATGGGAAGCGGTTACCGTAGCCGTTTTACACTCACAATACCAAAGTATCACTTGCGCATTTCCACACTGTATTTGGAGAGATACTGTGTGGGCAGCATAATGGGACAAATCTCTCTACTGCCAACACAACATATCATACATAATCCTCTGCCCACCCCAAGAAGCTCATTATTGAAAATCTTACTCGACGCGCAAGAACACAACAGAATAAATAGTGTTATTTGGCTACGGACTACTATTAAGGTGGAGCTACAACGTGAAACCCCGTTATACCCTACCTATCATTTGATGTATTTTTTATCTGCCAAATTCTTGACGCCACCTGAATTTCTACTTCACGAAACTAAAAAAACTTGGATAAGTATTAAATCGTTGTTATAAACGTCCTTAAAAGTACATGCTTAAAAGCAAAGATTACAATATATGCTCCATAGAAGCTTTTCTACTTTTGGGGTTTTTGAGTTCGATCATACTTCTTTATGGTATCACCAGTTAGTGGTCAGTTCATTAAGGTGGACTAAGAAACTAAAATGAATGAAAAAAATATAATTCTATTTAGTGCAGCAGAAATGTAATAGCATTTATCTCTGTCTACTATTGTTCTTCCTTGTAGAGTGGATAGTTTTAAGGGTTACATTTAACAAACCATAGACTGAACAAAAGCTACATGGTTAAAAATATATAATATAAGGAAAAATATATAATATAATATAAGGACCGTGTGGGTTAAATTAAAACAGTTCTTTATATTGTGTGACTAATATAATTATTACACATGTAGGTACAATACATTATTTTTGCCCACCAATACCTATGAATTTTTCATTATCTACATACATATGTGTTTATGATATGTTTACAAATGTGTTTACGGGTTACATAAAAAAAATACACTTAATTGAAAATAAATACTAGGTCATTAAAGTACTTTTTCTTTGACTAGGTTACTACAACCATAAAATTACAATTACTTAAGTTAATAAGTTTATATATTTACAAACAAATAAAAAGTAACACGTTTCATTAATTATATGCATATACTACCAAGACTTAAAATACTACCAAGATTCTATTATATAATACTTGAACCTAGGTTACAATTTATAAAGTTATTAATGAACAATAATATTTTATGAATTGGATTCATTGAAATTGCTTCAGCAATTAACAAATCTACACTATTATATCTACATTTAATGAATATTACGTAATTTTATTATACTGGCAACATTTCAACACAAATATGAATTTAAGATTCATCGCCCCAGTACAACATGAACATGAAATATTCATACAAAATGAAAACGCTTCTGTTGTTTCTGTGATATCATTAGATATTCCTCCAAATATTTATTGATACACCCTTTATATAGACAGTATCTAGAACAGTAGCTTTTTTGTCGTATTCTTACTTATTTTCTAAAGATAATTTAAGTCTATATAAAGGAACAGGCAAATTATAAAGGAGGTAAGTACGAAAGTTTTGCACATACTTAGTGAAATATAAAGCAAGGCCTACATATTTTATTAACTAGTAACACTGCTCTCTATCATCTGTCAAATATTACAACAATATTTCTATTACAGTGCCATCTATCGATTTTTTAATATAAATAGTTTATTGCTTTGTGCCTAAATAAAAAACATATTTACACACATCAAATACCTAATCCCAGAGAATTACCGTTGTAAAGAATAGGCGGACTTTGTCACCTAAACCGCCAGCGAAGTAATACAGAAAAATAATAATTACTGCGTTCATAAGGTAATGAATTAGGTATAGCTGTGAGCCGCAAGTATGGATTTTAGTCAACATTACTTTTGAACTTGTATTTTATATAAGTTGCTAATGGGGCGCTGGTGCCGTAGGTGGGAGTAACGGCAAAGGCGCAATACACGCGGCACACGCGTCTCTGTCTGTAAATAAAAAAAGTTACATTACAACGAGGTAAATTAACGTAAAAAAGTCGTGGTGGCCGAATGGTCCTAGTAGTTGCCTGTGACACAAAGATCGCAAGTTCGAATCCCGACTGTACCAATGAGTTTTTCTGAACTTAAGTACAGTGATCATTCACACCACGAGCTTTACGGTGAAGGAAAACATCGAGAGGAAACCTGCATACGTCTGAGAACCAATTCAAAGGCGTATATATAGTCGTGCTTGAGTAACGGCGATAGACTCGCCATCTGTCACGTTGGCGCCTTAAATATGTCTGGTGGAAAGTGGTTATGTGGTATTACCTATACATTTCAAAGGTTAGTTCCTACTGTTGATACCTTCAGTGTTCAATCTCGTAGGGATTCGATACTCACTCCTGTCATGCATATAGTGCAACGATGGCCGCAAATCAGGTAGCCTCCAGGGCTCACGAGGCTCATCTTCCCGTTCCACCTTAGGCACCAGGCTGCTCCAGCAGTCCTCGTGAGGGGTGGGGGCGGAGCGACGTGGCCAGGGACATGTCTGTAAAATATAACGACATTTCACAACTTTTTTCTTATTGTACCGTCACACAAGAGAGGTAGGGCATAACGGATTCTCCGTTCGGAATTGGAGCTGCCCGACTGGGGCAGGACCTCCACCTTATAGAAGTCCGTAGCCAAATAACACAATTTTTTTGCGTTGTGTTCCTACGTGGTGTATAAGGTTTCCAGTAATGAGCTCCTTGGGGTGGGGGAGGATTGTTATATTGTGTTGGCAACCGAGGGATTAGAACTATTATGTTGCCAACACAGTATAACTCTCTGAACACAGAGTGGCAACGCGCAAGTGATACTTAGGTATCGTGAGCGTAAATAGGCTACGGTAACCGTTTCCCATCAGGTGGGCCGTATGCCACTCTTGTTATATAAAAAAAAAAAAAAAAAAAAAAAATTGTTACACTTTTACGTCCTAACTACTCAACTTCACTTCACATACGTCATACATACACACCAGTCCTTAACGTACTAGGCAGTGAGAGTAGAGCGCCAGTTCTCTTTAGACTTGCATACCTCTTTCGTTTTTATAACATTCATCAGTCTCTTCATACATGCTTGTCGGTTTCGAGTACTCTTGACGGTCCCGTCCTTGAATGTCCGATCGATTTGATCAGTTGTGAGGACATTTAACTCGAAATAGGCGGCTGGATTCTCTCCGTTCGTGGCTATTGCAGCTGATATAAGGCCGAGAACACTTAGAGTGATATCCTGGGTATTGCAACCGCCATCGTAATCCCGTAATCGTACCATTAGGACCGTATGTATGTCTACGTGGGGGATATTTAACATGTTTTTAAGCGCAACACGTGAGCTTACTCGAAACAGTAATGATTACCTTTCGCTATCGCATTGTCAGTGGCGAGTCACGAGGGCCTCTCATTCCATATCAGATCTGTCACGAACGACAATTGTAATAATGTGCCTCTACAGCGCTATCACTTAACTAATAATAAGATAACACCGATTTGACGCGATTCTCAAAGTTGTGGGTCCCATTTTGATAGTACGGGTATGTAGTGCAAAAGTGGATTAATAAATAAATACCTTGGGACAATTCCACTCAAAATGACACAGTCGCAAAGCAAAGGTTGTACTTTGGAAACTAGCCAACTAAATATGCACTTATATGCATAATATATATATATTTATATTGTATTTGCACCTTAGTCTTGCATATTATATGCATACATACATTGAGCATCCAAGACTAAGGTGCAAATACTCGTGTTCATCACACAAATATCTGTCATTAGCGGAAGTCGTACCCGCGACCTCAACGTTCGCAGTCAGGAGCTCTGACCGCTGAACCGTTAAATTAGGAATAATGCTACTATTTCTGTCAGCCTGTTACATTCCCCTGCTGGGGTCCCGCTGCTTTAGACTAAATACAATTTCTATTAGGGTTCATGCTATCCGATACCTATAATTTGTATGAAAACGGCATGAGCTGCAGAAACCTTGTTGAACGAATCGACAGAAATTATTGTCAAACTATAAACAATTACAGCGTGAAGCCCTATTATCAAAATTTGGACGTAATACACAACGTAAACGTAATACAAAAATATAATCAAAAGTTAAAACACAATTGAAAACTTTTTGAAAACCACTGGCGATGTGGGAGCTGATAGTGAAGTTACATACAAAGCTCGTGGTAATTATTGTTGTTTGATTTAAAAGCAATTGAGTTGCTATAGAGCTATGCTTGTTTAGAATCGGCCATTTTTATTTAATTTGTGTTAGTTCTTCCGTAGTGTAACCCTCAAATTGCCCTAGCTGCTAATTGAGAAGCAATATCGAAGGGTGTGGAATACAAAGGCATTTATCGGAACCCGCTGCAATCCGCTGGTTCGCGTACGCGGCGCAGAGACAACAAAGATAAACCATTTTACCTGTTAGCAGAACTCAAACAATAGTGCCATCTCTATATAACGGTAGCTCTATGAAGCGCCTCATAAACTATTCAATGTCGGTTCCGTATAATTATTTACGTAACACGCTGCCAGTAATTCCCGTCATTTAGTTTAAATAATAAATTGTGCCTCTGTGCCCGATTAACACACTTATATTGTAGTGAGTACTTATGTTTCAGTCGCGTGACAAATACTTTCAAAGCTTTGTTCGTTGTTTTAAACTTTATTTAAATTACATAGATTAAAGTATTTTATTTGTAAGATTTGTCAGAATAAAATTAGACCAAGTCCAATAATGTTCGAATTAATTGGGCTACGTTTAAATTATTACAAAGCAATAGATTTAGATCGACGATAAAACCAAATTACATTTCTTAAATAAACACAATTGCGGTAATTCCTATCATTAAAACCTAACCTCCATTATGACAGGTAAACCTTTTTAAATATTCAAGAGCACATTTGTTCAGTATAGGTACGATATAATCAAATTACTTTGTGTTCTTTAAATATTGATATCGAATTGATGTTAAGATTATAATCTGATGTACGATTACGCTGAAGATATTATGTAATATATGTAAGAAGAGACTGATGAATGTGGACGAAGCGAAAGAGATATGCAAGTCTAAAGAGAACTGGTGCTCTATTCTCTCTGCCTACTTCGTTAGGGACTCGGCGTGAAGATATGTATGTATGTATAATAATAATTACATATATTTCTTACAGAGAAATTAGAATCGCTTTCGCAAAGATGCCGTCATCCCTTATTGATATTAAATGCAAAATAATTTAGAAGCAATATTTCATGCTGAACGAAACTAAAAAATAATCACGAGCTCTATTCGCACCTAAGTACCAAATAAATAACATCCAAATTTAAAGGTTCGTTCGTATCATGAAGAGTGCGTATTGTCACTTCGTTGTCAAATGTCACATTGACATTTGGGTTTTTTATTTACCTCATTTGTGAAATGGCATTTAGGCGTTTTTATCGGAGGGAACGTGTGCGCAACATTAATTTTGTTATTCTTTTGTGGGAAAGATGCGTCCCTCTATTGTATTATTATTTACGGCAGTCTGGTATAGTGGTCTAAGCGATGCTTGCGGGCTCAGGTTTGAATCCCGGATAAAAGCGAATATTTATATGAATAATACCGAGTATTTTGTCTTAGTGTTGGATGCCCTGTATCTATATAGTATAGCTATAGTACAAGTATCAAGATAGATTTGGACTTAGTTAAATTGTATGCAATTGTATTATTATTAATTAAAATTAAGTTTTTGGAGTTTATTGGAGTTTACTCCTTAAGAATCGATTTTCATATATAAGGCGCCCGGTATGAGAAAAATATGAGAGGTAAAATCTACTGATAAATGACAGCGTTACGTTTTTGGTGCTCTCGTACTCTCCATGGCAACAAGAATAACAGAATGGCGATGTAATTAATGTTAATATTTACTTTCAATTGCATATTGTACTAACCTGATATTAACCTACAACAACTGTCAACTTGCGGAGGTTTTATCGTAAATTTTATATTTTATTTATAATTGATATAAATATAAATTTATATCAATTGATATTTATTTCAAAATTGAGAAAATTACTCAATGAATAAAAAATCAATCTATAGATGTGTCACGCATACTCTAAGTAATATAAGAAATACATTCATTTACCCTTATTAACTAATCTATTTATTTTATAATCTTTCGTAAGGAGTAAACTCCAGTCGTGCGTCGGAGGTGACACACACATATATATTTTTTTTTATACACCAAGAGTGGCAAACAAGCATACGGCCCACCTGATGGGAAACGGTTACCGTAGCCTATTTACGCTCACGATACCGAAGAATCACTTGCGCGTTGCCACTCTGTGTTCGGAGAGTTATAGTGTGTTGGCAGCATAATGGGTTTAATCCCTCTGCTTCCAACACCATGTAACGATCCCCCCCCCTCCCCAAGGAGCTCATTACTGGAAACCTTATTCACCGCGTAGGAACACAAAACAAAAAATTGTGTTATTAGGCTACGGACTTCTATAAGGTGGAGGTCCTGCCCCAGTCGGGCAGCTCCGAATTCGAACGGGAAACCCGTTATGCCCTACCTCTCTTTAGCAATATCTTTATTTCGCCGGAGATAACTAGTTGGTAGTGGGAACCTATACACCTCTGCCTACCGCTTCGGGGACCCTTGTGGGAAGGCGTGAGAACATATTATTATAACTAGGTATATTTATATAAAATCATACGTCTTTTATTTTATCTCAAACGCATCTGATTTTCTTCTGCATGTTTTCCTTCACCGTTTAGGTCGTGGTGTAATTAAGTTCAGAAAAAAAAAACATTGGCGCAGTCGAGATTTGACCATGCAGTCCTCTCGATGCAGTTGACAATGGAACTCGGCAACCACAGCTCATAGAGTTGGCTTAAAATAAGTCTATGATACAAAATCCAAAACTGAAAAAGCAGGTCTCATATTTTAGGTCTGAAAATCTATTGTGTAATATTTGAAAAATACATTGACAAAGAGAATGCTGAAAACTGAAAAGCTGCCAGATGGAAGGCAGGCCGTGTGACCTATTTCGGTACTGAGCACCTACCTATTAAGCCTACCTACCTATCAACTAATCTATAAGATGCATTTTGGAATGACAAGAAGTTATACATAGGTATGTTTTTGTATGAAGTAAAATGGCGATTTGACTACTCATTCGATTAACATGAAACTTCGCAGGTGTGCCGCATGTTCGCATACGGTTCCTCCGGGATTTTAGCTATGTTCTTTTTAATATATATAATATAATAATATTATGTTTGTTACATACAACATAATATCATAATTACATATTTGCAAAATAAAAAATATCTCCCAAATTGATGGCCCCAGCAACATTCTCTAATTTATCTATTTAAGTTACCAATTCGATGAAATATAATTTTGTAATAAACCAAGTTACCAGATGTTACATAGAGTCACGCCACTGAATCCCGGGTGGTGCGACGTGTCCCCCGGGATTCTCTACGGGATTGATTAATTACACGCCCGGCACACAATTGTAGGAGTTTGCAATTATTCTCCTATCAATTGTGTCTACCGCCAAGCTTTACATATATGCCTAGTCTTGTCTTCGTCGAATGTCGAAAACCAGAAAACTCTACACAATGAACGAACCGTCTTATGACTGACCGAGATAGCCTATATCGTCGTCTCTTTCTACCGCAGGCACCTTTATGAAATGAAAAGCCTTTCTTCGCTTTTTCACATAACTCCAAACATAACTCCGAACACAGAGTGGCAACGCGCAAGTGATACTTCGGTATTGTAAGCGTAAATAGGCGGTAACCGTTTTCCATCTGGTGGGCCGTATGTTTGTTTTTTGTATAAAAAAACATACGGTTAAGATAACCAATCAGCGAACAGATAACATTATAAAATGAGATTTAAAAAGACAAAAGCAGTCCATACTCAACCCTCAAACTGGGTTACAAATAGGTTCAATTTAAAAAGGCGGCGTTCACACCGCGCACGTCCTATCACAGTGATTTATTGTATCATCTAGTGAACAATTGAATCGCTCCATACAAGCCTCACACCACCTATTTCCTACGTGATCCGGTTACAGGAGTGAACAGATTTTTTCTATTAATGTCCGGATTGGCGAGGACGTGTGTTTATCCGCGTTATTGACGTTTACGTGACGTATTATCATTGTGTCAATGCCCACAGGAACGGTTAAAAGTTGATGATAAAAAATATTAATCATAATCTCTTATTATCATATTAGAGTAGTTGAAGATATCTGGTAAATCATTGTATATAGAAATATTCAGTATAGCCTTAATTAAGAAACTGCGATGGACTCGCCACCTATCACGTGGCACCTAAAATATAAAAGTGGGTGTATGGGTTCTACCTAGAGACCTCTGGTTCCACCTACACGCTGCTTAACAAGAGTTCCTGAAGTGATAGACCTAACAATACTGTAATTTTGCGGGACACAATTAAACATATTTGTCAACGTGACAGGTGAATCTGACAGTAAGGCAGACGCGTAACGTCACCCTTTTATTGCTCATGATATATTTCGTTACCAACGTGACAGATAAATACGAATTTTTCATCCCTGAATTTCTTCTTTTTCATATTTTCCTTTTCTTATATAACCTCAGTAAACTATACTTCGGAAGAGCTCTATGATACAGTCAGAAATCTTGTTTGTAGTGTATGTAAATTTCTTTCCATATTTTTCTTTTCTTATATTACCTCAGCTAACTTCAGTACTCTATGGTACAGTCAGAAGTCTTGCAGGTGACTCCTTTCGGTCACACCGGCTAGTTCATCAATATTTTAAATAACGACATTTGTATGGAGTCAATACACTTTATGTACCTACTTGTCCTCTCATTCGATTTATTTATAGTCGTGAGTACTTAAACATAGATATCGAATATCTATTGTATATGTACATTATACAGTTTCGTGTATGGTGTTTTAATTTAGTAGATTGAAGCTTATGATGGAGCGTTGAGTGGCGTTGTTTGCAGACGCGCCCTAATTTGAACAAGCCGCGCGTTAAATAGGGTTGTCACATTCGTGAACAGTGTAAAAAATTTTTTGCATGAAAACAATAATAGTAACAGTAAAGTAATTAATGCTATGAATTATGTTTTTTTTAAAGATTTAATCCTCTGATGTTTTGAAGTACGTTTTAGATAAACAGCACAATGTTAAAAAAATGGCAATGCGACATTTAATTAAACATATCCTCACGCCTTCCGGGTCCCCGAAGGGGTAGGCAGAGGTGTATAGGTAGTATACACCCCCTTTCCGACAGAGATATATTTTAGGTGGCATTTAAATTACATTTTCATATAAGCTAATATATATCTATTGAAAATTTAAAAAAATATCTGAGTTCAAGTCGATTCAAGAATTGTTTAAGATTCACAATTGGACTCGTGTTTCAGGATTTTTTTTTCACCCAAGCGAAGCCGGGCGGGACAGCAAGTTTGTAAGAAAATCCTCCTATTTTAATGTCGGTTAACTTCATTCCAAACGGGGACCGATGAACAATCACAATATGACGCCCGAGGCGAGTCGGTCAGCCCGTTCGGATTACCTTCTCAATCCGATTTGCCGATTACATTTCATCTCAGATATTGTCTACACTATCAATCTGAGAGTATTGTGTATTGTATTGTGGTTCGGTGATTACGACCAGCTGATACGAGATTGCAGCTTAAGCTATGATCTAGTTTTCAAACTAGTTTAGAGCTTAAGCCGGGATCAAATTTTCTTAACTTGTTTTTAGGTGGCAAACAAGCCTGCCGCCTCCCTGATGGTAAGCGGTTGCCAATCTTTAAACGTGTGCAATACCTATCGGGAAACTCGATTTCTGATCTTGTGATTAGGGTTGTTTGGTTGGAGGTACTTACATAAATATTATGATTGAAATTCGATGATTTCCACCTTTGGTGGTATTCCACTTTTGTCTATTTATAAACGTCAGTCTGTTCGCATTGAAGTATTTATTCATATTCGAAGAAATTACTGCTAATAAAATTTGAGGAAATCTGGATATGATAATATCTGGAAATAACATGTTTGTGAAAGCATACGGAGTTCTATTATTTTCAAATATTTTACCTAATAAAATAATAAATATGCTAACGAAAATAATAATAATATTGTTGTTATATATTTATGTCAGCCCTATCGGTACCTTTGAAGGGATTACGAGAAGGACTCTCGGCGCGCGTTAATTATTGCCGTTTACGTCAATCATTAGACTCTAACGCCTCTTTAATCACCATGTTATACCTTTTCAATACACAAACACCATCGTCCAAAAATTGTTGACTTATATTATGTCCTATTTACATAAGAATAAGGTTCTATTAATCTATTTGGGCGTTATTTAATGATAAGATATAAACTATAGTGTTGTTTTGAGCCAACACAGCACAGTACATAAGAATCCAATTTCAAATCCAACAAATGTTTAAAGTTTTTAGTTAGATTACAAAAATATTATTATTTCAAAGACCTCCAACTACTGAGACTAAAGCCATCACGAGCAGGTATTAAGAGATTGATGAATGTGGACGAAGCGAGATAGGTATGAAAATCTAGACCTAACTGGCCTTCTACTCTTACTGCCTACCTCGTGAGAGACAGCTTGATGATAGTCTATGTATGTCGGAAACCATTACGAAAAAATATCAAGATAACTTTTTGATACAGACGGAGTCACGTCAATCATTCAATCACGTTGACTTAAACAACTAGGTTGTGTTTAAGGACTTTATTCTCATTAAACTAAACCTTTACCAGGTTCTTTGAATGTCATTTACCAGATGTCCTATTACTAACAGCTCAAATGCACGTTGTATTCAGTACATATAAGGCTCACAGAGAGTCGAGGATAATTACAGACAGAGCCTCACTCAACGGCTGAAAGGACACACAAAATTCCGTCAAAAACTCCCCAATTAATTGGTACAAATACTACCCAAGCCGATTGGGAGTAAATTAAACATTTTTCCCTTATTTAAAACGGAAATGGTGTTCATTTGAATTGGTCCCATAATTACACAGTTTACGACGTGCTACGGCCGCCATATTGTAACTGACTCTCAGGGGATTTCGGACTCGCTTTGAACTCAAATAGCTGTTTGAAACTAAAGAATAATCAATTCTTTAATTACCCAGTTTTGGTCCAGAAGTTATCTTATTTAAAATGTGACAAGGTTTTTAATTAATGTTTGCGATTCTGATGCTAAAGATCGACCTTCGGTCGACAAATCGCTCTGAAACATATAACCTTGGATTGGAATCATGGTAGCCCTGTGGTTTCGGTTGCAAAAGATTTGATCACAATGGACGTAGGTTTTTAGTGATGAACCGAGTTTTTGTTCATTGGTCTTGTCCCAATTCCCCAAAGTCCCAAATTGGTCCCAATTATTGTGTATTCATATGTATGTAGGTATCTATAAGAATGTTAATCGTATTCTAGTTTCTACCTATATAGCATTATTATGTTTATTTCATTGGTAACTAAAAATTTATGTAAACGCGTTGATTCTAGCTGTAAGCTTATATAAAAAAAATTATGAACTAATTGTATAATCCCTTGTATTGAAACAATTTCACAAAATAACTTTATGTGAGATGTGAAAAAAGTGTCCTTTAATTATATTGTCTCCATATATATGACGAACCTTTTTCAATAATGATGTCACCTTCATTTATTCTTGATCTAAAGTGAGTCTTAGAATATCCGTTACAGGTAATCCAGCAAGTACTAGTTTCATAAAGAATCAAATTCGTGGTAAATCAGACATCAATAGTAAAAAAAACCCTCGACCTCAAATTTAGTAACAAGTCAAATGAAAACTTATTAAGCTATGGGTATCCATAGCTAAATATACCATCTAATACTTGTACAAACCTCTCGCAATGAATACAATGTTTCCTTAGAAATCTCATCACGTCAATTACCCCCCTATAAAGTGATTGGAAAAATTTTTCCTCTCACAACTTTTTAAATTGGATTTAAACCGAGCTCCGTTTGCAATGAAAGCTTCTGCAAAGCTGGGAGTGGATTACAGAATTCAATACTTCACTATTAAATTGCATCTTTGAGAAACGTTTACGACAGTTTTGTACGAAACATTTTTGAGCTTTTTTGTAAATTATTGAGCTCCTTTATAATAAATAGGCGTGACTTGATTAACCGCTCCTTTACATAGTCCTTAGCAGGATAATATATACATAGCTTTATTTATATTGTATTTCTCAATAATAATGCAAAAATATTTTCTCAATTCAAATTCATGTAGTTCCTGAAATTTCTTTTGTTTGTTTGAACGTGCTACGTACCTACCTACAAACAAACAAGAGAACTTAGCCTCTTTTTAAATTTAGACAGATTAAGACAATAGCGATTGGTCTGAAACTAACAGAATCTGTGACTTCAGTCATCCAGAATATTCCCTCAAATATTAGGCTTGGCTAAATACCAAACCGAATATCGACATTACCTGTAGAAATCATCAAAATTAGCTCAAAACTACCAGTCGATCAATTACAATTTATCACAAAAGATTCGAACGGAAAATACTCACCACATCCCTCTGCTGGTCTTCCTCTGTGGTCTCAATATCGACGCTCTCGTCGCTGTGGTCGCTCCTAGGTGATGCCGACCGCACAGATCGAGGAGAGGGGGCAGACGAACGGAGTGGAGACCGGCTTTTGCTTGGCGATGCTGCCACTGGCGATCTGAACCATAAAACAAACACAGATGGCTTAAAATTGCGTGACAATATAATGATGTAGATATCACTGCTACAGAGTTAGAGAGTAGTCCGGTTAGAAGTCCCTGCAGGATTTCTTGCCAGTTCTTTACTACTACTTTTACAGCAAAATTTACGAACCAGTGTAACAACACAAGTAGACGAAATAAACATTGAAATATTCATAAATAAAAAAACATCAAACTATTCCCTGCAAGTTCGCTATAGAGGCAGTTGATATTAAATAAATGTAATTCGGAATCGAACCCACTAACCTGTTTGGTGATCTCGGCGGAGACACTCCAGGTGATAGCTGCGGGGACTCCTGGCGATGACCACGCACGGGTCTGAATGCTCGGGGCTCCTCTATGGACCCTACTCCGGTCAGCGCCGTCAGTGCACCTTAGATCAATAAATGGGTTAGATATTGAAAAACTACTCTTTTATTTATAACTTCACGCCTTCTCACCTAGAGATTTAAAAGCACACTTTTTTCGCTGGTGATACATATTTAGGTGTAAACGTGACAGATAGCAAAACTTCTTATTAACGAGACGAACTATTTTATATATCCTGTCGCCTTCCCACGAAGTTCCCCGAAGAGGTAGGCATGGGTGTATAGGCAATACCCACGTACCCACTTACCACCAGAGATATATTTTTAGGTGCAACCATGACGTGGCGAGTCCATCACCGTTACTGAGTCACGACTGTACAGGTTTTCATAAAGTATTTAATGTCATGCATATTAAAGTTATTTCAGGCAAAGATCTTACCGGGTGTCCACAAGGTAGGCTTAAGCCAAGGAAGGGCGTAAGGCAATGGCAACCTGGCTCCCCACACGTAGTCTGCCAGTCTTGGAACTGGTGCGTGAGCATTGGGCGGGCTGACCGCCGGCCTCTTGGCCTCGCTCACAACTTCCGGCTCCGGCCTGCGAATTGGCAACCTTCTGTGGCACGATTTAAAGCTGAACTTTCATAAGTCAAATGAGTATACTCGTATATATTAGAAAGTACGTATATTGCACAAAGACTCAGCACTGCCACACAGTGTGGCAACGCTGCCAGTATTCTTGGCACCCTCCAGCGGGACGACGAGTTGGGACAGGTTTTATTTAGTTTAATTAAATTTAATGTAGTAATGTGGTTGCATTTCTATTTCAATGTGCACAAAATAAACGAATTAAACTAGTGTTAGTCTTTACAAGTTAATAAAATTGGAGTCTCTGTTTGTAATATTAGAATAACCGCTTTTCACTAAATGCATATGCATGTATGTAGGTATACACTGTCTGTTTCAGTCTGTCAGTCTGTCAGTCTGTTTTATCCATCTCTAATAATAATAATCTCTGAAACAGCTGGACCGATTTTGACGGGACTCACTGTTGAAAGCTATCACTGGCACTGATGTAAAATGGAGTAAATTAGGCTACTGTTATTTTAGAAACTCAAGAATAACTTTTTTTCTTAAATTCCACGCGAACGAAGTCGCTGGTACAGCTAGTCTTAAATAACGGTATTAATTCAGAGAAAGACCACGTTCCAAAACAAAAAACCAATGAGTAAAAACATTTATGAATCAACCAAAGACTATACACTAAATCGTACTCCAAAGATTTATAATATTCAAGTAAAGACTTCGTAGTTATAGCTCACCTAGCAGCGGAGAGCATCCGCTTCCTAGTCCCACCATTGAACATAGCCTTGACATCTTCCCAGGCGTGGACCACCTCGTCTGGAGGGCTACCCGTCAGCTTCATGTGCCTCCGCCAGGAGTTGAAGTTGGCAGCGTCTGGCTGTATGTACTTGTCCCCCGGGCCCACGCGGTGCGAGTGGAATATGAACTTGTTTGGAGAGAAGAAGAGGCCGCAATACGCGCATTTGATGCACTTCGCACGGGACGAGTTGTACCTGTTTGACATCTGTCAAGTTACATTGTGACTCTTTTGTCTCACACGAAGAAACTGGTGGTCTTACGAAGGAGTTTATGTTAATTTACATACATACATACATATCATCACGCCAAGTCCCTAACGGGGTAGGCAGAGAGTATAGAGCGCTAGTTCTCTCTAGACTTGCATACCTCTTTCGCTTCGACCACATTCATCTGTCTATAATTTATAATATATATTTAAATCAAACGTAAGAATTTACGTTTGATTTAAATATATATATATTATAAATTTTGCGTGAATACGCACAAAAATACAACACATTTTTCTCAAATCACTCAGAGTTTATTTCAAATGAACTCTGTACATCTACAAATAACAAATACAGTTACAAATAAATTATGAAGCATCACGTTTCTTAAACACAAATTGTTTACACATACACCGATGTTATAAATAAATTACACCTCAAATGATTTGTGCGCATTATCTTGTTATTTTGTTTCTTAGTTTTTGCATGAGGGTGTTAATAAAAGTTATTAATCTATCTATATTGTGCTATAAACAAGCTAACTTTGTTTGTTTGAAAGCGACAATCTTAAGAACTACTGAACCTCAATACTGATTAGATAGGCCGTTTATTGAGAAAAACTATAGGCTATATATATAAACAAGTTACTGTCCAAGCTAGCCGAGCAGTAACTTAACACGTGACACACCTAGTAAACCAATGTATCGGCTTATTACCTGGCTGGTAGAAAAGCTCCCCGACAGCCCCAAGCGCACTCATGATGGACAGCAAACGCGAAGTCATCAGGCAATCTTGGTGGGGCGTTGTCTCCGAGGAAGGATTTGCAAAGACGTTCAGCTTCTCGTCGCGTAATCATACCTACACAAAATCAATAAATAATGTGAAGTGTTTTAGTTAAACACTGTACTTAACACAGATTTTTATAATACTGGGAGGCTTTGGTCAAAATGGCCAAGGTACCTACTAATTGCGCCAATACGTGTCATTAATCCATCTGTATAAGTATAACACTTCTGTGCGTGTGTGTGTAACTGAAGTCCTTTTAAGTGGCTGGCATTCGATAACAATTAAAAAATTTGTATTTGACAGTGACGTATTAAATAATTTATCGCTATCAGAGAGACAGACAAACTCAATTGTATAACTAACTAGCTGTGCCCGCGGCTTAGCCCGCGGCTTAGCTCGCGTGGAGTTCGAAAAAGTAGCTTTGGAAAATTTCCTGCTAGAATCGGTTCAGCCGCTATGCCGTGAAAAAGCATCATACATTATATAATTTATAATCAATAATATTAAAATTTTGAATTTTCGGGATTAAAAAAAAAGTAGCCTATGTCCTATTCCTAGGTATCAACATTTCAACTTTCAGCCAAATCGGTTCAGCCGTTTGGCCGTGAAAGAACCGCAAAAATCCAAAATTACAAACTTTCACATTTATAATATTAGTAAGACTACTTACAGATGAAATGTTACTGCCGATCAGTGTTCCGTAGCAACGAGCTCATTATTTTCTTTTATTCTTTTTAACAGTACGTGAGACCATTCCCTATCTCCTATCCATATATATCTTTACTCACCACACCTTCTAGAAGACACAGGCATCGCTCCAGCGCGCCGTAATATCTCCAACTGTACAGGCGTACACTGCACGCAAGTGATACCTAGCGCCACTCTTCGGTTATGTATCTCGTTGTAGGAGAACTGCTTGAGCAGGGTGTTTGAGATCTGGGCCAGGCAGAGGCGCTCCACGCCCTCAATGACGAGGGAGACTATTGGCACGCCGTACAGAAGTACTGTGCTAACCTAAGACAGAAACTATGTATTACAAAATAGAACAGTTGCTTATATTATAGGGTATGGTCCTCATGACATGAAAGGAAACAAAAAGCTCCAAAGGTAACAAAATTACAACTGTTGGGGGTGTTATGTATGAGGTTGCAGTTTAGGAGAAGTCAAAGGAATGTTCTTATAAATGTTTATTAATGTTACACAGTATTTTATACTTGAATGTTAAATGTTTAAATATTTAAATGTTAGTAGAATGTTGATGAATGCACGCAATCACCGTGGCTGCGTTAATGGCACTGATATTAAAATGCTTGGCGATCACTTAGATCGGCGCGTGTCATAGAGGTGTTCGGTTACAATACACCGAACAACAACATTTATAAAGGTGTAACTCTTTATAAATGTTGTAATTCTCAATCGCCTCAGAAGCAATTCAAAGGCGTATGTATAGTCGTGCTTGATTAACGGTGACGGACTCGCCATCTGTCACGTTAGCACCTGAAATATATCTCTGGCGGAAAGTGGGTTTGTGGGCTTTCAAACCGAAAATTCCCTCTCGTTCATTCTCATTAAGAGTATTAATTCATTAAGAGTACTCGAAACCGACGAGCATGTATGAAGAGACTGATGAATGTGGACGAAGCGAAAGAGGTATGTAAGTCTAGAGAGAACTGGCGTTCTCTACTCTCTGCCTACCCCGTTAGGGACTTGGCGTGATGATATGTATGTATGTATGCATGTTCATTCTCACTTTCAACTTCGCGTGACAATAGTGGGATCAAAAAGACCTCCTGCGTCCTAAGCTCCGAGGGAAGACATTATTTTTCATTTTCATTTTCATTAGAAAGATAAAGGATACCTGGAAACTCACCTGATTCGGCTTACTGTTTAGCTGCATCCCTTTTTGCTCTGGCCTCGGTTTGAGCGACTCCCTCGGCGGGAGAGCCAAGTTGGTAGCCTCCATACTAAAGCAAATAAGAAATTACTTATCAAACATGATCAACAAAACGGGCTCTTTTTTATACAACAAGAGTGGCAAACAAGCATACGGCCCACCTGATGGGAAACGGTTACCGTAGCCTATTTACGCTCACGATACCGAAGTATCACTTGCGCGTTGCCACTCTGTGTTCGGAGAGTTATAGTGTGATGGCAGCATAATGGGTTTAATCCCTCTGCTTCCAACACAATGTAACAATCCTCCCCCTCCCTAAGGAGCTCATTACTGGGAACCTTATTCACCGCCTAGGAACACAACACAAACATTGTGTTATTTGGCTACGGACTTCCATAAGGTGGTCCTGCCCCAGTCGGGCAGCTCCAAATTCGAACGGGAAACCCGTTATGCCCTACCTCTCTTAAATAAGTTATCATTAAATCATCATTAAATAATTCTCTTGGCTAATCTATATAAATAAAAATGAATCTCTAAATGTGTTGCTAAGCGCAAAACTCTAAAACGGCTGAACCGATTTGGATGATTAATTTTTTGTTGTGTTTGATGAAGTCTGAGGACGGAGGAGGGGAGGTTCTTATGGAGAGAAAAATACGAGGAAATAAGTAAAAACAACAATTTTCTATACTTAGTAGGTGGTACGAAGTTCGCCGGGGCAGCTAGTAATAATGATAAATAAATACCTTGTGACAATTCCACTCAAATTGACCCAGTCCCAAACTAAGCACAGATTTACTATAGAAGCTAGTCAGCTGTATACTTATATAGATAGATTTATACATAAATACATAGAACATCCAAGACTAAGGTACAGATAGTCGTGTTCATCACACAAATAATTTAACTGTTACATGTATGACGACGAATAAAAGGCACAAAGAATCAACATGCCATACCTCGTGATGCAATGATGCTAGCGTTTTTGGAAACCCCCCGCGGGACAATGAGTCGGAAAAGGTATTTTTACATACATACATATAATCACCCCGAGTCTCTAACGGGGTAGACAGAGAGAATAGAGCATCAGTTCTCTTTAGACTTATATACCTCTTTCGCTTCGTCCACATTCATTTGTCTCAAAATACATACCTACAAAGTATTTTTATTTAGATTCTTTTGGATAATTTAGTTTAAATTTATTCCCAACTGAATGTGTGTTGTAAACCGTATGCAAGTCGATAGCTTATTTACAAAAGTATACATTTTATTTGGTAGGTAATTTCTGGCACAAAATGTGACGCAACAAATACAGAAATTATATTAAAATAATTAATCGCTTTCTGCCGCTCCATAAAAATGCAGGAACGATAAATTTGGCACAAAAATTTACGTTTTGTATACAAATAGGCAGTTTGCGTGTGAATTTAGTGTATCGAATATCAATTGGGTTTATTGTACGAGGGTGCGCGATAATGTGTAGGTTACCGCCCCGTCGGGGGTCGGCTTTCTGGCAATTTATTTTTATATTATTGTTTCTTATAAGTACTTTTAGTTAACGCCGGATGCGATGGCAGATTTACGTGTTTGTCTTTTTATTTATTTATTATTTTTGAGCCTCCCTCCTTCTTTTTCCACTTTTTTATTTTTTTATCTAGCTCATTTACATTTACAACTATGCGACAATCTAAATATAAATTTTTAAACCATTTTTTAAATCTATTTATACATAATCAGAACGGCTAAAAACCAATCACACTAATTAGAACACTCATCGTACAATACTCCAGACATGCCTACATGATAGCCTTCCATCCGTCTGGCAACACATCACAGTCAGAGTTCCATGGGCATTGAGCGCAGAGAGAGTGCGTGATACAACTATATTTAAAAGGCAACTCCGAAGATCACGTGAAGAATTAAAATGATATTAACTCATTCATTTTAGCCACTGATACTGAATACGACGCTGTAAAAAGTCAACGAACTAAATAATTGCTCTCAAATAATTCAATACAAACATAAAACGGCCCTCAAATGTAACAAAGGCTCTCTATAAAATGATAAAAGACTTTAAACAAACCAACCAGGGCTAATGTCAAAAATCAACATAGGGCTGTCCGTGGTGACAAACACTATGGCATATTATAGGGTGTGATTAGTCAATTTGTGCCACCCCTACACAGTGGACCGCGACATAATTGATTGAGTCAAAGGACATTATGGTGATGATTGCATATGTTGCTTTGCTTTGGGGGTTTGTGCAAATATGGTAATTTGTACAGCTTCAGTTACGTTAATGGCTGAATCTTTTATGGTATAATTTCGCTATTTGTACGATTACATTTTCGTTATGAAGCTTAATGAGAAAATTGGTTGAAAAAAATATGTGGTAAGAAGTCGTAGATCGTAGAGAGTCGTAGAACACCACTGTGTTTCAATTTAGATAGTGTAGTATTCCGTCGCTTCCGCGGACAAGTGCCACACGAACCCGTGAAATCGTGACGAGATGATGGGCATTAGTATTTTTGTCTCGAATTGTTTCACACTGTAATGATAGATGGTACAGAGAAATAAATAAATAAATAATATAAAGTGCAGGCATCTACTCGCACCACTCGGCCACTCGACCACGACTTTACAAAGAAATTATATTTATATAATAATAATATATCCTCACGCCTTCCCACAAGGGTCCCCGAAGGGGTAGGCAGAGGTGTATAGGTAGTACCCACACACCCACTTTCCGCCAGAGGTATATTAGGTGCCAACGTGACAGATGGCGAGTCCATCGCCGTTACTCAAGCACTACTATACATCGCCTTTGAATTTTTTCTCAGACGTATGTAGGTTTCTTTTCGATGTTTTCCGTCACCGTTAAGCTAGTGGTGTGACTAATCACTGTACTTAAGTTCAGAAAAACTCATTGGTACAGTAGGGATTCGATCTTGCGACCTTTGCGTCGCAGGCAACTGCTCGAACCACTCGGCCACCACGGCTCTTTATTATATTTGATTATAGAATATATATGTTTGAATAGGTATATACACGCAATTGGCAAAAACCTCTAAAGTGCAGCGCAAATTTGTGGAATGTGGTATTTATTGAACGCTCCAATTACCTAGATCGGACACTCAATTACAAGAACGTCAAGTACTCGAAACCGGCGAGCATGTACAAAGAGACTGATGAATGTGGACGAATCGAAAGAGATATGTAAGTCTAGAGAAAACCGGTTGTCTATTCTGTCTGCCTACCCCGTTAGGGACTCGGCATGATGATATGTATGTATATAAATAAATATATCCTCACGCCTTCCCACAAGGGTCCCCGAAGGGGTAGGCAGAGGTGTATAGGTAATACCCACACACCCACTTTCCGCCAGAGGTATATTAGGTGCCAACGTGACAGATGGCGAGTCCATCGCCGTTACTCAAGCACGACTATACATACATACGCCTTTGAATTTCTTCTCAGACGTATGCCGGGTTTCCTCTCGATGTTTTCCTTCACCGTAAAGCTCGTGGTGTGACTAATCACTGTACTTAAGTTTTAGAAAAACTCATTGGTACAGTCGGGATTCGAACTTGCGACCTTTGCGTCGCAGGCCACTGCTCGAACCACTCGGCCACCACGGCTCTCATATGATATGTATGTATGTATGTATTTGTTGAAATCCCGAATAAATCATGGGAATTCATGTGAATATTTTTAGTTCCAAAAATCTTGCATATATTTTAGATCAAAATTACAACCTCCTTCTTAATAAGATAATATATGGATAATAAGAACGGACATTTTTAATATAGTATATAACTTACTGATTCAAATTCTAAATTTCACGGTACAAATGTTTACAATCTCAACAATAACTGACAATGGGATGATAAAACTGCGCTTTAATTATGTATCTTTTCAAGGCCATATGGTGTTCCAGGGATGCTGCCCCGAGGGAGAGGATAACATCTGCAGCACTTGTCTCGGAACTAATCGCTTTTGCACTGAATCCCTATTTCGTCTTGCTTGTCTATTTAAGTATAAGTTTTTGCATTCAGGGTTTTTAATTGGTTGTTAAATAATAAAATATTAGCTCTGCCATATTCAAAATAATAAGTATAAAATATTTGATTATATAATATAATATATCCTCACGCCTTCCCACAATGGTCCCCGAAGGGGTAGGCAGAGGTGTATAGGTAATACCCACACACCCACTTTCCGCCAGAGGTATAATAGGTGCCAACGTGACAGATGGCGAGTCCATCGCCGTTACTCCAACACGACTATACATACGCCTTTGAATTTCTTCTCAGACATATGCAGGTTTCCTCTCGATGTTTTCCTTCACCGTAAAGCTCGTGGTGTGACTAATCACTGTACTTAAGTTCAGAAAAACTCATTGGTACAGTCGGGATTCGAACTTGCGACCTTTGCGTCGTATCGATACACCTCTGCCTACCCCTTCGGGGACCCTTGTGGGAAGGCGTGAGGATATATTATATATGTATGTACCAATATATGTATTTCGTTAATAGTAGATAATTTGAATTAGCTTATGCATCCTTTCACTCCATGTTCTATAGCCGTGGGATACCTATATCTATACTAATAATATTATAAAGAGGAAACATTTGTGTGTGTGTATGTTTGTAATGAATAAACTCAAAAACTACTGTGCCGATTTCAAAAACTTTCACCATTGGAAAGCTACATTTACCCTGAGTAAAATAGGCTATATTTTCTTTTACAAAAAAATCTTATGTCCAGCCGGGACGGGCCGCTAGTCCTGTATAAAGCTCATTGGTTAGCAGTTATTGCATCTGTCTGACGCTTTAAACGCTAATAGTCACCATTAGGGTATAAGCATCTTTTAAACAGGCGTAACATTTAAAACTACAGGCCTTTATTATCATGGGCCCGTTCCTATCTTATTTAAAAAGGCGGATTGTAATTTCGTTAGTCCCGTTGCCATCTAACCGCACAACAATACGCGGATATATAAAATTGGTGACGTAACAAAATACCCACTACAACATGTGCACTCTCCGGATAATCCGTAACTAAGGGACCACTAGTCCTTCTGTGTCAAGTGTGCGCGAAATGGGGTGAGGGTCACCATGAATTTCGAAATTTTATCAAAGTATTATCGATCCGTGATTGATGAATGTGGACGAAGCGAAAGAGTATGTAAGTCTAGCGAGAACTAGCGCTTAATACGCTCTCAGCCTACCCCGTTAGGGACTCGGCGTAGTGATATGTATATGTATGTATTATTGATTCGTGGGTTTATTATTGATGAAGTCTCTAGTTATGATGCAGGTTCAAACATCGCTTTTTTTTCGTGATTTTGTTTAGTAATTGATAGTACCTAAAGAAAAACACGAAAGTTAGAGTTGATTTTGGAAAACTGCCCTAATCATCTGTCACATTGACATTCAAATATATGTCATATGTCATAATATATGTCAATAAATATATGTCATAATATGTCAATCTAAAATTATTATTATTACTTTTCTATGCCACAGCACTGGTGACACATACGACCTGTCTGATGGCAACCGCTTACCGCAAACATCCTCTCTCAACGTCAAACTGCCATAGTATTCGACATGCTTATAAATAGTATTCTATCCTTAAATTTTATAGTCACCCTACATTAGTCATCCCCATTCAACGACAAGAATGTCGTTTATAGAAATACAAAAGTGCTCCTTTGAGGACCAGAACCAAAATACGATTTATTTAATCTTTATAGGTAATAGCACTGGTCCTGTTTTTTTTTCAGAATAGTCTTAATATGAAAAACAGTGATTCTGATGACCACGGAATAATGATCACACAGTATCTTATGGAACCTTGTTAAAAATATTACTTTCTAATGATGAAATCATTTTAAAATCGGTCGAGTCGTTTTTATGTTAAATCGAAACAAACAAACAAACAAATCTTTCCCTTCTTTAAGATGTAAGATGTGATTACCTATAAGTAGATGAACACGAAGCATGTAAATATTAAGTGTGAACTAGGAATTTTATGTGTAGGTATCATCTGGTGGTAGTCCAAATAAAATAAAATGTATAATATTCGTTTAGATTTATACCTAAACCATATACGGATACATCCTAGTTTCCTTTACTCTTCTGCCTTTACCAGAAATCGAAGCAGTGCCTTAGCAGACAATTAATTATGCCCATGTTATTGCCAATAACATACAAGAATGCAAAAGGGACAGACAAAGTCTTTATTTATATCTGTCAACACATTCAATATTTTTGAATTATGATTTCAATACAACAGTTATATCAGATTTTGACAGGTGCTATTTGCCATCGCGTGGTATCAAGTATCTAGAGTTAATGTCATAACGATGGCATGTCTACTCGTGATCGAGTTGATCTCACGCAGTAGTTTCTGATTTCTATGATGTATCAAAAAAAGAAATTCGGCCTCTCCCGCCCTAGACTCCAGCCTACTCATCTTGCTGATAAATCCGCCACTGCTTGTGCAGACATATATATCATCACACCGATTTTCTAACAAGATAGGCATAGAGATTAGAGCTAGCGAGTTCTCCCTAGACTGTAGCCGTCATTGAGCGTAAGAGAATGTGAAAAGTAAAATTTTACAGACCTTAAAACAATACATTGAAGTCATCAGAGCTCACAAAGGCTTACTCAGTACCATTAAGCAAACTACGCTTCAAATTGCAAAGGTCTGCTACAAAATTAATTCGCAGAGAGACGTTATTTACCCTGGTACTTTGTTCGCTTAATTGGAGTCGACGTGAAGACGCGGGGTTAATTCGACGATTAATATTTAATCGACGCTTAGGCACGCCCCTACAGTGTAGTCCGGGAGCTAGGCGAATATTGACAAACAAGACTAATAATTATAGTTTTCTTTAAACACGTTTTTATACTATACATTAACTTCTTTTGTACAATGTATATATCGCCGCCCCCGGAGAACAAAATGGCAATCGCAAAATCACAACTTTTCAGGAAAAATAAAAAACCGATTTTAGCTGATTTCTGGTGATTTACTGAACAATATTGTAAGTGAATTAGCTCAAATGAAAGCTAATTTTTGAAGTATTCTTTTTGTCAAAGTATTATATTTAACAGTAGTATAATTAAATAGGATATTAACAAAATAAGATATTGATAAAAATTAATCGACGTCAAGATTTTTTAATGTCCGTTGTCCTTTTATTCTCGGTTCATCTAAGCGGAAACAAATATTGCAATGTTGCATTGTAATTTTGTTCAGTGATTATTGTCAGCTAAATTATCGAAATTTAATGTCACTTATCATTGTATTCTCGTATGAATTTTTGCATTTTTGTATGGTAATAGAACTTTGGACGGTTGTTCTTGCCTTCAAAATAAAACAAGTTATATGGTAACCATTGGTTGCTTTAATTTAATAGAATGTTTTAATACAATGACAATGAAAAATTTTATTATTCTTCCTCACTTTGATCATCAATAGGTCTTTCGATAAAGGTCAGAGACTCATAGAACCCATGGTAATAACTTGGGATTGCTTCGCTCTTACACAGGCTCATCAGGTCAGCATATAATGCCTTGGTTAAAGGCAAACGGTCGGTATACGCTGCTTTCCATTGATGTTCAGATGCAGAGCTTGGCGTGTTTGACGCAGTCTGGCGGGCACCTCGCTTTCTTCTTGCTGGCAATTTATGTTGAAATTGAGTATCCATTTGGGAATACTCTGCATCAAAATCGTACTTGTAAGATAGAAGATGAGGTCGCACATGTGAAACATTCACTTCCATAATTTTAGACCACGATGTTTTCTGACCAGCTACATCTTTGACCCAATTCCTATTGATTATTTGTTATTTTATGTCATAAAAGTCATTCTGCAACATTTCTTTAATTGTGTACTTTTCGCCAGTAACTTTGGCATTAATTATGATAGTGTACATCTGGCAGCCCCGGATCTAGGGGGGGCAAGCCGGGGCCTATGCCCCGGGCGGCAAGTTCAGAGGGCGGGCAAATTCACACGTTCAGCCGGTTCAGACATTACCCGGAACAAACAGACAGACAGACAAATAGAGTTTTAAAAAATATATTATGAGATATGTATGTACCGTGTGTATACATTCTTATGCATTTAGTACATCATCACGCTAAGTCCCTAACGGGTTAGGCAGAGAGTATAGAGCGCCAGTTCTCTCTAGACTTGCATACCTCTTTCGCTTCGCCCACATTCATCAGTCTCTTCGTACATGTTCGTCGGTTTCGAGTACTCTTGACAATCCCGTCCTTGAGCATCTGATCGATTTGATCGAGGTAGTTGGAACGTGGTCTTCCTCTGCCTAGTCTTGCACACACTTTTGCTTGTATATCTGTTTCGTCAATCTTTCTTCACTCATCCGTTCTATATGTCCAAACCAACGTTACATGCTTTTCTTCATCTTTACAATCACGCCCTCATTCACTCCAGTTGATTTGCGAATCTCTTAATTGCGGATTCGATCTAAAATCGTGACTCCGCACATTTTTCGAAGAGATCGCATATCAACTGCTGTTTGCCAGGATTTGCTGCCATACAATAAAGTAGGCACCAATATCGCATTGTAGAACTCGGGCATTCTTGCTGAGACTTTTACTGCCTTACTTATTACCGGCAGTTATCCTGCTTTCAATATATTTTTCATACTTTTCATCTCATGTGAACATGCTTCCTAGATATACAAATTCACTCGGTCACTTGTTCATCTCTTTCGAATGCCAGAGCCTTAGTCTTGCCAGCGTTTAGGCGCAGCCCCTTCTTTCTTTCACATTCTTCTATCATTACCGTAATTAGTGACTGCAGTTCGCCCTCTGATGACGCCAGTAAAACCGCGTCATCGGCGTATAGTAGGCAGTTGACCACTAAGTTTCCCAATTTCACTCCACATCTGTTCTTTCTTAATGCTCTCAGACAGTTATCCAGATATATAATGAACAGCCAGGCAGACATGATACACCCTTGCTTGACACCCGACTTCACATCAAACAGGGTGACATCTCACCGTTAACCCTAACGCACGCCTTGCCATTACTATAGAGTGATTTCACGGCATGCAGTAGGGAACTGCTCACTCCATATCCAGGCAACACGTATCAGAGTTCCTTTCGTACGACTCTATCAAATGCCTTCTCTAAGTCGACGAAAGTGCAGAAAAACTTTTGGCTATTATCCAAAAACTTTTCCCCGATTCCGCGAAGCGAGAAGGTTTGATCCATACATACTCTTCCTGGTCTAAATCCACCTTGGGATTCCCAGAGAAACCTTTCGGATCGCTCTTGCATTCTGATCGTCAGGATCTTCGTGTACACTTGACTAGCTAAGCTGAAGACAACACTAGGACGCTCATGAGCATACTGATTTTAATTTGTAAACAAACATTGCTACTTACGCAGACGCACACACAATATTGCATTAGGCTATCACTACTTTACCTAACGACAGAGGATGATGATTATGTTTCGCCGTTCATTATTAGAGAAACGTTTTCTCAATCAAACGTTAGCTGCCAAACAAAGGTATATTTTTACGAGAATAAAATTACAACATCCAGAGCACTATTATTACAGACTCGTTTGCACGGGAATATTGTGGCTATCGATATTACCATTTTGATAGTATTTGAAAATGTTTACTATTGTTATCTGGCAATTTTATTCGCGAAACTTTGTAAGTAATAAAAAACTTCGAATACTATTGCATTATTTTATAACTTTATGAGTAACGACAAATAAAATATGAAAAAAATTGTAAAGGTGTATTATGCTCCATTAGACTCGAATATGGTATAACATTAAAAACAAGACAATAGCGATTGTCATTTTGTTCTCCGGGGGCGGCGATATAATGTATAATAATATATCCACACGCCTTCCTTCAAGGGCCACCGATGGGGTAGGTAGAGGTGTACAGGTAGTACCCACACACCCACTTCCCGCCGGATATATATTTTAAGTACCAACGTATCAGATGAAAAGTCCATCGCCGTTACTCAAGCACGACTATACATACGCCTTTGAATTTCTTCTCAAACGTATGCAAGTTTCTTCTCAATGTCCTGATCCTTCACCGTAAAGCTAGTGGTGTGATTAATTACTGTACCTATATTCAAAAAACTCATAATGTATAGTCGGGATAAGAACTACCACGGCTTATTTTCCATGATCGTAAAACTTGTCGTGTACTAAATCACTGCACTTATTTATGGATACCTCGAGGAAATTTGAAACATCAAAAACAGATTTGGGACATTTATTCTATTTATGATTAGTTTATCTCTATTTTCATATAGTTTACATTTAAATTAGTACCCTAAGTGAATAAAGAAGTTCAGAAAAAACTAACTAAAACAACCCGGCGGAGCTTGGAGCAGTCGTTTTGACATGAAAGCTAAGCTAAGTTAACACAAACTACGCTGCCACAAGGTCTATCGGAGTTCTAAAATACAAAATACATTATATATGATTAAATATCATGACAGACAACGTTTAATTTCATTAGTATAGCGATGTAAAGTCAACATAATCCCGCCTCTAGGGCGCACTCCCGCCATGTAATATTAAGTACAACCCGTACGTAGGGTAGAACAATGTCATGTTGACAGACGGGGCGAGTCGCGTCCGATTTTTGCACACAATTGAATCACTAACTAATCCCCTATCCATTGTTGATTTGTACAATTAATCCCTCTTAAATGGAATTATTTTATTAACTGCCTACCTGTGAATTATTAATTCAATTAAAGGGACAATATTTACTGAGTTGTGATAAATAATAATAACTCATTTATTTCAGGCAAAACAATATTAGTACACGTACAAAGGGCCCCATAAATGAATACCTTAACCTAACATATATAGAAACCTTATTATACCTACAATAAATAACTGCTAAGGATGAGATTTACGTACTTAGGTATTTAGGTACCTTTGGTAATTAGGTATATTCTTCAAATGTCAAATTTGTCAATCTTCAATTTCACTAAGCAAACGCCATAAATTTACAAAGACATTACATTTAAATAAATCGTAATTGTATAGACAAACTTGTTCCATCAAAGCGAGAAAGTTTAAATAAGCTCCTCTCTCAATATGAACAGCACAAATATAAATGCAAATTGTCCTCGGATACATATTTAAAAGTAATTGAATTGACTGCGACGGCAAATTGACATCTGCAGAGTTGATTTGATGAGATTTTTTGTTGGGAAAATTACTACGAGCTCCTCCTTCGAGTATCAAATTTGATAAGTTGCAAATTTGATAGAATAGTTTTATTTTAAGAAAACTAATTATATATATAAAAGATTGAACTTTTGGGTTCAATCCTTCCCACGAATATCTGCGAAGATAGATTTCTCACTTTTTAACGGTTATAAGTAATATATGTATCTAGTTATCTACATAGTAATAAATGTACATATATGTACGCTATAAGTACATACCGCAGAAAATATAAATACCTACAGAAAAACTTGCATGCCAATACCATATGGCCGAACGCGCAATTCAATCAGCAATCGCTCAGTATATTTAAACATAACAATATGTAATGAACAATGTTCTGGCGTAAAAAATATTTCTTATAATTAAAAAAAAGTGACAGTCATGGATCTTTTCTATTCGCCCGCCCGCCTATAGATCCATATTTATTTAATTTATCCTCAAATTTATTGTATATTTATTTTATTTATAAATATATAGGGTAAAAGCCGGATAGTTGCCCTACTTTTCAATTAAGCTGTATAATTATAAAAATTACATTTATTTAGACAAATGAGATGTTTATATCAAAACACAGATCTTTAATCTTTCATAACAGCCCATTTTTGTAAACATAATTCATATGCATTTCGAGTAAATCCTGTTTTATTTGACCTCTTAAAAAAGGGATAGTTGCCTACTATAGCGGATAGTAGCCTAACGTTAAAAATGCTTCGGGGGATACTTGCCTCATGTAAGGATAGACGCCTCTCTATATTTCTTGTAGATAAGTTTCAAGTAATTTTAAGTAATCAGCCTTTATTATTTAATGAGATCCTTTATTAAGTGCTAATCACAATATTAATTAACATTAGAAAACAGTGCTATGTTCTAACGTTTTAAACTATAAAATTACAAAATCAAAATCATAATTACAACAAAAATAGACTTCAAATTTCAAATGGGATTAGTTAACAATAAAATATTATTATTTATCTTAAAGATAGAAAAATATGGCAATCAACTTTGGCATTAGCATTAATTATCACAAGAAACTACAGTTTTTAACTTTCCACATCTCATGCAATGGTTTTTGAATGTGGTACAAGTTTCATGCAACCACATTTGACAAATCTTACATTGAATCCAATCTGATTTCGATTTAGTAAAATTGTAATTATCAAAACATTCTGCACAATAATCATCAACTGAAACTTTTTTATTCATATTTCTGATTTCTGAATTAGCGTTTCTCACTTCTAAGATCTTTTCAGTGTCTCTGACCGATTTTTTGCCTTTTTTTCCTTTGATTGGTAGTCCTTTAGTGGCTTTTCCTTTAACTTTTTCAAAATTGACAGCATTTTCTTCATCTTCACTGTCAGAACTATAAATTTTTATTTTTCTTTTTCTTGAAGCTCTTCCTTTGATAAGGTCAACGAAATCTGTGTTTTTCTGTTTTCCTAATTCTGTTTCACTAATGGTAATATCAATATTTTTTTCGGACTTTTGCTTTTTTCGAGTTTGCCCTCTTTTCTTCAAGATGTTTTTGCTATCTACTGCTTTATTTTTTTCTTCTTTCGTTATTTTGTTTGTTTTCTTTATTTTCTCTTCATTATTCTTCTTCTGGATAATTTTTTCGTTGGAGTTTAAAATTTCTGCAGATTGTTTAGTCCTTTTAGACATGTTCAGCGGTATTTTTGGTATTGGAGTTGATTCATGTAGAAATTTAGACGGCGTTTCTTGTTGAAGATCTTGGTTCTGTAATTCATTTACACATATCAACGATGGCAAGGATAGTTCAGTACCATCACAAATATAATTTTCAATTTCACTATCTCTTAGGGCTAAACAGTCTTGAGAAAAAGTCAAAAGGCTTGAAGACAGCCTAGGTGGTGTGTGATTTTGGTTCACGCTATCCGTTTCAGCTTCATTTAAGATAGTTTGTAGGTTATATTCATCAGCATGGCTTGGGTCTTGATCGCCTGGTGGAGGCACTTCGTTTTGCTGATTTGGTGCAAGACTTCGATCAGTCTCAGATCCCTGTATACGCTCAGGTAAGGCAAGCTCTCCAGAAACACCTGGTACTTGATCATATAGAGTTTCAGATTCTCGTTCTTGTATAAGCTCTCCCAATGCAATATCTGATATAGCAAATTCAGCGTCAGGCAGAGCATTTGGATTGACTGGGTAGATTCCACTGCCGCGAAAACCACTTATTGCATTAACAGGGATAGCTGCTCGAATCCAGCCCTTGGCTATTAGCTGTCCTGAGTTGTACCGGTTTATTTTTTTATGTGGATTGATGCGCATGAAATAGTTTGTCTCAGCATAAAAATATTTTTTAAACGGTCCGAATACTGATACATCTAGTGGTTGCAAAGCAGAAGTAGTATGACTAGGTAAACAAAGTAATATCACATCATTGTCCCGAGCAGCTTCTAGCATATTGATAGCACTGGAGTGCGATGAATGACCATCTAAAATCAGTAATACCTTTCCTGGCGGTTTGCATGGAATAAAATGCTCAGTCAGCCATTTATAAAAAAGGTCTGAGGTCATATATGCCGATTTCTTTTGCATGTATACTTTGGAGCATGGTGGAAGTCCCTCTTCGAATTCTGGCTTTTTATTTACTCCCTTAATTATCAAAACTGGTGGGAGAAAATTGCCGATAGCGTTGCAACAAGCAACAACGGTCATTGTTTCTCCTTTTTCACCGGCAGTAAGTGATTTAACTGCTCTAGCCCCTTTTTTAGCTAACACTTTGCCAGGTTTATTATTGAGTTGGACACCGGTTTCATCCATGTTGAATATTCTATCGGGCTTATCAAGTAAATCATTCTCAGCTAAGACAGTTGTGAGT
This sequence comes from Drepana falcataria, assembly GCA_945859725.1. Taxonomy (NCBI): domain Eukaryota; kingdom Metazoa; phylum Arthropoda; class Insecta; order Lepidoptera; family Drepanidae; genus Drepana; species Drepana falcataria. Next base: position 2,173,667 of record OX243937.1, read on the forward strand.
AGATTAAAAAATTTTGCAACTTCTGCTCTATTGAGACCCTTCGCTCTTTCAATTGATAAGCCCTCAGCTTGTCTCAAAACTATGTCGGGATTTCTTTCAAGAAAGCTTTTCAACCATTGCGGTCCAGCCATTTTAGTTTCATTATTAAAATTGTGCTTTAACTTCAATTTTTCAGCAAACTGATAAGCTAATTGGCGAATTGTACTTCTTTCAGGAGGAAATCCTGCGTCTCCGAGCTTTAAAATATGAGCTACTAGTCTTTTTTCATTTTCAATGCCAAGGACAGGATATTTTCCTATAAGAGACAAAAAAAATACAATTAGGTCAGATGTAGGTACGTAAATAGATTTTTTTATTTATGCTGTAAATAAAAATGTTGTAGTATACTGCTAAGTATACAACTTTAAATGGAAGACATACCTTGAGTCAGCATTTGCTGGTTTTTTTTATCGTAGCGTCTTCTTAAGGTTCGAGAGGATATTCCGTACATTCGAGATATTTCGTTAATTCCTTTTTGCTTTTTGTCCAGTTCTTTGAATGCAAGTGCTAAACTATCTTCTGTCCAGCTGATGTGACGCGGCACCACGCCTGGTTTTCGCTTATACTTACGAGGCATTTTGCTCACCTAGAATGAGCGCATCTTGAGTTGAATATTTATTTTATTTAAAAAAGTTCTAGTCACTGTAATTTGGTTGAAAGAGCACCAGAAGAAAAAAGATTGCTTTTTCTTCTTAAAGAATTTATAGTTGCGGATAGTTGCCCCTAGAGCAACTATCCGCAAAAGTAAAAAGGGCAACTATCCTTTTTGATACGGATACTTGCCCTTTCTATTTACAATATAAATAAAATCTATTTAACAATAAAACATAATAAACAGTGTAATTTAAACTCTAATGCATTTAAAGAAACAAAAAGTTGACTGAAATTCCAATTAATTACAAACATATTTAATAGAAATGACTTACCAATATAATTTCGACGCCTGTCGAAGTTTCGCCGCGGAAGATTTTTGCTCACACGGACAAAACACGTGCGCTTACCTTAACGGTTTGACTGAAACTGAGGTCAGTAGGGGGGGCACTTGCAATCATAATGAAACGCTAATGCCACCAACATACCTAACATGGCGTATTTAAAACTGAGGCATGTATCCGACTGAGGCAACTATCCGGCTTTTACCCTACATTGTTGGGTATATTGGATTATTTATTCAGTAGTATTATAAAAAGTAAGTTTCTATTATTCTGATTTCTATTTAACAATAAAAAAAGACGTAACTTGAGTAAGGGCGATGGACTCGCCATCTGTCACGTTGGCACCTAAAATATATCTCTGGGGGAAAGTGGGTGTATGGGCCCTACCTATACACCTCTGTCTACCCCTTCGGAGGACCTTGTGGGAAGGCTGTGAATATATAATGACGTGTCATATCTTGCGTATGTTCACATTGTATCTTGAAATACATGTAATGTTCTCCCTTAAATATAATTGTCATTATTGGTGTGTTGCTTCCCGTTGGCTGTCAAATAAGGAAAATTGATCACAAGGAATGTGATCATGTTTCCTTATAATGTGTCACAACTTTCTTTTGTGTAACGTGCGGACACACGACAAATAAACCTGTATTTAAAAATAGAACTATCCAAATAAAACACCACATGTAAACACCACAAATGGTAATGATAGTAAAATTACATGTAAATCAAGCCTTTTCGGAGGAGAGACATAACTTTTAATAATTATTTTTTTTTATAAAAATACCTACTATTATAAAAGTAAATAGCCTCAATGCTGCTTCCCGTCGAGTGGGTCTCGGAATGAATTTGGACAAGACCAAGGTTATGTTCAACAGTCATGTCATTCCTCGACCAGTTACCGTCGGGGGCGCCACACTCGAAGCTGTGCCTGAGTATGTGTATCTTGGTCAGACTATACAACTCGGTAGAAATAACTTTGAGAAAGAGGCTAATAGGCGAATACAGTTGGGCTGGGCTGCTTTCGGGAAACTTCGGCATATCTTGTCTTCAGACATCCCTCAGTGCCTAAAGACGAAAGTCTTCAACCAGTGCGTCCTACCAGTTCTAACCTACGGAGCCGAATCGTGGACCTTGACTGCGGGGCTAATCCACAAATTCAGGGTCGCTCAGCGAGCTATGGAGAGAGCAATGCTAGGGGTTTCTTTGAAGGATAAAATCCGAAATAACATTATCCGACAAAGAACGAGAGTCACCGACGTTGCTCAAAGAATTAGCTCGCTGAAGTGGCGTTGGGCTGGCCACGTCTGTCGCAGGACAGATGAACGGTGGAGCAGACGAGTCCTCGAATGGAGACCACGGACGGGAAAACGTAGTGTAGGGCGTCCTGAGGCACGGTGGACGGACGACCTTAAGAGGGTCGCTGGCGGCGGATGGATGAGAAGGGCCGAAGACAGAGTATGGTGGCGCGCCATGGAAGAGGCCTATGTCCAGCAGTGGACTGCTGTAGGCTGATGATGATGATGATGATTATAAAAGTTGCTACAAGTTGCCAGCACGGTACACGAAACTCGAACAACATGAATTTAAATAAAAAAAGAGAAACACATTCAAAATTAGAATCTTTTGTCAAAGTCTGTTTAAAATATGAACACAACTGTCCCTTTTAATCCGTAAAAGTCAAATCATCGCCTTAATGTTACAATAATGAATTCGTTGCGAATGGGCCCCTGTTTGTCTTTCAATTACGACCTCCCTTGGGCTCAGGGGGCTGTTTAAACACAACGCAATAAAGCCTATATTCGCGTAACAACAACACGTATATTTAACAAGGGACAGAAAGTAAATCTTGCGCTTATTTGTCCTGCGATGGAATGTAATTTTCAAGTGCAGTGACTTTCTGCATTATGCAAATTTGCTGCTCATTTATTTATGAAACAATTAAGGAAAATAATGATATTTTTCTCCATTATATTGTTTTGATAAATGTATGTACGATGTGCCCTTTAAGTGCTACGAAGATCTACAAAACAAGAATCGTGGCGTAGCTCCGTAGCAAAGAAAAATAATAATGCCGTAGTATTAATATCTTTGTAGCACTACTACCGCTCAATGTCTACGGCGTAGCCAATTGGAAACTATTTAAAATCTCGATTGGACATTTATCCTTCTCTAGCACTCCTCAAGGAAGCGCTCTGTTTACAAGAAGAAATCCCATCTAACTCTTGTGCGATCCCCCTGGTAGATAATTACCTTGGTTATCCATGCACCCATGTGTGTGCCTACGGTGGCCGCTTACCAACAAGCAAACACACAGGCTTGCCAGTTGGGAGTATTAAAAAAATCCTGAAGAATTTATTGACGGCCTGGTCTAATTAGTGGTTATAGCTCCTGACTGTGTAATCAGTCGAGGGTTTGATTCCTGACCTGAGCTGAGGTCAGATATGTGTATGATTAACACGAGTATCTGTACCTTTTTCTTGGATATCTATGTATTAAGGAATACATCTATCTATATAAGTAAATATATCGTTCTCTATTCACAAGCTTTGCTTCGTTTGGAACTATGTCAATTTGTGTGGAATCGTCCCAAAGTATTTTTTTAATATCGACATGAGTATCACCACACCTGTCACCAGCTATGTGGAATTAAAACCCACTCCCAACTTCCAATAGTATTCCCTAAGTAGCTTTGCCCCGCGAGTTCACTTGCAAAAATTGTTTTCCAATTGTACATATTTTTCTTTATTACGTGTTATTCCAAATACTAAGCTATCTCTGTGCCAAATTTTAAAAGATTAAAACAACGAGCCTGCATACTTCTGAGAAGCAATTAAAAAGCGTATGTATAGTCGTGCTTGAGTAACGGCGATGGACTCGCCTTCTGTCACATATATCTCTGGCGAGTGTGTGTGGGTACTACCTATACACCTCTCCCTACCCCTTCGGGGACCCTTGTGGCAAGGCTTGTGAGGATATTAAAACCTAATCATTATAAGTAAGGAAGGTTAACACAGTTTGAAAGAAACTACCATCCGAACGCGCTTTTGTTATAAATTAAGACTCCCCACAGAGGTTTTACTCTAGAGACAGCACGGGACTCTTCAAGTTGTTAAGGTATATTGGCAAAGTCGGCAAGCGCGATTGCCACTCTTCCCAAGTTCCCATAAGCGTTAGCAACCGCCAACTTTTTTATATACTCTTTTCTTACATATATACATAACATGCATAACATCACGCCGATACCCTCACGGAGTAGGCAGTGAGAATAGTCAGTTCTCTCTAAACTTAGGCGCATACATCACTTTTTTACATACATCACTTTTACAGAAAGTAAGGCTCCTAAGAATCCTTTAAAAACTAACTTATCCTTAAATGTATATTCTTCATTTATGATTACACAGCACATAATATAATTGTTGCTAAGAATATCTCTGGCGGAAAGTGGATGTGTGGGTACTACCTATATACCTCTGCCTACCCGTTGTGGGACCCTTGTGGGAAGAGATCTGTATATCTTGAAATAACTGCCGCAAGACTCTATCTAAGGGAGAAACCTAAGGGATTCGGCGCGATGATAGTATGTGTGTTGAACTTTTAATTGGAAAGAAGTCATTTAGCAGAAGATCTTCATGGATAAAAAAACATAAAAAACCATAGGATACCATATGAATTAAAATAATGGCCGATGATTTAAGTATTTGTCTGCAAAATCAAAATACAAATATCTGTAATGAGAAGAATTCGCTATTATCCTTATGCTTACCCCTTTCCCAGACCCTTGTAGGAAGGCGTGAGGATAATAAAGGTTCATAGAAATATATTATTTGTTTGTCAGTTCTATTTTATATTAGAGATAAAGAGAAGTATCCCATACATACATCATCACGCCGAGTCCCTAACGGGGTAGGCAGAGAGTATAGAGCGCCAGTTTTCTTTAGACTTACATGCTTCTTTCGCTTCGTCCACAGTCGTCACGTCGTCGTATAATTTATGTGAGTTTGATATTAATTGAATTAAACGAGTATAAAAACCATCGAACTTACCTTTACTTTAATAGTCCCCACGGCAAAAAAAAAAACAAATTGAATGCTACATGGGATGAGAAAGCAAGTCACTGTATGACCGACCCGTACGACGCGGCGGTATGACCGAAACTGCCTCCGAGGCAACCAACCCTTAACCTATGGGGAACGCCCAAAACCAGCCCCCGCCCACACAGCGCGCCAGCCAATAGCTGCCCGCCCAAAAGCTTATTTACTGATAACTCCCGCCCGCTCTCGCCGTCTCAACTTATCGATTGGTACCAACACTTATTTAAGGCGGCGACGACAGAATTAATTTTGTGATTGAAATTACAAGTGCGATGTTATTAATTCGTTCGTTCGGTTAAGTATGAACTCTTAAATATGGTTTTGTATACCAGGTACAACGTATAATCACCGTGCGGCCATATATAGCCAATAAGACTACACTGACATAGGTTAATTTATACTAGTATTCATATGCATATTGGGATGGCGTGCTGACCGTGTGGTGTTGTTGTCAACCCGCTATGGGAGGCTGAGCAGGTTCGACCTCCGATAATAATCAGGTGACCAAAGACGGCGCTAAGCGCTTACCAACAGGCGGACCGGGTGTTTGTTTGCAATCTTAGTAGTTGATTTAGATATGCACCGTGACTTGTCAGTACTCTCACGGACTTAGCGATGAAGGATAAAAATGTTTCATGCTTAATATACATATATGAGCCATTTAAAATTTTCTGTGCCGTGGTGGCCGAGTGGTTCGAGCAGTTGCCTGCGACGTAAAGGTCGCAAGTTCGAATCCCGACCGATGTACCAATGAGTTTTTCTAAACTTAAGTACAGTGATTAGTCACACCACGAGCTTTACGGTGAAGGAAAACATCGTGAGGAAACCTGCATACGTCTGAGAAGAAATTCAAAAGGCGTATGTATAGTCGTGCTTGAGTAACGGCGATGGACTCGCCCTCTGTCACGTTGGCACCTAATATACCTCTGGCGGAAAGTGGGTGTGTGGGTATTACCTATACACCTCTGCCTACCCCTTCGGGGACCCTTGTGGGAAGGCGTGAGGATATATTATATTATTATATTATATTATTATAAAATTTTCTCTCTCTGTCTCTCAGATACCTATCCAAGTAGGTACATAGGCTATGGATTTTGCAAAAAATATTATGTAATGGACGGATGGAGGGACGGCTATAGACTCGCCATATGTCACGTGTTATGACACCCTGAATTTCCCTTCTAATTCCTATTAGATACGTGTGATACAATGTATATATATATATATATATATATATATATATATATATATATATATATATATATATGTATACAATGGCTTGCAAAATAGACAGAGGAAAACCACGTTCCAACTACCGAGATTAAATCGATCGAACACTCAAGAACGTCAAGGTTACTCGGAACCAGGGATGTTGCGAATATTCGCATCCGCATCCGCAAATGCGGAGCTTCCGCATCAATTTTGACATTCGCATCCGCATCCGCATCCGCAATAATCAATGCGGATTTTCATGCGGATGCGGATGTTATACAAGTTGCGACAATAAAGAAATTGGACGGGGCCGGCGAATGGCGCGTGCCGTTCGCATGTGATAATGACCAATAGGAGCGTTAAAAATGGTTGACGAGATCCGACGCGTTTTTCTTGTAAATAAATCATTACGTGTTTGTTTGCGCTGTGGATTACTTATCGTATAGACATATATTTTGAGTGTTATTGTGATCCAGTGATCATTGAGTGTAAATAATTGTTTATTGGGAAATCTTTATATTAGCCTTAGCTCAGCTTATTACTTTAAAATCGCCAGGTAAATGCCATTATGTTATACCGGTAATACGTTTTATTGTAGGTAAACTTTATTGTTTTATAACAATATCCTTTATTTTTTCAGTGAGTTTCCCGTTATTGATTATCTAACAAGTTTATTAACAATATCACCACCGACACAAAGTAATATATGGAATAAGTATGACGAAAGATTTTGAACCTATAATGAAGTAATACACATTACTATTTACGAAAAAAAGCTTCTTTTTCCGTAATAAATTAAGGTTTAGCGTACTTTAAAGCCGTTTTTTATTTACTTTTTTAATAGTGCGCGAAAGCAGCTCGTAGGTATGACGTCATGCGCTGTGATTGGTGTTTCAGTCAAAAAGGCTGATTAATTATTATTTTTTTAAATTAAATCAACATTAAAATTAAAAAGAAATAAATTTTTAAATTCCATTTATTACGCATTTTCCTCTTAAAAATTTTACGTTTTGTCACGTCCATTGTAATGAACCGCCTTGAATTAGAAAAGGCGGCAATATTACTGTTTATTTAGTATAATGCGCCAATTTTTCACTTCACTTACTAATATGAAACTTAGTAAGTGAAGTTAAAAAAATATGGGCACTTTACATTACTATTTTGTTTAATAACAATTTTAATTATGATTGTTATAATTCTTCGTTCATATGTAATACTATATGTGCCCGCTACTTCGACCGCGAGGAATTTAACAAAATATTTTTTGATTGATTTTTAAAATAAAATTAGCCTAAGTTTTCTCCTTTTTACATCAGCTACCAGCCAGTGAAAGTCCCATCAAAATCAGTCCAGCCATTTCAGAGATTAGCCGGAAAAACAGACAGACCGACAAACAGACAAAACTAAAAAAAATATTTGAATAGGTACCGTGTTACATCCATATGTGTTTAAAATTTTATTTATTTGTATAGATTTATATCAGATCTTAAACATCCGCATCCGCATTCGCATCCGCGGATGTGAGCCTTCATATATCCGCATCCGCATCCGCATCCGCGGATGTGAAAAAATCGGCATCCGCAACATCCCTGCTCGGAACTGGCGAGTATGTATGAAGAGTTTGATTACTTCAGTGTCTCGGTGCCATGACACATCTATTGATAACGTACCTTTTTCGCCGACATATTGACATATAATACATCTTTAGATGATTGTTTCCCTAGTAAGATTTATTTTACTATATTCAACTATAAACAACACATTTGTTCGTCTATTTTGCTTCATGGGTCAAACTAAAGTAGATCTCGGTAGCAAGTCGGCCGCCTTTTAACATTTTAACAGATTTTCTAAGCCTTTTAATAATAACAATAAATCATTAATTTCGACCATTAGGGAACCATAGGACCATGGTTAGGATAAGAATGAGAAGTTGAACTCAAATTTAAGGCTCGTTATTGGCTACTGAGGATCGTCAAGTAGATACAATTTTGAGTTCATGAAATTTCTTAGTAAAATAGTTAACCTCAAGAGTAGGTACTTGAAACCGACGAGCGAGCTTAAAGAGACTTATGACGTATGTATACAAAGTCAACCAAAACCAGCAGAGCAAAAAACGATACAGTAGTGAAAAAAAATCAAATAAACGATTTTTAAAATAACAAACTTCTTAATTGGCAGAGCAATAAACGAAATGCCATCGAGATAACCCGACGTCTGCCGGGGAATTATGAGCTGCAGAGTTGGATACACGGTGTCATAACGACCCGTGCCGTCTGCCGAACAGATTTAACCCTCAATTATGGAATTAAGCCGCGATGAAGGGTTGCGCACCCCTGCCGTGACGACAATTGAAGGATAGAGGGAAGGATAATTTTGGAGCTATCGATGTTTTCATTAAAACTAGCGTTGTTCCACTTTCAATGTGACTTTAAACCTGTATATTGTGTTTAAATTATGTGTTCGTGCCTCATTTAATAGTAATTATTATATTAATGAAAAGCATTTTTTTTTTAATTACACAAAAATATATATATATTTTTTAAATAAACCTATAATAATAACAGTTTTATTTCAGTCACATTGGCAACCATAAAAATACATCAATCAATTAACACGTATACAAAAACACTAAAATAAATAACAATTACAATAAATTAAATTAAATTCAATTCTTGTAGGTACACAATTGAATTCATTCTATAACATTATAATTTATTAAAAGAATATTCATTATTATTTCTTACTTTTCCTATCTTTGCTGAACTAAAATTGTAGAAAGGCAAAAACTACACACTATAATTAAAAAAAGAACAGAATACTTTTCTATCGACATCGCCCCTGCCCTTGCGCTGTTGACGTTCAATACTGACATAATGAAGTGTCGTCACGCTCGTTGTGAACATTGTACCAGTGTGCGGTAGCCCTTATGTTGTGTATCAGTGTAAACGCGCCTTTATTGATACGTCACGGGTGTTGTTGGTAAACTAACTACATGGGGTTCATTTTGGGTGAAGGATGTGTTTACTTGAGGGTTTTGGCTGTTATTGATAATTATTTATATTTAATTTCCATCCTTCATATGCAGCACAAGATGTTTTGATTATGTTCATAATATGTATATATAATTCTTCTATACGTTTGTTTGTCAAATAACTCCTCTTAAATGGTTGGACCGATGAGGATGCAATGTTGTATGTATATTTTAGTTGGCCCCTGGATGATTCGAAAGACGTTAAGAAGAAGCGAAGTGGACATAGAAAGATAGAGAGGTGATGAAGACATTTAAGATGTGGAGCTGGAGAAGGATAGAGAAAAACATAAGGATAGAGACAAAATCCTCACAAACTTTCGCATTAATTATATAATAGTAAAATGGATACATTGAGTTAACAGCTAGGTTAACTCAATGTATAACTTTATGTATAACTTTACTATCAGGATTCGAACGTGCAATCCTAATTTTCCGAGGGGCTACTTACCTATATTACTCGGCCACCTCTTCACCACACACATCACATCTCTTCATCATTTTATTTATACGGCATGTTCTTACTTATTGGGAACCTACAAATAATTGGGAAGGATTAGGACAAAATAAAAAAATATACCTACATTGATAATTGAACTTTATCACTTACCTTTTTGAGTCGATTTTCCTCTCACGTATTTCAATGCAACCATTTCTATAGGTCTTAGCAAAGCTTTTTATCGGGCACCAATTAATGTGGGATATTCTCCGGTACTTTACCTTTTGATAACAAAGTGAGCGAGGTCCATAATCGTGCGGGAAAAGTTGATGAACGTAAATAAATATTTTTATTTAATTCTCCTTAATTGGCTACTTTGCGCATTGAAATTAAGGGTAAGGTGGTTAATTTTGGTTCCCAAATAAAATTTGTGGTTCATCGCTTCACGAGCTTTACGGTGAAGGAAACACGAGGGAAAACCTGCATACGTCTGAGTAGCAATTCAAAGGCGTATGTATAGTCGTGCTTGAGTAACGGCGAAAGACTCGCCATCAGTCACATTGGCACTTAAAATATATCTCAGGCGGAAAGTGGGTGTGTGTATTACCTATACACCTCTGCCTACCCCTTTGGGCACCTTTGTAGATATTATTATAATAAACAACATGGATAGTTTTACATAGTCTTTACGCACACATTCCATAAAAAAAATAATAAGGTAAAGTGGACGAGGTGAATTAAAACAGAATTTGAGTAGACATGGTGATGTCCGCTAAACTAACAGATTAGTTAATGGCTGCCTACCTCACCCCCGGTTTCGGCTTACGGTAAACATAACAACTCGTAAAGTGATTAACGGGGCATAATGGTGAAGGAGCTTTATGACTGAAGAATTGAATATATGTGGTTTACTATTTATACATACATACATACATATAATCACGCCTCTTTCCTGTAGGGGTAGGCAGAGACCACTTCTTTCCACTTGCTACGATCCTTGCATACTTCTTTCGGTTCGTCCACTTTCACCATTCTCTTCATACATGCTCTTTATTTATTATCATTATAAATCATAAATTTTACTTTCAAGCTATATGTTTAATAAAATTAATAAATACCATGGTTCAGAGACTTCTGACTACAAAACCTGAGGTCGCGGGTTCGATCCCGCTGAGGGCATATATTTGTGTGACTAATACGAGTACTTGTACCTTAGTCCTGGATATCATAAGTGTCTAGGTATGTATCTATATAAGTAAATATGTATACCGTTGTCTAGTTACCATAACACAAGCTATAATTAATTTTGTGTCAATTTGTGCCTTTTAGAATATAATAATTCACGCCTTCTCACACGGGTCCCCGAAAGGGTACGGTATTGAGATGTCAATGTGACAGATATCAAGTATGTCGCCATCTGTCACATATTAATGAATGTTTCTTAGCTTAGGTAAACCGGCCATCTTTACCAGTAATAACAAACAATTTTGCTCGCTTACGATGTCAGACATAACTAAAAGTGTGAAGGCATCCTACAATGCGCCCTCAGGTAATTGAAAACCTACCACACCACTACTAATGGTCGATCATTGTCGTATTTCATTTCCTTATATTAAAAATTCGCGTAGAAAAATTTGCCACTCATGACAAAATATGGAGATCAAAGAGGTTGCTCTGGATAGGATTAAATGGAAGGAATTGCATCAGAGACGCTGCTTAGAGCCCATGAAATTTATGATGATCTCGGAGTCATGATTGTTATACTACTTAGATGACAAACAATCGTACGTCCGCCTGAAGTAAAGTGGTTACCATGACACCTAGGGTATCATCACTGCCGACCTTTCAGCGATTTTATCATACCACCTAGTCTCGGGATAGAACGCTTACTGAACAAAGTTCTTTAGAGAGTGGAGCACGCAGTTCTTAATGAAGAGTGTGTAAAGATCCCAGGTGCTGCAAGCGTCCATAGGCGGCGATTACCGCTGAGCATCAGACAGACTGCTTGCGTGTTTGCCTAAGTGGTGGTTTATAAAAACAGGTGCTGTCGTAACATATGGTGAGTCTCAGAATTTCACATACCTTTTCAAATAGATTTTTCTCCTCGCAGTAAAGCTCGTGGTGTGGCGAATCACTACAAATTCCTAAGTAAGGAAAACTCATAGTCAGATCTCGTACTTACGTAACAATGGTAAGGGACGTGCGCACCGGTCCAGAAAGTTAAAACGGGAAGCCTCCCGCCCACTCCCGCCGGACCTCCCCCAGACATGATAATTTTGCACAATTCAATTAAACAAAGCCTTATTGACGTAAACAATGCTTTTATATATTCTTTTCGTACTCATTTCGGATGTACCATCGTCAAATTCTGCATCTTCTTTCTCCATATATATTTACTTAGTCAACGGATTTATAATAAAATTTGTTACTTCAAAGCTGAATCACAACTCTGATGGCAAGCGGTCACCATAGACTACAGACGCAAGCAAAATAATTTGGATCTGACTTATTCGGTAGTATATTATAGTATTAGTATTATATCGGGCCAGTTCAGAGATTAGTCGGAACAACCAGACGGACAGACAGACAAAAGGGTATATGTACCGCGTATAGTCTTGTTGAATTGTCTGTTTGCTATATTATTTCAATATAACAAACAGACACTCCTATTTTATTTATTTGTATAGATTTATCATTTGAGCCGAATAATTGCTTCAGTTAATTGATAGTTTAACAAACCTCAATATAAATAGCGCATGTTAGTTAACGACGGAGGCCGCTAGAAGCCGTCGGACCGGCAAATGGCATTAGACAGACTAAACCGATTACATTAACAGACTGAGGGACTCCGGATCCAATAGGACTCACGCCGTGCGTGAAACACGCCTTGAATATTACAATTGTTTTGTTTATGCGAAAATACTTACATAAAATAACTCTATTCCGATACATATATATTGTTCCATCAAGGGATTAGGCGTGATGATAATACGCAGATGTTGAATCCAAAAAACAAAATCCAACAAGAAATCCAGCTAATAACCTATCTATATACCAAATTTAATCCAATTTCGTTCAGTAGTTTTTGGGTGAAAGAGGAACAAATACCTTTACAAACTTTCGTGTTTACAATAATAGTAGAATAAACAAACACTTACTTTACATATTTATGATGAAAAAAAATACATGTAATGATAACATACGTTATATAATAAAGTATACATTGAGAAGAGCGTCGTGGTCGAGTGGATCGATTAACTGCCTGCAACACAAAGCTTGCAAGTTCGAACCAATGGGTTTTTCTGGACTTAAGTACAGTGATTGGACACACCACGAGCTTGACGGTGAAATAAATCATCGAGAGGCAACCTGTAAACGTTTGAGAAAAAATCAAAGGCGTATGTATGTCGTGGTTGAGTAACGGCGATGGACTCGCCATCTATCAAGTTGGCACCTAAAGTATATCTCTGGTGTGGGTACTACGTATAAACCTCTGCATCGACCGGGGCCCGGGCATCGAATCTGTCGTCTTAATTTTCAGGTGGCTACTTAAACAAGCCACTGAACTTTACTAGTATCTAGTTTCTAATTCTGTAGCTATTCACCTGAAATATTAATTCCAACTCCATTCCCCTACACGCAATATGGAATTAAATGTACAAATGGAACGTAGTCGCCGACGCAGCGCAACGATAATGCTCGCTGTAAAGTTACACAGAGGCTGACAATGCGATTAGAGTTCGATTCGGCGAGATTTTCGTGTTTGCTTTTAATATAATTGTACAGTTTATCTGTTGAGGATTATACAAGGATTACCCGCGGGCGCCCGGCGGGCCGCACAAATTGAATTGTAATATGCTATCGTTATTAATAACGTACACTCGGATAGGGTTGCCATTATATTTTGTTGAAATACGTTATTTTATACATTAAGTTTAGAGAGCCGTGGTGGCCGAGTGGTTCGAGCTGTTGCCTGCGACGCAAAGGTCGCAAGTTCGAATCCCGAGTGTACCAATGAGTTTATTCTGAACTTAAGTACAGTGATTAGTCACACCACGAGCTTTACGGTGAAGGAAAACATCGAGAGGAAACCTGCATACGTCTGAGAAGAAATTCAAAGGCGTATGTATAGTCGTGCTTGAGTAACGGCGATGGACTCGCCATCTGTCACGTTGGCACCTAATATACCTCTGGCGGAAAGTGGGTGTGTGGGTATTACCTATACACCTCTGCCTACCGGGGACTACTTCGGGGACCCTTGTGGGAAGGCGTGAGGATATATAAGTTTAGAGAGAACTGGCGCTCAACCCCCTCTGCCTAGACCGTTAGAATCGGCGTGATGACATTAATGTATATAAAATAAGAATGTAAATTATATTTTAGATATTACAATTCTATATGAATGATGAAGTGAATGAAGTCAGTTTCAGAAACGGTTACGGATTTTCCATATATCACGTTCGCATTTAAATATATCTCTGGCGAACGGTGCTGTCTCACCTCTGCCTGCCCCATTCTGAAACTCTTGTAATGTCGGTAATTTTATATTTGAACAGGATATATAAGTATATCTTGGAAGCATGTTCACACGAGATGGAAAGTATGAAAAAGATATTGAAAGAAGGATAACTGCCGGAAATAAGGTGAATGGAGCCATGTCGGCGTTGATGGGCAGTAAAAGTCTGAGCAAGAATGCTCGAGTTGCTGTCCACAACGCGATATTGGTACCTACCTTATTGTATGGCAGCGAATCCTGGCTATGTCAGAGGAAGTATGAAAATAGCTTGAATGCAGTCGAGATGCGATCTCTTCGAAAAATGTGCGGCGTAACGATATTAGATCGAATCCGCAATGAAGAGATTCGCAAATCAACTGGCGTGAATGAGGGCGTGATTGTAAAGATGAAGAAAGGCATGTTAGGTTGGTTTGGACACATAGAAAGGATGAGTGAAGAAAGATTGACAAAACAGATATACAAAGCAAAAGTGTGTGCAAGAAGAGGCAGAGGAAGGCCACGTTCCAACTACCTGGATCAAATAGATCGGACTCTCAAGGACGGGAACGTTAAGAGTACTCGAAACCGACGAGCATGTATGAAGAGACTGATGAATGTGGACGAAGCGAAAGAGGTATGTAAGTCTAGAGAGAACTGGCGCTCTATACTCTCTGCCTACCCCGTTAGGGACTTGGCGTGATGATATGTATGTATGTAACAGGATTTCGGATTGATACATTGATATTAATGATAACAATAATGAGTGTAATTGTAAAGATGAAGAAAGGCATGTTACGTTGGTTTGGTGAAGAAAGATTGACGAAACAGATGTACAAAGCGAAAGTGTGTGCAAGAAGAGGCAGAGGAAGACCACGTTCCAACTACTTACCTATGTCAAATCGATCAGACGAGAAGATCAGTACCCGCAACCGGCGGGTATGTATGGTATGTAAGTCTAGAGAGAACCGACGCTCCACTCGCCTGCCTACCTTGTTAGGGACTCGGCGGTATGTTATGTAAGTATGTATTAATAATAACGTACTACGCCCATTTTAAAGAGAAACTAACTACACTATACGTTGGTTGTATGGTTGGTTTATCAGTTTTATCCATTATTCTTCGTTATTTTGAAAAATAAGAAAATAAGTGGGGTAAGACAAAATATCTTAGATTTCTGCAGCTGGTGTCTGATCCAATTCAGATTGCAATACATTGTCGTATGTATTAAACTATCTTTAAAGTAGATATGTTCAAACCTTACCACAAGAGTCCCCGAAGAGTTGGTGTTGCCCAAAGGTATGCAGTTACACACACCCACTTTTCGCCGGAGATATATTTTAGGTGCCAAAGTGAAAAATTGTGCTGATTTCCAAGCGCGACTTGATATGTGTTCGAATTTCTTAGGTGTCCTCTCACCGGTTTTCCTTCACCGTAAGCAAATATTTGGACTACAGGCGCCTACTCGTAGCACAGGGCCACCACGGGAGTGATTTACAAGATAGAGCCAAAATCCAAATTATACAGTTTATTGGTTATGTCATCAAAATAGCAGCAAGTAGCACAACCCTACAGGCATCGTCAGCCGTGCCAACCCTAAAGCGAAACAATCGGTCGTATCCACCCGAGCGACTAATTTTTTCCCGCAAATTTTAACCGTTTGTAGTTCCCCCAGAATTCCGCGAATCAGCCGTATTTGTACAATAACTGCCCGCCCGGGACGGCACAATGGCCTTTTTGTTTAACGACGTACTTCTATTGCGAGACGGCGCGTGCCTAGTTTTTTCAATGGGATATATTTAACCCGCCGAGCAGATTTGACAAGCCTCATTACAAGGCTCACATTGGATATACCAGTTATTAATGGTACACGCGTATGCGGTAGATCAGTCTGGTCGACTAACGGTCGCAGGTAAATTCGCAATTAGGTCCGTTCTATTAAATCCATGGTTGAGCTCATCAATAGTATCCCATTCTACAATGTATTTATTTGTAAGAGGTAATCTATGGGTATACTAATGTTTTTAAAAAAAATATCATAAATATCAAGAACGTACGTTGAGGTTGAGGTAAATAATATTTGTCTATGGTGAGATGTCCCGATATTTTCAATGAGAGCGGGCAGAGCCGTGATAACAGCTAGGTCCTTGCATTGCATTGCAGTGCATCACAAGGTACACACTGATTACTTTTAGACACTGACCATTTCAGTATATCTACATTGTTCTACATCCACGTTGCGTCGCGTACGAGACAGCGGCAACAGTGTCCTGGCTGTTATTGCTAGGAACACGAAGGGTCCATCTGCTGGGACACCTGTGCAATCGGCATGTGCCGCACATATTCATGGTATATTATAATACCTTACTGTATTATATGTAATGTCTGACATGCAATAAATATGAATATGAATATCAGCAGTGCCGGCCGTATATCACGTCATTCCTCCATAAATGACCTGATACGCCGGGCTTTGGTCAGCGCCGGCGTGCCTGCTGTGCTGGAACCAGTCAGTCTCGCTCGCGGCGATGGCAGGAAGCCAGACGGTATGTCTCTGATGCCATGGAGGATGGGTCGGCCCTTAGTGTGGGACGCTACGTGTGTCAATACACTGGCTCCTTACCATCTTCTTGACACATCGGTGGCGGCCGGCGCCGCTGCTGCTCAGCAGGAGTGCCTCAAACGCCGCAAGTATGCCTGTCTCGGGTCAGGTTACATATTTGCTGCATTTGCGGTTGAAACTCTGGGGCCTTGGGGTCCTGAGGCTCACAATATTTTTAAAGAGGCGCAGTCTAGTCGAGACCTCTCGTGACAGGCGGGCTGGAACATATCTCACTCAGAGAATCAGCATTGCTATCCAGCGTGGCAATGCTGCTAGTCTTCTTGGCACGTTGCCTCGGGATACCGATTTGAGACAAATATTTTATCTGTAAGTAGTTAGTTTCAACTGTTCTTTGTAAATATTGTTAATTGTTGTTATTTTAGTTTATTGTTGTAATTAGTTGTGTATATATTATTTTAAGAAATTCTTTGGACTTTAGTCTAACATAAATGATTATTATTATTATTATTATCAAGCCACAGCCGAGACGTTGGAGTAGTTACCTACAACACCTTGAATTTATTCTCAAAGACTCCTCTCGCAGTTTTCTTTCACCATAAAGCTCGTGGTGTGACTTAGGTATACTGTACTTGAGTTCAGAAAAACTCATTGGTACAGTCGGGATTCCAACTTGGAATTATACAAGACAATATGGCGTTGATATTTATAATTTCTAACTTTACACGAACATAATAACGGTAGATAGTAAAAATGACATCTAAATATCATCCTGAATAGCTTAATACCTTATCAATATCTAAAGAGGTTTTGGTCGCAAGCCTTCGTCAGCTAGGTACTCGGTCGACCATCAAAATACATTGTGTTCGCTTTACTAAGCATCTCTCTGTATAAATTACCACACCATTCCCATATTACTCCAAAGACCTTGGCTTTAACGATACGTATAACAAAACACATTCATTTGTCACAATTACTGTTGAGGCGGAATAACTGGCTACATCTGACCCCGGAATAAACTACACCTCTCGTTATGCCCACTCCCCTAGGCTCATACATTTTCATGACTTTTACACATATATGTACTTATATCCACAGAAACCTTGTTTACTCTATGACTAAGGCATTTAGACGGATGCTCCGGTGCTTTTTTTATTTAACTACAGTTTTTTGTCATTTAATAAATGATGTACGTATATTTCATCACCTCCCTCGCTATCCCAGAAGGGATAGGCAGAGGTGTTTAGGTGTCAGCGTGACAGATGGCGAGTCCACCGCCGTTACTCAAGTCAGACTATGTAACGTCTTTCAATTTTATCTGTAAAGCTTGTGGTATGGTTAAAACCTGAACATAGGTTAAGAGGAATTTATTGGTATAGTTGCGATTTGAGCTTGCAACCGAAAGTGAACCACTCGGCCAACGCGGCTCAAAAAATATTATATTAATGAGGTGTAGAAGTGACTATTATTTGCCCTTGCCTTCGAGAAGCCATTGTAGAAAGGCGAATGTAACCATAGAGTAAATCAACTACCAGGCAATACAAGTAATATTAACAGATGGTTAGAGAACTGTTTGCCCACAAAGTAAGCTTTGCTGTAAGAATGCAGAGATATTAAAGTAAGTAAGCCGACAGTTAGACACACCTTGCAATGCAAGCAAATAGCTGATTGAGCCATAAAGACCTGTATCCATGCCATGAAAAGATTAATACGTAAAGTGTTGTGTCTGTGACCACCATAGTGACATAACTACTCTATAAATAAATCATAGGAACTTCATGAATAATCTAATAAAAATATTATTTCTAATTGCATTTATCAATATAAAGTAAGGGCATATTAATCTTGAATGTAATGAAATAAGTCTTTATAAGAAATTTATCGGTATCAATTTTGAAACCATAGAATTGCTTATCGAGCACAAGAACAACTAATTTTATCGTCCATTACTTATTCAAACTGTCAGAAATAGTGTATAAAAGCTCAGCAGAAAATTTATTTTTAGATTATTTATTAGCTCACACCTTTGTTAAACAATTTTTACATCTGGTAACAGAAACGGTAGGGTAATAACGCATTCTGTGTACTATAGACAATGACCTCTTGCTTCTAGAATGTCTGGCAGTACGACATCGTCGAATTAGTTGCCATATCGCTTACGATTTTTTTGCTAAATACCTGTATTTTTATGTATGTTTGCTGATATATGTAGATGGAAGTGAAACCGCGAAAATAACAAACCGATCTCCGATCACTCAGCATTTTTTGCGATGGATTGATTATTGATTGGCTTATTGTTTTTTTTTGTACGAAAACAATGATTATTGCTTAATTTTATTCTTATACCACCTGTTGTGTTTCTTTGGTGTTCCATAGCGTTGGCTACGTCTTTATTGATCATAAACTTGATTTGACATTGGTTGTATGATCGGCAAAAAGAATTCCTAAACTGAGACATCGAACCTTAGCTTCGTAGTCAAGAGCACATTATTAAACCAGATAGACTATGTTTTATAATCATGTAGTCATTATTTTAGTAAATTTTTTTTTTGACATTTAATTCAAATCATTACAATAACTAGTACAAATCCACATAATCGATTTCTTGGTTTGACTGCGGAAAAAAGTGTATATGTTATATATGATATTATTATGTTATCACGAACGGCACTGGGTTACCCTAACAAGTGGCGAATGCTCCGAAGTAAGCATCATTACGTGTGGCAGCGGCGTTAGGAGTAGGGATGAGAAAATGAAAAAGATATCGATATGTATCGTAACGATATTTTTTCCCATATGCGCGCTCATTTTCGTGATTTTTTTATTACTATGCCGAAATATTCGAGGTCTAAAATTATATATATTCTGAAAAATTATCCATATCTTGTAGAATTCGTTTTTAATACTCTACTTATTTTCATTGCTCATCGTTCGCTAAGATTTCCTGGGACGTTGTTTTATCTGGCTTAGTTGTCTTTTATTGTCATAAGTTCTTTGACGGTTTATTTTTCCACTAGTTAATATATTCTGAACACTTTTGTGAAATGCATGCAAAGTATTTTCGAAATGTTTCGTTACATCGATATTTTTTACCGAGCATAATTTGGTGTGTGTGAGAACAGAACTATGAACGTATGCGCGTTGCATACATGCAATTAATGCCGTATACAATCTTTCGACGACCTCTTTGTTAAACTCTTGACTTATCGATCATTAAATAAGCAAATTAATCCCAACGCGACCGTTTCGCATTTGGTAAGCACCTATAATAATGAACAATATTTACAAAGTATTATATATATAAAGTGAATTAGTTCATAATTAATTAGTTTCAACTAATGAATTATGAACTAATTCACTTTACCTTTAAGTAACTTTGCTGTTTATTGAGTGATTTGTTTATTTAGTAAAAATATTGTGATTATACTTTTGTTTCATTTGTGTTGGTGACAGTGTCAGTTATCCGTGTTGTTCTCTCTATATTAATTAACTCAGCCTATGATTTGTAGATAAAAAATATTTGTTTGGTATTCGCGTTGACTGTAAGATACGATTACGAACACCAGATACTACAAACTAGAGTAAGTTAATGCACTTATTATTAGTAATCTATTATAAATATTACATATGTAAATATTGTGTCTATGAATAGCATTTTTTTTATAATTTACGGTTAGAACACATATAATCTCAAAAAAATATACAATCGCCTTATTTCGAGTTTAGTAGGTACTCGAAATTATATAATAAATATATAATATGTATAATATATCCTCACGCCTTCCCACAAGGGTCCCCGAAGGGATAGGCAGAGGTGTATAGGTAGTACCCACTTTCCGTCATAGATATATTTTAGGTGCTAACGTGACAGATGGTGAGTCCATCGCCGTTACTCAAGCACGACTGTACATACGGCTTTGAATTTCTTCTCAGACGTATGCAAGTTTCCTCTCGATGTTTTCCTTCACCGTAAAGCTCGTGTCGTGACTAATCACTGTACTGAAAAGAGTAACCATGGAGTTTCATGCCGGTTCTTCTCCATGGTAGCGACCAACCCGAACCGTGCTTCTTTTTCGACGTTTTATAAGTGCCCACCTGGGCCTATGTGAAATAAAAAGATTTTGATTTGATTTGATTGACTTAAGTTCAGAAAAACTATTAGAAAATCTATTAATCCTTATTCACGTCTAACACTTGTGAGCTAGATTTCCTTGCCTATATTTTTAAAACCAAGACAGACTACTCTAAGTCGGGTCTAGAGGATTGTTTTACTTAAACGAAGTAGCGGGGACTATCTAGTAGTGTATAATTATATTTGTTTAAGAATTATTTAACAATCATACCATTAATGCCATCTATTGATAATGTATGAAAACTAAAAGAACTCAAGCATGTCATAATTAAGATGGGTCCATGGAAGTATTATCCCTTCGCGATCAGTATCTATTTCCGTGGTTAGATGGTATTCTGTCTATTTTAACATTTTGATCTCAAAGTTTCTTCGTTGGTGGCTTAGAGAAAGGATGAGAGAAGAACGAGTGACGAACGGTAAGAAGATGAAAGAGTAGAAAATCTCGAAAAATATCACGATTTATTAAGTTTGCAAGAACGTTTAAAAGTTAAAACAAACCTTAATTTAGAACAGTTTTATTTACAAAACCTAAGTATGTACGTTGGTAGATAAATAAAGTTATCGAGAGCAGTCAAACAAAGCGAATGTTGAGAAGTAATTTGTATTAAAGCCCAAACGCTTTTCTGCGAATTACCACGCACCATTGTAAACCGGTTTATGAACGAGGCACTTAGTTAGACACGACTTTTGCAATGTCCCAATGCTTTATTGTATTTAGATACTTACATACATACATATCATCACGCCAAGTCCCTAGCGGGGTAGGCAGAGAGTATAGAGCGCCAGTTCTCTCTAGACTTACATACCTCTTTCGCTTCGTCCACATTCATCAGTCTCTTCATACATGCTCGTCGGTTTCGAGTACTCTTAACGTTCCCGTCCTTGAGAGTCCGATCTATTTGATCCAGGTAGTTGGAACGTGGCCTTCCTCTGCCTCTTCTTGCACACACTTTTGCTTTGTATATCTGTTTCGTCAATCTTTCTTCACTCATCCTTTCTATGTGTCCAAACCAACGTAACATGCCTTTCTTCATCTTTACAATCACACCCTCATTCACCCAGTTGATTTGCGAATCTCTTTAGATACTTCATTACGGTTTATAGATAGTGCCATCCACGGAGACGCAACCCACAATTTTTTTGTTACCTTCCACTATCATTAAGCATTATTGGTACACATTGATTACCTATGAGTGCAGAAGCACAGCTACAATGAATAGACTCGGGTCATACTCCCCGCATCCCCCTCGACTAGAAATTAGTGGGGCGCGTCTTGGTGGATGGCACTATCTATAACTGCAACTAGGTATTCAAGTTTGTTTTGTTAATTAATTAGACCTACATACAATCTCGCGAGCTAGGCGTGAGAGTTTAGCCATAGATGATGCACTATTAGTAGACATAGCTTCTTCAGAGTTCACAAATCTCATCATATATTTATGTTGTTTTGAGTAGACTTCCTTGACTGCTAGATCAATTCGATTACGAGAAGAAATTCAAAGGCGTATGTATAGTCGTGCTTGAGTAACGGCGATGGACTCGCCATCTGTCACGTTGGCACCTAATATACCTCTGGCGGAAAGTGGGTGTGTGGGTATTACCTAGACACCTCTGCCTACCCCTTCGGGGACCCTTGTGGGAAGGCGTGAGGAGATTATTTATTATTATATTATTTATTTATTACAATCACCAATATCTTTACATTATTGTAATGCTGTAATGATATTAAAATGAAATAGTTTTAGTACACTATAAACTATAGGGAAGCTTCTTCGTGGATGGCTTACATAGATTAACATTATATATAAATGTATGTACTCATCACGCCTTCCCACAATGTTCCCGAAGGGATAGGTACACCTCTGTACCAACAGTCGCTTCGCCAGAGATATAATTAGTTGCCAACGTCACAGATGGCGAGTCCGTCGCCGTTTCTCAGCTACAACTATACACTCGATTGTTTTTTCTTGCTGAAGTGTATGCAGGTTCCCTCGCGATGTTTTCCTTCAGTGGTGTGATTAATCAATCAGTTATTTATTAGTTCCAGGTACAATCCAGGTCAATTCAAAACTACGACAATGAAAAAATTTGAATTTTCAAAGGGAGAGCGACGCTTGGTTGTTTTTAACGGACGATTGTTCTATAACGCTTATAAGGATTCACCATTTTTACAAAACTACGACAACATTGTTCAACTATTGACAAAATCCCATGAGCTTAGACATAGCTTAAAATCTATCGCTCCGGGCAAGTCAGTACTGCTGGGTGGAATGTTTTTGGAGGGGGAGTGAGTATTACATAATACACACATACATATATATATATATATGTCGGAACTCAAGAGAGCGTCGACATCAATTCGTATCGGATCGGCGGCACGCTCGACATCAGTGGAAGAGGTTCTGGTACTGGGTACTGGTGTTAGGTTCTGGGTTCTGGTACTTTGTTCTGGGCGTAGGTCTCAGGCAATTAAACCACGAAGATACAATACGAGAATTGTATGTAGGTAATTAGCAATCACAAATTCACATTACGATGTTACAAAGTAGGTACTTAATTATCAACAGAGTTGTGTGAACCAACGGTCCCGTTTAGAAGGACCGAACTGTATCGCTCTCAATAATCAAGTGTCTAGAATTTTTTTTTTTATTGTATCTCGTAGCGTGAGTTCCGGGAACCTTTGCTACTTAACCGGCGAGGCCTAGGCCTCCAGCCAGGCACTTTAATACTAAGCAACACAGCTAAGGGCACCCCCTGTGGGGTACGGACCTCGGCTTAGGGCGTTGCTGGTTCGCGAGCAAGGGAGCTGGGCTGGTCTGGTATTTTTATTATTATTTGGTTATTAGGGGGAGGGAGTTTGCGCTACTGGCTCGGCTCGGGCCGGCACTTGCGAGAGTCTGGGGAATGTGTCTAGAATCTTTTTTTTTTTTTTTTTGTATGGTGTCTCGTAGCGTGAGTTCCGGGAACTTTTGCTACTTAACCGGACAAAGATGTATTTTTTTTTGTGTGGTAGTTAGCGTGAGTTCCGGGAACTTTTGCTACTTAACCGGACAAAACAAAGATGTATCATCGCTGTCCAACATTTATAGTGTTACAGTTCTCCCTCCAAGCGATTCCGACCACGTGACTCGTCACGTCACGGCGTTCACACTCCACTGTTATAACAATTTCAATTGAGTGACTATTTAGTATTCAATTATTGTAACAGACTACAAATATCAATTGAGTTACTAATTATTGTGTTCGACACAAATATCAACTGAGTGACTTATTATTGTTAAATTATCGTAATCTACGACAAATATCAAAAGAGTTACTAATAATTGTTAAATTATCGTAATATCTCCGACATATATATATGTTATGTTACTTCTAATACCTCCAAAAATATGTGTACAAAGTTTCATGATGATTAAACGATCATCATGAAACTTTCGTTTTTACGTGAAAGCGTAACAAACAAACTTACATTCACATTTATAATATTAGTAAGGAGATCATCATCCAAGACCAGAGGGTAGGCAGAGAGAGTAGAGCGCCAGTTTTCTCTACAATTGCAGACCTCTTTCACATGAACGACATTTATCAAGTCACTTTACACATGCTTTAAAATACTATTCCCATAGTGAAGTGTTTCAATCAATTTGATCTAGGTAATTGGAACGTGGTATTCCTCTGCTTCTTCTTTCTTTCGCAATGTATATCTATTACGTTACGTCACTTGGCGTGAATGAGGGCGTGATTGTAAAGATGAAGAAAGGCATGTTACGTTGGTTTGGACACATAGAAAGGATGAGTGAAGTAAGATTGACGAAACAGATATACAAAGCAAAAGTGTGTGCAAGAAGAGGCAGAGGAAGGCCACGTTCCAACTACCTGGATCAAATAGATCGGACTCTCAAGGACGGGAACGTTAAGAGTACTCGAAACCGACGAGCATGTATGAAGAGACTGATGAATGTAGACGAAGCGAAAGAGGTATGTAGGTCTAGAGAGAACTGGCGCTCTATACTCTCTGCCTACCCCGTTAGGGACTTGGCGTGATGATATGTATGTATGTATGTATGTTACGTCACTCATCCTTTTTATATGTCCAAAACAATGTAACATGCCTTTCTTCATCTCTTATGACCTCGTTTCAAAGAAAAGTTTCAACATGACTGCTAGTTCCACAAATAAACAAACAAAAAGGCAAATCAAATTTAATCTTATCATGAAATATGTTTATTGCTCTGTGCATATTTCAGTAAACCGTTGAGCATTCGGAAGACCGGCCCAGGAGTATTGGTGGCAGACTATGAGTTCACCAACAACCGAGTCACTGGTCTAGTCGCGGCGTACGTCTACGAGAACCGCCGCAAATTCCCGATCATGGAAACCACCGAGGCGACTGCTCTGGGCCTCACTTGGGATGACAGCAACGATATTAAAAGCAAACTTTATTTATCAGCGGTCACAGGGTCTGAACACTTCGTCGACCAGTTTTCATTCTGGCCCTTACTTTGTGCTATCAGGAAGTTTAACCTCGACAAACTTCCGGAGGAACTCGTGATCAAGGTGGCCAAAATCAGGAATAGTGATGGCGTAAGGTTGGCCAAGGAGCTTGTGAAGAATTTCAAAGAAGCCGCGAATGTTTGGTCCAAATTCCTCAATACTAAGGAAGATTTAGCGGCTATTATTTCTAAAGCGCCGAACAATTTGAAACGCATATTCACAGATTGAATATGCTCAGTCCGTATTTTGAATGGAGCAATCTGGCTTTGCCAATTCTGTGGCTTTACAAAGCTACTAAATATGAAATGGATCAGCATTTCCTTACTATTCATGTACTGTATTGTAATAATACTTATTGTGTTACGTAAAACGTATATTATTCCGATAAAGGATCATATTTTACTTCTGAATTATTTTTATATTATACAACATGCATTTGTTTTTTTAATTTTTCTTAATCGTGTTTGGATATATAAAGAACACATACACACTAAATTTCGTTTTATTTTCGATTCGATTTAAATTTACCTACCGATACAAGTTGATACTGGTGTTTCCGGATTAGACACTCATAAAGCCAAGATCAAGCTCGTCAATGCTCCTTTAAAAAGTAAATAAAGCCGAACCTATAATAATTATAACTTGTCTAATAGATAGTGCCATCCACGAAGACGCGCCCCACCAATTTATGTATGCATATGAAAATTTACAAATGATTTGCATTTTTTTAAGTACTAAGTGAGCAATTTTTAAGGTGTAGCAGTAGAATTGTTCTATCCACTAGTATGCTACTCAGCCTACCCCAGAACTTAGCTATCTCTTAAATCCTGAAATATACCACCATGTCTTCCTATGAGGGTTCCTCTGCCTATCTATTAAGGCAGAGGTGTACCTTTACCAGGAGAACAACCTCAGTGTGACAGATGCCGAGCCAGTCGCCGTCTCACGCTTGCTTGTATCTGATCGTATCCACGCTACCCTACATAACGCTGTGATAAATCACTGAAGGTCCGAAAAACTCATAGGCAAGACCGACTATTAAGTGAACTTTGCAAAACTACTCGAACAACTCGGCGACCAGGGTTCCTTCACATTTAAGACATTTATTTTATTTGCAAATATACGGTGCCGTTTAGTTCTTTATTATGTTGTTCCTCCCTCACCTCCCCAGTCAGCCTCCCCACAAGGGTCCCCGAAAAGGTAGGCAGAGGTGTATAGGTAGTACCCACGCACCCATTTTTCGCCTGAGATATATTTTAGGTGCCATCGTGATAGATGGCATGTCCATCGCCGCTTCTCAAGCACGACCATACGTACGTCTTTGAACTTCTTCCCAATTGTTTTTCTTCAATTGCCTTGCTGTATTTTTGATTGGTTAACCTAAAATTTGAATTAGGTAAAAGTAAACAATTTAATAAATTTTAAAGCATTTTATTAATTTCAAAAATAACTAGCATGTAAACACGCATTAATAACTAAATTCAAAATATACTATGAGAAAATACACACAATATAGACAACGGCATACAATGCGCATCACTTTATCAAACATATTATATGTAACTTAAATTTGTATTAACCACATATTTATCAGTTCTAAAGTTTGTCATCGTTACCCATCTACCTATTATACAATATTGTTTACATTTCTAATCATCTACTTACTTTCTAATTTGTTTTACACCGATATAGACCGCGTTAAGCGAATTTGATCACTGTGTGACACACACTATGGTTCGTTATCAAATAACTATATATTGAAAGCACTAAAGTAGGACTAGAGATTGTTACACACGAACTAAATGTCTCCTCTAGCCCAGGTGTGTTAGCCTAACGATAATGTAATACAGAGACAGACACCTAATATAATACGACACAATTATGTTGGCTTTAGTATTTTCAATTTGTTCGTATAGTCCGGAGAAGGGGGAGGGGGAGGTCTCATTGACATACATTCTGAGTATATTCATTGTAGTCGATGTCACTATTCAGATGGGTGGGACCATACTAGAACTCTCTGTGATACGTTATCGGTGGTGACCAATATTCAATCAATATGTTTTATATAAAGACCCCCCAACAATGTGTGTAAGGTATTGATGCTAATTTAAGGAAAGTCTGTCATAAAATTGCTTCCCTTTGCTATGTCAAAAGAGGTATGGCGAATAATTCTCTTTCGTATTACATTGACCTTCCTTAATGGAAGCCGTTACTAACATTATAGATATGAACGTACAATTTCCATTATTTAGTAGTGATTTTGGGCATGCGGTGACTCGTACAGTTACCAAACTTGAGCTTTATCACATTAATATTAGGATCTACATTAAAACAACTTTATTGTGACACCGAAAGCGTATGTAATGAGGACACGTCAATATAGCAAAATATTTTAATAATAATAAATGTTATCACGGAGCATTAATCTATAATATAAATTTATGAATGATATATTAATTTTCACATCAAATATTACTTTTAGAAATCCAGCTCCAAATGCACATTTATTTATTTTTAACATCCCTTACTGCTAATTTATTTTTCATTTTTGGAAACTTTTTTAATATATATATTTACGAATATCATAATACTATACAAAGAAATTATATAAAAACTAGATAAAACTGATCGCGACCACAAAACACATCGAATACAATTGAATAACGATTTATAAACAATATGAAATGAGAATATGATATGAAAACACATTAAAATACAATAAGAACATTTCAAAGTGCACCTAAAACACCCATTTGGAACGCGTAGACCCCTGCAGTGCAATTTGAACTCTCCGATGACGGATGAAGATATAAAATACGGTGGTAATAGGTCGAGAGAGAAGTTATTATGTAGCCTCAAATATAAACCTAAATATACACTGTTGATTCCGTTCAAAATGCTATCTATTCCTGCAATTATACAAAACTATATGTCGACTAATGGCATCTGCATACAAATCTTTATAACCCCTCGTTAAATACAGGAGCGGGAGAGAGCGGCGACCCAATCTTGAAGAATACAACGCCACACACAACCACAAAATTATTATAATGAATCCCTTAAAATGCAAGCATCATAACCGGTGTTCTATCAACAAAACTCGACTAATATCTATGTTATTATCCTTCCTGGGTAGATGGCAGCACTGGCGCCTGCTTTCGGAAAATAGTTGTCACATATTAGAGCTGGTTATTTATAGGGGCTATTTAGAAAAAAATACGTTTTATTTACATAGGAATGACGTTTCCTCAAATATGACTTCAAAAATTACACAACTAAGCAATTGCGCCGTTTCACGACAAAAAATCATAACTGCAAGACTGTCACAACCAGTGCTGCCATCTTTGGACAAGAAATTGCAAACTTCCATTCAAGTCGGCAACAGACATAGCTGGCAAGAGTAGTCGGAGTGACAGTTCCACTTGGGCTATGTACGCGAAGGGGCTTACTTCAGTGCGTGATGATGGTGGAGTGGAGACACTGTGGGACGACGTGCCTATACGGCAGGCGGTAGTTCTTGACTGTGCGCGCGGCGAGACACTTGAGGGTCGTGTACTGGAGGGGGTTGACGATGGCCGTGAGCGACTGCTGCGACGCTCGGAGCAGTTCCTCGGGCGTCTCTCCCTCGTAGTTGACCGTGTCGATGTGTGCGCCGTGCGTAAGTAACTCGCGGACCACGTCGGCGGGACACGGGTTCAGCTGGAAGTTTTATTTTTATCTTAATTAATCGCACACGTCTTGGCCGAGTAGAAATATGCAATGATAATAACTAAATATAATTCCACACAAATTGACACAGTCCCAAACTAAGTAAAGCTCATACAATGGCAATAGATAGACATATACATAAATGCAATGAAAAGATTCGCAAATCAACTGGCGTGAAAGAGGGCGTGATTGTTAAGATGAAGAAAGGCATGTTACGTTGGTTTGGACACATAAAAAGGATGAGTGAAAAAAGATTGACGAAACAGACATACAAAGCAAAAGTGTGTGCAAGAAGAGGCAGAGGAAGATCACGTTAGAACTACCTGGATCAAATCGATCAGACGCTCAAGGACGGGAACTACAAGAGTACTCGAAACCGACGAGCATGTATGATGAATGTGGACGAAGCGAAAGAGGTACGTAAGTCTAGAGAGAACTGGCACTCTATACTCTCTGCCTACCCCGTTAGGGCTCTCTGCGTGATGATATGTATGTATATACATAAATACATAGGACATACAAGCCTAACAAACATTCAAGTTCTCTCTAGACTTGCATACCTCTTGCGCTTCGTCCACATTCATCATTCATCAGTCTCTTCATACATGCTCGTCGGTTTCGAGTACTCTTGACGTTCCCGTCCTTGAGTGTATAAGAAGATGAATGCTTGATATAAAGACATTAGACGTATTCCTAAATATACACATTTTTCTGATATTCTTTACAAAACATAAACTTGCAAGGTATTTGAATTTTTCTGATAAGATGTGTATATAAATACCTATAAATAAATACCTGGGACAATTCCACACAAATTGACCTAGTCCCAAATTAAGCAAAGCTTGTGTTATGGTAACTAGACAACGATATATTTACTTAAATAGATAGATATATACTTAAATACATAGGACATCCAAGACTAAGGTACAAATACTCGTGTTCATCACACAAATATCTGCCCTCAGCGGGATTCGAACCCGCGACCTCAAGTTTCGCAGTCAGGAGCTCTAACCACTAGACCAGACGGTCGTCAATATATGCAGGTTTCTTTAGTATGTTTTATGTGTACGTGACGCACCTTGCAGACGAGGTGCAGCGGCGTGTTCCCGTCGGCGTCCCTGGCGTCGGGCGGCGCGCCCAGGCGCAACATGAGCGCCACGAGCGGGCCGCAGCACGTGGCCTCGCCCGCGCCCGCCGCGCCGCCCGCGCCCGCGCCCCACGCCCGCGCGCCGCGCGCCCGCCCCTCGCCCGAGCACGCCACGTGCAGCGCCGACCTCCCTTGACGCACCTACACACACACACACACACACACACACACACACACTGAAGTACTCTGCTTAATCGGTCAAAGCCTGCATCCACTGCGGGTTAAAATCACCACAAATCCATCCTATTAGCTCTATAAATCGCACACAAACCTCTACCTCTTAGATAGAGACAGAGCCCTTGACGCACCTACACACACGCACACACACACTGCATTACTCTACTTAGTTGATCAAAGCCTGATACCACCGCGGGTTAAAAATCACCACAAATCCATCCTATTAGCTCTTTAAATCGCACACAAACCTCTACCTCTTAGATAGTGATAGAGGTTTGCGATCCCATCCCTATGCTGACCTTATACATGCCAGACGAATCGCAGGCCTTACATCTTAAGCTCGCTGGTAGTGCACTTACCCTAAGGTAAGTCTACACGTTGCTCGTAAATTAGCCCACTGATCATAAACTAGGTCTTCATATCACATACAACTATACTGAGTCCGACTTAGCAAAGTTATATATTTTTTTTTTACCACAAGCTTGGTAAACAAACCGCCTTTATACGCTCTAAACTCCAAATCACAATCAGCGAAATAAAATTCCACGTAGTGCCCAACGATCCATATAAATAAAAATGTATTACTAAATGTGTTGCTAAGCGCAAAACTCTAAAACGGCTGGACCGATTTGGGTGATTTATTTTTTGTTTTGTTAGATGAAGTCTGAGGAAGGTTCATATGCATAGATATTTTTTTAAATACGAATAATTAAGTAAAACCAATAATTTTCTAGACTTTTTAGGTGGTAAGAAGTTTGCCGGGGCAGCTAGTTTTACTAATCTTATCTTACTAATATTACAAATGTGAAAGTTTGTAAGTTTGGATGTTTGCGGTTCTTTCACGATCAAACGGCTGAACCGATTTGGCTGAAAGTTGAAATGGTGATAGCTTATACATAGGAATAGGACACAGGCTACTTTTTTTTTCTTTTTAATTCTGATAAATTCCATGTTCTTATATTATAATGTATGATGCTCTTTCACGGCATAGCGGCTGAACCGATTCTAGCAGGAAAATTTCCGAAGCTACTTTTTCAAACTCCACGCGGGCGAAGCCGCGGGCATAAGCTAGTTATTTTCAATAAAAAACAAATAGCTGAGAGGACTCACCTTAATATTTAACTTAACAAGTGAGTACACCGCCTGGTGGATCTTCCTGGATACCTCGTCCGTGCCCTCGGGCTCCTCGAGCAGGCGCGCCATCAGCGCCGCCAGGTGCAGGGAGATGACCAGCACCCTCTGCAGCGTCGTCAGCGTCTGCTCCCTGTCGATGGCCACCTTGGAGTCGAGCAGTTCCATGCCGCGGTTTATTTCCGAGAGTGCTTTCCGGAACACTGGGTCTATGTCTTCGAACGTCACTGGGGGGACGATGCGACCTGAAATAATAATATTAAAAACCTTTTACATTTTCAAGTTTAAACATTTTTGCTCAGCTTGAATGTAGAAGGCGATGTCCTTCTACATTCAATCTTCAATTCACTCGGGACTTATAAGAGGCGGATCTTACTTTTTTATGTCACTAGTTTTATTAAACTATGGCGATTCTTGAGGCCTAAAAACACACTACCAGCAACAGAGCTTTTAAGTATAGTGTAACTGAAACGAAAATTCGCCAAAAGCCATAGCCAAAGCCAAAGCCATAGCCATAACCAAAGCCATAGCCAATGCCAAGCCTGCCGATTTCTTGCCTGCCAGTGCCAAGCCAAATCGGGCCAGCCCATAGAGTCAAGCCACGACTAGCAAGAAGTTCGGTCTGCCAAGCCGTTGAAAGGAGAACAGATTGTGATGTGACTGCCGCGTGGAACTTTCAAGGGTGACGTGTCAGATTGATCCAGGCTGCCCATGAAAATACAATAGTCTTTCCTGCCCGTTTCGAGAATAATAAAGATCTAAGTCCTTTGTATTTCCCTTCTGTTTCAATAGTGTAAATGCGGTTCTTGTGTATGGGTACTTGTGTGTGTGTGCGTGCGTTTGTGTGTTTCTGTGTGCGTATGTGGATGTGTGTTAGTGTATGCGTTCTTGTTTATGTGTACTTGTGTGTGTGTGTGTGTGTGTGTGTGTGTGTGTGTGTGTGTGTGTGTGTGTGTGTGTGTGTGTGTGTGTGTGTGTGTGTGTGTGTGTGTGTGTGTGTGTGTGTATGTGTGTGGTATACCTCTGTGCGGGGGCCGGGCGCGCTCAGCCAGCATGTATGAGAACAGCTCGGCGAATGAGTAGAGCGAGGACTGCGTGAGCGGCGACAGCGGCGGCAGCACGGCGCGCTGCATGTCGAGCGCGTGGTGCCACAGCTGGCGGCAGCGGACGAAGCGGCCGGCGTCCGCGTACACGGCGCCGCGGTAGCGGACGTAGTACGATGTGTCAGGGTGCGCCGGCCCTGCAAACATACCGACACGATCACAATACTTGGCTATTATAAGCAAGCCCCGCGTAAAAATCTATTTCATTACTATTCTTTTGTAATGAAAAGTATCCTATATCCTTGCCAATACTTTAGCGAATATGTGTATACATTTTCATGATGATGATGATGATTCCGAGCGCACAAAAGAATTTACTGCACTTAAGTACAGTGAATACTCATTGCTAGAGCTTTACGGTAAAGGAAAAACGCCGAGAGAAAATCTTATGCAGGTTTCCTTGAAAAGATATTGAAAGACGTATGACTTCAAGTCGTGCTTGAGAGACAGCAATAAAATTGACTTGCCATTTTTTCAGTTTGCACCTGTAAAGCGAAAGATAAAATGATTGAAAGAGCTAAAAGAGAAAGACTATGAATAAATCTAATTCCATATCAGTAAGTGAACCATACCACGACGCAGACAAGCAATCTCTTGCAACTAATCGAATAATTGTTGTTTACCTAAGACCCTCTCCCTTATGACGAGCGCCTGCATCCTCATGGCGTCAGGGTCGGCCAGTAACTCTTCGAGCTGCTGCGTATTGCTAGGCTCCACGGCATAGTCGTAGGCTTCTATACGCGGGATGTCTTTGGGCTTAGGGATCGGCTCGCTGTTATCTGATGGGAACCTGGAATTCATTGAGTTTAATTAGTGGCGCTTGACTTGGTTGATTTATATCTTCAGAGATTATAAAATTTAGAAAAAAAATACCTCACGCCCTTCCACAAGGGTCGCCGAAGGGGTGGCAGAGGTACAAGGTATTCTAGGACGAATGATCTGTATTTTTCTTTCCTTTTATCACTTTATATAGCACTTTTTTTTAGAGTTTATGTTGGAATACACCGATCAGCCCTGAAGTATTTAAGGACTATAAACTTTAAGAAATACATAAGCGTACCATCATCATAAACATACTAACTTAGTTAACTGTTAGAGCGCAAAAAAATATATCTTAGCTTGGTTTGGAAAAAATAGCCGCATTGACCGCATAGTTTTTTCTGCACAGTGATTAATTATAATCATACCACAAGCCTATAACACTTAAGAAATCCGTCCGTAAAAAAACCATCAAAAGGAAATCTACATATGTTTCAAAAGAAATTAATGCTTGAGAAACGAGTATGTATTCGTTTTGAAGAAAAGGTGATATTTATTTTAGAAAAAATAGATCGGACTCTCAAGGACGGGAACGTTAAGAGTACTCGAAACCGACGAGCATGTATGAAGAGACTGATGAATGTGGACGAAGCGAAAGAGGTATGTAAGTCTAGAGAGAACTGGCGCTCTATACTCTCTGCCTACCCCGTTAGGGACTTGGCGTGATGATATGTATGTATGTATGTATTTTAGAAAAATATTTCCCGGGGTAAAGAGGGCACATACGAGATGAACGCAGTGAGGCGCAAGCAATATAGTTGAATTCTATTTTATTTGTCCATACAATAAGACACTGGAAATCCATATTCAATATCCTTTGGAAATAGCTTAGTTGTCAGGCTACCAACCTGTCATCCATGGCTCGTTTCCAGAGCGCGAGCGCGCCGACCATGTCGCGTCGCTTGTCGACGTACGTCGCGCCGAGCAACTCGAGCGCGTCGATGCGTTGTTGTCGCGTCACCAGACCGTATTCCACGTTGATCAGGTGTTCAACTATATGTGTGTGGCCTGTCACTGACGCTGACAGGAGGGGGGTCATACCTGGAAATTTGTAACAAACTACTGTAAATCTGATTGTGATTATCATATAGGTGTGCGAAACGTTCAAGAGAAATGTATTTCTATGTTATAATGACGGCCGTCTGGTCTTGTGGTCGGAGCACCTGAATTTGAACCTTGAGGTCGCGGTCGTAACGTGATGTAATGTTTGACGTCAGAGTTCTAACATTATAAAACAGTGCCAGACTAATACTGTATAATACATACATATATGACCGTATCTATTATATAATATAATATAATATATCCTCACGCCTTCCCACAAGGGTCCCCGAAGGGGTAGGCAGAGGTGTATAGGTAATACCCACACACCCACTGTCCGCCAGAGGTATATTAGGTGCCAACGTGACAGATGGCGAGTCCATCGCCGTTACTCAAGCACGACTATACATACGCCTATTTATATACTTTTTAACAATATAAAATAAATAAAATATAAACCTCGAAAATCAAGGAGGGATAAGTTAGTATATATCACACCGAGTCTTGAAGTCCATCGCGCCTCATAAGCGAAGCCAATTAATGAACCCCGATTCGAACACGTAACATTTCAATACATAATAGAATTGCTATATTTGGATATTCCAAAAGCACCAGAACGCACGTGTATTGAAGTTGTTTTGGCCACAAGCTGAGAGATAACATCATGCTGACATCGCGAAAAGGTCACGTATGCTATATGAATGTACATAAGGTATATACAATGTTTATAGGCACGGACACGGCCTCGACTAAAGGAAGCTATATTAAACCATCGATAAATTAATAAAACGGAAACGGCTTAATAAATTTGGCGATTTATAAGGCGTTTGAGAGTTTTAAACTATGCCCTTTCGATCACACGATTCACGTAACAAGTATTTAATTTTCTACACGATTTTGTCATGTTACGAACATGTAGCGCGCCTACTGAGGCATAGGACTACGAAAAATAGCTCAATAGACAGACAGCAATAGCAATAGCAGTAGACAGAATGTGGTACATACAAACATAATTTTAAATAATCCGTTTAAGCAGTGATGGCAGAGTGATTCACTCGAACCACTCAGCCACAACTGCTCAGTTGTCTGTAACGCAGACAGTTGAAATTAAATGTTTTGTACACCAAAGAGTTTTTCTTAACAGTGATTAATTATACGAGCATTACAATGAAAGTAAACATCGGCTAAAACCTGCATAAATTTGAGAAGAAATTAAATGACGTATGTATTAGTCGTGCTTGTGAAACGGCGATAGGCTCGCTATGTTGTGTGAAGATTATTGTGACACTTAACGAAGCCTCCACTAGATGACCGAAACATTTGGTCGGCGTTCTGACATAACTATACAAAGTTTTGTAAACAAAATCTTACCGTAAGAATCGACATCCATAGTCGCTCCGTGGCCTAGTAACATTTTGAGTATGTGCAACGACCCGCTTTCGGCACAATCGTGCAGTGCTGTGTTGCCTTTCACGCTCTTCCTATTGACGTCCGCGTTCAGTGAGAGCAGGTACTTCGCGATCCTTATGTGGCCCTTGTAGCACGCGATCATAAGACATGTGTGCCCGTGGCGGTTTGCTATTTCTAAGTCTGCGAAAGAATGCAAGTTGATCAAATGCAAGGCGCTCCTTTAATAATATACTAGCCCTCGACTTCGTTCGCTTAAACAAAACGACTTACATTAGTAAGTCGTTGTATCATAATATATATTGTAATACGATGATTTTGGCATACGTTAAAACCAAAATACAGTCGAATTGAGAGCATTCTCCTTTTTTATAAGTCGGTTAAAAAGCCTAAATAAAAAAATTCAGATCTATGGATTACCCATACAAGATCTTGTAGTAAGGTTCAGGTACAAGCTGCAATTTCTTGACCTTTAATTTTAACGGGAGCAAAGCAAATATGTGATATGTGAAAAGTTACATCAGCTTAGTAATATTTCAAATCAGAAGCTAGTTTAAAATAGGAATTATTAATGAACTCACCGGCACCATTTTCAACTAGGAACTTGACAATATCATAGTGGCCATCGAAGCAGGCTGCCCTTAGGGGTGTGCTCTGGGTTCTTGTGGTAGAGTTGACATTCGCGCCCGCGCGAACTAATAGCCGCACCAATGTTAGGTGACCGGCGGCGGCGGCGCACCATAGCGGGGGGGCACCTTCTATAGTCTCGCCGTCGAATGTAACTGCAAAAAAGAACATAATTATAAAAGATTATCCTCCTAATATATCCTATAAAGACGGCCGTCTGGTCTAGTGGTTAGAGCTCCTGACTGCGAAACTTGAGGTCGCGGGTTCGAATCCCGCTGAGGGCAGATATTTGTGTGATGAACACGAGTATTTGTACCTTAGTCTTGGATGTCCTATGTATTTATGTATATATCTATCTATATAAGTAAATGTATCGTTGTCTAGTTACCATAACACAAGCTTTGCTTAATTTGGGACTAGGTCAATCTGTGTGGAATTGTCCCAGGTATTTATTTATTTATTATTATTTATTATCCTACGATTATAAATACGAAAGTTTGAGAGCTATTACTACACCTGTTATATTATTAACTAGCTGTCCCGCCCAGCTTCGCCCGGGTGAAAAAGTAAAAAAAAAAGTTGAGTTTCATAAAATCCGTTCTTAGCTGACCTCTACACCGCGTAAGGAATACTCCTACCAAATTTCAAGTCAATCGGCCTTATAGTTCCTGAGATTTCGTGATGAGTGAGTTCACAAATGGGATCTCCTATATATATATACTAGCTGCCCGCCCCGGCTTCGCACGGGTGCAATATTGATGCTAATAATAATGTAAAAGATAAAAATGGTTATGGTGGTATATCCTTTAAAGATAATTAAATACAATCGCAAACTTTTATATCGATCATTTGAAGATATACTACTCCGTAGTACATTCATTTGATCTATCTCGTAAGGTTTGCCCAGCGTTTGCGATTTAAACGCACAAAAATATGTGCCTATGATCACATTACAAATCTTTGAATATTTCGTTATTAAAATAAGAGAAAAAGAATTTGGAATTGTCTTGGTTTCCGATTTTTATTAATATTGTTTGATATTTGAGCGTTTTTAGCTGACCTCTACATCGCGTAAGGAATACTCCTACCAAATTTCAAGTCAATCGATCTTATAGTTTCTGAGATATCCTAATGAGTGAGTTCACAAATGAGATCTCCCTGCACTCCACCTTGCGGATGGAGTTTCACAAAATCCGTTCTTAGCTGACCTCTACATCGCGTAAGGAATACTCCTACCAAATTTCAAGTCAATCTACCTTATAGTTCCTGAGATATCCTAATGAGTGAGCTCACAAATGCGATTTCCCCGCACTCCACCTTGCGGGTGGAGTTTCAAAAAATCCGTTCCTAGCTGACCTCTACACCTCGTAAGGAATACTTCTACCAAATTTCAAGTCAATCGGCCTTATAGTTTCTGAGATATCCTAATGAGTGAGTTCAAAAATGAGATCTCCGTGCACTCCACCTTTCGGATGGAGTTTCACAAAATCCGTTCTTAGCTGACCTCTACATCGCGTAAGGAATACTCCTACCAAATTTCAAGTCAATCTACCTTATAGTTCCTGAGATATCCTAATGAGTGAGCTCACAAATGGGATTTCCCCGCACTCCACCTTGCGGGTGGAGTTTCAAAAAATCCGTTCTTAGCTGACCTCTACACCACGTAAAGAATACTTCTACCAAATTTCAAGTCAATCGGCCTTATAGTTTCTGAGATATCCTAATGAGTGAGTTCACAAATGAGATCTCCCTGCACTCCACCTTGCGGATGGAGTTTCACAAAATCCGTTCTTAGCTGACCTCTACATCGCGTAAGGAATACTCCTACCAAATTTCAAGTCAATCGACCTTATAGTTTCTGAGATATCCTAATGAGTGAGTTCACAAATGGGATCTCCCTGCACTCCACCTTGCGGATGGAGTTTCACAAAATCCGTTCTTAGCTGACCTCTACATCGCGTAAGGAATACTTCTACCAAATTTCAAGTCTATCGACCTTAAAGTTTCTGAGATATCCTAATGAGTGAGTTCACAAATGAGATCTCCCTGCACTCCACCTTGCGGATGGAGTTTCACAAAATCCGTTCTTAGCTGACCTCTACATCGCGTAAGGAATACTCCTACCAAATTTCAAGTCAATCGACCTTATAGTTTCTGAGATATCCTAATGAGTGAGTTCACAAATGAGATCTCCCTGCACTCCACCTTGCGGATGGAGTTTCACAAAATCCGTTCTTAGCTGACCTCTACATCGCGTAAGGAATACTCCTACCAAATTTCAAGTCAATCGACCTTATAGTTTCTGAGATATCCTAAT
Organism: Drepana falcataria; assembly: GCA_945859725.1. Lineage (NCBI taxonomy): Eukaryota > Metazoa > Arthropoda > Insecta > Lepidoptera > Drepanidae > Drepana > Drepana falcataria. The sequence continues at coordinate 2,212,569 of OX243937.1, forward strand.
GAGTGAGTTCACAAATGAGATCTCCCTGCACTCCACCTTGCGGATGGAGTTTCACAAAATCCGTTCTTAGCTGACCTCTACATCGCGTAAGGAATACTCCTACCAAATTTCAAGTCAATCGGCCCTGTAGTTCCTGAGATATCCTAATGCGTAAGTTCACAAATGGGATCTCCCTGCACTCCACCTTCCGGGTGGAGTTTCGCAAAATCCGTTCTTAGCTGACCTCTACACCACGTAAGGAATACTCCTACCAAATTTCAAGTCAATCGGCCTTACAGTTCCTGAGATTTCGTGATGAGTCAGTTCAAAAATGGGATCTCCTATATATATATAGATATATATCCAATATATCCAATATATCCAAGTAATATAGATTATTACTTGGAAAACATACAATAACATAAACGCCATTACATAGACGCTGTAAATTGAATTCAGCACAAAAGCGATGATCCAGCGCTTTCTAGTTTAATCATTTCCAAGCCACGGAGCAATTTATCACGGAGCAAATCCAACAATTTATATACGATTATAGTCATGCATGCTTGATACAATGCTTGAACTTTGAAAATCGATAAGCTGACGACGTCATCCATAATTAATGTTCCCTATTACACTTCCATGACATATAATTCAGGGTTCTCAACCGGTATTATTTACCATTTATAATATTCAATTTTGCTTTTAGCTTTAATGACGTTAATGAACTTTAGTGTAAGCAATAAATAATTAATTGTATTTTTTTAAATAAAAAAATACCGCTTCAACGCGTCTTTGTTACGTTTTTATTTATAATTTAAGTTGTCTGGATTCTGTAATGACGTGTTCAGTCCGCGTTCCATTCCATCAGCGGGATTGTATGTGATGTTTGAATTGAAGCAAATCTACGGTCAAATTATCTATGATATATGTAATCCAATTCCCGCGGTACGGTCAGTAATCGCCTACAAAGAATCGCAAGAGTATCAAAGTGGGCATCTACGATAATTTGGGAAAAAATATAGTTTATTATTTCTTTGGAGCCAAAAAGAAAATTATTAATAATGATAAAAACATTGATATAGCATATCTATAAGTACCTCAACATTAATGTAAATGCCAATGCTTAAAGTAAATTTGGTTGACCTAAAAACTAACGAAAACAGACTTTGGCAACGGAAAGTACCTACTTTAAAACATATTATTTACTACCACAAAAGCGTTGTCGAGTGTTAACGGAATCGGACTGTCGTGTGACTTTGCTTCCGTGTTATTGTTCCAATTATTTAGAAGCACTATTACAGTACTGGGAGGAGATGCGATTATAAGGTAACTCAGAAATGGACAAACCGCTCCTGTATTCGTAAGAACTTGGTTGACATAATTGCGCAGTGGCTAAGGCAAAAAGACCACTCTCAAGGACTCTTATGCTCTGCTGGCTGTGCCTGGCGATTTGACCTGCGTTTAATGCAATTATCCACAAGATGTTTATAATTGCATGACTATGACTAAAAATTTAAAGCTGAAAGTTTGTAAGTTTGAATGCTTGCGGTTCTTTCACGGCAAAACGGCTGAAACGATTTGGCTGAAAGTTGAAATCGTGATGGCTCATACCTAGGAATAGGACATAGGCAATTTTTTTTTTAATCTCGAACATTCAATGATCTAATATTATAGAGTATGCGTGGGAGTAAACAAGCCCATTATTATCAAACAGCAAATCATTAATCTATAGATAGATATACATTCAATGTCCTTATATATGTCATAACTCGATAGATTATAATATACCGAAAAATTATGCGTTAAATTGTAAGCAGTGTGTTACGGTTCACAATCTATCCACAGTTTACAATCTCGCGAGATAGATTATAATCTAACGGTATTTACAATTTTGACGTATATATATGTATGTCATGAGACAAATCAATCTCTATGAGCGGGTTTTTCATTTAGTTTTTACAAGAAGAAACAAAAAACAACAAAATAAAATCGTTGTTTTAGGATCAGTGATAATTGCGGAAATTAATTTTAAATCAAAATGTGTTTATTATTTTTTAATTTGCTTTGTAAGGTATATAGGCAAATAATATAAAAAATATTATATTAAATCTGTATATGGCGATATAGAGATTTAATATAATTTTTTTTAAGACATCCAGAGAAGAGAGTACAGAGATCATGCAGAGATTACGATTTAGATTAGAAACATATAAATACTGTTAGTGTAGAAGCTACCGCTAAATTCCCTCTGCAAACCCTTTGAAAGATTTGATGTGATGATATATGTCAGCGCATGTTTCTTAACGTGTTCTAAAATAATCAAACACGCGACGTATTCGAATCCAAATTCCAAACTCATTATGGGAAAATGGAAATAATTACTTTTAATGTAGATACATAGCTCCCTAGGTATGTATTTACATACCTAGAAAGTTACCTAGAATATATGTCGTAGTATGCATCACTTGTTACCTCTTTTATAATTTAAATATCGTATCGCAAGACCAGACAATGGCTATATTATCGTTTTAAACGATGTTCAGAAGGTAATTCCTCCAATCAAATGGCTCCTAGCCAAGGCATTGACGCAATAGGAAAACAATAACGGAAAAGCATTAATAGAAAAACAAACGAACGTTTCATTAGAGCCCTATATATAATACGACAGACTAACAGACTTACGATTGTAGCAGACCGATGTATATACATCTTAGAATACAGTAATATGAGGATTTGTATTAGAGCAATAGAAGCCAAAACATTTGTTTTTGGATTTTGTTAATCTATCTGATTGTTTTACACGCATCACACAAAAAATACTTGGAGGAAGGAATTGAATGCAGTGTCCCCGATGTATTGCTTGAGGTCTAAGTTAAAGAATATTCCATTTTAACGAAGGAAAATTCGACCCGATCGGCAACGCTGAGATCTTCCTGATTAAACTTTACACCCAAGCGAAGCTGGGCGGGACAACTAGTAAAATATATACAAGGCTATTGAAACTGCCGTGGTGATGCAATTGACGAGTTAATAATAATAAAACATGTTTTACGAGAATATTTATGTTGAGGGTAAGTAAGTTCATGACTTGTATGAGATGAAGTTGCTAGACAGTTTATTTTAAGAATTGTACATACACATATCCCAAACCTTAGTCTGTCAAGAAATTCAGAATGGCAATGTCTTTAACAGTGGTAAGATAAATTGTATATTGAACACGCATGCCATGATGACCATGAGACAGTAGAACGCGATTTCTCTCTAGACGTACACACATCTTACGCATCATTCATAATCTCTCTTTGAATAGATGTTAGCCGGTTTCGAATACATTTACTACCTTATATACATATCACGCCGAGCCCCTCACTGGATAGACAGAGAAATTAGAACGCTGCTACTACTAATCCATGATGTTCAATAAGAGAGCCCTGTGCCCCTTATTTTGAAAAGTCGATTTATGATTTGAAATATGGAGGAATAAGTCACTTCGAACACAATTTTATCCGTGGCGTTTTCTTAAATACTGAAATTTCAATACTCCTTAGATGTTGGAACCCCTACCATGAGTCTTGCATCGATAGTCGCTATCGTATGATCGCTACGTAACTTATCAAAAGTAGGATTCAGGTTCATTTAGTACGATACCGCTTGAGGCACTGGACAACTCACCATATCACAATACCTTTTCTCAACGAGGCCATTATGGGCGTAACTACCTACGTACTAAGTAATCATAGTGTGGTAAACTTTATATATTGTACCGGTTACTTGTCGGAGAATTTACTTCCACTGACGCACGTACCGCTCGGAGCGCTGAAAGTTTTCACACATTATAACTACAATCAAAAGTCACTGTGTTCTCTTGTTGTGTATTGTACTGGTAACTTGGATGAAAAATGTTGAGTACTATTACCATATGAGACGTCAATAGTAGATTTACCAAAAGGCTGGAGCCTAGGGCGGCAGGTTTTAGGGGCGGGAAATTTTTCTTTTACGTCACAAAAACACTATGTAGTTGACAAAGTGACTTAATGTATTGTGAACTAGGGTAACGATATGTAGAGGTCGATATAAGGCAACATTTGAATAGCCTATGTTGACAAATGTATGAATCCACCACTATGTGACCCGTTCATGTCTATCAAAACTAAATGCACGTTACGCACGTGCACTCATAAATCAATGAAACAAAGTTAAATAAAAGCACACATCTGTAGCTTTGTATCGCACAAAGGACCCAAGAATTTTCATATGACTAATAATTATATTTTTTTTATTTGGAATTGCCATCTGTACGCATCCGTATTCGTGGCTAAAGCGTCATCAGATTCAAAGAAAGGATTTTGAAAGTCGAGCTCATTTTGCGACCTACTCGGGTGATTCACTGATTGCAACACCAGTATTTCGTTTTACTTTTTGCCTTACTTAAATAATATGTTTGTCTTTCAATTAATACTTATTTTAAAGCTAAAATTATTGGGAAAGGCGCTGGTCGAAGGTTTGAGATAGTTGTCTGCGAAACAAATATTGAAAATTAAAACCCCGGCGATACTTACGTATACTGATTTATTACTGATACGTGGTGCTAAAACCACGACCTTTACGGTAAAGAAAAACATTGTTAGGAAACCTACGTAAATTAAGACGAAGAAATTCAAAAGTGTATGTCGTACCGTACTATCTCAACATCTACCGCATGGCACCTAAATATATCTCTGGCGAAGAAAAGATTATTGCAGCTTACACAAAATATATTACATATTTCTTCGCTATTACATTATACTAATGTAAGTAGGGCAGAGCGTCAAATGTTGGTAATAACATGTATATTATATAATTTAAGAAGAAAAGAGGCTCATTATAAAACTTATTGGTAACGTTCTATTCCAACCAGTTTTAAACACTCCCAATATATCTGGCTCAAAACACGGCCAGTGTGATTAAATACTGTTTAGTAATTAATCTAATATAATTATAGTAACATTGAATGATGTGTCGCTAAGCTTAGGTATATAACCAACGGCCTATCAGTTTCTAGAGTATATTAATGAAACAATAATTTATTCGGGATACCGTTCAAACATATGAGAACCGTGAGATTTCTACACAATAAAACCCCGTAAGTACTTCCCGTGGAACGCACCAGTACCCTGCACCTTAACTTAGCACGTCCCAGGGGCGGCTTAGTTCGCCCCTAGCACTCTCGCTGACCCATCAGCAGCACGGGGCACATCGCGATTTCACCATCCCTGGGCCAGCATTATGTGACATCCACGTTCCCCACCCTAGCTATCCGCAAATGCGTCGTCGGCACTTCTTCAGTCGCCTTTTACACCAGGCAAGAAATAACATTGCCAAATACTTGAATCTTTTTCTTATTTAAAAAAAAACAATGGGAATATGGGTGGGTCATACTTATACTCTGCTGGTATTTTATATCACAGTATACTTGTGCTAATACTTTGCAGATCACGTTTACTCACCAGAGCCAGGCTGTTCAATGTCAGCTTTGCACCTCACAATGAGGTATTCGGCCACGTCGCAGTGGCCATTCCTGCAGGCGATCACGAGAGGCGTCGCGCCGCCGACCTTCGCACCCACTAACATGTTCAGCTCGTCTGCAGAGCGCCAACTGTGTAGGTACACCTAGAAAATAAAGACACAATGAGAAATGGAGAACATTGATTTTATATGCACTGAATTTCGCTGGAGCTCATTAAGATAATATGCATGCGGGCAACATCAATGTTCAATTAGATATCGCATATGATCTACCATGCGTAATAGAATATTTCTAAGAATCAGGACATCTGATGTCTGATTCGAGCGTAACTCATGAATACCTAGATCTCGCCCACGACTGACCCAATGCAAGGCTCGGTATCGTCGGAATTAATGCCTTTCGTACATGTCGCAAACAAACTCAAAGAAGGTTAATAATAATACATAAATATCTTCACGCCTATCCACAAGGGTCCCCGAAGGCGTAGACAGAGGTGTATAAGTAGTACTGACGACGTGACAGATGGTAAGTCCGTTTCAAGCACGATGAACATATGTTTTTGAAAGTACTCACATACATATCATCACTCCGAGAGCCTAACAGGGTACCCACTCCAATCCATACCTCTTCCGCTTCATCAGTCTCCTCATAAATGCTCGCCGGTATCAAGTACTCTTGACGTTCCCGTCATTAGGTGTTCGATCGATTTGGTCTAGGTAGTTGGAATGTGGTCTTCCTCTGCCTCTTTTTGCACACACTTTCGCTTTAAATATCTGTTTCGTCAATCTTTCTTCACACATCCATTCTATATTTCCAAACCGACGTAACATGTCTTTGCAAGTAACTACATTTAAATATATAATCTAATATAAGCGCTGAACATAAAATGTCCAGGCGTCGCGATAAATATAAACTTCTGAGTTACGTACATAATACATTGCATCGAGAAAGTAGGTTGCACTGCGAGTAAACAAAGAAAGTGCCGGTTAGAAAATAGACTTCGGCCAGACTGGAGCAAGGCTATGGCTGTGGGCGTTTGAATCTGTGTTAAGGCTCATCCGCAATACCCAATTGGATGGAAAGCGGAACGGACACATCTATTTAAAAAAAAACAAGGTTGTATGTCGAAAATATCTTTATACTTATACATATATCATTCTACTGTACATGATTGTCGCTAACTACTAAGCGGTTGGACCGATTTTGATAAAATTCTGCGTGGATTTTAATTTTATAATCTGTATATTTGAGTGGGTACTGGAATGGTTTGAAATTACAATTCAAACCGGTAGATTGCACTGCAATCGTGTTTCAGGAGCTTCTACTCTTTATACTTTCATCCAAGCGAAATTTTGCAGAGCAATTGGGTATACAATGAATTGGTCAAGCTCGAGTTCAATTCAGAGACGAAAACCATGTTCCAATCTATTTAGAATCTAGATTAAATTGATCGAACAAATGAGCACAGAAACGTTAACAGTAGGTACGCGAAACCGGCGAGTATGTGTGAAGAGACTGTTGAATGTGGATGAAGCGAAAGAGGTCTGTAATATGAGATAGAGCAAGCGCTATCTTTGCGTCATAATTGGCATAGTATAATTGGGAACAAACAAAAGGCAGGTGATTCCATCACAGGATCCACATTAGTTGACACCGGTTTGGTCAATAAGTAGTGTTCTTTAATAAATAATAATATATCCTCACGCCTTCCACAAGGGTCCCCGAAGGGGTAGGCAGAGGTGTATAGGTAATACCCACACACCCACTTTCCGCCAGAGGTATATTAGGTGCCAACGTGATAGATGGCATATAATCCACCAACATATACTACCTACTGTAATTTGTATAACTTTTTTATTTTAAATAGCTGGAATGTCTTTCTCGTCATTTAAAGGTCATCGTAGAATAATTTGAATCCCACAATTTTTTGTTCTTAATACCAACTACGCCACGTGGTTGCCATGCCATCCACGCCGCATATTATCTTGCCATTCATTTTAAACGAAGGAGAAATACAGTATATATTACAATTCTGTTTAATTAGCAGTTTAACGAACAAAATCCAGATACATGTATGTAAATGGTACGATGTTGCTAAACGAACATTTCTTTCTAAATCATAGTTTACACTAAGAGTACTGGCGGATACAACCCCTAATAGGTAAGAACTCAGATTAGTAACAATAAGGACGCACCATATGAGTTTTTAATGGAGTCTCTAGCGTATTTACGCAACGTAACCTTCTTAAAAACTTTAAACCTCGTTTATTTTACGTATTCGAGATCTACATACTTTTTGATACGTGGCGTACCGTCGCTGGCATGATTTTGGGACGACTTACTCATCAAGATGTACGTATACCTATTATGTATATAGATAAATGTTTATAAATAAAATATATCGATAACATGTACATTTCTACTTAGTAACTTATCCATGAGCCGAATCATGACATGCCATATTTATTCTGTTCCGTCTCTTAAACGAAAATGAATTGTGATCACAAGAGTCCTCTAGTGCTGATGCAAGTTCGCCCCCAAGGCCTTTATCTAGGCTCGCTATGTCCGTCTGAAGTCTAGAGAGAACTGGCATTCTAATAGCGGTTAGGGACTCGGCGTAATGTATCGTGTACTATAAGTAACTAGCAGATCGGGCCACGCGTTGCTGTGGCTAAGGTTTTTATTATATTACATTGTAAATTAATATCATGCCAAAAATAATATTTTGACCAAGTTTCATACCTATGGAAGCAGTAGTTGAAAAACGTGTTTGTTTTTATTTAACGCCCCCGCCTTCCCCCTTGCAAGTGGTGTTTCATAAAATCCGTTCTTAGCTGACCTCTACACCGCGTAAGGAGTACTCCTACCAAATTTCAAGTCAATCGGCCTTGTAGTTCCTGAGATTTCGTGATGAGTGAGTTCACAAATGGGATCTCCTATATATATAATATATAGATATAGATTAGGTATAATGTTTAACATCGTGACCATTCCCATTGTATTTATGTTAAAAACGTACACACAACAGACTATTGCGCCTTCAACGCCTGTTAGTCACGTTTTCAGTAATATTAGATAATACTTATATATATATATATATATATATATATATATATATATATATATATTATTATATAGATAATACTTAAAACGTGAGTGATGTAAGGTGCGTGTCACAGAATTGGCAAGTAGTCACCACTCCGGCAATTATATATGTTAATTGTTATACATTAACTTTTTTCTACCTACATATGAAAGAACAATTGCGTATGCATGACGTATTATTTAAACAAATAAATAAAATTGGAGTGTCTGTTTGTAACGTTAAAAAATACGCGTTTTACTAAATGCATATGAATGTACCGTACACGGTACATAAAATATCATTTTTTACAATTTTTATCTGTCTGTCTGTTTGTTCCGGGTAATCTCATAAAGGGCTGGACCGATTTTAACGGGACTTTCACTGGCAGATAGCTGATGTTAAAAGGAATAACTTAGACTACTTTTATTTTGGAAACTGAACAATTTTTTTTATTCTACGCGGACGAAGTCGCGGGCACAGCTAGTTAATGATAAATTGTATGAAAGTGAAACTTCATCAAACATAATTGGCAGATAGTATAAATTATAGTTTTCCTTGGCTGGCTTCTCTCACATGCGTGTTTAATATTTTGGGGTGTGGATTTTGCTACAAATTTATTCACGTCAATAGGCTGAGTTTCTATTCCAGACAACCGGAGGAAAGTATCGTTTTACCCCAGTCATCGTTTATGCAAAATATCATGATGATCCGTAAAATTTTGCGAGTAACAAATCCGCGAAAGCGTAATAAAATTTAGAATTATTAATCTTTTTCTCGGCAAAACTTAACTCATTTCGGCATATACGTACATTATTAATATTATGCAACGTGCTGTAATATTATGCCTCTCGCTTTCAGAATGTTCTATATATAATTTAACATTAAACTTTCGCTATAATATTTTAAGTATTCATCAAATGGTGGGCATTGAAGTTCCAATTTCAGCCAATAATCTTACGTGAATTTAAATACGGTGATTTATCACATCACAAACTTACACAGAGATGGAAAACACAGTGAGGGAACGTACATGCAACTGACCAGAAATCCGAAAATGTAGGTATTTATTTGCCATATTTATTACGACTACAATTCACTGACACTAACTAGGTACTTATTAGGTGCAACACTAATTAGGTGTTCATACATTCTTCTTGCAGAACTCCGACTCCAAACGTTAATGTGTTATCGCGCCAGAGCGTGTATATACACGCCTCTGCCTACCCTATCGAGGACACAGAACACGGTTCGTGGGATCACGTGGGCACGTTCTTGATTTTCTTCTGAAAATTTATATACATGATTACTTTGTAACTGTAAAAGAGCCGTGGTGGCCGAGTGGTTCGAGCAGTTGCCTGCGACGCAAAGGTCGCAAGTTTGAATCCCGACTGTACCAATGAGTTTTTCTAAACTTAAGTACAGTGATTAGTCACACCACGAGCTTCACGGTGAAGGAAAACATCGAGAGGAAACCTGCATACGTCTGAGAAGAAATTCAAAGGCGTATGTATAGTCGTGCTTGAGTAACGGCGATGGACTCGCCATCTGTCACGTTGGTACCTAATATACCTCTGGCGGAAAGTGGGTGTGTGGGTATTACCTATACACCTCTGCCTACCCCTTCGGGGATCCTTGTGGGAAGGCGTGAGGATATATATACTTTGTAACTCTTATTAATAAAACATTGGATATGATACAGCGATGCAAAGCAGTCGAGTAATTAACAACAACTAGTCCAGAAGTAGGGAACATCCATGAGTGTATCTATATGCATAAAGCAGAGCCCGGCAGCCTTGAGCCGTGAAAACCGTTTAACCCTTGTAGGTTTGGATAAAAAAAACCTTGCTTATTCAAAAGAAAGATGACGAACAGTTTTAAAGAGGTGTGATTTATTAAAAGCGACCGTGACTTTATCGCGAGGAATTCAAAGCCAGCAAATAAACGCACGTAGTCGCAATAAAGGTGTTAAAGACTTTTGCAGAGTCAGCAACGCACGGGTGATATCCTCAGTCTTAAATAAGTCTCTAGGAGGCGGTAAACGAATCAGGCGAACAGCAATCTTGTTAACCAACTTAGTGGTACATATGTTGGTAGCGTAGAGTTAAGCCACGCCAAGGAACTGGGTAAAGGGATTAGAGACAAAATTTGACGTGAACCTGATAACGCGCACATTTTCCGGAAGTAGATTATACGGCCTCGTTGTGTCCCCTATAGCGACAAACAGACGTTAAAAAAAGAGACAAATATATTAAAATGCGCCATTTTATAATTTTACATGTAGGTATGTTGAAATCTACTAAGTCATAGTTTAATGAGAATAATCACTTGTGTAATAACAGTTAAGTGCTATGTACTTTCAAACGCTTCCAAGTAAAAAAGGTTTTTGTTTGATAGATATAAAAGGAGAAAAAAAAATATGATAAAAAAAATCTCTATATTTACCCTCAAATAATATGATATCGACTGTTGAATCTTGGCACAATAAGGATCTGTCGTTGTTCCTGTGCGGCGTGGGGCGATACTAAATGAGTCCAACAATAACCCGACCAATTAAATAGATGAAATACAATGGATACCAAAGGATGAACTTGTAACTATTTCACAATCTTTTATTGTAATTGCCGCAGCGTATTGCGCGATGAGTGGACAATGAGTAAACGTTTCTTCCGATCGATTGTAGCAACAATAAAAATATCAATGTCGTCCATTATTACAGTCACCGAACGAAATAATACCGCCACATACCTTCTGATAATTTAAGCAAAGCTTGCACTTTACGAACTAAACAACAATCTATCTTCTTCTATTTTTATTTGTTCACCCAAACGAAGCTGTCGCTATATATATATCGCTACTACATAGGTAATACTACGCTAATTAGTATTGTTAAGTTGGCAGTGCTGAATAAAAAAATAATCAATACTACGCTAATTAATATTGTTAAGTTGGCAGTGCTGAATAAAAAAATAATCTTCCGCATTTTATTAAAGTTACAGATTCATTACGGGAATCGATCCCGTGACCTACAGCTACGTAGTCTAGAGCTCGGACCCGACTTGCATCAAAGGAATCAGAGGCCTTAATACGACACGCTACAGCCCTCTATCATACCTTGGCAGATGAAAAAGTATGATACGTCAATAAATCTGTACCTTTGGCATTACTTTTTATAATTATAATTAGGTTACTAGATTTTCTTTTTATTTTGTGGAAAAATATCTATTTTTACAAACTCATTTATGTATGACTTAGAATTACCAAACACAAGTAAAAAAAAACGAACGATTCAACTTGTGCTTTCATTGTAAAACCAAATTATGATTTTCACATACTCATCTTTACCTATTCGTTTATTTTTCACATACACAATGGAATAGGTTAAAACCGAAATATTTTGAAGTATATTTTTACTATAGCAGAATAAATCCTTTTTGGTTTAAAAGCGGAATAAATATTCGTAGGATCGAAATGCGAGTAAATCATATCTATATTATACGAGCTATATGCCAGGCTTCACTGTGGCGCGTTGTGGTTGCATGGATGGGAATGGCCGATGAAAACCCATAATAGACAATAAATTTTCTTGACGGACCCTCTATGTTGGATATGTAAGCCTAGATATAGAGGTTCGACCTATTATGCAATTTAAAATTACATACATCCATATCATCAAGTCGAGTCCCTTACAGGGTAGGCAGAGAGAAGTCTTTCGCTTCGTCCACATTCATCAGTCTCTTCATACATGTTCGCCGGTTTCGAGTACTCTTGAAGTTCCCGTCCTTAAGTGTCCGTTCGATTTGAACTAGGTAGTTGGGACGTGGTCTACCTCTGCCCCGACTTGCACACACGACGGAGTTTACGGTTCCATAGCTTTAGGTTTAAAACTACAAATTACCTTCTTCAATCTTCTGAGCAGACGTCGCTGTCGCTGCAACAGTGTTTTCCCGCAATATCTTAAGGTCTCGATCCAGCGGCACCTTACCGGTACTAAGTCCCAAACGCCAGCAGACATATTGCCTAACACATCACAATTTGCACAATTTGCACTTAAACTATTGCTTATCCGGAATCACTATTTTATTTTTAATGAGAACACTGTAAAGATAATGATATTCTGTAAACAATTTGGAATAAATAAAAATCAAATTAACATTACATTACGGATGAAATTACGATGATAATGCAAATGTAAACGATCAAGGTAATAAGGAATTATTTAAAAACGCTTAACAACGCTAAGTGAGTTGTAAGAACGTGCAGTATATATAACCATCTCGTTACAAATGCCTTCGACGTCGAGAATATTACGATTTTTGCGAAGGTCGCACAAATCCATGACGTTTTCATAATTTAATTGCAGTCTGCGGTTACAATTCTCAATACACAGTATGCATTCATAGAACTTACACAGAATTCACTGTGCGAGTTGTCATGAAAAGGAGGAAGTATCGGACTAACCATAAAGAAACCTTGACATTTCGAAAACAAATATTTAACTTAAAGATTATGGTAGAGATTAACAATCGAATAGTTGTTTAATTATTATTGGAAGGTAAACATGGAAGGTAAACATGGAAGGTACACAGCTTGACAATGTACTTGTACTTGAAGCGTATTGTACAAAATGTCTTGACACAGTCGGCTTCAAGAAGTTATAGTATGTTGTATACATCGTCATGATGACGTCAAATGACTATAAAGATTAATTTTGTTACATTTTATCACTTTAAAATTATTTGCTTTAACTATTACAGATAAAAGATAAAAGAAATGTAGTAATATTTACATGTGGAATTTTCACCACTGTATGTGGAAATAAGGTCATATAAATTTATAGCCTTCAATTCGGTGACATTAGATTAGATTTTATGTAAACTGTGGTGTTCTTTCATTGAAAAGATTAAGTACCAATATAAATGTAACATTCTAAAGAAATTCGAACTGAAAAGACTAATACAGCAAGTCGTGAAATTGAAAATATTTGATTAATTGAATATCTAATGCAACAGTACAAAGTCTTATAATAGACCTAATAATCTTGAACTATTCGTCAAGACCACCTTGTCTAATTGACCTTAGTCCAAAGGATATGAAGGCGGGACAAGGAAATATAATAGGAAATAATTAATATTATAGAGGTTATGCAAACCGGTGACAATAGTCACACTATTACAGATCTGACGTACGTATGTTTTGACAGTGATCATACCAAAACAAATGAGCATCAGGCAACGATTACACATACATGTTACGTACTGGCTTTACGTGGTTGCATAATGGGGAACCGAAATTAAGCACACGAATATGCGATCTTCTGATGCAGTTTCCCAAAACTATTCATGGACAATGTCTAGATAAAGCATGTGAAAACAACATATGGCACAACAACTGACAACTTAGTAATAGCAATTTATTGGAATTCATTAATTTTAATTAATGAATTAATTTTAGTAGGAAAGGAAGAACGGCAGATTAAGATTAGCATATTTATTACTTATTTAATGATTGTTAACTATAACGATTATGTGTCATATGTCAGATTGCTCAATGAGATTAGACTCGACAGAGAAGACTAGAGACGGCGACAAAAGCCCAGCTTTTAAATTTATTATAAATTGATAACTTAGTTAAGAACAAAGTTGAGATTAGTAATTTACGCTTTTATGAAGGGTACACAGAGACCTCGCACACCACTAGAGTTCGACCAGGAAACGGGAAGAAAATATAGCTATACTACCTGCTGATTTCAAGTACACTTACGAAAATAACATACTCATATCATGAGCACTGGTAATAACAACTTCCGATGCTATTAATAAGACTTAGAACATTGACATACACCGATGACGCGGTTTTACTGGCGTCATCAGAGGGCGAACTGCAGTCACTAGTTACCATAATGAAAGAAGAATGTGAAAAGAAGGGGCTGCGCCTAAACGCTGGCAAGACTAAGGTTCTGGTATTCGAAAGAGATGAACAAGTGACCGAGTGTGCAATATCGGTAAATGGGCAAATTAAAGAGCAAGCGAATGAATTTGTATATCTTGGAAGCATGTTCACACGAGATGGAAAGTATGAAAAAGATATTGAAAGAAGGATAACTGCCGGAAATAAGGTGAATGGAGCCATATCGGCGTTGATGGGCAGTAAAAGTCTGAGCAAGAATGCTCGAGTTGCTGTCCACAACGCGATATTGGTACCTACCTTATTGTATGGCAGCGAATCCTGGGTATGTCAGAGGAAGTATGAAAATAGCTTGAATGCAGTCGAGATGCGATCTCTTCGAAAAATGTGCGGCGTAACGATATTAGATCGAATCCGCAATGAAGAGATTCGCAAATCAACTGGCGTGAATGAGGGCGTGATTGTAAAGATGAAGAAAGGCATGTTACGTTGGTTTGGACACATAGAAAGGATGAGTGAAGAAAGATTGACGAAACAGATATACAAAGCAAAAGTGTGTGCAAGAAGAGGCAGAGGAAGGCCACGTTCCAACTACCTGGATCAAATAGATCGGACTCTCAAGGACGGGAACGTTAAGAGTACTCGAAACCGACGAGCATGTATGAAGAGACTGATGAATGTGGACGAAGCGAAAGAGGTATGTAAGTCTAGAGAGAACTGGCGCTCTATACTCTCTGCCTACCTGTCAATAATATATGTATAATTAATTATATAGTGTGGCCGATTGGTTCGAGCACCTAGTTGCATGCAACACAAAGATTGCAAGTTCAAATCCCGACTGTACCAATGATTTTTCTGAACTTTCTGAAATTAGTCACACCACGAGCTTTGCGGTGAAGGAAAACCTCAAGAGGGAACCTGCATACGTTTGAGAAGAATTTCAAAGGCGTATAGTTGTGCTTGAGTTACGGCGATGGCCTCGCCACCTGTCACGCTGCCACCTAATAATATGTTTCTAGCGGATGGTGGATGTGTGGGTACTACCTATACACCTCTGCTTACCCCTTCAGGGAACCTTATGGGTAGGTGTGAGGATATGAAGTATATATGTAGTTAGCCATATTTGCCATGATGTCATATTTATAGATTACGGCGTATTTTCGTACTGGTAATATACTATAGGTATATAGGTAATATATTTAAAATTTTGAACGACTGCGTTTCTTTACTGGTCAACCGTTTCGATACAGATTGTTTAAGTTAATTAATAGGTGTTCCAGTAGTAGTAGGCAGAAGTGTAACAACATTCTCTTTTCGCGAAGCTTTATAGAGGGCGAGTCCGTCGCCTTTTCCGAAGCGGCGAAGCTAAGCCGGTATGCCTTGAATATCTTAACGTATGCAAATTTCCGCATGATTTTCCTTTACCGTAAAACTTGTGGTATGATAAGTTACTGTTGTTAAGTTCAGTAAAAGTCATGGTCGTCATTCGTGATCACTTGATTTTTGATTCTCTCTTGATTCAAATCACTAGGCCACCACAGCTCTAAATGAACGGCTCAAAGAATAGGGGGATTAAAATTCTCTTAAATAACGACTTATCTAAGAACATCAAATTCAAACCCACAGAGGCACGTATTAAATGTGCAAGACCCGACTATAGATCCCATTATGGTATGCTTTAACCGTTATGTGAACACCGTATGTCAACAGACAATGTTTGCTATTCCAAAAGAACATCTAACACAGTGGAGTTTAAGTGTTATTCTACAGTACAGTATAATATAATTAATGCAACAGTGCATTGTAGTATGCGTATTAAATAATATTACAGTAAATGTTTAATAATTATACATAAATAATACCTACAAATGAAAAAAAAAACATTGTCACAAATTCCGATTCAATTGCCAGATCTACGGGCAAATCTTAGATTTGATAAATGTCTTATGGCACCTAAAGATGGCTTGAAAAAACAGGCCAAAATGTTAAATTTCCACGAAGACTAAATCGCTCCTGCAAGAGACTGAATTTATTGAATAACCCAGGTAGTTAGATTACTAGAAATATTTCTTAAGCCTTTGCCGAATGAAAAGTAGGCCTCGGAGCGTTGCAAATAATAGAAGTACATGCTTTCTAATTCGCTCAACCGTTAAAAGGCGGACTGTGATGCATTGTTGCTTTAAATAATCAACAATACACACCATTAAACGCTCTTTGCCCGTAACGGTAAAGCTTAAAATACAGTGGCATTAATATTAAACTGTAAGCTGTTGACGTAACATACAATTATATATTATGCATTAATATGCAACGGTGCAGCATTATTGCACTGGAAATCATTTCTATAAAACCGAGAAACTCTACCATCGTAATTACATCACTCTAAAATTGTTGCATTCATAAAACAAAGCAAGTTCTACCAACAAAAGTATACATGATGTGTATTAATAATCTCATTCCTGATATAAAATCATCACAAATACATTATCATCGCAAGTTAATCACAGAATGTATGAAAAATTTAAACCGTAACGCACACAGCCGTGAAGGCGGGTTGCACAATCGCGTTTGAGCGAAACTCGCGGACTACGGGGCAGGAGAGTCAGTCGACTGACCGTGGTAACGCCTAATGCAACACTGCAGCCACTCGTACCGACAACTCTTTCACCGTCCGCTTACACAAGAAAACAGTTACGTAACCAAATCTTTTTGCCTTTCCAATGCTGCAACCATGTGTAGCAATTATCGATCGACTCTTTTATTAACCTCATAATCGTTCGATTATGTGAATTTTGACGGATTGTCAAATTATGTCGGTTTTGACCGCATTCGGTGTTTTGTTCAATAAGTAATCTAATATACATACTATTGCTTAATTAACTTTTTGATGTATGGATTTTGGTATCTGAAATAAATGAATTATTATTATTATTATTAATTAGAGACCTCAAGTCTGGGGTTTTATTAAGGTTATACGTCTTCTAGATTTCGTGCCAAAAGCCGTGGAGGTCGAGTGGTTCGAGTAGTTGCCTGCGACACAAAGAACGCAAAATCGAATCCCGACTGTACCAATGAGTTTTTCAGAACTTGAGTACAGTGATTAGTGACACCAGTCAGTCAGTGCATATGTCTAAGAAGCAATTCAAAGGCTTATGTATAGTTGTGCTTGAGTAACGGCGATGGACTCGCCATCTAACACGTTGGCACCTAAAATATATCTCTGGCGGAAAGTGGTTGTATGGGTATTACCTATACACCTCTGCCTACCCCTTCGGGGACCCTTGTGGGAAAGCGTGATTATATTATATTTTTATTAGATTTTTTGCATACTATCCTTGGATAAGAGTAACGATAAGATTATCTGATTAATTAAAGTTTAGTTTATATAAATGTTGTTTAAGAGGTAACTTCAGTAAAAAGCAAACGCGAAGTTTAAACGGGACGGGGTCACCGCAAATGGTGCTCAAACAGCTTGAAGATTATATAGGTAGCAACGGGATTTGGATACTCAACGTGGAGACCTCGACTAGGCAAACGTAGTGTAGGACGCCCTCCGACCAGGTGGGATGACGATTTGCCAAGGACTGCTGGCAGATGCTGGATGCGGCAAGCTGAAGACAGGGCGCTATGGCGCTCATTAGGGGAGGCCTATGTCCAGCAGTGGACTAGATTGGGCTGATGATGATGATGATGAACGGGATTTCCTCTTTAAAATTAATGCCATACAATAGATAGCAGCATAATAATACTGACAGATGGTGAGTGTTGAGATATTGCGATAATATCTCTACAAACCTTCTCAAAGAATCGCTCTTCTTTGTTAGTCTGCTCCAAATAGTTTTGTTTACTCACTCAATTTGGTCCAAAAGGGATAAAATCCATGAATAAAAAAAATAAAAAACAAATAAATTAGAAAATTGAGGTCTGACCCAAATAAAATCAATCGAACACACGAGGATGGGAACGCCAAGAGTACTCAAAACCGTTAAGCATATATGCAGATTATGATGAATGTGGATAAGAGGTATGTAAGTCTAGGACAGCTGACGGTCTTTCCCGGCGAACAAGTATTAAGAGATTTAATGTAGACGAAGAGAAATATGTGTATATATAGGACCGTATATTTATGTATTTGCAAAACCATCAACTTAAGTACAGTGATTAATCATTCCACGAGCTTTAAAGTGAAGGAAAACATTGACAGGAAACCTGTATACGTTTGAGAAGAAATCCAAAAAGTATGTATGTACAGTTGTGCTTGAGTAACGGCGATCGATGCGCCCGCCATCTGTCACGTTAGCACCTAACCTACTACCTACCGTGAAGATATACAAAACGAATTATTATTATTATTTTACATGACATTAGACATAACAATCAAACACCTCTTAACACTTCATACACGTATAAATGAAGTGTTTGTTTTTATTTTATGGTCCTTATTTGCGTGACTCCGACTATTATTAGCAATATTATGCAAATCATCTTAAATACCGTGGCTAATTGTAAACAAAATAAAAAACACGCTTTTTATAGAAAACCGAACTAAAAAATAGAAAATAAATTTCGATAATATCTTAAAAAGCGTGGGGTGCATGGTGTCAATAGTTATAAATATTTTATTGACAGATATTAGTAGAGTGATTATCATTTCGGTAATATCTTAAAAAGCACCCCACGCTTTTTAAGATATTATCGAAATTTATTTTCTATTTTTTAGTTCGGTTTTCTATAAAAAGCGTGTTTTTTAGTTTTTTTTAACTATTATTTATTTTCTACTTTTTAGTTATTAGTGTATTGTCATCGGTCCTCGATAAGTCTACAAAGTTTGAACGAAATCTGGCCGTTTAAAGTGGGTCAAAATCGAGCTCAAAGAAGTCGGTTACATACATACATACATGCAGGTGAAGCTAATGTAAAGCGTGTAAAAATTACGACCGCTCTCGCAGTATAGAGTTGGTAGATTCATTTTGTCAAATAGGTGCACGTTCTGGATCTATGCATTAATTAGAAATTGACTCGTATGAGTCAACTTCAAATTAAAGTACATTTGTAGTTTTTTTTCCACGTCGCAGGTTTCGTCGATACAAAAATGGTGCTAACATTATAAAACGTTTGTTAGTATGGGTGTTTGTAACTCAAACACGCCAAATGGGCTGAAGAAATTTTGTCGAGACATAGATTTTTAACGAGATTAGCACATAGGATATAGATAGTTGTTCCGTGAAATGAAATCGATTTTTAGGCGGGTGTATCCGCAGGAGACAGGCAGTTTATGATATCTTTGAAAAATAAAAAAAAAGCAGATTTTCTAAAGCCAATTAAAATTTCCGTTTCCGTCTGAAGGTATTACCAAAAGTGAGAATCCTTACCGTGGTTCTATGTTTAGTTCATTGTTGTTGTAGTATCAGAAAATCCATAGAAAAGCATAATCCGGTCAAAATTACATGTGAGAACAATTAAAAGTTCGTCCGAGTATAATCACGTTGGCCATACAAGCCAACCACGTGCACACCGGCATTGTGTCGAGTTCACATCACAGAATTCACAATATTCAAATTAAATTGTTAACTAACCCAACATAGTATCTGAGGACAAACATTGATGTTTGCCAACTACGACATGGCACTTGAAGGATATTCTCGCACGATTGGTGCGTAGAATATTTACATACATAAATATCATTAAGTCGTAACCCTCATAAAGTAGGCAGAGAGAGTAGGATATAATATTTTATTTACTAGTTGTCCCGCCCAGCTTCGCTCGGGTGGAAAAAAAAGATGGTGGCGCCACCTATCGGGTCCAATTGTGACTCTAAACCATTCCCAGATCCCCTTGAACACACACAAAAAATTTCATCAAAATCGGTCCAGTCGATTGAGAGGAGTTCGGTGACATACACACTCACAGAAGATTTATATATATAAAGATTTACTTGCCGATATGAAGAGACTGAAGAACGTGAACGAAGCGAAAGAGGTATGTATGTAATTCTAGAGAGAACAGGCGATCTACCCTACCCCGTTAGGGACTCGGCGTGATGATATGTATGTATGTATGGTTTCTATGTCCTTACCGGCGAAAAGAAACCATCCAGAAGGCATACGTTTGGAAATAAAATCAAATGAACTTGCCATCTGTCACGGTGACATCTAAACTTATTTCTTGCGAAAACACTGTGTGGTGTTGTGTTACACCTCTGCCTATATCTTTGGGACCATTCGGAGCAGCCTTGAAGTTACATCCTTGAAGGTGCAGTATGTATTATGTGTATGAAATAATGAATTGAAATACTAATCATTAGTCGTATACAAGTTGTGCTACGTATTTGTATGGTATTCATCCAATGTTTTGCTTACGAAAATGTTTTTATTCAAATGTATGTTTCACTAACTAGGCTTATGAAAGCAAGAGTTGAGAACCTTGAGAGTTCAAGCGGTTATTAACACCGATATCTATATTTAACCGTGTTACGTAAACTAAAAATAACTGATCAAGTTCATAATTTTATACGACAACCTCATTAGATAGTTCATAAAGTCGAGATTCGCATGTATTTACGTTACGTGATCACTGATATTATGTTCAGAATACTCATTGGTAAATACATACCGATGTGGTTTGAACCTGCAATATTATTTTTGTAGACGACTACTTAAACCCCTCGGCCACCACGGCTCTTGGGAAATTAAGACCGTTCGTGTACCAAGGTACCAGACGCAGCAAGAGTGCTTGCAAGTAATGGATACAAATGTACATGTGGTTACGAAACAAGAGACCTCTTGCACGCTTTGAAAGATAACTCTCACTCTTGCATAAGAGTGCATTGTACGCCCTTTAGACGGCGGCTTCACGGTGACTTTTCAAAAGGTGGCACGAGGAACGGTCCTGTCAAAATGTCTGCCTAGTGATCCTAATACGTAATATTATAGATGTAAAAGTATGCGAGTATGTTTGTTACTCAATCACACCAGAACAGCTGAACGGAATTAAATGAAATTTAGCAGAGATATAGATTGGGGAACGTACCCATACTACGTGACCTATTTTTTTAGTTTTTTCGACCCCTCCCTCCCCTCGGTGACCACTCGTAGTATATGCCAAGACCCCCCTCTCCCCCTTTAGTTCACACGTAGTAATTCATAATTATGATTTTTTATCATTTCACGGGCAAAAATTAAAAAAAAAAAATTTTGCTCATACTCTTCTTTATTGCATAAGACTGCATGCATACTTAAATTACTTGTAAATTATATCAATCAGCTGACGTCTCGGCATATGAGCGTCAGCGCCACCAACTGTGAGTTTAAAAAGCGCTAAACACTGCGCGCTATATTCGAATATAGGTTGAAAAAATACGAGATTTCTCTCAGTAACATCGACTACGTCACAAAAACCTGAGCCACCCCCCCGCTCCTGTGACCGACCATAGTATTTTAAAACTCCGCTCCCCCCCTAAACGGGTCACGTAGTATGGGTACGTTCCCTTGTTAGCTGGATCCCTGGTGTTGCAAGCGTCCATAGGCGGCGGTAACCGCTTACCACCAGGCGGACCGCATGCTTGTTTGTCACCCATGTGGTATAAAAAAAAAATAAAAAAAATTAACAAATAGGTTATAATATACATATTTCATTAAACAATATGATAAAACGAATGTCTCTGTCTCACCCTGCCTAACTCCTAAGGGGCACGCGGAGATAATAGTATGCATGTAAGAATAATATGAACCGTGCTTAGCTACAAAGCTTAAAACAAAAATTATAGATATAGAATAACGTAGTTAATTGGATTTGCACGACGCCTAGCCAAATAACGAATGTTAACCAACACAAAGTAACTTAGCTATTATGAAACGCACAGGCGCTTAAGTCTCACTTAGTTACTTGAGTGGTTTCATAGCGTCACCGATTATGACAGAGGTTAGTTGAAAATGTAGCGAATGGAAAAAACCCCTAAATAACAACACAATTAGGCTATTTTTCCTAAGTACCTATTGTGGTCCGGCGGTAATTTATATAAAAGTATTAAAAGTGTACGAAATAAGATTGAAATTCAAATGGTTTTTATGTTTTCTCAGCTTCAAGTCAGATAAGAAGGTTTACAAAAAAAACAACGTGAATATGTCTCCGTCTGGAAAAGACGAAAACGTTAAAACTACCCAGAACAGATCAATCGAATTAACAAGGATGCGCATTTCAATCGAGACTCCTCAAAACCGGAGGCATGTATGTATAAACAGGTTGATGAAAGTGGATGAATCTAAAGAGGTCTGTGAGTCAGTAGAAGAGTACTGCACTAATCTCTGCCTAGTCCATGACGAACTTAGCTTAGTGGAACGTATATTCTTTAACGAATATTAATCAAATTGATGATGTCCTCCACTTTGGGCTCAGGTTAAATACATTATGTAAATGTGAGTGAACATTCCATGACATAGTGTGATGCAAAAAGAACGCGGTTGAAACCATGATAACACAAGCTATTTGCATTAGCTGAGTAGCAGCTCCTTTAAACTTCTGTTCACTTTTTATTCATCGTTCGATTAGTATCTACACTTTTGACCCCTTGACCGACATATCCTAGTGCTGTATCTTATGTATTCTATAGGACTTTATCAACAATTCATTTTATAATTAAATAGCAATTCTTGAATGTACCTAACATATATTAATAATTCTCCATTTATACATTATAAACAGTATAAACGAGGCACGTCCGTCAGAAACAGCCAGTCACGGAAGAAATAAAAAGCACTCGTTTACTAGACCGGTTCTTTTTTACAAGACCCGAGTTTGATGCAACTGTCGCTCTACTCTCCCGGCCTACCCCATGAGGGACTCGGAGTCATGATATATATGTACCGAAATTCTAAATAATTAATCAAATTGATCAGACGCTCAAGGACGGGAAGGTCAAGAGTACTGGAAACCGACGAGCATGTATGAAGAGACTGATGAATGTGGACGAAGCGAAAGAAGTATATAAGTCTAGAGACAACTGTCGCTCTACTCTCCCGGCCTACCCCATGCAATGAGGGACTCGGAGTGGTGGAATATATGTACCGAAGTTCTAAATAAATGATGCTGCGTTACAGCTAAAAACATATGGAACTTATTAGTGAATAGAACACTTGGATGCATTTCAAAATTTAACTCAACACGTAACATGTGATTAGCAACAGACCAAAGAAGAAAAACAAACAAGACGTGATATCGGAGCTATAATGCAATATTCGAATGTTACGTTACGGTGCAAGTGATAGACCGATGGCGATATTTGGCATTTACTAACTAAACTATTGATGAGGTTCAGAGTGCAGACTGCCAAGTTCAGACTTTACATACAGACTAAGCGCATATGATGACGATTTTTAAATACATACATATATATCATCACGCCGAGTCCCTAAAGGGGTAGGCAGAGAGTATAGGGCGCCAGTTCTCTCTAGACTTTAAACTTACAATAGTAAATATTTTGAAGCAATACATTCAAATGCCTACTTTTTGTCAAACAAGTATTCTCATGCTGCCAAGTCGTTTTAGTACTCACCTGCAAAGTCAAGATAACTTTTTATGAACTTTAGAGCACAGTGATATATCAAGAAAAAGTCATATTCTCTTAAGAAATTCACTTACTTTAAATATATATATGTATACTCGTGCTACAGAAACGGCCACGGACTCCACGTCATTTGTTATATCTCCGGCCAAAAAGAACTTATGTACAGTGGCATATCAGTGTTACAACACGATCCATGAAAACAAATTTGTACACTACATTCGATGTCTGAGCAACGGCGAAAGTCGCGCCATCTGTCACGATTCTAGTCAAACTTGAGGCGAACGGGTCACTAAAGCCGCTGCACGTCTCAATAACTTGTACCTTGAACCGTTGTTAATAGCGTGGCGCATAACCGTAAAATTCGTTTAGGCAACTCGCATTGCCGCAACTCTCCGATCGCACTGTGAAATAATTGACCTACGTGTATTCGCATTACTACGTAATTAAAGTTTCATTATTGGAAACATCGAACACTGCTCCAATTACACTTTCGATATGCTAAATTATAAAACATGACTCAGTGTGTTATACTCATATGACTGCGTCCCGTTGTTGTTTCACTTGCGTTGGATTTGTTAATACATCATATTATGATTATTGCTCCACTCCCTTAGGAAGTATTAGTTCTTGAGATTAGCGCGATCAAACAAGCTTTGCCTTTCTATAATATAGGTACCTATAAATGGCTGACTTTCGAACACGTTCACGGAGTGTTTGTCTTGTGTAAAATAAAGATTACTTCGATCTAACAATCAAAGCTGAGAACGTCAAGAGTAGGAACAAGAAGATGGAGCATTTTGAAGCATCTTTGAAGTCTCAATAAGATTTTACTTTTTAATTGTCTCAACGTGATATAAAAATATGTCACGATGAAACAATTAATAAGTAAAATGCCTTTCACTTAGTGACAGGGTTGGAGATTTCAATACATACCATAGAGCATTGCGCAACTAAACTGTAACGATTTCTTACGTTTTGTATTGTCATCATGATCGGTAACAAAATGTGGGTAAATGTCGCAATTATGCATGCAATGCAAGTACATAATACATACGATTGGCCTGGAATCATTTTGAGGTCAATCTGTCTGTTATGTTCAATCGCTGGAAGGAAACCAATGACACCGATAATAAATAGATATACTCAGCGTATCATTGAAATACTCCGACAATCTCTCACTTATAGTAGAAACAAAATCACATTTGCTTAGACGCAGTACAGAATAAATTTGAGACCCAAATCAATCTCTAATAAGTACCAAAAAATATAGCCAGGAAGAATTGCTGACCACTACATAAAAACAATATACAGTCCTAGCGTAAATTATACAGGACAAAAGTTCAGAATTAATCTAATTAGTAGATAATGAAAGGAAGCCGAGTTTTTGCCCTGACAAATTCTATTTCTTATCCACCTGTGGGCAGTGTTGTGTCAATCAAAGCTAGACCATTGGCTGGTATTATGATAATTGACGCGTTAATCGACCTATGACTAGACATGTTGTTAAAAAAAAACAAAATGAGGAAATATATAAAATCTGTTCAGAAAGGTCCTTGAGGGGGCTACCACCTGCCTACGCAGGGATATAATAAACACTTTTGCCGGAGCCGCACCGGTGATATATTTAGGTGCCAAAATGACAGAAGACACAACTGTTCCGAACTTATCCTAAATTCATAATGATATAGCTACCGCATTCGAATGTGAAAGTCATTTAATACAAAATATATTGTAGTAAAAGAAATCAAACCTACAAATGAATACAATGTAGGTATACATACGTATAACTATTGTTGAATATAAAAAGGTAAGGTTAAGTAAGGCTACTTAAATAGCATTTGGGTATTGTTCTGTACACATCAGTACTAATAGAGAGTTAAAACTAACTAAGAAAAGACAATACTTTACTCCATACACAGTCATTGATGTTTCATGACTCGTTACGTACTTACACGTACGGGATACTGTATAATTCTGAGTGCATAATAACGCAGCAACGGTTATTGTTTTACAAATCACCCGAGGATTTATTTATAGTAATGGTAGCCTGAAGGAATATAATTACCGACTCCCATTTTTACACTAGATTTACATTGCTCTATAATTTACAATCAATAGATTAATTATGTGTCCAATTCTGATTTAACGATCAGGAACACGGCTCGGTTGCGCAAACGCTTTCGCCACATTTTGTACTAGATCGTAAAGAATTGCCTTTTAAGACAGTTTGTCACTAAAGATTCACTGCATCTTCAATAATGTGTATTTAATGAAAAAATTATACAGTCAAATTGTGACGAAAAAGAATTACTGCTATAGACGGTCGAACATAGAAGAATAAAGTCAAAAATTTTAAGAAATACGTATTTCTTTTTCAAGCAAAATACATTAACTATGATAATAATAATATATCCTCACGCCTTCCCACAAGGGGTAGGCAGAGGTGTATGTTATGGTAAATGTCAAATAAAAAAATGTTTAGACGCAAAAATTTACTTATGTCAGCAACTTTAAAAATGTTATAGTACGACTACTTACCGTAAAAAGTAGAGTGAAAGAGGAAGTCAAAATCAATAAACACGAGTCATGATCAAGGTGATGGTGACGGTGATGAGATGGTGATGGTCATTTAGTAACATCAAATAATCATGTCTCTTAAATTGCATTACACTTGAAATCAGTATCAATCTCTAAGCTACAACTCCGCCAGGAAAAATATAAAATGTTTCAATGACCCTTTTAAATGTGCCAAGTCATTGCGGTGATAAATTAAGATTCTATGGACCGATTAAATGAATGATTAAACGAACACAATACCGGTAATTTTTTGCTTTTCAATTAGTATTTCACGTGTGTAATTAATTAGGCATGAAGTCAAAACGCTCTTTGGTTAACATTAGAAATAAATTATAATTAACTACTTAGGCGTTGAATGAATATGTACACATTTTTTCCGGAATATTTAGAAATGAGCCGTGGTGGCCGATTAGTTCGAGTAGTCGCCTGCAATGCAAAGATTACACGATCAAATCTCTACTGTACCAATAAGTCTTTTTTAACTCATGCACAGGGATTATACACTGTATGTTGTGATTATTCACAGCACACAAAACATCGAGATTAAACCTGCATACGTTTAAGAATAAATTCAAAGGCGTATGTGTAGTATTGCTTGAGAAATCGCCATCTGCCGTTAACATGTAAATATATACCTTGGGCGAAAGGAGAAGTGCCACTGCCTATCCCAGCAGACTCTTGAAGAGAGATGGGAATTTTAAATTAACCGTGAAGTGTACTGAGTATAAAACTATCTTACTGATATCTGATGACATCTTTGTTAATTAGAAAACATCATTAATACAATTAATACAAGCGAATCCCGCGACCCCCTCGACTAGAAATTGGTGGGGCCCGTCTTCGTGGACGGCACTATCTATACGCCCCGTTGCTCTCATAATTCGGGCACGCCAATATGGAAACTACTCATTAACGCTATCCTTCCCGAACGCACTCCATCTCCGTGTTTACATTTAATTTAAAGTTATTTAAAGAACACGCTTTCTACATTAAAAAACGTGTAAAAATTACGACCGAAATCTAGTGGCACATCACTCACAAATTCTAGTCCAGCTATGAGAGGCCCGCGGTGAATCATCTTCGGCTGAATGGGGTAGTGTGTTAGTAAATTACCTTTGGAGGTCAAGTTAAATTGGTCCAGCCCACGCGGTCAAACTCAGTTTATTGTAAAACGATTTCACTTTGAGCTATTCATTGTGAAAGTACTGAATGTCATCGGAACAATTGACTTGCACTATGTTTATCTAGTGTTCAATGATGACTAATGAATCCATTTTTATTTCAATGCAATATAAAAGGACATCTCGGATAGATGAAATACCAGCATAAAAAAATAAAGACAGAAAAAATGCCGTGGTGGCCGAGTGGTTTAAGAAGAAATTCAAAGGCGTAGGTATAGTCGTGCATGAGTAACGGCGATGGACTCGCCATCTGTCACGTTATCACCTAAAATGTAAAACCTATTAATCTCTGCCTAACCCTTGGGGGATCGGGAATCGGGGATCCTTGTTAGAAGGCGTGAGTATATATTACATCTTGGATAGATAGAACTGTAACGAAATAGGAATACGTGCCATTGCTATTCTAGTAACAACTGCAGTATTTTTAAACAGGTTCAAGTCCCGGTGTATAAAGCCCAAGTGCTATTTGGTAAAGGAGAAACATCTCTACTCTTGCACGAACTTCACACACACACACACATACACAAAGTATAGAGAGGTCTTTAAGTATAGAGAGAACTGGCGCTCTACTCTCTCTGCCTACCACGTGAGCGCTCGGCGTGAATATATATTGTATGTATGTATGTATGAACTTCACACTGCATAAATAAAACGTCATCCATGATTAAGACAGATGTCTGCACACCGCAGTCTACGAATACTAATATGGATGAAGTAGGAAGTCCATGATGTACAAATCTCTGTCAATACCAAATCTGCTAAAATTAATGTTGTTTTGTATCTAAACCAGATTTTGCAACTTCTGTTGAATACCCTTCCAATCATTTAAATAGTTAAAAGTATGTTAGTGTGTTTTCATGACCGATAGATTACTTTATGACCGGTTGTTTGACAGCAATCGAGTTAAGTCAAGGAGCCTTGTTTTTAATTTATTCGCATACGAATCCGCGCCAAACAAGTTTTTTTCCATCAGTTAATTCAACTTCGCGAATACAAAAACACATAATGTGTCGTTTTTTACTTTAAAACGTGTGATTAATAATAATAATGAGGGTATAAAACATGTATTTCTTTATAGTAATTTGTATACGAGATTAATTACTTGGAAACATAATTAAAAGTTCAAGACAAAAAATACATAAATCAAAGATACAGATTAAGCTATTCGAGTGCTAGACGAATAGCTTAATCTATATCTATATTAAAATATATCGTAAACGGCTGGACCGATTTTAATGAAATTTTCTGTGTCTTCAGGTAGATTCGAGAATGATTTAGATTTACAATCGGCGCGATAATTGGCGTTGCGATCGTGTTTTAGGAAACATTTTTTTTCAACCGGACGAAGCTGAGCGGGGCAGCTAGTGGGTAGCTAGTTTCAAATATAAATTAGAAAAATAGTATTATTTTATTTCTTCACGTCTTCCGTCAAAGTTATCTGGCGAGAAAGTTTAGGTATAGCTAAACACTCTTCACCAGAGATTACTGCATTTAATATAAGGAAAAAACGAATTAGAGGGTAACCAGCAATCTTGATTTTGCAGATGACTATTAAAACCAATTTGACATGGGCTATTAAGTGATGGTAAGTAAAGTAAGTAAAGTTACCGCCGCATATCTATCGCTCGTGTATTGTTAAAAGCTTTACCTTCTTTGGGTCATATTATAAATATTAAATCAAATCAAATCAAATCAAATAATTTATTTCGTGAACATAGAAAATTAGATGGTATTAAGTTACACAGGTATAGGTGCTATGTTCCGCCGCTAGGCATACAAAATATTTAAAATAGATAATATTATTTATAACACTATCTTAAGCATAATTATTTAATATCGAGTTTATGCTACTACTCATATTATATATAAAAATAAACATATTGTTGAAAGTTTCCTTAAATGACGGCTCTATAATGTTATCATATAACTTTCTTAAAATTATTAAAACTTATCAACTAGGTATTCATTAATGGTATAATATGCTTTCTCAACAAGTAAATTAAAAACATTATTTTTAAATTCTTTTATGTTTTGGCAATGTTGAATTTGCTTTGGGAGTTTATTGTATAGCTTTGGTGCCATTGCAAACACACTTTTATGTAGAAATGTGGTTTTAGTTTTCGTTAAGGAAAGCTCTGAACGTCGTTGACTTGTAAATACTTGTAATAAGTGTATATTGGTTTTGACAAACATAATAATTTCATAAATGTAAAGTGACGGCAATGTTAATATTTTTAAAGTTTGATAATGTGGTTTACACGTGTCTCTGTGTTTAATTTGACATATAGCTCTAATACATTTTTTTTGTGATTTGAAAACATTAGTGCTATTACTGGCATTTCCCCAGAAGATTATGCCATATCTCAAAGTAGATGCTACATATCCGTGGTAAGCCGCCAAGAGTGCGCTAAGGTTGCTTACCTTTCTTAACATATATAAAGCATAAGAAAATTTGTGTAATTTATTACATACCTTTTCAGTATGTGTCAGCCAATTCATGTTATTATCTATATGTATTCCTAGAAATTTCGTTACCTTAGTTTCCTCAATAGTTTCGTTTTTATAGTTTATGCTTAAATTTGACATTGGTTTTTGTTTCAATTGAAAATTCATTATTTTAGTTAAGGACAGCATAGCCGTGGTTGTCGAGTGGTTCGGGCAGATGCCTGCGACGCAAAGGTCGCAAGTTCGAATCCCGACTGTACCAATGAGTTTTTCTGAACTTAAGTACAGTGATTAGTTACACCACGAGCTTTACGGTGAAGGAAAACATCGAGAGGAAACCTGCATATGTCTGAGAAGAAATTCAAAAAGGCGTATGAAATAGTCGTGCTTGAGTAACGGCGATGTGGGTGTGTGGATATTACCTATACACCTCTGCCTGCCCCTTCGGGGACCCTTATGGGAAGGCGTGAGGATATATTATATTATTATTATATATTATTTATAAGGACAGCATAATGATTTGCTTCAAACAATCTGCAGCCACACTCGCCGACAGTTGGCAACTGTAAGACGGAAGGGTAATGACCGTCGTTGGAATTTGGTGCAAATGTTGTGGGCGATGTGTTACTTTGTGAGTACTATTACATTTATATGAAGAAATGATCAGGGGTTCAGTTCAAACTAAGGGATGTTCTTTGTAATGAGTTATAAATATAAGAGATAATAATAACTTCACGCCTTCTCGTAACGGCCCCCGACGGGGTAGACAGAAGTGTAAATGTACCTCCCCCACACTCAATTTTCACTGGAGATATATTTTAGGTGCCGACGTGACAGATGGCGAGCCTATCGCCTATACAATATCTTTGAATCATCTTAGACGTATGTATGTATGCAGATTTTCTCTTGCTGATTTCCTCATTGTAAAACTCGTGGTGTGTCTAATTACTGTAAATACCTAAATTCAGACAAACTCATTGGTAAAGTTGGGATTCAAACCGTCAATCTTTGTTCAGCGGGCGACTACTACAACCACTGTTCGGCCACCACGGCCGACAATTTGTAACAAAGTATGAAATAATAACTCGTGCAGTTTTTCGGCCAAGCACATGGGAAACGACATTGACCCCCCTTTTTAATAATCTTTTGTATGTGGTGTAAAGTATTCACACAAAGTTCTATTGTTATTTAAGTACAGTCGGGGTACGAAAACTCTTGACAGTGTTCAAATGTATTCCTTGATCAACTCGTAAATTCTTAATACCTTTGAATCTAACACTATGTACACAACTGCATATAAAAGTAAACGTAATTGATATGTATGTATTACAATATAGTTCAATCATCTAGTTTCTTACGAAGTTCAGATATTTTTTTTATATAATTGACAGTGCGTGTCAGTCATAATATAATCTTCTTTTGAATTACTAGCGATCAATTGTCAAGTATGCAAAAGGACAATGGTAGATTCTGTTTTGACATCAAATGTCGGCATAACTGACAAGTGCCCTGGTGCAAGCAAACGTCAGCCTTAAGGTTAGGAGCCTATTGTTATCCCTTCTTTATTTTTTTACTTTCTTAACTTAAATGGAAAATACAAGTTAGAAATACGCGCGACAAGAAGTTTATCTGTCCTGGAGTGACTGAAATATCGTTTCTGATAGTGGTGACGTATATTTTGTATTGAAGCTGGCGCATTATTCTCTCTGCCTACCGTTAGGGACTCAGCGTGATGATATATATGTAAGTATGTACTTCTGATACCGGTGCGACAATTGCCTGACGTTTGGCTGCAGGGTTCATTATAACAACCAAAAGATGGACACAACAAACGAGACAATATTTATATATATACTAGCTTATGCCTGCGGCTTCGCCCGCGTGGAGTTCGAAAAAAAGTTGCTTATGTATTTTCGTGCTAGAATCGGTTCGGCCGCTATGCCGTGAAAGAGCATCATACTTTATATTATTAGAACTTTGAATTTTAGTGATAAAAAAAAGAAGCCTATGTCCTATTCCTGGGTCTAAGCTATCACCATTTCAACTTTCAGCCAAATCGGTTCAGCCGTTTGGCCGTGAAAGAACCGCAAACATCCAAACTTACAAACTTTCACATTTATAATATTAGTAAGATGTATAATATATACACGCGCTGTATATAATTTTATTTAGGTAAGGTTAGTTTAAGTGGATATTAAACCCACCGTTAATACAACTATTTAACTAAGCTTTTATTTTACAACCACGGCGACGACATATTTTCATATTTTTTCGTTGGGTGTCGTTATTTCTGTTTCACCAATGTTCCTGCGTGTTCCTACTTGTGACTAAGTAGAACATCAGTGAGGATTATTTCAACGAGAATAATAACTGTAATTCGCAATTAAAGCTATAGCTAGAAACCAATTCACGATGTTGCCATTTCACGTACACAATTGAATTATTATTACTCGAGAATGTACAAAAATATTATAAATGTCACACAAATAAGTTATTATTGATTTGGTCGGTAAATACAGCTTAACCTAACATGTCGAGTTTTTTTTATGATTGATGTATTAATTCATTTATTCAATAAAAACATACGTATAAATCAGCCCTGAGCCGAACACTTACACTTTTAAATATATACATTTATAGAAATTTATTTTATACATCAGCGGTCAATGACGTTAATTTAAAATCTAATATTTTATATAATACATATAACCATATATTCAACCACCACAATTAGATGCATATTTCGACGACAATCAAACAATAAACATCTGAAAAATATATATTATTTTGTTTTTACCCATTCATTTGAATATATCTTTTGTAAATTGTGATATTTGTCAGTGGAAATATTTTTGCACAAAGTATTCCAATCTTTTTGCTATTTGCATTTTCATGCGAAAGCAGTGGCCAACAATAGGCGGTCTTGAATAACTATTATAGTTACGCGGCGTATCTATCAGCCTCGCAATCGGAAACTAATGACATTAATAGATTTATACTTATAAAATACTTGAGAGAGAAACGTTTCACTTGCATCGAGATAATTCAATGAATCAATTACGGTGATTGAACATGATGTAATATTGGACTGAAATTACTTCTTTTACTCGATATTCTTAATCCATTTAGATGTCATAAAAACTAATTAGATCCCGTTGAATATTCAACTGTAACGGTAATAAGGAATATACTCTAATTAACTTTTAATTATGGACTAGTGTCAAGATTGTCCAGTTTTTTATGTTTGAGCAAAAAATGACCCGATATTGTTTTCGAGGACCTGCAATACCTGCGAATCGCGTTTTATATTTGCAATGTACTATGAGGTAATTAGTGTGATATTTATATACATATATATATAATATAATATTATTTATATATGTTTAAAACATATTTTATATAATCCCTCTTTTAAAAAGAAAAAAACCACACACTTATTATTAGTTTTTTTCATGCTGTTCAGCTTTACATTACTTTAAAAAACATTCATACGTATCATCACGCTGAGTCCCTAACCGTGTACGCAGGGAGAGTAGATATCACTCTAGACTTACAGATGCCTTTCGCTAAATCCACATTAATTCATCAGTCTCTTCATACAAGCTCGCCGGTTTCGAGTACTCTAGACATTTCTAGTTTTAAGCCTCTTTTTAAGTTACGCATTGTATATTCGCATGTTATATCTGTTTACAATAATAAACATACATTTAGCCAACCAATCGTATATGTGTAAATATAAAGTCAAGTCCTAAGTCAATGTACATAGCACGTATGTACTTTTGTGATATCTACTCTCTCTCTTTCTCTCTGTATTTCTCCTTCAGAAATGTATGATCTCACTTTATACCTCAACACGTCTATATACATCAACCGCTGGCAATACTTTTTGCACGTCAACGTCATTATCAATCCAACAACAATACGTCATATATTTGGCATTTCTGGTACGTAGGTATTCGCAATAAATAAACCTCCATAAGATATTAACGAGTGATATGTAGGCATGTTCTATTTAAACATATCACGTTATTAAATGGCACACGTGCAAAAACGCATACGGAACTTGTCCAACGTAACGACAGACAATACACGATAGAAAAAAATATAGATTAAATTACGGAACTTTTTTTCTCCATACATCACAATAGAGGCAAACAAACGAACAGGTCGTCTAATGGTAAGCGGTTGTTGAAACCTAAACCTAACACAGTCCTGCACTCGGTATATGAATATCCTATCCTATAGCGAAGAAGCACCTTATAATGAGAGAGAAGTTGCAAATAAATTAATAAAAGTTCTTATAAAGCTGTGCTAGCAGTAAAATGCGATGTCTATTACTAGACTATAATAAACCATTCCATACATCCTTAACTTCTGCAAGAATATTAAACTACATGGAATCAGTGCCATTTGGCTGTAATCTTGTGTGAGGTTAGAATATTGAACGGAAGATCTCGTTTAGTCATATTAAATAGAGTCTATAACTAGAGAGAATATAACATTAGGGCATGACATACAATACCTACATACATATATATCGGAATTTACGGTCAAACTACATGCGTAGGCGCCGCCTGGTTTACTACTTAATCGATTTGTCACGCACGCTTTGCAAACGCAAGATTGTTCGGAAATAGTATGAATTAAATATCTATAGATAGATGCTATTGTTTTCTTGAGTAGCAAATACCTACAATTATAAAGGGCGTTCTAAAGTACCGAGACGAATCCACTTTTATAGTACAGGAAAAGTCAAGCAATACGTACACCGGTAACTTTTAGATCAGACCAAGTTCTTTGACCTGTTTCAACAATCTTCTTATCGTCTATTGTTCGCTGGAAAGTTATGTCTAATTAAGCTAAGGATTAATTCTAATATAGCCATTCGATATATAGGTACTTACCTACATCAAAATATTTATTTAAAAAATACATACAAATATAAAAAAGTAAGTACCTACCATTCATTTCCATTGTATGGGAAATGTATTCGCTAGCATTTCGTATACAAGGGCAACAGTCCAAATAGGGAATTAATAATATGAAATTGACCATTTTCAACGGAAACTGATAAGGTGCGTAGTTTAGTGGGTTGGTTACCTATTGGTATTGAGATTACGAGGTTGAACTTCAATTGTTTCTTTAACCACAAAAAAATCTCGAGAATTTAATACAAGAGGTTGTGGGTTACTGTTGGTACTGAGTTTACGAGGTTGAACTTCAATTGTTTCTTTAACCCCAAAAAAATCTCGCGAATTTAATACAAGAGGTTACTACTACCTAAACTACTTTGTGGCCACAAGTCTAAATTACTGGCCAAATGTTTATATTGTTTAATAAACGCGAGCTTTCCCTTCAGATCTGACTATACAAAGAGATATTGGGCGTGACGTTGCCTTAATCTAACTACTTATGAATCAAACTGAAGTATCTGTCCATTATATCTCAATAACAGCCTTTACTAAATGCGTACGAAATGTCTACAGTACTTTCATTGGCACACACTTGATGTTTATAAGAAGTTTACTATTGGAGTTTACTCCTTAAGAATCGATTTTCATATATAAGGCGCCCGGTATGAGAAAAATATGAGAGGTAAAATCTACTGATGAATGACAGCGTTACGTTTTTGGTGCTCTCGTACTCTCCATGGCAACGAGAATAACAGAATGGCGATGTAATTAATGTTTATATTTACTTTCAATTGCATATTGTATTAACCTGATATTAACCTACAACAACTGTCAACTTACGGAGGTTTTATCGTAAATTTTATATTTTATTTATAAAATTGATATAAATATAAATTTATATCAATTGATATTTATTTCAAAATTGAGAAAATTACTCAATGAATAAAAATCAATCTATAGATGTGTCATGCATACTCTAAGTAATATAAGAAATACATTCATTTACCCTTATTAACTAATCTATTTATTTTATAATCGTTCGTAAGGAGTAAACTCCAGTCGTGCGTCGGAGCTGACACACACTTTTTTTTTATTTCTTTCTTGTATAATTACGTACGTTGATTATCTATTACATCTGAAGCGATAATAGAGCGCCTTCCTTCTAGACTCATTAGAGCCTTATAAGTAAGGATTAATTACATTTATTAAAACTCTGAGATGTCAGCCCTATTCTGGAATGTATCTGATACTAATCGATCACGTGTCAGTTATGATCTCGTAACGCATGTGACATTCACATCAGTTAATTGTTCTGATGATCATAACGTTAACATTACTGACACACGGTATATCCTAATTAATATCTAAGTTATCTACATGACACACGGTACAGCATTGTTTTTTAAGAAGGGTGTGATTTTTTTTAAGGGGCAACAACACTTGCCTTTCTCTTTGATCAATACTTTTCTAGTTAAAGTAAAAATCTTAATATTATAATTTACTCATCTAGTTGTTTGTCGGACGCGGTCAGCAAATAATTACCTGCATAAAACATTAATTGATCATAGTTAAGATAATAAATGAGCTTATATTTCTGAACAATCATTAATTATGCATGCATTAATATCCAGTTTGAAAATTTGCAATAATGCATCATATTGCATAATATATTAATAACAAAAGGTAAAGACAACATTGTACTCCGGCGACATCAATGAGTTTTCTGAACCTACACTAATTAACGACAACACGGGTTTTACAGTGCACGAAAATATCACGAGCAAAACCTGAATATGTTTGAGGAAGAACTCTTAGACGTATTTAAAGTCATGCATGAGGTACAGGTATCATTTGAAAGAGAAGTTACCATTACAGAATGCACTTACATTCCGTTCCATTATCATAGATCTATAAAGAACTATGTAGCAGTTATGTTAGCCTAGTACTTTAGGCTGCGCCAACACCGAGGCGTTACCGTGACATGCTACTACAATCTTAATTCAAGAGTGTTGAATGTCGATATGATTCTACGGTTGTATCTGGCATTCTAATTTTATTTCTTTATTTCACTTTAATTACGACGAATTACACCAAATCAAGATACAAAACAATTTAATTATTCTGGTTGTATGATCAAGAATTTTATCATCGTTATTTGCCATTTCCATAATTAATTTAACACAGTTACAGTTATCTATAAGTCTGTTATGGCTATCAATATCGGGGAATCCCTTGTGCCACTTCGATAACTTTACTAGACCAAGAGCAGTCGAATACTTTAATGTAAACGAAACAAGGAAAATAAACATGGTACGAGTTCAAAGCTAAATTGGCAGAAAAGCATTTAGTAAGAAAAACCTTCCTCGTTCAGGATATTAAGTTGGTATCTCACCTTTATTGACCAGTTATTATTTATGTCATTATCCTTTTGTACTAGTTAATTACCTTTTGCCTTATTAATGCTACGTTCGAAACTCAATCTCACTTGATTCTACTGGCTATATGATTATGGTGCCTCACTGTGCTAAATTTGACCTTAGATCGTAAAAATGTGTACCTAGCTTAAGCGAGTTGGTAGAATATAGGTACTATTGTCTTAGCTTTCCGCAGCTGAAGACATAAACATACATAGGAGAGTGTGAACGCTAACATAAAAGGATTTTGTCAAGAGCCGAAGAGCAGACGCTTTGTATGCATACTCAGGCCACCGAAGTGTGTTGTCTTAACCACGTATTGATTCTAACAAAGTTCTCAACCCCCTCCTCCATCCTGGTGTCACAAGTCAAAACGTGCCCCTACTCAAAATAACTTCTTTTTAGTTCGTGTTTAGCAATCGTTCGTTCAACCAGGGCCGCCGTAAGTGGGCGTG
The DNA here is from genome assembly GCA_945859725.1 of Drepana falcataria. Classification (NCBI taxonomy): domain Eukaryota; kingdom Metazoa; phylum Arthropoda; class Insecta; order Lepidoptera; family Drepanidae; genus Drepana; species Drepana falcataria. Next base: position 2,250,593 of record OX243937.1, read on the forward strand.
CAAGGCGTGCACCGCACGCGGGCGGCACGTCCAGGGGGGCGGCAAATCGGGCGGGCGACTCATACCTAATTCAAGTCATTGTACCCCTGACCGGTCGACTCCTACGCAGAAGGCGCGGATAGGATACCAACTTGGGGCGCCTGCAGCGGGCTAGCCGGTCACCGGCTAGGTAGCGCGCGACCAATAGGCAATTTATATATTTTTTTTAATTTTTCACAATCATAATCAAGCGCAAAAGATTACAAGGTGGCGAAGCAATCACGGAGGAAACACAATTTTTTTTGATGAGGTAAAAAAATCTATTATGATTGGTAATTTGAATTACTAGGCTGTTAAATGTTAAATAAAAGCTTATTAATTATACATCAAAATTAATGCAGATTCTAAAAATATATAGTTTCCGTAACCCCAAAGTAGCTCATATTAAAATATTTTTTCTTTTTTACAAAACCTCCCAAAGAGGATTATGAGAAGATTTCATTGGTTTCTGTCCGATCACCAGCTCCACGGGTGAAGGTCTATTAAATTTTGTTAAGGATTAATTTTCACAATTAAATCTTAACATTCAAAATTTCGCAAATGTAAAGGCAAGAAGAGTTACCCTCATTCACGCCAGTTGATTTGTGAATATCGTAATTGTGGATTCGATCTAAGATCGTTTCTCCGCACATTTTTTGAAGAGATCGCATCTCAACTGCATTCAAGCTTCCTATGACATACCCAGGATTCGCTGACATACAATAAAGTATGCACCAATATCGCATGGTGGACAGCATCTCGATAATTCTTGCTCAGAATTTTATTGCCCATCAACGTCGACATGGCCCCATTCACCTTATTACCGCAGTTATCCTTCTTTCAATATCTTTTACATACTTTCCATCTCGTGTGAACATGCTTCCTAGATATACAAATTCATTCACTTGCTCTAGAATTTGCACACTCGGTCACTTGTTCATCTCTTTCGAATACCAGAAACTTAGTCTTGCTAGCGTTTAGCCGCAGCCCCTTCTTTTCACATTCTTCTTTCATTATGGTAACTAGTGACTGCAGTTCGCCCTCTGATGACGCCAGTAAAACCGCGTCATCGGCGTATAGAAGGCAATTGACCACTAAGTTTCCCATTTCCACTCCACATCCGTTCGTTTTTAAAGGATTTCAGAAAGTTATCTAGATTTATAATGATCAGGCAGGCAAACATGATATACCATTGTTTGACCCCCCGTCTTCACATCAAACCAGGATGACATCTCACCGTTAACCCCAACGCATGCCTTGCTATCACTATAGAGTGATTTCACGGCATGCAGTAGGGAACTGCTCACTCCATATCCAGGCAACACGTCCCAGAGTTCCTTTCGTGCGACTCTATCAAATGCCTTCTCTAAGTCGACGAAAGCGCAGAAAACTTTCTGGTTAACATCCAAAAACCTTTCCGCGATTCCGCGAAGCGAGAAGGTTTGATCCATACATCCTTTTCCTGGTCTAAATCCACCTTGGGTTTCCCAGAGAAACCTTTCGGATCGCTCTTGCATTCTGATCCTGACGATCAGAATGCAAGAGCCATGCAAGATAAAATTTATAGAAATACATATGTTACTTAAAATAAATGTTTTATCTTGGTCGTTGTTTTTTCCCCACCATAATGAGAAAACATTGATTATCCTTTTTTTGACAAAACTCAAGAGTAAGTAAGCGTAGGGCGGCATAATCGGTATTGCACGCGGGCGACGAAACACCTAGCGGCGGGCCTGCGTTCAACGAGAAGGTATTTACGTGATATCTAACTACATCTGCACTCCCCCCAGTTATGTATAGTGATTTTTACCCGTAAACCCCACCCCCTTTCGAGGTTCCGGTGATTTATAGACGATCCCTAGAATTCGAACGATTTGAAAGAAACTGTTCATCAGAGAAACCCATCACTGAGGTTTGAACTATAAAATGTTGATGTGAACGATTAGTATTCAGAACTGTCCAACAAGCCGATGGCGTGACGAAATTCTTAGATATCACTTCCTCAAATTCACCGAGTTCATTGACATTGTTCCAGAGTGACGCACGGATGCCAGAATCAATGAGTTTTGTAAACACACTGCACGTTTTCAAGTCAATGATCTTGCAATTTATTAACTGATGCAGAACTGTGCAATGTTGTATAACGCGTTCTACGATTTGAATTATTATAAGTATGAGGACACTGAAACTTCTGGCACTTCTGATTCTGTTTGAGGCGTGGTCAGAGTAACTTTGTTCAGGATAGACATGTCCGTTCCCACCACGCTAATTATTGAAATATTACAGGGATTAAACGTGGTAAATCGTAATAAAAGTGTTTGCAAGCTTTGAGACGATATAAAACTGAGTATCACTTTCGCCAGGCAGAGGTTTGTAGGTAGTACCCACACATTCACTTTTTGCCGGAGTTATATTTTAGGTGCCAACGAGATGCACTCACCACCGAGTGCATCTCCGTTACTCAAGCACGACTATACATACGACATTGAATTTCTTCTCAAACATATGCAGGTTCCTCTTTTCTTCATCGTAAAGCTCGTGGTATGACTAATCACTATAGTTAAGTTTGAGAAAACGCATCGGTACAGTCGGGAGCCATGCTTGCAATCTTTGCGTTTCAGGCAACTACTACAATTTGGCCACCACTGCTTCCTAGAATATTCATCACACAAATAATTCCTCTCAGTGAGCACCGAAGCCACGCCGCGCTGTCAGAAGCACTACTACTAGGCCAGACGGCGGTCTAAAAAAGCTGTTAGTATCGTAATAACAATGACATTAAAATACTATAAAAATTTAGGCAATATTAAACCATCACGTGTAAATAAATACACGAAGCCCATTTACGTATTGCAATAAATTGTTGCTGAATCACTTTTCACATCAAAATAAACGCCGCCAAGAAAAAGGTGGATCTATAAAATTATCACTGACATTTAAAGGCAACAAAGACAATACACAATGTATACGAGTAAACATGTACACCATTTGTGTAACGAGATCAAATTTTATTAAAAAGATGTTTTTGAGTTTCAAGGAAGACCCTACAAAGTTAAATATCATAGTCTAATTATGAAAAACAGACAGTAACTCACCAAGGTTTAATTTGGAAGCACTTGAGCCCTGGTGATTCATGCGACATTAATTTTGAGCCAACAAAATGCTACTGCTATGAAATTTGCCGAAGGTTAATGTAGTAAATATACGTCTCATCAGAAAAATCTAAGCACCTTGCAAGATTATGTTTTGTAAGGATTATCAGAAAAATGTGTATATTTAGGAATAATAACTCATATAATTAGGTACCTAAACTTGCAAGGTGTTTTAATTTTCTGATGAGAAGTGTATAATACGTGTATGGCGATAGCACTACAATAACAAGGGATGGAATAAATATGTTAAAAATGTGCGCTTGCTTTAGTGTCTTACTCGGTCTGGTTTGTAAGCTAATAAACTGTTTTTCTATTCAATTTTCACAAAGCAAAACACTTTCTGTTAGAACCACGTTCCTAAAAATGTTCTAAGTATGACAAGAATCTCTAAATACTTTAAACCATAAGATGAAGATGACAAACAAAATGGACAAGAATATTAATTAGTTGGAAGGAAAAAGTTTGCCATAATTAAAATAACACTTAGCAGCGGAGTCGTTTTATTAGTCACCTACACGTTCAAGTTGTTTGAAACCCAGTGGTCTAGCAATTAGGTATGAATTAGTTTCTGAACAGTGATTAACCACGCCACGTGGTTTAATAATGAAAAAGTTAAAGAAAACATTGGAAGGAAACGACATAAGACAAGAGGTAAATACTAGCATCTGTCACGTTTATTTAAGTGCCAGACTTAAATAAACTGGTATCATATCATCACTCCAATTATCTCTAGACTTAGACACGTCTTCCGCTTCATCCACTTTTTGTCGGAGATATATTCTAGATGCCAACGTGACAAGGAGTAGTTACTCAAGCACAACTATACATACGTAAGTCTTTTACTCAAACGCATGCAGGTTTTCTCTCGATGTTTTCCTTCACAGTAAAGCTCGTCACTAATCACTGTACTTAGTACATTAAGGGTTTGAAACATGCTTCATCGATAGGAAATTGAATTGAATGCCTAACTCTATCGGGTCGTGCAGACTACTTTCACCCATCAGAAACAACGGAAGCGTCGACGGTGTCGGTAACGAGTCGAATCGATTCAAGTGACAGCTACTCGCTAGTTTCACGTTTCGATAATTTCGCTTGAATAAGTAAACGTATTATTTAATGCCAAAACGCCTGTACATAATTTTAAACAGTTATGGACAATGACACTTCAATCGTACAAAATAATCAGATTATAATACCGATAAACATAGGGCGTTAGGATTTGTTTTTAATTGTTCACTAAAGTACATAGGTAATTATAATCCAAAAACTTATAAATATTGGAAATAATAGAATACAATAATATATGTATACATACATACACCTATATAATTTTGAGTATTTATATTATATAATAAGTATGACATTTTCGATAAAACAACATGCCTAGATATCATGCGTAGATTTTTCTTGTAAGTCGACACAGTACAACACTTGAAAAGACTTTGTATGACTTTTGTTAAGCAATGTGTTGAATAATAAATATTTGTGCGCATTATCTCAAATTTAACACCAGGGTATGTTATATCATAAAATATTCTAACGCCGAATACCGCACAGAGAGGGGAGAGAAAAGCGCTAGACCTAAAGACCTCTTACACTTTATTTGACTTTATCCACGTTCATCAGTCACCGGTTTGGAGTTCTCGTGTCGTTTTTTCCATCGTTCACAAAGGTCAAAGATATATCATAACATTCATTATATTTATCAACACGCCGAGTAGATCACGGAATAGGCCGAGAGAATACGAGCGCCAGTTCTGTACCTATAGACTTACAGACGTTACATCGAATACGCGTCATCAAATGCCTTAATTGATAACTTTAATAACACCGATTAACTGTCAGTATTAACTAGATACTACAGTAGCAGGTTAAATATGTATAAGACTATTCGATACGTTCCACGTGTAGAGTTTCAGTACAACAAAGACATTTGACATACCTACATATAAAATACCCTCGTTAAATGCATTGCAGACTCCATTAACAGATAGATGCAATTCAATCAATGCGCATGCGGATGACCAATGAAAAGGTTAAGTTGAAACGCGAGATAAGAGGAATGATCAACGAAAACTAGCATGTAGGTGCATATGCATATATCATCACGCCAAGTATCATATTCAATAAATGTTCCCTATTTATGTATCACGTTTAAAACAATATTTTTGCTTTTGATATTTTTGATACTCTCTAGATGTATTCAGAGAGAGGGCTATTATGTATCATTGTAAATTATGAGATAATAACGCATAAGGTCGAGGGTTCGATTCTCTCTGGTAATAAATACATATATGTGTGATAAATACGAACTTCCTACCTTACTTACTTAGCCTTGGATGTAAATGAAATTTAACATACATTTGAAATCCGATAAATATGTAAATTAATCTTTGACTAGACCTTTGATGCGCTTGGCACTAAGTATTATTAAAATTTGTATAAAGTATCCTTTAAAATATAATGTACCAAATGTAATTTAACCGTAGTTATGTATTTGTATCAAAGGTCAGTTTATCAGATATTAGCTTCTCTATTATCAACAAAAACCCAAGCAAAACCAGTTTGAAAATATGAGCTTGCATATAATACGATCATTCATCATAGCATGAAGGCTTAATCGTTACCTCTTCCTGATATTCACATCTCTATCACACCATATGCGATCGTTACGCGTGTGAGTGAAAGGCACGTTCACACGATAGAAAACCTGTTGCCAATGGTACACCTTTATAGGAATACGTAATTAACAACGTTCTCCATTTACGTCAATTGAGATATTGTTTCTAATGCACGGGCATGAGGAAGTGCGCTCCATGTGTCTTGTCTGTGAGTTGAATGATTCACGGCCAAGAAGGCAATATATAACAATGGGTAGGCATCCAATGTCTGATAACCACAAAAAAAAAATGGTATTTTGTACGTTCATAGCGTTTATAGGCCTGGCTTCATAGCTTCATACTACATTTCCCCGAAGGGTACCCGAAAGGGTGAGTAGGGGTGTAGTGGAACCCTCTTTTGGCTAGAAATATATTAAAAGTGCCAAAGAGATAGAAAGAGAGAGTCACTGAGCTAAATGTTTCTCGGGCAGGCGATAACCTCTATCTTGCGCCCGTAGACACCTTAAGTGTGAAATGACAAACATCATTAGATTCAGTCAAGAAAATTCTCAACTCTCGTGATGCATAGAAATGGTTTTTCATTCAATCCTGATAATCTTTCGGTATAAAAGGAACGTTTGACAGGCTGCCTTACACAATAAGCAGCACAACAATACATCTACGAGTGGGATTATTTATAACCGAGCGGATTTACGACAAAAAGGAAACTATTGATTGCGGAATGAGTTGATTCAATACAGGCATAAATTATGTAAGGTTGAACAACTCCGGCACGATCGAGTAGGAACACACGGTATGTATCGTATTCAACGCTGTGAAGTCGGTGTAGCGATTGGATATTTTTTAAACAGTACTAGTAGAGACTGGGAAATGGGTACGTAGATATTACTCTCGAAATCGGCGAACGTGTATGAAGTGACTGATGAATGTAGATAAACCGAGAGAGATATATACGTGTAGAGCTTTTGGAGGACTTGCAGAAACCTGCATACATTTCAGAATAGATTCAAAGACGATTTATAGACATGCTTGAGAAACGGCGATGGACTCACCACCTGTCACGTCGATACCTAAATATGCCTAGCTCCAGCGAAAACACGGTGTTTTTACTCCTCTATCTACGCTTTCGGGGACCGTTGTGGGAAGGCGAGAAGATATATACATATACATGGTCTGATATTGGATCGTATAGGATGAATTGAATGATGATACATTGCATCAGCAAATCAAGTATGCAACATTCATACAAAACTCATAAGAATTTGATCGAATCTTCAATCTGATTCAAATCGATTCTGTTGAAGTGACACAAACTAAGCAAGACCTGTTCTTAGACAGCCCATTGTTCTTGAAATATAGTAAAGATCAGAGACCGATGCACAGTTATTTCAGAAATTATAATATATGCATACTCAATGGAGTCGATGTCCTGCTCTGATCGGTCAAGGTGTACCGCGCGGCGTGTTCAATCTCTTCCGCGTGTATACCTCTGTGACCGCGTAGAGGCCACTGAGACGAACTTACCGACAAGTTCTGAAGGCTATATGTACGTATATATACGTAGTCATATTATGTATATAAACGCATCCGATCACATAACTAGGAAGCTACTTATACTACGTACTAATTAGTAGGTACGTGGTCAATTGGTGCCGGCTTGGAATATTCTATTTCTCAAATCTCGAACTTACCTGAAACAAACCAAAATACGGAACTTAATTTTAATAATAAATAACAACAAAATAAAAATATTTAATAAATTATATTCATAACTCTACGATCAGACAATATCAATCATATACGGCAAGTAATCTAATGAAGTACCAACATTACCGTGATTTGATAATATGATATCTTGACATAATTCCACACAAATGACAAATTACGGTACAAGTACTCGTGTCCATCACACAAAGGTGGATACCCTGAGCAGGGCTCGAACCAGCCTCAAACTTCGCAGCCAAGACCACTAACCAATACGGCAGGGAAAATTTATTGAGAAAAATATAAATACAATATATGGATCGATAAGTTGTTAATGTTAGCAATTTATACGTTCAAACGTGCAGAAAAGGTGTCTGAATCCAGGCCAGACAAAAAAAATACAGCACTAGTTATATATGACTAGCTGTACCCGCGACTTCGTCCGCGCGGAAAAGTGGATATTAAGCAGCATATTTTTTTTTTCTAAATAAAGTGTAATCTTTCTGACAAACTTAGAATGTAATATTAATTTATATGTATAATAATACTAAAAAATAAGTTTCAAGCTTCTAGCTTCAAAAATGAAGTAACTTCCATACAAACTTTCATCCCCTATTGCAACCCCTTACAACCCTTATTCGCATTAAAAAGCCTATGTCCTTGCTCAAGCTCTAGGCTATCTCTGTACCAAATTTCATTTAAATCGGTTCAGTAGTTTAGGCGTGAAAAGGTAACATACAGACAGAGTTACTTTCGCATTTATAATATTAGTAGGGATTTAAAGATACATATATAAGTATTTGTTGCTCACACGGAGAAAATCGAGAAATGTACGCGATTTACAACCGCAATGTGTCTGGCCAAGAAGTTATATTTTAACCTTCCTTTACCTTAAAAATCTTTATAGATTAAGACAAGAGTAAGAGTGAATTATTATAAAATATTCTGCTACCTATATTGTGTTTACTTTAACCAAATATAATAATTTCTTTTCTTGGTCAGATCAAGTCGTCTTAGTAATATGGAGATAGAAAGTTTTAACCACAATTCATACTGCGAGTTCTTACATCCCTGCAATGTCATTTAAAAATTTTGTGCGATTGAAGTGGGCTCAAATGACCTTATTTTAATAAAATCGTTCCGCCTGATATTAGATTAGATAGGAACTAATAACTGAAACGTAGATAAGTATTTAATTAATACAACTTGCGTGTTGTTTAATCTGAGAGTTTAAAATAGAAATCATTCCTGTGATTCATTTTCATTGTACGTTTGTGTGGTGGTCACCCGTTAGAAAATCTAGTATAAAATAACGGATGAACGTAAGCGAAACCGCGATAAAGACTTGTTTAAATATTGCTCGTCGTGGATGATTTTTTGACAACTTCTATGTTTTTGAGCTGAAGACAATTGCATATTTAGGTACATTACATACCTACATATCAATACGCCGCTGACCGACCCCGTATGGGATTCCTAGCGGGGTCGAAAGAGAATGGCCTCTAAGTGTTTCGCATCATCCGTTGAAGAGAATTGACTACTTTTATTGAATTTAGAATTAGTCTATATTTCTATAGTTCTAGTCACACTGACAGTCAAGCAAATAAATATCGACATCTTTAGCTTTTGACATGTAAGCAAGGTAATTATAGAGATAATCTATTTATAAGTAACTGGATCGGCTGAACACATCAAAGCATAGCGATTAAATAAACGGCACACACGCCATTTTTATCACCATTTTCTAGAACTAAACGCATTAGCTCGTTAACCTACATAAGGCATAACTTTCGCCCAATCGTGGGTGGGATCAAACCACCCTGACCTGAACAAAGAAAAATATTCCCGATCGAAAAATATATTAATATGCATATAAGGGGACAAACACTTGCTCTTTTATGTACTTAAATATTTGCGTGCGAAAATCATAGATATAATAATGCCGTTACGTCAAGATTTGAAAAACAGCTAAGCTCCCTGGTTCATACAAAAAAACGTACAAAACCCCAATGTTACATTATGCAAAATAACCTAGCATATACTACCTACTTCTTATAATTGGGTATTCCATCGTATTGTTATAGTTATTTAAAACGGATCTTGTTACATAACATTAATTACAGAATTAATTAAATGGTCATTTATTTTTAGAATTAGAAAAACCAAAGAAGAACATTAATGATAAATAAAATATCTTATAAGCTGAAACGAAACAACAAGGTGACAAAAACTTTATCATATCTTCACACCGAGTACCCTACGGGATAGGAAAAGTGGATCATCGCGTGTTCTCTGGACATAGCAGACCATTCGCGCCCTTCGATTTCAAGTACTCTGGACGTAGCCTGATTTTAATTATCCTTTCTGCCAACGTGAATGCCTTTAGAAACCACATTCTTATAAATTTGAGAGAGTTTGATCATTATAAAATAATAAAAAACATACGCCGCACCATTTGTCTCAAACGTTAACCATGCAAAAACTGCCTCAATCTGAGATCCAATTTACAGTAAATAATTCCAACTTAGTGCAAACAAGGGTTAGATAACTGTCCAATTGGTAGTAATAACATTTGCAGCCTGTTCCTACTAATTTAAGGTGACCTTTTATAACCCTCATAATGATCTCTAACGAGGTCATCTAGATGCCGCTCGAATAGCTGTTTTCTTGATACCTACAAAAATTACCAGATGAAAATATTCTTAGTGACCCAGACAGATAAGCTTATTTATTTTTATTTCCAGCAAAAAAAATGCGTAAATTTTGTAACTCTTTGTCAAGAAGGTTTTAAGAAGATCCTACGATAAATTCCAATGTTTGTTACTCAACTACGCCGGGGCGGGATTGGGTAAAATTAACTGGATTTACACATATTGATGATGAAGTTTATGAGCAGGATTTGGAAAAAAAAAGAAGCCGTGGTTGCCAAGTGGTTCGAGTGTACCAATGAGTTTTTCTAAACAGTACAGTGAATAGTCAAACCACGAGCTTTACGGTGATTGAGTAACGGCGATGGAGTCCTGTCACGTTGGCACCTAAAATATATCTCTGGCGGAAAGTGAGAGTACACACCCTGCCTATCCCATCGGGGACCCGAGTGGGAAGGCGTGAGAATTATTAGAAAAACTATAAATTAAGTAATTTTACGCGGGTGAAACCGAGGGGCACAGCTAGTGTTAATATATGTTACAAAGATTTTGGTACGATGTAAACAATATCTCTACACCTTGAGTGACAAACGAACGTATCTACATCTCAAGAAAATGTATTATTTACTTGAGACAGATAATTTGCATAGATAAACATTTTACTATGAGCAAAGAATTCATTCTGAGATTTTATAAGCATATTTCCGCGAGGTTTTACTTATAAAGCATAAAATAGAGTTCACTTATTTCAGAGTTTGGTCTAATTACATTAATCAAGGAACGTAGGTGTGTGGGTACCTACTACCTATACACCTCTGCCAAACCCATCGCAAACCCTTGTGGGAAGGCGTGAGAATATTAGCGCTTTGTAAACAACGGATATGGGTGTATATCTGATGTGATATTGTCTTTCAAGTCGAACTTCGAAAGTATATATATTTTCTTTTACTCAAGTTCCGGATTTTAAGCATTACAAATAGTTATGTAGGCAAATTATCTCAAATCTATAGGATAGGTTCTCAATCAAGGGTGGGAAGGTCAAGAGTTCTAGAAACTGGCATGTATGAAGAGACTGATGAATGTAGACGAAGCGTAAGAGGTATGTAAATCTGGGGAGAACTGGCGCTCTACTCTTTTTTTATTTTTAAACATATTTAAGTAGTACTAGTAAGGCTAGAAACCGTAACCGAAGAAAAATTTGGTCAGCAACTCATTATGTATACTATTATCATGTAGCTTATAGAAGTATCTCACGATTGGACTTTAAACTAAGCTGTAAGTAAGTAAGCGAAATAGGTATGTATGTAAGTCTAGCTAGAGCGCGCTCTATACTCTCTGCCTACCCCGTTTGGGACTCGGCGTGAGGTTATGTATGTATGTATGTATGTATGTAAGTAAGTAGGTACTTATATTATTTACGATCAGAGATATGTAAATATATCCTCACGCCTTCCCACAAGGGTCCCCGAAGGGGTAGGCAGAGGTGTATAGGTAATACCCACACACCCACTTTCCGCCAGAGGTATATTAGGTGCCAACGTGACAGATGGCGAGTCCATCGCCGTTACTCCAGCACGACTATACAATACGCCTTTTGAATTTCTTCTCAGACGTATGCAGGTTTCCTCTCGATGTTTTCCTTCACCGTTCAGCTCGTGGTGTGACTTATCACTGTACTTAAGTTTAGAAAAACTCATTGGTACAGTCGGGATTCGAACTTGCGACCTTTGCGTCGCAGGCAACTGCTTGAACCACTCGGCCACCACGGCTTATATGTAAATAAAATAAAAATAAGGATGTTTATTAAGCGGGTATTAAATCCAAGGTGCAATGTCTAAAATACCACTTGTATACTGAGGCAAAGCACCGTGACGGATGCATGGCAAGCGTGTTTATGTGTATATATAATTAACTAGGGGCGCCTCGCGGTTTTCCCCGCTTTAAATTCACATACATCATAATAAACTTTATGCTTACTAATCCGATTCCTCGGCATGATGATTATAACGTACCTCACCTCAAACGGGCTCAAACAAACAAACATCAGGTGGTGTTTATTTGTTAAAATTAATAAATAATATAATAGTACAGATTGACGTCAGAGTCTGAGCTTCCTAGTGTAAAACGATAGTGACAAGTTGGAATCAAGATCTCCTCGTGACTCGCATTACCTTGTGATCGCTCATAATTAAAAAGTGGGAAAAGGTACCGATTATTATAGTTACTTCTGTTAAGGAAAAGTTACGTACGTGCTTATTCAAGTTTATGGACGATTGACTTTAGGTGTAAAATATTTGAATATTTTTTTCTTCATCATATTTTTATGCAAATAAACGTTTAAACATACATATAACTATGTGAACTTAATCTTGATATATATATATATATATATATATATATATATATATATATATATATATATTCCTGGGTGTAAGGTCTAGACGTTATACCTCGTATACAGCTAGCAGAGCAGCAAACCAACATACAGAACTCACATCTCACATTACTATTATTAATAGGAGAAGAAATATTTTATAATATTTTTTTATATTTATAATAGCTCAAGCTATGATCATAACTGCTATTAATAATATCTTCTCTGCTCAATTCCAATAGCATAGACGGCAGGACAATAGTACTGCCAACGGCTAGAGATTAATATTTTCTCCGTCTGGCGAACGAATAAGTTTTAACAAACCAATAAACAAACTGAATCTCTACAAGTCTTCAAGGCAATATATGCTGTGTATATAATTTTACCTATTTAGAGTAATTGGCTACTGGTCGTTTAATGTGTATTACAAAAAAAAAATATACATAACAGACAAAGACCAATTACATGATATGGTATGAGGTTATGTGGCATGGAGGTATGTATGAGGCAGAGGTTATCAGCGGTTACCGGCGTTATCAACAAGTGCACTATATTGATAATGCGCAATGGAAATTAATATTATGTCCCATCCTACAAAAACCACTCTCAAACATCCATGAACTACTTTTGTCAGTAAATAAATAGACATTCATTGTCAACAGCTTATTGTAAACAGCTATGATTGGGCGGTGTGATAATATATTCCGTGTCGGTAACGGCTATGTACATATAATCTAGCGCTACTTAAGAAAATCCTTTTCTTGTAGCGTTCACGCTTTCTATAATTCAATATCTCGACATCGATATCTATAATTTTTATGTCAGTGATATTAGCGGCGGAAAACTTTTTCACTGTCTCGCCTGCATTAAAAATAATTATAACTAGGTACGTACTAGCTGTGTGCCCAGCGATTTCGTCAGCGTGGAATTTAACGAAAAAGTTCTAGTTTTCAAATTAAAAGTAGTCTAAGTTACTCCTTTTACACCCTGTCAAAATCGGTCCAGCCTTTCAGAGATTAACCGGAAAAACAGACAGACAGACGGACAAAATAAAAAAAAGTTATATAAAATATATCCTTAAGCCTTTCCATAAAGTCCCCGAAGGACTACCTTGCCTTGTGGAAAGGCGTCAAGGTATATTACATAAGGGCATCCAAGACTTAGGTACAAATACTCGTGTTCATCACGCAAATGTCCTGCCCGCGACCTCAAATTTTGCAGTCAGTAACTCTAACCACTAGACCATACGGCAGTGGACGTGGTTTAAACCAGTAATTTATTTAAGTCAGATCAGTCCCGAGGGTATTCAATTAGGAAATTCAGAAACCCGTCAAGCAATTAATTGAAAGTCGATCAGTTTTCTTACTTAAAACCAATAATATGAGTAGACAAAAATATCTCACGGTTAGAAAACCACAAAAAACAAATAGAAGTATGTAGTTAAATATCTAGAAATAGAAATTCACTTCCACTAAGTAGGTATTTTAGCGGAAGGTAGCACTCTAGTTATTACAAAACCATAAAACGTTTACAACAAACAATCTATAGTACAGAGACTATTACAAATGTCACGCACGTCATATCAATAAATACTCACCAATCCATAGTAATATTATTAAGGAGGTAAAGTTTTTGAGTTCGTTTGTAAGAATATATTTCTTGAACAACTGAAAACATTCGAAAAAATATTTTTATAAAAAACTAGCTGTACCGTCCAACTTCGCTCGGGTGAAAAAAAATATGTTACTTAAGCGTATGACAAATAGATAGTAGCCGATTCTCAGACCTACTTAATATGCTATAAAATTTCATAAAAATCGGTCAAGCCGTTTCGGAGGAGTAACTAACATTGTGACACGAGAACTTTATGTATATAAGATAACTATAATAATTGGCATTATATACATTTATTAAGGAACGCAATAAGCTATATATAACCATGCTATATAGCATATAGCGTACCGGGTGGAGCGGTATGAGCGGGTTCAGTAATTATATTATAATGAATTTAGCGCGGTAGAAACTGCGGGTCACAGCAAGTATGTAATGTATGAGCTCGGGCCTCGGAGTTAAGCATCGCTTATTTACGACTATACAGGATTTAACAATACTTAACTTAGTAGTAGGTAAAGCGAATTAGGTACTGCCTATCTCGATAGTATGACGTACCGTTCAACTATTACAGTTGAACGGTACGTCATACAATCGAGATCAAGTCGCATGGAATTATCATCAAAATAATAAAATAATTAAGACAGAGAAAAAAGGTAAGTAATATAATTGTCTGTGAACCTAATCGATTATACCAGAGATACGTAATTATTTGAAATCGTGTGACCAGAGTCGCATTCTTCACTGAACAACCGCACGTCAGAATTGTTATCATGAAATCGCTCAAATAACGAGTATTGTAATCATAACGGATCACAGTGTCTATCCATGCCCGTGGCAAATTCTATCTAGGGGCCCTGGGATGGCTTTAAGTTATCAAGTTTATGGTAAATTTAAGTTCCTTAGTGGTTAAATGTAACAAAAAAACTTCCATTTTAAATACATGGGTGCGCGGGGCCTCCAAATACCAGGCTCGTAGCATTTACTGTTCCTACGTGGCTTCGTCTTTGTAATTTTGTCGGTTTGTATGTTTGTACGAGCATCACGAAAAAACTACTGTATGGAATTGAATGCAGTTTAGCGGTCTAGCTTAAAACATATGCTCCATCCTAGTGCAGGTAAATATCAATACTTATAAAGCGGCAGGATTTTTTTTGTTTTAACGCGATTATCTCAGGAACTAGACACTTATCCGATTTGAAAACTTCTTTGTGCATTATATGATAATTGAGTAAGTCTTTAGGCAGTGGATTGCGGTTTCAGCAAGAACGCCTTCGATTTGAAGAAAACTATGAATACTAGACTTCCGCGGCCCCAAGTCGACATTGCTAAACTGGCAAAATGTAAATTACTCAACACTTCAAAGATGCATTGCGAAACGTAGCTGCAATTCTTCCAGCACAGAACATTTTAGCATTTTGTAACGCTCGCCTCACACCTAGCACGACAGTGGTTTCAATCTTCATAACTTCAGAGAATGAGTAATACCTACTGCGCTACATAAAGAATTGTAGATGAGCGTTTTGTAACTTCTGTCATTAATATAATTTAGCATGTCCATTCACCTTTCTAATAACGACTTCGCAATACCTTGGAAATGTTCGACTTGGACTAAGGATATATTCCACGAATAATTCAAATTTCAGGTCGTATTTATTCAGTTAAAACCTCCAAACCTCCTAAAAGCTCCAAGGGCAGACGAGGGAGGTTAACAACCCGTGAACCATGCGTCCAGAGTAAATTGCGTATTTCATTAATTCAATTTTGTACGTTTCATCGCGTTAGGGTTCTGGAGGATCTTTTTTTACATACAATGAAGATGGCAGACAAGAATTGTCTCGTCAGATAGTAATAATTTTCCCCAAGTTGTTAAGCACATAGACCAATAATTTTGTATGAGTAAGTTCGATAGTCAAGGAGTCAGAAGCCTGACACCTGAAAGACAGCCTCTAAAGTGATGAGAAATTAAATAATTACTGAAATTGGAATTGAGAATTTAAACAGATGTCAATAGGAATTCAAGAAAGCGTAATTCAATTCAGTACTGAAGTTTAATCAATACGTAGAATTGAAAAGTGGACCAGTATTACAGATACATTTCTAATGAAATAAGTACAGAATTAGTTACAGTACTGATGGCAATATTTGTGTCACTTGTTTCATTTGTCTAATTTGTGAATGTGAGAACATTGTAGGCTTAGTAGATTCTTAGATCTTGCTAACATTTTTATAATTATCTTGTTTTATGTATGCTTTGTATAGTAAGCGACGACCTATTGTCGGGCCTACGTTGTTCTCCCATACTTGTGTACTATTGCTGTAACGAAAAAAAAAAAAAAATATTGTATATGCCTAATGATCTGAAAAGAGTAACCATGGAGTTTCTTGCCGGTTCTTCTCCATGGAAACGACCAACCCGAACCGTGCTTCTTTTTCGACGTTTTATAAGTGCCCACCTGGGCCTATGTGAAATAAAATGATTTTGATTTTGATTTTGATTTTACTAAGTTGACTAACTGTCAACTTAGTACTTTACATTGTTATTGTTACATACTGTACATTAAACAGTTGATTAAGTAAGAATAAGAAATAATGGATTAACAAAATACAATGCCCATCCGAGGCAATTACTTAAGTATATGATAAAAACTAAGATTTTTGCTCATGTTGGTTAATTAGTCGGCGATTTAATTAGCCATTCGGAATTACTGTACTCAACATAATTTAGTTAGAACACGAACAGAAAATTAAATAACAAATAATGATTTCGTGCTAGCTAAAAGAATTGCGACAAATTCATGTCGAGCATCTAAATCAAACGAGATATTTATAACTACTTAATCCAAACAACATTTAACCTAATATACTGAACTTAAAACGAAAGCATTTCAATGTACAATGTTACAAATTCTTTTGGCATTTGTCCAACTAACGGACAAAAACTTTTTGACATTACAATCATCGGACAAAGGTTGAATACTAGGAAAACATATCAAGGCACAACAAAAACATCCTTCCTGGTTCCATCTTCCGTGCTTAGGCCATAAAGAGGAGCACGACTTGAAGTGACCGACTGAGTCATTGACGAACAAAGAGCCGGCAATGACCGACGACAAAACGAAATAGAGGAAAAGCGACGTTTGTGCGTGTTAAATCTAAAACTGCACCGAGAATCACTTGTTCCAAACTTCGTACGTAAATATAGAAACACGTGTACCAACGACATGCGAAGATTTGGATTTTATGCTTTATCAAAATTTTCATGTTGAGGAATTTTTTTACGTTCGTCTTTTTTATATTTACAATTTAATAAGCCTTAACCTTAAGGCTGACAGTAGGACTAAATACTCCCTCCCTATCAATATTTTTAAATAATTGTTCGCTTTAGCAGCTAATATAGATAGACCACCGTTCTGAATTAGCGGTTAAATTAAAGCGCGTCGCTTTGTGAGTAAACTAAGACCATTGTAAGTTACAATTCACGCATCTGGAATGAGTAAGCAACGCTCTAAATACGTTCGTAAACGTTCTTATTTTGAATCTGCCAGAGCAACGTACCAACAAGTGTCCATCACCTGAACCCAATTCGTTGCCTCGTGTAGATGTTTCACAACAAAAAGCAACACGATTGGTTCCAACGACTGATCTATTCATTGCTACTGCTCCGGGCTGTAGCTCAACTAATTTAACTGTATTTGATGATCAAAGTACAATATCAAGTTTTGATAAAATTCCCAATAAAACAAATCAAAACCAACAACAGATTAAGTAACTACCATTTGGTTAGTTAGAAATCCTAACTAGGTTTAAAGTAAACTAGCTGACCCACCCAGCTTCGCCCGGGTGAAAAAGTAAAATTTCCTGAAACACGATCGCAGCGCCTATCGGGTCCAATTGTGATGTAAGCTATCCTATCTTTTAAGTTGGATCAATCTGCACACGGTGTGCAGTTGCAGTTGCTTGTTTAGGAGCCCATCGCGGACTTAATTGCCATAAAAAAGGTTATAGTGAGTCAATCTTAAAAGATAGATATATGCTGTCGCGGACTTTTTTTTAGAACTTTTAAAGAGGAACAATTCCCTCATATATGATATTTGTGTAACTTAAACCGTTTACGCAGCGCACGCAACGGAAGCTCTCAAAAAGGAATATTTTTTCCCGTTCTGGCAACATTCTTCATTTATGCTTCGCTCCTATTGATCCTACTGTGATGTTATATAGCCTAAATCCTTCCTAGAGAAATAGACTATCCAACACAAAAATATTTTTTCAATTCCAACCAGTAGTTCCTGAGATTGGCGCGTTCAAACAAACAAACAACTTCCCGAGTTCCGGGGAAAATGCCAAGAGCCACGTAAAAATGGACTGAAAAGAAACTGTTCCCATGGCTGTAAGTACAAACAACAACAAGAATGGTCAGGTTCTACAAATGCTTGTAATAAATCTAGGATTACAAATAATTGGTTTCCAATATCAATTCAGATCCACATAGCTCTATGCCTTCCTTGGAAAGCGCACAACTTATTTTTTTTATTTTAGAATGCTTTCGTGCAGCCACTAAAAAAAGTTACACTGCCCATAGGCATTCATCCGAGAATAGAAATCAGGGAGCAAACAAATATGATTTCTCTTTACACAAACGTAAGACTAAACGTTAGCCCAGGCCAATATTAGATTATTAGTCTGTCTATATAACCATGCACCACGCCAAAAAACTAATGACGAATCATTTGACGAATACAGAAATATGATGCTCGATGCTCGAAATTTCCAGTGTTTTCTTAGATTTCTTGCAACGCTCAACACTTAACCGCTAAAAGCTTGCCGAAAACGACTAAGTAGTTTAGACTTTAGACGTTGTATAGAGTAAATACATTCTTCATACATACATACATAATGATCATCACGCCGATTGCCTAACGGGGTAGACACAGAGTATAGAGCGCCAGTTCCCTCTAGACTTACATTACATACCTCTTTCACTTCGTCCACATAAATTCTACAAGTGCAAAATTCTTGGAGGGTCTGCAACGGACAAGTGGCAAGCATCCATAGGTTAAGCTCACCGCATGCTTGTTTGCAATAAATAAGATATTAACTCAGAAACACCTACCAGCCAGCCTTATAACTACACCTAAATGTGCGGTTTCAACCGCGTAACGTTTTATCTCTCTGTGCCAAATTTAATCCCATTCCATTCTATAGCTTGTTGCATTAAAGACCAACAAAAGTCCTCACGAACTTTCGCATTTATAATATTAGTAGTATGTGAAAATATAATTTCCAAGACTACATTGTTATGTCCACTTTTAGATGTGGATGATGGAGCGTAATTGGAGATAAGAGGGGTAGGGCATAATGGGTTTCCCGTTCAAATTTGGAGCTGCCCGACTGGGGCAGGACCTCCACCATCGAGAAGTTCGTAGCCAAATAACACATTTTGTTGTGTTGTGTTCCTACACGGTGAATAAGGTTTCCAGTAATGAGCTCCTTGGGGAGGGGGAGGATTGTTATATTGTGATGGCAGCAGCGGCGGTATTGTAAGCGTAAATAGGCTGCGGTGACCGTTATCCATCGGGTGGGGCCGGGCCGTACGCTCGTTTGCCACTCTTGTAGTATAAAAAAAATTAAAACTTGTAGTTTAATAAGACGATCGCCGTCCAGACCGAGCCTGTTAGTAAATAAGCCACGAATGGGGTCAATGCTCCCCCACCTACTTTCCCTACGGAGCAACGTCTCTCTAACGGTGAGTAATCAGTGCGCATAAATAATGTCATTGTTTATTCCCGGTTTTGTCCGCTAGCAACAGAGCACGGGTTTTGTGTGGAAACAGACTTCCTTTTTTTTTCATGTTCAGTTCTGTTGACCTCTTCTATTGTCAAGTTATACATATACGAGGATATTTCCATAATTTATTAAATACTTAATAAATAAATTATAGGATAACTGCCGGAAATAAGGTGAATGGAGCCATGTCGGCGTTGATGGGCAGTAAAAGTCTGAGCAAGAATGCTCGAGTTGCTGTCCACAACGCGATATTGGTACCTACCTTATTGTATGGCAGCGAATCCTGGGTATGTCAGAGGAAGTATGAAAATAGCCTGAATGCAGTCGAGATGCGATCTCTTCGAAAAATGTGCGGCGTAACGATATTAGATCGAATCCGCAATGAAGAGATTGTGACGTTGGTTTGGACACATAGAAAGGATGAGTGAAGAAAGATTGACGAAACAGATATACAAAGCAAAAGTGTGTGCAAGAAGAGGCAGAGGAAGGCCACGTTCCAACTACCTGGATCAAATAGATCGGACTCTCAAGGACGGGAACGTTAAGAGTACTCGAAACCGACGAGCATGTATGAAGAGACTGATGAATGTGGACGAAGCCAAAGAGGTATGTAAGTCTAGAGAGAACTGGCGCTCTATACTCTCTGCCTACCCCGTTAGGGACTTGGCGTGATGATATGTATGTATGTATTAAATACTTCGACATTCCAATAAGTACTAACGTGAATGATGAATCACAAACATAAAAAAAAAAACCTTTGTATTTCGAGTTATTAAATTGCTACACCATTTACAGTATTTACATGTGAGATTAACATTAAGTGATCATAAACTTGTTTTTATTCCACTAAGGAGGCATACAAGCATGTGGAAAATGGTAAGCAGGTTTTGTTTGAATTAGTATCTTTATTAAAAAACAAAACACAAGCTTTTAATGTATAAATATATTATCGACGTGGTGGCTAAGTGGTTCGAGTAGTTTCCTGCCACACAAAGATCGCAAGTTAGAAACCAGACTGTACTAATGAGTCACACCACGTGCTTTACGGGGAAGGAAAACATTGAGAGTAAACCTACATACGTCTGAGAAGCAATTTAAAGACGTATGTATAGTCTATAGTCGTGCTTGAGTAACGGTGATGGACTAGACATCTGTCACGTTGGCACCTAAAATACATGTGGCTCTAAGGCACCAAGATAAACTTTTTCAAATAGGGCAACAAACCAATTTTAACGAATACAGTCATAGAAAAGACAACATACAAATGTATGTATACAGCATGTAGCGTTCTCAGGATTGAGGTTATTTACAAATTGAATAGTATTAATGTGTGTATGTGTGATGGGAAGCAAGATCACCATGAAACTTGACATCATGTGTGTTAAAACTCTTAACTCTTAAAATAAAACTTTTTTTGCATTTGCATTGCATCATATATATAATATCATATCATGGAAATGTTGAGATACTAGCTTTGTCCATAGTTTCAACCACATATAATTAACTAATGTCATCGGAAGGTGCTTCTATGTGAGCATTTACATTATAAGTATTGAGTATTTGCATTACAGTTAGTCTGTTTGTGTAGTTAGTGTAGTTAGTCTGGTCTAGTGGTTAGAACTTTTAACAGCGAAACTTGGGGTTGCAGATTTGATTCCTGCTGAGGGCAGATATTTGTGTGATGAACACGAGTATTTGGGGCTATGTCAATTTGTGTGGAATTGTCTCAAGGTATATATTTATTTATTATTTAAGTACATACATACTTATTACAAACTTCCCTGGAATAATACATATAGGTACTTACTTTACATTGTTCTTCATAGATATTAAGTAAATTTGTTCTAATTCCATTCAGCCATTCTGGCATGGTTATGTATCAAACATTGAAAGATCCTCACAATCTTTCGCATTTTTATAATTTAAATAGGATAGAAGATCCTATCTGTACTTTAAGTATTATCACATTGATATTTCTGTATTGTTATGATAAATGTTTCAGTAATAATCAGAAAATAGTACTTATTTCTTGAATGTAAGGTATGTATGTTACATTATTTGTAACACCTATAATATCACTAACCATAAATGTGGCCTGAAAATTGATTCCCTGTATTCTACACTAAATATCCACCCAATTACCTACATGAGTAAAGGAATTTCATTGAAATGATAAGTACTTATGATTAGCTTCATATCTTTATGGTGTCGAAAATGATCGAGAGCCTTAAGCCTGCATAAATGCAAAGATGCATGTTTAATCATGCTTGAGAAGGACTCGACATCTGTCAAATTACCACCTTAATTAAATATTCTTCCGGCGAAAAAAGGATGTTGTCACACCAACTATGCATAAACCTTCGAGAACCCTTGGCAGATGGCGTAAAAATGTATGTTAATAATTTCTTTGTAAAGTAAGTAACCAACTGTTAAGTGTCCTTAATGCGTAGGACAAAAGATCTAATGAGAAAAATTAAGCAACCACTCATCTCATGTATCGAGTATTGAGAATTATTAGACTTATTTTCGTATACGGCGTAGGTATTGCGAGCTCACGTGCATACTTCAAATCAATAACACGATTCTCAATGTATCAACAAAGAAGCTAAATTGAAAAAGAAGTTTAAAGTTAAAACGAGATTATTAATTGAGAATGGACACCTAAATTACAAGGTACGTAGGTACTTAGTTCAGATAAAACAGTAACCAAACAAAGTGAGGAAACGACATACTTATATGTTATAACACGTACCTACGTCGACCTACCTTTATTTTATATATTTTAATTCCATTTGAAGTGTTAATATTTATAATAATATATCTTACTTTTAGTCGCGTTAGATTCCCATCTCGAGCAGCATTGAACACGGCTGTTTTGAAATCCATGATGGTTTTCTTCGCAATATAAATAACTCACAAAAAACTAATTAACACTTCAGGAACAGCACTTTCTTCTTTGAATGATCATTTAAAAATGCACTGTAGCCCGTTTTAGGTCAAAGCAACCAATATGTTTATTTCAAAACACTCCGGTACCGCTAGCTTCCAGCGTAATCTCGTCAAACAGCTGCAGCGCGACTACAACTTGCCAGTTCTGCCATTAAAACTCATCATTACCACAGACAATATTTTGTGACATTTGTAAGATTGGTTGCCACTTGCCAACCTGAAGGATTATGTTAGCCAACTGTAAAAAAAATTATATTGTATTTTATAATAATAATGATAATAAATTTGAAATAAAGAATAATGATAATAAATCCTCACGCCTTCCCTCAAAGGCGTAGGCAGAGGTGTATAGGTTCATAGGTCATTATAATTTTATATCATAACGTGTATAGCTTAGTTAAGCTATACTAATAATTATGTTTTAAATAAAAAAATTGTCTCCTGTAATTGTATTGATATAGTATTATAAGCTTAAAGAACAAAATCTAAATTCCATGTAGTTTTGAAGTATTTTTTCTTGGAATCTATCGAATCATTTGGTAAAGCAGAAGATTTATGTGTTTCTTTCGTGTGACATTCTATTCGCCCAAATGACTTGACACTGCAGTGTTTGAAGTTTCAAAAGTATTTTCGAACAACCGCTTAAACCAAACTATAATATTTCAAAACGAGAATGTCATTCCTCTTTTGACGAATGATGATGGATGACATGACAGACAGCCGAACAAAAATTACGGCGTGGATTATGGTTGAAATTTTGCTAAAATCTGTTGATTGTTGTACGATATAACTTGTTGGATCACAGTTGTCACCATTATTACACAGTGATTGATAATAGTATTTAAAAGTTGTTTATGTAAATATAATGACCGATATTTCAAAAGTTTCAAGGCAAAGTTTGTGCATATCATTGTCGTTAGCGCGTAAGTCAGTGTCCCCGGTGTTTGATGTATTATAGCAACGGTGGACGGCGTTGTATGAAATGGTGCTGATGGTGTTAGTAAACGGATCGAAAGAGAACAATATTTGATTGTTTATAACTGAAATTTGAGGTGATTATTTGTCGCTATGTATCCAACGGCGGCGCGGCACCCGGCGGCTGCAATCAGGGTTTGTCGTCTTTTTTCACTTTCTAAATATTCTTTCCGGGTATAGCCTGCCAGGTTCTTATTTACCATCTTTTTGTATTGACATTAAACATTATTGTTATATTTGGTACACACAGGGTCCACAGCCACCAGCAGGGCCAATAAAGTTTACAATTGCTGACACATTAGAACGTATAAAAGAGGAATTCAATTTTTTACAAGCACAGTATCATACGTAAGTATTGTTTTCATTGCTAACAGTTAAGTAAATATTGAACAATAACTACACTACAAATTTATAAGGTACATTAATTTGTAATTAATTGTTTACAGACTAAAATTGGAATGTGAAAAACTTGCGAGTGAGAAAACAGAAATGCAAAGGCACTATGTAATGGTAATTGTATTTTATAATGTTGCTTTATACACAAATGTTATTTGGGCTCATAATCTTGATTAGCAAGTAAATATGAAGATAACTGTTTATTCTACACAAATAATGATAATGCTGTGATGAGTGTTTTGTATTGTTTAAATATTTGGTTTATGACAAGGCCACAGTAGTAAACAGTTTAGTGTTTCAAGTGCTCCAAACAAGATTTATGAAATTAAATTGTGTGTGATATCAATAACTATTATTTGGTCAAATTAATAGCCATTGTATTAGGTCTTATACACAAAGCACACATTATGTATCAGAAAAAAATATTACTGGTTGGCGAATTTATTTACAGACTTAGAAGTATGATTTATTTGAGTCTAAAATACTACATCAGTACAACCTTATCTACATATGGTCAGACACACACCTATTGCAGAATAGGTTCTTCCTAGATATTTATATGTTTTATCATATGTAACTGCTATAGGCTCACCATCTGTACCTCTGGAGCAAAACTGTGTGTGGATACTACCTCCACACACACTTTTAGCAAGACGTAACTATATATTTCCATCACAATGCTATATTTCCTTATGGTGGGACACATTATATATATATTCATTTATAGCATTTTTAATTAAAGTTTATTAAAACTCATTTGTATAGATAAGGTTTCTAGCCATTACTTACTATGTATAGGTGATTAATCAATCAGTGATATTTTTATAAGTTAGAATGCAATATTTCATGTCTTTTTTTATTTACAGTATTATGAAATGTCATATGGCCTTAATGTGGAAATGCATAAACAGGTAAGATATATTTATATTTTTGTCTGCATAGGTTAAGCATACTTATTAAAATAGTGGGCAGTGTACATTACGGATAGCTAGAGTACTAAGGAGCATGCTAAACTTTATTTTATGCAACTATAATGTCTAACCAGCATGTAATCTTATAGTCAACAGTTACCATAGTCTATGGATGCACTTTTGAATATAGAATGAAATATTACAATTTCATGAGATTGTTATATATGTGTTTAATATTAATTCTGCATTTTGCTTATACATATTCAATTAATAAGATTTAGCATATGAGTAATGGCCGCTTGAATATATCACACAGTCTTAAGAATTACCTGATAACAAAAAAATACTTACCCTTTCTAGCGACTAACCCCTTCACACTCTCTCTGGACTCTGAAGTCATAGGTGGAGGTATAAGAACATCCTCTTTCCCCTTAGATATATTTAAGTAAGTGCCAGTATGACAGATGATAGGTTCATCACCATAAGTTTACCTATCACTTCTTTACAAAACTTTGTTTGATCCTAGAGCCCCCAGATATCTTCAGGAACGATTTGAATTTCTTTTTTCCAACCTGCACCTACTCTGTAAAACCAGAGAACTTGTCCTTAAAACTCCTACCTTCACCTCTTCTTCCTATTCCAAGTCTTTCACTGCGCAAGCTGTCTGTCTTTGGAACTCGTTGCCCCAGAACATCAGGCTTGCACAGACATTAATCTCCTTCAAAAAGCTTTTCTTTGAACACTATTTCTCTTTTTAACTTGTTTATATATATATGTATACATGTATATATTATTGTATGTATGTTATATAAGTATATGTTTCGTATACATTTATGTAGAATGCCTATTATTTATATATTATAATAATTGTTCCTATTTCATCCTCTCAACTATCACACCTACCTTTTCTTTCTCTGTTTCTTATCTCTCTCTACACTGGTTGCCTGGTAGAAATCGCTTTTGTCTGGTAGAAATCGCGATAAGGCAGCCTATTGTGCCTACTATATGTTTTTCTTTGTCATTTCTGTTTGTTTTTGTAAATGTGTGTGTACAATAAAGGATATATTATTATTATTATTTACTAGATTTTCTGGTATCTGTCTACAGCACAGTAGTTAAATGAATTAATTAATATCATAATGAATTAAGGGCTGGTTTATAGTTGGTTACAATGTTTCTCTGATGAAGGAAGAACTCGAGAGGAAACATTCATATGTTAGAAGAAATTCAAAGATGTATGTATCATGCTTGAGTAACAGCGTCGGACTCGCCATCTTCCACACTGGGACCACAAATATATCTCCGGCGGAAAGTGGGTGTGTGGTTACTATCTTCACACTTCTGCCTACCTCTTCGGAGACCCTTGTGAGAAGCTGAGATGTGTTTATTGTGTTTCTCCAAATGTACTTTATCAAATAACAGGGTTAATGATAGTAACAAGTTTTTAATTTACTTTACAGACAGAGATAGCAAAAAGACTTAGCGCAATAATAGGGCAAGTGCTCCCGTTTCTGGCGCAGGAGCATCAACAACAAGTAGCATCTGCAGTGGACAGAGCCAAACAAGTAACCATGACTGAACTTAATGCTATTATCGGGGTAAGTTACCCTATACCCACCCTAGTTTGTATTTCATTAGCTTGTTCATAATCATTTTATTGGATAAGCCTTTTATTCGTTTTTGATCAAAATTATCATGTAACAATGGATAAATGGATAACAATGGTTTTTTGGTGAGCAAAACATCATAATTTATTCCAGTTCAAAGTCAAATGAGGTAAGGTCAGCTCACATTAAAATTATAAAATATACAATTTATTATGGACTTACCCACTTCCAATTGTTTTCAAGAAAAGTATTATTTTTTAAAGTCTGCTGTTTAGTTATATATGCAAATATCCATATTAAGCACCAAATATAAAATAACACATAATTAATTTTAGTGATGTTTTATCCGTAAATTACGAACTTGCGTAATGCGTAATGCAATTTGGACTGTATATTGTTGACACTAAGCTCTTAATTACTTAATTAATTCATTGTTTAATAGTGAAATCAAAATAAATCGACAGTGTAGCACAACCTGACATAACTAACATGCTAAGCAAAAACATACTTTGCCTCATTCAAAATTAAGTGTATGTCAGCGAAGCCAATTTAATTGAATGTTGTCCGCAGCAACAACAGCAACAAGGCCTTCAACAACTGCTTGTAAGTCATGACAATGATTATCGTGCTTGGTACACTGTTTGTTTGTTGTGATTAACCTCATTTCATTATTGTGTTCCGTTGCTCTTTCATATGTGCCATAAGCTTTTGCATTTTCAATCAGTTTTCTTTTACTTGTAAGGAGGATAAGTACAATTATATCTAGCGGTTAGGGAACTTAACGATCAATACTTCCATTTCACCGGATTGGTCTATGTATAAGCTTGTTCGAGTCTTGAGTAGGGCTTACAACATAAGAATAGTGAATTCCTGATGGTATCAATGAGTTTTCTGAACTTAAGTACCGAGATTAGAAACACACTGGGCTTTACGGTGAAGGAAAACATCACTAGGAAACATCCATACGTTTGAGTAGAATTTCATAGGCATCTATAGTAGTGAGTTGAGTAACGCCGATGGACTTGCCACCTGTCACGTTGGCACTAAAATATATCTCTGGCGGAATGTGGGTACCCCAGTGGGACCCACTCCATGGCATCAGGATCGCCTCAGCAGATTTATTCTGTTGTCATGTTCTAAATGAAAAAAAAATACGTAATAGACCGACACACTATCGTATTTATTTTGGTCATCGCATTGGTTATGGATATACATACATACATAACTCAGATATGTATGTGTATTGGTGTGAAGATCTGTCGCTAATACCTATGCTTGTATGAGATGTTCGAATTGTTATATGTTTGTGACGCTAAAGCGGGGCTAGATAAAGCAATCTAGTGAATTAAAGTAATCAAGGTTTTAAAATAGCTATTTCTTAAAAATTATAATAAAAATCATTTATCCAATGTAGATTCTGGTAAGAATTGAAAAAATATTGCATAATTACTAAGTACCAGTTCGAAAAATTTTCGCCGTCAGCAAGAATTTATTTGAGGATTTAATTATTTGAGGAGTAGGAGGAGTAGGGTGTGAGGAGATTCCTTCAGGGTCGGCAAGGGCGACCGATACCCCTGGTGTTGCAAGCGTCCATAGGCGATGGTAGCCGGTTACCATCAGGCAGGCCGCGATGCCACTTAGTGTTATAAAAAATCTCAATGCTCGTGGGGCTTTTGCACCTGTCATGAGTCTTCTTTAAGTGTCGGCCACCTCCGATATTTAACTGTAATACCGTTAAGCGTTACCTTGTTTCAATTCGCCAGCGCCATCTAGTGATCAATGGACGACTTCTGAAACGTTTCTTACAGGGTTCACCTCCACTGTATAGTCTTAATTACTTGCAAATCAAGAAATTATGGTGATTAATAAATAGTCTATTGAAAATGGGTTCCAAAGGCTTAAAGTGCCGTGGGACGAACATAGCTGAATAGTTCTAGAATTCAGACTAAAGTGTCTATTTAATAATATCGATCAATTAATGATGCTTCGTATAACCAGTTAGTCCTTTTACAATATTATTTACGATACTGCCACATGCCCCCACAAGTCCCTGAGATGTTAGACTGGGATATCGATCCTTAACCATATCATCGGGTAATGTGCTTCGGGTATGAAACATTGGTTAAGGAAAACATCGTGGATAAACCTCCATACGCTTAAGACACAAACGAAGATGTATGGGAACTAGTAACGTAGACACGTCCGGCGACACGTGATTGTCAATAGACACATCTCTGCCTACCAGCATTCGTGCCAACCAGGCTACCCCTGCTATGATATATTTTACTAGATGTAAGAAAATGCACAAGCTTTGAATTCATTAAATTGGGCGTACGAATGACTAACGTTATTATGTTGGAGTAATTGGAAAAACTAATTGGACATAAATGTAATTGTATTTGGTTGTTCTAACTTCACATTTTTCATTGTATGCTAGCACTGTATTTACGTGTAGTTACTGGCGCACTAGAATAATGCAATATCCGCTTATTTTCAGTCATTTATTCTAATTTGCTAGACATTATGTTGTAGCAACATAAAATGTTAAAAAAAAAGTAATTAGTTAATTAAAAATATAGAAACCACAGGATGTTCGAACAAACCCTTATTTATGAAGTTATTGATTAAATTTAACAGAAGAACTCATACAGTGACAATTTGATTAAAAAGCGTAGTCTAGTTTGTTTGGACACTCGTTTATATATCTCATATTATTATATTATTTTATATATATTATTTTATAAATAGTTAATTTTAAGAAACATCGAGGGAGAAAAATTAATAAAAGCAAAGTCATAAATTGACAACCTAATTATCTTTCGTAAAACAATTCTGAAGCGTCAATTTAAATAAATATCTATCGACAACCTGAACATTTACCGTCACGGAAGCCCCGAGTTATTATTTATTTCTAAAATTCAATAAATTAATAAACATTAATTACTACTTACCAAATGGATAACTGTAACTTGGATAACCAAAAAATTGTCCTGTATAATATAATACATATACACAAAATAAATTAACGTGCGAAGCGAAAATAAATCTCTTAACTGAGGTATATTTGAACACTAGCTGCGCCTCACCTAATAATCTATCTCTGTGCCAAATTTCATCCGATTCCGTTCAGAAGTGTTTAAAACATCCTCACATACTTTCGCATTTAAAATATTTTTGTAACTATATAATGACATACATATACCTAAACATCTTATTTAGTAATTTCGAGGTGTAACTTACTCTCGCTGACGGCAAGTGTCACTACGACACACAAAACAAATGAGCGTGTTAGAACAATGTACCTAACAGGTTGTTGCTTCGCTTGTCCCCAGCAACAAATCCACGCGAGCGCGGGCATGTCCCACGGGGTGGGCGGCGTGGGCGGCGCCGGCGCCTTGCTCGGCGCGGGCGGGCTCCTGTTCGCGCCCGGCGCTGGCCCTCCGCCCCCGCCTCACCTGCCGCCGCCGGCGCATAAGGTGATATATACTAGCTCTGTTAAATTATATATTAAATATATTATATTAGATATATATGTATCTACTGGCTATAGGGAAGTGTTTTTTCACGTAAACGAGTAGTTGCTGTCGGAAACAACAAAACAATTTAATAGTGCCCATAACTTTCGGAAAAGGAAGCAAACGTACGTGTATAGAATATGAAAAATATGAAAATTTTTCCCTTCTGAACCTCGCAAATGCCAGACGCGTAAGCCTAAAATATTGAGAAATAAAAGTACCAGTCCATTCCAGCTCCCTTCCTCGCGATCCAGCAACCCCCAGGATTCCCTTAGCTGTGTTTGCTTAGCTTAGCACCATAAAGTACCTGGCTTGGTCTCGCTCCTTGCCTGGTTAAGGAGCAAATGTTCCTGGTACTCAGGTACAAAACGAAAAAAAAAATGCTTGACTCATGGGGCATTAATCAATGGGCGTCTCGTACGCACGCCTACTGTGTCATTACTCACAGTTTGTTAGCTTGTGCCTATTGGCCTACCAGCCCCTAGACAAACTCCAATTTTTTTCAAGCTCACACTATCTAATGTATGGCAGTGACATCATCATCATCATCACAAATTTAAGAGCTGGGCTTTTGTCGGCGTCTCTGATGCAGTCCCTTCCATTTGCTTCTGTCCAGCGTAACCTCCTTGACCTCTTTATACGTCATGAGAGATACTTTTTCTTTGATCTGACCCATGTATGTTAATGTTGGTCTTCAACTTCCTCTCTTCCCATCTACCTTTCCTTCTAAGATGTTTCATGGCAGTGACATTAGGTGCGAAAAATGTTGTGTCCATGCCATACAGTAGGAATTACAACTAGCGAAGCAGGTGAGAGTGTGAGGGTCTATTTCCTTGAAGGTGGAGCTGCCGCCGCCAGCGGATATGAAGCCGCCCGCGCCGGCACTTCTGGCACAACAATCCCGTGACGATGACCGCATACCCTCAAGGGGCTTGCAACAAGTTAGGGTATGTCCACATATACTGTTCATATTTCATAGGCGAGCCTTTATTATTATAACATGATTGGAAATACTCTATCTAACACTATATTCGCTGTCGAAGAGGCGTCGAAGATATGTTAAGTAAAGCTACGCGCGCTACCACAGCTGTAGCGCTCGTAATTAACGAAAAGCCTCTTTCTTTCCTTCTAGGGTTGTGGAACCCTCAAATTCAAACCTCACCACATATCGCCAGGAGGGGAATTAATGCACATTGAATTTTTGTGCGACTTTCGACTTCCCGATTTAAACACAACAGCATGGTCACAACATGTTGACATTATTATTACTTTTAACTTAGCTTTCTAACAGACTAGAGGAACTGCACAGTCGGGTAGCCCCGATTTTACTCCCGATTAGGCCTCTCCCACTTTGTATTACTCACTAGCATTAATTTTTTAAACATTTTTGCATAAAATTTATTTTTCTCATGCAATAAAATGTTATTATATATATGCATGCCTATGTTAATCAGTGACAATGTAGCATTCAAATGTGAAAGAATTTTAAAAATCCAGTACTTTTTAAGCCAATTCCTTACAAACATACTTACATACAAATGTTTCCTCTTTATAATATTAGTATAGATTCAGCTCTAATCAAAGTACCGCGATAATTGAAGTTTTGTTTTCAGAGACGATCAGTGTCGCCCCACGAGCGCGAACAAAAGTATCGGCCGCGATCCCCAGTGGAGCCCGAAGCGTTAGACGTGAAGAGGCGGAAAGAGGAGAAGGTACTCGGTCATGTGAGTCTATGTAGTGTATGTGTCGCTTCATACTTTACATCAGTTGCTTTTTGTGTTCATACTGAGATATTGAGTTTGGGCGAGGGGTGGTTGTTGTTTAAAAACTAAGCCTATTCACGGTCCCAGTGTAACCTAAGCCTAATAATTATTCTAAACTACCCATTCATGCATTGGCGAATTTTATAATATAATCACTCAGTGATTTTCGGATTTAATATATAATAAAACAAATTTCCTGAAACGCGATTGCAGCGCCACCTGTAAAACTGAAACCATTCTCGAATGCGCTTCTACACATACAGAATTTCATTAAAATCGGTCTAGCCGGTTAGGTGGAGGTCAGTGCAAACAAACGCACAGAAGAAATATAATTATATAAAGATGTTCATGTCAATGTGTTTCTGTAGGAATGTTAAATGAGCGACAACCGTCCTTCACTGCCTATGCTTGTTTGCACAACTGCTTCAATATTGATTTTGTGTTGCTTGTTTTAATGGCTGCGTTACACTAGAGTTAGTGAATCACCCAATTGCTTTCACTCAGGCCTTTCTCGTTAGTATATCGTTAATCAAACCCCCAATTACTTTTGTAGGACAGCGATG
The DNA here is from genome assembly GCA_945859725.1 of Drepana falcataria. NCBI lineage: Eukaryota > Metazoa > Arthropoda > Insecta > Lepidoptera > Drepanidae > Drepana > Drepana falcataria. The sequence goes on from OX243937.1 coordinate 2,283,187, forward strand.
CAGAAAAAAGTGATCAAGATCTTGTTGTTGATGTGGCTAATGAGGTGAGATGAGTATTATTTACTTGATTTACAACTTTTTACCCTTGGTTCTGAAGCTTGACGTCCCGGGTTCGATTCCCGATATTTGTTTGATCGTCTACGAATATTTAAGCTAGTCTTGGGTGTCCTATGTAGACATATATATATATATGTATGTAAATGTTTGTCTGGTTCGCTTAGTAAAAATTTTGGGACTAGGTACATTTGTGTTCTTATAGTTTTAACGTTCAATTAAATAGAACGAATGCTCCAATAAAAACCCAGTTATTTTGAATCCGAAATGCATCAAATAATTTGGTCTTTAGGCTAACGATCTTACGATATAAAATCGCAATGGACTTCAAAAGTAAATATAAAAGTAAATATATAATTAAAAAAATAAAAGCCGCTTTGTCCGTATAACAACTAATTATACACTATCGGACTTATTAAGATATTCCTGTAAGTTCATACCGATTAAATATCATTAAAACATTGAACTCTATGGTTTTTAGGAGGAGAGAGGATCTCCAAGTGTACGGACGGATGGCGGTGAAAGGACTGAGAATGGTCCAAGGCCACCATCTAGGTCGGGGTCTTCGTCAAGTCGCTCCACGCCCAAGAGTTCTAAGGATGTGAGTTGTGTTGTGAATTTTTTACCGTAGCTAATCGTATTGTCTACTAGTTTATGCCCGCGGCTTCGCCCGCGTGGAGTTAAAAAAGTAGCTTATGTATTTTCCTGCTAGATCGGTTCAGCCGCTATGCCGTGAAAGAGCATCATACTTTGAATTTTCGGGATAAAAAAAAAGGAAAAAAAAGTCTATTTCCTATTCCTAGGTATAAGCCATCACGATTTCAACTTTCAGCCAAATCGGTTCAGCCGTTTTGCCGTGAAAGTACCGCAAACATCCAAACTAAAAAACTCACATTTATAATATTAGTAAGATTGTCTCAAGGGAACATATGGGTGTTTAGGGGTAAAATGTAGTCTATGTAATTCGATCCAGCCGTTTAGGGTCTGTCACATACAGCACAGAAGATATATTTATATATACGTACCAATATAAAGATAGACGCGGTGTGTAGGGACTATATGAATTGTATTAAGGTAATATATGAGATGGTACTTCTGTAATCCCTCGAAGGGGTAGGCAGGGTGTAGGGTGTAGTACCGATATAACCATATTCCGCAGGATATTTTTAGGTGCCAACGTGACAGATGGCGTGTCCATCGCCGTTACTCAAGCACGACTATAAATACACCTTTGAATTACATTTCAAATGGTTTTTACAAAAAAGGTTTCCTCTCGATGATTTCCTTCACCGTAAAGAACAATATGAGTGAGAATATCCAGTTTTTTTTATACCACTTGAGTGGCAAACAAGCATGCGGCCCGCCTGATGGTTAGGGGTTACCGCCGCCTATGGACGCTTGCAACACCGGGGGTATCACTCGCGCGTTGCCGACCGGACGCCACTAATATATCTTGGTAATATACAGAAGTGTATATGGAAGTTTTGATATGTATCGTGTGACCAATTTGTGTGTGTGTGCGCCAGGAGAAGCCGGGCACGCCGGGCGGCAAGCTGGGGCGCGCGCCCACGCCCACGGGCGCCGGCCGCGGCTACTTCCCGCCCTACGCCGGCTACCGGCCGCAGCACCCCTACGACGCGCCCCACCACCGCACCAACGGGATCGCGCCCTCCAAACCGTCAGTCTATTTCACTCTCCCACATTACAACCCCTTTTGTTAATGATCATTGCCCGATTGAAACCTACTCACTGCTCTGCCCCGGGGTTTCACCCGTGTTAAATATGATATCAAGGCTAGATTTTTTCTAGTTTTACTATAAACATATACTATGTGTTAATCCGGCTAATTATCTATCTTTCTGCCAATTTTCATCTCATTCATTCATAAACTATGATATTTATTAACGATATTAGTATGATAACAAAGAGCTATTTTGTTAAATAGATGTGTTACTTTTTTACGTATAAGAGATGGCGCTGATTTTTTCAATGTTTAAATACTAGCAGCATTTTAGACTACGTATCATTCATATCATCATATACATGTGCATTTTTCTCCTTACCTCCTATCATATTGTAGTGCCATGTGGTGTTCAGTAGCTAATATATGTATTCTGATACTTGCATACTTTTTTATTTTATTCCATTTTCGATCGAAATTACTTCAAAGTCACATAAGTAAAATGGGATTTCATAATGCTGTCAAAATGCTGTACAGCGCCCCAACTGTTACAAAATAGAAAATACAAAATGGACGCTAGGAAATTTAACAAAAAGATATGTTAGTACATCTTTTTTTTTAATTTCCTAGCGTTAACTCGCTGGAGACTATCACTACCTTCAGATATACCCGAATGCAGTACGATATCCGTTTATGTATGCATAATGGAGATAAGACGGCTAACGTTTGAAATAATATTTTATGTTGGAATATTATTTATAAGTGTTCCATATTTTTATAATAATTAAAGTTACGCCTATTTCTACATGCAACATAGTCCGAGCGATACCTTTTATGTTGCAAGCGTCCACAGGAGATGGTAGCTTGCTTACCATCAATACAATGGTATTGTACGTTGTAGTATTTTCATATCTATCATCATATAAAAGTATCTACATAATAGTTAAATATCATCACGCCGAGATATCGCGGGGTAGGTAGAGAAAGTAGGGCGCCTGTTCTCATTGACCTCTTTCGCTTCATTCACATCCATCAGACTCCTCCCACATGATAGAAAGAAAAATCAAATTCTTACTTAGTTGAAATATTTCCGCAGTGCCTACTCATATCACACATGCGGTGGCCCCCTCCAACCCGTCCCCTTCCCGGCCGACGCACTAGTGGGTCCCGGGATCCCCCGAGGGGCGAGGCAGGTGGCCGCGTTACCTCACGGCGAAGTAGTATGTGCCGTCGCCCTGTCGCTTAGCAACGGAGCGCGACACGCCTATACGGGGGGAAAGGGATGCGTGAAGCTTTGGGACATTACCAATCCAGGATCACCTACGAGTCTTGAACCCCTCTCACAGTTGGACTGTTTGGTGAGTAAGAGTAATTTATTATCGAATATTATAGAGAATATACTAGCTATCCCGCCCAGCTTCACTCGGGTGAAAAAAATTCAAAAATGTAGGGTTGGACAACTCTCAAGATCTCATATACACTTAAGTGTATATGTAAGTGGCTATGAAATATAGATAGTAGCCGATTATCAAACCTACTGAATATGCATTAAAATTTCATAAAAATCGGTCAAGCCGTTTCGGAGGAGTATGGTAACTAACATTGTGACACGAGAATTTTATATATAAGATTAAGGGATATATTATACCCATAAATATTAAGGAGTATACATATCATCACGTAGGCAGTTTAGCTGTGACAGTAGAACGCCAGTTACGTTTGCTACACAAAGGGGTGTTACAGGCGTCTTAAGGGCCAAAGTGGGCGTCAACCGTTTACCATCAGCCGGACCTTTCTTGATAACTTTGTGGTGTTAGAAAAAATGTGATTCGGTCATTAGATAAGGTATAATAAAATAAATATCCTCGCCGTCCATCGCTCAACACTCAAGCACGACTATACGGCTTTGAATGGCTTCTCAGACCTATGCAGGTTTCCTTCTCCGTAAAGCTAGTGGTGTGACTTATCACTGTACTTAAGTTCAGAAAAACTCATTGGTACAGCCACCACATAAATGCCGATTCGAACTTGCAATCTTTGTGTTGCTGGAAACTACTCAAACCACTCGGCCACCACGGCGAGTAGGTATATATTCATGTATGCATATGTCGGCAGCAAAGGGACAACTACATCCGGTCAGTGAAGCTGCTCCCGGACGGGCGCACGCTGATCGTGGGCGGCGAGGCGTCCAACCTGTCCATCTGGGACCTCGCCGCGCCCACGCCGCGCATGCGCGCCGAGCTCACCTCCTCCGCCCCCGCCTGCTACGCGCTCGCCATCAGCCCCGACTCCAAGGTACCAAATTGACAAACAGGCTTGTTCTGGATACAATCTTACTTCTTACTAATATTATAAATGTGAAAGTTTGTAAGTTAGGATGTTTGCGGTTCTTTCACGACAAAACGGCTGAACCGATTTGGCTGAAAGTTAAAATGGTGATAGCTTATACCTAGGAATAGGACATAGGCTACATTTGAATCCCTAAAAGTTCAAAGTTCTAATATTATAAAGTATGATGCTCTTTCACGGCATAGCGGCTGAACCGATTCTAGCAGGAAAATTTCCAAAGCTACTTTTTCGAACTCCACGCGGGCGAAGCCGCGGGCATAAGCTAGTAGACAATAATAACAAGATCAAGCTTTAGCTTTAGCTTTTGCGTCCAAGAGGAGCGAACATCCCGAACTGCCCCGTTAGGGACTCGGTGTGATGATCATGAATTCCTTCACCGTAAAGCTAGTAGATTGATTAATCGCCGCACTTAAGTTATGATACCTCATTGATACAGTCGGGATCATTCAATGGCCCTATTATATAATAACTACTAACAACGAATTAATGCAAATTTTAGTTGTTTTTTGTTCTATAGGTTTGCTTCAGTTGCTGTTCAGATGGCAACATCGCCGTGTGGGACCTCCAGAACCAAACATTAGTTAGACAATTTCAAGGTGAGTTGCTAATAGAAATACTGATGTATTTGTTCGTGCACTACCGGGCGAAGTGTACACTGAGTCCTACAAAAAAATTTTATTACTATTATATTATAAAGTGCTATTTATTTATTTATTTATTTATTGATCACCAACAAGATGTAGATTATTACAAGTAATAAAAATCATTCGAAGTTGTGCCCGTGCAAAATTCTATCTTAATTATAGGGGAAAAATGCATGCAAAAAAACAGAAGACTAATTAACTGAGATTAAACTAATAAAATAAGATTCAACATCATAAACACCATTTAGCTAATTCTAAAAATTTAGGTTAAATGAGTTACATTATAAAGAAAGAATGTTATAATTAGGATTAATACAATTACTTATAGATCGCTTAAATTTAGAGGGTTCTATTTTATAGTCATTGTGCCATATATTTTCTCTTGAATTTCTGTGGGAGGCGTGATTATATATTGATTAAAAGGGACTGAAACGACATGGAGCCGTGGTGGCTGAGTGGTTCGAGCAGTTGCCTGCGACGCAAAGGTCGCAAGTTCCAATCCCGTCTGTACCAATGAGTTTTTCTGAACTTAAGTACAGTAATTAGTCACACCACGAGCTTCACGGTGAAGGAAAACATCGAGAGGAAACCTGCATACGTCTGAGAAGAAATTCAAAGGTGTATGTATAGTCGTGCTTGAGTAACGGCGATGGACTCGCCATCTGTCACGTTGGCACCCAATATACCTCTGCCTACCCCTCGGGGACCCTTGTGGGAAGGCGTGAGGATATTATTATTATTATTTTATTATTATGAAACGACATAAAACAAGTAGTATGTTTCTATAAAATGTGTGATGTGTACGTCAGGGCACACGGACGGCGCGTCGTGCATCGACATCAGCCCGGACGGCGCGCGGCTGTGGACGGGCGGGCTCGACAACACGGTGCGCTCGTGGGACCTGCGCGAGGGCCGCCAGCTGCACCAGCACGACTTCTCCAGCCAGATCTTCTCGCTCGGATACTGTCCTACGGGTGAGCGCTACTCCTACATACACAATTACCGACTCCCGAGCTTACACCCTCGTCTAGTTCATACATATGAATTGCTGTGCCTTTCATTTATTTATTTAATATTACAGCTACATCATACACATTTATATAAATAAATAAATACATTTCACAATTGACTAGCCTTAATTAAGCAAAGCATGTGTTATAGTAACGATATGTATACTTGTATAGATAGATATATACATAAATACATAATATATCTAAGACTAATACTCGTGTTCATCACACAAATATCCATTATATTCCTGAAATGAATAATTACTACAAAGACGTATATTTAAATTAAACCGATAAAGAGATATACACAGCTAAGTTTATAAACAATTTGTTATATGCGTGTCCAGGTTCATGGCTGGCGGTAGGCATGGAGAACTCTCATGTGGAAGTGCTGCACGCGGGCAAGCCGGACAGGTACCAGCTGCTGCTGCACGAGTCGTGCGTACTGTCCTTGAGGTTCGCGGCGGCCGGCAAGTGGTTCGTGTCCACTGGAAAGGATAACCTGCTTAACGCGTGGCGGACACCTTATGGGGCCAGCATATTCCAGGTATAACACATTTTACACCGTTATCGTGGAAGATGAGTGTCTTTGAAGTGTCTTTGAGTGTGGAAACAATTGAAGACTTTTTTAATCCCACAATCTCCGTAGGTGTTTTTATTGCAACTATATTGGTTCACAATACGACGAACAACGCAGGCAGATACACTAAATAAACATCTAAAACCCCAGTGTTTTTACAACTGGTGGGGTAACATCCAGTAAAAATATATTAACAATTGTACACTTACTGTTATAACCAAAACCTTTCATTCACTATCATTATAACGCCGATTACATCAAGGAGAACACAAAGTAAACCATCATCAGTAATTTCTATATTTATAGACCTCTTTCGCTTAATTTATATAAACTTGTCCCTCCATACATGTTTGCTGGTGTCGAGTATACATTCACAGTGTATGAATTCATTCGTTCATTCATTCATTCATTCATTCATTAATTGTGCAGATTATAAATGACTAATATCTTGTTCCAGTCAAAAGAATCGTCATCGGTGCTCAGTTGTGATATATCTGCGGATGATAAGTTCATAGTGACGGGCTCTGGTGACAAGAAGGCGACGGTCTACGAAGTTATGTATTGAACTGTTGTGTATAGAGCGGTAATCTCATAGGCAATAAGGCATTGCGCCGGTCCAGTGATGTCTGAATGTTTGTATATTCGTTTTTAGGTGGTTGTTGAAATTTACACCTTGCAAAATTGGAATAAGTATTATTTTACATATATGTAGTCATAATTGCCTGACCTTGGTCGCTAAAATTAACTCCAATCTCCAAATATATTATTTAGATAAGAGTAAGGCTTAGATCAGTATTTTTATGTTCATAATATTGTATAAAAAAAAATATATATAGGCAATGCAATTTAATAATGCGAAAACAAATGATAATCAAGTATTTACATAAAGTTCAATAGTAAGACTAAAAAAAACAAACGAATTTCATATTGAATATTTCAACAGCCCACTAAAAACAACGTAGAGAATCCTGTTTCACTGTCTCTTGGCAGTACCATCTTTTTTTTTATTTGTACCAATTGTATTGTTGTGACGTAAATTTTTTGTATGTAACAAGAGAACTGCCATTTTACATAGACATTAAGTGCGCAAGAGTCAGTGAAACGGAAAATGTAATTTTAAATGTAACAAATAGATCAATGTTGCACCGTTATTGGATATTTTAGTGTTACTATATATTTTTATAATGAAATACGAAAATCTTTTTTTAATTATGTCCTAAGTTCAATTTAGGTTCTTGGTGGTCCATTTAAATGTATTTATTTTAACGCAGATCATAATTTTTATAATGACTGAATTTTTTATCAATGCATTGTGCGTTGACCATCGATTTAAGACTTTATTTTCAATAATAAGAGCTGTAGAACGCACACAGCTTTGCTTTGCATTTATGGTCCAAAGAAAATGTACGCTGTAGATAACGGCTCGAAAGATGCGCGGATCTCTTCACAATTTGCTAATATGTACGTATATATTTGCGTCACGATGAGGTGACATTTTTTATTCACAAAAAATACAACAATATTATAAAAAAGGGTCGGTAGATTAAGTGACAATTACATTATTCTACTAATTCATTATAGTTATACTGGCAACATTTGTATGATCGAATGTCTATATTTTAAATATTCCAAGCTTTTCAATGCCAAATTGCAAATTATAATTTTTTTAACCTGGTTTTATTTCTAACCTATCATTAAGGTTAATTTTACAAACTACCTTTTCTAAAAAAAATTACACATATCCTTTTAATACAATGTTAAATATCTAACCAAAATGTGTTATTGTGAAGAAGCTCCGCGCATTGTTCGAATAGGAAGGGAAGTGCACCATTTAAATATCTTGCAAGGATATTGTCACGTTATTACATAAGTACAAGAGTATAGTTCCTTGTTCTACATTCGTTAGAACCAAAAATCTGGTAATTTTGCAATATTTACGACATTGTACGTAAAAAATTGTCGAGAAGCAATATGGATGTATAAAATTTAGTAGTACTTAATGGATGTTAACCTTTTAATGTATGTTCAAACGACTGTAATGATCTGCAAATGTGATACTTTAATTGACATGCAATTTGATAGTATTTTTGAATACAGCAACACTAGATTTGACTGCAGACGACTATTATTGTTATTCTGAGAAATTGGGTTGTATTACTTTGATTATATTTATTATTTCGATACTCTGTTTTTTTATTTCAATTACCCTAAAAGCAAGTTCGTCAGGATCTTCTAGGGAGCTCTGATCTCAAGCTCTCAGTCACAGTACCAGTCATAACTGGATGATATCAGATGATACACTATTACTGTAGCCAATAATTTTTTGAAACGTTTGCAGGTTTCCTTTCCGTCATGTCTTTTACCGCAAAGCTCATGTGTAATGGCTAATCACTGTACATACGTTCAGAATATCTTATTGGTACAGTGGCAACCATAGCCCTTAAATTTTTGATTCGGAGGTAGGAGAGAAGAATTTAATAGATTATCAAACTCTTCATCAAAAGGTTGTACTGGCACTGGCAGAAGGGAGACTCGTTCGTTACCATCACAGTATACATTGTAATCTTTGTTCGTTATTAATGTTGTTTACATTACTACTCTTCCCAACATAAATTTACCACTTTAACACTATTTGTCACCATAGTGGTCTAAAAAATTTTAATGGTTGGTCTATGGGATATTTTATTTTGGTTCAAGCTGTCATAATTAAAGAATGACACTAGTAACACAGGTGACAGCCGACAAGTTGGCAAAATATTTATACTTTTCATATAATTTAATTCAGGTTGTTCAATAGCTTTGAATTGAAAAGGTATTCTGAATAATATAAGTTTTATATTATTAAATAAACTGATACAGTAAAAATGCCTGAGGAAAATTTGCTGGAGATAGTGCCGGAACAACTGTTTAAAACTCATTCCGTGAGCGATGTAGATCAAGTGCAGAAGAAATTACAATATGAGATTGAGAGGAAACGGGAGGAGTTGCGGGCTATGGTTGGGTATGTATACACTTCTTACATTCTAATATTGTAATCTTACAGCGATAAATTCAAGTTGGTCACGGTTTCTAAAGGCGAGTAATACACATTGTATTGCATACGAAATACTTACATGGGATTTTTTTAAGGTGCTAGTAGCTGTAGTAGTCACGAACGTGATTGAAGATGGGCCGATAGTCGTACCAGCGTGATGCTATATATCAGGATAAGCTCCACATTGGAGGAACAGTTGTGTTTTTTTAGAGGAAAAGTTGCAAACTTTGCCTCACAAATAAATTATATTGGTCTACCTACTGTTTGTACAATTGAAAAACTTTAAATAATTTTCTATTTACAGAGAAAGATACCGTGATTTAATTCATGCAGCAGATACAATAGAAGAAATGAAGATCACAACAGAAAGCACTTTAAACCACATTAGTGACATGCAGGCTGCATGCCGAAGCCTTCATAACACACATTTAGTTGGTTTCAAGATTGAGCAGAAGCCGCATACTTCCCAGAGGTACTATCATTATAGGAAAAGTTTTAACATCACTACAATACCTTTCTGTATAAATATATTTCAAAACTGTTTCAGTTTCCAATTTAACGCAAGTCCCCACAAAACATTGCACAGTTTATCTGTGCAAGTGAAACTATTGATGGAAATACCTGAGAAAATATGGATGTGCATTGAGACAGAAGACTTTGTCAAAGCAACACAGCTGTTTATTTTGGCGAGACATATTAATACTGGTATATATGTTCAAGCAAAGTGTGTAATGGTATTTGGTTTGGACTAAATGTATCAGAAATAGTGCTGTCCGATGTGCCCCGACCAACGGGCCCGTGGCGCAAGTGGCACTAGCAGATGGACCACCATATCTCTGCTGCAAATTACAAACTTAATGCTGCCTCGAGGGCACAGTATGGTAGCTATCTCCTGGTCGCTGGTCGCTGGCTGAAAATAAAATAATATTGAGTTATTTTTACAAATACCAACAATGGTCAATACTTCAAATAGCGGATAATATCACTAATATAGAACACATGAAATGACAAAATTAAAAAAAAACTTACTAATTTTAGTCCTTTTGGCGTTTAAACACTTTGTTCGTACCACTGACAACATGTGACCAGCGACCACCATTAATATAAAGACATAATGCTGATTAAACAAAAAATTTTTTCTCTTTTTCATGAATTAATTTACGTAATTATTTATGAAGGCTTACAACTCCAACTGGGCAGTAAAGCATTGAAACCTGGCCTACAGTCTCTGTCGCGATTGGTGCAACAACAGTGGAACTCAATATCAAACTTTAATCATACCATTATTGACGTCTGCAGGCAGAAATTACAAGATGTTGACATTACTGTTGAGGTATGCCTGGTATGAAATTATATAGTATACGTATATATTGTCACGTCTGCCGACCACCTGCACAGGAAGTACTCAGTATGTAGGTAATACTCATACACCCACTTAATTATACACGGTAATATTTGGGAGTTAATCATGGCGAGCTCATCGCTGTTTCTCAACCACGACCATACACACGTCTTTGAATTTCTTCTCAAACTCAAAACAATGCAGGTTTCCTTTCGATGTTTTCATGCACCGTAAAGTGCGTGGTGTGTCACTGTACTTAACCTGCAATCACTGTACTTAAGTTCGGAAAAACTCATTAGTACAGTTGGCACACGAACCTGCAATCTTTGTGTTGCAGGCAACTGCTCGACCCACTCGGCCACCACGGCTTCACCTACAATAAGTAACAAAGAAATGTATTACTTAAACCTGTCCATTATCGTCACTAAAGGAGAGGTGTATTTAAACACCCCATTTATGCAAAAGCGATAGGGCCTTAGATCCTTTTTGCCACAGTACGCAGAATGTTGTTGGGGCCGTCACGGAGCCGCCTCCACAGGGATATCACTCTCTTGCGTATGAAAGTTGTCCGTTTGCTCTTGTATCCTTGGGGCGCTGCATACCGCGGTAGCCCCATCAGCGCCCGGAACGAAATGTTATATTGATGTAGCACGAAACAAGATTCGTGTAATGATTTGTACAGTAGATATTCGTTGCAGGTAGCTTGCTCATGCTTAGTGAGCTTGTATCTCCTCGACTCGCAAACGATGGTGGAACTACTGAACATTCTTATAGCTCTACAAAGCAATAGCAGTCTGAGATCTACTTTACAGTTTGATCTAGCGAAAATACTGGAGGGGGATGTCAAGGCACAGATAAGAGATAAAATTGTCAATGGTGTGAAAATTGTGTTGAAGACTTTTGTGCTAGTCTACGCCTGTTTTGTGGGTGAGTAGAAAGGAGACTTGGTTTAGTAGCCGATAGTCATATATTTACTTGGTATATTTTATTGATATATAATCTAGAGAGAACTGGCGTTCTATTCTCTCTGCCTACTCCGTTAGGGACTCAGCGTGATGATATGTATGTATGTATATTTTTTGTATTAGGACAAGCAATGCTTATTTTTTAACGGTATTATTACGGTGGAGGAAAAGATCGAGAGGAAACCTGCATTTGGTTCATAAGATAATAATAAATACCTGGGACAATTCCACACAAATTGACCTAGACCCAAATTAAGTAAAGCTTGTGTTATGGTAACTAGACAACGATATATTTACTTATATAGATAGATATATACTTAAATACATAGGACATCCAAGACTAAGATACAAATATACGTGTTCATCACACAAATATCTGCCCTCAGCGGGATTCGAACCCGCGACCTCAAGTTTCGCAGTCAGGACCTCTGACCACTAGACCAGACGGTCTTCAAATAAGAAATTCAACGGTATGTGTAAAGTACGGTCGCGGAACAGAAAGAATTTCGTACGATGACCTATTATTACCCATCTCTGTCACTCCCGCGTAAACATAATGCGTCTCGCTCGCACAGATGCAATGACCGCTGTCGCCAGGGATTGTAAACCGTTTAATTGAGACCGTAAGGTTTGTTCTTGCTTGCGTCTGGTGTTTTGGCGCAATGAAAAGTATTTGACATGATTCATAATTTTTGAATAACGAACGACATTCCATCTTGGGATGCGTCATCAGAAAGCAGTAACTCCGATACAGACGAATCGGATTCGGATTTATGATTTTTTTATTTCTACCAAATTGGTAATTTTTTGAGGAAGACGATTTTGATACTGCTGTAATGTAAAATCTAAATATATAAATACTTAATAATAATTTATTTCATAAGCTAGTTTTTTTCTATCCTTCAAATATTCCATGCAAACCACACATATAAAAATGTTTGTGACCACTGTCAGTAGGTAAAGAGGTCATTGTACGAAATTCTTCCTGCTCCGCGACCGTACTTTAGTCGTGCTTGAGGAACGGCGACGGACTCGCCATCTTCTCCGACGAAACGAGAGTATTATCACACCTTTGCCTACCCCTGCGGGAATACTCGTGGGAAGGCGTGAATGTATACAGTAGTAAGCAGACTTACTATATTTATTTTTCAGATAACAATGGTGGAGCGGTACTGGCGAAATTGAAAGAGTTATACAATATCAATTCACAAGCGCTTGTTGAACTAGTGAGGTTCAGTGATCAGTCATCTTTGAAACTTCTACCGCCCGTGATCCTAAACTATAGGTACATTGACACAGTATTTATCCATAGGGTGGCACGGTTATATTTTGTGCAATGATTCTAATAATGATGCCCGATTCTTAGATCTTTACTTATATTTTATAAAGAAACAGTGTTTGTTTGAACGCGATAATCGCAGAAACTAATAATCCGATAAAATTAATTCATTTGATAATCCATATATTGAGGAGGCATATTACTTATTATCATAATGTTACTACCCAATGGAGCAGAGCGGTGAACCCGACTGTACCAAAGAGTTTTTCTGAACTTAAGTACAGTCACACCACGAGCTTTACGGCGAAGGAAAACGTCGAGAGAAACCTGAGAAAAAATTCAAACGTAAAAGTAAAGTCATGTTTGTTTTTAAAATAGGTATATCTCTAGCGGAAAGTGGGTACTACTTATACACCTCTGCCTACCCCTTCGAGGACCCTTGTGGGAAGGCGTGAGGATGTTTAGACATTATTATTTAACAATAACATTTGTATATGTTTAGGTTAACTTCAAATAATCAGTTGCAAGCTTTAGTCAAGGACGAGATAAGTGTATCCGTGCAGAGTTGGAACGAGTGGGTACGGACCTTTATAAGTACCAATGTCCAGACGCTGCTGGGGAACATAACCAGAGTTAAAGTGCTGCATGAAATAAGGGAAGAAGCCTTCAAAATTGGTACGTATGCGATTGTCGATTGTTTCATGCTCAAACAACCTATATTATAAAATAGACCCTGCGTTTTTTTTTATACCACATGGGTGGCAAACAAGCATGCGGTCTGATGGTAATCAGTTAGCGCCGCCTATGGACGCTTGCAATACCAGCAGTATCGCTCGCGCGCTGCCTATAAAATACTTGGACTGTATAGTAGATGTATACCAGTCCAGCCCAGCTTCCTTGCTCGCGATCCAGGAACGCCCTAAGCCGAGGTACCCCACAGGGGGTGCCCTTAGCTGTGTTGCTAAGAAGTAAAGTGCCTGGCTGGAGGCCTTGGTCTCGCCATTAACCGGTTAAGTAGCAAAAGTTCCCGGAACTCACGCTACAAGAGACAATAAAAAAAAAAGTAGATGTATATATTTTATTTTATGAAGAGACTAGCGAAAGAGGTATGTAAGTAGGTATAGAGAGAACTGGCCCTCTATTCTCCCTGCCTACCCTGTTAGGGACTCGGAGTGATGATAATATGTAGGTATGTAAGTAGGAGTCTAGTTTGCCCTGCGGTTGCCCGCTTAAAATTTGATTTTATAGATTTTTTCTAGAATAAATCGTAATCGAATCATGCTGTGTTAATCCAGCTAGTAACCTATCTATATCTCAAGTTCGATCAAATACTGTTCAGTAGTCTTAGAGTAAAAGGGGACAAATATCCTCCCTCAGACACTTTCAGATTTATAATATTAAGATGATTTGCAAAGTCAATGGCGTGAATAACAGAGTAGAGAGCCAGTTCTCTTTAGACTTAGGTGCAGACTCTCGCTTCATCAACATTCATCGGCCTCTACATACATACTCACCGGTTTCGTGTACTAATGACGTTCTCTCACTTAGCGAGAGTTTCAGATTTATTTGATCTAGGTATTGGTAACGTGATACTCTTCTGCCTCTACTTACAAACTCTTCTGCATAACAATTATACTAAGTTTGTATATTAATTTTTTTTTCAAAATTTTCAGACATCCCCGAAAACTGGACGTCAATTTGCACATCACTAAACATTCCCGAAGTGCACGTATGGTGTTATTATTTCCAGCCTCTGTTGACCTCTAGGGTCAAGGCCATCATCGACAGCCGATGGCTCAAAGTGTACGACGTATTCAAGACCCAAATTCTAATTGACCTTACTAAAGTCTCATCAGAACACGAGACTGAGAGAGAATCCGATTTGAACTGGTTCGTGTGGAAAGACCTTATTGGGGAGACTGTGATCGAGTCCAGAAGTGACGTCATTAATGTCATGAATGCTCTCATGAAAGGTATTTATAAGACTTTTGTTAGTTGTCTAGTGCGATTATTTTATGTGTGTCTTTTGCTTTACAATCTGATTCGGGCGGCGGTAACCGCTTACCAACAGGTACACTTGCTTGTTTGCCACGTTAGCAGCATAAATATAATAAAAATTACTTTTTCAATAACAAAGGATTTAAAGATAATTCTATTAATAATGGGTATCAATGCATATTCATCCTGTTAATAATAACAACAATAAAAAATAACAATTGAATAAAAAACATACAATAAAATAGATTTTAATATAAAGTAAGTATATATAAAGTAAGCATTATCTAATTATGATTTAAATATTTATCATCTTCATTTACTCAGAAGAAAGTGAATAATTAAAAAAAAACTTCCCCTTCGGGCAAGCTCTATATTAAACGAGAGATTTTATTGTGCCCTTCTACTCATAATGTAAAATAATTATTTTTGTTTCTAGGCATGTCGCACCAAGACCGAGGCTACAGTCCCACCCTAGAAATCCTATGCAAAAGCCTAGATAACGAGCTACTGAGACTTCTAGAGGACCTGAAAGTGTATTTGTACAAGGAGAGGAAAACTCCAGCGAGCAGAGATAAACTGCTGTTTTCTTGTGATGAAGACGATGAAGTTGAACAAATTTATAGCGATAGAGGTGATATAGAGATGCATTTGAGGGATGTCTCCGATGAGAATATACAAAGGTTGGTGTTGTTCATAAATTAAGAGAGGTAGGGCATAACGGGTTTCCCCTTCGAATATGAAGAAACGCTGACTGACTGGGCAGAACCTCCACCTTATAGAAACAAATAACTAATTTTGTTGTGTTTCTTTGCGGTGAATAAGGTTTCCAATAACGAGCTCCTTGGGGAGAGGGGAGGGTAGTTATATTGTGTTGGCAGCAGAGGGATTAATCCCATTATGCTGCCAACATATTATAACTCTCCGAACACAGAGTGGCAAATAAATAGGCTGCAGTAACCGTTTTTCATCTGGTGGGCCGTATGCTTCTTTGCCACTCTTGTGGGATAAAAAAAAAGGTTTGTTGAGCGACGAAAGGTCAACAAAACAGATTAATAATGCGAAAGTGTCGGGTTGAAAAACATGTTTGCAGCTAGATCGAATGGGAACGTTAAGAGTACTCGAAACCGGCAGGATTGCATGAAGATGATCTTGAATGATAATAAAGCGAATGTCTGTAGGTCTACACAGAACTGGCTTTCCATTTTCTCTGCCTACCTAGAGGCACTTTGTGTGATGTTTTGTACGTATTTGTAATTTGTAGCTGGCATACTTATCCATTGACACCCGTATAGATAAGAGTCGAAAAATGTAGATAAGAGATAGAGATAAAATACTCTTGCCAAAGCTCGAAAATGGATTCGCCTATTTTGATACAAAAATATGCATGGTTGTTGGTGGATTTACATTTATCCGATAGGGGGCGCTGTGATAATGTTCCAGCATTTTTATTTGTCTACCCAAATGATGTTGGGTCTGAAAGTATTCTACCAACTTTGTAAAAAATTGCTCGTATGCTCCAGTGCTTCGGTGTCCGGTCACCCGTTTGTGGATGACTTACTGCTTAATTTAAATAACCAAATTTATTCCGCAGTATGCTACAGTATATAAAAGCCTGCTTCGAAGAACCAACTCTTCAATCAACAGAACTGCAAAGGAAGACAACAGCGTTATACACAGCTCGCTTCACACAAGCCATAATAAACCTTATGCCACATTTACGCAAGTGCTACATTAGCCAGCACGACAGCCTCGTTGGCCCTATTGATGATAAAGCAGTTAAGAGATGGTCGGATTTGTGTGCAATTTTAAAAGAGCAATGCCACTTTTGTTGGGGAAAGTGGGTTGATATTGTAGTGGAGAAGATCGAACATTTGATCAAATATTTGCCGCAAGAATTTACCTTGGAAGCCAATGTGGATTATTTAATGATGGTATGTATTTTTTTATTTATGACAAGGCCGAATTATAGGCCTGCTTGTTGTTGTAATGCATTATGATTAGAGAGGTCTAGCAGTCGCGGGTTCGATTCACGTTGACTACAAATATTTGTGTGATGATTTTTATATATATTAATCGGTCGAGTGTCTTAATGTAATACTAAGTAAAGGATCCTTATAGTTAAGTAAAAGCCGGTTCAGTCTGGATATCTAGAGTATAGAATCGTTTTAACATAATCTTTATCTCAATGCATCAAGGTGCATAATCCATTGGTACTTTTGTACTATCTTTGTTATCGATGAATGAATGAATAACTACTAATGGAGAGCCCTGAATTGTTGTACCATTAAGCTCACAAACTACGCGACAGCCTGTTGGTAAGCGGTTACCGTCGGCTTTAAAAACCCTTTTTAAAAATGGTATAACTGATTTAAATCACTGACTAAAGACTTCTTCATATAATACATATTATGCTTGATTTAAATAGTGATGCTTTTACTACGAGAAGGGATACCTACCTACCTACCTTTGCCCAGCTATGGGACAATTGTGTTATTAATAATTATTATTATCTGTAGCAATGGGACGTTATAAAGATCGTGGAAAAAGACGACGAGGGTGCCTCAATAGAATCCCAGATTAAAGTACCAGCGGGTCCGTCATTGAAACTTGCAGAATACCTCTACTCCACTAGTCGAATATTGGACGAAGTGGTCCCACACACCCTACCGAATGAAATCCACGCGTTGTTCATAGAGAAACTTACCGACATCACTTTCGCTCACTACAACAAAGTGATAAGACAGAACGAGACGGATATAAATCAGAGATGTGCGCTTCAGTTGCTGATGGACGTGAGGCATTTGACGCTGTTGCTTGTGCCGAGGGAGAATAAAAAGTTTATAGATGTATCTCACGAGATGTGCGAGTTCTTAAGGCAGAAGATAGACCCGTTCGATTATGATGTGTTCTATCCTTACATACAGACTAATTTGAAGAGGTCCGTGCAAAGAGTGCAGGTGTGTCGTCTCTTTCTAACTTACTAGATTTGTCTCGCGGTCTCACCCGCGTTAACTTTTACTATCCGCTCGTTTGGGCAGTACCCTTCCTCACGCCTTAGGGTAGGGTAGTAACACGCACTAGGGTAGCGTAGGCAGCGATGTATAGGTAGTACCCACACACCCACTTTCCGTCAGAGATTAAAAAAAAAAAAACTCTGGCAGATAGATATCGTGTCCATAGCCGTTACTCTCAAATACATTCATCTTTGAATTTACGCTTGATATTTAATGTATGAATATTAATTTTTAGACCCTACTAGGGAGCCTTATCCAACATCACGGGCAGTTGACCGGCATTATCGGGACCAAACCGGTTTTGTCCGGTGGCAGTGGAGATAAGGCGGCTTCTATCCTTGCTTCCGGCGACTCGCACTGGTTCTCACTGCTACCAGTAGCGGCTCCCCCCACGCATCTTAATAAGCAGGATAAACCTGTAAGTAGAAAATTATTTTCTTTAAATTTTAAGGATTTTAGTACTCTTTCAAAAGAAAACTGCTCTTTGTTCCGTTCAATCAGATGCTGAGATCAGCCAATGAAATCATTTATATTGTAATTTGTGGTCTTAGCTTTTATGTTTATTTTATCTGTCTGCTTAAAGTATTGGCGGCATTTAACTTTATGCGTTGTAATTTTGGGTTCGATTCCTTGTGTAATTGAAACTTTAAAAGATTTAAAGTATGAATGTAATAATCTGTCCATATGGATAAAGAATATAAATAAATATATTTGGTGGTAATTACATCTGTATACCCCTAGGAATCTCCACCATATGACAACATATTATTTAGTACCTTTGCATACATACATATCATCACTCCGAGTCCCTGATGGGTCAGTAAGAGAGAGTCATTCTCTCTAGATTTACATACTTCTTTTGGTTGGTCCACATTAATCAGTCTCTTCATACATGCTCGCCGGTGTCGAGTACTTTTGACGTTCCCATCCTTGAGTGTCTGATCGATTTGATCTAGGTAGTTGGAACGCTTTTCTTCTACAGACTTTCGCACTGTATATACAATCAATATTTTATCAATCTTTCTTCATTGATTTTTTTCTAATTGTCTACCAAAGCAACATAAAATGCCTTATCAATATTGTAATTTGCTTTTTATGTATTTAATACAGAATCGAGACTACATACTTTGAAAACATCGGTATGAATAGTTTGGCGGTCCTAACCTGTTTGTTTGATATATACCTAATTTCCTAACTTTATATCTAAATATAATCCTTAACTGCTTGTTTTTAAAGATCATTTTTAATTCTAATTGTGTTATGAGTTGTGATTATCGACGTAACGATGTATTATATAGCGATAGTGTATTTTCCTAATACGTGTTATTAATTAGTCGCTAGATCGTCGTGTGTGAGGAGTCCTGGTTGCGATACTCGAAGTCACGGGTTCGATTCCTGTTGGGGGTGAAATTTGTGTGATGATGACGACCTATAATGACTACCTAAGTATTGGATGGACAATATTTTTTTATACATCGGACTATTATATCAGTATGTATGTATGTATATGGGAACCGTTTTACAGGCATTGCTTGGGACTTTATTAAGTGGAATTGCCACAAGGCATTATTATTATTATATGACCTTAAAAGGTTTATATAGAAAACTAGCTGTACTAGATACTACTAGATTTTATGGGGTTTTTTATCTGTAATGTAATATGGCATATAAATAAATACCTGGGACAATTCCACACGAATTGACCTATTCCCAAATTAAGCAAAGTTTGTGTTATGGTAACTAGACAACGATAAATTTACTTATATAGATAGATATAAACATAAATACATAGGACATCCAAGACTAAGGTACAAATACTCGTGTTCATCACACAAATATCTGCCCTCAGCGGGATTCGAACCCGCGACCTCAAGTTTCGCAGTCAGGAGCTCTAACCACTAGCCCAGACGGCATATGCTGTTAATCCTAGTTGAATTATGGATAATAGTATATTTCATCCATATCCGTTCAACAACAAACCTCCTCGCTCATTTCGCATTTATAATACGAGTAGCATAATGAGAAGCCTATATTTAGAAGGAAGTGACACTAAACTCCACGTCAATTCATCGACTAATTATGGACTTTTGCGAACACAGACAAACGAGGTCTCCATTTTTATATACAAATAAGGATAACGATTCCAGTGTTGAATAAATAATTCTGATTTCAGGTTAAAAAGAAGCAAGCCCCGGCGGCCAGTCCTAACAAGTCCCGTTCGGATATATCCGACCTCATGACAGGCTCGTTACCGATCAATTTTGCGAACGCGCGCTCCGGCGCCGCATCTTTCTTTAACTCTATGACTTCTGACTGGTTCAGCGGCTCTTAAGTTTATCCATTGCCGGATTATGTCGGCGTGTGGTCTTTAGTAAATAGTATCAAGGAGCAATGAAGAGAGCATTTATAGAGAGTGCCATCCCACGCCCCACTATTCTTCCCTATAGTTTATGGTGTAAGTGTGCAACCTCACACTGATGTTTGAGTATTATCGGTACACACTGATTACCTATGAGTGCACACGCACACTACAATTAATATACTAGAAAAATCGACTAGAATTAAAGAAGTTAGTCGGTCGCGTGTTCGTGGATGGCACTATCTTTATGTTACATTAAATACATGGCAAATAGAAAGTCTTGGTGGCTGATAGGTTCGAGTAGAGCTTGAATCACATTTTTTTCTGAACTTAAGTACAGTGATTAGACACACCACGAGCTTTACGGTGAAAGAAAACATCCACAGGAAACCTGCATACGTTTGAGAAGAAATTCAGACGTGTGTATAGTCGTGCTTGAGTGTTGGACTCGTCATCTGTCAGGTTCGTGACGACCTACAATAGTATGTGAGTTCTACCTTCACAACTCTGCCCACGGCTATCTATCGAACTATTGTTATTTGCTTATTGTAATTATTCGAGTATGTGAAAAATAAAGTTTTTGGACATATTTACAACCGTTTTTATTATACATACATACCGTATATGTAGTTAGTTTATGTTAGACTTGTGTATTCATGATAAAGCACCTTTTACATGCCATTAAAATATTGTAGTATATACAGACCGTAACAAACTACCTTAGCTGTATTTAAAGGGCGAGTATTAAATCGTTATAAAATTGCACAAAAAGGTAATTTACTTATTTTTTTTTACAAATATACCTTTTAATAGTTCGTTTTAATAGGCGGCGGTTACCGCTTACCATCAAGCGGACCGCATGCAAAAATAAAAGGTGCAATATTTGTACTTCAGTACTAACCGCGGGTATTACCTATACACCTCTGCCTACCCCTTCGGGGACCCTTGTAGGAAGGCGTGAGGATATATTATTATTATTATACTAACCGCAACTGTTTTTTTAAATATAGTCAATTGTTGATATTGAAAATTAATATATTTGAATTAGTCCATGATGGTGAGATATCGTTTAAAATAATAGTAATTTACATTATTATGTAAAATGTGCCGTGGTGGTTCGTGTGACCTGCAAGATCGCAAGTTTGAATCTTGACTTTAGCTCCTAAATCTGACTGAAAGTGGGTGTGTGGGTACAACCTGCCACACCTCTGCCTACCCCTGCGGCCCGGTAAAGGCGTGAAGAAGAAGTAGCACTGTATATTTAAGTCTTTCTAATAGGGTAATACATATAAGGCAATTGAATAAACACAAAAACACAAAAACAAATATTTATTTACAAAATAAAGTTACACATTACATAATTATAAATAAAACTCAACTAACACTTATAAGGTATCATTAATTAATTAAACTTCCTCCGAACTCTTCTTAGTGTCTGCTACCTTTCTTCCCAAGAGCCTGAAGTTGTCATTAAACCCATCATTATACCCACCGAAGTAATTGCCGTGGGTGCCAGGGTACTGTCTGTCCTGCCGGTAAGTTCTGTAGCCAGGGTAGCCCGAGTAGCCGGAGCCAGGGTAGCCGCTATTACCGCCCGGGTAGCCTATACTACCGCCAGAGTAACCATTGTATCCACCCGGGTAGCCTATGCTGCCGCCTGGGTAAGCGCTGTTACCACCCGGGTAGGCGCTATTACCACCCGAGTAGCCTATGCTGCCAGGGTAAGCGTTACTGCCGCCTGGATAGCCCGAGTAGCCTGGCCGGTAGTCGAAACCTGGTCTGTTGGGACGGTAGCCTGAAAATAGGAGTGATTTTTGAGATTTGTGGTGGCCGAGTGATTTGGGTTAGCTACCCAAAAATCAAGGTTGCAGTTTCGAACCCCGGGTTTTACCAATGACTTTTTTCTGAACTTAGAAACAGTTTTTATCTCACCATGAGTCTTAAGGTGAGAAAAACATCCTTGTGTTCTGCTATAGAAACGGCGATCTTTCACGATACGAGAGTATTGACAAATATCAAGCGATGCTCCAAAAGTTTAACAAGTAATTAAGCATTATTTTTTTCCCAGCAAATCGATTCAACAATATTCCCACACGCAACAATCGTCAATCAAAGTGACTGTATCAAGCGATGTATCTGAGAATGGGACATAATACGTTTATAGCGTGAGCTATGTACCAGAATGCATTATTGGAGTGCATTACCCGCCCGGTCGCTGACTTAATTCGAATTCTCTTTAGTATTACACAGGCGTGCAGTCTGCTATTATTGTGTGCAAATTTATCACAAAAATAAAATATGCAAGGCTGTCTGACGAAGCAACAAACACAATCTGATGCTATTGTCTGTAGCTACTAATACTATAAAGTCAGTGTGTTAGTTTAAATAGTTAAAATGTTGGGGACGTTGGAACAAGGAAAGTCGGTAACGGAAGTAATAGTAGGAATGAAGAACCTTGGCGACCTGGTGGTTCGAGTAGTTTGCCTGCAACGCACAGATTGCAAGTTAGCATCCCAAATGTGCCAAAGAGTTGAACTTAAGTACAGGGTGTTTACATTAGATAGCCCCTTATTGAGGATGACTTTGTATCATCATTGTAGTACCGAAGATGCGGATAATCAATTATTACCCGGGTGAAACCGCGTGGCACAGTATGTATGCTATATTGAAAGCAATGATGTTTGATTCCCTAAAGGGTAGACAGAGGTGAAAAAACACATAACAGACGTAACAGAAGGTGAGTTCGTAAATGAAATATCAATACATACAGATCATCATGCCAAAAAGCCTTCATTCGGATAAAAATATTATGTGAATATAGAAAAAAAATTATTTGTCTTACCGCCATAACCCGGATATCCTGTTCCGTAGCCACTGCCTCCATAGCCGTTATTATATCCGCCTGTAAAAAAAAAACAAAAATTACCGTCGGCAAGGCACCGTCTGCCTTTATTGTAGGGATTTTCTGATAATCCCTTCCTCCACAAAAGGTCACGGGTTCGAACACAATATAAATTAACATAATATATCTACATCGAAACCTGCGAGCATGTATGAAGAGACTGATGAATGTGTACGAAGCGAAAGAGGTATGCAAGTCTAGAGAGAACTGGCGCTCTATTCTCTTTGCCTACCCTTTGGGACTTTACCGTTAGGGACTCGGCGTGATGATATTAATATCTGCATAGAGGCAGGCAGACAGTTTTGAGCGCCAGTTATCCTTACACTTACAAAGAGAAGTGGCTTACTCTTATCTCTATAAGTATGCAAGTATATCAATCGATGATACACGATATTTCAGGCTCTGCTAAGTTTAGGCTTTTGTGTGTGAGGTGTTCAGAATATCACGTTTAGGGGTCATAATAGTTTATCTGAGTTATATTTGGGATTCTAGTTGACGGATGTATGAAACAGCCTTAACTAGGTGTAGGAGTATGGGAATGTTTGAGCTCTGTAGGAATATTAGGGTATCGAAAAAAAAATGTTATTCTACTATGATTAATATTTGCGAACAATAAGAAAATATCATATATATACCTACATAGTAAAACGCCAATTTCCTAACGGGGTAGGCAGTGAGGACAGAGCACTAGTTTACCTTAGACTTAAATTCTTCTTTGCCTCAACCACATTCATTAGTTTCTTCATACATGCTCTTAAGAAATATTTTCGATAAAAATTTGAAATTATACTACTATATTAAAAAATTGTGAGCATAAAGAAAATCTCATGAATATCTAAGCTGCTAACCTCCAAGACCACCTTGATACTGTCCAGGGTATTGACCCGGGTATCCTTGACCCGGGTAGCCTCCAGCTCCTCCGTACCCCGGATAACCAATCCCGCCTGCGTTACCGCCATTGTAACCGCTGTTACCACCATATCCGGATTGATACCCGGGTCTCAATAATCCATAGCCGCCAGTGCTGCGCCTTTGGCCATCACTCGCGTCCGTGGTAGAGTCGACCGTTCTCTGACCAATGGTCACGGCCAACGAACATGATAGTAAAAATAAGTTCTGAAAAAAGTTTATTGTTTATTAAAAAATTGCTGTTCCAGGCTTCAATCGCCTTATATCCTACCAATAATATTCATGTGAACGAGTGTGAGATTTTTGTTGCTCATTCTCACCAGAACGGTCGAATGGAATTTTGATAGAATAAATTTAGAAGCACAGAGATAGATTAATCCCTGGATTAACATATGTTTTATTCCTGAAAAAACTACAAATAAAATCTACTTTTACACTTTCGGTGATACTCAGGGTAGTAAATTTTAACTAGAATATTAATATGCGGAGCGCTGTAATATCGAAACCTGCATACGTTTGAGAAAAAATTCAAGGACGAAGATATAGTCGTGTTTGAGTAACGGCGATGGACCCTACTACTAAAATATATATCTCTGCCTACCCCTTCCCTGGAGGGAAGGCGTTAAGACAATTAATAAAGACAGTAGTAACCATGAAAAAACCATGATGTAATCGCAAAGAAAAAAAAGCCATTTCTTTACGCAACCTACATGTAATTTGATATCACTCAGCAGTTAAATCTACATAACTCCTACTGTACAATGTGTACTTTCTGATATTAAGTACAGTGCTTCATCATACAACGAGCATTACGGTGAAGGAAAATATTGAGAGAAAAACCCGCATACGTTTCAGAACAAATTCAATGACGTACTTATGAAGGTATAGAGATTCAAAGACGTATGTAGTTATATATAGTCGTGTTTGAGAAGCGGCGATGTATCTGTGGCATCTATGTTACTCCCCATTTAATATATATAATATATCCTCACGCCTTCCCACAAGGGTCCCCGAAGGGGTAGGCAGAGGTGTATGGGTAATACCCACACACCTACTTTCCGCCAGAGGTATATTAGGTGCTAACGTGACAGATGGCGAGTCCATCGCCGTTACTCAAGCACGACTATACATACGCCTTTGAATTTCTTCTCAGACGTATGCAGGTTTCCTCACGATGTTTTCCTTCACCGTAAAGCTCGTGGTGTGACTAATCACTGTACTTAAGTTCAGAAAAACTCATTGGTACAGTCGGGATTCGAACATGCGATCTTTGTGTCGCAGACAACTGCTCGAACCACTCGGCCACCACGGCCATTTAATAGTAATATATTATATTATTATTTTGACATAATACAAGTTTTGTTATTGTACATACAATTTTAAGGAACACAAAATTAAGATGTGTTATTGTGTTACTCGACAATAATGAAGTCTTAAAGTGGGTGTGGTATTTTTAGATTTTCCGTTACAAATAATTTTACAAACAATCAAATCCTCCCTCTATATAATATGAATGCAGATAAATATAGCCATTTGATAATGATAACAGCTATATTGATTACAGAGCGAGTTATCTTGTAGATACTATCAGAACAGACACGGTCAAAACAGGCAGCACTGTAGATAGTGAACTTCCTTTCAATATTCCACATTTAATAACGAATTTGATTCTTATCATCGATAATTCTTAATATTGTATCAGATCTTGATTACATTTAACATTTCACAAGTGTTTGAAATCGTCGTAATCTATCGCCGAATACGCCGGATGTCAAATAGTTACATAGCCGGGAAGAAGGGACTTGGCAAAGAGGTTCCGCTGCCTGCTTTAAAAATATATACACTTTACCCTTCCGCATCGTTTATCGCTTCACTCAAGCTTATTTAGCACGATTACTACATATAGTGTGGGTATTACCTATTCACCTCTGCCTACCCCTTCGGGGACCCTTGTGGGAAGGTGTGAGGGTATATATTTTGTGTTCGTATATAGTCATTGAAATCCTCCTAAACGGCTGGACCGATTTTGATAATTTTTTTGTCATGTGGAGTCGAGAATGGTTTAGATTCACAATTAGACAAGATGGCGCAGCGATCGTGTAATTGTTTTAATAAATTATTTTCAGCGCGGGATTTTTTTTAACACGAGCGAAGATGGGCGGGACAGCTAATATATTTATATATATATGGCGTGTACGTCAATGTCGAATCTTTTTTCAGTGAAAATAGTAATGGAATCAGGGGTCCTTTTATCAGTGATCTAAAATCTCGATTACGATTTAGTATTTTTATGGACACCCTTCTTTCAATGGTCACTTGTGTTTAGTTGTGTCGAGTCATTTCCGTCTTAAAACGACGTTGCTCACGCAGCAATATGTAATTAAAAAAAAATGTGATCTATATCAGATAAAAAACCTATCAAATACTAATTCAAACACGTCAATATCCTGGCCACTGGAAAAATAACGCAAACTAATCTTTCCAGAAGATACCATCTTTTGATAGTTTCATTGTGAGACCGAAATTATTCACTTCGCATACAAAATCAAGATGGAATACAATAATATATTCACGAACAACATAGAACGGAAGAAAAAAAGTTTCAGAATATTCACAGATCGTACGACCGGCTTGCAAACGAAACATTTCGCTAAACCAGAAATAAGTTTCATCTACTAGTATATTAATAACTAGTAAATACTGTCAATAACTCTGAACATTAGTTTTTTTTAATTCATAAGAAAATGCAACTCACGGTCACTTAACATACAGCCGCTTACAAAACTAAATAAAAAAAAAACAAATGTTCCTCTTTAACTTAACAAAATATCTCACCAATAAAGACATCGCAAGCGTATTCGCACACCACACACACTGCACTACTGTCACGAGATTGACTCAGCATCGCTTTGATCTCAGCTTTATATCACTGGCCGTAAGGTTTTTGCCCACACACCGACGAAAACATTGTTATGTGTTACTGAGTGACATTTCCCCTAATAATCATTATGGTTAGCAATTAATTTGCGGGATTGCGTAATTCGTTCTAAGGACTGGCCATAGACAATGTGAGAAGAAAATTTATCGGTATACACTTCTGCCACGTTTCTTGGGAGAGCAAATACGTTATGAATAATAAATGATGTTTACTTCAACATAAGATTTATTTGAGTTGCTTGATTAGAGCCGTGGTGGCCGAGTGGTTCAATTCATCATCATCATCAGCCCACTCTAGTCCACTGCTGGACATAGGCCTCCCGTAATGAGCGCCATAGCGCCCTGTCTTCAGCTTGACAGTGGTTCGATTAGTTGCTTGTAACACAAAGATTGCAATTTCGAATCCCGACTGTACCAATGAGTTCTTCTGCATTTACGTACAGTACATTAGTCACACAACGTTGAAGAAAAACCTGGAGAATACCCGTATACGTTTGATAAGAAATTCAAAAGTATATATAGTCGTGCTTGAATAACGGCGATGAACTCGCCATCTGTCAAGTTAGCACCTATTACACCTCTGCCTTCCCAAGTGCTATATGAAACGTACCATATGAGAAAATTCTACTCACTTGACCCTCTCAGCGGCCGTCGTTTGGGCATATCAAACTCGATCGAACACTCAAGGATGGGAACTTCAAGATTACTCGAAACGGCGACCTTGTAAGTCTAGAGAGGACTGGTGCTCTACTCTCCCCGCCTACCAGTTAGGTATGTACGTATTTTTAAAGTATTGAGCACCAATTCTCATACGCCTATCACATTGTTTCATATATTACACCATTGTTTAGCAGTAGTAGTGTACTTTAATACATTTCACACAAAGACATAATATTATACTATATACTTATATTTTAAATGCGATGTTTATTCCTTTTTCAAACAAAAACTACAAACCGAACCACAAATTTAGGTTAGTAGCAGGTTTAACAGAAAAGATATGGTTTTGTTCCAGAAAAAAAACCTACCGATTAAAAACGAAATCTACGATGGAGAAACCGCGGGGAACTTCTAGTCTTACATATGTAGTGAATACGAAACTCAGTGATGGAAATAATACTAGACGTATACTACGTCAGTGCCCTAACAACTTCCGTAGATAGTACCATAGGAAGTGCAGTCAACATTGCTATCAATTGTTTGATGAAGACTGCATGTTTCTTGTTCAAACGTTAATTACATTTGATATGATTGTTGCTTCAAGCTATTTCTTCTATTTTCCTAATCCTTCATTGTTTCCATATTTATAATAATATAATATATCCTCACGCCTTCCCACAAGGGTCCCCGAAGGGGTAGGCAGAGGTGTATAGGTAATACCCACACACCCACTTTCCGCCAGAGGTATATTAGGTGCCAACAGATGGCGAGTCCATCGCCGTTACTCAAGCACAAGCATCGCCTTTGAATTTCTTCTCAGACGTATGCAGGTTTCCTCTCGATGTTTTCCTTCACCGTAAAGCTCGTGGTGTGACTAATCACTGTACTTAAGTTCAGAAAAACTCATTGGTACAGTCGGGATTAGAACTTGCGACCTTTGCGTCGCAGGCAACTGCTCGAACCACTCGGCCACCACGGCTCCTATTTCATTCATTTCCATGAATTCATCCTTCCAAATTTGTTCTTAGTTTAAATACATTTAGTGCGATGAATAACAATATAATATAATATCCTTATTTATATATTATATTATATAATGAATAAGAATACCTACGTTTTATACAGGACGGCCGTCTGGTCTAGTGGTTAGAGCTCATGACTGCGAAACTTTAGGTCGTGGGTTCGATTCCCGCTGAGGGGAGATATTTGTGTGATGAACAATAGTATTTGTACCTTAGTCTTGGATGTCCTATGTATTTATGTACATATATACGGAGCCGCCATCGGCTACGTGGTCAGCAAATTATTTACATACACATAAACCTCTCCGGCGAAATGTGGCTGTTAATTTTTTTACTACCCCAGCGGATTTATTTATAATAAATCCGAAGGGTAATAGTAAATAATAATAATATTTCACGCCTTTCCACAAGGGTTCCCGAAGGGGTAGGCCGAGGTGTATAGGTAATACCCACCCACTTACAGCCAGAGATATATTTTTCGTGCCCTTCGGATTTTATAATTTTAATTAACTTACTACTTCTTACAATCTCTATCTTTTGCTATCTCTGTCTCTCTTTGCCAGCGAATTTTGTATGATTTGTTTTTGGTCGTAGTTATTCTTTTCACAATACTTTTCACTTTTCACAATTTAGTTGGTCGATGCACGTTATCAAAATCTATTTCAAATCCAAGTGATTTTACCTCTAAATAAAGCATTAATATAAATGATAGCTGCGCTTAGATACTAATGTTCGTATCCAAGTATAAATAAATACCTTGGGACAATTCCACAACCAATCGCCCTAATCCTAATCAAAGCTATAGTGTAATTATTAATCAATTAACATAACAGTATGAGAGTTGAGATCACATTTGAGGAAATAGCTGCATACGTTACCTTGCCGTTCTTCATATCTTAGGTCAAAAGTGGGTTTTTCTCGGAAAATATCTTAGAATACATTAAGATTATAAGGTCTTCATGCAAATAGATTTTTATTCGATTGTTATTTCGTCCACGTGTAAGATAGTTTTATTTTAAGATATTTTTTATAGTTAAGATAAGATAATAAGATTGGTATTAAAAATATTTAGATTTTCATATCATCCTTTATTTCAAATAAAGGACACATCACTAGACACTATCTATCCTTCCTTATAGATATCCAAATTCTTCAAAATTGGTATGGTGACGTGGGCGGAAAAACAACCGACTTTTCGTATCGAATACATCTATTTCACCCTGACTTTTAACTAGGCAGACAGGTGTAGACGTAAATAAACATATTAAACTAGCTGTACCGCCCTACTTCGCTTAGGTAATAAAATAAAAGCTACTAAAACACGACGGTAGTGTCATCTATAGGGTCTGATTGTACTTCAAACCATCCAGGAACCCACGCGAATATACAGAAAAAAATTCATCCAAATTTGCCTAACAATTGTGTTGTGACAAA
The DNA here is from genome assembly GCA_945859725.1 of Drepana falcataria. Classification (NCBI taxonomy): domain Eukaryota; kingdom Metazoa; phylum Arthropoda; class Insecta; order Lepidoptera; family Drepanidae; genus Drepana; species Drepana falcataria. The sequence continues at coordinate 2,313,360 of OX243937.1, forward strand.
CACGTACAGAAGAATTATTTTTGTTTTCGCGCCCAGCTTTGCTTGGGTGAAAAAAATAAAAGCCACGGACCTAATCGTAACGATTCTATAAGCAACATACAGACAAGACAGGAAAAAAAATTTTTTTGGCACGAAGAAAACATTCCTTTGATTTTAGTTGATTCCTTTGCGGAGCATATTACATGCAGACCATAACAGCTTGTAGAAAAATTCTAATTAGATATATAAAAGGGAATTGTATTTTTTTATTATTATTTAATTGATGTTTCTTAGTTTTACAGAGCAACACAACTGTTTAAATACAATCCATGGAATTGACATAATAAATTGTTTTACTCTTGAAAGACATTTCCTTTATAATAAGATGTTCTTTATTGTATGTGGCCACCCAATAGCAATACAAACAACATAACGATATTAATATCTAGACAATCAATAGGGAAGTATGCTCAAGTGGCCATTAAGTGGGGTCTGAGCAACTGTGACGATGCTTACCGCTATACACGACAAGGATAATGGCCAGTGGACAATGTGAGACAATGGCCTCTTTATTGTATTACTGCAATTATTAAAATTAGTGTCACCAAGTGAATGAATATTCATCTAGGAGGTTTCGTTGTTGTCCTTCAACCTATTTTTAGCAGACACACTTTTTGGTTACACAATGAATTTGATAAGTCTATAATTATTATAAATAGGCCGAGTGCTTCAAGCAGTTGCCTGCAACACAAAGACTGCAAGTTCGAATCCTGACTATACCAATATTTTTTTCTGAAGCTAAGTACAGCGACTAACACGACGAGCTATACGGTGAAGAAAAACATTAGGAGGAAACCCGAAGAACTAAAAATTCTTTGAAATTCAAAGGCTTATTTATAATCGTGCTTGAGTAACGGCGATGTCGTCATGTTGGCACCTAAAATATATCTCTGATGGAAAGCGGATGATTCGGTACTACCTTCACACCTCTGCCTACCCTCGGGCATTCGGATACCCTTGGGAAGGCGTGAAGAGATAACTATCATTATCAACTGTTTGTAAAAGTGTTATTTATAACTACGTGTATATTTTTGTGGTGCAAGGCTTACTTAACTTCTTTTTGGTGAAGAAGAAATGTAACATAAAGGTAATTTTTCATCTTTTCGTTTCAATATATTCGGAAATTTGTCGGAACGAACAAGTAACATGGTGTTTGTTATGTGTTCCATAAATCAGACATCCATTTCAACATTAAGTAAAGTAACCTTTAATTTGATATTAAAGTTTTCATTTTGTTTTAAAAACACGGACAATAAACTCGCCACACAACAAACAAACGCCACTAATGATTATCATTTTGTGAAATTAATTTATTTAATGAAGTATGGATGAATTAATGGATGAACTTTCCCAAGATAAGTTTTATACGTCTACCCCTTTTCCTGTGGGACGGCATAAAGTGATGAAATTATAACATTTAAAATCGACGCCGGCGCATGAAATTCGAGGTATAATAAACAATTGATAAGATAATCAGAGCGCGGTCCGTATCGCCCTTCGAGGATGGGGCCCGGACGTTCTCGTAATAAAGTGGTTTTACTATGCGGCATGTTGTAAACCCTACGAGGTAAGGACTACGAGGCCTTAATGCAAAATTCCCTTGTAAAGTGTACGTAAGCCGTCCATAGGTCCCCGATGCTCGTATCTTTATGGGTGTTAAAATTTAACATTATGCTTTAACGCCCATGAATAAATAAGTTTATTATGCGTCGGTCGTCGGGAGATTAATAAATGTTATTTCTATTTACTGTGTTTGTATTTTAAGGAGTTTTCGGAATAAAAGACGCGTTTGTTGTGAAATAAAAGAGTCGACGACACAAAAGTCCGGCTAAGGGCAAGAAAACAGAAAAGTCAAGGTGATAGAAAGAATATATGATAGTTTCTTTGGAAGATATCTCAGATGGAAAGGTAGAAGGAAAGACAGGAAGACGAATAGTATGTATGATTAGATGACGCTTAGAGAATAAACTTTCAACACTGTCAATAGACAAAGGCAAATCATGGTAAAATCAACGCACCATTATTCACTACAGTCTCATTACGGGTCTTTTCATTTCTATTTAACAGCATCTCTTGCCATCGACGGGGAATTCATTACCATGTCTATAAGCCAAAAAGGTTTCACACTGCGCGGTTTTAAAGGGCTTTCCTTCCGCGAACGCTCAGCTTGTGGAATGAGCTCGTTTAATTGATGGTTGATAATTTCCTCATAGAAGACAGTATGGTGTTCTTCGAGAAGAGTTCGAGAAAAGACTCCTGCAAGGCACGAGCTATACCCTAATGTTGCAACCTTTCATAGGCGGGCCGCGTGCTTATTGACTATCTTAGTGGCAATAAAAAGAACAACGTACGTAAAACTGTAAAGAAAGATATACAAACACACCCTTAGTTCCATATAAGTAAATATAGTATTAAACTCTCGAAATTATTTCTTTTTTGATAAGGAAACTCCTTTGGAACCGTGCAGTGCGAGACCTTTGTGGTTCCAAGGTATGGGAATGAATTCCCCGTTGATGGCGAGAGGTGCGGTTGTAGTGAAGTGGGCATCATGTCGAACAATTCTTCAGAGCACTCCCTGCTATGCAAGCGGTAGAACATACACAGGAGGCAAGTAGTGGTTCCAAGCCGCTTGTGAGCATGGGATCATTAACAGACAATTTCACAGGTAAAAGACCTTCATAATACAGGCTTCGTTGACGATGAGTCAACTTGAACCAAATTATACTGCCCGCTGTGACGTAATTTAGTCTACGTTATAAAAAACCGGCTTCGAACTACTCTCCTTACGTTCATACACGACTACATGTACGTACAACTACACTACTTAGCCGTAATCATGATAATCACGGTCGTTGATTGCTTTTGGTAAAAAATGGGCTAAGGTCATTGATCCAACTTCCTCTTAGAAATTATTATCTTACTTTGGAATATTATTATCTATATGCTGCCTAACACGTATATATAAGTGCTGACAGACACACATACAAACATACAGACAGCGCTACCAACCTTAAACTTGAAAAAAGTTGGTTAACGATTTTACGTTTCTCCTGGTGTGAAGCGGTTACCCAAGTCCATTTAAGCTATATCTTAGCGGCATATGGGATGAACGTGAAGTGTCTCTGCCAGCTCCTCCAGACCAAAGCCAAACACACCACAATTGCGACTTGGCTGCAAACATTTCTAAAGTGGATGTGGTGTCGATTTCGGGTAACTCAAGTATAGATAGTGCCATCCACGAAGACGCGCCCCACTATTCTTTTTTATATTTTATTGTCTAAGTGTGCAATCGTCCACTAATGTTTGTGTATTTTCGATACATACTGATTACCTATGAGTGCACACGCACACTACAATTAATAGACTCGGGCCATACTCCACACATCCCGCGACCCCCTTGACTACAAATCGGTGGGGAGCGTCTTCGTGGATGGCACTATCTGTATTGGGCGGTTGGTTCCATAGCGCCAATCTCTCTACCATCTCTCCTACTAATATTGTAAATGCGAAAGTGTGTGAGTATGATTGTTACTCTATCCGGCCAGAACGGCTGAACGAAGTAGATGTAAAAATTTAATTTATATACATATATATATATAACTATACATATATATTAATTAAATTTATGAGCAACACATATTAAATTTAAACCTATCAATTTATATTGAAAAAGTATGTAAAACAAAGGACAATCGCAGCCGGTGATAGTCCACAATAAAAACTGCACCCAGGTCGTCGACCCTGCTCCACTTCGGAACGAGAACCTGAGCGATTACCTGAATAGAATCCACTTAATTAGTTCCTCGGGCGCCATCTCTTCTCCCATTGTTCGTTTGCTCTCGTGATTTTTGCCCGGGACACGAATTGATTACGTAAAACGCGATCGTGAGAATCGCGCAGTGGTTGCAATTGCGCGATTGTCGCAAATCATATTTCTACTGAAATTTTTATTTATACCACATGGGTGGCAAACAAGCATGCGGTCCGCCTGATGGTAAGTCGCCTGTGGATGCTTGCAACACCAGGGGTATTGCTCGCGCGCTGCCAACCTTGCAGGAATCCTTTCACACCCTTCTTGAAGACCTCCGTGCTATACTCTCCAGGGAAAACCTCAACGGGGAGCTCATTCCACAGTCTGAGTGTCCGCAGAAGGAAACTCCTTTGGAACCGCGCAGTGCGAGACTGGATATTTCGTCACTTTTGAACGTATCGGGGAGGCTAATTTCATAAACAGTTAATGGCTTAATTACCTATTTTTACACAGTTTAGTTACATTATACAGGCTAGACAAGAACAGTGCTTATTTCAGAAGTTAGGATCACCATGCTTAAAACAAAAATAATGCTATCAATCACTCTTGTTCGCTTCCTTCTTTTCTTACGTTTGTCATACATGTTATACATAAAAATAAATTGTTAATGTTATACATTAATTAAGGTATTCTCTCACACACACACAAATATACATACATATGCACACACGTGTATAGATACGATCCTCACACACATAAAATAGTCTTCAAATTAATTTTGTATAATTATTACATACGCAGCTTACTCGTATAGCTTATACGTATATTTGAAAGTCGCATCCTCACTGCTATGCATCATCATCATCGCATGCTACTATTTTTGTAAGATCAGATTAATTTGTCTTATAAGTGAAATTTGGTACCTAATTTCTCGAGGATAAAGTTTCTTTAAACCAATATTCTGAATGTATAAATAATGAAATTAGGATTCATTAATACAATGGTAGAGTCTTATCTAGGACCTGCCTTGGTCGATGGCTGCTAGCATTTGTACCTGAAACCTGAAATTATTTAAATATATATGTATCTCCTTGATACGTATAGTTAAAGATTAGTTGATAGTGTGTGAGATGTAGGACTATTGTTATTACTACAAACTTATTTACTAATGCAATACTCGCCATCAAAATTTACTCGTATTGACGTTAACATAGCGCCACTTAATATCAAATGGCGCCTATATTAGCGATCGATATCCTGAGATAAGATTTCAAGATTAGATTGAAATCAGTACTTATCAAAATCATTATCCAAGTTAACAATAAGGACTGAAAGCGATATATCGTTGGAAATATAATAACTTTAATATGATATAACAGCTGTGGTGGCCGAGTGGTTCGAACAGTAATTGCCTACAACACAAAGATTGCAAGTTCGAATCCACGAGCTTTACGGTGGTGGAAAACATTGCCAGGAAACCTGTATAGTTTGGGAAGAAATTCAAAGGCGTCATATTTCGGGCGGAAAGTGGGTGTGTTGGTTCTACTACCTACACACCTCTGCCAACCCCTTCAGGGACCATTGTGGGAAGGCGTGACGATAATATTATTATTATATTATAGCCTATCGCATTATTGCTTGTTGCTATTTCAATGATCAGGGAGCGGGCTGCGTTTCCTAGACAAAAGACACATTTAGAATCAGCTAGGCGCTGCATTCGGATGCAGAAGTTAAGAAAAAAGCCGGCAGATTCAACTGAGTTTAATATGTATTGTTCAGATTTATGAGATTGTAAGCCAACAGGCTGTTATGGGGACAATGAGCATGGCAGATGCGGAGTCTCGATCTTTTGAACTTATTGTTTGAAACTCGATTCGCAATTAAAATCAGAATAATTAATGTGGACGTGGTGAAACCGGTCTCTTATTTTGGAAAGAACTGGCGCTCTGGTTTCTGTGCCTACCTCAACTCAACGTGTTGATATAAGTTTATAAATCCTGAAATGTAGGTACAAGAAAATAATGGGAAAAATATTATATGCCTAACTGAAAAGTAAATCTCTCCGAAGCAAAACTCAATTTGCCCACCTAATGTGAGAAAAATTGTTTTCCCTATAATATAAGCCCGTCATAACATTATTTTGTTCTTACTGTAATATGGTATGATTGCTTGGGTTTGCAAGTAATTAAATGGGCTAAATACTTTTCTAAAGCTGCGGTAACCGCTTACCGCCAGTTCTCTGGCAACTAACACACTTCTTTCTAACATTAACATTACCGTCGTCTGTAATCGTTTGGAAATTATAGCTTAGTACTAGATATACATAATTTATTGTGACGGTAAGTACAAAGTAATAATAAATATAAACTAACTATAAATAGAATAAATGTCCCAAATCTGTGTCACGCGGAAGGGTGTCAAGAAGACTAGCGGTATTGCCACGTTGTATGGCAATGCTGATTCGCTGAGCGAAATATTCGCCAGCACTCTTGTCACGGGAGGACTTAAAGAGTTTCCTCGAGACATCCCTATAAAAATGAAGACCATCCGGTCCCCACGGCCCTAGAGTTTCGATTCCAAACGCCACAAAAACGTAGTATTGGCTCAAGGTAGCATATTTGCGATGCTTGAGGCACTCCTGACGTAGATAATTAAATACAATGATGTACTTCACTACATTTTGTAAAATCCCCAGCCGCGTCTGTATGTCTGTTCGGTCGCGATAAGCTGAAATGGCGATAAAAATAAAGACGATAGTGATTCATGAGAAAAGTTTGAGTGTATGAAATGAGTTAATGCGACAGAAAAATACATGAAGGCACACTACTCTTGCTAAATAGGTTATAATTAAAAAAATCTTGTCTAGGCTAATTGTATACTTACTACCACGCGAAAGCTTTGCTTGAAGCAACGTAGTGCCGAATTATAAAGCTTTACGACACCGAATACGTATACATACTGGTATGAAGAAATTTACAACATGACAAATAGAATGCAAGTCAAAAAAGATCTCTAAAATAGATACTTTGAATACAATTCTTACGACACAGGTTCATGAACATTTATTAATATAAATCATATATTCTTGAAATAAATTCGTAAAACAAGCACCGTGGTGGCCGAGTGCTTGAGTAGTTCAACACAAAGATTGCTACATCGAATCCCGACTGTACCAATGAGTTTTTCATACTTATGTATACAGTGCTTAAAAAAGTGGGCGTTTGGCTACTACCTATGCACCTCTGCCGACCACTACGGGAGCCCTTGGAAAGGCTTGAAGATATAAAAAAAACAGGTGTTTTTTCAACAGCTGCTAGGTTTCAAGCAGATTTCAACTGTGACTGTTACCAAAGACTAAAAATTATTAATTTCAGGAACGACATTGACTTTTGCAGGACCGAAATTATCGGCGTACCAAAAGGTTTGTTTTCATAAAGACAAACGACTTGTATATCTTGATAGCATTCGAACGCACAAATTGCCTACAATAAGTATAAAAATAATAAAATAATTAATTAAATGGCTGTCGATATAAATGTATGATAGCAATAAAGGTAATCAAAGATTGAGACGATAGCGCTTCGATGACGTCACGTCACATTCGGTTCCGGTTGGGAATACTTCAATCAATGATGCATTTACTTGCCAAGAAATCTAAATATTGACATTGTCAAAGCATCTTTACGAAAGAGTAAGCCGAGATGCCATCTCATTTACTTCTCGCTAGAGACAAATATGTATCTCGTTGGCATGCATGTTTAAGTGACGTTCTGCCACCGCACCTCTCGGGTATAACCCGCCATAAACGGGTAATTAATTTCCATTCCTCAGAACCAAAACTGTCTCGCATTTAGCGGTCTCCAAAGAGCTTACTCGAATGCTCAGGCTGTGGAATGAACTCCTCTTTGCGATTTTCCACAGAGATAAGTTCTTCAAGATGGGTGTGAAAAGATTCCTGCAGGGCTGGCAAAGCACGGCGGATACCCTTGGTATTTCCTGCGTCCATGGGTGGCAGTAACTGCTTACCATCAAGCAGGCCACGAGCTTGTTTGTCGTCTTAGTGGTATAAAAAGTGTGGTTCAAATTGCAGAATGACAATAAGACGTATGTTTCCTCGTGATGTTTTCACCCCTAAGCTTCAGTGTGACCCGAGTTAATGAAAACGGCTCTAAATACGCGGTGCCTTAAAAAAAGAAAAGAAAAACTTAGCATAACAAACAATGCCCCTAAATGGCTCCGTAATTAAGAACTGCTGAAGTGTTTTGATGGTGGCACATTAATTTTATCTTGTTTTTCTGCCTTCAAGACCAATTATCTTGGCGAGTCGTGGAATCTTACTTACGAGTTTTAATTTCATTGTCCCTCCCCAATTATATTCTGCTTTGCGATCAACAGAGGGCGTTACCATTCATTTTAGAACTCGATTATGACTTGATTTTATTAATTTATAAGTAGATATTAACTTATTACTTAAATTATACGAATATTGATGAAGTAGGACAAGATATACCTATATTTTTTATAGATGCGCCACATAGTTTTACCCGGCGGTTGAACGGCAAAAGTTTTGACCCTAAGTTCATTGTTCACTGTATACTAAGGTACTAACGTGACAGATGGCGAGTCTATGGGCGCTTCTCAAGCATGACTATACATACGCCTTTGAATTTCTTCTTATGCACGTGCAGGTTTACTCGCGTAGTTTTCTTTCCCGTTACTGTACAACATTGTGGGTATTTTAGTCAGAAGAATCTCAAACGTACAGAACCAATCTTAATTTGCAGGCGACTATTTTAAGCCACTCAGACATCAGGGCTGTGATATTCACTGGATATACCTACAATAACATTATATCTAACAAAATATCAAGATCAAGATACACGAGGCATGCTTGGTACATGTGCGTGACGCATCTTGTGCGGCTATTTGCGTCATCACAGCGATCAATCAAAATCAAAAATATTTTATTATACGTAAGGGACACAGGGAACACTTATATTGAACGACATATACTTAATAAAAACTAAAAGTTACCACCATTTTCAAGAAAAATACCTGCCAGGAGAAGAAACGGCGAAACAAACTCCCCGGTTTTCTCTTTTAACATTTGTTCCCTTTTACGTAGGGGTAGAAAAAGATTAAATTACAGATAAACTCTGTTTAAGAGGAGCAATTCATTGCCATGCATGGCCATCATTCAAATAGTCTGATGTTGTATAAAAAGCTTTTTGAATTAATTTACTTTTAATTACAGCTTTAAACTTTACAAACGGTAATTCATTTATTTTCTGAGGTAGCTTATTAAAAAAGCGTATACCTTACCCGACAAATGAGTTGCTAGATTTGTGTAATCTAGCTGAAGGTACATGGACTTTATCTTTATTACGTGTATTCAAAGTATGCAAGTCGCTATTTTTCTAAAATTTAATAATGTTCTTTCTAACATATAAAACACATTTTGGAATATGTATTTACATGGTACGGTCAATATGTCGATTTCCTTGAATAATTCTCTGAGAGATGTTCATTCTAGTAGGGTAGGCAGAGTCAAGAATACTCGAATCCAGCGACTATGTACGAAGAGACTGCCTAAGCGAAACACCTTTGTAAGTCTAGAGAGAACTGGCACTCTACTCTATTTATAATATCCTCACGCCTTCCCACAAGGGTCCCCGAAGGGGTAGGCAGAGGTGTATAGGTAAAACCCACATACCCACTTTCCGCCAGAGGTATATTAGGTGCCAACGTGACAGATGGCGAGTCCATCGCCGTTACTCAAGCACGATTTGAATTTCTTCTCAGACGTATGCAGGTTTCCTCTCGATGTTTTCCTTCACCGTAAAGCTCGTGGTGTGACTAATCACTGTACTTAAGTTCAGAAAAACTCATTGGTACAGTCGGGATTCGAACTTGCGACCTTTGCGTCGCAGGCAACTGCTCGAACCACTCGGCCACTACGGCTTTTTCTCTCTATTTCTACTCTATTTATGTATGTATGAATGGCCGAGGTGGCCGCGTGGTTAGACAAAGGACGAATGTCGAATTCCGAATATTCTGATGAGCTTATGATGAATATGATGATTATTCAATTTCACTTGACAGTGAAGGAAAACATCGTGTGGAAATTGAAATTTCTATATTTTTTCTTAGAAAACTGCAACGGACTTTACCATTACTTAGCAGTCTAATAGAGACGGCTTTTTTGAGGGTTTTTATGTAAGTATGAGGGGTCGTTTACATATATTGTCAGTGCGTGTACGACCGTTCGCAATTTGATTGAAGCGTTGTATTTCTTGTTGCAGTGCGCAGTAACTAGCGCATCGATAAAAAATCAATAAATTAAAGAGAATTGTATTGATTAGATAATTATGTACATTAATCATAAATTTAAATATGTTCTTCTCAGTAAAGACTGCACGTCTTACGAATCATTTCTTTTGTCATGGTGATGTCATAGTGATCACAGATCATCGTAGCCAAATCACTAGTGAATGTAGATGAAGCAAAGAAGGTCTGTAAGTCTAGATTTGTTAGTAACTGGCGTGCTACTGTCTCTGCCTACGCCATGAGGAACTCGGCGTGATGATAGGTATGTATGTGAGTAGACAAATGTTCAAGTAGTTGCCTGCGACACAAAACTCGCAAGTTCAAATCCCGACTGCACCAATGAGCTTTTCTGAACTTAAGTACGGTGATTAGTCACACCACGAGCTTTACGGTGAAGGAAAACATCGATAGGAAACCTGCATACGTCTGAGAAGCAATCCAAAAGCGTATGAATAATAGTCGTGCTTAAGTAACGGCAATGGACTCGCCATCGGTCACGTTGGCACCTAAAATATATCTCTGGCGGAGAGCGGATGTGTGGGTACTACCTAGACACCTCTGCCTATACCTTCGGGGATCTTTGTGGGAAGGCTTGAGGATAGTTTAGTAATTAACTACTTACTGATAAAATACTAGACCCAAGTCGGTATCCCGAGGTAACGTGCCAACAAGACCTGCAACATTGCTGCTTGCTTGCAACAGCTGGATAGCAATGCTGATTCTCCAAGCGCGATTATCTTCGTAAATCGATAGTATTATCTATTATTTATTTTGTTAATAATTTTAAGCTTTATATATAATTTTTATGTATTTAATATTGTATAATAAATATAAATGTAAATGGATTATGTTATCTAAGAAATAAATAAATAATAATAATAATAATATATTATATATTTATCCTCACGCCTTTCCACAAGGGTCCCCGAAGGGGTAGGCAGAGGTGTATGGGTAATACCCACACACCCACTTTCCGCCAGAGGTATATTAGGTGCCAACGTGACAGATGGCGAGTCCATCGCCGTTACTCAAGCACGACTATACATACGCCTTTGAATTTCTTCTCAGACGTATGCAGGTTTCCTCACGATGTTTTCCTTCACCGTAAAGCACGTGGTGTGACTAATCACTGTACTTAAGTTCAGAAAAACTCATTGGTACAGTCGGGATTCGAACTTGCGACCTTTGCGTCGCAGGCAACTGCTCGAACCACTCGGCCACCAAAGCTATTAATTAATAATAATAATAGTATTATCACTTATATTTCATTCCAGTAGTAGTCTCTTGCGAGCTTTCATTCCAAACGTCCTGTTTTCCTATTGTCCTCATCTTTTCACGGTAAAAATTATGGCCTGGGCATTTGATTTTCTAAGCCACCGACGTCGCAAGTGATGACGTCACCCTCATTTCCAAACGCTTCAGTTAATTGAAGGGATGAAGGCGAGTCATTTGCTTTAGTTTAGAAATGTTTTTGTTCTTTTTCTTATATTACCTATTTATTTTTCTATTTTACCTTTCTTTACTTCAGAAACTTACTAATAATACAACTCTACAATACCACTAACAATAAACTTAACTAACAACACTCTAGATATTTAATTAATGTTTTAAGGTGTTGAGGTTCTGTAGCGAGAGGAAAAAAGGACCCTTTTTGGTTGTGCTACTGCGTCAATCTGTCAGTCAGTTTATCCCTAGTACTATTAGAGTGTGATTTATAGCTCTAACTTAGTTATTGTTTAAGGACCTATGTATACCTAATAATAATATACATTTACTACTGTTATACTAGTTACTACACTACTAGATACTACAGTACAGTGATTAGTTAAACCACGAGCTTTACGGTGAAGGAAAAAATCGAGAGGAAACCTGCATACGTCTGCAAGCAATTCAAAGGCGTATGTATAGTCGTGCTTGAGTAATGGCGATCGACACGCCATCAGTCACGTTGGCATCTGAAATATATCTCTGGTGGAAGGTGGGTGAGTGGGTACTACCTATACACCTCTGCCTACCCCTTCGGGGACCCTAGTGGGAAGGCATGAGGTTACTATTTAATTATACAAATTTTTTTTAAACAAAGAAAATATGGGTCGCTACTGAGCTATTAAGTAGACTATTATTCGGCGGATCTTTCGTTTGTTTACGAAGTAATTATTTCAGTCCAATATAATCGCAAGATTATACAATCGGTAATCTAGTTACGGCCGGATATGGGGGAGGGAGTAACTGCTCATTTAGGCGACGAAGGAAAGATATTGATAGCGGAAGTTTTACAAATTATAATAAGTAATGTTTGTTTGGGCAACCTGCACAACAAAGAGTATTTAATATGTATTAATAAAAGCCACTTTCGAGTCCATAGCCCTTCAAGCACGAGTATACAAACACCTTTGAATTTCTTCTCGAAAGTATGCATTTTCTTTCGAAGTTTTCCTTCACAATAAAGCTCGTGGTGTGACTGATCACTGTGCTTAAGTTCAGGAAAACTCATTGGTACACTCGGGTTCCACTCGGCCACCACGGCTCTCAACATATAAATGCTGGAAGAGCTAGAAGTAAGTGTTACAACGTAGGTGAATCTATAAGGTAATGCCATTCCATTGTTTGCATACGTACAAAGCAATTCTTTTGAGTTGTCACCAAGTGAGCAGTGACGTCACGGCGTGTTGTGATCGCTGCAACAACCTTCGGTATCATTTATTATATTACCCCATGCAATTATGGTCGTGTCAAGAGCAATGGCGGGTATTTCCTCCGAGTCAGATTTAAATATTATTTAAATGTTTTCATTTCAACAATATAAACAGAAACTGTTGCAAAACTACTTACAAGGCATAAAGAAGAGTGCAAATTTAACCAGACATACCATACAATAATATAAATAGCGCATCAATAAACTGATATAATGGGGGCAATAACAACGACTTTTTTTTGCTATTCAACGATTCCTATGACCAAATCGTTTTACTTCATGAATATTTTTTTTAATTTAGTCAAATTAATCTTTTAGAAGTGTCAACCTGTACTGAACCATTTAAGCGATTATCAACTCTATGCAAATGAGAAAACGGGCGCAATTTTACCGTCAAGTTACGCGCTACCAGTACCAACATTTTAGTACGTAATAAATGGCCGAATTATCTTCGTATTGCTTATATGGTATATTATATTGTAGTGTATTTTATTTAACTGTTTTAAACAGGCTCTGAGAGCGACATGTCCAATAGTGGACTCTTATGTGTTGATCGATACTGCTAGTAAGGCTGAGATGTTATTCCGCTAACATAAGACACACATCGTCAGATGTAGCAATGAGGCTTTTGACGAAATAGTTGCGAAAAAACTGGCCTTCTTTAACACAAAAGGAAAGCCATTAAAATTTGAATATTTTAATACTCAAAATGGACGAATAAAACAATTTATTACGCACACCTATTTTCTTATAGTAAAAAGTTCAACAGGCAAATAGTCATACGGCCTGATAGAAAGCGGTTACCGACTCCAGGCGCTTATACAATATAAGGCCAGTGTTTGTCTTGTTATTTACAATAGGATGTACAGTACATGCAACTGAGCTATTGGCTGGTAGTAGTGCTCGATCGTAGAGGGTGGGGGAGGGGAGGGAGGCCTTTACCCAGAAGTGGGATGAATAAATATAATTATTATTCATTCTCATACAAACATACATACACATCATCACCCCGAGTCCCTAAAGCAGTAGGCAGAGAGAATAGAGCGCCAGTTCTCCCTAGACTTACAAACTTCTTTCGCTTCGTCCATATTCATCAGTCTCTTACAGCTATCATTAGGTATATTACCCAATGTGATAGTGTAGATAAAGTTTCAATAATAAGGTAGTGAAGTGATACATGGGGTATCACTTCACTACGGGAAAGGACATAGTGACCAAATTAAGTAAAAAGGAATGGCTTATCTCCTTATTTTTTTTAAATAGGTAAAACCGTTCACCTTGGTATATTTATGGTCTGTGCACCTTAAGGAAATACCTTAGAAAAGGTAATGGGTAACCTCGCACCCACGCCCGGCGAGTCGACCTTGCAGCGGCCAATAACTGTGGCAGAGGTCATTGTTGTTATGCTTTGTTTGACAAATTGGTCACGCTCTTGTCTGTGGTCTCTATGCTTTGTGAGGGACCGGCGCGTGAGACTTACCCGATTAGGTACACTTAAGAGTATATGGATCTTTCTTTAATTTGTAGTAATAATCACTCCGTGAGCTATTTACGGTGAAGAAAAACATGAGTAAATCAGCGTTTGAGAAGAAACTTAAAGTTTTAAGGAGGTATAGTCGTAGTTAGGGAAAGGGCGTCACAATTCAAAATTAGTAGGTATGGTCGTAATTGAGAAAAGGACATGGTCTCACCGTTTCTCTTAATATAGTGCATGTATTAAAGGTATATAAAAATTGTGAGAGAACTAGAGCTGTACCCTCTACTCCGTGAGGGCTCGGCGTGATGACCTGTATTTTTCATTTGCATAATTTAAGCAATTTTAATACATACTTTTTATTGAATACCTCAAGGATGGCAGACAAGCATGCGGTCCGCCTGAAGGTAAGCGGTTACCGCCTATGGGCGCTTGCAAGGTATGTCCAGGCATGTCGCTCGCGTGTTGTCGACCTTGCAGGAATTTTTTTTTGAAGAACTCCATGCTGGTTTCTCTACGATAAACCACAATGTTACTTTGATTTAAATAAAACACGACAAAGATGGATCGATTTATGTACATCACTACATCGATTAATTCCTATCACGTATTTCATTTAAACGTATTGAAATTAATATTTTTTTGCATAGACAAACGAAATTGAATTGTAACTAATAAAAAATATTTGGATTGACCGTTGGAATTGATTTGAACTTTTTATGCCTCTTTATTCAAACCTTTATATTACTTAAACTGAATGACGTCAATAAATATAATCCCACTGGAACAGCTATTATTGGAATATAAGAGGTATATTTCTTAATGCAAGATGTTAAGCTAACTAAGTTCAAGATTTCATCCAAATCGGTTTAGCCATTTGGATAAAATAGGTCAGTATATCGATAGGACAACGTTTGTCTTTGGTCTGATTGTGGTCCCACCTTACTTGTCGAGTTTTTTGCGATGCTTCTTATGGAGTCCTTATGATCCCAGCAGTTAAATTTCTCTCTCAATTTATTTGTCTCAATCTTAAAACCCCATTTTATTTGTCACGTTGGCACCTGAAATATATCTCTAGCGGAAAGTGGGTACATGGATACTGCTTATACACCTCTGTATATCGCTTTGGGGACGCTTATGGCAATGTGTGAGGATATATTATATTATTATTATTATTGGACATTCCGCACAATTGAACTAGTCCCAAACTAAACGTAAAAATCACCAAAAGCGGTCCAAAACATACACAACAATATAATCTTGTTTAGTCTACAAGGAGAAGAAATTCAAAGGCGTATGTATAGTCGTGCTGGAGTAACGGCGATGGACTCGCCATCTGTCAGGTTGGCACCTAATATACCTCTGGCGGAAAGTGGGTGTGTGGTTATTACCAATACACCTCTGCCTACCCCTTCGGGGACCCTTGTGGGAAGGCGTGAGGATATATTATTATTATTATTATATAAGGAATGTGGACGAAGCGAAAGAGGTATGTAAGTCTAGAGAGAACTGGCGCTCTATACTCTCTGCCTACCCCGTTAGGGACTTGGCGTGATGATATGTATGTATGTATATGTATTATATAAGGAAGGAAAATCTACATACATACATAGGTTTCTTACTACTTACTATATACATACGAGTAAAGTAGATTTAGGTTAATCTTACACGAATTAATACACGATAAAAGTGTTATACGATATTACATAAACAGTACTTATTTGATTTGCTTGCAATTATCGGAGAGTCGGGTTGCTTGCGATGTCTCTCCACAAACATATTGCCATTTTATTATTGTTCTCTCCGTGCATTTTCGGCCATTGTATAACATATTCTTTCGAGCATAACTATTACGACGTATTCACAAACTCGTTGGGAATATGTATAGGAATGAGCCTTTGGCAGTTGAGGAACTATTCCTATGTAGGTGTGCAAAGTCCTAATTATAGGAGTGAAAAGTTCATAATGCCTTTGGCGCAGCTGAGTTGCGTTTCGTCTTTCATTTTCGAAATGCACGCGGGTGGTGTTGTGGAGGCGAATGTTTACATGGACACCAGTACACTTACTGATCAGATAGCAGTGTTCGCTCATCAATTGGTGTCTGGGGCGAACGATGTGGTGGTCGGAGTTGTTAGTAAATCTGCCGTCGACCAAACTATGCGAATGGTTGGAGCTCCTTACGGATCACTTTAGTTGGCTCCAGGAGCTACAATGGCTACGTGAGTATTTAATGAATTTTAATCCAATATTTAAATTCGATGAATCAATCGTAATCTTATTAATTAAATGCAATTAACACAATCACTAAATCAAATTTAATTAAAAGAGCTTCTTTCAATTTTGTTAATGGTGTCATCGATTTATCTCCTAAGATAATCTCTCTGCGATAATTATTTTGTTGAGGGTAACTGCAATTCATTTTCTTCACATGCGTCCTGTGCAGGAACAAATATTTTATCGTTAATTACTTTCTTGGCATATTTACACCTTTCGTTAGACAAAGACATGACAGATAACGAGCTTGTTCTTTAACATTATGTGCTATTAGCTTATGCCCGCGGCTTCGCCCGCGTGGAGTGGAATGTAGCTTATGTAGTTTCCTGCTAGAATCGGTTCAGCCGCTATGCCGTGAAAGAGCATCATACTTTATAATATTAGAACTTTGAATTTTCGGGACAAACTTTCACATTTATAATATTAGTAAGATTGCAGTGTGCGAAAAACAGATTTAGAGGTTATACATAAAGCTGTCGTTTAAACATTCTTGAATTATGATTGCTCATCAATAACACATAGCAAGATGTCAGAAATTAATTTGAAAGCTATAGCAATCCAACTTCTCTTCCTGTAATTTGTACTACATACATATTTTAACGCCGAGTCCTCCACGGTATCAGTCGAGCGCTAGTTCTCTCTAGACTTACAGACCTCCTTCGTTTCATCTACATTCGTCACTTTATACTTGTGCTATATGCCCTTGGCTTATTTGAGAACTTTATTTCTTTCAGATATCAATAATGGGTTCTGCATCAGGTAATTCTATGGTATTGGTTGACTCATTCCGATACATACCGCCGGGTGTGGATGAAAGTTCATGCCTCATTTACGAAGAAGATAATATCATCCAGACAACCCTACCTCCGGGGACTGAGCAAAATGTATCTTGTACTGTGGCCCCTGTCACTCCATCGGATGTAGTGTGTGATTGTCAATTGTTAGAATTTATCGTATTGGGTTTGGTATCCTTCATTGTGATATCCTTTGTAAGTTCTTGTTGCTATTGCATTGGCAAGAGACGAGGCAAAAGGATTCAACAGCGAGCCAATACAGGCTCATAAATATAACTTAACAATTTATATACCAATGTGTTTCATTTGTTCTTTAGACTTATAATAAAATGATATCCTCACGCCTTCCCACAAGGGTTCCCGACGGGGTAGGCAGAGGTGTATAGGTAATACCCACACACCCACTTTCCGCCAAAGATATATTAGGTGCCAACGTGACAGATTGCGAGTCCATCGCCGTTACTGAAGCACGACTATACATACGCCTTTGAATTTCTTCTTAGACGTATGAAAGTTTTCTCTCGATGTTTTCCTTCACCGTAAAGTTCGTGGTGTCACTAATCACTGTACTTAAGTTCAGAAAAACTCATTGGTACAGTCGGGATTCGAACTTGCGATCTTTGTGTCGCCGGCAACTGCTCGAACCACTCGGCCACCACGGCTCTTTCTTCAGGGCTATTCTTTAGACTATCATAAATTTATTTTTAATAGAAGTTATTTTTTATTTAAAGAAATAAAAAAAAACTTCAAATGAAATTCACATTGCAGGTTTCGTCGATTGAACATATTCACTACAGGCTTAGTAATAAAATACTAACTAGAACTAATTACATGATGTATTTATTTACAACATTAACAATATTTACAAAAAACTGTTGTATAACTAACTACTTATAGATAAAATATTTAACTCAGGCGGGCTGAAACAATCTCGCTCAGAGAATCAGCGTTGCTATCCAGCGTGGCAATGCTGCTAGTCTTCTTGGCACGTTGTCGCGGGATACCGATTTGGGTCAGATATTTATCTGCAGAACTCCAAAACTTGCTGTTACCATTGCAAATTAGCATGTGGTGGTCATTCCCTCAAGTAAAGGTGGCGTTGTTCATACACGTAATTGCAGGCATTGGGTGCCCTACTCCGATCACGGCTAATATTTACGGTACCAAGATTTAACAAAGGTTAAGTGAATAAAAGCCTTAGTCTGACCAACTTGTTTTATCGATGTGAAAAAAAATATTAAAAACATTACTGTCTTATCCTTGTAATATTATCGCTACCACATGTTACAATAATAGCTGATTCTCTTTTAATCTGTAGCCGACATGGTTGTGTATTTAAAGACTTGATAACGGATTATCTGAAATATTTTTACAACTACCGCCTAGTAAGTCCAGGTTTTGGTATTGATACAGGGAAGTCCCCATCGAGTAATTTAAGAAAGGTAGGCATTTCTGGTCTCAGCCAAGTGCGAAACCTCACAGCCACTAAGTGACGTAATAAGAATATTTCCTATGAGGTCTGGAAATCTACAAAGCCTACAATGTTCATGCATTCACAAATTAAACAAGTGACACAAATATTGTCATCAGTGCTGTAACTAATTCTGAGCAAAATATGAAATAAAAAAGTAAAATATTAGAAATTATTGTAAAAAAGTTATTATTTTAATATTTATTTATTACATAAATACATTATTCTATATAATAAGATACATATGTTTTCGATTTCCTTCCCTTTTTAAGAACTTCTTCCTTCCAAGTTCACCGAAGTGGTAGAGGCAAAGGCGTGCAAAAATTCGGTGTTTGGTAGGTTAAGCGAATGGACTGTTTAATACGCACGCGCATTGAAACGGTAGCATAAGGTTACCAATGTGGTGTCAGTTATGAAGCTCGATAGATATCATTAAGGAGGTCTCTAGGTGTCGATTGTAGAAATGTATTAGAATCAAAGCCAAAACATGTCACGTGAAGGCTTGGAACATGTTTAGAGCATTACCATTTTTAACCAGCGTGGCAATCCAACTGGTCTCTTTAAAGTGTTACTGCGTTACGATAGGTGGATCACATGGATGCTTGGCATTATGTTAGTGGAGTCCTTCCTATCCTTGTCTCATTCTCAGCGTCTTACACCTCTAGCGCGTGGTATAGCTATCACTCTGGTCGATTCTTCTAATAGCTCTAAAAAGGGAGGATTTTCATATCGTCCTTCAATTTTTCCTAACTGATACGCTCCAACTATGATCAGAGCAAATGCTATTATTACACCTAAAGATATAAGCAGTATACTCCACGTTCCCAATCCTGAGTTGGTAACAGTGCTATCTTCAAGTAGCTCTTCGGGCTCAATGATATCGAAGTCTTCTTCGACATCTTCATCAGGGTTTTCTTCTTCAAAATCGTCATCAGAACTACCTTCAAAATCTTGGAATGTGTCTGTATCTATTACAAACTTATCATTTAAATATACTTGAAGTTCTGTGTCATTTTCTTCTATATTTGTCACTTTTGGTAGGTATTGAAAGGAATCAATTAACACGATTTCATTTTTTGAGCTGTAGCCAGTCAGGGTTATCTGAAATTGTAAAGATGGTTTTAAAGAAAGGAAGAAAGATTTCAAAGAAAGTTAAGCTAGCAATCCCACTTTTCTTAAATACAGAATTTTCCAAGATTACGAGAGAATTCATAATCGTTATATTTACACAGTGAAGCTAGATTTATACACTTACAAAAAAAAAGCCGTGGTGGCCGAGTGGTTCGGGCAGTTGCCTGCGACACAAAGATCGTAAGTACGAATCGCGACTGTACCAATGAGTTTCTCTAAACTTAAGTGCAGTGATTAGTCACACCACGAGCTTTACTCGTGTCTTTAGTCTGAGAAGAAATTCGAAGGCGTATGTTGTTGCGCTTGAGTAACGGCGATGGACTCGCCATCTGTCACGTTGGCACCTAATATACCTCTGGCGGAAAGTGGGTGGGTGTATTACCTATAAACCTCTGCCTACCCCTTCGGGAACCCTTGTGGGAAGGCGTGAGGATATATTATTTTCATTTGAATTTGAGTTTAATGCTAGTGGCTAGCTAGCGTTGGAGTAAGAATGTAAGACTCCTTGAGGAGATGCTCTATTATGTACTAGGTTTGTTTCAGCTTCAAGACCACGAACGAAATATATCAATCACTGCATGGGATGCGGGAAGTTATTTGCTTGTTGGCGTCTTAGTTAAACAAAGAAATCTTCCAACCAACCTGTCACAAATTGATTATACATGGCCATATCATACTTATTATACCATATCATATGGGTGTGTGGGTATTACCTATACACCTCTGCCTACCCCTTCGGGGACCCTTGTGGGAAGGCGTGAGGATATATTATTATTATTATTATATCATACTTACATATCCTGTACTGCCATTCAGGATTGGTACATTTATCTCGCACCATCCATCAATGAAATTCTTAGTAAATATACCGTATACGTAATTAGACAATACTTTTCCATCTTCGCTTGACACTGTTATAGCTAATCCACTATTTACGGATACAACGTCTGTGAAAACTAGTAACCTCAGTGTACTTCCTGGTAGAAAAACGATGGGGAATGAAGACACGCAACTTTTCGTGGAAGCGAGTATAGCTTTCGTCGCTTCTTCATGAGGCGGTGTAACGCCAATATATTCGTAATACACTAAACTCCAACGCTCCTTATTTCCACATCCCTGATCATTAAACTCCTCAGTAAAACCTTCTTTAAAAGAATAATTGATACCTACAATATCTTGAGACAAAACGTTAGTAACAACACCAATTACTAACACTGATATTAACATTTCATTATTTAAGAATTGGTCGAAACAGATTGGTCGAGAACAGATTTTTTGCACAAAGTGGAGTGTAACTTCAGTAATAATTCAGAGTTAATAGTTCAATTAAAAAAGATCTATAATCTTTCCAATTTAATTGCAACAATTAGTGCAATTATCGAAATTACTGAGGCAATTAAGTAGCGCCGCACAACTGCAAAAAAAAATAGAGTAAGTGAACCTGTAGTCTTTTATCAGGGATTCAGTTAGTGATAAAATACTTGCAGTTATTTAACAAGTAATCAAACTTGATTCGTCCATTAACGTTAATTGTCAGATTTGTATCGAATCCTTTTAAAATGCCGCAGGTACACGCGTTGCGAAAGTTTTAGGTAAATTCTGATATGATTTGATCGATAATTTTTTATTCAAATAGAAATATAATACAATTACATACGCCTTCCCACAATTAGGTCTAAGAGCAGGCAGACCCACTTTCCGCTAGAGGTATATTTCAGGTGCCCATGAGATAGATCGCCATTACTCAAGTATTATACATACGCCTTTGAATTTCGTCAGGTCTCTTCTCGATTTTATCCTTCGCCTTAAAGCTCGTGGTGCGACTAGTCACTGTACTTAAGTTCAGAAAAATTTATTGGTACAGTTGGGATTCGATCTTGCAGTTTTGAAGGCGACTGCTGAAACTACTCGGCCTAGTAAAGCAGTTAATGTTTTTTTAAATATGTATAATCATGGTCACTCGTGGTGCCATAAATCGCTGTAATAGCCATTCAAATATGAGCAGTTATTGCATCTTAGTAGTATAAATTGTTAATTTGTACAATTCGAATTTGTACGAAGTCGTCTAAGCTCCCAACTATGAACTAAATTCCAAAGTACGATAATTGCATTATTGTTTCCAGAATCGCAGATGTTGGTATCGCAACATATATGGATTAAGAATCTCATAGGTCGTCTAAAGAACCGGAGTTTTGAATAGATTTTTCGATGATAGTATTCTGATCAGTTAAATGCATACCTTTTTCACTGTACCATTTTTATTACATATATTTGTTGGTTTTGTATTCCCTGTGCACGTATTACCCATTGTGCACTGCTGGGAGCCAACTCACTAGTACATATTATACCAAAATATATTTTATTATTTTTTTGGCAATTTGTCTGTTTGTTCCGGCTAATCTCTAAAACGACTGGACTGATTTTTCTGGACTTTCACTGGCAGAAAGCTGATGTAAGATGCAGATGAAGTCTCAATATTTTGAATGTTTTATAACTTCTCACTTTCCCACAAGATAAGGCAGATTTGTAATTTTTTTTGTTTCTGGTAGCGTGAGTTTTGAAAACTTTTGCTATTCAACCGACCAATGGCGTCGGAAATGGCATATAAAATTATCTTTTCGTCGGAGATATATTAAGAATTTTGAACGGAAAAACGGATGCCTAGAATTTAGTTTTTCTCGCAAAATTTTCCGGCATTCTCCTCGTTTGATGCCTGATAGCTCAGGTTTATAGCAACATGTCTGACTTATCAAAAAAAAACTTTTTACACAAAGGAAACGTTATCATAAGCTATTTTCAATACCGGTTGCCACTTAACTTGTATTTCAATTACGCGATTAAAAGCAAAGATTATTGGATATGATCGATCTTTGAAAGAGCATACCTACCTTTTTGTTGCATACAGACATTAGAAAAATGAAAGACAAAGACAAGTTGTCTAGATGTCGGTTCCAGTATTATTCTTAACAATCCGTTAGGCCAATAGCAATGATCAAAATCACTCTTATACTTACAAATACATTTCAGGACGATTGTAGATTTGTAGATTTAGTAGAGCGCTAGTCCTCTCTAGACATATAGATTTCTCTTTTGCTTGCTTCTGCATATCCACACGTATGTATGCTGTGGAATTTGCTTATTTACTGTTACGAGTTGGGTCACGTGTTTAGTACATACTATAGATCAATTTAGTAATTATAGGAATGTACAATGTACATGAATAGTTTGAAACACATAGATTGCGAACATAAGTAGAGTGATTAGTGAGTGATTTACGGTGAAAAGATTGAGAGAAAACCCGCATATGTTTGAGAAGAATATCAAAGTCATGCTTGAGTAACGGCGAAGGACTCGCCATCTGCCTCGATGGCACCTTAAATATAGGTGTGGTGGAAGGAGAGACAGTCTGTCTGACAGTCAGACACGGTCGGCAGAGGTGTGTAGAATATCCACTGTCTCAAATTTGCTCACCAAGCTTTCTTTGCAGCAATTTTATATAATACTAATACAAAATTGTCAAATGAAAATTAGGAAAATAATATAATATACATATATATCCTCACGCCTTCCCACAAGGGTCCCCGAAGGGGTAGGCAGAGGTGTATAGGTAATACCCACACACCCACTTTCCGCCAGAGGTATATTAGGTGCCAACGTGACAGATGGCGAGTCCATCGCCGTTACTCGAGCACGACTATACATACGCCTTTGAATTTCTTCTCAGACGTATGCAGGTTTCCTCCCGATGTTTTCCTTCACCGTAAAGCTCGTGGTGTGACTAATCACTGTACTTAAGTTCAGAAAAACTCATTGGTACAGTCGGGATTCGAACTTGCGACCTTTGCGTCGCAGGCAACTGCTCGAACCACTCGGCCACCACGGCTCTTTTAGGAACGGCTTAGGAAAATAAAACCTGTCATATTTACTTAAATTTCATTCTTACATTTATTGTTTAAAAAATAATTATGTTTACAGATCTACCACAATTTGGCATAGCTCCAAGCTATATTTCATAAAGATATTGAGTATATTTATATACTACATAATTTTTACTTTAATAAAAATTACAAGTTTGATTGACATAACTATTTTGTCAATATAGATAGCAATGCATGTTAGAGTCATATGTATATGTACAAAATAATCTTACAATTATAAACACGTATAATATAAGAACATTATTATGACTAGCTTCTTGAATTTATGTCCATTTCTTCATAGTTTGTACAATTACTGGGTTAAATTTATGAATACATTTCCAATAAATAAGAACAGGTTTAAAACTAGCGTCTTGTACGCAGCTCCGTAGCCTATTGTCACACGATGCTGCATCGTCGTGTCACATAAGTAAAGCACATTCCAATTATCTTTGCAAATCTTTTCCAATCTCATTTCAGTAAAGTTTGTGATAAATGGTTTTATCACAAACTTTACTAAGTTCATAATTTCGGAATATACAATTTATATTTTTGCCATAGGAATTCGTAAATTATTTTACTGATTTATGATGTATGTCGAAACATTCAGTTGATGTACACACACAGTATAATACATTGATCGGGAAACTTAGTTTAAAACAAAAAGTTCTCAGGTTATAAACCTTACATAATTAAATGTGGTAAAAATATTCCCACATTTTTCATATAGCTGCAGAGTAATACCAAATTCAATCACAAAAGTTATTTATCTTATAACGCATTGATCTTTAACTAAGGCATATAAGAATAACTTTTATCGTACGGATTAATATTAGCGTATACTTTGGTCACTCTAGGTACAGTAATAGGTTTTGGAAGATCATTCAAATCGATGTCAATTATATCTTCCTCACTTCGCCACCTTCCCAATAGATAGAAACCTAGGCAAAGTAAAGCTATTACAAGAAGTGAACCGAGTACTACTACTGTAATAATTAACGGAGTCCAGATTGTTGTTTCCTCGTCAGGTGCGACGATGATAGGGCTTTCTGTAGGAGGCTCAACGCTCTCTGGTGGTGTTGTTACTCCGGCATCAGTGTCTGGTGGAGTGGTCACGCCTGCATCAGTGTCAGGTGGAGTGGTGACGCCTGCATCAGTGTCAGGTGGAGTGGTGACGCCTGCATCAGTGTCTGGTGGTGTGGTTACGCCTGCATCAGTGTCTGGTGGTGTGGTTACGCCTGCATCAGTGTCTGGTGGTGTGGTTACAACTGCATCAGTGTCAGGTGGAGTGGTCTCGCCTGCATCAGTGTCAGGTGGAGTAGTCACGCCTGCATCAGTGTCTGGTGGAGTGGTCACGCCTGCATCAGTGTCTGGGGGTGTGGTTACGCCAGCATCAGTGTCAGGCGGCGTGGTCACGAATGCATCAGTGTCAGGTAGAGTGGTCATGTCTGCATCAGTGTCCGGTGGTGTAGTTACTCCTGCATCAGTGTCTGGTGGTGTGGTGACGCCTGCATCAGTGTCTGGTGGTGTGGTTACGCCTGCATCAGTGTCAGGCGGAGTGGTCACGCCTGCATCAGTGTCTGGTGGTATGGTTACAACTGCATCAGTGTCAGGTGGAGTGGTCACGCCTGCATCAGTGTCAGGTGGAGTGGTCACGCCTGCATCAGTGTCTGGTGGTGTGGTTATAACTGTATCAGTGTCAGGTGGAGTGGTGACGCCTGCATCAGTGTCAGGTGGAGTGGTCACGCCTGCATCAGTGTCTGGTGGTGTGGTTACGCCTGCATCAGTGTCTGGTGGTGTGGTTACAACTGCATCAGTGTCAGGTGGAGTGGTCTCGCCTGCATCAGTGTCAGGTGGAGTGGTCACGCCTGCATCAGTGTCTGGAGGAGTGGTGACGCCTGCATCAGTGTCAGGTGGAGTGGTCACGCCTGCATCAGTGTCTGTTGGTGTGGTTACGCCTGCATCAGTGTCAGGCGGCGTGGTCACGCCTGCATCAGTTTCAGGTGGAGTGGTGACGCCTGCATCAGTGTCTGGTGGTGTGGTTACGCCTGCATCAGTGTCTGGTGGTGTGGTTACAACTGCATCAGTATCAGGTGGAGTGGTGACGCCTGCATCAGTGTCAGGCGGAGTGGTGACGCCTGCATCAGTTTCAGGTGGAGTGGTGACGCCTGCATCAGTGTCTGGTGGTGTGGTTACGCCCACATCAGTGTCAGGCGGCGTGGTCACGCCTGCATCAGTGTCAGGTGGAGTGGTGACGCCTGCATCAGTGTCAGGTGGAGTGGTGACGCCTGCATCGGTGTCAGGTGGCGTGGTGACGCCTGCATCAGTGTCTGGGGGTGTGGTTACGCCAGCATCAGTGTCAGGCGGCGTGGTCACGCCTGCATCAGTGTCAGGTAGAGTGGTCATGTCTGCATCAGTGTCCGGTGGTGAAGTTACTCCTGCATCAGTGTCTGGTGGTATGGTGACGCCTGCATCAGTGTCTGGTGGTGTAGTTACTCCTGCATCGGTGTCAGGCGGAGTTGTAACGCCAGCATCAGTGTCTGGTGGTGTGGTTAAGCCTCCATCAGTTTCTGGTGGTGTAGTTACTCCTGCATCGGTGTCAGGCGGAGTTGTAATGCCAGCATCAGTGTCTGGTGGTGTGGTGATGCCTGTATCAGTGTTTGGTGGAGTGGTCTCGCCTGCATCAGTGTCAGGCGGAGTTGTAACGCCAGCATCAGTGTCTGGTGGTGTGGTTAAGCCTCCATCAGTGTCAGGTGGTGTAGTTACTCCTGCATCGGTGTCAGGCGGAGTTGTAATGCCAGCATCAGTGTCTGGTGGTGTGGTGATGCCTGCATCAGTGTTTGGTGGTGTAGTTACTCCTGCATCGGTGTCAGGCGGAGTTGTAACGCCAGCATCAGTATCTGGTGGTGTGGTTAAGCCTCCATCAGTTTCTGGTGGTGTAGTTACTCCTGCATCGGTGTCAGGCGGAGTTGTAATAACAGCATCAGTGTCTGGTGGTGTGGTGATGCCTGCATCAGTGTTTGGTGGTGTAGTTACTCCTGCATCGGTGTCAGGCGGAGTTGTAACGCCAGCATCAGTGCCTGGTGGTGTGGTTAAGCCTCCATCAGTTTCTGGTGGTGTAGTTGCTCCTGCATCGGTGTCAGGCGGAGTTGTAATGCCAGCATCAGTGTCTGGTGGTGTAGTTACGCCTGCATCAGTATCTGGTAGTGTAGTGAAGCCTGCATCAGTGTCTGGTGGTGTAGTTACGCCTGCATCAGTGTCAGGCTGCGTGGTCAGGCCTGCATCTATGTCGGGTGGAGTCGTCAAGATTTCATCAACGTCCTCTTCGTAGTTAACACATAGTTCTTCTTCCATAGTTGGTGGAATATAACGGAATGAGTCAACAAGAACTATTGAGTTCGCTCCAGCCTGCCCCATGAGTGAAATCTGGAATGTAAAATACCTTGATTAGTTTTATTTTATACCACACGGATGGAAAACGAGTATGCAGTTCGCCTGATGGTAAGCGGTTACCGCCGCCTATCGATGCTTGCAAAACCAGGGGTATCGCCCTAAACTCTTACTTTACGACCCTTAAGACTTACTTAATCTTTGTGAATTTTGAAAATACATAATTAATAGACTGTCATGATTATAATTATCTATTTACATAATTATTAATTTCCGCTTTCCCACAAGAAAGGGCAGCCGTCTCACAAGGATAAGCAGAAGTGTAGGTAGAATCCATGCACCTACTTTCCGCCAAAGATATATTTTAGGTGCCATTGTGATAGATGGTGGGACCATCGCCGCTACTCAACACGACTATACATATGTTCGAATCTCTTCGAATTCGAATTCGTTCGAATCGTAATCGAAATCGTTCGAATTTCTTCTCAACCGTATGCGTGTTTCCTCTCAACGCTTATCCTTCACCTTAAAGCTCGTAGCTTGACTGGTTACTGTACTTACGTTCAGAAAAACACTTTGTTTGCAATCCTTGTGTTGCAGAGAACTACTGGAACCAATAGGTCACCGTTGCTCTTTGTGAAAAATAATTTATTTAATATTCTATTATGTACCCTAGTAATCTACGTTTCTCTAAGGAATTATAAGATCTAATATATATATTGTAATATGTTTAAAATATAACGTGTATGACTAAAACTCAAAAACTCGTGTAATAAAGAGACTTTATTCTAGTTAGAATTAACGCGGATCACGAGAAAGAGATATGTTAGTCTAGATAGAATTGGCGCTCTACTCTCTCTGCCTGTCGCGTGAGGGAATCGGCAAGATGATACGACTATATATGAAATACCGTGGGGGCCGAGAGGTTTACGTAGTCATGTGAAAAGATAACATGATCTGAATGTCTATTTTATTAAGTCGTTTATTCATTTTTTATTTAAAATTGTCGTAATAGTTTGTATTGTAGTAATTTTGGTAGCCCTTTATGAGACGCAATGTTCTAGAGGTATTCAATTAAAGCTTATAAATGAATCAGCCCGATGCAAGGCGCTATCGCCATCATGTCAATACACAAATCAGCGATATTAACAACTTCTATCCAATTATATTAAGTAGATATTTAGTGATGATAATACGACGCTGCTGGCGCCCGCCGGTCGCCTCGTCGCCGTCAAAGGTCGGATACGAGGTTTTGTCAGCACTATCTAAGTACTTTTTAATCAAACATTAATTAATTTAGAGTCGTTTTGGCTATGTCATTTAAGTGGCCGCCGGAAATATAAGGATAATATGTCGGTTCAAATACTTTTTTTAAGGTTATCAATTAGTTTTGTGAATTTTAAGTGCCCTCAAAGATCTTACTTATAATAATAAATATCCCACCTTGATAATTTGTGAGGATTTTTTTCTTTCTCTCTCAAGCAAAAACGACTGAACGGAATTGGATAAAATTTGACACAGAAATAGAATATAAGCTGGATTAAACACATATGTTACTATATATGTGTATAGGTAATACCCATCCACCCACTTGGCGAGTGGTGACAGATGACGAGTCCATCGCCGTTACTCAAGCACGACTATATACATACGCCTTTGAATTGCTTTTCAGACATATGCAGGTTTCCTCTCGATGTTTTCCTTCACCGTAAAGCTCATGGTGTGACTAATCACTGTACTTAAGTTCAGAAAAACTCATTGGTACAGTCGGGATTCGAACTTGCGACCTTTGCGTCGCAGGCAACGCTCGAACCACTCGGCTACCACGGCTCTCCGTACTTATAATGCTTTAAATAGTGTTGACTTATGTTCCATTAATTATATATCTTTAATTAACATATTTTTTTTATATTTATATTATTAATATTCGAAGCAACAAGCTAATGGGATCCTACGACAGAAGATACGAAGACTTGCGCGCTTAATATACTACTACAACCCGTGCGAAGAAACAACCAATTACAGCAATGTTAAAATAACTATATTATATTTTCTATCATGACAGATTTACTCTAGAAGAGAATTCAGATTTGCCACTACAGGCGCAAAAAACTTCCTTCACTCCTACAGCTAAAGGCATTATGATTAAACGCACGTGTAGCAGTGTATGTTACGAAATATGTAAAATGTGTTCATCAATGTGTATATAGGTACATGAAATTAGTAGTAATATGTTTGATACAAAGTCAAAAGCTCACACTGGCTGGCGGGTGCCGCGCTTCGGCACTATAAGGTACTATCACCTCCGTTATGAAACTTGGCATGGATAATCTAGACATTTGCTATTTGAGTTAAAAAAACTATAAACTTTGTATAGAATTGTAAAAATTGTGTTAAAAAAATCTGCCAAAAAAATATAAAAAACTCATAAATTCTGTAAAAGTATTGATTTAATAATCTATAAATTCCACTAATTCATTATTATGAAGGTTTTTTTTTTGCGGGAAATCAAATCCCTCTGTTTAATAAAATTATTAAGGTAATGATTTACTCGTTAACCAGACCATGAATATATCCTCACGCCTTCCCACAAGGGTCCCCGAAGGGGTAGGCAGAGGTGTATAGGTAATACCCACACACCCACTTTCCGCCAGAGGTATATTAGGTGCCAACGTGACAGATGGCGAGTCCATCGCCGTTACTCAAGCACGACTATACATACGCCTTTTGAATTTCTTCTCCGACGTATGCAGGTTTCCTCTCGATGTTTTCCTTCACCGTTAAGCTCGTGGTGTGACTAATCACTGTACTTAAGTTCAGAAAAACTCATTGGTACAGTCGGGATTCGAAGTTGCGACCTTTGCGTCGCAGGCAACTGCTCGAACCACTCGGCCACCACGGCTTTTTGACCACGACCATGAACTGCATAAATATATTGTAATTAGTTCGAGGACATAATAAAAAATATCGGGAAATTCGGGAACATAAACTTTCAGCAAGAGCGCTTTGCGTTGAGTACTCAAACCAAAGTTACCAATTTAAACATAAATGATTGAAACTAATAAGTCCATGGAAGATTTTTACATTCATAAAATTTTATTAAATCAAATAATTCAACTTTTGGTCTAGATTTTAAGGTCCATCTAATATATAACACAGTTTTTTAAATATTATTATTATAACAATGTGAGGTATAAAACGTAACGTTTACATAGAAAGTAAAAAACGGGAATTTATGTCAAAAAAATCAGTTTCACCACTTTCTTGACCTGATTTTCTTAAAAACGTTTACGTTGATTGAAAGTAAAAAAAAAACAAATACAATTCCTAATTTATTTCATAATAAAGAAAAACATTAAAGTTGTAACCGTAAAAATGAGCAAGTGTTAAAAAAGGAAACTGGGGAGTTTGTTACGCCGTTTCTTCTTCTGACAGGTTTTTTTTTCTTGGAAGCGGTGGTAACTTTGGTTCTTTACTTAAGCATGTGACGTTCAATAAGTGTTCCCTGTGTCCCTTACATTGAATAAAATATTTTGATTTTGATTTTGATTTTGATTAAAAATATTTTATTCGTTCCCTGAATTAAATATTTTTGATGTCGATTTTGAAACATGCGTGCAGTTCGCCAGACGGTAAGCGATAGTTAGCCTATGAGCTATGGGTGCTTTTAATATTAGAGGTCTGATCGCATCTTGCTTTTTTAAACTTTTACGTTTATCGGTAAGAGTAAGTACTAATAGCAAAAATGAAAAACTATCTTCTTTTTGTTTCCACTATCTTACTCATTATTATATATCGAAACAAAACCAGCTGCTCAGCAGGAGTGCTTCAAGCGCTGCAAATATGGTACCTTGAGCCAAGACTACGTTTTTGTGGCAATTAGTTGAAACTCTAGGGCCGTGGGGACCATATGGTCTTCATTTTTATAAGGATGTCTAGAGGAAACTTCTTGAGGCCTCCCGTGACAAGAGGGCTGACGAATATTTCGCTCAGCGAATCAGCATTGCCATACAACGTGGCAATGCCACCAGTCTTTTTGATATCCAACAAATTTGGGACATTTATTCTATTTAAAGGTTATTTAAAGGTTAAAAAATTTTTCTTTATTATCACTTCGTATTATAATATATAACATGTGTTTTTTCTATTGAATTTATGCGTGAGATTATTAGGTAGTATTAACCTATCCAACGCCGAGTCCGCCATGGCGTAGACAGGGAGAGTAGAGTTAGAGTAGTGGTTCTTTCGTACCGATCTCCTTCGCTTCATCCACATTCACGTTAGTTTCTTCATACATGTTCATCGGTTTCGACAACTTTTTAAATAGTTAACTTAGGCAATTCGTTGAAATTATGAATGATATTTTTCGTTTCAAAACGAAATAGTTTGGTTTTACGAGAGAAATTCTCCGAACGAACCTAAAAGAAATAATCCTTAACTATCATACTTATATAATTCATTTAAATTCGTGTGGATGTTTGTTGAGGGTTAAATACGCTTTTTTTAACAAGCTATCTGAGAATATAATTGAATTATCTTTTATATAGTTTAAAGCTCATTAAACGTAAATGAATTCTAAAAGTTTATTATGTAACATCAGATGATTTAAATGATGGCCATGTATGACAATGAATTGCTCCTCTCTTGCAGATAATTTATAACATGTAAAATTTGTCTTTTTATACCCCTACGTAGAAGGGAACCAATAATAAAAAAGAGTTTGTTTCGCTGTTTCTTTTCCTGACAAGTTTGTTTTCTTGATAATGGTGGTGACTGTAGTATGTGTCGTTCAATAAGTGTTCCTTTCGTTGAATAAAATATTTTTGATTTTGAATCAATCAATCACGTCAGAACGGTTGAACGGCTGAACGGATGAAATTTGGTACAGAGAAAGAATCATATCTCTATCTATAATCATATATAATCAATGAAATTCATTTTGCGTAAATGCTTCTTCGAGAATTTTAATACAGGTAAACTTATACGAGTAATTTATTTCAAATTACTCGTTTAAGGAGTTACTTTTAAGGCGGTAACCGGCACACTACTCTTTGTGCATTTTTCGAACATATTGGTTTTGTCAAATATATTGGTGTATTTATTCTATATCACTTATTACGCATACGCTTATTAATGGACGTACTCTGCCTATCTGCCTATATTACTGCTACGTATTCTTGTATTTCTGGTATAGAAAAGACGGGACTTTGGAAAAGAGCGCTGGTTATTGTGAGGATAAAGGAGTTGAAACTTTTTATAGGTAAACTATACTAAGTATAATAAGTCTTATTTTGACAGAAGAAATCGCGAATAACAGTTTTTATAACCAGGTTATTATCCTACTAATGTTTGTTACTCAATCACACCAGAACGGCTGAACAGAATTGGATACAATTTGGCACGGAGATAGATTATTAGCTGGATTAACAAATAGGTAACAAATAGGTTTCTTTCCAGATAAAATAAACTACCCATGAAATAAAATTTTACGCGGGGCACAGCTTGTAACTAAGTATCAGACCAAATTAAAATAATTTTCAATAGTGGTTCGTGAACTTACATAGCCATCAAAACTTCCAACGGCTGTCATAGTTGCCCTCAGCGTATGCCATCCTGGCACGTACGTGGCTTCGATGGGAGAATTGCTGGCGGTACCAACTATAGGGTCGTTTACCCCCAGTTGGTGGCAAAGCAAAGTAATCTGATCAGTTTGCAGGACCGATTGCATGAAAATGCTCAACTCCACAACACCTCCCGCTTCCATTGGGAACGTGAACGACGATATACAACTCAATTGCTCCAACGGAGTTATATACGAGTAGCTCCTCTCGTTGGGGCTTTCCATCGGGATGTCTGTATAATTCCTCAGGTCCCAGAACGCCATTCCTGAGCACACCCCCACCAAATTACTGAACGAATTGTCATAGTCGTCGTCCTCGAACTCATACCGAACGCAATCATCACAGGCAACGTATGAACATAGCAGTAATATTAAGCAAATTAACCGCGAGGCACGCTCCATCAAATTATTATTCCACTCCGAATTAAAACACTGATGTATATGTTTCGGTAGACACAAAAACTCAATGGTTAAGCTCGCACCGTAATCGTAACTATCGTAATTATTCACAGCATTATCGTGGATAAGATATATTTCTTTGAAGTGAGAATATCTATTGATAATGAATTAGAGGCGAATAGCACAATGTTTATTGTGATTAGGAGCTAGAGAAGGGCATGTGGATATATGACGTCACTACTTTGTAAGCTTTTAGAGAACTACTTCGGACTTAAGATGCAACGTTGCGTTTGGGACTGTTTTGTTATAATGTGTTTCTAAATGTAATGATAGTTACTTATTAATTTATATATAGCTTCACGTTGCAGCACCCGCTTTTCACCGGAGATATTTTGAAGTGGTAACGTAACACTGCTTACGCCGTTAGGGTATCGGCGTGATGATGTGTATGTAACGTGAAGGAATGGAAATAAAAATTAAATGAAATTAAATAACTTATTCGCCAGAGCACGGTTAGTTACATAATATGATGTTTAAATGTACATAACAATAAATAAATACTGGTTTAATCGCGCGTTCGCATGCGAATATTTCCGTAGGTAGGTTGTATATTATGGTATGTATATATTATGGATACTTCTTAACCAACTACAACAAACTTAACAAACTGCAATATCCTGAACATAAGATGTAAATACAAGTTAAAAGGAAACATTACAATTAAAATATGATAGTTACTTTTATTTCTCATTTAAATAGTCATATATACAATAGTAGCTTTTTATTTACAAAGTCATGTCTATGAGTTCATTAATTTAAGTAAATTCAATGGTTGCTTTCTGATTATCATAAGGATTTTATTGTTTTTTTTATAATTGCATCATTTAAATTTTGGCCGTGGTGGCCGAGTGGTTCGAGCACTTGCCTGCGACGCAAAGGTCGCAAGTTCAAATCCCGACTGTACCAATGAGTTTTTCTGAACTTAAGTACAGTGATTAGTCACACCACGAGCTTTACGGTGAAGGAAAACATCGAGAGGAAACCTGCATACGTCTGAGAAGCAATTCAAAGGCGTATGTATTGTCGTGCTTGAGTAACGACGATGAACTCGCCATCTGTCACGTTGGCACCTAATATACCTCTGGCGGAAAGTGGGTGTTGGGTATTACCTATACACCTCTGCCTACCCCTTCGGGGACCCTTGTGGGAAGGCGTGAGGATATATTATTATTATTAAAATTTTTGGCATATAGAGCAGTTCTAAAGGAATCGATCGAAGGTCGGGAGACCATTTTCATTTCTCAGGCAATACTGTCCATACGTCTTTGTGTTTCTACTCAAACGCATGCATGTTTCCTTGACGATGTTTCCGTTCACCATACAGCACGGGGTATGATTACTGTACGCTAGAGCAAAAACTCATTGGTTGCAGGAAACTACTTGCCACCACGGCACAAAGTTTAGAAGTTGTGGACGATATATGATGAATTGATACAAAAGTTACCTGGTTTTTAAACGGTGTGTATGAAAATATTTATGGTGATCGGTTGAATAGTTAAGCCATAAACACGTAACAAACATACAAAAATTGGAATTTAGTGTGGCATTTTAATTATATGAGCCGTGGTGGCCGAGTGGTTCGAGTAGTTGCCTGGTTCTTTTTTTAAAGCCTAACCTTTTTTTATACATAGTCTTGCTTGAGTAACGGCGATGGATTTGCGCTGGCACTTAAAATATATCTCTGGCGGAAAGTGGGTGTGGTGGTACTACGTACTCTGCCTACCTCTTCGCGGACCCTTGTGGGAAGGCGTGAGGATATTATTTATTATTTAATTTACTTGTTGGCCTGAATGAGGGTGTAAGTGTTAAGATGATGAAAAGCATGTTACGTTGGTTTGGACGTATAGAAATGATTAGTGAAGAAAGATTGACGAAACAGATATACAAAGCGAAAGTGTGTGCAAGAAGAGGCAGAGGAAGCCCACGATCGAACTACCTAGATGAACTTGATCGGATGCTCAAGGACGGGAACGTCAGGAGTACACGAAACCGACGATGTATAAAGCAACTGATAAATGTGGACGAAGCGAAAGAGGTATGTAAGTCTAGAGAGAACTGGCGCTCTATACTCTCTGCCTACCCCGTTAGGGACTCGGCGTGATGTATGTATGTATTAAATTTATAATTATAATATAAATATATCCTCACGCCTTCCCACAAGGGTCCCCGAAGGGGTAGGCAGACGTGTATAGGTAATACCCACACACCCACTTTCCGCCAGAGGTATATTAGGTGCCAACGTGACAGATGGCGAGTCCATCGCCGTTACTGAAGCACGACTATACATACGCCTTTGAATTTCTTCTCAGACGTATGCAGGTTTCCTCTCGATGTTTTCCTTCACCGTAAAGCTCGTGGTGTGACTAATCTAAAATTTATAATTAATTCGAATTATTAAGTCCATATAGTGTGTATTTAATGTAATGTATTAAATGTAAGTAATCTTAAACCTAAATCACAACTGCATATGAAATGAATATGACTTACTAATTTTATATAATTTTATAGAATAAATTTACCACATTTTTTTATATAATGCTATACCATTAATGTAGCTCTTTGTGAATATTTGTGTGTAGATAAGGCTTAAACACAAGGGATTAATGGATTAATCCTCAAGATAACATAATTAATTGGAATTTTAATTAAATATCAAGTTGAATTGAGCTGTTATATTTGTCGTGCGATTTGTATATGATGCCCTGGAGATTTTCACTGTAAAACTAGTATATATATTTATAATTCTAGTTTTATTTTATTACGCTTACCGACATTACACTAACTTAACTATAATTTAATTTATCTCTGTATGTGAATTTGAAAGATATAATATATAGATTATTGTCACACCCTTGGGACCCCTTGTGGGAAGTCGTGAAAATACATATAAAATATTTCAGGCTGTATTTTTTTATTTTTTTTTTATTTTTTTTTTGCGAGCCATGAATAGAAGATATAAATGTGGATGAAGAGAAAGGGGACTGTATGGAGACTCTACTTCTTCTATCCTATCCCGTGAGGAAACCGGTGAGAATGTATGTTTACATTCATTTCAACACGCCCAAGTCCCTAACGGGGTAGGCAGGGACTATATGGGTAATTTTGAAATAACACCAATTTGTCTAGATTTCTCACATCAATTAAATTTGACAGTTGATCATATTATTTGTAAATACCGAGGTATTTTTTACTATCTATATACATTTCATCGTGTTTTTTTATTGCATTGATTAAGATAATAAGACGTATAATCTGATACGTGACGAGTTCCTAAAAATGGTAAGCATGGTCACATTATCATGCGTATACAGGCTGATGTTTTATGACCTGCAAGTTTTATTGTATATTCATTCATCTGTTGTAAACAATAAGTAATTATCTTAATCCGTTTACCGGAAACAGGTTATTGGCCATTCTTATAAATTAATTGGCATGCTTAAAGAAGCTCAGTGGCTATATGGGATCAAATGGTTTCATCAGGTTTCGAGAGAGTTTCGAAACACGGCGATATGTACAAAAGTGTTTTTTTGTTGTACAAGAAAACATCGTACCCAATATTTCATACATTTGTAAGGAAATTGTTTTCGTGGCAACCTACGTTTAATAAGAAATTAAAAATACGTAGGTATATTTCGTCACTTTGCTACCTGTTATGTTGTATGCATCAAGCTATGGCGAAAATAATGACGTACAATTCTGCCTACAATTTCGGAGACACTTCTGGGAAGCCGAGAAAATTTCTTTAAATTTGTGGACATATGGGGACGCGTAAAGATAATGCGAGCTATTGATTTAATGGATGGATACCGAACTAATGATGAATAATATTATAAAATAAAGTCCTTCGCCGAGTCTGTCTGTCTGTTCGCGATAAACTCATAGAAGACTGAACAGATTTACATGCGATTTTCACCAAAAGACAGGATAATTCGTAAGAAAGGCTTATGTGTA
The DNA here is from genome assembly GCA_945859725.1 of Drepana falcataria. Lineage (NCBI taxonomy): Eukaryota > Metazoa > Arthropoda > Insecta > Lepidoptera > Drepanidae > Drepana > Drepana falcataria. Next base: position 2,350,653 of record OX243937.1, read on the forward strand.
TAATATTTGTTTTGTTAAGGTGAAATTCGGCGCTAGTAATGAAATATTGTAAATATCTGAAAATCTGTCGTTTTCAATGAAAGCTCCCAGATTTCTAGTCACCTGTCACCAATCTGTGAGCTTTCATTTAAAACGCTACCTTAATCCATTTGAGATATAACCATACAATGTGTGTCCCCGACCGAAGCCGGGGCGGGACACTAATTGAGTGATGAATAACTATTACTAGTACTACGTACAGTCTCTACAGCCTCTCAGCCTCTCAGCCTCTCTTGGAGAGGAGCACTGATTGAGTCGTGTTTGCTAACGTACGAAAAGCAATAGTGCCGGAATACTTGGAGTACTAACTTCGGGCGTATAACAGATATTTGATTTTAATTAGAATTATTAGAAATAATTGAATAATTAGAAATATTAAGTCTAGATAATTAACCAAAATGAATAATCCGACTCTGAGAGTAGTAGAGAACGACGCTCCAACTACTTAGATGACATCGAGTTAAGAGTCAAGTTAATGGCAATCTAAATTGAAGGAAGCATTGTTAAAAGGACTTAACCAGCGCTATGTGCTATATGCTATGTGCTATGAGGATGTTGCATGAGCATAAAACGATGACGACATTTTTGAAACGAAGGTTTGCAGGTCTAGACAAGAATGGCGCTGTATTTTGCCTAAAGCAGGCCTTTTAAAGAGTTTCACGTGATGTACATATATACATACATACATACATATCAGGGATGTTGCGGATGCCGATTTTTTCACATCCGCGGATGCGGATGCGGATGCGGATATATGAAGGCTCACATCCGCGGATGCGAATGCGGATGCGGATGTTTTAGATTTGATATAAATCTATACAAATAAATACAATTTTACTTAATACATATGGATGTAACACGGTACCTATACAATTTTTTTTTATTTTTGTCTGTTTGTCGATCTGTCTGTTTTTCCGGCTAATCTCTGAAACGGCTGGGCCGATTTTGATGGGACTTTCACTGGCTGGTAGCTGATGTAAAAAGGAGAAAACTTAGCCTAATTTTATTTTAGAAATCAATCAAAAAATGTTTTGTTAAATTCCTCGCGGTCGAAGTAGCGGGCACATATAGTATTACATATGAATGAAGAATTATAACAATCATAATTAAAATTGTTATTAAACAAAATAGTAATGTAAAGTGCTCCTATTTTTTTAACTTCACTTACTAAGTTTCATATTAGTAAGTGAAGTGAAAAATAGTCGCATTATACTAAATAAACAGTAATATTGCCGCCTTTTCTAATTCAAGGCGGTTACATTACAATGGACGTGACAAAACGTAAAATTTTTAAGCGGAAAATGCGTGTTAAATGGAATTTAAAAATTGTTTTCTTTTTAATTTTAATGTTGATTTAATTTAAAAAAATAATAATTAATCAGCCCTTTTGACTGAAACACCAATCACAGCGCATGACGTCATACCTACGAGCTGCTTTCGCGGACTATTGAAAAAGTAATTAAAAAATGGCTTTAAAGTACGCTAAACCTTAATTTATTACGGAAAAAGAGGCTATTTCGTAAATAGTAATGTGTATTACTTCATTATAGGTTCAAAATCTTTCGTCATGCCTATTCCATATATTACTTTGTGTCGGTGGTGATATTGTTAATAAACTTGTTAGATAATCAATAACGGGAAACTCGCTGAAAAAATAAAGGATATTGTTATAAAACAATAAAGTTTACCTACAATAAAACGTATTACCGGTGTAACATAATGGCATTTACCTGGCGATTTTAAAGTAATAAGCTGAGCTAAGGCTAATATAAAGATTTCCCAATAAACAATTATTTACACTCAATGATCACTGTATCACAATAACACTCAAAATATATGTCTATACGATAAGTAATACACAGCGCAAACAAACACGTAATGATTTATTTACAAGAAAAACGCGTCGGATCTCGTCAACCATTTTTAACGCTCCTATTGGTCATTTTCACATGCGAACGGCACGCTTGTATAACATCCGCATCCGCATGAAAATCCGCATTGATTATTGCGGATGCGGATGCGGATGCGAATGTCAAAATTGATGCGGAAGCTCCGCATTTGCGGATGCGGATGCGAATATTCGCAACATCCCTGATACATATCATCACGCCAAGTCCCTAACGGGGTAGGCAGAGAGTACAGAGCGCCAGTTCTCTCTAGACTTACATACCTCTTTGGCTTCGTCCAAATTCATCAGTCTCTTCATACATGCTCGTCGGTTTCGAGTACTCTTAAGGTTCCCGTCCTTGAGCGTCCGATCGATTTGATCCAGGTAGTTGAAACGTGACCTTCCTCTACCTCTTCTTGCACACACTTTTGCTTTGTATATCTGTTTCGTCAATCTTTCTTCACTCATCCTTTCTATGTGTCCAAACCAACGTAACATGCCTTTCTTCATCTTTACAATCACGCCCTCATTCACGCAAGTTGATTTACATATATACCTCTAATAAATAAAAAAAAACATAGAGATCTGGGAATCTGCCTAGCCGTAGAGTGCTATCACTATGGTTTATTCATGTGTGTTAAATTGCAAATGTATATCACGCCTTCCCACAAGGGTCCACGAAGGGGTATGCAGAGATGTATTGTACACCTTCTGTTCATCGGCTGGCGAGTCCATCGCCGTTTCACAAGCACGACTATACTAACATCGATGTTTTCCTTCGCTTTACGGCTCATGGTGTCTCACTGTGCTTAAGTTCGGATCAAACTCATTGGTGCAGTCGGGATACGTATTTCAATTATTGCGTTACAGGCGACTTGTCGAACTACTTTGTATAGTAGCAATGACCTATTGTCGGGCCTACGTTGTTCCCCCATACTTGGGTACTATTGCTGTAACGAAAAAATATTGTTATTGTATATGCCTAATGATTTGAAAAGAGTAACCATGGAGTTTCTTGTCGGTTCGTTCTTTCGAAGCGACCAACCCGAACCGTGCTTCTTTTTCGACGTTTTATAAGTGCCCACCTGGGCCTATGTGAAATAAAAAGATTTTGATTTTGACTCGGCCACCAATAATTTGCCGTGGTTGCATATAAAAATAGATTCAACAATCATCGATAGACAGTCATTGATGTATACCCAGATATCCAATTGTTTATCATTTCAGAAATAATTGATATCAACGTCTCTTTAATTGCATCCATATATTTCAATAAAGTTTCAGTTCGAGATCGTGTTCGCTCTGAGGCAGCTTAAAAATGGAAAAGCCCCCGGTGAGGACGGAATTACTTCAGAGCTTCTGAAGGCAGGAGGAGCCCCTATTATACAGAAGCTTCAGAAGCTTTTCAATACCGTCCTTCACAGTGGGAGAACTCCAAGGGCGTGGAGCGAGAGTTTGGCTGTGCTCTTCTTTAAGAAGGGAGATAAAACCCTTCTTAAGAATTACAGACCCATCACACTCCTGAGCCGCGTCTATAAGCTGTTCTCACGAGTGATCACGAATCGTCTCGCCAGGAGACTTGACGAGTTCCAGCCACCGGAACAGGCCGGGTTTCGCGGAGGATATAGCACCATAGACCACATTCACACAGTGAGGCAGATTATACAGAAGTCCGAAGAGTATAATCTGCCCCTGTGTCTGGCCTTTGTGGACTATGAGAAGGCCTTTGACTCTGTCGAAACCTGGGCTGTTCTGGAATCCTTACAGCGGTGCCAAGTGGACTATCGTTATATCGAGGTGTTGAGATGCCTCTATGACGCCGCTACCATGAGTGTCCAAGTACAGGGCCAGCAGTCTAAACCCATCCAATTGCGCAAGGGAGTGAGACAGGGGGATGTGATATCCCCGAAACTGTTCACGAGCGCGTTGGAAGATGTTTTTAAGACGCTGGACTGGAAAGGTAAGGGCATCAACGTAAACGGCGATTACATCTCACACCTGCGATTCGCTGATGACATAGTCCTAATGGCGGAGTCGCTGGAGGAGCTAAACCGGATGCTGGACGGCCTAGCTGCAGCCTCGCGACGCATCGGTCTCGGCATGAATTTGGATAAAACCAAAGTCATGATCAATGGCCACATTGATCCGGGACCGGTTGTTGTACATGACCACCTTCTTGAAATTGTTTCCGAGTACACGTACCTTGGGCAGATTCTGCAGTTGGGTAAAAACAAATTTGAGAAGGAGGCCAAGAGGAGGATCCAGCTGGGCTGGGCAGCGTTTGGGAAACTACGTCGAGTCTTCTCGTCATCCATACCGCAATGCTTGAAAACTAAAGTTTTCAATCAGTGCGTCCTACCCGTCATGACCTACGGAGCTGAGACGTGGACACTAACGATAGGGCTGGTCCACCAGTTTAAGGTCGCTCAGCGAGCTATGGAGAGAGCTATGCTCGGAGTCTCTCTGAAGGATAAGATTCGCAACGAATACATCCGACAGAGAACCAATGTTACCGACATAGCTCAAAGAATTAGCAAGCTGAAGTGGCAGTGGGCCGGCCATATCTCGCGAAGAACCGACAACCGCTGGGGTAAACGTGTTCTACAGTGGAGACCACGACTAGGCAAACGTAGTGTAGGACGCCCTCCAACCAGGTGGGATGACGATTTGCGAAGGACTGCTGGCAGATGTTGGATGCGGCAAGCTGAAGACAGGGCGCTATGGCGCTCATTAGGGGAGGCCTATGTCCAGCAGTGGACTAGAGTGGGCTGATGATGATGATGATGTTGATTTCAATAAAAAATATTACGTGCAATTTATGCATTTTTTTAATTGTATGATTTTATTTATAACTGCAATCGATCAATCAATATGTATTGCAATTTATATACTACGTGTTACCACAATACAAATAAAATGCTTTACTAGTATGCTAATTCTTCTTGACTTTTGCTTTATTTTTTTTAATTTTAATTTTATTTAACAACTCTATCCTTCACAGCCAAATGCATTTTGTTACTACTCAATCGAAAGAGACCTGTAAGTCTAGAGAATACTCGCTCATTAATTTCTCTGAGGGACTTGGCGTGATGATAAATATATTTATGTATGAACCTTTGGTCTATTGGTCATTGGAATTGATTATTGGTCCTCAAAAATAAAATATAAAAATACACCCTTATTTCGCCGACGTTGATACTGTATGGTGGGTAATGTCGGGGTCCACTGGCAGCGGTAACCGCTTACCATCAGCTCTGACTAGTACATTGTTCAATGTTTTTTTTGTATATCACAGGTATGGCAATAGACAAGCATAATAAAAATATTATTATTTAATCATGTGGTCAAGTTGCAAGTCAAGTTGGTTCATATAGTATACCTATTTGTATGGCAATGTTTAGATATTATTAGTGAGTTTTTCATATATATATAATGTAGGTGTGCCTTAGTTAATTGTATCAATCTTTTCGCTCGATTTATTAACTGGTATAACTTGACATAATCGTAAATTTTATGTGTTTCCGATGAAAAGAGGAAATGATTACTGATGAATATGATATTTATATATGTTATTATTTTGATTTTTTTGTAGGTGTTAAAGTGGATTCGATGATAGTTTTGATTTACAACCCGATAGATGGCTTTGCGATCGTGTTTCAGGTTTTTTTTTCACCCAAGCGACGCTGGGCGGGTCAGCTCGTATATATGTATTTATATATTGAAATTTTTACTTTGAATAAATTTAATAATTAAACACATATTACACATGGTCAGCACACTCTGACAATAATGACATAGTATCCCACTCTATGCTACTATACAGGTTTTAATCCCAAATCCTAGACCACTAATGAAGGTCAATGGTCTTCATTTACATAAATAAATACGGATTAACTGCGGAACAAAACAACACGATGTATAGACTAATGTGATTACGAACGAACCGAATATCATCGTTTTCTCAGAAACTATTGTTATCATTAAAGAAGCTTATTTCAAATTAATTTATCCAATGAGGATGTCAGTACAGGAAAGGTTTTGACGTCAAAGAGTACTAACATAAATATATTTGCGACTCGCCCCGGCTTCGTCTGGAGTACGTGGCTTTGTTGAATCTCGAATGGAAACTTGAAGTTCCCACCTTTTAGGTAGTTAGCACCATATTTCAACCAATTTACAGAAAATCTTAGCAAATTATACACTTAAACTCCTCAAGAATTATTCTGGCTTTTGGTTAAAATAAGTTCAGTTGCTTATCGTGAACACAGCCGGACAGACGCGGCGGAGGACATCGTTTTATAATATACTAGCTGTCCCGCCCAGCTTCGCTCGGGTGAAAAAGTTAAATTGCCCGTAACACGATCGCAGCGCCACCTATTGGGTCCAATTGTAAATCTAAACCATTCTCGAATCTAGCTTAAGACACACAGAAACACACAGAAAGCTTCGCCCGGGTAAAAAGGTAAAATTCTTGAAACTCGATCGCAGCGCCACCTATCGGGTCCAATTTAATATAGCCTATGTTACTCGGGGATAATGTAGCTTTCCAAAGGTGAAAGAATTTTTGAAATCGGTCCAGTAGTTTCGGAGCCTATTCATTACAAACAAAGAAACAAATCTTTCCTCTTTATAATATTAGTATAGATGATGATAATTTAGTGTAGTAATTAATCTAAAACAACATTGTTTGTTCTGGAAGTACTAGTACTATCAGTGTATTTTTTATTTCCGCCATCTCAATTAGCAACAGTAGTTGCCAGCGATACTTGAGGTGTCACTCCTGTGTTGCAGACTTCATGTAAGCATCTATTAGCAGCGTCTGGACGTCTGGACTGGACGATTTTAGCGGGTTCTAGTAGATAGCTAATGTTACATGCTTAAACCAAATGTTACGTATAAGGACAAGGCTGGTTCTATTCCTTTTTCCTTTTCCTTCCTATCAAATATATATGTATAACAAAATACATACATATATAGTACAATCTCCTCATTAACGAATTGAACGTTGATGGAAAAAAATATTATAATAGATTATATAATATTTCGAAGAGGAAAGATTTGTATGCGAGTATGTTTGTATGTTTGTATTGAATAGGCTCCAAAACTACTGAACCGATTTGAAAAAATCACTATTGGAAAGCTACATTCACCCTGAGTGACATAGGCTATATTTTCTTTTATAAAAAATCTTATGGAAGGGCAGCGTCTGAACGCTGGCAAGACTAAGGTTCTGGTATTCGAAAGAGATGAACAAGTGACCGAGTGTGCTATATCGGTAAATGGGCAAATTCTAGAGCAAGTGAATGAATTTGTATATCTAGGAAGCATGTTCACACGAGATGGAAAGTATGAAAAAGATATTGAAAGAAGGATAACTACCGGAAATAAGATGAATGGAGCCATGTCGGCGTTAATGGGCAGTAAAAGTCTGAGCAAGAATGCTCGAGTTGCTGTCCACAACGCGATATTGGTACCTACCTTATTGTATGGCAGCGAATCCTGGGTATGTCAGAGGAAGTATGAAAATAGCTTGAATGCTGTTGAGATCCGATCTCTTCGAAAAATGTGCGGCGTAACGATATTAGATCGAATCCGCAATGAAGAGATTCGCAAATCAACTGGCGTGAATGAGGGCGTGATTGTAAGAATGAAGAAAGGCATGTTACGTTGGTTTGGACACATAGAAAGGATGAGTGAAGAAAGATTGACGAAACAGATATACAAAGCAAAAGTGTGTGCAAGAAGAGGCAGAGGAAGGCCACATTCCAACTAACTGGATCAAATCGATCGGACGCTCAAGGACGGGAACGTTAAGAGTACTCGAAACCGACGAGCATGTATGAAGAGACTGATGAATAATGTGGACAAAGCGAAAGAGGTATGTAAGTCTAGAGAGAACTGGCGCTCTATACTCTCTGCCTACCCCGGGACTTGGCGTGATGTTATGTATATGTAAAAAATCTTATGTCCATCCGTGCGAAGCCGGGGCGGACCGCTAGTAGATTATAAGCTTTAATTTTCATTGAAATGGTAATGATAGCCCTAATAATATATAGTAAAAATATCTACAAGCCTTTCCACAAGGGTCTGCAAAGGGGTAAGCAGAAGTGTGTGTAGTACCCATACACCCACTTTCCCAGATGGCGAGTGCATCGCCTTTATTCAAGCATGACTTTACATACACGCTTTTGAATTTATTCTCAAATGTAATTTGTAGGTTTCGATGTTTTCCTTCACCGTAAAGCTTGTATTGTGACTAATCACTGTAATTAAACCCAGAAAAACTCATTAGTACTGCCGGCCACTGTTATATTTGTGTTAAGTACGCGGCTTTAAAAATAAATAAATTAATACCTAATGAATGCCTTAAGACAATTCCGCCCAAAGAGACCTAGTTTCAAACTTGATTACTTATACCTTAGCTATATTTCACGCGATGTTTGCATGATAGAAAAAGTAGCGAATGGCTTTCGTGCGTTTTGCTCTTATATTTTGATAGGCGCTTTGTCCTTCTATACTAATATTATAAAGAGGAAAGATTTGTATGTAAGTATGTTTGTAAGGAATTGGCTCAAAAAGTACCGGACCGATTTTAAAAATTCTTTCACCATTTGAATGCTACATTATCACTGATTTATACAGGCTATTTTAATTGCTTGAAAAAAAATATATTCCAAAATGTTTAAAAAATAAATGTCCACCCATGCGAAGCCGGGACGGGCCGCTATATCTAATAAAATGTATAAGTAAACGAGGTACAGATAACTGCAATTACGTGGTTAAAATGATTTTCTGGTTGCTATTTTCTAGTGGCAGGCGTTTTTATACAATATACAGTGATTGTAATAATAATATAAATAATAACGTCTCTGATGAAAAGTGGATATGTAGTTCTAGAGTGTAGTTGTATTAAACTTCCTTTTTAATGCTAACGTGGCGGTACTCACCGGTACGGGAACATCATTGGACGGGAATCGAACTTGTAATTTTCGTGTTGCAGGCGACTACTCGAATCACTCAGCCACCACGGCTTTTATCTTTATCTATTTATTTTAACTTATTATATGTTTATCGCAACCGTGGTGATCGGGTTCATATTATTTTTGTCAATTAAATTTTAAATCTTTTCAATAAAATAAAAACATAATATTTCCGTCTGGTCTAGTGGTTAGAGCTCCTGACTGCGAAACTTGAAGTCGCGGCTTCGAATCCCGCTGAGGACAGATATTTTTGTGATGAACACGAGTATTTGTACTTTAGTCTTGGATGTCCTATGTATTTATGTATACATCCATCTATATAAGTAAATATATCCTTGTCTAGTTACCATAACACAAGGTTTGCTTACTTTGGGACTAGGTTAATTTGTGTGCAATTGTCTCAGTTATTTATTATTATTTACTTGAAACCGGAGACCATATATGAAAAGACTGATTGATCTGGACGAAGCGAAAAAGATACTTATGTAGGTCTGGAGATAACTGGCCCTTTTTGATATATGGGTGATGGTTAAAATTTATAGATGGTGGTATAGTACATTTATAGATGGTGGTATAGTACATTTATAGATGGTGGTATAGTAAAATTTATAGATGGTGGTATAGTAAAATTTATAGATGGTGGTATAGGCGATCGTATCGGCGTGAGGAATTCATCTTGATTTTATTGGCTGGAAGGTGACCACGAGCAATCAGCCAAGTTAGCTGCAAGTTAGCAGCTATCAACTTGACGTAAAGTTCTGCTAAAAGTGTGTTGCACTTTACTTGAGCTTTTTTTCGCTTTCTTTGATTTGGTCAAGGCATTTAATATAATTACTCGAAAGAAAGCACTGGGATCGTAAATAAGGACTGAACAAGAAAAAAACTATACCGTGACTCACCATCTGACACCTTGTCATTTAATATTAAGGTTCTTTCTGCCAGAGTTAGATTACTCTGCCAAAAAGAAGGTGTTGTCTGCCAATTCCTTTGACTCTTGTGGAAAGGTACGAAGGCACCTACTTTGGAGATGCATGGTTTGTGAATAATAAAACATCTTCTATATTTATTATGTTTAATAACTTTATTTTACATTAAATATTCATCCTTAGTGACAAAGTTGGCTAAATTAAATAATTTTACTTAAATATATTTAACAAGAGGTATATATGTAATTATATTATTATGGTGGGTACCTATACACCTCTACCTACCTCTTCGGGGACCCCTGTGGGAAGGCGTGAGGATATATTTTTATTATTTATATTATTATGGCAACTAGACAGGTAATGTACAATTATAGTTAACGGCTATTCTTTTAGAAATCAATATTAAACACGTACAATAACTTGTCTTTTGTAATGGAAACATCCATACATGTCAAATTGTAACTAATCAATATGGAACGACTTTAACAGTTTGAGTTTTTGAATTCTTAACTATTAACCATACACCACAGGCGATCAATGCAACTCCAAATATACTTCCAACAACAATTCCTATAATTGCCCCTGTACTCAGACCAGCCACAGCAATAATATCTGGAGCTGCCGTAGTTGAAATACCTTCTATTACAGTAGGTACTGGAATCGTAACAATTGGATCAGTAGAGTCCGTACCGCTTGGAAATACTGTGGGGACAGGAATCGTAACAATTGGATCAGTAGAGTCCGTACCGCTTGGAAATACTGTGGGGACAGGAACCGTAACAATTGGATCAGTAGAGTCCGTACCGCTTGGAAATACTGTGGGAAATGGAACCGTGACTATTGGATCAGTCGAGCTTGTATTACTTGGAAACACCGTAGGAAAAGGAATTGTGACTATTGGATTAGTTGAGTCTGTATTACTTGGAAATACTGTGGGAAAAGGAATTGTGACGATAGGATTTGTGACATCGTCGTCCAAACTATCGGTAATTGGTTCAATAACCATATTTTCCATAAAACTTTTTGACATTGAGTTGATTTGGTCACCGAAATGTTCAAACGGTTTCGATGAAGTGAATCTGATGCTTTTGACATTGATCAGTGAATTTTCTGGAGCACGACCTATAATTACAACCTGAAAAAAAAAAAAATTATATCCTTTTTTTAGGAAATGCAATTTTTAAACAAAATTTATATTTTTTTATTCCATACATTATCTTTCAATTTTAATATTAGGAATTGTCAATTCATATCACGTACAGAAAATGTAAATAAATGTATAACTCCAATTTATACAATACTCAAAGCATATACTTACATATCCATATGAAAGCTGAGAAGTAACGTCAATTTTGAATGTTTGAGATTCGCCGGAATTTATTTGGCTTGAAATTACATTTTGTCTTCCAACTTCTTTATCGGCTCCGTTGTTAGTCACATTATATATAATTATCGACAGATGATCAGGTAAAGACTTTGATATAACAGATATTTCAATATCTATCACTCCATCTTCAATGAGGAAATCGGACGATGATATGCAAATCACACTATCACTTGTCACTTTAAAAACGTCACTTTCCGTAGCGTCCCGCACATCATAACTACCGCAGACACCTGTTTTATCATCTCTAATAAATTTATGATCAAGATTTGTGCACTGAATGCTCAAAATGAGACTTAAAATAATTACTGTGATCATCTTGTGTTGATTTACAAGCGTGAATTAAATGAAATGAAACATATTTCTACTAAAGATTACTTGAATTATCGTAATTATTTGATTAAACTCTTAAATTAACATGGGTTCCCGCACGTATCATGTTATCGTAATTGGTATTTCATTTGTCATTTTAATTCGATAAGTGCCGTGATTGATGTTAATAAAAAAGTGGAATGGTACAGGTTTTTGGATGGCAATAATAAGACGTTATATAGTATACTAGCTGTCCCGCCCAGCTTCGTCCGGGTGAAAAAGTTAAAATCCTGAATCACGATATTTTATTTTATAATACATATATATATATATATATATAATGGGTCTCATTGACTTACTATTAAATTTATAGAAGCTGGAGCGGATATACCTAGATGGAGAACTAGATAGCTGGAAGCCGGTTTAAAAAAATACCATAGGTAATATTATTCCACATTTGTACAGCCTTAAAAGCTTTTTAAATAATATTTGACAATATCTGGCTTAATACAGGTAGCATAATCAATAAAGAATACACGTTAAGAATAAACTCAATTACAGGCATTTGCTTCGTGATTCTTTTGATAAATGGGAAACGAGATCACATATATATAACATGGACTTCCCCGGCTGAGTCTCTATGATATACAAATAATGCTATCTCCATCTTATAGATGATGAGCCCAAATGGCTCTATTGCCGGCTATTATTCTGTTCATGTGGTGATTGAGGCTCTCAAAAATCTACATGGATGGTTGTGGTGGTAGAGTGAGATCAGTCTGTTTGTAAAAAGTGTAATCTAAAAGATTTTACAGCGTTAGAAATGTAGGTACTACATATCTCTACCTATATGGTAAGGCGTCACAGCGCTTTTTAATTTAAATGAGGTTTGAAAATAGAAAGTGCTTTTGTGTAACTTTTCTGTTTGAATGCACCTCAGCAGTCTAGGCTACCCTAGTCCTGCTACGCCTAGGCGTGTAGCACGAGCCGTGCTGTTCACGATCAGACCTTCAAATTGTTTACTGAGATATATCCATCGATGTCATAAAAGTTTGTGCAAAAAATACAGAACGGAATTAAATGAAAATGATAATTGGCATACATATTTTTAGTGCGATTATTAACAAATGTTCATTTGCAGGACAAATGGGCCTGAAAAAATCTATTATTAAATTACATTCATTCCAACTAAATCAAATCGATCGGACGACGAGCATGTATGCAGAGACTGTTGAATGAGGACGAAGCGAAAAAGGTAGGCATGTAAGTATAGAGAGAACTGACGCTCTACACTCTCTGCCTACTCCGTTAGTGACTCGGCGTGATGATATGTATGTATGTATGTTATTTGCATTCTTTCCAACTTTGATCGAAATCGCTTGGAAATTTAGCTCATAAAGAAGAGGCCTTTTTATAAAAAATACACGTAATTATTTTTTTTTTACTATCAGTCTCTAATAACCTGACCATTGCCACTGGTATGTAGCGAATCATAAAAATACTTGTATGTTTAAGGTGTAAAACATATTTTATAGCAAGGTAACCTTATCGCATTAAATTTATAAAGGAATTATTTGGCGTCAACAGACTGATTGGAAGTGATAACAAAATGGTACAGTAATCAGATTAAAGTATTACGATAAATTTTATAGCGCCTGATCAATGTGTATTAGCAAAGTGTTTTTTTAATTTACCATTGCTCGTTATATATTAAGTGGAATAGTGTTCTTTGCTAATTATAAATGGACATGCGTTTACAACGACAAATTTAATATTTGTGATAAAAATAAGTACCAAAAGTATATTTATCTTCCAAAGTATATATTTACGATATATATAGTATGTTTATCGAAACCGCGATCTCAAGTTTCACAGAAAGAGGCTTTGACCACCATGACGTCCGGTCTGTCTTAAGATAACAAAAACATTGAAATCCCAGAAAAAGACAGGATTCAACCTTTAGTCTGTAGGTAATATAAGCTACTTGGGGAGGGGGAGGTTGTAATATTGTGTTGTGGCAGCAGAGGGATTAGACCCATTATGCTACCAACACAGTATAACGCCTCAGAACACACAGTCGCAACGCGCAATAATACTTCGGTATTGTGCGCGCATAAGCTACGGTAGCCGCTACCCATCAGATGGGCCATATGCTTCTTTGCCACTCTTACGGTATAAAAGAAAACAAAAAAGGTGAATTTCCAAAAATATATGTAACTTCGCTCTTTATATTTTTCTTAGTAGTTAAAGTAAGTACATGCTTGGCTTGAAGCGTCAAGATTAAACGTAGATTTTACTTTCGTTGTTTTTCTTTGGTTTCTGACTAAATAAGTGTCTAAAGAACGACCATTGTAAACAGTGTTAACCATTAGGACTAGCCATCAACAATATCATACTAGAAAATAATACCTCACGATAAAATCGTGATTACATACATGATAACAATTTATGACATGCCCAAAATAGTCGAAGAATCAAGAGTACAGCTAAAGACAGTCGGGAATAGAAGAGGAAGATAGGAAGACCAAGATTAGCATATCTGAGTCAGGTCAAGGATAAAGCGCCTCTCATGACGTATTGGGAGGTCAAAGAGATCGCGCTGGGCAGAAGTGAATGGAAGGAATTGCATCAGAGGCGTCTCTGATGTCCGACCCAGTCCAAAAAGGTGCCTTCAAAAATACGACGGTGATTTGTGACACTCGAGTATATTAGAGTACTTAAAACCGGCTAGTTTGTATGAAGAGACTGATTAAGTAGCTGAGGTCTGTAAAACTGGAGAGCCCTGGTGCTTTACTTTCTTTGCCTACTCTATGAGGTACCCGACGTGATAATATGTAAGTATGCAATAGTGATATTAATACTACTTGAAATATTTAATCCTACACTCTTTTTGTATCAAAAACCTTGATAGCCGAGAGGTTTATGTAGTTTAGATTGCAGATTTTATTGATTTCACTGAAATTGTGTACACTGATTTATCAAATCACGGTGTTATGGTGTTATTATTGACGAAGCCTGCATACGCTATGAGAAGCAATTCAATTTCTATTACATACTTATTCTTTGGACATAGTACTGAAATTTGCATTTGAAATCAACTGATCAGAGTAATGTATGCCTTCTGAATTAAATATCGATTCATGGTTCAGGCAGTATGAAAACCTCTGCTACTCAACTACGGAAACTGATCTAGTCTGCCGGCTGGCTATCCAAGAGGTCCCCAAATAGAGCCCGGCTTGTTGTAGACCCCTTGTGTCCCGCGGTCCGAATTAGTATCGCGATATAAATATTGCAGAATATCTATAATCTATAGATTAGGGAAGCAGCAGGTGGCCTTAATAAACTTAGTTTCGAGACATTTTTATTATTTTTATATCGTGGTTGGGTGATTATTTCCTATAACAAAGTTCTTTAAAACGTTCAAGTATATATTTAATAGATGGGATTACGGCTGAGATGATCAAGTACGGTGGACCAGCGGTCTGGGACGTCATCTATTTGCTATGCAATCTTTGCTGGGAAAGGGGTGATGTTCCGGACGACTGGAGGCGAGCAGTCATCGTGCCTTTCTATAAAGGAAAGGGATCACGATTGGACTGCTCAAACTACAGAGCCATCAGCTTGGTCAGCTTAGCTAGTAAAGTGTACACGAAGATCCTGACGATAAGAATGCAAGAGCGATCCGAAAGGTTTCTCTGGGAATCCCAAGGTGGATTTAGACCAGGAAGAGGATGTATGGATCAAACCTTCTCGCTTCGCGGAATCGCGGAAAAGTTTTTGGATATTAACCAAAGGGTTTTCTGCGCTTTCGTCGACTTGGAGAAGGCATTTGATAGAGTCGTACGAAAGGAACTCTGGGACGTGTTGCCTGGATATGGAGTGAGCAGTTCCCTACTGCATGCCGTGAACTCACTCTATAGTGATAGCGAGGCGTGCGTTAGGGTTAACGGTGAGATGTCACCCTGGTTTGATGTGAAGTCGGGGGTCAAACAAGGGTGTATCATGTCTGCCTGGCTGTTCATTATATATCTAGATAACTGTCTGAGAGCACTAAGAACGCACGGATGTGGAGTGAAAATGGGAAACTTAGTGGTCAACTGCCTATTATACGCGGATGACGCGGTCTTACTGGCGTCATCAGAGGGCGAACTGCAGTCACTAGTTACCATAATGAAAGAGGAATGTGAAAAGAAGGGGCTGCGCCTAAACGCTGGCAAGACTAAGGTTCTGGTATTCGAAAGAGATGAACAAGTGACCGAGTGTGCTATATCGGTAAATGGGCAAATTCTAGAGCAAGTGAATGAATTTGTATATCTTGGAAGCATGTTCACACGAGATGGAAAGTATGAAAAAGATATTGAAAGAAGGATAACTGCCGGAAATCAGGTGAATGGAGCCATGTCGGCGTTGATGGGCAGTAAAAGTCTGAGCAAGAATGCTCGAGTTGCTGTCCACAACGCGATATTGGTACCTACCTTGTTGTATGGCAGCGAATCCTGGGTATGTCAGAGGAAGTATGAAAATAGCTTGAATGCAGTTGAGATGCGATCGCTTCGAAAAATGTGCGGAGTAACGATTTTAGATCGAGTCCGCAATGAAGAGATTCGCAAATCAACTGGCGTGAATGAGGGCGTGATTGTAAAGATGAAGAAAGGCATGTTACGTTGGTTTGGACACATAGAAAGGACGAGCGAAGAAAGATTGACGAAACAGATATACAAAGCAAAAGTGTGTGCAAGAAGAGGCAGAGGAAGGCCACGTTCCAACTACCTGGATCAAATCGATCGGACTCTCAAGGACGGGAACGTTAAGAGTACTCGAAACCGACGAGCATGTATGAAGAGACTGATGAACGTGGACGAAGCGAAAGAGGTATGTAAGTCTAGAGAGAACTGGCGCTCTATACTCTCTGCCTACCCCGCTAGGGACTTGGCGTGATGATATGTATGTATGTATGTATGTATATATTTAAAACAGATACATTTATTTATTTCGTGAACTTCGTGAACAAAGATGGTATTAATTTACACAAGTAGTTAGGTGCTATGTTCCGCCGTTAGGCATACAAAACATTTAAAACTTGGTAATATTACTGGCCCGCGACGCAAAGGTCGCAAGTTCGAATCCCGACTGTACCAATGAGTTTTTCGGAACTTAAGTACAGTGATTAGTCACACCACGAGCTTTACGGTGAAGGAAAATATCGAGAGAAAACCTGCATACGTCTGAGAAGAAATTCAAAGGCGTATGTATAGTCGTGCTTGAGTAACGGCGATGGACTCGCCATATGTCACGTTGGCACCTAATATACCTCTGGCGGAAAGTGGGTGTGTGGTTATTACCTATACACCTCTGCCTACCCCTTCGGGGACCCTTGTGGGAAGGCGTGAGGATATATTATTTATATATTTTATTATTATTAATATTACTTAAGTTAACATTATCATAATATAAAATGATTATACAATAATGAGTTTATGCTATTAGTCAAATAACTTCCATCAATGAATATCTAAATAATCAACAATAATATAAAACTAACATATAGTATTGTACTATAATCTTAATATATATAAATCACGTGTCACGTTGTTTGTCCGCGATGGGCTCCTGAACTACTTAACCGATTTCAATCAAATTTGAACACCGTGTGCAGTTTGATCCAACTTAAAAGATAGGATAGCTTACATCACAATTGGACCCGATAGGTAGCGCTGCGATCGTGTTTCAGGAAATTTTATATTTTCACCCGGGCGAAGCTGGGCGGGACAGCTATACTATAATAAATCCTCACGCCTTCCCACAAGGGTCCCCGAAGGGGTAGGCAGAGGTGTATAGGTAATACCCACACACCCACTTTCCGCCAGAGGTATATTAGGTGCCAACGTGATAGATGGCGAGTCCATCGCCGTTACTCAAGCACGACTATACATACGCCTTTGAATTTGTTCTCAGACGTATGTAGTTTTCCTCTCGATATTTTCCTTCCCCGTAAAGCTCGTGGTGTGACTAATCACTGTACTTAAATTCAGAAAAACTCACTGGTACAGTCGGGATTCGAACTTGCGACCTTTGCGTCGCAGGCACTACCCCAGAATATTATGCCATATGTCAAAGTAGATGCTACATAGCCGTGGTAAGCCGCTAAGAGTTAGAGAAGATAAAGTATATCAGTTTCGTATTTTCGCATTAAGGTAAGGTAAAGTAATAATAAACACCACTTTTCTTCAGGCCATGAGATATGATGGCGATTCTATCAGAGTTCTTAAAATACGTCTTGTCTTCAGGCTCATTGCGGCTTATCAACGATGCTTTATTCATCAATAAACTACGAATCTCTTACGGACAGGAATTGATGCTACATCAACAATTATTTACTAAAAAATTTCTATATATATACATACGAAGGAAACATGCCAACATACGTATATAAAAACAATATAAAATCTAAATTGAGAACCCCTCCTTTTTAAAGTCGATAAATAAAGATAAATGCCGCAACCAACTCTTATTATTTACTACATATTTATTATTAGAAGAGGCCAGAAACAATAACACTTGCCAAATCCCACCTTTATTTAATTCCGTATTCCCTGGCGAGGTCTAACCTTATAATTTACCGCACTGACCCTCGCAATGGCCAGCCCGAGCATATCATATTAATACTTATACCCATGATACACAATGGGGTGTCTCGAAGGGGTAGTGAATTGAGTAACCATTTAGAGCCTAACATAGGGTAGGCAGGGAGTGTAGAGTGCCGATTCTCTCTTTTAGACCTCTTTTGCTTCAGCACAGTCGTTAGTCTCTTGATACATTGACACCGGTTTCAATTACTCTAGACGTTTTCCTCATCCTCCTCCTCAACATCCTCAGGTGAGCGACTGATTTGATCTAGGTAGTTAAAGGGTGGCCTTCCTTTGCCTGATCTTCCACACTTGACCGGTTAAGTAGCAAAATTTCCCGAAAGTCACACTACGAGAAAGGATTAGGAAATCGGAGTAGCCTGACTTAGACATTCCTAGCCCGCCCTAGTGAAAATATGCACATCACCCGTAAAAGCACACATAAAACCCGACTACGGTGAAGCGATACGGAGGGTTATTTTTGCACACAGATACGAATCGGAGGGCTCATTACTAATTTAATCCACTATTGCCAACTTGTTCATCAAGATTATAGGATTTTTTAATTTACTTTTTATTAAATCAGACATGGAAATGCAATTAAAATTATCAAGATTCCATTTAGATAATCAAACATTTATGTCAGGGCCAATAAACAATATTATTAGGTATATATTGCAATGTACTTGTGTTATTATAGCATAATTTTATATTTGTGATGATAAATCTGGAGTTTGATTTAGTGTTGCGCTTGCGCACCTATTTGTCGCCAGTGTTGGGATAGGGCTTTGAAATTGGACACTTGCAAAGGCTTGTGTTAAGATCAGGGCGACTGCTGGCTCGATACAAAGAGGTACAAATAAAAAAAAAAAGACAATGAAGTGTGAACGAGTTGTTAAGAGAACAGACTTTTACAAAAGAGGAAACTTCCAGTTTGCCTGTGATGAAACGGATTCTTTTGTAAAATTACTTACTTTTGACGGTCCAAGTAAAATTGTGAAGAATATGCCAATCATTGCAATATGAAATTTTAGACTATGAACAAAAATAACCGCACTTAGAAATTAAAATATAACACTTAATTGAAATCTAGAGAAAAAAATATAATATACATGTATAAATTGTGTTTTATAATTTTTTTAATGTTTTAGAACATGTTTTTTTATAAAAAAAAATTATAGTTATTACATAATTATTAATCCTTTCTTTATATATCTACACCAAAGTCCATCGTCCATCCACATAATGAATTATTCACCGCAGGGTTTGTGAAAAAAAAGTCAGTATATTATTAATATAGGCAATGGTGGCAAACATGTATTTTTACAGAATGTAGGCTGAGCCGGAAAGTCTAAAAGTAACTAATCCTTTTTCACAAAATGTCTGTGCAAGTTGGTGCTACCAGTACTGTCAACAAAGCGCTTTTAAATTACTTCTGGAAACGTTTCTTACTACGGGAATAAGAAATTTACACGCCGCTGTAGTGCTATGAATTGAAACTAAATTATGCCTGACAGAAAAATATCTAGTAAAGACTTCCTTTGTGGGTTAAGTCAACTATGTTTTTACTAAGAATGTGATATGTGTAATGAACGGAAACGAATTCTTAGATCACATCTAGCTATTCCTTTATGCTAAAAAATTTTTGCCATTGCTTTATGCCATTGCACACAATGGATTACGAAGCCCATATTATAGTGAGATAAGTGTAAGAATGAGATTTATATAATTGGCTTTTTTTATAATTAGTAATTGTTTATGCCTCCTAATTTTGTATTAATAAATAAATAAAGAAATGAATCAAGACTACCTTGTCTTAAATGTGATAAAATTTTTATTTTTTTTTGTGATTTCAAAGAGCACATAAAATGTCACGCTTGTGTGAAATTTCTGGATGTTTTGTATCATCGGTTTGTCCGGTGGATATTTTGGTGTGTAATAAGTGGGCTGAATAAATCGTTGTTAAGTGGTCAATTTCGGTCAACTTTCGCGTAATTCTTAATCATTAATCCACCATAGAATTATATATGCTAATAGGATTGATGATGTACAAACAAATATACCATCACGTAGTGTTTCTCACGATTTTCTCTCACACTTTTCTCTGTGGGAGAGTTGCTAGAGCTTCCATCTGTATGGTTGATATTTGTTACCCTGAGTTCCCATTTAAGTCAAATATTAGACGTTGATTATTTCTTAAATAACTTGAATTATACAAGTGCACTGATTGCATAGGTCAAATTTGCTATTTTGAGGTTCGTAAGGTCTGTCAGAGCATTTATATGTATCAGTTGAGTTATAGTATAATGTACATTTATACTTACATATCCATTACAAGTAACGCCGGTTAGATCCATTCCAATTATATCACTTGCATTAGCAAGTAGTTCGCCTTTCAAATCCATTCCGGCTACAGGTTCTGCAGCATCTACATCATAGACCACTACACTAACAATGTCTTCTTCAGATATAGAGTTTACATGAATATTGAATCTTAGCACACCACCATCAATGACGAACACAGGGGATGAAGCACAGCTTAAATCTTCCGTAGGTGACATAAACACTACATCGTTGTCAGCAAATATATCCCAAAAGGGATAGTTGTCACAAGGTTCGTAGAGCTCAATGATACAGTTATTTGCGCATGCTAACTTTAAAATCAAAAGCGATACTAAAATCCGTGTGTACATTTTCAAGTCTGCCAGATGTCTTCTGGGCTTCGCGGTGCACGGCCACTAAATGAATGACTGTTAAGTGATCACTAGTCGAAAGATTAATTGTTCCAATACATTGATTGTATGATAATATTGACACTTGATAATCGTGTAATCAAATATAGGAACAGGAATGTTTTACAGATTTGTATTACCGTTATTAAAATGGATGTGGTTCCGCTTTTACCGATATTGATGGCTGGAATTGTTGAAGTTGCACTTCAGCTTTCGCATCTTTATCTTTGTATATTTGATCTGGTCATAAAGATAGCATATACGAAACAAAAAATTCCAAACAAACTATATATCTAGAGAGAACAGTAGATACAATTGTTAAAATATTATCGTACTATGTAACACTGACGAAAGAACTGTCAGTCTGTGATGTTGGAGTAAAGTGGTCATACGGGAAGATTAGGACCGATGACTTCAATAAATTATATTTATCTTCTAAGTGGCGCCTCTGTAAGTAGTAGCTAGAAAATTATCTTATCGGTAATCCATATAAAGTCGTTTTTATTTTCTTGTGTTGCTATAATTAGCGTCCGATTTTACGAAGCCGGGCTTAGGGACATAAGGGGTCGTCCATACATCATGTGTTAGTTGAAAGGAAGAAGGGTGCTCGTAAGGGAGACGTGACATATACAGGTAGATTTCATTGGAAGGGCAAAGGGAAAGATTTTTATACACACATAAAAATACACATAATTTCAGGTAGGGTAACACGTTTCACCAGGGAGGAAGGGGGTTAACGAAGTGCTAAAACATTACGTGACTACAGGACGATCCCTTACGGCTTACTACACCATGATCGAAATCAAATGTATCATTCGTGAATTGGGTACCTCGTACGTATAATAACCTCGTATGCCATTTAGTAGCAGGCAAGTCAACATTTTTATACTTAGATACCTATTTATATTATCTTCACTCTTACCTACAAGGGATTTGATGGGGTAGGCTGTGTGCAAAAACATGCTTATTTTCGTCGGAGATATTTAGGTGCCAACGTGAAAGATGGCGTGTCCATCGGAGTACGACTACATACCTTTAAATTCCTAACGAATAGTTTTTCTTCACAGTAAAGCTCGTAGTGTGATTTATCACTATAGGAGAGTTAAGAAAAAAACCGGTGCAGTCAGGATTTGAAATTGCAATCTTTGCGTTCCTCTCGATGTTTTCCTTCACCGTAAAGCTCGTGGTGTGACTAATCACTGTACTTAAGTAGAAAAACTCATTGGTACAGTCGGGATTCGAACTTGCGAACTTGCGACATGAAATTGTAATCCCGAAATACAGATTAACAAAAACGAGCAAGTCATTTATTATAAATAGTATACGCTTTTACAACAAGCTGCCAAAGTCTGTTATAGAACTGACCGATGTAAAGTTCAAAAAAATTATCAAACGTGTTCTGATTAAAAAAGCATATTATAAAATCAAGGACTACGTTGAAGATAAAGAAGTTTGGCTCTAGTTCCTTCTGCGCATGCGGCTTCCTTGGTAGCTCATAAATGGCACAAATTTGTGGATGTCTCTAACTATTCTGAATCTTTTTCTTTTCTCAATTCGGGTTTTTTTTTTATACAATAATAATTTTCCTTTTTTTTATTTTAATTTATTCCATATCTTGACCAGAATTAGTTACAGTACTGATGACAATATTTGTGTCACTTGTTTAATTTGTCTACTTTGTGAATGTGAGAACATTGTAGGCCTTGTAGATTCTTAGATCTTGCTAACATTGTTATAATTATCTTGTTTTATGTATGCTTTGTATAGTAAGCAACGACCTATTGTCGGACTTACGTTGTTCCCCCATACTTGGGTACTATTGCTGTAACGAAAAAAATATTGTATATGCCTAATGATTTGAAAAGAGTAACCATGGAGTTTCTTGCCGGTTCTTCTCCATGGAAGCGACCAACCCGCACCGTGCTTCTTTTTCGACGTTTTATAAGTGCCCATCTGGGCCTATGTGAAATAAAAAGATTTTGATTTGATTTGATTTGACCTTTGCGTCGCAGGCAACTGCTCGAACCACTCGGCCACCACGGCTTTTATGCTAAATGTAAATGTATATTAAAATCTAAATTATTATATGTAACTGCATTCTTTTCATATCTAATCATAGTTTAGGTCACACTGTAAAACGGGTAAGCCGCAGCGCTATGTTTCGCTTAAATTTGTAAATAGTCGATTGGGGAAGTACCTACGTTATCGTAAGAATTTCATATCTACGTGTGGATACACGGTTACTACGGATGATGCTGCTGCTGAAAATACTACTTTAGTCGTACTAAATGTTCAATTGATCCGTTTTATTTTCGTTTTAGCATATATCATCACGCCGAGTTCCTCACGGGGTAGGTACAGAGGTTAGAGTGCCAGTACACACTACAATTACAGACTTTCGCTTCTACCACAAAGGGGCAGGCAGATGTGTAGTACCCACATGCTCACTTTCCACTATAGATATATTTTAATTGCCGACGTGACAGATAGCGAGACCATCGCCGTTACACGAGCACGACTATTCTCTTTGAATTCCATCTCAAACGTATGCAGGTTTCCTCTCGGTGTTTTCCTTCACCGTAAAGCTCGTGGTGTGACTAATCACTGTACTTAAAAACTCATTGGTGCAATCGGGATTCGATCTTGTAATCTTTGTATTCCAGGGACTACTCGAACCACTCGGCCACCACGGCTCGGCGGTATAACAGTACTTTCCCGAATTCACATAGTTAAACTAAAATGGTTACGTATGTCCTAGTGAACACGCGTTAAGCACCGCCATTGTAATCCATATTTTGTCTGAGAAACAATTTAAAGGCTTATGTATAGTGCTTGAGTAACGGCGACGGACTCGCCATCTGTAACGTTGGCACCTAAAATATAACCTACCCACATCTGCCTACCCCTTCGGTGACCCTAATGGAAAGGCGTGAGGATATATTACACTTTTGTGGGACGTATTTATATCTGGCTTAATGTCACTAACCTTCATGCAACGATATAAACTGTCAAAATAATTGAAATTATATTTAATGCTCTGATAAACTATTCATACAGTATTCATAATAAATTATTGTTGTTGTTGAATGATTATTATTGTAAATGTGTTTATAGGTTATCGTATACAGGTTTCCTCTCGATGTTTTCTTTTACCTTAAAGCTCATGGTGTGACTATTTAGGTAATGTTCTTCAGAAAAACTCCTTGGGTGCAGTCAGGATTCGAACTAGCAATCTCTAAAATAATGAAAATATGAACATATGTATAACAAAGTACATACATACATATCATCACGCCGAGTCCCTAACGGGGTAGGCAGAGAGTATAGAGCGCCAGTTCTCTCTAGACTTACATACTTTCGCTTCGTCCACATTCATCAGTCTCTTCATACATGCTCGTCGGTTTCGAGTACTCTTAACGTTCCCATTTTTCGAAGAGATCGCATCTCGACTGCATTCAAGCTATTTTCATACTTCCTCTGACATACCCAGGATTCGCTGCCATACAATAAGGTAGGTACCAATATCGCGTTGTGGACAGCAACTCGAGCATTCTTGCTCAGACTTTTACTGCCCATCAACGCCGACATGGCTCCATTCACCTTATTTCCGGCAGTTATCCTTCTTTCAATATCTTTTTCATACTTTCCATCTCGTGTGAACATGTTTCCAAGATATACAAAGTAATGGTTGTTATTTGATTATCACGGATTAGGGGTTTTACACTGAATCAAAATTAATATATAGCTACTTTACACAGTTGAAAACAAATTAAAATTAATCATAATATCACAAATGGACAGGATATGCCACGATAAACGATGTTTATTTTGGAGTTAGGTTTGCATTCAAGGGCCTTAAAGCGACGTCCTATTGCTACGATCATTGTAAAGTGCAAAAAATGCATGTTTTCACTTACAACCGACCACGGGAAAAGAGGATGTTTTTACAGCTACGGCATACCCTTTTGGGATGTGAGGATACATATACATATGAATTTGCAGGCGTTTATTCAGGTCACCCCTACCAACAAGCCTGTCGCATGCTAACGTATCACCTTTGAAAACAGATCTATCAGGTTGGTCAGGAGAAAAACGTGTACGATTTTCTAATGTTGAAGCTGAAGGAAAAAAAATATAGATTTTATTTAATTTTCGTGTAATTTTTTCATAATGATTAGATACTTTAAAAGAGGTATATACAAAGGCACATGATTATTTACCGATTAAGATTATCAATTTAGATTTTGTGGCGCATATCAGTCACTGAATGTGACGCATTTGAACTTACATTAGAAGCGTGGCGTCGCTCGAGATGAATTTAATTTTCTCATATATGTTTTTCACGCCTTTCCCTTGGGTCTTCAAAAGGGTAGTATAGCAACACGTTTTATATGCCCGAGATATTTATCCGAGATGATATTTCGACAGGCAAACAGACAGGGGAAAGCTGTCGCCGTCCTAGAACTTCTTCACAAACTAGTATCCTGACGATTTTTCGTCACCGTTAAGCTAGTCGTTAATAATAATAATTGTAAGATCATAAGATTTACGGGGAAGGAACACACCGAGAGGAAACCTGGATGCGATTGAGAAGTAATTCAAAGACGTGTGTTTTTGGTCGTGATTGAGAAACAGCAATAAATTCGCCATCCGTCACATTAGCACGTGAAATATATCCCCGAAAAGTGGCTATTACACACCTCTGCTTATCCCATCGGAGACCCTGGATAAAGGCGTAAGACCTTGTTAGGGACCCGGCGTGATGATAAGTACATACATATGTATGGGTATATATGTATCCTAGGTACTGGGTGTGTAGTAATAATAGTGCTTCCAATTGCAATTGTATTACGCTTGTCCCAGGTTCCATAGTATGCAACCAGGCATCCTGCCTGGAGGCCGTTCAATCTCGCCATTGTTCGGTTTAGCAGCAATAGTTCCCGGAGCTCCCGGAATTCCGGGCCCATAACGAGAGACAATTTTAAAAGTAGTTTTTCATTCACAAATTTGAATAATAATAATTTTCGCATTAGCGCGTTACGATAATGCTGATTAATATCTGCTATGCCTAAATACCTACAATATCACCATATGATAAGTGCTTAGAATTAGTATGAAAAAAAATGACAGATGGAGCCACAAACTATCGATATCGAGCTACATCTAAAGTGATTAGTCATATTTATTATAGTTATCACAGTTCAAATGACTTAAATCATGCATGTGTCGATCCTTTGCCCCATCGATTAGGTAACCAATAGATGCATACGCCAAGTCCTAAAAGAAAAATCTCCTGAAAAGCCGTGGTGGCCGAGTGGTTCATGCATACGTCTGAGAAGCAATTCAAAGGCGTATGTATAGTCGTGATTGAGTAACGACGATGGACTCGCCATCTGTCATGTTTGCACCTAAAATATATCTCCGGCGGAAAGTGGGTGTGTGGGTACTACCTATACACCTCTGCCTACCCTTTCAGGTGCGAATAAGGACTACTTAAGTTTAGAAAAAAACATTTGTACAATCCATATTTGAACTTGTAATCTTTGTGTTACAGACGGCGACAACTCGAATCATTCAGCCTCCACGGCTTTTATAAATACAGCTATAAATATATTATAATAATATGCTACTTTCTTACCTTTGGGAATTTGCATCCATATCTTATCAGCGAACATCAGAAGTCAAATGCATTCAGCAATTGCGATTATCGATAGTGCTTGCGATAAACAATGTGACTGCCGTTTCAAGAGTGCCGCATCGTCATATCTTGCAGGGCCTTTAATGCTAAGGATTAAAAAATTACATACCAATTCAGAAATAATATTTGCTTGACATCATTCATCATTAGGACATTTAAGGATGAGAATGCCAAGAGTACGGCGAGCAAGTATGAAGAGACTGTTGACTGTGGATGAAGGCCTTGGCCTTGGCGTGGGGATATGTTCGTATGTGAAATATACCTTTCATCCGCAGTACTCCAAACATCCCCACATGATGTATTGCATAATCGTCACGCCTTCCTCAAGGGTCTCCCCAAAGGGGTAGGCAGAGGTGTATAGGTAGTACCCAGACACCCACCTTCCGCCAGAGATATTATGTTCTAGGCGCCAACGTGACAGATGATGAGTCCATCGCCATTACTCAAGCACGACTATACATACGTCTTTGAATTACTTCTCAGACGTATGCAGGTTTCCTCTCGATGTTTTCCTTTACCGTAAAGTTGCCTGCAACAGCAAGATTGCAAGTTTGAATCCCGACTGTACCAATATGTTTTTCTGAACTTAAGTGCAGTGAACAGTCACACCATCAGCTTTACGGTGAAGAGAAACAACGAGAGGAAGCCTACATACGTTTGAAAAGAAATTAAAAGTCGTGCTTAACTAACGGCGATGGACTCGCCATCTCACACGTTGCCACCTCAGAATATATATCCGGCGTAAAGTGTCTACCCGTTCGGGGACCCTTATGGGAAGGCGTGTAGATATCTATATATAATACAATGATTAACACGGATAAATCTGACATAGTCCAATGTTTTAAAAATCAAGTAACATATTATTTTTTGATGACATTTTAATAAGCTTATCGAGTTTCCTGCTTAAGATAATTTATATGAGTGTTTTTATAATCATAAGCTTCATTCGCGTCACTTGCGAACGCCATTTGCTAGCAATTTGGACAAAATATAACTTATCGCGATCACTAATCCTGGAATGCGTTGGAAATAAATGTTTTAAGATTAACTATAAAATTTGCCCGAAACTATGTCCACGTGGAATAATATTATTAATAAGGTATGTTTTTAGTTTGGACACATAGAAAGGATGAGTGAAGAAAGATTGACGAAACAGATATACAAAGCAAAAGTGTGTGCAAGAAGAGGCAGAGGAAGGCCACGGTCCGACTACCTGGATCAAATCGATCGGATGCTCAAGGACGGGAACGTTAAGAGTACTCGAATCGAAACGACGACGAGAATGTATGAAGAGACTGATGAATGTGAACGAAGCGAAAGAGGTATGTAAGTCTAGAGAGAACTGGCAGTCTATACTCCCTGCCTACCCCGTTAGGGACTTGGCGTGATGATATCTTGACTGTACCAATGAGTTTTTATGAATTGAAGTACAGTGATTAGTCACACCACGAGCTTAACGGCGAAGGAAAACATCGAGAGGAAATCTGCATACGTCTGAGAACCAATTCAAAGGCGTATGTATAGTCGTGCTTGAGTAACGACGATGGACTCGCCATCTGCAACGTTAGCACCTGAAATATATCTCTGGCGGAAAGTGGGTGTATGGGCACTCGATTTGAATGGGTAGCCAGAGCTCTGGTTACCTTTCGGGGACCCTAGTAAAAAGGCGCGAAGAATATTGATCTTGAAATACAATGTTTACCTGTCCAATGTTTACGTGGTAGAAGAAGGAAGAAGTTCAAATCGATCGAACTCTCATGATGGGAGCAAAGTGGGAACGTAATGAGTAATCAAAAGCGACGAGCAAGAGTGTGAAGAGACTGATGAATGTGTATGAAACTAATTAGATATATCTCTTTGCCTACCCCGTGAGGGGTTGTCATATAATTATGTATGTATGATAAATCTCATGTCTAATTGCGATGCGAAAATTTCATGCTCACTAAGTACAGAAGGTAATATCCAGGTCTACAGTAAAAGTGATTATACTGCTTGGTGAGGCAGTTTCAATTTCGAACGGAAGAATCCCTGAGTACACAAGGGTTATGACCAGATCTACCAGTAAGGTGGAGGTACCGCCCAATTACGCAGTTTGAGTTTCGAATATAATAATTTTATGCTCACTAAGTATACATAATGCGACAGACCTTCATAATGCGACAGACCTTGGAGAATTGGGAGGGGGTGCTACAGTGGGAGGTCATAAAATCTAGAACCTCCGGTACGCTGATGACACAGCGCTGTTTGCTTCATCTGAAACCGAAATGAGAGCGCTGTTAGACCGCTTTGAGAACACTAGCCGGGAATATGGACTCACGATCGACAAATCGAATACCAGAATAATGATAGTGGTTAGGTTCAATAATCTACAAACAACGGATGCCCTTGATAACTACGAGATAGTGGAGGAATTTATATACTTAGGCGCAGTCCTGAATAACAAGGGTGGCTGAGAAGCTGAGATTCGACGAAGAACCGGCATGGCGAAATCGGCAAGGTCTCAATTGGACAAAATATGGAAAGACAGGAACATACTGAACCGGACAAAAATTAAAATAGTTCAGACTCTAGTCTTTCCCAAATTTCTATATGGCGCAGAGACTTGGACTCTTAATAAAGATTTCCGGAAGAAGATCGATGCTTTGGAGATGTGGGTGTGGCGAAAAATGCTCCGTATACCCTGGACTGCACGCCGAACTAATGTCTCCATAATGGCCCAACTTAAACTGGAAAGCCAGCCTAGGTTATCCACCATCTGCCTCCAACGTGTGCTACAATACTTTGGTCACATAGCTCGCAAAGACCCTGGCAATTTGGAGAGACTGATGGTGATGGGAAAGATGGACGGCACCAGACCACGGGGTAGAAGCCCAATACGATGGTGTGAACAGATATCCAACCAACTGGATACGAAGTTAAGCAGCGCGCTCCAGAAAGAAACCGATAGGGAGAAGTGGAGAGCTGCTATCAAAAATATTAATCGGCGGAGTCACGATCCTCAGCAGTGAGAGACCGACTTAGAAGAAGAATGGTAAACAAGGGTCATGTTCAGCTCTTCTGGGTAACTACTGCTGATGAGGCAGTTTGAATTTCGAATAGAAGGTTCAATTTATGCTAAAAAAATTAACAATGATCACGTGCAAGTTTTAGGGGATCAGGACAGAGGAGTCGAAACGTCAATCTGGAACCTTGACGAGTTTTTGACATAATGGTTCGTACGAAAAAGTGCGAAAAAGACAGAATACAAGTCATATACATCCATCTCTTTCGCACTCATGTATCATGATACCAAATAGTTATAGTAAGACTAGACATTAGCTAGTATTATAGATTTAAACTAATGTTTAGGTTAGTAAATAATTCACCCGGATCACCCCATAGCCCCAATCACGGTCGATGAAGTCCGGAAGGCGATCGATGGTCTCCACCCTAGGAAAGCTCCTGGCCCCGACGGTATCCCTAATAGAGTCATCAAACTTTTCTCCCCCTATCTGATAGTTTTGCTCACTGCCATCTTCAATGCAGCACTGAGCAACAACTTGTTCCCCCAATCCTGGAAAAGTGCGACGGTCATAGGTATTCCTAAGCCGGGGAAACCCAAGACCGAAGCCTCCAGTTACCGCCCTATCAGTCTCCTCATCGTTCTCGGCAAAATATACGAGAGACTTGTCTATAATAGATTAAAGAGTTTTGCTGACTCTGAAAAAGTAATTCCAGATCAACAGTTTGGCTTTCGAACCAAACACTCGTGTGTTCAACAAGTCCACCGTATAGTGGAAGACGTCAGTAGCGGCTTCCAACGCGGATATCCCACGGGTATGCTCCTCTTCGACGTGGCGAAGGCATTCGACAAGGTCTGGCACAACGGCTTAATATACAAGCTGTACCAGTTGGGCGTGCCGGACCGTCTCGTACGCATAGTGCGGGACTTTTTGTCGAATCGCTCCTTTCGCTACAGAGTAGAGGGCACACTCTCTTCCCCTCGTCCCATACGAGCAGGAGTCCCGCAAGGCTCCGTGCTCTCCCCTCTTCTATTCACGCTGTATACGAGCGATTTCCCCACCCTTAGAAAGGTCCAAAGCGCACTATTCGCCGATGACACGGCCATATACTGCAGAGGTATATCCCCCGAGGCGATTCGCGGCTACCTCCAGACCGCGGCCAACGCCCTAGGGCGGTGGTTCCGGAAATGGAGAATAGAAGTGAACCCCTCAAAAAGCGCAGCCGTCCTCTTTTGGAAAGGCAAACATGCCCTACGGACAGCCCCCATAACTCTCTTCGGCAATCCCATTCCATGGGAAGACAAGGCCAAATACCTGGGAGTGACCCTCGATCGTAAACTTTCCTTCCGTCACCACGTAAAGACGGTACGCGCGCGAGCCGCCTTCGCGCTCGGTAGACTCCATTGTATGCTAAATTCGAAGAGTAAACTCTCATTGAAATCCAAGGTGAGGATTTACTTGACGTGCATCAGACCGATCATGACTTATGCGTGTGTTGTGTTCGCACAATCCAAAAAGTCAGTACTCCACCCCCTTCAAGTGCTCCAAAGCCGGTTCCTCCGGAGAGCCACAGGTGCCCCGTGGTACATGAGAAACAGTCAACTTCATGTTGACCTAAAAGTCCCCACGATCAAACAGTTTATGAAAAAACTGTCGAAACGCCATTTCGATTCTGCTGAAAATCATCCCAACCCTCTCGTCGTATCGGCCGCCCGATACACACCCTCCCTTATATCTAAGATAAGGCGCCCAAAACATGCCGTCATCGAACCGGATGACGACATAACGGTCCTCCAGGACGCCCGACGACGACACACAAACGACACTACACAAAACCGACCATTGTTCCGTCCTCGCCGGCGAGGCTCGACGCGAATAAGCCGTAACGTTCCCCCCAGACTCTCGCAAGTGCCGGCCCGAGCCGAGCCAGTAGCGCAAATCCCCTCCCCAAATAACTAAATAATAATAAAATACCAGACCAGCCCAGCTCCCTTGCTCGCGAACCAGCAACGCCCTAAGCCGAGGTCCGACCCCACAGGGGGTGCCCTTAGCTGTGTTGCTTAATACTTAAGTGCCTGGCTGGAGGCCTAGGTCTCGCCATTGACCGGTTAAGTAGCAAAAGTTCCCGGAACTCACGCTACGAGAGACAATTTAAAAAAAAAAAAAAAAAAAAAAAATTATACAGAGTTTTATATAGGTATGTACCTACATTCTGATATCGTATCTGGTATCTACATCCGCTGCCGATTATTTTAACATTCATTATAATATTTATTTTATTTTATTGGGTTATTATAAGTAGGAACTAATATTTGCATATTAATAACGGAGTAGGCAGTAATAGAACCCCAGTTCTCTCTAGACTTATATACCCCTTTCGCTTCGTCCACATTCATCAGTCTCTTCATACATGCTCGTCGGTTTCGAGTACTCTTGACGTTCCCGTCCTTGAGTGTCCGATCGATTTGATCTAGGTAGTTAGAACGTGGTCTTCCTCTGCCTCTTCTTGCACACACTTTTGCTTTGTATATCTGTTTCGTCAATCAATACAAGTACATATAAAACAAAAAATGTCAGTAGTGTCATGAGCTATTGACGTTCTTTGTAAAGTTGAGAAGGGGGCTAGGACTCGGCTTGTTACCTATATAAATTGCGAATTAAATGAAGCTCACAAACCTGGCTGGAGGCCTTGGTCTTGCCATTGACCGGCTAAGTAGCAAAAGTTTCCGGAACTCCCGGAGCTACGAGAGACAATACAAAAAAAAGCTCACAATTTTACTTCTTTAAGATAGAGTTCTGTATCCTAAGACTTCGAGATTCTCTTGTTACTAACTTGTAAAGACAGTTCTTTTGATAATGATAGAAAAATATACAAAGCAGTTTGTCATTGCGTAGCGCCTGTAATCGTAATAATACAATGTGCTTCGTACACATTTAATAATTTCATTTATCAGGCTCTTTGTGAGTGGTGGCCAAGTGGTTCAAGTAGTCGTCTACAATGTTGCAAGTTAGAGTCCTGTCTGACCCAATTAATTTTTCTAACCTTAAAGTTAGCGATTCATTCCACCAAACAGGGAGGCTTTGATTAGCCTTTTGGGGACTTTGAGGGAAGGCCTTAAAGAGAGAGATACATAATATGTACACCATGAAAAAACCAGGGAAAATTACACACAAATTGACATGCCCCCTAATTAAGCAAAGCTTGTGTTAAGATATCTAGACAACTATATATTTACTTATATAGATAAATATATACATAAATACATAGGCTATCCAAGAGTAAGGTACAAATACTCGTGTTCATAACACAAATATCTGCCTTCAGCGGGAATCGAGCCCGCGATCTCAAGAGTCGCAGTCAGGTGCTCTAGTGCCAGACTATACGGAAGTCATATTATCAATGTAGAGTGATATTGCACGTTTGGTCACACCACCATTGTGCCCACATATATCTTATACCACGTCTATATCTTACGCTCACCATCCACGAGGAGTTCATTACCACATGTTGGATTTTTCTTCCAGCTATGAAATAAACTATCCATTGTGGCTCTCCAAGGAGTACAGCCACACAAATAAAATCCACCCACTTTCCGCCAGAGATATATTTTAGGTGCCATCGTGACAGATGGCGAATCCATCGCCCTTACTCAAGCATGACTATACATACGCCTTTGAATTGCTTCTCAGACGTATGCAGGTTTCCTCTCGATGTTTTCCTTCACGGTGTGACTAATCACTGTACTTAAGATCAGAAAACCTTATTGGTACAGTCGGGATTTGAACTTGCAATCTTTGTGACGCAGGCAACTACTCGAATCCATTGACCACC
Source organism: Drepana falcataria (assembly GCA_945859725.1). Lineage (NCBI taxonomy): Eukaryota > Metazoa > Arthropoda > Insecta > Lepidoptera > Drepanidae > Drepana > Drepana falcataria. The sequence continues at coordinate 2,384,072 of OX243937.1, forward strand.
ACCGCTTTTACATAGGTACTATATGGACTTGCCATAAATCATTAACGATCATCCTTATCACGTCTCCAGATAATTACCTCCCACCAATTAATGTAGTTTTAATAACGTCCTGTGGTACCAAACTTGTCCGGGCACGTGTTAAATATGAAGTTACGCTGAATATTCCTCGCCAATCAGGACCTATTCTGATTCTAATTCAAAGTGAACCGGGCAAGCCAACTTTGACGGCAGGTGTTGCCGCCGGGAGAAGGGGGGCGTTTAGTTTGCATGTTACTGAATGTACGAAGCTTTAGTATGTAGCCGCTAGCTTTACAGCTATATAAGTATAGAAAATAGCTTAAGGAAGACTAAATATGATATATATTTTGAGCCCCGGTTGTCGAGTGGTTCGAGTAGTCGCATGCAACACAAAGATTGCAAGTTCGAACAGTGACTAGTCACGCCCCATGCTTTACGGTAAAGGAAAACACGAGAGAGAATGAGAAATAGTTTTTCTGTGTAAGAGAAGAAAACATCTTCACATCCGTACCGTACGCATTTATAAAATTACTAGCGGCCCGGTCCCGGCTTCGCACGGGTGGACATTTATGTTTTAAAAATTTTGGCATCGAATTTATTTTTTTCTTGCAAATTAATAGCCTATATTTAATCAGTGACAATGAAGCATTCAAATGGTGAAATAATTTATTAAATCGGTCGAGTACTTTTTGAGCCAATTCCTTACAAATATACTTACATACAAATCTTTCCTCTTTATAATATTAGTATAGATTACGATTTACTAGAAAACACTTTCATGAGATTCCCGAAGTTAGCACGTACCCGCCTATAAATTCATAAGAACTTCTGTATATAGTCGTCCTAACTGCGGTGGGGCTGTAACCTGCCCACTGGTGGTATGATTTACGTCACGCAATGGGACATGGCATTCTCTGAGTAATAAGAATGGATGATTCCCTAAAATATCCAAAATGTTTTCCGCAATAGTCTGACTCTCGCTCAGTTCGCAGAGCAGACCAAGTAAAGATTTCAAAGGAGTTCACAAATCAAAAATGATATTCATTCTACATAAATTATAAGTTATGCCTTTGATGCTAATCACTATAATTAAGTTCAGAAAACTCATTGACACAGTCAGGAGCTTACAAATTTCGTGTTGGAGGCATTGGTTGCGACACAAATATTGCAAAATCGAATCCTGAAACAAAGCGCCTATGCTTAGTTCATGATCAATTGAATTTGATTATGAACATATTAGACCAAATGCATTCTTTATCAGTTCACGGTTGAGATGCGTTGATCAATAGCTGTTGACATAAATTCAACTTAAGGTGTCCAATGATAGTTTGTTTTTCAAAATAGCTCCAACCGAAATTGCCATATTATAAATTGGAGCACCCCGTTGCGCATTTTAGATTGCACGTTTTAGATTTTCAAAGGACAAATTGATTCACGAAGCCTTTTAAGTGTATAATTGTAAAAAAAACACTTCTGTGGCGAACAAAGATGAGTCCCGCCTTATTTATGGTAAGCAGTTAACCCCGCCAATGGGCGGTCGCAACACCTTCGGAACCCTCTCGCAGAACACCAAGGGCGCAAATGAAGCCGAAACATTTGAAAGCCTTTGAACATGAATACATAAAAAAATTATATCAGGCTTAATATAATGTAAATTGCGACGTCTATACACCCGTCTCTTATGCTCGCATGACTTATCATACATATATGATACTAGCTGTCCCGCCGGGCTTCGCGTGGGTGAAAAAAATAAGTGCCCTGAAACAACACGATTGCAGCGCCACCTTTTCAATTGTGTTCAATTGTGAATCTAAACCATTCTCGAATCCACCTGAAGACACACAGAAAATTTGATTAAATCGGTCCAGCTGTTTAGGAGGAGTTCAGTGACACACACGCACAGAAGAAATATATATTTTAAGATAACACGTCCTGATACGGCCCCAGTCATACCATAGATGAAACCAAATTTCGTAACAAAAAAAAACTCTAAAAAAATATACCATCGTCTTCCTAAAAAAAAACCGCATCCAAATAAGTCCATTAGCTTAGGAGCTACGATTCCACCGACATTTTAAGCTTATAAAACCCCTGAATTTACGGAATATGAAAATAGGGGCATTAACAATGTCATTCAAATGACACAACAATTGCATTCATTCAAAGCCTGCTAATTGGATAACAACTTTATACACTTTCAATAAATTGGATTTACGATGTTATCAGCTTGTATTACGGTATCAGTCACATCTTTGTTTAATTAATCGTATCTGGCGATTCCATGTACGAATGCTACTTCTGAATTCTTTTTATTTAATTTTTTTTATTTATAGGTAACCTTATACCATTTTAATATTATAAATGCAAAATTTTGTGAGGAAGTTTGTTGGATTAAATTTAGTACAGTTATAGATTATTAGGATCAACACAGACTGCTTTATAATAGAAAAAATCTACCAATTAAATCATATTTTACGCAGGTGAAGCCGAGGGGAACAACAACAATAATGTAAAGCTTTATTATATACAATAATAATAATGAGGAAATATTTGATTGTTTATTCTCCGAAACTACTGGACCGATTTAATAAAATATTTCACCATTGGAAAGCTGCATTCACCGTAAGTGACATAGGCTATATTTTTTTTTTAAATCGTTTACCCGTGCGATGCTGGGACGGACCACTAGTATACAATAACAACAATTAACAATATTTACAAAGAACAGTTGAAACTAACTACTTACAGATAAAATAATTTTAAAACGGCAGTTAATAAACTCTTTAGTTCTGAAGAAATAATTATACGTTTGGTAGCCTTTTTCCAGTAGGACAGGTAGAATTGGTAGTAATCGCTAGCATTATCAGTGCGATTGAAACCACGCGAGTCACGCATAGTTAGTATGTGGAATTTATCTCCATTCCTTCATACAAAGGTCTCGTACTGCGCGGTTCCAAAGGAGTTTCCTTCCGTGAATGCCCAGGCTGTGGAATGAGCTTCCCGTTGAGGTTTCCCTGGAGGGTACAGCATGCAGTTTTTCAAGAAGGGTGTGATAAGATTCCTGCAAGGTAGGCAGCGCGCAAGCGATAACCCTGGTGTTGCAAGTGTCCATAGGCGCCGGTAACCGCTTACCATCAGGTGGACTGTATGATTTTATGGTCAACCCATGTGGTATAAAAAAAAAGTCCGAATAATGACCGTGTTGTATGTGCTGTCACCGCTGCGTCGCCGGCATCTGTCAAAAGATCAGTAAAATGTGAATCTATACTTTAATATTATAAAGCTGAAGAGTTTGTTTGTTTGTTTGAACGCGCTAATCTGAGGAACTACTGGTTGGAATTGAAAAATTCCTTTTGTTTTGGATTGTCCATTTTTCTAGGAACGCTTTCGGATATATAACATCACGCTACGACCAATAGGAGCGAAGCATAAATGAATAATGCTGCCAGAACGGGAAAAAATATTCCTTTTTGAGAGCTTCCGTTGCGTGCGCTGCGTAAACGGTTTAAGTTACACAAATATCATGTATGAGGGAATTGTTCCTCTTTAAAAGTTCTACAAAGAAGTCCGCGACAGCATATGTCTATCTTTTAAGATTGACTCACTATAACCTTTTTTATCTTTACTTAATATTATAAAGCTGAAGAGTTTGTTTGTTTGAACGCGCTAATCTCAGGAACTACTGGTTGGAATTGTAAAATTATTTGTGTTGGATGGTTCATTTCTCTAGGAAGGCTTTATAACATCACGCTACGACTAATAGGAGCGAAGCATAAATGAAAAATGTTGCAAGAACGGGAAAAGTATTCCTTTTTGAGAGCTTCCGTTGCGTACGCTGCGTAAACGGTTAAAGTTACGAAAATATCATGAATGAGGGAATTGTTCCTCTTTAAAAGTTCTAAAAAAATCCGCGACAGCATATGTCTTAAGATTAAAGAATTTAAGATTGACTCACCATATAACCTTTTTTATGGCAATCAAGTCCACGATGGGCTCCTGAAGAACTACTTAACCGATTTCAATCAAATTTGCACACCGTGTGCAGTTTGATTCAACTTAAAAGAAAGGATAGCTTACATCAAAATTGGAACCGATAGGTGGCGCTGCGATCGTGTTTCAGGAAATTTTACTTTTTCACCCGGGCGAAGCTGGGCGGGACAGCTAGTTATATATAAGACTAGCTTATGCCCGCGGCATCGCCCGCGTCGAGGTCAAAAAAGAGGCTTTAGAAATTTTCATGCTAGAATCGGTTCAGCCACTATGCCGTGAAAGAGCATCATACATTATAATATAAGAACTTTGAATTTTTCAGGGTAAAGAAAAAAAGTAGCCTATGTCCTAGTCCTAGGTATAAGCCATCACAATTTCAACTTTCAGACAAATCGGTTCAGCCGTTTTGCCGTGAACGAACCGCACACATCAAAACTTATAAACTTTCACATTTATAATATTAGTAAGATATATTTTTTGTTATATAAAAAGCCGTGGTGGCCGAGTGGTTCGAAAAGTTGCCTGCACCACAAAGATTGCAAGTGCGAATTCCAACTGTACCAATGAGTTTTCTTAACGGTCAAGTAAAACATCGAGAGGAAACCTGAATACGTTTGAGAAGAAATTTAAATGCGTATATATAGTTGTGCTTGAGTATCGCTCACACAAACACTAAAACACAAAGCAGGGCTGAACTGTGAGGTAATTTTGCAATCATAATTCAATAATGCCAAATAGACAGTTTTGTAGACGTAATATAATCTGTGACTCGGCTTAATGATATGTATGTATGTGTATAAATCTGTCGCTAAGGCAATAATTCTTTATGGTTATATCTGCAGGTCATGGTTGAGCACATATGTCTTTGATCTCTTTCTCTATTATTCATAGGTTTTATATAATATTTTCCTTAACCGTTAAGCTAGATAGCGCTATATTAAATATATATATATTACTATGTACACACTTATGGTACAGACTTGACTTATAAATATTTTACGTAATACCTAAGTGATTCAATATTTTTTCCATCCAATGAATTCATTTATAGCATACATCTTTCTCTTTCTACAGGATTAGTTTTCGTGTTACTATCTTCTTTGTTTATCTAATCGTTTATATCCCTTAGTCTGAAATTATTGTGTGGTCTTTAAGTTCACAGTATAAAAGATAACACGATATATTGAGGATCTGTTGTAGTAAGATTTTTTTTAATTTATTTCTTTGTATTTAAATAAACGCGGCGTAACACTAGTGAGGGAATTAGTGATTTATCTAATTAAATTACAAGAAAAAGTCACCGATACAATCGATGTTGTATGTTCTGCTGTCGATATAAATGAAAGATAATGACGTATTTCGGATGAAAAAAGTTATCTTATCCTCGATAATATTTATGACTGCTTCATGAATTAACATTGAAAATTTAAACTATACGTGAGGCTTTGAAATGGCGCAGCGTGTTTTGTTTATTTTATTGTTGTATTGCACAACTGTTTTGTGTAATCAATGTCTAATTGAGAACTTTGAAGATGGGCTTGACGGATTTACTAGTGATAAAATACTGTGCGCTGGTTTCTCAACATTCAACGTTGGGAATTATAGCTCTTTAAACTTGGAAGGTTTGAATCCAAAAAGTGCAGTGTTCATTTCACCTGATGCAAGTGATAGCTGCGTGTCGTCGTACACGGTTCCAATGGTGTCAGGTGCAGTAATAGAGTTAAACTTCTACGTAGCAGGATTGACGACTACGGACTATCTAACGATTTTAGTAAGCCAAGATGGCTTGAATGATGCTATCGTGGCTGTAGAATCAATAAATGCATCCAATCCTACTGGGTGGGTAGCTTTGTCCATAATGTTGAATCATCAACTTGAAGTTTTTGATGGGCATGTGAGTACATATTTAATTATATTTAAAAAAAACTCAAACAAATCTTACCACTTGACGCCATCGCACGTCCGCAAAAGGATAGGCAGAGGTGTGTAGCACTCGTAGGTAGCATCCGTAGACGGAAAATGGGTGTGTACCCAATTTCCACCGAATATTTATTTTAGGTGCCAACGTTTCAGATGGCGAGTCCATCGCTGTTTCTCAAGCACGTCATAACATACACCTTTGAAATTCTTCTCAAACGCACGCTGGTTTCATCTTCATGTTTTCCTACGCCGAAAGCTGGTGTTAACTGGCTTGAAAGTTTGTAAAAATTAATTGGTTCAGTTGGGATTCGAACTTGCTTGATTCGAATCTTTGTGTACTCAAACCACTTGGCCACCAAGTTTTATAAAAAAAACAATAATATTGATGATGTTAACATAAACTTTAAATTTTCCAGATAACCTTTATGGGAAGAGTATCAGAAGACGCAATTATTTTAATCGATTCCTTTAGATATATAGCACCCGATTATGATGCATTGCTTTGTGAAATATATGAAGATGAAATTAAAGCGTCCACGGTTGAATCAACCGATACAACTTTACCTCCTTCCATTCTCACCACATCTTCTATTTCTGAAACAATTATAACAACTTCTTCTATTCCTGAAACAAGTATAACATCTTCTCCTATTCCTGAAACAAGTATAATATCTTCTTCTATTTCTGAAACAAGTATAACATCTTCTGATATAATTACTGAAACTGAAACAGTTGATCCTATACTTGAAACTACCAATCCTACTGAGGCTACGACTTCATCTGTTATGGAAACAGACCAAACAACTCTTGATCCTAATCCCACGACTGATCTTAACGATGAAGACAGTGATTGCTTAACATACAGTTTTGAAAACGATTTTGAAATATTGTTTAGTACTGAAATGGATGTGTGCAAAGGATTTACAGCATGGAATATGGAACATTACAACTATACAACAACTGAACGCCCAAATGGTGATAGTCGGACTTTCATTTATCCCAATGAAGACCTCAGTTGCATATCATCGTTTTTGTTCCCAATGGAAATAAGAGGAATTGTGGAACTAAATGTCTATATGGAGTCAAATTCAGAAATAGTGGGATCGGAGCAAATTTCTGTGATGGTGATGGAGAAAATTGAAGACAGCTTTGATGTTGTCACCGGTACTGCGGGTGTTTCATCTATGGACGCCAATTACCAAGACGGATGGCGAACAATTAGAATACAATTATTTGGTACTGGAAGTTTCAATGGTTATGTAAGTTTGTTGGTCTTTTTTTGCCTTTCTATTAAGCCAGGCCAACCTGGCTTAATAGGAACGTTATGGCTTCAAGTTTCAAGTTAATTTTGTATTAACAATACCATAAAAATTCAACATTCTAAAATAGCTTGAAACTGTACTTTTGCTAGTTCCTTATAAGGAAATCAAGTTGGAGGGAAAAAATCTTTGCCCGGTTAAGTAGCAAAAGTTCCCGGAACTCATGCTACGAGAGACAATAAAAAAAACATACATACATATCATCACGCCAAGTCCCTAACGGGGTAGGCAAAGAGTAGAGAGCGCCAGTTCTCTCTAGACTTACATACCTCTTTCGCTTCGTCCACATTCATCAGTCTCTTCATACATGCTCGTCGGTTTCGAGTACTCTTAACGTTCCCGTCCTTGAGAGTCCGATCTATTTGATCCAGGTAGTTGGAACGTGGCCTTCCTCTGCCTCTTCTTGCACACACTTTTGCTTTGTATATCTGTTTCGTCAATCTTTCTTCACTCATCCTTTCTATGTGTCCAAACCAACGTAACATGCCTTTCTTCATCTTTACAATCACGCCCTCATTCACGCCAGTTGATTTGCGAATCTCTTCATTGCGGATTCGATCTAATATCGTTACGCTGCACATTTTTCGAAGAGATCGCATCTCGACTGCATTCAAGCTATTTTCATACTTCCTCTGACATACCCAGGATTCGCTGCCATACAATAAGGTAGGTACCAATATCGCGTTGTGGACAGCAACTCGAGCATTTTTGCTCAGACTTTTACTGCCCATCAACGCCGACATGGCTCCATTCACCTTATTTCCGGCAGTTATCCTTCTTTCAATATCTATTTCATACTTTCCATCTCGTGTGAACATGCTTCCAAGATATACAAATTCATTCACTTGCTCTAGAATTTGCCCATTTACCGATATTGCACACTCGGTCACTTGTTCATCTCTTTCATCTCTCTTTCATCAAAAAAAGAGGGAAAAAATTGTGTATTTAATTTTGTGTGTGTAGAAATAAGCCCAGATATACAAAATCTCATTATCATATCCCTACCATTGGCAATAGAAAAAAAATCTCAAAGATTGGAAATCAAAAATCAATCGATATCGATGTACTTATGCAGTACTTGAAACAGTAGTCAATTACGTCCTTATAACATAATCAACAAATGAAATCGATCGCAATCAACTCGTATAAAATAAACAGAATGATTAAATGATAAAACTACTAATGATAAAATGTATAAAGTAGATATATTTTTCAGATAACGATGTTTGGGACAGCAGCAGAGAACTCTACGGTTTTGGTGGATTCCTTCCGTTACATACCGCCGACGTACGATGAGAGGCTGTGCTATATTTACGAGAGCAACGCCCCTGTTGAAACCACTGTGCTGCCTTTGATAGAATCATGTATATCGTATAGCATTGAAGATGATTTCAACAATCGCTTTACAAACAGTAAACCAGTTTGCAACGGATTTGCACCTTGGAATCTGGCTACTTACTCATCTATTGGACTCGAGGCTGAAAATGAAGAAAGCGAATATTTTATTTCCGCTAATCAATATTCCAATTGCGTTTCGTCGTTTCCGTTCGCTATGTCACCTGAAGGCATCATCCAAGTTAAAGTCTACATGAAGCCTATGAATCCAATGATCGATCACATAATAGTATTGGCTAAGAAAACTGCCGGAAATAATGGCCACGATACGGTTAATGGCTTTGTACTGCATACTCCCACCAATGATGACTATGAGGATGGTTGGCAGCTACTAAATGTGACACTGAATGATTTTGGCAGCTTCGACGGATATGTGAGTATTTCTATAGACAAAATGAAATTGCTGAAATTATGATCATGATGAGAGGTTGACCTTTATTACACTAAACTGATTATGCCGCTGTGATGATACTTCTCAAAAATCCGCAATATGGAGATTTTAATTTGAAGAAGTAAAAGTAGTAGCGGCTAATATTTTTTTACTTACATACATACATATCATCACGCCAAGTCCCTAAGCCAAAACCCATACCTCTTTCGCTTCATCCACATTCATCAGTCTCTTCATACATGTTCGTCGGTTTTGAGTACTCTTAACGTTCCCGTCCTTGAGAGTCCGATCGATTTGATCCAGGTAGTTGGAACGTGGCCTTCCTCTGCCTCTCCTTGCACATACTTTTGCTTTGTATATCGTCAATCTTTCTTCACCCATCCTTTCTATGTGTCCAAACCAACGTTTTTTTACTTATATTTCGTAATAATGGCATCTTTGGCTTGTGAGCTATAATCACACTTGCTACTGTAAATACTGATTACTCATCTTGCAATATTAGCGTTGCTAAAAACTAGATACATAAGAGTGAAATGCGTGAGTGATATCCCCGGTATTGCAAGTGTGTATAAGCGACGCAGCGTAAGCGCTTACACCATAAGGCAGTCACATCATTGGATCAAAAGAAATCAGGAGCTGCCTGGCTTAAAGCTTCTTCCATAAGTTTTTAGCCCCAACCGCGTTGTCAAGGTTAAGCAATATATTTCTTTATCCAACAAGGGATATTGCCAAATAAACATCACCATGTTCTCAAGTTTGACGTGTTAATTTTCACTTGCCAGAAAATAAATTTATTCTGAAGTTTCTCTTTTTGTTTCAAGGTGACTTTCTTTGGGGCAGCTGCAGAAGGCTCCACAGTTTTGATCGATTCCTTCAAGTACATACCACCATATGAAGAGGATTGCTGATATAAATAACATTATTATCATATATCACTACAATGGAACCAAAAATTGGCGCTTTAATTATAAAAACATTCATTGAGGATCTTTTCCTTCTTTTCGATGTAAAATAATATATCTTATTATTAGAATACGTTCGGTTATGTTAAGAATCAAAATTCAAAAAATATTTATATCTACTAATTGTGAATAAAATTTTGTCTGGTATATATTATTAGCGTATTCTTAATCTCAATATTTTTTATCAGTTTCGGGTAGTTTTATCTATGCTTTATATTTTCCCAGATCCACACATCTATTATACGTATAATAATAAACTTTTCTGTGAAATGTGGGTGTGTTAGGTTAGCTACACACCTTTGAATACCCTCTCGGGAGCTATCGTAGGAAGACGGCAAGATATATATATATATATATATATATATATATATATATATATATATATATATATAAACAAACTGTACTATTTATAGCTATCTACACTAAATCACTGTAACCTCGGTTATTTTAGAAGGTTCCGATGAATTCTCGACGTGTTAAGCGGCCGGAAGTAGGTGGCGCCAGTAAGCGTGACGTCCACTAACTTCCGGCAGCAAACGTGACCCAACCGTTAATGCTATTTTTGGGCTTATAACTGACATCAAAACTTACAAGAGCTTAGGAAAATATTATTGAGTAATATTTTGCTCTGGCCTCATTGCTTACGTAGCGAGTAACGTAACGTAACGAGCTATTCTTATACTCGGTGCATTTACCTACGATTATGTGGGTGGGAGTGGAGGAAGGAAACTCGATTGCGTAGCCGCAGACGGAAGTATTTAGTCATGGTACCATGGTAACCGAAAAGAGTAACCATGGAGTTTCTTGCCGGTTCTTCTCCATGGAAGCGACCAACCCGAACCGTGCTTCTTCTTTTTCGACGTTTTATAAGTGCCCACCTGGGCCTATGTGAAATAAAAAGATTTTGATTGATTGATTGGTACTTGTAGGTACATGGTATCAGTAGTAGATGGTCCGAGGTCTTAACCCGGATCTGAGCAGTTATACATCCATCGTGGCTAATGTTTTGAGAGTCTTATACGAGTATTATTTATCAAAAATATTTGTAATCCGTTTGTTAGCAAATATTCTGCCCGTTGATATAATAAGTACTGTTATTTTCCGAATGTTTCAGGATTACTATGGATTATAAAAAATCGTCATTATTGATCTATAAATAATCAAAGATTATAATATTATTATAATCCCAAACGTTTTACAATAACGGTTGGGTTTTGCCACGTTCATTCAGAGTGGCGCCTAATTGTTAATTTGTTTTTGGCTTCAAGTTTTTCTATTCAAATTCTAATGACCTTTGAAATTATTTAAGTTATTACCGACCGGCCTATTGTAACATCAGTTGGAACCCCTGCGATATATACAAAAGAGATTTTTGAGAACTAAAGTACTTATATTATAGTGAAACTAGCTGTCCCGCCCAGCTTCGCCCGGTGGAAAAAGTTAAACTGCCAGAAACACGATCGCAGCGCCACCTATTATGATGTAAGCCATCCTATATTTTAAGTTGGATCAAACTGCACATGGTATGCAAATTTGATTGAAATCAGTTAAGTAGTTTAGGAGTCCATCGCGGACAAACAACGTGACACGTAATTTATACCTATATATAGTGAAATGTCACACCATGAGGTAACGGTAAGGGAAAATATCGAAACCTGCATACGTTTGAGAAGAAATTCATAGTCGTATGTATGTGCTTGAGAAACGATCAAACTAACTATCTGCTAGTTTGATATATCGTAATGTGATCTAAGTATATCCAAAATTGGGAGTATGGGATATTACACCTCTGCCTACCCGTCGTTCTTCTGAGCTAATCGTGAGCTAATAATAGTGATACTAATGGTCATTCTTATGGTGCTTGATATGTGTCAGGTTTACTAGTAGGCTGACAGGAGAAGGCAAATTTTCATGTCAACATTTTCAATTAAAATATATAAATATCTACTTTACAAAAAAGCCGTGGTCGCCGTGTGGTTCGAGTAGTTGCCTGCGACAAGCACAAAGATCGCAAGTTTGAATCCCGACTGTACCAGTGATCACTTATGATAGAAATCATAAGCCAAGCGCGAATGGCTTTTATTGAAAACCATCTTAAAAGACGGCCATTGATGGCAACGTCAAGTATACCCGAAACCGCCGAGCAATTAGGAATAGACTGGTGAATATTGAGGTAGCGTAAGAGGTAACTGTAAGTCTGGAGAGGAAACTGCTTCCCCACTCTCTACCAAATGAGATGACACGTATATAAGAATTTTAGTATAACAGATTACTATACATCTCTGCCTACCCCTTCGAGGACCCTTGTGGGAAGGCGTGTGGATATTATAACATACGCTAGGTAGATATTATTAGTGAAGGATTTTTAAGAGTAATTTTATATTACGTATAGTAATAATAGGGTACTTTGGGTAGGGCCTCGGATCACATACATACATATCATCACGCCGAGTACCTAACGGGGTAAGCAGAGAGAGTAGAGCGCCAGTTCTCTCCACACTTACATACCTCTTTCGATTTTCTCTTATACATGCTCGCTGACTTAGTGTAGTCTTGACGTTGACCTAGGTAGTTGGATTTGATCTAGGTAGTTGGAACGCGGTCTCCATCTGACTCTTCTTGCATACACTTTCGCTTTGTATATCTGCTTTGTCATTATTTTTTCACTCATCTTTTCTATATATCCAAACCAACGTAACATGCCTTTCTTCATCTTTACAATCAAGCTACGTTCACGCCAGTTGTGGTGCAAATCTCTTCATTGCGGCTTCGATCTGAAATATGCACATTTTTCGAAGAGTATCTATTTTCGTATTCGTATTTATATAATGCCTTCGCTAAATAATACGCCAACGCTTTCTTATAAGGGTCCCCGAAGGGGTAGGTACGTGTGCCAATACCCTCTATTGGCCGGTGATATATATAGGTGTTAACAACAGACAGACATCGATCCGAGATACTCGGGTAAAATTTTTGAGGCTACTAATAATATACCGGAACCCTAATAAGGTACAGTGCTAGCAACGTTGTACTATCATTGTGATTGTGTACATAGATGCAGATCGACTGATTACATTAAGACGTAATTTCGGTTACCAAGGCCATCTGATATTTAATACATCATGTTAATTTATTACTTCCAGAAATTGGTTGTATCTGATTCGTTAGATCTGATAAGCGATTGTGTTTTGGAATCGCGTCTCAGATTGTGTTTTGTTCAGTAGACTATAACTAGACTCGGGTAGCAATTCCTGATAGATTAAAAATATATAACTACATATACTTTCACCCTCTTTTCGCTGGAGATATATTTAGGGGCCAACGTGATGGAGTGTCCATCGCATTTCTCAAGTACGACTATAATAAATAAATATAATAAACTATACATACTTTACATTTTATTATATATACTATACGACTCTACAAACTTTCTTCAAACTACTGTTGTTAAGTATTGGGTTCCTAAAAAGGGGCAATAAATAAAAAAATAAACTACTTTTTATACGCATTTGAGAATTCATAGATAAAACTAGCTTGTACGGGCTTAATTTAATCATAAGGAATGATTACTGCTCCTGTCCCTTGGGTAGTAGCATTATAAATATAGCTTATAGCTTACTCATTAAACGGGCAAACTAATGCAGAAACCTCCAATCGGAAAATTTTAGATAGGAGTCACACAGCAAGCCCCCATATGTTACTGTAACAAATAAACAATTAAGTTACCTTTAAGATCATAAATAAAATGCGCATAACATAAAGTAGACTTATAAATATAAAATAAAATGCTCTTCCCCCTGTGAGTTTTAATTACGTTAATCCAGCTACTAATTTATGTCTATGCCAAACTTGATCCAATTCCGTCCGGCCAATCTGGCGTAATTGGGTAAAAAACATCCTCATATACCTTCGCTTAAAAAATATTTGTAACAATAATATTTAGAGAGTATATATTATACCTCAAGAGTTCAGAAAGAAAGCCTAAAGAAAAGCGCCGCAATAGGTATAAATGGCTGCATGAATAAACCGATTGTTCCGCATAAGTGTTTAGGGGCAAAGAGTCATATTTTGTCTACAGAGTCGACAATAGCGCTTGAATTTATAACTAGATTCGACTATACTTTTAAACATGCAAAAAGCATTTAAAACTTATATTTTAAAAGTGGAAACTGTCTGCGCTTCGCATCTCGTGAGAACATCTGAAGGTTTAGGAGCCTTGTGGTAAGGCGTGAGGATATATAATATATATATTCGTATTTTATTTCATAGTACATAGTGTTTTCTATAGTCTGTAGACCGTACCTTAAATGAAATAAAAAGTAGACCTAACTAACCTAACTTCAAAACATTTAGGCCATTATGTGATCTGATATGAAATGTTTTATCTACGTGTGTCTAGTCTTTTCTTTGAGCTTGCTGACGACTGTCATTGCAGTAATGGTGGATAGTTTATATGGTGACGTGCTAATGCCTTGTAATATTTCACTAGAATCGCTGCTGGATAAGGTGGGTTTTTATGTATTCCCTCAGGTAATACCTAGCGTGAATTGTTCGATAAAATCGGCGTCAAAGTCACGGGGAACTATCGTTATCGAAATGGGAAAGATAGTGAATAATTTGTGTTTTTTATACGCAGGTATTGGTTATTTTCCTAATAGAGGCTTGACCTTGTTTCAAGACTATGGTATTTATATTTTGTTTGGTATTGGATCAGGACAGTGGTCAGGTAATCTTGTCCTTAGTGTAGTGGTTGTGCCGGAGGAGAAAACCGGAGTAGACACGGCTGCTGCATCAGGGGGGATTGGGGGCCCTCCCGAATAACGCTCCAGCAAACTGCACTACCTGTACATCATTGTGGAAGGTTGTGACTGCGCTTTGTCCTTGCTGACACAAAGATTCCTCTTTTTGGAGTTTACTCCTTGAGAATCGATTTTCATATATAAGGCGCCCGGTATGAGAAAAATATGAGAGGTAAAATCTACTGATGAATGACAGCGTTACGTTTTTGGTGCTCTCGTACTCTCCATGGCAACGAGAATAACAGAATGGCGATGTAATTAATGTTAATATTTACTTTCAATTGCATATTGTATTAACCTGATAGTAACCTACAACAACTGTCAACTTGCGGAGGTTTTATCGTAAATTTTATATTTTATTTATAATTGATATAAATATAAATTTATATCAATTGATATTTATTTCAAAATTGAGAAAATTACTCAATGAATAAAAATCAATCTATAGATGTGTCATGCATACTCTAAGTAATATAAGAAATACATTCATTTACCCTTATTAAATAATCTATTTATTTTATAATCGTTCGTAAGGAGTAAACTCCAGTCGTGCGTCGGAGATGACACACACTTTTTTTTTCCTTTTCAGCCTTAAAAAAAATTAAATAAAAAAATTAAGTAAAAAAAAATTATAAGATATCGTTTGCTGTCTGCTAATGAACGGTTTTAAAACGAATAATTTACGAATTGTGTTACTAACCATGACAACAATTATATGCAGTTTTGAACAAAGTGAACAAAGTCTATGCTGAGTCCGCTGGGGACGACGACAGATGTCGCCGAGCGTACATCACGAGCACGATAGATGACGCTCAAACAAGGCTATAATTAAAAAAACAAAAACGACTATCAATTATCTTAGTTACCTCATACATCAGAACAGTTGACAGATATACCACACAAATAAATCCAGCCCCAAGCAAAGAAGTAATCAAAGTATGTACTGGTTATCTGATGTTGTACATACTTGTAGAGAAAAATATATACATAAATATCCAGGATGGATATCCAATACTAATGTACAATTACTCTTGTATATCATAAAAAATTATAGCCAATAGCGAATCGACACCTCAGGCTCCACAGCCAGGAGCTCTAACCACTAATACCGTAGACTATTAAGTCAAAATTAACTCCTGCCGATATATGACTTACTGACCGTACTGAAAATGCTAACGAATAACTGTGGCCAGAATGCCATTTCAAATCCAGATTTCTACCAATTTCTGAATTCTCTCCCAGAGTTCAATGATTTGTGAATGAAACAAGGTGTATGTCAAGGTGTTTTTCAAAGCAAGCGACGGCCTCGCCTGTCATATTGACAAGCAAAAAATGGGTGTCCGTGCCCTTTGAAGAGCTTCGTCAGAACGCCTGGACAAATAGACTATAATTATAATATTATAACAATTGCATTATTAAAATGATAAATTAGACAAACATAGACCTTAATAACATTATCTCTAAAATCTATATCCAAGGAGATTCCGATTCTAGTTTGCCATCAAATGAAAATGTACCTCACTCCTCTCCGTCAATATCATAAATTTGATTTTACTACAGGTGAGTCCCTCGCCATATTAAAATGTAAATCACACGGCCGATTTAATTTCAAGCTTGGAGTAGCTTAATAGACAGATACAAGCTTAGAGTGGAAGCCAAATTACGCTCTGCCTAAGTTTAATCCCGTAGAATAGAGTTGTATTTTTGAACCAGCACGTGTTTTCATAAGGGTCAGAGGTAACAACAGCCCCCTATTAATTATTATAGAAATTATTGTCGTGGAATGCGTGACAATAGTGTCACGCATTCCACGACAATAATTTCACAAACACGTCCAACGTAGGATAAAAGATAATATCATAATATATAATATATCCTCACGCCTTCCCACAAGGGTCCCCGATGTGGTAGGCAGAGGTGTATAGGTATATATATATAATACCCCCACACCCACTTTCCGCCAGAGGTATATTAGATGCCAACGTGACAGACGGCGAGTCCATCGCCGTTACTCAAGCACGACTATACATACGCCTTTAAATTGCTTCTGAGACGAATGCTGGTTTGCTCTCGATGTTTTCCTTCACCGTAAAACTCGTGATGTGACTAATCACTATACTTAAAAAAAATCTGAAATGTTATACCGCGTTTGATTAGTTTTTAATGAATTGTTAGAAATATTTTAATAATTGTTTGAGTACCGTATCAATCGATGTATCTTATCTGTTATACTTTAAGTCCTTATCAAGTTTGCACTCAGAAAACGAATAGATATATGTTATTATAAATTAATAATAGTTATTAGTCATTATGAAACGAAAGAGGTCTGTAAGTCAGAGTGAACTGGCGCTCTACTCTCTCTTCGTACCCCGTGAGGGTAATGAACTCAGCGTAATGATATCTAAATTCAAATCCAGTAAATTCATCCCTATGGAGATAATAGCTAGCAATATAAGAGTCCCCAAGCTGCCGTCACGTCACCTTCAGAAGACCTCAACAGCGAACGCAGACGAGAAATATGTAAAGAAAATTTAATTGAATTTTCTGATTCTTCATGCATTCGTACAGACCCAGCATGAGGTAGGCAGAGGTAAAGTAACTCCTTCCTTACACCGGAGATATATTTAGGTGCCAACGTGACAGATGGCGAGTGCGTTGCTGTTGCTGATGCACTAGTATATGCATACATAAGTCTTTGATTTTATATGCGAAGGTTTCTTTTCGATGCTTTTCATCACCGTAAAGTTCGTGGTTTGATTAATCACTATACTTAAGTTCAGAAAACACATATTCGTACAATCGGTATTAAGCCTGCTGTCTTTGCGACTACTCACAGTACTCGCCCACCCCGGCAATATTTTCTTATCTTCCGAATAGGCAAAATGTGTGTTTATTAATTATCTGGAACGCTAAAAACATCTGCGGTGACATTCTTAATAGATAACTTGGCTATGGCACTGACAGGCGTCATTTTCATTCCCGCACTCTCATTGTTCGCGAAATTCTTTGAGAATCCAACGCTTGCATAGAAATGAGCATTTGAGTTGAAACAATAAAGTTTTGTTTTATCTGTCCCACAAAAAATGGTCTGTGGGAAATGATAAGGGAGTTTTCTATCCAGTTCGGTATTTCATTAATTTGTTTTGAATCTAAAATGTTTTTTTAAACTCTCAACCTGCAATTATCCGTAGCATATCAACGTATTCTATATATCTTAACTAAACGTAAAATAGACATGCTAAAACAAATTGATGATTTTATATATACTAGTTGCACAGCCTAGCTTCGCTTGGGTAAAAAATTATTTTCAGCGATGCGACAGCATGAAACACGCAGCGCCACATATCGGGTCCAATTGTGAATCTGAACCATTCTTGAATCCACGTGAAGATCACACAGAAAATTTTATCAAAATCGGTCCAGCCGTTTGGGGGGGTATGTGACATACAGACGCACAGAACAAATATAAAGATTATTCTACAAAGGCATCAAGCGAGCATATGAAATCAGTCCGTCAGATGATAAATTAAATATAATACGACAATTAAATAAAACCTACGAAGACGACAGATGGCGAGTCCGCGTAATCGCCGTTACTCAAGCACGACTATACATACTTTGAATTTCTTCTCAGACGTATGCAGGTTTCCTCTCGATGTTTTCCTCCACAGTAAAGCTCGTGGTGTGACTAATCACTGTATATACTAGTATCTATAGTCAGGCTTCATTAACGGCGATCGTCTCGCCATTTGTCACGTTGGCACCTAAAATATATATCTCTGCCAGAAGTGGGTGGGTGGGTACTACCTATACACCTCTGCCTACCCTATCGGAGACCATTGAAAGAAGCGAGTTTTGAATCACTATATTTATTGATGAAAACCGCATTAAATGGCGTTAAAAGATCTAAGCGTACAGACGACGCAAGCCGATTTTGTTTTATACAAT
Source organism: Drepana falcataria (assembly GCA_945859725.1). NCBI lineage: Eukaryota > Metazoa > Arthropoda > Insecta > Lepidoptera > Drepanidae > Drepana > Drepana falcataria. The sequence goes on from OX243937.1 coordinate 2,402,814, forward strand.
ATAAAGATGTACATACATCTTATATAAATATATACATACATTACACATATTATACGTGTGTTACAATGTTATTCTTCCAAACGCGAGCGATACAAGGCAAACCCATTAACAGGGAAAATTTGTAGCGACAGTGCAAAGATAACACGTACGCGGTGTTTGCGGACCTAAGCCAATAATATTTTGATAAATGTACGGTTGGCCCTAGTGTGTTTTAAGAAATTGTGTTGACTTACCGTCGGCGCTCCCAGTTCTTGTAGTGAACTCGGTCATACCTACAAGTTTTTATAGGAATTTCCTCCCGTGAACGGTCAGACTGACGTATGAGTTTCTCGTTGAGATTGAGATGACAGGGACCAGTCGCTTGAAGACTTTTATTTAATAAAAAAATTAACGCACTTAGTTTTTATTATACTTTTATTATATGGTAAGTAGCTGTGTTAGTATGAGAATTATTTCTCATATTAAACTTTTGTTATACTTGTGTACCGCATCAGTAGTAGCAAAACAACCGTTCAATAAAAATCAACAAACCGAGACACTTTGCATTGCTAGGGCTGTGTTGCTGTCGACAGCAGATTTATCGATTATATTTTTTTTATACAATATTATACATATTTTATACAATATTATTTATACAATTATAACAATATTTGTAACACCTTTTAACGCAAATACAAAGCTGGCTAAAAACGACGTGAGTAAAAGAAGCTTCGTAGCACGCTATGACTTTGTTGAAACTACCTGATGAATAATAAGTTGTCCTACCCGGGCGCAGCCAGGGTGAAATAAATACAGTAAACCAGTAAAATTATTTCATTGTCACTGGTGTTGATCCGGCGAAAATAATTTAATATTATAAAGAGGCAGTTTAGTTGATTTTTAGAAAGCGCTAATCAGGAACTATACATCCGATTTGTTGAGGCAAGCTTTCGGCCGGATCCTTTAACATATATATAGTTATATTAGCTGTCCTGCTGAACGAGCTGAAGGGATTGATGAATGTGGACGAAGCGCGAAAGATGTATGTAAGTCTAAAGAAAACTGGCGCTCTATTCTTTCGGCCCACCCCATTGGGGACTCGGCTTTGCAGTCAAGAGGTCCGACCAAAACTACCGACCGAAACTAGACCAAACCGTCTACATTGTATCCAAAATTTTATCCATACATTATATATCTGAGGAAAGCAACTGTTCTCAAAATATCCACAGACTATGGGTGCACGAGTAACTAACATGAGACGCAGGCAATTTGAACGACTCAATATGTCGATACATATTGAAAGAAACCGAATCGAAACGTCTCTAAAACCGTAGTTAAAGTTGAAACAGACTTTTATAACTCAGACAGAAGTTAACAGAAACAATCTAAAGCTAGAATTCGCTGGATCTAATATTAAACGTACCGTTGGAAATATTCCGAGTTTATTTATTTCTATCAGAGTTGCACTTGGTCCACCTGCATTGTGAATTCCGAAAATCGAATAAAAATGTATTTTGACGCCTTCCCACAAGGGTCCCCGAAGGGGTAGGCCGAGGTGTGTATGTAGTACCCCCACACACTTACCTTTCGCTGGAGAGGAGAGAGGAGCCAACCTGAAAGATTCTCCATTTCTCAAGTACGAAATACGTTTATATATATACATCTTTCAAATTCTGCTCAAACGTATGCAGGTTTCTTCTTGCTGTTTTCCTTCAACGTAAAGCTCGTGGTGTGTCTAATCCCTGTACTGTAAAAGTAAAAGTACTGTAAAAGTTCAGAATTTCGTTCAGAAAAATTCATTGGTACTGACTATGGTACTTGAACTTATACTCTAAACAGTGTAAGTCTACTTAAAATACTGGGCCAACACGCTTGTATAAAGTTTTTTTTAATTTAATCAGTTACTTCTTGAATTTCCTATTTGCTTAGACATCCTGTATTTACAAAGATTGCCTGACGGCGACGGCAGCACGCTGACATATTGCGTAATATAGAGAATAATACGCAACCCGCCTGAATAATGTAGGCCCGCGTAACGGTTTACATGATTACCCAGTACATTACTTCTGAAAATTGCAGTGTAATGTTGCATATTTTACCCCTGATAGCTGATATATTTCCTAGTTTATCATTTGAGAATTTATGGCTTGGGAGAACGGTAGGAAGAAAAGTTCTAGAAAATTGAATAGGCACAATGACGAAGAATCCAAGCATCAATCCAATAATCTAGACTCGTGATAAAACTAAAAGGCTTACAAAATATCTTTGATAGTATAAATAATATACCCTCACGCCTTCCCACAAGGGTCCCCGAAGGGGTAGGCAGAGGTGTATAGGTAATACCCACACACCCACTTTCCGCCAGAGGTATATAAGGTGCCAACGTGACGGCGTCGGACGATCGCCGTCGGGCGACGGAGATGGCGAGTCCATCGCCGTTACTCCAGCACGACTATACATACGCCTTTGAATTTCTTCTCAGACGTATGCAGGTTTCCTCTCGATGTTTTCCTTCACCGTTCAGCTCGTGGTGTGACTAATCACTGTACTTAAGTTCAGAAAAACTCATTGGTACAGTCGGGATTCGAACTTGTGACCTTTGCGTCGCAGGCAACTGCTCGAACCACTCGGCCACCACGGCTCTTTGATAGTTATTTTGTTATAGCTTAAGACTATTAGGATGTGATAAAAAAATACAGTTTTATTCGAATGAAAAATAGAAAATACAAATAAAAATACTTTTTTCAGGACAAATAGCCTGTGCTGTTTAAAACCTACCTTGCACTGTGCTGAAATACAACAATATGTCATATAAGTATGACATATTGTTGTATTCAGCACATATATCACATCACACCATAGGGAAAAACTTGACAGTCGCGAGAACAGTGATTGATCTACACCCCGAACATTACTTCACGCCTTACCATAAAGGTACCTGAAGGGGTAGGCAGAGGTGTGCGAGCCTTATGATCAGTGAAAATATCGCAAGGAAACCTAAAAGTACATACGTTTGCTAAGAAATTCAAAGATGTAAGTGTCATGCTAGAGTCGACAATGGACTCGTCATTTATCACGATGACACCTAAATACATCTCCGGATAAAATAGGGTGACAAGGGGAACACCTCACAGTTTTTTATATAACCAGTCGGCCTAACCACGGGTCTAGTACACATAAATAAATAACACAATTTTGAATAGACCGTCCATCTTATATTTTCCAACAAAGCCTAAATCATTTGTAATCAAATCAAATCAAATCAAAATATTTTTTTCAATGTAAGGGACACAGGGAACTCTTATTGAACGTCACATATTTAATATAAACCAAAGTTACCACCGTTTCCAAGAAAAAAAAGTACCTGCCAGGAGAAGAAACGGCGAAACAAACTCTCCGGTTTTTTTTTTTTTTAACATTTGTTCCCTTTTACGTGGGGGGAGAAAAGATTACATATATAAACTCTGTACCAGAGGAGCAATTCATTGCCATGCATGGCCATCATTCAAATAATCTGATGTTTTATAATAAGCCTTTTGAATTAATTTACTTTTAACGACAGCTTTAAATTCTACAAAAGGTAATTCAATTATTTTACGAGGTAGCTTATTAAATATAATATATATAAAAAGCGTATACCTTGCCCGACAAATGAGTTGCTAGTTTAGTGTAATCTAGCTGTAGGAACATGGAGTTTATCTTTGTTACGTGTATTTACAGTATGCAAGTCGCTTTTTTTTTAATGCCGTGATTCATCAGTGCCCCTGAAAATAAATACAGTTTTTTTATATATCCATTGTCGTTTACGCGAGACAAATCTCCAAGCGTTATCACAATAGGTAAGATTTAGTATCGGTGGCAGGCATACGTACATTAAAATGAGATTGGGATGAATTTATAACGCGTATTTCTAGATTTTCGTCCCGGATTTCCAGAATAAATTACCTATACCTATATGGTTCTATTCCAATATCCTCATCAGTTCGTTTTTGTGTAATATATACGGCGATGTACTCGCCATCTGTCACGTTAGCACATTATATTACATATATTATTATAGATGCCGATTTGCTCACTAGCTCGTTCCCCCCAGCGTATCTTATAATTAGACCCCATAATTTCTTGTACATCAGTTTTCTGTATTATTACATCTAAGTTACACTTTATAATTAATGGAAAGTTATCCGACCACATGACGTCATATTGAACATGTATATCTAATATTGTCTGGAACGCCGAGTCGGTGGTGACGCAGTGGTCTAACCAGCGACGGGCCCCACTGGCCTCACTTATAAAACTATAGGTATCCGAATGTAAGCCTAAAATCTCAACATCCGCACATTTCCAATCTATAATAATAATATAATATTAATATATCCTCACGCCTTCCCACAAGGGTACCCGAAGGGGTAGGCAGAGGTGTATAGGTAATACCCACACACCCACGACAAAAGCTCTCTATAAAATAGTTCACTCGGGTGGGCATTAAACTCACCTAGTATGTAAACGTTAAATGTTAAAGGGAATAATAAAATACTCACCATGTTTTTTTGGGTATTTGGGTAAAAGATATTAAACATAGTTTGTTAGTTAATAAAACTGTTTTTTGTAAATACTGTTTGTCAGATTCCAAACTAACAAAAACATGACAAAAGCTCTCTATAAAATAGTTCACTCGGGTGGGCATTAAAGTCACCTAGTATGTAAACGTTAAATGTTAAAGGGAATAATAAAATACTCACCATGTTTTTTTGGGTATTTGGGTAGAAGATATTAAACATAGTTTTTTAGTAATAAAACAGTTTTTTGTAAATACTATTTGTCAGATTCCAAACTAACAAAAACAACTTATACTAAAAATTGCATAATAATACATTTCTATCAGCCGCATATAACAATATATAAATTAATTAGCATCACCATGTACACAGGTATACGCTTGGAGCTTTGTCTCGCGTAAACTACAATGGATATCCAGTCAAACTATGAGACTGTAACTGTCGATATATTCGAATGAACTGTCAAACCAAACGAAAGACTAGAAAGTACAAAGAGAAACATATATGGCATCTATTTATATTCCATTGTCCTACGAGTTGCAAAGTTTAAGAACGTCGGAACAAGTTGAAAATGATCTCACATACCCAGTTTAAGATGAAACGGAGCGGAAACATGACAAATCTAATAAAAGTTTCCTATTACAAATGTAATCCACAAATTCAGGGTCGCTCAGCGAGCTATGGAGAGAGCAATGCTAGGGGTTTCTTTGAAGGATAAAATCCGAAATAACACTATCGGACAAAGAACGAGAGTCACCGATGTTGCTCAAAGAATTAGCTCGCTGAAGTGGCGTTTTTTTGCAAACACGCAAGGATATAAAGTACAATGTTACTAAGAGATCCAGCATAACAAGCCTTCTGAAATGAAACTGAACCACGATGACAGCAGTATAGATAAGGGAATTACTGTACCCTGGAAGAAAATATCCCAAAAAAATATATATGTACTACACTATAGCGAAGCCACGGACAAAAAATGTTGCCCAATATATTTTTTTCTAAATACCTATACACCTCTGCCTACCCCTTCGGGGACCCTTGTGGGAAGGCGTGAGAATATTATTATTAATTTTTTTCTAGGTGACTTACTGAAGGTGTGGCAAAGCCGATCTACATACCCCTGACATACGCCGTCGTTGCCCCCGGCGGCGGTAATCTATGAGGATTTCCCACGTTAAAAAAAGGTATAGTACTATATATTAACAAAATACCTGACCAGCCCAGCTGTATTTGGGTGAAATTAAGCGAACACGAAATCATTAAAATCGGTCATGTCCTTATCGACCTTCTGCGAGACTAACGAACGGCGATCGTTTTTTATATGACTGATATAGATATGTCTATGCCCTGCCGCTTCACTTGCGTAAGATAGATTTAATTGGTAGATGTTTTCTAGAACAAACATGCTCCAGTCCCATTGGTGGTAGCGTGTCGTTAAATAGCCCATAGCTTTCCTTTATGAACAACCTATTTAATACAAAATATTTTTACAAGTCAGATAAGAAGTTCTCAAAATTAGCACGTTAAACCAAACAAACAAACTTCAGCTTAATAATGACAGATATAGATAGATTTAAAAATTAAACAAATTATCGTAGTCTAAAAGTCAAGCCACAAATCCTAGCAATATATCTTTTCAGATGTCACCTAGGGAGGACCGAAAAAAAGGCGAGCGCTTCCATTTCATGTAACAATTAGAAGGAGGTTGTGAAAAACGGAAGGCTTTACCGAGAAGGGACCGTGCAATAAATTATTGAGGAGACAAAGTTGTGGGCGAACGCTTTTCGCCTAGAAAAAGAAGTCTGGAGTCATTAATCCTCGCCTGACGTATTAACCGGATAACGCTCTTTTTATTACCTAACTTTATACGTAGTGGTCGATTTAAAATAATCTTTCCACAGCTTTGAATAATTTCTAGGCCTTGAGCTGTTTGTCACCTTCCAAACGCTCATCTTTTTTGGATACAGATTTAACCCATTATCCCTCTGTGACTAGTTATTAATGTTTGTTCCTTTTCCACGCAAAAACTAAATTTAATGAACTTAACTACATTCTCATAAAAGGGTTTTATCTACAAAAATACCAATTAAATAAAAGTAAATCAGAGGGGCACCTTATATTATATTTAATTCTTATCGCCTTTCTTAAAATGGCCCTTGAAGTAGGCAGAGGTAATATCATCCACTTTTCGAAGCAGATGCCTGTCGCTGTTTCTTATTTCTCAAATACATGCAAATGTTTCTTATCGATGTTTTCCTTCAACGTAAAGCTCGCGGTGAAAATAATCTTTGTACTTTAGTTTTGATAAATTATTTGATACAGTCGGGATTTGAACTTGATTTACTTGTATCGCCGCGACTCCTCAAACCACTCGGCCACCACGGCTCGTGTATACTTTGTTCGCTTAAATTATACTTTTACTATTTTCGTCCCCCGCGTTGTAGTTAACAACAAATTTTCCTCTTTCCCAACTCCTTAGGCCCAGTAGTCAACTGAACAAAATTGTTACATAAAAGTTTGCACAACCAACTTTGGACTTAAATTAAACTTGCATAAAGTTCAAAACTAAGTGACAAAGAATAATTGCGACGCGAGTTCTCACCTGTAAATGATTAAGTTTGTCGTTGTCCGAGCTCATGAGTTGCTTTGAACAGCTTCAACGGGAGTTGCAGTTACGACATGACTGTTGCCTGATAACTCGGTACCCGATTTGTGGCGTTGGATACGTCATAGAAAAGGGATTTAAAATATGTAGCTTCGAAAATATATGTGGTAAAATGAATGTAGATCGACTTGAGTAATTCGTAAAGTAATTGAACTAGGGTGTAATTGCTGAGATGAGGAAAGGCATTTAACATTTGTTTGTACATATAGAAAAGATGATTGACGAAAGTTTAACGATATATATATATATCGTTAAACTTTCAAACTGTTTTATTTTATACAGTTTTATACAGTTTGAAAGTGTGTGGGAAAAGAGGCAGACGAATCACGCTCCAACTACCTAGATCAATCAATCGGATACTTAAGGATAGGAATGTCAAGAGTACAGAAAACCGGCGAGCATGTATGAAGAGTCTGATTAACGAGGACGAAGCGAAATAGGTATGAAAGTTTAGAAATAACTGGCGCTCTATTCTCTCTGCCCATCCTATGGGGGACTCGGCGTGATGGTCTATATGTATTTTATTTATATAGATCAAGATAAAAATAAAATGCTCAATATTTGAACCGCGTAGTAGCAGGCAAGGTAGCATAGCTTTATAACGTCTTAACCAGCATATGAAATTCACTTAGCTGTGCCTAAAACTTGGGCTCCGTCTAACTTGAAGTAAATTGGGTGCTTTTCTGAGATATAAAGCTGTTAAGGTTCGAAATATTCAGGACGTTTATCGCGCGAGAATGTGCACAGGAGTTATGGAATTTTGGAGCAAGCTCTTGTAGTTTGTCTTATAATTTCACACGCGTTTAATTTACTTTCTTCCGATTATATAAAGCAATACATGCGCCACCTACATACCACAATAATGCTCCCAATATACATTGTAGATAAAATTACATTACAAATTCGGGAGCCGATACTTACTGCGTCTTTCGTCTTTGTGTCGTTGTGTCTAAGAACTGATAGTGAACAATGTTATAGATGGTGCCATCCACGAAGACGCGCCCCTCTATTGTTCTTAAGTGTGCTACTATGAAGCACGCTACAATTAATAGATTTGGGTCATACTCCCCGCATCCCGCGACCCCATCGACTAGAAATTGGTGCGGCGCGTCTTTGTGGATGTCAATATCTATACGCGATTTAAAGTGTCTAGAAAAAGTAGTAAAGCAAGAATACGTTCCACCTACCTAGATCAAATCGATCGAATACCCAAGGATGGGAAAGCCAAGAGTAATCGAAGCTAGTGAACATGTATGAGACTATGATTAGACTGATGAACGCAAACGAAGCGAAAGAGGTCTGTCAGTGTAAAGAAGATTGATGCTCTACTATCTCTGGACCCCTTGAAGGACTAGGCGCATATATTTATTCGATAATAAGTCGAAATAGAATAAGATGTCGAAGCATCAGAGCCGAAAACCGCAAACACGCTTTATCTCAAACACTTCGTTTTATACCTTGGTAATAAATTGTACTTAGCGTGCGTGTTAATTAAATTCCCTCGAAACCTCTCACATGTCGCGAATTGTGAGTTATTGGATTTTGATGTCACCGACAATTTTGAGGGTGACGATATTTAATTAAGTACACTTGGAAATAATAACACGAGTAAAAGAGTCATTTAACATGAATTAAGGCGTACGCCTTATGGATACAAGATACTTTTATATAATGAAGATTAATGAAAAGTTCCGTTAAATAAAAATCCTTATTAATTAAATAGTAAGCCGTGGTTGCTACTGCAATAATTTGTCACACCACGAGACTTACGGTGAAGGAAAACATCGGGACCTTTCTACGTATGAGAAGAAATTTAAAGACGTAGGTATGTATAGTCGTGCTCGAGTCACGGCGAAGGACTCGCCATCTTTCACTTTGGTACCTAAATATATTTTTGGCGGAAAGTGGGCGTGTGCCTGCCTACCCCTTCAGGGACCCTTGTGGGAAGGCGTGAGAGTATATAATTAACTACCAGGTTTTTTGGATATTGGCAGGACGATGACCTCAATTAATGGGCTATACTATAATTTTTTTTTGTACAAGGAATTCGCGAGTTCATCTTACAAAAATACTGCCTCTTTTAATATTGGAATAGATCAGTATACCTTTTCAAATCGGTTAAGTTATTTTTGAGAGTATTGCATTCAAACAAACATACCTTGCCTGTTTTATAATTCAATTAGAGGTCAGTATAACTCCTTAGAACTTGGTAATTTGTATAGTTTTAATATATCAAAGGCAAAAGGTTTATAGCACAAGTCATCTTGTCTCTCTCCCTTAATTATTATATATACTTTAATAGCAATGTTTCATGTTGAACTACTCTTAAGTAAAACTCTCCACAAACACATCCACACCACATACCACACTACATTACAAAAATATACAGTCTCGCGCAATCCTTTTCTTCCATATTATCTGTTAGTAAATAAACATTTCCGTATAAAGTACTACATATTATTCAATAAACATAAAAAATTTCATCTTCATATAAACATGACCCTGATGATTATCTATACTTGTTTTCTCTACAAATTAAATGGCTAGTTCCATACACACTTTGAAAGAGATAGACGAATCCAATATTGCTGAATCTTATCAATGCGATATCGACGATCTATCTAAACATATTAAAGTTCAAAATAACGATCTAAAGATTTTTTGTCAAAACATAAGAAGTGTATATAGTAACTTAGATGACCTATTAGTTACTTTAAGTTGCCTAAAATTTGAGCCAGATATCCTTATACTAACTGAATGCCATTTAAACCCTGATAAACCTATACCTATAATTCCAAACTACTTAGTTTTTCATACCCGCAATCATATAAATAAAAATGACGGAGTAATCGTTTTTATCACTAATAAAATTAAAGCTAATGTTAAAGAAATAAAATTAAATCATGCTTCTTGTTTAGAAATTTCAGTTAATAATACTATTCTTTTAGGTATCTATCGCTCTCCATCAAATTTGAATGCGGATATATTTATTGACTCTCTTAATTCTCACTTACAAAACATTAAATCTAGCAAATGTATTATATTAACCGGGGATATCAATATAAATATTAGCCCTACTAGTAATGAACCCACTTATGACCGTAACAATAGACAAAATTATTTGGGTATGCTAGCTATGCATGGAATGTTACCAGGACATACTTTTCCTACTAGATTGAATAACTGTCTGGATCACTTCATGATAAAACTCGACAAAAAAAACCATCTCGCACATACAGCTGTTCTCAACACATCTGTGACAGACCATTCTTTATTATTCATAAATGTATCAAAAGTCAAACTCACAAGTGGTAAAATAAAAACGTCAACTGTAACAGACTATAATAAAGCATTAAAGTGTTTGACGGAAAAAAAAATAAGTAAATTACTGCTTTTTAACGACCCTAATATGATAGTTGAACATTTAATACGTATAATATCAGAATCTTTAAAAGAAAATACTATCATCAAACAAATAAGTAAAAGAAATCTAATAATTAAACCGTGGATAACCCCCGGTATAGTAAAATGTATCAGAAATAGAAATAAAATGCAGAAAGACTTGAAGAAGGATCCCCTAAATAGTATTCTTAAAACTACTTACATTAGATATCGGAATCATTGTAATAACTTAATTAAAAAACTAAAACGACAGTATGAAAGACAACTTTTGGCAAACTCTATGAAAAATAATAAGATGCTATGGCACAACATCAAAAATATCACTCACATTAAACAGATTAAACTAGACAACACAAAACTTTTAAAAGTGAAACCAGATGAATATGAAGCTATTAATCATGTTAACAATTATTTTGTGAACATGGGCAAACAACTTGCAGAAGACATTTTAGCCCATAATAATGGTAAGAACACACCCAAAATTGTTGATTCTCAGGTAACTTCATTTGTACTATTCGATACTGATGAACATGAGGTACACGAAATTCTTATGAGCCTTAATTCTAACAGTGCCTCTGGGTGGGATGATATCCCAACCAGTTTTTTGAAGACAGCCAAACAAGAAATAATCCCAATTATTGTTCATCTAGCCAATTTGTGTTTCTCTGTAGGCATATTTCCGGAATTATTAAAAAAATCCATTATTACTCCTGTATATAAGAATGGGGCTAAAAACGAGGTAAACAATTATAGACCAATTTCAGTGCTGCCCTCTATTTCAAAAATACTAGAAAAACTGTTAAATAAAAGGTTAAGCAATTACTTAGACAAATATAAACTATTATCATCAACACAATTTGGATTTAGACAAGGAAAAAGCACTGAAGAAGCTGTTACAGAGCTAACTACTCTAATTACCGATAACCTCGATAACAGAAAAAAGTGCCTAGCTGTCTTCCTAGATCTCAAAAAAGCTTTTGACACCGTATCCATCCCCATTCTTACACATAAACTTGAAAAATTTGGAATAAGAGGTTCACCTTTGAACTTGTTTACTAGTTATTTATTGAATCGTACGCAAAAAGTTAAAATTGGGCATCTTTGTAGTAACGAAGCAAAAATAAATTACGGTGTACCGCAGGGGAGTGTGCTTGGGCCCACCTTATTTTTAATCTACATAAATGATATATGTAAATTGGATGCAGGAGGGGCGCATGTCGTTTCGTATGCTGATGATACTGCATTGGTTTTTGCTGGTAACGATTGGGATAACGTTCGTAGACAAACCGAAATTGGGATGTCAGAGGTGGCCACTTGGCTAAAAACAAATTTATTAACTATTAACACTCAAAAGACAAACTACGTTTGCTTTACTATAAATAATAAGTTTCAACCTGATCCCAGCTTCTGTATAAAAATTCACCAATGTGGCAATGTAGGAAATAATAATTGTGTATGTACGGTCATCGAGAAGATGCAAAAAGTTAAGTACCTGGGTATAATCATTGATCAACGTCTATCATGGTATGATCAAATAGAGTTAGTTAGTACTCGTATAAAGAAATTAATATGGATCTTTAAACAACTGCGACACGTCGCATCTGGTTTTCTACTGAAACAAATATATATTGCTCTGGTTCAATCAATTATTGTTTATTGTATCCCTATATGGGGTGGTGCTACTAAAACCAAGTTTATAGAGATAGAGAGGGCGCAGCGTGCTATGTTAAAAACAATGTATTTTAAGCCTTTTCGATTTTCAACTGATAGTCTATTTCAACTGTGTGACCTCTTGAGTGTTAGAAAGTTATATATTTTAACCTCTACTATTAAAATACACAAAACGCTAATATACGACTCGAAGATATTAAATAAGAGAAGAAAAGATATTATCATAACTAAAAATAGTCATGTAAAAACATCATTTGCTAAACATCAATATGTTGAACAAATCTCTAACCTTTACAATAAAATAAATAAAATATCATATATCTATGGGAAATCTAAATTTGAATGTAAAAAAATTCTTGTTAAATGGCTAAAAACTCTCTCTTATGATGAGACTGAAAAACTCCTACGACCTTGAAAATAATCATAACTATGACTAAACGTTTGCACTCCATCAAATTCACATATATACACATACACGCGCGCGCAGACACACACACACACGCGCACTCATGCACACTCACTCATACTCATACACACGCACACACACTCATTTTTATATATATATTTCTGTTATGATAATACATTTTGATATGGAAGAGTGGGGTCTTCTATCACAGGTATCTAAATACTTACAAGAAGGCCTCAACAATGTTTTTGTTACAACTTGTCAAAACAGTAATAAATTCTTTAATTCTTTAAATTCTTTAATTCTTTAATCTTGTGGGATTGACATAGCAGACGCAAGGAGGCAAACAAGAGTATTAATCTACTTGTGCACACGCTTAAGTCATTTCAACCCACAGGACAACTCCCGTGGGATATTCAAACAACAATAAACAGTACTGTTAACCCTCCACAACCCATTTAGGTTTGAGCTCATAAAACTACTGCTCTAACCAGCCTTATACCAAAATTTAATGAAACAAAGGATTTCTTTCGCCGTCTAGTGAATTATTGTCGAATAAAATACTGGCGACAAGAAGGAAAAGTTACTGCCCCTAAAGGGCCGGGGGACGGACAGGAGCAACGTCACACAGATTTTATTACACAAAACACAAAGGACGGAGCTGCCACGCTATTCTTTTGGGACGTAAACAACAAAAAATGCAACAGAAAAATGTACGCAAGAGACATTATATTAATCGTACGTTTCTTGCGTGGGTTTTATTCGTACGATGTGTAGTTTGTATTTGTTGAGTGAATTGTATCTAATACACGTTGTTGTATAGCAAAGCAGGTAGCTTCGTAAAGTTCAGAAAGCGCAGGCTCAATCTTGAGTCCGTATCTAAATTAAGAGTCTACTGTCTTCATTGTCCCAATACAGTTCTGTTCAAAGGAGTTTCCTTCTGCGAGCGTTAAGGCTGTGGAATGGACTCCCGATTTAGGTTTTCCCCAGAGAGCTTATCATGGAGTTCTTCAAGAAGGGTGTGGAAAGATTCCTGCAGGATCGAGCGATAAGGCCGCGTGCTGGTTTGCCACTGTAGTGGTATAAAAATAAATCGTTTGACATCAGTCGATAGACTTTCGATCCATCATGATGGCACCTACTATCCAACTAAATCCAGTGACAAGAGTGTGTGTATTCTGCCAAGTAACTTGAAATCCGTTAACTTTTAATGATGAGCCTTGCGTACGGGCTCGAGTTACCTCTGCAGATACTGATCTTAGGTTCAATATGATTGATCGAAACTATTACAATCTCGCATTATATTTGCTCACCGCAGTGAATATGCTTCTTACCGAATACGTCGCTTCATTTCCTCAATTCTAGATCCTAATAGCTTTTATCTAACGTAGAAAATGAAGAATGCATTATGCACTCACTAGATATTACTTCTCGTAAATAATGGATGGTGATATTTTATAACGATTAAACTTGTCTTGGATAATATTCAATTTAATTTAAACTACGCTCATTTGAGCGGATGGATATGATCACAGTGGATCCAGTGAATGTTACACATACATACGTATATGTTAATATAGATACCAAATTACAATGTGTTTTCTAAAATTCCTGAATTTCCCAGATGTTTTTTTTTTATTAAAACAGTTTTTTACAGTGTATGAAAAGAAAAAGTCTAGTATAAATGTTATGATAATTTTAAGTAGTTTTATTATTTCAAGAATGTATTATTTTAAGGAATAAGATAATTATTGTTTTCCTGCGCCCAACAGATAACCTGTTCGGCGCAGCAATACGGTCACTGTCAGTTTATACATAATTGTAAGCTGTTGCAAAAATAATAAGGATACATTAAAAGTTAACAGCTAAAAGTACCTGACAACACGTTACTAACATGTGTTGTGAGGTACTTTTAGCATTACGCATTCGTATTATGCATCGGTTTTAACCGCATACAATTTTATTTTTATTCTGAAAAATAAAATAAAATAATAATCCAGCTAATAAGTGATGTCTAAATTTCATTCAATGCCGTTCATCAGTATGTACGTTAAAGAAGAACACGTCTTCACGTCTTAGTAGGATTCAAATCAATGGACATTTTCTCGACTTCAATAGCACTAATGTAAGACTAATAATAGGGCCCACGACAGTGATACGAACACGTTAAATTGACTCTTATGAGAATATACAATTATTAAGCAAGCAAATTAGATATGCCAGGTAACATACGCTGCCGGCATGAATTAAACTTTAATAATTATTTAAATATATTCAGCTAAGGCATACGAATCGTTTGACTTTACTTTAATTTCATATGCATATTTACTTCTACTTAGTTACGTTATGTAAAATGTTATACGATAATATAATATAGTTATATCTTGAATAGTTACTATCACCACCCAGTTTTGCACAGGAGCAATCTGTAAAAAAAAGTGTATAAGGATAATATGTATTGTAAATATCTTCATATTCTCCCTTCCCAAATGGGTCTACGAAGGGATAGGCAGAGAATACCCACTTTCCCCCGAAGATATATTTTAGGTGCCTGTACAATCCGTTTATGCCATATTAATGTAATGGCTGTACTATGGCAGGTTTATTTGTATTGTGGCCGGTAGATGGCACTGTACCTTTAGTCATATATTTTAAATCGCGCTACCATGGCGTTCTACGTGTATAGTATATACTCGAGTTGAACACACATTAAACATTCGACACTTTTGGGGAATTTTATGTCGTTTCATTACTAACCCGATCCCAGTACCTACTTACTCGAGGAACAGAGCATCAGTATGTTCATGGTCCTTCGAGCCGGATGTCGGCAGGGCACCTTATGGTGCAGGTTTTTGGTGAGTTAAATTAATGTCACTGACGGTGGATCGCCGTTGCAAACGTGACATAGGCAGGAGCTGATAAACAATCAGTTCCCCGGGAAGCGCACCGTGCTGGCGTGCTTGGAGCACCGGAGCAGTGGAGCACCCTGAGAGCCGCGGTTGAAGGAGAAAAACGGAAAAGGAGCTATTTGAAGACTATCCATGCAGGGATGCGCATGTATGGAATTGTGATACTTGTGTGAGTGAGTGTCAAGAAAACTGTGAGTACATTTTATTTAATTTGTCACGCAAAAAGTCACTTTATTTGTGTGAACAATAAAACTTTGTAAAAATTATAAAAATTGGAGATTTGCCGATCAAATTTGAACTTTAAATATTAGTGATAATAAACCTATGCCCGATTTTCGTTAGGAATAAAATATTGCAAAAAGACTTGTAAAATTTTCATGAAATTTACTATTGAGTCAAATGTCATCTTTGTTTTGTTTCTTTTCGAATTCGGTTTGAAAGGTTGATTGACACCGATATAGATTTGTGTTGACATTTTATTTTATTCTAAATTTATTTCAAAAATGGAGTCTTTACTGAATTTTCAAGAAGACATTTACAATAGGTTGGTTAAAGCAAAAGTCAATTATTCTAAAAGTCCTAAGGTTCGAATGTCCAAAGATTACATAGAAGGAAGATTGGAGCTGTTAGATCAGTTATGGTTAGAGTTTACCAAGGGTCATAAGGAGTTGATGCGTTCCATATCTTCATCTTCGGAAATAGCAAGTAAGAGTTATGTAAAGAATGAGATTTATGATAGAGCTGAGGATGTTTATCTTAGTCATAAGATTGAATTGAAAACTGCTTTATCTGTATTCATTAATACAGAATGTATTCAACCTGCAACTGGTACTAGCTCTTCTAATATAAAAACTTGTAATGTGACATTGCCAAAAATTCACATTCCAACTTTCTCGGGGAAGTATTCCGAATGGAACACATTTAGAGATTTATTTCAATCTGTGATTCATAATAATAAGCAATTAGATAATGTTCAAAGGTTGTTATATTTAAAAGGCTATGTAAGTGGTGAGGCAGAACAATTATTAAAAAATATTCCAATTGCAGATAATAACTATGATAGATGTTGGCAATTGTTAAATGAACGGTACAACAATAAACGTTATATTTGTAATCATATTTTAAAAAGTTTATTAAGTCAAAGAAATCTTGTACATGAGTCTGCCTGTGGTTTAAAAGAATTAATTAATACTACAAATGATTGTTTGTCTGCTTTGTCAAATATTGGTATTAATACGGATACTTGGGATGTACTTGTTATACACATCGTAACATTAAAGCTGGATCCAGAATCCAGAAGGCAGTGGGAATTCAAAGCAACATACAACAATGTTACTGATGAGTTGCCTACGTATAACTCATTCCAAGAATTTCTCACAAACCGGTATCGAGCAATCGAGTTTCTGGATTCCAGGTCTAATGCAGGTAATAACAATATTACTCATTATCCTATTGATAAAACTAAGGTAATGCATGTTGTAAATATAAAATGTCCTTTTTGTTCAGAAGAACATAAACTTCGTTTTTGTAAAAGGTTTATAGCAGAGTCTGTTGACTCGCGGCGTAGTTATGTTCTTTCTAATAATATTTGTTTTTGTTGTTTGGGTAGTAATCACTCTGCCAGAAATTGCCAACGCAATTTCAAATGTCGTATTTGTCAAAAACGACATCATGCTCTCTTACATCCGTCGGGTAATGGTTCATCAAGGGATCATAATAGCGGTGTAAATAATAGCACGACTCAGGAGAGGTCGTCTATTAACAAAAATTCCAATTTTAATTTGGTTTCGAATGCTGCCGAAACTACTGATACGTCGCCGTTAGTATCCTGTTTTACAACCAGGAAGGTTCAGCACAGTCAAGTGTTACTTCCAACGGCGATAGTCGGAACAAAAGGTAAAAATGGTCAATATTATACAATCCGTGCATTGTTAGACCAAGGCTCACAGTCATCTTTTGTAACCGAATCGACGGTCCAATTACTTGGCTTAAAGAAACTTCCTATCAAGAGTCAAATCTCAGGAATAGGTGGAGACCAACGTTTTGTCTCCAAGGCTGCGGTGAATATGCAGATTGCATCGCGTATTGATCGGAACGTAAAGATAAATGTAAAAGCTTATGTTTTTAAATCCATTACCACGATGATGCCAACTAATAAGGTAGCACCATTGGAATGGAAGGAACTTACCGGAATGGCATTGGCAGATCCAGAATATCATACACCGAGTCGTGTTGATTTATTGCTGGGTGCGGAAGTATACACAAACATTATTCAGGAAGGTATGAAAAAAGGCCCACTTGGTACACCAATTGCACAATCATCGACATTAGGATGGATCATATCAGGTGCAGTGGATGAGAGGAGTGTGTCACCTGAAATAAATTGTGACATGGATATTAAAGTACAAGAGAATAAAGTGTCAAAACAGTTTCAAAAGCTAGAAGATTCTTTCCCGATAACTGAAAGAAGATTAACTTCAGTGGAAAGGAGGTGGAAGAATGATGATCTGAAAGAAAAATATATGAAGGTTAATAGTGAGTACATAAATAAGAATCATATGAAAGTAATACAAAAGAAGAAAATATATAATTCTAAGGTTATATACTTACCACATGATGCTATAGTTCGTGAAGATGAAAATAGTACAGCGGGTACAGGTAAGTGTAAGGGTAATTTAGAAATACAGAAATATACGAGTAATTGCAATGAGTTAATTAAAGATAGAAAGCATAGTGGAAAAGCGGAAGAAGCAATAAGAGGATGGAAAATAAAGACAGATGAAGTAATAAAAATTGTTGGACGTACCTGGAAACGCAGTGACGCTTCTCGGCACAAAGTTAGAATAAAAGAACCTGCAACAAAGGGAACTGCTTCTTCTGGTTGTTATTTAGAACGGCATAGGTTCTGCAATTTGTCACAGGATGTCTTTCATCATCGATGCTGCTCGAATTATAGATGTCAGTGGAAAGATTAAGTAAAAACAGATACATAATGGGGCTTCAAGAGGTGTGACGCTGTCCGAGTTTAATTTGATTGATACTTAGTTTGGTTTCATGGTCCAGGATTTCCACAGAATAAAGTATTTCAATATAAGAAATGGATGCGGAAAATGCAGAGGCCAATCTGAATTCTTCAAAGTCATTACTTACGTGTGATGTATGCTTCAGGATTTTGGTGTCAGTGGTCTCGGCAGTATTTGTCAAAATTTTATCACCGTTATCGATGGTCATCTCAAACCCCCCAACCAAAAATAGGCGACGTAGTTGTTGTAAAAGAGGATAATTTGCCTCCTAGTCGATGGTTATATGGCAAAGTGATTGCGATCCACCCGGGTCAGGATAATATTGTAAGAGTAGTCACCTTGAAAGTAAAGAATGGTATACTCAAGAGACCTATATCTAAGTTGTGTTTCTTGCCTATTGCAAACTGATTAATTATTTGTTTATTTTGTACTTGTCGAAGTAAGCTAGTATTAAGGTTTTATTTTATTAAGCAACTTGTGGATTTATTTTAACTAGTATGTGTTAAAATTGGTTGAATAGTATATTTCATAGTTTATCATGGTGGGCGATTTGTAAAAGGACAAGGCTTAGTTGTCCTTTGGTGGGCGATATGTACAATCCGTTTATGCCATATTAATGTAATGGCTGTACTATGGCAGGTTTATTTGTATTGTGGCCGGTAGATGGCACTGTACCTTTAGTCATATATTTTAAATCGCGCTACCATGGCGTTCTACGTGTATAGTATATACTCGAGTTGAACACACATTAAACATTCGACACTTTTGGGGAATTTTATGTCGTTTCATTACTAACCCGATCCCAGTACCTACTTACTCGAGGAACAGAGCATCAGTATGTTCAGTGCCAATGATTGGTTCGAGTAGTAGCCTGCGACACAAAGCTCGCAAGCTCGAATCCTGACTGTACCAATGAGTTTTTCTGAACTTAAGTACAGTGATTAGTCACACCACGAGCTTTACGGTGAAGGAAAACATCGAGAGGAAACCTGCATACGTCTGAGAAGAAATTCAAAGGCGTATGTATAATCGTGCTTGAGTAACGGCGATGGACTCGCCATCTGTCACGTTGGCACCTAATATACCTCTGGCGGAAAGTGGGTGTGTGGGTATTACCTATACACCTCTGCCTACCCCTTCGGGGACCCTTGTGGGAAGGCGTGAGGATATATTATTATTATTATTAAGTACAGTGATTAGTAGGACAGCACCAGCTTTACGGTGAAGGAAAACATCGAGAGAAAACCTGCATACGTCTGAAAAGCAATTCAAAGGCATAAGTATAGTCGTGCTTGAGTAACGGCGATGGACTTGCCATCTCGCACGTTGGCACCTTCAATAGGTCTCTGGCGGAAAGTAGGTGTATGGGTACTACCTATACGCTTCTGCCTATCCTTTCGGGACCCTTGTGGGAAGGCGTGAGGATATATATGAGCTTCTATTTTTCAATGGCAGCAGTGCTACAAGAGTTTCATCTCATATTTGCCTAAAGAACCTTTTTTCCATTAGAAATTTGTAACATAGTTGATATTCAAGCTAGCCTCCTGTGAGTCTGCGGCAACGAACGTCTTACGTGAATTTAATATCAGTTTGGTTAAATGAAGTCCCATTCATATTCAAATTATTTCTAGACGCTGCACCGAAGGTGTCTTAGATCCCTTGTAAGGAGATTGAACCACGTACCTCAGTAAAAAAACAACATTTGGATTAAAGAGGTTGAAAAATTTTGTATTTAAATCATAAACATTATGGAATCGACTCGCCATCTGTCACTTTGGCATCTAGAATATATTTTTTGCGGAAAGTGGGTTTGTGCGTACTGCCTACACTCCTCTTCCTACCCCTTTGGTGTACCCATACACCTACTTTTTGCCGAAGGTAGATGAGGTGCGAACGTGACCAATGGCGAGTCTCTTATTCAAATGCTTATTTGAATTTTTCACATTTTTTTCATTTGAATGCAGGTTTCCTCTCGAAGTTTGCCATCACCGTGAAGCTCGTGGTCGAATCACTATACCTAAGTTTAGAAAAAAATATTGGTAGAGTCGGGATTCAAACTTGCTATCATTGTGTACCAAACCAATGCTCAAACCTCTCGGCTACCAAGATCATAATATCAATATTATTATTATTATACATGTATTACAATTTGTTGTTAAATATTGCATTGTAGTTGGAGTTAGTTAGGTGGTATGTAAATACCAACCTACGGAAAAAATCACAAGCTAATAATATGTGGCCGAATGTGCGATTCAACCACTGCACCACTTCAACATCACAGTATGTAACTATCCGTGTTCTGGCGAATAAACTATTTCATTTAATTTCAACTGATATAATGTTTTTTTTATACCACATGGGTGGCAAACAAGCAGGTCCCGGTGCGGTCCGCCTGATGCTAAGCGGTTACCGCCGCCTATGGACGCTTGCTACACCAGGGGTATCACTCGCGCGTTGCCGATCGTCAGCGGGAAGCTCATTCCACAGACAGAGCGTTCGATGTCGTGTCGTGAACATAGTAAAAATATAAGAAGTATAAGAAAAAGTATAAGAAATCAACCACACGTTGTACGAAACAACGAACGCAAATTAATAGAGATAATTAGATTAATAGAGCCCCAAGATAGTTTCCAGTGCATGTCAATGAGCGTTTCCGGAAACTTGAATAACGTTCAGACCCCAGCGTCGGTTGCATATACTATGCGCGTAAATCAATGACGTCAAAAGCTCTCATGTAAATTAATTCGGGCTTCAACTCCAAATATGTCAAAACCAAATTAACTTATCAACACATATTCAGCTGTATTCTAAAGGCAGTAGAAGCTAAATCCGTACGATTTAAAGGAAGTGTAAACGTTGGTTAATGTAACGCGTTTGTCATAAATCTCGGTATTGTGGCACACATAATACAAACATAGCTCTGTAAAGTTGCGAGTGATTTGTGAATGTTTTCACGGATCGAATGTATATTAAAAGAGGTAGGGAAACCGATGTCTTGTCTAGAGTTGCCTGACTAAGGCTGTAGATAAAGAAAATCGCAGTCATAGCGCACAGCGCGGGGCGTAGCAAATTTTATCAAAAGGCCCATGAATTAAATTACGTCATCAAGTTTATGGTATTAAATAAAACAAGAAAACTTCATATTTTACATTTACTGGCATGGTCACTGGCTGGCGTGGCTTCCTACGGTAATTAAGCATTTTGAAGCTCGTTTTCCGAGACTTTCTGTAAATCTTATTCATTGATAGCACTAAAGATAATCAAGAAAATCCTCAGTGATCCAACTTACATTACCCATTTTAATTGTTATTGAAAACATAACTAACGTACCTCCATCTGTCCGGGTAATCCCGGCTTAACAGACCAGCAAATAATGCCAATTACCTGGGGTCCACACTGGTCTATGGGCAATAACGTTAATTGATTTCGATTCAATGCACCTGCTATCGTTTCAGTGTATTACACATTATATTGGAAAGTTACAGCTTTTGATGCAACGGTCGATATATAACTATCGTTAGTCTGTTTATTAATATAGTACTACTGTGTAGTAGAGCCGTGTTGAACGAGTGGTGTGAGTAGTCGCCTGCGAAACAAAGATCGCAGTTTCAAACCTCGAACTTGGTTACAGTCATTAATCACACCACGAGCTAAACGTATCAGAAAACTTCCAGAGTAAACTTGCATACGTTTACTATAATACAAAGGCATATAATAAAGGCGTATATATGTATATGAGCCGTGGTGGCCGAGTGGTTCGAGCGGTTGCCTGCGACGCAAAGGTCGCAAGTTCGAATCCCGACTGTACCAATGAGTTTTTCTGAACTTAAGTACAGTGATTAGTCACACCACGAGCTGAACGGTGAAGGAAAACATCGAGAGGAAACCTGCATACGTCTGAGAAGAAATTCAAAAAGGCGTATGTATAGTCGTGCTGGAGTAACGGCGATGGACTCGCCATCTGTCACGTTGGCACCTAATATACCCCTGGCGGAAAGTGGGTGTGTGGGTATTTATTTTATTTATTAGTCACACCACGAGCTTTACGGTGAAGGAAAACATCGTGAGGAAACCTGCATACGTCTGGGAAGAAATTCAAAGGCGTATGTATAGTCGTGCTTGAGTAACGGCGATGGACTCGCCATCTGTCACGTTGGCACCTAATATACCTCTGGCGGAAAGTGGGTGTGTGGGTATTACCTATACACCTCTGCCTACCCCTTGTGGGAAGGCGTGAGGATATATTATATATTATATAAATATGTCGTATGCCTAGCGGCGGAACATAGCACCTAACTATACCTGCGTAAATAAATACCATCTTATTTCCTATGTTCACGAAATAAATTAATTGATTTGATTTGATTCAAAATGTATCTTCGCCGACAAGTGGGTGCTTTTATACCTATAAAAATGTACGTTTACTCACAAAGCGAACTATCTAATACAAACACAACCTATACTTATTTAATCTCGAGAACAGTAGTTTTCATAAATATAATCTTTTTTTAATTTTTTTTTATACCACATGCGTGACAAACAAGCATGCGGTCCGCCTGATGGTAAGCGGTTACAGCCGCCTATGGACGCTTGCAACACCAGGGGTATCACTCGCGCGCTGCAGACCCTGCAGGAATCTTTTCACACCCTTCTTGAAGAACTCCATGCTGCATGCTCTCTAGGGAAAACCTCAATGTGGAGCTCATTCCACAGACTGAGCGTTCGCGGAAGGAAACTCCTTTGGAACCGCGCAGTGCGAAACCATTGTGGTTCCAAGGTATGGGGATGAATTAGATTTGTATATATATTTATATACAAACTAGCTGTCCCAACTTCGCCCGGGGGAAAAAGTTAAACTTCCTGAAACATGATCGCAGCGCCACCTATCGGGTCCAATTGTGATGTAAGCTATCCTATCTTTTAAGTTGGATCAAACTGGACACGGTGTGCAAATTTCATTGGAATCGGTTAAGTAGTTTAGGAGTCCATTGAGGACAAACATTGTGACACGAGATTTATATATATTATATATAATATATCCTCACGCCTTCCCACAAGGGTCCCCGAAGGGGTAGGCAGAGGTGTATAGGTAATACCCACACACCCACTTTCCGCCAGAGATATATTAGGTGCCAACGTGACAGATGGCGAGTCCATCGCCGATACTCAAGCACGACTATACATACGCCTTTGAATTTCTTCTCAGACGTATGCAGGTTTCCTCTCGATGTTTTCCTTCACCGTAAAGCTCGTGGTGTGATTATATGTATTAAGATTTGTATAAATATCTACAACTGAGATTTCTTAGTTGTAGATGTTTTTAAAGTATATTATACGTTCGTAATCCTTCTCGTCCATGTGTTTTGCTTACGCTAGGGTACTTTATTAAATTTCGGCGATAGTGGTGCCCGGTTCGAGCCTATTAAAGAGGAATTGTTGCCAGTTGCCTAAATTTATTTTCAGGTGTTTGTTAGCTTCTAAAGATTGCTTTAATTAAATTCAAATGTGAACCCATTGTGCTATTACTTGGCCTTTGTTACGATCCATATCAGATCTCAATGTTAGTTTAAAGGATTTTAATGGTGTCCTGTTTATTTATCATGGCTTAGTTAGTATATTGCGCTAACGATCTCGCCATCTGTCACTAAAGAACGCAGTTCCTACATGCCCTTAGTACTTCTTACATTCACGTACATCCAACAACGATACTGTACTATACTGAAGTTCAGAAAAACTAATTGGTACAGTCGGGATTCGAACTTGCATTCTTTGTGTTGCAGGCAACTACTAGAACCTTTTTCTTGGCCACCACGTCTCACTATTCTGCTACATAAATTATCATAATAAATGGACCCCAATCAAATTAATAGTTCCTTGCAGGATTGTTCTCTCAATTCGTTTAATTGAATCATCCCGTATACCATCTGGGACTAATATTGTGCTCTGTGTTCACTTAATTAAGAGTTCATAATTGCCAGATATTACTCAAGTTGCTTATTAACAAAGTGATAACTGTGCTAACTTAGTTAGCTAAGTGATTGACTAATCTCTGCTATGAGTTATGTATGAGACACTATTTCGTATGGATGCGATTTTGTTTGTGTATAACAGCTACATAAACAAATGCATATATGTCATCGCGGCGAGTCCCTTACGGGGTTGGACAGAGAGGGTAGAGAGCGCCAATCAGTGTTCCTATTGATGACTAAACGGATGAGCTATGTTATGCTATATAGAGACTGATGAATGTGGATCAAGCGAAATAGGCTTGTAACATCAGCGTGGACTAGCGCGTTTCTCCTACCCCGGAAGTCTCAGCGTGATACCATTAAGGTGGTAACCGACACGCGAGTGCAAGTGTCTATTGACGCCTATGCTCGTAGCACCAAGGGCTTCAATTGTACGATGCTGACCTTGCTAGAAACCTTTGCCACTTTGCTAGGACAAAAACAACCCCGTTGAACGACAGTGCTCCTTTGAAACCGAGACCTTTTCGGTTCTTAGGTAGAATTCCATGTCAACGGCGACAGGTGGGGGTCTTACAAGCTCAGAAGCGTATGCTTAAAAACTTGAACTATCACACGTCTAGTAGGCAAGGAGCAAACTTCACGCGAAGTATGATAATAAAACGAGCTTGTCTTTAATATTACCCCATTACGTTCGCCTGCTTAATTTATGTCGTTGCTAAGTCATAAGGTAGGACAAGGCAGTTTTAGCCATCTATAGTTACTGGATGAGCTAGCGTCAAATTTTATTATTAAATTACTATTTCTTCATGTCTTCCCCTAAGGGTCTGCGAAGGGCTAGACCGATTGACAAACTCTTTTCACAAGAAGTATATTTACGTCATAGCTCCGTCGCCCTTTATCAAGGAAGGCGATACAAACGTATTTGAATCACAACTTGAAACGTTTGTAGGTTACCTCTCGATATTCCTTCACCGTAGCTCGTCGTGTATGTACCTACTCACTGTGCTTGAGTTCAGAAAAAAACTCATTCGGACAGTCGAGGCTCGAGCTAGCTTGGTTATGCAGGCGCCTACTATAAGCATTAGGCCAGTACATGCGAATGTATTAAGGCTACACGTCTATATATATATATGGGAAATTTAATAAACTTGCACACAATTTTACTTCATTAATAAGTCAATAAATAAAACGAGCCTATGAATGCTGGGCATGAAATAATAAATTTCATAAGTCATTCATTATTAACTTGTAGCTATTTATATTCTACTGCTGGACATAGACCTCCCTCCCCTATTTCCTTTCTTGCAATCGAGCGGTACTTCCGACATAATACTTCCATTATATCTCAAATATTAGCTGTGACCCGAGGTTTCACCCGTGTAATAATTGTTTTAATTTGTAGATTATTTCTGGATCTATTTTTTATAATAAGAACTTCTTATTACAGCTATCCTATATACTATCTTATCCTCTCCTTGTTTTAATCTTGCTAATAATCTACGTGTGTGCCAAAATCCAATTCTGTTCAGTAGTCTCCAGAAACATCCTTACAAATTTCGCATTTATAATATTACTCGTAGTAGGATGTCAAGTATGTTGTCTCATCCAGATCCGTTATATGGCAAGGACACGAGACTTGCCAACGAGAAGGAAAACTTGAGGATTTATTATCATGCTGCTTTCAAAAGTTTTATCTCAACATTTTGGCGGCGGAAGCTAACGCATCCAGAAACATAACGTTTAGTTATCAATCGTTTTATCATCGTATTTATCAACATTCGAGTATACACGGTAAAAAAAATGCCTTCTGACATAACACGACCGTTTTCATTGTTAAAGATTAATTGCAGGACTAACTCAAGGATGGGAACGTCAATAGTATTGAAAACTGGCGAAGACTGATGAAGAGACTAAGGCAGAGGGAACTAGTGCGCTAGAGAGTAGAGAGCCAGTGCTCCCGGCCTTGGCGTGAATATGTGTTTGGATATATACGTTCAGAGCAATAATGATATCGCATTATCAACTCAAAATATGTTTAGCTATGTTTTTGACGTGTGCTTTACCCTCGAGGCGGGTAAACTTTGACACGCCAGCTTGATTGCTACACGACAGTTCGTAGGTATGGAAATATCAAACAAACACATAACACACGGCCCCGTGTTTTAATAAGTTGAAGACTTACTTCACTCCAATATTAATATATAGAATGTTGCATGTATTTTTTTTCTATAATCCTTAATTCAGATTGGAGCGTTGTCGCCGAGTGTTTCGTGCAGTCGCCTGCAATGCAAAGATTGCAAGTTCGAATCATTGAGCTTAGTGATTAGTCGCACCATGAGCTTTACGATAAAGGAAAGCATCGAGACGAAACCTGCATACATATGAGAAGAAATTCAAAGACGTTTATATGTATAGTTGTGCTTGCGAAACAGGCGAAGGACTCGCCATCTGTCACGTTGACACCCAAAATATATCTCCGGCAAAAGTAAGTGTGTGCCTCTTCTCCTCTGCTTCTGCCTCCTCTTGTGGGAAGATGTGAAGATATACATTATCATTTTGATAAATATGGAGCTGAGATGAATATAGGAAGGACAGTCGCGAAGGATAAAATATGAACTGGTATTATTTATGTTAATATCTTTAAAAATATGCATGATTTCATGCATGAGATAGACTTTTGGTTAAAAGGTGTATAATTACATGCACTGCAACGTGATCTAGGAATTAAGTGTCGATGTCTTCCGGACCGTTTGCTAGTATACCACCCTAATCCCTAAAGTAACTCTGACTGTCTGTCTGTTACCAAAAAAGTAAAAAAAAACTACTGAACCGATTTAAATGAAATTTGGTACAGATATAGCCTAGAGTTTGAGGAAGGACATAGGTTACTTTTAATGCGAAAAAGGGTTGTATAGGGGATTAAAGTTTGTATAGAAGTTTCGTCATTTTTGAAGCTAGAAGCTTGAAACTTATTTTTTTGGCTCTTGATTACATATAAATTAATATTACATTCAAAGTTTGTAAAAATGTTACCCTTAAGGGGGTAAAAAAAAATGCTGCTTAATATCACTTTTCCGCGCGGACGAAGTCGCGGGCACAGCTAGTAGTAAAAATAAATTTAAAGGTATAAAAGCATTGGATATAATCTGTATATGTCCTATAGACATGTTCATACCAAGATCCTGTTTCCTTGAAACCAAATGGCAAAGTCGTTTAGTCACCTCGTCAGTTTGTAAGCATGATTCTCTACAAAGTAAAAACGATGCTACTATTCAATTAATTCGGCATTTTAGCCTTTGAAGCTTAACCATCTACGTTGATAACCTAATACAAACAAACGGAAAGTAATCCTATGGATTAAGTTACCCGTTGGAATCTCAGCGGTTAGAAAAGTAAACTTAAAAGATAACGATGTCTTTGGCTCTATGCCTTTGATGTCCGCTTGTTACAACTTTGTTCTTGTTAGGCTAACTGGAGGGAAGCTCTATTGTTATCCGATAGTACTGCGATATGATCCCCGATAAGATTTTTTTACATTTTCAACTGTAATATAATGGATTTTGAGAGTCGGGTTGTCACAAAGTTAAGATTGGAGCTTCTAGTCACGAAGGTCTATACCAAAAAGTTTTGCTGATTTTAAGTACAGTGATTAGTCACACCATAATCTTTACGGTGAAGGAAAGAGAAGAGAAGAAGGAATCGAGAGCAAACCTACATACGTTTGAGAAGATATTAAAAGACGTAACTAGTGCTTGAGAAACGGCGATGGTCTCGAAGTGAAGGCGCAAATACGACGATGTGTTACACCTCTGCCTACTCAGGTGTCCCTTATTGGAAGGCATGAAAAAGATTTATCATACAACTGGTTTTACAGTAAAGCTCGTGGTATGAAGAAGAGTTATGGAATATCTGTACATTATAGAAGTAATAAATTTCTTCAAGAATCTTCGTCAGCGTACGAAAAAACGCGTACGAAAAAACCTACATCGATTTCCCAAATTCGATCAAAAATACTGATAAATACACAGAAAAAGTGCGGTAATCTTGTCCGGACGTAGTAAATTCTCCCAAACGATGTAGACCTTAGATAAATCAAGCTCCTTATAATCTTGGGACGTAGGAATCGATTCTTTCACTCACTGGTCCAGAACGGATCTTGCATGGATTAAATATTTTATTGCTGACTTGGGTGAATGATGTTGCCGCTATATATATATTGGTTTATGGAATGAATTGAATGAAGAGCCACAGTGGCTCAGTAGTTCAGTAGTCACCTGCGAAAAAATAAATAAAGAATTCCGACTGTACCATTGATTTTTTTAACTCTATGGCGAAGTTAAAATAAAGAGAAACCTAGAGACGATAATGATTAAATTCAAATATTTGTGTGTAGTAATTGCACAATCGTGGTGGCCGAGTGGTACGAGAAATTGCCTGCAACTCAAAGATAGCAAGTTTGACTGCACCAATGAGTTTTTCAGAAATTAATTACTACGTACTATTTATGATCTTTTGATAAGTAATGCAAAGTCGTGCTTAAGAAATAGTAATGGACTCACCATCTGTCACGTTGGCACCTAAAATATAACTCTGACAAAAAGTGAGTGTGGATGCTATAAACCTTTACCTACATATAAATTAACTAGCTGGAAACTGTTTTTTTTTAATATCACGCCCCGAACTTCATGAGTACCGCAGACTAAAATTGACAATCGTATAGCGTACGGGTTGATTGACTGAGTATTAACGTTGGGAGGGTGCAGATACTTGCGAGCCGCCCTAGGCATTGCTGGTATCAAATTTGCATGATGGCCAATCAATCTGCTGAACGATTCAGAAGCACAAATATACAAGTAAAGGTTTTATAGGTATTTTACAAGGGAATTCACATGCTGTTTTCTGTTTCTTTCATTCAAGTTAAGCGTGTTAATCGTAGACACATTTTTATTATTGTTTTATTTCGGAACATAAGAATAAATAATATAATAGAGAGTCGTAGCGGCCGAGTAGTTGCCTGCGACACAAAGATCGCAAGTTCGAATCTCGACTGTACCAATTACTTATTCTGAACTTATGTAGATACAGTAATTCAAAGACGTCATTGTAGTCGTGCTTGAGTAACGGCGATGGACTCGCCATCTGTCACGATGGCACCTAAAATATATCTCTGGCGGAAAGTGGGTGTGTGGGTGCTACTTATGAATTTCTGCCTACCCCTTCGGAGACCCCTGTGGGAAGGCGTGAGGGTATTCATAAAAATACAACGGAACTACAAACATCGTAGTAAAAGATCCTCGGTGGTCTTTACGATGTTTATTTTTTACTTAAGTACAATAATGGTATATTCATGCCTTCCCACAACTGCCATCGATGGGCAAAGAAAAGGTGTATTACAGTTTTTCAAGGATGTTTTCGGATTCCTTCCCATGATTTTCATTGATAAATTACCGTTCTCGAGCTAAGAAAAAACTCATTGGTCAACGTTTGAACTTACACTTACTTACTTTGCGACTTGGACGACTACTTAAACCACTCTGCCACCACGGCATCTGATAATCTAGGGTTGCAAACCATTTCGACAGATACCATAATTGCCACATACCAGGTTTGATCGCGGAATTTTAGGAGAGAACCCTTTTGCGACGTTAACGGCAGTTTAGCTAACCCATCGATAAATCCGACGACTCGCGCTAACTTTGCAACGGGACCGACAAATTTGCGGACTTACTAAACCGTTTTTCACCGTCACTTTACGTGTTTCGTCTCGTGTAGTTTTATAACCTTTAATTATAATATTGTCGTAGCTTTCTGAATATTCGCTTTCAAATTTAAGGGCTTATTTTATACGCACCGTTGTGTTATCTTTAAAAGACATGTCTTAACTTTAGGTATTTATTTAATATTTATGGACAATGGTTGACTCAATAGCATCGGGGGATTGGTTCGAGTTGTGGCCCAAGAAGCAAAGATTGCAAGTTTGGACCCCGCCTATAATAATAAGTTTCTCTGAACTTACATAAGTACGGTGATAAGTAAAGCTATGAGCCATATGATGCAAGCATAGGGAGGAAACCTGCATACGTTTCAGAAGAAATTCAAAGACGTAGGCATAGTCTTGCTTGAGTAAAGGCGACGGACGGAAGGCCATATTTCACGTAATAATATCCTACCATAGGGGGATATTTTAACTCCTGTTGTACCTTTGCTAAGCCTTAGAATAGCTACTTACTCTTTAGAATAAAATATAGTACCCGAAATGATATGCGTCCGACTACGTACACGGTACCTGCAGATACATTGCACTATAAAGGAAAATAAGTGGCTAGGCGAATAATATGTTTGTTTAGAACCCACCGTAATAATAAGTTAGCGGTACTTTGTTTTATGTTAATTACTATCAGGTAAGATATAAAGGTACGCTTTACGACGCGTTTCTCTTTATGGGCTAGGTAAAGTATCTTGTACTAAGCATTATGCAGGTCTCGTAATGTTTATGATATTTATATACTCTCACTTCTAATTAAATTTAGAAGCCGTTAATTTGTTTATGCACCAATCATCCCTAAATACATATCACTCACGGCTACGCCAAGTTGAGCGTCAGTTCTCGCTAGGCTTACAGACTTATGTCGCTTGTAATAGTCGCGTCTTGTTGCCTTCAGCTTTTGATGAGGATTAAATCTACAGAACTTGGACTCCCAGCGCAGGATCGCCAGCCTGCGAACGCAACCTTTATTTCAGTTAGTAACTAGAAAGTGATCCGTTCCTAGGTCGGCAATATATGCCCATATACATATTTGTTGTACAAACCTATATACATATATACATACATACATAGATATAATTACGTCGAGTTCCTATTTCAATTTAAGACAGTCGCAAGGGAGAGATTAATAACAGGCGTGAAGCACTTATAGAAAGGGGACATTTTGAAATAATTTAAAAGAAATAATGCGAAACTTCGCTAACTGGTTGAACATTCCCGAACGCATGCGCAGGTTCGCACTGGCGATCGTTGCTTGGGCGTGCTCTGGTAGATTCGGCAACATCGTTGCGCCACTTCGCAATATCACACAAACTAATTGCGATTGTATGTTTGTGTGTTGAATATTATTTTAAGGTCGTATTTTTTTAAATAAATAATTCCACTACTCACGAACCATAGTGCTAAAGGCTTTATTTGCCCTCCAAAGTTATTCAAGGTGTAACAGTAGCTTTATACAGGCTGTGACAAAGTTTCAGCCGTTATTTCCCCAAACACAAATTTGTACAGTCATCTCGCGCTGTCAAGTTCGGTGAGCGATTTGTTAATGTGATTGCTTAACTTTGGGAGTAGGTACCTACTGGAATAACTTCGCTCTTTGTTACTTTAAAGTAATGACCAGAAAAATGGACTAAACTTAATTGCAAATACTTAGAACGCACTAAATAATAGATAAATGCAGTTGAAATGCGATCTCTTCGAAAAATGTGCGGAGTAACGATTTTCGATCGAATCCGCAATTAAGAGATTCGCAAAACAACAAAGATTGACGAAACAGATATACAAAGTAACGTAAAACGGACGCTCAAGGACGGGAACGTCAAGAATACTCGTAACCGACGAATATGTTTGAAGAGACTGATGAATGTTGACGAAGCAAAAGAGGTATGGAAGTCTGGAGAGAACTGGCGCTCTATATTCTCTGCCTACCATCGATAGGGACTCGGCGTGATGATATGATGATGATGATGATAATGGGGATCTGGAGTTTAACTTATTTTCGAGCTAAAAAGGTTTACTAAAGATGGACCCTTAGTATTATTTTGTCTACACTATCGCATTGATTCAAACTGTAATGGTTCTTGTGACATATATATATATCCTCACGCCTTCCCACAAGGGTCCCCGAAGGGGTAGACAGAGGTGTATAGGTAATACCCACACACCCACTTTCCGCCAGAGGTATATTAGGTGCCAACGTGACAGATGGCGAGTCCATCGCCGTTACTCAAGCACGACTATACATAGGCTTTCGAATTGCGTCTCAAACGTAAGCAGGCTTCCTCTCGATGTTAACCTTCACCGTATAGCTCGTGGTGTGACTAATCACTGTACTTAAGTTCAGAAAAACTCATTGGTACAGTCGGGATTCGAGCTTGCGATCTTTGTGTGGCAGGCAACTGCTCGAACCACTCGGCCACCACGGCTATACGCGACCACCACGGCTATTTCTTGTAACAAAGAAATAAATATTAATTACTTAACTATTTATAAGTTGAAATAAACTTTACAATATTTGGAATTGATTGTAAAATAGCCTGATCAAAACAACATCGACAAATGTGATACTAACTAACACTTGAGATATTTAGCAAATTCCACTTCACGAGATGCTGACCTGACAGTCACATCATTGCCTAGACCTTTGTGAACCTTCCAGCCAGGCACCAACGTATTATTAATATAAATCAGTTAGGTATCTTAAACAGGTATATAAAGGCACCTTAAACAGCTATATAAAGTAAATAAATACCAACCACTTAATTCTTCAAAGATAACGACGGAAACGGAAGGGTTCATTGTCAAACTTGGGTTTGTTTAAGGGGTATTAAAAGTCAACTTAAAGTATAAGTTATTTTATTGCTCTTTTCACCTCTGTCGTGACCAACTTGTTCTATATTTGAATTGTAAAACGGGTGAAATTTACATTTGCAGGTATATTGATGTGGAAAACTTAAACGTGCATAATGGTACGTACATTACGTTTCGTCTGAGTTACGTTTTTGCGTCCTTATTGCGTTTGATTACTTTTCCTTTTCCTTTCTTTTCATCGCCATGCGTTCTTATTGCGTCCTTTCTTTTCATCGCCAGCGTGCCTGTAATTCCACCTGTTTCATGAATACTTACCTTACTATATACATCTAAAGTAATCTGATAAAGTGGAAAATTGTATTGTTTGTCATGGAACAACTACTAACTCGGATAAAATAAATAATTTCACCATGGTGTCCCTGGTGTTGCAAACGTCCTTTGGTGGCAGCTTGTTTGCCATCCCATTGGTATAAAAAAATGTCGAAGAACGGCAACAGACCTGTAAGTCTAAAGAGAACTGGTGCTCTCTTTGCCTATGATATTAGGTATTCGGCGAGATGATATTATGTACTTGTATGTATATACATTTATACTTAATTTCGTATCAGACTCATTCAAAATAGAAATATAAACTTTCAGTGGAACAAATGCATACGTTTTGCCAATCAAGCCACAAAAAGCGTGTTTTTTAGTACGGTTCATAGACTAGTTTCCATTTAGCCTCTATTTTGAGCCTTTTTATGATATCCCTTTGAAACTCTAACGAGAGTTACGGATATATTTCAGTTTGATAACTTGTGAAAATGATTGACTTTGTACTAGTGGACGGTTACGGTAATACGGTGAATGTTAGAAAGGCGCTTCTGCCTTAGCATTTTTTGCTTCTTCCCGAATAAAACATACCTTAAGTGTTAATCTTCTTCTTCTTCAGCTTCCACTTCAACTAGTTGAGGTTGGAGATGGAATATGTTCGTTGCCGTTCTGATATAATTGCGTAATACTGAATTATGGCTTTTAGAATATCAGTGGGATATAGCTGAGCTATTGAAGCCATGCCAAGTCAAGTCGGGTTTAATCTAGTCAGTAGGTACTTTTGACTGTTTCTGATCTAGTCATGATATGTCACATGACGGGCTTTATGGATAAAACCGCATGGACAAGTGTCCATGGACAAGCAACAATAGTTAAAAAAACTTTCCCACAAGGGGGGACCCTTGAGGAAGGAGTAGGTGTATAATAGTACCTACTCACACATCCAATTTCCACCAGAGGTATATTTTTGGTGCTAACGTGACGTCCTGTCTCCGTTCCACTGCTTTGTAGTTTATTTAGTAAGATCATTTAATTTCTGCTCTGCCAAAGCCTGATCAGAGCTATTTAAATGTATTATATATATCCTCACGCCTTCCTACAAGGGTATCCGAAGGTGTAGGCAGGTAGTGTAGGTGTATAGGTAGTACCCACACACCCACTTTCCGCCAGAGATATATTTTAGGTGCTAACGTGACAGATGGCGAGTGGGTCTCCGTTACTTATTCTTTTATTTTATTTTATATAAAATGCATCAATAAAGGTATCATACTTTTACCTTCTGACGTCTCCCTAATAAAAAACACATTTCGGGCTTCCCCAAGTATCAGCCATCGCATGTTATAGGCTTTATTGCCGATTACTCCGGGGGCCCGTTACGTTTGATTGGCTTTCCCAAGAATTGGAAAATAAATACTGCTCACGGTTGCTTTGTTGTCATGAACGGTACTCTTATGAATGGACAAAACGTTTTGTCCCTTCTGCGACGGATCTCATCATTATTTTAAGAGACGTTCAAAATGGCGGCCGAAAAGTATAGGAAAAATTCTTCTTGACAGATGTGAAATATGTTTTTGCAAATTCGGCAGCACGCGAGTCATAGTCGTGTTGCTGGCGACCGCAGGAGGCAACTACTTACCATGAAGCGGACAGGACAACCTTCTTCAACATTCATGCACTCTTGGGATAATCCTCTCTAATATGTATAAATAATGGTTGGTATTTGAATAATGTAGCATTAAGCAATGAAAAGTCTAATACAATGAAATCACTTGGTAAGTCCACGAACCAATATTTATATTTTGATTGTTTGCCCAATGCCTATAAATAAGAGAACATTTTAAGTTAATTACGAATGCAGAATTCAGCTTTTGAAATATTAAACTCGAGTTAGAATTGAATGGGTAACAGCTGTGTTAATAATTATAAAGTTTTTGGGTAATTTGCATAACATTTAACTAATTGTTAGTGAAAAATTTCTAGTCGTAGCTCGAAATTGTAAGCAAAAAAATATATTTATTTACGAGTCGCGCGAATCGAAAAAATGTTCCATAATTGAATTCGACAGGGTCGTGGCTACCCCCAAATGTCGCGTCCTGATTGGCTGATATTCAAATTTGGAACTAACAAGATCCCACACGGCGTGTGCGCGTGACGACGTTTTACGCTGTGGCTAATATTTTCCTATTGCCCCGAGGGGGTATTAGGTGTAATGGGGCGAACGAAGGACGAGTCTGTATTTGAGGGTGGCGTTTGGAGGGTTCGTAGGTATTTTTTTCTCTCTATTTATTATTAAGCTGCATTGAATAAAGAAGACCACAAATAAACTATATTTATCGCAAACATTATGCATGTTTATACGTACATATACATATCATCACGCCGAGTCCCTAACTGGGTAAGCAGAGAGTATAGAGCGCCAGTTCTATCTTGACTTACATATCTACCTCTTTCGCTTCGTCTACATTCATCAGTATCTTCATACATGCTCGTCGGTTTCGAGTACTCTGGACGTTTCCGACCTTGAGCGTTCGATCGATTTGATCTAGGTAGTTGGAACGTGGTCTTCCTCTGCCTCTTGTTTTCGTCAATCTTTCTTCACTCATCCTTTCTATGTGTCCAAAGTAATGAAACGTGCCTTTCCTCATCTTTAGTTGATTTGCGAATCTCTTTATTGCGGATTCAATCTAAAATCGTTACGCCGCAAATTTTTCCAAGAGATCGTATCTCAACTGCAGTTAAGCTATTTTCATACTTCCTCTTACGGAGGTTGGTTAAGTAGGCACCAATTATGGCAGAAGCAAATGAAAGGAATTGCATCAGAGGCGTAGACAAGAGCCCAGCTCTTATTTCATGATGATGAATTGTCAACTGGGACATCTCAGAGTCAAATATTTTCTCTTTCATTTCTTACACACAATAATAACTGTGCAAACGCCAATGCCATATTATATACATATAAAAACTAAATCTGTTTGATCTCTTCATGTTCTGCCATCATCTGTTTCATTGAGGTTTCACCTACATACATAACACGCCGCATTTTTTTTTTATATACCACAATAGTGGCAATAATTATGGACTCGCCATCTGTCACGTTGGCACCTAATATACCTCTGGCGGAAAGTGGGTGTGTGGGTATTACCTATGCACCTCTGCCTACCCCTTCGGGGACCCTTGTGGGAAGGCGTGAGGATATATTATTATTATTATAATAGTGGCAAACAAGCGTACAGCTTGTTTGCCACTATTATGGAAAACGGGTACCGCAGCCTATTTACGCTTACAATACTGAAGTATCACTTGCACGTTGCCACTCTGTGTTCGGAGAGTTATACTGTGTTGGCAGTATAATCACTTATACATAATAATACAGCACTAATCCCTCTACTGCCAACATAATATAAAAATCTTCCGCCATCCCCAAGGAGTTTATTACTGGAAACCTTATTCACCGCGTAGGTCCTGTCCCTTCTACTTCTATAAGGTGGAGGTCCTGCCCCAGTCGGGCAGGTCCAAATTCGAAGGGAAACCAGTTATGCCCTTCCTCTCTTAATTCGTTTTCATTAAAAAAATAAACAACACACTTTGCGAAAACAAATAGATTGGTTCGTTCATTTGAGATGCACCATAAAACGCGAGGTATAAATAATGTATACTTTGTCGGTTAAGAACAGCGTCAGTTTCTTTTCTGGTTAATTTAAAGTAAGTCCGTCGGTTTAATGGGTGAATTTATGTAGCGCTTTTTATGCCCCAATAAAGCTTCTTTGTACGGAACTCGTTAATCCGGAAATCAAATGAAATGAAAACGTGTTTAATAATGATGGTTGAGACCTAGGTTCCTAGTATCTCCA
Source organism: Drepana falcataria (assembly GCA_945859725.1). Taxonomy (NCBI): domain Eukaryota; kingdom Metazoa; phylum Arthropoda; class Insecta; order Lepidoptera; family Drepanidae; genus Drepana; species Drepana falcataria. The sequence goes on from OX243937.1 coordinate 2,440,135, forward strand.
TTACTTCCGTCAAGGGTCCCTTGGGGTAGGCAGAGGTGTAAAAACACTATACTCGCTGAACATTAATTAAGGTGCCAACGTGATAGATGTTGAGTCTGTCGCCATTTCTAAATCACTGCTATTAATACGTCAATTTTATTGATTATTAAATTTGAGAAGAAATTGAGCCTGGCCGATTGCAAATATACTTGGAACGTATATGTATCTCAATACAACTAGAAATATATATATATATATATATTTCTTGAGACAAAAGACCATCTCAGAAAATATAACAGTTGCCCGTATATGTGATGGGGCACATTGACAGAAGAAAATAAAAAAAAAAATTATATGTAATTTTTTCCCTTTCTATCACATTAAAATCTACTGTAACGATAAATGTATACATTTAGTATGTAACTACGTTTTTTATTTCATTAATTGTTTCTGAAAAAAGCCCAAACATCTATTTTTCGGAGTGAAGGTTACTACTTTTAACAATGTTGTTATTTTGTTATTATATTATATCACTTCCTTAAAGTAATGGTAAGCGGTTACCGCCCCCTATGGACGTTTGCAATACCAGGGGTTTCACTCGCGCGTTGTCGACCCTGTAGGAATCTTTTCAAACCCTTCTTGAAGAGCTCCATGCTGCACTCACTAGGGAAAACCTCAACGGGAAATTCATTCCGCCGCCTAAACGCTCGAGGAATACGCACACATATTTACCATTAATATAATGTCGATATTGTTTATTTATAAAATTCATACAAGAAACTCGTATTGTTGTTGTTGTTGAACAATATTAATTCCGTTATTTTCCAAACGATAGAAACTTAAGAGGAAAAACGAAAAAAGTAAATTGGAAAAGTCCTTTAATTGAATATATCCTTAGGGCAATACAATCCCATCACTTATCTTATTTGAACCTGTACTTTATAATAATATATCCGTTCAGGGAGGTATCATTTTGTTTTATAACGACGTATGAACGCTAGGGGATGCAAAAACCAGAAAAAGGTTTTTGCAAAGGTACGTTTGAAATAGCATTGCTTTGAGTGTTATCCGACGTAAGGTTTATTCCCAAAACAAATATAAAAAAAGATTTATTTTATTATGTCTATGCAATCACAGTAATAATGTTGTGTGGGTAAATTAATCTACGTAAAATGTTCGTTTAGTTTCATATCTCGTCACTAGATGTCGCGACTAGACGTCACAACTATTGAATGTTGATCTCATTAAGTGAGCAAAGTGTATTTTTAAACGTATCGTGTAAGGCTGATGGGCTACCAATTTATTAACAGGTAATCTTTTTTCTTCTATCACCACAGGAGACGTCATAAGTAAATAATAGTTATTAATATATCAGCACAACAGATTTTTGGTTATCTTTAACATGTATTTGATCTCTGATGAAGGTAGTAAGTGACTAATCGACCATCCACCCTATGGCTGATTATTTGTGTATATTATTATATTATGACAGACACTCAACAATACGCAGTCAGTCTCGCAGCAAAAGACTGCTTCAGATATCGATCAAGACTTTGACATAGACGTTTTGATATATTTTATACCACTTTTCTAAGATACCAATAAGCAATGGCGACACACAAAATATAGTGAAGTATGTGATTGTAACATTAACATAACTACACTATGTCGTAATAATTGTCCGGGTACAATCACAGAGAGAACATTTTTGCGAAAGTTATTTGACATAGGAGACCTTAATTTTTTCTTTATTTGTTTCACGGATACATTACTTACTGTATGTCAACACACATTGAATTTATGTACAAGCTCGTCCCATAACATAAATCAGAGGGCTGAAGAAATGCGATAATGACCTTTAGTAAGGAATTTTATTGCCTTTATATGACGTATAGGGGAATACCGCGTTTGGTTGGCACCACATTTCGCTTTAGTTTTACGAGCGCTTAAGGGTTAAGTGTGTCGTGGAATGTGGATAGGAAACGATTAGATGCCCGAGGGGCGTTAACGGGTTTGATCTCAAATTATTGTGCATAGCTTAGGATTAACGGTATTAATAATAATTATCACGTTGTACTGTGATTGATCTGTCATCGCTGATTATGTATCACAGCTAGTAAACTTAATATAGTGACGAGATTCATACAAAAGAGCACCGTACAACAATTGTGATTATAGGGCACGAATACGCCTTTGACCTGCATACGTCTGAGAAGCAATCTCAGACGTATGCAGGTTCCTCTCGATGTTTTCCTTCACCGTAAAGCTCGTGGTTCAATAATCAATAAATCAAGTTCATTATTACAAGTATAAAATATGAAAGTATGTGTCTTTCTCTATTGACAATAGTTCTACCAAACTAGTTTTTTTTTTTTTTTTTTTTTTTGTATTGTCTCTCGTAGCGTGAGTTCCGGGAACTTTTGCTACTTAACCGGTCAATGGCGAGACCTAGGCCTCCAGCCAGGCACTTTATTTCTAAGCAACACAGCTAACGGCACCCCCTGTGGGGTACGAACCTCGGCTTAGGGCGTTGCTGGATCGCGAGCAAGGGAGCTGGGCTGGGCTGGTAATTTTATTTAAATATTATTTGGGGGCGGGATTTGCGCGTCAGGCTTGGCGCGGGCCGGCGTTTGCGGCAGGGGTCGGGGGGGAACATTACGGCTTATTCGCGTCGAGCCTCGTCGGCGAGGACGGAACAGTGGTCGGTTTTGTGTAGTACCAAACTAGTCATAATCACGGTTATTTATACTCACCCTAAAGTCACCGACCTGTTTCTAAGCTGCTACAAATTAAACTGTACCCTGCTTACGTCAAAGCATAATAACATCTCAACGTCACCTTAATCGAGATTTAATTGAAATGTGACAATATGCTTTTGTTGACCTGACGCACGGTGCACGAAATGAGACCATAATAGCACCTAACAATGGGGGAATCTCAACGGTATCATAATGAATATAGAGCGCTCATTTATACTCTAAGAAATCCACTGAAGAAGGCACCTACGCTTTGTGAATAGACTCTATGGATTCGAAATTGTATTGTTGGCATGAATGGCCGTCATTATCGAAAGATCCATTACTTCAGTTTGGATAATTTTATTTTTCAGCGGCTGCTTTTGGATAATGATGTGCACTCTTATTAAATATTACATGGACGATAAGTGACTAAAACGTTGAAGTGTTCACGTGGTCTGATTAGTAATCCGTAAAATTAAGATTGCGGGACCGTCATCATCATCATTCTATCATCATATTCTGCTTCGTCTAAGCAGAGAGAGTAATACGCCAATTCTTTCTAGACTTACAGACTGCTCTCGCTTCATCTACATTCATCAGTTACTTCATACACACTTGCTGGCCATTATGGGATCCAACCTGATAACTTGTACTATTTAAATACAGTGATTTATTACAATGAGTCTTCTCAAACATATTTAGGCTTCCTTTCGACGGATTTATTAATATTATTTTTTTATACAAGAGTGGCAAACAAGCATACGGCCCACATGATGGGAAACGGTTACCGCAGCCAATTTACGCTCACTATAACGAAGTATCACTTGCGCGTCGCCACTCTGTATTCGGAGAGTTATAGTGGGTAAGCAGCATAATGGGTTTAATCCCTCTGCTTCCAACACAATGTAACAATCCTCCCCCTCCCCGAGGAGCTCATTACTGGAAACCTTATTTATTACGTTCTTTCATTTAGAAACGTCATTGCTAGAGTCCTGGTATCTTTGTAGACAGTAGTCTACAAAGATAGTCGTGATACTCTTTAATATAACAATGATTATAACTAAGGCATCCGACATACACTATTTAACCTTTTTCCGCCAAAATTATCAGTTCGTAACTACTATTCGGCAAACAGTGACGTCATTACGTCTAATCTCTATTTAGTTAGGCAGCTTCTTTGTTATATGCCAAGTTGGGGTCAAATTAGTTATTTGGGCCTTTATTGTTTCCGGGGTTGGGTCTTGGGCCTTTGTAGATCTTGTTGGCGTACAACTAGATCGTAATTGGGTAATAGAATTGGTTATCTCTAAGCCTGTGAAGGATTGTAGATAAGTTGATACTATATGAGTAATAATAATAATAGACTTCAGGAGCTCCATCTGGCGGGTGGTGAGTTTCCATTTGCCAATTATTGAATTTTAAGACTGATTGCATTGATTGAGTGATGATTGACATAATTATGAGAGATGGCGAGCCTATCGCCGATTTTCTAGTAGCTACATATATCTTTGAATTTATTTTCAAACGTATTTAGGTTTCCTCTCGGTGTTTTCCTTCACGTTAAATATCGTGGTGTGATTTATCACTGTAGTTAAGTTCAGGAAAACGCCTAATGCGTTGCAGGCGATGTGTCGAATTCGGCCACCAGGGCACTATAATAAATACAATGAAATTATTTTTATTATAGTAGATATAAACCGACGCTTTTTGAACTCTGTAGTCACGATGTTGACTGAGGTCTTTGACTAATGCGATATAAAGGTACGTATCACGTAAATATAAAAAAAAATAGAGCAGTTTCGAAATTGGAACGTGAGCTTTTAATTAACAAGGTGTCAGCCAATATACCATTTTCCTTGAGTATCGCTTTCACGGTGGCAGTAACAGCCATACTTCAGCACTAGACAATCAACATTTCTAGGCTAGGTTTCAAAATAGAACTTCGAAAATCTTTATACGATAAATATTAACTTCGATTTATCAGAGCTTGGTCCGCTCCCTTTAAACCGAAAGGGTGTTAGTTATCTATATGGTAATATTATAGAGAGGTAGGGTTTGTTTGTTAAAACGCGCTTATCTCAGAAACTACTAAGCAGATTTTTAAAGATGTAATAAAAAAAAAAACAAAAACAACAGCGAAGAACTCGCCATCTGTCACGTTGCCTCCTAAAATATATATCTATACATAGGCTTTCGAATTGCGTCTCAAACGTATGCAGGCTTCCTCTCGATGTTATCCTTCACCGTTAAGCTCGTGGTGTGACTAATCACTGTACTAAAGATCAGAAAACTCATTGGTACAGTCGGGATCAGATCTTTGCGTCGTAGGCAACTACTCGAAGCAATGGGCCACCACGGCTTTATTGCATATATAATATCGTGACCTTTATCGAGTGTGACATTTTACGCATATGGCATCATACGCCTACAGAGATACGAGCGTAATCCTAAAATGATGATACATTCACGTAAAGAGCGAACCAAACTCCAGAGGCACAAATAATAAGTTTCGCCAGTTTTCATGTACATACAACCTTTTGTTAAAAACATGACTTTAAAGCACGCAGAGTTTTCAGTTAGTATTCAGTTCAAAGTGCCTGGAAAATTCAAATTCCTTATTTGTTCTACTGAACTTCCTACGGGAAGTTGCTATGAACTGACTGCATCAGGCGAATAAAGTCCACACGCGTGTGTTTTCTAGACTCCTGATTATGCAGTAATAACATATTTACTATTGTAACGTATTGGCGAGTTTATTCTGTATTTTACGTAAATATATTATAGAGTGTACGATATATGTTGTAATTATGTAAGAATAATTCATACATACATATCATCACCAAGTCCAAGTCCAAGTCCCCAACAGGGTAGGCAGAGAGTATAGATAGACAGAGAATATAAAGAGCGCCAGTTCCCTCTTCCTCCTCCAGCGCCAGGTCTTACATACCACTTTCGCTTCGTCCATATTCATCAGTCTCTTCATACATGCTCGTCGGTTTCGAGTACTCTTAACGTTTCCGTCCATGAGCGTCCGATCGATTTGATCTAAGTAGTTGGAACGTGGCCATCCTCTGCCTCTTCTTGCACACTCTTTTGCTTTGTATATCTGTTTCGTCAATCTTTCTTCACTCATCCTTTCTCTGTGTCCAAACCAACGTAACATGCCTTTCTTCATCTTTACAATCACGCCCTCATTCACGCCAGTTGATTTGCGAATCTCTTAACTGCGGATTCGATCTAATATCATTACTCCGCACATTTTTCGAAGAGATCGCATCTCAATTGCATTCAAGCTATTTTCATACTTCCTCTGACATACCCAGGATTCACTGCCATACAATAAAGATATACAAATTCATTCACTTGCTCTAGAATTTGCTCATTTACCGATATACCACACTCGGTCACTTGTTCATCTCTTTCGAATACCAGAACCTAAGTCTTGCGTTTAGGCGAATAATTCAGAGGCGTTTATATTTTCATAGACGTGCTTCAGCGTCGGCGACAGAATCGCCATCTGTCAGAATGGCACTCAAATATTTCTCCGGCGAAAATAATGTATTGTTGCCTACCTCTGTGTTGACGCATGTGTTTATCTATATCTAGAAATATATAGGAATTATAAGCCGTCGTGGCCGGGTGGCTTACGTAGTCCCTTATGAAGTAACGATTGCGGGTCCGAATCCCTATAGTCTACCAATGGGTTCTGACAAGACGTACAACCATTTATCATACCACAGAATTTAATAATATATAAAATAATATATCCTCACGCCTTCCCACAAGGGTCCCCGAAGGGGTAGGCAGAGGTGTATAGGCAACACCCACACACCCACTTTCCGCCAGAGGTATATTAGGTGCCAACGTGACAGATGGCGAGTCCATCGCCGTTACTCAAGCACGACTATACATACGCCTTTGAATTTCTTCTCAGACGTATGCAGGTTTCCTCTCGATGTTTTCCTTCACCGTTAAGCTCGTGGTGTGACTAATCACTCCTAAGAAAAATACGGTTCTACATACATGTAAAGACATGCAGTCGTACCTGAAAGATGACAACAGATATGACATTGACAACTAAAATATATCTCGGCTAAAAGTGGTTGTAATTCTTCGCCTAACACACACTAAGCAGTGGATAACAATGTGATGAGGAGAGGCCTCTTGTGAAGTGTCAAAAAAGTTTTATACTATTTTCCCGTTCATTGTACTTCACAAAGTGTAAGTGTGTTTTCTTTAAAGACCATAAGTATTAGACTAGACAAATTATTGTTCTAAAGCCAACCAAAACATTAAAAAAGACCCGTTCTATCTAGTTTAAACTGCTTTTAAACGGTTATATCAAATATCAACAATACATAGCGCTACAAGGCGATGCGATCCAATTAGATATTCAAGTAAATTGACACACACACACACGCCATCCGTTGCGATGGCAAGTGAGCCTGAAGAAAGGGCGCCAAGTTACACGCATGCGCCTGAAATATAACGTGCGATACACCACCAGTCACGAGGAGCCAGTATCGGTGAAGACGGAGCCTGAAACGCACGTCCTACCATCACGAAATCACGACGAATTAAAATTACATTAACCGCGAGTGGAAACTTGGGCGCATAAATCATAAAGCAATTCGCCAAAATGTTTCTTGGAAAGTTATAGCTCAGTGTTATGGTAATTGAGTTTAGGTATTAACGTGAAATGATCGGGGTGCGTTATGTTTTCAATAGCAGTCGTGGTATTAACAGTTTTGGACTCGTGTGTGCCGTTATATCATCATCAGTTCGCTGTCCACGTACCCCATGGTGCGGAGAGTGCACATGACTTGGCTCATAGGCACGGATTCATCAACCACGGTCAGGTAAGAATTATTAATCACAAATGTGGTCCAATACAAGTGAATTGAAATATCGTATAAACAATCTCCTTCCCCTGTTCCATTAGTAACAAATCCATATTTTCTTGCGTAGTCAAACCGAATTGAACTCGAGTAGAAATTTGTCTCATCATTAAAAATCGTGAGAAAATCTGTAAACTTTAAAGTCGTGTTAAGAACGTCGACAGTTTCTCCGTCGGTCGTGTTCACCTAATTGTGACTAAAAAAGTAGGTGCTATTAAGTCTTCAAAATATCAATTATTTTTCTTTTTTTTCATGAATTAAAATTATGAAGACTAATTCGCAACCGAGAACACTGGCGTCAAACCGTAGAGGTCTATATCAGTAAGCGAATGTAGGATGAACATCAAAACACAACAAAACTGATGATGATGATGACTCAAAGTTTTTTTATTATCGTCACACGTGTCATGTAGAATTTGTATTAAAAAAATGTGAACTTAAGTTACTGTAAATTTCTGTTCTTGGCAAATTTATAGAACATTTTTGGTAGGAAATACTAATGGTTCCACGGACTGTAAGTAATATAAGGAAGCGTATTAATTCGAGCAATTTGTGGATCTCCGCAATAATATTCCGCTACTTAATGACATTGTCTTGAAGACAAGGCTGCCAACGAAATAGGCAGCGTAGGAACGCAGTAATAAAAGTAATGGGTTCCACAGAAAATAAACGTTATAAAGAAATGTCGAGAGAATTTCTTGCTTCTTGTAAAACTTGTCCTAAATTGTGAGACGGTAAAATTTGTGTCCGCTTAAGTTTGCCAGAAGCGCTTTTCTCGCTGTTACAAAATAAAAAATAATGTTATCATTGTATATAATATACAGACAAACTCTTAGCTCGGGTCATTAAGTACAGTGATTAATAAGCAAGCTTTAAAGTGAAGGAAGACATCGAAATGAAACATGCATACGTTCGAGAATATATTTAAAATATACGGCAACAGACCCTGAACCATAAACCAATATATCTCCGGCCATAAGATGTTGTTAAGAAACACTTCTGTCCACTCCTTTGGGAACCCACGTGGGAAAGTGTTAAGATATTATATACATATACCCAACCATAAAACATTTCAAGGACTATACAATGCGTTTAGATATTAAAAAATATTGAAAATTAGTTCTTATCTAAAAAAATCCTCTTTAGTCTATTAGACAAAAGTTTATTTCCGAATACTCATAAAGTGGAAAATATGTAAGTAAGTATGTGGCCCGCCAAATGGTGGTTTGGTTACCGCCTGCTATAGACGCTAACAGCAGCAAGGGTCGCATCGCGCTTAGCCGACCCTAAATAGGGAAACTTAATTATTTGGCAAGCGCCGTAACGGGAAATTCTCATTTGTTTATGGCATACTACGGGCGTGTATAGCATTAAACATAATTTCCTCACGTGTGTAGATATTGCGACAACTATAATCTGAACCCCAATGTCAACTGATCCTAAGCTAGGTAAAGTCTGTACTATAACATCAGTGATTGATAAAAATATACTCTAATATAGATATTAATAAATAACAAGATAAATACAGCAAACAAACATTTTCATTGCACGAAATTGTACAGCAGCAGGTAGTGGTAGTAGTTGTTGTAGGTAGGTACTTATATACTTAAATACATAGGACATCCAAGACTAACGTAAGCTTAAACCTAGGCTTGAATTCGCCTTTGAGCAGAATGCTCAGATCTTATAATACCTTTGTCCAAACTCGCTGGTATTGATATCTTCGGAGATAATATCAGCAAATTTAAAACAACCCTAATTAATTTTTATGATAAAGATGAAAAATAAATTTACATGCCTTACATTCATGTATCTGTGTATGTGTATATATGTGTGTGTGTGTGTACACTTACAATTTTTTTTTATATTCTTTATAATATGTTCCTAGTTTCTTAGTTTTTTATTTCTTTTTTAATATTTTTAAGCTTTTTTACTTAATTCTTGTAGTAGTTGTGGTTACCTGTAATTGGGTGGACACTTATGTAAGTTTTATTATGGCATATTCTGTTAATATTAAGGTGTTCTTACCTGTTGGTGATCCAAATAAATAAATAAATAAACGTACAAATGCATCATCATACAAATATCTGCCCTCAGCGGGGAATCGAACCCTCGATCTTAAGTTTCGCAGTCAGGAGCTCATACTACTAGACCAGACGGCCGTCACAACAGACTAGGAGGATAAATATTTTTTTCAGGGATTGATTGGAAATAAAATATTACGAAATATCAATCATCCGTAGGCCACGTTCCAACTACCGGGATCAAATCGATCGGACGCTCAAGGACGGGAACGTTAAGAGTACTCGAAACCGAGGAGCATGTATGAAGAGACTAATGAATGTGGGAAGCGAAAGAGGTATGTAAGTCTAGAGAGAACTGGCGCTCTATACTCTCTGTCTACCCCGTTAGGGACTTGCGTGATGATATATATGTATAATCATCCGAAATTTTGATAAGCTTATTTATTGGGTTAAGCCCATGTTAAACCCTTAATATGTTTTTTCACAAACAACCTAAAGCTCTTGCCAGATAGCTTCTGTACCTATGAAGGCACGCTAAAAATATACCTACACAAAGAATCTTTAGAACACACGCTTTGATAAGATTTCTTCTTTATTATATTTTCTTGCGTTTATAAAGAAGTAAAAAAGTTTGATTAAAAGCGAAGTCGAGGCGATCCCACGGGATGGGGTTGCTAAAAAAGGAAAGTTAACTTCATTCAATTTGACTAAAAGATGATTATTCTCCCTAAATTATTTAAGAGCGTTGAGTGAATTGCACAGTTATTATTATCATTTATCAAAATTAACTAAGAGAAAGATTTCAAGTGCCAGCCTTGGCGGCCGAGTGATTGGAGTCGAATTCGAAACACGAAGTTTGCATGTTCGGATAGTTTTTTTTTAATTTAACGATAGTGATTAATCATACACCGACCTTTACGTCGAAGGAAAACATCGAGATGAAATCTGTATGCGTTTATGAAGAATTCCAAGGAAAGTATTTACATACGGTATAGTAGTGCTTGAGAAACAGCGATAAACTTCCCATCTGCTGTCACGTTGGCAGCTAAATATATTCCCGCCGAATATTTGGTGCGCGTCTGCCTATCCTTTCGAAGCCCTAAGCCTGAAGTCGTGATATCCGGCGGAACTTCCTACAGCCCAGAAGGTGGATAAAATATTTTCTAAGTAGACAAAGCATACGCGTGATGTGAACTTTTATCAAACCCATTCCTTTCAATGATCCATAAAATTCGTTAAAATTATTTATCTTAAAATCTGTGTTCAGTTTTATACCTCAGAATTAAACCTCGAGCTCAGAAATTATTCGATTAAAAATATTCATAACTATAGACTCCGACCGCGGGGACCCAAATCCTGAGTACAGAAAATGTACCCATCTTCAAAACTATATTTCGTGCGAACCGTTTGAATTCATAAGAAAGTTCTGAAGTCTGGTATCGAAATGTGAAAATCACATTCACCTAAATGTTTCTGAAGTAAAAACTTCGACGAATTCTTTATCGTGAGCTTAAAAAATATTGTGAAATTCGTTCTGATAAATATCGATCGGACATATAAAGAACGTTAAGAGTACACGAAACCGTTGGGCATTTATGAAAAGACAGATGAATGTAGACGAAGCGAAAGAGGTATGCAAGTCTAGAGAGAACCCGCGCTCTATACTCTCTGCCTACCTCGTTAGGGACTCGGCGTGATGATATGTATGTAAGTAAAATACCTGAGGAGTAAAGAGGGTTATCGTAAAATCTACCCCTTGTGGGAAGTGCAAGCAACTGGTTATTTTATGACTTAATAATAATATAAAATGGTTATTACTTATTTTATTTATTTATTTATAGCCAATTGTGTCCCACTGCTGGGCAAAAGCCCCTCTCCTGTCCTACCACTCCCCGCGATCGAGCGCTACCTAATCATATAAGTAAATTATTATTATTATTCAGAAAATCTGTAATCGGGACATAAATAGATAAAACGAACTTCAAGCGGATAAGGTGTTTTGAAGTTTGCTAATAACTAATACAAATATGAAAGCCTGCAGATTACAGGGGATTTGTGTCAGAAAAAAATAGATTACATACACGTTAAATGTTTTTACGAAGGAAATTGCGGTGAGTTTTCAAACCCCGGATATTAATGTTACCACGTGATTCGGTTTTGGATAAGCTTGGATAAAGATGAAATGGCTTTATTTTTAGGTACATAGGTACATACATCATGAGAAACCCTTTCATGTGTCTTTAGCTATAAGGTATATTTTTGTTTACCTACTTACGTAAATAGTTAGTTTGGAAATTCTTATATTTATATAAAAAATGCTTTATGTTGTGCTTGGTGGCCGAGTGGTTTTAGTAGTTGCCTGTGACACAAAGATCGCAAGTCCGAATCCCGACTGTACCAATGAGTTTTCTGAACTTGAGTACAGTGATTAGTCACGTCACGAGCTTTACGGTGAAGGAAAACATCGAGAGGAAACCTGCATACGACTGAGAAGCAATTCAAAGGCATATGTATGCCGTGCTTGAGTAACGGCGATGGCCTCGCCATCTGTCACGTTGGCACCTAAAATTTATCTCTGGTGGAAAGTGGGTGTGCGGGTACTACCTTTACGCCTCTGCCTATCCCTTCAGGGACCCTTGTGGGAAGGCGTGAGGATATATATTATATAATATAATAATAATAAATAATAATAATTATATGAGGATATATTATATCATAAAAAAAAAAAACATTATTATATATTATTACATATAAATATTATAATGTGTGTGTGATTCACGGCTATACTATCCCATATGAAATAGCTAAGCAGTGATTCACATACTAACAACCCAGCCTACTGGCATTTTTATGATGCTGTTGGAGCTGGCCTTCACCCTCGTATCGCGCCAATAGAAGCATAACTTCAAAAAGTAGTAAAATAATGAAAATCATATACATTGGTCCGTGCATATTACGTCTAGACCAAATCTTAGATATAAAAGCTTACAGTTAAGACAGAAGCTAAGCGCTTGAACCGACAAACCACCACTAAGCTGCGCCCGGGAGTTTCTTCCGCTGGCTTAAGCGAGACTGATTACCGATTCGCATACCTTAGTAGCATCTGTGTTCGCATTCAACCTCATTGGTGGGACGATTTACCTGCGCGATATTCGTTACCATTTTTTTTAATGTATGAAATTGTGACCAGAAGGAACCTTCATTTGGTAACAATTTTATTATAACCTTATAGTAAAATTATTATTATACCAAATCAGAGATGGATTATTTTTATCTACTATGAAATTGTATAACTTTTTTTTTTTTTTTATACAACAAGAGTGGCAAACAAGCATATGGCCCATCTGATGGGAAACGGTTACCGCAGCCTATTTACGCTCACGATACTGAAGTATCACTTGCGTGTTGCCACTCTGTGTTCGGAGAGTGGTAGTGTGTTGGCAGCATAATGGGTTTAATCTCTTCTTCCAACACAATGTAACAATCCTCCCCCCTCCGCAAGGAGCTCATTACTGGAAACCCTATTCACCGCGTAGGAACACAACACAAAAAATTGTGTTGTTATTTGGCTACAGATTTCTATAATGTGGAGGTCCTGCCCCAGTCGGGCAGCTCCGAATTCGAACGGGAAACCCGTTATGCCCTACCTCTCTTAAAAAGATCGAGAAATATGTCCGCAATGGTATATACTTATATGTAAAGGATAACCCACAGTAACAATTTTAATCTTTTACTTATTATTAGTTGCACCCGTGCGAAGCCGTGGCAGGCTAGTAATAATTTAAATGCGTTTGTTTGTAAATAAATACTTGTTCCTCAAGATGGCACACAGATGAATTGTTACCTAGATTAACACAGAATGTGGGTACTATGAGTCCCTAACGGGGTAGGCAGAGAGTATAGAGCGCCAGTTCTCTCTAGACTTGCATACCTCTTTCGCTCATTTTCATACGTGCTCGCCGGTTTAGAGTACTCTTGACGTTCCCGTTTTTATTTATTGTAAATAAATCTATTCAAATAAAACTTAAGTACAACAACTGGAAAAGTTGAGCAGATTGACAATGGCATTATTGAAGAAATCTCAAGTGAGAATGCGTGCACAAAAAGTCTATAAAAGCGTTTTGTATTAACATTCTCACACTCACGCTTGAGTGTCTCAACTGAATTCAGAACAAGGTTTTAACACATCCAATCTTTTACGGAACTTCTTCGGTTGCACTAACTTTATAAGCACCGAATTACTTACGGTCGAACTTACGAACTTTCACAGACAATTTATGTGAGACAATCACTATTCGATACAGTTGGTAATAAAAAGATCGAAGATTACACCTTGTTTACGACACAATGTTATCAGCACAAGGGTTATTTTATTGCTATGTTCAGATACGACGTAGTTCCGGATACCTCACAATACTATAATAAAGGGTATAAAGTGCCGTGCTAGCCTAGTGGTTCGAGCATTCGTCTGCAACGCAAATACTGCAAGTTGGAAGCCTGACTGTACCAAAGTCCGATTCTGGTATATATTACTCCGTACTACTTAAAAGCTTTTGGAGTGGAGTCACACCACCAGCTTTACGGTTAAGGAAAACATTGAGAGGAAACCTGCATATGTTGGAGAAGAAATTCAAACGCTGGTACGACTATACATACTATAGCCGTGCTTGAGTACCGGCGAACACCCTTTCGGGGGCCCTTGTGGAATGGCGTGAAGATATTACTATAGGTACCTACCCAATGAATGACTTGGCGTAACTAAACATGATTTATGAAATAAACTCTAATAAATAACTCTTTGACATGCCTCGACATTCGGATTGCACCATTTAAAGTTGAAGTCGGCCGTAAGCTCCCTACAAATAAATCAATCAAGCAGCGCTCAATACTTACAACCGGCCTGAAAACGCCTGAAACATAATGACGTGAGTGGAAAAATTACATATTGTTCTAAAGGGGTCATTTGTTACGACCTTTTCCTAGCATAGTTGGGTCAGAAACCAACTGAAAACTTATTTTCCCAAAACTGAATCCCCGGATTTGTATATACAAACATATATATGTTGAACGGTGGTTCTGCCATTCATTTGTTGTGTACAGAGCTCACACTTAAGGATTGTAAACGGACCAAAGTGTTGTTAAACCCTTTACTGGCGAGTTTTGGGTTAAAGTAAATAAAGTGTAGAGCATCCGCAAATAGAACATGGTCTTTTATTTATGTTATTAGAATATGTACATATTCCTTTAAAACCCCGTCACTGTTGTATATAGAAATTATTTATTGGGGTAAAATTTTTGTAATTACAATTAATTTGAACCTCATAAACGGACTCCTGGTGATTTTGTTTCAAATATTCTTATTATTATTAACCTTTCCAACTCGTCCCCGAAGGGGTAGGCAGAGGTGTAATGATATTACCCGTACACCCACTTTCCGCTGGAGATATAATCTAAGTGCCAACGTGACATGGCGAGTCAATCGCCAGTACTCAAGCACGACTATACATACGTCTTTTGAATTTATTCTCAAACTTATGCAGGCTTACTCTTGATGTTATCTTTCGTCGTAAAGCCCGTGGTGTGACTAATTACTGTACTTAAGTACAGAAAAACTCATTGGTACAGTCGGGATTCAATCTGCAATCTTTGTGTTGCAGGCAACTACTCGGCCACCACGTTTATCTTAAATATTATCAAATAAATAGAAATCTACATAAAAATAACTAAGTATATGTACATGGTATTCTATCATTACACCTGTTCACAAGATTCTACGAATTGGCCAGAACTTAATATCTAGAACTCTTTGGATATGTGTGTATGATTTTACTTTCAGACGTATCCAGCATTAGTCTCGAAGTTTGAATTTGACTTCAAGTTACGGGGATATTATTACGCTCCCTTTAATAAGCGTACAAACTTCTGGTAAATAAGGCCCCTTGGAAGGGTGGGGGAAGTAGTCTTAGTAGTAGCCCCCGCAAAGGTGATGAGAAGGAAATAGATTTCTCACGTTTAAACTATACAGGATTTCAAAGACACGGCACAGTCACTCAAATAACAATGTGATAGGGCACAATAATGACTAGCAAAAATATAAAACACAGTATACGAAATCATGTAAACCTCATTTTAAAAATTTTAAGATATTGACATTTCCTTCGATATACATTTATGAGGTTTTAAATTTTGTAAAAACTAACATGAATCAATTTAAATCAGTCGAAAGTCACCGCCGCTGTGCCAAACTCCACCTACCCCCTTCCAAAACTAAATTTTTATAAAAGAGTGTGTTCGCAATGGCACCAAGACTATATAACAAATTACCTAAACAAATAAGAGAATGTCGCGATATAAATAATTTCAAACGTAAACTTTTTGAATTATTAATTGATAAGACATTATTCCATTAATGAGTATTTATGTTTAAAATCTATTTATGTTTAAAATATTTAAAATCGGTTGTGACAATCATATGCTATATACACCTTATTAATTAACGTTTGTAAAAACATCCCAAATACCGGTTGGAAGTGAATATTATTCCCTATAGTAATAGCCGTGGTGGTCGAGTGGTTCGAGCAGTTGCCTGCGACACAAAGGTCGCAAGTTCGAATCCCGACTGTACCAATGAGCTTTTCTGAACTTAAGTACAGTGATTAGTCACACCACGAGCTTTACGGTGAAGGAAAACAACGAGAGGAAACCTGCATACGTCTGAGAAGAAATTCAAAGGCGTATGTATAGTCGTGCTGGAGTAACGGCGATGGACTCGCCATCTGTCACGTTGGCACCTAATATACCTCCGGCGGAAAGTGGGTGTATGGGTATTACCTATTCACCTCTGCCTACCCCTTCGGGGACCCTTGTGGGAAGGCGTGAGGATATATATTAATGCAATATTTTATTATCTTCGTTTTATTGCATCGTCACGAGGAAATTCACAGCCTCCCTCTAGTTTCCAGAAGCTTACCATAATATTTTCTTAAGCAACCTGTACAGTGTTAATAATACCTATGTAGTGTTATAATCTGCACTGAATATCACAAATGTATTTTCGTTTACACGACCAATGGGACACGTACTCGGCAACCGTGTCGTGATTGATTCGAGTGTCAATTCCTGCCCGTACTGAGACAAAGACGTAGCATTTGAATGGATACAAAAATTGGATTCTGTGTTCTAATTGATGAATGGTGACGTTGAGGCACGCTCTAGGGATCGCCCTAGTTTTCAAGGGATGTTTGTATTATTGACGAGACAGATATACAAAACAAAAGTGTGTGCAAGAAGAGGCAGAGGAAGGCCACGTTCCAACTACCTGGATCAAATCGATCGGAAGCTCAAGGACGGGAAAGTTAAGAGTACTCGAAACCGACGAGCATGTATGAAGAGACTGATAAATGTGGACGAAGCGAAAGAGGTTTGTAAGTCTAGAGAGAACTGGCGCTCCATACTCTCTAAACCCGAGTGAAGAAATGAGTTTTTCTGAACTTAACTACAGTCTACGACCTACGAGCTTTTACGGTGATGGAAAACATCGAGAGAAAACTGCATGGCCTTTAGGAAATATAATATATATATTATATATTTGGAAATTAAATATATATATATATATATATTTAATAAGGTGCGCCAAAAGGTTTTTTCAGTCAGTTTGTTAACCTAAATACCTTGATTTCACGGACAAACCGATTTTATCCTTACTAATATTATAAATGTAAATGTAAGTTTGTTTGTTACGCTTTCACGTAAAAACTACATAACCGATTATCATGAAAGTTTGTACACATATTCCTTGAGGTATAAGAAGTAACATGGGATACTTTTTATTGGAAAAAAAAAATCATTTTTACGACTGAAAAAAAGTCGGTTTACTGATTTTTTTTATGGTGATGGCTTATACCCAGGATTAAGACATAGGCTACATTTGAATCCCGAAAGATTCAAAGCTCTAATATTATAACGGATATAAAAATATGTATGTTGCTCTTTCCACGCGGGCGAAGCCGCGGGCATAAGCTAGTGGATATATAAAGACCTAACGGGAAGAGCTTCACGGGGTAGGCAGAAAGAGTAGAGCGCCAGTTTTCTTTAGACTTACATACCTCTTTCGCTTCATCCACATTCATTAGTCTCTTCATGCAAATTTTTAAACAAATAAAATAGCCTGGCTCTCTATCTACCCCGTGAGGGACTCGGTGTGATGATATGTATGTAGGTAAAAAGGTATGGATGAAATTCCGATATTATTTTGCGCTCAGAATACAGACAGAGCCACTAAATAAAAACAAGCGTTCAAGCATTATTAATTGATTCCATTCATCTTAATTATATTCTTTAGAGCTAGGCAAGGGCACGTTTAAAATCTCTAAACAATTCCACCCAAATTACTTACTATCGGAGATAGATAGCGGGATACATTAGTATATAGCGATATACTAGATAGAGTAGAATTATACACATATGATGCTTTAAGCTAGGGTTTAAACATTAGGTGCTTATCACATAAAAACTCGATACCCTCAGCACAAATAATCGCGACCTCAAGTTTCGTATACAGGATAATTGACTATTCGGCTGACAGATTTACAAAAATACATACAAGAACATGCTGTTTTAATAATCTGCGATGAGTTAATCTAATTTTAGTATAGTAGTGTCAAGCCCAAAATCAATAATTGATTCCTTTATCAATCACACCGTTACCTATCGATTTAATTTGACAGCTGTCAAATGAGCTGTCGTATAGGTACAATCATGGCCACAAAATATTCGTTACACTGCGTACGGATTACAAAGGACTAGGTCAAATAAATAAAAATGAATCACTAAATAAATTGCTAAGCGCAAATCTGAAGCAGCTGAACCGATATGCTTGAAGAATTTTTTGTTGTGTTTGACGAAGTCTGGGAACGGTTCTATTGGAGAAAAAATTAAAAAATATGAGGACAAAAATAAAAACAATTTTCTTTTACCATACAAACCACTCTGTCCCCAGCTGTTAAACATTGGCTGAGAAATAAGGCAGGCAGGACTAGGTCTTCCGGTACAGCTAGTTGTTATTAAATTAAATGTGTGCAACGTAAACATGCCATAAAATTCAATAAGAGAAATCATACAAGTACCTAAGGTTTACTCATGTCTGAATAAAATCTCGGATATTACATTACAGACGCTTACGTGCTCGAGGCTATCTTTGGAAGGCAAAGATGAAAATTTAATTCAGTCTTATATAGAGATCGCTCAAATTAATTCAGTTCTTGGATTTTTATTTTCGTTTAGCAACGTTCGGGCGGGATTGGAGTGAGATTGACGGTGGAAAATATAATCCGCAAATGGAGTAGAGCTTATTGCCTATACTGAGCTGGTAGTTAGTTACTCATCTATGATGGACAGATGTATATAATATAATATAACCTCACAACTTCCCATAAGGGTCCTCGAACGGGTTGGCAGAGGTATAGGTTGTACCAACACACCTACTTTTCAACAGAGATATATTTTAGGTGCCAACGTGACAGTCGACGAGTCCAGCGCCGTTACTCAAGCAAGACTATACATACGCGTATGAATTGCTTCTCAGACGTATGTAGGATTTCGATGTTTTCCTTCACCGTAAAGCTTGTGGTGTGACTACCACTGTACTTAAGTTAAGAAAAACTTCAGTTGGGATTCTAACTTGCGATCTTTGGGTCGCAGGCAACTACTCGAACCATTTGGCCACCACGGCTTAGATTAGCCGTTGAGAAGAGCTGACTAGCTTGGGCATCTTTTATTGGCATTCCCTTTTATACAAGGGCCCCCGAAGAGCTATGCAGAGCTTAACAAAATCCTCTTTTTGTCGGATATATAATATGGTGCCAACATGGCAGATAGCGGGACCGTACTTCCGAACTCCTAGCCCGATTCGTTTCACGAAGTTATTTCACGACCCTTTACGTTATCATTAAACTCATGGTGTTACTAATCAATTAAATTTAGAAAAAAACTCTATGATAAAGTCGGATTTGGATGTAAAAATTTTAAATTTGCAGACTTCTCTAAACGCCACAGTGTTGGCGAATTATTCTTTTTAATAAAGCCTGATAAAAAAATCATTTTCGTTATCTAAAATTAAAATCTCAATTTACTCGATGATCAGATGTTATTCATCAATCAATGAAATTATGTCTGAGTAGGCACTAAAATGGCAACATTCCAAAGGTATGTAGGTACCGTGTAAAATTAATTAAATTCTGTCCTAATGAATGAACAATCTATCAGCTCAACAATGAACGAAATCGAATCAATGAACGGATAGAACGAGCTTGAATAATTGGAAGATCGCTTGAGAGCGCATTGGGATGTTTTTGCGCTATCCAAAAATGACTAATGATGTGTTCGTTACGAAACTAAATCATAATACAATAAAACTAAAATTAACTACATGGAAGAATACATCTAACTGGGACAGCTCATAACTCCAAAAGAATCTATGCGCAAGGAAATCAAAAGAAGAATTACAAACGGCTGGAGAAGATACTTGAGCTTGAGAGAGGTTATGAAAGACAAAAAACTTCATATAAATATTAAAAGCAAAATATTTAACACCTGCATACTACCAGTCCTTATGTATGGCTGCCAATCATGGACATTAACTCGGGAAATTACGAGCAAACTTGCAACCTGCCAATACGCTATGGAGAGGAGTATGCTGAATGTCAAGAGGGCAGACAAATTGAAGAATTGTGCCATTGGAAAAAAACAAGAACCATAGATATAACATTAAAAATAAGAAGACTTAAGTGGAGATGGGCAGGGCACATGATGAGAGGTGCTGATAAATAGAATAAGAAAGTGACAAGATGGTATCCCAGGGAAGGTAAAAGGAAAAGAGGTAGACCGCAGAAAAGGTGGGATGATGATATAAGGGAAGTGGGAGGAGTGATGTGGAACAGAGTAGCCGAAGAAAGACCAGAATGGAAAAGGTTGGAGGACACCTTTGCCGATTGGCAGACAGATCTTCAAAAAATTACCAAACTGCATATACTTTATTATGATTATTTATAATTAAGAATTGTAACTAGGTTAAGTAGTTCTGAATAAAGGCTATTATTATTATTATTATTATTATAAATGTACTTATATCCTGCATGTAGGCATAGCTTTATCGTAACAGTAGATTTCAATGTGTAAAAAATAAGGTAAAAAAAAGCACTATGACATATTTGAGCAAGCATAGTTGAGGTAGTTGAGAGCAGTATTTTCAACAAGAGGTATTAATGAATTTATTTAATCATCTCGCCAAGTACTCCTATTTAAGACTTCTTTATAGAGCAGAATACGACTGAAGTGAGATGTATAATTAAATGAGGTATAGTTACGGGCCGATAGCAACCAATTTTATTGAAACATCTAAACTCTTAAGTCTAAAGCTTTATAATTCCAAATTGAAATACTTTGTCGGCGTTAATTAAAAGTCAGTTAGTAATAAATTCAGATCGTCTCTGAAACCTCTTAAAGTAAAAACACAATGCTATATGGAAAAACGTCGATACAGTACTTGACCTTCGGTTGTGACCGTTCAAAGGCCGCCTGTTACACAGTCATGAAAAAAATATCTCAAGGCATAGTATTCCTTGTATAAGGGATTCGTTAATATTACTGCAAAAAAAATAATAATGCTGCAAAACGTACGTTAGAAAATAGAAAAATAGAAAAATAGATTTAATAAAATGTCCCTAACCCTCTAAGAAGTACCTAGCCTTGGACTCGCCATTGTTTGGTAAAGGAACGAAAGAGAAAACACAGAGAATAAGTATTCCTTATTTTTTGCCGTGTTTTCGTGTATTCTACGTACTAAAGTTAGCTTTGCAAAAGGAATTGATGATTAAATATCCACTTTAATTATTTAGATATTGACATAGTTTAGTTAAAAAACACTCTAGAAATGCATTTTTACAAAATAATAAGTTATTCTTGTTTATTATGGATACGCAGGATACGCTTCGGTGTAATGCTTCCATCGTTACTTAAGCATAAATATTTTATTTCGTTTGATTATTTTACCGTGCCTTTCCCCTATAAACTCGATTTTTATTTGAGAAGGACATTCTTTTGTACATTTTCAGGTTGAGTATAAAACGTAAATCGATTTTATTTATTCCCGAACTTCTGAGAAATTTGGGATAGATTATTTTCTTGAGATTCCGAATATAAGGAGGCTCTTTTGTACGAACAACCCAGGGTGAAGTTGTAGAATAGTTTCGGTGTCAGTTCTGGGACCTAAGGTAGTCTCCACCACAATCCCAATACTGTGACATAAACGATAAAGCTTTATCGTGGCGCATCTGTAGTGGCGTTGACACGGTTTTTCTTAATTTATTCTTAAGTGCTTGAGTAACGGCGCGGCGATGGAAAATATATCTCAGGCGGCAAATGGGTGTGTGGGAATTACCTATACACCTCATCGGGCCCTTTGTGGAAAGGCGTGAGGATATAGATATCATAACTAGTTAGTGCAATAGTTAACGAAATAAATACTTAACCCCGCAAATATAACCTTTCATATATATATATTAGATACGCATATATCGACGAAGCCGTGGTGGACGAGTGGTTTGAGTAATGTCGATTGTAGCAACGAGTTTTCTTACCTTAAGTACAGTGATTAGTCCCACCACGAGCTTTACTGTAAAGGACGACATCAAAAAGAAACCTGCATATATTTTTGAGAATACATTTAAATACATACATATGTATAATGCTTGAAAAAGTCACATTAGCACCTTAAATAAATCTCCGTCGAAAAGTAATGTACGGGTATTATTACTAAGATACATTATGTGATGCATAGGATATTTGATATACATATAAATTAAACAATAATTACGTTCCTTGTTCGCAGATCGGGAACCTGAACAATTTCTACCTGCTGTCTCATCCACATGTGAGCAAAAGGTCACTGAACGCAAGCATCGATCATATCAACAAACTGAAAAATGATCCCCAGGTGAGTGACATGTACTTAAAAAAATATGTCATTATCACAAATTTAAGAGCTGGCCTCTTGTTGGCGTATCTGATGCAGTCCCTTCCATTCGCTTCTGTCCAGCGCAATTTCCTTGACCTCCCTATACGTCATGAGAGACTTTTGACGTATAGGGAAAATATGTACCTAATAAACCTGCCCATTAGACATTGCATATAAATCTAACTGTACCCTGCCAAGCGACAATCTAGATAAAATAATCGTCGATTGTATATATTGTCAAAAATTGGGTTTAATCGGTCCAGATCATTTCAACATTTTTAAGCATACACACTTTATTACTTAACAATTTTGTGTGAAAAGATTGACAAGTTGTACTTAAGTTTACTCACATTGGTACAGACTACCAAGGTTTGAACATGCGGTCCTATTGTAAATACATTAAGATGACGTCCCTCACGGGGTAGCCAGAGTGGTGAATGACGAATATAAATGAAGCGAAAGAAGTTTGTAAGTTAAAAGACCTCTTGGCGGTCTATTCCAATTGCTTTTTGTAATTACATACATTCCGTTATGGGGTAGGCAGAGATGGTTCAGCGCGAGCTATCTCTAAATTTTTTTAGTTCATGTTTTAAATGACACTTGGTAGATTCATATTTTAGCCAAAAACTGAATTGATGACTGAAATATATCGAGCATATGCCATTAACTGATTAAAAAATTATATTCAAGAACATTTGATGTTTCATTATTAAGGATTAAGTACTTACCCGTAAACGTTCTTTGAATACTTTGATCGCATCATTAATTATAAACTTACTATATTTTACCATTAGATACAAATTTGATCATAACGAGCTTTCAAAGTATTCCGAGATTTACTTTCACAAGTAAGTTTGAACAACGCGTTAAGAAACTAATTTATTTGTTTATTAATACATTTATAAATCGTGATACATACCGACAAAGGGAAAGTGACATGCAGGCGTGTAATAACACATCCAATTTCGCTGTAGATATACATATATATGTGCCAATGTGACAGATGGCGAGTCCGTAATTTTATTGATTCCAAACTACTCCTAAATGTTATTAAAAAAATTATCGTCAAATAAATTGTAATCATTTACATTACTTTCCAACATCGAAGGTCCGTTTACTTGATAGCGTTATCTATATTTTGAAGGACCTAACTTGACCCGAAAATAGCAACTCTTGAACCAATTAGATAGCAAAATCTAATTAAACAAGATAAGAGTACCAACTGTGAGCAAGTGTACAAATTATTCATTGAGATAAACTTAGCGCTATCCGATCAGGGATATCTTGACTTGACGGGATATTTGAATAATTGATTCTGGCGTATTGATGTTGGACCCAAGGGATTGAAGGTAGTTAGTTAATCTTTGCGAATTTCAATGGAGGCGATCAAGCATAAAACTATTGAAACCCTAGGTGACAGACGGGCGGACGAAAATTAAGGTATGAATATATTAGAGATGTATGCCTTTCAACGAAGCTTTGCGTAAGGGGTAGGCTGATATGTTGCTATCCGCTGATATGGGACAAAGGGAGAATAACATTTATTCGCCGCAGATATATTTTTTGCAGATAGCCGTGGTGGCCAAGTGGTTCGAGTAGTTGTCCACAAGATCGCAAGTTCAAATCCCAACTGTACTTAAGAGTTTTTCTGAACAGTGATTAGTCACATCGAAAGAAAACATCGAGAGGAGACTTGCATACGTCTGAGAATACGTCAGAGGCGTCTATTATAGTCGTGCTTGAGTTACGGCGATGGACTCGCGATCTGTATCAGTGGCACCTGAAATATATCTCTCGCGGAAAGTGGGTGGGTTACTATACCTATAGGTACTTTTGCCTACCCCTTCGGGGACCATTGTGGCAAGGCGTGAGGATATATTATTTTATATAATAAGTAGCCGTGGTGGCCGAGTGGTTCCAGCATTGCCTGCGACACAAAGATCGCAAGTTCGAATACCGACTGTACCAATGAGTTTTCTGAACTTAATTACAGTGATTAGTCACACCACGAGCTTTACGGTGAAGAAAAACATCGAGAGGAAACCTGCATACGTCTGAGAAGAAATTAAAATGTATAGTTGCGCTTGAGTAACGGCGATGGACTCGCCATCTGTCACGTTGGTACCTAATATACCTCTGGCGGAAAGTGGGTGTGTGGGTATTACCTATACACCTCTGCCAACCCCTTCGGGGACCCTTGTGGGAAGGCGTGAGGATATATTATTATATTATATATAGGTATATATTTTTGTATTACATAGTTTAGAGAGAATTAGCGCTCTACTCTCTCTGCATACTCGGCGCGAGGATATTATGATGTACTAGCTCTGCGCCCCGCGGTTTCACTCGCGTTAGTTTTTAATAATATACCTTCTCAAAGTGTTTAGGTGGTAGCACACACCTCTGCCTACCCTTTCGACGAACCCTTGTAGGAATGCGTGAAGATATATTATTTTACATATCAGTACTTGTCCGCCAGGTGAGATGGGTGATGCAACAGCAGGAGTTGAGGAGAACGAAAAGGGACCACAAATGGAGTCCCAGGAATGTCTTCCGACAGTCCAGCACTCCGTCATTCCCCGATCCTCTGTTCAAAGAACAGTGGTATCTGGTAAGCATGGGTTATACTTTTAACATTACTATGAGTATAGAAATATTAATACATACAAACCTACGAATAGCAGTGGAAATTTTACAGATATCTGTATTGGTTCTCTGCTATGCATTTGTATGAATATTTATAATTATTGCTCGCTCAATAAATAAATGTAACGTTATGGTACTCCTTCGTCTTCAGACTTTTTTATACCACTGGAGATGGCAAATAAGCATGCGGCCTGGCTGATGGTAAGTGGTTACCGCCGCCTTGCAATTGCAATACCAGGGCTATCACTCGTGCGTTGCCACCCATAGATTATCTTTATCCGTTTTGACGAAAAAGTACATTTTAAAATGCATGAAATGACCATACTTTAAATTAATATTTTTCTTCAAAATATATATCTGGAACGTCAACCCATGTACGTAATTGAAAGATAAACTATTGATTTTAGATTTTTTCCTTGCGTTGGGGCCATAATAGTAAATACCCTATCCTCCCTTTGATTTTCGATATAAATGCTATTTGTCTGTATGTATTTGAGGTATGTAAGTCTAGAGAGAACTGGCGCTCTATCCTCTCTGCCTACCCCGTTAGGGACTTGGCGTGATGATATGTATGTATGTATGTATGTATGTATGTATGTATGTCTGTATGTATGTATTATATTATATTATAGAGACGGTAGCCAGACGGAACCGCCCGAATCCATATTGCACGTATACATAGCCTAAATTATTCCTCATATAGAGAGGAACGTTATTGAATAGTCGACAAACCTTCTTAACAGACGCAGACATTCAAACATCGATTTGCAAGAATTTGTTCGCTATGGATATTCAGTAGGGTTGACTCTCATAAAAAAATCTCAGGTTCAGCGATAAAGTTTTTTGTGTCTACTCGTCACATGCTAAAAGAGAAATACAGTTCATCTAATGTTTTAATAGCCTTAAAACATCTTCGCATTTATCCACTTTCACTAAATTAAATCACTAGGACATATCGGATGGATAGTTTGAAAGTCTATAAAGGACAAAGGGACAACATTCATTGTAGTTTATATTATATATTATGTCCATAGGAAGATGTCCAAATAGTTTATTAAATATTTTATTCGGTAGTTGAAGTATTTGGATCATTATACATTATTTTATAATCCCCACAGTGTGAAGTATAAATGGATAGAAAAAAGTGCGTAAATAACGTGCATTTACTAAGATAAATTAATAATTTTAAAGAAATTAAGATATTAGAATAAAATGTAGTAAAGTTCAAAAGTTTGCCAACCCTACTCCAACGTTTACTAATGCAATGGTTCTAGGATCCGAGAAATAATCCAAGTAATTCTTTGTATTTTCTCCTACTTTAAACGTTGCTTTTCATACCAAAATTATTTTTTTTGCGCTTTTGTATTTATTGCGAACTAATCCGAAACCTAGGCTTAATGGGAAAAGCTAAGCGCTGTAGCTCTTGGATACGGTGCGGACGGAACAACATTTTGCTTGACAAAATCGTGTCAATGTTAAACTTTTTTAGGACACCATAATGTATCCACATATGTTTTTTTTCTAATATCATTATTTACTAATGTGACAAAACAAGATTTCCGCTGAAATGGATCGATCTTTTATTCATCAGTTCACGTCATAATGACATTATCTTATATAAATAAGCATTATTTACCAATCTATACTAATATTATAAAGCTGAAGAGTTTGTTTGTTTGTTTGTTTGTTTGTTTGTTTGTTTGTTTGAACGCGCTAATCTCAGGAACTACTGGTTGGAACTGAAAAATTATTTTTGTGTTGGATAGTCCATGATTCTAGGAAGGCTTTAGGCTATATAAAATATAAATAAATAATAGTTAATATTAAAAAAATCTCTGAAAAGTGAGTGTGCGAAAGAGACAGACAACAAGATTCTGAGACGTTTTCAATATATTGACAAATACTCTGTCAGAGTGACGTGTAAATATTGACGGTAAAGGTGCGTTCCACTAAGCGCCCACAACAATGAAAATTCTCCTATACCTACGCGATCCACATAACGACCGCGGTCGTTGTGGTCGCGGCGAAAACGTCAATTATAATGTCATAACTTACGCTCACGACGACCCATCTAAAAGGTGGGTCGAAGTGATCGTTGAATCGAAGAAAATTTGCGTGATTTTCAAAACTCAAAGCATATAAAATGGCGACTGTACCTCTTACCAAATATCCAAGTGTCGCCGCAAGACATTTTAATTCTATTTGAACGTAAATTTATTTAGAACACCAATAATATTAAATATAAAAAAAACGTTATTTTTTTTCAATATAAATCTATTTAAATTAATCAAGTTTATTTTCAAGGCTTACAGATTATAAACTAACATCTTAAATCTTTTGCTTTCTTTTTACTAACTCGCCGTTTGTATTATTTACCTGCACGCTCAAAACGCTCTGTAATCCATTCCATTTGAGGTTACGACGGTAACGCTTACAAGCAAACTGTGGTCGTGAGCGTGATCATTGTGAACGCTTAGTGGAACGCACCCTATGTATAGCTAGACTGACATTTCATTCAAGTAGTAGTTTTGACAAACCTCAAATTACAGTTTCTTTCATAACAACAAAAGCAAAAAGATGTTTGTTGTGTTTTAGTGTGAGTTTCATAATTAATCGTCGTATTTTATTAGTAATACCACCCGTAAGGCGTCAAAATATCCGTTGGCGCACACCAGTTCGATCGCAGTGTAACGCAAGTCCTATTCAATCGCAGTGTAACGCAAGCCCAGTTCAATCTTCGAGCCAATGAGACTGAAGAACAGCGTAGGCAATGGTAAATACACATTTCTCCAGATTTATTTCCTGGGGAATTCTGAAGAAGAAGTAAATGAACGCTGTTCGCAGATATCATTTAGCAGTTACAACAACTTTTGCATGAACATAATCAGTTGATCCAATTGTTCAAAACTGTCTTACAAGTAATGTGATGCCATCGGACAATCAGAAAATAGTGATCACAGCAGACAAGCGACCTGCAGGAGACAACATGTCATGAGAGAGGCATCAATGCACCAATGTTAAATGATGTTACCTTAATCGTGATTGGGGAGAATATGGAGTCTCGCGATATTGTAATGTAACCAAGAAATGATGCCATCATCCTTCAGCATATTAGGGCAAATTCTCACCTCTTATCAAAATAATCTAATATCCATGTAACAATAAATGAATATAAACTACACCTAAACAATACTTTTAATGCCTAACTTTTTAACATAATAGTAATGTTTCAAACTACTTAACCCTTTCGTTAACAAGTCAGCAGGCATTTCAGTAGTTGGCAAATTGCCTTGGCATTGAAATTTTGACATTGAAAAAATGGCATTGCCATGTACTCGGCCTCAGTACTAGACAATGCCACTGTCGGTTGTTTTCTGCATTCATATGATATTACAGTACCAGACAATTTAAAACAGAAACCTGTATAAGATCTCCTGTCAATAGTATTTGATGTCCAATCTGAGTCTACAAATCCTTCTAAGTTTTTATTATCATTTGTAAACATTAAACCATAAGATTTTGTTTTATTTAAATATTCTAACACTCTTTGCGTTTTTCCAGTGAACTGCAGTAAAACAATTGTTAAATTGGCTTAAATAGCTGACACTGTAACTGATATCTGGGTGTGTAAGTATAGACAAATACATAAGACTTCCTATCAGTTGCTGATAAGGATATTATTTACAAACATTTTCTGACTTATCCAACTTCAAATTACATTCAATAGGAGTATCAACAACATTACAGTTTGACATCTTAAACTTATTCAAAATATGTTCGACAAAATGCTCCTGATCTAATGATATACAACCATTTTTATATACTTTTACTCTCATACCTAAGCATTCTTTCACTTGCCCTGAATCTTTAGTTTTGAAATTTGACATTAAACTATGTTTCAGTTCATCTGTCAATGCCTTGCTACTGGAAAATATGAAAAAATCATCAACAAACACAGTTTTTAAAATTTGTTCCTTATTTACCTTTTACTTTATAAACATGGTTCCAATTTAGACTTAATATAACCCTGGCTTAACAAACAATCATCTACTCTCTTATTCCACTGCCTTGCTGATTGTTTAAGTCCATAAATTGCATGTTTTAGTTTGAGTAAACTGTTACTCTGACATTCTAAATTAGGTGGTACTTGCATGTATACTGTTTCATCAAGGTACCTAGCCATTTAAAAATGCAGTGTTAACATCAAGATGAGTAATTTCTAAATTTAACTTTACACTTAAAGAAAATATTATTCTCAAAGTTGAGTGTGTTAATACAGGTGAGTATGTTTCTTTATAGTCCACACCTTCTACTTGGGTAGAGCCCTTAGCGACTAAACGAGCCCTATATCTCACTTGATTATCACTTTCAAACTTTCTTTTGAAAACCCAAATTTTAAATTCTTTTCACAAATTCTAGAGCAAGTGAATGAATTTGTATATCTAGGAAGCATGTTCACACGAGATGGAAAGTATGAAAAAGATATTGAAAGAAGGCTAACTGCCGGTATTAAGGTGAATGGGGCCATGTCGGTGTTGATGGCCAGCAACGGTTGCTGTCCACAGCGTGATATTTGTGCCTACTTTATTGTATGGCAGCGAACCCTGGGTATGTCAGAGGAAGTATGAAAATAGCTTAAATGCAGCTGAGATGCGATATCAGCTGCGAAAAACGTGCGGAGTAACGATCTTAGTTCGAGTCCGGAATCAAGAGATTCGCAAATCAACTGGCGTGAATCAGGGCGAGATTGAAAAGATGAAGAAAGGCATGCTACGCTGACTTGGACATATAGTAAGGTTGAGTGAAGAAAGATTGACGATACAGATATACAAAGCAAAAGTGTGTGCAAGAAGACGCAGAGGAAGGCCACGTTCCAACTACCTGGATCAAATCGATCGGACGCTCAAGGATGGGAACGAAAAGAGTACTCGAAACCGACGATCATGTATGAAGAGACTGATGAATGTGGACGAAGCAAAAGAAGTATAAAGTCTAGAGAGAACTGGCGCTCTATACTCCCTGCCTACCCCCTTAGGGACTTGGTGTGATGATATGTATGTATGTATGTATGTAAATTTTCACCCATGCGAAGCTGGGCGGGTCAGCTAGTTTATAATAAACATGATATGAATTTCATATACCCCGGTGTGTTATAAATAAAATTCAAGCAAGCTTATTACATTTTCAGGTTTATTTATTACACGCGTTTGTATGGTACTATGATGTTTTCATATCACGTAACTAACATTATTCGGTGCTTGTTTTTATGTACGGGATTAATGATTGTAATTATTTATTTTTCACTTGATACCCTGAAATGACTTAAGGGGATTACGTATAAGATAGTACATACATACATATCATCACGCCAAGTCCCTAGCGGGGTAGGCAGAGAGTATAGAGCGCCAGTTCTCTCTAGACTTACATACCTCTTTCGCTTCGTCCACGTTCATCAGTCTCTTCATACATGCTCGTCGGTTTCGAGTACTCTTAACGTTCCCGTCCTTGAGAGTCCGATCGATTTGATCCAGGTAGTTGGAACGTGGCCTTCCTCTGCCTCTTCTTGCACACACTTTTGCTTTGTATATCTGTTTCGTCAATCTTTCTTCGCTCATCCTTTCTTAAGATAATACCAGATGAGAAATATAATTTTACGATATTGTTATATCTTCATGGACCAACGAAGTTATTTCAAATATGTGCACCTTTTTCGACGTTTTATAAGTGCCCATCTAGGCCTATGTGAAATAAAATATTTTGATTGATGTTGTTTTTAAACTTGGTAACGAGTAGGTGATGCACTGGTATTGAAAACTTTTTTTTATTTACTACTAGAGTGGCAAACAAGCATATGGGCCACCTGAGACGAAGCGGGTACCGTAGCCTATTTACGCTCACGATACTGATGTATTGCTTGCGCGCTGCAACTCGCCCTTTGCGGTTAGCTTAACAAAGGGTGGGCTACATGATTTCTTGCAGCTAAGTGATTCTTTTTTTAAAAGTTCTTCTTTTTCAGAATGGGGGTGCGGCTGATGGTCTAGATATGAACGTGGGCTATGCCTGGAGGAAAGGGTATACAGGGAAAGGAGTTGTGATTACTATTTTAGACGACGGAATACAACCTAATCATCCCGATTTGTCGCAGAACTATGTAAGTATTTATTTCTACTGATAACCCAAGGTATTTTATTTCAACATATCAAGAGGTTGAGAGATTAATACATCTTATTTAGGACCTATTTGCTTCAAACTTGCTCGTATTTAAAAAAACTATAAATTTTTCTCACAAGTGTCCCAGAAAAGAACCCTCCTTTTGACGAAGGTATAAAAAAGATTCCTGTCCGTTTCTCAAGCACGACTATACATACATCGTTAAAGTTGAAAATAAATACGTTTAAATAGTACAATATTAGAAGTACACAAATACATTATATAAACCCGCCTTAACATCAACAAGACTTCCTCAAATTCTATACTTAGTAGTCACGTTACGATCCTTTCATTATTCTGCGAAAAAGCTGCTCTTAGCGCAAATGTGCAATAAATGAAGTAAGAAACGCGATATTGTAGGACCCCGCCGCATCAACGGACATAAATGGGAACGACACGGATCCGACACCGCAAGACAATGGCGATAATAAACACGGCACGCGTTGTGCCGGGGAAGTCGCCGCCGTAGCTTACAACCGATATTGCGGTGTTGGTATCGCGTACAACGCTAGCATTGGAGGAGTCAGGATGCTCGACGGCCTTGTCAACGACGCAGTGGAAGCGCAGGCATTAGGTTTCAACACACACCATATTGATATATACAGTGCGTCCTGGGGACCTGAGGATGACGGGAAAACTGTCGACGGCCCCGGCCCCTTAGCCCGAAGGTATTATCTAATTGCATTTATTCATATCGTTTGCAGAATCTCTTTAAAAAGCGTTTTGTTTCAGGGCTTTTATAAATGGCGTCACTAACGGAAGAGGGGGCAAAGGTTCCATTTTTATATGGGCTTCCGGAAATGGGGGCAGGCATACAGACTCTTGCAATTGTGACGGTTATGCAAATAGTATTTTTACTATTTCAATTTCCAGTGCCACCCAGGGTGGGTATAAGCCTTGGTATTTAGAAGAATGCTCGTCAACTATAGCGTCTACGTACAGTTCTGGAACACCAGGAAGGGACAAAAGCGTTGCCACAGTCGATATGGATGTCCAATTAAGGCCAGATCACATTTGCACCGTTGATCACACAGGCACGTCCGCCTCAGCCCCATTAGCCGCCGGTATATGTGCACTAGCTTTAGAAGCTAACTCGTTATTAACTTGGAGGGACGTCCAGCATCTCATTGTGATAACGTCAAGGTCGCAACCATTGGAAAAAGAAGAGGGCTGGATAGTGAACGGTGTTAAACGAAAAGTAAGCCATAAATTTGGATACGGGCTAATGGATGCAGCTCAAATGGTAACATTAGCTGAACAATGGGCTAATGTGCCGCCGCAACATATCTGTAAGTCTCAAGAAATAAACGAGGATAAAAGCATTGAGACATCTTTCGGTTATACGATATCAGTGCATATGGACGTGAATGGGTGCAGCGGTACAATGAACGAGGTCAGATTTTTGGAACACGTTCAATGTAAAATTTCACTGAGCTTTTTCCCAAGAGGAAATTTACGGATACTGCTTACGTCGCCGATGGGTACGACTTCTACCCTTTTATTTGAGCGAACGCATGACGCAACCAGTTCTAACTTCGATGATTGGCCGTTTTTAAGTGTTCATTTTTGGGGCGAAAACGCTGAAGGTCGGTGGACACTTCAGATAATAAACGCAGGGAATAATCATGTCACTCAGCCCGGAATATTGAAGAAATGGCAGTTAATTTTCTACGGAACGGCAACGAACCCAATTCGGCTGCGGAATAAGGGTCATTTTAATTCCAATAATATTTACCAAGAGGAAAAAACATATCATATTAATGATGTATACGATGCTTCTGAATATTCACAATTCCTGAACGAAATTGAACTTGGTATTTCCGACAGACGTAGTTATCCCAAAAATATTCCGTCAGCTCAACGCAAGAATGTATTAGCAGATGCTAATGATAAACAAGTGCAAAGATTATGCGACCCCGAGTGTGATTCACAGGGATGTTATGGCAAGGGTCCAACTCAATGCGTTGCTTGCAAACATTACCGGTTGGATAACTCCTGTGTCTCTAGATGTCCTCCAAGGAGTTTTGTTAATCAGGGCGGGGTTTGTTGGCCTTGTCATGAGTCATGCGAGACTTGTGCTGGGGCTGGGCAAGACTCATGCCTGACATGCGCGCCAGCTCACTTACTTGTTATAGATTTGGCTGTGTGCCTACAACAATGTCCAGATGGTTACTACGAAGATCCCGACGCAAATGCTTGCTTCCCTTGCGCGGAACATTGCGACACGTGCTCCGAAAAAGCTGATATGTGCGCCTCGTGTGCTCACAACTATGTATTATACAACGGGTCTTGTTTGGGAGCATGCCCTCCAGGCACTTACCAAAAAGATGACCTCGGCTGCATGCCCTGTCACGAAACATGTGAATCATGCCAAGGGCCCAGCGAGAGTGCGTGTGTTTCGTGCAAAATTGGTGATTACGCATTCAAGAACCGCTGTGTCCCCAAATGCCCTACAGGATATTACGCAGACTCGCAAAAAAGGGAATGTTTATCGTAAGTGTTATTGTTACGATAATATACTTTTATTTATACTCCACTCAGAACAAACAATGGTCCTTTTAAGCGCCAGTCGTTTGTAATATTTACTTTTAACAACGTCTTTAATGTCCCAATGTTTAATTGTTGTATTTTATTTGATCTCGACGTTCATAAATAAAACAATCTCTGTTGTTTTAGGTGTCCAATTGGTTGTTCAATTTGCACGTGTGCCATTTGTTCTGTGTGCCGAGAGAAATGGACCCTTACTAAAGGAGGAAATTGTCTCCCGAACGGCAATGACAAATGCGACACTAGTGAGTAGTCCTTTGCCAACTGTGATTCGTGTATTTGTCATTTCATTGCAAATTTTATTGTATTTGTTTTAGGCGAGTATTATGAAGGTGGTCGTTGTAAAAATTGCCACTCAACATGCGAAAAATGTAGCGGGCCGAACGAATGGGATTGTTTGTCTTGTTCGAGCCCGCTGTTATTACAGGGATCGAGGTACGCACTATTAATCCGAAACCTTTCCTATTACGTGCCCGGAGCGTGCTTAACGATTGCTATGTTTTAGGTGCGTCGCCGAGTGCGGGCAAGGATACTACCAGACTGCGGGACGATGTACACTATGTCCACATACGTGCTCGGCGTGTGTCTCAAGATTAAATTGCACCTCGTGTGCTGGTGCCTTAAGATTACAGTCGGGGACGTGTAGGGTGACATGTGCTCCGGGGTATTACCCTGATGAAGGCACGTGTTCCAAGTGTTATCTATCTTGCGAGACTTGTACCGGTCCAAGGAGGGACCAATGCGCGTCATGTCCACCTGAGTGGAGGCTGGCAGCAGGGGAATGTAGACCGGAGTGTCCACAGAACTTCTTCCCTTGGCAAGAGAGCTGTCGACGATGTCACCATTATTGCCAGGATTGCCACGGGGCTGGTCCCCAACGCTGTACTTCATGTCCGCCACATTTCTCCCTGGAAAGTGGTTTGTGTGTTGAGTGCCTTAGTTCTCAGTACTACGAGGCCAGGACGAGGACTTGTCGAGCGTGCCATGACTCCTGCCGGTCTTGTTCGGGGCCTGGACCCACCAACTGTGTCACTTGTGCTCATCCACTTCGCTTAGATAGGTGAGGGATATTTCGTCATGTCATATATGGTCACGTCATATCATATGTCAATTAATACTTACTAATCCGCATACTCTGATCACATTTTAATATTTTTTTCTGATGTAAAACATATCTTTTGTTCTCCTGTATCCAGCTAATAATATATCTCTGTGTCAATTATGAAAAATGTCATTTAATAGTTTGCATGATAGAGGACCACAAACTGTCAAATTTACAATATTGGTAGGTTTAATATTATATGCCAAAGCCTTGGTGGCCGAGTGATTCGAGCAATTGCCTGCGACGCAAAGGTCGCAAGTTCGAATCCTGACAGTACCAATGAGTTTTTCTGAACTTAAGTACACTACGAACTTTACGGTGAAGGAAAACATCGAGAGGAAACCTGCATAAATCTGAGAAGAAATTCAAAGACGTACCTATAGTCGTGCTGGAATAACGGCGATGGACTCGCCATCTGTCACGTTACCTAATATACCTCTGGCGGAAAGTGGGTGTGTGGATATTACCTATACACCTCTGCCTACCCCTTCGGAGACCCTTGTGGGAAGGCGTGAGGGTATATTATTATTTATAATATTATATAACAATACGTTAATTTACTCCAGGGTTAACTACAAATGTTTGCCATGTTGTACGGAAAGCATGACTTTGTTCTACGTCAGCACCAATCAGACGACAGACTGTTGTCACTGCGACAAAGACATAGGTAAGGAGGCGTTATTGTTTCATAAAATTAACTTTATAAGTGATTTCGGCAGTCTTGTTGCATGCATAATAAGGATTTAAGCCCAACGCTTATGAACGTGACTTTGGACAAAGTCGGAAGTTTCCCTTACAGAAGTTGTGTAAGGCATTACTGGGATTATACTAGAGGTAGAAATTGATTAGATTTATTAATTGTTTTATGTATTTATAACATATTCTTAGCCCCGCTCCGAATCCTATGGGCTAGGCAAAGAAAGTAAGGCGCCAAGTCTCTCCAGATTTTATTTGGTGGTTAACTGAGGGCCTGGTTGCACTGTTTCATAATGATTTGCGTTTAAGTCGTTCACAACATACAATGGTATTGTAAGCATATTACATATTAAGCTATTGCATAGCTTCTATCGCGGGCCTTGAGCGTGGAGACCGAATCCAGAAGTTCCGTAACGAAAATAACCTAACACATTCAAAATTTAAACACATTCGAATATAGAACAGTTCCAAATTCAAAATTGCCGGGAAATATGGAAAAGACAGAACTTAAAAGACATGCCTAGTACGTAAGCAGCTGTTTGTGAGAAAGTATATAGGTGTAATTGTATAAGTTGATAAAAAATGCTATGCAATAGCTTAACCGCGGCAGTTCCCGAGTGCCACACGTTTTTTTTTGTTTGCCATGTGTCGATGTGTATTAATTTTTTCTTAGTAAATATTTATTTCTTTCTTGAATATTTATTACTACCGGATTCCGGTATATACTTGGATATTACAGGCTCTATCTAGCTTGGGATCATTTTGTTTTGTATTCTATATGCATATTATTATTATTATCATTAAATGACCTTACGTATTTTAGGCGGGTGTTTGAACGGATCTTCGGCTGGAAAACGCCGTATCTCCGAGAATATCCGCACTCATATAACAGCATCCTTCTTTGTGGAGGATACAAAGGACCCGACAAATTGGTTTGACCCAAACATACTAGTCGTAACAACAGTCGGAGCCTGCTTCTTCATTGTGATCCTAATGATAATCGTTTTTAAGGTAAGTAACATAAGGACGATTTTTATAAAGTAAGAATTTCTGTATGTTAAAATTATGTACAATTGTGAAGAAAAGCCTCAGGGAGTTTCTAACTCCGACAATATTTTCAATATACAAATAGACGTCTGACTAAATTGTTCGTGTAAAAATTATAATCAAATCAAAATGATTTACAGTACAAATCAAGAAAACGAAAATACAGAACTCTATTCCCAAAGGCCGAATACTCCCAATTGACAACTATAGACGAGGATTTAGTTGCTCTAACAACATCGACGACTTTGAAAACTACCGATGACAACCCGACAATACCGAACACAAGCGAGCTGGAAGAACCGACATAGCAATGTAAACCTTAACTTTACTGTAATTAGATAAATTTTACACCGCAGACTGATGTAGATGTTTCAACTTGTATAGAATAATGTAATCATTATGAGAATTGGATAGTGATATTTCTATCACATATTTGGGAATGTGGTAACGCGAAAAGTTTCAATATCGCTATGAATTTATGATTTCCAATGTAAATTAATATGTAATAAAGTTTAACTACGAAATAATTAACAATATCGAATTTTAAAATTGGTTAATAACTGATGTTACCGCATTAAAATTTGTGAGCGGGTTGAAATTTGATTACGGAATCCAAAATTATTATAAATTGAAAGAAGTATTCGGTTTAATTTATCGTAATTTACGTTAAAAATATGTTGTGGAATTTCGGAAAATGATTGCCACTTCCTCTTAAAATATATTTTCCTTTTAAATTAATCCTTTGGAATCTGCTAGGTGAACACAAATCTCAAGCATTTGAGAGTTTATTTTCACCATTCGAAGTTTTGATTTTTCATACTAAGAAGTTCTTCTCGATGAGAAAACTCGAGTGATATTATCATTATCAGAGAGACGAAACACACACATTTCTAGTCAAACAGAAAGATGAGAGAAGCAAACAAATAACTGACAATTCTATCCTATACAAGCAAAGTGGCAGGAATTGCTGATGTCAAACGTAGGTAATTTAACCACGTTACCTATATTATCGGAGACTAGAATATTTCAAAGAAACCGTGGCTCAGGCAAAATTAAATTATATAATTCCTTCCAGGAAGATAAAATATTTATAACTTTTAGTCCGACTGCACCAAGTGTAGTATTAAAATTACTCTAAGCAAATAAAACGTAAATTTCACCATTTATATGAACGGATGTGTATTCATAATTAGTTTTAGTGGCTTTGTGTTGAATATTTGATCATAATTAATTTTATATAATAGTATAGTCAAGCAGATAATGATGTGAGCTTTAGAATAATTTTCTACTTAGCAAATTTTGGATAGTTAAAATTTGTATTTGCAGAGTTGAGTCCACAAATAAGGTCGTTATTACGTTAGATCACACATTGGAAGGCTTACATTTTACCAATCGATAATACCGATGATTTAGGCCGATTAAATAATATTTTACAAATTTATTCGGAATCGCCATAAGATAAGGTCAAAGAACATCGTAATGTTTGCTATAGAAAATTAGAAACGACCGAATAACTTTTGTATTAAAGAACATTCTACATCGCATCCTGTTGACTCAAAGAAATATATATTCCGTCAATATCAGTATTAGGAGGTATATTTCTGGTAATGTATTCGTAAAGACGATATGCTGCCCCATAATATTTTTTCCGTAAAATACATATAAATATATGGTTACGCCAATTCCTTTACGGGCTAGGCAAAGAGAGATTATTCAAGAGAACAAGTAGGTTTATCTCTCTACTAGCATCTAGAGACTTTTGCTAATACCAAAGTCTAGAGAGACTAGTCTTTGGTATCATCAGTATATCAACAGTCTCTTCCACCAGTTTCGATTTCCCATATAGATACACAAAATAAACAACATAACACAATACGATATATATACATACACATAATGTAATACCGGCCTAAAAACGGACCAGCGGCAAGCTATTCATTATGGGACCCAAACTAACTGCGCTTCGCTTACCCCTTGCGTAGGATTTATGTTGCTTAATTTGTATAGAGTTGAATAACATATCTTCGTGTTTATTTCCTTTGTCCATTGTACCTCTACTTGTCTGTAAATAACGTTCAATTATTGTAAAAGGTCGATGTAATGTCGATATCGATGTAAATATGTATATAATATTGAGAAGTGTAAATAAAATCGATGGTTTTTATGACAGGTGCTTGTTGGGTTTTATTTGATACATCCTTCACCTGTTGTGATAGATTAGCTGGAAATGATACGTGGTTGTCCATTCTGATAGGGCTTGTTATGGTTGATGAAATGTAAAGACACCACGAGACAATAAATAGCTGCTTCATGCTGGCAATTTTTTTTGGAAGAAAATTAAGAATCGAATGATGACTTTTATCTAAAACTAAGTTGTTGCTATAGCTAAAATTTTATCAATAGTACGTCCACAAACCAATGACGTAGTAATCTTGGAACTCTTATAACTGAGTAAATTTCTCGATGTTATCATATTCCTAGCTTCAACAAGAGCTTAATGCTTAGGAACATGTGGCATACTTACCTATGACGAAATCTAACATAGAATTGCTTCTTAGCATTGCGATCTTTCCTTCGTAAAGATGTTGGTGTGACAAATCACTGAATGTACTCGAAACTTATTCTTACAATCTGTAACAGTAACGGAGCTCAAACCTGGTAATGTTGAAGATACTGAGTAGAACTACTAGGCCATGTTGATTAATTTGCGGCTATCAGTAAACACACCACGATATTATGTAGCAACACCTAGTGTTGGCGAATATTTTACTGTCAGTTGGACAGAAGTTGGCCAAGAGTTGGACAAAAGTTGTAATGTTTATTTTCCAATAAACGTTTTCCAGCACAAAAAACATAGTTTGTGTCTCGCCACACCACACTCCTCGTCTGCAAACTTAACACCTAGTAATTACTCAGTATCGACTTTTATATCGACGCCCTTCTGGTCTAGCAGTCAGAGCTTCTGACTGCGAACCTCAGGTCGCGGGTTGTGTATTCAACACGAGTATGTGCACCTTAGTCTTGGATGTTCTATGTTTATATGTATATATATTACACGTATGTATATCGTTGTCTAATTTCGATAGTACAAGCTTAGCTTAGTTTGGGACTAGGTCAATTTGAGTGGAATTATCCCAAGACATTAAAATAGTCTCACCACGAGCTGTACGGTGAAGAAAAACCTGCATGCGTCTGGGAATTAATTTAATTGCGTATATATAGTCGTGCTTGAGTATATAATATATATATCCTCACGCCTTCCCACAAGGGTCCCTGAAGGGGTAGGCAGAGGTGTATAGGTAATACCCACACACCCATTTTCCGCCAGAGGTATATTAGATGCCAACGTGACAGATGGCGAGTCCATCGCCGTTACTCCAGCACGACTATACATACGCCTTTGAATTTCTTCTCAGACGTATGCAGGCTTCCTCTCGATGTTTTCCTTCACCGTTAAGCTCGTGGTGTGACTAATCACTGTACTTAAGTTCAGAAAAACTCATTGGTACAGTCGGGATTCGAACTTGCGACCTTTGCGTCGCAGGCAACTGCTCAAACCACTCGGCCACAACGGCTCGTGCTTGAGTAAGGGCGTATAGGTAATACCCACACACCCAAGGAAAACATCGAGAGAAAACCTGCATACGTCTGAGAAGAAATTCAAAGGCGTATGTATAGTCGTGCTTGAGTAACGGCGGTGGACTCGCCATCTGTCACGTTGGCACCTAATATACCTCTGGCGGAAAGTGGGTGAGTGGGTGTGTGTTTAACTATTGTCTCGTAATTAAGTACCTACCATAATATAAATATCCACTCCAAATAGAAGGTAGCAATGGTCAAAATAGGATCAAACGTATATCATTAAAAGTCCACGGGAAAGCGGAAAATCTCGCATCTCACAGAAAACATATTATTATTAAAGGACAAACAAACTCATACAGCTCATATTAATGCAATATCTTCCCGGTAATGTTAATAGTATCGCTTCGATGGTTATAATAAATGGCCCTTACCTTGTAAGGGAGATTAGAACAACTATTTGTGGTCGATACATTAGCAGACGTTGGTTGCTTCAACTTAATTGAATACATTATTTTCACTTGTCCTACCGTCCGGGTGTCATTAGTGTAACATATTGCTTATATATTTATTCTGGATAGATTATTATCTATCATTAAATATATTCATAGCTACGATATCTATATCTACACTTATTACAAGCGCTCCAGCCCGGCTCTGCACGGGTAGCATGGCATGCTTAAATGTTATTCTTTGTTGATGGCTGCCTGGTCTAGTCCGATTCCCGCTGAGGGCAGATATTTGTGTGAAGTACACGAGTATTTATATGTCTTATGTGTTTATGTATATATCTATCAATATAATATAATCTAAATATCTATCTATATATATGTATATATATATATATATATATATATATATATATATATATATATATATATATATATATATATATATATATATATATATATATATATATATATATATATATATATATATATGGTTGTCAAGTTAAGAGTCAAGATGTATGAAGAGATGAGAGCAAACAATGCGAAAGAGGAAAGAGAACTGTCGCTCTACTCCCTCTGCCTACTCGTGAGAGACTCGGCGTGATGATATGTATGTAGGTAAGTTACCTTAGTACTTATGAGGTTTGCTTAATTTAGGACTATATACTACTATCACAATATGTGTGAAGGTACTCAAAGTAAGGTGTTAAATTCAATAAATTTACCCACAACCGTTACAAATTACACTCTTAAATCTTCCTAATGTATAATTCTGTACATTAGTGAAAATCGTAAGAGAATACGGTTACTCGTATTTTCAGTTTATTGCGAACAAACATATAGATACTTAGACTGAAAGGGGAATTTCTATTAAAATATTTTTGATATCAACACTTTTAACCGAAATGATAACTTAAGCTTTACCTTTTTTTTTTTTTTTTTTTTTTTTTTTTTTTTTGTATTGTCTCTCGTAGCGTGAGTTCCGGGAACTTTTGCTACTTAACCGGTCAATGGCGAGACCTAGGCCTCCAGCCAGGCTTTATTTTTAAGCAACACAGCTAAGGGCACCCCCTGTGGGGTACGAACCTCGGCTTAGGGCGTTGCTGGATCGCGAGCAAGGGAGCTGGGCTGGACTGGTAATTTTATTTAAATATTGTTTGGGGGCGGGATTTGCGCGTCTGGCTCGGCGCGGGCCGGCGTTTGCGGCGGAGGTCGGGGGGAAACATTACGGCTTATTCGCGTCGAGCCTCGCCGGCGAGGACGGAACAGTGGTCGGTTGTGTGTAGTGTTGGTATGTTTTTGTCGGGCGTCCTGGAGGACCGTTATGTCGTCATCCGGTTCGATGACGGCATGTCTTGGACGCCTTATCTTCGAGATAAGGGAAGGAGTGTATCGGGCGGCCGATACGACGAGGGGGTTGGGGTGATTTACAGCAGAATCGAAATGACGTTTGGACAGTTTTTTCAAAAACTGTTTTATAGTGGGGACTTTGAGGTCAACGTGGAGTTGACTATTACGCATGTACCACGGGGCACCTGTGGCTCTCCGGAGAAACCGGCTTTGGAGCACTTGCAGGGGGTTAAGTGTTGACTTGCTAGTGTGTGCGAACACTACACCCGCATATGTCATGATTGGTCGAATGCACGTCGTGTAAATCCTCACCTTGGATTTCAATGAGAGTTTACTTCGTGCATTCAACATGCTGTGAAGTCTACCGAGCGCGAAGGCGGCTCGCGCGCGTACCGCCTTTACGTGGTGACGGAAAGAAAGGCGTTGATCGAGGATCACACCCAGGTATTTGGCTTTTTCTTCCCATGGAATGGGTTTGCCGAAGAGGGTGATGGGGGCTACCCGTGGGCGTTCGAGGCCTTTCCAGAATAGAATGGCTGCGCTTTTGGTGGGGTTCACTTCAATTCTCCACTTCCGGAACCACCGCCCTAGGGCTGTGACTGCGGATTGGAGGTTGTCGTGAATTCCCTCGGGAGTTCTACCCTTGTAGTAGATGGCCGTATCATCGGCGAATAGAGCGCTTTTAACTCGTCTATGGAGGGGAATGTCGCTAGTATAAAGCGTGAATAGGAGTGGCGAGAGCACTGAGCCTTGCGGGACTCCTGCTCGTATGGGATGGGGGGAAGAGAGTGTGCCCTCGACTCTGTAGCGGAAGGAGCGGTTCGACAAAAAGTCCCGTACTATGCGTACTAGACGGTCCGGCGCGCCCAACTGGTACAGCTTGTATATTAAGCCGTTGTGCCAGACCTTGTCGAATGCCTTCGCCACGTCGAAGAGAAGCATACCCGTGGTATAACCGAGTTGAAAGCCGCTACTGACGTCTTCCACTATACGGTGGACTTGTTGGATACAGGAGTGTTTGGTTCGAAAACCGAACTGCTGGTCAGGTATGACTTTCTTAGAGTCTGCAAAACTCTTTAGTCTATTGTAGATAAGTCTCTCGTAAATCTTGCCAAGGACATTGAGGAGACTAATAGGGCGA
Organism: Drepana falcataria; assembly: GCA_945859725.1. NCBI lineage: Eukaryota > Metazoa > Arthropoda > Insecta > Lepidoptera > Drepanidae > Drepana > Drepana falcataria. The sequence continues at coordinate 2,483,553 of OX243937.1, forward strand.
TAACTGGAGGCTTCGGTCTTGGGTTTCCCTGGCTTGGGAATACCTATGACTGTTGCACTTTTCCAGGATTGGGGGAAAAAGTTGTTGCTCAGTGCGGCATTGAAGATGGCAGTGAGCAAAACTATGAGATAAGGTGAGAAGAGTTTGATAACTCTATTAGCGATCCCGTCGGGACCTGGGGCTTTCCTGGGGTGGAGATCCTTGATCACTTTCCGGACTTCGTCGACCGTGATTGGGGCGATGGGGTGGTCTGGGTCTTCGGAGGGTGGGAGAGATAGTTTGCTTTCGACCTCGGCATCCACCTTATCGAGATGGCGCGGATCTACCGGCAAGGTGCTGGGCGTACATTGAGCCTCGAGACTGTCGGCCAGGCACTCGGACTTCTCGTCGTCGTCAAAGGCGGGCCCTTGATTTGGACGAGAGAGTGGAGGCATGGACGAGATTTTGTCTGATTTAAGTTTTCGTTGGAGATGCCAAAAGGCCAAGTGACTCGGTTCAAGTTCCCCTAGGAACTTGTTCCAGCGAGCGTCTCGCAGGTCTTTCATGCTAAGCTTTACCGATGATCATTTTCTTTTTATATACGTACCTACTGAAAAGCCCTGGTAGCCGAGATGTTCGACTTGTCATTCCCAACGGAAAGGTTGCAAGTTCGAATCCCGACTCAGTTTTTTTTTTGTGATCGTCACTTCTCTCTAGATCTCTACATATGCTTACCGGTTTTGCATACCCTTGACGATTCCATCCCATAGATCGATTTGATCAAGAATATTTGGAATGTGATAATGGTACAATAAAATTAACTGAAAAATTGCCAACTTCTTTACCTACAAACATTCCACCATTTATTAACACCGCAAAATAAGACGAATTGACTAACGGCAACCCAAATTATGCTCGTAATATTCTTATCACCTAAAAGCTTCCCACGCCGACCAACATTGAGACTGAAATCTACTAACGCTCGAGATAAACTGTTTCGCATCCGAAATACATCTTCTGGAAGGGAACAAATGCGTTGAGAAAATAAGCCTTTATTTCCATAGTCCCGACACAATGTGTTAAATGAGTGCCCCAATGAGACCGGTTTAAAGAGATCTAGAATTGGATTTGGCTCATCCTTTTACGCGGCAATTGAAGGAATGTTCATGCATTTATTTCTACTTCACCTTTTGGCCTTTGGGAGCTGTTCATTTCGATCCGGTTCTGACACTTCGGTTTTTATACGAATTGATTTGATTTATATCCTCACGTACCCACGCAGCCACTTTCTGCCACAGATACGTTTTAAGTGGCAATGTGACAGATGGCCGTCGCCGTTACTCAAGCACGACTATACATACGTCTTTGATTTATTTCTCAAACGTATGCCGGTTTCTTCTCATTTGATTTATATCATCATGTAGTACCGATGCACCCACTTTCCGCCACAGATATATTTTAGGTGCCAATGTGAAGGATGGCGTGTCCATCGCCGTTACTAAAGCACGACTATACATACGCCTTTGATTTATTTCTCAAACGTATGCTGGTTTCTTCTCTGTGTTTCTTTCACTTTCGTGGTGTGACTAATCACTAACTTAAGGTCAGAAAAAGCTCATTGGTACATTCGAGATTCGAACTACAAAAAGCTGCAATAGCGTGTCGTGATCTTTATCATCGCCTTTTAATCAATATATTGATGAATATTACGTATATTTTAAAACTTTAAATCACACTCGATTTAGGCCCGAGTGCCAGCTATTTTACCACTTCATTTTGGGAGGATAAATAAAAAAAAAAAAAACAGGGTCTTTATATACATACATACATATCGATATCTCAGTAAATATAACCCTCGTCTAAGCATGACTATACATACGTCTTTGAACTTGTTATCAATTGTCATTGACGGGATAAATTAAGTAGATACAAGAGAGTCTTAATCACATCATTTTGGCTCCAAATTTCACCCAAATTCGTCTAGCCTTTGAGGCGATTCCATTCTTACATATTTTGATTGAGTAATAAACATTGATACACACTGAGAAACATTCGCTTGTAACCAGAATCTTAAGCTAGCATTATATATACTGGCAACACAAGCTACGTAATATAAGAGCCAGCCGAATATATTATGGGTAAATAAGTAATAATAATAAAATACTACGCCGACAGTTTCATAGCAGCTTTTTATGAGTACTAACGCTAAGTTATGGCAACCCTTTACTTTTAGTTGTGTAATATTTTTCAGTAATTAAATTTTTGATGATGTAGCCCCACGCTATACTGTAAGCCGTCGTAATAAATTTCCTCTTTAATACTATTAATAATACATGCATACATAGATACTTATTATCAAGCCGAGTCCCTAACGGGGTAGGCAGAGAGGATAGAGCACCAGTTCTCTCTAGATTTGCATAACTCTCGCTTCGTCTAAATTCATACATGCTCGCCGGCCCGAGGTAATAATAATGTCAAAAATAAATTTATAATTACTTAGTGTAAGTAAGTGCAAGTTATATTTACTTATTTTTATCAACACTCAAACATAGGTTTGTACACCATAACCAATCATTCGCGACTATTTAACTTCATGTCTATAAAATCACCTTTTTATCCGTTTCACACTTTGTCTGATCATAAACTAGGCACAGTCTGTGGTATATAATTTCCTCGTATATAGGTTCCTCGAACCCACATACAATTTGATTCCTTAGTGAATATTTTTCTAGAATCAAATTTACTTTGACCCAATATTCCATCAAGAGGACCTCAACCATTTTCATTGACGCTCCGCTCCTATTAGTCTTAACGTGCTACACACTTCCCGCAAGGGTCTCGAAGGGGTAGCAGAGGTTTGCAGTTTTAGTACCCTCGCACCCAATTTCCGCCAGAGATACATATTTCAGGGCCAACGTGACAGATGGCAAGTCCATCGCCGTTACTCAAGCGAGACTATTTTAACCCAAACGTACACAGGTTTCCTCTCGATGTTTTCCTTCACCGTAAAGATCGTGGTGTGACTAATCACTGTACTACATACATACATACATATAATCACGCCTATTTCCCGTAGGGGTAGGCAGAGACCACTTCTATCCACTTGCTACGATCCTTACATACTTCTTTTGCTTCTTTAACTTTCATCATCTCTTCATACATGCTCTTCGGCTTAGGGTACTCTTGACCTGGCCTTTTTTCAAGTCGTCCCTAATTTGGTCTAGAAACGTCCGCCTAGATCTACCCCTTCCAACACTTTCATCCACACTAGCCTTATACACTGTCGTGTACGGATAAAAACATTTGTGCAGTCGGTATTCGAACTTTCAATCTTTGTGTTGCAGGCAACTGCTTAAACCAATCGGCCACCACATCTTTTGCACTATCCAACATTAAAATACTTCTTCAATTCGATCCGGTAGTTCCTGACATTAGCGTGAACAAAGAACGTAATAAATACAAACTGCAGTTTAATAACCATATTAGTATAGGTGGGCCAGGCATCTCTCGCAATGCGTGTCTGTTTTCGTACCGAGCAGTCTTATACCAATTCTTTTATTTGTGTTTTCCTTTCGGCACGGGAACAATACGACGCGATAGACGTAAACGATGTAAATAGAAGGAAATATCAAAAATTATCGAACAAACATCGCGCCATAATTTGTCTTGGTGACAAATACCAGAGAGCGCCGCCAATAAATACTGGATCCTAAGCATTGTTTCCAGATTTTCCTCATTAATCATTTTTATGTCCGTAATTAATATAAAGATTCCAGTGACAATAGCCTCCTGGAATTATTATCTTTTGAGAAAAGTTCCAGTTGTCGTAATGTACGCGATCGGTCTCGCAGTTTGCTATCATTCAATCTTTTAGACGATTGCGAGTTGAGTTCGCGCATTCTGTTCAACAATGGGTTGGTTTTTTTATTTATTTATATGCTTTATTGTACAGCATAATTTAATCAGGACTGAACATCATAGACATACAAAGTACAATTGGCGGTCTTATCGCACTCGGCGATCTCTTCCAGACAACCTTTGGATGGAATAGATTGATATTGATATACAAGTAATTTGGTAGTTGAAAGTGTACGGCATCTTATTAAGTAAACATTTTGTATATAATATTATTAAATACATATATACATATACATACAGATATATATACATATCGATACAAATATATTTATTTATAATTATTATAGTTTTTTGTCAGTGTTTAAGTCTTATAAGTTGAAAACTTTCTGATCAAAGTTATTACTAAACGTACTTTTGTGTACAACAGCGCAAATATAATGACAGTAAACGGCTTCTAATAATTATAAAACGTTTAATTACAGAAAAAATATTACCGATTACCGACTACAATATTTACAAATTTAGTACAGACAATCGGTAATAGGACGTAAACGAAAATTACCGTACGTGACATGAACCCTGCAACACAAACCTTATTTTATCGACAATATTAATAGGAGAGGAGATAGAGGAATGCTAACAGCTTAATAGACGACCTTATTCTCCTGCCACTCTTTTCGCATAACAACCTTTTACGTAAAAAGTCACCAATGGATAGATGTAGATTTTTGCTCATAGGAGATATTGGTTTGATAACGACTCTTTATAAATATATGAGCTGGGATATTTATCAGCGTCTATTTTTTACCCATTTGCTGTCACTATATACTGTTATAACAAGCGTTGTATTTTACGCTTATTGAGGTCAATACGTATAATAATTCTATACGTTCCGGCACAGTACTGGCCGAGAATCTTGTGGGTATTGTAGATCAAGCAGACGCGTCGGCATCATCCCACAATGATTGCCACTTTGATGGGGCGCAAAAAGTAAACAACTAAAATGTACAAATAAGGCCGATAGTGATTGTAAGCCTCAAAGGCCAGTGGCTTGGAAAATTGAGAAGTGGATTAGGCAAATCACTTTTCATTCCACATCGCCCGCCCCGGCGAAGTTTGCCCTTTTAAATTTTATTATCTCAGAGGTACGATGTTTATTGGTGTGGTGCCAGTGAGCACACTTAGCGGAAGAAGATAATCAATGTAACAATAAATTTATGACACATTTTCACTGCAATTATAAAGCTATAATTTTAGTTTTTATTTTTGACGGTAGATGACGCTATACACTTTGTAATGGTTTCTGAATCGCACTACTATTGTGTTTTAGTCATACTATGTTTTTATAAGCATTAAACACAACCTATTGACTAACCCTAACGCCCATTATAGAAACAGTACTGGTTTATTCATTATGATTTCTAGGCTAAGTAAGAAAAAAACCGAATACCTATACGCCATGCCAGCGATATCTTTTACTCGGAAATCTATAGAAATAACAAGTCATGTTTTGAATACCAACTCAGGGAGCTTTGCCGCTTTGATGAAATCTTTTGTTATGTGAAATGACATTCCATTGTGTAACACAATACATAGCTGACTCGTTTAATAGGTATTAGCAAATTAATTTTGTGATAGCCAATTAACGGTATCAAGAAAAGTACAAATACTTAAAAAGATTTTGAGCAAGTAAAGTGATAATCGAATAATTTTAAATAGTATTTTATTAGTTCCGAAACATAATTAATATTAGTTCACCAGCGTTTAGTTAATCATCTTGCTATCAGTCGCACCCCACCCGATGTTTAAGTGAAAATGAATTTCATCGCGATCGAGGGAGAATGCTAACTTACGGGTCTATAAAGAGTTTATTCCTTACAAATTCCTCAATTTCTATTTCAATGTTTGATGTCGCAAATTGGGTGGTTGTTGGCGTTGTTGAGATTTTCAACGAATTCAATTGACTCGCATTTCCAAATTAATGTTCTATGCGTATACATTTATGACGTTTGCGCCGTCGATTCCCATTGGTGGCGTATATTTGTACGTCGAACACTTTGTATTTAAATTTATGGTTATATATCGTTGTATAGTTTCCGAAGTACGGGTATTATCCGCTCTTATACAAGGCATCTTCAGATACGTCTCACGTATCTGATGGTTATTTTATACGTATCTTCACACCTTCCCACAAATTACCTCAGAGGAAAGGCAGATGTGTAGTTCTCGCTGAAGATATATTTAGGTGTCTTTTATCATATCTGGCACAAGGCATTACGGCCAAGTTCGAATTTATTCTCTAACAAATATTTATCGAATTAACCCTCGCAGTCTTATTAACGACATTTAACTTAACGTAAAAATAATCTTTCTTGAAGATATTACGAAAGAAATATTATGACATTAAATGAAAATCCCTATCATATTTATAAAATGTCCTTATGATTATCATACATTTACAACATCGTTAATGCAAATTACCGTTTGTATCAAGAACCCATGCAAATGCGATATCCTGCCTATTTATTTCCAAATAACATCGCACCGTCGCACGGAGTTTGAAAAGGGTTAAATATATCACTCGGCCGTTCCATATTTCCACACTTTTTCGGCAAGTCGACAGTTTGAGATCCATATATTATATACGACGGGCGTGCTCCATATAATGATGAAGTTAGGATATTTGTACTGGACACGACGGGTGGTAATGCCTTTTTTGCCTGTTTACATATTTCTTGACCTTTATACCTAATGGTTATTGATTGACGTTGGCTCTTGATAGATTATCTTGTAACTAGGGTAGTTTATCGCCAAGGATCGATATTGAATTACCTACTACAGGTCAATCACTGAAGAATTAGAATTTAAGGTATGTTAGGGTGCATTTTCCGTGGCTAGTTTTTCACCGACCTCTCACAAATTATCGATAAGACGTCAGTTACAGTATTAGTAATTAAATAACCTCTTTTTTTATATATCTATTATCTAGTTACCTACACACTCAAGCGTTGGAACTTAAGTACTCGATGGAACTTAAGTACTCGAAACCGGCAATCATGTATGAAAAGACTTATGAATATGGACTAAGCGAAAAGGTATGTAAATCTAGAGAGATAAATACGAGAGAATACGAGAAATAAAAGAGGAATCTGAGATTCCAAATGAATTATTTTTTAAGTTTATTTAGTTTCAGGTTTAATAAGGTGTAAATAGTTTGATAAGATGTGACATCTCAAATACATGACCTACGAATATTCAGGCGATTTCACAATCGCATTACTTCGCAGACGCTGCCCGTGGTTTATGGTTCCCTGACCTTAATACACACGTAATAAATCACTTAACATAGGTTCAGATAAACTCTTTGATACAGATCGCTGGGGCTAAAACCTGTAATACCTTCAGGTAACTAAGTAAATTATATGACAAATAAGGTTAAATTAAGCATATATTTTGATATGTTTTCTCAACTTAAGTACATTGTAAGTGATTAGTCACACCACGAGCTTTACGGTGAAGGAAAACATCGAGAGGAATCCTGCATACATCTGAGAAGCAATTGAAAGCTGTATGTATAATTAGAAATATAATATATCCCTTTGAAATATAACATAACAATGTATGCAGTACATACGCGTAGCAGGAGGTCGCGAAATCCCTATACTAATTAACTAAATAAATTCCAATTAACACCTTATAACCATCTTCAAACTACGATTAAGTTACGTATGCATTCTTACGGACAGAAAAGGTAAAACTTAGCTGCGAACAAACAATGTAAGCCTTGTTGAAAACTGAGCTATTAAGACTTGCATATTTTCCCAGGCAACAAACTTTTGGCTTTGAAAACATTTTAGTAAAAATGTATATTAACTATATCAGGAAGACTCTGTATCGTGCTCGACCCGGTCTCGGTAAATGTGGGCAGGGGTCGTAAACATTCGGTATAGGCGTAATAAAGATATTAGTGGCGGCACTTGGACCGGTAAAAACGGTTGTGTGTTCAAACCTTTTTTATGTAGTTAATAAAAAAACATTTTTATTCAAATAAAACGGAAGAGCTGTCGGAGAAAGAAAGTTCCTTTGAAAAATATATGCGTTTTTCATGGCTCGGAAGCAACATTGATGTTTGAGTTTATGAGGTCAATAGAAAAGGTCAAAAGGTGTGTCTTTTGAGTCAATTCATTATTTTGGTTATTTAACTCAGGATATGATAAATTAAAATGATCTAACGATTCGGTCTGGAAATGTAGTTTACTGAATACATATCATCATACGTGTCCCTAACGTGGTAGGCAGAGAGAGTAGAGTGCCAGTTGTCGCTAGATTTACATACCTCTTTTCCTTCGTTCACATTTATCAGTCTCTTCGGTCTCGCAAGTTCAAGTACTCTTGACGTTCCCTCTCTAAGTGGCCGATCGATTTGATATAATAAATAAATACAATTTATATAAATAAAATAATGGGTTAATGTAAACATCTAGAATGAAATGGTGACCTTCTCTCTCTGCCTACTACAGGAGAGACTCGGTATTCTATATATCTTCACGCCCTATAAGAATCAAGTATCAAGGTGTCAAATATCAAGTGAACACGCATCTTTCTACTTGCTGCTATTATAATAATAATAACAATAATAAATCTTTATTTACTCACAAAGCATTTCTTATACTTAATCTAGTAACCAGGGTCTACTTTTAAGCAAGCATGCCAGTGTTAGGAGATCCCCGCTCTTCTATAACTAGGAGTAGGCGTGTGTACTAGTGAGTGTGATTATGAAGTCAAAATTCAAATAGATACTTATCTACTACGTATATATGTATAAAGACTGGACAGCATCAGGGCGGCAATAAACTCGCCATCTGTCACATTCCAGCGAAACGCAGAGCCCTTTACAAAGGAGAACGAAGAGTGCGTAGAAGAAAATGCTTAAAGGAAAATCTTGATTCCTCTCTAATTCATCATGTATTTATGTTTGAACATGGTATTTTTATAAGCAGTCCGGGTATATCCTATCGATAATTATAATCTTTAAGGATCTACTTAAATTTAATTCCTATAATAACCATTATATATGTACACTTATTTTTATACGAGTTTGGGAGAATTTTTGTGGCTGTGCGAATAAAATTGATGTATTTTTTCTCATATGTTTTTAAGTACCTACATAACAACATTTATTGGTTTTATATGAGTTTCTTGATAAATGGTTGCGGTTTTTTAGCTTTAAGTTATTAACTCTTGGTTAATAACATAAAGGAGGAGGTGTCTAGGTTATACCCACACACCCACTTTCCGCCAGAGGTATATTAGGTGCCAACGTGACAGATGGCGAGTCCATCGCCGTTACTCAAGCACGACTATACATACGCCTTTGAATTTCTTCTCAGACGTATGCAGGTTTCCTCTCGGTGTTTTCCTTCACCGTAAAGCTCATGGTGTGATTAATCACTGTAAGTACTTAATTGCAGAAAAACTCATCGATATAGTCCGTATTCGAACTTGCAATCATCGCATTGCGGCGACTACTCGAACCACTCTGCCACCACGGCAAATTATTAGTGTGCCCAAATTACTGGAGACCAAATGAAAACCACTTTCAATAAATCCGGATGAAACTGAAATAAAGTAACCGAAAAAGTAATTCGGAATTCCTTTCATGGCAAGCCTTAAATATTCAGAGCTATGTACAATCTTAATTGAAATCTTTGTACCTATAATAAGCACACCGCTGCCTTTCAAAGCACTTGAAGACCACAAATTATTTGGAGCATTATTTAATAACGAGTTACCTGTTTAGAGTTCAAAGTATTTTACATTTACGCTTGATTATTGTTATATCTACGTATATAGAAACCTACATACTACCACGAGTGTCTCACGGGGAGAGAGAGAGAGTAGAGCTCTAATTATCTTTAGCCATAGAGACTTCTTTCTCAATAAATGATAAATATGTATATTATATGTAGAGCCGTGGTGGCCGAGTGGTTCGAGCAGTTGCCTGCGACGCAAAGGTCGCAAGTTCGAATCCCGACTGTACCAATGAGTTTTTCGGAACTTAAGTACAGTGATTAGTCACACCACGAGCTTTACGGTGAAGGAAAACATCGAGAGAAAACCTGCATACGTCTGAGAAGAAATTCAAAGGCGTATGTATAGTCGTGCTTGAGTAACGGCGATGGACTCGCCATCTGTCACGTTGGCACCTAATATACCTCTGGCGGAAAGTGGGTGTGTGGGTATTACCTATACACCTCTGCCTATCCCTTCGGGGACCCTTGTGGGAAGGCGTGAGGATATATATGTATATTATCTTATTATAGTTGTGCTTGAATAACGGCGACGGATTTGCCATCTGTCACGTTGGTATCTGACATATATCTCGATCGGAAAGTGGGAAAGTAGGTGTGTGAATACTACAAACTTACTCTACCTCTACTTACACATCTCTGCCTACCCCTTAGGGGGGACCCTCGTACCTCGGACGTGAAGACTATTTATAGGGTAGAGAACCCTGTCAATAATCTTCACGCACAATTGGTGCGATAACTAATGCGTTCTAATAAATAACGAGAAATTGGGTGCTGAGAAGGCTAACAATGGCGTAGCCTTCTTGATACCATTTCGCGTGACACGTATTTGGCATATACGTTCTACAAGGGTAACGATGCCGTAGCACATACGTTCTACACATACATTCTATAATTTATAAATATGTTCCGAGTAATTATAATTTATAATATTCAGTGCAATTATATTTTATAATTACTATAATTATTATATTTATATATATATATATATATATATATATATATATATGTATATTATCTTATTATAGTTGTGCTTGAATAACGGCGACGGATTTGCCATCTGTCACGTTGGTATCTGACATATATCTCGATCGGAAAGTGGGAAAGTAGGTGTGTGAATACTACAAACTTACTCTACCTCTACTTACACATCTCTGCCTACCCCTTAGGGGGGACCCTCGTACCTCGGACGTGAAGACTATTTATAGGGTAGAGAACCCTGTCAATAATCTTCACGCACAATTGGTGCGATAACTAATGCGTTCTAATAAATAACGAGAAATTGGGTGCTGAGAAGGCTAACAATGGCGTAGCCTTCTTGATACCATTTCGCGTGACACGTATTTGGCATATACGTTCTACAAGGGTAACGATGCCGTAGCACATACGTTCTACACATACATTCTATAATTTATAAATATGTTCCGAGTAATTATAATTTATAATATTCAGTGCAATTATATTTTATAATTACGTTGTATTTTATAACGGTCTATATTAATAAATATCTCTATTTATGTATAAACTATGTTACGAAACTTCAGGTAATGTTGAAGCCGAAAGACCATCACTGAAACCTGTATTCCGTAAACTCACAAAACTACGAAATGAGACTCAGCGCACATAGCAAACGGCCTTGGAATTCTTAATTTTGACACACTGGATAAGTGAAAGACGAAAGAAGGACCTGATTGCTCTCGAGCTTAAAAAATTAGCTAACAATGATGTATTTGCACGGCAAACCAATTCATTAGTCCTCATTCCAACGCCACCATAGGGAGTGGTTGGAGGCTGAGGAAAAAGCCACAACTCAAACAATACACTGTGAACGAGTTTCGAATCTGTAAGACCCATCGCTGACTACTTGCCGAACTTTAAAAGCTGCCTTTTGACGTCGAAACGAAATGAATAATCCTTTCTATTCGCCCTCGTACTTCAAAACAATAGACTCCATCAAGAGTAATGATGGTTTTAAACAAAACAGGCCATCTCTCAAAGATTCGTCTCCCTTCATTCGGAATTGTGACGCAATTTATCTAACGCTTCATGTCGAATTAATAACTCGAAAAGTGACTTAGAATAATCTTTTATGCTTTCGAGTAGGGGCACTTTTGTTTGCGACGATACGCGCTCGAGCTGTGCCAATTTGTGTTCTAATTAGGATCTTAAAATTATATACAACATATTTCTTCACGCCTTCTCACAGAGGTTCCGGAGATATATTTTTTAATTCTCAATGTGACAGATATTTCCTCAAGTAGGTACGGCTGTCTGACAAATCGATCATATGTCATAATTAGAATAACTCATTTTCAAAAGAAAACAACTTCTATCTCAATTGGCGCCCGTAAGTCCAAGCTCATTATTTAAGCGAGATAAAGTTACAATCACCATTTTATAAGACCGGCTCGTCACCGTGACAAGCAAAATACAAGGAAAAACGGACAATGGATACAGGACATCGAATTTTTGAGGCTGGCCCTGACTCAGGACGAAGATTAATGGCTCGAAGGACCACTCAAGGGAATTTGGCTCGCTATGCGGAAAATATGTAGTGTATTGATTGAAAAACGAGGTATATGCGATTAGGAAACCATTCGGAGTTCTCGTTCTCATTTTTATTATAATATTGACTTAATAATTAAGTTGTTACGTAATAATAATAATAATAGGTAATATGACGTCGCAACGCTGAATCTCTCACAGGATAGACAGACGGAGTAGACCACCATTTCTGTGTAAGCTTCCTGATATTTAACATCATCATCATCATCATATCATGCCGACTAGCCTACCACCTAACCCTAACGGGGTAGGCAGAGAGAACAGAGCGCCAGTTCTCTCTAGACTTTCCTTTTCCTTTACCTATTTCGCTTCGTCCACATTCTTCAGTCTCTTCGTATGGTTTCTTCGTTTCAACTCTTGACGTTCCCGTCCTGAAGTATCCGATCGATTTGATCTAGGTAATTGGAACGTGGTTGTCCTCTGCATGTCACAATATAATAAAATTTGTATACCATACATGCCTTTCAATTTGATGTAGTGAGTAAACTTATCAGAGGTTGACTTAAGTGCCCTTACCGTGTAGTATAAAGGCAAAACCCTTTAGCCTTCCCTATTCAGAACAATGAGAGCTCCACAATAGCCTACAAGTCTTTTCAACGGACTGGCAGACATCTTGTGGTGAATAAGAGCTTGTACAGGCTTGTTACCAACTAAATATTTAAATTTACCAAACTCGGTTATCGGATCCCCTTGAGAGTTTTCGCACCTCCAATGAACGAAGGATTACTTCGTCTTCGTGATTTTACTGGATTGAAAAGTGGGATATATATACATATATCTACACGCTTTTCCACAAGGGTTCTCAAAGAGGTAGGCAGCGGTGTATAGGTAGTGCCCACACACCCACTTTTCGTCGGAGATATATTTAAGGTGCCATCGTGTCATATGGCGAGTCCATCGCCGTTACTCAAGCACGACTATACATAACGCCTTTAAATTTCTTCTCAAACGTATATAGTTTTCCTCTCGAAGTTTTCCTTTACTGTAAAGCTAATCACTGTACTTAAATTTTGAATTGATATATCAGTTACTACATGTCGTTACAATCATCGTTAATAAGGCCTTCTTATATATACCTGTGATAGAAGACAATCCTAGTTCCCTAAAAAAAACTATCATATTGTAGTATTACACACTAGCAAAAACAAAAGAAATATTCTAAAAAAATATAAATATTGTATGAAAGGCACATCAATATCAATAGTGCCTGGCTGGAGGCCTAGGTCTCGCCATTGACCGGTTAAGTAGCAAAAGTTCCCGGAACTCACGCTACGAGAGACAATACAAAAAAAAGCCATCAATATCAATCAATACATCAAATAATTCAATTAAATAAACTAGTCCAAGGATGTCAACCTGAATGAAGCGATGACTCTATTCATCTCATTCGTTATATAAATGTATCATAGTTATGAAAGTTACCGAAAGTTAACGAATTAATTAAATTCAAACGTATTTGGAACGTGGAATAGTACTTATATCGTTAATACCCTGAATAAACCTCGACGAATCACCCTTTTGATCAGATTAAATCATTTCGTGGTTCATTTTGGTATATGCAGTCCTGTGTGGGTTGCAGGAATACAATTTGTGAAAATAGCATTTGCTTTTCAGACTTTAAGAGTAGATTTTACGCTAAATAAAGGCTTAATAACATTCATACATAATAATAACATATATTACATTCTTCTTCATTCTCAACTCATCTCTCGTTAGCGGTGAGACATTTTTCCCCACTCATTTGAACCAAATAAATTTCGCACCCAGGGTCCTCCTGTAGGTAGTACCCTCAAACCCAAACTCCACCAGAGACATATTTAAGGGACCAACGCGACAGATGGCGAGTCCATTGTCGTTATTCAACACTATGCATACGTCTTTGTTTTTTTTTAAACATACGCATGTTTTCTTGACATGTTTTCCTTCACCTGAATGTGAAATCACTTTACTTAAGTTAAGAAAAAAATTCAAACTCACAATGTTTGAGTTGCAGGCAACTTCTATATAAAAAAATAATTCCACTGGGAAATATTCTCAATAAAATTTTTCAAATAGAATCGCATTACAATATTTCTCAGTACGTTGAAATATAACACGACTAAATAAAACAAAAAACGACGGATACATGAAAACTCTGTAAAGCACGTTCCACACACCCAGTTTAGCGTAAAGTGCACTGTTTTATCAGTTTATTCTCTTACAAGTTTCGATTGTACGTCGCAATGCGCTACCTAAAAGTATAACGAGCAATCACAAGAAAGTTGGCGGGACTTGGAGTCGAACTTTTGTTGGTGCTACCAACCTCGAAGCGAACTCTAGCACTCTTTGCTAGAACATTTCGTACATACGTAATGAGATGACAAGTGGCAAAGTGAACTTTACTGAAATAAGATTAGGAACCAAATTTTTTATCAAAATAGGCTACGTTAGGTTCTAAGGAGTTTCTTAAGTCTTCTTTCTTCTTAATTCTTAAATTTACGTACAAGCTAAATGCAACGGAAACAAGTAAACATTTGAAACTCAAACATTAACGTACTTACACACCTACGCAAATATTTAATAATTAATTCAAACTTCCCTCTTGCCAGCACATATAGCCTTGGTGGCTGAGTGGTTCGAGTAGTTGCCTGCAACACAATTATTGCAAGTTCAAATCCCTTCTGTACTAAGGAGGTTTACCTAACCTAAGTACAGTAATTAGTCACACCATGAGTTTTACGATGAAGAAAAACATCGAGAGGAAACCTGCATACCTCTAAGAAGCAATTCAAAGGCGTATGACTCACCATCTGTCACGTTGGCAGCTAAAATATATCTGTGGCAGAAAGTAGGTGATTGGGTACTGCCTACTCGGACCCAGGTAGGCAGAAGTGTGCAGCAATATATATAGACATATTCTAAAAAAGCACTGTTTATTTGATTTCTGAAACTTGCTTATCTTAGGAATCCCATTAGAAAAATGTATAAAGAGACTGATGAATGTGGACGAAGCGAAAGAGGTATTTAGGTCTAGTGAGAACTGGCGCTCTATACTCACTTAGGGACTCGGCGTGTTGATATGTACATACATATGTATGTACACATCATCACGCCAAGTGAGCCGTGAGCAGTAGGGTGATGATATACATATATAATCACCCTACTGCTCACGGGAGAATGATACATTTTAAGCAGGTGAAACTGCGTGACTCAATTAGTTTATTCATTAACTCACGTTGTTTGTTGACAGGGACAGACAGAGGGTTTTACCGTCTAGTAGAACGCTAGCTTAGTCTCTCTAGATCTACAAACCAGTTCCGCTTCATCCACATTCATTGGTATTTTCATACATGCTCGCTAATGGACAGCGTCGAGAGATAAGGTTTTAATTAAATTCCTTGACCAGAACAAACGCTCGCCGCGAAACATATTCGGAGCTGCCAGTCTTCAACATTGCACAACAAAAACGTAAAAGTGTCCTTTGAAATTGTGAAAATTAATATAAAATGTTACAAAATTATTCAACAGGAGTTCACAGCGGGGGTGCATCTAGCTAATAAAGGGGAGTGCAAGCAAGAATTTCAAATGAAAACCGCTAACAGTTTTGGTGGTATGGCCGCAAAACTTATTTAATCTAACTTTTGACAGTTTTTCATTATTTTTTTTGCGACCGCTTCTGGGAAAACGCAGCTAATGTCACGACTGATAGTTTAAGTTCCTTAGTGTTTTGGGATGGAATCACTTTATCCACATTTGCATCTCTGGCACTCGGCCAGAATGGCGTTACTTCCTTTTCATTTTCCGCCAAAACGCATCGTTTTCTGGCTTCTAGACCTATATTGAGTTTTGGGTATGCACATCACGTAAACATTTTTTGTCAATAATAGTTTTTTATTAGTGGCTGATACGTCGGCAACTGATATAATGTAACAATATAATAAGCAGTATAATAAATAAATAAATAAATAAATACCTTGGGATATAAAATAAAAATAATAATAATAAGGTAGAATTAATCCGGTATTCTTGCGGTGAAACTATGAAACTCTATCTCACTACACAATTTTCGGAAGCTACCTTTCTTATAAGATTTATAGGTATTGCAATCCTTTGATTTTGTTGTTGTAAATCACGGAACAATTCTGTTATTATTTTATTTTACACTGAGCTCTCGCAATAAAGAATACACAATATTTCTCCGAATATGTCACGTTGCTATCTAAATATATATCCGACACAAAAAGCTTGTTATTTCAATTGTGAGGATAAAAATGCTAACCATGACGAGCAAATAAAAAAAAGTCCGAGAAGTATTGCTCATATTCTTTATACCATCTAAAAAACTTCATGTTAGAAGTACTGAAATGTACAAACAAGATTAGCAAGTTTGAGGTAATCAAACATACAGTGTTTCTTTAGAATAAAAAAAATATATTTTCTCTGCACGCCTTCCTGACATTGATTGATTTACGAAACCAAGGATCAACATGTTCTCTGTAGAACTTTTACTTTTGAGTTTCATATTTTGTGATTAAGTAGATTAAGCCAAGATTATCAATCCTGGTCTATATCAAAGGTTGTACTGTAATTATTATGTTCATTGAAGTTGTCGACCCTGGTCCCGTCCGAAGATATTTAAAGGGACGGCGACATTTCACCCTCTGTCCCAGTGGCACGTAAATATATTATCTCTTGAAATACTTGATACCCTTGTGTGAAAATATGATGTAAGTTTGTACAGAATTAGAATACTCGTAGGTATGTCCATACTAGGTGTAGGTAGGCGAGCGTTCGGAGTATTTTTTCAATTTCGTTCGGCTACCGAGCGGTCACTCGCCGTACTCGGGGGAAATCTTCCGCTCTTGGTTCAATATATTTTTTTGGCCATGCGCATATCACGGTAAGTTTACAATAAAAATTATATATCAAATATTTATGCAGCGGGATTAATGTTTGCTTGTTATTATTTGCTGCCTTTGTGAGGAAACAGTTCGACTTTTCTGTAGCGGTCGTATCTATTTTTATGTATCAAATTGTTTGAATATTGATGGAAGAGACGAGTACGGTAAGAGTCGTCGAAAGCGAGTATATAGGAAGGGATTGATGAATATAAAGAGGAATAGCGCTATAATCACTCAGCCTACCCCAAGAGGGACTCGGCGTGTTAATTAAAAAAGGGTACGGCTCGTCTGCTTTGTGCATACGCATATATTTTTTAATGTCTTCAGAAATATAAGTTTCCTCCTCCTCCTCGCGTCGTTTTCCTCAATGCTGAGGGTCGTGACCTCCCCTATGAATCACTTTTTCTTTGATAATGTTGCGCCATCGGGATCTGTTCTCAGCAGCGCGTATCGCATCTTGGACTCTGGTATCGAGAGTGGTGCGGACTTGATCGGACCATCGTATCTCGTCGATCATCGTATCAATATAAGTTTAAGTAAGTATAATGTACTGACTAATTACCTACCCCTTCGGGGACCCTTGTGGGAAGGCGTGAGGATATGACTAATAAATACAATATTTTTTTATTTTTATTTAAGGACCCGTGGTATCTGAATTGTTCTAGTAAGTACTGTGATTAGTTACACAACGAGCTTTACGATCTGATCTTTTGCACAGCCTGTTTAAAATAAGCGACTGCCTCCAAGTCTAGCACATCGAGTAGCATGGATCGAGGTTACTAAGAACCCGTATTTAAAGCTATAAGATTTTCTACCTCGAACCAATCAAGCAGATAACAGGCCTCGAGTCCCGAAGTAACTTGCAAAATATTTTACGAACAATTTAATCAAGATTTCGGTGAGATATGGCTATCTTGTTTATAAGTAAAATTAACCCGAACTTTGTTATTTCGCAAAAATGGCCCTATTGTATTAGTTAACTTTAGAGTTTTGTTATTTTTCGTTAATTATTCTCTACATTATTTATTTTGCTATCGAATCGACCGATCGAACAATCAAGGAGGAAGTTTAAAGTACTTGAAACCGAGCATGAAGACTGATTAATGTGGATAAGGCGACATCTAGAGAGGTCTGGTGTTTAATGCTTCTGTCTAAATCATGAGAGATGAAGGTTGAAAACGTTAATAGTACATAATAATAACCAGTGAACTTGCGTGAAGAGACGAATCAATGTGAACGAAGTGAGAGAGGCCTGAAAGGCTTCCGAAGGCTGGCGTTCGACTCTTTGCCTATCACATCCTGGCCATCATGCCCTCATGATATAGACAAAGAGTCGTACGCCGTCGAACTTCATGTGATCATAATTATGACGACAATTATTAAACTTATCACTTATAATTATCATTTTCAAGACTGATAAGTAGAAGCTCTAACTCTTATAAGTAATTAATAAACTATCTCAAATGAGTTTTATTAAATGAATAAAATTCTAATAATGAGATGAAAATGCTAATGGAGAAACAAGGATAACAGTAACAAATTATACCGATTATCTATAAATTATAATGAATATCTTCATTGCCAAGTTGAGTACCCATACGTTTCAGTTATGACAGTAGTACTGAAAAACAAATATTTTGATGAACAAATTTAGAATATTCGTAGGTTTATCGGTCGTTGCACGCTGAATCACGATGTACGAGAGATGAATTTCAGCGCTACCTATTGAAGACTGCAGATTAAACCGACGTTATTAAACCATACTTCCATGCCTCGCTCGTGCTCTGCTACGCTAAGGTTTTAGTATAAAGGACCAGCTTTGTAGGGCATATACAATTTAAAACACTTAGTTGGAAACTTGAGACTAACGGCAAGAACGAAAAGAAGATAATAAAATTTACAAGCCAGGCTAGACTAACACGCAAAACATCTACTTTGAAGAAAACTTGCACTCTGAATTTCTTACTTATCGTTTCAAAATTTATATCATGATTTTGTTTAAAATCACTGGTATTTTCATATATTTATATATCCCTCCTTGCCTTCCCACAAGGGTCCCCGGCGACGTTGGCAGACCTTATTTCGACGGAGATGTATTTAGGTACAACGTGTCAGACGGCGAGTCCATCACCGCTTCTCAAGTACGACTATACATACTACCGTGATTTTCCTCTCAAAAATCAGCAGTTTCCTTTTTTCCATCACCGTTAAGGTCGTGGTAAGATTAATCTCTGTTTAAAATCTATCCCATTTAAAACAAAATGCAATCAGCTCAACTAACCGCAGCATAATACGTGCCAAAATTCATAATCTCATGGACCAATTTGTGAGTTAATCTTCTGAATTACTCTGTGTTCTGCAAAAAGAGCTATTCCATGCCTCTATGCGCCAATTATATTTGCCAAATAGCGGCAAATTGGTCATTTACAGTACAAACACCTTCCGCTTCTATAGTTTTAATGGGTGACACCCGTTTTTATTGCATATTATTATATTAGCTTATTTTCGTTGGAACCAATTCAGCCTATTGTCATCATGGCGTTATGGAATGGCATTTTAATGGAATAATTTATTTATTTAATCGAACATAGTTCTGCCTTTGACATTTAAATTGACAATTAATTATGGTTTAATAGTGTGATAAATAATATTTATGTATTATGATGACAGTACCCGAAATGCACGTAATACTAACCGTTTGATACCTGACAGTATTGATGTGAAATTGTAACTTAGAATAGTAGTTATGTATGTAACATACAGTATATATATATATCATCACGCCGATTGGCAACAGGGTAGGCTGAGAGAAAGAGCGCTAGAGCGCGAGTTCTCTCTAGACTTACACAACTCTTTTGCTTCGTCCACATTCATCAGTCTCTTCGTACATGCTCGTCGGTTTCGAGTTCCCTAGACTTTCCCGTCCTTGAGCGTTCGATCGATTTGATCTAGGTAGTTGGAAGGTGGTCTTCCTCTGCTTCTTGTTGCACTCACTTTCGCTTAGTACATGCCATTCTTCATTTTTACATGATTGTAAAGATGAAGAAAGGGTGAAGAAAAATAAGAACGAATATGAAGAAAATACCACCCTCGTTCACACCAGTTGGATTGCGAAGCTTTTCATTGCGGATTCGATCTGAGATCGTTACTCCGCATTACTACTAGTTATTTAAGAGGCTATTGATATGAGATCGATAAGGTGATCAACTTGTCATATCTCGGTCACATCTTGTTTGGTATACGATATTTTTCCTTCACCGTAAAGGTTGTGGTGTGCTTACTCACGGTACTTACGTTCCCAAAAACTTGATTGTGAGATTTGTGCAGTCGGGATTCGAACTTGCAATGTTTGCCACCGCGACTCAAATATAACCATGGTTGCCACATAAAATTATTTAAATGTTACCAATGGTTCAACAAACAAAGTATTTACACGAAGCGCTTTTTATTCCGCTTAATACCTCCCTCAAATACTAGAACGGACCAGCCTTTTCGAGTTTCCCTTTTGCAGGTGCGCTGAATAAGTAATGACTAGAGTCGCACAAAATAATACAAATTTGTACCCGCCGTAAATTTAAATGCTCATTTCACCTTTTTTTTATTTAATTACAAGCCTTCGTTGGTTTAAATTTAGAATATGAACTGGCAATTTACTTTTGTATTTTAAAGACAGACCTTTTATTTTGATAAATGGCTACAGCCTTGTTTCAGTTTTCGATGTTCCTATTACATGTATGTAAACTACCAATTACCTAGATCATGTGGTCTAGGTAGATCATGTCGATTCAGGGCGTGACGTGACTTACGTTAAATAAAAGCAAAGTTTTTTTTAGTTTTACAAGGATATTGCATAATTAATACATACATACAATCGGGATTCGAACTTGCAATCTTTGTGCTGAAGGCAACTACTTGAAACACTCGACCACCACGGGTTAAGTATACGTAGGTATAAGAGCATTATATATATTTTAATTACTAAAGAGGCGGAAGCGCTGTAGTCATTAATGAAAGCTCAGCTAAGCGGACCCAAGGGCACTTCCGGGCGTGTTCTCAGAACGAAGACTCTATTAAGAAGACTTTCATTACTAACGGTCATTGAAAAATACTTATTTATAGAAACAAATATCGAACTTGCAATCTTTGTGTTGTAGGCGACATACCTATCAACTCAGCCACCACGGCTCAATCATTGAATTTAACTTTCTGAAAACAACACTTATACAACACTAAAATGCCGTCCCTCTTATGGCGTAAGTATAAAGTATAGAGCGCCAGTTCTCTCTAGACTTATATTTCACTTCATCAACATTCATCAGTCTTTTAGTAAAAGTCTAGGCTACCTAATTGATATATTTACAGAAGTAGATCTTTTGGTAGTGTAAGTAATAAATAAAAAGCGGTTTAAAGCACGGCTATTTGCAATCAAATGATTAAACCTATTAAAAGCCAGTGCGTTTTAAAATATATCTCTGACGGAAAGTGGGTGTTGGGTGTGTGGGTGTTCTAAATATGTGCGACGTAAATACATTAGATCGAATTCCCAAAGAGATTCAAAAATCAACTACATATAGGTAGGCTTCCTCTCGATGTTTTCCTTCACCGAAAAACTCGTGGTGTTACTAATCTGACTTCTCTTCAGTCTGAGTTAAATCTTAAAAAATATACCTAATGTGTACCTACATACATAAAGCCAATACCTAGAAGACAAATTGTTTCATTTCACCGACCATCATAATAAGCGTTTATCAGAAAACTTTCCGCAATAGTTGTTCTATTGTATTGTTACCCAGAAACAAATGTAAAACAAAACTCTCAGTTATACAGCATGACAGTTCCAGTCCGAGGCCCGAAATGTGGTAAGTTTTATTGGCTCCATTCACCCACTATAAGTTTCTTGTTCACATATCTATCGGGATTCACTAACAATCGTCCGACTTCAAATTGTGTACAGTAAATATCTTGTCTTACGGAAACATCGAATCTCCTTCAGTGTTTTATTGGATTCCACGCTTATAACAAGTTTGTAAAGAAATTTTCTCGTTTTCGGGTTATGTCGTTGTTTTGTAGGAACGTTCCGGTGAGGTCCCAGTAGATTTATCCCACTTATGTGACAAACGATTTATTCTTTCGACCGCACGCAGTAGAATGCATCGCCTCTTATCGCTGAGTGCTTTTGATATAGTAATGTATCCTGGCACGCATTGTCGTTTCACAGTGTGGTAAATGGGAAAGAAAATTTGATAATTGATCGTCAAGTAAACCACCCTGGTTAAAACACACACGAGTTCGTTCAATATATCCTAATCATTTAAATTAAATACATACATATTTTTTTATCACGAGCATAAGCAGAAAGATCAGCACCGTTTCTTATTAGAATTTTGCCTCTGTCTTTCGCTTCATCGACATTCATCATACTTGCTCTTCTCTGCCTACCCCGTTGGGGACTCGGCGTGTAGATATGTATGTATGTATGCTTTCCGGTTTCAAATAAATTATATTATTAATATTTATTTATGTATTAATACCATATAATATAATACATATTAATATCATAGAAAACCATATACGAATACAATTTAATCATCGTAAAAGTCAATAAAAGAAAACTTTTTTATTATGACTATTATCATATTGAATCCACGACAAAAGAGGGCTAAATTTATTGGCACTTTTTCTCTAGATTCCCCGTAAATAGTTGCAAAACTTCCACGAAACGCGCTATAATGAAAGCCGACCCTTTAATTTGAGTTGGTCGCTAAGTAGTAATTCTTTGTAAATGGTTACAAAGGTTCTTTCCCATAAAGCAGATATTGTTCCGAATAGTTTGGCTACGTGTAACTTTGTCTTCTAATAATTATAGGTTTTCAATCATGACAATAAATACTTCTATATATATTGAATGTTTTTGTGTAGTCATGGCCGAGTGGTTCGAGTAGTTGCGATACAAAGCTCAGAAGTTGCGATACAATCCCGACTTTACCAATAAGTTTTTCTGAACTTAAGTACAGTGATTAGCAACACCATGAGCTTTACGTTCAAGGAAAATATTGAGAGGCAACCTGCATACGTTTGAAAATAAATTCAAAGGCGTATGTATAGTCGGGCTTAACGGTGATGCACTCGCCATCTGTCACGTTGGCACCTAATTAAAACGTGCGCGAAATGTAATGGCTATTACATTATTGTTAATGGTTTAATATTTAACTTTAAATATTCTTCACGCCTGTCTCCGACCCACATATTATTCGACGAGGATATTTTTTGGTACCAACCAACGTGACAAAAAAATCTCTTTCTATTCGAGAATCCGTACTAGAAAGCATGAAGATATATTTTTCAGGATTTACCACATGACCTCGCTTTCATTAGTTTTGGATCAGGTATCAGATTGCAATTTTCAATTGATAAGGAAATAATTGTCAGCACCATTTGCCTGCAAGACAAATCGTTGGAAAGCCAACAGGGCTTGAGTGACACATAGCGTTATCTAGCACGGACATCAGCCAATCATTAATCATTGCCTCTCGATGTTTTCTCGAGCCGTTTTAGAGTTACTAGGCTTTATTTTATCCCTGGGTTACTTGGCACGCTATAAATCATAGTGAATTTGCGTTTGAGTGTAACCGACATTAAAGTTGTCAACAGTTGGTGTTGATTGATTAAATTTTTTTCTTAAATCATATTTATACATGTCCTTGTGTGAGTTTATATATATATATGTATATATTATTATTGAAACTTTGAATATGTTAATTCAAAATGTAACACAGGTTTTATTCGCATAAAATCAACATACTTATAATTATTCTATGAACATATAGATCATGCATATTCATATTTAACTAGACAGTAGACCCGACCTTCAATAATTTACAATATACGCCCGAAATTCCATATTTTGCCGTTTAAAACCATTTACCTTTCAATGACCTTTCACGCCAAACTCTTTACGGTCTCAGGCAATTTCATCCATTGTTTCCATCGTTGGCCCTTGTAACGATGTCGTGATGAAAATTGTTTTAATATTCCGAATACTTTCCACTTTACCTCATTCGAGGTGTGCCATAACGGTTTTAATTTTTTTACTAGCTTTTAACATGGTAAATTTGGCATTTTAAAACTCGCTTTCTGATACGTGGCTTTTAGATTAAGTGAGCAATGGTTCCATTTAAATTCGTGATGCATAATACTGTAGTAGTAGCACGGAACTCATTTATATTAATGCTTTGTCAAAGGGTAGCAGCTATATTCGTCAGAGATAAATTAAGGGATCGATACTGTCGGGCGTGTATGTAGGGACTGATGAATGTGGATGAAGGCAAAGAGGCCTGTAAGTCTAGAGACAAGTGCCTCTGTCTGCCTGAAGGATAATTATAGAAGCGTGATGATAAGTATGTTTTTTTTATTTCTCTCTTACATCTATCATTAAAAAGCAAACTTGTCAACATGACAGACGCAAAGCCGTGTTTGAATTTTGTGATGATTGGTAAGTGTGTATTTATTTATGTGCCAACGTGGCGGATGCATATCTTAAGCATGACGAAATATGCCTTTGAAATACTTTTCAAACTTTTGCTTGTTTCCTCACCATGTTTTTCTTCACCGAAAAGCTCGCGGTGCGATAAATCACTGTATTTGAGTTATAAAACATTCATTAGTACATGACAAAAACTGTTCCTATTTAATACAACTGAAAAAATTTTCATGAAGTGTACATTATACCAACTCCTAATACAGGGGTAGCTTCCATTTATGACTTTCTTTTGTCCTGCTAATGATACATATTTCAGTTGGAAGATGACGAGTGAGAATGACACATTTTCAAAGTCTAATTTTCCGTTCTCATTTGCGTTGCCACAACAATATGCCTATTGTCGAAGTTAGTGAAGGTACCATGAATCTATTGCGTTACATTGAATCGCAAAATTTGGCAACAGAACGCACACAGATCATTGTTAAAACTTTTAAATTGGACCCTCGATCTGTTTTATGTTGCCATCTTATTACTTTTCGAATACATACTGTTGTAAATATATATATGTATGTGAGAGTTGCTGAGTTGTTCGAGAAGTCGCCCGCAAAATTAGGGATCGCAGGTTCGAACCATGACTATACATCATGACCATTACGGCAAAGAGACAGAAGTCTAACACAATACCATCACTTATATATATTATTATATATTTATACCGGCCAACACAGGATATAATACTATATAGTGATGAGTTAGGGAAGGATATGGGGTTGCACTTGTCACACAGTACTTGCCAGGCCATAAACCACTGTGTGCCTGGTGCAGAGTATAAACACCTTGTCTCTGAGGTGCTGAGTGATCGGTGTAGTTCCTGTCCTACCATAGCTATTATGTGTGGGAGAAGGGGAAATATGAATAAGGATGAAATGACTAAATTAATTGACTCGCTGAGTTGTCTTAGTGTAAAACACATAATATTATTTGCATTTCCCTATAGCAGAGGTTTGTCACAGAGGGAAAATTCTATTAGATATAAATTAAATTGCTGCATGCAGCTTATAAGCAATTATAATAATATATTTTCATTCATTGACTTGAATAATAATAATTCAATAATTTCGAATTACAATTTGATTAATGAAAGATATCATCTTTCTAATAAATTTAAGAGACAAGTAGCAAGTATGCTACATTATTGTATACACATTTTTTATTTAAGTACAGCCAAATCATTGGCTACCAATACTGCTTCTATTGAGCAGTCAAACCATGATCAGAATAGTTATTCTTTGGAATACGTTCCAAATACTTTAAATTAAGTTCTAAGACAACAGAGGCTTTCTCTGGCACAACTCACATATGTAATAAAAATGTTTTTAACCTGGTGCATCAGAATATACAAGGTATTTTAAATAAAGAATTAGAATTGGAATTGTTCATGAACTGTAATAATATTAATATCTTATGTTTAACTGAACATTGGCTAAGAGACGAGCAGATCATGCTCAATTTCAACAATCACCAGGTTGCTAGTGCCTTCAGCAGGAAAGATGCAATA
Organism: Drepana falcataria; assembly: GCA_945859725.1. Lineage (NCBI taxonomy): Eukaryota > Metazoa > Arthropoda > Insecta > Lepidoptera > Drepanidae > Drepana > Drepana falcataria. Next base: position 2,509,683 of record OX243937.1, read on the forward strand.
CGTGGGGGTTCCATGATAATATTGGAGAAAAACCTTAAATATAAAGAACGTAGGGACATTGTGCATCTTTCTGCGGAGCGTACTACTGAATTGTCATGTATAGAGTTAGAGCGATACATTGTTGTGTGCGTATACCGACCCCCAAGTGGAGATTATGAACAGTTTGAAAAAGCTATGGAAGAAGTTTTAAATAAAATTTGTAAGTCAGGCAAAAATATAATAGTATGTGGAGATTTTAATGTTAATATACTTGAAAACTCATCCACAAGTAATCGTTTTAAATGCCTTTTTGCTTCTTTCAATTTAACTCATATGTTTTCTGAGCCTACAAGAATAACTAGCGCATCAGCTACATGTATTGATAATATATTTACTAATTTTGAGCCCATTAGTAATGCCATCATAAATAAACTAGAATCAGATCACTGCGGCCAATTAGTAAGTTTTCGAAAACATAATTTTAAAGTTTCCAAAAAGCGGATTACTTACGTACCTGTAAATGCAAGTCGCTTGAACAGTTTTCGTGGTAACATGCTCGGTAAATTTCCTTTAAAAAGTAACCACCAAAATCCTCAATCTATGTATAATTCTCTTTTCCAAGTGGTACATAAAGAACATGAGCGCATATTTACCCCTAAGACTGTTCACATTGGTAACCATATGGCGTTTGGTGAATGGGCTACCACAGGCATTCACAGAAGTAGACGAAGGCTGTATGAACTTTACCATGAGAAAACATGTAATTTTGATTTAGATTTTATAAATTATGTTAAAAATTATTCCAAAGTGTTTAAAAAGGTTTGTTCAAACGCCAAGTCTATTGCTGTCAGAAATAAAATTTCAAAGTCATCCAATGTGACTAAGACAACGTGGAATATTATAAATAGTGAGACTGGGAAATCGGCACTAAAACAGGATAAAATAATAATAAAAATTAATGATAGTTTAATAAAATCTGATATTGCTGTAGCCACCGCTTTTGAATCTGTTTTTGCTGATATTCCAGTCTCATTAACAAAATCTTTAATTTCATCACCTTCCGCCGCTGAAAAAATTCTTAAAGCTCATGTGGAAGAATCTCATACTGAATTTTATTTCAATACTGTTACCCCCGAAGACATAATTAAAACTTTTAAATCCCTAGACATGAAAAAGTCGACTGATTTATGGGGACACTCTGTACAAGTTCTAAGTAGTATTATTGACATTGTTGCAGTAGACTTAGCATTAGTTTTTAATGCATGTATTGCTAGCGGTGAATTTCCTGATCAAATGAAATACAGTAAAATCATTCCTTTATTTAAAACTGGTATCATGACCGACCCAAACAATTTCAGACCCATCTCAATGTTGCCAGTTTTCAGCAAAATTTTTGAAAAAGTTTTACTTAACCAGATGCTAGCCTTTTTTAACAAACATGAGTTGATGCATAGTAAACAATACGGCTTCACAAAGGGTCGCTCGACTACCGATGCAGGTGTCGAGCTTATTAAGAAAATTCTTGAGGCTTGGGAGGATTCAAAAGATGCTTTAGGTGTTTTTTGTGACCTATCCAAAGCCTTCGATTGTGTGCATCACGAAACTTTGATCAGGAAGTTAGACCACTATGGTATAAGGAATTTAGCTCTAAACCTTATATCATCATACTTAAGTAAACGAGTACAAAAAGTGTGTATACGTGGGGAAATATCTCCGGGGTGCCCAGTAGCTATGGGCGTTCCACAGGGTTCGATTCTCGGTCCATTTCTTTTTCTTATCTATATCAATGACCTACCACACCTGGTAAATGATAAACATGATATTGTATTATTTGCTGATGATACTTCTTTACTATTTAAGATAGACCGACAGAAAGAAAACTTTGACGATGTAAATAATGCTCTCTCTGACGTGGTTCATTGGTTTAGTGCCAATAATTTGGTACTTAATGCTGGGAAAACGAAATGTATTAAATTTACAATGTCGAACGTGAAAAAGGTTTTAACTACCCCTATAGTTATAAATGACGAGGAGTTAAACCTTGTGGATTCAACAGTCTTCCTTGGAGTCACATTGGATCACAAACTGCAATGGGGACCCCACATTAATGGATTGGCGAATAGACTCAGCTCTGCAGCATTCGCGGTAAGAAAAATTAGACACTTGACTGATATCAACACAGCTCGTTTAGTTTATTTCGGCTATTTTCATAGTGTCATGTCTTACAGCATTCTTTTGTGGGGTAATGCTGCAGACATTGGATCTATTTTTGTGCTGCAAAAGCGGGCTATTCGTGCAATTTATAGCCTTAAGCCTCGAGATTCTCTCAGAGAATTATTCAAGGAAATTGACATATTGACCGTACCATGTCAATATATATTCCAAAATGTGTTATTTGTAAGAAAGAATATTATAAAATTTAAGAAAAATAGCGACTTGCATACTGTAAATACACGTAACAAAGATAAACTCCATGTTCCTACAGCTAGATTACACAAAACTAGCAACTCATTTGTCGGGCAAGGTATACGCTTTTTTAATAAGCTACCTAGGAAAATAATTGAATTACCTTTTGTAGAATTTAAAGCTGTAATTAAAAGTAAATTAATTCAAAAGGCTTATTATAAAACATCAGATTATTTGAATGATGGCCATGCATGGCAATGAATTGCTCCTCTGGTACAGATTTTATATATGTAATCTTTTCTCCCCCCACGTAAAAGGGAACAAATGTTAAAAAAAAAAACCGGGGAGTTTGTTTCGCCGTTTCTTCTCCTGGCAGGTACTTTTTTTTCTTGGAAACGGTGGTAACTTTAGTTTATATTAAATATGTGACGTTCAATAAGTGTTCCCTGTGTCCCTTACATTGAATAAAATATTTTGATTTTGATTTTGATTTTGATTTTGATTTTTATATAAATATATGTAAGTGCCGGTTCATCGCCGTTGCTCAAGTATAACTATAATTTCATTTTTTAATTTATTCTCCAGTTATTCAAATTTCTTCTAGATTTGTTCCATCACTCTAAAATTTGATCTATAGTCCATAAAATGAGGTACAAAACCACTTGGCTTTTTCAATTTCGTATAAAAATACCCTAAAATCGAACGTTTGAAACGCGGATCGTTACGTTAGCACCGTTCGTTAATACTTCTCAACGCACCGTCATTAATTAAAAACACTACGGTCGAGTGAAGAGTTTAATGAAATACCATCCATAAACCTTATTTATAGGTATTGATAGAGACGTGAACGTTTTACGACCTTCATTTTCAACGTAACGATAGTAAAGAAAAATGAGAGACCGGTTGTTCCATAACAACTTAACGGACGCTTAATTGTAGAAAATACGTGAATCATTTAATATAATATATCCTCACGCCTTCCCACAAGGGTCCCCGAAGGGGTAGGCAGAGGTGTATAGGTAATACCCACACACCCACTTTCCGCCAGAGGTATATTAGGTGCCAACGTGACAGATGGCGAGTCCATCGCCGTTACTCCAGCACGACTATACATACGCCTTTGAATTTCTTCTCAGACGTATGCAGGTTTCCTCTCGATGTTTTCCTTCACCGTTAAGCTCGTGGTGTGACTAATCACTGTACTTAAGTTCAGAAAAACTCATTGGTACAGTCGGGATTCGAACTTGCGACCCCTGCGTCGCAGGCAACTGCTCGAACCACTCGGCCACCACGGCTTTTTGAATCATTTAAAACATTCCTAAATTCACTAAATGTCAGCGCTGACGTACATTAAGCACTTTCGTAGTTGATAACAATTCCTGATTGCCCTACCATAGCTAATTATTATTAAAAAAAAAATACTTTACAAATGAGGTGTATAGGTAAGGTAGGTAGGTACACCCACTTTCCGCCTCAAACGTATGCAGGCTTCCTCTCATTTTTCTTCACTTCAAAGCGTGTGAGTGTCTGTGTGTGCGTGTGTATGTGTGTGTGTGTGTGTGTGTGTGTGTAAATGTGCGTATGCTTTTGTATGTGAAATATACTGCGAAAATACATTCTTCACTCTAAATAACTTTGACATCTACTTTGGCAGACGATGACAGCGTGATTTATATTAAATAAAATAATAATAAAAATAAAATATATTTATTTCAGGCACTTGGCCCATAACAAAATGGCATTACAATTAAATATAATAAAACAAAGAAATACAATTAAATTACAATACAAAAAAAAAATGGATGATTGATTTTGTAAACCCTTAATTATTTGACGTAAAAGGTATGTGACATTAGATAAGCGTTTTAAACATGCCGACATTAGTATTTAAAAGAGCATATTATGTTCGTGTTCTTTGTACATAATAATCAAGTAATTAAATTCTAGTTCTTTTTTTGATTTAAAGGTTTTTATGAAAATCTAATGTTGCAGACGAATGGAAACTCGATATACCTTATTAAGGTCTGTTTTCCTGTGGGGTTTTGTAAACGAAATAAAAGGATTCTTACTGAATATAAAACAAAGTGTTACCCAAAAATAACCCAATAAAACATATCCTATACCATTCGGCTATCGAGAACATGTCAACACAATTTCCCTGTGTCTACGTCTAAATTCGATAACTTGATACGCACCTGAACCCTATTACTGGTTCCGATGTATCGAGCAGTATCGAGTTACGATAGAATTGTTATCGAATAGAAGAACGGAATTTATTTTATTTAGTTGTAAGGAAGTTCATTCTGCGAGAAGTGTGTGGTATGAGCGTTAGTACTTCTTAATTAAATCGGTTGGTATACCTAATCTATATAAATAATACAAAGTCGGGTTATTTATACCACTTATACTAACGGGTGGACCGATTCTGATGATCTTCGATATGATGATTTGATTAAGAAAGCTATATTTTTAAGAACACACCTTTAAAGCCATCACAGTACTCTTTATACCAAGTATCGTAATTTTTACATTACATTATATGTGTCTTATTCAATTGACAATTACGTAACTAATTATTATTGGTAAATAATAGTTCTTTTTTATATTTTGATATTAGTAATGTTCTTAAAAATGGCAAGCTTTCAAAGAGACTCATGTTTAAGTCGCCTTAAAGCAATTTTTGTGAACCCAAAACCGGATGACGTGAGACCCTAAGCAAAGAAGATAACGAAATCTGGGGGGTCAGCCAACAAGAATAGCACATAAAATTGATTCTCAGCAGTTTGCTGGACCGCGCAAACATTAGCCTAGCCTGATCCAATAAGATTGTGTGCTCAGAAGGGCTCGTGTCTTAAATAGATTTTGCTGGATGTGCTCTAGGTTAGGTATTTCATCCTATATGATTTTTGTTACAAAAAAGAAACAAAAGTTTTCGTAGCTGCAAGTCAATACCTGCTATTGGTAATGGACTGAAACCAGTGGCGTGTTGAAGAGGTATATGCCATACCGTGGGTTAACAAGGGCTGATTTGATTTATTAAAAAAATACACCTATTATCTGTTATCCAATAAATTACCTAAGACTCAAATTCAAAGAGAACATTGAAGGTTCATGTATATACAACGCGGTCACATTAACTTGACGCATCGCTGGAATGCGAGGCCCCGCCCGCTTCCCCCCGCATTCCCTTAGCTCGCCCGGCAATCGTCAGTATGGTTAGCATCACTGTTACCGATACGCGCGTCGATATGTTGACTAGTTGGATATTTTGTTACGTTTTCGTTATTGTTTAAGTTTGGACTGAATTTTTGAACATGGGGAAATCTATACACAGTGAAGGGAGAAATCTTGTGTTGAAAGTGTTTTAAAACAAACAAAATAGTTTTCAATTATATTGTATAAAAAATACATGATGCAACATATTGCAAGATTAACAAATAAAACCTATGCTCCAAAATAAAAAATATAGTTTTATTTAGCTACATGCTTTTTTTCGCACCGTACCTGACCGCCAAAATGACGTCATCAAAGCCAAGCGTCAAGTTAATGTGACCGCGTTGTAGGTAGCACGATACACCCACGCTCACTTTCTGCGGGATACACATTTTAGGTGCCAGCCTGACAAATAGGGCGTCCATTAGCGTCACACATGCAATACTAATACAGTCTTTGAGTTTCTTCTCAATCCTATGCAAATTTTCTTTGGATGTTTTTTCTCCATCGTAAACTTCGTGGAGGGACTAATCACTGCACTTAAGTTCTGAAAAATACGGTACAGTCGATATTTGAACTTGAAATCTTTGTGTTGCAGGCAACTACTACAACCACCCGACCACCAGGGCTTTAAAAATTGTATCAAACCTCTTTCTTACGTGTCGCGATCATTGTAAGTACAGTTATACAAAATATATAAGTCATTACAGTAATTTTAAACTTTATATGAGTAGCACGAATGAGACAATTTACATCGGCCGATAAACTAGTTACACTTTTTGCCCCATCCATTTCGTCACTACATCTTCATACACGGCAATGTTTGGTCGAAACCAACTCATACCAAATTACCCAAATAAGGTTTGTAATCTCCCGAGATAGTGGTTAATATGAATTTGGAACCAGCTATAAAGCCAACGTTTGTCAAAGCCTTGGACAAACTTTGTGTTTGTTTGTTCTGGGCGTTTAACTCTTAAGTCAAAGGCCAAGTTTTGTGAGCATTTTGAATTGAGTCCTTGTATTGTGACCTCGGTATAGGGGGTCCAAAGTCTTGAACTTTGTCTAAGTTTAACTGATGTTATAGTTCTCTGGTGTAGGTATAAATATGTGCTATTGATATAAGTGCGTTGCAATTGCAAAACTTAACATTAAGTTACATTTCATACATGTCTACCATAAATCAAAATACGTTTTTGTATCAAGATAAACAAACATGTTAATAATAATAATATATATATCCTCACGCCTTGCCACAAGGGGCCCCCGAACGGGTAGGCAAAGGGGTTTAGGTAGTACCCACACACGCCAAGGATATATTTTAAATGCCAATGTGATAGATGGTGAGTCCATAGCCGTAACTCAAGCACGACTATACATGCGCCATTGTATTTCTTATCAAACGTTTCCTTTCGATGTTTTCTTTCACCGTAAAGCTCGTAGCATGACTAATCACTGTACTTAAGTTCCAAACACTCATTGGTACAGTTAGGATTCGAACTTAAAATTATTGTGTTGTAGGCAACTACTCGAACCACGCAGCAACCACGGCTAAATAAATAAATAAATTTAAATGCCTTTTATTTCCCGGAAGATATATATTTAATATCAACTTAACGTGCTCTATTTCTAAGCAACATAAAATTAAAAAAAAATACAAAATGTTGGTTTTCCAGAAACATTTTATCTTGGTTGTAATCGATCATTCTGATAAAGATAATCAGGAATTTCGTTGTCAGAGCTACCGCCTAAGCCGCCATAACTACATTTTAACACGAAAAAATACTGTTGTTGTGAGAACATACCTACAACCCTTTAATTTTATATAGGTACAAAAAATATACGACACCCGAGTATGTGATGATTCGAAAGCACTTATTAAATCTTACTTAGCACTTAATAAACCTTATAAAATCTTAGCGTGAATAAATATTATTATACAAAAATTCTGCCTTGATATTATGAAGTGTAAGCAAAAATATGCCTTAATATACTTAGCGCTTTTGTATGTGAGTATACTTGAGACCCGGTCGGACACGAGCGGGTAAGTAAGCCGTAACAAAAAGCATGGAATGTCATAAATCCATCAGGGGCGATGAATACAGCGTGTCACGTATGAGTCGACGCCTATGCGGCTGCCGGCTTTACGACGGACCTTCCTTCGTAAAACTCAAATATACCGTTCAAGTTACAAGTGGGAGGTCCCTTGACGATTAAGTAAAAATATATCACGCCTTCCCACATGGGTGTAGACATATATGTAGACTTTCCGCTGGAGACATATTTGAGGTGTCACGGTGAATGGCAAGTCCATCGCCGTTACTCAAGCATACGTTTTTGAATTTCTTCTCAAACGTATGCAAGTTTCCTCTCGATGTTTACCTTCACTGACAAACTCGTGGTGTGACAAATCCCTCTACTTATACAGTTCAGAAAAACTCATTAGTACAGTCGATTTTAATGCGGATTTAATGAATAGATAAAGTGATTCAAGAGAATGGTTTATAATTTTATATGTATAGTTTAACATTGCACTACATTGTATGGAATTGAAGTAATCATATAGTCATGCATTTAATGCGGGTGAATCCGCGCGGTGAAACAGTTCGAGTAAAGCTGTCTACAAAAAACTACGTAGGCACAAATGTCAATGCTACGATTGCTCCGCCGTCGTAGCACTTTGCTACGCAGAACCTTGCTATCTAGGAAATAGTAGCAAGTAGTAGTACTAAAGCTCTAATAATTTAATTTTTATCAGTTTTTGATATAAGCCCAATGCATACAGTAAATTCTCCAGTTTGACGCTTGGAGAAAACGCTGCGGAAGCTTCAAACTACAATTTTCTCCAGATTTTATGTTTGGACGGATTCTTGAAGACTATTCCTGTACGGATTATTCCTTCCGTTTTCGCTTTTCGCTTCTAGCTTAGACAGAAACATTTAATGCCCTCAACGAGGCGTGCCGAGGGACCTCATGCCATCTCATGTCAGACGTATGTTTGTATGACTCTCGAAATATCTTAGTTACGACCACCTTAGCTCGGCTGCATTGTAGCAACATAAGCTTACTTTTGTTGTAACTTGTTATATGGTTCAAATGAGGTTGTATGTGGGTTCATTACCTGCTAGGATTCTGTTGCTCTTTTTAAGAGTTTAAAATATACATTATACAATTAATTGAAAAAAAACACAAAATATGCCAAAAATCGATAGTTCTCTCTAGATATGTTTCGCGATTCTTCATCTCTATATTACCATAGGTATAGATTATAGAATATATTATCTGTTTAATCAAATACGATCATGACTTATCTTATATGGAAATTGGTCGCAGCTCTGATTTTTAGCCTTCAGTGCCACACATGCGATAGTACTTCTAATAATACACACCTTTACTGGCGTTAAATTCACATATGTTAAAATTTGACGATATTTTTTAATGGTAATTAAAAGTATCCTACTCTTTATGATATCATATGTTCACCAGAACAGTCTCGTCAAAATCAATTCAGACATTCCAGAGATTACTCGGAAAAAAACAGACACACACCATATATAATCCTCACGCCTTCCCACAAGGGTCCCCGAAGGGGCAGGCAGAGGTGTATAGGTAGTTCCCCCACACCCACTTTCCGACTGAGATATATTTTAGGTGCCAACGTGACAGATTGCGAGTCCATCGCGGTTACTCAAGCACGACTATTCATACTCCTTTGAATTGCGTCTAAAACGGATGCAGGCTTCCTCTCGATGTTTTCCTTTACCGTAAAGCTCGCGGTGTGACTAATCACTGTACTTCAATTATCAAAACTCATTGGTACAGTCGGGATTCGAACTTGCGATCTTTTTGACGTAGGCAACTACACGAACCATTCGGCCTACCACAGATTCTTAGCCACAAGCAAAACAATTTTATTTTGATATTACAAAGAGACACTTCAATTGTACTTATAAGTAATAGATAATTAATATTAACATAGTATTGAGCAAAATAGTATCTAATTTACTCTGTAAAAGTGTCAATTAGCAGGATACATCCAAATCCAAATAGAAAACTTTCTAGTCCCGGCGACTTTGTCCACCAATTATGTTTTCAGACCTCTGGGTATGCCCGTCCCAAAGTCCATTATACAATGTGGATACAGGATGCTCAAACATAGAATATAGTGTAATAATGCTCGCATCTATTTTGTGTTTCACTAAAGGGATTGTACGTCGTCGATGGGGATTAATAATAATAATAGTGAGGTATCAAAGGAACCGAATGGAAGAAATGAGGTATCAGTTTAACAAACATGTCTATACAATCGAATGTCAATATATTAAATGGTGACAAGAAAACTGGTGCTTATTTTGCGCAAGAGTCAGCATTGTTATAGAACATAGCAATGCTGCCAAGTCTTCTCAAATGTATGCAAGCCTCATGACGATGTTTTCCTTCTCACAAGTTTATGAATAATTTTAGCAAGACGGCGTTTTGGTCTAGAGTTTAGAGCTCCAGGCTGCGAAGCTTATGATTCAATCAATCAATCAAAATCTTTTTATTTCACATAGGCCCAGGTTGGCACTTATAAAACGTCGAAAAAGAAGCACGGTTCGGATTGCAGGATCGAATACTGCTAGGAACGGATATTTGAATGATCTTTTGAAACTTTATTCATGGATACGTAAGTAAATACATATCTATGATATGTATTCAGTGCCCATAGAACAAGTTTTGTTTTATTAAATTGAAGAATAGTCCGGCGGATGTTATTTTATTACGTATGTTCTTGAACGACACAACTTTTGTTAAATATACAATATTGCTTGCCACTTGCCAGAGGGATTCAAAAGCACCGCCTGTATCGCAGCATCGTTATGTTCAAATAGCAAATTACTAGTGAGCTGGGAGTAAAGAGTCGGGCCTTGATTGGCATCGCGATGGACTTCACGCTCCGTTTGAGCCGGAAATCTGATCAATCCTCTGTTAATTTACCAGGAAATGTTTGTACTGTCCCCTCCCTATTTTAATGTAGTTACCGTTTCATTTTATTGCCTCTGATTCCGTTTGTTGATAATTGAACCCTAATTCTGGCAAGTAGAGCCCGCCATAAAAGTAATTATCAAAATAAATTGTATTTTAGTAAAAGTAAGGAACACGGGGAACATTTATTGGACGTCAAATATTATTATAAAAGTTACTTTTACCACTGTATAAATTCAGAAATAACTCATTATGGCAAGTAATATTTCTAGGGTATATTTACTCTATGACAGTAGTAAATTCGGGCTCTCAAACGACTCGCAACAAAACCTAGCTACACTATACTTTAACCCCAAATGACATTAAGTTACATACACACTATCTCGCCTTCTAATTGTGTATAGTTCTACATTATCCCTAACTGAAATAGGAATACTATTCCTCGGGGACCCGGCAACGTTTTACAGCTACATAAAATGTACAATACCTAGTGCAGAATATCCCGTTGTGGTATTTCGGGGGCCGCTAAGCGGTTTTTGATGTCACTCTCTTGCAGACGCGTCGTAAACGCGTGAGTTTGTTCTCGGAATATGGGCAGCCGAGGTGAAATGTTTTGTGTGACGTCTATGTCAGAACAATAAATGTAGGTAACATGTTTGTTAGAGGGTGCTGGGTAAAGTTAATTCAGGGTTTCGTCAATTAAGTGTTAAACAGTCGGCGCTGTCTTTTATTTTTTATAAAATATATCAAATGTTGAGATCACCAATGAGTTTTTCTGACCTTAGGTACAGTGATTAGTCACACCACAAGCTTCACGGCGAAGGAAAACACCAAGAGGAAACCTGTTTACGTCTGAGCAAATTCAAAGGCGTATGTATAGTCGTGCTTGAGTAACGGCGATGGACTTGCCATCGGTCACGTTGGAACCTAATATACCTCTGGCGGGAAGTGGGTGTAACTAACCACCACTGCAAGACGCAAGTGATACTTCGAGCGTAAATAGGCTGTTGTGAACGCTGACCGGTGGGCCATATGCTTGCTTGCCACCGTTGTGGTATAAAGAAAATATAGGGTGAGTCGCCATGGGAGTCCAATCCCTTCCTTGCTTGCCTTATTTTGAGAAGTTAAGTTGAAAGTGCAATAATTATTTCTTTGCAACTTAAATCTTGAGATGTTTCGTAGGTCATATTAAGCTACAACTTATAACGAATCCTCATTAAAATTAACCAGTGACTGTACATAAGTTGCTTCTACGTTCAGCTTTGATACAAACATTCTAACACCGGCTTTCAAGATTGCGAAATATTTTGATCTGCACGATGACTATAAGACATGATTGGTGATGCAGGGTGGTAGCATTGTTGCTTGGCCATGATTGTTTGCCTCAGTGTTACTATAAAAGTATCTTGGGACCTGTGGATTTTTTGTTCAAGGAATTCATTTTCAAGCCTGTGCAGGTTTCCTACTATTTTTTCCATTGCCGTGAAGTTATGGTGGTACTAAAACAGACCACCGGGGATGGAATAATTTTAAATAAAAATATATAATACGCAGCTATAATATAGTATGTCATTCAATATGCATGTACTTAACATTTAATTCACAATAATGTTCCAATATTTGTCACGAATCTGCATTCAGTGAAGTTCCTACTTCTACTGACTACCACCTCACCTCTTGTTAAGGACGAAGAATTCATCATATACCTTGGAACCACAGAGATCTCGTACCGGGCGGTTTAAAAGGAGTTCCCTTCCGTGAAGGCTAACGCTGTGGAAATAACTGCCCGTTAAGGATTTTCCTAGAGAATACAACATGCAGTTCTTCAAGAAACCCTTCTTGGAATACCCTTAAAGAACCCGAAGTGAAAAGATTCCTGCTAGTTTGGCGACGCGTAAGTAATACCATTGATATAGCGAGCGATGAGGCAAACGTAACCGCTTACCATCAGGCGGATCGCATGCTTGTTGTCACTTGTCACTACCTGTGTGGCATAAATAACAAGTTAATAAAAAAAACTTAAGCTTCAATACATTAAACAGGGTTTAACGATATCTCTTTCTGAGTAGTCGTAAGTGTTAAAGGTTTCCAATACATAAATAAAAAAATAAACTTCCCTCTTCGTAATACAGCAAACGTAAATATGTAAGTACACTTTTTACCATCATTACAGACCCCTAACATTAAATATTCCTTTGCGAACATTTATTGTAAGCCTTCGAGAGCATTCATCACGTAGATTAAACATGTCGTTTGAATATTGGAAGTATGTAAACATTTGCAACATATTTATTCGACTTGTACACGAATGTTTGAAGAATGATACGAGGCGACTTAATGGGCTTTATACACTTGTTACCATAGGCTATAGACACAATACGTGGAGTATCACTTGTAGTTAGGTACCTTTATTCAAAGACTAGCCGTCCCGCCCAGCTTCGCCCGGGTGAAAAAGTAAAATTTCCTGAAACCCGATCGCAGCGCCATCGCCACCTATCGGGTCCAATTGTGATGTAAGCTATCCTTTCTTTTAAGTTGGATCAAACTGCACACGGTTTGCAAATTTGATTGAAATCGGTTAAGTAGGTCAGGTGCCCATCGTGGACTTGATTGCCATAAAAAAAGGTTATAGTGAGTCAATCTTAAAAGATAGATATATGCTGTCGCAGATTTTTTTTTAGAACTTTTAAAGAGAAACAATTCCCTGATACATGATATTTGTGTAACTTAAACCGTTTACGCAGCGCACGCAACGGAAGCTCTCAAAAAGGAATATTTTTTCCCGTTCTGGCAACATTATTCATTTAAGCTTCGCTCCTATTGGTTGTAGCGTGATGTTATATAGCCTAAAGCCTTCCTAGAGAAATGGACTATCCAACACAAAAATAATTTTTCAATTCCAACCAGTACTTCCTGAGATTAGCGCGTTCAAACAAACAAACTAACAAACTCTTCAGCTTTATAATATTAGTATAGATGTATCGGAAGGAAAATTATCCTTTTCAGCTAGCATAGACACTTCATTGAACTCTGAAAATCACAGTGCAGGAACTAAACTAGGCCTTTCGAGCAAGGCATCCTTCAACGTCAAACGGGAAATCCGTAGTTCTATATGTGTGTAGTTCTGTTGATGCATATATTTAGCCATACCATAGTGTTCAAAACATAATTTGCTATTAAAACTATTTAACCACAAAGTAAAGTTGAAACCGAGGTGGCCGAGTAGTTCGAATAGTTGCCAACAATACAAAGATATACGCCTTTGAATTGCTCTTCTCAATCGAATACAAATATCCTCTCTATGTTTTCCTTCACCGTTAAGCTACTGGTGTGACTAATCACTGTATATAAGCTCAGAAAAACTCATTAGTACAGTCGGAATTCGAATTTGCTGTCATAGTGTTGCAGGTTACTCGCACCATTCGGCCACCACGGCTCTTATGACCTACTATGAACATAACTCCTTGAAATGAGCTTGAAGTGAGCGAAAATATATTTTTTCTTTAGAAAGCAGTGCCGAGAGTTTGCGAAGCGTATTAGTGATTTATGTTACCATTTTACAAGGATCGTTACGGCTAATAAATCTTGGTTAACTTGTTGCGGAAACGCACACAATTACGTCGGTTTCAACGCGTTACGCAAAAAAAATCGCGCTTTTTATTAATAACTTTGAGTCAGTTTATTCACATGCCTTCCTACGAGGGACAAAGAAGCAGACATGTCACAACATCTTTTTCTAGCAGGAGATATATTTAGGTGCCAACGTGCCAGATGGCGAGGCCTTTTCTCAGGCACTACTTATGTATATTTTATTCACGAATTGAAAAATGAGGTTCTTCCCCTAAAATGTTTTTCTTCACCGTAAAAATCGTGGTGATATGCATGTATGTATACTTGCATTACACCACGTAACTGTACCTAAGTTCAGAAAAAGTTATTAATGCAAACCGCTCGGACTTGAACCTGCAATCTTGATTCCGCAAGTCACTGACCAAAATTTTTGAACTGAACAAAATATTTATATCACCATGAAAAAAAATTTTATATTTTTTATAACATTTTTTTATTTCATAACGTTTAAAAATGCGTATGAACTCTTTTGGGTATTTTTTTTTATTTATACACGCTGTGTAAATTTCAATAGTCCAAAAAGGACCATTGCATCAAATCCCGGGCACTACACGCGTGACATTCCGTTATACAACAGAGACGACAAAACGAGTAGTAATAAGTTGTAAGAGTTTCTTCAAACGTCATTATTTGTCAAACTAACAATACATTGCGTGTGGTTTCGACAAATATCACATTACTACATATATACTTAACTATTCAGCTCCTTAATATTGCAGCCGTTAGCTTGAAGATTTGGAAAGGATGAAAGATAAGGTCACTAAAACTGCTATATAAAGTGAATGTGTCTGAAACAAGAAACAAAGAAAGGCCACAATTCCACATGTGGTTCGAAATGTAGTTTAGAAAAAATACATAATATAATATATATATTTTCATAAAACTAAATACTGTGGTGTGAAGACCAGTCTTTTGGCGAATTCCAGAACTTCAAATTCAAATTCAGAAGTTAAAACACACAAATAACCAGAACATTATTAACTGTATATTTTAATAAATAAATGCGTATATCAAATCCTACATAGAATTGATAATGAGAATGTCAACGAATGTGGATGAACCAAAAGAGTTTTATGTCTATTGAGAACTGGTGCGCTATAATTTCTACTCATACATTCTTTTTTCAAACGTATTTCCAGGTTTCTCGATATTTTCCTTTACCGTAAAACTCGCGGTATAATTAATCAATACACTGTTTTCAGATAAAACTCATTAATACAGTCGGGATTTGAACTTAAAATTTTTCTGTTGCACTACCTGAACCGCTCGGCCAGTCCTTGATGTTATTAAACAACAGTGACGCAGACAATAAACAACATTAATATTATAATTGACCGCGAAGAAAAACAAGTTAATTGAATAGACTTTTCCTTCTATTTCTATACGTTCGGACATTACATAACTTTATATCATATACTAAATGTGCCCGGTTGGTACACCCGTGTATTTAAATTTTATTACATTGGCAATACTTACAGTACGTATTAATTCAACGTATAATCCATAAGCCATGGCGGCTGAGTGGTTCTACCCAAATGGAATCCCAACTGTACCAATGAGTTTTTCTGAACATAAGTGCAGTGATTAGTCACACCACGAGCTTTACAGTAAAGGAAAGCATCGAGAGGAAACCTACATACGTCTGAGAAACAAATCAAATGACGTATAGTGCTTGAGTAAAGGCGATGGAATGTCACGTTGCCACCTAAAATATATCTCTAGCGGTAAGTATGTGGGTATTACCTATACACCTCTGCCTACCCCTTCGGGGACGAATGTGGGAAGGCGAGAGTATATATATATATATATATATATATATATATATATATAAACATACATACATACATATCATCACGCCGAGTCCCTAACGGGGTAGGCAGAGAGTATAGAGCGCCAGTTCTCTCTAGACTTACATACCTCTTTCGCTTCGTCCACATTCATCAGTCTCTTCATACATGCTCGTCGGTTTCAGGTACTCTTAACGTTCCCGTCCTTGAGAGTCCGATCTATTTGATCCAGGTAGTTGGAACGTGGCCTTCCTCTGCCTCTTCTTGCACACACTTTTGCTTTGTATATCTGTTTCGTCAATCTTTCTTCACTCATCCTTTCTATGTGTCCAAACCAACGTAACATGCCTTTCTTCATCTTTACAATCACGCCCTCATTCACGCCAGTTGATTTGCGAATCTCTTCATTGCGGATTCGATCTAATATCGTTACGCCGCACATTTTTCGAAGAGATCGCATCTCGACTGCATTCAAGCTATTTTCATACTTCCTCTGACATACCCAGGATTCGCTGCCATACAATAAGGTAGGTACCAATATCGCGTTGTGGACAGCAACTCGAGCATTCTTGCTCAGACTTTTACTGCCCATCAACGCCGACATGGCTCCATTCACCTTATTTCCGGCAGTTATCCTTCTTTCAATATCTTTTTCATACTTTCCATCTCGTGTGAACATGCTTCCAAGATATACAAATTCATTCACTTGCTCTAGAATTTGCCCATTTACCGATATTGCACACTCGGTCACTTGTTCATCTCTTTCGAATACCAGAACCTTAGTCTTGCCAGCGTTTAGGCGCAGCCCCTTCTTTTCACATTCTTCTTTCATTATGGTAACTAGTGACTGCAGTTCGCCCTCTGATGACGCCAGTAAAACCGCGTCATCGGCGTATAGTAGGCAGTTGACCACTAAGTTTCCCATTTTCACTCCACATCCGTTCGTTCTTAGTGCTCTCAGACAGTTATCTAGATATATAATGAACAGCCAGGCAGACATGATACACCCTTGTTTGACCCCCGACTTCACATCAAACCAGGGTGACATCCCACCGTTAACCCTAACGCACGCCTCGCTATCACTATAGAGTGATTTCACGGCATGTAGTAGGGAACTGCTCACTCCATATCCAGGCAACACGTCCCAGAGTTCCTTTCGTACGACTCTATCAAATGCCTTCTCTAAGTCGACGAAAGCGCAGAAAACCCTTTGGTTAATATCCAAAAACTTTTCCGCGATTCCGCGAAGCGAGAAGGTTTGATCCATACATCCTCTTCCTGGTCTAAATCCACCTTGGGATTCCCAGAGAAACCTTTCGGATCGCTCTTGCATTCTTACCGTCAGGATCTTCGTGTACACTTTACTAGCTAAGCTGACCAAGCTGATGGCTCTGTAGTTGGAGCAGTCCAATCGTGATCCCTTTCCTTTATAGAAAGGCACGATGACTGCTCGCCTCCAGTCGTCCGGAACATCACCCTTTTCCCAGCAAAGATTGCATAGCAAATAGATGACGTCCCAGACCGCTGGTCCACCGTACTTGATCATCTCAGCCGTAATCCCATCTATTCCCGCAGCTTTTCCACATTTCAGACTTCTTATCGCACTTACAATCTCTCCCATACTTATTTTATCCGCTATAGGATCCTCGACAGATTCTGTTGGAGGCAGCTCTATGAGTAGATCAGCGGCATCATCATCATACATATCTTTGTAGAATTCACTCCATCGCCTGAGGACGTCTGTATATATATATATATATATATATATATATATATACAAGACAGACGTCCTCAGACGTCAATAATATATATATATATATATATATTATTATATTTATCTCTGTGGCAAATTTCATCCGATTCCATTACAAAGTTTTTGTGTGAAAGAAAAACAAACGTTCGCATTTATAATATTAGTAGGATTCTATTAAGACGGTGTTGCCAAGTAACAAGGTTACGACGGACACGTATCAAGTTTATTTTTTTAATTATTAGCCGGAGGGCAAGGTAGCCTCTCATTATTCCCGACTCGGCTTCATTTACAGCTCTGACCAGTAATGTAATAATGTAACTTTATTGCTGTAAAAAATACGCATTCATGCACACGACATGACTTGCCTTTTTAAATTTTACACCTTCCCAGAAAGGCTCTTGAAAGGGTAGGCAGAGGTGTACAGTCATGCTTTTCGTCAGATATTTGTATGTATATAGGTGGTAATATGATAAAATATAAGTCCATCGCCGTTTCTCAAATAAGGCTATACTAAATTGGTCTTTGATTTTTTCAAACTTATTCATGTATCCTCTCGATGTCTTACTTCACCATTCACCAACCATTATTATACATACATACATTTAAAAACTAATTAGTACAGTCTGGGATTTAAAACTGCAGTCTCTCTGCCACTACTATTCTCCACTATGCACATAGTAGAAAGTTTTTTATGATGTACAATTTACAAGACATGCGCCTATTCCGAAATGCAAACGCGGCTGCGTATGTAAGTATTGAGTATGTAAGTCTAGAGGGAACTGGCGCTCTATACTCTCTGCCTACCCCGTTAGGGACTCGGCGTGATTATAATATAATCACTATACCTACATATACTCATCATACATATTATGTATGTATGTATGTATGTAATACATCATAAGAATTTCTCACGTTAAATAAATTGGCCAAACATGCTGTTACTCCCTTCAAATATGGAGCTGCTCTGCACAACGCTAATTAAATTTCTCGGTGCGAAATTTTTATTTAGATATTGTATCTTATGAAATATTCAAGGCACAAGATATTTTTTATCAAAATTCAAGTTGACTAAGTTCAAAATGCGCAAGGGGCAGACATGAAAACTTTTTATTAGTAGATATTTACCGCTCAGCATAGATTTAATTATCACTCCCTAAACTTTATTATTTACGATGTAACAAAAAATATTAAATTTGTTGGAAAAACTTTTACTGCGCGCGAGCTATACCCCTGGTGTTGCAAGCGTCCATAGACGGTTTACCACCGATTACCACCGGTTGGACCGCATGCTTGATGGCCACCTTTATGGTATAAAAAGTCAAGTCAGAGAAGTTCACAATAATATTAAAGTGATAAAAAAAAACTTTATCGTTACAGCACATCTTTTCGCAAATATGCGAGCAAACAGTTTAATGTTGTTGTGAATTTGCTATTTTTCAATTGTTCCAAATTGTCCCTTCAAAGTTTTGTTCGAGGGTAGATAAATTAAATCAAGGTTTTAATTTGACGACTCCAACAAGCCAATCTGAATAATTAAATTACATCGTTCTTTCTCTAACCAAGTTAGATAGGATTTATTTTTATTAGAAGAAAGAAATCAAATATTCATCAATTTGCGTCAATTGCATTAAATCTTCAAGGGATAAATGTATTTATTATTTTGTGACTATTTCAATGTATGGAATTTATAATTTAATCTCGGAGGAGGCTTAAGAGTTATATAAGTAAATTTAAAGCTAGTTAATATTTATTTAGAGCCGTGGTGGCCGAGTGGTTCGAGCAGTTGCCTGCGACGCAAAGGTCGCAAGTTCGAATCCCGACTGTACCAATGAGTTTTTCTGAACTTAAGTACAGTGATTAGTCACACCACGTGCTGAACGGTGAAGGAAAACATCGAGAGGAAACCTGCATACGTCTGAGAAGAAATTCAAAGGCGTATGTATAGTCGTGCTGGAGTAACGGCGATGGACTCGCCATCTGTCACGTTGGCACCTGATATACCTCTGGCGGAAAGTGGGTGTGTGGGTATTACCTATACACCTCTGCCTACCCCTTCGGGGACCCTTGTGGGAAGGCGTGAGGATATATTATTATTATATAATATTTATTAAACTTGCATAGTGCTACCAAAACAGATAATCTATAATGAAAATATTTCAAGTGTATTCGAAGCTGGCGCGCACGTATTATGACGGAGATGAATAATGAAGCGACAGAGGTCTGTAAATCTGGCAAGAGCTGGTACATATTCTACCTGCCTACTCGGCTCGGAACTCGGCTTGGTGATGTTTAGGTAATATGTATGTAAATATATTAGTAAAATGGTGATGTGTGATTAAACGCAATTCGACTATAACATATGGCATAAAGCTATGTATTTTTTTTTAAACTGGCGCTCTATACTCTGATGTGATGATATGTATAAGAAAATACACTTGTTCAGTAATTATTATAGACTTATTGTCTTAACATAACATAGAATAAAAAACTGACATATTTTACGTCACAAATACATTATATAATTTATTCACTTACAGCCCTGTCGAGTTCGCATTATATATCATCGGTTTGGATAATATTGTTATCAGTAGAATGAAGAAACTTATAAAAAAGAGGTAGGGCATAACGGGTTTCCCGTTCGAATTCGGAGCTGCCCGACTGGGGCAGGACCTCCACCTTATAGAAGTCCGTAGCCAAATAACACAATTTATTGTGTTGCGTTCCTACGTGGTGAATAAGGTTTCCAGTAATGAGCTCCTTGGGGAGGGGGGAGGATTGTTACATTGTGTTGGATGCAGAGGGATTAAACCTTATGCTGCCAACACACTATATCTCTCCGAACACAGAGTGGCAACACGCAAGTGATACTTCGGTATCGTGAGCGTAAATAGGCTACGGTAACCGTTTCCCATCAGGTGGGCCGTATGCTTGTTTGCCACTCTTGTTGTATAAAAAAAAAAAAGAGTTTTAGTTTTCCTTCGAGCATCTTATAAACTGGCTGAACACTCGCGATCCCGCGTTACACCTCACAATTTCTAACACTAGCGTGATCCCATACCACCGAAACACCCTCAAATAGCGGGTATAGATTTTTAAAGAGCGCATATCCTGTCAAAGTGAACGTCAGATAAGCTATGGCGGCGCCATCTATCTTACTCTTTTCGACGTGTGTGAGATACGGAGCCCGCATGATATAATCGAAAATCGTTTACCACGATCCGTCTACATATTCCTACTGACATGGGCTGAAATTGGCTTCAGCCTTTTGTTAAGGTATACCGGGAATTAAAATGGAAATGTTAGTGCTAAGTACGCTTAGAATCCTACTGATATTATAAATGCAAAATATTGTGAGGATGATTGTTCCTCTTTCACGCAAATACTACTAAACCGAAATGGATGAAATGTGACACATCGATAGATTAATAATAAAAGTAATAATAATAATAATATATCCTCACGCCTTCCCACAAGGGTCCCCGAAGGGGTAGGCCGAGGTGTATAGGTAATACCCACACACCCACTTTCCGCCAGAGGTATATTAGGTGCCAACGTGACAGATGGCGAGTCCATCACCGTTACTCGAGCACGACTATACATACGCCTTTGAATTTCTTCTCAGACGTATGCAGGTTTCCTCTCGATGTTTTCCTTCACCGTAAACGTATAAAAGTAAGTTTGATTAAAAAAAAAACCGTTGAAATACAATTTTTGAAGCGTGAAACCGCGGGCCATAGCTTATTAATTATTTTCGAATTCAACAGTTCTTTATCTACACTTTTAAATTTTGTTTTATGGATGGTATATTTATATTATAAATTCACGTCTCAGGGTCCTCAAAAGAAAGGCTTTTGAATGCCTTTCTGTCCACCCTCTCCGCTGAAGGAGATAATATATTTTAATATACCAACCTGTCAGGTCCGTCGCCGTTCCTCAGCCAGTGTTTATATATGTCTTATAACACAAGACATAATTTAATATTCCTAACGCAAGGCTCTTGTATCATAAATAATTATGGCGGATTTGATATGACAACAATTTTAAAATATATCTCTTCCAAATTTTGATAAAAAGTTTGTAATTCATACTTAAATAATAAATAAAGTAAAACTGGCTGGATGTAAATGAACATTATTTTTGAATCGCAAAAAATATATCAGGGAAGGTCTATTTGAATAAGGAAAACAGAATGGCAATCGACAGCGCTTCCAATTAATCCAATTGGCGGGTCTGGCACCAACTGACAGTACTTTATAAAAAAAGAATGGGTAAATTTTAGTGAGAGATACACAGAGCCGTATTAAGTTGATGTTGGTAAAACGTCTAAAAGGGTACGAGATTTTTAGACAAATTTTAAGCAGTGTTTTAAACTAAATATATATTGACACAGATATGTTTGCTGATTTCGATTACATTTGATGCTCCCATCAAACTTAAGTCTTTAAGGATCCACCTTATTGATCTCGGTTGTTGCATCTTTAGCAGTTTTATAATAATTAGAATATACATACATACATATATCCTTATCCCCATATCATTATCCATATTCCTTAAGATAAAATATATACCAAATACCAAAATTTGTCCACCCTGCACCGGTCCTGTGGTCAAGGCATCGAAAATTGAATTTGGTCGAAAAGCTTGGTCGGTCGCCATCAAAGATAGTGATGTACGACCTACAGTCGCGTTCGACCGGGCAACGGAAGGCGATGACTAATTGGATTTTGACAGAAAGCCTTCATGAAAATACACAAATTTTGCTATATTTTGATATCTGTCGCTGATACTCAATGTTGACTTGATGGTACTTGTAGTAAAAGGAGTATTTTCGTCTTTGAATAGCAACATATTATAGATGGTTATTACTTAAAGATATTGTATAGATAAATTAGTTTTCAGTTTTAATAATTAAGATGAAGAAAGCCATGTTAAGGTATGTTAGACTTACGGACCTCTTTTGCTTCGTCCACATTCATCAGTCTCTTCATACATGCTCACCGGTTTCGACTACCCCTTGTTTGTTCTCATCTTTGAGTGCTCAATTGATTTGATTTAAGTAGTTGGTACGTGGTATTCCTCTGCAACTTCTTCCATACACTTTCTTCACTAATAATTTCTAAATGTCCAAACCAACGTAGCATGTCTTTCTTCATCTCCATGATTGTTTGATTCAAGTGTCACTATAAAATACGTCTTTGAATTTATTCTAAAACGTAGGCAGGTTTCCTCTCTGTGTTTTATATATAATATTAATGTACATTCCTTTTGAATTTAAATTTGAGTATGTAACATGTTAAATATCCCCACATCATTATTATTCCCAACGGTGACGTCAGTTCAATTGTGATATAACAGTCGCTATACTTTTGCAATATTATATATTCAATAACATTCGTGAATAATTTATTTATAATCACTGAATTAACGCCGCGGTGGCTGAGTGATTAAAGCCTGCAAGACAAAAATGTTTAACTAAGTACAATAATTAGTCACATCACGAGCTATTCAATGAAGGAAAACATCGTTGGCACCTAAAATATGTATCTCCGGAGAAAAACAGATGTGTGTGTACTACCTACACCTCTAGGCAGAGTGTTGTTCGCCCCTGGTTAGCCCTGTGAGGACACTTATGGTGACCCTACCTTACGAGAGGTCTCCCTCTATTCTCATAAGGTAGGCTCACCGCATAATGTCTAGGTTACTTTTGAAAAAAGCCGCGATGGCCGAGTGGTTCCAGCAGTTGCCTGCGACACAGAGATCGCAAGTTCGAATCCCGACTGTACCGATAAGTTTTTCTGAATTTGAGTACAGTTATTAGTCACACCACGAGCTTTATGGTGAAGGAAAACATCGAGAGGAACCCTGCATACGTCTGAGAAGAAGTTCAAAGGCGTATGTATTATTAGTCGTGCTTGAGTGAGGGCGATGGACTCGCCATCTGTCACGTTGGCACCTAATATACCTCTGGCGGAAAGTGGGTGTGTGGGTATTACCTATACACCTCTGCCTACCCCTTCGGGGACCCTTGTGGGACGGCGTGAGGATAATATTATTACTATTACTTTTGATATAAGTTGCTACCATATATTGAGATGTTTCGTTAACTACCTGAACCGAATTTTAACAATGCTTTTAAACTTGAATTTCGCTGGAGACTTGAGAAATTAACAAGAGCGATCTTAAGCAGAATAAATGAA
Organism: Drepana falcataria; assembly: GCA_945859725.1. Lineage (NCBI taxonomy): Eukaryota > Metazoa > Arthropoda > Insecta > Lepidoptera > Drepanidae > Drepana > Drepana falcataria. The sequence continues at coordinate 2,533,610 of OX243937.1, forward strand.
CGGAGCCCCCAATTACGGGTACCGAACGATAAAAGGGCAAAAACGATTTTCAAGTTGAGCGTTCTCATTATACTAAGCCAGATATAACTTGACTGATGCTGGCTAACACCACGATTTGTCTGCCAAAGTAATACTTGGGATTACCCAAATAGCTTAGTATTATTGAAGTCATTCTTACACTTAAGCACTCGTGTTAAACTTGTATACACAGAAACCGTTGTATTTCGTCAAACAAATAAGCGTTGAACCGAAAGCGTGTCGTTTGAACAAGGTTTCCCGGAGAGGTAGGCAAAGGTATAACAGTGCTAATAACATATAATACGCCTTTGAATTTCTTGTCAAACTTATGCAGGTTTTCTTTCGATGTTTCTCTTCACCGTAGAGCTCGCAGTGTGACTAATCACTGTACTACAGAAAAACTCATATGTACAATCGCGATTCGAATTTGTAATCTGTGTTTTACATTACTCAACCCACTGCTAATAACATCTGAGTGATATATTAAGGTTATATCTGGTGCCCTCGGGGTAGAGAGGCTGTTTAGGTTACACACAGTACACTCGTCTATCATCAAGTCTTGCCACAAATATTCCTGAAAATTCTTTCCTATATCTAAGGTAGTCGTGTATGGACACCTCTTTTGCAGGAGTTTGATAACAGATGGCGAGTTTGTCGCCATTGCCATTCTTCCTTATCTTGGCTTTTTGAATTTTTTCTTAAACGTATGCGGGTTTCTTTTCACCTTACATCTTGTGGTGTGATAAATCACAGTATCTATCTCATTGATAGAACTGATAGATGAAGATCTGCGGACTTGTTTTACAGTGAATTAATCAACTGCTAGAAAAAGGTGAAAGGGAAAATACTTTTAATAGTGGCGAGTAAAAAGTATTTTTGTGAATTTCCAATTGAGTGCGTCAGACAATTGTGAAAATGTAACCCTAAAAACTTGTAAAAGGTTTTGAATGTAATAAATTGTATCGATACTTTTAATTAAGCTACCTTTGAACCGCACACGTATCGATTTCAGGCGCCACTAATTTTAGGTTAAATTGAATTTTTCATATCACGTGCTGAATAGCTCTACAGGTCAATAACCCTCGGGGAACTCCAGCAAGCATCCTTTTTTGATGAATAGGAATATTTTGTATTTAAAAATATGTATCTAGGTGCTAGCTGTGTCTCGCGGCTTCACTCACGTAAATTGTATGTATTTATTTGGTAGATATTTCATCCAGCTGGTAAATTTTTTTTGTTTTTCGCTTGAAATAGGAACTTATATGCTCAGAAACTATAAACCTCACAAATAATATTAATAGGACTAGAAGCCTGGTTGAGTTAGTGGAATGATTTTTTGCGGCACATTGAGATCATCGGCGAAGTCTATCAAAAGGAAAAAAATTGGTTGTCTGACGGTTAACGGAAGATAGTTTGACGTGACAACGTCTTAACAAAATCGTACCTTATGCTCGCACGTGTAGCGCTCTCGCTCCGATCGTAACGTTACAATGAGCGTAACGGGACAATGAGTCCTTTTTCGTGCGTGCAGCCGGCGTTCATCGACTTATTTGACGTTGTCACGTCTAAACTGATACTGATAAGCATGTTAAAGTGCCTTAGAGGCGGTAACACACCTGCCATCTCTCATGTAGGCACTGGTTTGACCCGCAAAAAGGGTATTTTACACATTTACCTATTCGTTTCCATCCCTAAAGGGTCACCGCCCTGAGAGATGAAGATGACTTTGTGAAATATCAAATAGAAACAACGTATGAAATCTTAATATCTTTGATAAGTAATTTACTAATAATATCTGGTTAAATAATATCTGTCTGCCGCCATATAAGAAACTGTATTTTAACTTAACTGCCTAATAGTAACTAACTAAAAATATTTGTACGAATTGCCATAACAAATAATCTAAGAGAATAACAATAATTCACTTATTGAGAATAATAATATTTAATAATTCTTAGATTATTATAAAATAATATTATTATTATTATATTATTATTATTATATTATTATTATTATATTATTTTATAATAATCTAAGAATTGTTAAATATTATTATTCTCAATAAGTGAATTATTGTTATTCTTTTAAGAAATAAAGATTCTTTAAACCCAAGTAAAGAGTAAGTTAACAACATAAAATATATCCTCACACCTTCCCAAAAGGGTCCCCGTAGGGGTAAGGTAAGGTAAGGTGTGAACCAACCAGGTGTGTAAGAGAGGTAGGGCATAATGGGTTTCCCGTTCGAATTCGGAGCTGCCCGACTGGGGCAGGACCTCCACCTTATAGAAGTCCGTAGCCAAATAACACAATTTTTTGTGTTGTGTTCCTACGCGGTGAATAAGGTTTCCAGTAATGAGCTCCTTGGGGAGGGGGGAGGATTGTTACATTGTGTTGGAAACAGAGTGGCAACACGCAAGTGATACTTCAGTATCGTGAGCGTAAATAGGCTGCGGTAACCGTTTCCCATCAGATGGACCGTATGCCTGAAAAAAAAAAAAAAAAAAACAAAACACACCCGCATTCCGCCAGAGATATATTTTAGGTTGACCTGACAAGGTTCAAGTATATTCCAGAAAAATCCACTAGAGAAATATTTTTTTTACGCGGTTAAAAACGCGCACACCTCGGTTGTATTTAAATTTGAACAACTACAAAACAAAACAAGCTTAAATAATTCGTTTGTCATGTATAATATTGGTCATATTTTTTTACGATTATAATATGTGATACAATAAACGTGAATAGGTAACAAAGACGTGCCGACGTCGTGAAATTTGGCGTTATCCACACTCTAGTGCCACCTTAACTGGTGTCTGGGGGCGTTATACAAGTGTTAAGTGTTATTGCAACAATATTTTCTAATTTCATTGGGGAAAAACTAAGCGTAGTTGACGCCAACTTAAAGTATATTGCTAATAGGAGCCATGCTTCAGGTACTTTCGCTGAATACATAATATATCAACAGTCTAGTGAAAACTACTTTTCTTATACCCTTTAGGTGCAAAACAAGCTTGCATGCCTGATAGTAAGCGGTTACCTTCGCCTATAGACGCATACATCACTGGGTGTATCGACGGCACGTAGCCGAACCTCATGATTTTCAGAATAGTCGCCACATGCGTAGGCGGCGTAAATAGCAACCTCTTTACACTACGGATAGATATTTATGTGATGGTACGACTACAGGTCTTGAAATTTCTTCTCAAACGTAATTCAGGCTGTATCGTCATCCAGGTCATGATAAATGCATTTATTGAAATGAAATAATTTATTCGCCAGAATACGGTTAGTTACATAGTTTGATGTTTAACTGGTACATAGTGTAGAATCGCGCGCTCAGCCACATAATATTAAGATGCTATTCCTTAGGCAAGTAATTATATATTTAGATACCTTCTTACTAACTCCAACTTCTATGCCGAGTGCCTCACGGGTAGGCAGCGACAGCAAAGCGCTAGTCAGTATATACCGTAGAAGGTGATTGTACGCCTGCCTGACCCTTCAAAGACCCTTAAGGGGCTCGTGAGAATATATGAAGATACTTAAATAACAACGAATAAAGTGACTTTATGCACGACGCCGGGACGTGCGCAGGAATACCAATATTTTAAGAGCATGCTCGTAGATTCCCCACATGTAGTGTGTTTGATAAGTTTATGCGTTATATATAGATATTACCAGTTATGAGTATTTTAGGAGTCCATGAATTAATAATAATAGTTGTTTTGAGACGTGTTGGCTGAGTGATTCGAATAGTCACCTGCAACACATTTGTGTTGCACCTTCGAATCCAGACAGTAGATACTAATGCGTTTTTCTGAACTTAGGTAAGTGAACGAAAACATTGAAAAGAAACCTGCATACTTTTGAGTAGACATTCAAAGAATCGTGTTTTGTGAAAGCACAACTACTGCTTGAGAGACATCTAATCGCCATTTAATCAAATCTCAGATCAAAAACAAGGTGTGTGAATACACCTACATCTGTGGGAAGGTGTGAGAACTGTTCAAATATTTATTTAAAAACGAAATTTATAGATGCTAAAACGGTAAAAGCGGAATTTTTATTTTATTTATTAAAGGCATGTTTCCTTCTCTATATGACGCCACCGAGAGCAGCTATTACGAGTCCCATAACGTAACCCCATGTTTATATACGTAGCAGTATTGCTAACTTATTTTTATTATCATTTTATGGCCGAAAAAGGAAGACAAAGTAATCTTTTAGCAAAAATCGAGGGCAGAAGTTTAGGCGAGTTTCAGTTAAAACGCGCTATTTGCAGGCTCCAATCGTGTTATCAATACAGGTGTTTAAAATTACAATAATAATTTAACCAATTGTTACTTTTAAACCATTAATTAGGTAGTAGTTAAGTCGCTGAAGGACTTTAATAAAACCAGCCACAACTGGTTGTTTGAATACCAATGATTCTCAATGTGTTTATTCACCGTCAAGCTCGTGTTGTGATTAATCACTGTACATAGGTTATAATTTTATAAATCGAAAAAGTTCTTCAACATTACCAGAATAAATAATTAGGCGGTAGCGTTGTGGTACCTGTGGCGTAGTTTTGTTATAACGTCCATTGCGTAGCAGGTCTCGGCTCAAGGGGCCAGACGTCAGAACCCATGATGTTTTCCATTAGAGTGGAGACGTGTAGCTTTCGTGGGTCCTAGTGCGAGTCCCTGAGGTTGGTGAGTACAAGCTAAAAAGGATAATATGTCGTGATCACATTGTTATTTCAGTCAACTACCAGATCGGCGCGCACATGATTCAGAAATTGGTGATTTCGCTCTGAGAATTAGGGAGTGTTACCTATGTCAAAATAATTCATTAATAATAAAGTGACTTATTAAATGAAGATTATAAATGACACGTCATGATCCAATCGTTGCTAATAATCCGGTCTGGCATGACTTTCACATTCGTCTTTGAATTTTCTCTCAAACGAACATACAAGTGCCCTGACGATGTTTTTGTTAATATTACAGACTGACACTCCAATTTTATTTATTTGTATAGTTAGTCTTTTACTTTTGGTGTCTATCAAATTTGGAGATGTTGGAAGAATAAAAAACGCCTATCAACAAAAGACGCTGCCGCTTATCTCTTGGACTGGTGTTCCTGCACGAGGAATGACGAACTTGTCCTTTATATTGTGCTACTTTTCTTTTTGTTTGTTCGTATGAAGGTTAAACATTATTTTATCATCATCTATACAAATAAATAAAATTGGAGTGTCTGTTTGTAATATTAAAATAACCGCTTTATACTTAATGCATATGGATGTATATACGGTACATATACCAAAATATATTTTTTTTCAATTTTTGTCTGTCTGTCCGACTGTCTGTCTCTTTTTCCGGCTAATCTATGAAACGGCTAGACCGATTTTGACGGGAGTTTCACTGGCAAATAGCTGATGTAAAAAGGAATAACTTAGACTACTTTTATTTTGGAAACGCGGACTAAGTCGCGGGCACAGCTAGTAAAACATAAGAACTTTACTTTCATGTTATACAAAACAATTTTCCCCATTTGTTGTAACTTCTCGTGCTACTTTCACGAGAGGGTCCAGTGCAACATACTTCTAGAAGTTAGAGCTTGATAAAGCATATTCAATATAAATTTCATTCCTTGCCCCGTATCATATTTCTGGTGTTCAAAGCAACGAAACTATTTTAAAGTTAGATTGAGTTCTCAGAAGTTTCGTCTCTCAAGCGTTTTAGGTTTTTATCTCTGAGAATGATTATGAGGAAATAGATAGTGTCCTATACACTTTATATAAATTATAATATGTACCATGTTATATCGTTGTCTTAAATAATATATAGATGTCATCAAGAAGAGTCCCTCTTGGGGTTAGCAGAGATAAAGATACGTACTTTTCCGATATATTGGTGACTAAATAGCGAGTCCATCTCCGTTAGTCAAGCACGATTAAACATACGCCTTTGAATTACTTCTCACACATATTTCATCTCGATGTTTTCTATCAATGTAAAGCCAGTGGTGTGGCTTTATTACCTACTGTACTTAAGTTAAAAAAAACTCATTAGTACGGTCGGGATTCTAACTTGCAAACAATTTGTTGCAGAGAAATCGAACCACTCGGCCACCACGACTCTCGGCCACCTGAGTGAGTGAATATGGGTGAATAATATGGGGCGTTGAATATTTTTTTTTCTATTGCAAAGGAAAATGCAACCTAAATATTGATTCCAGTCGGCCGGTGAAAAGAGCATGTACTCGGTGTAAACCAAGTACATGATCCTTCCCTACCCTGAAACCCAGCAGTAATACCAAGCCGCAAATATTTAGCAGTGCCTCCATCGCCCCAAGGCCCAAGTTTCATGCATAATGCAAACTTTCAATTGTCTAGTGTAGTACAGTCGGCGTTCCGTTTAAAATTCATTCAGTACTGTTTCTCCTTTTGAAATGGCATGTACTTATCGTTTATTATGCTCCGGAGTGTAGGAATTCGTACGGTTTAGGGGACGCGATCGCACGTGAATTGGACTTGTGTTCGCTGGTTAGAAGGTACTTTTTCGGTACCGACTTCCCGTCAATCCGACTAGTTTTACAAAAGAAAAGCAAATCTGGTGGGAAGTAAGTAAGCTTTGTCGAATAAACGTTTGATCGGTATATTTATAAGCACTTTCATACTCATGCTGATATTTCTTTTTACTTGAATGTTAAAACATATCCCACTTCTGCACAGCACACCTCCAGAATATTTTACTACCTAGAAGCTTTGTCCCTGGAATATTCCTAATATGAATGTTGGAACTTCCTTTTAGATTCAAAAATCCAGTGTTATACAATACATTCAGTATTGCATAATTAGCAAGATAAGATTTTAATTTAATTTAAAGTAGAATTATTGTACCTAAATTATTTTCAACAATTCCCACTTTTCCAGGAGGGTTCACGGAGGTGTAGTTACAAAGCGTGTAGACATACCAATTTTTCGCCGAAGCAATATTAAAGTAATATAATAATAATAATAATTTTTATTTATTATTATTATATACAATATTAAGGTGCCAATGTGACAGATGGCGAGTACATACAGGGGTCGTGGTTGCGGAGTGGTCTCTAAACTAAAGTAACAGCAATAAGTCATACCACAAGCTTTACGGTGGAGGAAAACATCGAGAGGAAACCGGCATGCGTTTGAGAAGAAATACAATACGTATAGGATTTGAGAGAAGTCAATAAGTCAGTAAGTAAAACCTAAAAATATTTCAGGCGAAAGGTTGTGATCATTACCAAACCACACTCATGTTTCAATATGGTGCATTCGTGTAGAGCCGCGGCATTTGCTAGTAATTAAAACAGCACAACGCGTTGGAAATATTAATTTAAAAGCCATCCATCGCATTGAATTGAAAATACTGTACATTCAATATAAAGCTTTTGATGTAACCAAAAGGGTTTACTTAGTATAACCTCATGCCTTCCCATAAGGGTCCCCGAAAGGGTAGGCATAGGTATATAGGTAGTACCTGCACACCCACTTTCCGCCAGAGATATATTTTAGACGCCAACGTGACAGGGCGAGTCCATAGCCGTAACACAAACACTACTATACATACGTCTTTGAATTTCTTCTCAAACGTATGCAGGTTTCCTCTCGATGGCTTACTTCACCGAAAAGCTCGTGGTGATCAGGCAGTAAAATTTTAAATATTTGTAGCATTGCAACATTTATGTATGCTTATGTCAAGGATAGTTCGAGTGATAATCTGAAGATAAAAGTTCCAGGGCAGTTGGAAATAATACTTAATTTTCCTCTTAGTGTTTGAGTACGAAATCAAGTACACATTAAATGTAAGATTTCAACCCATACTCGACCACTTGTCGTAAACTCTCAACAATACTAAGCGCATGAAATAATAAAATCCAATCCGGCTATAATGCATTAATGCAATGCAATTTTCCAGAAACACTCTGCCGATTGGTTCACAGAAAATGTTTATAGTTTAAAAAAATATTATGAACAAATGCAACCCGGTATAAAGCCGGTTGCAGCGCTATTTGAACCGCGGCTCCGACTGAAGTTTGGAGGGCATCTCAAATAAACGGGTTCTGCTAGAGCCTGATCAAATAAACTTAGATTATTAAATAGAAAGCGAGGAAAATAATAAAACACAACATACATACATATTAGCATGGCGAGTACCTCAAAGGATAGGCAGAGATAGGAGAGCATCAGTTCTCTCTAGACTTACATATCTCTTTCGCTTCGTCCACATGCATCAGTATGAATGGCTGTAAAGCACCCCAGTTATTTCTAGATTTACATATCTCTTTTGCTTCGTCCACCTTCATCAATATATACTTATAAATTACAGGATATCTCGGAAAATACAACAGTTGACTTCTAGAAGTTATTGATGGTTCGTTTATACTCATGACGATGAAATAATACAAATAGCTCCAAAGATGACAAATTACGACATTATTTAAATGTAGTTAGTAATACTTAGTTCGAAACAAGGTTTTATGTTTTTTTTTCAGAAACTATTTATAAAATAAATATAAACGTAGTTAGATTCTCTTTTGTATAAATTTATGTGTAGTTTCAGAGTTTTATACGAAAATAAGGTAATAAATTGCCAACTTAGATTTGAAAACTCAGTCACCGTTGTTTTTCTAGATGTCTTTTGATACCAAAACATAATATGTAACAGTATTATTAGTATATATGTATATAATCTATACTTTTTTACTACCTAGATCAAATCGATCGCACCCTCAAGTACGGGAACGTCAAGAGTACTCGAAAGCATTTATGAAGAGACTGATGAATGTGGATAGCCAAAGAGGTATTTAAGTCCTGAGGGAACTGGCCCTCTGCTCTGATTATAGAATACATAGGTATGTAAGTATAACATATTCCTCGCTCTGAAGATATCTCCGTCTTCCCAATAGTCTAATACATTCATTCATACACCATCAGGGTGGTATATAATTTGCCTTTAGTATTAAAGTGGTAAATATGCATGATTTTAATGTATCCAGTAAAATTTTCGCATTTATAACACGTCACGACCGACGTCGCGAGTAATGTTGATTGTAAAAAATATAGCCAGAGATGTAATGCGCTGGGAATACACCATTCTTGCGCAGACAACTATCTATATTATTATTTGTATTTGTATCTAAAGTATCGCAAGTTCGAATCCCGACTGTACCAATGAGTTTTTCTGAACTTAAGTACAGTGATTAGTCACACCACGAGCTTTACGGTGAAGGAAAACATCGTGAGGAAACCTGCATACGTCTGAGAAGAAATTCAAAGGCGTATGTATAGTCGTGCTTGAGTAACGGCGATGGACTCGCCATCTGTCACGTTGGCACCTAATATAATATGGCGGAAAGTGGGTGTGTGGGTATTACCTAGACACCTCTGCCTACCCCTTCGGGGACCCTTGTGGGAAGGCGTGAGGATATATTATTATTATTATTATCTAAAGTATTACTTGCATCCTACTTACTATGTTGCTTATAAGCCGTGGTGGCCGAATGGTTCGAGTGATTCGAACTCGAAGTTCGAATCCCGATTGTAACAATGAACTTTTCTGTGCTTAAGTACATTGATTAGTCACACCACGAGCTTTACGGTGAAGGAAAACACCGAGAGGAAACCTACATACGTCTGAAAAGCAATTCTAAGGCGTATGCATTGACTCATGCTCTGCTCTTGACGTTCCCGTCCTTGAGCGTCCGATCGATTTGATCTAGGTAGTTGGAACTTTCCTCTGTCTCTTCTACATTACAGTTACTAATAATAAATCCCTCACTATGTCCCCAACCCGTTTCCACCTGCTCGCATCAAGGCTGTTCATACATCGATCCATTACGATCTACACGTTAGTATTCACGATAAACGTTAGTACGGCGTTAACGATAACGTATTTGTACGTGTTGAGTTAACGTGCATTACGTTGATGACTAGCGTATAATGTACTTTGATATACACAAGAACGTTTGAATCTAATATCGTTGTTGTATCATAATATGAGATTTTGAAAGAACTTGATAGCGATGCTGAGATAATTATCTTAATCTTCACGCCTTCTCACAAGCACCTCCCAAGGGGTAGACAAAGGTGTAACACCCTTTTCTTGATGTAGTTAGCATCGTAATAGATGACGCTATACAAGACTTTGAATTTCTCCTCAAACTTATGCAGATTCGGATACAATGTTTCCTCCGCTGTAAAGCAAATCTTGTGATAAATTATCGTACTGAAGATATACTTAAGTTCAGAAAAAAATATTAATCACATCGCCAGTGTTTGAACATGCAATCTGCATTGCAGGCTGTCGCCTGCAAGCACCAAAGCTTTTAAATCGTAAAATAATCAACTTGCTTATTGGAACCCGTAACTATTAAGAACAGCTAATCTTATCCCTGTATATACATACATGTCTTTATGCCGAGTCCATCACGAGATATTTAGGTATAGAGAGTAGAGCACTTGTTCTCTATACCCTCACAGACCGTCTGTATACTCATAGACTCAGTTTCAGACACATGCTCACCGGTTTCCTAGGCTCTTTACATTCCCATCATTGAGTGTTCGATCAATTTCAACGTAGTAGTTGAAACGCTGTGATATCAATACATGCAAATTACAGAATAACAGAAACAAAATACAAACGCAGTATATTTACAAGGGACCAAGATATTGTAACGACTAACAAATTTAAGGGTAAAACAAAAGGCGTGTTTTATTAGGAAAAACGCGAAACCGCACCGTAAAATAGCCTCTGAGACCCGCTAAATATATTAGAGCCACAAATTGATACTACTATATTGACCCTTGATGCCTTGGCATAAGACTCATTGCATGTTACGTCGACTAACTCCTTACAATATATGTAAATTTAAGTCTCATAGGAGGAGATAGGACTGATGTTTCCGTACATGGCAATTTTTGTGATAATATCAATCGGGGAACATAAGTGGGTCTCGCCGACCCTTCTCATATCGTTATTGATATCTGTCAAACTCCAATGCAGCTATTGAATTGTGAAAGTAATATGTTTTTTCTTGGTGTACATGTTTTGTTTGATGTCATGAGTGTTATAAATGAATGGTAATTAGCTTGATACAATGGCATTATTTAAATATATCATTATTTAATCTAATGACATTAGCTTATGTTCATTTCCAGAGCCATGGAGCTGCTTATCATTACTAAATAAATTAAATACCTGGGACAGTTCCACACAAATTGACATAGCCCCAAATTAAGCAAAGCTTGTGTTATAGTAACTAGACAACGATATTTATACTTATATATATAGATATATACATAAATACATAGGACATCCAAGACTAAGGTACAAATACTCGTGTTCATCACACAAATATCTACCCCCAGCGGGATTAGAACCCGCGACCTCAAGTTTCGCAGTCAGGAGCTCTAACCACTAGACCAGACGGTCGTTACTGCAGGCAGCAATGAGAGCAGTTGCAAATGCACTACTCCTTGTAATAGTCATCAACATCATCATAGTTATTATCACGCCGAGTCCCTAACGGTTTATGACATTTATATACACGTAGTTTACATTACGTACTTTCGTAACCAATTTAGTAATAATGTAATATATTATATATCCTCACGCATTCCCACAAGGGTTCCCACACCCACTTTCCCTCGAAAATATATTTTTAGGTGCCAACGTGAAATGGTGAGTCCATCGCCGTTACTTAAGCACGACTAAACATACACCTTTCAGTTTCATCAAACTTTCGACGTTTTCATTCACTGCAAAGTTCGTATGACTAAACACTGTATTTAAGTTAAGAAAATCATTGGTACACTCGAGGCTCGAACATTAAATCTGTTGCAGCGACTGTTCGAACCATTCGGCCACCCTGGCTGCATCATTCACTGCGGCACATAAAAAAAAATACAGATGTGAATATCAGATAAAGGCAATTCTTGGAGCGGATCGTATTTTCTGTTAAAATTTGAGCTCATGTTGGTGCAGATTTTTTGAGTTTTCGAAGCGTACATACCAACTTAGCATTTATTTATATTCGATTATTACGGATAGGTAGGATAGGATAAGAGATTTTCGTATATTATTCATTCTTCGCGAGACAAAACCTTCCAAAAGCGAAGACGAAATATAAGAATGTGCTTTAGTAAAAAATCACCGTACCTACAAATGTCATTTCCTTAAAATTTCCTTAAGTATCCAATACTTTGTCTTGTTTATCCCGTCGCCGTAAATTCATCGAGACGTGAGCTGCTCGGCTAACTTCGTTATCTTTCGGAGATACTAAAAACATCACATTTAGGTCTTCTGCAAGTGTGTCGAATAATATTGAGGCGCGACAAATTATTATGATGATATTATTATCATTATTCCCCTTATTCCGCCCGCGGCTGAGGTCCCAAAGAAAGAAACTTCCTCAAAATCCGCGCCGAGCTATTATTATTTCTTTCTAGCATAATTATGATTACATATGTTTGTATAAAAAACATTCAGCGTCGAATACTAAGTAGGCAGTTACCGCCGCCTATGGACCACCAAGGGTCGCGCGCTGCCGACCCTGGAGGAATCTTTACACACTGCATTTGAACCTCATTGATTTAAACAATGATTGCTCATATCATATGTGTAGTTTATCAAGTATCCTAGCCGTGGTAGCCGCTTGGTATATAGTCTCATGTGAAGCCAAGATAACAGGTTTGAGCCCCAATGTTTGACTAAGGGCAGTCACACTAGCGCTTTAAATCATTCTTGAGAAATCTACATACGTTCCAGGCAGTGAACAGAGAGCTCTCCTATCTCCCCTCCCCTCACCTTGTGAGGCCTTTGCCCAGCAGCGGTACATGGCTGACTATAGATATTAATAAATTATAAGGCGTTTCTGTATCCAGCCCAGTGTCTCCATGTCAGGTGAAAAGAGACTCTCCTCTATTTAAGAGTGGGTTGAAAATAGAAACAACTTCAGATGTCGAGTGTACCCTCAATGCAAAATGGAGCGCTTACGCTCGGCTCCGTGGAGAAGGCAGCTCATTTACTGGTTGGCTTGTTACGGTTGGTCATTAATAGGCAGTTGGAAATGTAGAATCTATTTATTAAGATATAAAGCAGATTATTCTCTATAAAAACAATTTTTGTTCATTGACTACATAATTTTGAAGTTTTTTGCCCGGTCTTCAAGAAAGATATGCAGATAATGTAATGGAAGAACCTGTTCATCTGGAAGCTATGCAAGCTGACTGCTAATAAAATCATACTAACAGTGAGGATGTATGCATAGTAATAGCAGAATATATAAATGATGGCTAAGTAGGGCAATTATATGCTCGTTTTAAATAAAATTATCTGTTTTTTTTCTCATCTACGAAACTACGAAACTACGAAAAATGAGATTAAATATAAAAAACAGAGTTCTGAACTTTACTTTACAGAACTCAATGGAATATTGCAGAAAAAAAAACTCCAAGAAATAAAATTGTATAATGACGTTAAAAAATTTCCCTTACGTTAACTAAAAGGCCTACTTATTGGTATATTTTTGTAATTAAATGCAGCCCTCAGTGTCTGTTTTGTATAAAAAGCCTTATTTTAACGACTCGTGTTCGAAAGGCCTTACGTATTACCCGACGAGATGAGGAAAAACACTGAGCGACGTACGCGGCAAATTTAGTTAGCATAACACTTATAAGATTGCTAACTTTGTAGGATAGGCACTCCAGAGACTCTTGCGAGGAATAGCTTTTTAAATTGGTGGATTTATATGAGTAGCTTATTTACATAACTTGGCTTAGCTAGGCTGTAATTGAGTACACGGACAATAGTGAACAGTATGTGTTTGAAATTTTACTACTTTAACTTAAATATATATGTGTAATAATAATCACTATTTTCGCTGGAGATATATTTCAGTGTCAACATGACAGATGGTGAGTTCTTAGGCGTTTTCTAAGTACGACTATTCATGCTATTTATAATTACTTCTAAAGCGTTTGCGGGTTCTCTGTCGATGTTTTCCATCACCATAAATTTTATATAGCGTGACTTTTCATTTTACTTAAGTACAGAGAAACTCATTAGCATATTTAGGATTCGAACTCGCAATGTTAACGTTGCAGGCAACTGGAACCACTCGGCCACGACGGCTCGAAGACACGATTACTTTACAATAATTAACGTATAAAAATTATGTAAGTAAAAATCATTGTCAGCCTCTAGCAGCTAATAACTAAATCTGCCTTTAATTAAATCCTACCAAATCCTACCAAATAGACACCATTCCACTCTTGGTTCAAAAGTTACCATGAACCATAGATTAGACTATTATATAGGGCGACAATGAACAAGTAAAATAAAATTATCAATTACACACAAAGTTACACTACTTCCGATATATACATCTATCTATATCTTTCATATATCTACTACATTCTACATTCTACGTATGTCTTTATATATATAATTCTTCTGTGAGTGTGTATGTCACTGAACTTCTCTCAAACGACTGGACCGATTTTGATGAAATTTTTTGTGTGTGTTCAAGGGGAGGGTGTGTCAATGTGTGAGGCAATTGGACCCGATAGGTGGCGCTGCGATCGTGTTTCAGGAAATCTTATTTTTCATTCAAGCGAAGCTGGGCTGGACAACTAGTATATATATACAAAGGTGCCGACGTGACAGATGGTGAATCCCCATCTTTCAGGCACGGATTTCTTCCATTGTATGCAGATTTACTAGCACTAGTTTCCTTCGCCGTAATGGTTGTGTGAGAAAAAGCACTACATTTTTACTACGTTCCTTCGGTAGATGTAACCAGATTTTAAACAAAGCGACTGCTATCTTATTTTCGAGCCACCATTTGTGGTTACCTCCTTGGGTGATTTATGAAAACCTTACTCTAATTTTTACAATTTAATTGCCAACAATATTCAAAGATGCGCAAAGACAGACGTACCTATCGCTACAAATGAAGTTTCCCGTCTCGTCTGTCCGTCTGTTTGTATGTTAGCGGTTAGCTAAAAAGGTTTATTGTATTCTTGAATATTAATATTGAACTAACTACCCAAGGGACAGTTAGCATTTACATGCAATTAACGTGGGCAAAACCGCGATGTAGAGCTAGTGTATACTAAGTATGTAGTGTAGTGATATAACAACGTTCTTAGAACACTGGTAATTAATAAATAATAATAATAATAAATTTATTTCAGATATTAAAATCCATAAATTCATTAATTAATAAAATAAAATACATTGCTTTGTTTTTTTATTAAAAACTAGCTGTCCCGCCCAGCTTTGCTCGGGTGAAAAAGTTAAATTGCCCGTAACACGATCGCAGCGCCACCTATCGGGTCCAATTGTAAATCTAAACCATTCTCGAATCCACCTTAAGACACACAGAAAGGGATAGCTTCGCACGGGTGAAAATGTTAAAATTCCTAAAACTCGATCGCAGCGCCACCTATCGGGTCCAATTTAATATAGCCTATGTTACTCGGGGATAATGTAGCTTTCCAAAGGTGAAAGAATTTTTGAAATCGGTCCAGTAGTTTCGGAGCCTATTCATTACAAACAAACAAACAAACAAATCTTTCCTCTTTATAATATTAGTATAGATAATGCGTCAAATGAAAGCAGAATGACAACTGTTAGAGGCAAGCGACCGCGCCAACCCGACACTTGAATGACACCTGTTAGGCAACCGACATTACGTCAATATTACGTCATAGAGTGGGTATTTCTTCTTCTGCTTTGAATATTGTTCAAACGGCAAGGTACTTTGCCTAGATGTCAAATCTAATACTAGCAAACTGCTCTGGCTCCGCACGGGTGCAATTCGAAAAAGAAGATAGAAAGAATATTCTTGCTTGAACACATATCTCACTGACGATGAAAACCGCATCAAAGTTCATTCAGTAGTGTTTGGGTTTATGTTCCTGCAGCAACTTTCCCCTGATGTCTCCCATTTTAGTCAATTATAATTATATAATTGTCAATGCATTTTGTGAATCCTTGTCTTTTAAAGCATTAATTATCTCAGGTATTCTCAGGATGCTGTTGCGAACACAGCAGATGAATAATTAAAATACCCGCGGGAAAACTGCCGTGCCGTGATATTTTTATCAATAACCGCTTCGGATACTTTGACACATTGTTTTCAAGTTTAACCGTAGTCAAAATATTTTTAGTAAGTATTTATAAAACCCGTGTTGGTCGAGTGATTCGAGCAGTTGCCAGCAACACAAAAATTTCAAGTTGGAATCCCGACTGCACCAATGATTTTTTCTGCACTTAAGTAAGTATAGTGATTAAACACATCACGAGCTTTACAGTGAAGAAAAAAAACGAGATGAAACCTGCATAACTTTGAGACAACAGAAACGTATGAATAGTTTTATGCTTGAGTAACGGCGATAGACTCGCCATCTGTTATTTACCACAGGCTTCGTCAGAAAAAAAACGTTGGCACCTAATATAACTCTGGTGGAATGTGAGTGTGTGGTTACTATCTACACAAATCTGACTATCTCTTCTGGGACCCTTGTGGGAAGGTGTGAAGCAGTATTTTACCTAAAGAAGAAGTGGCATTATACCTTTTCGTTAAGTACCTAGCAATATCAGGCGCCAATTAACTAATTATAAGAAAATAGGGTTAATGTGTATGTGTATCTTTTATTCTAAGTCGTATTACGTGGTAATACGACGGTAATTAGTGTTCTAAGCCTTACAAAATGTAATTATTATTCGCTTTAAAATGCATCGAAACATAAATCGTGTGCAATCTATTCTCGTTCGAAGAATACAAAGCATTTAACAAAACGAAACATAACAGGACATTCTCGCGTGCAGAATCACAACGTAACTAAAAACTATGTACCTTTTATTTCTTTACTAGCAAGCTAATTGTCCATTTGCGGGCAGCCGGGCGTGTTCCGCGAAAAACAGAGGAATTTCCCCCGCCATTTTTAATTCAATTCTTTCGACAAAGCTGTTGTTGCATTTTTCGCGGCGGGTTTTGTTGTTGAAAAGTGCAAACGTCTATGAAAGGAGGATGGTGCAAAAAGCGTCTTAATTTCCTATCCTTTTAGACGGCAGATGGCGCGCGGATAACTGGTCCTTTTACTTTCGAATATTGAAAGTAAAAAGCTTTTAACAAAAGGCTACGGATGTTGCTTTATTATGTGTGTATTTGTTTAGGTATACATAGATACATATATGTATATCATTACGCCGAGTCCCTCGTGAGGTAGGCAGAGAGAGTAGAGCGCCAGTACTATCCACACTTACAGACCTCTTAAGGATTTCCACTTACAGACGTCTTTAAAATAATAATATATAAATATCCTCACGCCTTCCCACAAGGGTCCCCGAAGGGGTAGGCAGAGGTGTATAGGTAATACCCACACACCCACTTTCCGCCAGAGGTATATTAGGTGCCAACGTGACAGATGGCGAGTCCATCGCCGTTACTCCAGCACGACTATACATACGCCTTTGAATTTCTTCTCAGACGTATACAGGTTTCCTCTCGATGTTTTCCTTCACCGTTCAGCTCGTGGTGTGACTAATCACTGTACTTAAGTTCAGAAAAACTCATTGGTACAGTCAGGATTCGAACTTGCGACCCTTGCGTCGCAGGCAACTGCTCGAACCACTCGGCCACCACGGCTTATTGCACGGCACGTTTTGAATAATCACGTTGAGTCACTTACTGTTCAGGTAGATCGAGCCGCCAGTTTAGACTTACAGACGTCTTTAAAATAATATAATAACAATAATAATAATATAATAACAATATTAAATCATTTAATCTTATCTAGATTAATAACTCGTAAATTTTAAATTAAATATATTCTGTTGAATAATTCTTTTAAATATGTGTTATCTAATCAAGCTATTAATGTAGCTATTGGCAAAAAATTCTTCCGATTCCGTTCAGTAATCTTTGCGTGAAAATGGAACAAAAATACAAACATTCGCATTTATAATATTAGTAGTTGTATTTATAATAATTATAGTAGTATTTATAATATTTATAAAGAATACATCTTCTAAAGAATACAGTGTATCTTCGTAATAAAGTAACACATAAATTGGTAGTCTCAAAATACGGCAGTAAGTAATGATATTTTTCTGTAACAAATAACTTTGTAAATAAAGTAGATACAAAGAAATACAGGGTTCTAAAATAATAACGTTGGAGTAAGAAAATTATGTCTAGAGCTAGAACAAACATAATATAGATATAAAAAGATAATTTGGGCGTCTAGCTCTAAGAGGATTCCAGTGTAGTTAAGGGCTCGTGTAAAATGTAACACTAATTAAAGTGTAAGTAGAGTGTCTGTTTTATATGAATATAATAGATGAGAATAGACAGACAAAGAGCTTTGACTAAATTGAGATACTATACATTATATTACATGTATTGAATTTAGGAAGCCTTATAACCTGTAATTCAAGATGTACCCCAGGTATCAAAACAAGGATTGCAATCGCCAAACAAACATTTAACAATAAAAAACATATATTTACATCCCACATATCCAAAAAGGTAAAGAAAATGTTCATAAAAACATATATCTGGAGCACTGTGCACTATATGGTTGTGAGACGTGGACAATGACAAAGAGGGATAGAGAGGTGTTGGAGGCATTTGAAATGTGGTGCTGGAGAAGGATGGAAAAAATCTGCTGGACGGAAAGGGTGACAAACGAAGACGTGCCGAAAAGAGTCAAAGAAACAAGAATTCTGCTGGAAACAGTCGAGAATAGAAGAGGAAAGATGATAGACCACCTTATACGACATGATAGCTTCTTTAGAAACATCCTAGAAGGAAAGGTAGAGAGGAAGAGAGGAAGAGGAAGACCAAGATTAACATACATGGGTCTGATCAAAGAAAAATGTGTCTCATGACGTATAAGGAGGTCAAGGAGGTTGCGCTGGACAGAAGCGAATGGAGGGGACTGCATCAGAGACGCCGACAAGAGCCCAGCTCTTAAATTTGTGATGATGATTGAATATATACATAAGAAGGTAGGGGTATGCAAGTAGTACCCACACACCCACTTTTCTCTGGGTTTTTTTTGGGGGATTATACATACTTACATACATATCATCACGCCGAGTCCCCAACGAGGTAGGCAGAGAGTATAGAGCGCCGGTTCTCTCTAGACTTACATACCTCTTTCGCTCCATCTACATTCATCAGTCTCTTCATACATGCCCGTCGGTTTCGAGGTTAATATGTACATTAAAATATATATCTGTATTAGGGAAGTTTGTTTCGCCGTTTCTTCTCCTGAGAGGTTTTGTTTCTTGGAACCAGCGATAGCTGTATTTTTTAGTTTGATATGTGACATTCATTAGGGTATTCCCTTACGTTGAATGAAAAACTGTTTTGTAGGTATACGAGTATATAGCATTTTATATATGCTACAAAGTTCTAAAGAACCTCTAATTCTTTTACACTTAGGAGCGACCCAATACATACATTTCATCAAATCCGTTACGCCGATAAATCTTGAATAATGCCTAAACATATTATATACACAATAGCTTTTGTGCTTATTATATTAATACTCGTATCACTGAGATTAAACAATGTCTCCTGAACAATAGTTGTCAAGGTGTCTTATTGTCGGATGACGTGAATTCACTAGATATCATGTTACGTTCTTTGTTCAAGGCGCAACATTGATATTTGCCATTATGGTATACTAGATTATGCACGCGGCTTCGCCCGCGTGGGGTTCGAAAAAGTAGCTTTGGAGATTTTCCTGCTAGAATCGGTTCAGCCGCTATGCCGTGAAAGAGTATCATACATTATAATAAAAGAAATTAGAATTAAAAAAAAAGTAGCCTATGTCCTATTTCTAAGTATAAGCTATCACCGTTTCAACTTTCAGCCAAATCGGTTCAGCCGTTTGGCCGAGAAAGAACCGCAAACATCCAAACTTTCAAACTTTCACATTTATAATATTAGTAAATGAAGTAAGATTAAAAGTAGGATCGTTATAAATACATAGTTGTCTTTGTCTTGTGTCCGTTGTAAATAGCCTGTTCTCTTAAATTGAATCTTCAAGAAGGGTGTGTCAAGTTTCCGGCAGGCTTGGCAACGCGCGAGTGATATCCCTGGTGATGCAAGCGTTTGCGGTGGTAAGCGCTTACCACTTGTCACGTACTTGTTTGCTACCTTAGTAGTATAAAAATAAGTTGATTACGTTACGAACCTACGTTAGATACATACATACATATCATCACGCTAAGACCGTAACGGGGTAGGCAGAGAGTATAGAGCGCCAGTTCTCTCTAGTCTTACATACCTCTTTCGCTTCGTCCACATTCATCAGTCTCTTCATACATGCTCGTCGGTTTCGAGTACTCTTAACGTTCCCGTCCTTGAGCGTCCGATCGATTTGATCCAGGTAGTTGGAACGTGGCCTTCCTCTGCCTCTTCTTGCACACACTTTTGCTTTGTATATCTGATTCGTCAATCTTTCTTCACTCATCCTTTCTATGTGTCCAAACCAACGTAACATGCCTTTCTTCATCTTTACAATCACGCCCTCATTCACGCCAGTTGATTTGCGAATCTCTTCATTGCGGTTTCGATCTAATATTGTTGCTCCGCACATCGAAGAGATCGCATCTCAACTGCATTCAAGCTATTTTCATACTTCCTCTGGTACAATACATCCCTACAATAAGGTAGGTACCAATATCGCGTTGTGGACAGCAACTCGAACATTCTTGCTCAGACTTTTACTGCCCATCAACGCCGACATGGCTCCATTCACCTTATTTCCGACAGTTATCCTTCTACGTTAGATAATTCGAATAATAAGAAAACTGAAAAATGAAATGGAATAACAAAACGTCGAAACACCGTCACGCGACTCGTATTCACCGCACTATTTCAACACCAAACAAAGGAAACAAAACGTCGTCAGGAAAACGATGCAATTTTTTATATAACCTATGTAATGTAACACATTTTGTTGATAAATTATATGGCAAACACGCCCACCTCATTCAATTTCCCGAATAAATAGCTCACGCCGGTAGCATTGGGCCGAATTACCCTACGCTCGATGGGTATTACCGGCACCTGAATTTATTCATGGGCTGCCATGTTTTAAGAAATAGTGACATTATTTTTGCCTAGTTCGGCGATCACGTGTAAAGTTAAAGTTCGAATACTCTGTAGGCATGAAAAGAACGGAAAACACCAATGGTACGAAATATTCCCTGCAATTTTTTATCTGCTTTTTACGTTTGTTTCTTATCACGCCTGCCTATGAGGGTACCCAAAGGGGTAGGCAGATATATGCGGGTAGTACCACATTCTCATTTTCCACTTTATATTGAAATATAAAGAATCGAATTTTTAAGTTTTCGCAACAGCAATTTGAAATATGACTTGTTTTCAAATTCAAACACTATTCTTGTTCCGTGATATCCGATGCTCAACGTGCGCTATCCAACATTTTATCAAGTAACTTTGTTCGCAGGACAAAGTTTTCAATGCGGCAAGAAGCCATGAAATTTGTGTATTGCAACCGCTTTGTAAGTCGTCTCGCTTTACATGTAAGCACCAACTCTACATGTGTTTGTATATATATTGTTTTCAAATGCAGCTCAGATACCCCCAAATAATATATAAATAAAATTAACAGTCCAGCCCAGCTCCCTTGCTCGCGATCCAGCAAACCCCTAAGCCGAGGTTCGTACCTCACAGGGGGTGCCCTTAGCTGTGTTGCTTAGTACTAAAGTGCCTAGCTGGAGGCCTAGGTATCGCCATTGACCGGTTAAGTAGCAAAAGTTCCGGAACGCACGCTACGAGAGACAATACAAAAAAAAACAGCTCAGGTATATAATCAACCACGTAGGTAGGTACCTATGTACTTTGTTCTTACTATACTTTAAGGGGTATGCGGAATTGTTTAATATAAATATTGAATAATTAATCATATTCACGCCGGGTCCCGCAAGACTAAAACCGGTTTTATATAATAATAAATCTTACAAAAAAAAAAAATTTTATCCACGTTCATCAATCGTTTTATACGTTCCTGCTGGTGTTGAATTTATTGAGCAATTCTAATTAAAAAAAACCTAATATAATAAAATAAGTATCATTATGTCCAACAAAAAGAAAATGTATTAATCACATAATAAAATAAATATAAAAATACAATATCGGAGCGGTAGGCAGAGGTATGTAGGTAGTACCCTATACCTGTATATACTATATAGTACCATATAATTTAGGTGCTAAACGTGACAAATGACGAGTCCACCGCCGTTACTCAAGCACGACTATACGTAGGTCTTTGAATTTCTTTTCAAACGTATGCAGGCATCCTCACGATGCTATTCATCAATGTAAACCTCGTGGTGTAACTAATCACTGTACTTAAGTTCACAAAACTCATTGGTACAGTTTGTGATCTTTGTGTTGCAGATTTGCCTGCAATCGAGCAACTCAGTCACCACGGTACTATTTATTTATTAATCAAAACATATGTAAGTTAACAGCATTATGAACCAAAGCACTTACCTACATACTAAACATTTTAAATGAAATACAATGTATTATACCTAATAACTTTGGGCCGACAGCTGACCAAGAATGTCAACACGTCCCTGTAAATAGTTCCCGCCCCATCGAAGAATATATCTACATGTGTGTGCTGAGTGAGCATGGCATTGAATAATGCGACTACCCTGGCCGTGGGCGCGTTTGTATGTATGTATATTACTATGTATGTATATTACTATAAATAATAATAATATCCTCACGCCTTCCCACAAGGGTCCCCGAAGGGGTAGGCAGAGGTGTATAGGTAATACCCACATACCCACTTTCCGCCAGAGGTATATTAGGTGCCAACGTGACAGATGGCGAGTCCATCGCCGTTACTCAAGCACGACTATACATACGCCTTTGAATTTCTTGTCAGACGTATGCAGGTTTCCTCTCGATGTTTTCCTCCACCGTAAAGCTCGTGGTGTGACTAATCACTGTACTTAAGTTCAGAAAAAACTCATTGGTACAGTCGGGATTCGAACTTGCGACCTTTGCGTCGCAGGCAACTGCTCGAACCACTCGGCCACCACGGCTCTTATCTCACGTATATTACTATGTATGTATATTAATACGTTTCGTATATATATATGCGTTTTATTCTAAGAGCATCAACACTAATAACATATTCCAGGCTTCTATAGTACGCCTGGAACAAGATCACGATAGAGAATACATTGAATTAATTGAGAACTTATGTCTGTTAGTCAATGCTTGAGAGCACAAATTAATTCCGTTAAGTTCATGGTCTATAAATTGTGGTGGCGTAATGTATACGCAGTACATATAGCAGTCAACAACTCAATTAGGTTGAACGTTGCTAATTAAGTGCACGTGCACTCAATAAGCTGTGTGACGCAACGACCGTGAGTAATGATGAGCTATGGAGACAGATCATTTTGTGTGCTCATTATTCTCACATCATTTGATAGCATTGTGTATATTTTAATCCAAATACTAACTCTAGTACAACGCACAATTTATGGTTCCGTGGTGGCCGACTAGTTTGAGAAGCTTGCAACACAAAGATTGTAAGTTCAAACCCCGAGTGTACCAATGACTTTGCTGAACTTAACTGCATGAGATTAGTTTTACAGCGAACGAAAACATCAAAAGGAAAACTGGATTCGTTTGAAAAGACATTCAAAGCCATAATATATAATTATGATATGATTGAGAAACGCTCAAGGCACCTAAAACATATATTCGGAGAAAAGTGGGTGTGTGGTTTCTACAAACCTTAGCCTACCCCTTTGTGGAGTGGTAAGGTTATTAGGATTACATACACAGTTGAAAGCTGTGTGATATTAAGGTACTTTATTTATTAAGAATGATTTAGTATGAAGTGGCGGAGGAAGACCACGTTCCAATTACCTAGATCATATCGATCGGACGCTCAAAGACGGGAACGTCAAGAGTACTTGAAACCGACGAGCATGTATGAGGAGACTGATGAATGTGGACGAGGCGAAAGAGGTATGTAAGTCTAGTGAGAACTGCCTACCCCGTTAGGGACTCCCCGTGATGATATGGTTTATTTATTAAGATAGTTGGCACTTTCATAGGCTTTTGACAGACGCACAAGACGGTGAAAACGCTAATTTAAATATTTCCACAACTAACATTCAACCATGCCCGAAACTGTCCAAGCCGGTCGCCGGATCTTAAATTACCCACATTCTAAACCTTCCACGAACAATTCCAATTACATTCCAAGCAAGTACAAACCAGGGCCCAATTGTATGAGGAATCCGGGAACTTTGCTCTATCTTTAATTAATAACGAAATAGTATCGGGACTTCTCTCGAATTTAAAATTACTTTCTGCTGACCTGATTTCAAGACTTGAATACATGGTTTTAGCCCTTGGGTTTCATTTTAAAATTCGATTCTCTTATTGTAGTTCTATTCTTAATTTCAAAGACGTGTGTGTGTATGTCATCTCTGACGTCGGTACCGATATTCAACTTAGAGCAAGGAGTTCTTCAAGAAGGACGTAAAAACATTTCGACACGGTAGCATCGCGCGAGCGACACCCCTGGTATTGCAAGCGTATTGACTTGCCGCCTATAATGGCGGCGATAACCGCTTCCCATAAGGCGGGGCACACGCTTATTTGCATATAGTGAACTAAAAAAATCTTAGCTGAAAAGAACATTTGGATAAACTTCTGCTGTTCCCTTCAGATAGCTATACTTAGCAAGTGAAGGTTTGTTTTAAAATGTTGCAAGAAAATTACTTAACCTCCACTTAGGCTCCATATACTAGCTATTTTCCTATTTATTATTTATTAGTTATTTATGTTAAAAATGTTTTATTTATAGTTTTATGAACGCAGACCTAATTGAAGCTGGCAGAAGCTTAATATACTAACAGCTATAAAAGTTATATAATACACCGGAAATCAAACCTGCAATATGAAATTTGACTTCTTACACAAGTTGGCCAAAGCGGTTCCTTTTTTTAAACATCCCAAATTACATCCCCACGCGCTAAGAGGCTTTGCCGACCTTTGCAGTACCTGTAAATTGGCCAACTTGGAACCTTTGCGGTCGACTGTAAATAAATAAATTCCTAATTCCTGATACTTATTCTCTCGTGGAATTGCTTTTAGAGGGCCTTTTTTCTCCCTTTAGGTAATTACTCGAGATTTATTTCGTTACGGCAGCTCCTCGTGGGACATGCTGCCTAAATCAATGTGCCTCGAGGCTGTCGTACAAAGTTTGCTCCTGTGCTCTGGACGAGGAGTCAACAATATTATATTCTACTAATATTACAGAAAAAAATAATTATAGATGCGAAATTTTGCGAGTCCGTCGATGTTTCTCAAGCACAACTAAACATGATACGTCTTCGAATTTCTTCTTAGACTTATGCAGGCGTCTTCTCGATTTTCCTCTTCTCACTTTTTCTCCTTCACCGTAGAGCTCGTGTTGTGACTAATCACCGCAGCAAAGAAAAATTATTAGATCAATTAGAAAAAGTAATTGGTACAAATAGGATTCGAACTTACAATATTTGTCTTGCAAGCAACTACTCGAACCACTCGGCCACCACGGATTTAGTAGATATACTTAATATATACTGTACCAATGTGAAAGATACCCTTGCAAGTGCTCCAAAGCCGGTTACTCCGGAGAGCCACAGGTGCCCCGTGGTACATGCGTAATAGTCAACTCCACGTTGACCTCAAAGTCCCCACTATAAAACAGTTTTTGAAAAAACTGTCCAAACGTCATTTCGATTCTGCTGTAAATCACCCCAACCCCCTCGTCGTATCGGCCGCCCGATACACTCCTTCCCTTATCTCGAAGATAAGGCGTCCAAGACACGCCGTCATCGAACCGGATGACGACATAACGGTCCTCCAGGACGCCCGACAAAAACATACCAACACTACACAAAACCGACTACTGTTCCGTCCTCGCCGACGAGGCTCGACGCGAATAAGCCGTAATGTTCCCCCCCGACCCCCGCCGCAAACGCCGGCCCGCGCCGAGCCTGACGCGCAAATCCCGCCCCCAAATAATATTTAAATAAAATTACCAGTCCAGCCCAGCTCCCTTGCTCGCGATCCAGCAACGCCCTAAGCCGAGGTTCGTACCCCACAGGGGGTGCCCTTAGCTGTGTTGCTTAGAAATAAAGTGCCTGGCTGGAGGCCTAGGTCTCGCCATTGACCGGTTAAGTAGCAAAAGTTCCCGGAACTCACGCTACGAGAGACAAAAAAAAAAAAAAAAAAAAAAAAAAAAAAAATGTGAAAGATACCGTGTCTGCAGTCTTATAATCTCGTCTAGCGCAGCAGTATAGACCAAGGATTGAACTTATTATATTAACTTCCTGTTACTACTTAAGCTACTCAGCCATGGTGCCCCAAAACATGAATCTTATCTTACTAATATTATAAATTATTTTTATTATATATATATATATATATATATATATATTATTATTATTATATAAAGGTGAAAGTTTGTAAGTTTGAATGTTTGCGGCTCTTTCACGGCAAAACGGCAGTACCGATTTGGCCGAAAGTTGAAATGGTAATGGCTTATACCTAGGATTAGGAAATAGACTACATTTTAATTATTTTTTTATTACAATTTAAATATAAAATTTCTGTATTTTGTATGTTGGTCTATCACGGCATGGCGGCTGAACCGATTCTAGCAGGAAAATATTGTAGTTACTTTTTCGAATTCCACGCGGGCGAAGCCGCGGCCATAAACTAGTAGCATAATAAAAGCAATATCATTTTGAACTTTAGTACTCCGGGCAATTTATTCTAAACATAATTGAATAGAGATTTGACATATCTTCTCGTGGGTTAAGTCCCCGTCCTCCAGGGTGACTTTGGGCTGGATAGGTAATTAAATTTAGGTCACTCCCAGAGGACAAACCAGTTTAATTATTATGTCTCTCGTCGTCCGTCCTAATCGGTGAAGCAGAATATAAAATTAATTCTGTAAATTTTGAATTTGTGTTATAAATTAAAACGTAGTTTTGGTTATTTCGAACGTGTATATAAATATCTAAGTACTTTAAAAAATAAGACTAAAAAATCTGCACAGTATCAAAATCTATTTACAAAAATCTGCATTCAGATTGTAGATTACAAGAATACAATTTGGACATGTCACGTTGGCGCGTAAAATGTATCTCCGACTAAAATGGGTGTATGGATACTACACATCTCTAGCTACCTCTTCGGATGACTTGAAGATGTATTATTATTATTCCAATGTCATCCTCAAATGAAACAAGAAGATATAAATGAATACTCTGCCCCTTACAAAGATTGACCAAATACGAGGGTGGAGTGAAAATAATGTCGTCTCACTAATTGTGTGGAGACCTAGGGATCGCGACCGAACAAATTGTATTACCCGTGCAATAACGAAGGCCAACTATGAAGCCAGGGAAATTAGTCCTGAGAGGCTAACAAGGCCTTGGTAGGTTCAAAGGGAAGTTCAATAATATGGGTTACCTATTAATTGACACAAGCAAGCGTAAAATTGTGTTCGTAGGAGTCTAAAAGTTGACCTAAAATTCCCATACAATCTTAAATAGCCGTGGTGGCCGAGTGGTTCGAGTAGTTGCCTGCAACACAAAGATCGCAAGTTCGAATCCCGACTGTACCAATGAGTTTTTCTGAACTTAAGTACAGTGATTAGTCACACAACGAGCTTTACGGTGAACGAAAACATCGGGAGCAAAACCTACAAACGTTTGAGAAGCAATTCAAAGGCGTATGTATAGACGTGCTGAAGTAACGACGATGGACTCGCGATCTGTCACTTTGGCACCTAAAATATATCAGCGGAAAGTGGGTGTGTGGGGTACCTATACACCTCTGTCTACCCCTTCGGGGACCCTTATGGGAAGGCGTGAGGTTTTTTTTTACAATCTTAAATATAAATTCTCGTACTTATTCACCTAAGATAAACGAATTTACTTATTAT
This sequence comes from Drepana falcataria, assembly GCA_945859725.1. Taxonomy (NCBI): domain Eukaryota; kingdom Metazoa; phylum Arthropoda; class Insecta; order Lepidoptera; family Drepanidae; genus Drepana; species Drepana falcataria. Next base: position 2,561,688 of record OX243937.1, read on the forward strand.
TAATCTTAGGTGATTTTATTCATGATTTTCTATACATTCGCAGCTTCCCAAAATAGGAGGTATGCACAGATCAAAGAGCACCATATTTAGCAAGTCGTTCAAATAACTATAACCTCAATATATTCGTTTTAATAGTAAAGTCGATTCCGACACTACTAAAAATAAATTGAAGAATTACTAAGTCTGCGTAATACCTACTGTAAATAGTTGCCCTAATGTTTTCTAAGTAGAAGGATGCTGAATATGATGAATGAATTTTTTTATTTTCAAAAGCCTCATTGTCTTTGATTGGATCGGATCCAAATGGATTTTTCATCGGTTTTAAGATTGATGTCCCGAATTTCTGCAAAAAAAGTCTCAGTGTATGGTGTTTTCTGGTAATAGACAAATAATTATTTGGAAAGAAGTTGGGACGGCAAGGCTTACCTTTCGAAGTCTATTAATTGAGGTCTTAATTCTAATAGTACTAAGCCCAAAATTATAACCAGCATACGTTTGAGAAGATATCAAGACATATAATTGTGTTAAACTCAATCCATGCTACCTTAAAAAAATTAAATATATTGAATAAAATCACGAGCGAAGCCAGGTGTGTAGTAGAGAGACGGAGCAAGAAAATAAAACAATTTGAAAAAGGAACAGATAGCAAAGAACCCCATGTATATACAATAACGCCATTCGCTTTCGTTCTAGTAGTGTTTGGTTAGGAGCCGGATAAAACCAGTTTTTGCTAGTTAACCCGATTTTATGCAAACGTAAACATTTGCAGGGAATTATTCGTTTTATTGTTCGTATACAATTACTGGGGCGGTTAATACGCTTATAGTCTCGTCTGACGTAAATAAACTTAAGCCACTATTTTGCCGTATAATTGATATTATTGGTAATACGTCTATTATATAAGCCGTGGTGGCCGTGTGCTTAGAGCAGTCGCCTGCAACATTAAGATTTCAAGTTTGAATCCCGACTGTGCTTATGAGTTCTTCTGAACTTAAGTACAGTGATTAGTCACGTAAGCACCTAAAATATATCTCTGGCGGAAAGTGGGCGTGCGGGTACTAGCTACACATTTCTGCCTACCCCTTCGGAGACACTTGTAAGGAAGACGTGAAGTATTGTTTTCATCGAAAATACGTACATTTATTATAGATAATATTGAAGATAGTTAATAGTGTAAGTGTGCAACCTTCCACTAATGCTTGAGTATTATCAGTACACTGATTACCTATGAGTGCACACGCAAACTACAATTAAAAGACTCGTGTCATACTCCCCACATTCCGCGACCCGAACTAGAAATTGGTGGGGTGCGTCTTCGTGGATGGCACTATCTATAGAAACTCTCACTATATTTGCATTTGTCACCCAACGGACGCAGCCGAATTCATAATGTAACCCAGCCCAAGCGATTGCAAACGAATAGGGTGGGTTCGATTGGCTAAAATTGGCGAAGGGTTATCAGGCCCCAGAAAAGTTGCCAGGGAGTTAATTTTCTAATAAATTTAACATGAGTTATAGCGACCCCTTCTATATGAAGCATTTGAAAGTCTGCCTTAAATCCTACTGAGAATCCTACTAATATTTTAATGCGAACGATTGTTTGTTACTCAAATCGCGAGAACGGCTGAACTAAATTATATGAAATTTGGCACAGAGACATATTATTAGCTGGATTAACACATATGATATGTTTTGTAATAGCCGTGGTGGCCGAGTGGTTCGAGCAGTTGCCTGCGACGCAAAGGTCGCAAGTTCGAATCCCGACTGTACCAATGAGTTTTTCTGAACTTAAGTACAGTGATTAGTCACACCAAGAGCTTTATGGTGAAGGAAAACATCGAGAGGAAACCTGCATACGGCATACACCTCTGCCTACCCCTTCGGGGACACTTGTGGGAAGTACTGAGGATATGTTTTGTTCCGAAAATAAATACATTGAAATTATCATTAGCATTATATATATATATACATCCTTATATATTAATTTCTTCTGTGAGTGTGTATGTCGCTGAACTCCCACACGGCTAGACAGATTTTTATTATAATTTCTGTGTGTCTTCTGGTGGATACGATAAATGGTTTAGATTTACAATTGGACCCTATGGCGTTGCGATCGGGTTTCAGGAAATTATTTTTTCATTCGAGCGAAGCTGGGCGTGGCGGGGATCACAAGTAGTGATATATAAAAACAAGAGAAAACATTTAATTTCATAGCTCCCCGTGCTGTCTATGTCAAAATGACAACCTCATATCAGTTGTTTAGTTTAGTACATTCATATCCTTTGGAGGTGGGCGTTGTCATCCGCGACACAGTTTTAACTTCTGCGGATGTCATCGTTACGTTTAGTTTCTGTGCCAAAACAATTTAACCAAATAAAATTTTATTATTATTTATTTATTATGTAACCAAATAACATTTTATTATTATTATTTTATTGTTTACCAATGTTAACAAATGAACTACAGCCGAGGGAGTGATAACTATGTACATTAACAATCGTTTGATAATGGATTAGAATGGAATTTGTATTTGAACATTCTATCGTGGTTGATTATATTATTGTTAAGTTAATTAAATTAACTTGGTGTATTTAATCACTGTAATTTGGTAGTCAAAATTATATTGCACTAGCTTATGCCAGCGGATTCGCCCGGGTGGAGTTCTATTTTACGATATCCGCTATGCCTTGAAAGAGCATCATACATCTTAATATATATAAATTACGTGTCACGATGTTTGTTCGCGATGGGCTCCTAAACTACTTAACCAATTTCAATAAAATTTGCACACCGTATGCAGTTTGATCCAACTTAAAAGATAGGATAGCTTAAATCACAATTGCACCCGAGAGGTGGCGCTGCGATCGTGGTTCAGGAAGTTTTTTCACCCGGGCGAAGCTGGGCGGAACAGCTAGTTATAATATAAGAAATGTGAATTCTTCAGGATTACAAAAAAAAGCCTATGTCCTATTCCTAGGTATAAGCTATCACCATTTCAACTTTCAGCCAAATCGGCTCAGCCGTTTGGCCGTGAAAGAACCGCAAACATCCAAACTAACAAACTTTCACATTTATGATATTAGTAAGAAGTAAGATAAGATAAGATAATAATGCTGCTTTTGTTTAAGTGTCGCATGAAGTTTGAGCTCAGGGAATTTTCACTTTTAAGAAGAAAATCGAAGACGTGCTGGAGTAGGCGAAGGACTCGCCATAACGTTTGCACCTTAAATATATCGCTGGCGAAAAGTGATAGGTAGTTACTACCTTCACACCTCTGCCTACCGTTTCGGTGACCTTTGTGGGAAGGCGTGTAGATATATATACATTGTACATCCTATACACATTGTCAAAGCAAAAGTATGTGCAAGAAGAGGCAGAGGAAGACCACGTTCCAACTACCTAGTTCAAATCGATCGGACGCTCAAGGACGAGAACGTCAAGAGTATTCGAAACCGACGAGCGTGTATGAAGAGACTGATGAATGTGGACGAAGCGAAAGAGGTATGTAAGACTAGAGAGAACTGGCGAACTATACTCTCTGCCTAGCCCGTTAGGGATTTAGCGTGAATATGTATGTATGTATGTAAATTGTTGAAGCTGTTTGTTGTCATTGAATACATGTGTAATAAGTCGCTGTTTATACGAGCTATTAGACGAGCTAAATTTGTGTTTCATACACAACTAACAAATAATATTTACCTACTGAATTTTCCCAATAAACGAATACGTTTATTGGACAAATTGCGTATAATAATACGCCAAATTTTAATATACCAACTATCTACTATTTTACCCGACTAAATTAAACGTTGATTTCAGCCAGGCCCGTCAAACATAATGATCAAAAACATTAGATGCGCAATTACGTAGATGAAGCCAATTTGCTTACCTACCGCCCAGAGACCGGTCGAAGGGCGGCCATGATATTAAAGGGACATTATTTATGTTTACAATACTCATGAAACAAAAAACTGTCTGTCCATTAACGTAATTTACTCAGTTTGGAATGGAGTATTCAGTAGGATTTTATATCTATCGTTACTACACAAAAACAATATAGCATTGTCCGCCCGTGACTTAATAAAACACGACATTTATTATCGTAAAATATTTTATTCCTTGTTTTTCTAGTTTACATTTTTGGTTATGGAAAAGGAAGACTTCGGAAATCCCGTTTTGTAAATCAAACAAAGTTAAATAGCTCTCTCTCTTTTTGGTGTAGGTATATCTATACTAATATAATAAAGAGGAATGATTTGATTGTTTGCTTGTTTGTATTGAATAGGCTCCGAAACTACTGGACCGACTTGAAAAATTCTTTCCTCATTGAAAAGCTACATTCACCCTGAGTGGCATAGGCAATATTTTTTTTATAAAAAAGAATTCCACCACGTGCGAAGCCGGGACGGATCGCTAGTATTTATATATTTAGGTGCTAACGTGACAGATGGCGAATGCATCACCGTTTCTCATGCACGATTCTTGGGTAGGAAGGTTTCTTCGCCGTATAAAAACCGTTTTAAAAGTTTTTATTTAAAACTTGCAAACTTGATTACGTTTATACCGACTTGACCTTGGCGTTAAAATTTTTTTTGAGATTTTATATCGCATTCTACGATCGAAGTCGCGTATATTTACTCAGTAATACACATATTTGATATATGTTTTGATACAACGCATGTGTGTGTGGACTCAGCCATTACAGTTGAATATATTATTTCCACGAGGCATCAAAAATCAATTTGTTGCTTACGATACAGCAACAAATTGTACTTTGATTGCAACAAATTTACTAACTTAAATATTCTGCGTAGGAAACAAATTCCTATAGAATAATCCGGACTTTTTATTAAATGCTGCTGGAAATAATTAAAGCTTATTTATATAATAAGATGCCGTGGTGGCCTAGTTGCTCGCGTAGTTTGGACCAAAGTCCAAATCCCGAACTTTCACTTTGAAGAGCTTCGGCTTCGGCTTGCAAAGGCGTAACATCACCTTACTCTCGCTGTCTTTACATTTAGTTGCCAACGAGACATCGCGTGTGTCATCGGTTCTCAGCTAACTTTTTTTTTTCTTTTCGGGCAAGTATTACATTTTATTAAGTTCATCTACATACAATTTTATTTTCAATAGCTGAAAATTCAGTTGCCTCTATTTTCTAGGTACCGCTAATGCCGAAGTATATAAAATCCACGAAATTACAGAGCCATGGTAACACTATCCGTAGTCTGATTTAATTACTCCCAGTTGCAACTTCAGATTTTAAATAGCGATTCCGTTTATACCTGGCTCAAGTTAAAATGTTTCGAAAACGTAACAATTCACGTCATGTTCGTGATACAGTTTCGTTGTTTTGTTATCGTATGCGATGATGTAGGGTGACCGCATGATGTTGTGAGTCGCGGAAGTGTGAGCAGGATATCATCATTCTTGTATGACAAATCGCAGTACAAAAAAACTAATTCCATATTCAAAACTTAGCTAAGTAATCATTAGCAGTAAATGATACAGCAAAGATGACAATTAAGGTGGCAGTCAAGCACGCGGCCCGCCTGATGGTGAGCCGCCGATCACCGCCTATGGACGCTTTCAACCCCGGGTATCGCTCTTGCGTTACCGACCTTGGGTTACAGTCAAAAGGTAAAAACAGCAGATACCTATTTTAAATGGCATTAAAGAGACTCATGAATGTGGATGGAACAAAAGACGTTTGAAAGTAGTAGGGCGAGGATCTTCGCGTGATAATATATACATATCCTCAAGCCTTCCCACAAGGGTCCCCAACGGGGTAGGCAGAGGTGTATATATACTACCCACACACCCACTATTCGCCAGATATAAATTTTAAGTGCTTACGTGACAGATGGCGAACCCATCGTCCGTCGTTACGTAGTCGACGACTTTACAATGCGTCTTTGAATGTCTTCTCAAACGTATGCAGGTTTCCTTCGATGTTTTCCTTCACTGTAAAGCTTATGGTGTGATTAATCACTGTACTTAAGATCAGAAAAACTCACTGGTACAGTCAGGATTCGAACTTGAAATCTTTGTGTTACAGGCCACTACTCTAACTCGGCCACCCCGGCTGTTAATATGTTACTCGTATATGTTTGTATGTAATAATATTAGTTATCTTCCATCCACCATTTCCCCAGCTCCATATATTCCACAAACTATGCATATTACCTCTATAGGCACTCATACGTTGATTTCATTTCATTTCGCTCAGGCTTCGATTTCAATTAAGCCAGCTATTGTTAGAGAATCAGCTTAGCGCGCGACTGAGTTTGAAATGTAAGGTTTTGACATGACAACTGGCCCTTCAATTACAATACGCCATATGAATCAGTACTCGATATTCAGCGCTTAGCATGTCAAATTATGCGTTTTTCCTAGTTATGTTATATGAGTAGCTGCTGTCCCGCGCAGCTTTACTTCAGTAAAAACAAAAAATAAATATAATAAACCAATACCTCACGCCTCCCCATAAGGGTCCCCGAAAGGGTAGGCAGAGGTATAAAGGTAGTACCCACACACCCACTTGGCTATAGAGTTCATCACCGTTACTCAAGCACGACTATACATACGCCTTTGAATTGCTTTTCAGACGTATGCAGGTTTCCTCTCAGTGTTTTCCTTCACCGTAAAGCTTGTGGTGTGACTAATTAGACTGTAATAAAGTTCAGGAAAACTCATGCGATTTTAAAAACCTTATTGCATCCTTCAAATTTTGTAGTGATAATTAATAACCCCACAGGAGCCATCCGTCAATAAATTGAGCATACTTGTTCAAATATTAACCGGCCATCGAAGCTCGAAGTTTCGGTCTATGAGCGACCACACTTTATTATTATATGTTCGGTTAATGATATTACGGCCAGCTATTTGGCATAGTTTTATATAGTGGGTGGAGGATAGAATTTAATTAACCGCTGTGCAGTTGGAAGCTTCATGGACCTGTCTGTTGGGACGCTCAGGCCTGTGGGAGAAGTAATAAGATGAAAGAGATTGGATCAATTCACAACTTCTCATGTCAGTTTTATCACAAATAATTGAAATTATTATAAAAATTCAAAGTAAATAAAATTAGAACTTGTACTAATAAAAAATCATTACCTTGACGTGTTGTGGCCTACATTATTTAAGTCTATAGAAAAATTACACTATACTCTCTCTATACCCAGTGATAGTATATGTATATGTTTTATTGATGAATGTGAAAGAGATGAGAGCAATTGGACTTCAGAAGTAATTGTCCCGAGGGGAGAGCAACCCATACTTTTGAACAAAACATAGTAATTAAAACTAACTCGCGCCATAAGTGTTAGCACTACAGCGTCTTTCGTACCAATAGTCGTAGTATCAAAGTTCAGTCATACATACATGCATACATCATCACGCCCTAACGGGGTAGTTAGAGAATGTGCCAGTTAGTTCGCGCCAGTTCTCTCCAGACTCTCTCTGTCGCTGGTCCAATCAAGTACATCAAATCGCTCACCGCTCATCGCTCGGAGCCCACACAATACGCCACCGATGCCTCTCCCTACATAAGTTACAACCAGCTCATAGTTAAGTTACAACTTGGCTTGTGGGTCAGCCTTAACATCTTGGGGATAAATATTGCAGGAAAAGGGAACTCTTCGTAGGGACCCTTGGAATTATTGTGCTGGTTCACGAAAGTAATAAAACAAATTAACTATGAAACTTATATTTAATTAATGCTTTGAAGAATAACAAAGAAGTAGCCGAGTGGTTTGAGTAGTGACCAGCAACGCAAATATTACAAGTTCGTCTCAATATACGAGAAATTTTTCTGAACTTAAATATAATGATTAGATTTATGGTGAGCGCAATACTGCAATTAGTTTTCATAAGAAATATTGAGACGTATTGTATAGTCGTGCTTGAGAAACGGCGAAAACAAGAACGAATTAAGTTACCACGTAGGCTGTACATATCTGCCTAACTCTACGGGCACTCGTGGGAAGGATATAGGCGCTAATTTCAAGAACTACAAAGCCATTTCAAAAATATATTTAATCTAAATAGCATTGGGACAGTCGGGATTCGAACTTGCGATATTTGTGTTGCAGGCTAAACTACTCGAACCACTCGGCCACCACGGCTCGCTCGGCCACCACCGCTCTTATCCTCTTCTCTCTTATCTTATCCTAATAAAATAAATATGATTTGAATACGGATAAAACCACAGGACACTGCTAGTGTACAATAAATACTAGGTCTAAAACGATTATTGTCTTGGTTTGATTTTTTTAAAGCTATGATTACTGCATACCATCTAGTATTCTTACTTTGGATTCCTTTGTTCGATCGGATTTATGAATGGGAACTGAAAATAAGGATCGTGAATGAAAGAGGTCTTAGTTCTAGAGACAGTTGGGGCCCTACTACTTTCTCTGCTTACTCCGTGAGGAACTCAGCGTGATGATACTCGTATATACATATAGTTTTCTATATATACTCATGTTATGTTAATCAAATATTATCTTCATTTAAATGTACATAACATAATAAACATATTTTCTGACAATGCAAGATCTTCTTTATTTCAAAGTTGAAAAGTTCATTTTTGATTTGAACAAAATTTGGCAACAAGATGTTCCCTCGCAATATGTTTTCCTTAAACAAGTATAAAATTATACGTTGCAGTTGAGCTGGCACAGTGCTGTTGTATGGAACATAGATCGATAGATATAATTTTTCGACTCAAACTCAACGGGTAAGACATATATCGAATACATATACATACGCAGCAATATATATATATAGCTTATGAGCTTAAGTTGACAAAATAGATATTTTATTTCAAACTAACTAACTACAAAAATCTGTTTTGATCGATTTGTACATTTTCACTTTGCTTAATAAAAGTTTCCTAGAGTCAACCCTTTTGTTGTGTATTTTCTATATCTATAATCACGCCCTCATTCACGCCAGTTGATTTGCGACTCTATTCATTCGAATATACATATTTTTTTTATATTATTACCTAATTTGTATTAAGAATAAGAAAACTACATTCGTACTCATTAAACCATGTTCCACATGCTTGCCTGATGTATCATGTATTATCTCTTGACCACTTTAATTCAGTCATTTTCTTGATTTCAGAATAGTCGAACAACTGTATATGAGGTCTAACCTCATGTGGTTTTCTTGCATCATTATTTTATGGTTGGCCAGTATTCATGAGGGCCAGGTAGCTTCGGTTTCAAAGTTAAGTAGATTTCGACCTGGCCGTTTTCCAAAACAGTAATAACTATATTTAAAGTAAGTATCTCTCTGTGTGAACTTTTTTAAATTCTATCCAACGATTTGCAATGAACGGATTATGAATAAACACGAGATGTAATCTTAGAGCCGTGGTGGTTGGAGTAGTCGCATGAAACACAATGATTGCAAGTTCGAATTTGAATTGTACCAATATTTTTTTTGAACTAACAGTGATTAATCACATGAGTTTTACGGCAAAGGTAAACATCATGAAGCCTGCATACGTTTGCGAAGTAATTCAAAGAAGTTCATAGACTCTCCAAAAGTCACATATTTTTAGGTTAAATATATCCCGTGAGAGCCGTGGTGGCCGAGTGTTTACGGTGAAGGAAAACATCGTGAGGAAACCTGCATACGTCTGAGAAGAAATTCAAAGGCGTATGTATAGTCGTGCTTGAGTAACGGCGATGGACTCGCCATCTGTCACGTTGGCACCTAATATACCTCTGGCGGAAAGTGGGTGTGTGGGTATTACCTATACACCTCTGCCTACCCCTTCGGGGACCCTTGTGGGGAGGCAAGAGGATATAAATATATCCCCGGTAATAAGTTAACGATGCACCTCTACCCTACTTTAGAACATTTGTGGGAAATCGTGCAGGTTTACACAAAGATTGTTAATAAGAAAGAAAGTGGTTACCCAAAGTGTTTATGTGGTAATATTTCATCGAAAATCTCACTGTAATATATTCCTACACATACGCATTTGTGGGTTTTATTGCAACTCTGAAATATTGCACAACAGAAAATGGGACGTATCCTTCGCAAAATAGGTGAGATAGTCGTAAAAGCGTCGTAATATCAACGAAACGTAGAAAAAGCAATACCACCGATATTGAGAGGTAGGCCACAAAATAAATGTTTTTCCAAAATCAGTACATTCGTATTCAAATGATTATTGTGCAGACCACGATCACATTTATTTGGGTTATTTCTGGTGGAAGCGAGGCCGCTGGTGTTGGACTTTAAGGTTTCAATACACTAGGGTGACTAATCTCATTGGCAAATTACTTTTCTCTATACCTACGTTAATTTCAGACATACCGCTTACTAGCATATAGTCATAATTGAGTTAATCTGTTGGCCGCACTAGTTTATAGATTTCGATGTTTTCTTTCATCGTTAAGCTCGTGGTGAAACTACTTACTGCACTGAAATTGAGATGAAACTCAGTGGTTCTTACTTGGAACCTTTGCGTTGCAGGCGTCTACTTAAACTCGGTCACGACTCCTAAATTTGTTGTAGAATTTGATAAATTAATATGCGTGTCCACCACACCAGCTTGGATGTACCCTAACTTTAAGTACAAGCCTGCTGAGTTGCTATTGGTTTTTGCATAATTTCGTTCCTCGGACCCGGTCCGGCTTTTTGTCCAACGATACTTCTTGTTGTTCATGTTTTTGTAATGCAAGCCTACATACATGGATCTTCTTGAAAACTTTTTGTTAAACTTTTTACGGTTCGATTCGGACCTTTTTTTATAACATAGCGTTTTGGCTCTTTCTTTAAAAGATCTATGTGTAAGAGCATTATTGTAGTTCTTCATAAATCATACAGAGTTCATACTTATTTCATCAAGTCAACATCAACATTACAAAATACAATTTATGGTTAGCTAATTGTATAATATTTTGATGACAGTAATTCTCGTAGACCTTGATGAAAATATGATTGTGTCTTTATAATTATAAAGACTCACAATACTATGTAAAATGTATATAAAAAGTAAATAGTGACAATATATGTCAATATATCCTTCATTCGATATTAAATGTTCCTACAAGTTTTTTATTCGTATTTTCGTACCTTTCCACAAGGGTTCCTGAAGGGGTGTAATAACCGCATTTCATCGAATATATATTTAGGTGGTAACGTGGCAGACGGTGAGTGGATGACGAAATATTTTTTATTGCAATAATAAGAAAGTGGTATGTAAGCCCACAGAGAAGTGGCGCTCTATACTCTCTGCCTACCCCGTCAGGGACTCGGCGAGATGTTATGGATGTATGTATGCGATAATAAATTTACCACTACATTAACAAACATCACAGCAATTCATTTGTTTGCGCGTAAGTCGTATCCATCCACTATATATCATATAGTTATCATGTTACTTATTCCAATCTTTCCCAATTAACTAGTATGTAAGAAACTAGTAGAAGTCATAAAAGTCACCTGTCTTTGATAAAATCTAGACAGTTAAGTTCTAGAACAATGTTTCGTTTTATTACTGACGATGAAACTGAGGGATTGACAAATCCTAGAATAGACATCACGTACTGAAAATAAAAACAACAAAATACTAAAACAGCAACAACTGTAATATCTGGAACAAACTCAGCTCTGGTCTAACGACAGGCGGTTTAGTTTAGGTTTAGGCGGAACAGTCGCTCATTCATAAAACTTATATGACGAAATATGCCTGAAAGGCGATAATCTTGCCATCTGTCGAGATGGATCCGAAACATAATGTCCCCTTTGAAAAGTGGGTGGGTGTCTCTACTCTCTCTACCTACCGCAATAGTGCAAAAAGCAGATTTAAAGACGTCATATAGATCTAACTATAAAACATTTATCAATTATCATTGATTGATGACGATTGAATTTGATGATTGAAAATTAAAATGGTTGTAAATTAAAATTAAAATGGGTGGTTAATTGGTAAAAAATTTTAAATGATGGTGTGATAATAAAGTCCCGTGCAGTATCAGCTTTGGTAACCAGAACGATAAATTCATTGAATTTTATTCTTAAGTAAACCGATTTCCTTCCGATAATGAAAAAGAAATTCGTGTCGGAAATTCCAAAAGAATTTACTCTCATCTGTTTATTTTTAATTACTTACTTACAACGCATTTTCCATTCCACTTATACGCAAAGTGGGTTCTAGTCGCGTTTTTCCGTTTTTCCACAGCTTCCTGTTAATATCATGACCTTTTTAAGTCAAGTAGTTTTAAGCTAAGTCACTTTATGTGAACATTTTAACTTTAAACTGGATGAACATGAATCGAATCAGCATCTGGAGTGTTTTGTTGTAGGTTTAACGAAGTTTGACGGATGTTCTTTATTTTCCTTATTTGAGAATAATTTAATAAGCTAAGTGTTCAATTTAATAAGCTAAGTTCAAAATGATTTATGGATAAATTTACAGAATTAGATGTCGATATTATAAAAAAACTGTTTAAAATATTCTAAAAAAATATGTGTTTGTCTGGACAAGTAATATAATGACAAAATATTTTTGGAGATTTTTGACCAAAATTTTATTATTATTGTTTTAATCGGCTCTAAAGTAAAACTGCTTTAATATTGTTCGTGGGAAGGTAAGTACAAACATTAAACTTAAACTTCGTCGCAACCCAACAAACATATTTTTGAAATATTCCACACAGTGGGAACGCCTAAGCAAATATTGCTAAACTGAACTTATTATAGCCCCTATTTGCTATCAAAATAAAGCCTTTTAATCCTTTATCCTTATTCAACCGCTTTGTTTTATAACTCCTTTGGGAAGGTTGCATGAAAAGACTTTGCACACTTGGTCTACTAAGCAAACTCAGACATGGAGGTAACAATGAGAATAAATTCGGGTTGTTTTAACACTTCAATGCTGCATACAGCCCGCCTGATGATAAGCGGTTACCGTAGGTAGCATTGTTGCCACCAATGGGTGTCATTTTCATTAACCTACGTCAAAAAAGGAGCTTCAAATGTTCTAGAATTTCTCAATAAAAGATCTGCGATTTTCTCTAAAATAGATAGATTTCTAAATAAATAGATAGACTCGTAAAATTTTTAAGATAACAATTTACGTAATAAAATGGACAACATTCTTTATTTCGTAATATTATAAATTTGTAAAGTATATATTTTTCAAATTCTAATTTGAAAATTTGTTTGATAGTGTTATTACCTGTAATCGAAACACTACTTAGAGTTTATATAGACGAAATAGTTAATTATATATGAATAATTGGATTCCTAGTTTGTATACGGGTCATATATATATGAACCTTATTTTCAAAATAAACTGGATAAAAATCACAGCTATTGTTGCCGTTCTACTGCAGATAACACCGCGGGGAGAAGTTAGTAACGATATACATACTTTGACACTTTGTGACGTAGCGCCGATGGCTGAGCTTTTTGACAGAACATTTGAAAAAAGAACGAATAAAACTACACAACGATATTTGGTGGCAAACGTTTGTGTTTTAGTTTGAAATAACACATACTAATTTCAGTCTGAAGTTTCCTTTGTTTAAGCAACACAAATATAATTACTGGGTAATTGAAACTTACTCTGTGAAGGCAAATATAAGTTCAAAAGAAAACAATTGCCGTCGGAGCGGCATCTATGAATAGTACAATTGTATTACAAATAAAATTGTGAATTATTATACTTTATCACAGGCATTAGCGAGTTCTCATCCCGTTTGTATTCAAGATGGACAACGATATCGTCTTAGGAGGGTATTCTTTTAGTGTGCAGTAAGATAGCAATACCAGCAAAGTGACTACAATTCTTTTTAATTCTAATCCTTTTCAGTTTTTTTAACTTGAATTCACAACTTTGTCGAAGGTCGAGGTCTGAAAACATTCTTATAACATCGGCAACGGATGATTGACACTTTTGGTGCACCAAAGATCCTTGACCGCGGCGGTAAACGCTTACCATCAGCGAGCTATATACTAGTTTAAGTAGTTTTAGTGGTTAGTGCTATAAAAATATAACCTAAAAAGTATTTGACATGGAGCATATTTGACATATGAGCTTTAAATAAAATGTTGTATTCTCCAAGAGCCGAATATAATCTTTATCACACGAAAAATACATTCCAAACATAGCAAAGACAATAAACGAAAACTTATAAAGTTTATGGAAGAGAGCAATGTGGCAAGATTGTTCGGAATATAATTTCACAATTTAAAACAAGTCCGTAACCCAACTTCGTGGTCATAAATGAAAAGTCGTACAACGTTAACGCTCACAGTCCTCAGCCTTTGCTAAGTACGAGGCGAGCTTGTGGCTGTCACCTGACAACTGCTCTTAAGAGATGTCTCTCATAATTTTCTTTCTTCCTTTAGCACGACGGATATTATCTTTTTATCTATTTTCTAAAAAGACGCTTAATTTTAAAAATAAATCTTAGAAATAGTTAGCTGGCGTTGTCTTTGGTTTTCTTCGTATTTATTCAGAAGGTAAGTGTCTATTATAGAGAACTGGCGCACTATACTCTCTGCCTACCCCGTTAGGGACTCGGTGTGATCGTATGTATTTAAGATGTAATTTTATTTAGCGTCAGTCTACTCATTACTTCTCAGAAGTTTTTTCTCTCTGCAACTCTGAACTCTCTGCCTACCCCGTTAGGGACTGGGTGTGATGATATGTATGTACAATGTAATTTTATTTATATATCTGGGTAGAATTTCATCGGATCCCGTTCAATCATTTTTGCGTGAACAACACACAAGTACAAACAAGTATCCTCATTTTTTTTTTTTTTTTTTTTTTTTTTTTTTTTTTTTTTTTGTATTGTCTCTCGTAGCGTGAGTTCCGGGAACTTTTGCTACTTAACCGGTCAATGGCGAGACCTAGGCCTCCAGCCAGGCACTTAAGTATTAAGCAACACAGCTAAGGGCACCCCCTGTGGGGTCGGACCTCGGCTTAGGGCGTTGCTGGTTCGCGAGCAAGGGAGCTGGGCTGGTCTGGTATTTTATTATTATTTAGTTATTTGGGGAGGGGATTTGCGCTACTGGCTCGGCTCGGGCCGGCACTTGCGAGAGTCTGGGGGGAACGTTACGGCTTATTCGCGTCGAGCCTCGCCGGCGAGGACGGAACAATGGTCGGTTTTGTGTAGTGTCGTTTGTGTGTCGTCGTCGGGCGTCCTGGAGGACCGTTATGTCGTCATCCGGTTCGATGACGGCATGTTTTGGGCGCCTTATCTTAGATATAAGGGAGGGTGTGTATCGGGCGGCCGATACGACGAGAGGGTTGGGATGATTTTCAGCAGAATCGAAATGGCGTTTCGACAGTTTTTTCATAAACTGTTTGATCGTGGGGACTTTTAGGTCAACATGAAGTTGACTGTTTCTCATGAACCACGGGGCACCTGTGGCTCTCCGGAGGAACCGGCTTTGGAGCACTTGAAGGGGGTGGAGTACTGACTTTTTGGATTGTGCGAACACAACACACGCATAAGTCATGATCGGTCTGATGCACGTCAAGTAAATCCTCACCTTGGATTTCAATGAGAGTTTACTCTTCGAATTTAGCATACAATGGAGTCTACTGAGCGCGAAGGCGGCTCGCGCGCGTACCGTCTTTACGTGGTGACGGAAGGAAAGTTTACGATCGAGGGTCACTCCCAGGTATTTGGCCTTGTCTTCCCATGGAATGGGATTGCCGAAGAGAGTTATTGGGGCTGTCCGTAGGGCATGCTTGCCTTTCCAAAAGAGGACGGCTGCGCTTTTTGAGGGGTTCACTTCTATTCTCCATTTCCGGAACCACCGCCCTAGGGCGTTGGCCGCGGTCTGGAGGTAGCCGCGAATCGCCTCGGGGGATATACCTCTGCAGTATATGGCCGTGTCATCGGCGAATAGTGCGCTTTGGACCTTTCTAAGGGTGGGGAAATCGCTCGTATACAGCGTGAATAGAAGAGGGGAGAGCACGGAGCCTTGCGGGACTCCTGCTCGTATGGGACGAGGGGAAGAGAGTGTGCCCTCCACTCTGTAGCGAAAGGAGCGATTCGACAAAAAGTCCCGCACTATGCGTACGAGACGGTCCGGCACGCCCAACTGGTACAGCTTGAATATTAAGCCGTTGTGCCAGACCTTGTCGAATGCCTTCGCCACGTCGAAGAGGAGCATACCCGTGGGATATCCGCGTTGGAAGCCGCTACTGACGTCTTCCACTATACGGTGGACTTGTTGGACACACGAGTGTTTGGTTCGAAAGCCAAACTGTTGATCTGGAATTACTTTTTCAGAGTCAGCAAAACTCTTTAATCTATTATAGACAAGTCTCTCGTATATTTTGCCGAGAACGATGAGGAGACTGATAGGGCGGTAACTGGAGGCTTCGGTCTTGGGTTTCCCCGGCTTAGGAATACCTATGACCGTCGCACTTTTCCAGGATTGGGGGAACAAGTTGTTGCTCAGTGCTGCATTGAAGATGGCAGTGAGCAAAACTATCAGATAGGTGGAGAAAAGTTTGATGACTCTATTAGGGATACCGTCGGGGCCAGGAGCTTTCCTAGGGTGGAGACCATCGATCGCCTTCCGGACTTCATCGACCGTGATTGGGGCTATGGGGTGATCCGGGTGTTCGGAGGGTGGATTGGACAGTTTGCTTTCGACCTCGGCGTCCACCTTCTCGAGGTGTCGCTGGTCTACCGGCAGGGAGCTGGGCGTACATTGAGCCTCGAGACTGTCGGCCAGGCACTCGGACTTCTCGTCGTCGTCAAAGGCGGGCCCTTGAACCGGACGAGTGAGAGGAGGCATGGGCGCGGTGAGGTCAGATTTGAGTTTACGTTGGAGTTGCCAAAAGGCCATGTGACTTGGTTCAAGCTCCCCGAGGAACTTGTTCCAGCGAGCGTTACGCAGGTCCTTCATGCGGTATCTCAGCTTGCGCTGGAGTGACCACAGGAAGGTACGGTTCGCTACAGTCGGTTGAGCTCGATGGGCTCGGAGTGCGGCATTCTTTTCCGTCACCAGTTCACGCACGTCGTCTGGAAGTTTCCAGCGATGATCTTCCGTCACCGGAACTTGTCGGGAGCAGGAGTCCACGACTGACTGTACGTGAGCTGTGAGGGAATCGATCGCCTTTTGAGTGTCGGCTGCCGACTCTATGTGGGGCGGGATACTATCTAAGTGAACAGATGAAGGGGACTTGAGGAGTTCCTCTAATTTCCTCCAGTCTGTTATCTTTTTCTGAGGTAGGGGGCGACCTGTGTCAGAGGGGCCTAATCGGGGGGAGAGCGCTAGTGTTACAGGTCTGTGATCTGAGTCTAGTTTGTCGTGAGACCTCATTGAGTGCAAACGAAGGTTCACATTCCTGAGGATCACGATGTCAAGTACGTCCGGTCGGTGGTTAATATTTGCAGGGTAGTGGGTGGGGTGCATGGGTGCAATGACGTCGAATTGGAGGAGCCCACTGAGGTCCTCCAACTGGCGTCCCCTGTTATTTCGCGAGCGGCTGTTCCAAGAACAAGTATCCTCACAAACTTTCGCATTTATAATACTAGTAGGTTTAACTCTCAATTTTCCCGCTTCCTCTTTCACTAAACACGAGCGCCGTTCGAAGCGGCACAAAGTGAAGTACCCTCACGGTTGTAGGTCGACGGTGTTTACACTAATTGCTGGAGACACAGCTGGCTCTCCGTGCAGTATCTGAGATTTGAATCGTATATGTTGTGTCCTAATATCGACGTTTTGATCGCAAACGAGATTTATCTTTCAGACGCTTGGCCATGAGAGATAAAAACAAGTTAACCTCTATACACCGTCTGGTCTAGTGGTTAGAGCTCCTGACTGCGAAGCTTGAGATCGCGGGTTCGAGTCCCGCTGAGGGCAGATATTTGTGTGATGAACACGTATATTTGTACCTTAGTCTTGGATGTCCTATGTATTTAAGTATATATCTTAATATATATATTTCTTGTGTGCGTGTGTATGTGACTGAACTCCTCCTAAACGGCTGGACCGATTTTAATGAAATTTTCTGTGTGTGTTCAAGGGGATCTGGGAATGGTTTAGATTCACAATTGGACCCGATAGGTGGCGCCACTGGGTCCGTGGCTTTAATTTTTTCTCCCAAGCGAAGCTGGGCGGGACAACTAGTCTATCTATATAAGTAAATATGTCGTTGTCTAGTTACCATAACACAAGCTTTGCTTAATTTGGGACTAGGTAAATTTGTGTGGAATTGTCCCAGGTATTTATTATTATTATTATTATTATACATTAACTTTCACTGCTACGCCGTGTCATCTATGTAATAGCATGATAATTCATATAGGTATATAGCTTTCATCAGTAGGCAGACTATCTATTGCCGAAAGATTCTTTCAAATAGGATTTGTAGTTCCTCAGATTTCTAACGTTCAGTAAAAAAAATGCGTTAAACAATCAAATTTTTGCCTTTGCACACTAATTTTATAAAATTAGTGTGCATAACCTATCAAAATATTTTCTTGATAGGTTTTTTTTTATAAAAGGAGATGTTTCTACACTTCTGACTACCTGCCTCTTTGAAATCTCTTGTGGAAGGCGAAAATATAACGGAGTCAGAAATAAAGGGACCATTAGTCGAATTTAAAAGCAATATATGATTCGGTTTGTGTTTTTGTAGGTGGCCGCAAATACACGTACAATTTTTATAGCAACAGAATTCGTTAAAAAGTTATATTTTCTTTTTCAATCAGTCTGACGAATCTCGACGTGCTCGATATTTGGTAAAACGAAATAAACTTGTAAATATTCAAATTTCATCTCAAAACAGAGAATTTCGCACAATGTTATTTCTATAAACAAAAAATGCCTACTGATTATTTGTTACTTTCTTACAGGGGGTTTATTATAGCAACGACCATACTGCCCCGCGGTTGCACCCGCTTAAAATTTGATTCATTGGTAGATATATATATATATATTCAAAATCAATCAAAATCTAAATATTTTTATTTCACATAGGCCCAGGTGGGCACTTATAAAACGTCGAAAAAGAAGCACGGTTCGGGTTGGTCGCTTCCATAGAGAAGAACCGGCAAGAAACTCCATGGTTACTCTTTTCAAATCATTAGGCATATACAATAACAATATTTTTTCGTTACGTATTTTTGGTGCTAACGCCATCTGTCACGCGAATCCGTCGCCGTTACACAAGGAAGACTATACATACGTCTTTGAATTTCTTCTTAAGCGTATGGAGGTTTCCTCTCGATATTTTCATTTACCGTAAAAAAAATCAAAATGAACTGAACAAACAGTTAGTATTACAGGTGAAATGAAAAGCAATATATTTTATACCTTTATTGGAAGATCTTTTGTTTTCGGCTGAGATATGAAAAAACTTCCTTACAACTGAAACAATGGCTTATTAAATATTGCAGACCGAGTTATTCACCTGCTTCCACTGAAAAAAGAGGATATTTCACTGTTAAGTTTACGAATATTGAAATAAAGCGAAAGAGGTATTTTAGTCTAGAGAGGACTGGCGCTGTACCTACTCCGTTTGCCTATCCCGTGAGTAGCCCGGCGCAATGCTGTATGTATGTTTCGAACTACAATTTTCTTTATTTAATAAGTAAAAGTACATATAAGAAACATTTACAGTTCATAAATAGCGAAGCAAATATACTATATATCCTATAATAAAATCCTATTTATATAATCTTCACGCGTTTCCACAAGGGCCCCGTAGGGGTAGGCTGAGGTGTATAGGTACCTACAAATCCACTTTCCGCCAGAGATATATATCTTAGGTGCCAGCGAGACAGATGGCAAGTCCATCGCCTTACTCAAGCACGACTATACATACGCCTTTAAATTGCTTCTCAGACGTATGCAGGTTTCCTCTCGATGTTTTCCTACCCCGTAAAGCTCGTGGTGCGACTAATCACTGTACTTAAGTTCAGAAAAACTCATTGGTACCACTCGGCCACCACGGCTAGTCTAATTTATTTCTTCCTTTTTTATTTCCACACCTTGGTGTCATAAAGCCCTCGATCTATACAGCTTCAAAGGAGTTTTCAGCCTCAAGCACGCAATGAAATAAACTGCCCGAAGGATTTAGACAAGAAGTTATTCCAGATAGTGATTATCATCAACTGGGCCTCAAGCTTATTTGCCACCATAGTGGTATAAAAAAAATGAAACTACTCGGCTAATACAAATTGTTACGCCCATATTGAGTGCACGCGCACTCTATAACTTATCATCGGCAAGTAAACGTCCACGACTACTTGCCACCACTTAGCCTTAGGTCGAGACATTAGGAGCTCGTAAAGCCGTTAAGAGATCTTTATTGAACAAACGTGACTCCTTTGTCCCTGTATTGTGTATAATATATCTCAGTAACCCGTATTTAGTGGCGGTTGTTTCGGTAAATACGTAATTTATTGTCGTTTAATAGTGTTTGATTGAGGAAAATTTCAAGGAAGGTACTTTATTTTTACTTAATTGACGTACGGAAATTATGAAGCCGTGTTAAATAAAAACATTAACATTATCGTTAGAGCCGTGGTTCGAAAAATCGCCAGCATAATGACTGCAGGATCGAACCTCGTTTTACTAATGAGTTTTTGCTGAACTTAGTACATTGACTAATCACACCAAGAGTTTTACTGTGGAGGAAACATCGTTGGGAGACCTACATACTTTACGATTTAAAAAAAAGGCGACTAACCGTGAAGGCGACGTGTCTGCCACGTGGTATCAAATATTTCGGACCAGGATATTTCCCTTATTTCCTTACTCTTTTAATATTAATGTTACATGACACCAAATAGATCTAACGAATATTATTGTCGAGTCGATAATAACGTTAACTTATACAATAAGCAAAAAAAATTAATTTGCAAAAAATATTCTTATTTCAAAGCGAAATCTTTGGCACTTATTCACCCTTATTCACATTTTCTAAAACGGAGACTCTTTTTCGCAAGCAGATTCATCCTAATTTTAGTATTGGAAATATTTTCACTGAATTCCTTTACATTTTACTAAGCTTCGACATAATCCTGTCTCGAAGGACTCAATAATTTTCCGTGCCTATTGGAAAATTGTGCCTAATTTAATTTCTCTCTGAGAATACAGAAATGTACGTTTGATTTATTAATTATAATAAGCCAAAAATATAAGTTAGTAAATAGATGGTTATGGATGGTTACTAAGGTAAAAAGGGAGACAAATCTTTTATAAAGATACTAGCAGACCCGGCCACGCGTTGCTGTGCCTTAGGTTTTTGTTATACATATTACATTTTAAATAAATAAATTTTGAGGGCTGTGGTGGCCGAGTGGTCCGGGCAGTTGCCTGCGACTGAAGATTGATGATTAAAAGTATAGCAATACTTTTTGGGATTTTTTTATCATTAATAAAATAGAATAAAATAACTAAATCCTCACGCCTTTCCACAAGGGTCCCCGAAGGGGTATGCATAGATGTATAGGTAGTTACCCACTTTCCGCCAGATATATATTTGAGGCGTCACACCCCACACGGGCCCTAAAGAGTTGGTAGATATTTTTTTCTTGACAGATAGTCTATCGCCATTTTCCATGCGACAACACAAATTGTTTTTGAATTAAAAAATATATATCACTGTTCTTAGTTCAGAAAAAACTCATTGATACAGTCGGGACTCCAAGCTGCAATCATGATTCAGATTGCGTATGACTTCTGACTTCACGCTTTACCTTTTGCAGATTATAAAATAACATTAAGTTAACCTCACCGGAAACAAATAATAATGATGAACGAAAAACAAACACTGTGATTTGATCAATATTAGGGGGAACAACAGTGACACAAACTGAATATCGAAATAGGACGTGGACACACGTGCCCTAATGCGATTCCCTGATGAAAACGTGCGTCATCAGCGTCGAGTCATCAATCACCCGATAAATTAATTACCCATCTAATCTGGGCGATAGCTTTTGTTTCTATGTGTTTTAGCATTTTGAACATACAGCCTGTGTGTACATATCTTTATTTCGCATTGTTTGTTAATGTTGTGCTTCTTTTTAATTATATTATTTTTACAAACTATAAGCCGTAAGAATATTAATAGGTTCTCTGAGGTACTGTACCGATGAGTTTTTCTGAACTTAAGTATAGTGTTTGGTCACACTTCGAGCTTTACGGTGGAAAAACATCGAGGGGAAACCTACATACGGCGTGAGGCGTGTGAGGTTTTTTTTTATAATATGTTTGAATTTAGATTTGATCGTCGTATTTATCCTGCCCTTTTGACACATTGCGATAACGAGTCCTTTTGGTATGAACATATTTTTTTAAGGATTAAGTGTGACTTTTCAAGGGAGTGGCAATTTTTGGAGGGCAACGAACAACTGTTACTTGGGTATACCAAACGTCTTTCAGGCGGGATAAGTGCATCGAAGTAAAAATATAAATAATACATCAAGAAAACTGTACAAGTACATAACAGTGTCCAAATTTCCAGATGTTCGTTTTTAAATGCTTCATGCATTAGTTAATTAATTGACAACTAACAGAATTACCCCAGCAATTTTATCTTATCATATTGTACATTTTAAATTTAGAATCAATACTTTTTCTTACCACGATACATTACGACCTAAATGTTCCTACGAGATACATTTTATGGACGCACTGCATTAGCTAAAAGCGTTCGGGTGTACGATAATTGATTGGTTGGCAGCAGTTGCAAGTGCCGTTGCCCTCCACGATTGCAGGGTATTGGTTGGAAAACATATTCTTGGGAGTCTCGTCTTAAAAATACTCTGATATTATTAGAAACGGTAAAGTTTGAAGGACTTCAAATGTTGTTATGCCAACCATAGAATCTAACGGTGGAAACGAAATTCTCCTAGTAATAAATGATAAAGTTTTTAGTTAACCGCTCTACTCTATTAGTTATATAATTATATATCACGTAGTAGTACGCATGATAATACGCATTGTACCTGACATTGTCTACGCATAATATGTACTCATATTATACCATTACCCAAGGTTCTTTACGCGGCAGGAAGAGAGAGTAGCCAGTTTTCTTCCAGACTTCTATCGTATCATTTAGCCACTCTCATAATAAATGACCGCCGGTTTCACCGCCGCTTCTCAAACACGACTAATATATACGTCTTTGAATGTCTTTTAATACGTACACAGGTTTCCTATCGTTTTGCTTCACCGTAAAGCTCGTGGTGTGACTAATAATTTGTTGACAAGCTATTGTGTAAGTTATTAGGTTCCCTCTTGGCGAACATACCTCATGGCAGCACAGCCTGGAAAGTTTCCAGGAGGCCAATAATTCCTGGAAGAGTTAAGAAAAACAGAATAGGAACGACTTCAGGTACCTGACAAACAAATATTAATATCACTCCTTCAGAAGTTCGAGGCATCTGTCGCCGCTGGATGGTTTCATGCATAATGCAAGCGGTTGATTGTGCCACCCAGGACCAAGAGCTCTTTGCGAACATTCATCCTGTATTTGCTTCGTACTTACATTGTTTTCCTTGGCGTCGTATTGCGTACTGCTGTCCCGGTCTGTATGTTACTGTCTGAATATGGAATTTGTTTGTGGTAACATTTTTCAAATAGTTAACTGTATATTAAATTAAACTCAATTCAAATGATATCAAGGGTCAATATGGAATATACATAGGTTCTTTGCGAAATTCGAATTAAACATGTTTTAGTTATTTGTTAGAGTGAGTCATATTATCATATCACGGGGTAGGCAGAGAGTTATAGGGCGCCAGTTCTCTCAAGACTTACATACCTCTTTCGCTTCGTCCTCATTCATAAGTCTCTTCATACATGCTCAGGTCAATACGATTCTGTCATTTGTATCGAAATGTTGTCTATTGACTTATAAATGCTCTGGTGTAAGCAAATATCGACTTAAATGTGACGAAACTTTTCTTACAGCGACTGCCCTTTGCAATACCGTTAAATAATAATAACATATATTTTCAAATGTTTGAGCTCCCACGATCCCACTTCTGTGCACACCTCAGACAGTCTCAACTTAATAACAACGCGAGATGAATATTGAATGATCCCATCCCTCATTTTGTTGGTACAAATCGTGCTCGAAAGGGGATAAATCATGAGATAGGGCAAAAACTGTGGGGCAAGCGATACGTGACTAATTCACCAACATGAAAAGGCTTTTACTAAACAACTATTGGGTACGTTCAATCGGTTATGCTTTATGACGTACGGTGTCATGAGAAAAGTTGAATGACCCCTGATCTTTTCCAATATGATTTTAGCTTCCTTCAAAATGACCTTCTCCCGTGGTGCGATACATGTCAATAATTTTAAGATATAAGCTAAGATATATTGCCTTTTTTCCTCTTTACAAGAAGCCAAGCGTGGTAGCGGCTATGCTGGCGGATGAAGAGTCGTGGAAGGCAATGGTCACGTTCTGTGAGTCGGTGATGTCCCAGAAGGAGGCCGCTGAGAGAGATCGACAGAGAGCCGATCCATCTCGGAGACGACGACGACGACGACAGGGCGGTGGCAACAGACGCCCCCCCCCTACAGTCTGCCCAATAGCCAGGGCCTAAGAATTTCGGCTATGGTATCCCCTGCCTGTCGTAAGAGGCGACTAAATGGGGTTGACGGGCTTGCGGATAGTCAGGGTGGGGGCCCTGGCTGTCACACAACGCGGGCCAAGGATTGGCGGGAGCGCCATGTGGCTCGAGCTTCCGATGGCACAGTGAGGGTAGTGGGGGCGAAGCTAGGCGCCCCTGGGATGTGCTAAAGCAAAGTGCAGGAGGGCACTGGTGCGTTCCTCAGGAGATCCCAGAGCCCTCCTATATACACAGAGGATGGCCACCGAGGGGGTTTTAGTGAGTAAAAATCTCACATAACCCGTCCCCCCCCCCCCAGGACGGTCGGGTACCTATAGAAGGTTTCCCCCTCGAAAAAAAAAAGAAAGGTAACCCAATGCGATAGATGGCTCGCGATAATTTATATAAAACAAATCATTGTTACATAAAATATATTGTTTTTTTAAATATTATATGTTGTATAAAATAATGTACCTATGCTAATGAATACCCATTTAGATTTCATTCGAACAATAAGAGCCATCGTGACATATTGGTTTGACTGCACTTGCGAAATCAAAATCATCTTTTGTACCAAATAAAATTATAACCACTTTTATATCGTTGATTATTATTAAAACATATATATTAATATACGAATGATTGTTTATTGTGACGGTAGGTAAAAAGTAATAATAAATATAAACTATACTACTGTACTACTAAATAAATGACACAAATCTGTGTCACGCGGAAGGGTGCCAAAAAGACTAGCGGCATTGCCACGTTGTATGGCAATGCTGATTCGCTGAGCGAAATATTCGCCAGCCCTCTTGTCACGGGAGGCCTCAAAGAGTTTCCTCGAGACATCCCTATAAAAATTAAGAGCATCCGGTCCCCACGGCCTTAGAGTTTCGACTCCAAACGCCATAAAAACGTAGTCTTGGCTCAAGGTAGCATATTTGCGATACTTGAGGCACTCCATATACGAATTGATTATTATTAAACATATATACCATCACACATACATATATATACATATATATCATCACGCCAAGTCCCTAATGGGGTAGGCAGAGACTATAGAGCGCCAGTTCTCTTTAGACTCGCATACCTCTTTTGATTAAACATCAACATTTTATTAATAGGTACGAATTGCATAAACATATTGATAGTTCATATGACTACTAAGTAAACAACACTCTCGCCTCGTATGACGTTTCATTTGAAGTAGCTTGGCCTTTAGCCCAAATATTGTTACATCCGACACAAGCCGCAGTGGTCGGCTTCCAGATTTTGACACGAAGTGACTGCTATCTGACCTACTGACCTATTTTAATGTGTGAGCCATTTAGACCTAATGTCAAACTCATGTCCCCTTTTTATAGTAATGCACGATCTTGCTTCATTCCTATGGGGTGAGACAGTGACTAATAATTTGATACAATATAGTATCGTATCGAGTGATAATCTGCAATACAAAAAATGCAAACTCGAATGTGCAATGATTTTTCTGAATTCAAATACAGTATTTAGTCACACCACGACCTTTTTAGTAAAGGAAAATATCGAGAGGTAAACTTGAGCTGAAAGACAAATCTATTAGTGCTTGAGAAACGGCGACGGACTCGCCATCTGTCACGTTGGAACACGTATATATCGCAGCAGAATGATACACCTTGTCCACCCCTTCGGAGACCCTTATGGGAATGTGTGAAGATACAATTAAATGTAAAGCCATAGCAATGTAAGAGATGCAAATTCAGGTTTTTTTATCTAACAGCGTTGAAAAATGACAACAGTGAAATGAACCCGGACTATGTCAATTATTTTTTTCCTTAACTTAAGCCCTCACCAAGTACTTTAAGGTGAAGGAAAATTATAGAGATGAAACCTGCATACGTTTAGGAAGGAGTTCAAATACATATTTTTAGTCATGCTTGAGAAACGACTCCAACGTTATCTAACTATCTAACACCTAAATATACCAAAGGCCAAAGAGTGTGTTGTTGTTGCACTTCTGCCTACCCCTTCGAGTAGCTTATTAGATAGGCGTGAAAATAGAGAAGAGTAACAAAAAACTACGCTAGTCGAGAATCTCAAATTATATGGAATATTCCGTTGTAAATACTTTGGGAATGTTTAATACTGTAGGTACACGAACCGTTTATCCCTAAATATGATCGTATCATATGACGTTCTGTAAT
Organism: Drepana falcataria; assembly: GCA_945859725.1. Classification (NCBI taxonomy): domain Eukaryota; kingdom Metazoa; phylum Arthropoda; class Insecta; order Lepidoptera; family Drepanidae; genus Drepana; species Drepana falcataria. The sequence goes on from OX243937.1 coordinate 2,588,458, forward strand.
CCTTTGTTTTGATACAAATTGTGAACGATAAATAACACAATACCCTCGGATTTGTGGCCTCTTAAACGTAGCCGACCAGCGCGTTTTACCCAACAAATACATATCAATGTAAAATGCACATTCTCTGTACGATTTAGATTTGATGGATATAATGTCCCCACGTATCAGATTTTTTGTAGGTAAAATTGTGGAACAGATAAATATTTTTTCTAGATAATTTCTCATATAGAAAAATATTTATTCTCCACTTATTATTATCCTCAAGCGTTCTCACAAGGGTCCCCGAAGGGGTAGGCAGAGGTGCATAGGTAGTACTTATGTATTAAGACTTATGTATAGTCGTGTCTGAGAAACGAGAATGGACTCGCCCTCTGCCCGTTGGCACCTAAAATATATCTCCGGCGGAAAGTGGGTGTGTGGGTACTTCCTATACACCTACCTACAACCTACCCCTTCGGGCACCATTGCGGCTAGGAATGAGATATAAAATGTTGGTAACCTTGGTACTTTCTCTTTTAGTAAAACAAACTGAAAACATTCGCTAAAGGTGTCATTGAATCAACAAAATCTTCATAAATTGATTTAGACTACCAAGCAGGTACTTCTGAAATAATTCCCGCAGATATTTTGATAGTTCGCTGAATTCAGATTGATTTGAGAAAAAACAAATTTATATTCAACATGAAATATTTATCACGTTTTTTGTCATTTGCATTGATTTATTATATTCCATTGAGCTCATGAAATAAACATTTTAAGAAAATAACGGGGGATTGCAAATAAAAATTGTTGTAGCTAACAGTAATAAAAATGCATGTCTTATATATAATATTAATATATAATCTGACTATTAATTATTTACATTTAAGTCTATTCAAAATTATGCTTTGTAATATTCGGAAGATGTCCATCATAAATAAAATGAAAAAAAATTATATATATATCTCCGGCGGCAAGTGGGTACTTCCTACACCCTCAGTCAACCTCTTCGGGAACCCTTGTGGGAAGGCGGGAAGACAAGTGCAACATGCGGCACATTTGGGTACTCCTCACGAAGATTTACATTTACACATACCAACATTTTTAACGTTCGAAAATGTTCAACATCGATCATTAAACACCTCTTTATATTTTCCTCATGCAATATATTTTGTTTATATCGCCACGTCTTTATACAAGGATCCCTGCAGGAGAAGGCAGAGGTGTAATATAACACACACTAATTTCACTGGGGCTACATTTTAGCTGCCAACGTGACAGATGGCGAATCCATTGCCAGTTCTCAGACACGACTTTAATTTCTTCTCAAACGTTTACACTTTTCCTCACTATGTTTTCCTTCACCGTAAAGCTTGTAGGGTGATTAATCACTGTACACAAGTTCAGACTACAATCATTGGTACATTCGGGATTTAATCTTGCAATTGCGTTGTAGCTGTCTACAACCACAATCGGCCACCACGGCTCATATATCAATATTTCATTTGTTTTAATTTCTCTTGTAGCCATTGATTTTATAAGTTTTCCACTCCATCCGTAAATTTAATGAAAAACGTGCGTAGAAAGTTTTCGGAACATTACTTGCTCGCGTTATTAATGACGGGACTGGCAGGCTCACCTACTTTTACCTACACCTTTGATAGATTGTGCCATTCATCTGGCCGAATGCAAACAAAGGAAGTGGGAAATTCATTGTATACGGCCGTTTGAAAGTGAGAAAAGTTATTCTCAACACTCGCTTCACCAAATTACAGTACTAAATCTCATCCCATTTTATTTTGTTTTTACTTCGGTGAATCTTTTATTGTGAGTTTAGGGTTCATTATGTTGGTTTGTTGTTCAATTTAGAAATAAGAAGATAATGATGAATGTGGACGAAGTGAATGAGGTTCGTAAGTCTTGAGAGGCACGACGCTCTATTCTGCCCGACTAACTCCGTGAAAAAGTTGGCGCGATGTTTCCATGTTTTAATGTTCGATTAATTTGATCCAAATCGATCATCTGCCTCTTCTTCAAGACTCATTCGCATTATAATTTCTTTTCACAAGACAAGTCATGTTGCAAATCTTTTAGTTGATCTAAAATAATCATTGATTTTATCTATAAACCACTAGCTGTTACCTAGTGTTAGACTTTGCCCGTCTAAAAAACCACTTACCAATCTTAGTATCTATTATTAGGAGCTTTTATTATTTCACTCAAGCGTAGCTGACCGAGACAGCTAGCAGTAGCAGTATTAGATAATTTTCAATGTAGAAGAACTTTATTATTATATTATATTTCATTCTGATATTAAGTGGAAACGTCAAGCCTGCAAGAACTGGCATCGACCCATAAAGATTGATGGATATGAACATTATTAATGAACCGGCTAAGGTTACCCTGTTTGTGGCACAAATACACAATAGGTTTACGTGTAAGTGTGTCATGTCGTGGCTATTTTTATTATTCGATAGATTCTACGTGTCCCATATTATTTACAGGAACGCTTACTAGCAGAGAGCTAATGTTATTTATATGTAAGTATATGTTTACGTCTTCCCATAAGGGTCCCCGAAGGGCAGAGGCAAAGGTGTGTAGTTAGTACCCACATTTCGCCCGAGATATATTTTAAGTATCAACGTGACAGATGGCGAGTCCATCGCCGTTACTCAAGCACGACTTAACATACATATTTGAATTTCTTCTCGATGTTTTCCCTCCCGTATAGCTACTGGTGTTACTAATCACTGTACTTAAGACCAGAAAAACTTTTTGGTACAGTCGGGATTGGAACATGAAACCTGCGTGCTGCAGCAACTCGAACTACTCGGCCACTACGGCTGAAATAATTAATAATAATAATAATAATAATATCCTCACGCCTTCCCACAAGGGTCCCCGAAGGGGTAGGCAGAGGTGTATAGGTAATACCCACACACCCACTTTCCGCCAGAGGTATATTAGGTGCCAACGTGACAGATGGCGAGTCCATCGCCGTTACTCAAGCACGACTTTACATACGCCTTTGAATTACTTCTCAGATGTATGCAGGTTTCCTCTCGATGTTTTCCTTCACCGTAAAGCTCGTGGTGTGACTAATCACTGTACTTAAGTTCAGAAAAAACTCATTGGTACAGTCGGGATTCGAACTTGCGACCTTTGCGTCGCAGGCAACTGCTCGAACCACTCGGCCACCACGGCAATAATTAATATTATATGATAATAAGCGATGCGGTTTATAGTGAGTTCAATTATGGTGTTAGTTTCAAGCAGTTCGTCGGGATACTGGACGGCTAGCAAATAACGCCGGAGTGGTATATTACAATTCATTTCTTAGTGTACGTCCATAACTGACTCCATAACTTGTAACAATATCTATTCGGCGCAGACTGGCGGCTTTAAAGTAGCGGTTGCTCACTGCTAACGTACATTATTTAACGTTACTATTCCCCTTGTTGAGGCTTCCTTATCCAAACAATCCCTATGCTTACCAAATAGTGTAAAAGAGACAGATATGTATATAGACGTATGTATATTGCGTATTAATGTATATTTCGTCTGTGTATTAACTGAATTACAGTGCACAAATAAAGTGCAAGTACTCGTACTATCTCTTATTGTATTAGGGCCCCATGGTTTGTATGTCACGTTTGTACCTAAAATAATAAAAGCCCAATAATTTGCGATCCGTGTATCTCTCGGGTAGGCAAAGAGAACTCGACAGTTATCTCCAGATATACGTATCTCTTTCGCTTCGTTCACATTTAACAGTATCTTCATACATGCTCACCGATGTTGAGTAAACTTGACGGCCCCATTTTTGAGTGTTCGTTAAAATTGATCCACGTAGTTGAAACCTAGTCTTCACACTAGTCTGCCTCTTCTTCAGGATTTGTCTGTATAATAATTCAAATTGAATTCTAGAATTTAAGTTCAAAATTACGAATCTGCTCGTGTAGCTTGTAAAAGAAAATAATATCACGTAGGTAGCTCAGTTGAGCTAATAAGCAGAGCTCGGGAGCACTTGCTTGATTAGAAACGGGTAAATTATGTCAATTAGCTCTAATGCCGGCCGACTCATCTGTCTTCCGTGCATTGATTAACTCCCAGAATTGTCACGGGACTGTCTGTTGTGATCACGACAGGGAGTAAGCAGGTGTTAGAGTACAGTGGAGGGAAAGACATGAACAATTAGCAGTAAGTGACAGCGGTCTCACTTCAGTGAGGATACAATAATTTGAAGAGTTGATCAGTTTTTATCCATCTATAGTCGTCTTATCGACCCCTCTCGTGACAGGCGGACTGGAGCATATCTCGCTCAGAGAATCAGCATTGCTACCCAGCGAGGCAAAGCTGCTAGTCTTCTTGACATATTGCCTCGTTATACTTATTTGGATAAAATATTGTATCCTTTAAGGAGTCAGTATACAACTGTCATTGGCATTGTAATCTATATATATAAAAATGAATTGCTGTTCGTTAGTCTCACTAAAACTCGAGAACGGCTGAACGGATTTATCTTATCTTAGTCTTGAAATGTTCGTGGAGGTCTAGGGAAGGTTTAAAAGGCGAGAAAAAATCGAATAATTTCCGGGAATACCCTAAAAACAGCCCTTTTCTATTTCCCATACAAACATTTTCTAGAGTCAATTTGAACTTTATTGCCGCTGCATTAAGTTCAAATTGTGTCTTCGCGTGCGCTTTGGAGGATCTAAAGTCGCGTTCCGAAAATAAACAAAAGTGAATCGCGAACGCGACAAAAAATGTAATAAACTATTAGTAGTACTGATTTCCAATTAATTTGGTCGGCTTCGCGAAACTTAATTTTAGCTAACTTGAGTTGTAACTGTATCAGATTATTTTTTTAAGTTTGATAAATCTTAAGTTTTGTCACAAATTAAGTTTCTGAACACAACCATAATATTTGACATTAGATTTGACAACCAACTAAGATGTCAATCATTCTGTCGCACTTCAGAACACGGAGATTTATGGCTTAAAGGTAAACTCCAAATTATTTTTTTGGAGTTAATAATATAAAACAATCAGAACACGGAAAAAAGTATTACGATTGACGATATTGTGTTACGATCATGGTTACGATATATTTTGAGTGCATCCTTCTATCTTTGTGAGTGACGATTACCGCTACGTGCGCGAGAACTTTCTTTATACGTTTTGTTTGTTTTTAAATTAATTTATACAAAAGTTTAGGTCTTTTATTTATCGATTGAGGCAGTACGAAGTCTGCCGGGTCAGCTAGTTGTATATAAAAATTATAAATCCATATACGTATCTTCACGCCTTCAAGAGTCCCCGAAGGAATAGACAGAAGCGATACGACGCCCACTTTTCGCCGGCAAGATATATTAGATGCAGTGGCGTAGCTAACGGAGCGCTAGATGGGGCAGTGCCCCGGGACACCCAAGCCCAGGGGGCCCCTAGGACGAATATGGATTACGATGAATCTAGAGTTCGTCGAATTCGGAAAACAACGAATACGGAACAAACGATTTTAAATAGTTTAGTTGGGGCCTAGTTGTATTTTGGCCCCAAGGCCTTTGGTTACCTAGCTATGCCTCTCATTAGATGCCAACGATGCAACAATACATACCTTATTAATCCATAAACCATAAATACGTCATTAAATTTATATTTATACGTATTTCCCTCACAACATAAAGCTTATAGTGTAATTAATCACGGTAAAAGATAAAATATAGTAATTGTAAAGTATTTTTAAATACCCACACCTGTATTCGGTGTGAACTGGAAACTTCAGCGGACAGCTTTAATTAATTCAATGGCGTTAGTGAGCTTTTCGGACTATTGCACTAGCAGCTCGACTAATGGACCACAGCCTGCTATAATTACCCTCACAGCTGTGGTCACAGCCAAATAATACCTTGACTCATATATAATACAGTGTTATTTCGCACGAGCTATTTAATTAAGAACTCTTACTTAGGGCTGTGTCGTGTTGGCCGTTGGTTGAACTGGTAGCAAAATATTCAGACGGTAGGTTAGAATCAACGAATTTCTGTTTTTTTTAATAAAAATGTATATTTATAAGTACTTGCATACGTTTCAAAAACATTTCAAAAGATGTATTCGTACGAGTCGCTGCTGTTTTGAATGCATGAAGTGCATGTGAGAATGCATGAAGATATTTATAATTATTAGCAGGCATCATACAATCACGAAATATTCCTTCCAAAACATTTTGTCAGATTTGTTGAGTTGGAACGGTACCTAGACGAGTGCCTAGTCATCTAGGTACGTAGGTACCGTTAATCAAGGATACCCATGTATTCAAATATTTGGAAAAAATATTGCTAACGTCAAGTTCAACGTCAAGTATGGAAGATTAAGAAAACCTACTTTAAATCCTTGCAATTGATCCCTATTACTGCCTACTACTTATAAATTGAATCAAAAATCGAATTTATTATTCAGATCACGCGGGGTTACTGGCACAGAAGAAATAACACGAATTATCAAACTCGTTATTCACCGAACAAATGTTTCAAATCGAGTTATCAGTCCCATATGTAAATGTTGAATTTGTTTTGAATAAATTACAACTTGGATCTATTCGGGGTCAGAAGTGGCCATAAGATAAAAGCCACTGAACCAAGTTTCACCTGGAGTGAAGTTCTAGGCAAGTTAACTTTTGATACACGGGAACGCTTTTACAGTTCAGTGCTGACTTCACCCGAACACTTCAGCGATAATATTACAATCGCAGATTTAAAGGGTAAAGATGATCTGCCTGTATAATTTATGGCCACAGACTTATAGTATAACCGCCAACTCACAATATAAAAGGTTCCACATTTTACGAGTTTTCATTGTGTCATTTTATTATGCATTAAGTTTTTTTTAAATAAATAAAGACCTGGGACAATTCCACACAAATTGACCTAGTCCCAAATTAAGCAAAGCTTGTGTTATGGTAACTAGACAACGATATATTTACTTATATAGATAGATATATACATAAGTACATAGGACATCCAAGACTAAGGTACAAATACTCGTGTTCAACACACAAATATCTGCCCTCAGCGGGATTCGAACCCGCGACCTCAAGAAAGATAAGATTATAAGTTCAAGCACTGGCGGTTTGTTTGATCTGTATATCACTTGCTTTTGTCAGCTGTCAGTGAGTTTCGGGTCGGCGCGGTCGCTTACTCATGACAGCTGTCAGAGAGTTTTGACTTGCGGCTTTTTTGCTGGATGCGCGCCATTATCAAAATCAGGTTTGTTAACAAGTGTACTGAGATACATATTGTTTTATTATACTCCATACTCACTATGAGATGGCGGTTTTTTCAACTTAAGTAGATCTTGAATTGCTCACACCATCGGAAACACCGCGAGGAAACATTATCGTTTAGAAGGAAACCCAGACATCCATCGCCGGCTCCCAAGCACGACTACAACATAATAGTCATTTGGGAGCCATCTATGGTTTTTTCACCTCTGCCTACTTTTTAAAGAGCTGGGAAGATATACCTACTAAGCATTTCCAATCATTGCGTTTATCTTTATCTTCTACTTCTATATAAAAACGATATAAATCTCAAGCGAAACGTGGGTGCTGTTCCACCACTGCCTACATCAAATACCCTTGAGGGGATGTGAAGATATACTAACCATCGATTCGATTATTTATATATCGATTCATCGTTTATCTATTTCCTCTACTTCTATGAAACAATTAATGGATTGAATTGTTCCCTTTTAAAACTACATTCGAAGTGCAAGCTGGAGAGAAGTTTCAAAAGAATCGACTCGGAATAGAATAGCTGCCTAAGTTTTGAAATTCTCGATGCCACTGAAGTATTATTAAAGTTGAAGTTTTCATTCGAGCGAAGTATTCCTTTACGAGCTATGATCGTGTTACAAACTGGTACTCTTATCGAATGATTTTTCTTATCGAACCCATAAGTAAAACGAACAAATGATTAAGTAAATTGTCTTTCTTCTAAAGAGTTTCTTATCATATTAAAATGGATACAAACTCAAAATCCATCGAGCTGTTGGTGCTCTTACACTTGTAACTGTCCTTACACTTCTGTAGGTTGTGTGAGGATGCGAAACCCTTAATTTTTCTCGCGGATATATTTCCGTGCCAAATTTATAAATAAATTAGCGGTCCGTCCTGGCTTCGCATGGGTGGACATAAGACTTTTTTATAAAAGAAAATATAGCCTTTGTCACTCAAGGTGAATGTAGCTTTCCAATGGTGAAAGATTTTTTCAAATCGATCTAATAGTTTCGGGGCCTTTTCAATACAAACATACTTACATACAAAATTAGTATAGATTACATATATGTAATAATAAATAATAATTTTCTAGTGCTACTTTTACTTCTTGGGAATCAAATTAAGCCCTCCTTATCCTTCCTCCTTCTTTTTCAACTTATTTTGTACATAATACATCCATACATAATATCCATAATCTTACATACATGCAGGGTTTGTTTGAATGCGGTAATCTAAGGAAAGGAAAGAAGGAGAAGAAAATACTAAAATCGCTTTATTGAGGTATAAGCTATAAAACATCATGATTCTACAAAAGGGAGCGGATAATAAGAATTGACGATTGAGGATATGGTAGAATAGTTCACATAACATGACCACATTTTAACTACTTAGATGAAATCTACGGAACAGTAGACAAATGAAATAGAATGGGCATGTAAGACTAGAGAGTATTGGAGTTTACTCTCTTTCTCTCTCTGCCTACCAGCATGTATGTATGTATGTGACGTGAGTAACGACTTGCCTTGCAGTAAAAATACTATGTCCGGCGCATAAGACGCTGGTATCCGTTTACAAGATTTATGGAATTCACTTTATACGAATATGCACGTAAAATTGTCCACTTACTCACTAGAGAACTGAAAATTTCATACTTTATTTCACTAAATTCCCTTATTCAGCCCGATTTGTCAACAGAAGTGGCAAATTTAGAGGTTACGTATGATAATAGCGAATTTATAAGAGCTATCTTGCACGTAAATTTCATTTTAGGTAAATTGCAAATTTTTTTTGGCAAGTAAATGGTTGTAACAAAATTTGTTGGATGCACTCTAGTTTGCCTAAGTAAATGTTTCTTTATCGTATTCATTTATTATTTTTGTGATTTACATACATACATACATACATATCATCACGCCAAGTCCCTAACGGGGTAGGCAGAGAGTATAGAGCGCCAGTTCACTCTAGACTTACATACCTGTTTCGCTTCGTCCACATTCATCAGTCTCTTCATACATGCTCGTCGGTTTCGAGTACTCTTAACGTTCCCGTCCTTGAGAGTCCGATCCGCGTTGTGGAGAGCCACAGTGTACGTTTAAGGCAAACCAAATTACTACAAAAATAGACGTAATAAATATACATAGAGATATTTAGATATATAGTAGGTTTTGTTTACTTACACTGCACTTGTTCTCACTTGTGAGTTAAGGCATCCAAGGCATCAAGGCATAAGGCAGGCATAAGGCAAGGCCGGACATCATTAAATATAGGTGCTAACAAACTTATCAGATGACGTCTCTCGCTGTCTTTAAAGCATTTATTTACGTCTTTTAATTTCATCTCGAAGGTATGTTAGTTTCCATACAGCCACTGATGTTATTAAAAACTATAAAACAGAGTTTAACGGAAAACACGATGATTGGTCTTAATATTGGTATTGTTGGCGACTACTGCACTCAGCTATTAATGCGCGTAAATATTGCAAATTTATCTAATCTTTTTTAATATACCACACGAGTGGCATGCATGCAAAGAAGCATGCAGTCCGCCTGATGGTAAGCGGTTACCGCCGCTTGTGGACGCTTGCAACACCAGGGGTATCGCTCGCGCACTCCCGACCCTGCAGGAATCTATTTAACATACGAAATATCACAGTCAGCAATTATAATATAGGGTAGAAACGTTCAAGCTTAACTAAGCATGAATTTCTCAGACCCATAACTGTTTTCACTGCCAGAAATGTTAATATTTATGCATCAGGAAATCAAGAAGCTTAGTGTAAATTTCCTAGCAATATACTCCGTATTGTAAAACTAAATAGTAGTTAGCTGTATTCTAGTATGTACATATACACTGGATGAATATCGTTTCTAATTACAAATCACAAAGTTAAGACACGACGAAAACGTCCTTTCAAATTAGGGCTACCCTACACCTCACACAATGTCTTCCCACCATCATATCACAGAGTTTATCAAACATTAGCTATGATACCAGCATTGCAAGTATACGGCGACTGCAAAATAAATCCTATTTTCTTTTAAATATACATACATACGATGCATGCATCTACTCGTCCGATAAGACTACACTATAAGTATTTACAATTCTATCCTCTGTAAATCTCATTTTTCCCAAACACGTAGAGCGAGTATAAAATCAAAGTTTAGAAAGATCGAACCTCGGATTTTCCGATAAGTGTTTGGGAAAGATCTGAGTGTATGATCGCTCCGGGCGAAATACCGACTCCATTTTTACCCGTCGGGGCACGTATTTATGTACACATGTGCGATGTATCGAGATAAACAAAGTGCATCGGATTGGAAGATCGATATGTGCTAATGTATCGACATATAAGGTTTTATACGACTATGAATAGGGCGGGGATGTATTTCTCTTAAAAGCATATATCGACAATATGCAGAAAATAAATATTCCTTCTTTCATGTTGATCCCAGCTTGGATATTCTTGAAATATTTTTCATTTGTCTCATATTAAGTTGCAGAGGGTAGGAAACTTTAAGTGTCTAAGCAATATCTCTTAAGTTTACTGTCGCAATAATAAGTAAACAAAAAGGCGTGAAAATATGAATATCATGTTTGTTAAGAAATAGTGAGATACGGAAACGTTGTGGTCTGAAAGAAGATGTAGTGACAAAAATTGAGAAAGGTATGCTGAGATGGTTTGGCCATGTCGAGAGAATGAATGAAGAACGATTGACGAAAAAAGTGTATAAGGCGAGTGTGAATGAAAGTGGTGGAAGGGGTAGACCTAGACGGACGTTTCTAGACCAAATTAGGGACGTCTTGAAAAAAGGTCAGGTCAAGAGTACCCTAAACCGAAGAGCATGTATGAAGAGAATAATGAAAGTGGACGAAGCGAAAGAAGTATGTAAGGATCGTAGCAAGTGGAAAGAAGTGGTCTCTGCCTACCCCTACGGGAAAGAGGCGTGATTATATGTATGTATGTACGTATGTTTGTTACTTAATACTTATAATTTGTGTTGATAAGACTCCAAGTTCGAAGTCGTTATAGAAGAAAGGTGAGTCTGTCGCCGTTTCTTAAGCACGACTATACACACCTCACTGAATTTCTTCTTAAGCTAATGCAAATTTCATCTAGATGTTTTCCTTCACCGTTATACCCATGAATAAACACTGTAACGGCGATGGACTCGCCATCTGTCACGTTGGCACCTAATATACCTCTGGCGGAAAGTGGGTGTGTGGGTTTTACCTGTACACCTCTGCCTACTCCTTCGGGGACCCTTGTGGGAAGGCGTGAGGATATATTATATTATATTATATATTATAAACACTGTAATGCACAAATTTCAGAAAATCTCATTAATGCAGTAAGGATCTGAACTTAGGATATTTGTCTTGCAGGTTCGAACCACTCGGCCACTACGGCTCTTATATAAATTTCACATGTTAATTTAATATTAGTTAATAAACAAAACAAACACCTCTGCCTACCCCTTCGGGGACCCTTGTGGGAAGGCGTGATGATATATTATATTATAATATATAGGGCATTTAGGTATATCTTTATACATTAGGTCGAAATATAACACCGTAATTGTTCTAGGTCACAGTCCACGGCTAGCCAGGCCTAATTGCTTGAACCCAGCCAAGATTCCCGGGGCCGACAGCGGCGGCCAATTAAACGCTACTAATTACACTTTACACAAATACACTGTTTTTATTCACTGAACTTGGCTCGTATGAACTTAGTTTGTAATTAGTATAAGATTTTAAACTGATAGGATTTTAAGGGTGCCTTAGTATATTGCACGTGTGATTTTCCTATCAAGTTTGAGTTCTTTGATGCGATGTGGCTATCATTTCATAAGTGTAGGAAAGGGCCAAACTTATACACAGAGTCTAACCACTGGTGCTAGTGGACTACTGGTTGCCGGCTGCGATACTTGAGGTTGCGGTCGTCGTACTTGAGGTCGATTTTTTATAATTATGGGTTTGCATTATTTTGTACCAGGCTCTTAGGAGGTGGATGAAGCGCAAGAGATATGTTAGTCTAGAGAGCGCTCTTCTCCTTCTCCAAAGAAATTCAAAGACGCATGAAGTCGTGCTTTGACCATAGAATGAAAATTCTGTGTGTGTGTTCTCTAGACTTACATACCTCTTTCGCTTCGTCCACATTCATCAGTCTCTTCATACATGATCGTCAGTTTCGAGTACTCTTTTCGTTCCCGTCCTTGAGCGTCCGATCGATTTGATCCAGGTAGTTGGAACGTGGCCTTCCTCTGCGTCTTCTTGCACACACTTTTGCTTTGTATATCTGTATCGTCAATCTTTCTTCACTCAACCTTACTATATGTCCAAGTCAGCGTAGCATGCCTTTCTTCATCTTTTCAATCTCGCCCTGATTCACGCCAGTTGATTTGCGAATCTCTTGATTCCGGACTCGAACTAAGATCGTTACTCCGCACGTTTTTCGCAGCTGATATCGCATCTCAGCTGCATTTAAGCTATTTTCATACTTCCTCTGACATACCCAGGGTTCGCTGCCATACAATAAAGTACAATAAAGGACAGCAACCGTTGCTGGCCATCAACACCGACATGGCCCCATTCACCTTAATACCGGCAGTTAGTCTTCTTTCAATATCTTTTTCATACTTTCCATCTCGTGTGAACATGCTTCCTAGATATACAAATTCATTCACTTGCTCTAGAATTTGTGAAAAGAATTTAAAATTTGGGTTTTCAAAAGAAAGTTTGAAAGTTATAATAAAGTGAGATATAGGGCTCGTTTAGTCGCTAAGGGCTCTACCCAAGTAGAAGGTGTGGACTATAAAGAAACATACTCACCTGTATTAACACACTCAACTTTGAGAATGTTATTTTCTTTAAGTGTAAAGTTAAATTTAGAAATTACTCATCTTGATGTTAACACTGCATTTTTAAATGGCTAGGTACCTTGATGAAACAGTATACATGCAAGTACCACCTAATTTAGAATGTCAGAGTAACAGTGTACTCAAACTAAAACATGCAATTTATGGACTTAAACAATCAGCAAGGCCGTGGAATAAGAGAGTAGATGATTGTTTGTTAAGCCAGGGTTATATTAAGTCTAAATTGGAACCATGTTTATATAGTAAAAGGTAAATAAGGAACAAATTTTAAAAACTGTGTTTGTCGATGATTTTTTCATATTTTCCAGTAGCAAGGCATTGACAGATGAACTGAAACATAGTTTAATGTCAAATTTCAAAACTAAAGATTCAGGGCAAGTGAAAGAATGCTTAGGTATGAGAGTAAAAGTATATAAAAATGGTTGTATATCATTAGATCAGGAGCATTTTGTCGAACATATTTTAAATAAGTTTAAGATGTCAACCTGTAATGTTGTTGATACTCCTATTGAATGTAATTTGAAATTGGATAAGTCAGAAAATGTTTGTAAATAATATCCTTATCAGCAACTGATAGGAAGTCTTATGTATTTGTCTATACTTACACACCCAGATATCAGTTACAGTGTCAGCTATTTAAGCCAATTTAACAATTGTTTTACTGCAGTTCACTGGAAAAACGCAAAGAGAGTGTTAGAATATTTAAATAAAACAAAATCTTATGGTTTAATGTTTACAAATGATAATAAAAACTTAGAAGGATTTGTAGACTCAGATTGGACATCAAATACTATTGACAGGAGATCTTATACAGGTTTCTGTTTTAAATTGTCTGGTACTGTAATATCATATGAATGCAGAAAACAACCGACAGTGGCATTGTCCAGTACTGAGGCCGAGTACATGGCAATGCCATTTTTTCAATGTCAAAATTTCAATGCCAAGGCAATTTGCCAACTACTGAAATGCCTGCTGACTTGTTAACGAAAGGGTTAAGTAGTTTGAAACATTACTATTATGTTAAAAAGTTAGGCATTAAAAGTATTGTTTAGGTGTAGTTTATATTCATTTATTGTTACATGGATATTAGATTATTTTGATAAGAGGTGAGAATTTGCCCTAATATGCTGAAGGATGATGGCATCATTTCTTGGTTACATTACAATATCGCGAGACTCCATATTCTCCCCAATCACGATTAAGGCAACATCATTTAATATTGGTGCATTGATGCCTCTCTCATGACATGTTGTCTCCTGCAGGTCGCTTGTCTGCTGTGATCACTATTTTCTGATTGTCCGATGGCATCACATTACTTGTAAGACAGTTTTGAACAATTGGATAAACTGATTATGTTCATGCAAAAGTTGTTGTAACTGCTAAATGATATCTGCGAACAGCGTTCATTTACTTCTTCTTCAGAATTCCCCAGGAAATAAATCTGGAGAAATTTGTATTTACCATTGCCTACGCTGTTCTTCAGTCTCATTGGCTCGAAGATTGAACTGGGCTTGCGTTACACTGCGATTGAATAGGACTTGCGTTACACTGCGATCGAACTGGTGTGCGCCAACGGATATTTTGACGCCTTACGGGTGGTATTACTAATAAAATACGACGATTAATTATGAAACTCGCACTAAAACACAACAAACTTTTTGCTTTTGTTGTTATGAAAGAAACTGTAATTTGAGGTTTGTCACAACTACTACTTGAATGAAATGTCAGTCTAGCTATACATAGGGTGCGTTCCACTAAGCGTTCACAATTATCACGCTCACGACCACAGTTTGCTTGTAAGCGTTACTGTCGTAACCTCAAATGGAATGGATTACAGAGCGTTTTGAGCGTGCAGGTAAATAATACAAACGGCGAGTTAGTAAAAAGAAAGCAAAAGATTTAAGATGTTAGTTTATAATCTGTAAGCCTTGAAAATAAACTTGATTAATTTAAATAGATTTATATTGAAAAAAAATATAATGAATTTTTTATATTTAATATTATTGGTGTTTTAAATTAATTTACGTTCAAATGGAATTAAAATGTCTTGCGGCGACACTTGGATATTTGGTAAGAGGTACAGTCGCCATTTTATATGCTTTGAGTTTTGAAAATGATACAAATTTTCTTCGATTCAACGATCACTTCGACCCACCTTTTTAGATGGGTCGTCGTGAGCGTAAGTTATGACATTATAATTGACGTTTTCGCCGCGACCACAACGACCGCGGTTGTCATGTGGATCGATTAGGTATAGGAGAATTTTCATTGTTGTGGGCGCTTAGTGGAACGCACCTTTACCGTCAATATTTACACGTCACTCTGACAGAGTACTTGTCAATATATTGAAAACGTCTCAGAATCTTGTTGTCTGTCTCTTTCGCACACTCAGTTTTCAGAGATTTTTTTAATATTAACTATTATTTATTTATATTTTATATAGCCTAAAGCCTTCCTAGAATCATGGACTATCCAACACAAAAATAATTTTTCAATTCCAACAGTAGTTCCTGAGATTAGCGCGTTCAAACAAACAAACAAACAAACAAACAAACTCTTCAGCTTTATAATATTAGTATAGATGTGTATTTCTTGTGTTCGTGTAGTTACGTCCTCCTAAAACGGCTGGACCGATTTTTATGATGTTTTTTGTGTGTTCAAGTGGAATCGAGTTTAGTTTAGATTCACAATGGGACCCGATAGGTGGCGCTGCAATCGTGTTTCGATAATATTTTTTTTCACCCAAGTGAATATGCTGCATGTGGCAGCGTGTGGAAGTTGAATCCATTTTTGTAAAATATAAAGTTACATTAAACTTTTCATCCACACGTTTCGTTCATTGAAAGCATGTAGTGTTTAATTAAATTCTCAAGTTTCATCCCAACTCCCCCGTTCCGAGTGACCTTTTTCACCTACATAGTACTAGTTTACATATTTGTTATTTGTGAAATATGCAAAAATATGTATCGTTACTTTATTTACAAATAGTTGAAGTAAGACTATGTTTTTTTTTCTATGCCACAAGGTTAACGTCGCCTATCAACACTTGCAATGTCATTGGATGACATGACTCGCAAACTGACTTATTTGAAGAGTGCGAAAGAAACAGGTTGGCAGGGTGCTAATCGTTGGCTATAGTAGGTTATCGTAACGCTTCACGTATTAGATCGTTTGAAAGCTCAATTGATTCCACCAGTCGCTAGGGTGAAAAAACAAAAGAGTATCACGATCGCAGGTCATCTAGGTATCCATGAAAGTACACACAACCATTAAGATCGATCGTGACATTCTGGAGTTTTTGAGAGGCTTACAAAAAGTTTATTTTTCTATGCTAATATTATAAAGCGGAAAGATTTGTATGTAAGTATGTTTGTAAGGAATTGGCCCAGAAAGTACTGGACCGATTTAAAAATCTCTTTCACCATTTAAATGCTACATTATCACTGATTAATATAGGCTATTTTAATTGCAAGAAAAACATATTTATTTTATGCCCAAATGTATAAAAAAATTATGTCCACCCGTGCGACGCCGGCACGGGCCGCTAATATATAATAAAACAGAGCACTACGTGGAGAAGATTGAATTCCTTAAATGTATCGCGGTATGCCCGCTATCTCTCAGTTCAGTGATTAGGATAAGCCACACGTGGAGCCACAGTTTATGATTTGTGAAATGCTAGGCGTACTGAAGTTATCGCTCTCACGCCACTTTGGGTTCCAGCGACGCGACCAGCTTTCGGAAGTGGATCAAATATGGAGGTTTTGTAAAACATTTGAAACCGGCGAGACTAATGTGGAAGTGAAAACAGTGAGTCTAGAGGCGCTGTACTTCTCTGCCTACCCCGTGATGATATTATATTGTGTATGTATGCATGAAAAATATTTTATTGATTAAGAAAATGTATTTCATACATACATATAAAGCATATTTAAACATGTTTTTTTAAATTCTATTTGGTGCTATGTGGTTACTATTTTACTTTTAGTTCCATGAATCTTATCCCGGTTTATCTCGGCGTATTCTTAGATTTAGCACTATAAAAGTCGAAAAACGTAATGTCTCTATTAACTACGACAGGATACTGCAGCCGTCATGACGTAACCCCAGCGACGTCATGTCGCCGAGAAAACACCAAAAAGAGCGCTCTATAATGGTCGCAATAATTTTATATATTTATAAATAATTCAGATGTTAAAGCCATAGTGGCCAAATACTAAATAACAAAATCAATATTGCAAATGGAAATTGCCTGGTCATTGTGAATACTTCGTTACAAACTTTTCGGTAAAGGAATTTTTCATTTTTAAGACATAAAATGGTTATTGCATAGATTGAATCTAACTTTTTTGTTAATACTTTTATTCCTGCTTCTTCTAATGTGCACGTTTGTTCTTCGTGGGCCTGAATATAATTTTTTTTACAACATGAAAGAGAAGAGAATACATGGCTCGCTGGCAATATGCGGTTATTGAAGCCTATGGACCCTTGAAACTCCAAGAATACATCATACAAACGTCTTTGAATTTAGTATCTCACATATGCTGGTCACATATAGATGTTTTCTTTCATCATAAAGCTCGTGGTACGAATAATTACTGTACATAATTTCAGAAAAACCTAATTGGCAGAGACAGGATTCAAACTTGCAATCTTTGCGTAGCTAACGTAATCGAACAACTCAGCCACCACGGTACTTTATGTCCGTTGTAGCGCGTTCCAGATAGCTAAAGCTGAAAGTCTCGGCGTCTTGCCCTTAAGAACGCTTTTATCAAAAGTTTAAAGTTACGTCTCGGGTGAAGCCGCACGACACGTCGCGTATAAGGGAATTACATCCGCTAACGTTAATGCCGGTGACACTTCGATGGCTTGATATCCAGCGAAGGAGTCGGTTGAAAGTATAACGTGGATTTCCCTGCTATACGATACGGAAAAAGATTTACTTTAAACTTCTTACGTAAAAAGTAAATCGTATTTACTATTTGTACATCAATGATGTATTCACTGCTTGGTCAAAAGATAAACAAATACCTTTTAATCAGCCTCGTCCAAACTTCTTCTCTACTCCAGCTGATAATTATTACAGTTATAGTCTCGAACAACTAGTCAAATCTCGACAATATTTGAGTTCTCACGCTAAGAAGAAAAAATCTTTCATATTTATTGCGACGGAAAACATCGAGAGGAAACCTGCAATACGTCTGAGAAGCTATTCAAGTAGATGTCTTTGAGTAACGGTGATGGACTCGCCATCATTCACGTTGGCACCTTAAATATATCTCTGGTGAATAGTAGGGGCTGGGTTCTACCTTACACCTCTGCCTACCCCTTCGGGGACCCTTGTGGGATGGCGTAAAGGTATATTTACTAGTTCTTATAGGGTATATTTACTAGTATTTATCCTGTTCTTAGAATACTTCCGAACAAACGCAATACGAAACAAATATTCAAAAGGTTATATCTGACACTTTTTCTCACCAAAGCTTGTCCCGGAGGGATTAAGGATATGCAAATCCCGCTACCCATTCACAATGCAGAAACCAAGACGGATAGCAACTTTCCCTGACATTACATATGCTACCGGAGAACTTTTGAGAAAATTCGAGTACACCTGCACCTGTACTATATGACTATAAGCGTCCTTATTAAAGGATGAAAGATGCCATCTATATATATATAAAAATTAATGTTTGTCGGTATGTCCTTTGTAGAATCTTAAGCGGTTGGACCGATTTTAATGAAATTTTTTGTTTCTTTAGGTGGATTCAAGAATGGTTTAGATTATCAGATTGGACGCGATAAGTGGTACCACTGGGTCCGTGGGTTTTATTTCTTCACTCAAGCGAAGCTGGGTGAGACAACCAGGTAAAGTATAAAAATTTACTAAGCGTAGAATTGCTTAACTTCTATATTTTATACATGCATAAAAAGTTTTAATATTTCTAAAAGATTTGAAAACAAATACAAAGACGTATTAAAATTGAAGCGTTTGAAAGTTGGGGATGGATTCACTGTCTGTCGCGTTGGTGACTTAATATATACATATGTATTTTAAATAATTATTAACTATTATATATTATTATATTATATTTTTATTATTATTTACTATTATTTAGGAACAAGTGCCGTGGTGGCGTCGTTTAATGAACATTATCCGAATCCCTCTCGAGGTATGCAGAGTATTTCCAATAGGTATAAATAAAGTAAGCCTCGTTTAATTCAGTCTATTTAAAGCGATTTTATCTATAAAGAGAAATTTCACAATGAACACTAACAAATGCAATGAAACGTGCTTGATTCCCCGTCATACACAAACGAATGCACTTTCATTCAATCATTCATTCATTAAATCCGTTTCACGTAGGGAAAACTGTACGTCGGTGACAAGTAAAAAATATTATGTAGAGCATATTTTTCAGTAGCTGATCGGGAAGTATATATCCACTCACCAATTTTAAAAAAATACGGAGTTTATTCATCTTAAAAGTCGTTCTGACCAGGTTTGCTATTCTACCTATCCTACCTATATGACAAACGTTGCAAGTTTGCAGCCCGACCACCACCACAGTAAGACCACCTGGTTTACGGTGAAGAGAACCTACATTCGTTTAAGAAGACATACCGCCATCTGTACCGTTGTTGCCTATCCCTTCGAAGACAGCGGATATAGTAATAATATAGTAAATATTATCTTTAATAGCGTTCAATATTGATCTTTACTGGTTCATTACTTGAGATCTTGTCTGCTGACGTTATCTGTCAGTGATTCTGTCCCTGCCTCTCGGGCACTTCAAATATGTCTTAGATTTCATTCTCAGCATATTGTCTTACACCAAATACGCTTGGTCACTGAAGTTAAGAGAAGAATATATAGTGATACAGCCCATTGAGGCTTAACCTCGACATCTCAACATAACAATGATTAATTATTCACAGTAAATTGAGACTCTCTCTGTAGTCGAGTAATTAGTTAAGCTTTGTCGTAAAGTAAAACTCATCTCACAGTAACTTGTTAACGTGTGTCAGTTATACGTTTTGCATAAAGACGAAAATTTCACAAGACACCGAGGCGATCTCAAACAAAATAAGCCGGTTCTGAAATTGACATTTTCAATTTACGACCTAAAGTTAGTGCAGCGTTATTAAAGAAGAGGAAATTAAATCTGTTCAAGCACCATCTTTTGGAAGGAAAGAATCCCAATGACTTTGAATTCACTGGAAATAATATGAGAATATATTGATTATTTTATGTTATACAAGCTGACTCGACAGTTACCTTATTATTAGCTGTTGTGTTGCTACGCCCATCAGGGTATATTGTCCGTTTATAAAAATTGTAAGCTGTTGCAAAATATTAAATAAATAAATAAATAAATAGCTAAGGATTTTTCTCGAAACTCGAGTGGTCTACTTACAATAGAGTGCCATCCACGAAGACGCGCCCCAACAATTTGTAGTCGAGGGGGTCGTGGGGTACGGGGAGTATGACCCGAGAACATTAATTGTAGTGTGCGTGTGCAATCATAGGTAATCAGTGTGTATCGATAATACTCAAACATTAGCGGAAGGTTGCACACTTAGGTAAGGAAGAATAGTGGGGCGCGCCTTCGTGGATGGCATAAGCTCGAACCCCAGTGATGCCCTAGTGATGAGCGCTTATGAGTTTTTTGAACTTAATTATGGTGATTTATCACACGGTTAACGTAAAGTAACGTATGGTATAACCATAGCGAAGAAACTGGTAAGCGTTTGAGAAGGAACAGACGGCGACAGACGCGCCACTCACATTGGAACCTAGTTTTTTGGCAAACGTTAGCGTTATTAACCTCTGCCTACCCCATTAAAGAATCAATAAATTGAATGACTAGAAAGGCGGGTTTCTTCAATGATTTATTTTTGGGGTACAAAAATATTCTATGTGCAAACCAACTGCGTAGCGAGCCAAGCAAGTCCTCTTCCAAAGTGGATATGTTTCAAAAATACATAAAAACAAATGTTGCGTGAACACATCGTACGTGAGGGCGTGATTACTGGAGGATTAGCCTCCGTCTAAGTAGAGTTCAATGAACCGTCTATCTATGTTACTGATGTATCTTTGAGCGGATCCGATCGGCCGATATCCTTGCGTCTCACTGAATCCTATTCGCTTTGATACCAACCTTGTTTGCTTTTTGGACGAATGTATCTTCAATCAATCAGTTCTGGATATATTGAGCCGTTTCTTTCTTCTTGCCATATAATTTCTGTGGTACTTTAAGGATGTTTTTGAACGAGTTACTTTATGGAATCAATATTTAAAGGATTACTCACTATCTCTTCTATTATCTTCTTTTCTTGTTCTTCTTTCTTCGTCTATCTCTTGTTTCTTTGAGTTTTCTACCTAATCTTTGCTCAAAGTTCATTTCTTTCAAATTGTCATGGGAGTCGCGTCAATGATCCTAGGATTATTCTAGGCTTTGCTAGCATTTTGTAAATCAATTAATTTGCTCTTGGAAGATGTATTTCATTTCTATTCAAATTCGTGACGATCAGTTTAGTATATAAATAAATAAACACTTAACACACCAAACGCCCAGAAGGCTAATAATACAAAACAAACGAATTTATAATACATATTACTTAAGATAGAGAGAGCATTGGAACCATTTGCCATTCAAACTGTTTGATGCATATTGTCCTATTTTTGTGGCGGTTAGGCGTCAGGAGTCACATTGACAAAATAATGTAACCGCTCGATACATATTTTGTACAGCATCTTATTAAATTAATAGATTAATAATATTATATATAATTATATATATATCAATATACCTATATGTATTTATTATCATAAGTGCAAAGACTAGATAATATTCCTTCACAAGTAGTTTAAAGGAATTTGGTGTCTTTGCTTGCCGTATGGTTAATGGCGCGTTCCACAGGCGCACTGATTGAACTGAGAGGGATTGGTCCATATAACATGTCGTGTGGATCGGTGCCCTCAACTTTAAGTTTTCCGATGATCTCAACTGGCGGGAATGAGACACGTAAAAGAACCCAAAATGTTCTTTTAGATAAGTAGGGGAAGTATATTATAATTATACGTAGGATGGCACTCAAACATTGATAAAATATTGCATATTGCAGAATATGGAACAACAAATATAGAATATAAAAAACTATTAAACTTCTTTTGAAATTGTCAAATAGCTAGTATTGGATTCGCGAGAATTTTTGTTCTTTTTAGTAGCGCCGGCCAAGTTCCATTTGCCGAGAAATTCCATTTAATACGGCGCCTGGCTCCGAACGAATTTTGACGCATGTGACAGTAAGCTGGTCACGTGGTCGAAGCGTGTGTTGGTAACTAGGTTACCATTTTTCAAAAATACTATCAAACATTTTTCAAAAAAAAATCATTGGCAGCCCACTCTTTTCAGTTTTGAAATGTAATCGATTTCGAACATCGAACAGTTTTGATTATTACTGATACTCGAAGCATATATCATTTTGCGGTAAAATAAAGCCTATATAGTATATACTTTAAGTAAGACTTCTAGCAAATACATACGTGAAAATTATCTATGGTGGAAAGTGGGTGTGTTGACACTACCTACACATACATGCTTACCCCTTCGTGGACCCTTGCGGAGAGGCGTGAAGATATTATTTTTAGATATTTTATTTATACATACATATCATCGCGCCAAGTCCCTAACGGGGTAGGCAGAGAGTATAGAGCGCCAGTTCTCTCTAGACTTACATACATCTTTCGCTTCGTCCACATTCAATCAGTCTCTTCATACATGCTCGTCGGTTTCGAGTACTCTTAAAGTTCCCGTCCTTGAGAGTCCGATCTATTTGATCCAGGTAGTTGGAACATGGCCTTCCTCTGCCTCTTCTTGCACACACTTTTGCTTTGTATATCTGTTTCGTCAATCTTTCTTCACTCATCCTTTCTATGTGTCCAAACCAACGTAACATGCCTTTATTTTATTTATGAAATATTATTATTACTTTTTATCGTCAAACACCAAGAAGTGTATTTAAATATTTAAACAAGAACAGTAGCATGCTTGTGTTATCTTAAGGCTGCTTGTGTTATGAGTGACGGTACCCGCTTACCAACCGATATAAAAAATAATGTTCAACGGTACCTTTGTATTTTTTTGAAAACCTTAGAAGGAGTTTCTATATGTATGACATACAAATTACTGTTGTAATGAGTGAGTACGCGAAGGTAGTGTTCGATGGAAGTATGAATTATTGATGCGGCTCTTCGTATTGCGGCGAGCATCAACCGACCGGACGGCACGCAAAGGTCTTACCTGCAGCTAACGCTGATATATACATAATAATAATATTATTTATTATACATACACACACACTCACACACACGAACCAATAGGATGGCAAAAAGACAGAGAATAACACGTAATAGGCACAATAGGCGGCCTTATTGCAAAAGCGATCTCTTCCAGGCAACCAAGTGAAGAGAGAAAAAAAATAGAGAAAAAAATACACATAATATATAAATGAGTATCGTTATATGAAATAGCCGTGGTAGCCGTGTGGTTTGAGTTATCTGCGACACAAAGATCGCACGTTCGAATCCTGACTGTACCAATGAGTTTTGCTGAATTTAAGTACAGTGATAAGACACACGTCAACTTTACAGTGAAGGAAAACATCGAGAGGAAACCTGCATACACACGCATAAAAATTACTTGGATAGTTCAAATCAAATAGCATTGTTTGCTTTCAATTTCGTTCGCTTTGTCGTATATCTGGGTCATGTATGTTTAATACAAACACATTCATAGTTGTCTGGTAGAAATCGAATATCTTTCAAAACGGTTATTAATATAGGGACAAACAAAAGACGCACGCCAGCTACCAAGGACAAAGGAATAACATTAAACAGTATATTCCTTACCTTCGATTAATGACCGTGTAATTAATCAAGGTATGTGACCTTCAGGGATGTATTGTTAATATATCAAGCAAGCCTTAATGGCAGAGTTGTTAATGGCGAGTCCATCGCCGTTTCTCAAGAACGACTTAACATATTTTTATGTGAAAATTCATATTTGTTATTTTACCCTTGTACCATTAATGTGGTAAACAAGCAAGCCGTCTGATGGTAAGCGGTTACCGCCGCCTATGGACGCTAGCAACACCAACGCTCACTCGTTGCCGAAAAGCAATTATAAATTGCAAGTATTTAACACTACACAGTAAATTAGCCGGCAATTTGGTTAATTGCTGTGGAAAGTCTAGACTTGAACAAAATGGAGATGAATTCTGCTCTTAGTTCAGCAAATTTTGGTACAAAAGACACACAGGGCTCATTACAAATCCGTTGACTACGGTATATATTAACCTGGGCACATTACTTGTGCAAAGTTCCACTGAAATTCATGCTCCTGTATAAATTTACATAGTAACGGTTGCAGTCTCATACTGGGTGTGCCTTGGGATCCTTCGTCATGCACTTTGAACAGTAATTTGAAACTTTTAGATAATCCACTGTACTTATGCTGCTCTTGAAATGTTTAGTGCCAAAGCTGAATTTCTAAAAGCATTTTCCAATTTATTTTTTGGATGCAGGTGTTTGCCCTAGAGTATCTTGTAGCAAATGCTCGGATTAAATATGCTAAGACGTATAAATCCACCGTTAGAATAAGTAATCTTCTTTTAAATCTCTGTGAAATTCTCTAAATCGAATCGAATTATTAATGTACTTGTATCTACTTAATATTTAAATATGAAAGTTTGGGTGGACGGATATTTGCTACTCAGTCACGCCAGGCGAACAGAATTGGACCAATTAGGCAGAGACTGTAGTCTGGAATAGGACACGTTCAACAACCAGCAACGCCCTAAGCCGAGGTCCGTACCCCACAGGGGGTGCCCTTAGCTGTGTTGCTTAGCACTAAAGTGCCTGGCTGGAGGCCTAGGTCTCGCCTTTGCCCGGTTAAGTAGGAAAGTTCCCGGAACTCACGGTACGAGAGACAATACAAAAAAAAACTTGACCTTAATTAAATAAAACTTGAATTAATACATACTTATATTAGTTTCATTTGAAGTTTTATAAACCTAATGCCCAAATTACTTATAGGTCAACACGGCCTGCTTATATTTATTGTGTTCATATTGTTTAATACTTCTAAATGTTTGTGTATGTGTGCTTGTGAGTGTCTGTGTGTAAGTGTGTATGCAAGAGGAATAAAAAGTTATATTTATTAAAAAAAAAACACGAATGTTAGCAGAAAAGTATTAATATAAGTCCATAATTATAATGTTATTTCACTATAAAGGGCCTGTCAACCTGACAACTTGTCGCAGGAGCTCACATGGCATCAAATTCCAGGTATAGCTTATCAATAAGGTTTATTGTTTTTTCTTTTGTAGTACGAAAACAAAACAGCTGGTTCTTATGAGAAAGCCTGTAAGCACTTGCGACAACAAAGGTCTACAGCATAAGAGACGATGAGGTCAGAATTCCTTCTGCCTTTAATTAGGAACCGAAGAACAGATATACTCGTTTGAAACTTTAAAATCACAATCGGAATTAAATATTGTAATCGTTCTAACGGATACAAACGGTTTTAAAATGTATTCATCAATTCATTTTCCCGTTATTACTTCCCATCGAATTTATATCCTATTACAAGACCCCCAAGGTTCATATTAAAGATCAATATTACCGTGAAATATTAAACAAAAACAACCGGCTCCTTCAAGATGAGTAGAGCTTCATAAAGGAACTCTTTGCGAGCCAACTAATTAAGAAAACTTGTTAAAGACTGGAAAAAAAACCTGTCGAAGTCTATGAATTAATTTCGCAAAAATTGAACTTTTTATGCGATGTCATTGGTGTTTTACTTCGAAATTACTTTTCATGGAAGAATTCCTTCTTAATGCATATTTAATTTTCAGCGACAATTTTATCCTTGTTCACTGCTGCTTAGTTTGGTAATACTTCTGACGATGTTAAGAAAAATTCAATTAAATATTGAACGGAATTAAAAAAGTTCACGGCTGGTTACTTTTTTAATACTTTAACGGAATTATTAATATAATTAAACACCTGTTAATCTTACCGTCGATTCGGTAATTTCCGTTCTAGCCAAGCGTAAATTTGTTACTGTGTGTAAGAACTAATGTTCACGTCCGGAGCAAAATGTCGGTTAGATTAACAAAACCAAGTAATCAAATTACTGACGGTAACCGCTTGCCACCAGGCAAACCGCATTCCCGTTTGCCGTCTATGTTGTAGGGAAAATTTACTACTGTGTGTTACATATTTTTATTGGTTCGTTCTTAAGGCCGAAAGAAAAATAACCTCATGTTTACTTTCTTATAATTTTTATGGCAAAGAAAACGTCATATGCTGAGAATACAAAAGAGTTGTATCCTATCAGACTACGATCAGAATTACAATCAATCTCGTTATCTACTACATATTACAATATTGTAAGCAATAAAATGTAAAATACTGTGGCGAGGTACAAATACATATATTGGATCAAGTAGGGGATCTACTGAATCGCATCTATTTTGTAGGTAATGTTAATGTTTGCGCATCACAATAACATCACACCTAAAAAAGCGTTGGGGTTGTTAGTGTGAAAAAACAAAATGGAGCGCAACGTGTTATTTTGTTTCACGTTGCTAATAACACTGCGTTACTTAATGTATGGAGGGGACTATTCTGGAGTCATTAGAAAATATGTCGACAGTGTTCTATCTATTTAAAATATATATATTACTTTTAGTAATTGCATTGTTCAGTTATTGATACGTTATTTTGCTTACATATAGCACATCTATATATACCCTTATGTATATGTTCACAGAGTAGGCAGAGAGAAGAGCAGTAGAGCTTCATAAGACTACACTCAGTTTTCACAAGTCTCACAGCATTTTCTCTTCCTCGAAAATGATCAGTCAGCCTTGAGTTTCATGCATCCTTGAGTGTTAGAACGATTTCATTTAGGTAGCTGAAAAGAGGCCGGTGGAAAACCATTTTGTTTATTTTAAAGAATCACATTCATATAGTCCATAAATAACTAAATATTGTAGCTGGCACTATGACAGCAAAGTTTACGATTTAAAAAAATAACCGAATTGTAATAAAAATATTTTTAGGTGTAAATTCGTTATAAAACTTCAACTACTACTATTTGACTCAGATACTTTCGTTTTGATAAGCTGACATCAACACATTTCTATGTGAACCTTTAACTATTTATATTCATATCGAATGCTACGAGAAGTGCAGCCTGCATGTTTTTCAGCAAGTTCCGTGCGGTGATATATTCGGGCGTTTATAGCCCGGTGGGCGGATGACATTAAAAACCGCTTAGTGTGGAGCCCCACTAAAAATATACCAGGCAATTCGGAAGGCCACTTAAAAAAATAGGCGCGTTTACAACTGCTAGCGTTTTATTTCGTGCGGTTTTGATAATAGGGTTTGTTACGACGTGCCACTTTGAATTGCGTTGAAAGGGGTGTAGCATATCATATGGTAGTATTTTGATGTACAATGCGAAGTTTGTAGTAAAGCACTTCTCTCAAGGGCCCTCAAATAAGACAGAAAAAACACGCTCTTTTAGAAGGGATAAGTGTCAACGACAGAATAATAATAGTTTATATGTACATACGTCTTTAAGTTTCTTCTAAAGGTATGCAGGTTTCTTCACCATGTTTTCTTCATCGTAAAGCTCGTGATGTGATAAATCATATCATGAAATTTATGCAAAGTACTTATTCAATTTATTAGAGATCCTTTCAAGCATCGGAAATAATTACTTTACCTTCGAAGTCACAAACCAATCTTTATATATGTATGTGTTTGTCACTGAACTCCCAATTTTAATGAAATTTTCTGACTTCAGGTGGATTCGAGAATGGTTTAGATTCACAATTGGATACATCACACCCGATAGGTGGCACTGCGATCGTATTTCAAAATTATTTTTTCACGGGAGCGAAGCTGGGCCGGACAACTAGTATCTTGGTAAAAAACGAATGTTTTAACACCATCTTCATTAGCTAACGCTTAACAGGAAAATGCTTTCAAAAACCGTCAGGATCTCCGGATCCGAAGGCTAATTTTATTTTAAGAAAGACCCGGCTTATATCTCACCAAACTGAAAAGGTTGTTTGCATATTTTCAAGGTTAAGTAGTTACCTTTGCAATGACGGATTTGCCAAATGTGGCACAGGAATTTATCACATTAAGGAAACCCAATTAATCCCGTATAATAATAATACAAAAATAATCTTCATTAATTTACGGCTGGACTAGGTTTTTGCAGATTGCAAGTACAGTTGATACAAATACTTTTATTTATGACTTATGTAGAGTGATTAATCACACCAGAAGCTAAGGAACGCAGCACAAGGGAAGGAAAACATGGACAGGAAACATGAACAGTTTTAAAAGAAATTAAAAAATATGTAGGCCTCAAGACTAAAAAGTATGTACTCGCTATCTATCACGCTGGTTAATGTGCCAATATAAGCGACAACAGGATGTAAATAGACATCTGCCTACCCCTTCAGGGACCTTTGTGGGAAGCAGCAGATAAATGATAAAAAAAACCGTGGTGGTCGAGAAGTTCGAGTAGTTAGCTGCAACTCGAATCCCGGCTGTAGCAGAGTTTTTCTGAACTTACGTTCCTACTGTGAAAAATCACACCACGAGTTTTACGGTGAAGGAAAACATCGAGAGTAAACCTGCGTACGTTTGAAAAGAAATTCAAAGGCGTATGTATAGTCATGCTTGAGTAACGGCGAAAGATCCATCTGTCTCGACGTCACCAAAAATATATCTCTGGCGGAATGTGGGTTTGTGTGTATTACCTA
Organism: Drepana falcataria; assembly: GCA_945859725.1. Lineage (NCBI taxonomy): Eukaryota > Metazoa > Arthropoda > Insecta > Lepidoptera > Drepanidae > Drepana > Drepana falcataria. The sequence goes on from OX243937.1 coordinate 2,617,444, forward strand.
TACGCCTGGCGGAATGTGGGTTTGTGGGTATTACCTATACGCCCTTGCTATTATTTTTATTATAGAAAAAAAAGTAAACTTTTCTCCCAAACTAAACTGTTATAGGTAGAACGATATTATACCGACCTGAGAAGGTAAATTACGTGCACGAAGGCTGTCGGGTCCATATAAATGAAGGACGGTTAATATAACACGAGTCCTAAAATAACATGAAATGGAGATCAAAGCTTATCGCACCTCAGATCGGCCGACTAGATCAGACGTGTGATGAGTTCGCTGTTCAACGTAACGTAGACGTAAACGTTAACTTCATATAAGAGGGGAAATTATTATTCGTATACTACGAATCTTCTGTATATGGTAGGCTACATGCACCGCCTATATAGATAGCTAAGTGTCATCCAAGAAGACGCGCCCCACTATTATTCCTTATAGTTTATAGTGTAAGTGCCTTCTGCTAACGTTTGAGTATTGTCGGTACACACTGATTACCTATGAGTATTAAGTACACACGCACACTACAATTAATAGAGTTGGGTTATACTACCCACATCTCACGACCCCCTCGACTAGAAATTGGTGAGGTTCGACTAAAAATATTCGCTTACACGAATATGGAGAATATTGGGATTAATAGCGGGATAAGAACCACAAGTAACTGGGATACGAGTCAGACTTTGCATGGGAGATAATACCTATAATAATTGTATATGTTTAATTATAATATAATAATAATAATCATAATCATTAGATATTTCCGTATTTCCAAGGAAATATTAATGATAACCTAATGATAGACAACATTGTAGTAACGGGAAATGTACTAGATAGTTCTAAGTATAGGTAGTCAACCTCACGCTTACAAACGTAGCTGCAATGATAAATATACTTATCTCTTTCTTTCATATGAGTTGACACTGACTCTTGAAGACAAAGCAAAAATGCAACGCATCTGATGGGCGTATAGTGCAATGCTAAAGTTTGTGAGGATATTATGTTCGTTACTTAATTTCACCAGAACGACTGAAAAGGTGTGAAACTTGCCAAAGTGGTAGACCATAAACACATAGGTTGGTTTTACTCAAAGAAACTACAAATGCAAATTTTACGTGTGAAACCGCGGGGCACACCTAGGTAATGAACTCTATATGGAGGTCTGTCAGGTCCAGATTTAGATGAAAATCTTACAAGGCACGTTCACGTTTCTAGACAAACAAGTACACGGTTACCTTGATGATAAACAATTACTGCATATATATGTAAGCATTTACGGAAAGTGAGTTGATATTATACTGGCAACATTAGGAATAACCAGTCCTCCTAGCATAGCCATCCTATGTGGAGTTTGTTGTTAACTTATTACAAAGCAAACAATCTACGCAGAACCAGTGCCATTTAGCTGCTATCTTCTAGTAGGTAGCGTCACTGACCACAACCCTGCTCCTGCCATGACGGCCATCCCATCTGTAGTTCTAGAAACCTTACACATCTCAGAAACACAAACTACAGAAGCAGTGCCATTTACCTGCTATCTTCTAGTAGGTAACATCACTGACCTCCGCTCCTGCCATCACGACCATCCCATCCGTAGTTCTAGAAACCTAACACATCCCAGTAACGTAATCTACCCATTTGTTAGCTATCTTTTAGAGAGTAGGGAGTTACTGCTTGCGTAACTTTACTTAGATTCTGCAAGACAGGTCCGATGTGCCTTTCCTATTTTGAATAATTTGCCTTCTGATTCCAGACTAGTACAGCTACGTGTCAGTGATACGACAGCTTGTCTTATCGTAGGCAATATAAAGCCTTATATCTAGCCAAAACGATTCACTTTTCTGTGAAAAGAACAACCTATAAATTACCATTGACCTCGTTTCTTACCTTTTCAACTTTAAGTAGAAATGTTAACACAATTGGGAAACTCAAGACGCTATCAATCTCGTTTTATCTATCGTGTCTACTTAGCTAAGCTAAGGACAGTATGATCCAAGTTTCGCGAACCCAAATAGCTTATGGATATAACTAAACGACTATTAAAAACTTGTACGTCTAACTTAGCTCTGAGTTATTTGTACGACGAGAATTCGTTTCTTTGATGAGCGTTACTGGATTTAAAGTTCTATTCTTTGTAATAAATTATTAAATTTCACAAACAAACTCTGCAGGATATTTACGAAAACTAATAACTCTCTAACATAAGTCACGATAATTTTACCGATTATTAACTTTATAGACTCTTAACTTTGCTTGGCTTTGGCACACATTTTTGATATGTTTATTTCATTACGATTTTCATAGATTGCGCTGTTGAAAAGTAGTAGTTAAGTAGCATACCCTCTTTTCGCTGGAAATATTATGTGTCAACATGACAGATGGCGAATCCATCGCAGTTCCTCAACCACGTCTTTGAATTACTTCTCAGATGTATGCAGGTTTCCTCTCGATTTTTTACTTCACCGTAAAGCTCGTGGTGGGAATAAAGACTATACAAAAAAAGGAATGGTGCAGTCGGTATTCAAACTTGCAATCTTTGCATCGCAGGTGCATACTCAAACCACTCAGTCATCAAGGCTACACGGATATATAATCTATAAATAAGGAAAAAATCCTTAAACAAAACACTGTGCACAAATATTAGATAAATTGTTTACTTCTCAGGTTGGCGCGAGCAGAAAATATTGTCAAAGGTTCTGAGTAAAATTAAAAAGTTTTAATTGAATATTAGCCAGCTGAGCGATTATGGAAGCAACTCTGCTTATCGGAAACTTGAGAATACTCTTTATGGACTCACCAGATTGATGTTCGTACCAAAAACATATTCCTTCAAACACTTGCATATTGTTTCGTCTTTATGACGATTAACCATTTTATTATTTCTTATAAAATATACGAAAGCCGTGTCTAGCTAAAGGATTACGTAAGACGCAATTAACTTCACGCCTTGACCCTTAAAGGTGTAGGGAGGGGTTGTATAACACCCACTTCTCGCTTATGATATCACATATATACATAATATTTAGATGCCAATGTGCACATGCACGGCTATTACACATGCGTCTTTGCATTTCTTCTCAAATGTGAGTGTTTAAGTGCCAACATGACAGCTCCGATGAAAGCCGTTTCTCAACCACAACTTTGCATTTCTCCTCAAACGTATATCTACAGGTTTCCTCTCGAGGCTATTAACCTGCAATTGAGATTGCAGATTGGAGTCCTGGCGGTCTCTGTGAAGTGTGCACTATGAGTTTTTCTGAAGTCAAGTACAATGATTCGTAAATGTACATCACTTACGTTTGAATAATGATAGCCAGCGTGCTTCGTGGTACGTGCGCTGTTCATTTATCTTCCTGCGGTGTGTTTTATCAACCGCACTTGCCACACAGAATTTCATCGATAACAGGGTGTATAAATCAATGACGCGGTCCATTCCTGAATCAAAGGTGTAAGAGCAATGCAAACAGACCAACTGTAAGTATCATTTTGAAATTTTAGTAGTCAATTTAATTACCGACCCGCATTGATTACCTAAGGCATTTGATTGTTTAATTTAAAGGTTGGTAGGTATCAATCAGCAACACTCTTAGATGCATGAGTGCATTTTTTCCATTCCACAAGGGTGGCATGCTGTCCGCTGGATGGTAAGCGGTTATCGCCGCCTATGGACGCTTGCAACACTGAGGGTATCTCTCGCGCGATGCTGACCTTGTGGGATGGTTTTCAATTGTTTTTGACAGCATGAACAACTTATAGGTACAAAGTTAATTAATCAGTCGACAGCCCTAAGTCATCCGTTAACGAGTGAGATGTTCAGTCAGCAAAAAGTCCTTCGATTATCGTATATCATCAACAGACAATGCCAGAAGCCTGTCCCAATTGGAATGACGCCAGAAAAGATTATGATGTTTACATAACATTTAAAAACATAAGCGTTGTTTCCTCAAGTAATGAATAACAGAAGTGCGCAGGAAGATAGGAGGCCAACTTTGCTTTTTGCTTAAAATATTTTCCGTTTCACCGACCATCAAATTCAAATCTTTTTTAACTTTCTTGACGAAGCCACAAGGCGAAAGTTAATTGGAGATTGAGACTTTTTTAAGATAGAGACCTACCCGGAAAATATATGAATGTGTGTTTTCCATTTGTTAAGCTTTCGAGTCTTAATTTCTCTAAAATCATAAAATTTGCACACTAGACTTGCACTAAGCTAGACATTTGCCATCATTCCAAAAACATTATGAGATATATAGCTACGTGGTCCCGATATACATAAATAAATAAATGAATACCTCAGGAAAATTCCACACAAATTGACATAGACCCAAATTAAGCAAAGCTTCTGTTATGGTAGCGGGTTTGATTCCCGTTAAGAGCAGATATTTGTGTGAGTATTTGTACTTTAGTCTTGTGTGTCTCTTGGGTGTCCTATGTATTTATGTATAATCGCCAGTTCTCTCCAGACTTACATACCCCTTTCGCTTCGTCAACATTCATCAGTCTCTTCATTCATGGATGATTCATAATTAAATAAATAAATAAGTATTAATAAATCAATTCCACAAAAACCGTAACCACTAATATGTTTAGTATTTACCAAGTGTACGTAATATTCCATTTTGCAAGGGTCAAATGGCAGTCTGTCGTGTCGTGTGGAGATAGGGCTACTAACCACCCAGCCTTACCACCTACCCAACCCATAGCCCTCTTAGTTGCATTGAATTACTGAGTGGTTTAGGCAGTAGTACCACCAGGCGATATATTTTCCGTGTTTTATTTAACTTTGAATTGGATAACTAAAATCGAAGCGATTTTTTCCGCACATTTAATTATAAAATAATATAAATTCGTTTACGAATAAAAATGCGATGGTTACTAGTAAGTGAGATACATACATACATACATATCATCACGCCAAGTCCCTAACGGGGTAGGCAGAGAGTATAGAGCGCCAGTTCTCTCTAGACTTACATACCTCTTTCGCTTCGTCCACATTCATCAGTCTCTTCATACATGCTCGTCGGTTTCGAGTACTCTTAACGTTCCCGTCCTTGAGAGTCCGATCTATTTGATCCAGGTAGTTGGAACGTGGCCTTCCTCTGCCTCTTCTTGCACACACTTTTGCTTTGTATATCTGTTTCGTCAATCTTTCTTCACTCATCCTTTCTATGTGTCCAAACCAACGTAACATGCCTTTCTTCATCTTTACAATCACGCCCTCATTCACGCCAGTTGATTTGCGAATCTCTTCATTGCGGATTCGATCTAATATCGTTACGCCGCACATTTTTCGAAGAGATCGCATCTCGACTGCTTTCAAGCTATTTTCATACTTCCTCTGACATACCCAGGATTCGCTGCCATACAATAAGGTAGGTACCAATATCGCGTTGTGGACAGCAACTCGAGCATTCTTGCTCAGACTTTTACTGCCCATCAACGCCGACATGGCTCCATTCACCTTATTTCCGGCAGTTATCCTTCTTTCAATATCTTTTTCATACTTTCCATCTCGTGTGAACATGCTTCCAAGATATACAAATTCATTCACTTGCTCTAGAATTTGCCCATTTACCGATATTGCACACTCGGTCACTTGTTCATCTCTTTCGAATACCAGAACCTTAGTCTTGCCAGCGTTTAGGCGCAGCCCCTTCTTTTCACATTCTTCTTTCATTATGGTAACTAGTGACTGCAGTTCGCCCTCTGATGACGCCAGTAAAACCGCGTCATCGGCGTATAGTAGGCAGTTGACCACTAAGTTTCCCATTTTCACTCCACATCCGTTCGTTCTTAGTGCTCTCAGACAGTTATCTAGATATATAATGAACAGCCAGGCAGACATGATACACCCTTGTTTGACCCCCGACTTCACATCAAACCAGGGTGACATCTCACCGTTAACCCTAAAGTGAAAGTGAAACCCGGGAGATACCATAATTTAATTCCCACATATAACTCAAATATAATACCTATATTATTTACAAATAATTATTTTAAATATTTATTTTAATTAACACCTCTGATAAATACTTAGCTTCCAGCTAAATATCGCAAATCCCACACAAATACATTACCCCTTCATTTACCTTTCGTAGAGGTAGAAACAATGACATATATTAAATAAATTATAAATAAAAGAGAAGATTTTTCAGTTTGCAAAGCCCTAACTACATGCAAAGTTATTATAATATATATTAAAAAGAAATTGTACGCCCGCAAATAAATATAGCAGCAACCGGTTATATTTGCGACATGTTCAACCTTAAAACATAATTGTACAACACAATAATATGTTATTATTGCATCGATAGTTACACTTGAGTAATCTCTGAGACATTGACATGTGTTATCAACGTTTTGACCACGCCTCCGTACGTCACAAAAGGAGGTTCGGTACTCTATTCGAAATTTCACTACGACTTACTTAAGTTGTGAAATCACCATTACCTGTCTTAGTTCGCATAATAAACTTCTGGTCGACTTCTTAAAAGTCTGAATACTTGGCTAACTACGTACCTACTAACTAAATACCTACAAAATACTATGCAACCTTTTATTAAATTATGTTTCGTGGAACTGACCTGATACCTAGGTTAAAAGCTTCTTATGCTTAAAGTGATTTAATAAATATATTTGAATAATCCATCCGTGTAGTGGTGATTTAAAATCTTTTTTTTTATTGTAGGTATGTATAACTAGCGCGCAAGCGATTCAAAATAAATATAATTCATTTATGTCAGATATAATAAATGAATATCGAGAACTTTAGGATCGCCATCTATTCACCATAGTCACCTTGCTCCTCCCATAAACTAGACTAGCAAACTCTTGTAAATGAGGTTCTAAAATGAATGAAAGTAAGATTGTTAAGTGCCAAATCGAGTTCATAAAAATAAATGAATTAATTGTATGAGTGGTAATAGTAATAAAATTAGATACTCAGTAATATTTACAAATGTAATAAAATATCATAATATGTATCTAATGCCCGTATAGCAATATTATTCATATGGAAACTATGCGCTTTCTTTTTTAACCTTTGCAATACCATTACGCAACGCAAACAAAATGTCAAACACCAGTCAACGTGACAGTAATTATAGGCACGTTTTGTTACATTGTAAATTGTAACACCAAAAACTTAAATCAGTTTGGCATTTGGCATTCGATTGTTGAGTTTTATTTTGTATTTGTTTTGGTTGTAAGGTTAATTAACTTTGGATTTAATTTACCTAACCAATGTAAGTATTCAAAAACTAAGTGAACTTTACTAAAGTTACTCTGCGTTTGATTAGAGTTAATGTTACTGTTAGAGACTCGTTGAAACTTTGAATGTTTCATTCATTACATTTCAATTTGGTGTACACGTGTTTCAGTCCTGGAAAAATTTGAGGAAACAATTTAATTACTTTATAGAAGTTTTATAAGCAAACAAATTTCAGTAAACGCTCCTAAAGTGCAGCAAATACAATAAGGGAAGCGAATATGTATAAAATGATTACTTATCACTAAATAATTCAATCTTTCGTATGAGAGCTGTTTGATTAAGAAATGTAAGCAGAAATGTTATTCTTTCTTTGAAGTGATGTTGTTGGAAACCAAAGCCATCAGTCGCCATCATTGACTGTTTATTAAACATTGAATTTAAAGCATTCCACTATTGTTCACGTTGAAGAGTGGAGTGTTCATATCATAGGTAATAAAATTTTCTTCATATTGAGTCTTAAAAAACTATAGTTATTGACATATAAAGGAGGATTGTTTTAAAATTTTAAGAATCTTCAATATCATCATGTATTTTTTATAATTGTACTTTACTGTATGATTACTTTACTAGAAGTATCTTTCATTACAATAATATGTTTACATTAATGTCTTGATGCATTGACTTGGAGAGTTGGCTAGAACCGGATCATACCTGTACTGAACTTGTGATTGTGATATGACTTGAACTGTATAACCCCATAAATGAATGTTCTCATTTTATAACTGTAAATATTCAGTTTAAACCGGTGTCATTCTTAGTAGGTCCAGATTATTTATCATAATGTAAGAATTAAAGTTGTTTGGTTGATTTGACCTAATGAACTCTGTACATCAACAGTAAGCGATGAGGCAAATGATTTGCTTTCGTGTAGTCAGTTCACTTCTGACATCCACAATGAGAAGTCACACTTATATTGATTCCTTGGGCGCAGCCAGGTAAAATAAAAAACAAAAAATGTGTCAGCTTTTGTAGTGTCGCTTTGTTTCAAGTGTTGGTTATTAATTTTCTTGTAACATTTATCACTATATTTCCTTTAGTTTTCTCGTGTGACTGATGGACTATTTTTTACTAACTTATCCACATTGTGTATAGATTATTGATGATTTTTGCTCTGCAATTATTATGTAGTATTTGGTCACAAGCTCAATATTGTTATTTTGTCTCCTAGGATAATGGCTCAAGTCCTAGATGGCAAGGCTTTGGCCTTGGAAATTAAAGAAGAATTGAAGATTGATATAGCAAAATGGGTGAGCAGTGGTCATCGGGCACCATCTTTACGTTGCATCCTTGTTGGTAACGATCCAGCTAGTCACACTTATGTAAACAACAAGATCCAAGCTGCCAGGTTTGTTGGCATTGATGCTGAGACCATTACACGCGATGAAAACATATCTGAAGAGCAACTGATTGCGGAAATTGAGGAACTAAATGCTGATCAAAATGTAGATGGTATTCTAGTTCAACTACCTGTGCCTGAAACAATGAATGAACGAAGAGTGTGCAATGCTGTGTCTCCAGAAAAGGATGTGGATGGATTCCACATCATAAATATTGGACAGCTATGTGCCGATATGCCTACTCTTGTGCCAGCTACTGCTCTAGCTGTTATTGAGATGTTGAAAAGGTTAGTATTAAAATAATATTGTTTAACAAAACTGATCTCAGTTACTTTGAGTTTTTGGTAGACAGTAAAGGGACTATATTATGCATTTCATTTATAACGTTTTTTTTTTAAAATTAATAATATAAAATTTGCAACAACAAACATACACAGACCTCTAAACTTTAAAAATCATAGTTATAAAATTTAATTTTCTAAAACGTAACATGAATAGATGAGATTTTTTTAATACCAATTTTTATGCAGGAAAAGTTATAAACACATACATGTTAATGCAAAAAAAAATTGTAAATAAATAAAACAAAATCAATTAAAATAATGGTGATTCTCCTTTCATTCATATGATTTTATTCTATACTGCCTAGGGATAATGTTACATAGGTATCATATTATTTATATACTGGATGCAATACGCAATCCTTAATCTTAAGTATTAACCTACCACATGTAACACAAAGATTGATTTGATACTTTATTGTAAAAGTACAGTCATCTTTAAATAATACTATCCTTTTAGGTTCAAAATCGAAACGTTCGGTCGCAACGCCGTTGTAATCGGTCGATCGAAGAACGTCGGCATGCCAATTGCGATGATGTTGCACAGTGACAAGCGACATGACAGTGGGCTCGGCATGGACGCTACGGTCACCATCTGTCACCGGTACACGCCTAAAGATAAACTGGATTTCTACTGTCGAAATGCCGACATTATTATCACAGCAACAGGTAATGAAATATTTTTGCTATACCGGTGTCGTGACGTTCCGTCTTATTGTATTTTTAATACTTGTGCGTGCATTAGTAGTATACATTTTACTAGCTGTGTAGAAAAATGTTATTGCTTTGGTAGATCTTTTCTGGAATAAGCCCTTGTGTTAATCCAGCTACTAATATATATCTGTGCCAAATATCATCTAATTTCGTTCACCTGTTCTGTCGTGATTGAGTTACAAGCTTCCTGACAAACTTTCGCATTTACTTATATATTAAGATAAGCAAGGTTAGTTCGAATCCCGACTGTACCAATGAGTTTTTCTGAACTTAAGTATAATGATTAGTCACATCACGAGCTTTACGGTGAACATCGAGAGGAAACCTGCATACGTCTGAGAAGAAATTCAAAAAGGCGTATGTAATAGTTGTGCTTGAGTAACGGCGATGGACTCGCCATCTTTCACGTTGGCACCTAATATACCTCTGGCGGAAAGTGGGTGTGTGGGTATTACCTATACACCTCTGCCTACCTCTTCGGGGACCTTTATGGCAAGGCGTGAGGATATAATATATTATTATTATTATTATATTATTTCTGCTGTTTAGTGGTTAACGCCGTTCATGGACGTTAGCAACACCGGCGATATCGCTCAATCCGTTAAAAAAAGTCCGCTCGTCCGTTTTTGTTGTAGTATGTGTATGTATGTACCTAAGTGTATTGTTTTATCTGATTTATGTTGTTTTATTGTTAAGGCATACCGAAACTCATCAAAGCAGAAATGGTTAAACCAGGTGCGACCGTTATAGACGTTGGTATCTCAAGAATCACAGATGCAAATGGGAAATCCAAACTCGTTGGAGACGTAGACTTCGATGGTAAGTTTGATATTTTTTTATTTGATTTTAATTTTTAGTTTGAAGATCCAATAGCATATTTTTGATTTAAAAAATTTACTCGTACGTAGTTCGTGATTTACTTCAATCTCAATTTTGTTTCCGCGACAGGCTTAACTTTTTTTTAATAACGACGATAGCCTGATTTTTTATTTTCCACTGTCCAGAGGTTGCAAAAATTGCCGGAGCCCTAACCCCCGTCCCCGGCGGCGTGGGCCCAATGACAGTCACAATGTTGATGCACAACACTTTCCAAGCGGCAAGGAAACTTCGCGACAAGGCAGCCATCTTGCAATGAGGTACGGTTGTACTGAAAAACGCTCAACTTCTTAGTGGTTTTCTAATACTCTATCCTTAATTTATATATGTGAAATTCTGAGAATATGTCCATTTGGTATGTGAAATTATTTATTTATATTCTTTTGTTGTCATTAATCTGTGAAATTGATCGGTAATCTATTTAAAACCACTAAAGCGCATGCTCTTTAGAAGTAAATGTCTCGTAATCTTTTTAAATTTACAAAAAATGTTTCTATTGAAATCTGGGACATTTCGGTCACGCTTAATTAAAGCGTAATTTGATAAAGATCTTCGTATGTCACTATGTTATTATCTCTATCTGCGTGTTAGTTTTTACGAATTAAGTTGATTCAAATGAGTGCCTTTATATTATACGGTAGTATGTTATTTACATAGCATTTATTGATAGTGCAATGAGTAGAGATAATTACTGTTTCAGATTTATTTATTGTTATTAATTATTATTATTTTCACACATGAATTATGTTTAGGGAAGTTTCATCAAACCCAATCATAATATTTAACTTATGTTTGCGCCGATTTTTTATAATAATAGTAACAAATATGATTTATTATTATTTATATTTAATTACATTGTTGCGATTATGCGTGAAAGAGGAAAAAACATCCACACAAGTATTGGCATCTGTAATATTAATAGGATTATTAGCTCTATAAGGCGTTGACACATTTTGATACATTTTTCAATACTTGCAATCAAAATCGCCCTTAAACCTTAGAAAACTAATCCAGAATATCCAAGTAGGCAGAAGGGAAAGTAAATTTGAAAAGAAAACAATAAATACCCTTTCTTGTTACGAGCAATTAACGTCCAAGCTGTAAAAATTCCTGTACTATCTGCATTTTATACGAAAGTATCTTGAAACAATTTTTTAATCCTTTTCAATTTATATATCATTTACTTCTTAATCAATTTGTTTGTACATCTTATGTATTACGTAACACTATGTTTCGGATCTGACCTTTAATTCGAATATGAAATCTTTTGCGATTATCATAATCCTCTCACTTCATGCTATTCGTTTTTAACTCGTTTTTAGTTTTTAACTATTATTCCTAAGCGTTAAGAAGTATTAATACAATAATTAATTTAAAAATATTTTAGAACATTCCTATTTAACTCGGAATGGCTGTGACTGATTCAGTTCTACCAATTATGTATCAATAATTATTGATTAAGTATTAAGTTACGTACCTACATTTCTTTGTATTTTCTGAATACAAAAAATTATATTTACCAACCTCGTTTGTTAGTTTTTAAGGAAATAAATGATTTTTCATGATATAGTATGTTTTATTAATTTATACTACAAAATACTCACACATAAGTTCACACTTTGCCAAAAGACTTTGTGAATCGCTTTTTAGTAAAGATCTTTTCCTATAATTTTCATACCTTCGTGACGTAGAATTAATAGGAACGTAGATACGAGTGATGCCCCTGCTGTTTCAAGCGTCCCTTTGCGACGACAATATACGGGTCGTAACATCAACTTTAACCTACATATGAACTATACACGGACCACATAGCGCACATTTATTACGGTATACGTAAAAAGTCTGTTGAAATAAAAAAAAATTAAGTATAAACCCTCTATGTAAAATTATTTGTAGTGCAGATACTCTACTATATCCCTGTAGAAGATACGCAGATTTGCACTATCCCCGAGGAATATATAATATAATAATAATTTTTAAAAAGTATTACCATACACTGAACTAGTTCCAAACTTACCAAAGATAATTCGGAAACTAGACAACGAAATGCGTAACTATGTATATAAAGATACTCGCAACCGACAAGCTTGTATGAAGAGACTGATGAATTTGGATGAAGCGAAAGACATCAATAAACCTTGAGATAATTGTCGCGACGGTATGTACACCTTCATACATTTAAGACCGTCCGAAATTGGTAAGAAATATTTGCCCACATCACAAAAACATCTGAACACCTGGACAAGATGGCCGAATGTTAAAACAGTATTGTTGCCGACTGTACGGCATGAAGTTACGCAGAGAAGCTAATTAAAATGGCTGCTCGATTTCAAACTCAAGTATTTGGTAGAGGCAACAAAAAGCGCCCTTCATCGACCTCTAGAAACACAATTCAATCTTAAGAACCCCTTTTCTAAGTTATACTTACTCTTAACAGCGTTTTTATGCTTGCTATAAAATGTGCTAGAGAGAATGTAAATAATTAATTCGCGCGTTGCTATGGTTTCGCCGACGTGTTTCGGTGCTGCCAGTTTTATTTTTTTGGGGTAATACTTTGATCAAGCGAGTTTTAATATGTCAAATATATATCCCGAATTAATAATTGTATGAAGTTATTTATTCATGTTAAGTAAAAGAAACTTTTTAAACTGTGGCTTTTTTATTTTCTTTCTATAAAAAAGCGTAATTTGTTCATATTAGGTATAGCATGAATATAACAAACAAAAATAAAACAAATAACTTCATTTACCTATATTATTAAATCTGGAATTGTTTTGTTATATTATATATAGGTGTTTGTCATTTACTAACATTGTACTAACCTAGTTGTGAAGCCTATGTTTACTGACAAAAAATGGATCCAGGTATCTGCTAAAATAAATAAATAATTATTATTATATATAGATTTAGATTTGTAGAAAAAAACTTAAATGAAAATTAAATCTTTAAATAAATAATGCTTTATATATGCATTTATATATGTATTTTGCTCAAACAGAGCTCTGTTTGAGCAAAATACATATATAAAGCCGCAACTAATTTGGGAATTTGTAAGCAGCTGGCAGCACTTACCCACATCTTTACAATAAAATGGTTACGCGGAACAACCACGTACGTAACCACATTTCGCGAGGTATTCGCTTGGAATTCAAAAGGGGAACATTTACCTGCTTCTTTGAGAGAATTCGCTTCACTCATTGTAGAATACCATCTTATCTATTACAGCTAATTTTTGCTTCATTTATAGGAATTTATGTGTTCATAATACATAAATATCGTCACACCGAGTGCCTAATGGGGTAGGCAGAGAGAGTATAGAGAGAGAGAGATACTAGCTAGATATATACATACTAGCTTATGCCCGCGGCTTCGCCCGCGTGGAGTTCGAAAAAGTAGCTTATGTATTTTCCTGCTAGAATCGGTTCAGCCGCTATGCCGTGAAAGAGCCATCATACTTTATGATATTAGAACTTTGAATTAAAAAAAAGAAAAATTAGCCTATGTTCTATTCCTAGATATAAGCCATCACGATTTCAACTTTCAGCCAAATCGGTTCAGCCAATTTGCCGTGAAAGAACCGCAAACAACCAAACTTACAAACTTTCATATTTATAATATTACTAAGATATATAGTTTTTGTCGAAGTAGAAACCTTAGATCCGTGGTCGGGCAGTCCTCTGTGTATATCCCGACTCGGAATCACCTGAGGGACACACCAATTTTACTATGGTTCTAACTTGCAATTAACAGATTGATCTTATTATCCATTTAAACCATTTAATGCTATCTACCAAATACTGGCCTGTATAATTTTATTTTGTTATCAATAAAATAATCAAATGGGTACTAATTATACACCTATGCCTACCCCTTCGAGGATCCTACTGGGAAGGCACGAAAATAATAAATCCCATCGAACATAGAACCGTTAGGACTGCTCTTACCGGGCTTATATTACACGATTGACGAATGTGGATGAACCGTTCGCGTATCTGCGAAAGTAGATTCCTGCATGGTCGGCAACGCGCGAGTGATACCTCTGGTGTCGCAAGCGGCGGCGGTAACCGCTTACCATCAGGCGGGCCGCAAGCTTGTTTGCCACCCAAGTGTTATAAAAAAAATACCTACCATATCCGGCAAACCTAATGATACCTAATGATACATGTATTAAATGCAGAACAAAGGGAAGGCCTGAGGACATTGTAATCTGATTACGCTAAAATCAAATGCAGTAGCAATCCGCTCTGGCGGCCCAGTGGTTCTAGGGCAAAGGTTCGATTCTCGCTGATACGAATATTCTTGTGATAAACGCCATTATTTGTATATATTTTTATATGTTTATCTTTTAGTTCCACAGTACAAGCTTTGCTTAGTTCGCGACTACGTCAATGCGTGTGGAATTGTCCCAACTTATATTATACCTTTATCTTCAACATGCGTTTGCAAGTAAATTTTCCAATGACGTAGGTTCCCTTAATTATTTTTTCATCAACATCAATATCATCTTTATTCAATAAACATTTCGGCTATAGATGTAATTTATATGTATATCTTATCTTATGTATATATTTCTTCTGTGCGTGTGTGTATGTCACTGAGTTCCTAAACGTGGTGGTTTTTTTTTTTTTTTTTTTGTATTGTCTCTCCTAGCGTGAGTTCCGGGAACTTTTGCTACTTAACCGGTCAATGGCGAGACCTAGGCCTCCAGCCAGGCACTTAAGTATTAAGCAACACAGCTAAGGGCACCCCCTGTGGGGTGGGGTTCGGACCTCGGCTTAGGGCGTTGCTGGTTCGCGAGCAAGGGAGCTGGGCTGGTCTGGTATTTTATTATTATTTAGTTATTTGGGGAGGGGATTTGCGCTACTGGCTCGGCTCGGGCCGGCACTTGCGAGAGTCTGGGGGGAACGTTACGGCTTATTCGCGTCGAGCCTCGCCGGCGAGGACGGAACAATGGTCGGTTTTGTGTAGTGTCGTTTGTGTGTCGTCGTCGGGCGTCCTGGAGGACCGTTATGTCGTCATCCGGTTCGATGACGGCATGTTTTGGGCGCCTTATCTTAGATATAAGGGAGGGTGTGTATCGGGCGGCCGATACGACGAGAGGGTTGGGATGATTTTCAGCAGAATCGAAATGGCGTTTTGACAGTTTTTTCATAAACTGTTTGATCGTGGGGACTTTTAGGTCAACATGAAGTTGACTGTTTCTCATGTACCACGGGGCACCTGTGGCTCTCCGGAGGAACCGGCTTTGGAGCACTTCAAGGGGGTGGAGTACTGACTTTTTGGATTGTGCGAACACAACACACGCATAAGTCATGATCGGTCTGATGCACGTCAAGTAAATCCTCACCTTGGATTTCAATGAGAGTTTACTCTTCGAATTTAGCATACAATGGAGTCTACCGAGCGCGAAGGCGGCTCGCGCTCGTACCGTCTTTACGTGGTGACGGAAGGAAAGTTTACGATCGAGGGTCACTCCCAGGTATTTGGCCTTGTCTTCCCATGGAATGGGATTGCCGAAGAGAGTTATGGGGGCTGTCCGTAGGACATGCTTGCCTTTCCAAAAGAGGACGGCTTTTTGAGGGGTTCACTTCTATTCTCCATTTCCGGAACCACCGCCCTAGGGCGTTGGCCGCGGTCTGGAGGTAGCCGCGAATCGCCTCGGGGGATATACCTCTGCAGTATATGGCCGTGTCATCGGCGAATAGTGCGCTTTTGACCTTTCTAAGGGTGGGGAAATCGCTCGTATACAGCGTGAATAGAAGAGGGGAGAGCACGGAGCCTTGCGGGACTCCTGCTCGTATGGGACAAGGGGAAGAGAGTGTGCCCTCCACTCTGTAGCGAAAGGAACGATTCGACAAAAAGTCCCGCACTATGCGTACGAGACGGTCCGGCACGCCCAACTGGTACAGCTTGTATATTAAGCCGTTGTGCCAGACCTTGTCGAATGCCTTCGCCACGTCGAAGAGGACCTAAACGTGGTGGAATCAAGAATGGTTTAAATTCACAATTGGACCCGATAGGTGCGCTGCGATCGTGTGTCAGAAGCTTTTATTCTTTCACCCAAGCAAAGCTGGGCGAGACAGCTAGTATATATAAGATATAAAGAGTATATATATAAGATAAAAAAATCGAGGTGAATCGTTATTGAGCAGCGTGTTAAACCAGTACCTACAATAACAGGAAAGGAAAAAATATCGCACCGGTACAATGGCGACAGATATTTGACTGAACGACACAATAATCTTTGCAATGGGCAACGACCGACTATCGCGATCGCGGACAGCTTGCTCGGAAGCGCGAAGCACGCGCAGAAGGGGTGACATCGTCGTAGGTACAATGTGGTACACTTTTTGTTGAACAAGTTGTTGTAGCAATGGCGCACGGGTTACCCGTTACGTACGGCCAATGCGCTACATAAGATATTATAGTTTAACAGCTAACAGTAGCGTAGCTAAATAACCAAAGACCTGGGGCAAAAGATAAACTAGGGCCCCTACTAAACTATTTAAAATCGTTTGATCCGTATTCGTCGTTTTCCGAATTTAACGTAGGTACTCCAAGTTTGTCGTAATCGCCGGGAGGGGCTGCCTCGTCTAGCCCTCCGATAGCTACGCCACTGACAGTAAATATTATAAGACAACGTGTCACGCCTTGTCTATCAGTCTATCAATCTGTCTGTTCGCAGATAACTCGAAAACGACTGAACGGATTTTCATGCAGTTTTTACCAATGGAGGTTAATTCATGAGGAAGATTTAGATGTATCATTTTGTTAGATGTAAAATCAGCTGAAGCGACCCAAAATAAAAAAAAATTAAGGCTTAGTAATGGAAACTCGTACAATGCCGGGGTGCGTCGCTAGTAAATGTCATCAGGCTGAGTCCCTCACGGTGTGGGCAGAGAAATTAGAGCGCAAGTTCTCTCTAGACTACGTCTTTCCCTTCGTCTACATTCAGTCCTAAGCGACTGTAGACTTTTATTAAGATACATGCTCACCGGTTTCGCGTAATCTTGCTGTTCCCATCCTTGAGTGGTCGACCGATGTGATCTATATAGGTAGTTGGAACGTTATCTGCCCCTTACCCCACACACTTTCGCACCGTATATCTGTTTCGTCATTCTTTTCTCATCCTGTAGTAAATTAATTAATAAGTGAATTGGCGATAGACTCGCCATGTCAAGTTGGCATATAAAATATATGTCAGGCGAAAAGTGGACACTACTTATACACCTCTGCCTGCCCCTTCAGGTAAAGGCGTACATATATTAGATGTGATGATGATGAATTTTTAGCATATATCTATACTAATATTATAAAAAGGAAAGATTTGTATGTAAGTATGTTTGTAAGGAATTGTCTCAAAAAGTACTGGACCGATTTCACTGATTAATATAGGCTATTTAAATATAATATTTGTTTATTAACAACAATTAATAATATTTACAAAGAACAATTGAAACTAACTACTTACAGATAAAATTAATTAATTAATTATTAACTAATTACTTTTATCTATAGGTTATTTTAATTTCAAAAAAAATTATATGGCAAAATGTTTTAAAAAAATATGTAATATGACGGGCCGCAAGTACTTAATATCCCGAACTGGATACGTAGTATGTATCTTGAGTATGTTATTTATTCCAACGAAAACTGTCTATCAGAGGTCACTCCGATGACGCATTACCAAAACTTGTAAACACTTCTATTTATAAGTATTCTGAGTAGACGTTGATAACATTATTAGGTAAATACTTTACGAAAATATAATAAACTTGCTGTTCCCGTTGTTACACCCGCGTAAAATTAAATTAGATTGCTTTTTATTCGGGAATAAAACTTATCCTACGTGTAAATCCAGGTAATATATCCATCACTGTGCCAAATTTCATTCAAATCCGTTTAGTAGTTTTTGCGTGAAAGAGGAACAAAAATCCTCCAAATTTTCGCATTAATAATACTAGTAGGATATACACGCCGACTGTATGCAGAGAGAGGAGAGTGCTAGTTCCCTCTAGAATTAAAGACTCTTCCCGCATAATTTATGTTCATCGGTCTCTTCATATATGTATGCTAGCAATTTCTTGACACGTAAACACATTTGAGGCGCAAGGTATTATTACACTTTTGTCTTCCTCCTCAAAGTCTCATGTGGAAGGAAAGTGACGGCGACGAAATTGATAACGGGAACAAAAATTAATTAATAAAGTTATTTAACATACATGACATGTATAGAATTTTACTACATAATTGAGTTGAGATTTTCTTCTGCTTTTTCCACTTTTTGTACGCCATTGTTAGCAAGCAAGCATACGGTCAGCAAGAACGCAGGAATCTTTTCACACACTTCTTGAAGAACGCCATGTTGTACTCTCCAACCAGAGTAAACCTCAACGAAGAGTTCATTCCACAGTCTGGGCGTTCGCGGGGGGAAACTCCTTTGAAACCGCGCAGTGCAAGACCTTTGCGGTTCCTAGGTATGGCGATGAATTCCCCGTCGAGTGCGAGAGACTTGCTATACATACATTATTTATCAATCTTCAATTAGCACTTCATTACGCTGCCAGACTTGGGAATGCTAAAAGCTTAATGCAAAAATTAGCCCAATGTTTTCGTAATATATTCCAAAGTAGACGCCATCATTATTCGTCCGTCCCCATTCACCTAAGGGTATGTACGTGGTCGCTTTACTTAAAATAATTATGTTACTTCAGGGACCATGCTCTTAAGGTTGTTTCATACGATCTCATTTGCATACGGCTTAGTGTACACTATAAGGGTTTAAGCACACGAAATCGTGGCTGTTGTTATAGTTTTGATTGGTACCTACGTGACCAATATAGTGCTTGGCGAATGACGGTTGATAGAAAATTATAATTATTTTACCTTCAGGCTATCCCAAAAGGATAAGGATTTTTTTCGAGCTTACTTGATAGAAGGTGAACGTACGTGGTCTATTCGAGGGTTTCCTTTCGATATTTTCTTTCACCGTAAAGCTCGTGGTGTGACTAATAACTGTACATAAGTGCAGAAAAACTCATTGGTACAGTCGGGTTTCGAACTTGCAGTCTTTGTGTTGTAAGCAACTGTTACTCGATGTTCATTAGTGTGGTAAGATGAGCTAATTGTAAAGGATGATGAAAGAGTAAACGTAATTGAAGGGTATTTGATACTTACAAACGGTTGAGGCTGGTAAAGTTGATTTACCGGGTAATTTAGTTGGGTCTCCTTGGTATAATTTTAAAATCAACATTTGCCTCTTCTGAGGCCAATCTCTTCCTATATTCTTCTGACTTTGTGCACTAATAATAAGATTGTGATTTGAAAGAGATATGTTATACTTACATTTTATCTAGTAATACTCATATTAACCTAATTTTAAACGCACAAGGAGCTGGGGTTGCCCCGTGGTTTGAGAAGTCGCATACAACGTAAAGATTGCATGTCCGAATTCGACAATACCAATATTTTTTTCTGAACTTTATACGGTGATTAATCTCACCGCGATCGTTACGGTGAAGACATAAACAATAACAGACAGAAAACATCGAGAGGAAATTTGCATACGTTTTAAATCAAAGATATATCTATAGGTGGGTCTGAGAAACGGCGCTGAACTCGCCTTCTGTTCATTGAGAAGAGGGAGACACCTTTGCCTACCCCTTCGGGGACCCTTTTGGTATGGCGTGAAGATATTTTTTGCCCCGGCGATTCGTCCTTAAATACAATTTAAACAGAGTCATATGGTAAAGTTAGTTCATAATTCCTCAGTTGTTTTCCGCGCCCCTACGGCGCCAAATAATACCCTTCGAGGAACAAATTACTGAAATTAGTGCGGATGAATAGCACATTATATTAATGGCGACTGTACTGGGAACTATTTCCGGCTTAACGCAAGCGGCAGTTTTGTATTAGAGTTAATATAAGTACATATATTTTAAGATTTAAGAAGGTAGTAGAGCGCCAGTTCCATCTAGATTTTTTTTATACAACAGGAGTGGCAAACAAGCGTACGGCCCACCTCCCCCTTCCCAAGGAGCTCATTGTTGGCATTTTTTCTCAAAATATTTTTTCTCTTGCAATTATAATAGCTTATATTAATCAGTGAGAATGTAGCATTCAAATGATGAAAGAATTTTTAAAATCAGCCCAGGACTTTTGAGCCAATTCCTTACAAACATACTTACATACAAATCTTTCCTCTTTATAATATTAGTATAGATTAGGCTTCTAACTCTAGTAACAAATAATAGTACTACGTATTATAGTTGATTACTTAGTAAGCCTCCGCTAAATGGCCACGCAAAGCGTCACCCTATCAGCTTTACCTAATGTGCGTAAAGGTTCCCTAATGAGCGCATACTCTTTGGCTATCCACCTAACTATGTATAATCTAGGGTAATCATCGAACACCATGTAGTAATTAAGTGACGTCAGGCAGAAAATTTGCCACTCTACTAATGTGAAAGTTTGTGACAGAGCGCCTGAACGGAATTGGGTGAAATTTAGCACAAAGAGTGATGACATGTATCCATATTTATGTACAAGCAGTTTTAGCTAACCACTGTGTCGACAAATCCACCTGCATTTTTAAATTAATTATGCAATTATTGAGGCACAGATAAAACCCTGATAAAAGAACAAAAGACAAAATATACTTAGGTGCCAAGTTGCCAACATAACAGATGGAGAGTCCTGGCAATACTTAAGCGTATGCAGTTTCCTTTCGATATTTTCTTCACCGTACAGCTCTTGGTGTGATCACTGAGTTGAGAAAAACTCATTGGTTGGAACCTGCGCACTTTATTTTGGAGGCGACTCAAACTACCCGTCAACACGGCTCTTTTTTTTAAGTTTTATACATTTAACAACCCTGTGTTGGAATCGATATACCGAAGCCGTAATTCACGCTAACAAAGTACTTCACGAGAACAATAAATCTGTGAACTCACAGCACAATGAAAAAATATGTCAACAATTTCATTGCAACAGTGAAGTGTAGTCATAATTTTCACAGCGTACTCATTTTTAGAGCTTGTTAACATATTTTCATTGTATGCTGCATCTGGTCGTAAATCTCGGTTTGTTTTATGAAACACTAGCTATCTCGCCCAGCCTCGCTTGGGTGAAAATGTAAGTGACAAATACAACCACAGCGCCACCTACCGGGTCCAATTATGAATCTAAAGCATTCTCGAATACACAGAAAATTTAATTAAAATATGTTCTATATATCCTGGCTATATGGTCCTCTCGGACTTCAAAGCGCACAGACGTGTTTTCTGTTACTCAAACTACCCTCTAACGTGAAATAGTGAAATAATCTGCCGAAAGTTGTTGACTAATTTTGTGCCTACTCAGTAAGTCTATTCTGATTTCATCACGTGTAAATAAGATGACAACACACAGAACTCCACCAAAAACCCCTAACCAGACCCAACCAAGCATGTCTGCGTCAGAGCCGAACCTAAATACTACGGTAACTAATGTCATAGATGACACCAGAACACCGAACTTTATCACAAACCGAAATAAAAGACAGCGGATGCAAGATGAAACTATGTGTGACCACCTATCATCCTTCCAAGAAGAAATGAGGTCTATAATTTATAAATTTCGCGACACACAAAATGATCGTTTAGACAAATTGGAAGGTTACATGAAACTCATTCAAGAACAAAATAAACAAATACAAACTAGCAACAAAGATATAGAACAGTCAATCAACTATCTCTCAGATAATATACAAGTGATCGAAAACAAAATAGATAAACTGGAACAAGACCGGAAAACAATCCATTCTAACATATTTGCTCTGCAAGAAAAAATTGATTATATGGAGATATTGAGTTTAAAAACTCACACAGAAATAAGGAATATCCCCAAAATTATGACTGAGAAAAAAATTGATCTATTTGGGTATATAACGATTCTATCCCAATCTATAAAATATGATCTCTCCAGGAACGATATACGGGATGTGTCTAGGCTTCCAGCAAAAAAAGACGCAACGAGCTCATCTATCGCTGTTGAATTTACAAGCACCCTGGTCAAACAAAACTTCCAGGAGGCAGTGAAATTATTTAACTCCGTAAATCGTCAACAACAAAATCAGCTAAGTACCAACCATCTTGGCCTCCAGGTTCCTAAGCAACCGATATACATATCTGAACTCCTCACCCCTAAAACTAAACGCTTATTGTATCTCACTCGTGACTTCGCTAAAACTGCTGACTACAAATTTGTCTGGCCTTCAAATGGATACATTTATATACGCAAATCTGAAGGGAAGCCCTATGTACGAATTAAAAATGAAGCACATCTCACTGAACTCAAGCATCAAGTCAGCAGTGCCGTCGATTGACTAGTCTTCAACAACGACCAGGCCATATCACTTCACGATTTTATTATTTTTGCATGCTTACTAATTATAGTTAATACTTACTTAATTCTTACACTAAGCACTATCATTTACACACTCCACATAAACTTTATTACTCACATCACCCGACACTTACGACATATCGACAAGTACCCACTTAATACTGATCTTCTTAATTATTTTAAGTACTTAAGGTCTCCAAAAACACTCATACCACGCCCATATTATATTAACAAATCTTCACCTCTACACTATTGCACTTCTGTATTATATGTACGTCCTAAAACACATATATTCTCGACACACATCATCATAACAACACTCCGCATTGTACGCAACTTATTTATCGCACATTACTATAATCAGTCTACAAATTCTCGGACCCTTTTGTTTACGCTCCACGGTGAAAACAGGTTTAGCGACACAACTTACTCACAGCCGTTTGACTTTATACTGATTATCTTGATCTATTACGATAACAATATTGAGCTGCACTTACTGCTACCGTATAATGCGACTATTTCGCTTATGACTTACTTATACCCGTATCTTATTTATTGTATATATCTCGAATCATTTTGTCAGATCCATCTATTATATATACAAACTTAATTAATGTCAAACACTGAATTAGAACTAGATAATTTTATTATATCGGATTCCTCAGCTTGTGAAATCGAACAGTGCAATAACTTACTCACTTTAAATAATCCCTATCTCAAGATTATGACACAAAATATTCGTAGTATAAATCGTAATTTCGATGAAATTCTAGTCCTCTTACAAAGATTAAACATGGATCTAGACATTATTATTCTTACTGAATGCTGGCTGGCACGAAATCCTGTTATACCTAATTTACCTGGCTACAAATATCACTGTACTAGTAATAATATGAATCAGAATGATGGAATAACTGTTTATTACAAAGATTCTCTAATAATTAATATATACGAACCCCCGTTTGCTGACAGCAACTGCTTACAAATCATTATCAATAATAGAACAAACATTCTAGCCATGTATCGCTCTCCATCACATAATAACATTACCGCGTTCTTAACATCCCTTGACTCAATTTTATCTAACATTACTAATAATATTAAAACAACTCTCATAATAGGAGATTTAAATATAGACATTTCATCCCAATCGCACGATTCTAAGGCCCCCCTGTATCTGAACACTACTGCTTTTCATGGACTGCTACCCGCACACATTCTGCCCACTAGACACGGATCAACTTGTCTGGATCATATTATGCTTAAAACTAATTTAAATTCACAAACTTTTGTTCTCAATTCTAGCATTACTGATCATAATGCAGTCATACTTTGTCTTCAACAAAAACAACAAACTCGCCCTGTTGAAACTCAGCATATACAAACTTCTAAAATCAACTACAAGGGAATATGTGAGGACTTACAAAAAATTAACTTCGATTTTATTACTTCTACAAATCCTAATATAGCCATGGATAAATTCATTAAACTAATTAATAACGTAACTAATAGCAATACAACAACTTTTAAAACACCTCGTAGTAAACGTACGATCAAACCTTGGATCTCAACAGGCTTACTTAAATGTATAAAAAACCGCGACCGTCTCCACAGGGAATCAAAACTATCTCCTGACAACGAAATCTTAAAATTAACGTACAACAGATACAGAAACTTTTGTAATAATTTATTAAGGAGATTAAGAAGAGCTTATGAGCAAGCTGAATTAGAAAAACACACCAATAATAGTAGAAAACTATGGAAAGTCATAAAAACCATCACCAATACAAACAGGACTTTTACATCCAACACTGACCTACTAGGATTATCACCACATATCGCAGTAAATAGGGCAAATTCATATTTCACAAATGTAGGTCCCAACTTGGCTAAAAAAATTCAAGACTCGCTAATAAATTCTGACTTCAATAACATACCTTCCAACTCGAACAACTTAAATTCTTTTGTGTTATATAACACAGACGAAGAGGAAATCTTGGATATTATTAATAACCTAAAGTGTTCTAATGCAACTGGATATGATAACATCTCGAATAATCTTTTAAAATCTATAAAGCTAATAATTATTAGACCACTTACCAAACTTTATAACATGTGCCTCAACTACGGCGTTTTTCCAGACGCACTAAAAAAATCAATTATTATTCCGATTTATAAAACTGGTGATAGACAACTGGTAGAAAACTATAGGCCAATTGCTATACTTACAGCCCTTTCCAAAATTCTTGAACGAATAATAAATCGTCGGCTTATCAACTATTTGGAAAAAAATAATTTACTATCTTCTTCTCAATTCGGCTTCAGATCTGGTAGGTCAACGGAGGACGCAGTACACAAACTTACTGACTATGTTGCTCGTAATCTGGACAAAGGGAACAAGGTAGTAGCTATATTCCTCGACCTTGCCAAGGCTTTTGATACTGTGTCTACTCCACTCCTATTGGCAAAGCTGGAACGTCTAGGAATACGTGGACTTTCACTAAAATTATTCCAAGACTATCTAACCAATCGTAAACAATGCCTCCGAGTAGGAGAATACACTAGCTTTGACCTAACTACTACTTATGGAGTTCCGCAAGGCTCAGTAATTGGACCAACTTTATTTCTGGTTTTCATTAATGACCTATGTGAGCTTAAACTTAACCAAGGAATTTCAATTTCTTACGCCGATGATACAGTACTCCTTTTCTCTGCAAATTCATGGAGGAATACATTTACATTAGCCCAGAAGGGCTTTGACGATATTGCTAAGTGGCTAAAATACAATTTACTTACATTAAATTATGACAAAACCAAATATATGCCGTTTTACATGAGTGCACCAAGCAAACCTCCGACTGAATTAACTATTAAAGCCCACACAAATTCACATGGGGTTTTAAATAACTTAAACTCTTGCTGCTGTCCCGAACTTACTAGATGCTTAGAGTATAAGTATCTTGGCGTCATTCTGGACTCATCACTAAATTTTCGAGCTCACTTGTCCCTATTACAAACAAGGTTAAGAAAACTTATATATATATTCAAAACCTTGCGTTCTGTCGCTGACTTCCGCATACTAAAGATGGTATACCTATCCCTGGCTCAATCCTTAATCACCTACTGCATATCTTGTTGGGGAGGAGCTGCAAAAACGATTATGCTTCCTTTAGAAATAGCTCAGCGAGCCATTCTTAAGGTATGTACCTTCCGCCCAATCTTATACCCTACACACCTCCTGTTCCAAGACTGGAAGGTGTCCACTGTCCGACAACTCTTCGTTATCTCCACTATACTTAAACAACACTCAATCACCCCATTCAATCCGAATACTTCCTATAAGCGACGTGGGAATGTTGCCCCACGTCACTCGAGATTTAGACATGCTTTCATCCACAGGTTCTTTTGCTTCATCGGTCCGTTTCTTTATAATAAATTCAACAATATTCTGAACATTTATAAACTAACAAAACGTGAATGTAAAACTAAACTTGTTAATTACCTTCTCACTTACGACTATGAGACAACAGAGGCCGTTCTAAAAACTAATTAATACACGCATAACGACACAAGCATACACACATACACACACTCAAACACACACACACACACACACACAAACACACACACACACACACAAACACACACACACACACACACTTACCTACAACACATATATATACACGTACGTGCGCACGCACCAGACCACTGGACTTGTAATGTAACACTGGTTATTAAAGAAACATATTGGAAGAGCACTGTGTCCTGAAATACAGGCTAAGCCTAGCTCAGGCGCAGAAGCCCAAACTATTCTAATCACATATATAACCAATTCCAATGTATACCGTGCATCATGTAATGAGATTTTATGCAAATAATTTTTTATGATTATGATTATGATTATGATAGTATATCAGTAGTAGTAGTAGTAGTAGTGCTTTGTTACGTATTCAGCGAACTAAGAAGTTTACAGAAGCAATGCATAGGAGTCGCATAACACTACATAGGTAGATAATAAAAAATATACATACATATCTATATAGGGTATACAGACAAACATACATTTTTATATATAGGGAAGAATAAATGTGTTGGTGGCATATGACAAAATAGGCGCCGTAATTGGCGTAACTTTTCCACTGTCAGGTTAAAGGTGTCATGTCATTAATAGGAGTGACAAATTTATGTAACAAATATACAAAGCGACAGCCTAGAAGAGGGTGCTGAAAGACTAGGTAGTTGCAACGCGTTGCTATTATGCTATGCGACAATTACTAAGACCTTTATATACCTGCGAGTATGTTTTAAGAGACTGTCGAAAGTAGAGAGTGCAAAAAGACTAGAAAGAACTGGAACTCCTCTGTAGATACAATAAGGAAGGCAGGATTCCCCTTGACGGATACGGTGCGGTCATATGTATTATACATATTGTAAAAAAAAAAAATATAACATATATCCTCACGCCTTCCTGCAAGGGTCCCGAAGGGGTAGGCAGAGGTGTATAGGTAGCACCCTAGTAGTAAGTGGGTGTGTACCCACTTTCCGCCAGAGATATATTCTAGGTGCCAACGTGACAGATGGCGAGTCCATCGCCGTTACTCAAGCCCGTCTATACATACGACTGTGAATTGCTTCTCAAACGTATGTAGGTTTCCTCTCGATGTTTTCCTTCACCGTAAAGCTCGTGGTGTGACTAATCACTGTACATATTGTGATGTCTTATTATCGAGGAATCCTTATGGATATCTTTCCTTACATTGTATTCTGTATTATGTATTCCTTGTAGCTCTCAAGGGCCGTCAAATCAGCGGTACTTGCAGCAGTGTGGCTGTATGAATACATGTATATGGATGAAGCGACAGAAGACTGCAAGTCTAGACAGAACCAGTTCAGAGAGAGTACATTACTCTCTTTGCATACCCCGTGAAAGACCCAGCTTGGTGGTATATAAGTTATTTATTCATAAATATATTAAATCGAACAGCGACAGCTCGTTCCGGGTGAAATGGCGACAATTGCTGAAGCCAACGAATGCAGGAAACTGCGATACAAGCCGGTATTGTGTAATATTACTGCCTTGGGATGTCCTGGTGTTGAGTGCTAACGCATAAGATAGAGCGGTTTGCATTAAGTGTAATGAAGCATAAATGGAAATAGTTTTCACGATATCCTCTCTGTAAAAAAAATTACACGTCTTATATCGCTATATAAGATCGCAACTCAGTTTAATACTTTACCTTTGCATTCAAAATCAAAGTCTATAAAGATTTAAATACGCCGGAGGCAGAGAAATTCAAAGTCATATGGGTAGTCGTGCTTGAAAAACAACGATGGATTCGCTATCTATCAACTTCGCACCAAAAATATATCACTGAAGTAAATTAAAGTGGGTCTGTAGGTAACAGATATGTGATATCATCACCTTCAGTGATATGACCAAACGCCTCTGCCTACCCCTTGTAAGGCGTGAAGATAATTATTATTGTATCCTCAACGTCTAGAGTATGTCTTCATATTTCGCTTGGTTCAAATCTGATGAAGAAGACAACTCAACCTGGTACTTCAAGATATAATACTATCAAAAATACGAGCCGTGGTGGCCGAGTGGTTCGAGCAGTTGCCTGCGACGCAAAGGTCGCAAGTTCGAATCCCGACTGTACCAATGAGTTTTTCTGAACTTAAGTACAGTGATTAGTCACACCACGAGCTTTACGGTGAAGGAAAACATCGAGAGGAAACCTGCATACGTCTGAGAAGAAATTCAAAAGCGTATGTATAGTCGTGCTTGAGTAACGGCGATGGACTCGCCATCTGTCACGTTGGCACCTAATATACCTCTGGCGGAAAGTGGGTGTGTGGGTATTACCTATACACCTCTGCCTACCCCTTCGGGGACCCTTGCGGGAAGGCGTGAGGATATTAAAAATACGAACTATTACGATTCTTTCACGCTCACCTCCTGCATAATACACCACTCACCTACTGTAGAACCGATACCTAACAAGCATTACGAACGCAATAAGCTACCAAACAGCACGACGCAAAAGCTGCTACAATATACAGCAAGAACGAGATTGGATCGTCAATGAAGAAATTTTAATGAAACTTTGGACGAGATAATATTACATAGGTGTACAGTCGCCGTCACGTAATTCGAGCGCCTTTCAAAAGAGAAAATACTTTTGTACCATAGGTTGGCTTTCCTTTTCGGGGTAGGCAGTGGGAAAACAAGGTCCTCTGCAGACTTCCGGATTATTTTGATTCGAGAATTAGATTGTATCGTTTCATTAGTAGAATTTTATTCATGTATACTAGTTTTAAATTGATCATAAGTAAGTACACATTGACATGGCCAGAACGGGTACTTAGCGAAAACTTGTTCACAAGAGTCGACGAAGCAAGAGTACTTACTGCCAAAGACAGTAGAGAAATAGACGAAAGGCATTATACGACAAGACATCTTTCTACCTTAGAATGAAAAGTAAAGGTAAATATAGGAAGAGAAAGGCCAAGATTAACAGGAGTAAGATAGAAAAGTACCTGCCATAATGTAGAGGAGGTCAAAGAGATTGTGCAAGACAAAGCCAAATGGAAGGAGGTGCATCAAAAGCGCCGACAAGTGCTCAGCTTTTAAATGCATGACGAAACACTGACATAACTTTAACCATGTTTCACGTATAATTATTCCCCGAATACGTAGAGCAACTCGCACTCAATATCTCGAGAGCACGTATTTGTAGATTGTCGCATTTGGCTCGAATTATCGGTAAGCGTTCGGTTAATTTCGTGACACGTGACAACCGCTCTCTATTTGTACACGTTTCCTGACTACGTCGCTATTTATATCAAGAAGTAGTATACCCAATGGATTCCTAGTTATTTTGACTAAACTTATGTTTAGTTTTATTGATAGTAGACAGTGTTTATTTATAATAAGAACTATTATCATGCCTGTAAGATGACGTGGAAAAATATCACGTTGCCACTACATAGATCAATTTCATCAAAATTTGGCATAGTAACGTTAAGCTTACCTCTTTTAAGCCGGCGTAAGAGATGGATGAAGCCAAGGGTGTCTGAAAGCTTAAGAGTTGAATGGCACTCATTTATCTTTGCCTATACCGTGAAAGTATGAATGTAAAACCGGGAAATGTATGAATGCCCTGAGGTTTGGTTTTGAGCCCTGATTTTTTCTTATTAATAGTTCCCTTAATATAAAACTAAAGCAATTCCTTGGAGTATAATTAAGTGACGCATTTCATAATATTTTTTGGCAAAAACTGAATATACGTTTCGTAGAAAGCAATTTAATTTTAAAGTAATTTTCATATATAGGGTTACTAAGAAAATACAAAAGTTTGTTTCTTTCTATAAGTAATAGGGTATTGTGAATATATTCTAATGACGATGCATATAAACAAAGATGGGTACTTCGTGGACTTGCAGAAAGCCGTAAGGATATATATATATATATATCCTTACGGCTTTCTGCAAGTCCACGAAGGTGTGGGTGGAGGTGTCTAGGTAGTAACCCACCTACTCACTTTCCGGCAGAGATATATGATGGCGAGTCCATCGTCGTTACTCAAGAACGACTATACATACGCCTCTGAATTGCTTCTCAGACGTATGCATTTTTTCCTTTTTTTTTTCCTCTCGGTGTTTTCCTTCACCGTAAAGCTCGTGGTGTGACTAATCACTGTATTTAAGTTCAGAAAAACTCATTTGTAAAGACGGAATTCGAACTTGCATTCTTCCACTCCGCCACCACGGCTGTTTTGTTGCCGACATAGCACAGAAAATGAGGTGATCTAAAAATGGCTTTCCATTTTCCTATATTGCTTCTCTCGTGAGCCTTAGTCGGCTATTTCGCATCCGAAACCAATTTTTACAGATGCATTTTAGAATTGTTACGATAGACAGTGCTCCCAGGTTGCGCCCTAGATTTGGCTCGTGCTACCGAGGATCGAGGGAATCCCCTTATGTCGGGATTTCTGCCGGGTCACAAGATTGTTAGCTTTATCAACACCTTCCTTTAAAACGGATTTGCTCAGCTATTTTGCTGCAGTATAAGTTGGCTTAAGAATGTACGATGTATTGATATTATGCCATCTTGTTACTTTGTCTTACTTTTAAGAAGCCGTGTTGGCCGAATGGTTGGAGTTGTTCCCTGCGACACAAGTATCGCAAGTTCGAATCCCGACTGTACCAATGAGTTATTCTGAACTTAAGTACTGGATAATACTGAATATGGACTGGTAATAGGGATCGTTCACACCACGAGCTTTACGGCAAAGAAAAACATCGAGAGATCTGTCACGTTGGCACTTAAAATATATCACAGTACAATTAATGGACTTGAGTCATACTCTCCGCATCCCGCGACCCCCTCAACTTCATATTGGTGGAGGGCACTATCTAAGCAATTAAAAAAAGAAGAATATAAATTTAAAAAAAGAATACACCTTCAGTTGTCAAAGGCTTAACCTTATTATCGCATAAGATCTTATTATCGTAGAAGCCTGTGCTTCGTAGATCACCCGAGTATAATTTGACTTTATATATAGAATATTTTTCTGTGTTAATAGAGTTATTAATTGTCTTCTCTTCTTAATTCTCTACCAATTTGCATCCAATTCTTCTCAGTAGTTTGCGTGAAAAACAAACATCCTCAGAAACATTCGCATTTATAATATTAATAGGTTTGACTTTATCGTTCTAATGGCTGTACCAAAGCATGCGAAAAGGACAGGGCTATAGACGTCATATGCCTTAAGCATTCTTGCAGTAATAATGGCAATAGCACGCCATAAGGCTCCTGATTAGCCTATTCAATATTAATTAATAATCCCAACGTTCAAACTAGCCTCAGGCTGTTTCCGGAATACAAGACCATTAATTATCACAAGATTATTTACTCAAGCACATTATTCTGGTAGCGTATTATACGATAATCCGCATTGGTTTGTTTACTATGAATATATTAGCTACTTGGAAAGTGATATCATGATTATCGCTGATTAGTCTAAGGATTCGTTACACATACGCGAATTACTGTTATAAGCTCATATGTCTGCCATGATCATATATATACAAGCTGTCCCGCCCAGCTTCGCTCAGCTGAAAGAATAAAAGCTACTGAAACACGATCGCAGCGCCACCTATCGGGTCCAGTTGTGAATCTAAACCATTCTCGTATCCACCTGAAGACACACAGAAAACTTAAAACAAAAATCGGTCCAACCGCTTAGGAGGAGTTCAGTGACAAACACACGCACAGAACAAATATATATAATATATATATATATATAAAGATATATATACCACTGCCTACCCATAAGGGTCCCCGAAGGGGTAGGCAGAGGTGCTTAAGTGACAAACGGCGATTCTATCGGCGTTACTCAAGCACGACAATGCCGTTGAATTTCTTCTCAAGCGTATGCTTGAGGTTTCCTCTCGATGTTTTCCTTTACCGTAAAGCTCGTGGTGTGACTAATCAACAGTAAAATTAAGATTGGAAGTTTGAACCGCTAGTCTGTACTAGCAAATTATTCTGAACTCGAGTACAGTGATATATACAACACAATCATAAGTAAAACATTTCAGGCGAAGTTCTAAACCCGTCAAACTTAACCTCAGTGATAAGTATTTCAATATCCTCCGGAAGGTCTAGAGGCTCGCCTGGTGACAGAATTTAATACTCCATATCAGAGAGAAAACTCATACCGCGAACTACGTACCGCCAAAGTCAATTAATGTAGAGATAGTTTCTTTACGTTCATCATTCCTATATTTTAACTAGCTGTCCCGCCCAGCTTCGCTCGGGGGAATAAGTCAAACTTCCCGAAACACGATCACAGCGCCACCTATCGGGTCCAACTGTGATATAAGCTATCCTATCTTTTAAGTTGGATCAAACTGCACACGGTGTGCAAATTTGATTGAAATCGGTTAAGCCCATCGCGGACAAACAACGTGACACGTATTTTATATATTAAGAGTTTTTTTATTCTTAGATTTAGTTATTCTGCTATAGGAATAGAAGTATCCAACAAATCAGAGATCATCAGAATCGGTCCACCCGTTATTTTATTATAAATGGTGTAAATAACCCGACTTCGTTTTATTTATATAGATTACTAGCGGTCCGTCCCAGCATCGCACGGGTAGACATAATTTTTTTTATAAAAGAAAATATAGCCTATGTCACTCAAGGTGAATGTAGCTTTCTAATGGTGAAAGAATTTTTGAAATCGGCACTGAAGTTTTTGAGTGTATTAATTACAAACAACAACACACACAACAGTACAAATCTTTCCTCTTTATAATATTACTTTCCTCTTTATAGTATAGATAGAAAAACGTCAAAATTTCAACATTCAGATTCTTTCAATTCTACTGCGTATTGCCGTTCACATTGAAATTATTCTAATACGAAAATAATTAAATAGTACGTAATAAGTACGTACAGTCGAGTCGCATAAAGGAAAAACTCGTTGAAAATATACTAAAGGGGATTTTGAACCTTATTACTTTTTTCATAAAACGTCACATCAAAGGAAATCAAAGGGCACACAATAACGAAAGGTAAACAAAGATTGTCCTCAACCGTGACGTTGAAACCATTAAGGAATTTCCTTGAAACTGTAAACACAAAAAATATAGCGCCTAAACATCTCTTTTGATCAAATCTTGTTACTTAAATTGTAAAAACGACCGTTCGAAAACATTTTGACAACATGAAAGCGGGAGCTCTGGAATATAAAATGGTACGGTTATAACAATAATAAATATATCCTCACGCCTTTCTACAATGGTCCCCGAAGGGGTAGGCAGAGGCGTATAGGTAGCACCCACACACCCCACCACACATTCCACCAGAGATGATTTTAGGTGCCAACGTGACAGACAACGAGTCCATCGCCGTTACTCAAGCACGACTATACACGCGCTTTTGAATTGCCTCTCAGACGTATGAAGGTTTCCTATCGATGATTTCCTTCCCGTCAAGCCCGTGGTGCGACTAATTACTGTAGTTTCTTTGGTACAGTCGGGATTCGAATTTGCGATCTTTGTGTAGCAGGCAACTCGAACTTGAACCACTCAGCCACCACGGCTCAACATGGTATAGAGCATTCATAATTTGGAATGTACAGGATTTCTCTGACAATATAACAGTAGTCTTTTAGAAGATTAGTGTGGGGTATTGTGAATATATCCTCAAGACAATTAAATAAAACAAATAGCGCCTTAAATAACAAAATGACAATACTATTAAAGGGTTAAATTCACTCCGAAACATGGTTTTATAGATTTTTTCAGAAGCTATTAACATATGACATGATAAAAATAAAAACGCAGTTAGATTCTACATCATTGTAATTAATTATCTTTACAGCAGCTTTTATGCGAAAAATAAGGTAAAAAAAAAACAAACGTTTCATACATCTAATAGTGTTTTACGATCAACAGTGGTTTCTATTGCTACTGACATAAAGAGCGACATTCCTTTGACGAGGTTAAAATATATCCATATCCGAAAGTATATCTACAATTTTTTTTTGCTTTTGTTTGTGTTTGCTCACTCGACAATTTCCAATCCTCCCACAGCTGTTCGATCGTAGCGCGCCCTGCATCCATCAATGTGTGTGTCGACAACTGCTTATTTGGTCACGCGACGCGCACGAAAATAATTTAACATCTCATATCATTCTATACATGAGTTTTAGGGCTCAATCTATAAATACCTTGGGACAATTCCACACAAATAGCCAGATCCGCAAAGGCCCCAAATTAAGCAAAGCTTTTGTTATGGTTACTAGACAAGGATTAATATCGATTTTTATTTTTATTTTTTTCCTTAATTAATTAAGTGGGTGTGTGGGTATTACCTATACACCTCTGCCTATCCCTTCGGGGACCCTTGTGGGAAGGCGTGAGGATATATTATTATTATAATAATTAAAGTCAGACTTGCTTATAACTACGCAAGTCTGGCTTGCTGTAGAAAAATAAATCTTGAAAAAGTTATAGTAATGATATCGATTTTTACGCGAGTGAAACCGCGGGGCACAGTAAGGTATATAAATGTCAGTAACACGTGTCCACGATCGTTCTGTTTGACAATTTATTAACATTGCTTATTCCATAACAGTAGTGTTATTGGGTTCACTAGGCATAGGAAAATTGTGGAGAAAAATGTACAAATTAAATTTTCACGCCAGTGGTCAGAGTTCCTAACTGCGAAGGTTGAGGCCGCGGGTTCGATTTCCGCTGACGGGAGATAATTTTGAACACACGAGTATTCAAACCTGTGTATGTATATATGTTTGAGTAGAAATTCAAAGACGTATTTATATTCGTGCTTCAGTGACGGCGATAGACTCGCCATCTGTCACGTTAGCACTTAAAATTTATCTCTGGCGGAAAGTGGGTGTGTGAGTAGGGACACGGTATCGAATAGAAAGTATCGATACTGTACTCATGAGTAGTATAGAAAAAAAGTATCGGATCAAAAGAATCGATACTTCGTGAACATATTAATTTAAGATCATCATCATCAGAAAAAAGTCTCTATCGGCTTATCAAATTTCATTCAAATCTGTTCATGTTAAAGAACGCAGCCTTCATTTGTAGGAATACTTAATAATTGAAAAAAAAAAATTTGGGCTATTTTTACAAAAAATTATAGAATAAAAATTACTTGACGCATAAGGGTTTTGCAATATGTCTTGCATTACATTTTGTTGTTAATATTCACAAAATACTGCCAAAGTTCTCTCTTAGTTGAGGGCATTTTTATAATGACTCAATTATAACATTTACTTACATCACAGAATAATAGTGAGTACTTTTAAATTATACTTTAATAAATTAAATAATACTTCAAGTTCGAATCCCGACTGTACCAATGAGTTTTTTCTGAACTTAAGTACAGTGATTAGTCACACCACGAGCTTTACGGTGAAGGAAAACATCGAGAGGAAACCTGCATACGTCTGAGAAGAAATTCAAAGGCGTATGTATAGTCGTGCTTGAGTAACGGCGATGGACTCGCCATCTGTCACGTTGGCACCTAATATACCTCTGGCGGAAAGTGGGTGTGTGGGTATTACCTATACACCTCTGCCTACCCCTTCGGGGACCCTTGTGGGAAGGCGTGAGGATATTATTATTATAAATAATACTCATGAAGAATAATGATGAAAGAGAAAAACTTAAAGACTAAGTTTTTTGATTAGTAAAGAAAAGTGAAAGAGGATAAGAACTAAACGTCTGTGAACGGATGAACGATAGGGTCAAGTTTGAAATAGGTAATTTCTGCAATTTATTCGATACGATACCAGCCAGAAAGTACTCATTGAGTAAAAGTATCGAATACAAAGTATCGAGTACAAAAGTATCGGTATCGAAAGGAAAAGTATCGATACTTTTTTCGTGTCCCTATGTGTGAGTACTACCTACACACCTCTGCCTATCCCACCTGGAACCCTTGTAGGAAGGCGCGAAGATATATAAAAAAAACGTATTTTGTGTCATAAGAGAGGTAGGGCATAACGGGTTTCCCGTTCGAATTTGAAGCTGCCCGACTGGGGCAGGACCTCCACCTTATAAGTCCGTAGCCAAATAACACAATTTATTGTGTTGTGTTCCTACGCGGTGAATAAGGTTTCCAGTAATGAGCTCCTTGGGGTGGGGGAGGATTGTTGTATTGTGTTGGCAGCAGAGGGATTAGTCCCATTATGCTGCCAACACAGTACAACTCTCCGAACACAGAGTGGCAACGCGCAAGTGATACTTCGGTATTGTAAGCATAAATAGGCTGCGGTAACCGTTTTCCATCGGGTGGGCCGTATGCTTGTTTGCCACTATTGTTGTATAAAAAAAAAACACAAAAAAAGTTCATGCTGGCCGTTTAACATTCAATTTATATAAAAAATATATCAAGCGATAAAGTGCTTGAACAGTAAAAACGACGAACGAAATGCATGTCCCAACATTAGTAGACTTAATGCAAAATGGTTACCGTCCGGCGGATTACCTACCGGACGGGAAGCTGTAATCTTGTGAAATTTAATTCAAATTAGCACAACGCTACTTCTCAGCGACCACTCTTATCTCGCGCTCCACCGCGACAACCCTCCAAGGAAATTGCTCCTCTAACCAAGGTGGCTTTTATTATATCGTGTGATTAAAGTGAACAGGCGCCTTCCTTTTTCAAATCCCCAGCTTCGATGGCTTAGATTGATTATTGGTTTTTGAGGTTCTTTTAAATGTTCGCGACGGCTTCGATTAATGATAATTAATTGAAATTTTTGTATGAAACAACTGCTACCGACTTAAAAAACATCGTTTCATATCGTTATGGTAAACCAATAATTGAACAATATCAATATAATAGCAAAGTTGAAGTTACTTTGAGATTGCTTAATTTTTTGTTGTTAAAATCATCATCATCATCAAATCCTCACACCTACCCACAAGGTTCCCCGAAGGGGTAAGCAGAAGTATATAGGTAGAACCCATTCACCCACTTTCCACTAGATATATATTTTTAGGAGCCAAAGTGAGAGATGGCGAGTCCATCGCCGTAACTCAAGCACGACTATACATACGCCTTTGAATTTCTTCTTAAACGAGTGCAGGATTCCTCTCAATGTTTTCCGTCACCGTAAAGCTCGTGGTGTGTTTAATATATACTAATAAAATGTATATGGTCACAGGTACAGTTGGGATTCGAACTCGGAACCTTTGTGTTTCAGGCTCAAACCACTAGGCCACCACAGCTCTACTTACATATGTAGGTATATAAATAATCGAATAGATAGAATATTTAACATAATTTCGAATTACGTACACCGTCGTAGCATATGTATTAAAATAAGCATAGTACACGCTCAGCTTAGTTAAGGGTTCGACTTTATGCGAGGTGTCCCTAATTCTGTAATTATAACTACTTTCATTACCCGACCCTACCTTCTATACAGATAATCCTCTTTCTTCCCATTCAAAATTAACTTGGGCTTCCGAAGGTAACGTTAAGTTCATGCATTTGCAGGCAAGTCTCGTGATGGGAGGGCTTAGGCAATTAAAGTGCGCGGTGAGAGCCAATTTGTGTTCGGCTCGACTCAACCGACTCACTGACTCACTGAGGACTTTAATGGTCCAATGTTATTAAATAGTTATCTATGCTAAGGCTGATCATGAATAAAATAATAAATATAATAATAATAGCTAATTACTGTCCAGCATTGCCCAATAATGGGCCGCGCGTCAAAATTCAGGAAACAAAATATGCGCTCTACAGGGAACTGACTGCCACAATGGTCAATGTTTCAAATATTTATCGTGCAATCCCCTCCGCTCTCGTTCATCTATGCTACAATTTATTTTTCAACGCGCTCGTCGTAAACCCAGATCCATTTAGAACGGATTTTACTGTAGCTCTAAACAAAAGAACCTATAGGTATCCAGGACCCAGATACATGCCTATTGATTCCCAGATTACTTACAATTTATAGCGAGGTGGAGCGTGCTGAACCATATTCTGTACATT
This sequence comes from Drepana falcataria, assembly GCA_945859725.1. Taxonomy (NCBI): domain Eukaryota; kingdom Metazoa; phylum Arthropoda; class Insecta; order Lepidoptera; family Drepanidae; genus Drepana; species Drepana falcataria. Next base: position 2,655,916 of record OX243937.1, read on the forward strand.
TGCAAAGTATAAATGCAAATTTAAACCGTTTTTCTGTAGTAGGTACGTAGAGTACAGTGTATCCCTCGATAGACTTAATGGTCAAGGAAAAGACAGTAAGACTTCTGAGCTGTTATTCAGAGGCGTATGACCAGTCGTAGGTACGTCTGTCAACCATGTATCATGCGAAATGTCGAGCAATATGTCACAATCTCTCAAACTAGCATACATACTAGGTAAGCCCACCTTCCGTTGGGTGTACCATTCTAAAAGTGGGCGTAATCTCCTTTCCAGCTTTTCTGACTTGTACAGACATTACATATTCCAAAGCGAAGTACAGTACACGAACCCTTACAATAAATCTGAAGATTACACCAGATTTTAGCATGGCATCTGTCCCGAACGTTATCGCCACAAACAAAGTTTTAATACCCAGATTGAACTTGCAGATAAATAAATTTAAATGTGTATCCATTTGGAATACCTAATGGACGAAGTTTTAAACCCCGTTTCAAATTCAATTTCACTTAATTGATACTCATGTTTAAAATTAGTCGCTGAATATATAAATAACAGCGGTAAACGGGGACACTGTAACCTGCAAGATCAAGATAGTAGGTTCAAACCGTAGTCTATATCCAAGAGTTGACTGAACTTTACAACGGTATTTTATTTCACTAGCTTTATGGGGAAGGAAAATACCAATGTGGAGACTGATACTAAAATAAAAAATATCAAAAGGGAAGTCTTGTATGTAACTACACATACATACAAATTTGACAACTGACTGATTTATTTAGCACTGAAACTCAAATCAAATACCCTTAGCTTATATATAGATTAAAAGTGGAAATCCTATCACGAAATACTAGTTATGCCGATTGTAAATTATTCAAAAGCGTTTCAAACTTAAAGGATTGAAATGCGTGTCAAATTATTAATACATTCCTGAAATTACCCAAGGGTAATAAGCGAAAGCAAACAATAGTTTTCGTCCAAGACACTTGGAGTTTATAAAGAAAACATAAATATCCCGAACAAAGTTCATTATAGTCACTTGCTCATATACTCCCAACATATAGACTCCCATCCTCATGTCGGTTTACTAGTACGGGCCGCAGGACCTTACAAGCCATCTAAAGCAAAAGGAGTTCTTTGTGGAGACCTCCTGGGTAGCCAGCCGGCAGACGTGATCAGATTCCGTAGCTGGCAGCAGAGGTTTTCCGATTGACTGAACCACTTATTTAATTTTAAATATAGCTGTTTCAGATACGATTATTTAAGTCAAATTCAAAGTTGCATTAAAAAAATGAACAAGTTTTTTTTTTATACAACTAGAGTGGCAAACAAGCATACGGCCCATCTGATGGGAAACGGTTATCGCAGCCTATTTACGCTCACGATACCGAAGTATCACTTGCGTGTTGCCACTCTGTGTTCGGAGAGTTATAGTGTTTTGGCAGCATAATGGGTTTAATCCCTCTGCTTCCAACACAATGTAACAATCCTCCCCCTCCCCAAGGAGCTCATTACTGGAAACCTTATTCACCGTGTAGGAACACAACACAATAAATTGTGTTATTTGGCTACGGACTTCTATAAGGTGGAGGTCCTGCCCCAGTCGGGCAGCTCCGAATACGAACGGGGAACCCGTTATGCCCTACCTCTCTTATAGAATAATATGTTATAGAACGTAAGTGACGAATGGTACCTCCAGCAAACGCTCTCAAGGTACCAACGTGACCAGCATGTGGAACCTGTATTAAACAAGTAAATAATTTCACTGACAGTAAGGGATTTTCTTCAGGGGCAGACTAAAAAGGCATACGTTGTCAAGACTTAAGAAATCAGGATGAGAATAAGAATTCCTGAGAGGCGCGCGTGAAGCATCAAAATTGCTGGCACGTGACCAGAATGGGTAACTATAGGAGTTTTTTTCATTGTCGGTTACGAAACGCACCTGAATTTCGATAGAAATTGGCAGGCAATAATACAAATTCGGTACAACGCTTTAGCACAGAATAAGTAATGGCACAAGAAGCTTTAGTAGAATTTATTTGCATTGAGCCACAAGAAATATTTTCTTATGCTAAATTCGCAAATAGAGATTTGTCTGCGTGTTATTGATGTGGAGATATGCATGTCTAGGCAGCCAGAGGTCGTGTTTCCAAACGTAAGTTTAAATAAAGGTTGTTTTTTGTCTAAGGAGTATTTTTGAACACACTAGCAGTTCGACGTAACTGTTCGACAAACTTCAAATATTCTTCAAATAAATAAATACCTTGGGACAATTCCACACAAATTTACCTAGCCCCAAATTAAGCAAAGCTTGTGTTATGGTAACTAGACAACGATAAATACAACAAATAGACAGATATATATACATAAATACATCGGTACACAAGACTAAGGCACAAATACTCGTGTTCATAACACAAATATCTACCCACAGGTGGAATCGAACCGGCGACCTCAAGTTTCGCAGTCAGGTGCTCTAACCACTAGACCAGGCGGCCGTCTATAAAAGTATAAAATCATCCTTATTCGTTTGTTTCTTACGTAAGTAAACAAGCGCAAAATAGGTAGGTACCTATACCAAAAAAATCTCAATATATTTATTATAACTTCCATCGCAGCACGTTCAAATTTATATCGTAAAATTAATTATGTACGTCCATAAGGGAGCACGTGAAAATTTCTCAATTAAGCATCTGTTGTTTTGCTTCAAAGACTGCCGCCCTATTCCGTCGAGCTTTATTTCACATTTCTGCTAAATTAATGCATTTTCATTGTACGTTACGACCCTTTATTCGTAACCATACATTAGTCAAATTGTATATGAAATGCTTTCTTGCGACACGTGCGTAGAAATTAGCAATAGAGGTTAACGTTTGAGGTCGCCGCCGCTGTGTAGAATTACGTGCCTACCCACTGGAATAATTTTGAAGGCTGGGGCTTTTACTTGATATAATGTACTTTCACGATTAATTTGTAGATACTTTTAAAATGCCAATTTTACAACGTTGTTTTAATTAAATTGTAATCTTAATCGTCTGTAAGGTGCTTTTGATTACAGTTCCCATATTTTTATAGTAATATTCTGGCTAGCCTACTCTATGCAGGTAGAACTGTCCACAAAGCAGTTCTTGTGGGATGTTTCTTTGGTAAAACTACTGCTCCTACAGAAAGCTCAAAATTTTAACGGGAGATAACCTGAAAATCCCTTTTTTTTTTTATACAACAAGAGTGGCAAACAAGCATACGGCCCACCTGATGCGAAACGGTTACCGTAGCCTATTTACGCTCACGATACAGAAGTATCACTTGCGCGTTGCCACTCGGCTACCCACGGCTAGCCACTCGTATATTTGCATTATGAAGAAGAAATATAATATTATGTATGGTCGATAATTTATAATGTTTTCCGTCCTCATTATCGAATCTAATAAAACCCCTTTTTATACTCAGTAAATTTCCAAAGGCGGCGGGAACAGGTGAGGGGCGGTGTGGCACGAATTATGGCGGTGTAAGGGTGTGATCATCCATCATATTCAGTTTGACAGCCACATGTGTTCTCTGAATTGAACAGTTTCTCTTCCCTGCGAGATGTTAGGTGGACGAGTCTTGACATTTCAGCGATAATTATCTACCGACTTTTTTTTCTTTTGGCTCTATCCCAAACCTCTGTGGGGTAGGCATTATTTCTAATTTTATGTAGCAGTGTACCCAATTCGAAATTTAAAAAATCAATTATATAGTATATCTATAATGAAGAAGAAAACCGGTATATTAATAGTTTTGCTCACACCGTCATGTATTTGATTCTCGCGAGGAACGGATATTTATATGAGAGACACTTATATTTGAACCATGGTCTCGTATACATATAAATAAATACACTCCTTCCCTTAAGGATAACCGAAAGGGTAGGCAGGGTCCATCGCCGCTCAAACGCATGTTTCACGCACAGCTCAAGCACGTTTGATTGTTTTATACGTATGCAGGATTCCTATCAATGTTTTCCATCACCGTGAAGCTCGTGGTGTGACTAAGTACTGTACAAACAATGTTAAGTACTCATTGGTACAGCCGGGGTTCGAACTTGCAATCTTTGTGTTGTAGACATCTACTCCACCCACTAGGCCACCGCTTAGTAAATAGATACTCTTTTGACTTGTATCACAGCCTTATATATCCGCGGTTTGTTTGTCCGTAATCTTTCATGGCACGTGACGGGATTTAGGTTTTAAATGTGGATCCTTTATTTTCATTGCTATCCGAACGATAATATTGCTGACAAGGTAACAGAATATATGCACAGAGAATTTACTATTCAGGATATCCTGAATACTAAATGCTCCGAATAGTCCGTTATGACAGTGCAGTTTTATTATATTGTAAATATTATTCAGATTCCTGGAATGATCATACAAATATCATTGTAATTTTTACATGTACATATCAATTAAGAACACCTGTTATAGCATGAGAAATATTAACGAAGATGATCATGATGATGAAAAAATCGATAGGAAATGCATACATCTGAGAAGAAATTCAAAGGTTTGCTTGAGTACCGGCGATGGACTCGCCATCTGTTATTGGCAACGCACATATATCTCTAGCGGAAGGTGGGTGTGTGGTTACTACCTATTCACCTGGCTACCCCTTTGAAAATCCTTGTTGGGAAGGCGTGAGGATATATTATTATTATTATAAATGAATGCCAACTTGGTTGTAAGCGGTTACCACGCTCTATGCCTACTTGCAGTGCTATCGCTTATTATCAAGGGTGGTCGGGCCTTTCCCCGCCTTTCTGCCTGCAAGGGCCCTTTCACACCTTTCTTGAAGTACTCACTTCGAGACTGATATCTTCAGAGTAACCTATAACTTTATACATACCTCCTGTTCTTTTTGCAGAAATTGGTGATTGGACATAAAACAATCGCTCAAGACATATAGACAGCCATCATTTCTTTTGTGGAATATCTAAATCATAAAAGTGTTTGCTAGAAATCTTTGTAACCAAATCTTTTCCGTTTGATTTATGGAACACTTCCAAGACAAAAAAATCCTTATTTCTCAACCCACAAAATAATAATTTACCTAGAAGTGACACGGTTTTTACAATATATGGAAAAATGTTATAAAAACTTTTTGAACCTTCGTAAATTTGCAGTTTTGTGTGTTCGCATAAAACCTTGTATATTTACCGTTTACGATGATATGAATTGATGGATATAAGTATTTCCCCTTCCAAGTGTTAGGACATAGATTAAATATTTAAGCCGCGTATATAAAGATGAAGATTTTACTAACAGTACTACTATTTATTATTTATATGTAATGCTGCTCGGCTCCCTTGGGTAGAACAATATTAAACTATAGATACATATAACATTTATAGATACATAGATTACATAGCCGTGGTGGCCGAGTGGTTCGAGCAGTTGCCTGCGACGCAAAGGTCGCAAGTTCGAATCCCGACTGTACCAATGAGTTTTTCTGAACTTAAGTACAGTGATTAGTCACACCACGAGCTGAACGGTGAAGGAAAACATCGAGAGGAAACCTGCATACGTCTGAGAAGAAATTCAAAGGCGTATGTATAGTCGTGCTTGAGTAACGGCGATGGACTCGCCATCTGTCACGTTGGCACCTAATATACCTCTGGCGGAAAGTGGGTGTGTGGGTATTACCTATACACCTCTGCCTACCCCATCGGGGACCCTTGTGGGAAGGCGTGAGGATATACATATTACAGCCTGGTCTAGTGGTTAGAGGTCTTGACTGCGAAACTTGATGTTTCGGGTTTGATTCCCGCTATGGTCAGATATTTGTGTGATGAACACGAGTATTTGTATCTTAGTCTTGTATGTCCTATGTTACTTATGTATATATCTAAATGTATATTGATGAAAAGCGCGTAAAAATCTCCGCTGGTAAAGCATCTTAGCGTAAAGATGGGGTGAAGCGACCTTTTTAGACAATCTGAAGATGAACAAGGCGTCACAAATGTTAGTAACTACTCGATTATACTAGTACTAGCCTATGCCCGCGGCTTCGCCCGCGTGGATTTCGAAAAAGTAGCTTATATATTCAAGCCATCACCATTAAAATTTTCAGCATTTTTTCAATAAAAAGTATCCTATGTTACTTCTAATTCCTCCAAGAATATGTGTACAAAGTTTTATGATGATCGGTTGAGTAGTTTTTACGTGAAAGCGTAACAAACAAACTTACATTCACATTTATAATATTAGTAAGGATAAGGATATGATATAAACCATGATAGCAATAGCCACGACCAATAAAGTATCAAGGCTATCACAATAATTATTCAAGCATGCTTAGCGTATAAATCTGTCTTTCACACTTTTTAATAATGATGGCACATAAATATAAGGCTGTTGTTAATCTGTCTGTTTCAAATCTTCCGCAAAAGCAAACTTCGGTGTGAGTAACATGCGAATTTGCTATTCTTCCTTGGTGATATAAGAAACCGACCAAGTGCAAGTCAGGCCACACGCAGTGTAGGGTTCTGTAGTTCCAGGACCTCCGTTTTAAAACTTGGCCGACTATGACTCGTTTACCTGTAAAGCCAACTTTACCGTGATAGTTTTCCTATTAAATGCATCACACAAATGCTTGCTACGAACTATGACTGAACCCGCGACTATATGAGCAGAAGACGGGCCACCACAGCAAGCGAAGTCTTTGCTAAGAAGTCTTTATTGACAGAAACTTATATCGTATCAAAATAAAAACAAGTTTTCAATCCAATAAATTGTTTTAGAGCAAATTTCCAGAACATTTTACTGAGTTTTAAAGTTAGTCGGGAGTATGAAAGTAAAGTCAGACAAAATGAAAGTTGCAGGGATACGAGCACTTATCAAGTGTGTCCACCCTTTGCTATGTGGTGGCGAATGTGAGAAATAAATCTCTTCGGGAGGCGACTCATCCGCGCTTGGTGACAGAATCGGCCGAGGACACTCTCCAAAAACTTTATTATTTAAAATTGAGAATGCCCCGTTGCGCAATTTGTTTCTAATGCGATTAAATATTCGGACACAGTGTTGTATGCTGAAGAAAACATAGTAATATCAACAACATACTTAGCACGATTCCTTTTACGAGTGTGCAAGACTAGACATATTTTGAGAAGAAATACAAGATGGAGAAGTCATACCGCTTGTCAGGGTGGTATTCCCGAAAGTAGGCTTATTACATCTCTGCCTATCTCTTCTAAATGGGAAGGCGTGTATATACATAGAAGAGTAAACGAACGTCAACATTGATCTAGTATTCTTTTAAAAATTCAAAGACGTAGGTATAGTTGCCCTTAAGGAACAGCGATGGACTAATCATTAGTCACATTGGCACCTAAATTTATCTCGGGCGAAAAGAGGATGTTATCATCCTACTCATCTACACCTAGGGCGGAGTAAAGTTATGGAGTAGTTCAGTTTGATTGGTTTCTATCTGTTTGATAGATTTATTGTACCGCGGTTATTTTGTTTAAGTCTTCATGATCTGCACCTACCAACTTTAAGATCTTAAAGATATAACAAATTTGCTTAAATTATTCTCACATCAATTCAAAGAAGAAATATTCCTAGCTTAACGACTAAGATAGAAAAAATATCGAAGTAAAATGCTAAAATATGCGTAAAAATTTACAATTGAAGGGATTAAAAATGGATTTAGACTTGAGCCCTAATAATAATTGCAGGCAAAGGTTTATTTAAATATACATACCTACTTTCCGTTCCTAAGTGGCAAAAAATTTTTGCCTCTCCTTCATTAGGCAGTGTTCCGTAATATATCATTTGCGATTGCGACATATATTAATGGAATATTTAGCAATGTAATTGGATTTGACCGAGTAAAATATGGCAAAATGAGGCGTGGTGGTAGACGAGTGGTTCGAGCAGTTTCTTGGAACACAAATACTGCAAGTTCGAATCCCGACTGTACCCATAAGTTTTTCCGATAAGTACAGTGATTAGCCACACTACGAGCTTTACGATAATGAAAATAACACAGTTTCCGCCATGGTAAGTCCATCGCCGTTCCTAAAGCACGACTATACGTACGTATTTTAAATTTCATCTCAAACGTATGAAGGTTTCCTCTCGATGCGACAAACAACATGCATATCATATGTGTTTAAAATTTAAGTCGGTAGCAAAATCTAAAAACCTACAAGACAGGCTGAGCCTAGTGTGGAAAGCTTTGTTAATTTTACTTATTTTTACTAACCTCAATGTTATGTTCAATTGACTATGAAACATGGAATCTTTACGGCAATAAGCTTTATTAATTATTATTATAATCGTCTTGTTTTTCTTAGAGTTTGATGACGCAAGTAGAGGAGTAACAAATTTACCTGGAGAGAAAATAACAAGCTCAACTAAGTACTTTGCATGTTCTAACACAATGTTTATCTCGGGGAACCTTCAAAGTTATCTGATATGCTCGGAGCAGTAAAATTTTAAGTAGCTCTTCGTTCTAAAAAAAAATTATTTTTTTTAAATGCAAATAAAATGTTTTACCTACCTACAGTCGTAAAAGTACCCTTACAATGCGAAATGTCAGTGTTTTTGTTCAGCAGTGGCGCGCAACACTGTTTTATCACTCCGTAATTACATCCATCCGGGAAAAGTATTATTTCATCCGCTTTACAGCTTTCTCTAATGGTATTTTTTTTGGTGTCCTTTAACGATGCAACAAATAGTTATCGTTTCCGTTTAACATACCGACTAGCTGTTGCGCACGACGTTGTCTACTTAGTAAAAGTACTTTCAGATGTCCAACTTCAGGAAATATGTCGATACGAATTTTCAACCTCTTTTGCAAGAAAACTTGGACAAAGGAAACGTCCTTTGCCAGGATATAACCTATGTTCTTGCCAAATTTCATTACGATTCGTTCCGCTGTTTAGCGGTGAGACGAAAGGAAACATTGTTAAATAAAGTTAAGTACAGTGATTAATCCCACCACGAGCTTTACGGTAAAGGAAAACACCGTGAAGAAGCCTGCATACGTTTAAGAAAAAATTCAAAGTCGTATAGTTATGCTTGAGGAACGGCGATGGACTCGCCATCTGTCACGTTAGCACTTAAAATATATCTTCGGCGAAAAGTGGGTTTGTAGGTATTACACACCTCTGCCTACCACTTAGGGACCCTTTCAAGAAGATATGAAGATATATGTAGATACAGACACACAATGTAGACAATGTAGACACTTTGCTTACAAATGAGGGCGGAATTTTTGCTAAGTACCTATTGCTTTAGCTGCAATGAAGGCTTTACATCAAACCAATCGTAAACCTGTTTTCCACCTCTGTAGTATAAATAAAGTCGTAAAAAAAGATGAATGGATTGTGTGAAACGTGACATGACTAAAAACACCGAACGAATGATAGAACGAAATGAACGATAAAGATGTCAAGGTGAATTCATTCAGTCTGCACTCTTTGTCGGTACAGGAACAAGTATCTACTAGCCAGGTTTTCAACTGAAACAAACTGTGAATTGCAAATTTATTTCCTCCAATAAAAAATTATTCGTTTCGTTACGAAATCAAAACCTCAAAAACGCTTTAATAAATAAACCACGTTGGCCACAATACATATGTCCAGAAACAAAAGCGGGACATTACCATTGTTTTCGATTGCGGCCATATTAAACCGGCCCAGCTGAAATATCTGACGCGTTTCCGTTTCCTTTGTTATTATCGGTTGCTATTGATATTACATTCAAACGAGATACCCTTAGTAAGGTATTTTTGAATACAGAATATAGATATCTCAAAGTAATTTATGATTATTACATTTATGTTTACAAATAAATAAATCCAATCGATGTTCGTTCGCGACTTTACTTCTGTGCGTTTATTTCAATATACATTAAGTGACACAAAATGCAGCAGTGCAAAATGTACACAATACATAATTATATAGTAGTAATAAAGGAGTTGTATAATATAATAGAGAACTAGAAGACATAGCTAATATAAAACTTAAAAAATACTTTAGACTTTATATACAGAGATACAAGATATGGAACAGCGAAATTGTGACTTTTTTAAAACGAAATGTCCCAAATCAGTGTCACGCGGAAGGGTGCCAAGAAGACAGGCGGCATTGCCTTGTATGGCACGCGTAGTAAGTGCTACTTTCGAAAGGCTGCAACAGTACAGTTCATAAACAGGTAAGCAGTAAGTTTTTATGAGATTAGTAGAGTCCCACGGGCTTATCTCGTTAAATTTCTCCCTTAGATAGAACCATGACGATAGTCTATTACCTCCCTCAACAAACAGGCTGGCAAACATCTCTTGCAAATACATTTTCTTTTTAAATTTAAGTATTGGTTCCTAAGATCAAAGCGTGGTAACAAACTAAATCTGACTCTTTATTTTTAGAGAACTACTACTCACACCCACAGGGCTTTGAACACAAGTCTTACACACGAAAGTGTGTTACTTTAGAGTAAAGCATGTTCTTTTAGAAGGGCGTGAAAAGATTTTCCCAAGCTCAATCGAGAGTTTTCATCGGAAGAAAACAAAATTTCATCAGAATCTGGCTCCGTTTCGTAGGAAGAAGATGATAAATACACGCACATATATGATATATTTATGTTTGTACTAAGATTGACCAGTTGATTGTGGCACAAATATGTATATGAGTGGTGAACTGCTGGATAATTATGAAAATCAAAAGCAGAGGTAGACCACGTTCCTGTATTAAATCAATCGAGTAAGTATGTGAACATCACAAAGTACCTACTCAAAACAAATAACACTAAAAACCATTCACCCAAGAACCCACTCCGAACCCATGAACGATTAATTTCTAGTAGGAACCTTAAAAAATATCATATCTATAAATATATTTGAGTGTTTCAATACTCTATTATAGTTGAGAATCAGCAGTGTATTTCAGGCTAGCTACGATTGTGTACAAGCTATTTCATGCACTATGCCTCATAGAGTTATAGCCTATAGAGGCTACCATCCACTGAGATGGGATACTTAGATGCTAAATTATTTAAATTTAGAAGTGCTTCCGGCTCAGGAAATAATTAAGCTCTCGAGTAAATAAAGTATTAATTCAGAAAGGTATGGCAAAAAAATTACGAATACACTTGAAGAACTAACTGCCAGTTGATATAGATGTTGCAACGCTTATACTTATACTTACAGGGAGATGTGAAGGTTATGTAAGTCATATCCGATATTATATTATCCCATAGCTGACAACTCCGATAGATCAATCTAACTTTCTCTATCGTTATCCAGCAATCTGAGCCATTAATTTTAAGCTGTCGTCTACTATCCACAATCCACTTAAGAATTAAATATTTTAAAACTGGTAGTTTTATTGTGTTCACTAAAGTGAACAACCGGCTAAAAAAATTGCTATGCCAGCCCTGACCTCGGCAGAAAATTGTTTATACTACTAACAATACACAAAACGTCAGAACAAGTTGAGGCTTTCCATGGAGTTCTTCAAGAAGGGTGTGAAAAGATTCCTGCAGGGTCGGCAACGCGCGAGTGATACCCCTGGTGTTGCAACGTCCATAGGCGGCGGTAACCGCCTACCATCAGGCGGACCGCATGCTAGTTTGCCACCCTTGTGGTATAAAAAAAAAACACGTTGAAAATGTCTGCGAAACGACCGCCTGAGTTTGGTATTAGCGTATTTATTCATGTTGAACAAATCGATCGGACACTTAAGGACGGGAACGTTGAGAGTACATGAAATCGATCAGCATGTATGAAGAGACAGATAAACTTTAATAAAGCGAAGAAGATATAAGGTATGTAAGTCAAGAGGAAACGATCGCTCTTCTCTGTCTGCCTACCCGTGAGAGGTTCGGTATGATCATAATGTTTGTATATGTACATACTTTATACATTTATAAATTTAGCTGTAGTTAAACGAAACTGTTGCGTATTATCCCAATGGATGCGCACCTATATAGAGATATTGGCAGCTCAATCCTTGTATTAGCAGTCAGATCACGCGAGCAATCGCTGCACTCGGTCAGAGCAGAGTAAATACTGCCAGATATCTACTTACGAAGGACTGCGGAAAAAATATTATATCCAAGACATTGAATTATTCTTTTTATATACGAGTACCTAATTTAAAACTACAAAAGCGTCTTGACAGTCACTGCAATTAAGTTAAGAAAAAACACATTAATGCGGACCAGCAGGGCTTGAACGTTTCACCCTGACCTTGCAGATGACTATTTAAATCAATCGGCTACCACGACGAACAAGATTACAGTATGGAGTGCTGCAAGAAGGGTGTGAAAATATTCCTACAGGGCATACTCCTGATGTTGCAAGCGTCTATAGGGGGCGGTAGCCGCTTACCATCAGGAATGTCACGTGCTTGTCGGTCACTGTAACGGCACACATACACATGCATACGGAATTACAGCTTGTGCTACACTATACTTTTAAGCTTTGCTCCTCACTGTGCTTAGAATCAAATGCACACTCGTGTCCCGTGCTCTAATGACAGTAGATGTAATGCTCTAGTGACACTCTAATGCAGAAATAGACACCTATATGCACTCTTCGCGTTCCAATAACGAATCACATAATATATCAGCAATGAAAACCACCTAAGGGGTAAAAAAAAGAAGTAATTCACATTCAAATTCAGAATACCACGAAATTGGGCTCAAATGGAAAAACATATTTGGCCATACGCCGTCAAATAAAGTACTTCAACGAAACCTGGATGGATGGAATGTTTACCATCCGTCGGTTCTCCATAAATACCCGAGCCGATTGTTTGTCCAACTACAGTGTTTATTCCAATTGATATCTACTTGTTTATTTATTTGCCATGATGGGAACATTTCAAAAATAAACCAATATTGATACGCATTAATACTTATCCTTTCAACGAGTCCTTTCTGTTGCGTGAATACCGATCGCTATATTGTAGGTATGCTTTGCATACCTTTGAATTATATTGACAGGATTCAAACATGTGATAGAACTTTAATTTCATTAATGCCATGAAGTCGCCGGAATAATTAAATCATGGTAAAAGAAAAAGTTGAAATAATATCCGCAATGAAGAGATTCACAAAGCAATTGACGTGAATGAGGATGTGATTGTAAAGATGAAGAAAGGCATGTTACGTTGGTTTTTACATATACAAAGGATGACTGAAGAAAGTTTGACGATACAGTTACACAACGTTAAAGTGTGTGGAAGAAGAGGCAGAGGAAGAACACGTGCCTACTACCTAGACCATAAAGATCCGACACTCAATGATGGGAGCGTCAAGAGTACTCGAAACCGGCGAGCATGTACGAAGAGTTTGATGAATGTGGACGACCCTAAAGAGGTTTATAGTTCTCGAGAAAACTGGCGCTGTTCTTCTCTATCTGCCTACCCAGTAAGGGGCGTGATGATGTATATATTTGTTTGTATATGACATAAAAGGAGCTATGGTGGCCAAGTGGTTCCAGGAGTAAGCTACAATGCAACAATTCGCAACCCGGCTGTACTAATGAGTTATTTCTGAATATAGGCACAGCGATTAATCACACAAGCTTTACGGTAAATGGTAAATATCAAGAGAAAGCTGCATACGGTTGAGAAGAAATTCAAAGACTTATTAATAGTCATACTTGAGACACGGTGACGGATTCGCCAATTGTAATGTTACCTAAATATATTTCAGTAGAAAAACAAATGATTGAAAACTTCAAGCACAGTTTATTCTTCAGTAGTATCTTCAGAAACCAACTAAGTCTCTCGTTTGTTAAAAATGAGACTTGAGTAAGAAAATTTCGCAACTACCGACTATGAATTACTCTCCCACATGTCACAATGAGATTGCATTAAATATTTATAAGGCCGACATTTTAATATCAAAAGGTTTTTTGAATAAAACCATACATATTCTTTCAGGCTCCTTGTAGAATGTGAAACGAGATGTGTGTATCGCTGTCGAATACAGAGAAGTGGTAAAAAATGGGTTTAATATTACTTTGGACTATTTGGGCTACAGTTGCTTGTTATAATATACAAGTACTGGTTTTTTGAGTGTACCTAGACACCTCTGTCCACCCCCATTCGGGGACCGTTGCTCGAAGCTGTGAAGTTATATTATTATTACTAGTTTTAGTCTTGCGACTAGGCTTGCGTTATTACATTATATATTTTTCTCAGGATATTCGACCTCTTTCGGATATACTATCTCGCCTACCACAGATACCAATACAATACCAGATAATACCGAAGGGAAGGCAAGATTAAATATTAATAATACATATTAAATAAGATTATATTCGTTTTAGAGGAACCGTGGTGGCCGAGTGGCTCAAGTATCTGCCTGGAAAGCAAAGTCTGAAAGATCGAGCCGCGACTGTACCAAAGTTTTTTTATACTTAAATACACGAAGAGTGATTTAATCACACGAGCTTTATGGAAAAAGAAAGCATCCAGAATAAACCTGCATACTTTGCAGAAGAAACTGACAGGCAAGTATTGTCATAATACAATAAAAGCGACGGACCTGTCATCTGTCACGTTTACACCTAAGTAATCTCCGGTCAAGAGTATGGATTTCATGCACCACTTCCCGCTTCATCAGGGATACTCGTGGGAAGGCGTAAAGGTAACACAAGTAATTAAAAAAAACAGTAGCCGTTATACATTATCTCAGTATTGTGAGAGCGTCAAAAGACAAAAGCACCGCGCCGCTAAAAATACCTATTAAGATACCCAGGTACGGTACGATCGTAGGCTATTTGTCATAGCGATAACACTTTTAGTACGTGAGTTGAATTATCTGGAATGGCGTTCGTCTTGGTGAATAATTACTTCGTACCTTTTGCCATTGAAAGTAGGATGGGTCATTTTCCTCCTTCACATTTTTCGTAATTGGATACAGTAGGATAATCCGACTTCGGCTGATTGCTTCTCTCTATTACTCTATATAGTGGCCGAGTAGCCGAGTGGTTCGAACAGTCGCCTGCATCACTAAGATTCCAAGTTTAAATCCCGACTGACCCTACTACCAATGAGTTTTTCTGAACACTGAATATTTACACCATGATCTTTAAGAAAGGAAACCTGCATACGATTATCGCAGTTGCCTGACTGTGGCAGTACCTACACCTGACCTTACAAAAAAATCGCAGCCAAATGGCACTGCTTCTAGAAGTTTCTCTGTTAAGTTCCAGAATCCCTGGACTCAGACTCTGACCTGGTTCAGACTAAATTGGTAGAAGTTGGACCCATTAGTCACTTATATAATAGTCGGCAACTTAGGTACCTTTTGCTTGTCTTGATTGGAGGAGACTACTTTAACCGGTTCGCCTCCAGCGTCATTTTATGAACTATTTAAAAAACTCTATCCGTGGTGAGTCGGCGATGGACTCATCTTCTGTCATATTGTCACGTAAAATATATAACCCGCAAAAAGTGGGTACTACCTCTGTGTACTTCGGGGATCCTTATGGGAACGCGTGAAGATATATAGCAATTATAAACTCGTGTAGTTGTTCCGATTCTTTGACTCATTTTTCGAATGCATCCAAAGAGGGATGTCATATCGATGATTAGTTTTTAAATCAAAACGAATCCCGATTGTGTTTCAGTGTCACATTTACACCGAGCAAGGAAGCTATGAATAAATTTTCAGAGTTCGTTACGGTCTGAATTGGCTGTGACTTGGACGGAATGAACTCCTACGAGATACCAATGCAAATTATTCTATAGACAGGCGACGCCTATCGCAAAGATGAATTTTTTCAATAATATTCAAAGGTGAACGAAAGATTTTTCATACTGCGAATGGATTGGATCCAAATGTGAATGAATAGATAATGCTTTTATCATATTTTAAATCTGTTCTATTTACGAACGACTTTGCTTTCTATTAAATATTACTTTGAAATTTTCTGGTGAGATAAATTTACGCTGTAGAAAGTTTTCAAATGGTAACCAGAAGTATCAGACAAATATATAGTTATAATATGTATATAAAAAATAACCTGTACCCTATTTCGCCTGCGTAAGATTGGATTTTATTCGTAGTTTTTCTTGTGGAATAAAACATATTCTAAATTCGCGTCCAGCTAATAATAAAAAAAAATATTCATTCAATTCTCTTTGGTAATTTTTGCCTGAAGGAGGAAATAATATGCAGACAAACTTTTACATTTAGGTTACATACAGGTTAGCAGAATATGGATGTCCTCAAATAAGTGTTTTCTTTGTCCTTTACTATGAATAAAATATTTTTGATTAGATTTGCTTGTTGGGACTAGATAGATATATATACACATAAATACATAGGACATCCAAGACTAAGGTACGTATACTAGTGTTTATCAGACAAATATCTGCCCTCAGCGGGATTCGAACCAGCGACCTCAAGTTTCGCATTCAGGAGCTCTAACTACTGGACCAGACGGCATAGGCCTCCTCTAACAGCTTCCACTGAGGTCCGTCCTAAGCTACCCTCCACCTTGGGCCAGCAGTCCTTTTATTATCGTCCTCCCACCTTAGACGCTGTCTTCCATCTCTTGGGTACCACTCCAAACTGCCTTGCACCATTTTCTTGCTTGTCATGCATCATATGTCCGGTCCACCTCCACTTTTGTTGGTCAATTCGTAGTGGAATATCAGCTAATTTTGTATTCATTCTATATCCTCACGCCTTCCCACAAGGGTCCCCGAAGGGGTAGGCAGAGGTGTATAGGTAATACCCATACACCCACTTTCCGCCAGAGGTATATTAGGTGCCAACGTAACAGATGGCGAGTCCATCGCCGTTACTCAAGCACGACTATACATACGCCTTTGAATTTCTTCAGACGTATGCAGGTTTCCTCTCGATGTTTTCCTTCACCGTAAAGCTCGTGGTGTGACTAATCACTGTACTTCAGTTCAGAAAAACTCATTGGTACAGTCAGGATTCGAACTTGCGACCTTTGCGTCGCAGGCAACTGCTCGAACCACTCGGCCACCACGGCTATTTCATGCACTCATATTCATTCTATAATAATATAATATATCCTCACGCCTTCCCACAAGGGTCCCCGAAGGGGTAGGCAGAGGTGTATAGGTAATACCCACACACCCACTTTCCGCCAGAGGTATATTAGGTGCCAACGTGACAGATGGCGAGTCCATCGCCGTTACTCAAGCACGACTATACATACATACGCCTTTGAATTTCTTCTCAGACGTATGCCGGGTTTCCTCTCGATGTTTTCCTTCACCGTAAAGCTCGTGGTGTGACTAATCACTGTACTTAAGTTTTAGAAAAACTCATTGGTACAGTCTGGATTCGAACTTGCGACCTTTGCGTCGCAGGCCACTGCTCGAACCACTCGGCCACCACGGCTCTACTCGGCCACCACGGCTCTATTCATTCTAGTTTCAGTATTTCTGTCTCTGTCTCGAAGTTTTGACCCTATGGTGCGCTACATTGCTTTTTGACATATGACAAGATATATTGGTACCTACCTACGAGTTGCAGCTTCGCCCAGGTGAAAAAGAAAAAAAAAACCTGAAACACGATCGCAGCGCCTCTCGCGCTCCCTTGTAAGTATGAATGAATATCATATTCCAATCACGCGACCATGAGCTGTCAGCCCGGACAGTTATTACAACGCAGTCCATATCCATTCGGTTGGAAGTAGGGAGGCGTTCAGTTAGAAACTTGGGCAGTGGCCAATACAATCTCATCGAAACTTGGGCTGCTCTTTGGATAAAACAATTTGTGGGGCGCGTGATTGATCATCAAATACAAGTACTCAAAATGTTGTTTTGACTCATCAAATAAATGTTACTTGCTGAAAAGTTTCGAAATTTCGCACCGTTGCTGTCCCGTCCAATATCGCGAGCACGATCAGAGGGTGCTTTTACATATCTGCCTACCCGTTTAAGGGCTTTTGCCAGCTTTCAAGCTTTGCGATCGCAGACCTACCGATTCTATCCAGTGATTAAAAGTCCGGCCATTTATGAGTGAGAAACTTCCTTCTGTCGGAGAACAAGTCCGACTGAAGCTTGAAGACTAGCTAGACTAGACCAGCTATTTATTACGTTGGCACCTCAATGTACTACCTACTACCTTATCTCTGTGAGTAATTTCATCCAATTCCGTCCCACCGTTCAGGCGTGATTGAGTAATAAACATTGATTCATCAAAACTTTCTAGTTTAAAATTAGTGTAGATTAGTTTTACGCGCAGACGCTTGTGGTGATGCGATTGGCTATTAGATCAACGACGTGTCAAGAGATTCTCTAGGGGTTAAATTATTGTAGTATCCATAGAAATAAGGCAATCAGGTCCGACGGAGACTTCCTCCCGAAATATGGTATACAGTGTTTTCCTGTGAGATGTTCATCAAAAACTCATTTACCCTCGAAAAGAGGGCGATAGTTATAGTGGCCGTGGTTTACTCGTATCAACGCCGGCGAGACCATCGTATAAGCGCCTGCAAAATTAGGTGTGTCACTCGCTTGAGCGAAACTTGAATTTACAATACCATGCAATAAATTGCAAATAGTTATATATCTCTCTGAAATGGTGATCCGTAGGGAAAAAGTATTGAGACAATTATTGTAGAAAATTACATGGTCTACAACTTTGTCTGACCTATTGTTGCGATAATACTTGCCATTTGTGAGAAAAATGCGAAAAAGTGATATTTTTGACATTTTATCATTTGTTTCTTTTTTGCACAAATCGGATCGGTGGTGACTATTGTAATGGTGTACTTGAGACCTCCACCAATTTCTTGCTCTATGCGAATTTTTGCAAACTGAAATGTGTATTTTGACCGAATTATTCACTAGGCAACCCGCCGCCTCAATCCCGTCCCCAACGCGCAGAACTAGTTCCGCGCGGACTATAGACGAAAACCCAAACACGGTACATAATTTACTCTCCAACCTTGAACGTGCTATAAGTGCTTCCCCCAATTTACTCAAATTACCATTATCGACCGCATTATTTTACGTACTCCAATCACCATTTTGTTGCCCTACAAAAATGGTCGGAAACTGCCGAAATTGAGAAACAGCTTGCATTCATGGGGCATTTAAAACTTAAACTCGTTTTCAGTTTCATTAACGGTTATACCTCAGTTAAACTGGTGTAATTATGTACGCAATTTGGCCGGGCTTAAATACAAGAGTTGACACGGCCTGCGGAGGCGATATTATCGTAAAAACGCTACGGCGACGTTTCGTTTCACGGGTCGTTTGTTGTAGCTGCGTATACGGTTGTTAAATATGGTATTGTTGTTTACAGCTGAAATACTCAAATACTGTTTATGTGTTGTTCAAAAGGAACTTCCAAACGACGAAACAAATTGGCTGAACTGGGCCAATAGTTGTAATATACGAGAATTATTTAGTAGCTTTCACCCGCTGCTTCGCTTGTTGTATTTTTTCTTTTCTTTCTAAAATTCTTCTGACGTATCGTTCAACATGTTGCCAAACAATTCATAGATATGAGTACACAATCGCCTTTGACGATTCATTTCTAAACCTTGCAACCAAACAGGTCACTGCGAGGTTTTAAAGGAGATTTCTTCCGCTAACGCTCAGAATGAGTGTACTCTCCTCGTTAAGGTTTTTTCTTAGAGAATACAGCATGGAGTTCTTCATGAGGGTGAGAAAAGATTCCTGCAGAGTCTGCAACGCATACCTTTGGTGTTGCAAGCGTCCATAGACGTGTGTGTGTGTGTGTGAAATTACTATTTAGGACCGGTTTCTGAATACCTCTAGGAGTTAAGATAGTCGAAATAATTGATATTTTAATGAGCAACACCGAAGGGCAGGACCGCCATACATCACCGCTAGGTGGAATGTATCGCTATCCTACTGAGAAATACGATTATTTCAACCGCAAATATAGTTTATTTGTCTCAGGGTTGTTACGGACGCAGTACAATTGCTTAATAGTGTCTGCGAAATACTCTTGAATTGTTTTACTTAAATCTCATTAACACTCAAGATATACTCGTATAATAGGAGACGCCAACATGACAGGTGGCTAGTCCATCGCTAATTCTCAAGCACGATTATACATATATATATATATATATATATATATCCTCACGTCTTCCCACAAGGGTCCCTGAAGTGGTAGGCAGAAGTGTGTAGGTAGTACCCACACGCCCACTTTCCGCCAGAGATATATTTTAGGTTCCAACGTGACAGATGGCGAGTCCATCGCCGTTACTCAAGCACGATTATACATGCGCCTTTGAATTGCTTCTCAGACGTATGCAGGGCTCCTATCGATGTATTCCTTCGCCATATTTCATTGAAAATCATCTTGTGACCACTGAAGTTCAGAAACTAATTGGTACATTCGGGATTCGAACTTTCAATCTTTGTGTAGCAAGCGACTACTCTAACCACGGCTGGTAATTATATTGAATTAAACCTTGTTGATGATATTGTAACGATTTTAGATCAAATTCGTTTTAAAGGGATATGCTAAGCAGCTATGGAAGGGCGTGTTACGTTCGCTTGGACATACCGGGTGAGTAGCGAACCGATTAACTAAATAGATATTCAAAATGAGAACTTATCTCGAAAACGAGGGATACCTCTGCCATTACGAATACTAGTCTATGAAAAGAACGAATTAAAACTGCCAGTGAGGAATACGGATTTCAGTTGTTTCTCTTTAGCTTTCCTTGGCAGTTAAATTAAAATATTCTATTATCTATTATTCTTTGAACAATCCTAGTTGAGAATAAACTAGATTAGTTTACTATATAAAAATAAATAACATTTTCTCCTAATACTATTCCTTTGAGCATATTAATATCAAAGCATATTTATTATATTATTATTAAAATAAAAGATATTTGAATAAATACAAACATTGTTCTTATTTTTATGAAATTGATAGCAGACTGACTAAATAGATACAATAATGTTGTTCTAAGATATCCTCACGCTCACAAGAGTCCTCGAAAGAATAAGCAGATACTAATCACTGTACTTGTTCTGAAAAACTCATTGATACAGTCGGGATTTGAACTCGCAATCAATATGTTGCATGCGACTATTCGACTCGACCACCAAGGATCTAAATAATAATAATAATAAATACCTGGGACAATTCCCCACAAATTGACCTAGTCCCAAATTAAGCAAAGCTTGTGTTATGGTAACTAGACAACGATATATTTACTTATATATATAGATATATACTTAAATACATAGGACATCCAAGACTAAGGTACAATTATTCGTGTTCATCACACAAATAAAAATATTATCTACGCGATGAGGCAGAAAAAGTAGAGCCCCAGTTTTCTTTACACTTAAAGATCTCTTTAGCTTCATTCACATTCAAATACTCTTCATCTAACTACAAAGGTACCGCGTTTACATCCGCGTGGATTCAATTAATTTGGTAGTTCTTTCGGTTAGAGTTAATACGGCTTATAATCTCTGTGACAATATAGTCCATTTTGTAGTCCTTGCATGCGAGCATGATACAGCCTTGCAAACTTTCGCATTTATAGTATTAGCATTTACAGGATGTAGCTGACACTCAATTCAAGAACACAACACTACACTGGCATTTGGCTACGATTTTCTGAAAGATGGACAAGTATTTGGATAGCTCCAGTTCTAGACGAAAGATCAGTGCTTGTTCCAATTTTAAAGTTTCCTTCCAGTTTATTTTCCCCATAGAGTCCGCAAGAAAACACCCGTAAAGTTTTCCCAAGACAATCAATTTAGAACAGATTATGTAGCGAGACCACTTAAGCTCGCTCGCAGGGGTCCACAGGGCACATTGAAAAATGCGGTTGCCATGTACGGAACCCCCTGTGGCTTAATGTATGATGTTCCCGACTGTGGCTGCCGAAGTTTCACGGTACACAGACTTACAAATTGTTATTGTTTTGTAGATTATATATGTATTTGTACTTTACAGAACGTTATATCTTGCTGTATGTATGATAAAGAAGAAAAGAGGCGTGTACTAAGCTAAAAAATACATATTATATTCTTACGCCTTCCCAAAAGGCTCCCCGAAGGGGTACGTAGAGGTGTATAGGTAGTACCCACACACCCACTTTCCGCCAGAGGTATATTTTAGGTGGCAAAGTGACAGATGGCAAGTTACTCAAGCACGACTCTACATACGCCTTTAAATTGCTTCTCAAACGTAAAACGTTGGTGTGACTAATCGCTGTACGTAAGTTCAGAAAAACTCATTCGGGATTCAAACTTGTGATCTTTGTGTTGCAGGCCACGGCTTTCAGAAGAAACAGTACCTTCACCACGCATATAATTCCCGAACAGAACCTGAATAATTGAGAGTCAAACAAAGCTTACCCCGTAGCTGCGCCGCCCGCTACCATTTATTATGCATATCTCATAGGCACTTCGAACCACGTACCTTAGGGACAGGGGAATTCCATTACAGCACCACCTTTTTACTGCACTTGTATTACTAATGGCCCATCCGTGTGTGACTAACCGCAGTACTGCTCCTAAGCGCGATAGAACCTGGTGCCCGATATACAGTGACGACGAGTTTATACAACAATTTTATCTTCTGATTTTGTAGTAAATAGCGAAACGGCGAAGATGTGTGAAGAAAGCCAACGATGTCTGAAGTCTAAGAGGATTGGTGATGTACTCTCTCACTATCGAACCATAACACATATCAATTGCTTTTTTTTTCTTTTTTTTTATACAACAAGAGTGGCAAACAAGCATACGGCCCACCTGATGGGAAACGGGAATTTATTACTGGTTCAATATAAACCAGTATATTCGATAATTGTGTGTATGTCAACATAGTATCTATACATTTCTGGAAGATATGCTAGAGCACTTGGAACTTAGCTCTATTTAATGAATTGAAATGAGACACCACGAGCTTTACGGTGAAGGAAAACATCGAGAGGAAACCCACATACGTCTGAGAAGCAATTCAAAGGTGTATGTATAGTCGTGTT
The DNA here is from genome assembly GCA_945859725.1 of Drepana falcataria. NCBI lineage: Eukaryota > Metazoa > Arthropoda > Insecta > Lepidoptera > Drepanidae > Drepana > Drepana falcataria. The sequence goes on from OX243937.1 coordinate 2,678,896, forward strand.
TGAGTAACGGCGATGGACTCGCCATCTATCACGTTAGCATTTAAAATATATCTCTGGCGGAAAGAGGGTGTATGGGTATTACCTATACACCTCTGCCTACCCCTTCGGGGACCCTTGTGGGAAGGCGTGAGGGTGTATATGAGAAATGAAACACGGTTTATTACATAATGTGATGTTTGGAGCATAGTGATTGAAACGCGCATTCGGCCGCAATCGAAATTTTTCGGTAGGTAGGTATTTATATATTTACAAACTTACCTCCTAACTAACTCCAAGTACAATGCAATAAGATATTGCATTGTACTTTAATATATACAACGCTTAGAATTAAAACCAGATCGGTAATCGGTATTAATTTTTTTTTCATAAGATTCCTATATTGTACATAAATTCACACCGTGTTTAAAGAAACCGACTGGGTACAAAATTTCCTAACCGTAATAACACTTTTTATGATTAAGTTGGTCGTTACCGAAAACCGAAGTGAAAATTGCTGTGTCGATTTTCATACTCAAATCGATACATAATGTTGATATTTTCGTGAACTCCAGAGACCTTCGCTAACACAATACTCAAATAACGGTAGGTAACGGAGGGTATTAAAATTTGCAATAGTGATAAAACTTGCAAGGCCCAAGATTCCTGTTTGTTCAGCAAAGCTGGAATGGGCATGTTTGAACTACTCGTGTAAATTTGGTGTTACCATGTATTTTGACATTCATAGAGGTGCAGTTTGTTCCAATTGTATACGTTCGGTACCTGACTACAAAGAGAAAATCTTATCTTTCTTACTAATATTATAAATGTGAAAGTTTGTAAGCTTGCGGTTCTTTCACGGCAAAACGGCCGAACCGATTTGGCTGAAAGTTGAAATCGTGATGGCTTATACCTAGGAATAGGACATAGGCTACTTTTTATCCAAAAAATTCAAAGTTCCTACAGGAATAAAATTTGCCTTATTATTAGTCGTAATTCAGATTTGCATGAAAATGATATCAATACTTCTTAGTGCTTTTGATTTAAATTACATTTTATTTTGACACATGTTTGAAAACTCAATCCTGTCATTACAAAAATTCCAAATAATTCGATGTTCTAATATTAAAAAGGCCTTAATTTGTATGTTCCTCTTTCACGGCATAGCGACTGAACCGATTCTCGCAAGAAACTATTGTAGCTACGTTTTCGAACTCCACGCGGGCGAAGCCACGGGCATAAGATAGTTTGTAATAATCCAAAAAGTTTTTTCACTAAGATTTTAGTACTAGATCTAAATCTCTTGTTTACTTTGCTCTTTGCGAATATAAACCAGTACCAAAATATGCATCTAATTATTATATCTAATTTTTATAATTCTATGGTTTGGCCATGTCGAGAGAATGAATGAAGAACGATTGACGAAAAAAAGTGTATAAGGCGAGTGTGAATGAAAGTGTTGGAAGGGGTAGACCTAGACGGACGTTTCTAGACCAAATTAGGGACGTCTTGAAAAAAGGTCAGGTCAAGAGTACCCTAAACCGAAGAGCATGTATGAAGAGAATAATGAAAGTGGACGAAGCGAAAGAAGTATGTAAGGATCGTAGCGTAGTAGTAGCGTAGTAAGTGGAAAGAAGTGGTCTCTGCCTACCCCTACGGGAAAGAGGCGTGATTATATGTATGTATGTAAAATAGGAATTAAATTTGTCGTTCTATATTCAAATATTTGAGTGAAAACGATTAGTTGATTCATTTATTTTTACTTTTCAGTTTTTATAGCAGTGTGTCCCAATCAGAGACCGTACCCCGCAAATGAATCCTGCACTAAACGTATTTTAATTTAGATATGCTACCACGCCAACGGAGTCATATGAAATTATATTTAGCCAGAAAATAAATTAATCTTACTCACTAACATGATAGCAGCGAGAATATAATCTCTTTTAATGTCATATCTCACATATATATAGCGGCCCGTCCCGGCTACGCACGGATTCGCATTTATTTTTTAAACATTTTGGCACACATTTTTTTTTCTTGCAATTAAAATAGCCTATATTAATCAGTGATAATGTAGCATTAAAATGGTGAAAGAATTTTTTAAATCAGTCCAGTACTTTTTGAGCCAATTCCTTACAAACATACTTACATACAAATCTTTCCTCTTTATAATATTATAGTATAGATGATTCAGCAAAGATCAATATTCATCTGAAGATTTTATACGAATAGTAAGCTAATTAAAAAGCTAAAACTAAAATTACATTTACTTCAAATGTAAGTAGTATCCAACAATATTTCCAATTAAACAGCGGTAATGAAGCGTAGAAAGTTAATTCAATATTTCATCATAATTAAAGATTACTTTATATTTTGGACCGACCCTACTAATTGCTGAATATCGTAGCACGACGATAACGATATGGAAAGAGATAAAGGTTGTGATATAGACGAAGATATGCCATTTCGATACGATACATTACACTTTATGACAATTTTATAATATGAATGTATTGTAATGTATAATAATATCTGTAAAATTATTCGTAACGAGACCCTTACGAATATATACAGGGATGTCAAGTACTCGAAAGTAATCAATGTAAATGAATCGAAAGAGTCCTGTAAGTCCAGTAGGAGAGAGAAAACCTGCATACGTCTGAGAAGAAATTCAAAGGCGTATGTATAGTCGTGCTTGAGTAACGGCGATGGACTCGCCATCTGTCACGTTGGCACCTAATATACCTCTGGCGGAAAGTGGGTGTGTGGGTATTACATACACCTCTGCCTACCCCTTCGGGGACCCTTATGGGAAGGCGTGAGGAAGTCCAGTAGGAACTGGCGCTCTACTCTGTGACAATAGCGCGTACCAGTGAGTGACTAGGCGTGATGATCTGTTTATGTATGCACAAATCCCATGAAAAGAAAACGACTTCAAACTATAGCCAAAAGTATCTCTCGCTTGCGGTGAAACATTGGGTTAACAGTTAACTCGACACCAATTAAAATTAAAACATCTCCCACAATTATAATGTACCGTCGATCCGGTTTCATGCTTCAATTGTTTCCAAGGCCAAAACACTCGATCATGTTGGTGCGGTTTCCTTGACATTTGACACTTATACATTGGATAATTTGACGTACAATGCAAGAAGAATATCGATAGTTTTAGCAGCAGCTTTTATTTAGGTACCTAAAGTTTGCAAACATTGCAAGTTCGAACCTCGACTGTACTCGTAAGGTTTTTATAGTGATTAATCGCACCACGAACATCGCGTTAAGTAAACATCAAAAGGCCAACCTACATACGTTGCAGAAGAAATTCTAAGAGTATGTACATTCGTGCTAAGAAACGGCGTTAGACTGTCACGTTGGCACGCACCTAAATGTATCTCAGGCAAAAAAGTTATTATACCGCTGCTTTAGGGGGCGCTTGTGCAAAGGCCGGAAGAGAACACAAAATATTAACCACATTTTGATGTGAAACATCTACAGCTGTACCTAAAACCGATTGCTGGCGTGACGCCTTAAATGTTTGCATTGATACATCTATATAGCCGCACGTAAAACGGACGCATGCTATGTGAATCTATTACCGAAGTCACTGAAAGAATAGAGTTGTCAAACTTGAAATAAATTATTAAATTATGTATTAAATGAAAAAATAAGCAGTCATCATCTGGAAAAAAATCGTTAAGTATCTATATTTTATTTTTCCATTATGCCATATTTAGTTACCCTCGTAATCTTAAGAGAGGTAGGGCATAACGAGTTCCCGTTCGAATTTGGAGCTGCCCGACTGGGGCAGGACCTCCACCTTATAGAGTTCCGTAGCCAAATAACAAAATTTCTTTGTGTTGAGTTCCTACGCGGTGAATAAGGTTTCCAGTAATGAGCTCCTTGGGGAGGGGGGATGATTGTTACTTTGTGTTGGAAGCAGAGGGATTAAACCCATTATGCTGCCAACACAGTATAACTCTCCGAACACAGAGTGGCAACGCGCAAGTGATACTTCGGTATCGTGAGCGTAAATAGGCTACGGTAACCGTTTCCCATCAGGTGGGCCGTATGCTTGTTTGCCACTCTAGTATAAAAAAACTGTTATTTTATTTATAGTTAATATATTTATTATTTATTTAATTATATTATATTATTATAGTTATAGAAATTATTTTGTACAAGTAATATGCATTTCAATGTTTTAACATCTGCCAGGCGTCCCGTGACGGCTCATATTTTTTTTTATTTGATTACGTATTGCCATCAACAACGATGGAAGTAAACAGTTAAACGGAGCTGAAGAGACCACAGACACGTAAACAATTCCGAGAAATACCTTTTGTCTCGGCTATAAGATAGCATAATACCCCTATTGTTTGTAAACTCGTCTGTACCTAACTTTGAAGTTCTGTCGTAATTGTGTTAAAAAGCTATTAAAAACATCTGCGATGTATCCCCTGCGTAACGATGCCTAAGGGTCGCTTTACACCAAACGACTGATTAAAACTAAGCAACTCGTGAGTTATGACAGTTCCACGACTCCATGGCACCTAGTTTGTTTATGATATGATGTTAGTCGGCAGTTTGACCTACTCGAGTTAAGTAACGCTATTAAGTTATGGCATGAGATAATTTATATTCCGTGAACTGCAGTGCAGCTGTTGATTTATCGAAGTTACGAGTAATACAGGCTGTTCGTGGTAGCTAAGGCTGCTTTAGAATTTACAACATTAAATAAAAGTGAAGTAAAGTAAAGTGATGTGTCAGTAAAGTAGGTAAAGTGGTAAAGTTAATGTTATACCAGCCATAAGGCTATATAAGTAGCCTTTTAGCATTTGCAAGGCAAAGACATAGTGAGAAGATGTTTTTAGACCACTAAATCCATAGATATTGTAGATATTGTATATAGATCTATTTTATGTCGGATATCGGCTGGCACACAATCTCTCCACTCTCACACACAAAAACTCCTATAGCAGTGTCTTTCAATTTAATAACATGACAGCTCCTATCAAGTCTGTCCAATCTGTTTCGAAACAAAAAGTATTCATTGGAATGTCCTGTCTAAAACTTCTTAATGTTTGTTTCGGCTTTCATCCCTAATGGCGTAATACTTGTTACGTCGTTCATGGCTGAGACGTTGCGACCTCTTTTCTAAATACCATGGGAATATCTCAACAGCTTTTTAAAAGTCTCGCCTCTCTTATATACGACGCACGTTTCCAATTTCAATCAACAATTTTTGAAAGCAAACAAGACACAAACCTAATTTGAATTTACTTTGAACCACCTTATTGTAATTGGTATGTTTATGCCGTTTTAATTATGTAAACAAATAAATAAGTAAATTATTTTCTCCCCATGATGTTCCTCGAAGAAGTAGTGTTACAGCACCTTTTTACACCGTTGATATATTTCGTCACTGTTGTGATGGCAATGCAACGGTGATTAAGGAAGTATGCCTATTACCTATATTGAATGAAGTTCAGAAAAACTCATTGATGCAGACCGCCAGGGTTCGAACCTGTGATTTCGAAGAAATTACTTAAATTATTCGTACTATTACGACTGAATACATCAGTCGTAATTTGTGTTCTCGATCTGTTATCGTGACCAAGTTCCAACTACCTAGGTCAAATCGATCAACACTCAAGGAGGGTACGTCAAGAGCAAACCTGCAAGTATGTATGAACTGAATGAAGAGACTGATGATGTGGACGAAGCGAAACAGGTATGTAAGACTAGAGAGACCTCGCGCTCTACTATCTGCACCCACCCTATTAGGGAGTAGGGCGTGATGATATACATAAATGTATGTATTAGTATTGGCTTACCCTCAGTAACGGTAATAGCTGACATCCCACGGGAACATTGACCCTCTTTAGACAGAGATCCGGAATGAGACCAACCTCAATTTAAAATTCACCGTCAAAATCCGTCAGGCCACTTAGTTAAGTAACAAACATCTATACTTACAAAAATTGCTGTTTATAACATTATTTTGTCTCAAAAAGCTCAAGGGTACGTAGATAAACGATCATAGGGTACCTGAATTGTTACCTGAAATTTAGTTTTTCTATAGGTAATTATGTTTTTACTAGGCTGTCAGAAAAAAGGGCGATATCTATCACATTTACTCAAAATGTTATTAATTGACACATATCGTGTACGTTATCTTGTATCGCGGGCTGAAGGTGAACAAACACTGCGCCACAACACATAATACAATCAGTACCTAAACAAATAGAAATACTGAACTGTGGACACACAAGCACGTGAATAAAAATACAAACAAAGCAACTCTTGATAAATCAAGCTATGAGTTCACGTAACTTTTGTCTTATACAAAACATTTATATATTCTAGATTGAAATAACGCCTTCCCATAGGTAGGATAGGAGGAGGGTCTTATAGTTATACATGTAATCTAACTAAGTATTTTTTTATGTAATCGTTAGTTACTGAAAAAATTACAAATGAAACCTTGATTCGGAGTGAATATTACTTACTTAAATAATTTTGTAATCTTTGGAACCGTATGTTTTATGATCTTAGACACAACACAACACTACAATCTCTAGAAGACAACTGTTCTATTTTCTGACTGACCACGTATAGGATGAGTAAGGTACGTTTTTTTAAACGTAATTAGTCGCAAAGGTTCATTTATTACACGCTTTTTATTAGCTTCACTTGTATGTCAGTATGTCAGTATGTCAGTATGTAACTTTCCGTGGGTAATTAGCGCGCCTGCGGCCTTTCTTGGTTCTCGTAGCCGTTTCTCTGGCTCCCTTTTGAAAAATATCGAACTAACAAGTTAATAATAAATATAGTTTAAAAAAAAACTAAAAAAACACGCTTTTTACAGAAAACTAAACTAAAAAATAAAAAATTTTTTTTTAATAAATTTGAATTAATAATAGTGTAAAAATTCTTAATAAATAATTTAAAAAAGCGTAGGGTGCTTTTTAAGATATTGTCGAAATAATAAATGTTCTATTCTTATAGATATAAGTATTTTATTGACAGATATCAATAAAATATTTAGAACTATTGACACCATGCACCCCACGCTTTTTTTAAATTATTTATTAAAATTTTTTACACTATTATTAATTCAAATTTATTAAAATTTATTTTTTTATGTTTTAGTTTAATTTTCTGTAAAAAGCGTGTTTTTTTAGTTTTTTTTTAAACTATATTTTTTTTATAATAAATATATATATTCTTACGCCTTCCCATACGGGTGTATAGGTAGTACCCACACACCCACTTTCCACCAGAGATATATTTAGGTGCCAACGTGACAGATAGCCAGTCCGTCGCCGTTACTCAAGTACGTCTATACATATACGTCTATACTAACTTGTTGGAAAAAACGCCATTAACGCGCACCATGCATACACTGAACCAAGTTGCAGAGAATATAGATTTGTTCTCTTGTTCTTTGAGCCAATTCACAAAGGCTACATTATTTGTATTATGTCATAAGATGTGTTAATTGTGCTGCACTATTGTATTGGGACCAACCTGTAATGATAGATGTATACGTGTAAATAAATATGCCTTTGAATTTCTTCTCAAACGTATGCAGGTTTCCTCTCGATGTTTTGCTCCACCGTAAAGCTCGACTAATAGTGTGACTAGTCACTGTACTATACTAAGTTATCTACAGTCTACATACGATTCGATAGTCGATACTTGCAATCTTTTGCAACTATTCGAACCGCTCGAAAAAAGTTTTTTTGTTCACGGCAACTTTTTTTTTAAATCATTCAATATTGCATTCAATTAGCTTTGTATCATACAATTGTTCAACTTGCTAAGATGTTTTCTGAGTAGTGAAACTAAATTGAACTTTAATTACTCACAAATAAATGTCGTCTAATAATTTACGTTACTGTTTATTATATGTACTATGTCTGGTGACAATATATGATGAAATTATCATTGACGTCGCTCGTGTATGTTTTTTTACGACATTTCCTTAATTGATGTTTGTTGTTTACTCTTTGTACAATTATCAACAAAATGGTCGTGTTAATGAAAATTTGGTTTTCCTGTTTCTATTTATATTAAAAAACAAACATTAAATGTAATGAACCTATAAGTGTCACATTTGACATTAGGGCTGTTCCACGTTTGAAATGATTAAATCTCTAGTTATTGCTACTATTATTCGGTAGCAACTGCAGTAACTAAATAAACCGAAGTAAACCGGAATATTATATACTAAGAATAAGTTCAGACATTACAAAGTTTGAAACGAATACAATACATAATAAATTTAGTGACAAATTATTGCGAAGAGCGAGGTTCCTTTTTCAAGCTTTTTTGTACTTGTTAGTACGCATGCATGTGGTTCAAACCTTGGAAGTTTAATTAGAACCACTGCCTGACTGGTGCTGGTTTGATGAAGCAGACAGAAGTTTGTAGGAACTCCTTTAGTAAACGAGATAAATCCATCGAGTTTGCAGTCATGTGTACTGTAGCATACTCTGATCATGATATGATTAATTAGAATACGCTGTTCCCATCTGGAACCCTTTTTATATGAAATACACAGAGCTAATAGAAAGAGTCCAAACTAAATTCCTTCGCACTATGCATTACAAATGTTACCGACAACACCTATCATATCCCGAACTACTCTCGAAATACAAACTTTTGAATCTGGACTTGAGACGCACATACCTCGAGGCTGTTACATTATATAACATAGTACACAACAAATTCGATTGTTCAGACTTAGTCCGTAAACTGTGTTTTGTCGTCCCCAGAACTTGCACCCCCCGCGTGACGCGTCAGGGCTCTTTATTTGTATTAAACACATGCCGAACTAATTCTGGACATCGAGCCCCCATCCGTCGTATGATTGAGTCATATAATAAAAGATTCCATTATATTGATATATTTGCTTGTAACCCATTCAGATTCAAGACCGATCTCAATGCTGCGCTTTCCAAACAAATCTTTCATTAATTTTGTTTTTATTCATAGAATTTCAAAAGAATGTTACAAAAAACTTGTTAGTTATTTACTACCTATTAGTTTACTTACATTATTAACTAATCATTAGTAATATGTATATTACTTACTTAATTAGTCCCTCTAGCACCTTATGTAATGCTATTATGTAATCCGTGGATAACGTAGGTGGCTTCATAATGACTAAAATTTATTTATCCTATAAGATGTTGAAATTTGTATTATGTTGCTGTTTGTTTTTCCCATAATAAAGAAAAATAAAATAAAAATAAGAAATAAAATGATATTCAGTCTCTGAAAATGGAGATGATAAGTGGTCTGGTTTAGTAGATTTATTTCGACAATCTTTTTTGCCTTCTTCGTGTTTAGTGTAAATTTAAGAAGAAATAAAAAATTATACTTTCGTTTACTTTCGCGACAATTTCTATGTAACCCATTTTTGTATTGGATCGCTTACGATATAAGAATCCAATAGAAATAAATAGATCTAGGCATGACCTTTATGTAGTATGAAGAAATTCGTAAAGCCGTTGGTGTGTAATGTGACTGTAAAGTTTGGGTAATGCAGGTTAAGAATATTGAGGGTTTATTTGGTTTGGAGCAATAGTACCCAAGTATGGGGGAACAACGTAGGCCCGACAATAGGTCGTTGCTTACTATACAAAGCATACATAAAACAAGATAATTATAACAATGTTAGCAAGATCTAAGAATCTACAAAGCCTACAATGTTAACAAATTATTGATCAGGTGGTGATGACACTTTCGAAGGGAGTGGTGGGAGTGTAGGGACGCCCGCGAGAGCTTCTGATCCGAACGATAGAAAAGAAACCAATCGAAACTGAAAAGGCTCTGTAGGTACTTCTATAAACGTATTATATTGTAGTAGGGTGAAGGAAAACATCGAGAGTAAACCTGCATACGTCTGAGTTGTAATTCAATGGCGTAAGTATAGTCGTGCTTGAGTAACGGCGAAGGACTCGCCATCTGTCACGTTGGCACCTAAAATATATCTCTGGCGGACAGTGGGTGTGTGGGTACTACATATACTCCTCTGCCTACCCTTTTGGGGACCCTTGTGGGAAGGCGTGAGGACATTATTATTTACATAGTAGTATGCGTATAAACGTATGCTGAGTCCGCTGTTTCGCAGTACATTGCATATATATATAGTGGATATAATAGTGGATTCAAAACTAACGCTAGAAGTAAACAAAGTCTCAGATGAAAACAAATTTTCCGCCAAAAAAAGTAAATAAACGAACCCAATTCCAGCGGACGTGAAACAGCGAATGTATGCAAAATTGACTTCGATTTGTGCCGAACAAAAATTAATATGAAAATTATGTGGCTTACGTGTGCCGTCGGAATTGAATCCTCGGATCAGACAATAATGATGTCACATTATATACCTTAGCGCCTTTTATTTTCATTTAATTTTCTCTAAAAAAGCCGTGGTGTCCGAGTGGTTCGAGTAATTGCCTTGGACACAAAGATCGCAAGTTCGAATTGACTGAACCAATGAGTTTTTCTGAACTTAAGTACTTATTAAGATATTTTGGTATATGTACCGTGTATACATCCATATGCATTTAGTAAAACGCGGTTTTTTTTTATATTACAAACAGACACTCCAATTTTATTTATTAGTATAGATAGAGAATCTCCTGTTTGAATGCATCTGATGCATTCAAAAATTAAACAGCGTGTGGAAGTATGAGCCCTAAGTTTTTCGCAAAAGAACCGCAATGTAAAGTCGAAACATGACATTTTAATTAATATTGCTGACGGAACAGCTTAAGTGTCAGTGAGCTGTCAGATAGATTGTCATTCAATAAAAATGTGGCGTAAATTGGCGTTTGACACAAATTCAAAGGCCATTTGAAAGCAATACAATTTAAAAGCCGTCAATTTGGTCAAAACCCAAAATTAGCCCGGCTCAGTTGACTTACAGTAAATAAATGTATACAAAACCGAAGCGAATGTCTCAAATCCGCCCCACTGGTCCACGAACTGAACAAAACAGCCCCTTAATTTATCCCTGGGAAGTATCGAAGGGACAAAAACGAAGGTACAATTGGGATAGCGAGTTTTTTCGGGCGTTTGTCGTCCCGTCTATATGATAATGAGGCCCTCGATCAAAATAGGTACCTAGTAGTGGAAATTACACAAGAAGAATGAAAGGTTATATTTTCAAAAGTACCCACTTTCAAACTAGAAGTATAGCATGGTTTTTAGTTTACTTTGGCATATTAAAAAAAATGTGTATATAAAAATACTAGCAGACTAGGTATAAGTATTTCATGGGGATATTTATATTCGGTTTCCAAGTTCAATTGTATTTTCAAACCATCCAGGGACTTACACAAATTACATCCAAATTGGCCCAGCCGTTAAGGAGGAGTAAGGTGACAAACACACGTACAGCAGGATTATATTTATTTAGATTTACTTATATAGGAACGTTAAGAGTACTCGAAACCGACGAGCATGTATGAAGAGACTGATGAATGTGGACGAAGCGAAAGAGGTATGTAAGTCTAGAGAGAACTGGCGCTCTATACTCTCTGCCTACCCAAGGACTTGGCGTGATGATATGTATGTATGTATGGATTTACTTAGATTTTCCTCCGAGCATAGAAGAGCATATTCCCAGTACAGGCTCTGTCCTAAATATGATGGAGTAAGTACTACTTTACACACCACTAAGGTGACAACACTCAGTATGACTCACTTGATGGTAAACGTTAACCGACAAAGACACGCATAGACATCTTTACTCAACACCGATGCACCCAGGAGCATTGTAATTTGGATGCGATATTATAGAAAGTGAAAGCCACACTCCGATAGACGGGAGATTCGAGGGTCGGCTGTTGTTGCAAGCGTCCATAGGCGGCGGTAACCGCTTACCATCAGGCAGACTGCATACTAATTTGCCTCTTTAGTGGTATACAAAAAGAACTTGCGACCTCCTCTCAACTGTTAAGTAGTTATTTCTTCGCAATTCAAAACCAATTTTAACAAGTCAACTAAATACCTTCTTTAAGCGCGTCAGGTGTCCTTTCAGATAAACATAGAACCGCTAATTTAATGTCAGGAACTAACGGAAGACCCGACAGAGATGCAACCACAAGCTAAGTACAAAGGTTTCCGTCGACCGTAATCCATTTGAATACGGTCCAAATTGCGTTGACATGCGGCTAACCATCTCAGGTACCTGGGAATTGGGGCTAAACTTCGTTACTCGACATTGACGTAGGGCTAGGCCGCGTCTAACTTCGTTTGAATGTTCCACCAAACACTTACACTATGATTCTAAAGTACCAAATAAACTTCTGATAAGAATTATATCATTTGAACTAGCAAATGAACAAGGGCGATGCCCTCAGCCCTTAATATTATAGGTAATTCATTATGGGTAATAATAATAATATTCTTTATTGTACAAACACACACACATCTACAAAACAAATAGTAATGATAAAAAAACTAAGAAAAACATGTACCTAGTAGGCACAATTAGCGGCCTTATCGCAAAAGCGATTTCTATCAGGCAACCCAAGTGAAGAGAGAGATAAGGAACAGAGAAATAAAAGTAGGTGTGACAGTTGCGTGGACATTTCATCAAAAGTTTTATGAAATCAGAAGCTAGCTTGCACTATGGGAATTTGGCAAAATTATACAGAGGTATAGATAGTACCGATACATATAGCTAAGTAGGTATCTTTTCAAAACCTTTTTCAAGGGCCTTTTTACTACAAAGGGAAGCCGTGAAGATCCGAACGCATTTAAATCCCACAAGAAGTAATTTCAACTTCTTAGATCAAATTCCACGGAGCATAGTTTCACTACCACTTAGTAACTACCCGCGTTAATTTACTGCAGCACAGGTTGTAACTAGTTTCTTTGAATGGTGCTTCTTTTTAAATTAGTCGGGTTGCAATGCCACACGCTTGTACATGTAACTAGGCGTGTTGAAGCGGGTAGTTGAAGTTTACTTGACAAACCACGTGCTTTTATGTTCCATTTATGATTTGTAATTTCGTTACATTATAAATAAACTGTATGTTACTTACCCTCACGCCTTCCCACAAGTGTCCCCGACGTGACAGATGGTGAGTCCATCGCCGTTACCCAAGCACTACTATACATACGTCTTTGAATTTCTTTTAAATTTTAATCCAAGGTGGTCATAAAAAAGAAATTATACTCGTATGAACGAACCCAGACTCGGTGAGTTTTGACAGATCATATATGCCAACATTCAGGCAGATGTGTCATATGTCACCACAGCAAAAAGATTATTAAAACATAGTTTTTAGTAATAAGTACTTATTAGTCTTTGGTTACGATAGACTACGATTGACCACGATAGGCGAATGAGTTTTTGTTTTAATTTGTCGGTATATTATAATATTCCTTATTGTTTATTTTTTAAATCTTATCACCAGGCGGGCTGCTGTTAATAAAAATAACAATATAAATACGGTAAGGATCGAGGCATATTGGATATTTACTTTGCTTTTAAACATATGCGTGACTTAAAATTTTAGATTTCGAAAACATTTAGATTTCTGAATCCTGATTTGACCAAAGTCCCAGATCCAAATCACATATCACAATAATGACTGTGCCTACCAAAAATCCCATTAAAGCAACAAGGTACGGGCGAGTGGAATAGCTGTAGTCTAAATGTTAATGCGCGGCCACGGGACAATACTATGCAAATAACATTTGATATTGGTCGCGTAATGTATGCGAGGCCAATATCGCGACCTGGCTTCTGGGGCTCGATGAACTTCAACCTTTATGGGGTGGGCAATAAAATACTTATCCAATTAATAATAAACGGAATACATCACTTACAGTTGTGGCTGAAAATGAGACGCCGTGGTTGCCGAGTTGTTGGAGTCGTCGGCAACACAAATATTGCAAGTGTAATCCTGACTGTACCACTGAGTTTTTCTGAACAGTACAGCTTGCAGCCGAAGTCTATGGTATACACTATGCAAGGCGGGAACACGACTAGGAAATTCAAAATCAAATCTGTTCTACATCATACTCTCCTTTGTTTTCGTGAAGAATATATTTTTTTTTTTAATTTATTTATCAACTTAAAACTAACATAACAGGGAATGTATCCTAATGCGTTAGTGCAGCCGTGTACATATTATATCTAAATAAGATATTAAGATAAGATAAGGTAATTTTAATTAATTTATTGCATATAATACACAGTGCTACCCTGTTGAATTCACTCAGAGTACTCGTGAATAGGTCTACCTCTTCATGGATACTATTAAGGGTGTGTAGCGCTCTAGTCACCGGTGCTTCCTTGACCAGGTTGGTCTTTGTCTTCGGTATTGCTAGTAGCGGTGGGAGACGCCTGCGCCATACGTACTTGTCAGGTGTATTTAGCCCTAATAAACCTAAAAAGTCTGCATTGTAAGTTTTGCCTCTCAAAACTTTAAAGATATAAGCAGCTAGTGCTAGCTCCCTTCTTACCCGTAGCTCATTATATCCTACCATACCTATGATAAATAAACTTGGGTATATATCAGTTATAGTATAATAAATCAGTTCTTTTCTGTTCCAAGACATTGTGTCCATTTATCTCTGTCCACAAATTGGTGACCTCAATGTAATTTGAACACGCAACGTTCTGAAGGAAAACATCGAGAGGAAACCTGTTTACGCATGTCGTGCTTGAGAATCGGCATGGACTCGCCATCTACCTTCCATAACGCTACTTTTTAATTTTATTGGGATTTGCACTTGATGATAGATAAACTGCTACTGCCGCCCTCGGACACTTGAAACACCTGACCACAAGAACTAACGCATTGCACATCATCCAATGCTACCCAACTACGTTTAACTGCATTTCGTGTTCTTAACAGTACTTGCTATGAAAACAAATACATTTTGGAAACATCCACGTTATTTATTATATAGGTAATTTATATAATTATATAAAAAAGTGATATCTAGCAACAGCCAGTTCTAAATAAAACAATAAAATGTTGACACAGATTCCATTTTATTGCAAATACTAATTGCACATAAGAACACTTTATACAAAAATATATTCTTAATTAAAAAGATTCCCACTAAAACAAACTATAAAACGGCAAAGATAGATATTCCAAAATTAGAAATATGTCAATTTACGAATCCACAATGAGCTAGCATTCCGGAGCAAATATATTTAGCAAAAATCAGATGTCAAGAGTTTTTAACTACAAATAATTACTTGAATATACGAAAATCTATTTATATAATAAATATTTAAATAGCTTTTATAGTTTTACAATAATAATAATAATAAATTACAGTAATGATCCGTATATTATAATTGACTAAATTTCAAGCCAAAAAGCAAAATGCCAATTAAAATCAATAGACCTGACAACAATATATTTTGTTTATTTATTTATTTATTAACAATTCAACAATCTAGCTAACTCGTATATACATTTGTGATGGTAATGGTAACAGGTATTCTTTGTCTTTTACTTACCATCGTTGAAATTATGGTAAGAAATTGAATCCACACGATCCATTTAAAATACATACATAAATTTCATAAAAGACATTAAAATTGTAGACAAAAGTTAAAATAATGTTGCTTAAACTATAATTTTGAAGAATAATAATAATTATTAAGTGTGGATCCATCAGTTATTATAATAGCGCTATTTTGTATATCACAATATGTTTATCTAAAATTTGTGACCTTTCTTAATACAAAAAAATATGACGATATTCTAATTATATTCCTAAGTCCGATAAAATTATATGAATTATTATCCTCATTTAGGTAATAGATAGTTACAATTATATTCTATGAAAAAAAAGCTTTACTACTTACAAAATAATGATAAAATTATGACAAGGTACGACTGTTTCAATCGACTATACTTTAATTATACATATTTATAAAACAAATTGTCTAATAGATATAACGTGCGTATACTATTGTCGTTCGTCAGAACATGTTCAATGTAAAATTGTACAGTTTTAATGTTTCTATGGTAACCATCCAGACTTATAAATTACATTATTTTAAATACGACGTATAATTGTTACGTTCCGAATAGAGCCCAGACAAAAGACGACGGTGACATTAAAAGCAAAATTAACTTTTGACTTGTGTCAAAAAATCGTAAAATAGAATTTGTGGCCTACTCATTGAGAATAATTTGTGGCATTGTCTATGGCTTGCATATCAACAAAGATGGCCGTTTTGTCACTTTATTTGCTGTTACTGTTATACATTTTATTAATTTCTCGAAGAACGCATATGGAGTATACATTATTCGTTCGTTTATGACCTTTAGGATACTGAATAAATCACGACTGCATGTTAGTAAACTCGACGCGTTGGGCGATAGAGCATAATGTTTCGAGTGAGAGGGAGACGTGTATATTGAAGCTCTCTCGCTCCAGCTTCGAGCGTCAGGTAGTTTGATTAAGTCAAGAACCTGCGGCGTGGTGTGCAAACATGTAACAGCAAACAGCGGGCCGACGAATCAGAACTAAGCGTCGGGGGTATCACATTGTTAACTGAAGGTGGTCCTTCGATCATCTCGAACATTTTGTTCAAATTTACATTCTAGCTAACTATATTACAGTCGCATACATAGGTACCAAATTGGACTTGTCAATCGATATTTACAATATCAAGGGATTCGAAAGTAAGTAGGTATGTCTGACAATGAGCACGCATGAGAGTTGCATCGACTGCTCGCTAGCGACATCTATGAACGAAAATTTATAAACTGTAACGCCTGCGCTACGTAAATAAATTCACTTATTTTTTTTATTCACGATATGATACCTTCAAACTTGGTTTGCTTTAAATGTATATTGTCAAAATGTATGGAAATTTGTACAGCGCTCCTAGCGGTACGTAAAAGAAACTAAATTCTCCATACATACCCGACTCGCTAGCTATCTATACAAAACCCATGCACGCTTACGATAAGTAGTAAAATGTCTTAGTAGGTAGTTTATTTTTCTCAACGTTTTCTCAAACGTTTGTCTAATGTTCATCATGACATATGAAACAGTTAATTCATTCTATAGTCCTAAGCCTTGAAATGTAATTATTCCCAATAACTTTAATGTATCACGTTCGTACATGGATGAATAGTGTTACAACGTAACAAGAACTATTATTATTGAAATATTCTTACAGTAAAGTTCGTCTTGTGACAAATTTGTGACAGGTTACATAAGAATGGTTGGAAAATATTTCGTCAAACCATCCGCCGTTTCTGTATTTTTAAGATCATGAAGGTAAGGTCATTAAATAATCGTGGTACATTCACCGTAATAATTTGTAGATTATCTTCAATAAATAGGAAGGCAGAAAGATTGAAGACACATCAATTAAATTACATACGTCTGTTGGTAGACAGTATAAAATCGATAATCAAAAAATTTGAACGCTCCCACTTCATCCTGTAGTCTTATGTCATTCTTGTTTAAAAAGAAACATAAATACAGAATGTTCTACAAAGGTCAAATAAGCAACTTATTTACGTATGTCATAATCCTACTAGACATGTCTAAATGGTCCTTCATATTATAAATTTCTTTAACATTAAAAAAATCCTAAGGGAAGTCACGATCGAGTAGCTTTAATCAATAATAACGAACGGTGGTATCTTTCTGACAAACTGAACGACAGGCTCCACACGAATGTAAACACTAATGCATTATGTATTAAGGATGAATATTAAAAATGGATGAAATCCGTCAAAGTGTTTGTTCAGAAATCACCACCTTTCGCATATTTAGTTCCCTAGCCTACGTAATTCAAGTACTTACTATCACAGTGCCCGGTGTTCGGAATATAGGAGCGACTCTTGTTCTTCATTTTCAGTGGAGAGAGCCGTGCGAGCGTGCAGGACGGTGACGTCACCGTCTTCTGTGCATGCGAGAGGGGAGTAGACCAAGCCGCGCGTGCGCCTCGGCTTCTCTCGAGGGGTCCGCAACTAAGGGAGATTAAAAAATATATATATATATATATATATATATATATATATATAAACCTTGGACTGTAATAATGTATACAAAATATATGACATTAGCAGTACATTAAAATTAAGATTTGATTTCAAGATTTTTTCTGGAATAAAACACATCCTATCTGCTAATTCAGCAACTAATTTATGTCTGCGCCATATGTCTGTATCATCCTATTCTGTTGAGCCGTCCTGGCATGAACAGACATCACCAGAAACATTCGCATTTTATAACATTAATAGATAGGATATAATACAGACCTGAGGTTATTCTTTTTTAACGTCAGACCAGAGAGGGCTGACATTCTAAAATTATGAATAACAACATTGTTGAAACAGATATATAATACCAAAGTGTGTGGGAAGAAGAGGCAAGACCACGTTCCAACTAGTTAGATCAACTCGATCGGACATTCAAAGTGGGAAACGTCAAGAGTACCCGAAACCGGTGAACATGTTTGGAGAGATCGATGAATGTGGACGAATCTAAAAAGTTATCTAAGCTCAGAGAGAACTGGCGCTCTACTTCTTGTTGTGATGACATGTATAATAAAAATTTAATTGAGCAATATTGTATAGAAAATTAAGCGAAAACCATTAAGAAGCCCACAGATTCTAGTCCAGAGATAATCCCAAGTCCTACCATAATACTCTGTGCAAGTTATTGTGGAGCAATATAAGCTTTGAAATTAATCCTCAGCCAGTGACCTGCGCCAATAAGATTAGGGGCTTCATTACTCACCCCTGTACGATAATGTGCCTACTGCGATACCTACTGAAAACCTTTTAGTATTGAAGGGACAGAAAAATTTGATTACATCTCGTAAACACTGTGCCAACTTTTTATGATTATACTTTTTAAAATTTAAGTTGTTAAGTGGATGCTTCAAACACACGAAAGGTTGCACAGATTGAGCTCAAATTACCCATTTAGTTGAACCGGATTGGTTCAAGGATTATTTTTATCAGTTTTCCAACTGTCATTCTCATCCATCCAGACAAAATATGCCACATCCAAACATGGTCCATACCATGCTTTGTACATCTAATATATTATTAATGTTTCATAAGCCGTGGCAGTCGAATGGTATGAGTAGTCACTAGTCAGCTACAATGTATAGATTGCACGGTCGAACTCAAACTGTACGTACCACTCAGATTTTTAAATTAAGTGTACTGATTAATCACACCATGCTTACATACGAGCATACATTGGACAAGAATAGATATATACCATACATAATATGTACATATACGTGTTTGAAAATGACTATCTCGCGATAGACTCGCCATCAGTCACGTTGACACCTAAAGTGTATCTACGGCGATAATAATGTGTGTTTCATACACACATTATCCTTCCTATCACTTCAGGCCTCTACATGTTTACCTTCCTAGAAAAGTAAAGCTCTCGGTGTGATTAATCACTGTAATTGTATACTTTTAAGCTTACTAACGACACACTGTGAAGGAATGAAATTAAGGATTTAGCATCAAGGCAAAAATGCAAGGCATTCAATATTCAAATGCGACTGACCAGTCCGGGTTGTCAACCCCTGCCTGAGCCCCGAGCGTGCTAGCCCGACAGGGCGACATTTCGTGATATGCCACACTGATTTGAATCGACAATATTTACTGGCCCTGATTGCAGCCCCTTCTTCGACAAGTTATACAAATTCTATTTAAATATAATAATAATAAATACCCGGGACAATTCCACACAAATTGAACTGGTCCCAAATTAAGCAAAGCTTGTGTTATGGTAACTAGACAACGATATATTTACTTATATAGATAGATATATACATAAATACATAGGACATCCAAGACTAAGGCACAAATACTCGTGTTCATCACACAAATATCTGCCTTCAGCGGGATTTGAACCCGCGACCTTTAGTTTCGCAGTCAGGAGCTCTAACCACTAGACCAGACGGTAGTCAAAATATAAATAAACAGTACCATCCCGACTGTACCAATGAGTTCTTCTGTACTTAGTACAGGGACTAATCACCGCGGGGCACCGCTAGCTCTAAATAAAAGGCGTAAAACAATGATACAATAAGCAAATTTTATCAGATGTGGTCAAGCTAATTTGATCCTTACCTGCAGTACAAATAGAGCAGTGAAGAAGACTACTGAAGCGACAGCGCACACCGCCAGCACCACGGCCAGGGCACTAGGGCCGACACCCGAGGTTTGGTCAGCTTGTAGCGCGACGTACTCCGCGATGCGTCGCTTGCCCGCTACCGAGGAGTTTATGCAGTCGCCTGTCGCACCAAAGTCCAGACATTAATCATCAATACTTTTTTCTAAGCCTAAGGGAGAACGCTAATTTCCTCCTTCTATACATAGTATAGAATGATGTCGGTTCCGCTGACTGTTCGCTTAGATCTTTTAAACAATGCAACGGATTTTCAGCAATAGATAGGGTACTTCAAGAAGAAGGTTTATAGGCATAATACATACTTATTATAGTACAGAAGAGCCGAAAGTTTAAATCGCAAACGCTGACTAAACTTTATGGGATAGATCAAATTAATGTATTACGGAATTGTACATCTCAAAATGATCGATAAAAAGACCGAGATAGTATATATTTATCTCTAAAGGATAAGACCTAGATCAAATAGACTGCCAACTGACACTAGTTCCGTACCTCAACGTGGCCTAGATAATAGACAATTGTATACCCGCATTCCTTGCGGCGCAGTCTGGCCAAATCGCTGAATCTATGACCGCACACCCACATGCATACCGTTCATTCTAATGTCAGACGTGTTAGATGATAATCTTACTTTGTGAAAATGTGACGTGAACAAATCTATTTAGAAACGGTGTTGACGGTATGCTAACAGTTTTGCGAGGTTTTGTACCACGGTAATGTGATATTTAAACATATATACAGCGGGACAAAATTTACTTGTTCATATATGTGATAGGACACAATCAAGCTATGTTAATAAACACAAAATAAAAAATACATTATAGTCTCTGTTTACAATCCTTATCCTCACATAAAAATCTGCTCTAACGATAAAATACACGTCGAATATTTTTTTAATTGTTAATGGTAATAATAATAATAATAATATCCTCACGCCTTCCCACAAGGGTCCCCGAAGGGGTAGGCAGAGGTGTATAGGTAATACCCACACACCCACTTTCCGCCAGAAGTATATTAGGTGCCAACGTGACAGATGGCGAGTCCATCGCCGTTACTCAAGCACTACTATACATACGCCTTTGAATTTCTTCTCAGACGTATGCAGGTTTCCTCTCGATGTTTTCCTTCACCGTAAAGCTCGTGGTGTGACTAATCACTGTACTTAAGTTCAGAAAAACTCATTGGTACAGTCGGGATTCGAACTTGCGACCTTTGCGTCGCAGGCAACTGCTCGAACCACTCGGCCACCACGGCTCTTGGCTCACGGTCATTGTTAATGGTTTCCCCCCTAAAACCATTTTACGGAGCGAGTTATACCCCCTTTTTAATTTTATTTAGGTATTTAATACACATCACGCCGGGTACCTCACGGGGTAAGCGTAGAGAGTAGTCAGTTCGCTCTGGACTTACATACCTCTTTCGCTTTGTCCACATCAGTAATTCCTTGTCTTACAATATGTAAGGTTACAGCGCGAGTATGGAGTAGGTAAGTATGGGGCGAGTTCAACTGTATGTTCATATTGGTCCAAGAACTGAATAATACCATCACCCCAACCCGCGAAATCATTGAATTATGATTACAATAGTACGTCATGGTTAGCCAAGGGATTATAAAATATTAATTAAAAATACAATACGTAATATAATAAATTACGGTATGATAAATAATTACGTACGGTTTCAACTTTTATTAGCAATAGAAGGGAAGTCATAAACAAATCGTTAATAATGTTAACCTGACTTTTACAGCAACGTAAATGTTTACCGTATACATATGAGAAATAGTTATTAATTAATAAGAAACAGTTAAAGAACAAGTAGTAGTTACTTCTAACTTTATCCCTACAGCGGTCGGTGTCAATCCTACTGTTACTCACTGACGTTCGTTTAGTAGAACTATTTCGCGCGGAACTAGTTGGCCGCGCCTTAGAGCCTGTCCAGAAAGCGCGATTTACGCGCGCGTCTACTCGCGCGTTTTCATTTGTATTGCGTCCAGATGCGGCGAAATCGTGCGTGATGAGACGGATTTGGTCAGTTATAAACATGAACTCGGATACAGCGGTTGTGTTGTGGCTTGCATACCGTCGATGGAGACGTCGTAAACGAAGAGAAAGTCGACGATTTAACGTGCATCCCATTCTACGTGACAGAATGACGCATAGTATGTTAATAACTTTATATCCAAAACTCAGAGAATATAGTGAAAAGTTTTTCAACTACTTTCGGATGTACTTATTCGGACTTTTCTCAATTTCGTCAATAAAAAGTTCCGTGTCAAAGTTTTCACGCTCCATTTTTAACCGAATCCGTCCACTCGCCACGGACACGCGCGTAGTACTGGACGCTGCAATGGCGCCGGAGTATCTCGACTCGCGCGGCGCACGCGCGTAAGACGAGCGAGTCGAGAGTCCCGCTCATTGCAAGCGTTTTACGCGCGTGTGAGGTAACGCGCGAGAGCATCTGGACGGAGTGTATGTAGCTCTAGTAACTCGAGAACTCGAACTCGAGGCTCTTAGAGCCTGTCCAGAAAGCGCGATTTACGCGCGCGTCTACTCGCGCGTTTTCATTTGTATTGCGTCCAGGTGCGGCGAAATCACGCGCGCATGTGATGAGACGGATTTGGTCAGTTATAAACATGAACTCGGATACAGCGGTTGTGTTGTGGCTTGCATACCGTCGATGGAGACGTCGTAAACGAAGAGAAAGTCGACGATTTAACGTGCATCCCATTCTACGTGACAGAATGACGCGTATGTTTATAACTTTATATCCAAAACTCAGAGAATATAGTGAAAAGTTTTTCAACTACTTTCGGATGTACTTATTCGGACTTTTCTCAATTTCGTCAATAAAAAGTTCCGTGTCTCAGTTTTCACGCTCCATTTTTAACCGAATACGTCCACTCGCCACGGACATGCGCGATTTACGCGCGTGTCCACTCGCGCGTAGGCACTCGCGCGTTCTCGAGTTACTAGAGCTACATACATTACGTCCAGATGCTCTCGCGCGTGACCTCACACGCGCGTAAAACGCTTGCAATGAGCGGGACTCTCGACTCGCTCGTCTTACGCGCGTGCGCCGCGCGAGTCGAGATACTCCGGCGCCATTGCAGCGTCCAGCACTACGCGCGTGTCCGTGGCGAGTGGACGTATTCGGTAAAAAATGGAGCGTTAAAACTTTGACACGGAACTTTCTATTGACGAAATTGAGAAAAGTCCGAATAAGTACATCCGAAAGTAGTTGAAAAACTTTTCACTATATTCTCTGAGTTTTGGATATAAAGTTATAAACATACTATGCGTCATTCTGTCACGTAGAATGTGATGCACGTTAAATCGTCGACTTTCTCTTCGTTTACGACGTCTCCATCGACGGTATGCAAGCCACAGCACAACCGCTGTATCCGAGTTCATGTTTAAAACTGACCAAATCCGTCTCATCACATGCGCGCGTGATTTCGACGCATCTGGACGCAATACAAATGAAAACGCGCGAGTGGACGCGCGCGTAAATCGCGCTTTCTGGACAGGCTCTTAGGTGGAGGCGGGGGGTTGTCTAGCGATTCCATCCAACGCACACGAGATTATAGACAGTTACGACTCATCTCAAGATATCGCACGTAATAAAATAGAAAACATTTGTGTCATGTCTAGTAAGTGAATCAATAAATTTTTTTATGTAAAAATTTAGTAATTTAATATAAAGCAAATTATATTAAATTATTCTGACACATCGATCGGAATAATGTGTGTGTAATGAGGAAGGACGGGAACGTCATACTTCGGTATCGTGAGCGTAAATAGGCTACGGTAACCGTTTCCCATCAGGTGGGCGGGCCGTATGCTTGTCTGCCACTCTTGTTGTAAAAAAAAAAATACGTCAAAAGTACTCGAAACCGACGAGCATGTATGAAGAGACTGATGAATGTGGACGAAGCGATAGAGGTATGTAAGTCTAGAGAGAACTGGCGCTCACTCTCTCTGCCTACCCCGTTGGAGACTCGGCGTGATGATATGTATATTCTGACATACCCTCTAATTTACTTGATTGTGAAATGTCATAATATGAGTCAGTTTTATACTCCAAACTATCAATATTAGAATTCCGTTTTTGCAAAACCGTTAAAGAAATGTGTACAGAGTTTTTTCACTTATTTTTTGTGCGGACTTATCTTGCTATTGCAATCTCATGTGCGTCCATACTGGATTGTCAGTATGCGAAGCGAATCCAGGATGAAGCGCCACGTGAACTATAATAATATAATGCAAGTAGGCTATTTTTCAGAAGCGACCTGCTAACGTGCGCAATTTGACACGAGATTCGGGTCTTTCATCGTGTAGGTATAAAATATTCCAACTGTCAGTACAAACACCATAGATTTTAAAACTTTATGATGGTGGTCGGAATTGACCAAACAAAACACAGTTTCGATGCACTCCAAGGTCCGCAACAGCCTTTCTAAAAAACGACAAAGAACCCGAGATTCGAGGGTATATAAATGTACATCTAAAAAAAACGCCTAATTTAAAAATTCATGGACATCAGAAAAAGGCATTATGAGGGTAATGAGGTCAATGCAGGGTGTAAAGGATCAGTCCCGTCTCAATTAGAAATTCATGAATACATACAAAAGAGCCGTGGTGGCCGAGTGATTCGATTGATCGCCTGCAACACAAGTTTGAAGCCCGACTGTACCGTACCAATAAGTCTTTTCTGAACAGTAATATATTAATTACACCACGATCTTTATGGTAAAGAAAACATCGTGAGGAAATAAGCCCATAGAAAATAAAGAGGCATTGTGGGATGGTGGGCAGTTAAAGAAAATATTGTTGTGAAACCAGGGTAATTTTTTTTTTATACTGGTAATTGATTTCTGAAATAAATTATATCTTGTGAATCCAGCTTGTAATCTATCTCCGCGCCAAACATAATCCAATTCGGTTCAGTAGTTACTGCGTAAGATGGAACAAACTTTCTCATGTAAAATAATATAAATAGGATAATAAGGACAAAAAACAATACACAGTATAACATGCGTTTTAATTTCTTGTATTGAACATCCTTGCTAAGCTAGACTCCCGTCTAGGCTTTAAACATATTCTCAAAGTGTGTGATCTGCAAAGAAAGATGGGAAAAAAAAGAGAAACGATGGTGTAGACGTAGAGAAAGCGAGTGGAAGCTTACCGGTGTCGGGGCGGCAGTGGCAGCACTCCGTTGCCGTGGTATTAGCGGACGTGCCCCGCTCCGCGCAACACGGCACGCATTGGTTGTTTAATCTAGGAATAAAAAAAAAATTTAACACCGAAAATATACATTAGACGCCAAGAATATACATTGTACACCAAGAATATGCATTATACACCAAGAATACACATTATACACCAAGAATATACATTATACACCAAGTATATACATTATATACACCGATAATATACATTATACACCAATAATATACATTATACACCAAGAATATACATAATAATAATAATAATAATAAATAATAAGTATACACCAAGTATATACATTATACACCAAGTATATACATTATACACCAAAAATATACATTATAATAATAATAATAATAATAATAAATAATAATTATACACCAAGTATATACATTATACACCAAGTATATACATTATACACCAAGTATATACATTATACACCAAAAATTCGATCAGTAACTATCTGTGGCCCGCTGTTTAATTTATTAAGTTTAATTTAATTCCATTCAGTAGTTTTCGGGTTAAAAATGAACAAACATCGTCACAAAATTTCGCATTTATAATATACTAGCTGTCCCGCCCAGCTTCGCCCGGGTGAAAAAGTTAAATTTCCTGAAACACGATCGCATCGCCACCTTATTGGGTCTAATTGTGATGTAATTGTGATGTATCCTATCTATTAAGTTGGCTCAAACTGCACACGGTGGGCAAATTTCATTGAAATCAGTTAAGTAGTTTAGGAGCCCATCGCGGGCAAACAACGTGACACGTAATTTATATATATTAAGACTATAATGTTGAAAGATTATAATATAGTTATTTAATACAGTTTAAATGAACTATAGACGCCATAAAATCTTAAAACGTTGACAAGATTCTGGACAGAACTACATGAGAGTTTCCACTATTGAGCAAGAGCCCTTAGTTAAAGCCGAGTCATTTGTAAGTCCCTTCCGTGCGCCTTGCGGCGGCCCAATGTGACGTCACTTCCGAAAGCCCTCGTCATTTAAACAGCTCACCGTGCTACATTTGCCACTTCAAGTTTCTGCCGGTAAGTTTTCCATGGTTGGACGGTGGAAGGTGTGGCAAACATCTACTCAAAAGCAGGACTCTTTTATATAGATATTTAGTAAAAATAGAACTCACTAACAGCCTCCAACTCTCTAGATCGCGAATCAGCAAGCGCTAAGCCGACCCCACAGGAGTGCCCTTAGCTGTGTTTGCTTATCACCTAGGCATGGCTGGAGGCCTTTTGGTCTCGCCATTGTTCGGTTAAGTAGCAAAAGTTCCCAGACTGTACTCTACTAGAACTCACTTGTCAAATCGCAGCGGCCTCGCGCATGCGGTACAGCTAAACTGTCCAGGGCCGGCACATGTGCGGCACGAGGCATGACACGTGAGGCACGTCCCGCTGGTTGCCTCGTAGTACTGCGAGCCGAGGCACTCCATGCAGAGACCGCCGTCGAGCATAAACCGCGACGGGCAAGAAGTGCAGCGCAGAGGACCCGAGCCGTCGCATTCCCGACAATAGTGGTGACAGTGGCGGCAGCCACCCGGCGTTTGGTAGAAGCCTGCATACACATTTATAAGCCACAATCTGACGGTGAGCTGCAGTGAAGGTACAAAGGTAAAACTGGTGACTTAAAGAGGATATATAGGTTCAAATCCCGGTGTGAACCAGTTTTTCTTGAGAATATCTGAATCACTTAGTGATTTCACATAATAAGAACTATAAGAGAGTTCAAGAGAGGTAGGGCATAACGGGTTTCCCGTTCAAATTTGGAGCTGCCCGACTGGGATGGACCTCCCCACCTTATAGAAGTCTCCTCCAATTAAAGCAAGTATATTAATTTGGCCTACCTTGCGGGCACTCGGGATGACATTCGCCAGCCGCTAAGCGCCAGCCTTGCGGACACGAGGCGCACTGGTCTCGACGGGGGCCCATACAAGTCTTGCACGACAGATAGCACTTCGAGCAAGTACCTCGGTCGGCGTAGTACCTGGTTGGATGAACATATGGAAGGATTTATATTTTTGCCGCCATCATATTGCTGTGCCCTCAAACAGGGTGTAATTTAATTTTTAAGCATAGTTGTTGTGTAAATGATGTCTATACTTAGGTTATTGTAACCAAATAAATGCATTGCATAGTAGCCGTGGTGGCCGAGTGGTTCGAACAGTTGCCTGCGACACAAAGATCGCAAGTTCGAATCCCGACTGTACCAATTAGTTTTTCTAAACTTAAGTACAGTGATTAGTCACACCACGAGCTTTACGGTGAAGGAGAACATCGAGAGGAAACCTGCATACGTCTGAGAATAAATTCAAAGGCGTATGTATAGTCGAGCTTGAGTAACGGCGATGGACTCGCCATCTGTCACGTTGGCACCTAATATACCTCTGGCGGAAAGTGGGTGTGTGGGTATTACCTATATACGTGAGGATATATAATAAAAATAAATACGGAGACGTGAGGATATATAATAAATATAAATAAATACATTTATTTGATTTGAATACATGCATTTGCAGTAGATACTTTATTCCTTATCGACGAAGCATTTGCCCCTTCCAAAACAACGAATACTCATTTGTCATCATTAATATTCAACGTTGTGTTAGAAATGTTAAGTTTATCGTTATTCAATTATCTTATCTATCCCGACTTGACCCTGAATTCTTGAAATCAAGTCTAGAGAAAAATTGGCACTCTGTTCACTCTGCCTACATTCACTAATGTACATAAGTATGTAAAAAAACTAAAGCACGAGTGAATTCGCATGGCACAGCTAGTTTAGCTAATGACATTAAACCCAAATGTGTAAAGTCAACTATATTACAAAGTCGATGTGGAGTACTCCGTCGTCGAAAGCTACTTGAATTAGATACTGCGTCCGATTTGATTCCATGGAAGGTCTCTTTGAATGTACCAATAATGACTTTTGGATTTTGTGAAATTCCCAATAACTTCACAAATAAGAGACCTCTTCACATATGGCTCAAGATATCTCCTTCCTTATTATACATTAATTCAAAGATGAAACGGATTCATGCCAAGTATGGCTACAGTTGCCGTTCGTACAAATTTAATTTCAAGATATTAACAATGTTTTGATTCTTACGTTTCATGTGTAAACTCATATTAATCTAAGTGGAAAAAAGTCCAGTTCCAGTCCAGTCGTAAGTAGTGTCCCTCAAGGAGTAGGTAGAACGAGTGAAGTGCTATCTGGATAATGTATGTTTCGTTTGTACATACGTATTGTTAAACTAACTAGCTAGATATTTTGTAAGACACAATGTAAAATAAAACATTGAGCAGTTGGCTAAAGTCTGAAATGATCTAGTACTCGGCATTAAGGTTAAACCTAGTATCAGATACTAGCCGTGCCATGCGATTACACAGTCGTTCAATTTGACAGCTCATTAGAATAGAGCCTCAGAAACCGGGCAAACATTATTTTTCAAATCGGATGATTACTGCCATCTAGCGTGTTACAACTAACAAATAAATGTTACCTCCTGAAAATAATAGTATAGATACTAACCCATCAGCACACGACGTTCTACAGGCTCCAGACTGCAGCCTCAACGATCCAGTACACGACGTACAATTGAGTCTGGACACACATTCCGAACACCCGTGAACACAGCGGGAGCAGCGTCCAGCTTCCGCGAAGTAACCTCGGCTGCACTCTGCCACACATCTGAGGGAGTTTGAGATAAAGAGCAATGGGAGATTGATGGAGGATTAGAAGTGTTATCAACGATCGCCGAGTACGTCACTGAAGAATAGGTAACCTTGTTAACTGGGAGCGGTAGGACACGTCCAGTTTTCGTGAATCTTAATTCATCCGAAAAGTATAATTATCGTCAATTTATCAAAATCAAAAACGTTTCACCAACGTAAGGGACACACGAAGCAGCTATTGAACGTAACACACAAAATATATAATAACAATTGCCTCTATTTCCAAGAAAAAAACCTGTCAGGATAACTTTAGCTTTTTGTTCTTCCACATTTGTTCTCTTTTTCTTAAACTAAAAAAATAAATTTCTTTTCATTTCGATTCATTGCTAACATTTATATATTCTGATATTATACTGAGCTTATCGCGTAGCCACCTCTCTCTCGTGACCATCGTCGAGTAAAATATATTTTTCTTTTTTCAAGTAACATGTAAACGCAAGCCTAAAACTAATAGCCAGGGCAATGATAACCCAGTCACGTTCAGTGTAAGCGCAAAGGTTCGACAAGGGTCCGAGTTAACGTAAAACATAATTTGTTCCGGTAACCCTTTGCGAAATAGTGGTCAAAAATGTGTTAGTTCGTAAATTTTGGCAATTTAATTAAATTTCTAATGAAAGCTACATAAAATAACATAAAATATTTTTAAACTGCAGGGTTACTTTTTGGCTCTGTCGAAGACAGTAAGACAGGGGATTTGTATTTGGTTGGGAATGAATATCTTTATCTTAGGCTTGGGTGCTCAATGTACCATTACAGTTCACCAAATCTATTACAAATATCGCTAGTTCCTAGTTCGTTCCTAGATCGGAACAACGTACAAATCTGTAGAATTGACCCAAGCTATCAAAATACTATTATTATACTCCAATATTATGCTCTATAATAATCAAGATAGTATGAATATTTACCTGTGATCCTGCAACAAATTAGGCGATGGACAGGTGAGGCAGTGTCCATCATCTTCGGAGAAACAAGATTCGCAAGCGTCATTGCAACCTCTGCATCGAATACCGTCTATGAACTCTCCGGCGGGACAACGTTCCGAACCCGTTGGTATACACTTTCCCTTCTTATTTAGTTCCCAATCTGAGTCGCAAGACAAACAGAAGCTACTACTGCATGTCGCACAGCCGATGGGGCATCTGCAAATGATGATCTGTTACATCTTCATCTCTACGCCCCTCCCACAAAGGCCCCTAAAGGGCTAGGTAGAAGAGTAACAACACCCTCATCACGTCTGAGATATAATTGTGACAGATGGTACCAATGTGACAGATCGTAACCGTCACCGTTACTCAACGTCTTTGAATCTCTTATACGAATGCAGGTGTCCTTACAACAAAAGTGCAATGTTATGTTTACAGGTATTCTAGAATCACACCAGGACCTTAACGGTGAAGGAAACATCGAGGATCCCGTAGTGGTAGGCATAGCTGTATGAGTACACTCCTTTTCGAGATATTTATATTACGGTTCCGGTTTCCTGTCGATCTTTCCCGTCATCGTCAAGCTCGTGGCGTGATAAACCACTATACGTGAGTTACGTTACGGACCGCTGGGGTTTCAACTGAATGTCACAGACCCTTAAGAAAGAATATGCACATTCATACCTTAAACATTGGGTGAGATTGTTAATACTTACTTCATGCATTCTTTTCTCTTCTTGTCTGGGTAGTAACCAGCCGGGCATACCGCAACGCAGTGGCCATCCAAGGCATAACTGGAGGCATGGCAGGTAACACACTGAGCCTCTCCCGGGCCTTCGCAAGTATCACAAGAGTCATGGCACTTAGAACACATATAATCTTCAGTCTCGAAATGAGAAGGCGGGCATGAAGCCATACAGGAGCCTTCATGGAGAAGCAAATGATGTTCGCAGGAAGTACACGCATCGGCGCGGTCAGAACACGTCGCACAATGAGCTGCACACGGTCGGCATACAGACGCTTCACTGTCCTCCCAGTAACCATCGGGGCACTGTTGTAGGCAAACTGCAAGATCAGCCACCAATAAGTGAGCCGGAGCACAAGTCAAACAAGAGTCTGGTCCAGATCCAACACATGTCTCACAAGACTCGTGACACGGCCAACAGACCCCACCTTGATTGGTATAACTTCTCCGAGGGCAGCGAGAAATGCAAGTATCGTCGAGACGGTAGAACTTGCAGGAAACACACTGCGTCGGTCCTTTTCCATAGCATCCTTGGGAATCGCATTGGGGATCACATTCATACACGACGCGTTTGTCATTACTATCAGCTAGGACATTCTCCCCATGCGGTAGGGGGACGTTATGTCCGTCAAGACGGGCTACCGCCTTTTCCGGGTCAGACCCGGCGGCGAATAAATTTGGAAAGTTCTGGTAATTGGCAAAAGCGTCAGTATTGTAAAAAGAATCACCGATAGCTTCGTAGCCGTCCGCGGCGGTCGGGAATGAATACGGAGGGGCTAAAGGCGATGGTCTCTTAGATCGTAACCTGACTGGATCTATGGATGTTCCGTAGAATATTAGTTGCCATTTCTTGAGTATACCCGCCTGATTGACGTGTCTATTACCCGCGTTCACTATTTGCAAGGACCATCTCCCTTCAGCGTGTTCGCCCCAGAAGTGAACGCTCAAGAAAGGCCAGTCGTCAAAGTTAGAGCTGACAACGTCGCGAGGTCTCTCGAACAGTAGAGTCGAGATTGTTCCCATTGGTGAAGTCAGTAGAATTCGCAGATTACCACGAGGGAAGAATCTTAAAGATATTTTACATTGAACATGCTCTAGATAGCGTACTTCATTGACTGTTCCACTACACCCGTTCACATCCATATGTGTGTTTAGAGTGTATCCAAACGTGGAATCTATCTGTTTGTCTTCGTTTAGCTCTTGCGACTTACATATATGCTGGGGTGGAACTGATATCCATTGTTCAGCTAAATTCACCATTTCCGTAGCATCCATCAATCCGTATCCAAATTTGTGACTAACTTTTCTCTTAACACCATTCACAATCCATCCTGTTTCTTTCTCCAACGGATGAGGACGTGAAGTCAGTACTACCAAATACTGCATGTCTCTCCAAGTCAAATCAGCGTTTGCTTCTAAAGCTAAGGCGCAGATGCCCGCAGCTAAGGGTGCAGAGGCGGATGTTCCAGTATGTTCTACTGTACATATATGGTCGGGCCTTAATCTTCCATCCATATCAACTGTAGCTACACTTTTATCGTGACCCGGCGTACCCGAACTATATGTAGAAGCTAGTGTGGAGGAACACTCTTCTAAATACCATGGTTTGTATCCACCTTGGGTTGCACTGGATATCGACAGTGTGAATATACTGTTTGTGTAGCCGTCACAATTGCAAGAGTCTGTATGTCTTCCTCCATTACCAGAGGCCCAAACAAATATTGAGCCCTTACCGCGACGGCCGCTTGTCACACCATAGATGAATGCCCTGAGCAAAAAAAATACCATGTAGACCTGAATAGGTAAATGAAACAAGTTCAATGTGATAGAACGTACCTTCGAGCTAAAGGCCCTGGTCCATCAACAGTTTTACCATCATCTTCAGGTCCCCAAGAGGCGCTATAAATATCTATATGCTCTGGATTTAGCCCAAGAGCCCTCGCTTCGACAGCGTCGTTGACTACTCCGTCTAACATCCTCACGCCTCCTATACTAGCATTGTAAGCAATACCAACACCGCAATACTGGTTGTACGCTACACCAGCTACTTCGCCGGCACATCTCGTGCCGTGTTTGTTATCACCGTTGTCTTGCGGCATTGGATCGTCGTCGTTGCCGTTGATGTCAGTTGACGCGTTGGGGTCCTGAGTATAAAGTATTTTTTAATGCAGAAAATGTTGACGCTGATTGGCAGCTGAAAATCTAAGGTGATTATTTTCCAAAGAACAGTATAAACTGAGACCGCTTTCTCAGCTATACTAAGGCAGATAATAATGTTGCTGACTACGGCAGCTTTACGACGTAGCTATTACCACTTTAACGATCATTTGGTTCCGTTTAAAAGTTTACCAGAACTGTAGTTGAGTAACAAAAACATACGTGCTATATTGAAGGCAAAAACATTATTGTAATATCACTAAGTAGATCGAAACCGATGAACATGAATGAAGAGATAGAAGAATGTGGATACAACGAAAGAGATCGGTAAGTTTAGAGAGCACTGGCGCTCTACACTATTTCCTTAATTTATGAAGATATTGGCATGATTATATACATTTTACATATACAGGTAAATTGACTGATTGTCTAATTGACACATATTTTTCGGGAGTTAAACGGCTAATCGTCTACTCATGTTATTGTCATCATAATTATTGTCACCACGTCGGATCTCTTACGAAGAACACAGAAAGGGTAGACTCCGCTTTTTTCAGTTTTTTTCGCTCATACTATCACGCCGAAATTCAGAGAGATATGGAGATTAAACTCTGCTTATTTTTTTAACATAATTCCTGTGCATTTTTTTAAATAAAATAAAGTATAGGAGATGACAGGAACTTACATAATTCTGTGCTAGATCAGGATGGTTGGTCTGTATGCCGTCGTCTAGGATGGAAACCACAACACCTTTGCCAGTGTAGCCCTTCTGCCACGCGGGATGCACGTTCATATCCAACCCGTCCTTCGCTCCGCCGTTCTGAGGTGGAAATTTGACTTAAGACATGTTGTTGAAACAACCTGATGATAAGCGGTTACCGACGCATACGGACGATGCCAACATCAGGGGTATATATATTTTAATAAATATTCCAATTTGAATAAAGTTTGGTTTGAACATTAAAAAAGGATGTGTGATTAAAAATTTACGACTAGATCAAATCGATCTAACACTCAAGGCAGGAATGTAAGGAGTACTCGAAACCGGCGAGGATGTATGTAGCGACTGATGAATGTGGACGAAGCGAATAGGTATCAAACTGGCGCTCTACTCTCTGCCTACATCTTTATGTATGTATGTATGTAATTTGAATAAATATCCCTTTATATTCATGCTCACGTTATCCGATATCTATAACTTGTATGGAAATGTAATTGGTTGCGGAAAAGACATCCCGTTATAATGTTATTGCCATAATATGGATTGCGTGAGCGTGAACAGAAAGGGGTCTTGAGAGGCTGAGGTGCTTGAAAAGACGATACTGACCAAATACCATTGCTCCTTAAAAAGAGGGTCGGGGAACAAAGATGAGGAAGTGAGCGCGCGATGGTGCGTACGGTGAGCTGGCAACCGCCGTGAGACCGCAGCGCCCTGGTAGGGGTTGTAGTCTCGCTTCACTCTCCGCCTTTCGCGTTGTTGTTCATACCAGTGGATCTACGAAAAAGAAAATATATACTTAAACAAATGTACTCCTACTAATATTATCAGCTAGCTGAGCCGTGCGGTTTCACTTGCGTAAAAGTAGATTTCATTGGTAGATTTTTTACGTGGATAAAATATCCTATATGTAAATCAAGCTAATAATATAGCTAGCTAATTTGTTCTTCTTTAGCTGGCGTAATAACTATGGTATGTTACTAGAATATAAGATTATAAATATATAAGTTTTTAAAGTGTATTTTGTTATATTGTAAATTATTTTATTATAATAATAATGATATATATATATATATAATAATAATAATATATCCTCACGCCTTCCCACAAGGGTCCCCGAAGGGGTAGGCAGAGGTGTATAGGTAATACCCACACACCCACTTTCCGCCAGAGGTATATTAGGTGCCAACGTGACGGATGGCGAGTCCATCGCCGTTACTCAAGCACGACTATACATACGCCTTCTCAGACGTATGCAGGTTTCCTCTCGATGTTTTCCTTCACCGTAAAGCTCGTGGTGTGACTAATCACTGTACTTAAGTTCAGAAAAACTCATTGGTACAGTCGGGATTCGAACTTGCGACCTTTGCGTCGCAGGAAACTGCTCGAACCACTCGGCCACCACGGCTCTTTTTTATTTTATTAATATATATAATTTATTATATATATATTAATATATATATAATTATTTTATTAATGTTATTATTATTTTCTGTTAACATCATATTGGTATACCTACTGTAAGGATGTTAATGTGTGTGTAAATAAATTTTTTTTTTTTCCTCTGTTGTGCAATATCATTATAACACAACCGAGTCTGTAACTAATTATAACTAAACGATAAAACTCAGTAAAAATCGCAATATCTTAGTTCCTAATAAGAAAGTTTGTCTAGATCCAGACTACTTAGACACACTTAGAACTCATTAAACCAATTACACGGTTAAGGCAAAACCGTTTTCTCTCCATAGAAGTAATTACATTGTTGTTAGTAAGATCTGGATGGGAGCCAGGAGAACGGGACAAATATGTGGCGAACAGACTCGTTGTGGGGTAATCCGTGCTTTAACCGTTAAAAAAGCAGTTTTTTATTCGCTTTAAAGCTTTAGCGAAACACCGTGGGATGGAAAGATAGAAGAGATGCCTTTGGCCAATAGTGGGATGAAAGAACAACAATAATGACCACATTGCAATATCGAATTGAGGAAGAACTTGTGTGAAACTCATGTGAATACTGATTCTGCGTACATATATATGTACATAGAAAATTAAATTAATAGGTAATTATACATACATATCATCACGCCGAGTCCCTAACGGGGTAGGCAGAGAGTATTACTACCTAGGCTTACATACCCCTTTCGCTTCGTTCACATTAATTAGCCTCTTCATGTATGTTCATATACAAATAATGCATTTAATAAATAAATAGACACACTTTATTGTGACCCCTATGGGAAGGATCAATATATACCAACTATATACTTAATATATATGTTGCAAATAATACACGTCAAGGGATCACATATTACATGCCAAAATGTACATAAAGTAGTCTGGTAATTGGTGACGGTTGAATTTTTCTTCTCAACTATTATTGATATAGTGAACGATGCAAGAGAACTCTCGGTGAACGGTGCTCTCTGCGCTGCGCGCTCTTCCCTGTCTTTGGTTAGCCCATGAGGAATGCATGAATGTATGTAGAAGTGTTGGTTGTGAAGCCCCTATATCTTTATGACAGGTCGGTAATATACCAAATCTAAACCGAGTTATTTATAAACACTACAGACTAGCGGTCTCGCCCAGGTTCGCTTCGCTTGTGTGAAAAATATCCCGAAACTCGATCTCAGCACCACCTACCGGGTCCAATTATGAATCTAAGCCATCGGTCCAGGCGTTTAATAAGAGTTCAATAACTAACACACGGACACAAGAATATATTAAATAGATAAACCTACACAATACACCTGTTATTCCAAAACGCAAGCCAAAAAGTCGAAGTGAATATAAAATACTATACGTAATTTATAATAGAGTTACCAGGGCTAGTTGTGTTATCCCTGCTGTAGGTGGCGTAATTTGATTAGCAGCGCTGGGCAAGTTAGAGCAAGCGGCGTCGACCCGGCGAGATGTCACACGTATTTTATAGGAAAAGTCGCCGCGGCATATGAACGACTCACTAGCAGGCCACTGTTTGTCACAGACTCGTACACGCCGAGTAATTTAATAGAGACCACATTTCCCACATAAAATGCCAAGTCACATTTTCATACAGCAAAATTAAAACGAAAGATAACCAAAACGAAATCACTACACGAGCGGGTGCAGTTTTTCTGTACTTGTAATCACATAGTGTTGTGCCGCAAAACCTTAAAGCACGCCGGAGCGATCGCGGAAGTTTTTTACGTTTCCTTTGGGCAAATAATAATTTTATATGGCCGACGTTGATAAAAATAAGTTTTTGCTTTATAGCAAACATTTGTGCACGTCTACATATTATTTTTACGAACAAATAGCAGATGTTGCCAACCAAACATAGTTACCCTTCGACTTGGGACAGCAAAAAGTGTGCTCTAGGAACTTACATACCCAATGAGGTTTAATAAAGCCCCTTTGTCCTACACACCGTAGCGTAATAGGGTCCTAAACTAATAAAGCGAGGGAATATTGCGGCCTCCGCAAGACTTTGCCGGTGGGCCGGTTTAAACAGATTCAAACCGAAAAAACTTCAGTCTCTCATCTACGTAGTGGACCCTTATCTTTTGTTAAGTGACCCAATTTGCGCTCCACTGGTGTATTTGTTTGGGTTCTAATTAAAATCCTTTCTTACGGCGTCCATTATGGATCTATAAACAGGTCATTACGGACATTAAAAGCGAGTTATGGAATTTTCGCAGTGTTCGGCTATGAACCAGAGCTCTGCACGGAAATTTAATTACATCGTTTGAAGCTAGTTAGCAGGCTGGCTGAATTTATACAGTAAAGTTGTTCCAAGCATTAGATCACGTAAGCTTGTATGACACGAATTGCACTTAAGCCCAAAACGCATTACCACACTTATAACATGAATTCCCTTGGTTCGTAAGGACGTATTAATTACCAGTATATCATAAATCCAACTTTTTCTCGATGACGTATGTAATTTAGAATGCGAATGAAAATAAATAAAAAAGTATAAAACGTAGTCGTAAAATTTCCTTCAATAAATCCATCGTGAATATAATATATAACGAAGGATCACTCAAGTTATTCAACGACCTCTCTTCAGAAAACGTGGATATTAAAAATGCTATGAATTACTTCGGGGACCGTCAAACTCTACATATTACTTTGGAACAAATCTTATTTTTTATGTCACTCGTAAATTACATCTGTCAATTGCATTTGAACTTATCCTATTCGACGGGCTGTTATCACTGAACGATATCTAATTGCTAGGACAATGATGATAAAAGCTTTTTAACATTGATGTACAGCCTCGTGACAACAGAGCCCTTAGGTACAGCTTTATTTATATTTATTTGACTGACGTTCCAAGAAGATATTTATTGTTTACTAGCTTTTTTGTTAGCTAGCTTTGGCTATTTTCATTGTAAAATAATTAACAATAATTATTTTGTCAAATTCCACGCGGACGAAGTCGCGGGCAAAGCTAGTCTATCTATAAAGGTATGTATATAGTAGCCTAGTTACCATAGTACAAGTTCTGCTTAATTTTTTACTCCTGGCAGGTTTCTTTTTCTTGGAAACGGTGGTAACTTTAGTTTATATAAATTATGTGACGTTCAATAAGTGTTCCCTGTGTCCCTTACGGTGAATAAAATATTTTGATTTTATGACTATTTCTGCGGAATTGTCCCAAGGTATTGATTAATTAATTTATTTATTTGTGAATAGCAAATGGGAGATTGGATTCCAGACCCTGAGACCGAGTCCGGAATCCAATCTGAGTTTAGAATTCGACTAAAAGGGATTCAATACAATTCAAAGTAGTATTAAGCTCAATACTGGACGTAGGTTCATTGACTTGTTAATTACTTTCTTACGGGTAGGCATAAGTAAGGCTGTGGTATTATTTATGAACACATGGGTTCATAAATGATGCCACAGCAGGAAAACAGTAGCATGTTTTCCTTCTGGGTAGTTAGGTAAAGGGTAGGGAAAAGTAGTAAGGCGCCAGTTGTCTCTAGACTTACAGAATTTAGGTTTTTATGCATTAAATAATCCTCACGCGTTCCCACAAGGGTCCCCGAAGGGGTAGGCAGAGGTGTATGTAATACCCACACACCCACTTTCCGCCAGAGGTATATTAGGTGCCAACGTGACAGATGGCGAGTCCATCGCCGTTACTCAAGCACGACTATACATACGCCTTTGAATTTCTTCTCAGACGTATGCAGGTTTCCTTACGATGTTTTCCTTCACCATAAAGCTCGTGGTGTGACTAATCACTACTTAAGTTCAGAAAAACTCATTCGTACAATCGGGATTCGAACTTGCGATCTTTGTGTCGCAGGCAACTGCTCGAACCACTCGGCGACCACGGCTCTTATGTTTTTATGCATTAATTATATATATATATATATATATATATATATATATACATATATATAATATACATATATATATATATATATATAAATATATATAAGCACTAGGCCACCATGGCAATGTTATGCATTAATATTGCATCATTTTGGTCATTCACAATGGATGGTAAACCAAAACCCTTATCTACATAGAGCTCCAGTACAATTCAAAGAATGACGTGTTACTCCGTGTAGGCTCATCAACATGATAAAGGCAGGGCGTGCGGCGGCGGCACACCCCACAGTTTTATTAGCCGTCCACCCAAGCCCGATCTCACCTCGTTACGCCACAAAGGCACAAACCGTCATGGTACGTTGCCAACGGAAACTTCGTAAGCAATAAATTTGTACACTGGCATAAATATACCGTTTACGCGACCCATGTAAATCTAACATCTGGACCTCGTGAACATACAACCCCGAGGGAACTAAATGAAAGAATATACATAGGATTACCCGACTTCGGATGTCGTGTCATACGACTTATTTGTAATAAGGCAGCATACATTAGGTGAAGCAGTTTCTTTTTAATCGGTTTATTAGTTTTTTAGTTATAACTTCAACCATTACAAGAAAAAAAATAACAAACTTATAGACAATGCAATCTTTATCATTAGACTATATTATATACATATGTGATTACTATCTAAAGCAAAATGAATCTCCGTAGACATGAAAACTTGGAAGGACTTTCTTACTATACTCATTAAAATCTTAAAGGACAGGACATCTTAAGGACATTGCTTGATCTAATATTATTACAATGACATTTACAAGTAGATGAAGCTCAAGAAGTTTCAGTCTAGGGAACTAGCGCTCAACTCTCTTTGCCTACTCCGTAAAACACTTGATGTGATGGTATGTATGATGAAGATATTCTTCTATTTATACCAACAACGTGGCAGAGTTGCAGCCCGCCTAAAGTTAAGGGGTTTCCGCCGCTCGCAGGTTACCAACGCCGGAGGACCCTTCACACCCTTCTTGAATAACTCCTGCTGTACTCTCTAGACAGAACCTCAACCCAACATTCAATGTTGGCTTAATATACAATAATATCAACTGACACTGTTATATACAGTGTCAGCTATAAAGTTTAATAGTCCGTCGGGCAAGGGTCCAGTTTGAATTTCTTGCACAGAAACCCAACAACTACCCTAAATGATATCCACCCATGTAGACACATCAAGATCCCTTTCATTAGTGAAAGCTTAAATACGTCCAAGTCTAGTCTAGTTTTTGCTAAATGCGGGCGGCGGGTCTGAAATGGGCCAAATATTAGAATGAAAAGGCTTAATGGAGATTATGGCCCTTTTGGTCTTGGTGAGATACTTGTGAGATGAATGGATTGAATTTCAAACCTTAGTGAAACTATCCTTTTGAATAAATGTTCAACGATATAATATGCTTTATCAGGCAGGCAGAGGTTTATAGATAGTACCCACACACCCACTTTCCACCACAGATATATGGTATACGATATTTACAAACATATCATACCCAGTCCCCGGGTTGGCAGAGGGTATAAAGCGCCAGTCTTTTCTAGGCTTACGTAACTCTTACGCTTGGTATGTACGATATTTAACTTAAAAAATACCTCAGGCTCCGGAAGACTGACAAACAAACAGAAAAGCAAACGCACGAGTTATGTTATGACGATATAATTTTACCTTTCGCACGTACGGCACCTTAAAAATGCTCACATATGTAGATACAACACTTCAACAAAATTCCGGGACGCGAAATATACGACTAATAACAATATAAGCCATCGGAGGGAATGATATCATTACGGCGCTGAAAAAAGGTTAAACGGCCTATTCCTATAGAGGAATCTCGTTATTGCTACGTCGTATGGCTGGAGCCAAATATAACGGTTAAAATGATACCGCAACAGCAAAAAGGGCAAACCAAACGCACACAACATTGCACAAGGAACAGTGAACAACGTAACGCTGATACACCGACACGATTACAGGTAAGGTATAAGTAGGTGAAAGGTATATAGTGACACAACTATACTCTGACATGACATGTTGATACAAGGCAGGGATCACTTAGATTCCAGAGCCCTCCCATATTCACAGAGGATAGCCACCGAGGGGGTTTTAGTGAGTAGAAATCTCACATAACCCGTTCGTCCCCCTCTCGACGGGTACCTATAGAAGGTCTCCCCCTCGAAAAAAAAGAAAGGCATGTATCACCTGACAATTTTTTTTTATCTTTGAAACGGTGGTGACTAATTTATATTTAGTATATGATTTTCAATAAGTGTTCCTTGTGTCATTTACGTTGAATAAAATATTTTTTATTTTATTTAATTTGATCCAATAAATTACTCTTTTTGAACGTGCTCATCTCAGAATTATAAGGTATTATTTTTTATTTTATTAGGAAATGTACAGCAATTATATTAGTTATCATATACAGAATGCTATAACAGTTCCCACTCATATTTAAAGCAAATCCTCTTTGAAATCATTATTGAGGAAAGCTACACTGTACTGCCCAAGGAAGTGGTTGATCATTACATGGAGATGGATCATTCAAGTACATTTCATGGAAGACCCAGACACCCAATCGGAAGCTGAGTCACTTATTTTCCTCAGCCACATCTTTGATCAGTAGCTACGAGCAGATGTGTTGTTGCTCTCTTTAAAACTTGAGCCACATACATCGCGGAAATATATTCGTTGAAGAAAACTTCGTCCTCAGCCTACGACGAATATGTTTTGCCGTCGGGACGCCAACAAAATTATTCAAAGAGACAACGAATGCATGAAAACATGTTGAAAAATAAATATATATTGCCATTTACATGATGTAACTTAAAGTGAAGCTGCAATAATAGTATCGTATACCAAAACTTATTTAGAATACATAAATAAAAATAGACAACTAGGCAAATATAAAAAATATCAATCTTTCGTTTTAATTGTTAAGCTTTACTATCAACAAAATAATGGAGCGGATTTTATTAAAACTTTTACAATTTCAAACGCTTGGTGAACTTGTATACCTAATTAAAAATAGAATTATACTAATAATATATATACATATATCCCGCACAAATATTTCCTGCGGAGATTGAACCCGACGACCTTATTCACAACAAGCAAGGCCACTACCAACATGTCGCACACAATCCAATTAATTATAATTCCTTTAATTTTACAAGTTTATTATTTAATTTTATTGTGTTGTATAACGTATATTGATTTTATGAATTAGTATGTAATATTATCAGAAAACGCCGTTTCATACATTCGTCATTGTATTTTCAAACGTGTCTTGTAAAAACCAAATCATACACACGAAATAAGAAAAGTCCCGTTGTTTCAGTTTATTAACTAGTGTTATGAGAAAAGGCAAGTTTCCGGTCGGGAGGACATTTTTCCCTATCAGTTTAAGGTTCGGTGCACACAGGCCTTTATTAAAACTTACACATGCATTATATATTGCGTTTGTTCAAGCTGGCGTACAGTCCAATATCGAGGAACATATTGTATACATACCCCCTAAAGCGTGTTCCTGTTAGGGGAAAAAAGCGTTCGTTTATTGACAGAACATATAATAACAGTAATCAAACCATTGTATATTACAACGTAAACAATATACCTATACTAATATTAAAAAGAAAAAGTTTGAATGAACGTAACGTTGAATCTATTTATACGAATGTCGCTAATAGGTCAAACCTTCAAGACCATAGTATTCGATTTCTGAAAGTTAGCGAGACTATTTTGACAGCTCAAAAGCACGACTGTCCGTCCCTACATGCGTCTTTGAGAATCTTCTCAAACATTTGCCGGTTACTTCACAATCCTTCACCGAAAAGTTCGTTGTTGGGAAAATCAATGCCGGTACTCATTATCAGAAAAACTGATTCTAACCACCGTTTGAACTTAGAACAATCTGAACTTTGCTTTTACGGTAAAACATCTTGGCCACCTTGGTAATGAGGAAAAGCGTTAATGTACTTTACAGTGGTAACGTCAATAATGCATAGGATGTTGATGAAAGAAAGACTTCTGTAAGTCTAGGAATGAACTGTCGCTGCCTACTCCGTTAGGGACTCGCCGTGATTACGTATGTATGCAATCTACAATGAGTTGTTTTGAAGCAGCTTTTCAGTTGTTACACAAAAAAGTATCCAACAATGCCAGTATTCGGTTTACAATACTCGTATAGAAAGCTTGCATCCGCATAACGGCTTATGTAAAACGAAGACATCACATGTCTGCGGATATTTCACTGCAGACATACTTGAACGCGATTTGCTTGCTTTTCTAAGTTTCACCAAGCTGGTATCGGGCAAGAAATTCCGATTTTCCGAGAGCTGACAATACTGTGTTTTTGCATGCTTCTGAAATACATATAATGAAAAATGTGCAATTTCATATTCTGTTCCAAGATGAAATTTGATCCGAGTATATTTGAGTTCGTTGCCAATATTCACATATAGATACAATGTCAGACGGAGAGGTCAAGATTCGAGCTGGCATCAACAAAGCTCCATAGGTCAAAGTGATACTTGACATCGGAAAAAGATTTGATATTTTTGATTTGACTGATTAATGTGAATAAAGTGAAAGAGGACTGTTAGTCTAGAGGAGTGGCAACCCTCTCTGCGAGTTCCGAGAGGGACTCATCATGGGAAGGCGTGTAAAAATATGTTCCCACTGAAATTACGTATGGCAAAAAATGGCAACACAAGGTAACAGGCGGAGGAGTATTTTATAAAAATAAATGCAATCTTC
Organism: Drepana falcataria; assembly: GCA_945859725.1. Lineage (NCBI taxonomy): Eukaryota > Metazoa > Arthropoda > Insecta > Lepidoptera > Drepanidae > Drepana > Drepana falcataria. The sequence goes on from OX243937.1 coordinate 2,722,710, forward strand.
CTCGCAAAGCTATGATGGTTCGCTGATACGATGGCCTTCTTTGCTTGGTCACGCTTCGAGGCCTACAGCAAAGCCTATAATCCGAGTCGAGCAAAGTAATAAGTCCCGATGCGTTATCTGCGGAATCCACTGAGTTATCTCGGAAAGGGAAAGATTCCTTCCAAATACTTAGCACTAGTTTGGAAAGGGATAACGAAAGTTCCTATATTTATATTAAAAGATGTGAAGATGTGTTAATTGTCAAGTTGCTTGCGATAAAGGTTAATTTATTTAATCATTTGCTGTTCTAACGATTATTTTTACTGTATCTGTTCTAGATATGTATCTAATATGTTAACATCTTAGTAACTACTTTGAATGTACTAGTAATTAAGAAGAGCTGGGCCTCCCAACACAGGCATTACATGCTAAAAATGAGACTCTGGTCAATAGTTTAAATTAATGTAAATCTTTGTTACTGAATAAATCCAAGAGTCTCTGCGATTTATAAATGTCTGATTCAATAAACGACATAATTTTCATACATATTATCACGCCGAGTCGCAAAAATGGTAGATTTTATGGTCCAGACTGGACTCCTATCTCCTTCACGTCGTCTCCATTCTTCAACATATGGTTGTCCATTTTACTTATGACCCTCGTTCATTTTAAAACGCCAGTCTCCATTACGTGTCGTCGAATACGTCTCTAATGCAGGTATTGGAATATATTCGTATGGACCGTTAAGTACGGAACTAACTATGCACCTAATTTGATATTTTATAATTTAAGATATTACACACCTTCTCACAAAGATCCCCTAAGTGGTACGTAGGAGTAGGAGGTGTGTAGGTAGTATCTATACACACATTTTCCGCCAAAGATATATTTTAGGTGACAACATGACAGATGGCGAGTCCATCGCCGATCCGATCCTCCAGCACGACGATACATACATATGTACAGACGTACAGATATACAGACGTCTTAGAATTTCTTCTTAAACGTATGCAGGTTTCTTCTCGACGTTTTCCTTCACATTAAAACTCGTGGTGTGACTAATCACTATACATATGTTCAGAAAACTCAATGGTACCATGGGGATTTGAACTTGTAACCTTTGTGTTGCAGGGAACTGCTCAAATTAAGCCACCACCGCTTTTTATACATTTTCATTGAGCTAAACTTTGCTCAATGAAAATGTCGGGAGTAGGTTTTATTAAACTTTAGCTGCTAATGTTTAATAAAACCTACTCCCGACAGCTACATATTGTAAATAGAAGAGTGTACCCTCAAAATTAAAAACCGTGTCATCTGCATTCGCAGCCATACAATCGCAGTCCATTCAGAGTGAATATATCATAAGCGCGTACCATTGCGAGTGGGCCCAATATACTCGTCCCTTCGTACCCGAGTCTAATCCGCAACCTCACTTAATCTTTTTGTCGTCCGATTACGTCTAGTGAGTTAGGGGGGCCATAAGCTAGGTGGCTGCCATAAACAGGCTGTTGCATTTTCTAGAAACCGAACTAATGATAAAAGTCATACGTCACAGATAAAGGTGATAATTCTGAGCTTTAAGTTGGGTGAAATATTGTGAAGAAAACTGCATATGCCAGGCAAGAAATTCAAAGGCAGTTTACGTATACCTCCCGGGGCTAGTGGATGCGCACCCCATCACGCTTTTTCATACCACTTGGTTGCAAACAAACATACGATCCGCCTGATGGTGACCTGTGGACGCTTGCAGCACCAACATCAATTTGATATACATCAACATAAGTCGAACATAGTTTAGGATCGAGACCTCACAAAGCGTCTCCCTACGTGTGGCGTATTTTCTCTTACGTAATTCCGCCCTTTTTCTATATGCATCACTTGAAATCCAATTTTGTTTACTCACACGACGGTTGTTCAGCGAATGTATGAGTTTGTATAAAATATTCACATTATAAATGTTATTTGAGATCCCCTTTGGTTGACAAGGAGAAGTGGCGTCCGCAACACTAGAAAATTATGTCGTAAGTTATCTTGTGATAATGTGTCGCCTGGGTGCTGTCAACGCTCACCAAGCTACGTACAATAATGAAGTAAGTAAATTTAAGTTGTAGGGGGTGGTTCCGTGCTCCTTTACATCCCAGCTTTGTATGCGTAGCACTGACAGCTTGTTAACATTTACGATAACAAACACGCGATAGCTCGGCGTTTGGGAATTAAAAAAACACTATAGATTCTTTATATAACTTGAAAAGCATAAGAAGCCTTAAACCTTATAAGTTTCAATATAATATACATCAGTTTTAAGGAATATGCAGGTATTGTTATAAAACAATTAAATTATTATATATCCTCTCGCTTTCCCATAAGGATTCCCGAAGCATTCGTGTAATACAACACCGTTGTTTCGTCTGAAATGTATTTATACCAACGGTGTTTCTTCGATCAACCTTTACATGTCTTTGAATTTCTTCTCAAACAAAAACAGGTCTCCTCTCGATGTTTTCCTTCGCCGTAGAGCTCGTCGTGTTTACTATTAATTGTACTAAAACACATTGGTATAGTCAAACTTGCAAGCTTTGTGTTACACACGGCTAGAACCGCTCGACCACCACGGCTTTGAATGTAATTACAATGCAAAACCTGAAATGTTCCTACCTGTGGCTCATCATTTAGTTTCTTATGGTGTTCATGGTTGGGCTCTGTGGATCTTTTGTGCACGTTGTGGTGAGACAGTAGGTAATACCCCTTGAGTGACCCGATCTGAAACAAATGAACATACAATGTCAAATCATTGCGAGTATATCGATTTAACACTATACTTTAAAACACCTAGAATAATAAAAAAAAATTCAAGCACAATATACACACGTTGGATATGACAAAACTGCTTATAAAGTACCTAATTAGTATATACAGACGGCCGCCTGGTCTAGTGGTTAGAGCTCCTGACTTCGAAACTTGAGGTCGCGGGTTCGAATCCCGCTGAGGGCAGATATTTGTGTGATGAACACGAGTATTTGTACTTAGACCTGGATGTCCTATATATTTATGTATATATCTATCTATTTAAGTAAATATATCGTTGTCTAGTTACCATAACACAAGCTTTGCTTAATTTGGGACTAGGTCAATTTGTGTGGAAATGTCCCAGGTTACTATTTACTACCATTACTACTTATAGCTAAACAGAAAATATGAGACATAAAGCCACATATAAACAGACTTCCCCATCACTAAAATATTTACTGTGGGTGGTTATCGAACCCGCGACCGTCGCCTCGGACAATGGAACATCAGAAAATAAACGGTAGAAGGTAAGCCATATACATATTATGTACATGCATAAATCATATTGGTTCGAATACGGCTCTAATCATATCTCCCTTTTGGCAAATCTCCGAATTTCGTTTTGAAGTAGTTCTGACCTTTCCTTTTCGATGATAAAATGGGATTTAAACAGTTTAGGTTTACCTTGGACATGACATACCTTTCAGTTTAATTTATATCCGGAAACTTAATTAAATACCTACTAAAAACCAATATTAAATATTTTTACTAATTGCAATTCGAAACCTGTAAAAAAACATGAAAAACTACCTTGGTCAAATCGATCGGACGTTCAAGGACGGGAACGTTAACAGTACTCGAAACCGACAAGCATGTATGAAGTGACTGATGAATGTGGACGAAGCGAAGGAGGTATGTAAGTCTAGAGAGAACTGGCGCTCTATACTCTCTGCCTACCCCGTTAGGGACTTGGCGTGATGATATGTATGTATGTATGCAATTCGAAAGATACAATTGGATTTTATTTCAGGGTCTCAAAACCCAAGTTAAGTTAAGTTACTAAGTTGTGTAACCACATTTGCCGGTAACCTTCAAGAGAACGGTTAAGTTTCGGACAGTCCCCCTTTCAAAACTTGAGCATTCAGCGCTAAACCTACCGACAATAAAATCGTAAAAACTTATATTAACGGTGCTATAAAAACATTAGTTCGGGTAATATATTCGTATTGCCCTCGTGAAATTAGCACGTGGGAGAATAGGTGTATTTTTAGAAGGCTTTCAATAGCCACTAATAAATCTGGGCGCACGCGATCGTACTATCGTCGTCGGCATCGCGCTCGCGTTGCATTTCAATTGTGCTTAAATGGTAAGATTATCGATCTATATATATATAAATTTATGTTTGTCTGCATGTCCATTGTAGAATCGTAAACGGCTGGACCGATTTTAATTAAATGTTCTGTGTCTTCGAGAATGGTTTAGATTCACAATTGGACCCGATAGGTAGCGAACCGAAGAGGCGAACAGACTGATGAATGTAGACGAAGCGAAAGAGGTATGTAAGTTTAGAGAGAACTGGCGCTCTATACTCTTCCTACCCCGTTAGGGATTCGAAGTGATGATATGATGATGGTGATGATGGTCCGAGTACAGTACAGTAAGGAACTTCATCATTTAATTAATTTTGCTATTAGCTAAAACAGGTCTCTTTTTTTTTCGTTGTCCATTATCGATTCGGACATTAAAGATATATAAACTAAAGGAAACTATGCGAAAGAAAATGCCTAGGGCGGTTAAAGTCCACGCCATTGAGTAAATCCCATACCTCTCACTCCCCCTTTGAAGAGAGCCAATCTCGATCCGATTGATCCGCACCGAACACAAAAAGCTAGGCTTTGTAGCACAGAAATGTGTTCAGTATACATATGATTGGAAAATCATGTATATAGACAAATATATATAAGTTTATAAATATATATATATATATATATATATATATAATAAGTAGATATTTTATTTATTTGTATAGATAATGTAAATAGAAGTCGATATTAAGTATGCAAAGAATATTGTTTTTCTGTGAGATTATTTTTACATCCAATTCTCTCAATATTACTAATGAATGAAGAAGATACAATGGTATCTTAGTAAACCATTTTCTTAAAACTTTTTTCTTAGTAAAATTTCTTAGTAAACCAAATATACATACATACATACATATCATCACGCCAAGTCCCTAACGGGGTAGGCAGAGAGTATAGAGCGCCAGTTCTCTCTAGACTTACATACCTCTTTTGCTTCGTCCACATTCATCAGTCTCTTCATACATGCTCGTCGGTTTCGAGTACTCTTAACGTTCCCGTCCTTGAGAGTCCGATCTATTTGATCCAGGTAGTTGGAACGTGGCCTTCCTCTGCCTCTTCTTGCACACACTTTTGCTTTGTATATCTGTTTCGTCAATCTTTCTTCACTCATCCTTTCTATGTGTCCAAACCAAAGTAACATGCCTTTCTTCATCTTTACAATCACGCCTTCATTCACGCCAGTTGATTTGCGAATCTCTTCATTGCGGATTCGATCTAATATCGTTACGCCGCACATTTTTCGAAGAGATCGCATCTCGACTGCATTCAAGCTATTTTCATACTTCCTCTGACATACCCAGGATTCGCTGCCATACAATAAGGTAGGTACCAATATCGCGTTGTGGACAGCAACTCGAGCATTCTTGCTCAGACTTTAACTGCCCATCAACGCCGACATGGCTCCATTCACCTTATTTCCGGCAGTTATCCTTCTTTCAATATCTTTTTCATACTTTCCATCTCGTGTGAACATGCTTCCAAGATATACAAATTCATTCACTTGCTCTAGAATTTGCCCATTTACCGATATTGCACACTCGGTCACTTGTTCATCTCTTTCGAATACCAGAACCTTAGTCTTGCCAGCGTTTAGGCGCAGCCCCTTCTTTTCACATTCTTCTTTCATTATGGTAACTAGTGACTGCAGTTCGCCCTCTGATGACGCCAGTAAAACCGCGTCATCGGCGTATAGTAGGCAGTTGACCACTAAGTTTCCCATTTTCACTCCACATCCGTTCGTTCTTAGTGCTCTCAGACAGTTATCTAGATATATAATGAACAGCCAGGCAGACATGATACACCCTTGTTTGACCCCCGTCCGACCCATCCTACACTCCACACTCCACTTCCCGCCGTGAGGCACTCCGCGTGATGGGTGGCGGTCCCCATCGCCGCACTGTGCTGAATTTTTCGCACCAGCGGGGACGGACTGGTGCGCGTCGCCTCGGGGGCACGCCCTAACAGCCGTCCGGCCAATGCGCATCGAGTGGAATTGCAGCCCTCTGGGCTGGCAGGAATCGCGACGTGCACGCTTCCACTGTGATTCCTTCATTCACTTGCTCTAGAATTTGCCCATTTACCGATATAGCACACTCGGTCACTTGTTCATCTCTTTCGAATACCAGAACCTTAGTCTTGCCAGCGTTTAGGCGCAGCCCCTTCTTTTCACATTCCTCTGTCATTATGTAACTAGTGACTGCAGTTCGCCCTGTGATGACGCCAGTAAAACCGCGTCATCGGCGTATAGTAGGCAGTTGACCACTAAGTTTCCCATTTTCACTCCACATCCGTTCGTTCTTAGTGCTCTCAGACAGTTATCTAGATATATAATGAACAGGCAGCCAGGCAGGCATGCCAGGCAGACATGATACACCCTTGTTTGACCCCCGACTTCACATCAAACCAGGGTGACATCTCACCGTTAACCCTAACGCACGCCTCGCTATCACTATAGAGTGATTTCACGGCATGCAGTAGGGAACTGCTCACTCCATATCCAGGCAACACGTCCCAGAGTTCCTTTCGTACGACTCTATCAAATGCCTTCTCTAAGTCGACGAAAGCGCAGAAAACCCTTTGGTTAATATCCAAAAACTTTTCCGCGATTCCGCGAAGCGAGAAGGTTTGATCCATACATCCTCTTCCTGGTCTAAATCCACCTTGGGATTCCCAGAGAAACCTTTCGGATCGCTCTTGCATTCTTATCGTCAGGATCTTCGTGTACACTTTACTAGCTAAGCTGACCAAGCTGATGGCTCTGTAGTTGGAGCAGTCCAATAGTGATCCCTTTCCTTTATAGAAAGGCACGATGACTGCTCGCCTCCAGTCGTCCGGAACATCACCCTTTTCCCAGCAAAGATTGCATAGCAAATAGATGACGTCCCAGACCGCTGGTCCTCCGTACTTGATCATCTCAGCCGTAATCCCATCTATTCCCGCAGCTTTTCCACATTTCAGACTTCTTATCGCACTTACAATTTCTCCCATACTTATTTTATCCGCTATAGGATCCTCGACACTACTCGACAGATTCTGTTGGAGGCAGCTCTATGAGTAGAGGAGGCAGCTCTATCAGCGGCATCATCATCATACATATCTTTGTAGAATTCACTCCATCAAAAGATTAAGAAAATAAACCAATAATAATATACCTCTGGCGGAAAGTGGGTGTGTGGGTATTACCTATACACCTCTGCCTACCCCTTCGGGGACCCTTGTGGGAAGGCGTGAGGATATATAATAAACAGGTGAGATAGGAATCCGCGACCTCCGAAAAGCTGTTGCTTTCACGAGTCTAGACCCCGTTGGCGTTAGTGCGTAAAATGTTTCCTTCCCAACAAATACATACATAAATATCTACCCCCCGCGGGAATCGTGTAACACCTTCCACTTAAAATTGGCCTTGTATACATACTAGCTGTGCCCTGTGGATTCACGTGCGTTTATTCGTAATTTTTAATTATGATTAAACTACCTATGTGTTAATCCATATTCCTATAATCCTAATCTTATTTTCTCACGCCTTCCCATAAGGGTCCCCGAAAGGGTAGGCAGAGGTACCTATACGGCAGCACCCACACACTTATTTCCATTCAGTAATATTTGCGTGAAAGAGAAACATTTCGCGCTTGCTTTTCTGATTGTCGGCAAATCCTGAGCACCCTTAGCACTCCACTTTTATTCTTCACTGTTCATCAGTACACAATCACAATCTCCCGCTTTGTAGTTAGCGAATAGTAGGCCAGACGGTCGCCGATTATTTCCAAAGTAAAGACGGCCAAGCTTGAGTTTTATGAGTCTTTATCGTTCAGTAGAGGCGTGAGTAGCGAGCTTTAAACACATTTAGGGGTGGCAATGAATAGCATTAGACCAACTTTGTTAGCGGTTTAGTGTACGCATGGGATTTTTCGCGCGAGAAACTACCGCTTCCATTACCTTTATGGCCCTATAAGGGGTGTAGAGCTTTTATTCCAGTGCATTGGCCACTATACCCACACAGGAACACTAAACTGTAGTGACATCATTTTAAAATATAATAATTATAAAAATAAATCTTTATTTTTATAATTATTATATTATTTTATAAAAAGCCGTGGTGGCCGAGTGGTTCGAGCAGTTGCCTGCGACGCAAAGGTCGCAAGTTCGAATCCCGACTGTACCAATGAGTTCTTCTGAACTTAAGTACAGTGATTAGTCACACCACGAGCTTAACGGTGAAGGAAAACATCGAGAGGAAACCTGCATACGTCTGAGAAGAAATTCAAAGGCGTGTGTATAGTCGTGCTGGAGTAACGGCGATGGACTCGCCATCTGTCACGTTGGCACCTAATATACCTCTGGCGGAAAGTGGGTGTGTGGGTATTACCTGTACACCTCTGCCTACCCCTTCGGGGACCCTTGTGGGAAGGCGTGAGGATATATATATATAAATCTTTATTTACTCACAAAGAAAATTTAATATAAATATATATATATATATATATATATATATATATATATATATATATATATATATATTTATAGGTACAGGCGATACAGATAAATATATATATATATATATATATATATATATATATATATATATATATATATATTTATCTGTATCGCCTGTACCTGTTTATAATATATCCTCACGCCTTCCCACAAGGGTCCCCGAAGGGGTAGGCAGAGGTGTATAGGTAATACCCACACACCCACTTTCCGCCAGAGGTATATTATTATTGGTTTATTTTCTTAATCTTTTGATGGAGTGAATTCTACAAAGATATGTATGATGATGATGCCGCTGATCTACTCATAGAGCTGCCTCCAACAGAATCTGTCGAATCTTTATTTATATATATATATATATATATATATATATATATATATATAAATATATAAATAAATATATATATAGAAAAGATAAAAACATTTATGTATTATTGTTTGAGCTTTTTAAAAATCATTGTCGCGTTATTAAGTGCTTTTTAAATGAAGCCGGTTTGGGACACATCAGTTTGATATTTCTACAGTATATAAAAGACACATGAGAAACATAGAGATTATATACATTTAGTTTTCCAATTTGAATTTGGAATGTATTACAGATCCAATAGCATACACTTTACTTCAGTGTGCGCTGTCTCTAGTATTCATTTGTAAAAACGAGCTCCTACAATCTAGACTGGCGCATTACTTATGTCTGACCTACTTCGGGTAAGAAAAAACTTCACAGTTCAAAGAAGACAGATAAAGTAATAGTGTAGGTAAGTATGACAAGACTTTTTTGGCGATAAACTCAGACTAGCGATTTCACGTTAAGAAATAAATCACGATTTCACGTTACTGAGCGACGATACTGTTTGAAATAGTATTCAATCCGAGTGGAGTAACTTCAGATGGTATTCTTCGATTAATTTCCGGGAATAACGGGACGAAGTGAAAACTGGACCCGTTTGTTTCTCGAGCGGGTATTTCAACACATTTAACGTAACTAGTTAGATATATAAATATTTGCCGGCTACGGATCCTCTCTACGCCCTCAAGGGTAGTGGGTTCCGGTCTCCTATTGTTGTGAGATGAAAACGGACGACAATTCACGCGATTTCACTTAGAGTAACCTACATTCTTGTCCAATTGAATTTTGGTTGGATAACTTTTTTATTATTTAATGCGTTAAATTATTGCATATTTAAATGTTTTCAGAGTTAGTCCGTACATATATAATGATAGTGTCGTGGCGGACGCGTGGTTCGAGTTGTCGCTTGCAACCCATGCTCGAATCCCGATTGTGCCATTGTTTTTCGGAATTTAAGTACAATGGCCACACCACGACAGACGACGGAAAACATCGAGATAAAATCTGTATACGTTTGAGAAGAAATTCAAGGACGTATGCATAATCCTGCGTGAGAAACGACGATGGATTCGCCATCCGTCAGAAGAGAAGAATTGTGAAAATCCGTGAAAAGAAGATTTGCAACACACCTCTGCCTAACCCATCGGGGTCCTTGTGGGGAGGCTTGAAGATACTCGCGTACTCTTGACGTTGATACATACAAGACGTTTCTTAATAAAAAACCAAAAAGCAACTACTCGTTTTTACACGTTACTAGACCGCAAGCAGCTCCATAATTTTAACTTCGAGTGCAAGACTTTACGCTTAGCTGAGTAGGTAGAGATAACAGCGCACTTTATGAACCGCATTCAGCTTTTATTGCTATTGCTGAGGTTATAGTTTTAAGTTCCACTCCACTGCGATGGCAGATTTTATACACAGGCCATTACGGTGGGCAGTAGAGGCTAAGCTGGTCCAACCTTAAACGCAAGTGATTGCTGTCTCAAGCGAGTTAGTTTGGTGACTTAACCGAAATATATCTTCAATAAGTTTTACTGATAAGTGCTACTCCAGGATAGAAACGTCAAGATTTCTCGAAATCTGCGAGTATTTTTTTTTTTTATTATAACAAGAGTGGCAAACAAGCATACGGCCCATCTGATGGGAAACGGTTACCGCAGCCTATTTACGCTCACGATACCGAAGTATCACTTGCGTGTTGCCACTCTGTGTTCGGAGAGTTTAGTGTGTTGGCAGCATAATGGGTTTAATCCTTCTGCTTCCAACACAATGTAACAATCCTCCCCCTCCCCAAGGAGCTCATTACTGGAAACCTTATTCACCGCGTAGGAACACAACACAAAAAATTGTGTTATTTGGCTACGGACTTCTATAAGGTGGAGGTCCTGCCCCAGTCGGGCAGCTCCGAATTCGAACGGGAAACCCGTTATGCCATACCTCTCTTAATATGCCCTAACTCTCTTAGGTTTTTTTGAGAGTTTGAAGGGAATGATGAATGTAATGTAAAACGAAATAGGTCTGTAAGTTTAGAGAGAACTGGCTAAATCGCCATCTTACTGCCTGCTGACAAATATTCCACCTACGAAATATTACGCTGGGTAGGAATGGGAAAGCTATAATAACTATTTAGAATGTTGGCAGACTTGATATTTCTGAAATATTCATGACTTACTATTGTACTTTCAACTAGTATATATTCATATACATATATGACTACTCCACCGCTCTCTTGAAAAGTACAATATTATAACGTGCATATAAACCTTCCTCTTGGACTATTTATTTATTAAAAACCGCAAACATTATTGAACAGCGAACTTAATGGCAAAGGTATTATCTATTAGTCAACCTTTGGGTGATGTAAAAATAGGCATGGCAGGCTATTAAAGATAAGATAATTATTCTGTCTATTGCTGAAAACCGCGTTAAAATCCGCTACGTAGCATAAAAGATCTAATCTTTTATACTGTCCTGTCAAGGTAATTTGAATGATTGAATTTTCCTTAATTGATTGATTGATGACTTGATTGATTGAACCCTTCAATAAACCTGGTATAGTGAGGCGTAAATATCATTCCAAATATTGTTAGGTGGAAGCAGCGATCCTTATAAAGTAACCAGTATAACGTAAGATCATATATTCGCACGCCACCGGCACCGCCGCGCCAGTCACGACTATTTTTCACATAGGCCACAATTTATGGAGCGGACTGAAACGTTCCGTGGATATATGATGCTAGATTAAATTATTTATCAGCTTATAAACGGTATAAAGTGAACTTTTATACAACAGCTCTTTTGCTTTTAATCTTGTTCGTTCTACATTAGGTTAATGGGATGTTTGTACTCCTCTGAGTTTGAAATAAAATTATATCCTCACGCCTTCCCACAAGGATCCGCGAAGGGGCAGAGGTGTATAGGTAAGACTAACACACTCATTCCGCTAGAGATATATTTTAGGTGCCAACGTGACAGATGGATTACGTAGGCAGGTTTCCTCTCAATATTATCCTTCAGAGTAAACTTTACGGTGACGGAAAACATCGAGACATACTCGTGATTTAACTAATCTCTGTACAAAATTTTCAGAAAAACTCATTTGTACAATCGGGATTCGAACTTGCAGTTTCGAGTAGTTGCTTGCAACAATTCTTTGTGTTGCAGGCAACTACACGAACCACTCGGTCACCTTGGCTCTAATTAAACTTACTTAAAACAAACATACATAATTACAGTGATTACTAATATTTTAAATTCGAGAGTTTTAGAGTTCTTCTTTCAAGCAAAAGCAACGGACCAGGATTGGGTGTCGTTTAGTCAAGAGATAGATTATTCGCTCGATTAAATCAAAACACACTTTATTCACGAAAATACTACTAATCGGACCAACGCCAAATTTGAAGATAGGCTCAAGCTGTTCTTTATAAGGTTTTAAAATATGCAGCACCTATAAGTTATTGCATAAACAAGTTACAACAACCATCCAAAAGTTTAAAGGCACTAAGCTCCCATCAAGTTACGCTAATTAATAAGCAGTAATCGCAAGCGTTGAAGTAGTCCTTATCGAAATAAGCACCCTTGCTCAGAGTATCGATTACAGATATCTATCTATACGAGGTTGATTTGAAATTAAGGAAAATCTTGGACCTCCCAACTTTTAACGAGCTCGCCCGTTATAATAACATCCAAGTTATACAATTTGCAAATTAAGAAACAGAATAATTTAGGGAATTTTAACAATGTTTCGTTTTATGTAGTTCCTTAATTGAATATTATTTTAAAAGGCTTCGCTGGGAGATCGGTGCTTGCGTCCGTAGAAGGATTGACCCTCAACGCTGGTCACGTAATCAACGGCGCTTATCGATCAGTTGAAAGGAATAGTGGGTTACATAGGACCTCCCGTTCAAAATTGGATTAGACGTACGGAACAGTAGGTCCACTATATAGGAACCAACTTTCATTCCTTATGTAGTTTGCCCTTGCAGTTAGTATGTTGTCCAAAACGCCACATGAAATGGGAACCCGGCAAGTCCACAGAACATATTTTAGGCAATACTCGAGTGATACTTCGCTATTGTTTATTAATACATCGATACTGCAAACGAATAATAAATGAAAAGAGTAACCATGGAGTTTCTTGCCGGTTCTTCTCCATGGAAGCGACTAACCCGAACCGTGCTTCTTTTTCGACGTTTTATAAGTGCCCACCTGGGCCTATGTGAAATAAAAAGATTTCGATTTGATTTGATTTGAATACCAACCATCAAGCGGACCGTATGAAGGTTTATCACAAGTAGCAAACAAAAAGGTTCTATTGAAAAAAAATCTCAAACAATTAGCATTCTGAAATGAAATACAGTCAATATAAATATAGCAATAGTGATGTAAATTGAAATTGGAAAAGGTCTATTTAAACTTACACCTAAATCTAATAAAAAGAAGTATCAAGTTTTATTAATCATCGAAGTTTAAAAAAGCTGGTTCCCAAATTGTGTTCCAAAGACTTCCGAGTCATTGAGCATAATTCAAACTCATTTCCTTCTATTAAGAGATCAATGAAAATGAAAGAAGGTATTTGATCTTTGGTAACATAAAAAAGCGGTTTTATGTTTTTATTTTCACTAAATTTAATACGTAATCGACTATAAAGAACCATTGAAATAAAAGCTCGCTTGTAATTTATAAACACCTACAACCCTAGTTACAAACATCACTTGTAGTGAAAGTTAAAATGATACCCAAAACTAATTTTCCGCTCGAAAAATTGTTTAATTGCACGATTAATCCTCAACATAGTTTATTCAGAGGCGAGAAGTTGAATCGTTTCCACCCAAAACTAAGTTCGGCCGACATCAAAGTGTTAGTATTCGTAGTACTAATTATGACACTTGTATAATCCTGTAGGTGTACCCTTCTTAGCGCGTAATCCGACGCACGTCGCACTGAAGGGACACCCGCCGGATATTATTACTCGCCAGTCTTACAAATTACCCGGTGGACGACGGGGTAACTCGGTTACAACTCGCGTCGGTTAATTTACAGCGCGCCCTACAAATTAATATCTCTGATTTGGACCCTTGTCAGCGGGAGGCGAAGACCCAACTCGCGTGTGGGGATCCAAGACGAGGACGCAACGCGAGACCGTGTTCAACGGTACGGCCCAAACGTCGGGAATTATAAACTATGTAAAGGCCACTATGTCAGGAATGGAAAATTACGTAACTTGGAAATTTAAACTACGTGCGCTTATCATCGGTACGAACATCCTAAAGCAATTAATGCGATCCAGTTATCGGCATTATCCAAAATTCCTGAGTAAAAAAAACTGTTTAAACTCATGCATATTATATCTGGCCTTCGATAGAGCATTAGTCTTTATACGTTGGAACCAAACAGGCCTCGCACTGCGCGGTTTTAAAAGAGTTTCCTTACGCGGAGCGCTCACGCTATGGAATGAACATCCCGTTGAGTTTATCACCAACGGGTAAAGCATGGAGCTCTTCAAGGGGACAGTGTGGGAACATGCCTGCTAGACTACATGCCTGTTAAACACCTTAGTAGTATAAAAAGGGGAACACACACTCTTTATAACAACACTCTGTTCGCATACATATGTTTTTAGATCAATGATGACTAGTCGTCTTTTGATTCATATAACGTATGCAGGTTTTCAATGACATGTAATGAATTTAAAATATCCATATAAGCAAATACGTAGGCAATACGTGATGATATCACACTCGGACGCCGTAAGCTTGCGTCATAACACCATGTGCCGCGCCACGCGCCTGTAAATTTCGAGTGACGACATATTAATCTCTGCCTGCTGCTAGGTTTAATATTGAGGTTGTGACTTATGCATGTACGTACATTAACTTGTTCAGACCAAATAAAGCTGACATAGTGCCGGTGATGACTTGCAATTAAGCTAAATATACAGCTGCGGGGATTCACCTTCACTGTTGGTTTGGGACATAAATAGAAATAAAACTATACTGTTATATGTGAAACTTTGGTAGGGTGTTTTAGTCAAGTCAATCACGTCAGAATGTCTAATCGGAGTCGGAATGGCCATAGATTATAGACTGGGTCTATTCTAGAGCAAATGTTTTTATTATATAAGTATATGAGTATGATGTATAAGTAGTAATACGAGTAAATCTAGCACGGGGAAGCCGTGGCACAGCTAGTGAAAAATAATTACTTCTTTTCGTTATTTGCCAATTATACATTAACTAGCTTATGCCCGCGGCTTTGCCCGCGTGGAGTTCGAAAAAGTGGCTTTGGAAAGTTTCCTATGCCGTGGAAGAGCATCATACATTATAATTATATAAGAACTTTGAATTTTTCAGGATTAAAAAAAGAATAGCCTATGTCACCATTTCAACTTTCAGCCAAATCGGTTCAGCCGTTTGGCCGTGAAAGAACCGCAAACATCCAAACTTTCACATTTATAATATTAGTAAGATACTAACATACATTAGCCGCCGAGTCTTTCACGGTTTAGGCAGAATGTAGAGCGTCAATTCTCTCTAGACATACAGACCCCTTTCGCTTCATCCACATTCAGTCTCTTCATGCATGTTCACCGGTTTCGAGTACTCTTGTCATTTCACGAGTGTCCTTGAGTGGAAACTCAAGGACATTTACCTAATTGGAACATGGCCCTCCTCCGCCCCTTCTTCTAGATACATTGAAATTTTGTAGGTAGGTATATATTCCATCAACCGTTGATTGATCTTTATCAACCATTTTTTTCCACTCGTTGTCTGTGGCAAGTAGTTCTAGCTTTATATATACGACCTTATGGTACTAATTGCAATGATGTAATATCAGTAGTATAACTTTGTGGTTTATGCATAACCTAATGTATAATTTAACGTTTTTAAATAAGCATCGGTGGTTCAGTGGTAGAATGCTCGCCTGCCACGCGGGCGGCCCGGGTTCGATTCCCGGCCGATGCAAACTTTTTTTTAAATTTTTTTTTGGTCACAGTGACTTATAAAATTTATTTTAATAAATATCTTATGATTTTGTGACTTTTTCGTGGAATCTCTAAAGACGAGATTGTACATTGTGTTTTTTGTTGTATTTTGCTTTTTCCAATTTGTTTCTATTGTAATTTATTTCTTTGTTTTATTATATTTAATTGTAATGCCATTTGGTTATGGGAAGCCTGAGATATTTTTTTTTTATTATACATCCACATTATGAAATACGATGTGTCGTGTCTACCTAAAAACATGAATATACAAGCGAAAACTTTAAAGGTTTTCTTTCGTGTCACATACTGAGCGAAACACAATAATACATAACGATCTGCTCTCCGTTTACACGAATACAGATCGCATCAAATTTGTCTGTTTTACCAAAACATTCGAACACGATCGCTGCTTCGTATTCAAGAGCATTACCTACTTTACGGGCTGTAAGTGAGTGACGTAACGAGCGGGTAAAAATAACCGCCGCCCGAGGCAGCATCAGATACGTATGCAATTTTCTCGTTTGCATCGGCGAAAGGCGACATGACAGCCATACCATGACAGCTATATAGGTAGGTTGCCAGTTTGTACACGGTTGTAGGGTAGAGGTTTATTTTAAAATACTCCTTTCTTTTTTATTTTACTTGTTTGCGACCAGTTTTATGTAACCTACTGTACATACGGCCAGTAACTCACGGGGAAGGCAGAGCGAGGGTAGAGCAGAGTTCTATCTAGACCAACAGACCTCTTTCACATCATCCACATTTATCAAACATTTCATACGTTTATTTTTAAATATGAATTGAGAGACCTGTATATGGAAGTATGACTAATGATATTAAGTGACTAGGGAGCAGCGAATTTGGCATTTCGACTTCATTGATAACCCATTTTAAAAAATAAGGCTTTTCTTGTACGTTTGTAACGCGTTTACTAAAATAAGATACTGTTTATTAATAATTAATTATAACAATAAATACCTTGGGACAATTTCACACAAATTAACATTAAGCAAAGCTTGTACTACGGTAACTAGGCAATGATATATATAATTATATATAAGTAAATATCCAAGACTTAAGGTACAGATACAGGTACAAATTTGTGGGGAAAATGGAAACAAGAACTGAAGTGCAATGGGTATAGAGAATGGCTTGAACTAGAATTATCAACCTTATTTCAAATTACTTTTTAAACCACACGACTTCATGACAAAGATATACTATCGTAATTGCTGTTCGAGACGTCTGTTCTGGTTGATGGTAAATTAAGCTGATAATTGTTTCTATATAATCTTGAATAATATTCCAATGATCAATTGGCTTCTCTTCCTGTCGACTGAATGATGTATTACCTAACTATACACCGTTAATGATGATGTATCGTTCTGCTTAGTCAGTGTTAATTTAAAAGTAAAATTCACAATACTATTATAAACCAAACATGGTATGCATACCTACATTATCACGCCGAGTCCCTTACGTGGTTAGATATATTTGAGCACTTGTTCTGTCTAGACTTACGGACCTTTTCGCTCCAATCCACAAGAGAGGTAGGGCATAACGGGTTTCCCGTTCGAATTTGGAGCTGCCCAACTGGGGCAGGACCTCCACCTTATAGAAGTCCGTAGCCAAATAACACAATTTTTTGTGTTGTGTTCCTACGCGGTGAATAAGGTTTCCAGAAATGAGCTCCTTGGGGAGGGGGGGGATTGTTACATTGTGTTCGAAGCAGAGGGATTAAACCCATTATGCTGCCAACACACTGTAACTCTCCGAACACAGAGTGGCAACGCGCAAGTGATACTTCGGTATCGTGAGCGTAAATAGGCTGCGGTAACCGTTTTCCATCGGGTGGGCCGTATGCTTGTTTGCCACTCTTGTTGTATAAAAAAAAAAAAAATCTCATCAATCAGTCTTTTCATACATGCGGTTTTCAGTACTCTTACGATAATAGTACTCATGACTCACACATTACGGATCTCTCTCTCTATATCCTTAATATTAGTAGCAAATAAGTAGAAATACTATTCTCAATTACAAACCTAATTATTTAAATTCCCTTAAACTTAGTGAGAAAACAAATCGAGAAACGGTAGTAGGTATCACGCAATCACAACGAATACATTACAAATGTGACGCAGCATCCGATATAGGAAACCGCTCCGCATACCGACGTTTTATTTCCCGATATCTGAGCGTTCAATGCACACTCGAATATGACGGACAGGATATATTGCGTTCAGTAACAGTTAGATAACTGTCCATTGGAGAGGTATTTTCATCGACGCGATCTTATTCATATATTTGAACAGAAATTGGTTTTTCAATTAGATGTAAAGTGCTCGATGATAGACAGGCCGAAGTGACATCACGCAGATACCCTGGCGATAGGTAGAGAGAGTTGAAACAGCTCTCTCTAGCTAGACTAACTACTTTCGCTTCATCCACATTCATCAGCCACTTCATACATGCCGGTGGTCTTCCTCTGCCTTTTCTTCCACACACTTTCACATTGTTTGACTGTTTCGTCAAACATGCTTAATACATGCTTTCAATATGTCTCAATCAACGTAATATGCCTCTATACTATATATGTTCCATCGAGCGTGCCTATCATATACATACCTATATGTGAAATCTGCACGTACTCCAACTACAACTAAATAATAATAATATAATATATCCTCACGCCTTCCCACAAGGGTCCCCGAAGGGGTAGGCAGAGGTGTATAGGTAATACCCACACACCCACTTTCCGCCAGAGGTATATTAGGTGCCAAAGTGACAGATGGCGAGTGCATCGCCGTTACTCAAGCACGACTATACATACGCCTTTGAATTTCTTCTCAGACGTATGCAGGTTTCCTCTCGATGTTTTCCTTCACCGTAAAGCTCGTGGTGTGACTAATCACTGTACTTAAGTTCAGAAAAAACTCATTGATACAGTCGGGATTCGAACTTGCGACCTTTGCGTCGCAGGCAACTGCTCGAACCACTCGGCCACGGCTTACAACTAAATACATCGTGCGAAGTATTTTATTGTAGGTGAACATATTATGAAACTTGGTAAAGCTTGGAACACTATTGAGGTTAACTAAGTGTAGCTATATGAGGTCACTATTACAGTAACTGTAAAACTTAAGTGGCAATTATGTAAACAACTAAACCATTACACTTGATTGACTTGACTATTAGTACATGTGTACAGACTGCCGCTGTTAAAAAAAGAAATACCTATTATTGCCGAAGACAGGTTCCAGAATGTTCGCTATGCCATCCGGCATACCCAGCCAACAATAATCCAATAATTTTACATATCTATCTATAAACTAACGAATAAGTTAAAAAATACATGTGTCACGCGCATCAACCCGAGTCCCCAAAAGGGTAGGCGGAGAGAGTAGAGCGCCAATTCTCCCTAGCCTTACTTACAAACTTTTACTTTGCTTGATTACTCGTCATCACTCGCCGATTTCGAATACTATCGACATTTAGTACATAATTTTTCATATTATCGAATTTAGTAGTCTACAAAATAATGTTGTTCATAAATCTTACTCCTTACTAATATTATAAATGTGAAAGTTTGTAAGTTTGGATGTTTGCGGTTCTTTCACGGCCGACTGAACCGATTTGGCTGAAAGTTGAAATGGTGATAGCTTATATCTATGTCCTATAGGCTACTTTTTTTTCTTTTTTTAATCCTACAAAATTCAAAATTCTTATATTATAATGTATAATGCTCTTTCACGGCATAACGGCTGAACCGATTCTTGCAGGAAAATTTCCAAAGCTACTTTTTCGAAATCCACGCGGGCGAAGCCGCGGGCATAAGCTAGTAATAACATAAATATTAAAATTGTTAAGTGAAAAAAAAACAAAAATGTTTCAAGGTTGTGTTATATGCATCGGCCGGGAATCGAACCCGGGCCGCCCGCGTGGCAGGCGAGCATTCTACCACTGAACCACCGATGCTTGTGACTAGAGTTACGAATTTTACGATAAGATACAGAAAAAGTATTTACTACTTTACACTTTAAATAAATGCATTTTGACATGTTATATACATATATTTATGATTAATTGATTGAAAAACAGAAATTTAACATTAATAACGTAAAAATACGGAATTAGATGAAGTCTTTCACCACTTTTGTGGATTAAATAGGTAGTATAGACTTTTATTTCTATTTTGTGTGCCACAGATGCGGATTTGGAGCGGTCACTACCGGGTTTACATAATGGAAAATTTACCACCTTTGTGTCGCACCACACCTGGGTACAGGGAACAGGAAGTTTTAAATTAACACTGAAATTGAATATTTTTATGAAATTGGTTCTGATTTTGAAGATGTGGCCTGCTGTTTCTAATCCACGTTAGCTTCAGAGCCTATCGTATTTTCGTATATTTTTTTTATTTAGTAGTAAAATTTCGTATCAAATTTTTCGCAATGAAACTGCAGGGTATGGCTAGTCTATAATATATATATTATAAAGAGGAAAGATTTGTTTGTTTGTTTGTAATGAATAGGCTCCGAAACTACTGGACCGATTTGAAAAATTCTTTCACCTTTGGAAAGCTACATTATCCCCGAGTAACATAGGCTATATTAAATTGGACCCGATAGGTGGCGCTGCGATCGAGTTTTAGGAATTTTAACTTTTTCACCCGTGCGAAGCTATCCCTTTCTGTGTGTCTTAAGGTGGATTCGAGAATGGTTTAGATTTACAATTGGACCCGATAGGTGGCGCTGCGATCGTGTTACGGGCAATTTAACTTTTTCACCCGAGCAAAGCTGGGCGGGACAGCTAGTCTATAATATATATAAATATACATATACTTATCGTCTGTCCTTATTGTGCTGAAAACCGAACGTAAGCCTCGCAATGTGACATTACCACTCGAGGCAGAAACACAATCGACGAATCGAACAAACGTGGCTTCCACTCAAATACATTATATTTATTGCCGAGCTAACTGTTTCTCCAACTGCGTATCAACACTCCTTATTTAACATTATTGAACACTACAATTATTTTGCTTTGATTTGAAGTTAAATTATCTTCAGGCCTTCCCACTAAGGCCCCAAATGAGGAAGGCAGATGGATGTAGGTAGTACCCATACGCCCACTTTCTGCCGAAGATATATTTAGGTGCCAACGTGACCGATGGCGAGTCCATCGTCGTTACTCAAGCACGACTGCAGTTTCCTCGCGATGTTTCCTTTCACTGTAAGGCTCGTGACCTCGTAGCTTGCAATCTTTGTGTTTGAGGATCGAACAAGTCTGCCACCACGGCTTTAATGTAATTGTTTTGTTTAAGGTTTACTATAAATATACATAACGTCTACACAAGCTGTCACTTTTGCACTCAGGCTATGGAAAACCCCGTGGATAGATGATGAAACAATAATCTAGCTAAAATATTAACCGAACATTTCGCTGGAATCAAGTGCGTTAATCAAACGAATGCGCAGTCAAAACGGGAGTCCATCGGGCTCAAACACGGGCGGCGAGTTATATTGTTTGCCCGACCGGAGCTCACACAAACGGGGTATTCATTTATTTACTGAATGCAGAGCGCTAACTATAACTAGTTAGCGGTCGTACTTACTGAAATGAAAACTAAAACGATCCAGCGAAGCGCCTGTGCTAATTCCATGGCCGGTATATGCACGAATAAAACAAAGTTTTAAAGCACGCCGACGACAGGATCGTTATAATCGAATTAAATGTAGGTCTACTGTTGTTCTAACTTTCTAGTTATTTTGGTGTGCACATACTTTTGGGGTACTAAGTGGTTTCATGAATTGCAGCAACAAATTATTGAGAGCGCATCCACACTAGGAATATGAACTCGGGATGTTGACGAAATATGTATAAAAACTGTAGCCTGCATTGAATAGCCGCACTGGAAAGATGGCAACTTTTAATTACTGTGTGACTAATCACTGTACTTAAGTTCAGAAAAACTCATTGGTACAGTCGAACTTGCGACCTTTGCGTCGAATTAATTACTATATTCAATTATAGCAATTGCCTTTCGCCATCAACGGAGATTCAATGCCATACCTAGGAACCAAACAGGTATCGCACTATACAGATTCAAAGATTTTTTTACCGCGAGTGCCAGATTGTGGAATGAGGTTTTCACTGGAGAGTACAGCATGGAGTGTATCAAGAGGGGTGTGAAAGACTTGTGGTGACGGCAACGCACAAGAGTTACCTTCCGAGATACATGTACCTATCCCTAGGCAGCGGTAACCGCTTACTTCAGCATTCCAAGTTCTGATTTACAACCCGAGTCATCTTGCTTTGTTTCTAATCATGGGCATGTAAGATGACTGGCATGAAAAAGAAATGCCTCGCCAACAAAAGGGTGATGATGAGCTCATATTTCTGTTCTTCAGCACAAAAGCTCTGCCTATATGGTACTGAAATTATTATGAGCAACATTATTCTTTAGAGTCAACGACTTGCACGTCGTATAAACTTTGTAGAAAGAAGTGTGTTAGTACAAAGTGACGATGAATGCGTATGAACTACGAACTGCAAGTATAAACTGCAAGCTGAGTAGAAAGAAAGTAGAAATAAATAAATCAGCTTCTCTTAGGATAACTAACTGACAGCCGGAGGAAAGAAAAGAAGAGAAAGACCAAGATAACAATACACATGATTCGACTCATGAAAAAGGGTCAAAGAAATCAAAGAAAAAGGTTCTTTCATGACGCATAGGGATGTCAAAGAGGATTACACTGGACAGAAGCAAATTGGCGGAATTGCATCAAAGTCGCCGACAAGGAACACCTCTTAACTTTATGATGAACGCGACTCAGCTACGCATGTATTTTGATAGCATTACCTCACACGGCTTATTGTACATAAGGTTTTACATGCAGTGAGAATTTAATTTATTTCCGAGGTGGAGAAACGCTTTGACAGACAATGCATGAGAGAAAAACGTACGGGAATGTAATAATGGCACGACCCTCCGCCGTACAGAGACAACATAGTATTTCATCAATCAAATACACCGCGCCGAACAAATAATAAAAGCGTTCATACGTAAACGACACGCGTACATCACGTACATTTCCTCAACACTCGCAAATATTTCCAACACGTATTTATAATAAAAACATCATCCAGAGTCCACGTCTCGACAGAGAAAATAACGCAACATTAGGCGCGATAAGTTGCCGACCACGGACTTAGAACGGATAGATGACTCAATGTGTCTGCCGACATAATTATGATCAATGGCTCCACTCCAGCACGAACTTAATTTCGGTTTTATGTCATCACTCACTAATACACTTATGTCGATATATTAAAAGGACCAATATTGTGAAGTCTTTTTCCGATCAACTCTTCCCACCAAGTACCTATCAGCAAAAATGTTCAAACTTGCATAATCATTTCCCTTTACATCTGTGTTCCTGGCGTGTACTATTCGCTCCTGATATACACCTGAATAAAATGAGCACAATAAATATAGCCGTGGGGGGCGGCAGGTGTGTCGAACGCGGCCGACGAAAACGTGAAAAACTTATTCGTAAACAACAAAAGGAATTCCGACGTTATAATTCAAGCACAAAAAGGCGGGATGGTGCCTGGTGCCGAGTTAAGATAAAGTAGCGGAGCCACGCTCCATCCCGTGATTTAGATATGACCTTCTGAACGCAATGTGCATTAGTAATAGTGCTTGGGATTGCGTTGGCCTCGGTTCGTGTTTTATTGTAACACCTGCGTAATATGAAAGGAAAGAGCATAAGTTCACATAACGGTCACATATTACATCGCGGTGAAAAAGTAGGGCGAAGTAGATTAAAACCATATTAAGCGCAAGAAGCGTTTCTAACTTAGTTCGATGTTTAAATCGTATGCAGAAAATGTTATGTAATGTTGAGAGTAGAATGTTTTCGTCATATGAGGATACAAATTGTCAAGGTTACATGAGACTGGTACGACAAGTGCATTGCCTATTAAGGTTTGGTTATGGTTTATCAATAAATTTGAAGACATGTGTCCACTAGGAGGAGGAAAATTTACAACACAAAATTGATTGTAGCATATTTTTAAAACATTTTTTTCTTTGGTTGTGAGTGAGTAAATTACATTGAAACATTGTTACAAGATTGAACTTCTTATCTAGATAATCTGTATGTGTCACCATAAAATAATAGCTTCCGTGTCACTATAACCAGATCTTACCCAAAAAGCTGATTTAATGCGTAAAATAGGTCATGCACCCTGGTCGCAAACAGGCTAACAAACACTTGAAAACTAAGATCTTAGATACACAGGAGCCTAGAGCAGACTGGGTTTCATTTCCCGATAAGATTTCGCTGAAGAGTGCAGCAACGACGTTCCTAAGAGGCATTTTGTAAATAGATAAAAGTTTTAAAGGCGATATTCTCACGGGTGTCTAGTGCTAGATTACTCTCGCCGCCGCAGACTGGACGGCGCTACGGTGTACAACCAAGTTTTAATGGCGGTCGGCATTCACCGCAAAGTTAGCTCTGTAGCACCGGCACTGTTTGCGTTCCTGCAATGACCAACACTTTACCTACTTTTATTACACGAACTTGATATTAAACACTCACGCTAAATAAAATACTGAAGACCTAATCAAAACTTAAAGAAATTTCACACACATCTTTCAATTTCAAATAGTCGTTTCTTTATCCTTAGGTGGATTATTTGTTATTGTGTAAAAGATTGAAAATGCTTTTTAGGATTTTTTATCTATAATTGTACTAAAACCGACAATTAAGCCATCGTATTGTACATTTATAATGAACTTGAACAACTCAATTTTGTGTTGTTAAAATACATTTTTCACGGATTTCGCGAGATTTCCATTATTTTTCGTCTTCTTCTGGTTGTTCCGTGTTTTATAGGAATTCATTATTTTTCCCAGATCCTCATTTGTTTTCTTTACCCATGGATTTATCGTTATCCGAGATCCCAAACAGTCTTAATTAAATAGAATTTAACAAAAGGCGAGCTATTAACGGCATACGGGCGGGCATTCAAGCGTGCGGTGATCAATGAGAGGCCCGTAGGATAGGCCCGAGATTATCTTAATAGCGACGACGTCGAACACAAATTATGTATTCGAGAGGCACAATCGGCCCAAATGAGAGGCCAATCACCAACCGTTCGCACTGTAAACGACATACGAACTGATTCGACATTGAGCATCATTAATGCATGAACATTTAAGGAGACACAACGAGGACTGCGTATAAATTGGACCATCATTATTGATCATATTATTTTTTTTTTTTATTATTTTTTTTTTTTTTTTATTTATTTTATACATAATTAGTACGGCTAAAAATCCAATTACACTAATTAGTAATTATAAGAACCTCATTCATACACTCATCTCACAATACTCCATACATGCCGCAATGAAAGCCTTCCATCCGTCCGCAAACACGTCACAGTCAGGGTTGGACTTCAAGAGGGCATTGAGTGCAGTGAGAGTGCGAGGTACAGGGGAGTGTGCACGCGATACTGTGCGATGTGTGCCCACTGCGAACAGTCTGTGGCTCCTGGCGCGTGTGTATTTATCAGGCACAAAAAGCCTTGATAACTCACTGTGTAGCTCTGGAGCATCTGATTTTCCATGTAGTATCTTACACATGGTTATTATTTGGTCATATTTCCTTCTTACCTCCAGAGAATTATATCCTAAAGAGCCTAGAAGGAAACCAGTAGGATACATGAAGGGATATAAGCCATAAATCCGTTTGTACAAATATCTTAAAAAAGCTTTTTGTACCTTCTCCAGAAGTAGACTATATTTATTTTCGTAGGGATTCCAGACACATGAACTCGATTCTAATTTACTGCGTACTAGCGCTCCAAATATAATTTTAACCACATTATGATCACTGAAATCGCGAGCATTTCTTAATACAAAGCCTAAACGCCTATATGAGTCTTTGGCTACTGCAAGTATGTGGTCGTGAAAGGTTAGTTTTTTGTCGAAGGAAACTCCTAAATCTATAATATTTTCCGTTTTGGTGAGGTCGTGAAGATCGAGTTGATAATTGAAACAGATTTGGTGTTTCGATCGCGTGTAACTCATGCTAAAGCATTTGGTAGGATTAAATTCCATTTTGTTTTTAACACTCCACTCAAAGATAGCGTCTATGTCTCTTTGAAGAGCGAGGCAGTCGGTTTGGGACTTGATCTCAGTATAAAGCTTCAAGTCATCAGCATAGAGTAGACATTTTGAATGCGAGATAATATTAGGAAGATCGTTGATCATTACCAAAAATAGCAATGGTCCTAAAATCGATCCTTGACTTACACCGGAACGCGTTTGATAGGGCTGAGACTCGTATATCCCTAATCGCACAAACTGTTGGCGATGACGCAGGTAGTCAGCGAACAGGCGCAGGAGCCCTGGTGGAAATCCAATATTACCCAGTTTGGACAGCAGGATATCATTGTCGACCCTGTCAAACGCTTTCCGGAAGTCAAAGTAGAGGACGTCTACTTGACCGCCTCTATCAAGAGACATGGAGATATAGTC
The DNA here is from genome assembly GCA_945859725.1 of Drepana falcataria. NCBI lineage: Eukaryota > Metazoa > Arthropoda > Insecta > Lepidoptera > Drepanidae > Drepana > Drepana falcataria. Next base: position 2,749,217 of record OX243937.1, read on the forward strand.
AACTATAGTTAATAGATTTGTATTTACGGATCTCTTAGCCCTGAAACCATGTTGTTCGTTACAAAAATATTTATCGATCTGGTCATATATATGCTTATACAGTATATTTTCAAAGACTTTAGCTGGAGATGACAGAACTGCAATGGGACGCGATTCCTCCACGTTAGACATACTGAGCCCTTTAGGAATAGGAGTTACCCTAGAAATTTTCCACTGGGGTGGATACATTCCAGTACGTAACGATAAATTAAAAATATGTTGTAAAGGTAGACAAATCTGTTTTTTGTACGTTTTAAGAATTTCTGATGGAATGTTATCGGGTCCTATAGAACAGTTGACTTTGAGTTTATCTATTCCTTTAATTACATCGCTCGGAGTGAATTTAAATATATTGACGTAGTTGCTGTCGGTTTCATTGTTTACATAATTAGAGTCTAGTTGAGGCGAGTAATCGAGAAATGCACCCGAGAAAAAATCTGCAAAAGCTTGTGGACCAGTAAAATTGCCCCCCTTATAGCTGACACTTGGTTCAAAACCACCTTTGGCCCGCAAACTTGTGATGTGTTGCCAAAACTTACGAGGATTAGAGCTCAAACTACTTTCAACGGTTTTCATATAAGTCTTATAGGCGAAAGCAGAGCGAGTTTTAAGACTCGCTCTAAGCTCAGAAAATGCTTTATAAGTTTCATTACATTTGGTACGCTTCCACGCTTTATGCAACTTACATTTGAGTCTTGTGTCTCGAATAATATCACCAGTAAACCATACTGGGTAACGCCTGGTCGCGGTATTTTTGCGATGTTTTTTCAGGATACAAGCATCAAAAATTGCGTAAATAGTATCATAAAAGTACTTAGTCGCTAAATTTACATCTGTGGCGTGAATAACTTTGTCCCAGGAGCATTCGGAAAGTAGGTTATTCAGCTTTTCATGGTCACATTTTTTAAAATTCCAATCTTTGTTACGACTGATATTGCTTGGTTCAATTACATCAGAGCTATGCTTGGTATTTATAGTGATGTTTATATCTAATGGTGGATGATAAGTGTCAGGTTTGACTATACCCTCTGTGAGAGAAACACATGTCTTATTACCCTCATTGCACTCTTGAACTAACACAACATCAAGTAAGCCTCCATTCGAATTCCTCACAATATTCTTCTCATTCAGGCAACAGTATGACAAAAAATAAGAATAGTAATTAACAATAGATAGTGAAGCACTATTTAAATTTAAGTCCCCTAAAATTAAAACAGTACCTTTTAAATTGAATATAACATTTTCTACCTTACAAAAGAACATCATATAATCTTCATCTTTGGCGCTAGGCTTAATATACACAACACATACATAGATGGGAGAGCCATTCCAAGAAAAACTAGCCCAAAGGTCTTCCCCACTGTCGGTTTCAAGTTCAGACCGCCGTTGAAGCACGATAGGAGAGCGCGCGGCGAGAAGAACACCTCCACATGGTGTACTCCTATCTCGTCGCAGAACATTCCAGTCTTCTATGACTAGTTCAGGATCACCCACAGAACTGTCTAGAAATGTTTCAGTAGCTGCCACAAGAATATTTTCGATTTGTGCTAAGTTATTGCGCCATGTCCGAAGCTTTGTTTTGATACCTCTCAAGTTCTGATAGAAGCAAAGTAAGCTTAATTCTTTATGCTGTACGAAAGGGCTGTTGTGGGCAAGAATACTGAGCAGGGGTTCGTTGTGCTATTGTATTATACGTATTTGGTATTTTGCGGTTGACCCAAGACTTTATTTTCGCATTAACGGGCCAGATATCAACAGATAAACTTTTTTCAAAATCAGCAACTGGCACTCCTATCTTATACGACTTGTAGTCTCCTCTTGTTTTAAGCATCTGAATTGTACATACATTATAATAACAATCAGCCATGTCCCAACAATGTTAAATCACGTTTAAATCACGCAGTAAACTGTCTTCTTTATTATAATCCTCGATTCAGATGTAAACTTACTAGAAGAAAAACCGTCGTGGCAGCGTGTAGGCAGGTATGTAGTGGCCTCCAAACTCATGATCACAATGCGAATTTTTTTATTTAGGTTCAGTGATTAGTCACACTACGTGCTTTACGGCGAAGGCAAACATCGAGAGGAAATCTGCATACGTTTGAGAAGAAATTCAAAGACGAATGTAAAGTCATGTTTGAATAAATGGTATTACTACATCTACCCTCCACGGACGCTTGCGGGAAAGATATGTTACATACATTTATGTGTGTGATTTATGCGCCCTTAAAACCGTTTCAGCTACTTAAATCACAATGCACTTATTTTCATATTTACTTGGGTTCCTCCTTCTCTGAAGTCCCGTGATCGAACTATTCCAAGCAAAACCAAGTATTATGCTTCCGTAGCTTCTACTATATTCCAATAATTGTTTTATTAAGTTTATTAAAAGAACAATAAGGAAACCATTGTAACATACAAAATTACTTAACTTAGATTACAAAGGATCAAACACAGCCGAAAATAATTCCCCCTGAACTCCAAATGACGAAACAAAATAAAGAAACCATTATGCAAATATGCAAAGTTAAATCACACACGAACCAACCCTCGCTCGTATTGGGCGCAAATTATATCTAGCGATGCGTGAAAGCATAACTGGGTTCTTGCTCAACTTTGTTTGTCTTAACTTTTTCAAAGTAAAGGGGACGACACACTTGTACGACGAAAACCATTTCGAGCACTAAAAGGAACAAAACATTTTCCATGAAATCTAGCCTTAGCTTTGAAGCGCTCCATTGGCAGAAGATTTCGTAGACTCGATCGGCCAATGTGTAGGACCTCTTAAAATACGCGTGCCAATACATCAATTCGTAGCGGCACACCATAATAGCGCGTTAAATAAATATCAAGGCTTAAACGGGAAAAGTAAATATACGAGTAATATTTTGTTAGGTTCAAAAGTTTTATTACTGCCTAAATACCGCAATTGGCATTTATCTACTTTGTTTTTCTTCACCGCCTTATAAGAGCTTTCTTTGACACCATATTATTTCAGTATCGTCGTCTTATTTTTGGATTCACTTGCGATGAACTTCTTGTTGGGATTTTGTATGGTTCCACCTTAAATTTTACCTACAGCTTAAACTTTAAATTAAGTTTTAATCATTGCCAATACTGTATAGGTGGCAAACAATTTAATCATACATAATAATATATCCTCACGCCTTACCGCAAGGGTCCCCGAAGGGGTAGGCAGAGGGGTTATAGGTAACACCCATACACCCACTTATTACCACCGGAGATATATTTTATCATGAAATTAATATTACATACATACATACATATCATCACGCCGAGTCCCTAACGGGGTAGGCAGAGAGTATAGAGCGCCAGTTCTCTCTAGACTTACATACCTCTTTCGCTTCGTCCACATTCATCAGTCTCTTCATACATGCTCGTCGGTTTCGAGTACTCTTAACGTTCCCGTCCTTGAGAGTCCGATCTATTTGGTCCAGGTAGTTGGAACGTGGCCTTCCTCTGCCTCTTCTTGCACACACTTTTGCTTTGTATATCTGTTTCGTCAATCTTTCTTCACTCATCCTTTCTATTTGTCCAAACCAACGTAACATGCCTTTCTTCATCTTTACAATCACGCCCTCATTCACGCCAGTTGATTTGCGAATCTCTTCATTGCGGATTCGATCTAATATCGTTACGCCGCACATTTTTCGAAGAGATCGCATCTCGACTGCATTCAAGCTATTTTCATGCTTCCTCTGACATACCCAGGATTCGCTGCCATACAATAAGGTAGGTACCAATATCGCGTTGTGGACAGCAACTCGAGCATTCTTGCTCAGACTTTTACTGCCCATCAACGCCGACATGGCTCCATTCACCTTATTTCCGGCAGTTATCCTTCTTTCAATATCTTTTTCATACTTTCCATCTCGTGTGAACATGCTTCCAAGATATACAAATTCATTCACTTGCTCTAGAATTTGCCCATTTACCGATATTGCACACTCGGTCACTTGTTCATCTCTTTCGAATACCAGAACCTTAGTCTTGCCAGCGTTTAGGCGCAGCCCCTTCTTTTCACATTCTTCTTTCATTATGGTAACTAGTGACTGCAGTTCGCCCTCTGATGACGCCAGTAAAACCGCGTCATCGGCGTATAGTAGGCAGTTGACCACTAAGTTTCCCATTTTCACTCCACATCCGTTCGTTCTTAGTGCTCTCAGACAGTTATCTAGATATATAATGAACAGCCAGGCAGACATGATACACCCTTGTTTGACCCCCGACTTCACATCAAACCAGGGTGACATCTCACCGTTAACCCTAACGCACGCCTCGCTATCACTATAGAGTGATTTCACGGCATGCAGTAGGGAACTGCTCACTCCATATCCAGGCAACACGTCCCAGAGTTCCTTTCGTACGACTCTATCAAATGCCTTCTCTAAGTCGACGAAAGCGCAGAAAACCCTTTGGTTAATATCCAAAAACTTTTCCGCGATTCCGCGAAGCGAGAAGGTTTGATCCATACATCCTCTTCCTGGTCTAAATCCACCTTGGGATTCCCAGAGAAACCTTTCGGATCGCTCTTGCATTCTTATCGTCAGGATCTTCGTGTACACTTTACTAGCTAAGCTGACCAAGCTGATGGCTCTGTAGTTGGAGCAGTCCAATCGTGATCCCTTTCCTTTATAGAAAGGCACGATGACTGCTCGCCTCCAGTCGTCCGGAACATCACCCCTTTCCCAGCAAAGATTGCATAGCAAATAGATGACGTCCCAGACCGCTGGTCCACCGTACTTGATCATCTCAGCCGTAATCCCATCTATTCCCGCAGCTTTTCCACATTTCAGACTTCTTATCGCACTTACAATCTCTCCCATACTTATTTTATCCGCTTTAGGATCCTCGACAGATTCTGTTGGAGGCAGCTCTATGAGTAGATCAGCGGCATCATCATCATACATATCTTTGTAGAATTCACTCCATCGCCATCGCAAATTAATATTTCGATAATAATATATTATACCTATAGCATAAACAATGTTCATGCATTTAGCGAACATTTTTATGTTAATCTGATAACGTTAAATTAATATTGCTATCATAATCGGTAGTTATCACATGGATAACGTGATCGATCTGTTACACTAACACTCGTCCGGCGATAGATTACACAAAATATATCGGTAATGGGCTATTGTGCTTGGCAGGTATTCAAAAAGATACCAAATTATACACACCAGCATATTACGATAACGAAAATAACTTATAAGTTTTACTGCGAACTAAAATTTTATTAGCCGTGGTGTCCGTGTCGTTCGAGCCTGCGACTCGAAGATCGCAAGTTCGAATCCCGACTGTACCAATGAGTTTTTCTTAACTTAAGTACAGTGATTAGTCACACCACCAGCTTTACGGTGAAGGAAAACGTCGGGAGGACACCTGTATATGTCTGAGAAGCAATTCACTACCTAACACCTCTGCCTACCCCTCCGGGGACCCTTATAGGAAGGCGTGATAATATATTACTATTATTAAAATTTGAAAGAAAATTAAAATAAAATCAAAATTTGTTACCATTGTACACTTTGCTCAAAGTCAAGCGAAATAATAAAAATAAATATTAGAGTTGTTAAGATACACTTACCTTTTGTAAAGTAATTGAAAACTTTTAAGTCAGGTAAACTTTACTTCAGTAGGCGGTATCATTTGTATAATGAGAACGTACAGTCGAGGTACGAAAACGTTCGTCAGTTTTCAAATTACTTGTTTGATCGAGTCGTAGACTCTTACTTAGTACCTTTTGTAAATAAATCAGTACCTAAGGAGACATCTGCATATAAAATTAACTTACTTGTTATGATAATAAGGGCCAATATAGTATAAATCCTTGACCTATAATTCAGTTTGATATCCACAAAACAAATTCTGAAGTGTGTTATTGCTATATTTTCTTTTCCATCTCTTATCTTCGTATCTCTTCTTCTTATTTCTCTTCCTATCTCTTATCTCTTATCTTCGCGTCTGCCGCAATGGTAAGAGACCCACCCACGTCTCGCCAGATATACGTTTAAGGTACTAAGATTACAGATGGCGAGTCCAGCGCCGGTTCTAAAGCGCAGCTATACATACGCTTGGAATGTCTACTCAAAGGTATGCAGGATTTCTCTGAATGTTTTTCTCCAAGTAAAGTCGCGGTGTGACTAATCACTGTTTTTAAGCACAGAAAACCCATTGGTACAGTCTAAGCCGTAATGTTCAATGAGCCAGACGCGCAAATCCCGTCCCTAAATATATAAATAATAAAATACCAGACCAGACCAGCTCCCTTGCTCGCGATCCAGCAACGCCCTAAGCCGAGGTCCGTACCCCACAGGGGGTGCCCTTAGCTGTGTTGCTTAGCACTAAAGTGCCTGGCTGGAGGCCTAGCAGCAAAAGGCCTGGAGGAGTAGCAAAAGTTCCCGGAACACACGCTAAGAGAGACAATACAAAAAAAAATTGGTACAGTCGAGCAAGCAAATGTCGACTTTAAGGTGACGAACTTTTTTTGTTATCTCGTCTGTACAATATAACTTTAACGCAGCCTCGAGTACAATGCTCAAACCCAAGTAATGGGGTTAGGATGAATACTGTCAGAACAAAGAATCTATCATCATTATCAATAGTGAACGAATATTTCAATTCATTAGGACATTCTCATTTGAATTTCTAAGAATTGTCGAGATTATTCAAGCTAGGAGCCGGTGTGCATTATGTAAGTTTTAATGAAAGAAAGTACTCCATTAGGTGCGGAATATTCATTCCCCGGCGAGTGGCGACCGGGGCGCGAATAATAATGATATCAAGTTATTGTTACTGCCTCTATGTAAGCTGAATTAATTCGACGAGCCATTTGCTACTCCACGAACCGAACGTTATTCGAGTGTTTTATTAATTACAATTAAACCATGGAGGCTAATTGATACGCCTGCAACGCAAAGAATGCTAGTTCTTCCGACTGTGCAAATAATTTGTTTGAACTTTATTATTATATTATATATTATATTATTATTATGTATAGTAGTGCTTGAGTAACGGCGATGGACTCGCCATCTGTCACGTTGGCACCTAATATACCTCTGGCGGAAAGTGGGTGTGTTGGTATTACCTATACACCTCTGCCTACCCCTTCGGGGACCCTTGTGGGAAGGCGTGAGGATATTATTGTAGTGTTAAATGGTTTAAAAGGCCACATATGCGCGAAACGAAACTGCCCGCCCAGGAGCTAGGAGCGACGCTAAGTGGACAATGGCACTGTTAGCTAACGTCGCCTAGAATGTTGACAATTCATTTCAGACGGAATCTCTTTTCTGGATTCGGCTTATATTCTTAAATGCTAAAATATATTAATATCTTCGCGCCACACAACCCCTGAACGTACCGATATATTCCAGATTCCAGCGGAATAGGTGGTGACTGTGTCATCGTAGAAGATAAGGAAGACGAATATTCACCTGATAATTATAGACTATGTACGATACTTTATATAAACATTGTTTTACATGACAAAGCATCACGCCATAGAGTGGTATGTAAGTCTAGAGAGTACTGGCGACCTACGCTCTCTGCCTACCGCGTTATGGACTCGGCGATGCAATTTATGTAGGTATGATCACGCCGAGTTCTATTTTATATATAAAGCGAATTTTCCCACCGTTGTCTCATAAATGAATCTGGTTATTATTATTTTTTTATACCACATGGGTGACAAACAAGCATGCGGTCCGCCTGATGGTAAGCGGTTACCGCCGCCTATGGACGCTTGCAACAACAGGGGTATCACTCGCGCGCTGCCGACCCTGCAGGAATCTTTTCACACCCTTCTTGAAGAACTCCATGCTGTACTCTCCAGGGAAAACCTCAACGGGGAGCTCATTCCACAGCCTGAGCGTTCGCGGAAGGAAACTCCTTTGGAACCGCGCAGTGCGAGACCTTTGTGGTTCCAAGGTATGGGGATGAATTCCCCGTCTTTATATGGTCGTATGACATAAACAACCCCCAAAATATGCAATGTACATGCATGTAGCATAACCTCTCTGGAAAGTATAAGGTAAGTGAATAAAATACTATTGAGGTAATGCATCCGATATCAGTTTAATAATAGGCATGACGAAAATTTTTTTAATTTAACACTTTTATATTATTTAAAATCACAACTCACAATGCGGTTTTATATATAACAAAATATTATTGTTTTAAGTGTGCGCACTTATTTATTTTAATGTTGGTCTTATCTACAACTATTTTTGACAACACTATTCGGTCAGAGTACAGTGTAGGTAGGTATAGGTATTTCTGTATAAGCGAAAGTACCTTTAGAGGTAGGGTATAACGGGTTTCCCGTTCGAATTTGGAGCTGCCCGCCTGAGCAAATAACACGATTTTTTTGTGTTGTGTTCCAGCGCGATTAATTTATCATGTCTCCAATAATCCCCTTTGGGGAAGGGGAGAAATTTTTATATAGTTATAGCAGCAGAGGGATTAGTTCCATTATGCTGCCAACACAGTATAACTATCCGAACACAGAGTGAACACGGGTAAAAAAAAACGCTACGTTGAATATACGCTCGTCGTGAAAATAAAACTCAACTTGATAGGGAGGGGTTGAATAGAGTAACAGATAATATGTGAGTCATCATTTTAAGCGGATAAAGTAGCGGGCATTAGTTATATACAAAGATAAAACATGCTGCACGCGGACAAAGTAGGGAGTAACACTGATTAATAACTTGATTAACAATAATTTAAATGTATTTACAAATTTATAATCTTCCAAAATTTACTGCATAAATAGAGATTAATTAATTTTAAATTAACAAATTATAAGTTCGAGGCCATCTTAAATCTTACTTATGTCGTAATTGGAAACAAGAACTTCAATAAATCGTAACAAAAGGTTTTATCGTACAAAACAACAGCTGCAGTTCATGGTGTTTACAATGGTTAGTATGGAAAAAGTTGTACGATAGCAACAACTGTGTAAATGGAGCCAGTTTGTTTTTATGAGACGCGCTAGAAAGCCAACGGTAATTTCATGACTCACACACACGACGAGGTGGCCGAGAGGTTAAGGCGTTGGACTGCTAATCCAATGTGCTCTGCACGCGTGGGTTCGAATCCCATCCTCGTCGAGTATTTTTTTAAAGTCTAAAAAATTTTTACTGGAAATAACAGCCTTTGTTCTGTTAATTAATTCCTTGTACCATCTTAACGAGATGTTCATGCTTATTTAGGATACGTTAATTAACTCCTACAAAATATATGTATTTTTTGTAACGAAAAGGGTTTGCAGTTTTATTTATTTCAGGAATATTTTAAATGAGAAGTGGTATAAAAGAATAATTCATGTAAATGAAAATATAAATCTTCTTTTTGTACAGGTTTGGTTTAATATAAATTGAGTGAATAATCCTCTTTGTTCCAAATTAGATAAATTACATCCGCAAAAAGGCTCTCAGAAAGGAAGATATGGCGCGGGCGGGCGATATACATTGTGAACGTCAAACTCACTCGGAATGGTAAATCGACGCGTCTTACACAATGCACCCCGAGTGGCGGGATACAACGAAGCAACAGACTTGAGCACACGAGCGACTGGCTCTACAATTCGCACAAAAGATTATTGATCAATCTCTTTTGCATATTCAAGTTTCAAAAGAAAAATGAAAGATCCTTTGTACGAGAGAAGGGTATGAAATGTTAAGGGGTAGTCATCGGAAACTTTAGTGAAATAATTAGCAACATTTTAGAACTGTCATCATTTCACACATCGCATTTTAACTTGTACTGTAATTTAAAATGTCTAAATATCGTCTTATTGCGATTCCATTGAATTGAGTGTCTTAAAACAACAAACATCAGAAACAACTTGAACAATATCCACAACTAAATAGTACTAATGCACACTCACTCTTCATACAACAAAAAAAAATAGTGAAAATACTAGCCAATATAACTAATACTGACAGTTGCAAGCCCTACTTCAGACTATTTAAAATATTACCACTACCATGTATTTATATATTAGAAATTTGTAAATTTATAAAGAAAAACCCAATCTTTTATATCAAATATGACGACATACCCATAAAATACTCGTTGAGACGTAAAAATAAATTAATTAAACCAACATCAAGACTGACACTACACACTAACAGCCCATTCGTTATGTCAATTAATATATTTAATAATCTATACTAATATTATAAAGAGGAAAGATTTGTTTGTTTGTTTGTTTGTAATGAATAGGCTCCGAAACTACTGGACCGATTTCAAAAATTCTTTCACCTTTGGAAAGCTACTTTATCCCCGAGTAACATAGGCTATATTAAATTGGACCCGATAGGTGGCGCTGCGATCGAGTTTCAAGAATTTTACCTTTTTACCCGGGCGAAGCTTTCTGTGTGTTTCTGTGTGTCTTAAGCTAGATTCGAGAATGGTTTAGATTTACAATTGGACCCAATAGGTGGCGCTGCGATCGTGTTACGGGCAATTTAACTTTTTCACCCGAGCGAAGCTGGGCGGGACAGCTAGTATTTAATAAACTCCCTAATAGAATAAGGAGTGAAAATAATTTTAATAAATATATAAATTAGTTAAAGAATTATTGTTTGAAAAATGTTATTACACTATAGAAGAGTTTAGCAAGATAAGATTAGATAATTGTTTCCTAAAAATTGTTTCTTAAGTTTCTATAATAATAATAATATAATATATCCTCACGCCTTCCCACAAGGGTCCCCGAAGGGGTAGGCAGAGGTGTATAGGTAATACCCACACACCCACTTTCCGCCAGAGGTATATTAGGTGCCAACGTGACAGATGGCGAGTCCATCGCCGTTACTCAAGCACGACTATACGCCTTTGAATTTCTCCTCAGACGTATGCAGGTTTCCTTTCTATTAATATATATTTTTTCCGGTAAATAAATTTAAGTTATGTTTATATTTTAAGGTTAGAATAAGTTAGCAAGTACCTTCATTGTTCCCCTTTTTATAATTTGTGTCCCTCTCACAAGTTGCTGTGCCCAACAGGGTCCACTGTATACCCTGATATTATATATAATGTGATATTATGTAAGTGGAAGAGCAATAAAGAATTATGATTATGAAAGAATTATGATAATGATTATGAACTAGCTATGCCCCGCGGTTACCTTCCATAATAATTAATTTTCTGGAATAAAACATATTCCACAAGTTAATCTAGCTAATAACATCTTTATGCTAAATGTAATTCCGTTCAGTAGTCCTAGCGTTAAAGAAGGACATCCTCACAAAAAAATTTAGGATCTTAAAGTTTTCTTTTGCAATAAAATAAACAAAGGAATATGCTTCAGCGCACACGGCATAGAAGCACTTAGAAGAAGACGTCAAATGTCACAGTCGCCCGTATGCAACGATGAACTCCCTCGCGACTGGCAGCGTCTTGTCGCTCTAGGAAATGGCTTTGTTTCCTCGCAAGCGCGACCATCCGGCGGGAAATGAAATAAATGAATATCACATTATAGACGGGGGTTAGAAAAATACCCACCCTTAATAACATCAGATGTGAAAGCCTGTCTGGCGAAATTAAATTGAGGAAAATGTCTGTTTCCTACACCCGCGAGCGTAATGACTTGTGTGCTAAACGCTTAAGTTTGCGCTTAAATACCTTGTGCGTTGCGTTTCAGTTTGAATACATTTTCGAGGATGTCGTAAATAATTTAATTATATATCTTCTTATCATCACGCCCTCCCATCAGGCAAAGGGTAGGCAGAGGTGTATAGTACTACCCATACACCTACTTTTCGAATTAGATATTTCATTTGTTTTAGGTGCTAAAGTGACACTTGGCAAGTCAATGGCCGTTTCTCAAGCAAAGCTGTCCATACATACGTCATTGTATTACTTCGCAAACGTATGCAGGCTTACTCTCGATGTTATTCTTCACCGTAAAGTTCATAGTGTAACCAATCACAATCACATTCATGCACTTTAGATTCGAATTTGCGATCATTACCTTTCAGGCTATAGTTATACTACTAGGACCACTCAGAGACCACGGCTCTTTTGCGATCTACGTTAATTGTACCTTTATGTATTAATCATACATTTTGTTTGTCTGTCAATCTATTGATTCATAGGACTCAGTGAACGAATTAGTAAGCCTTATTAATCAAAGGCCATCCACGCTAAATCCTGAACTTAATTTGGTACAACATACAGTTCATATTTGTACGCTGAACAAATTCAATTACCGCATAAACCACTATAAAGCCTTCATCCCACGTGACTTATTACGGCCCACGAGGCTACTTCAGAGCAAACATTTTGATGAATATTCATTGACGCATTCAACCCTCACATTGCAATTGTAAACAAAGGTAAAAAGTAACATATACTGGCAGCTGAGAGGCTTTCAATACGTTGGCATACGCTTCATGCGCATATTGGGAATGAAGTGACCTGACCGTTAAAAACACCGCACCGGGAACTATGATTTCCAATCGTAGTGAACTATTTTTATCCGTGTTCGTTTGAATTACTTCAACGGAGCGCACATTCCCTCTTTATTACAAAAATATATTCAATGAATACTGGCTCTTAAAGCCCAGATTTTGCGTATATCTGTCACTTCAATAACATATCTTTGAAAGAGACAATTTCCATGCATGGATGCTCCTAGACCATGTCAATACGCCGAAATATAGGACCGTCGGAATATTTGACAACGAACGCTAGTTTCAACAGCTAGCTAATTAGCATACGATTTAGAAAAATGTTCGCGTTGAAAAATATATCATCAATCAAAACGCGCCCATTATAATTTGTGTTTGGTACAATTATGTGGCCCCTAATGCCGTCATTACAACCACCAATATAGTTATCGCTGGCATAATTTCGTTTTAAAGAGCAACAATTCAATAAGCTGTATTTACAGGCGGCCTGATGCAAATGGCCACTGTCACGGAAACACCAATTATTGTTTGACACGCGATTTTCGTTAGAGAAAGATATTACAATAGATATATAAATTATAATGGCCGGTTCGTGGATAATTACAGTGAGGCACTTACCTGTTCCTATGTAGTTTTATAGCAATTATTGTTTCGCGGTAGCAGTTACAGTCGACTTAAATGCTATAAAATTAGCAGGAGTTTTAACGAATTCTTTTAGTGAAATATTAATATTACGATTTGCTAGCAAAAGACTGTTTCAAGCGCCTAGGATTTATTCTCCGAAACACGCGGGACTTTAACAGTATTCAGGCTCTGGGATTGATTTTCAGTGCCTTAGTCCGCAGCAAACTAGAATCGAGTGCTTGCGTGTGGAATCCACACGAAAGCAAGTACTCGATTCTACTGGTAAAGGTACAGAAGGCCCTTCTCAGATACCTGTATAAAAGGTGTTACGGCTACTACCCGTACATGTACCCTACGAGGTTCCTGCTGGGCAGTCTGGGGTACAATTCCTTGGAGGTCAGGAGAAAGCGCGACCAGTTGGTAACCGCGCTGAAAACAATTCATGGTCACATTGATGCTCCCGCCCTCCACGATCAACTGTGTCGGTTCCATGTGCCCGACAACTACTCGCGCTTTAGGAAGCACAAGCTGTTTGCCGTAACCGCGAGCCGAACAGTCGCGCGAGCGCGCTCCCCTGTTCCGCGCACCCTCTCCGCACTCAACGCTCTTCTGGAGGAATATCCTGAATGTGATTTGTTTGCGGATGACTGGAAGGATATCTTGTTAGTATGTCTGGAGTACTGTGAGAAGACCGTATGAAAGCGTGTACATATTAGTGTAAGTGGCATTGGCCGTTCTAATATGAAATATAAATAAATAAATTAATTAATTAAAATTAAATTATTTCGGGAAATCTATATAATCCTAGGATTTATTGTAGATTTGTTAATCTAAGAAAAATTGCACTCTACTCTCTCTGGCTAACATACTCACAGCTTGTGTAGACAGAAAGAGTCCCTTATATAGCTATAATCTTGGCATCTTGACACCTAATCGGACCCACGACCTTCAGCTTCGCAAACACTCCTATGGATACATCTCGTAATGATTTAGCGCCTATAGAGAAATAGGTCTCTAGTCTAGGTCTAGTGAGAATTAGCTCGGATTCTCTCCCAACCCATGAGCGTGAAGGACACGGCGTAATGATATAGGTATGTATAATTATATATATAAAATCTGATTTGACTAATGATGATGAGTCCTGAATAACCTTTGTATGCGTCAACACCGTGGACAGTGTCTGTCAAATTCACACCTGCGATTAGAGCCACCACTTTAGCTCCTAGTACAAATACCTACCATATCGCTCCCACATGTTTTATCTTCCATCAACCACGATATAAGAGCTCGTATCACCCTCGTTTTCATAACATTTAATGTGGAAGCCGATCATATTAAAGCTCACTTTATACTGGTGTTAGTTGGTTGCGTGCTCTGGTTTTAACACGTACGTTTTAACTATAAGCAACATCTGACAATTCCCACATTCTGTATTGGAAGGAGCGTATTATATATATCTCGTCGTTATCAAAAAATTTCAATGGTGCGACGCGGCCTGAGTATTGGGAATTGAGTACCAACGTTAGTAAATTATGAATACATGACATTGATATATTTTTTTATAAGGAAAGCTGCGTACATTTAAGAAGGAATTCAAAGAAGTAATTACGTAACGTTTTGTGTTTGCGGACACTTATCATGTTGGCACCTAAACCGAGAAAAGGTGGGTACACCGCGTTATTTAGCTTAAAAATATATTTGGCTATTTTTTTTATTATTGTATTCTTAAGGAAGACGTGAACATATAGATATATATATCGATCCGCAACCATTGCAGCTCCAGTCCCTCACGAATTCGGCAAAAAGAGTAGACAGTTCTCTCTCTAGACTTGCATACCTACCTCATTCGGTTCATCTACATTAATCAGTCTTCATACACGTTCGTCAGTTTATATATGAAAGGAATATGTATTTACCGTACCTAGTTACAATACTGGACTATTATAAATTACCTTACTGCGGGAAAAACATACAAAAAACGCTTTCCGCTTACATTCTTAAAATACCGTAAAAAATGCACGTGAAATAATTATGTTTATAATACGTTTTTAACGAGCATTGTTAGTCGTTAAAATATATTTACGAGTGCGATTAAAGTATTCCAGAGAAAAAAAACATTATCCTGCGTAGAAAGCAAAATGTGAAACAAAGTGGCGTGTACAAAAACGGCAATAAATAGGAGCGTCAGAAACATATCAGATGTTTTTGCAATAACACAGGCTCGGCGACGCGTAAATGTTACGACCGTTCCAAGGCGGCGGTAACCGCTTATCTTCAGCGGGCGGAATACTAAGCCAATATATCTCTATCTCTCTGTACTTACTATCTCTGCGTATCCCTAACGTGGTAGGCAGAGATAGTAAGTTCTCTCTAGACTTATATATCTAACTATTTCGTTTATTTATTTATTTATTTATTTATTTAAGATACCAAGATTTAAGATGCCAACAGTACACATATTAAAACTTTACAGAGTATGTGCAAGGAATACAATTTCTGATATGCGCACCAATAACAGGCACATTCAGCATTTTATACAGAGATGGTTTAACTTATAATAAAATTACAATAGAAAATATATATAAAATAAAGTAGAAACAATTATTATGAAGTGTTGTTATTGTATTCACAAAGTTTTCTTTTCAAGTTGCGGTATGAGTCATGAAAGATATCAAGGTTGTTGATGAGACCATTGAGTTCATTAAATGTACGACACACGCGCGGTATAGGAGAGTGTAAGCCAAGATTGGTCCTGGCACGCTTGACTGAAAAGATCCTGGATATTCTCTGTCTAGGGTAATTGTGTGGTATACATAATTCGATTTCCTTTAACAAATCAGAGCACTCGAATAGCCCACGAACCATTTTGAAAAGAAATAATACATCGCGATTTTTCCTACGATATTGCAAAGTACTCATTTTGAAATATTTGCGCCTTTGGTCATATGGACTTCTATGTGTAATGCCACTAGAGACAAAAGCCAAAGATCTAGTAAAAGCCCGTTGTATATTTTCGATACGTTGCGAGTGTACCGCATAATAAGGGTTCCATGCCACGCTTGCATATTCAAGGTGACTTCGTACCAATGTATTGTAAAGGATGATCTTAGTATGAGAAGATCGAAATTCCTTAGTGTTTCGTCTAATGAAGGATTTAGTGACAATTTCATTGATGTGTGACTTAAAATTTAATCGTTTATCAACAATAACTCCGAGATCACGAACTTCGTCGACTTCTAGCAAGGTACACCCATCCAAATTGTAGGATGTTGTAATATTGTCTTTTTTACGCGTATACTTGATGTAAAAACATTTTTGTACTTAAGATACATTTGATTAATATCACACCATTGTTTCAAATTATTAATATCAGCCTGAATTAAATTCGTATCTGAGGCTGTCTCCACCGTTCTATAGATCTTCAAGTCATCGGCAAAAAGTTTATAGCTACTATGCTTGATGTGCATCGTGACATCATTAATAAAAAGTTTAGATTATCATGTAAAATTACATGCAATTACGTTCAGCCATTACGTTGTGAATGAGTAAGAAACATCCGACAAACATTCACATTTATTATATTAGTAGGAAGACAAGCAAATCATGTAGATAGTAGACAAACAGTTGTTGTATTGTATCTCGGTGCGCGCGTTCCGGGAACTTTTGTTACTTAACCGAATAATGGCGAGACCAAATCCTCCAGCCGTTAAACGTAATTTAATGATGTGATCAATAGGCAAATCATTAAATACTTGCCGACTAAAGATTCCAACAAAGAAATATAGCAAATTACCTTGCAAAGTACCGATATATATGCTGCACTACAATGTAGATCGCGTGAAATTAGGTCAACAGGAATCCCGACCTCCGTGCGTTTCTCACAGTCTTGCTTCAGCTTAAATATTTAAATATGTACACAGAGACTTGAGGGAACGCCTAATCTAAAATGATTCTCCCATCCACGTGATGGATTCATGCTGAACGTACAGTATAATATTAACACTTTGTTTATATTTTTTATTCTAGGTACGCTATCCATTCAATACGATATTTATTGGTTGCTTTCGATACTTGGATGCAAAAAGGAATATGCATATCTTTGGTAAACCTCCGCATTCGTAATTCGTTTAAATTCACATACAAATGGGTAATATTGAGTGTCTACAAAATACTTTCGGTATCCAACTATACTTACTATATTATCCAGCTAAAACAGTGTCTGCCTACCCTTACGGTGTAGCTTGTGTGGTGAAGAAAAGGTTCGTCACATTAAAGCTATAGCTGCATTGCGATGGAATTCCATTTATATAAGACTGGTCCAAGCTCTAACCTGCACGACACCATAACAAATGGGTTTTTTTCGCCAAGAGATATTGCACGTAGGCACGGATAATGGGACTCAACCGGGACAAATGGGGCCACGCTTAATTCAATTAACCACAACATTTGACCAACTCCAAGGAAACTGATTGTTTCCATCCTACATGTTTGTGAGGGGACTGTATAGACTTAAGAATTGGGGCTTAACAATCATCATTCAGGAATGCAGAATGAACGTCCTTGTCAGTTTTGGAAGTTCATATTGTTGGAACTTTGTGAGTAAAACATTAGTATTAGAAAACCGTACGCATAGGGTTGGTTTCAGTGAAGCAGAGCTTTTTTTGCTCCAAGTATCATATTATATACAATATCTATTCATGTTTAGCTATCTCTATTCCAATTTTCAAATCATTCAAGCTATTTCAGCGTATTATAAATAAGAAGTGAAAGTACTAGTGCTCAATTATACGATAATTTGATTAAATCTTAGTATTATAAAAAAATGCGAAAGTTTGTAAACGCCAGATCTGTCCAGAATTGTACTGAAAATAATATATTCAAACTATACATATAACAATTGAATTGAATGTGACAATATAAAGTCTGTCATCGAGTATTTTAATTCAAGAAACGATAAGGAGGTCTTCGAGGGGCACACGTAAATTGCGCCAAAAGCCTTTCTCGGCGAGGGGTCGCTCCGTGAATTACCGTATTCGCGGACGATATTCCGGCATCGCTGGCCCACAGGAAGGGTCGAGGTTCCTTCCGTCCCCGGGACCGCCTTTATTACGACTTTATTACCAACAATGAAAATCATATTTACCGAGATAAAAAAGTCATAATAAACACATGCGCGTAATGTATGGGGTAAGGCGAGGTACGTTATGTATTTTTTTGAGGACGCTAACAGCTGGTATACTTTCGGCTCTTATTACATACACAAAGAATGTGGAGACAGTGCGGGAATGTCTCGCTCAGATAGACGCCTTGACACATCTTGCCTTATGTAATACTGAGAGATGGCGCATTTTTCATAGCGAGTTTTCAAGAATACGCTGCGCACACCTGTCACGTTTCCCTTTTCAGAGTGGAATATTACATTATATCTTTGAAAAGACGTCGCAGTTGTCGGCGGCGCGGGGCGCCTGTCGCCCTGTCAAGGCCTAGAATGTAATCACGGCACGGCGCCGTAATACGATCGCCGAGTGCTGATAATAATGGACTATTGTCTGCTTGCCCATATATCTACACCCAAAGGTGAGACGGAACCGTTGCGCGTCATGGTGCGATTATCGTGCATGCATTTATACACAATTTTCGAACGAAATGTGGGCTTACTACTTCCTCTGCCCACTAATTCGTACCCCTGTTGAAAGGCTTGATGATATGAATAACAAAGAATTAAAACGAAACAAAATAAAATAACCAATATATGATATAAAAAACGGTGATATACATACATATCATCACGCCGAGTTCGTCAAATTCGCCTTCAAATGGGACTGGGGATGGGGAAATGTCAATGTGTGCTTAAATAACATTTTAGCCAGTAAAAACAAATAGTTTGAATCGAAATCGAAAGGGACGGAAGAGAGAGAGCAGCTCGCCAGTTCTCTCTAGACTTACAAACCTCTTTTGTTTCATCATCGATCTATTTGTTTTTACTGGCTAAAATGTTATTTAAGCACACATTGACATAAAGGCATTACGTATTCTTGACTATAAATACACGAGTGTGGCGCGGGTCGTTACCGCGCAATTATCACGAAATAGCCAACGGACGCAACTACAAATTAAGTCGAACTTCGTAATAGCTAGTTCACAGCGTAATATACTATACAAAAAATTGCTATGCAATTAGGTTTATGTACTTATTATCTATGTCATGTCGCCACGACGTGTCCCTCACGGTTTTCATCAATTTTTTCTAGAAGTAATATACATTCTTACCCAACTTGTGTAAACTTTTGGGAGTAAATATCCTCACGCCTTCCCACAAGGGTCCCCGAAGGAGTAGGCAGTGGTGTATAGGTAATACCCTCACACCCACTTTCCGCCAGAGATATATTTTAGGTGCCAACGTGACAGATGGCGAGTCCATCGCCGCTACTCAAGCACGACTATACATACGCCATTGAATTGCTTCTCAGACGAATGCAAGTTTCCTCTCGATGTTTTCCTTCACCGTTAAGCGTGTGGTGTGACTTTTGAGAGTACTAACTAATATATTGCTTATCGCCATCAAGCATCGCAAACGTGATCGATAATCACCTGAACGACGCCACTGGACACCAGCTCTCGCAAAGTCTTATGTTAAGATCTATGTCACTGACATGTTTGTTGTTCCTGTTAAACATTTTAAATCTAAAGTCAAACATTTTGGAACGAAATAAGTCACAATGCACTTAACGGCTAGAATGGTGCTCCCTGTCACAGATGCTCGGGCTGTGGAATTAGCTCCCTGTTGAGATTTTCCCAAGAGAATACAGAAGACTATTAGTATTAGTAGAGGAGTGTGCGGGCATTACCCCTGCTGATGTTGCAAGCATATATATGGAGCGGTAACCGTTTACCATAACACAATCAACCTGCGTGTTTGCTTACTTAATCGTATGAAAAAATCTATTCGGAATCCATCCGGAAAGTAAATACGTTTGCCAAGGCTGTACAACACTTAGTGCCACAAATATAGAGGCGATTGAAGGAATTTGAGCATCAATATCGCGCCCTCCTCATTGAGTGAGTACAAAAGCGAACACTATTGAATAGTTATAAAACGAATGGGGTCCAGGGAGGACTATCGACGGCTAGTACGTGACGCGAAACGCAAACCGAAAACGCTCCAAGACGTTTGGTTTAAGTTAGAAATACTAGTTGCGCCCTGCGGTGTCATTCGCGGGTAAGCGGCGGTAGCTATTCTAATCATCAAATCAAATCAAATATCCAAGCCGCGTGTAAAAGCGAGGCTTTAGTATATACTCAACTTTATAGCTACTAAGATAAGGTCTATAGTAAATACTTAGCTTGCACATATTTACAATAGTAACAGGCTTAAGTCACTTGAACATCGCCAAACGTGTTGTTCCATATATGGGAGCGTTACACAACCGCTGAAACTTCCTAATCCTTACCAAATTGTACAAACAGAATAACATCTCGAACCCTAAATTGTCACGCGGGAGGGCAGCTTAGCGGGGAGTGAGGGCCCAACAATAATGTCATCAAAAGATCTTTAATCATCGGGTAGTTGGGCACATGTGTAAACGTCATCGGGAATGTTTTCCAACTGAGGCACAAGTACATTGTCAGCTTCAGGCTCTGATAAGAAAGGGACACAGTGTCTAGTCCACGTGTTAGTTGCGGACGGCTCTTGACTACAACAACATAGGGAAGGCTCTCGTGGGTCGATTTGGCGGAGCACGTCAAACACAGTGGTTCAGGCTTCGCACGGCAGAGCGAGTGTTTGACGACACTCTCCCCAACAGGCGTCGAGTGTTTGAACACACGAGCCCGTGAGTTTCCTCAACCACTAGCATGTCTAAAGATTTATTCAGCATCGAGTTGTTTTAGCACGGTACTTGTCGAGTAAGGAGTGAAATTGAAAAACAATAGCTGCGTGGAATTGACTCTTCAGTTTCTCAGACACGTTACATAGCTACGTATTCATCGTGTAATTTATTTAACAGCGTGTACATCACTAACGTATTCGCATATGTTGTATCAAATTCGGATAATAACGCATGTACGATGATACTTGTGTGTTTCTTCCGTCGTCGTACCTTATCAGAAATGGGAGATGGTAGAGCGCGGATGCCTTTATATTTTACGGTATAATATGTCAGGAAGCATACCTACTACCTACGAATGAAAGAGGGCCAACTCAAGAGTAGCGACGTTTTTATTCGAGCGA
The DNA here is from genome assembly GCA_945859725.1 of Drepana falcataria. Lineage (NCBI taxonomy): Eukaryota > Metazoa > Arthropoda > Insecta > Lepidoptera > Drepanidae > Drepana > Drepana falcataria. The sequence goes on from OX243937.1 coordinate 2,770,556, forward strand.
CGGATAACGTGCCAAATTTAAGTGTGAAAAGTTTTTTCGTCCGATAACGACCTATTAAGTTCGCGGAGTCGAGAGGAAGCATTTTTGCGCTTGATATGAATTGGCCGCGTGCCTACTAAGATAATATTTCTGAAATTAGCACATTGCATGATTAATGTAGTTCAACATTACGTATATTCATACTAATGTTGCTATAATATAAATCGAAACATTCGTAAAATGGCAACACTACAATTTGAGTCTATAGGCGCCGGTAATCGCTTACCATCAGGCAGACCACATGCATGTATGCCACCTTAGTCATGTAAAAAAATGAAGGCCCAGATTTACCTCTATGGAAGAAAAGAGGTTAGTTACTCTAAGGAATAGTGGCTTTTCTCCCTCTGCCTACCCTGTGAGATACTTTGCGTAATGATGAGTCGACGAACGTGTATACTTTGCTAGATATCGAAGAGCTAGTCATAGTCAGTTTTATACTTGGTAACCTCTGTTCAAAAGTTAAAAAAAATAATAATATAATAATGATCTCTGTTCAATCATCGATAACAACGAAAATCGATACCAACCACGTACATACTCTAAGGACATCGCCGGCAAAATCTCTCGAGAGGTGAAACATTTTTCTTACTTTTAAAGCCAGTACATTGTCAAACTTGTTATGATTTATGCGATACCATCCCAAAGGAAGGCCAGTTTCTCACGAGTCAAACAGTAGATAATGCGACAGGAAATGGCACAAATGCGATACGTGAAGCTCCCGGTGATTCCCAACAGAGACGCCAGTCAACTTACGGCCGGCACATCTCCCAGTTACGAATTCAATTTCATTCTTTCCGATACTTCCGATCATCGGTTCGTGTTGCAGATAAGAATCTAAATTGGGGAAACGTTGTCGTCAACATTTTTCCGACTCGATGTTTGAGATCGGTCATTGTGATCGGCAGCGTGTAAACATTCAAAGATAGGGAGTGACATTGAGGTGGGTAAGTGGGAAAGTTAAGAACAAAACTGGACGCACACATCTGACTATGTCATAAAAAGTTAAGGGACAATTTTATTTATGCATACGTAGCCATGTTATAGCTTTGTTCGACGCTAACTTTTCGGATTTGTTCGAAACAGTTCGAGTTCGGTAGCTGGCATATCAAAAGATTATGCAAATAACTACATACACTGTAACCTTGTTTCCGATACTTTAAGAACCATGTCTACTTTTTACGGACACATCAAAAGTCCCTTAAAACTTTCTTTGCTTAGAATCCATACATCAAAAATAAGATATTGCTAGGCCCGTAACAGCGTGACTAAGTACATGTTATCCCCTTACACAGAGGAATATGTTCGAAATTCGTGATAAAAAAACTTTTATATGAACATATATGTATACGAAATGGTGTGTATGTATGTAAGAAGCTGAAAAAGTTATAAACAAAGTTCTGGCTTAAGTCGTCTGTGTGACGATGATTTATGTGTGAAGTTTTAAGAGTTACGAAAATAGTTGCAAGGCCCCGGCGACAAGGAGCCGTCAAATAGATCACTCTAGCCTACGAATTACACGGAGTAAAGAGTAAGGAATGGCTCTCGTAATGTATGTGAATATTTTTTATACAAGTAGCATATTTCTCACCAAAGATAATCGATTACCGCGGTTACAATACCTTAAACATAGACATTATTAAGGCTGGCGTCACGCAAGGTTCTTTGCTGTCCGCGACACTGCTTCTTCTGCATATCAATGGCATGCTTTTATTGAAGAGATCCATTGCTATGCAGACTACAGCACTGGGGCACTTACTACACGGGCCGTGCTGAACTCCTTCGTTCCACTGTGGATGGAAGCCGTGATCGAAATCGTTAGAACACTTTGTAGTGTCTCCGATTGGGGTCTTCTAAGCCTAGTCCACACACATAAGGGTGTGAAAAGATTCCTGCAGGGTCGTCAACGCGCGCTACCCCTGGTATTGAAAGCATCCATAGGCGGTGGTAGCCGCTTACCGTCCTGGTCAAGTGAACCGCGAGCTTGTTTGCCACCTTATTGCTATACACAAGCGAAAAAATGCAATTCGCACTTGCATACTAAGAGGTTGAACTCCACTCTCTTAGTCTAACCCATGAAGAAACTCGGCGTGATAGTATATATGTCGTTACATTTTAGTTAATACGGTTAGCGCTATTGTTTCTTTATTATTATGCTTATTTTATATATTTCAAAATAGGCTTTCAGCCGCCCATATTAATTAAGCACAGATTCCTCTGAAATCTTAACATCACTCTTCCCTTTATGTACAACACACACGACTAGTACATACGCCCCAAAGAAAATATAATTACCTTGGCAATGTACAAAGCAGTCACAAGAACATAAGCTTCCACCATCAAAGGGTCCTTTTTGTGTGTGTTTTTTATAAGCCCCCATTATCGCGTTCGTTTGTCAACGCAAGTACAACACGGAACGAAGAAAGGCAATGTGAATAATAATATAATATAATAATCTGCAAATCATGGAGCCTGCGATCTACAGTAATCTCTCCGACTCCGCTGTTCACTGCCTCTTTAAGTGCCTTCAGAGTACCACTAAAGCGGTGGCTGGTTGGAAATGCGCTCTATACAAGTTATCATCACGCCTTCCCTCAAAGGTCTCCATAGTGTAGACATAAGTGTAAGTACGCTCTCTTTCCCTTAGGGGTAGGCAGAGACCACTTCTTTCCACTAACTACGTTAATGTCAATAATTTACCGGCAATGTAATAAAACTTCGTCCTTAAGGGCTATCGAGTAGAACGTGAGTCCACTCAAGACAATTTATGAAAAATAAATTTAAATGCCTTACATTCATTTATCTGTGTATGTGTATATATGTGTGTGTGTGTACACTTACAATTTTTTTTTTATATTCTTTATAATATGTTCCTAGTTTCTTAGTTTTTAATTTCTTTTTTTATATTTTTAAGCTGCCTTCTTAACTGCCTCATACTACTAGTATGTTCACTAAGTGTAGTGAACATACTGACATTAACACTGAAGAGTATCAATTAATCATGTTTGAAGCCACCGTAATATCGTAAGTTAACAAAGTACCGAAACGGTAGCTTGAAAATAGCGGAGCACTGTACAATTACTAGATAACGACAGCCATTGTTTGAGAGCTTGAGCTTCAGTCAAACAAAAAGCAACAGTAAACCTTAGAGTTAGGTATAAGAGCCATTAATCACTGAGAAAACTTAATTGGACGCCCCTTGGACAGTCACGCGAGCAACTTTGATACACTTACCGCTAAGTGAATGTACACTATAGTGAATATACCTCAAAGTAATTGCTTTTAAGGATAACGTAAGTTTTGGTGGGAAAAAAAAATATTTCTGAACTAGCTACGCCCTGCGGCTTAGCCCGCGTAAAGTAAAATTTTATTGGCAGATTTAATTTCTGGAATAAAATATAGCATATTTGTTAATCTAATCAAGCTAATATAATACATAACTGGGCCAATGTTACCTCTATCCCTTCAGTAGTTTTTGCTTGAAATAGGAACAATCACAAAACAAACACGAAACATAGGGTAGGCAGAGGTGCATAGTGGATACTACCCACACACCCACTTTCCGCCAGAGATATATTTTAGGTGCCAATGTGACAGATGGCATGTCCACCGCCGTCACTCAAGCACGACTATAAGTACATACGTTTTTGAATTTCTTCTCATCAATCATCATCATCATATCATCACGCTGAGACCCTAACGGGGTAGACCCTATATTTTCCTTCACCGTAAAGCTCGCGGTGCGTCTAATCTCTGTACTCAAGTTAAGTAACTCATTGGTACAATAAGTATTCGAACTTGCAATCTTTGTGTTGCAGGCGACTGCTCGAACCACTCGGCCACCACGGCTTGATTAGACTCGTAGTGTTGGCCACCACGGCACTATTTACTACTTTTTATAACTATTTAAACATCCACATTAATCCTCAAAGTACTCGCTATTTATTTACTGCGAGCATTATGAAATTAAACCATGCTTTGACAAAATGTTGAGTACTAGAGATTACTGTGAGCTTAGAGCCTTGTTTAAAAGGCTTGCTAATCTTATTCTGGTTGAATTAAAGTTCCGAGAACATTTTTGTGTGTTTTAAGTCGTAGCTCTATATATTTATGCTTATAAATAGGTGGCTATGACGCTGCAGTGCAATATCGCCCTCTTACCGCCTAATATAACTCCATAATTAAGTTCCAAAGTGACAGATCGCGAGTCCGTCGCCGTCTCCTTGTAACGAAAGTTTCCTTACGTGGTTGCGATAAATCACTGAACAAACTTAACTTTAGGATAATTAACTGTTCCAAACCGGGGTTTGAACCTATAATCTTTACTTAACTGTTGACTAGTAAAACCAAACGGTCACTACGCATCGCGCATCCGATTTCCTATGTATATATTAACATATTCACTTATAAAAGTATGTATTTATATCGTTGTCTGTTCGACGTACAAGCTTTGCTTAGTTTGGAACAAGGTCATTTTGTGTTAAATTTTCCCAGTGTTAAGTGGTCACAACTCACCTGGCCATGATTCTGGTAGCCGTGCCTCCTGGCTATATCAGCTACATGTTCGGGGCCGGCGGGCACGTGCACCGCGAATTGGTTGTGGTAGAAGTTCTTCGCGACACACACTTGAAGCGCCGCTAGCAGGGCCAGCGCACGCCATGACGTCACCATGACAGCGGACGATCACCGCATCTGTCGCCACTGACGGCACTTACGGCACTTACTAACAAGCGACTAGCGAACTGAGCACGGGCGGGCACTGGCTCATCCCACTTCGATTTACCTGGAACAATAAAATACGGAATGTTATACAAATTAAATCAAAATACCCTTAATGATTTGCCACACCTCAAATTCTCAAGGTGAAGGAAAACACCGTGAGGGAGCCTGAGAACGAGGCACTAGCTTCGAACGTCTGAGAAAAATTTTTGAGAGGTATGTGACGTCGAGCTTAGGTGACTGCGCCAGAATTGCCGTCGGAATAAATATATCTTCGTTATATAACTACCGTCTATGTGGGCCCGGCAATAAAGCATAATTATTAAGGCCCCTATTGGGTGAAAACTATTCTAGAAGCTCGATTTAACAAATTAGTAGTGGTTAGAATGACAAATAAGCTCCGTGTAATCTTATTTAGAAATAGGTACCTAACGCAGAAATGGTTTGAGTGGCACATCGATCAAAGGAGCAGACTAGCGCTGTTGCCGAGCTGATCAAACATCCTTGCAGCGAAAGAGTGAGCTGTGAATCCCTCGGTATCAGCCTTTAACATCGAAAGGCTTAATTAAAAGCCTCTCCTAATTGTAACGCGTACGCGCTCTCGAACACAAAAGGCGTCGGTGAGATATTAAATTTTAATAAAGAGTAATTCGCACGGCGGCTGCGCGCTCTATTCAGCTTTATGTTTTACGTTCGAACAAGCTTCGTAAATATAAAAGGGAATTTAGGGCACGATAAACATATTTGCCGCGCGGGCGACGGGCGGCGTGCGGAGCAAATCACGCGCCAGATACAACGCAATAAGCGGACGCACAACGCGAACAAGTTAAAAAAATCCGTGGGAAATCCCGAGATAATCCAGATAAGCCACGCGGGCAAAGTATGAAAAGCCTGACCATGAATATATCAAAAATATTTATTAAATTTTATTTTGGAAATTTATCCTACGTCCGCTCCGGACGAGGGAACCTTTACGCGGCATTCTTTGTGTAGCTTCTTCGATAACGCTTCGTGGAATGTCCTTGTAGGTGAATAAAACAAAAACTGTTTGATATATTTTATACGTATATACAAACGTGATTAGATGAGTCCGTAGGTTTGACTTTCGATAACCAGGATGGTCCTAAACGAGCATCCTGCTGAAAAGCGGTAGAATTTGGTGGTGTATCTCTTGGTTGTGTTGCGAGAGAGCAAAACACAACGGCAACTAAACAATCCTTCAGAGCAATTTGTAATCAAGCAGTTCCTCACGAGGTAGACAGGGACAGCGGAGTTCTAATTGTTTCTAGACTTCCAAACCTCATTAACTTCAATTGTACTTAACGCAGATATATGTACCTTGGTCTTGGAATCATATGTCCCTACGCTACCTGTATGGACTGTATATCCTCGTCCCATAATAAATGGCATTGAGTCGATACATCGATGTTTGATATGTATTATTATTATTTATTCCGTCAGTAAATATAACGTTTAAATGAAACAGTGTTCTTGAGCAAATATACTAGTTAGTATAAAGTTCATATGCAAGCGCAGAAAAGCAATATTACGTTTATATTATCTGAATTCATATCTAACCAGCGCAGCGATGCCACCGCCAAAATACACGTGTGGCCTCTAATATCCTGTGCTGTGGGTATCATCGTAAACCACCAAATATGTAGTTGGTACATTTAGTGAATTCACTGCCTTTTACTAAATAAAACACGACGCTTAACCTCGCAGTATAAAGTAAGATATTTCCAAGAATATAAGTAACATTTTTATTTCAGTACAATTTTAAATTGAGTTGCATGTCAAAGACTTTGTAAGTTTTCATTAGTTCTATTGAAGTACGAGAAAAATGTACACGAGAAAATAGCTTTAACTTGCTTGATACATATTATATAGCGGACTCGTATCTATAATGGCTTCACAAACGTTCTCGTAGGGTTTGTTTGTTTTGGATACTAAATAAATAAATGTATCACACAAGACTATTTAAAATATAAGTAATTAACGATGTATGACAAAATAATAACACAAATTATAGAATAGATATATTATGCTGCCAAAGTGACATAGATAACATATGACTTATTTTTTTCTCAGACGAATCGTTTTTTGTCACTGTTTTTCAGTTCACTGTTCGTGACGTGAGAAGTTCGTATAGATTCATGCTTAAATAAACTTATGAGTTGGTTCATCAAAATAACAATTATTAAAAAAGAAATACATGCTGATTAGGTACAATGTTGAGCACCAAAGAAGTCGATGTCCTCGGATGCTCGTGTGAACTATTGAACTATTTGTCCTGCTCTTAGAAACGCTAGAGGGTTAGGTACTAATACTAATAAAACCACAACTGCGTTCTGAACTTCTGACTCGCTATTGAGATCAGATTACACAAAAGAGAGAGAAGAGAAGAGGAGGGAGGATTGAGAGAGAAGGAAAGAGGTAGAGAGAATTGAAGAGAAGGGAAGAGGTTTATTAAAAATGCACTTAGACTAATACTATACAATGAGAACGAAACGATAGCCCGTTCTATTTTTGATAAGCGCCATCTAGTGGTCACTTGTGAACTAAAAAATTACAATTTGCATTTGGTCTCAAACATACCGCCCACCAAGGATGTAACAAAACAATGTTAAATCATTTAGGGTACTACATTTAAAAATAAAAGGAACAATTAAACTTATGAACTAACAATAAGTGCAAACAAGAAGTAAAAAAAGGTAAATGTATACTTTAATACATTTGTAACAGAAACAAACTACTAATCTATATTAAACATTTTAAAAATTAGCAAGCCCGTCAAGACAAATAATAAGATTAATCAGCTATATTTTAGTCTGATATAGGTAAAATACATAACTTATTGGTTGGCCTTTTCATGATAGATGATTTGGTGCGTAATGTGACTATTCGGGTGACATTATCATCACCTGGGTGTTTTTCTACAATACGACCTAACAATACGAAATGTGCGTTGTGTGGTAATACTATTGGATGTTTAGTTTGTTCTTCCAATGGGGACTTTTGGAGTCTGCCCTGCACTCGCATAATGCCCTTGTTATCTAGGTAAGTGTATAAAGATTTAAATTTACTTGATTTTGATTCTATATAACCCTTGACCTTTATTTGTATAAGTTCTACTGTAAATATTTGTCTTTGTGTTTTCTTAGTACAACAATCTAAGGCTTGATCTATTTCTTGCTTATGTAAATATTTATTATGTTTTCCTTTATATAAAAATCTACGACAACATGCCACAACTCTTAAAAGCCTTGATAATGAAGAAAATCTTTCCATGAAGTTACTATTTTCAGGAACTATAGCAATATGTGCTTTGATGGACTGCTCTAAATCTATGCTCAAATCTTCTGGTCTTTTATATTCAATAAGTTTTTGTTTCAGAAAGTTTGATCCCGAAAACCACATTGTACTATGTATAAATAAACTAGGGGGTAATCCCCTTGATGCGCAATCTGCTGGATTTTCCTTGGTTGAAACATGAAACCATTGAGTCGATCTCATAGATGTTAAAATCTCCGATGTGCGGTTAGCCACGAACGTTTTGAATTTACTTGACCTAAGGAATCCACAATCCTCAAATAAACTACGGCTGAGTAAGCGGCCTTGGATGCGTCACAGAATCCATGAAGCTCTAGATCATCGCCCAACTTTATGCCAAGCCAACCAGGTATCTGAACTTCTCTCAGTCGTGACAACTCTTCTCGGTAAGTACTCCATTCCCGAAACAGCTCGGGGCTTAGTTCTTCATCCCAACCAATACCTGCGATCCATAATTTCTGAATAAATATTTTAGCTAGCACTATACTTGGAGCCAACCACCCTAGTGGATCGAATAATCGGGCGATGTCAGAAATTACAGTTCTTTTTGTTACAGATGCAGATGTCAGCGGTGGAAGATTCACCGAGTACTGGAAGGTGTCATTATTTGGATCCCAGGCAAGACCAAGAATTTTCATTGTACTATCTGTTTTTATGTTAATGTCCTTTACATTTTTGTTCTCATTTATCTCCGTTCTCTGATTTTTCATATCTAGTGTACTATTTTTTATTGTGTTCTTATTATTTGACTGATCTATATGTTCACCGTCTTTTTTATCTTCAAGTTCTATTAGTTTTATTTCATCTAATAGCTGCTCATTATTACTGTTCGATTTTTGCAACACAAATCCACCTTTTTTTAGTAGTCCTGTCATTTGTTTATATATTTCCACCCCGTCTTCTACGTTTACACATCCACTCATAAAATCATCCATGTAAAAGCAGTTTAAGACCATTTCAGCTACTAGAGGGTATTTGTCACCTTCATCATACACAATTTGGTGCAATGTCCTAACTGCTTGATAGGGTGCTGACGCTGTTCCGAACGTGATAGTGACTAATTCATAATCTTTTATTTCAGTTTGAGGATTATCACGCCAGAGAATTCGCTGGAACATGGTGTCTTCCGCGGCAACTCTTACCTGACGGTACATATTACCAATGTCAGCTACTATTCCTATGACATGTACTCTCCACTTCATCACGGTGTGTCTCAATTCAGCTTGCAACGTCGGTCCAATCATCAGGGTGTCATTCAAGGATATTCCGTTATTATTCTTTTGAGATGCATTGAACACAACACGAACCTTTGTAGTTGTCTTGTCATCTCTTATCACCGCGTGATGTGGCAAATAGACTGCTTTATCCTTTTTATCATCGTCCTTTTTTACAAGTTTCATATGTCCTAATTGTATGTATTCATTCATTACTTCTATATATTTTTCTTTTAAGTTCTTATCTCCCTTAAATCTTTTTTCTAACGACTTAAATCTAGCTTCAGCGATAGCGCGTGACCTGCCAGACACACAAGGAGGATGTTCATCTCGAAACGGTAACCTAACTATGTACCTTCCATCATCCTTTCGCCTTGTCGTACTACAATATTTTTCTTCGCATCGTTGTTCTTCTGGGGTAAGTATTTTTCTTTTATTATTTACGTGCTCTTCAATTTCCCAAAATTGCCTTAAAATTTGATCTTCTGTGAACTGTGCATGATTTACACTAATATTAAATTCATTGCTTTTATTTTTCAGATTTTCAACTACACCTGAAAGTATCCAGCCTAATGTGGTACTTTGTGCAATTAGAGTGCGAGATGGGTTCTTCGTCATACCTTCTTTTATTATACAGCTGTAGGCATCAGCACCTAATAAAATATCAATTTTATTAGGTTGATAGAACTGAGGATCTGCTAATTCTAGTTTTGACTTGTCAATCCAATCAAAAGCTGTACTACCTATGGCGTGCTCAGGTAAGTATGACGTGATTTTCTTTAATATGTACGCGTTGATCTTCAATTCAAAACCTGGATCTAATCGCGACTGAATTTTTAGTTGTACCATGTGCCTTGCCATAGTTGATTTATGGCCTATTCCAGGTAATGTTTCCAAAAGACCAAACATGTAAGGAACTCAGAAAATACAACATTATCGCATTACCCATTTGTAAGGTGGCTTTGGGTAGTTTATTTGGGTTCACAGTTCAGCTGAATGAACATCCCTCGCATTTACTGGAACAAAACATTGGCCACAATTACGTTCGTTATGTAATCAACCGTATCGAGTAAACTGCAATACTTACATATGCACGTACCTTACCGCACGTACATAATGCGACCTTTTGGAATATTATTTAAAAGATCTGGGGTGCGATCAAATTAATTCGAAGCTATGGCGGGGATAATTCCATTAGGCCACGAGATTGGTACGTGGGGGCAGACCCAAAATATTTACGACTTAATAACAAACCCGACAGGGTTATTTATTTAAATGACATTTTTCACTTTCGCCACATTAAATTTTGCCCAAGTCACGCTTGCCCGGCGCCCCATTTCATCAAACGGAATTTAAGGCGCATCTCAAATGTAAAAGCACTCCGTTGACATCTGATAGCTGCTGATGTATGATAATAGGATGAGCTGGAAACTGTACGCGGGGGATAAAAATACGCGCAGTAATTTGTGCGCTAAAACATATTGGTTTGTCCATTTGTTGAATGGCTCCACCGCATGGCGGTCTCTGCCAACCTCGTATTTATATTGCAGGCAACTGCTCGAACCACTCGGCAACCACCGCTTATATAACGTGGTAATCTAGACATTACAAGTTTTCATATACAATTTTCGAGGCAAAAAATATTTAAATAGAAAAAAGTTATACATTTCGAAAACGCAACACAACAACGCAACGCAACAAAAAATAAGAATATTTATGATGGCCACCGCGAGACCACCACATTGTGAGATACAAAATATTTCACGAATTCGATTAATCAATCGTAAGCATTATCATAGTCATTTGTGTTCTGCCGACAGCAAGATTAATCTGAATAAATTGAGTCCTATCAACAGAATGATTCGTTCGCATATTGAATGAAACAGTACGTTTTATTAACGGGCCAAGTGGAGTGGCTACTCGATAACGAGGGCTGTCGATAGATTCCTCGAAGCGCTTAAATCTTGTCGGCGAACACCTCAATAATTAGCCGGTTATTCGCAGCATTCGAGCATCGCGGCATGAATAAAACATCGTTTACGAAACACAAGTGCCATTATAATAGCCAAAGTCATCTGGCCCGCTACTCCCTTCTGCTTCCTTACAAGATAAAGGTGGGCAGGGGTGATTCTGGGATTCGCATAGGTCAAGATACACTGGGCTCTGCCTACGGGGCCTTCGAGTGCACGGGCCAAAACAAACAGGCCGGGAGTAAACAGACGGTGACGTGGCAAACACCGGCCGCTATTATGTAAGAGGATTAATTAGAATGCAGTGAGCGGCTGAGTCCCAGTAGAGTATGCAGTCACTTCACAAGATTACACAACCGGTTTATATAGGTCTTAATTCGTAGAGGGACTCATAGCAAAGTTGCGTCTACGCATTTCGCCGGATTCCACTCAAGGTTTTAATCAGTTGCTGGCAGATCTACAACGATACGTACCAACCAGCGCAGACTAAAGCTTACATTGGTATTGATGTAACTTAAAAACCATTACCAAGGCACCACCAATCGGAAGGATGCTTAGTAAATCAAGGGCAACCACATACTGTCGGTAGACTATCGATACTCTGGTCGTGATGATTATGTCATCTCTGAATGCTAAACTAAAGCTCCCGTTATTAATGCTCCAACTGGAGCAGTACCTCCAGCTACAGAGAATTTCGCAGCCAACTAGCTCAATTGATGTACAGAGTAAAAAAAAAACCGGAACTTCCTGTGGTAAGTATAGTTCCAAGAGCTTTGCAAGAGTTTCTCGAGATATAACTCTGGTATTAGAAGAGCCCAAATGTTGAACTTTCTATCAGGCAGGACTTGAGCTGCCTATGCAGGACAACAAAAGCACAGCTATGAAATCGTGAATGGACTTCGCTGCACTAATAAAAACCTCCACTCACATCGAATCCGCTGAAGACGAAGTATCGTGGTGAAACATAACATTTGTTTCGCCGACTCCGGTTATTTTACTGAACTTCTAATTGCAAACTTCACACTTCGGCAGCGTTGGAAAGTCTATATTTTATCGATGAAGTTTCGCTGAATTGACTCCTTGCGCTAAATGCAGTGCTCGCTCGCATGTAACGAGGTGCACACACTCATATAGAGATACTAATCGACATTTTAGCAAGTATGCGCATATATATTTTATGTTCTCACAATATCTTCAGTAGAGTCTGACAAGAGTGGTGTTGGCCGAATAGTGAACAAACCTGAATAATAATATATCCTCACGCCTTCCCACAAGGGTCCCCGAAGGGGTAGGCAGAGGTGTATAGGTAATACCCACACACCCACTTTCCGCCAGAGGTATATTAGGTGCCAACGTGACAGATGGCGAGTCCATCGCCGTTACTCGAGCACGACTATACATACGCCTTTGAATTTCTTCTCAGACGTATGCAGGTTTCCTCTCTATGTTTTCCTTCACCGTAAAGCTCGTGGTGTGACTAATCACTGTACTTAAGTTCAGAAAAACTCATTGGTACAAGCGGGATTCGAACTTGCGACCTTTGCGTCGCAGGCAACTGCTCGAACCACTCGGCCACCACGGCTATATAAAACCTGAATACGACTGAGAAAATTGCTAATGCAACAACGACAGACTCACAATCTGCCTAATTAGCAACCCACTATATGACCTGCAAAAAATGGGTGTAATTTATGTCAATACCTTGTGGAATGGCATGAAAACAAGGAACGTATAAGAGATCCATTACAGATTTATATAAAGAGACTTAACTTTAACATTTTTTGGAGAACGAATTTTGCGGAAACTAAATTAATTGGGCCAAATGTTACTCAAAACGTTTTTCATTTAATACTTATTTAGTTCACGTTATAATAGTTAGTCCTAAAATCCGCATACTGCGAGTTTGTAAAACAATTACAAATATAAAATTTTATATGGCTTATTATGCTCAGGCACGTGGCCGAACGTGGCGTGCGGCCGACACGACGTAGCATTGTGCTACGAGACTACGGTTGCTACGCGGGCGCTACGAAATGTGCCGTTGAGACGAGCTCTACGAACTTAGCCAGCCGTGAAAACGACGTTATGGTTCAATAAATTTCAGATGCATAATTAAGACTGTTTTCAGAGATTGTTTAATTATGAGAAACTGAAGTGAAATTTCTCGTGTCGCTCCAAATTATTATTGATAACGCGAAAATAATAAATTAAATGTAAAATGGCTGTAATTAAATAGACTTAATAACACCCGTTTTTCGCCCGAGATTCCTATACAACATTCAATGTTTATTCAGTAAATCAGATTTACAAACTCTAGCATAGATTATTTAGATCTTGATAAGGCATTTAAGCAGCAGAAGAACGTATAAAGAATATATAATGTTATATACAAAGCATTAGTCGACATAGATTTGCACTAAACTTAATTCGAACATATACCTACGAAACATTTTATATTCATCACAGTCACAACAATACATATTCTGTAAATTCTGTAAATAAAAAAGCAACCTTAATCGGTATAGATAAAGGTTGAAAATATATCTGTACCTCATCACGCGTCAACCCTCAAGTTTAATCCATACCGCAACACTACGTTATTATCTTGACCTAGCCCGGCTCGTAAGCCACGTGACCTAATTGCTGTTACGCACGACATTGTGGGTAGGCGGAGAAGTCCGTGTTTGTATGGCGTTAATAGCGACACTGGGACACTGTGTTAAACGTATCATTAAGGCGGGTTTAGCAGTTTTTCAAGAGTTCATTAATTACGGACTCTTGACCACACGAAAGGCTGGCTGGAATTTCGTCACACGCAGTCAATAAGCTTGACAATATAAAGAAAGGCATGCGCCGCGGATTTACCCACGTTAAATCTTATTATAAATATGTATTCTTTTGAATAAAACATAGCTCATGTTATAGATAGTGGCATCCACGAAGACGCGCCCCACTATTCTCCCCTATAGTTAATAGTGTAAGTGTGCAACGTTCCACTAATGTTTGAGTATTATCGGTATATACTGGTTACCTATGAGTGCACACGTACACAACAATTAATAGACTCGAGTCATACTCTCCGCATCCCGCGACCCGTCTCCGTGGATGGCACTATCTATACGCCGAGATAATCTACCTTTCCATATATTAAAGATTTTTTGTATATCCATAACAAACTAACAAAGCGTTCTTCTATAAAATATGTGTCGTATATAGATGATATACGACACACTCAAAAAAACTACTTACACCAATGTCACCTTCAGTGGGTTGCGACATGGTATCGACGAAATTTCATTAGCAACTAAGCCTTTGGTAGAAAAACGACTTGGGATTACAAAAATACCTAGATTTTTATACATACATATCATCACGCCGAGTCCCTAACGGGGTAGGTAGTAGTATAGTTTAAATATATTCCTGTCATTGTAAACCTCATATAACAAAACAGAAATATTCTTCATAGCTCGTCGGAAGCAGATATAAATCGAATAAGGGAAGGATTTCCCTCTCCCCTAACAAACCATGCAAACACAAAGTCCTACGTCATAGCCCACGATACAAGAGCTTCATCGTAGCCACTTGCATATCGAGCAGATCTCCCCTCGACACAATGGATCCTTGAGCCCTCTCCACACATGTGGTATCTTGGTACGGTCATGACTCGTGATCATCCAACTGTGTTCTGTTACGTCGGCCGGAAGGGTTAATTCATTTAAGATATTGTGGTTACTTTGAAGCTATATTCAATATAATTTAATGTTACTATCGGAATATGAACCTGTAAGTCTAGAAAGAACTGGCGCTCTACTCTCTGTATCTACCTCGTGAGGGACTCAGCGTGATGATATAAATGTATCTCTTTAATTTAATTGATTTATTGTAAAACAGAAACTTACTACATTACTTAATACGAGTTTTGTAAAACTGTAACTCGACACGCCAATTATTAATTTCAATATTTTCGTCTTGGTATAATATCGTCTTAAATAGATGTCATATATACCAAAATTTTTAGAAAGTTGTTTACAAAGAACTTACATAGACACATACGTACTCGTAATAAGTACATCTATAATGTCGCCGTGGTGGCCGAGTGGTTCGAGTAGTTGCCTGCGACGCAAAGGTCGCAAGTTCGAATCCCGACTGCGCCAATGAGTTTTTCTGAACTTAAGTACAGTGATTAGTCACACCACGAGCTTTACGGTGAAGGAAAACATCGAGAGGAAACCTGCATACGTCTGAGAATAAATTCAAAGGCGTATGTATAGTCGTGCTTGAGTAACGGCGATGGACTCGCCATCTGTCACGTTGGCACCTAATATACCTCTGGCGGAAAGTGGGTGTGTGGGTATTACTTATACACCTCTGCCTACCCCTTCGGGGACCCTTGTGGGAAGGTGTGAGGATATATTATATTATTATATATAATGTACTTTCTTGATATAAAAGCTCGCGCCACGCTCGTTAAGCTCGTGATTTCGCTCAATTTCGAAATTGTAACGTGTAAGAAATGTGCTCATTACTTAGTTTAATGTTCCAAGTAATTGATTAACTTTGATGAATAAAAGTTTGTCTAATTGTACATAAAAAAGAAAAAGTAATGTCGAAAAACAACTACTCGAACCACTCGGACACCAGGGCTCTTTTTGGCGATTTGAATAGATGTTGCAATTTAATAGCCATATTGAGAAAGGCTATTACTCCTATGCAAGGGAGCGGAGCAGTAATCATGTAAATATAAGAACAATCGAATTTAACGCGAATGAAATCGCGAGAGATCTATTTAAATACATGACGTTCAATATATATTAGGTTTTCCTGTACCCCTTACTTTCAATAAAAAAAAACTATTTTGATATCAGTTTTTTACAATAGTGCTTTTATCAACATACTTTTCAAGTATTATTTGTTTTGACGCGAACAACTGTGTAAACTTACACCCTGGGGTTAGTAAAAGTTGAGATTTCAATTTAACTTGTTTGAACTTTCAAATGTCATTCGCAAAAAGCTTTCTATTTAATTGTTCGCCAGTACAAATGACTTATACCATATTTGAAAATTATAAGTCTAGACAGAAAACCCGATGAGTAGATATTTCATAAATTTCAAGTGAAATAATATTAAGAGAACTCTACTAAATAACTTAAAATACACGTATATTTTATGAAATAACCCTAAGAAACGAATTTTTATCTCTACAAAAGCTACATTTAACTTACCTTAGCGTAGATATAATGACACCCATTTTTCACCCAATACTACGTTCGGTTGCTAAAGGTTGTCATATACACAATTATATGATTACATTATTGACTGCATGACAGCGGGTGAATAATTCTCAGGTATGTATTGGGAATAACTAATTACAACATAAATATATTTATGCCTTACAATTCATACGCCGACTTTACTTCGGAGATGTTTTTTAGGTGCCAATGTGACAGATGGCTTGTGTATCGCCGTTTCTCAAGCACGACTATACGAAACTGAAACGAATGTGGACGAGGCGAAAGAGGTAAGTAAGTCTAGAGAGAACTGGCGCTCTATACTCTCTGTCTACCCCGTAAAGGACTCGGCGTGATGATATGCATGTATATGTATGACTATACGATATGAATTTCTTCTCAAACGAATACAGGTTTCCTCTCGATTATGCCGGGATCCGATCTTGCAATCTCGGCTACAACGACTTAGTTAATTAAGTCTAGTCTAAAATTAACCATCGTGATAAGTCAGTTGCAGCTCTACTGCCCTAACAACTTCATAGAAAGGAAACAAAATTGAGCGGCGCAAATCCCGAAAGGCACTAGAAACCGGTGCAATATAAATATGAAACTGAGTCAATAAGTTGCAAGGCAAACAGACGGACGGGAAATCCAACAATAACGCTTCGAAGCGTTTGCTTGCAATATTACAGTTGAATGAAAGTAAGTAGAGTTATAACTTTTTATTCGGATAGGTAGAACAAATATGAACGTGTATAAGTCGCAATTTTTTTCATATGCATACATACATTTCATCACGCCTAGTCCTTAACGGGGTAGGCAGAGAATAGAGCGCCAGTTCTCTATAAACTTGCATAAGAAGCGAAAGAGTTCGCTTCACTTGCATTCATCAGTCTCTTCATACATACTCGCCGGTTTCGAGTACTCTTGACGTTCGCGTCTGTAAGTGTCCGATCGATTTGAACTAGATGCTCTGTCTCGGCTTGCACACACTTTCGCTTTGTATACCTGATTCGCTGCCGTACAATAAAGTAGACACCATAGGCAGTATTATTATTAAATTTATATAGACATCTACATACCTAGGGAGTGTACAGCCTCTCTAGACTTACATACCTCATATACATGCTCGCCGGTTTTGAGTACCTATTCTTCACATTCCTATCCTAAGTGTTAGACCGGCTTGATCTAGGCAGTCGGAACGTGGTCTGACTCCTTTCCAGACCTATTCGCATTGTAACCAACATAAAAAAAGCATTCGTCGCCTTCAATTATTGCACAGTAAAAATATTTCAATATTTGATAGCTATTTTGTTAGTCCCGTACAGAAGTAGTTTCTTTTAATCCATAGTTATACATTTACGTTCCATGTAGACAAAAGTCATTTATTTCAGCCGGGGTAGCCTAGCCAATCCAAAACTTGTGTTTGAGGGACAAGTAGGTACTCCTCTAAGCGGCGAGCTACAAGTTTTGGGTTCGAGGACAGGATCCGAGGTGTGAGTGGGCACTTGGCCATATTATTACAGTATAGACACAATGTAGTTAGGTTTACGCTATTTCCCATTGGGCGCGTTATTTTTTATTCCAATATGGTGGCAAACAAGCATTCAGCCCGATTGGGGGTACGTGGTTTCCAACGTTTAGCATTGCTTCTATATTAATTAGACTTTAAAAGAGTACTTTGTTTGCTTGTTCGCACTTATCTCGACGACGATTCTTTTTCCGAAAAATCTTGGTATTAGATAGTCAAATTATTGGGAACGTTATTATAGGATATGTATGTCATGCTTGTCAAGGGAGCGGGGCAGAGCAGGTGAAACTGCAGGGCACAAGCAATGTCCGTATCAGGGGAAGAGCTAGAAACCCTTAAAGGCACAGTGGCATTCGGTTGTCATCTTTATTCTTTGTAGAGTTTTGAAAATCAAACTCACCGCTAGAAAAAAACACTACTTGGGAAACGTGCCATTTGGCTCTATCTTTAAATGCAACAATATCGAGAACAGAGGAATTGTTCACGCGCACTTGAGCTTTTTACTGTAAAACCATTGAAAATAATACGGCGAAGTAATATTTCTTATACAGCTACCATAGCATTACACTTCGTAATCCATACTAATATCAGGCTTAGCCATAATTTGTCGCAAGAGCGAGTCGGTGTATTGACGTAACCCGTTAGCTAATGCTTCTATAGAAAACCTGCGTAAATTCATACCGCCATTGTTCTACGACGGGTGTTCCAGGGATTGAAATAAACTATTATTTCTTCACTATGCAACTTACAATATTGTTACATGACCAACCACAAATGTACTTGGTCTTTTGACTATGTTCACGGCATAAAACATATCATACGCGTTAATCCAGATAAATATAATACAAATAATCGATAGCTGTGACTACTTGACGTCACTCAGGCACGACTTTACAATTTTACATACGTCTTAGAATGGCTTCTCAAACATATACGATTTTTCCTTCACTGTAACCAACCATGCTGTTACTAACGCGTAAACGTATTCAAGTTGAGAAAAAATATTTATGTGGATTTTCCAGAAGACTACTTAAACCAATCTTTACGTAAATCATATGACTATAATAGCAAGCTCACAAGAAAGAACTCCGAGTCGAGGATTAAGCCTTGTAGTACCCGCGCAGGATCAAAGACACTAAATAACCACTCTATCTGAATATGGACTTTATAATAATTCCGGTCATCAACATTTCTAAGTAGTAATAACCCCTAGTGAATATGGCAGAGCGTTGTTACACGCAGCTTGGCAACGAGGAGTTAATTATAACCATCCCGAGAAATGTGGTAACTAGTTACTAAACAAGAAACTATTTCATATACATACAATATTATGCTCAAAATATATACATATATAGCTACCCTACGAAAGTCAAACAACTGGAAAATATATACATATATAGCTACCCTACGAAAGTCAAACAACTGGAACACTCACCGAGTTTTTTAAACGCCAGAATAACCTTTTTTGCCAAATGACAGCGGCATTTCTGAGTACTCACGTATGTATGTGTATATTTTTAAAGAGTAGGCATTTACGTTAACCTAAATACAGTTGTAGAGAGATCAGCCGCGCATAACCTAGATTTACCCTCATTCATCCTCACGCCTTTCCACAAGGGTCACCGAAGGGGTAGGCGGAGGTGTATAGGTAACCCATACACCCACTTTCCGCCAGAGATATATTTTAGGTGCCAACGTGACAGATGGCGAATCTATCGCCGTTACTCAAGCACGACTATACATACACCTTTGAATTGCTTCTCAGACATATGCTGGTTTCCTCTCGATGTTTTCCATACTGGATTTTTTTTTAAATTAATTTCCTTTTCAGCCCAATCAACATTAAAGTGGTCATTATCAATAAGCGGGCATCGGAAATCACACTCGATCGCGTTTACTGCAACGGACGTATGTAATAATTGGTTCGCCAAGACAATAGAACGTCCATAAGGGCATTTAACTAGATGGAACGGTAGATGCGGGTAATAGGAGACCGTATTGATGCATTAGCTTGACGTGGGAGGCACACGTCTGCACTTACCGTTCAATTTGAATTAGACGATGTGGCCAATACCCATATGTATTATCTTTGAATGTCCGCACTAATGTAGTAGCTAAGATATTGAATTTCGAGGTTTCTATTGGATCAAGTTATTGACTCACTTATGAATGAATGGTCGAGTATTGCATTCTTTACTAGATGATCCTCGCGGTTTCACCCACGTAAAATTTGAATTTACTTAAATATTGTTTTACTGGTATACATTGTATGTGTTAATAATAATATATCCTCACGCCTTCCACAAGGGTCCCGGAAGGGGTAGGCAGAGGTGTATAGGTAATACTCCCACACCCACTTTCCGCCAGAGGTATATTAGATGGCGAGTCCATCGCCGTTTATGTGTTAATGTTATGTGTTAATCTTCTTATATATTATACTAGCTGTCCCGCCCAGCTTCGCCCGGGTGAAAAAGTTAAACTTCTGAAACACGATCGCAGCGCCACCTATCGGGTGCAATTGTGATATAAACTATCCTATCTTTTAAGTTGGATCAAACTGCACATGGTGTGCGAATTTTATTATAATCGGTTAAGTGGTTTAGGAGTCCATTGGGGACAAACATTGTGACACGAGATTTATATATATTAAGATAAATAAATAATATATCCTCACGCCTTCCCACAAGGGTCCCCGAAGGGGTAGGCAGAGGTGTATAGGTAATACCCACACACCCACTTGGCGCCAGAGGTATATTACGTGCCAACGTGACAGATGGCGAGTCCATCGCCGTTTCTTCCAATTCCGTTCAATTAGTAGGGTCATTGAGTATCGCATAGAATAAGCATTCCATATAATATTCATTGCTGATACAGGATGAAACAGACAAGTTTAATCATATGTCATCGCATATTCAGCATACGATGTAAGACAACGGACGATAGGTTTCTATTCACCATTTATAGCATACATCAAACATCTACCATGATTTAAAGTGACGCAGTCTTTAGAACATTACGGCAACGATAAGATCTGTGATCTTAAACCTGTTCCATATGAATATGATGCGATTCGAAATCCAGAATATGGTGGAAGAAATGAGGAGGATCACAGCAAATCCTCTTTCTTGCTTCGGTTACAGGAAATGGGAAAATGCCTTTGCAAATTGGACAGTGGAAAAGTTGTTACCTCCCTCGCGTGAACTACACTGAAGCCAATTTTCTTTATTCAGCATTAAACTGGAAATGAAGTTTCGTAGCGGTTTAAAATACATTTCTATTTGCTAGATGTACGTTAAGCCATCCTAGATCGTTGCGCTCAAAGTAATATCGTGTAGCGGAACTAAATTCTTGCGGAGCTTTTCATGGCCGTATATATGCATCGGCGGGCGTCGGATAATGTATGCAAAACGAGCTAATAAAACCCGAGTCTCGGCTGCGCAGTAAATTGGAGAACAGTTGACATTTATCCAAAGTTACATCCGTTACAATAACAGTCGCAGTTACGATATCCGAGCGCGCTCCGGCGTCCATTTGTTCTAGTTCCGGAGGCTGAGCGCTGCAGCTCTCTAATGTAATGGAAAACTTTACACAAACACGTCCGGAAGCTCGCGCGGATTAGACGCACCGAGTGCGCCGCCCGCCTTGCCTTGAGCATCATTAAAATTCACCGCACCACAACTATCTTAGTGGATGTTCGGAATATTTACTACTGGACGGTAAATCAAGTTGAAAATGCAATTATATATGCAAAATAATAACATCATTCATACCTTCACGCCTTCACGAGGATTCCCGAATGTCTGACATCGACGTTTCTCAAGCACATACGCGTTTAAATCAAATAATATAAGGTTTATATTGGCTGTTCCCTGTTTAATTTGTAACAGAGACTCGCCCTGACGAGAAAGGACCAATCAACGTTAGCAGATCCAATGTAGTAGAAACCAATTTCCAAAATGCCCATACACATTAGTTGAAAAAATCTACTCCTCCTGCACGAGTTCTGTGAAGTATCCCTGTTGTATATAATACGATAGTGATGTATTTTATTATATTCATATGTTTGTATATAAGATGAAGTCAGCGTAAAATTCTAATGCACGTGAATGAATTTGTAAAACTTGGAAGCATGTTCAGACGAGATCTTTAGTATGAAAAAGGCATTGAAAGAAGGATAACTGCCGCGAATAATGAATAGGACCATAGGATATATAATAAGGACCATATCGACGTTGATGGGCAGTAAAAGTCTGAATAAGAATTCTCGAGTACACAACGCGATATTGGTGCCCACTCTGTTGCAAGACAGCGAATTCGCAGCGCAGCGATATCCTAAATCGCAGCGCGAACGTCGGCAGTAATTTATCGTGTGATCCACGTAAACAAGTGGCCGTCATCGGATAAAAGCAATATATTCCCGTCGATATAAACGGCATAAAAATATGAAGCAATAAACGTGTAAGCGGCGTGTCAGGTAAAAGTGATTGATGGCTAGATACAGAAGCACGCCCACATGTGGGCAGCTATTTGTTCACGGAGCGAATTTTATATGCGCCTGCGTAACGCTGCCCGCAGGAAATGAGAAAATTATCGGTATCTAAATCCACGCCCGGGGACAGTTTGAACATTTTCCTAATAGATATAAAATCCGGGGGTTCGTATAACTCAATTTCGATCTGCGCATGAAACAGCGGTCGCCGGTTGAACAATTTATGTGCGGATACGTTGACGACGGGATACAATCCGATACAAGACGTATGCGCTCTCGTGTCGCCGCAGGCTTGTCATCGCGCTTGCAACCTGCCTACGACGGCGCACTCAACAGATACGAACCGCTTATAAATCATTCGCTTCCATGTACTGTACGTACATCGAACATCGATCCTTCGTAAATTTTACATAACAAGGCTTCACAGCCGTATTACATAACATATCAGTAGTTAGATCACATTTAGGGTTTGATGGAAATATGATATTCCAATATAGCCTGTTCATTCGCATACATTGGATACTTGGGTAATATGGCGAAGCTCTAGTCAAGCTTTAATAAGGTATCAGGTTAAAATGATGAGCCTTGTAGGCCGGTTCGAGTAATTACCGAATGTTCGAATCCCGACTGTACCAATGAGTTTTTCGGAACTTAAGTACAGGTATTAGTCACACCACAAGCTTTATGGTGAGGGAAACATCTGTGAAGCAATTAAAAGACGTATAGTCTAGTATAGTCGGGTTTGAGTAACGGTGATGGACTCGACATCTGTCACGTTGGCACCTTAAATATTATTGCTGGCGTATAGTGCGTACTACTTATACACCTCTGCCTACCCCTTCGAGGACCCTTGTGGGAAGGCGTGAGGATATATGAGGTTAAAATAAGCATTGGACACCTAACACAAAGTTGTAAATACCAAACATGTAAATGTTTACTATAATAGATGATAATACTTAATAGTTGTATAAAATATAGAAAATACCGACGGCCAGACTAACACTAACCTTATCTTAGTTCGTATAAAGTTCAAAGTCAACTACAAATCACTTCTTACAAAGTTGCTTGACAATCCGAAGGGCAACGCGACCCAAATTAGTTCGCATCAAAGTTCAACACAATCGGGCGAAGCCCATAGAGTCAATAAACCGGCAGTTAACATCGTAAATTATAGCTGGAGAGCAATAGGTCATATCCTTAGCATTAATGTTATCTGCAGCAATAAACCATCCGGCCGTAGCGACGGCTTCCATTTGTCGTAATATTCACCGACCGCAGGCACCGACACTAAAACAAGCACAAATTGGTCTAATATTGTGTTAAATTATTAGAGCGCTACATTCCTCCAGTGTTTTGTCACATCCGATAATCGAACGAGACATATTAGCCGCATGCGTTTTGGAAATAAAATAACACAGCTGTTTAAACAATGTCGAGGAAATAGCTGAGCAGCCCGGCTCCGCACTAGTACACCGGAAAGTGTAGATACAGTTTATTCAATTTCTGAAATATACATGTTAGACTAAGGAAGGTAATATTTCTAAGTACCTCAAATTCAAAGACGTATGTATGTGTATGTATGTACTTGAGACATACATACACATACATACGTCTGTGCTGACGTGCTGTCGCGAAGCCACATATTTATATATCTATTCGGAAAAAAGGGTGTTGCAATACCTCTGCCTACCCATTGGGGGAACCGTGCGGGATAATAGCTCTTTAATCAGTCTTAAAGCAGTCCTATGTCTGATAGGACTGCTTGAAGACTGCCTCAAGACTGACTGACTCAAGGCATTGACGTAACAAGGAGACTATAACGTTGTTCTTATTTTGTTCAGAAACCTAAGATTATTTATTTCTTAGTAAGTAATGTAATTAAAAAGAGCAGACGATAAACAAAATCACAGCAAAACAATTTCTAGACGTCGGAGTCAAATCGAATACTTCGAGAAGGATCACTTGAGTAAGAATTTAATTATACCAGATCTGATAAAAACTTTAAAGTAAACTAGTTGTCAAAGAAGTTTAATCTTGTGTGTTGTGTATTTCGTTGATGCTTAGCGCGGCGGACACCGGGCGTCGTATGTCGCAAAGAGAAAAGTATTTCTCATTTGCTCGAGAGGGAAAAACAACAAAATACCGCACGTCCCGCCCCCAATCTCCTTTGGCTCGCGGACAAAGGAATATTATTTCAATTAAGCCCTCGTGGAACAAAGTGAACGTGGTTTTTGTAATGTCCTTAGGCCGGTTTTGTTTAATTGTCGCAAGATGAGCTCGTTGTGGTAAACTTTGATTATGCTTTTAACTTATTTGTTTAAGGTTGAAGCAGCAATATGAGTGTGGCTACAGCTAATATAATATATTAATAAATTATAAATAGTAATAGTAAGTGTTACTTTACAATGATTTCTTATCAAGAGTTTAATTGATTTTATTATTTCACCAAACATTGAATGGGAGCTTAAAACTTGGTAGATTTTTTATTAAAAATGAGAGCAACTTCAACGTAATCCCAAAATGATCTCTGAATATTAGATAGCGTCCTATATATATGCGCAGAGCGTGGGAAAACCGTCAGACGTGTGTATCACGAACACACTATATTTCAATAGCGCGATGCAACTAATGTACCTACTGGCCGTAAAGCGAAGCCTAAGCGTATCGGCCAGTTTAAGGGGCGTCCATAAATTACGTGAGATGTTTAAGGGGGGAGGGGGTCGAGTCAAATCTCATCTAATCTTACGTTGGAGAGAGAGGGGGTCTCGGCAAATATCACGCAATTAAACAAAAAAATATATACTATTTTGGTCCATTTAATCCAGATTGAACATGCGTAAGATTGAATCTTATAATTAAACTCTCAGCAATATTCATAACTAGTCTTAACTAGTCGTAAATAAAAGCACGAAGCATTTTTTTTTCTTTTTACAATGAAAATCCAACGCGTTTACGTAAGAAACCCACATTTTGAAAAATCTCACGTGAGATTGGGGGATGGGGGAGGGGGTTAATAAAATCTCACGATATCTCACCAGGGGGGGGGAGGGACAGAAAATTAAAAAATACACCTCACGTAGTTTATGGACGCCCCCCTACTAGGCGCCGACATTATTCAAACTCAATAAATATCCAGTAAAAAGTCAACAGGAACGTGACACTTGAATAATTACATATTAAACATAGTTCCGGCGCCATACTTATCCAAATCGCAGTCTATGATAGGTCACTGTCGTGTCACCATGAATCCGAAATTTAATATAGTCTATCTCTGAGAATATCCGAATAAATCTAAATATTTCCAATTAGTTTCCAAAATTCATCGGTATTTCTTGTTAATTTAGTGAGTATAAGATTCTTGTTTTCTAGGTCAACAGCAGCGCTTCATTTTGTTGGAAATTTTAAATGAACGGAAATAAGATACCTACTCTCTTCGGTTATAAATAATTTGTTTTTATTCTTTAGAAAAAAAAACCAATTATGGCGTAGTTAGGTTAAGTTAGGCTACTGGGCAAAGGAGGGAATTTGGCCTGAATTTTTTTCGTCCTAATTTGGCTCTGATTAAATTCGTTGCGGGTGCCAAGACAATTTAGCTCCCGTCCGCTTACTGAGTAGTCATTCGAAATTGTCGTGCGTCGTTGAACTGCAGTTTTCAATTACAGTTCGGTACGGGCAGATGTATTTTTTATACATAGTCAAGAGGAGAGACATTTATAATTTATT
This sequence comes from Drepana falcataria, assembly GCA_945859725.1. Classification (NCBI taxonomy): domain Eukaryota; kingdom Metazoa; phylum Arthropoda; class Insecta; order Lepidoptera; family Drepanidae; genus Drepana; species Drepana falcataria. The sequence continues at coordinate 2,796,799 of OX243937.1, forward strand.
AAATTGCTTTCGCTGTCTTGTAAGGAGTAACAGCGGTTGTTCCTATTGAAACACTATAGGAGTTGAAGTCTGCATTAATGGTCCTGTGTAGGTACAATGTCTCCGAAGGGGTAGGCAGAGGTGTATAGGTAATACCCACACACCCACTTTCCGGCAGAGTTATATTAGGTGCCAACGTGACAGATGGCGAGTCCATCGCTGTTACTCCAGCACGACTATACATACGCCTTTGAATTTCTTCTCAGACGTATGCAGGTTTCCTCTCGATGTTTTTCTTCACCGTAAAGCTCGTGGTGTGACTAATCACTGTACTTAAGTTCAGAAAAACACATTGGTACAATGTTAGACTTCTTAATAAATAATACACATTATTACACATTATACATTCACGTTCCAACTACCTAGAACAAATCGATCGAACACTCCAGGATGGGAAAGTCAAAACTACTCGGAATCGGTGTGCATAAAGAGACTGGTAAAAGTGGATAAAGCGAAAGAGGTCTGTAACTGGCAATCTTTCTGCTTACCCCATGAGGGTTTTCAATACAAAATTATGTACTTCGGTTTCCGTAAATAAAATATATGGAAGCTCTAAACGGCAAGGCACCCTACTCCTCTGATTAAGGGAACTTGGAATATTCCTCGCGTGTGCAATATTAGAGCTCGGCTTGCACATATCCGCTCACTACAAACTACGAAAACTGTAACTTTCAGCTTCATTGTTCAACTAAACTCAACTCAGTTTATAGGAACTGCAAACTGTAAATAAGGATAAATGAGTGAGTTATATTAGCTTCATGACTTTATCTGGGCTAGAATATCAATTATTAAAACAAACAATATCAGTTTTATAGTTATATAAAACTTTCATTTCAATTTAATTAGATTTTTATAGTACTAAAAGCGGTTGCCCCTAACGATGTAGACTTAAGACTAAGGGTATCAATGGCATGTTTCCAAACCTGCAGAAATTTTTACATATCCTTCTTGAACCGCTTCTTCATGGCCCTTCATATCTTAACATGTGGACAGCACAAGATAAGACAGAGGTGTAATTAAACCCGATTTTTTGTACGACATAGATGACGTAGACCGAAATGAATTGTATATATACATAATCTTAATATATATAAATTACGTGTCACGTTGTTTGTCCGCGATGGGCTCCTAAACTACTAAACCGAATTCAATCAAATTTGCACACAGTGTGTAGTTTGATCCAACTTAAAAGATAGGATAGTTTGCATCACAATTGGACCCGATAGGTGGCGCTGCGATCGTGTTTCAGGATGCGAAGCTGGGCGGGACAGCTAGTATAGATATATTTTTATCTTCACACTCCCTCACCTCACACCCTCTTTTGGCCGGATATATATTTAGGTGTCAATGTGACAGATGTCGAGTCCACCGTATATAATCATATATATACCATATATACACCTACTTTAAATCTCGATATTATCATTTGCATTGGTGCTGCTCGTGGCGTATATATGTCCCTTTATCGGCGAAGGCCTCCCTCGCCAAAGGTGGATGCAAATACAAACAATTGTATCATTGTTGAATTGCGCCCATTCTGGGATTCTGGCATGTAATAAAACAAAATACAAATAGAGTAACAAACATGAACTACCACACTGATAGGAGGACCAAGCAACAGCATAAAACATTCCCGCTGCCGACAATTCGGAAACAAGTATTAATTTATTCGCTTACCAACAATATTAATATTGATTACGGTAATAACATAGGGGCAATTAAAACGGTTGGTTGCATATTATTACACTCACTGCAGGCAGTCAATTTGCAGATTACCGAAGCATTCACGAAAACGGTTTTATTTTAAAAAGTGCAATTTTTTGCTACGTTTAATTTTATTAATGAAATGTTGTGTTATACAATCCGCAGCAGTGAAAATGTCTCGCCATCCGAATTTTCAATATATTTGAAATACATATATTTTTATACCAATACAATGGCAAGTAAACAAGCCGTTTACCATCACGCGGGCCACACGCCTCATGGTAATCTGCTACCGTCGCGTATACAACCTAACATGAAATGATTCCATACGCGATTTGCGAACCCTGCAAATGTAACTCTCCTCGTGTTTGCAATATTCTTTTGCAAAATTAATTGATGTTCGTTAGTGATATATGAATGAAAATCAGAGATGCATTTTCGTCGGTGTAACACACACAAACACTAATGAACCGAACAATTTGGACGCTTTGTATCTTTACGGTGCCTGGTTTTGGCGTGTAAAGTTTCAATAACAATTTCCAGTGAACACAGTACGAGCATGGGAGCGCTGACACTACTGAACCGAGGCGCAATTAAGCTGTAAACACTAATGAATATTGCAAAATGCGTTCGATTCATTAATTTGAGTCGATACAAGCATACCATACGATTTTAAATCGTAACGAGGGGTCAATCATCCTGGCCGTGGTTAGCTCGGTATAGCTAACTTACATATGTATCACCGTATAATATTATGTTCACGCTCATGAGACAGTAGAACTTTCTAGACTTCAGATCTCTCTTACTGCCTCCACATTCACCAGTACCTTCAAATATGCTTGTTTGACGCGTATGCTTATGATCCTTAACGAACAAGCGTTGAATTGTATTGAGAGAGAGAACTGGCGCTCTATACTCTCTGCCCCGTGAGGGACATTGATGTGCAAACGAAATAATATAAAAGAGAGTTGTGTCGTATCAATACATTTGTCGGGTCTCCTACCTCATCAAAAAACATATGAATAAATAAACCCCAAACGGAGGAGCAGAAATGATGTACAACTTTGAAAATGAGTTTATTTACATTTTCCTTTTGTTCAAAGCAATATGAAGTTGTGTTCCCGAGTCGAGAGTGGTCACTGGACTGGGCTTCCATTCCATTAACAGAAAAGTTTGGCGGTTATTTCTAATTAATACCCAGGTTTCTAGGCGTGATAAAGTTTCTCTTTGTGGGTTATGCGTTACCAATCCTCCAGTTGTACGTAGAATCTGGGTTCGCACGTGTAAGTATAATTAGTGATACTAATTAATTAGCCTCGCCGCCTCCAGTCTAATTATATTGAGCAACTTTTACTCATTGCCGCTGTACTAAAGCTTTTCTATTATCTTTTATCTAAGCTCTTACTAATTGTGCTGAAGGCCTTATGCATCATTAACCTTCAACTATTACTAATATTATAAATGAAGAGTTTGTTAGACAGCCGTCTAGTCTACTGGTCAGAGCTCCTGACTGCGAAGCTTGAGCTTGCGGGTTCAATTCCGTTGAATAGTTCGTTTATTAAGGAAGAATATAGGCTATATATCAACACGCTACAAGGTACTAATCCTAGGGTCAGAGCAGTAATTTTAAATATAATCAAAATTATCACGTGTCAAACCGGGGGGCGCATCTCGTTGAAAATAAGTATATGTACGTATGTATAGACTAAGTAGGCTGTGGCAAACAAGGCTGTGTCTTAATTGATAGTACTATCAATTGCAACCATTCCTTAAGAAGAAAACAAAACGTTCTTTCGCTACACAATTAAAAAACAATATTAGCAAGGAATTAGGTCACGATAATAGCTTACAATCAGACAGCATGCATGTTTTCCACTCCTGCAATAGAACAAATATAAATACTAGAGCTTTACCCAAGAATCCCTAAAACAGCAACACATACGATAACTGTACATTTGAACGTAACTAAGTTATTTCGAAGTAAAGTTTTGAGATTAGGACGCCGGAATGACATATTCGCAGTGCCCTTGGTGATATAAAAAGCTTATTCTCCAACCGCCAGCATGGGTGTCGAGTGAGACCGCAAACTTTAAATCAAAATGTTGGCGTATATATTCTCTAAGCAAACTTTTAATTGCGGCTTCCAGTTATACTGTTCACGTCTGTGCGAATATTCGTGTTAGAGTTTAATGAATTTCGTTCCGTTGTGGAAATGTCTGTCGGTGTACCTAACTAGTGTATGCGGCTAATATTAGTCATGAGCTGCGCAAAACATTTAAGCTGTATGTATTTCGACTGTATGGGTCTCTATATTAACGTTTTCAGATGTGAAAGCTATAATAGGTCCATACAATAGGTATGTACTGCTACGACGAGAGGGCTTCTGTGAGATTTCTACTTACTAGAACACCTTATGTGGCCATTCTTTGCATGTAAGAAGACTCGGGCTCACATATTGAAAGCCCCAACTCAATACTATAAAGAAAACAAGTAATCTTATCATAATGATGAATCAAAAACGTGAGCATATTTGCAAAGCAACTGGCGTGAACGGGGTATCATAGTAAATATAAAGAAATAGATGTGACGTTGGTGAGAACATATAAAAAAATATGAATGAAGAAAGATTGACGACACAGAAAAACAATGCGGAGGTGTATGGATGAAGGGACAGAGGAAGACCACGTTCTAAATACCTAGATCCAAATCGATTCAAAAACTGAAGAATGGAAACCGGCGAGCACGTATGAAGAGATCGAAGAATTTGGAAGACACCAAAATCTGTAAGTCTAGAGATAGTTGGTGCTCTATTCGTGAGGGTCTCGGCGTGATGATATACCCATGTATGCATATATAAAAATGTATGCTATAATAAGGTGAAAGCTACTCAAACGATTTTACCCATAATAACGTCGGCATCTTACCACCTTTGTAGATAAAAAGAACAAGTTTTATGAAATTCCAATAATCAAGCGTATGTTTCTATGCCTATCTTAACGTGTCCCAGGCTACTGGTCATTAGTTGTCCAGGGCTGAGCTTAACGATGCGTGATAGGCGTGGTACTTCGGCTACAAAACCTATGCATTGTACCCAGTCCTTTTGAATATTTCTTAACAACACTTTGATTTATTTGATCACAGTGACTCGACCTTTAGCTTGTTCGGCAATGAATAATTATACTTCTGTTCTTCTAAGTCGAAATCCTAAACTTGGATCGCGAGCACGGTGGTTAAGCTGTGAAATATTTCTGTGCATTCAAAGAAAAAATACCGCTCTTTTAAATCCTTTCAAATATGTATAATAATATGGTTACTACAAACCCAACCCTTAGATCCGTTAAACTAAATCAACGACACAACCCCGGCGGTATTTACCAATGAGTTTTTTTAACAGAGATTAGCATACACGAGCTTTGATGTGTTGTTTTGTTTGATATGATGCCCGCTTCTAGCTTCTACCACCACACCTTGCGCTATCGACTTTGGAATCAAAGTCTCATACTGCGCGGTTTCAAAGGACTTTACTAAAGCGAGCGCTCCGGCTGGAATGAGCTCCCTGTTGATGTTTCGAGGAGGTGAAGGAAAACACCAAGAAGATATCAGATTACGTTTGAAATTAAATTGAAAGACCGTTTTCCGAGCCGTCTGTCTCTCGCTACCTGTCAAGTTATTGGGTAATTTTTACCAACTTACTAGGTCTCTCTATTCTGTTACTGTCGGTCTGTTATAACATTTTCAATTTAAACGTACACATTATAGTATTCGACTATACATACAATATGTATTTAATTTGAATGGTTTAAATTCCCTATCCTCCGCATGGGCAGACGTTTTAAATTGAATCGCATTACTTGGGAATATGTACGGAATAGTTACGTTTCCACTTGAAATACACGACATGGAAGGATATATTTGCAGAATTTAAAATACGAGATACATTACCGTCGGAAGGTTTTAAAATACGCTGAAAAATTTAATAAGACAAATATTACTTATTTCTGAATACATGAATAACGTTTTATATAAATTTAGACAAGATGACTGAGTGTTTAGTATCAATAAGTTTTTCTGAACTTAAGTACAATGCTTAGTGAAACCGCGAGCTTTACGATAAAGGAAAACTACGCGAGGAAAGCTGCATACGATTGAGAAGAAATTAAAAAAGACGTGCCTATATTCGTGCCTTAGTAACGGCGATGGACTCGTCATCTCTCACGTTGTCACACTATACAAAAAATAAAGATATGTATCGACAGGATGTTTGAAAGAAATACATTTTAGGAAAGAAATAAACTTTTACCATCCAGACCACGTGTGTGCAAGGTAGTAGTAATTAAACAGGTATATGTATAAATATAGTGTTGTGAATATATAAATTAGTTATTTAACGAGAGTTATCCACTATGCGATTATATAGAAGGAAAATAATGTATGCACGCTCTGAATTCTATTTGCATACTGCTAATTAACTGCATGGACAGACAGATAAGAGATTGAGTTACAAATGTAATTAGGGTGAGAGTCAACATCACGGCAACCGCTTCTACCTCGTATAGAACATACTACATACGCAGAGAATACATCTAGGTGCAAGGATTTGTGCTGGGCGTATTTGAGCCATTACTCAAATACGCCCTGATGTTGTTGTTTATACTGTTATATACTGAAGAAAGATTGTATATAAACATTGGAAAACATACATATTGTAAGATTATACACATCCATGTATATATATATATTGTTATAGTTGGCACGTGGTCGTCTTCTGCCTTTTCTTCCACTCACTTTGGCATTGTAACCGTGTGTCTCTTCATTATTCTTTAACTCATCTTTTCTACATGTCCATAAAGAAGAGTGTAATAGATTCCTGCAGTATCTACAGCACGCGATACACCTGGTGGTGCAAATTTCCCTAGGCGACGGTAACCGCTTACCATCAGGCGGCCCGCATGCTTATTTAGCACCTGAGTGGTACAAAAAACGTACCATGTCTTACTTCATCTTTACAACCACATCTATTGCTTTGCGAATCTCTTCATTATCATTATGTTAAGCCGTATACTAACTCTTAAACATAATGTATCTGATTACATGACACACGCGCTTCAATCAGCAATTACGCCAAGTACACTTGTCACATTACACATGCGCCGGATAACAATGAACCGTCCGCAGATGGCAACATTATGCGTCCCTTGTATAATATACTTGTCGCGATAACCATACCTGTCGCTTTGTGTACATAATTAAACACGATCAGTGGCGAATAAGCAATTCACTTGTGTCAAACATGGCATGCGTTATCAATGATGAATTCGACAGGCCATCTGCACCAGATAGTTAGCAGTAGGTTTCCTTCTATGTTAACAGTGAGTTAGATTTCAGTTAATTTTTCACTATTACACAGGATTTTTCAATTCACTTATATATCCCCACGCCTTCCCACAAGGGTCCCTGAAGTGGTAGGCAGAGGTGTATAGGTAATACGTGGGTATTACCTATACACCTGGGTGTGTGGACACCCACTTTCCGCCAGAGGTATATTAGGTGCCAACGTGACAGATGGTGAGTCCATCGCCGTTACTCAAGCACGACTATACATACGCCTTTGATTTATTTTTTTTTTTTGTATTGTCTCTCGTAGCGTGAGTTCCGGGAACTTTTGCTACTTAACCGGTCAATGGCGAGACCTAGGCCTCCAGCCAGGCACTTTATTTTTAAGCAACACAGCTAAGGGCACCCCCTGTGGGGTACGAACCTCGGCTTAGGGCGTTGCTGGATCGCGAGCAAGGGAGCTGGGCTGGACTGGTAATTTTATTTAAATATTGTTTGGGGGCGGGATTTGCGCGTCTGGCTCGGCGCGGGCCGGCGTTTGCGGCGGAGGTCGGGGGGAAACATTACGGCTTATTCGCGTCGAGCCTCGCCGGCGAGGACGGAACAGTGGTCGGTTGTGTGTAGTGTTGGTATGTTTTTGTCGGGCGACCTGGAGGACCGTGATGTCGTCATCCGGTTCGATGACGGCATGTCTTGGACGCCTTATTTTCGAGATAAGGGAAGGAGTGTATCGGGCGGCCGATACGACGAGGGGGTTGGGGTGATTTACAGCAGAATCGAAATGACGTTTGGACAGTTTTTTCAAAAACTGTTTTATAGTGGGGACTTTGAGGTCAACGTGGAGTTGACTATTACGCATGTACCACGGGGCACCTGTGGCTCTCCGGAGAAACCGGCTTTGGAGCACTTGCAGGGGGTTAAGTGTTGACTTGCTAGTGTGTGCGAACACTACACCCGCATATGTCATGATTGGTCGAATGCACGTCGTGTAAATCCTCACCTTGGATTTCAATGAGAGTTTACTTCGTGCATTCAACATGCTGTGAAGTCTACCGAGCGCGAAGGCGGCTCGCGCGCGTACCGCCTTTACGTGGTGACGGAAAGAAAGGCGTTGATCGAGGATCACACCCAGGTATTTGGCTTTTTCTTCCCATGGAATGGGTTTGCCGAAGAGGGTGATGGGGGCTACCCGTGGGCGTTCGAGGCCTTTCCAGAATAGAATGGCTGCGCTTTTGGTGGGGTTCACTTCAATTCTCCACTTCCGGAACCACCGCCCTAGGGCTGTGACTGCGGATTGGAGGTTGTCGTGAATTCCCTCGGGAGTTCTACCCTTGTAGTAGATGGCCGTATCATCGGCGAATAGAGCGCTTTTAACTCGTCTATGGAGGGGAATGTCGCTAGTGTAAAGCGTGAATAGGAGTGGCGAGAGCACTGAGCCTTGCGGGACTCCTGCTCGTATGGGATGGGGGGAAGAGAGTGTGCCCTCGACTCTGTAGCGGAAGGAGCGGTTCGACAAAAAGTCCCGTACTATGCGTACTAGACGGTCCGGCACGCCCAACTGGTACAGCTTGTATATTAAGCCGTTGTGCCAGACCTTGTCGAATGCCTTCGCCACGTCGAAGAGGAGCATACCCGTGGTATAACCGAGTTGAAAGCCGCTACTGACGTCTTCCACTATACGGTGGACTTGTTGGATACAGGAGTGTTTGGTTCGAAAACCGAACTGCTGGTCAGGTATGACTTTCTTAGAGTCTGCAAAACTCTTTAGTCTATTGTAGATAAGTCTCTCGTAAATCTTGCCAAGGACATTGAGGAGACTAATAGGGCGATAACTGGAGGCTTCGGTCTTGGGTTTCCCTGGCTTGGGAATACCTATGACTGTTGCACTTTTCCAGGATTGGGGAAAAAAGTTGTTGCTCAGTGCGGCATTGAAGATGGCAGTGAGCAAAACTATGAGATAAGGTGAGAAGAGTTTGATAACTCTATTAGCGATCCCGTCGGGACCTGGGGCTTTCCTGGGGTGGAGATCCTTGATCACTTTCCGGACTTCGTCGACCGTGATTGGGGCGATGGGGTGGTCTGGGTCTTCGGAGGGTGGGAGAGATAGTTTGCTTTCGACCTCGGCATCCACCTTATCGAGATGGCGCGGATCTACCGGCAAGGTGCTGGGCGTACATTGAGCCTCGAGACTGTCGGCCAGGCACTCGGACTTCTCGTCGTCGTCAAAGGCGGGCCCTTGATTTGGACGAGAGAGTGGAGGCATGGACGAGATTTTGTCTGATTTAAGTTTTCGTTGGAGATGCCAAAAGGCCAAGTGACTCGGTTCAAGTTCCCCTAGGAACTTGTTCCAGCGAGCGTCTCGCAGGTCTTTCATGCGGTATCTCAGCTTGCGCTGGAGTGACCTCAGAAAGGTGCGGTTCGCTTCAGTCGGGTGAGCTCTATGCGCTCGGAGGGCGGCGTTCTTTTCCGTCACCAGTTCACGCACGTCGTCGGGAAGTTTCCAGCGATGGTCTTCCATCACCGGAACTTGTCGAGAACAGGCGTCCACGGCTGACTGTACGTGAGCTGTGAGGGAATCGACCGCCTTTTGAGTGTCGGCTGCCGACTCTATGAGGGGCGGGATACTATCTAAGTGAACAGATGAAGAGGACTTGAGGAGTTCCTCCAGTTTTCTCCAGTCTGTTATCTTTTTCTGAGGTGGGGACTGACCTGAGTCCGGGGGGCCTAGTCGGGGGGAGAGCGCTAAGGTCACAGGTCGGTGGTCGGAATCTAACTCGTCGTGCGACCTCAACGAGTGCAAACGGAGGTTTACATTCTTGAGGATCGCAATGTCTAGTACGTCCGGTCGGTGGTTGATATTCTCGGGATAGTGGGTGGGGTGCATAGGCGCAATGACGTCGAATTGGAGGAGCCCGCTGAGGTCCTCCAATTGGCGTCCTCTGTTATTTCGTGAGTGGCTGTTCCAAGCATCGCTCTTGGCATTCAGGTCACCCGCGATAATAACTGAGCTACTGAGATTGATGAGAGCTTTGATATCAGCTTTGATATCGGCCGTCGAGTTAACAGGGGAACAGTATGCAGAGACTATCGTGATCGGCTGATGGCCGGTCATTCCTAATCGACAGATCGAGGTCTCTATGTGGGAGAGGGTTGGTGGTTGGATTGGGATACAGTGCAGGGACCTCTTGTAATAGATCAAAGTACCGCCGAGGGCGGATCGAGATCTATCATTGCGAACTACGCAGTAGTTTGCAATTCTAGGGTCTCGGTGTGATGGTTTCAGGAAGGTTTCCTGCACTAAGAAAACGTCGATATTATTGTCGCGGAGGAACGCGGCGATCTCTTCCTTTTGGCTGTGAATGCCGTTGGCATTAAAGTAGCCAATTGAAAGCGATCGGGGTTTGACTCTGCTGTTTACGTTTGAGTCCATTATTGGTTGGACGAGAAGGTAGCCAGGGACTCTGATACATCGGCGTAGTCGCCGAGCACCTTGAGGAGGGCCAGAGGGTCCTATACGCCTTTGAATTTCTTCTCAGACGTATGCAGGTTTCCTCTCGATGTTTTCCTTCACCGTAAAGCTCGTGGTGTGACTAATCACTGTAGGTACTTAAGTCAATTCACTTACTTTTCATTTTATGAAGACGAATGAATTAGGATGAACCGAAAGCGGTTTTCGTCCAAATCTAGAGAGAACTAGAGCTCTCTCTCTCTCTCTCTCTCTCTCTCTCTCTATCTCTCTCTCTCTCTCTCTCTTTCTGCATACCCCTTGGTGATAAGCGATCACCGCCAACTACAGACGCTTGCAAAATAAGAGGTAGCATCACTCGCGCTATGCCGACTTTAATATATAGATACATAATATGAATCTCGACTGTACCAATGAGTTTTTCTGTACTTAAGTACTAAGTACCTACTTAAGCACTACTAAGGTGTGACTAATCACTATTAGTCACACCACAAGCTTTACGGTAAAGGAAAACATCGAAATGAAACCTGCATATGTTTAAGAAGGAAAAGAGAGCCGTATGTATAGTCGTGCTTCAGTTACAGCCATGGACTCGCCATCTGGGTCACGTTGGCACCTAAAATATATCTCTGGCGGAAAGTGAATATGTGGGTACCTATACACCTGCCTACCCCTTCGGGGACCCTAGTGGGAAGGCGTGAGGATATATTATTATTATTATATTATGTCCTGCTACACTTATCGTTAATAACGTATGTGGTTCTGCCTATTTTAGGGTGAGTTGGTTCTGTGAAGCGACCAGAATATGATTATTAATGATCAGGCTTGCCCCGCAGTTTTACCCGCATAAAGTTTTATTCAATTCGGGGTTTCTCTTTGGAATTATATAACATATCCTATTATGTTAAATCAATAATTATTATTTTTAAATTACATTCAATTCAGTTCAGTGCCTTTCGCGTGAAAGAGTAACACACAACCTTACAAACCTACACATTTTCACGCTTTATAATATTATTAGGATAGAAGACGATAATGTGACCATAAATTCAAACGTAACACGAATCTTTTTTAAAACAAGAAACGTTTTAAAGAATAAGGGTGAAATGATTAAAAAGAGATATGAATTAATCGCAGACAGAATCCACAAAAGCCTGTCCGAAAGATTTAGGAGCGCAGACATTGACAATACTTCTTTTGAACATAATTTATTAAGGTTCACACAACAAATGCTGCGCTGACCCTTGTCAACGGAAAATTAAAATCTCCGAATCCGTTCATTTTATAATTCAACAGTGGTATTAGTGAAAAGTTCTAAATTTACAATATATCTTAACCCCACAAAGGTCCTGGAAGGGGTAGGCAGAGGTGTGTTATACCAACGTGACAAATGGCGGGTACATCATTGTTTCTCAAGCACGACTATACATACGGCTTTTAATGTTGTCTCCAACGTATGCATATTTACTCTCGATGTTTAACTATAGGTAAGTACTTAGTTCCGAAAACTCATTGTCGGGAACTTCGGGAACCACTCGGCCACCACGGGTCTGTTGTTTTTTTATTGTCTACTTATACTGTCTATTTATATTCTCGGTATTGCTTCGCGGTCTCTTTATCGCTCTCGAAGTTCTATCAGGTGTAAAGGGAGCGGCGTAAACCAATTCCCGTAATCAAAAATGTGGCAATTTTACTGTGCGTGAACATGAAACGCATTCTAATCGCAGCTATCGTAGCGGTCCCATTGTGTTCTTATTTATATCAACGGTTTCGATTCCAATAGCTGTTGAATTTCATTTTATTGCAAAAAGGTTGCAAATTAGCACACGACACATGTGAAGTGATGGGTTGAAAATAGGTTACTCGACTGTGCTATTACCTCCTTACAGAAGATCGCAGCTAAATAGCAGTGCTTTGTTCTTGTGGTGACTAACTTTTACAATAATCCATGGAACGGCTGTGCTAGCAGAAGTCGCATGCTTACAACCTATACAGTGTAAAAAAGCATTACGTAACCATATAGACTGTTGGCCCTGTACATGTTCGCATAGTCTTACTTTCTTAGAGGGAATTGCTTTCGCAGGAAAAACATTATATAACATACTATTGAGACCACAGTCTCAGCTCTGATTTTATTTGTTTATTAACTTTGATTTCTAACAAAGGAGTACATACATATAAATTTCATTTGAACTAAAATATCTATAATAATAGGAAATCACAACATGCTTTTCACAATTCACAATATGTACATATTACGTTAACTTAAATAGTTGAAGGCAAGTTTTATTACTAACAGACCCTGTGTCTGATCCACAGGACTATGGAAATGGTCCTCTAAAATTATTTATTTATTAAATTAAAAGCTACCGCAACAAGTAGCATCAATCAATATAATTATATTTCCATCAACTTTATCTAAGTGTAACAAAATATATTTGTTGTCTTTATAAACTTTAAGAAGTAGGGTACCTACTTCTTAGGCTATGCATAACTCAGCAAGCGAATAAAATCATGTAACTGTTTAGTAGACAACTCAATTTGAATAAATTGCTATCTCTAAGGTCCTAAAGTTAACGAGATAAATTTGTTTAGGCCCAACACTGGTTACATTAAGATAAGAGCTGAACAATTCCAAAAATCAAGTCAGTGCTCGACCGCTGTTCCAATTACCTTCCAACCTTCTTTCTGGGTGCTTAATGCCTATTTCTAATTCATCGCCCATTAGCAGGAATGGGATTTCCCTTCACATTACAGTAACATTTCTTTATAATACATATTTGCATATTGAGAGGCTATCTATAACGAAATAGGAATATCTTAGCCATCTGGACGGTAACTACAAGAAGGTTCTCAAATGAGATGTCATAATAAGTGAACATACATACATATCATCACGCCGAGTCTCTAACGGTGTAGGCAGAGATTATAAAGCGCCAGTTCTCTCTAGACTGATATACATCTTTCGTTTCGTCCCGTCCTTGACCGGCCGATCGGACATAAAATAGTAAAGTTTCATCTAAACAACACTAATACTAGAATGTGACCAACAACATAAGATACGTTGATAATAATATATATAAGTTTGCGCTTTGATTTGCCCAAGGACGGGCAAAGGCGATAGGGCTCAAATAATTCGTGCAAACTTCAGAGAGCAATGCATTCCGCATCAATACAAGCGCTTTGCTGCGAACGTTGGTGACATATGAGTATTGCAATTTCCGAACGCGGGGTCGTTAGTTGGCACAGAACGAGATAGAGGGCCCGATGGACTCTAGCAATGATTTACGGACCATTTGCACATCCGATGCTCGCGCTGTGTGCGACCGGTCGTTCGGCGCAATTAAAAAGTGTCAATGGATGTTGACTCGCTGGTTCGCTTTTGTTTCGTATTGTTTCCATTGTACGACAACAGACACAAGTTGTGCGCTTCGTTTTAGTTGGTAACGTTCAGGGAGACCACAACTTTAAATGTCCCAAGTTGGAATGCAGGTTTATTCTTTCTTTCGGTTTCATTACAAAACTTAATCAGGTTTATTTGTAGCGATATAGGTGATTCTATCTGTACTGAAGCCATGAAGAAATAACACACACAGAGTATAAAGAATACCCCCGATTGGGATGCGGAGATAAAGGTAATTACGTGGATGTACCGCGTTTGTCGTACGTCTCGTCGACCATGTTGAAATTATGTCGCAAATACCACGATACCATCTTAAAACACAGCTTGATATTGTTAAGCATGTTTTGTTGATGTACCGTAGCTACTTTGTTGCTAAACATTGTCTGCGAGAATAGCACAAGTATACAAAGTCAGCTTTGCTTTAAAATAATAAAATTTTGTTCCAAGCTTACATCAAGCACCTCATATTTTACATACATTTTAGTTATAATATTTACAATTAAGGCTGTCCACAGAACTTCATACTATAATATATTTCAGTTTATACCTTCGTGTATTCTATTGAAAATAATTGGAAGTAATGTGCGGCGGTGTATGTTTTAATAACTATTTTGAACTAACTTTAACCATTTGTTTTTATGAGCACGAGCGCAGAACAAAAACATTCAAATAGACAATGCTCTAAAAGGAAATAGAACCAGTGTGCTGAGAGAATGTGCAGTGTTCGACTGGGTCTAGTTATTTCAGTAGTAACTCTTGATGCATATGGCCAACTTCGAAATAAACCGTTAACAATGAAATAAACAAACATTTCAACCCTCTCTATCTATACACTATTAACTAACCAGAGCACAAAGTTGCCAAACCTATTTTCTTGGAATTGGAAAGGAAAACTACTTAAGCTCTCGCAACAACTTCATTTAAAGTAATAAAAGGAAAATCCCTAATCCGAACATACAATTTTCCCGGGAGCAAAACCAATATACGACATTATTTACGGTACAAGACGCGAAATCTTTTGGGGCAGTAAAAAAACTGGGGAATAATAGCTACAACGAAGTAAGGAAACTGTGAGGGGCGGGCACCTAACATTAATTAATGTTGCTCCCACAAAAGGAACTTGGCTTGTCAAAGAACAACTTGTCCGGCCGGCCGCCAAGTTCGAACATCCCAGGGGACGTACTTTTCTCACGCCCTCCATTCACGGTATACCTGCGTTATAATTCCTGTTATTGCAAAAACTCCCACTGAGTTTATAAAGAGCTTTTGTGTCGTTGTTTAAGCGGTCCCTGTAGTTGGTAACTACTGCGTTTGGAACAATGCGAAAGTTTCGAGGAAAGTTGAGATTGAAAACGAGACGAATTAAAGCGTAAATTAAGACCATTCCGGACTAACTTCCGAAACTAAGCATTAGTCGTACGTTATTTGAAAAGCAAGTTTAACATTGTAATTTTATAGTGCTTAAAAATCTCATGTTGGATTATAGTTTGTTAATAAGCAAAATGCAGGCAATATAAAACTAGATAAATAGGAGAATGTCCAGGGTAAACTAGACCGGCCAGCTTGTATGAAGAGACTTATTAACGTAGATTTCACTCCAACTCTTTCGCTCCAATTACCCACCAAAACTTTGAGAAACAACGAAAAGAAATAGGTACATATGTATGTTAATAATTATCCTCACGCCTTCCCACAAGGGTCCCCAAAGGGGTAGGCAGAGGTGTATAGGTAGTACCGATACACCCACTTTCCGCCAGAGATATATTTTAGTTGCCAACGTGATAGATGGCGAGTCCATCGCCGTTACTCAAGCACGACTGACTATACGTACGCCTTTGAATTTCTTATCAGACGTATGCATGTTTCCTCTCGATGTTTTCCTTCACCGTAAAGCTCGTGGTGTGACTAATCACTGTACTTAAGTTTAGAAAAACTCATTGGTACAGTCGGGATTCGAACATGCGATCTTTGTGTCGCAGGCGACTGCTCGAACCACTCGGCCACCAAGGCTTAAATAATTTCAACTAATAAAATCAAAGCTATATGACTTGATACCTTATACGCATCACCAGTAGAACTTAAACCGACAAACAATGCGATGAATGCTCTTGAATCGTACAAAGACGCAGACGATATTATCAGTGGAGACAAATAACGGTGCACTTCGTCCGCTATCTAGCGAGACATTCCCGCACCAGCCTTTCATTGCACGACAGCTTTGTCTCGTCACTGACCCTAATGTAACATCGACGTTGATCCGACACCAGATTAATTTATTAGCCAGTGACCGAACGGCGGCTCGAGTGGAAATTTACTTAGTTATTAGTGTCATATTTTCCTCCAACAGACGTCCGAAATGGAGCGAGGGTTTATCGACCATGACAACGAGGACATTTATAGGGTAAATCACTGTCATATGCCATTAAATAAGTAAAAAAGTCGACTGTGAAATGACACAACGATTCATCGGCATGACTATATTATCCGTTGATAAAGCTTCACGAAGATCTTAAATATACATAGATATATTATTTTTGCTGAGAATGAAACGATAGCTTGTTGCAAAATCGATTAGCGACATCCTGTACTTCGAAAAAACACATTTCAATTATATTGTCATCCTATCAAGTGATATCTGAAAAGTTATTGTCACGGTAAAAACTTCTATAAGTACTAATATTATAAAGGGGCAGTTTGTTTCTTTAAACGCGCTAGTGTAAGAACTACTCCACTCATTTTCAACTTTGTCTGGCCTTAGTTAGCCCATTTAGTAAGGAAGACATGCTATGTATCATTACATTATAACCCAAGTTACTGTTCAAGTAATCATATGTAGGTACATAAATATGTATATGATCTGCACGACACACAAATTGACCTAGCTCCAAATTAAGCAATGCCTGTGTTATGGTAACTAGACAGCGATATATTTATTTATATAAATGACGTTTTACACAAGTTTCGTAGTCAAGAGCTCTAACTCCAGCCAGCCGTCAAGATAAATCGGATGAAACCGTGGGTCAAAGCTAGTCATACAGGTCGCATTATTTGTGTTATGAATCGATACCGTTTTCACAAAGGCCGAGAAATAAAAAAATCTGCGCTAAACCTGTTTACGCTGGGACGTGATCGAATGTAATCTGGAGCGGCGTTGTACCATTTCCGACCAATTAAGTGACTTCAGAATTCAGACTATGGCTCTAGATGGAGTACCGCTGAGAGCAGCTGTGTTACTCCGAGCGATAGAGTTAATTACTTACTTATTGGACAATAATACACGAGCGGATTCAGACCACGGTTGAATGCATGCTTACAATAAAGCCGTTGCTAAGCTATAGAACAAAAACGTACGTTTATAGATGAAGTATGCATGCATATCATCACGCCAAGTAGAGCCATAGAAGAAGTAAAGTAATGTATACTGTAAAAATTAATAAACTATATATTTTTGGATATATATAGAAATGATTAGTGAAGAGAAATGGACGAAAGACCATGATCCAACGATCTAGATCAAATCGATCGAACCTTCATTGATGGAAACGTAAAGAGTACTCGAAACCGGCGAACAAGTATAGGGAGCCTGATGAATGTTGATGAAGCGAAACTGGTTAGTGTACTGGCGCTCAACTGAATGAGGGAACTAGTAAAATCGGTTACTGATCAAGAACCATCTTGCGACTATTCAAGGAAAAGAAGGCGATCTTTAATCACATGGTACGTTGAACAAACCTCCGGACTACTCAGAATTTCCGTTCCACGGTTGTCCTGCTTCAAACGCAATTTAATTTTTAGACCAAATCATCATTATATTCAGTCTCACGAAACAATTCCTAATGGAACGAATATCAAATACATTGTTCAACTTCGTACAATGTCATCTAGATATAATAAATGTGTGCATTCAAAACAAGAGAAGTGCCATGAATCACGCGGCGCTGAGCGTTTGCATGCTCTGTTTATGAGTGCAGTTGATGTCCTCTACGGCATAAATCTTCGTGAATTGTGCCAAATTCGTGACCTCGACAACTCTCAGTTCACACTAGTCTCAGTAAAACGGAAAATTTTGCTTTACCCTATATAGTGTCGAATCACCTGCATTGATCCGCATATATACTTCTCACCAGAAAAATCGAAACACATTTATGTTTTGTAACGTTAATTATCAAAAAAAAATATATAGGAATATATGTCAAATGTCGTTTAATAGTGAATAATACCTCATATTATTCAGTACAACAAACATAAACTTGCAAGGTGTTTCGATTTTTCTGATAAGAAGTGTATATAAATGGATACAAATAAAATTGTTAACATCAATATTTTTAATGCTAAATTGGGTTTGTATCGGTTTTACATATTAACTATGCAACCGATCATCATGAAATTATGCCAACAGGTCAGGAATATAATTTTATGACAATGACCAGGTCATCGTGATTTTTCCAAATATTGTATAATTAAAAATATATATCAAAATAGAACAGAAGATTTATATTCCACAGCACAGTAGCAAAAGGTACGAGACCACCTGTGGCGGAGCTTAGGACGTGCCGGAGCACAAAGCGCACCTTTTTAGCGAAACTGAGACTGAAATTTCGCGAGTATTCCGACTCCGTATGCGACAGCAAAGACACCGCAAAAATGTGAAGAATGGAACCCGTCCCCAGCTTAGGCCAGTTTGCTTTGTTGTACGAAATAATGCCGCTATTTATTGTTCGCTTACAACAGTGAGGGCGTACAATTTTTATGTTCAAGATTGTTATTAACTTACATGAATAAGCAGGTGTCAATCAAAAGCGTGCATATGATTTTTATATTGTTACATTCTTAGCAATTTTCACGTGTAATGTAATATGAGCTTTCAGAGTTTCATATAAAATATTACATTACGTTCATACATCGTTAATATGCTGCCAACATGATATTACCCTACGATATTAAATTGAAACCCCACCGAAGAATACTGTGAGCGAAGAACAAAGGGCATCGGTTTAATTTGAATACGTAGCATTTACACTGAAAGGTTTCAGAACAAGTTTGATTTATATTAGTGGCCTGGGATTTAGTTACGGTACATGAGAAGAATGTTTATTCCTTTCAGGTGCTAAGTTTTAATGAGAGAACTTTAAGGTGAAACTAGCCGGCAACTTTTAATTATGCCTTCTAACCGCCAGGGCATCACAGTGAACGAACATTTCAACTTTAGTAATGATGATATGCGAGAAACTTGCGAAGAAACATTTTATTTTTGCGAACGCGCGGCTTAAAAACGTAAAAATGCAAGCGTTTTTATTTAATCCTCGCTTTGTCTTTGGCCACTATACTTAATCAAACGGGAATGCAATGAGCTTGTGTGTTTCCACAACGCGCTTCCCTCGACTGAATATTGTATCGGGCCCTTTGAAAAATGTTTAAAAGCGTGAGAATATATTTAAAGGTTCCAATAACGCGTGTTTTCCACACACTTCCACAGAGTACTTACTTTACGAATCTATTTCGGTTAAATTTGACTAATGACGCAATGCTAGGATTATTCAAGCAAATAACATTCCAAATGGAATTTTATTTACCCATAACTGAGTATAGTTATAGGAAAATAATTCCATGGATGATTAAGTTAGGCGTTATGAGTCGTAATGTATAGCACAGAGACGGCCTTTACTATCATGACCCTATAGAAATGGAACTTCATATTTTATGTACGTCATTAGTAATGACCAGTCATTCGAGTAGATAGCCAAGATTAATGATCCCTAGAATGTTATTTGAAGCTTATTGATATTAGAAAATTCACCTACAAACTTTGTGAACTTCGTTTAACTTTATCAGAACAGAATCCAAAGAATGCATATTATAAACTTAAAGGTATGTACGGTACTTTACATCGGCTACAAGCCACTTCAACAAACTATGTAGTCAAAAGACTTCCATACAGCATACAGCCTTCTTAAAAATCAACACATATTGATATTAATATTTTTAACTTTAATCGATTAGTCTGCTAACAACTAAAGGTTCCTACGTTATATTGGTTCCAAATCGTTGTAAAAAAATTACAGCCGTTGAACTTTAATTGTGCATAAATATACTTCTAATCAGAAATATGTTACGCGCGATTATATCTGAGAGTTAGTACAAAAAGTTGTCTTTTATTGCAAGTTATATTTACACTACAAAACGTAGCTTATGCCCATCTCCAAGGTTCCACCTAACTCTATACCAAGTGGTTGAAAAGTTTTTTTAATTCGAAGCAGCCAGACAGACTCACATACACAATAATAATATTGGCAAAGATTTAGTCTACTAACACACAAAGCTATGACAACTAAACAGGTTTAATGTAATAGTAACAACTACCACAAATAAAGGAAGAAAAACCTTAGCAGGGACCGAGGCAGTAAAAGTATTACAGTGGTGCGGTCTCGTAGCGATGTGGGCAAACAAGCGACACACTTGAAGTATTCGATTTAAGGAAATACCGAGCTTCTGTCGTCTGAGGTACTTGAATAAATACTGGCTTAGACAGACTGCGACCTAAGGGGACACTTAAGGTAACTATATTGAGAGCACGCGTACAACAGTGGTTAGATAGTACTCCGAAACGTTGGAAAGCTTATTGTTGAAATATATCTTTCTTTTAAAATATAATCTTTGTCATAGTTGTCTTTGCGAGGTCGTAAGTTACGACCTTGAAAACCTCTACCTCTGCTGTCATCCTCCGTATCAACTTTAATATGGCATTAGGTGTTAGTTGTATTGTTTATAAATATATGTATGTATTACAAGACAAAAACAGTTGGTGAGAATAAGAAAGCTTACAAGTAAGCCGAGAAAAATATAACGCCACCTCACGTAGGGTAGCAATGCAATTGATGTGCAGAGAACTTCCCAGTCCCTATAGAGAATTTAAAGCGAGGAACGAACACCGTTTACAGTCCACGGAGGCACATTAAAAACAAGTTAGATCAGCTATATATTATTGGATACATACGAGTATAATAGTTACTCGGGTACAGTTAGAATTAAGTTTATCTACATACTAGCTGTCCCGCCAGGCTTTGTTTTTTTTTTTTTTTGTTTTTTTTTGTATTGTCTCTCGTAGCGTGAGTTCCGGGAACTTTCGCTACTTAACCGGTCAATGGCGAGACCTAGGCCTCCAGCCAGGCACTTTATTTTTAAGCAACACAGCTAAGGGCACCCCCTGTGGGGTACGAACCTCGGCTTAGGGCGTTGCTGGATCGCGAGCAAGGGAGCTGGGCTGGACTGGTCATTTTATTTAAATATTATTTGGGGGCGGGATTTACGCGTCTGGCTCGGCGCGGGCCGGCGTTTGCGGCGGAGGTCGGGGGGGAACATTACGGCTTATTCGCGTCGAGCCTCGCCGGCGAGGACGGAACAGTGGTCGGTTGTGTGTAGTGTTGGTATGTTTTTGTCGGGCGTCCTGGAGGACCGTTATGTCGTCATCCGGTTCGATGACGGCATGTCTTGGACGCCTTATTTTCGAGATAAGGGAAGGAGTGTATCGGGCGGCCGATACGACGAGGGGGTTGGGGTGATTTACAGCAGAATCGAAATGACGTTTGGACAGTTTTTTCAAAAACTGTTTTATAGTGGGGACTTTGAGGTCAACGTGGAGTTGACTATTACGCATGTACCACGGGGCACCTGTGGCTCTCCGGAGAAACCGGCTTTGGAGCACTTGCAGGGGGTTAAGTGTTGACTTGCTAGTGTGTGCGAACACTACACCCGCATATGTCATGATTGGTCGAATGCACGTTGTGTAAATCCTCACCTTGGATTTCAATGAGAGTTTACTTCTTGCATTCAACATGCTGTGAAGTCTACCGAGCGCGAAGGCGGCTCGCGCGCGTACCGCCTTTACGTGGTGACGGAAAGAAAGGCGTTGATCGAGGATCACACCCAGGTATTTGGCTTTTTCTTCCCAAGGAATGGGTTTGCCGAAGAGGGTGATGGGGGCTACCCGTGGGCGTTCGAGGCCTTTCCAGAATAGAATGGCTGCGCTTTTGGTGGGGTTCACTTCAATTCTCCACTTCCGGAACCACCGCCCCAGGGCTGTGACCGCGGTTTGGAGGTTGTCGTGAATTCCCTCGGGAGTTCTACCTTTGTAGTAGATAGCCGTATCATCGGCGAATAGAGCGCTTTTAACTCGTCTATGGAGGGGAATGTCGCTAGTATAAAGCGTGAATAGGAGTGGCGAGAGCACTGAGCCTTGCGGGACTCCTGCTCGTATGGGATGGGGGGAAGAGAGTGTGCCCTCGACTCTGTAGCGGAAGGAGCGGTTCGACAAAAAGTCCCGTACTATGCGTACTAGACGGTCCGGCACGCCCAACTGGTACAGCTTGTATATTAAGCCGTTGTGCCAGACCTTGTCGAATGTCTTCGCCACGTCGAAGAGGAGCATACCCGTGGTATAACCAAGTTGGAAGCCGCTACTGACGTCTTCCACTATACGGTGGACTTGTTGGATACAGGAGTGTTTGGTTCGAAAACCGAACTGCTGGTCAGGTATGACTTTCTTAGAGTCTGCAAAACTCTTTAATCTATTGTAGATAAGTCTCTCGTATATCTTGCCAAGGACGTTGAGGAGACTGATGGGGCGATAACTGGAGGCTTCGGTCTTGGGTTTCCCTGGCTTGGGAATACCTATGACCGTTGCACTTTTCCAGGATTGGGGGAAGAAGTTGTTGCTCAGTGCTGCATTGAAGATGGCAGTGAGCAAAACTATAAGATAAGGGGAGAAGAGTTTGATAACTCTGTTAGCGATCCCGTCGGGGCCTGGGGCTTTCCTAGGGTGGAGATCCTTGATCACTTTCCGGACTTCGTCGACCGTGATCGGGGCGATGGGGTGGTCTGGGTCCTCGGAGGGTGGGTGTGATAGTTTGCTTTCGACCTCGGCATCCACCTTATTGAGATGGCGCGGATCTACCGGCAAGGTACTGGGCGTACATTGAGCCTCGAGACTGTCGGCCAGGCACTCGGACTTCTCGTCGTCGTCAAAGGCGGGCCCTTGATTTGGACGAGTGAGTGGAGGCATAGACGAGATTTTATCCGATTTGAGTTTTCGTTGGAGATGCCAGAAGGCCAAGTGACTTGGTTCAAGTTCCCCTAGGAACTTGTTCCAGCGAGCGTCTCGCAGGTCTTTCATGCGGTATCTCAGCTTGCGCTGGAGAAAGGTGCGGTTCGCTTCAGTCGGGTGAGCTCTATGGGCTCGGAGGGCGGCGTTCTTTTCCGTCACCAGTTCACGCACGTCGTCGGGAAGTTTCCAGCGATGGTCTTCCATCACCGGAACTTGTCGTGAACAGGCGTCCACGGCTGACTGTACGTGAGCTGTGAGGGAATCGACCGCCTTTTGAGTGTCGGCTGCCGACTCTATGAGGGGCGGGATACTATCTAAGTGAACAGATGAAGAGGACTTGAGGAGTTCCTCCAGTTTTCTCCAGTCTGTTATCTTTTTCTGAGGTGGGGACTGACCTGAGTCCGGGGGGCCTAGTCGGGGGGAGAGCGCTAAGGTCACAGGTCGGTGGTCGGAATCTAATTCGTCGTGCGACCTCAACGAGTGCAAACGGAGGTCTACATTCTTGAGGATCGCTATGTCTAGTACGTCCGGTCGGTGGTTGATATTCTCGGGGTAGTGGGTGGGGTGCATAGGCGCAATGACGTCGAATTGGAGGAGCCCGCTGAGGTCCTCCAATTGGCGACCTCTGTTATTTCGTGAGTGGCTGTTCCAAGCATCGCTCTTGGCATTCAGGTCACCCGCGATAATAACCGAGCTACTGACGTTAATGAGGGCTTTGATATCAGCTTTGATATCGGCCGTCGAGTTAACTGGGGAACAGTATGCAGAGACTATCGTGATCGGCTGATGGCCGGTCATTCCTAATCGACAGATCGAGGTCTCAATGTGGGAGAGGGTTGGTGGTTCGATCGGGATACAGTGCAGGGACCTCTTGTAATAGATCAAAGTACCGCCGAGGGCGGATCGAGATCTATCATTGCGAACTACGCAGTAGTTTGCAATTCTAGGGTCTCGGTGTGATGGTTTCAAGAAGGTTTCCTGCACTAAGAAAACGTCGATATTGTTGTCGCGGAGGAACGCGGCGATCTCTTCCTTTTGGCTGTGAATGCCGTTGGCATTAAAGTAGCCAATTGAAAGTGATCGGGGTTTGATTCTGCTGTTTACGTTTGAGTCCATTATTGGTTGGACGAGAAGGTAGCCAGGGACTCTGATACATCGGCGTAGTCGCCGAGCACCTTGAGGAGGGCCAGAGGGTCCTTCCGGACGGCCCTGAGACTTCGTGCCATCTCGTTAACCCTTGAGAGGTTGACGGTGGAGAAAAGATCCGCCAGGAATGCCATGTTGGCGGAGGTTTCAGAGGGGGAGGAAGTGGGCTGGACCGCCTGTGGTCTACGCGGGGGAGTAGCAGCCTGGGGCTGGGGCTGTTGAGGTTTGGCGGTGGAGAGCGACGGCAGAGGTGTAATCTGCGGGCTCGGGGCCGCTGAGGGGACCGGGGGTGACGCTTGTGGGAGGGGTGGAAAGTCCCTCGGAGGGAGGGCCCTCCACGGGGAAGGTCGAGGTGGGGCGGGTTGCGCGGGGGGGGCGTTACGCCATTCGCGGGCCGCTGCCCTCTTGACCACGACCGGTCTGGGTTTGGGGGCTTTAGGGCAGCCCCTGTAATTGGCCGGGTGGCCTTCCTGGCGGCATAGCACGCAGCTCGGGGGTGAGTCGGCGAGAGTGCGGTCCTTAGGGCGAGAGCAATCGCTCGTCCCATGATCTCCCAGGCACTTGACGCACCTGGGTTTTGCGTTACAGTTACGCGATGCATGACCGTATAGTTGGCAGTTGTGACACTGCCCTATAGGACCGCCTTTGTGGGGGGTTTCAACCCTTATGCCAGACAGGTGGCATAGAGTTTTTATTTTGAAGACGGCTTTGCCGTCGGTGGAGTTCTCGCAGATGGCGAGGACCATGTTAAATGCCTCTCCGGCATTTTGACGGTGCATGCGGTGCACCTCCTTCACCGCGACATTCTGAGCCTTCAGATCTTCTTTTATTGACTCAGTGTCAATTTCTCGCGGGACGCCACGGATGACGACCCGGAGTGAACGGTCCTCCGGCAGGTCATAAGTATGGTATTCCACACTTCTGGCCTGCAGGAGCTTGGTGAAAGCTCGGAATTCGGTCGAATTTGGGAGGTGCACCTTAATGCCTTCGGCTGTGGAAGTAGCACGGGTGAAGTTGATTTTGTTGGTTTTACACAAACCGGAGATTTCCGTCCACTTGGACTTAGTGTGGACGAATATGGGGGGGCAAGAGCGCTCCTTCGTCGAGGAAGGCCGCGTAGGTCGCGGGACGGGGGAGAGCCGGCTAGCCTGAGTGGCTTCGGCTTCCGGAGAGGCGATGGGGGCGGGGGAAGGGGGTGCCGGGGAGGGGGGTGCCGGGGAGGACTGTGCGGAGGGCACGGGCACGGTTTTGGGGGCTTTAGTCGGGGGGGAAGGTGAGGTTGAGGCCTCCTTCTTTTTAGCGCGTCTGGCGCGCTTCTTCGAGCCCGTGACGGGCGTGAATTCGTCCGAGGAGCCCTCGGACGACTCAGATTGAAGTGACTCCATTTCGGAGTCTATGATGACAGAGTCGGGGGACAGAGGGGAGTCTTGAGACTTGTTGGCCTCATTGGTGACGTCAATGATAGCGCTCTTGTCGAGCGCTGCTGTTGCGTCGGCAGTGGAAGTACCCGCGATTACGTCGCGGGTGAATTCGTCAAATTGACGTCGGAGGGTGGGCACGGCTTCTAAGAGCCGCGCGAGAAATGCCACTGAGGCTTGGGGGTCCATACTTATGGACATGACTTTGGGCGAGGGAAACGTGTTTCGGGGCGCGGTTGCCCAGGGGAAGAAACACGCAAAGAAACCCCTGGTGACTTAAACGTTAGGAGACCGATCCCCGGGGGGTTGACCCGGGGGTGTGTACTGAACCCTCCCTGTCGGGTGTAGACAGGGTGCCTATGGTATGAGCCCTAAGCTTGTATTCCCGCTGCCAGTCTTATTGTGCAGCGGGTTCCTGACTGTTCCGGTGTAGAGAGCACTAGTCCGTGGACAGTGCCCAAACTAACACCGGAGGATAGGAGGTAAGGGATAGGAAAGGTGGGCGGTGGGTGATAACCAGGCGCGACTAGGGTAGACCCCAAGGCCGGTGAACCTGGTCCCGTCCGTTTGTAGCCTTACCCTGAAGGGGCAAGGCTAAGAGCGCAAGGGGTGAGCGCCCCACTCGGTTCGTTGGCACCGTTTGGTTTCCACCGAGTGACCACGAAACTGTGGATTTTCCCAGAAGGGGACAAATATAATTGTCGAGAAACAAGAATTGTGATTGTTGTTGCCTTGAAAAAGGCGACCAACAATCACCACGTGCGGCTAACGCGTGGCGATTTGCGGGTGTGGCTTCTGCCGGTCGTAGCGGGCGCAGAGCGCGGGAGCGGTGGGAGCACACGTCTGCTCGGTACGGCGGCCGGAGCGAGAGTCGCCCAGCTTTGCTCGGGTGAAAAAGTTAAATTGCCCGTAACACGATCGCAGCGCCACCTATCGGGTCCAATTGTAAATCTAAACCATTCTCGAATCCACCTTAAGACACACAGAAAGGGATAGCTTCGCACGGGTGAAAAAGTTTACATTCCTAAAACTCGATCGCAGCGCCACCTATCGGGTCCAATTTAATATAGCCTATGTTACTCGGGGATAATGTAGCTTTCCAAAGGTGAAAGAATTTTTGAAATCGGTCCAGTAGTTTCGGAGCCTATTCATTACAAAAGAACAAACAAACAAACAAATCTTTCCTCTTTATAATATTAGTATAGATAAAAATTTAAATACGGTTACCTTTCGACAAAAGTTGTCGCAAGTTTATGCAAGTATGTATGTATATAATTTCACGCAAATATGGAGTAGTAGTGGAAGAGAGAGAGGTCCAATCGGGCTAATAATAATAATTATTATTGTAGTACCTAGTCCCCATACGCACACTTATTTGCGGGACATGTAAATACTCATACGTGCGACGGTGACAGATGCTGGAAGGCATCTGTCACTCTGTCACATAGCCTGAGTCTTCTGATTGCATAAGGATGACTAATAAGATGTTTATTTACGTTATGTTAAAATACAACTGTATTTTAACAGCAAGTACCTAGGTATTTTTATGAAATCGTATTGAGCCTTACTTTATCTTGAAACCACAGTGTGTCATATACACATGTTAATCTACCAGAACACATTATAGATATTCTATAGTGAAACAGAAAAGCAAAATAAAACTGCTCCAGAATTTTCTTCAGCATAATTTCAATAGCCGGATTCTAAGTAAAAAGTAAGATTTTTGCTACATTAACCAAAAAAACCACCTGTAATTTAAGCGGAAAATTTAATACTGTTTATCGTACCCAAAATGCTTTACTAAGTAAGAGAACTTCGGTCCATCCAACTTTATCGGTTAGCATACAAGCTGCGTCAAGACAACTTTTACTAGTGGCTCTAGATGTACCTATCTGTACCTATACACTGTAGGTTTTTACACACACACACACACTCCATCATCTTGCCGAGTAGGCTTTCATACTTAGTACATTGAAAACTTCTCTTTAGACTCTTACATACTCTTCGCTACATCCCCATTCAAGTGTCTCTTCATACGCGGTTTTGAGTAAGTATGTACCCTCGACGTACCCGTTTTTATATTCGATCGATAAAATATCTCAAAAAACCTACTATGTCAGCATATCCATGTGTTTATTAGACTACGAGAACCTCTTCTATCTGGCGTTTTCCCTTACTTCATTTGTTAATAATTGTGTCTTTAACTCCAGAAAATATGCCTTTCATTACATTCAACGTATTTTTATTATTCACGGAATAAATATACCTTATATTTTTGTTTTTATCATCGCTATATACTCTCCGTTTGAGTGTAACATAGGTCACGAGAACGGCTGCAGCTGATGGTAGACAATTTCATTACGCACAAATAAACTCGACAAATTCGCCTCGTCATTTGCTTACATATTACCGTTGTGAAAACGTCGACCCATCTTCACACAGGTTGCGCAATGCGAAGAGCAAATTGTGAAGGCTCCTTGAATAGATTCACTTCCTTTATTACGGCCGTGAATTATTTTAGTCCCACGTGAATCGTACTTTAGCATTGCAGAAGCGGTTCAAGACACAAGTCGATGAAGTCATGAAATTTCTCTATGGCTTTGATTCCAAACTAAACGATGTTTCTAGGTCTCGCGGTCGCTACAAAGTATTCTTAATACAAAATTATCAACTAATATTTTACATGCAAAAATTTAAGAGAATCTATGAACGTTTGTTACTCAGTCAAGTCAGAACAGCTAAACAAAATTGGTGAATTTGACACAGAAATAAATAAAAGCTAGAGTTCTTGCTAGGATATTGTTCCGGAAAATATCACACAGTTAAATACAAACAGTAAAATGTTAATCCTATTTTTAATCAAACTACAACACGATTGCTTTCGCGTGTATTGTTCGTTCTTTCCCAGGGTGAAGCAGTGCACGAGCAATTGGTGACATGTTTTGCTCCCTCATCTGTCATATCAAATTGAAGGGTTGTTTAATATAATTACTATAGGGTAACAAGCGCACAGCGGTGTGGATATGCTCTGTGGGGTGTCACGCGATGTGGCGTGTCCTCCCAGTCACACTAATGAACATGTAATTATTTCTCCTCCGCTGATTGCTTGCCACTAGGGCTGTGAAATTTGTCTTGGGTGTCTAATTAATTAACTCACAAGCATATTAATATCTAGCTTAAATTGCTCTGCTACTGTAGCGTTGATGATGAAAACAAGATACATTTATATACTAATAAGTTGGATCAAACTGCACATTTTATTAAAATAAATATAACACATATAAAAACGTGACGCGTAATTTATATGTATATTATAAACAGACAGAATTTAATTTTGTTTCTTTTTTCTAACGCGCTCTTAATGGGAACTACAAATCCAATTTCAAAAATATATTGCATTAGATAGCTTATATAAATATATAATAATATATTGCTTTAATTGAGGAAGGCTATAAGATATATATCGGCTATAAGATAGATAGAGCGGAACAGGCATCACCTACAATCGAGTGGCGAGCGGCGAGGGGCGAGTTCTTTGACTGTAATTACATACAATTATGAATTTTATCAGACACAGGTCTCCTAGCAGTGCTTTATTTCATTGAAAAGCTCGGACTGTGAGCAACGCCCTATACATACTTGAATTATAAAAACACTACTGCGGGTGGGATTCTGCAATTGTGACTTTGCAGGACTGTTCTCTGAAAACTCCACGAATGGTTGCAGACCTAAATTTGAAACTCTATTCAAATTCACACACAAACTACTCACAAAAATATTACGTTTACATCACTAGCCCTCCTATGTACACTGTTGAATTTACAGCATCACGTAACATCGTGTCAAATGTATGTTTATTGATAGTTTGTTATTAGGGTGACTAATTAACTGAACAAGTGTCAGCTAATTGGTTTAGATGTCGTCGCGACACGTTCCGAGTCATACTTTAATTGCCCGGATTGTCAGCAGCAGTTTGACACACTAGTACGTTATTTGTAAATACTTGATAATAAACCGGAGACCGCGTGGTTTAAGACTTAAGTAGTCACCTGCAAAAACTAGATTCGAGCCTCTGCTGTGGTACTGTGATTTGAGAATTTGAGAAATAGAACTAACTCGTCATTTATTTCTCTGGTATCTAAACATGTCTCCGCCAAAAGAGTGTTGTTAACACCTTCTGAGTATGCGTGACAAAGATATTATTCAAGAATCAAGATACTATTTAAGTTTTTAATAATTAACCATAGTGGCAAGCAATAGAGTTCCTTCAGTGGTTAGTGATAATCGTAAAATTGTAACCACGGATCGTTATTAAGCATGAATTATTTTGAGCACGATCCCAAAAGGTCTGATAGCTATAAATCAATTGGTATTGGCCAACACCGTCAGTAAGCTTATACGGTCAAATAGTTGGCTGCATCTGCGATTATGGAACGCTCACCGGGGTCTAGTCCAACACGTTCCAACTCCTCAGGTTCCAACTCCAACTCGCAAACTCCGTCAGGTATCCAATAAATCCCAATGCTACCAATATACAATATATGATAGTAATACAACCGAGATTAGGTAGAGTAGTATCCAACTGTATCGGATTGGATTGCTTCGGAATTTACATTGATTCGTCGAGATGAATGCGCAAAGGTAAAACATGATGTTTGAAGCTACATATCTATGAATATTTCATGTTTACACGTAATGCTTGCTCAGTTGCGAAGGCTTTGTTGATTTCGTTGTTTGCAAAGATAAATTTTTTGCTCAATTTCTTTGATTGTCCAATCGAAGGCTACATGTGTATCTCTGGGCTAGGTTTTTTTAGGCAACCTTTCATTGGGTGCCGTCCCTAAAAGGTACTTGAATGAGGAGAGCGGTACACACTTTTGCTTTAGACATGTTTTAGGTGGCAACATGACAAATCACAAGTAAAACGAGTTATCAAACATTGTTAAACGAGTATCAGCGCAGGGTTGACGTCATGATAAAGGCTTTTGAATTTCTTCTCAGGCCTCCATTGATCTGAGTAATTTCAGGTTTTCCTCGGACATTATCATTCAGTCTATAGCTCGCGAGCATCGATGGTCTCAAGATCAATGTGTTTAACATTGGTACAGTCACATTTCGCCTAAGATATGTTCTAAGTGCAATCCAACTTATATAATAAAGGCGAACTCAATCACGCCAGAACAACCGAACGGAATTGAATGATATTTGGCACAGAGATAGAGAGATAGAATGTTAATACAATGTTAATACAAGTTTATAATTAAATAGTGAAGACCAGAAGAAATCAAATCAAAAAGCAGGAATATCATCACACGAGTCCTTCAGGGGTAGGCAGAGAAAGTAAAGCGCGCCCTCACTCTAGACTTAACTCTATCACTCCACCCTAATTCATCAGTCTCTTCATCCATGCTCGCCGGTTAATCTTGCTTAACATTATCAAATTAGAGTTGGCTAAGTTGTATGCAAGTTGCGTCCTTCTATATATAATTCCTGCAAGCTGAAGCTAGCCGAGTTGACTACAAATGATTCAGCTAAGCATGAAATTAAGATTGGATATCTCATTCTGCAGATTATATTATATTATAAATGCTAGTTTCTTTGTTACTTTCACGTATTAACTACTCAACCTTTTACCATAAATATAGGATATAGGGATAGGAATAATATAGGATTATCATCCAGATAAAAACGCTGTTCCCAAGGGGTGGCCAAATGACTTTAAGGCGTTGGCAAACAGCTCCTACAATAAAATAAAGGGGACATAAGACGAAAATCGAATATCGTGAAAAAAATCGAATTAGCCCGAGATAAGCCGCGTGCAAAGGGTAAAGGTAAAGAGTTTATATATATATAATTTATGTTATTACTTAAAAAGCATATTGTAACAATACTCGTGAACTTTTACCAATAAATCTCTTTGATTTATTCATAAGTTACGCCACAGTTTTCATGTGGTGATAAAGTGAAACACAATAGCGATAAATCTTAGTAAATTAGTTACGAAAGTATGTACATTCAATAAAATTGTGCTAACCACTAAAACTATTACCTATATAATAGTTATTAGGTATTTAATGCACCATTAAAGTTAGCCGCCAGCGTTAAGGTTACTGAGAAAAACATACATTGAACTCGTGGGAAACAATGTAGCATAAATTACGATACGATAAACAACAATGTTGAATCATTCAAGAGCATAGATGACTGAGTAGTCCAGACTAGGCAATTGCAAAGTCAAGATCTAGCCTCGGTGGTCTGGATCAATGGGTATTTCTGAACGCCGATCTTTCACGGAGCTTTCCGGAAAACATCGAGAGGAAACCTGCATACGTTTGAGAAAATATTCCAAATACGTAGGTATAGTCAAACTATGGTATCAGCGACACACTTCTGCCTACCCTTCAGGAAACCTTGTGATAAGGCGGTATATTATACACTTTAAAGGTATATTTATATACCTTTAAAGTGCCATAAGAGTATCTTATGGCACCATCCAACTTGATCACGCGGTGTAGGAAGTATGTTTAGCAACAGTTTTTTTATGATAGATAGATATTGTTATGCACTTTTATTGCTCAAATCATCAAATTCCCATATAACCTTTATCCACCTATCTCAGTAACGCAGTTAACAGACGCTTAGTTAACAAAGGGCTCATAGCATGACTGATTCGGGACATCGAATTCTGTTATACGTGACTGCTTGCGAAGTTAAGCGCCTGAATATGTATGGGCACGCAATCTCTCCTGTGGATACGGTACATTTACAGATTGTCGACGACTCAGACGGATCTGAGATGGAGAGACGATTTATATACTCAATTGATATTGTTTCACTGGATTATGGATTAACTTTTACGAGAGGAAGCTGATAAATTCACGGCCTAAGGTACTGTAATGACTCATCATGGCGACTCAGTGGTTATATAAATAACACCTCTTTTTAATTTGGTTCATTAACACTTAATCTCTGGAACAAACAAGAATACCATGTCAAAGAATGGAAATCCTCGCAATTTGGAGCATCCGCTGTGATTAAATTCCGTGTTAAAAAAGTTCAAACGGGAAAAGATTTTTTTAAGAGATGACTTGGGTTTTCAGCATTCTGTGCTTCTGTACACGATGGTCAAATAATGGGATCGGTTATTCAACAGGAAACAAGGAAGAGAGACCTGTGAAAAGACGAACCCCGACAGGGCCGCCCAGTGAAGGTTGTAACCGAAGAAAATGTCCAAAAAAGTAGAAAAACTGGTTAACCATAGAATTAAATTGTGGCAGATAGCAAAGATCAGACAGATCAGCAAAATAATGAATTGGGGAATTGTAACCACTGATGAAACTTGGATTCGTCAGTATGACTCTGGGTCCAAACAGCTCGCCGGCTGTGGTTGTTTTATAAATTGTATTATTATTAATAAGATTAATTCGATCGGACGCTTAAGGACGGGAACGCCAAGAGTACTCGAAACCGACGAGCATGTATGAATAGACTGATGAATGTGGACGAAGCGAAAGAGGTATACAAGTCTAGAGAGAACTGGCGCTCTTTACTTAGAGTTAGAGACTCGGCGTGATGATATGTATTTATTATTAATATTGTATCTCGATTATTTACTTACAACTATACATCAAAATTTTAATGGCTTAATAAAACCTTTAAGCCATAAGGCCATTTACCAGCATTGAAATCTGAGTAGCAATTCATTGAAACAAACTTTCAAAATCAAATCCGCTCATATTGAATCTGGAATACCTAATGGCACCAACCAACAGACGATGCGATTTATTCGATAAACTCAAAGACCACTTAGCAACTTTCGATGGAATTTTCACAGTTGATTTCTCCATTTGAGATTTCTAACTTGTTAAAGAGCGGTCACTAAAGGAAAAACTTGGTCGGGGAGTGGTGAAGTATTTTCCACGCGGAATACGGGAAATATTTCCCGCTTTGTGTCAATTGTTGACATTGTGTTCACCCTTTATTGTAAGCTCAATACAGTGGTTATTGAGTAATAAAAGATAATAGAGATTATAGGCATGTTTCTCTCATGAATATACATTCTTAAACAATTGTTTCGGACATATAAATAAGGTTATATATCTTAACGCCTCCCCAGAAAGATCCCGAAGGGGTAGGCAGAGGTGTGTAGCAACACACTCACTGTTTGCCAAATATATATTCTGGAAGCCAACGTGATAAATGGCGAGTCCATCGCCCTTTCTCAAGCAAGATTTTGAATTCCTTCTCAAACGTATGCAGGTTTGCTCTCAATGTTTTCCTTCATCGTGAAGCTTCTGGTGCGTTTAATCATACATAAGTTCTGAAAAAAAAAACATTCGTTACAGTCAGGATTCGAACCTGCATTCTTTGCGAAGCAGCGAGCAGAGTATAAGAGGCTGATTTACTTATAGTACAATGTGGATAAACCGAAAGAAGTCTGCAAGACACAAATAGCGCTCTACTAGCTCTGCCTACCCTATGAAGACTTAACATAATGATATGGATGTATATTTTACAGAAAATGTTACTTTCGCAGAAGTCTTCATTTAGCTTTGTAGAAGACTATTAACCGCTCGTAAACAAGGGTGTAAAGTAATTTTTGAAATGATGGTATCGCGAAATGTCTCTGAAATAACGTCAACCGTATATTATACCCGCCAGTCAAACAAAGATGTAACAGTCACAGTGGGTGATCCAGTCTTTACCAGTCTACCTCTATAGAAGTTCTACTGACAACGAGTGTTATAGACTCCCTCGTTACCAGCGCGGCTGCATCGACCGCAATAATGATCCCTCGTTTAAACGAGGTTCGATTGTTTAAACAATAGAACAGAACCTCAGCGCAGCGTGTTGTTAATTGCCGACGAACAAGTAGTTTTAATTATGAATTGTTTAATGCAACAGAGAACATGATATCCACCTTTATCTTATAAATATTATACATGTAAAAGTTTGTAAGTTTGGATGTTTGCGGTTCTTTCACGGCCAAACGGCTGAACCGATTTGGCTGAAAGTTGAAATGGTGATAGCTTATACCTAGGAATAGGAGAAAGGCTATGTTTTTTTTTAAATCCTGAAAAATTCAAAGTTCCTAAATTATAATAATGAATGATGCTCTTTCACGGCCTAGCGGCTGAACCGATTCTAGCAGGAAAATTTCCAAAGCTACTTTTTCGAACTCCACGCGGGCGAAGCCGCGGGCATAAGCTAGTATATATATATATATATATATATATACATGCAGCAATGGTATATACCAACCTAAGAGTTAATGTAAGTCTCGTTTACTAAAAATATTTACGTTGTCATCAATTAGAAGCTAAAGAGGGAAATTCTTTCTCGTATTGTTTGCATAGACACAAAATTGGCCGAGAATAATGTGAGCCGTTAATGAATATTCAACAAAGCCAATAATAAATGTAAATTACATCCGCAGTGACAGCGAAATATATCTAATTTCAAAGGTAATTTAAGATCCGACGGTAAATTAACTTGATGTGCCTTGTTTGAATATGGTAATGTTGGGGAATAGTGCTCAGGCACTTGGCGAATTATCATACTGTTCGTATTTACTATGTAAGCTTAGGCTCCTTAGCGATTCACGTCTATACTTTATTAAGTTAAATTTGATCATTAATGTTGAAGCTACACATGTACACACATACAATTCGCGTCGAACCCCACACTATAGTTGGACAGAGAAGAGGTCCCGAAACTCACAGAACGCTTGCAAATATGCTGAATTTGATCTAGGCAGCTGGAACGTAGTCTTTCTCTGCCTTCTTCTCCTACACGTTCATGTTGTATTTAAAAAAATTATCGTACAAAAGGTAATTCCTCACGCCTTCCCACAAGGGTCCCTGAAGGGGTAGACAGATATGTATAGGTAGTACCCACACACCCACTTTCCGCCAGAGGTATATTAGGTGCCAACGCGACAGATGGCAAGTCCATCACCGTTACCCAAGCACGACTATACATACGCCTTTGAATTTCTTCTCAGACGTATGCAGGTTTTCTCTCGATGTTTTCCTTCACCGTAAAGCTCTTGGTGTGACTAATCACTGTACTTAAGTTCAGAAAAACTCATTGGTACAGTCGGGATTCGAACTTGCGATCTTTGTGTCGCAGGCCACTGCTCGAACCACTCGGCCACCACGGTAAAAAAAAAGGTAATTCATGTTTTAAAATAAAACACTTCGATCGTAGAGTAATCCCTTCTAATACTGCTAATAAACCGGCGAGGCTGGTGTGACAGTGGAAAAATTCATCCCGGCGGGGCAGTAATCAGTCAAGTTTCAGCTCCGCATTACCGTAATGGGACGCCTCGAGCGAACACCGCTTTGTCCCTGTAACCTTATGTAAGGCAGTGGCACTAGCGACAGAGATACTTGAATTGCTTCCCATGCAGAACTACTACTATTTCCGATACGCCGGAATTATGTAAATCAAACGAGATATTAATCGTGTTATGAGTACAGAATATTGTATGCAAGATCGGAATAAATTGCTCGTAATTGAGGTATTTTGGTCACTGAATATAATATAATATATCCTCGCCTTCTCAGGCCCAGATATATTTTAGATGCCAACCTGACAGATGGCGAGTCCATCCGCCGCATTGGTTCAGTCGGTATTCGAACTTGCGTCCTTTGTGTCGCAGGCAACCTACTCGAACGACTCGACCACCATGCCTATATGTAATTATTAAAAAGAAATCCACCTTCATACACATACCAATACAATTTTATTGCTTTGTAAAACAAATCTATCTCGTACCTTGTTTTTGGTTACACATTTGCATTAAAATCATCAGATAGCTATACGCTATATGATGATTTTAATGCAGCTAATAATAGATATTTTATTTCGTTCCAATAACATAATATAACTAACTGGTACACTTTATTAATATATAATAATAG
The DNA here is from genome assembly GCA_945859725.1 of Drepana falcataria. Classification (NCBI taxonomy): domain Eukaryota; kingdom Metazoa; phylum Arthropoda; class Insecta; order Lepidoptera; family Drepanidae; genus Drepana; species Drepana falcataria. Next base: position 2,833,334 of record OX243937.1, read on the forward strand.
TAACGTTATTGTATTACCAGAGGAAACTTACTGGATAATGAGTCCGTTGTGTTTGAAGTAACGAAACGATGTTCTGCTAACGATAAAGCCACTTACCTAAAAGGAAGAAAATAAATCATAAACAAGTGAAACAAGCTATACAACAACATACATTAATGAAGCTTATTGGAACCACAGAGGTCTTGCACTGCGCGGTTCCAAAGGAGTTTCCATTCGCGAACGCATAGGCTGTGGAATGAGCTCCCCGTTGATGTTTTCCCTGTAGAGTACAGTTCAAGAAGGGTGTGAAGAGATTCCTGCAGGGTCGGCAACGCGCGAGCAATACCCTTGGTGTTACAAGCGGTCATAGGCGGCGGTAACCGCTTATCATCAGGCGGACCGCGTGCTTGTTTGCCAACCAAGAGGTATAAAAAAATAAAAGTTTATTCGTCGACTACTTTTCTATCCTATTTATTTTGCAATAATTGCTTTATGAGTCAACATACTTTCACTTACACCCAGGTACATTACGTTTTCAAACAACATTACAAACAAATTACTCATGTGTATATTCGCGTCCTCCCACTGTTAGTCATTGACACTGACACAGATTTGAACCTGCTATATTGCATTTGCAGAAGATTACTAAAACCACATGGCCACAGCGGCACTTCAATTTTAAAATGTCAAAACAAAAACCACAATAAGTTTTTTGTATATAATAGCACAATAACACCTGTTATTAAATTTTTACCGTAATTTCGCACAAAGTATTAATTAACATTGAAACCATTTATGCCGTTCACAAATTTGGTCGATACAGAGGTACAGTGAGTACTTTCACCAGGGAGCGAGGCATGGATGTGAGTTTATATGCGATTCACGTACAGTACGTGAGTATAAACGCGAATACTTTAAAAAGCATTGTATCACCGTACAATGAAAAGTAACTCAATACACAAAACGCCACGTATGAAGCGCGCGTGGCCGTGGCAACGACAATACAGTTTTGGGATGGACACGTGTCGACCCTCGTCTCGTATCGCACAGTCGCGATAGGAAACGTGCCAGTATACGGGATCTATTAATCGTTATATGTACTTAATTCTTGTATCGGATCATAATTCATCCGAGTGGGAGAGTGAGTCAGAGTGGCAAACAAGCATACGGCTCACCCGATGGAAAACGGTTACCGTAGCCTATTTACGCTTACAATTCCGAAGTAGCATTTGCGCGTTGCTACTCTGTGTTCGGAGAGTCATACTGTGTTGGCAGCATAAGGGACTAATCCCTCTGCTGCACAGCATGACTCCGACACTGGCGGATTGGATCCAAATAAAATATAGAGAGCTCGAAACCGGCGACATGAATGAAGAGACAGATGATATATACTTTTATACCTGCCATACTTTTCTCTGCATCACCCAAAGGTTGACTGGTAAAGAATGCCTACGGCATTAAGTCCGCCTGTGCAATTGATATTGCAGGAAGTTTTTAAATAAATAAATATATAATAATTATTATAATACCTTGGGACAATTCCAGACAAATTGACAGTCCCAATGAAACTTGGGACTATCTCAATTGGGGCACAGCTTGTGTTATGTAACTAGCCAAAGATATATTTACTTATATGAATAAATATACATAGGACATCCAAGACTAAGGTACAAAACTCTTGTTAATCACACAAATAGCCGCCCACAGCGGGAATCGAACCCGCGACCTCAAGTTTCGCAGTCAGGAGCATTAACCTAGCAGATGTGTTAATCGAGAGAGAACTGGCGCTCTGCTACCTACCTCGCGTGTGATATTGCGATTTTATCCCTTATAGAAAAGTACACAAAGTCGCCATTTGGGTTTATCAAATGGTGTTCTAATGAAATGAAATGATAATACAATTTAAATTCCCTTGCATCCTTATCCTCGTCGGCCTATCAAAGCCCCAGTAACTTTTTAACCACTTGAAATACCCTCTGATCCGTTGCGTCGAAGCTCCCATATGGTTGCGAAACGTCTCAATTTAGGCGTCCACTTGAATACTTGTGGGATCATCTTTACTAAAGCTATTCCCGATCGTATTACCCCCTTGATAACACTTGTGGCCGTTACGTGACGCCTGACCGACGCCCGCCTATTTAAACCGGAAGTAATTGAAAAGTGGAGAACTTTTCAATTACTTCCTGTATGTATTCTCTTCTGTATCTTTGGTAAAAATTAAAATTTTACCTGTGAATACACGCTATTATTAAGATAATAATATAATATATCCTCACACAAGGGTACCCAAAGGGGTAGGCAGAGGTGTATAGAAAGTACCGACACACCCACTTTCCGCCAGGGATTTATTTTATGTGCGCGATAGATGGCGAGGCCATAGCTATTACTCGAGCTCGACTATACATACGCCTTTGAATTGCATCTCAGACGTATGCTGGTTTCCTCTCGATGTTTCCTTCACTATAAAGCTCGTGGTGTGACTAATCAATCACTGCACTTAAGTTCAGAAAAACTCATTGGTTCGAAACATTCGAACTTGCGATCTGTCGAACTTGCGAAAGGTCGCAAGTTCGAATCCCGACTGTACCAATGAGTTTTTCTGAACTTAAGCACAGTGATTAGTCACACCACGAGCTTTACGGTGAAGGAAAACATCGAGAGGAAACCTGCATACGTCTGAGAAGAAATTCTAAGGCGTATGTATAGTCGTGCTGGAGTAACGGCGATGGACTCGCCATCTGTCACGTTGGCACCTAATATACCTCTGGCGGAAAGTGGGTGTGTGGGTATTACCTATACACCTCTGCCTACCCCTTCGGGGACCCTTGTGGGAAGGCGTGAGGATATTATTATTTATTTATTATAACTAATAGGAGCGGAGCATCAATGAAAAATGTTACAAAACAGGGAAAATATATCCCGTTGAAATCCTAACCAATGCGCCCGAGGTCCGAATTCTTCTAACATACCGTCCAACTGAGACGACAATCTCAGCCAAATAGACTCACTTAGGTATTTATTATTTTACTATGACCAGCAAAGTTACCAATAATCTACTCAAGCACACAAACATCACACCGGGTGCCTCACAGGTAAACAGAGATAGTAGATTGCCAGTTCTCTCTGGACACAGACTTCTATCACTTCTACCAGATAACTTTATACTATAAAAATTATCTGCAAAATCAAAGACGAGCTTACAATACAGCTTCTAGCTGGAGAAGTACCATTCTGCCTGAAAGGACACCATAACATCTCAACCCAGTGCATTATAACTAAAGACAGGAAGCGTGCACCCTGGAGTGCACTCACGCTCCAGTTTAAAAATAAAACCTTACGACGTGACAGCTAAGATAATAAAATTGTTATAAAACACAATATCAGCTTCACAGCCGCACACGAGCGGAGTGGTACTTAAAATGTTATTTCAAGCTACGTTATATATGCAATGCAACATTTTACAGTATTGACTTAATGCTATGACGGAACTTTGAAACCAATGAAACTCTCTCTTCGCAAAATTTCTCAATACCTGGTCATGTCATATATCATAATGGCTAATCCGTGATTATATGAATAGAAAAGCTAAAAATATCGTTATCAAAACATATAATACGACGAATAGTGGCATATATAGCCAGGCATATCCGCTTTATAATTTTGTTTGCTTTGCTATCATAGCCAAAGACCATAACACATCAACACGCCTGTCAAAACTAATTAGCAACCAGACTCCGTTAATAAACGTCCGTGTTCGGTATTGGGACGCTGGGCCTCTCGAGTGCCAATCCTGAGCCTACATAACTGCCTACACCTCGCTAATTATACACTGTTACCCGATCCTCCAGCGACAGAAGTGAATTATGTGCGTTATAATATTTCTAACGGTATTCGGCAACGCAGCCGGGAACACTGCTTAAATTTAGAAATGGCAATTGGAGCTACGAGACTAACACGTTCATTTGTGAAAAAATTTACTACTATGCACCAAATTAGGGAAATCGACCTCTGTATCAGATTTATGTATAAAAAAAATCACATTTATACATTAAAATACGTGACATAGGAAACATGAATCTAGTTAAAATCTACGGATCTGAAAATTTTTGCTAGGTCTGGATTAAAGTCACTCAAGATCTTTGAGCGGCGAACAATAACCGAACGGCGAAGACTCTGAACTAAAAGGAGGATTATTCTTTTCACGGCAGTCTCGAGCGAACTGGATTGAGTGCACGATGATTATCGCTAGAGTCGATCCGATGAGCGACCACTCGATCACCGTTCAGGACAATACATCCGAGCACTGTACACACTAATTGAAAACGTGACGCGGAACACGCAAATGACTAAGCGGACGAGATGATTATCAGTACAGGTTTTCTAAATTCTAATTTGTTTTATGAAAGCTATGCATCTTAATAAAAACAAAGCTATGTCCTGTAGTTTTACCTGCAATTTGATTATATGTACATAAATATTCAAAATAAAGTACTACTGATAACACTATTAGCTTTCTGCCAGTGGGAGTCCCGTCAGTATCGGTCCCACGGTTTTGGAGATTAGCCGGAACAAACTGACAGATACACAAATTGTATAAAGTTTTTTTTGTTATCAGTACCGTGTATCTATAGATACTTTCATATGCAACCAGAAAAACAAACAGACACTTCAATTGTATTTATAAGTATAGAATAGATATTAAATAAGTATATGGAGTTTACAATTGCAATTCGAACTCTGATTGGTATAATTACGTGGAAGGTCAAAGTAAATTAAATATTGAGTTACGAGTACAGCTGTCCATTACTGCCACAGGTGCCGTTAACCCTTACGAAACAACAGTTAGTACATTAATTTCGCATGCGAGCCTATCTCAGACGTCACAAGGAAGTCATGTGGCTAATGAAAGTGCCACGTTTCCTATTCCGTGACTGGCTGTTATTAATTTTGATCATTAAATAATCCCGTTACGATTACTTATTCAGATGGATTTGACTGAAATGCCGTTCAAGTTCAATATAAAGGCTGATTGTTTGGTTGCATGGTAAGAAAGTATCAAATTGCTACTACTGCTTGGAGGACAAAGGAATTGAATTTTTATTCATAGCCCATTTCGTTTAATCGGCTTACAGGTCCGCCAGACGTATGTCAATTTGTGTCCGCATAAGAAAATGTTCAATTCTTACAATAAATTCTGCTTTTATAGTGAAAAATCGGGCTTTTATCTAGAATGAAATCTAGAAAGATCTACACTCTTACTTACATTACAACACCCATTCATCGCCGTTGACATTTTAAATCCATCGTGACAGGTGACGAATAATTCTACGCCCTTTAGCGTCACATGCGATTTTGAAATGCATTGCTAACATTTACACAAAATAATAATGTAACAAGTGACGATCTTCTTGAGATATTGTTCAACCGACATCCACAATGAGCTGAACCTAGCTCCGGCACTATCGTTAGAAGTTTGTGTACAGTGTGTGTAGTCTATCAATTGAGTTAAGTCGGATTGAAGTACAAACTATTATATTAAGTTCTACAACGTCTCCCTACACCACGTTTGAGCTTATCATTATAATTGTATATAGCAATGCATTGTTAGTTTGCTGGTAGTTAGTTATAAAATGTAAATTTAACATCAAGTAAACGGAAAAATTTGATCCTGAACGAATTTTGATACGTCTTTTACTTCCAGTTGAATATACTTTAAAAAAAGGTTTATACAAATAATATATTCGAATTTACTTAACTTTATTGGATAACATCCGTATGAAGCCGTGGCGAGTGGATAATTTTGCCACACAGGCCACTTGTTAGTAAGCAGTTACCCTATTGACGCAATCAATATTTGATGTATGACTCGCGAGTTGCAAACCTCATGAGAGGAGAAGAAGATAGTCTGCCCGCCCTAAATTTGTAAAGCGAGTACTATACAAGAAACAATAATGGCGGAACGTATTAGACCGTCGTTAGTTGGTCGGATCACGGAGCGCTACGACATTAAGACCTGTATCAAATGATCTCCGTCGTTGAGTTGATTATAATTTATTCCTGTTCTTCTTAAAATTGATCATTTTAGTATACGACTGGTATGAATACCATAGAATAGAACCATGAGTAATTTTTCCGGATATGAGTATGAATGATTTCATATACTTACGCACTTACATAATAATGTCAGCAAATAAGTAAAATAATAATAGATACATATATCAGATAGATACGCTGAATCTCTAACAGGGTAGACAGAGATAATAGAGCGCCAGTTTTCTCTACACTTACATATGCACATCTTTCGTCCATATTCATCATTCTCTACGTACTCGTACTTAAGTACTACGTACTTTATACGTACTCGCTGGTTTCGAGTAAATAAGTCAAATATACATGAAAAGGTACTGAAAATTCGCAAAATGGCGTATGTTCTATTTTTCTTAAGCATGTAAAATCGTGTAACAAGATTTAATTATTGAACTTTGAACTTCAGGAGTGAAAGCGGAACAAACTTTCGTATTTATAATATAAGCAGGATCAAATTAGAACTGTACAGATAAAATCCGTGCCATATATCACGGGAGCGCCAACAGAAACAAAACGTCATGTGGACACGTGTCGCAGTTTGTACCGAGCGAAGCCAACAGTGAACAGCAAAAACGAACCGATCAATTATGATGAATGATTGTACCGTGCCACTAACGATACTAATAAGAGCTAACCTTTTATTCGAAATTCGAATATTATTCGATGATAAACAAACTAACACTCGTGGAACTACAACTGAATTTAATATCAGCGTTGTAATCGAAGGACCAACAAATCAGATATACCACATTAATTGTCCATTAAAGATACCCATAGGAGCATCATCGTATGTTTTATTTCAAGTAAAGCCAACACTTTACTTGAAAACAAACCGGGCACTTGTTGAGATGCAACTGAAAGTTGACATTAGTTTTGTGATCGAAGGACCGACAAATCAGACGATAAATCCGAGACGAAGATATCGTATAAATACAAAGGGACACTAACAACAGTATCGCAATAACACAAAGGAAGTAGAACGTAATGACAACAAACGAGTGGAAAACACTGTGAATTGCGATCTTCGCGGGGAATATTTTTCTTACCGGCATAAAACTTCTTAATGAGGTTGGTATAATAATTGTTGTAACACTAGGAAGGTACGAGAAATGGGTAGCATTAATTAAAAACAGTACCGCAGTCGAGGGGCTGCGGTCAGAGGAAAATGTAACATAAATAATAACACAAGGCCGACAGAGAGTAGGATGTACAAAATGTAAAAGGGCGGCCGCTACGAAACTTTTGGATTTCCCTTTCGTAACTTTTTCGAGGAACCTTTTTCGTTCTATTATTTTATTATGCCTCATTTGACTAATAGAAAGTACAGCCCGAGTATCTATATTATTCACAAAATTTAATCTCATCACAACCAGAGCAAACTATATTGAGAGGGATTTTATTATGTTCAACCGTTTTCATATGGTTACCCGAAGAGGTAGGCAGGAGTATAAGAAGAACCTAATTTTCTACGGAGAATTATATATATATAAATGAGTCCGTCGCCGTTTCTAAGGCACGACTATACACACGTTTTAGAATTTCTTTTCAAACGTATACAAGCTCCCTTTCTATGTTTTCCTTTACCGTAAAGCTTGTGGTAAGATCAATTATTGTACTGAGTTCCGAAAATACACACAGATACATTCGGGGTGCGAAGTTGAAAGATGATTTTGCAGGATTGTGCCATTCGTCCTGTATCTTAATGATAGCCTATCATGTGCTATTATTGCAAGAACTATCCAAGACATATAAGACGCCTTTAAACCCGTCCCTTTCAGACTATTTAATAATAATAGCAATACCAAACCATAGTAAAGCCTCATCAAGTCAGGTAATAATCACTTCTGGTGAACCGGTCTTACTTTCTCAGTTGCTCATGTGTTTTAGTGCATTGGATTGGCTTTGTGAGTTTTGTCCATCAAGCTTAAGATCACATTACAGTAATGAGGTGCAGGGACGAACGTTACTCCCCATGGGGCAGTAATAGTATTTTCCTGTTTATTAACAAATCTTGTTGCTTAGCTAATGTACTTTCACTGTATCCCATTTTACCCAATACTAACACATCCGCTGTTAGTTATAATTCAACTACAAGAAAAATACAGCATGAATAAAATGCAATAGCTAAAAGAAATTAGAATATAAATTATTTAATCTGTTTTTCCAACAGCAGTGCCTCACTCTAATGTGTTCAAAGTAAATAAGATGGTTTTCAATATATTTTTTATAAAATCTCTTATCAAGGAGTGCTCGGAACATTCAAGAATACTCGACTCTTTATTTCCTACGGACTTTTTCATTCACTGCAAAATATTTTTCTATTTCGGTGAAAACATCATTAGTGGTTTCATACAGTTTATTTTTTATGCTTCCCTCGTGAGCTCCGCGAATTCATGTGATCGCAACATTCCCTTTTGACTTAGTTTTTTCGTAAAATTATTAATTTACGTCGCTGCCACATAATTTTATTTGATTATTTATTTATTTATTGATTAAAGAATAAAAAACACAGTTAGAAATAAATGTGCGTTAATGCCCATAAAACTGTGTCGCAGACATTAACAATCAATAAAAAAAACTATACCACTGCATACTTAACAGTTGACTGTCATAGGGATAGAGGTCTGTACCCACACACCCACATTCGGCCAGAGATATATTTTAGGTTCCAACGTGACAAATGGCGAGTCGATAGCCATTATTCTCACAAGAAAAAGCTTTATTAGCAATCTAAGCGTAATTGTAAACAATAATTTTGTATTGCGAACCTTTTCGATGTAATCATTAAATTAAAGATATTCTATTTCATAAAGAGGGCCGCGTCCGTATATATATGTATATATAATTATATACAGGTTAAATCCAAAACAATTATTATACAAACAGAGTTTAAGGGTCAATAAGAGAGGTAGGGCATAACGGGTTTCCCGTTCGAATTTGGAGCTGCCCGACTGGGGTCCTGCCCCAGTCGGGCAGCTCCAAATTCGAACGGGAACAGGAACCACCACCTTATAGAAGTCCGTAGCCAAATAACACAATTTATTGTGTTGTGTTCCTACGCGGTGAATAAGGTTTCGAGTAATGAGCTCCTTGGGGAGGGGGGAGGATTGTTACATTGTGTTGGAAGCAGAGGGATTAAGCCCATTATGCTGCCAACACACTATAACTCTTCGAACACAGAGTGGCAACGCGCAAGTGATACTTCGGTATCGTGAGCGTAAATAGGCTACGGTAACCGTTTGCCATCAGGTGGGCCGTATGGTTGTTTGCCACTCTTGTTGTATAAAAAAAAAAAAAAAATTACCTTAAATAGGCAACCTATGTTTCCTTAAACTGACGTAATTGTCGTAGCTTTTTCCTATGCATGTATTCGTAAATTGACAGTCTTGCGACTGGTTCTAAAATATGTTTGCCTAACACCTACTTAATACATCACGAATATGATAAAGAAAATATTAAGTGATTTATCATAACTCAATATAAATAAGAAGAGATTAAACAAGAACTACTGAAACTTTTTGCATTAGATAGCTCGTTTATCGAGGAAAGCAATAAGCTATGTGTCATCTTACTAAATCATACATTCGTCGTCTGGTCTTGTGGTCAGAGCTCCGACTGCGAAGCCTGTGGTCGCGGGTTCTATTCCCGCCGAGAGTAGGATGTGATGACCACGAAACTTTCCACCTTGGTCTTGGATGTCCTTTAATTTTTTGTATATATCTAACTATATATATATATACTAGTTGTCCCGCCCAGCTTCGCTTGGGAGAAAAAATTAAAGCCACGGACCCAGTGGCGCCACCTATCGGGTCCAAATGTGAATCTAAACCATTCCCAGATCCCCTTGAACACACACAAAAAATTTCATCAAAATCGGTCCAGTCGTTTAGGAGGAGTTCAGTCACATACACACGCACACAAGAAATATATATATTAAGATATATATATATATATATATATCATGTCCTAGTCACCGCAGTACAAGCTTTGCTTAATTTGGGAAATTTGTGTGGAATCCTCCCAAATCACATTTATATGAACTATAAAACGCGGACGAAACCACGCGGCACAGCCAGTAACAAATAATTGATAAGCTACTATTTCCATCAAAACAAGCAATCCGGGCCGGTTTAAGTGTAGGCGAGCTTACATTCTCATTTAGAAGCCGGAAAATAGGCTAAACTCAAAGTTGCTCTTAAAGTTTCTCTCCCACAGAAGTTTGGCTTTCCAACAATCTTTGGTAATTGTGAAATTACGAGCTTGTGAAACGGACGCGCAACTTTTCATATTGTTTTTCAATATTTTGCTTTGATGGTAATGTTATTATTTATTTCAGTATAATATGCTTTCATACTTCAATATTGAAGAAAACAGAGAAAAATCTGTGCCAGTTTTTCATTAAAGCTTATATTGCTCGATGAATCTTACATAGTAATACACACGTACTTCGTAACAAGATTTTTGATCTTTCTAGTCGAAATTAATGAGATAATCTACTAGCGCGGAGGATTTTATATGAACAAATGTGCGTGCTACGTAAAAACGCCGTGGTGGTCGAGGAGTTCGAGTGTCTGTATCACAAAGGTTGCAGGTTGGAATCCCGACTGTACCAATGAGTTTTTCTGAACTTAAGTACAGTGATTAGTCACACCACGAGCTTTGCGGTGAAGGAAAACATCGATTGGAAACCTGTATACGTTTGAGAAGAAATTCAAAGGTGTATGTATAGTCGTGCTTAGTAACGGCGATGGACTCGCCATCTGTCAATATCTGATTAAGTAACTGACTACTTTCTGTATAACTAAAGCCTTATTAACTACCTGACTAAATAATTTACTACTTTCGCTACTACCATTTTCGAGACTGCGAACGCCATCTATTGGCACCTAAACGAGTCTTACAATATATTCTTGTGTGTTGGCTGTTATCACCATATCAAATAAGCCGATAGTAGCTGTGGTGTTAAAGTAGTAACTTGCAAATCTTCAAGATTGTTTGTTCTAGCCTGAACCAGTAAGTTCTTTAAAATTGCGTACAGTGAGTGATTACACTTCACCTCCATTGGAGACCTTTGCTGGAAGAAATCAAGACTTAATCATAACAAGACAGTCTGCATAACTATGAAATGTTTTCATTTTACAAAATACATAAATACACATATATATCTGTCACGTTAGCACCTAAAATATATACTCTAGCGGTAAGTGTGTGTGTGTGTGGGTACTACCTATACAGCTCTGCCTACCCCTTGGAGAACCCCTATGGGAAGGCGTGAGGATATATTATTATTATTATTTTTATATAGCATCCCATCGTGTATCTGAAGGGGCCTCTTTCGTTTCATCTACATTCTGCATACATGCTCGCCGGTTTCGAGTACCTACTCTTCACGTTTCTATGCTTGAATGTTAGATCAATTATTATTTACTAGCTGTCCCGCCCAGCTTCGCTCGGGTAAAAAAGTTAAATTGCCCGTAACACGATCGCAGCGCCACCTATTGGGTCCAATTGTAAATCTTAACCATTCTCGAATCTAGCTTAAGACACACAGAAACACACAGAAAGCTTCGCCCGGGTAAAAAGGTAAAATTCTTGAAACTCGATCGCAGCGCCACCTATCGGGTCCAATTTAATATAGCCTATGTTACTCGGGGATAATGTAGCTTTCCAAAGGTGAAAGAATTTTTGAAATCGGTCCAGTAGTTTCGGAGCCTATTCATTACAAACAAACAAACAAACAAACAAACAAACAAATCTTTCCTCTTTATAATATTAGTATAGATTATTATTATATAAGCCGTGGTGGCCGAGTGGTTCGAGCAGTTGCCTGCGACGCAAAGGTCGCAAGTTCGAATCCCGACTGTACCAATGAGTTTTTTCTGAATTTAAGTACAGTGATTAGCCACACCACGAGCTTTACGGTGAAGGAAAACATCGAGAGGAAACCTGCATACGTCTGAGAAGAAATTCAAAGGCGTATGTATAGTCGTGCTTGAATAACGGCGATGGACTCGCCATCTGTCACGTTGGCACCTAATATACCTCTGGCGGAAAGTGGGTGTGTGGGTATTACCTATACACCTCTGCCTACCCCTACGGGGACCCTTGTGGGAAGGCGTGAGGATATATTATATTAATATATATATATTATTATAACTTTTTTTAACTCGAATATTTAAGACATAGCGACCACCACATTCCAGTTAAGTATTTATTGTTTGATTTAATCAGAGACGATTGTATTGATGGTATTGATTGTTGGCTGAGTAAAGAAACTGGACTAAAAGGCTCAGCCCATGAAGTAACTCAATAGCGGTCAATTTATAAAGCTTCCACCGAGTGGATCCAGCTAATGGCGTGTGCCGACTGCTGAAGCCTGGATTACGGCTTGGCGCAAATTAGTAGCGGTTTCATTATCGACATCAGAAAATCAATAATTGAGTAGATGAAATTCTTCAAAAAGAGTGTGAAAAGATTCGCAGGCTCTAGAATGTTCGAGTGTTATTTAGAGTATTTTTAGTCGTTTACCATCAGGCAGGCCTAATTCGTACATGTATTAAAAGACAAGTATCTTCTCTAAATGATATAAAAGTGGCAAAATTAATAAAAATAATTTCATAGTTACATTATACCTAATTAACATATAAATATAGGACCACGTTTCGATCACATAATCAAAAAGACAATATTAGATGTACGTATGTACTCGAAACTGATTGGCATGTTGGCATGTATGATTGTTTTCATGAAGTTCGTATGTGTGAAATTAAGTCAATACCTAATTCATACTTGATATAATTCGTGGCATCTTATAACTTGAACCATTGTTAGCAAGGCTTATTTCGAAATGGCCTAATATCATTATCTAATGTAGGTATCTTTGTATAACATTACACCTTTAGCATACTAAAAAAATAAAGGAAATGGAAAATTCTTTTCACTCCGCTTATCACCCTTTTTACTCTAAGCCTTATTCACGTAAACAGTAAAGACAAATAATGATGCTGCCATAAAAATTTACAAATAATAAAGTTTTACGAAGACTTGTCCAGTGTGGCCTCCTAATAGAACACAAGATGCGGATCTTCAAAAGATAATTGCATTTCCATGACACTTATTAGGTGATATATTTCCTTAAACATTACTCAACAACGTTAACCGTTTACCATCAAGAGGACGGTAAAACTATTATTCGCTGACTACTGACAACAATTTCAGGTGTTAATTTAGCGTACCGAAGCAAAAATTCTTAACCTCCGACCGAGCGCACAGAATTCAAACGTTCGTATGTAATTCTAAAACAAAACAGGAGAATAAGATTAAAAACCCAACACTGAGTACAGCCGAGAATACTTAGCAGAAGATAAATCATACGGCCAAGAGCCGGCCAAGCAATAAATAGACAGTCGTTGTATAAAAATAAAATAAGGCGAAGTGGGATAAACGGGAAAGTGAATCAATGCAGCGGTTTGAAAAATGTTCTCCCTGGGGCTGGAATTACTTCGGTTGGGTCTGGGCGGCGGTAAGCGGGGATATCTTGATTCATGAGTAAAATTCACGCAGGTAAAGTTGTGGAGCTCCATCGGTGCTATGTATTGTGCATTACATTTTACGTTGTTCCGATTGAATAGAATTTGTAATCATTTTGAAACAAAATGTTATATGAATAAACCATCAGGGGTATTAAACAATTTCTTAGATGGACCTGCGACTAAGTAGGCAGCGATGTCCCTCTTGTCGCCGGAGTAATAAAGTGCCAGAGTGGCAGATTATAATGGACATGTAATTTTTGCCGGAAATATTAAATATATTTCCGGTGTCAACCAATGTCCGGTGTATATAGTGTCAACGTGACAAGCGACAAGTCTGTCGTTCTTAAACAGCTGTATCTAAATATGTATGTACGGTCAATTGATGACTACAGGGTATCAAACTTGCACTTTTGGCTTTGCATGTGACTACATAAGCCACTCAGCCACCGCGGCTCTCTTGTTTTCACTACAAGCTTCAAAAATTAACCCAATTATAGAGAATTGAAATCTGTATTCAACTAGCAGGAAACCCACGACCGGAACGAAAATAAAACAAAGCGCAACCGACAAAATAATTGCTTTGTAATCCAAAAACGATCACGTTTTTTTTGTTGCGAGATCCAAATCCGCTCGGAATGAAAGCATTTCGCTTAAGTTTCATGGAAGCGAATACAATTGCGATGTGTTTCGAGGCCAGAGTACCGCACTTTCACTTAAAAAATACTTTTGACAATTCATATTGATTAGCGAAAGGCTACACGATATTGAAACCACAATTTTTTTTAACGTCACCCAGATTAAGAATCATAGCACGGCACCTTATACAGGCTGTCCAAACAAACAGAATACCATGTTATTTTTTTTCTGTAATGATATATAGGTAGTATAGAAAAACATCAATCATCAAGAACATAATGAATGTTCGTTCAATCGAAACGACATATAAAGAATCCATCGATGGGCTTCTCTGTGAATGGCATATTTTTCAGACAAAAGTAAAAAAGCGCTAAATAAGTATGCGGCCCGCCTAGTAAGCGGTTACCAAACCAAGCAATCCAGAAGTTATAGTACAATCGTCGGGCGTTCCCGACCTTATGATTGATGGAGTGGTAGGGTAGTATAGGGGGCGAACTAGTTCGCATCTGCTTGCATAGCCCTTTTACGTTCCTATAGACGTATCTCACCACAGGAACGCAAAAGTACCTAGAAGCAGTGTCAGGTCTTCTATAGATCTTCTATAAAAATTACCGCCCAAATCGGGCGACTATAATTGTGAACGGAAAAACCCGTTGTGTTCTACATGCTTTTAAGGTCCACTAACTGCATAAACCTCGTGTTGCAAGCTTTCATGGGCGACGGTAACCGCCAGTAACCAGTCGTTTGCTATTTTGCTGGTACAAAATAAATAATATAGAAAACTTAAGTTGTTATTGCTTTGTGGACATATGCAACTGTATCTTGCATCATGTATTGCCCAGACCAAAGGATTATAGCAAACTGAGCCATGCACAAACTAATCCTTATTATGCACACCTGTTCAGCGTATAGGCTAAGTCAGACGGTAAACCATACAATAGGTTTGCATAGGCAGCACCTAAATAGTTGTGCGCATCGTGTCTTGCAAGGACACGGTTGGTCCATTAATGCTACACTGTACTGATTACAAGGAATAATGCTTACATCCCACTAGAAGAGATTGGGTGTTTTATTATGCAGAAACAATTTATGTCTGACCTGATTACATCGTTAGCAAGCTAATCCACACTGCGTGAGTGTACGCCGCGTGACTGTTTTTCTGTAATTTGATGAGATCGACACGCGATTCTATTGTCAGCAAGTACTGGATGACTTTGCTATTATTAATAGGACAACCAACCACCGACTAAGAACGGACTTTAGGTACAATGGATTGTACCTGTTTATAGTACATACATACATATCATCACGCCGAGTCCCTAACGGGGTAGGCAGAGAGTATAGAGCGCCAGTTCTCTCTAGACTTACATACCTCTTTCGCTTCGTCCACATTCATCAGTCTCTTCATACATGCTCGTCGGTTTCGAGTACTCTTAACGTTCCCGTCCTTGAGAGTCCGATCTATTTGGTCCAGGTAGTTGGAACGTGGCCTTCCTCTGCCTCTTCTTGCACACACTTTTGCTTTGTATATCTGTTTCGTCAATCTTTCTTCACTCATCCTTTCTATGTTGTTTTTGTTGTGTTATATCCTGTTTATAGTAAAAGTTAGAATACACGGTTAGAATACATGGACGCAATCACTTTTATATCTTCATACCTTCCAACGAGGGTTCCTGGGGGGAAAGGCAGAGGGGTAGCAACATCCATTTTGGCGGCGATATAGTTATGTACCATCATTACGAAAGGCGAGTACTAGACATGAGAAAAGTTGTGCTTGAGAAAACTACGATGGACTCGCCTATATATGAATTTCTTTTTAAACATATGCACGATGTTTTTATTCACCGTAAAGCTCGTGTTGTGACCAATCACTATACTCAAGTTCAGAAAAACTCAGTGGTTCGGTCGGAATCGAACTTGTAAATTTTGCGTGGCGTGTGATCACTCGAACCACTCGAACCACTTGGCCAACACGGCTCTCTACTATGACCGAGTCACTAACTATTCAAAATGAGTACAGACGTGATCCAGAAACGATAGCTAAACTTATGTACCTACTACCTACTCTGTAGCTTCAAAAGAAACGTAAATTTTAAAAGTGAATGGGGTTTAAGATGTTGGCATCATGATGTTGAAGCCAGTTCAAAGTGGCATACTGTTATCATTGGAGCTTTTTCTCGAACTGATTACGTCAAGAAGACAGGTCAACGGATGGAGCAGAGAATATTGTTTGACGAGATAAAAAAAACTCCGTGGAAATTCATCGCGATACGCCAGTGAATTTGAGCTCATTCATAACCAAGCAACTATCTCGAATATCTTGTCAATAAGTACCTACATTCATTCTTGGAAACCGAAATTATTCCTCCGTTCAAAGAGAAGACTGTCAAGATGTGATATTATCTTCAAAAGCCAGTGAATATTACGTGGAAGAGTCTGTCTTTAGGGCTGTTATCTTATCTTAGGGCCGGAAATAAATGAATCCTTTAGTACTTATTAAACATGTTGACAACGCCGTAAAAATGAGAAATTCATTATTAAAATGTTTTTACATACTATTAACTCTAATGCCTGTTTATTTTATAGAAGAAACTGCTATTATAAGCCAGATTAATGTCATATGTTATTCCTTCGATAAAAACAAAAGTGTTTAGCATACGCTCCTCCCCCAGTCACCCTAACTGCGAGACAATAAATCTGCGAATAAAGAAATAACACATTTACTCGACAATATATATTAGGCAATTGCTGAAACATACGGGATTAAATTACAGCTATATTCAGACAACAGTGTCCATATTTGTGGATAAAGTATGGAATAGATTAGATACTCCATATTAATACATTAAAAGTAAGTCGTTTTATAAAAAAATATAGGTATTCATATTTTAAAAGATTTCTTTAACCATATTTATGTTTGAGTCTGAAAATCTCTTTCTTATTTTTTCTATCTTTATACAATCAATGATTCACGTCACTTGAGATACAAATTCATTTGACGTAGACTTAAAATAATATGCTCATACATTCGGTACAAGAATTCGTGACTATGACACAAGTCAGATATTTGTGTCCGCTCTACTCCGTCTGCCTACTCAGTTGATATTCATAACTCAACTGTATATATTTTTTTATACAACAAGAGTGGCAAACAAGCATACGGCCCACCTGATGGGAAACGGTTACAGTAGCCTATTTACGCTCACGATACCGAAGTATCACTTGCGCGTTGCCACTCTGTGTTCGGAGGGTTATTGTGTGTTAGGGTTTAATCCCTCTGCTTCCAACACAATGTAACCCCTCCCCAAGGAGCTCATTATTGGAAACCTTATTCACCGCGTTGGAACACAACACAAAAAATTTAGTAAATGGCTACGGACTTCTATAAGGTGGAGGTCCTGCCCCAGTCGCTCCGAATTCGAACGGGAAACCCGTTGTGCCCTACCTCTCTTAAATACATATATGTCTAAAATAACCTTCTCTAAGTCCAATTCTGATAAAATTGTTGGCACGGGGTTAGCTTAAACTTCAGTAACGGACAATATTATTAATAATTTTTTTTACTTTCACCCAAAGGGGTAGTCAAAGTTTGTATAAGAACTTAAACCGCTGAAGCGATCTTGATATCTCGGGGTGCAGTCGAACTTTCCACAACCGCAATAAAAAAATCCTTGACGAAAGGCAGTATTGATGTTGGAGCTGTATCAAAAATGTCTTAGTTTCGCTTGACAAAAAAACGATTGAACGTTATGAATGTTATACATGTTTTGTATGTAATATATTTATTATAGTATAAATCCCAATTATAGGCAAAATTATGCTTTCAAACATCTAAGGGATCCCGACTGTGTAATACGACTATGTGTATGAGCAGCACAGGAACAGTACTCGAACTAGCTTTTATTACTAATCAATTGTACCTACAGATACCCATGTTGAACGCACAAAAGTTGAAATTATAAATAGAACAATGGATCCGTAATAAATCGCGTAGCAAAACCGGCGATATATCATCGAAACCCTAATTAATAAATATAGCAAATATAATGGCGGCTGGTCAAATATAATACAATTTTGTGGTACAGGGAACGTGACGTTCCCGAACATTTGTTACGTGACCAGTGGTACGCGCAAAACGTCTATTATTCTAGGCATAACCTTGACGTGACACCACCAGCGGGGCATGTTTTCATTCGCACAATGAGGGGCGACATTCAACGTATTTGTGTATGATTTGTGTACCTATGTGTTCGTATAGAACACCACACGCATAGCGGCGTACTGGACAAGACATGTTTTATATTATTCTGGGCCAAATTTTGGGTGAACTAAAATTCTGGAATTATTCATCTAAATCATTCTAAAGTTATGCGCACACAAAAAATATATCGATATCGGACGAACCATTCTCGATGTTTTGCAAGTAATACCAAGGGCAAAGTTTCGTAGAAAGGAGCTCTACCAAACGTCCATCAGTGTATAATTGTAAAGAATATATCAGCTTCTTTTAAGCCCCTGTTGCGTATGTATAAGCAACCTCTAACGCGCCAGCCATTCTGTACTAGTCTCATCTATGTCTTCCCTGAGTACTTTTCTATAGCACAACACATATAAAACTGAGTAACCAGTTGGGATCCATACACACATCAGGATGAGCTGCAGTTAAATAGAACCCAGAACTACCTTCGTAAAGATGTTCACGAAAAAAGACAGAGTTAGCGCGGAGGTCAACAGTGCCGGTGAAGCAAGCAGGATCATCAATCAAGTTTAGTCTCGCATTAACGTAATGACCGTCGGCTCGAGCGGATGTCGCCTTCTTTTTCCTTTTTTCAGGGTTTCCTCGGAGGCAATTTCGTACACGATACTTTCGCACCGACGTTTCCGCTCTGATGGAAATCTATGAAGAATAACCACCACGCTATTATTTCCTTAGATTTCGACATTTACATTTCGACACTGCTATCAATCTTCCTTATATCTCACAATCTTTCATGAAAATGTATTTTCAAGAGGTGCTCTTTTACTCCGCTTAAGTAGATTAAGACAGAGAGCTCAGCCAAGAAGGAGGGTAGAGCTCTACAAACAATAGATTAAGACTTAGCTAAGCGGCTATAATTAAATACGAATGCAACTGTTAAGTGCTAGATCTCGCATCTTTTCTGCGCACGTGTTGCTATCATTCATTGGTCTGACAAAGTTTGACAGGCAGGCTGTAAAAATTTGCGAATTCTACGCTGAGGGCAGATTATTTATGATGAACACAAATATTTGTAAGGTCCAATTTTGAATCACAGAAAATTTCATTAAAATCCAGCCGCTTAGGCGAAGTGACAAACATACGCACAGAAGAAATATATAAATAAATATATATGTATATATAGAAAATATCGTCTATATGATGGATCATATAATATGATGAACTTATCTTCGTCTTATTTAAAAAATTACAAGCCCTGGTCCCCTTTTTGGTCCTGAGATTTTATTATTATGTCCCAATAGTCAACGGGGGGTGGGCAAAGACAGTAAAGCACCAGTTCTTTCTGGACTTACTTACCTCTTTCGCTTCTGCCTACCCCGCTAGGGACTCGGCGTGATGATAATATGTATGTACCTATGTATTCAACGGGGAAAAGAAAATATTTAACCTAATAGTGCTTTCGAACCATCAGATTCAACCATCGGATTCGGAAGAACGTTAAGAACCAGAAACTTCAACTGCATCTTTGGGGTTTACAGAACATACAGACAATGATACAAAAAAGTATTTTATTCAAATTATGACTTCCAACGGTCGTTAGTAACGCCTATAACAATCAAAGGCACCAGGGTAGCAGGTTTCAACTACTAGGGTTGCACGGAATAGTCACATAAAGACGCCTGGTGGTCCCGGATGGGTTTTATCTCTCGCCAGGCCACCGACCATTTCGCCCGCCAAAGGAAACTTCAACGGGAATTCATTGCATAATTTACTGATATTATAAATGAGCCTCACCCTGGGTATACATTAAGCCGTTAACCCGGGAGCAATGTTTATTAAAGACCAATTTGTTAATTTTAGCTCCAAGGCCGTAACAGACGGCGATTTGTTGCAGACTATTGTGAAGGCATACCTTTATCTTTATAGGTTATCATAACGAAGCATTAAATTTTGTACTGAAAACTTAATAACGACCGGTAATAAAGCATGCCTTTGAAATTCAGTTATTAAGAGAAATTTAAGAACGTTATAATTAACAGATTTCAATTTTTTTTATTATAATTTACATAAAATTTTAACCGACATCAAAAAAAGGAAAAGGGTTATCGATTCGTTGGATATTTTTTTATGTAAGTTCTCCGATTACTTCAATACACCGGGACCGTTTTTTTTTATCAACATATTTCGAAATTGAACTATCCAGACTGTTATACTAGATGTAACAACCACGGGTATACCAGCAATAAATGTATACCTACACACTTTTTGATTGCAAAAGGGGAAAAAACTGGTAATCATTAGCTCGAAAGGCAAACCACGACAACTAGTCAGTTTTTATACAAATACAATTAAGATATAGACTAATATGATTTTTTTACTCGTTCCAACTCGCATTCATCGAACACCACCACAATCCGTAATTAGTCTAGTCACGGGCCAACAAACAAACAAACGCCCTGTAACCGCAATACATTACGCCGATAATTTTGGATTAGCCTACTGAAACAACTCACGTGTATTTCGACGATACTAATGCCGCCATTAAATCATAAATCTGTTTCGTTTCGGATTACGTACGGCAAATCTGTTAGCAATATTTAGGCAGATAACAACTGTCGAGGTGAAAATTTATACTGACAGCGGGCGATACAGCCGACGTATAAAGCGAAATACATCAGAAGAGTATAAATAAATAAAAAGTCGATTACGTAAATGATACTCGCTCGAGCACAAATACAGCGCGGCGTTATCCAGCGAAAACAAATAGAATCGGGATGTAAAAACGTGAAGTGCGCTGTGTTGTCACACGTCCTATTATTTATTCGTAATCCGCAATATGGCATACAGCTGATACAGCAAAGCGCAAGAACGCTGCACTGTGTAAACTCGTTATGCTGTCTGTGGTGACATATCTGCCAAAAGTTACACCAAAAATACACAGTTAAAATTGTTATTGCTACATTGAACACAACAATGCATTCGAGGCTTACCATAAAACTAGAGTGTGTTATATCTTTGCTTACCTTATCGTGACCCTTTTGGAAAGACGTGAAGATACCCCCAGCAAAGAGGTCTTGAAAAACGGCGTCCAGAATTGTTTTCATTGTCGGCAACGCGCAATTGATAGCATCATCGAACGGGTGTTACAAGTTATCAATTTCCTAATCGAGTTATATGTGTTGTTATAAACATACAAGCTGTTACTTATACATCTTCACGCCTTCCCACAATGATCTCAAATAGGCAAAGGTATAAAAAAACTCTCTTTTCACCGGAGATATAGATATTTAGGTGTAAACGTGACAAACGCCATATCTATATTCGTAAAAGTCTAATCTTGGTTTTCTGTAGTTCCAAAGAAGTTCCCAAACCTGCGATCTTCATTTCGCATGACCAATTAAACCGCACGGTCACCACAGCTGAACATTGGGAGTAAGACATTTTACTTAAATATTCAATTCAATTCTTTCCACTGCCATTCCAGTTGTATATCAAATACATACTTATATTAGGGTATATCTATTAATTATAAGCTCTGTGGGGCACGGCAAATTAAACAGGGACATCAATTATATATATAAACAAGTAAGGATCATCGACCCTAGTGGAAGTGATTCGTACGAGTTCCAAATGACATTAATTAAACTAGAATATCGAGCGCACAAATCCGTTTCTACGTACATCATTTTCCGCAAGGTGTTTAACTAAGAGCCAGTTACAAGCGTCACTGGGGAAACAGCGCTAAACTAACGGCTTTAGTGACGCAGTCGCTTCGCAGAGTAGCTACTTGTATACCTCTAACAAAGTGCGCTTGATTTAGCACAAGGACTCGCAGCGCGTAATGTCCTCGTGCTGCCGTTCCGCTAATTCAGATGGATTTATATCAGCGGACCGTGGCCGAGTGCAACCAACCGTTAGTTTTAATGTCTTGTTTTATTAAAAACACACCGTACCATACGTTTGTCAGGTCTGATATATTCATGACGCTTAGATTAAATGGCCCGCCACTTGATAAATGGCCTGTAAAAATCCGGAACAGATTTGACATCAGAAAAATACAATTTATAAATTTTTTCACACCTAAGCGTGATAAATCATTTATTTTATCATGATATATTCATGAGATATTGAATTATTGGCATTTTAGAATGAAGTCATATTTTTTTGGAATTTAATCGGCTAGCTGGGTCTTGCTGTCTCGCCGACATTTTATCCCATACCTAAATTAATAAAATAAACCTAGTTGAATGATCGTAAGCACATTCAGGGCCCCGTACCCTGACACGCCGCCATTATTCAAGAGTGCGATAAGGACAGATATATACACGTCAAATACACCTGTCCCTAAAACACTCTTGAATAATGATGGTAATACCACGACATGGGACGGCCGGATTTCCGAATCGAATAGACAAAAAATATAAGCTTAAAAAACAACAGCGCAGGAAATGCACCACGTACGTGTATTTATACGTAACAGTCCAATAAAGCGTTTGCATTATTCAAAAGGTCGGATGAATTTCGCAAGCTACAGGCAGAGTTTAATTTCACCAGTAATTCACTCATGACCGGATAGCATTGCAAAAATAAATTCATCACTTAATTTTTCATATAACAATACAGCGAGCCGTATGCGAACAGGTAGTGCATAATCACTGTAATTAAAACAAACACGTCCATGATACGATTAAGGACTTCTGTAACTACAACTACCCGAAGGGGTAGGCAGAAGTGCAGTAGCTTTGGACAGAAATTTACTTAAGTGCCAACGTGACAGATGACGTTTTCGTAGCCATTTGTCAAGCACAACTATATGTACTTACGTTTTACAATTTCTTCTTAAAAGGATATGCACTTTTCCTGACGACATATTCCTTCATTGTACAGATCGTGATGAGATAATATTTATAATTAAAGCTACCGCGCTTCATGATATAATATAATAAATACTTAGCGTACATATACTCATCTTACAGTATTTAAAACTAATCACGCTATGGAGTATAGTATACAATTAAACCGGACTTATTGATACTCCTTGGTTGCTACTCTTATCGCCATCTATTGTATAATTTTGGAACTTCGATGTTAAAACGTTTTAGGCAGACGGAATGAAATGATAGCGATGCTAAACAGCCAAGTAAATTATGCAAACCTCATAAATAAAACACGATACTTAGCCGCGCACCAATCGAGGCAGTTTTCTTTACCCTCCAAGGCAAACTACTTTATGGAGTATGCATAACTCAGGGCCGTTGCAAACTTACTCATGCCGTAACATAAATACTACACTACCGACTATTTCAGACAAATATGAAGACAATGAACTATGTTTATTACAATCCTGCTGCTTCCACCATTTTGTCCAGCAATGTGTTATTCAACCGCAAACTCTACTATATAATTTTCTCTTTTAGTTAGTCTTTAGGTAGTTTTCCAGGGTTGTGCAAAACCTCCAAGCTGGGTTACCACCTTATCCAACTGTGTTTTATTTTACATTACTCTAAAAACAATTTCTCTCAATCACCAAAAAGATTTAATTTAGCCCTAAAATTAATCTTGTGATATGGTAACTAGACAACGATATATTTACTTATATAGATAGATATATACATAGGACATACAAGACAAAGGTACATAAACTCGTGTTCATCACACAAATATCTGCCCCAAGCGGGAATCGAACCCGCGACCTCAAGTTTCCCATTCAGGAGCTCTAACCACTAGACCTGACGGCCAACTAATGAATAATACGTTCTAAATATGCAGCAACTAAGATTTTTGACAATTATACGGATGGTCTTATACTAGATAGGCTATCAATATGAGTGTTAACTATTTTTGTGGTAATAACATTATAAGAGCAATCTGTCCACCAACCAGTTCCATTATTATAGTGTGTACCTAAGTAACTACGATGCACACCTAGGAAGCGAACCTAATTCAACTAAAATCAGTTAGAAAATGTACGTAACATCAAACTAACTTAACTCTACACTGTAGACACAAGGGAAAGGTACACATGTTTCTAGATCCTGTAGAGTCTACAGGATCTAGAAACATTCCCTTCTATCGTATTGTGTAATCTATCCTTACTGCATAAAATATTGCGCAAGCCTGCATTGGAACCGTACATTTGTTTGATATTGTTATTCTGCTAGCACGCGAGCCAGTAATTAGAAACGTAACTACGGTCTAGTCTACTCAGAGACTAGAAATGGTCTGATAAATAAGGTTATTATTGTAGTTGTAACTTCTGTATCCTCTAATGGAAAAGAGATCTAAAAATCTAAAAGTCTATTTAATGTTGTAACTAATATGCACCAATTCTTTATATTCATATATGATAAATGTATAAAGGATGGGTGATGACAGATACAGTGCAAATATTCCTCCATTTTCTGGAAAATTACGATCTAACTGCATTGATCAAATCGATCGAACAATTAAGAATAGGAACGTCAAGAGTACTCGAAATCGACGCGTATTAAGACCTACCTCTTGAAGAACCATTAATACCTCTTGAAGAACTCGCCGTGATTATGAATGTTAAGAGAGGTAGGGCATAACGGATTCTCCGTTCGAATTTAGAGCTGCCCGACTGGGGCAGGACCTCCACCTAATAGGAGTCCGTAGCCAAATAACACAATTTATTGTGTTGTGTTCCTACGCGGTGAATAAGGTTTCCAGTAATGGGCTCCTTGGGGAGGGGGGAGGATTGTTATATTGTGTTGGCTACCGAGGGATTAGACCTATTATGTTGCCAACACAGTATAACTCTCTGAACACAGAGTGGCAACGCGCAAGTGATACTTAGGTATCGTGAGCGTAAATAGGCTTAGGCTGCGGTAGCCGTTTCCCATCAGGTGGGTGGTATGCTTGTTTGCCACTCTTGTTGTATAAAAAAAAAAAAAATGTTAAAACAATATTAAAAACCCATAGTCCCCTTTTATCCACGATTACGAATCCCGTTAGTCGTTGCCTACTAAAAACGGCATTGTTAATATTTTTATCCTATAATTAAAATAAAATCAGGAATTCTGAACAATGATAAATAATGGGCCCAATTTATGATTGTTAGCTGAGCTCAATACAAACGGCAATTACTCGTTAGAAATTTAAAATCCATTTGAAGCAAGGCAACCTTATATTAAAGAACCAAGAACCTTGTCCGTTGTTGCACAATACAAGACTTGGAAGAGAAATGCGTCCGTTCTAATTGCATTTCTCTAAGAAAAATGGCGTACATTTCTTTGTGGAGGTGCCATTGAGGGCGCAAGATCGTAGCGGTGGCCGAATTGACATTGAGCGATTGACGACGCCGGCCGACGGTCGTCTGAGCGTGAATTATAGACTGAGAACTGGCATGTTTTAGACAGCTCCCCTCACATACGCAACTATGCCTTCGAGAACATTTCCGACATCAAACAACTATTTCGGTGCGCCTCTCCACAATTCCATTCAATGGCACCGCTTATCGATCCGATAATATCACAGATAATCTTTTGTGACTACATACGGCGTGGTGAAACCTTTATTTTTGTGGATATTGCGGGAATCCTCTGTACGTAATACAAGATAAAAAGGGGCTAAATGTGATTGAAGCTAAAGAATTTCGGAGGCTAAAGTAGATTGGACTGATGATATAGGTAATTTCAATTAAGGGATCTTATTTGTGTGACAGCTGGAATGAAGCACGTTTGAAACAGAATGTACGGGGCTCGAGTCGACACAATGAAGGTTGATTCAAAAGGGACGACCTCCCTAACAAGGTGTCAGCTACCTGACACTATTGTGTTATATCCTGCTTTGAAGGACGAATATTCACGTCTCAATAAATGAAATGTGCGTACATAATAAGCCTCAGAGCTCAAAGGGTTCCTATCAAAAGGGATCCATTCGACACTAGTATTGTAAATTGTTAGATTGTTCACTGTTATCTTTGGGAAATCTAGTTTGAGTGTGTGTTGAGATGAAATGAGCTTATATATCATTTGGATTGAAGTGAGCTTCGACTCGTAAGAACAATTGTTCCTCGGTACTGACATAAACCAAGGGTAAACTAAATTTTAATAATTAAGAGCAAGTCTACAACCGAAAAGAAATAGTGGTTTATTCGACACCACTTTGGCACCCAAATATCTCCGTGATAAAGTGGTTGGATGTTTGGTTATTGGTTACATAGACTTGACATTTGATCACGTCATTTTTGATCCGCGGCAATTTCACAATACATTCAAATATGGCATTTTAATCGATCAAATATTCAACGGTGCGTCGGATTGTCGTGATGGCCCGACCAGTTCGAGCGTGACCCGTTCAAATGCCAAGAATGTGTTGCCAGCACAACTATGACACTTGCACAGGAAGAATGCTTGTGTGACATTATTGCCAAGTGAACGCACAAAGCTTGTTGATAAAATGCACATGAACCGTTACGTAACTCACACAAAAGACGGTATAGCAGATATGAGCTTTATTTATTATTTGGCAAGGAAGGATATTTAATATTGTTGACAGTTGCGTAGGGAAGTTTTTCTGTAAGTAGAAATTCTTTGAAAATATTAATTTTATCTTTTACCAATATTAAGAAGGATAGTTCTTCAAGAATCATAATATTATAATAATATAATATATCCTCACGCCTTCCCGCAAGGGTCCCCGAAGGGGTAGGCTGAGGTGTATAGGTAATACCCACACACCCACTTTCCGCCAGAGGTATATTAGGTGCCAACGTGACAGATGGCGAGTCCATCGCCGTTACTCAAGCACGACTATACATACGCCTTTGAATTTCTTCTCAGACGTATGCAGGTTTCCTTTCGATGTTTACCTACACCGCAAAGCACGTGTGACTAATCACTGTACTTAAGTTCAGAAAAACTCATTGGTACAGTCGGGATTGCGACCTTTGCATCGCAGGCAACTGCTCCAACCACTCGGCCACCACGGCTCCAAGAATCATGTACCTACATTATCCCGAAATTTTAACGGGAGAGAGAAATGCGGCCGGCAATTTATTAATCCCAAGAATTACATAAAAACGATAAACTTTTTGTCGCTGTCGGGTTCCAAGTAGAATTAATTCAGAAAATAGTTAATGAAAAGAAAAAGGAGAAGGAAAATTAGATAAGAACTATGTCGCATAACCAGCAAAAAGAAACGAAATTGCGTAGTTTTGCGAATTCAACAGCAATTTTCCGGACTGACTCTCCAGTAGATATTAATTTGGGTTACATCGACCAAGACCTAACGATTATACTCCTATCAAAGTCTTTAACATTATGGAGAGCCAAGGTAAGTAAGTCAGCAATAACACAAACGTATACGTCTGAGTAATGTACACGTGGTATTTTAGCTTCGTATGAAAGCCACTATAAAAGGCATGACAAACTAGAAGAAAACTTTACAGAATACAAAATATCAGCATGGTATTATAACCAAGAGCATGCAAAGGAAAGATTGTAAGGCTCATAATTTAATCACAAAAATAATGATTCCTACTGGGTCGACAACGCGCGAGCTATGTGTGTGCTTGCCTACCACCTTAGTGTTAATGGTGGTAAAGTATATATAAAGAGCTAGTGTACTTCAATACTGTGGGGATATTTGATCCCCACATTATTGAAGTACAATAGCGGTCCCGCCCAGCTTCGCCAGGGTGAAAAAGTTAAACTTCCTGGTGGTTTTTAGGAGTCCATTGCGGACAAACAACGTGACGCGTAATTTATATATATTAAGATATGTACGTACCTCATAACATAGACCGCCTTTTCCGGGTAATGGGCACAGGACTGTAGCTTAAAAACGGTGGTCGCGAATAAGCTAATAAGACAAACGGTAAACGCTTTGTGCCAGTGAAAGTGAACGGCCACTCTCGATTTCGCATGCCCCGAGGTCTCAGCCCAGCTGTTACGGTCTGTGCATGCATACTGAAGGAGTGAGACATATTTCAACGGAACTGATAATAACGACAGGTGTCTTTTGAAAAAGGAAAATGAAACCCACCAAAGTAGAAGTGCCGGTTCCAGAAAGTAACGAGATGTTGAGGAAGATCCTCCTTAAAGTTGTGTCAGAAAGAGAACAGAAATTCGGAATATTTTGGAACTTGTAACCCGTAATTACAAGAAAGTGATATACAATACGAGAAAAAATTCAAAGTCGTATGTTAAGTCGTGCTTGAGTAACGACGATGGACTCGACATCTGTCACGTTAGCACTTAATATATATCTCCAATATTACCGATCTCTTCGGGGACCCTTTTGGGGACGCGTGAAATAAATAGTGTATCTTCTTTTCAGCATTATTTATATCGCATACATATCATCACGCCGAGTCCCTAACGGGGTAGGCAGTGAAAGTAAAGAAAAAACTTACAGACCTCTTGCACATATATTTCAATGTATTGCAATATTAACTTAAAGTACACATAATGCGTATATAATTCAGAGCTGTAGCTGATTTGATTCAATTCGCATTAAAGTTACATCATCGCTCGCAAGTAGTTCATAACAGGCTTCACTGTATGTAAGTCTGCTATTGAATATCAACAGAGATTGCTAACTGACGTTAAACATACCTTATGTAATTAGTTCAATTAACTTGAATATGCTAGTAGGTACTTTCGAATTTAATATTGATATTTTGACAAACAATTCTGTTAAAATATAGTTATGTTTAGGTATAATCTTCGAGTGCGAAGAAGGAAAGACCGGAAAAATCGGTCTCCTGGAGAGAAAAAAAATGTTTCACGATAAGCTGGCAAACAAGCATACGATCGTCTGTTGGTAAGCGGTTACCGCCGCCTATGACCGTTTCTAACACAAGGAACAGCCTTATCAATCCTGAAGATAAAATCTCAATACGGAAACCACTTAATTATTAACTACAACTAGAAAAACCTTGGTAGGCACCTATGCACTTAAGTAAATCATATTGTACTACTAATTAAATCAGCAATCAAATGAACTGCTTGATCCATTGATGTGAATTCCAAAAAGTTGTTTATAACCTCTATAGATACAAAATAGTCAAATTTCGATTTAAATTCGTTCGATTCGATGTTATCAAAATCGTAATAGGATCCGCCAACACTGTGAACATAAGGCGCCCAGGTGGATTGCGTATCTCCGTATTAGATGCCCGCACACAATATTTCCAAATAATATGAGCAAATTTTGCGCAAGAATATATAAGATAAGATATATTTCGTACATGGAATATTGGGTGAGTCACCGGGATCTGGCAATATTAGGAGTTGCGATATTTACCCATCTGGCGTTACAGATTGAAAGTTTCTGTTTGAGAAAATATTTACATTACTAGCTGCGCCCCGCGGTTTTGCTTGCGTAAAAACAAGTTAATTGGTAGATTTAATTCTGGAATAAAACATATCATACATATCATCACGCCGAGTCCCTAACGGGATAGGCAGAGAGTATGGAGCGCCTGTTCTCTCTAGACTTACATACCTCTTTCGCTTCGTCCACATTCATCAGTCTCTTCATACATGTCATGATGATGACTATATATATCTATATATATATAAGTAAATGTATATAAGTTTTGCTTAATTTGAGACTGTCGATTTGTGTGGAATTATCCCAAGGTATTTACTAAGTATATAAGGTATTTAAGATATCCAACGACTAGAAATTCTAGAATGATCTTAAAGTAATTCTCGCTATACAAACGTCGTTCTAGACTAATAAGTGGGTCCGATTTGAATCACTTCCTCTGCTTTGTTCTGCGTTTGTGTCCAATTTCCGCCTAACCTTGACATTTTATCGACTTGCAAAATAGGCACTTTGCATTTACAAGCCGTTGTAAATTCAGTAATAGTAATGTAGTTGCTGGGATTATTCGAAACGACGCGATTGTTTGAAATCTAGCTTCGTGTTATGAGACTTAATAAGAAAAGGTTATCTAAACACAAGACAAATTACTTGAGAAAGTTCAATAAAAAAAATCATCGAAGAAAATTGTATCTTATTAATATTTAACGTCAATGTTTGCCTGTAACATACACTCGTTACTTAATTACGCATTCGATATTAAAACATCTAGAGCTGAGAAACAATTCAGTATTTGAGATCAATTAAGTGGTAATCAACTATTACGAATGAAACCAGGTCAAATTGGTAATTTCAGCCGATTGACATTAATAAAATTGGGAATAACTATTAAAAAAAACATACATCAATAACTAAACTTTTTTAAATTTTCGATCTATAACTCACCTCATCATCATCAAACCATTTATAATACTTAATTAGGTTACTATTTTCAAATAACTATTCGAAAATAGTATGTAGTTTGGAGACTACGGTTTATCCTATAAATCCACACAACGGCCCCCTAGCTAGATTGAACCTGTATTAGGTAACAGTAACAGACATACATAGAAATATTTACACGTTACATTACACACGCCTCTACTTCCCCCTTCTTTTCGTCGGAGATATATTTAGGTGTCAACGTGACAGATGGCGAGTCGGCTATCTATCTATACACACATTTTTGAATTTCCTTTCAAACTAATGGAGGTTTGCTTTAGGTGTTTTCTTCCATTGAAAAACTCGTTGTGTGATCACTCATGTGAATCACTGATGATAAATTCAGATAAAAGTCATTAGTACAGTCGGGATTCGAGCTTGAAATCTTAATAGGCGACTCCACTCAGGCAACCGCTCTGCCACCGCGACTCTTTTCTATGTAGGACGTAAATATTGAAATATCGATTATATATGAAAAGGCTGGTAATTGTGGCTGAAACAAGAGCAGTAAGTTTGACTAACGCTCTACTCTCTTTGTTTAACCCGTGAGGGACTCGTATTATATTTTTGAGTGTATTGAGTCCAATTACACTAGACACACGATATGTTCGCTCAAATGCTTTCTGTAGACGGTGATCGAACCTTACTGGTAGAGCAATACTGAACGCCTTAGTAAAATCCTATTGTAATAATGTAATTTGAAAAGGCTAAAAAGGCACCCACAATAATGCATTGAAGCAGTAGCGAAGACCTACGTTCCACAGAGCTACGAGTTTTCCAACAAAATTGACTTTCTATTTTATTGTGTTGGCGCTAACGCGACATTGATGGCGGCACTTATTGCACTCCTCGACAGCTTTTTATTCGAGCCAGAAGCCCGACGGAATTGCACACAACGCCCGAATTGAACGGCAACCTAGCGTGAACATTCAAGCGTCGCTCCAATACTTAACCGTCTTCTAAATTGTAGACAAGAGCGAATCGCCACGTTTTCGTACATACCTGGAACAAAAATACAACAATTAAGTAACTTAAAATATGTTCACAGGTAACAGAAAGCACCAAAACATCTGATTATTATCTACTTTATTTGGCAATTCATTTATATTACGTTTCGTAAGCTCATTGCACAATGACAGAACGAACAAAAAGGATATACGCAATAATCAACAACCTAAATACGTTATAACGATGCTGTGTTATTGTATTTAATGTAGGTATTGCTGTAACCGCGGACACGTGACGATATGACCGCTCACCGAACCGGAGAGATCCAATCAAAACAAACAAATCAACATAAAACGATCGCATTCTGAATTCAAATGATGGGGGCACACAGGCCCAGCATCCGCGCTCTCGAAATATGGCGGTGAGGGTTGACACGTTTAATCGAAAAACAAGCTAGGCATAAATATAATCAAAAACGGAGACGCGGAACATCCGAGCGGAAACACTCATGCTGGGGGTCATAGGGTCAAAGAACATTGTCAAACATGACCTAAAGTATATGTATTTGTTCTAAAAAGGCGGAAAGTGGGTGTGTGGGTATTACCTATAAACCTCTGCCTATCCCTTCGGTGACCCAAATGGGAATGCGTGAGGATAATAAAAGGCAAAACATCAATCAAGCTTTGTCATAGATTATTGTGGGTGGAGTATTTAATATAGTAGTACTTGCTATGATAATATTGTCAGATTACGATTTCATCAATGTTCAATCAGGTATTTATGTAATTCTTGACAAGCTTAATAATAAAACAGATAATTGGCATTGATTCCACGGGGTAAAAACTCAGTTGCGGTGCGGCTGAACTAACCGCAGAGACGAACGGCAATCGCGTCACTAGGTCATTACGATATAACAATTATATATGTTCGTAAAAAATAGCAAAGAAAATTCAACTGGAAAAAGAAACAGGTGAGGAACAAGCTCCAACTACCTAGATTAAATTGATCGAACACTCAAGGGTGGGAACGTCAAGAGTACTTAAAACCGGCGAAAGCAGTGAGCATGTATGAAGAGGTCGGTAAGTTTAAAAATAAATAGTTTAGAGACAGCGTACTTCCTTTAATTACAACCTTAACGTTGTTAAGTATTTGAGCATTATATGAACACGAGTATTTGTGCCTTAGTCTTGGATATCCTACGTATTTATGTATATATATATATATATATATATATATATATATATATATATATATATATATATATATATCAACATATATATATATCTTATATCTAGATATATATATATATATATATCTTTATAAGTAAAAATAACGTTGTCTAGTTAT
Organism: Drepana falcataria; assembly: GCA_945859725.1. NCBI lineage: Eukaryota > Metazoa > Arthropoda > Insecta > Lepidoptera > Drepanidae > Drepana > Drepana falcataria. The sequence continues at coordinate 2,866,337 of OX243937.1, forward strand.
CATAAAACAAGCTTTGCTTAATTTGGGGCTATTCAATTTTATTTGTTATTTATTTCATCAAATAAAGAGCACCATCTGTTGCCAATACCAACATTTACGCGAGCGAAGCCGCGGGCATTACCTAGCATTTTATAGCAGATGACAGCTGTAAAATTCAAGCTAGGAAGCGAACGCTTTAGAGTTAAGATTAATACAGCTGTCAGCATAAATATGGCGTACCACAATAAATTGAATCCAATCGAACAGGCATAATAGCTGTGACAGCACAATTACCGCTTCGTCGTCAACTAGACACCGATGTGACGTCAGATCTAAACTTCCGTAACTAATAGTCTCCAATAATACAGTTATGATTCACAATACAGTTACACAACTTGGTTTGATTAAGTCAAGGCGCGGATAAGATAACATCTCAAACGACGTAAATAGCTACAGTCAACAGTACATATACTAGGGCTGAATTGTATAAGGACAAACTTTTTGAAGCCTCTTGGGACAAGAGGGCTGAGGAATATTTCGCTCACCGAATCAGCATTGCCATACATCGTGGCAATGCTAGCAAGTTTAGTATATATGGAAACATATCATCAGCAGCATCCCCTCATGGGTAGGCATAGAAAGTCTTTTTTATTATACAGATCTATTTTAATCCATAACTTTTCGACATAAAGAATCCCAGATAGAAGCGATGATAACATTTAAATCCAACCATGCAGTTATGAGTTTTGCTTTGTTAACTGACAACAGACCGACAAAATTAATTGCTTTCTAACTAACTTTCATTCGGCGACTGCGGTTACGCAATGTTTAACTGCACACCACTTAAATATTTAAAACAAAAAGTTTGCAATCAGGAATGCAAATTTTTACACAACCGTCAAATATTTTTCATGTATATTTATGGTCTCATTTATTTTATATTTTTATGTTATGAGGTTACAACATATGAACACTTTTTTTGTAAAGGACGTAAACTTGCTTAATATAATATATACTAGTTAGACCCTGCGGATTCATTACTATAAAATATTATTTTAGTAGCAGTGTTTTTTTTTTACTGTAATAATCAATAAATCGAGGGATATATTTTATACATATCCTTCGATTTGTTCCAACGAATAGTCCGAAATCTCTGTGCTAAGTTTCATCCAATTTCCGTTTAACCGTTCTGGCGTGATTGAGAAACAAAGATCCTCATAAACTTTCGCATTTGTAATATTAGTAGAATACAATATCGTGTTTCCAATCAATCCGAGCGATGGGTTATGTGAAAAAGTAACATCGGTAACGAATATGAAGATTTTATTGTTATTACCAAGTGCCTTTTACTCGTGTGGGATGCATACATTTTTAACACCCTCGTGATATATAAGAAACATCTTTCGACCCTAAAAAAACCCCAAATAATACGCGAAAAGAAGTGTGTTCCAGATTTTCTTAAACTGGATCTTCTCAAATTGTTCGAGACATTAAAATTCGTACTTTTCGACGTCTGGTCTATTGATCAGAGTTGAGAAGCTTGTAGTTGCAGCTGCAATTCCCGCTCAGCGCGGATATTTGCGTGATGAGCACGAGTGTACTTGTACTTTAGTCTTGGATATCATATATCTTATGTCTTTATGTATTATATATATATATTATACGCATGTATATCGTTCAAGTAGGTACAAGGTCTGTAATTAAACTAGGGTTATTTTAAGTTTAGAACACATTAGCATGCGTCCTTAAAGTTCTAAATTCCATTTAAAGGTGCACTAGGTGCAGCATTGTATATCAACGGTAAGTACAATTGTAAAGAACAGGGAATACGAGTAAACTTAATTTCCGTTTGTTCTCAGAGAATATACCCCATTATATCAACAGTAGTAGGTAGCTCATGAAACATCAAATTGAATTAAAGCCGCAATCAAACTAGTCCGGAGCTGATCACAAGTTAGTGTGGTTGGCGGCATGTGCTCAAGTTCAGTTCCCAGCTTGATTATATGTATTTATCTATGAAGGCAGATGTTTGATACCTGCAAGACTGCAAGAATTCATTTTATTCATTGAAACCAGTGCAGAAAGGTTTAACCAGTCTTATCTTTCTTAAGCTGTCCGCTTGTTTAATTATTTTTCATCTGCTAGAACTTCTATCACCTGACATTCTTCAAAGCGCTGCAGTGGCTGATGTTTTCGAATAGTCGCCTGCATGCAGTGATTGCAAGTTCGAATTACGACTGTGTCAATGAGATTTTCTGAACACATGTACAGTGATAAGTCACACCGCAAGCTTTGCGGTGAAGAAAAATATCTATAGGAAACCTACATACGTTTACGAAGATATTCAGAGGCGTACTCGGCATCTGTCACGTTAGCATCTAAACATTTATCCGGCGCCTCACAACACCACACCACTGCGTACGCCTTAGTAGAATAATTCATCCATGGCAGATAAATTTGTTAGCAAATTTGTATGACCGAACACCGTTTCACATCTAGTTTGAACTTCCTAAATGTTATCGTACATTTTGGTGGGATAATATCGATCCAATCGGATACAATATTCGGGCGCAAGTCCAGCCTCTCATGCCAATACATTGCACGAAAATGATATATACCTCTATAGGTACAACATTTCCGCTGACTCCTATGATAGAGCGCAAATGTTGTTGATCGAAGTCATTCTATACCAATTAAATTTAAGAGCGATTTTTTTTATTGATGACACTAAGATCAAAAACAAAAAAGCGTTCCGTCTGATGGTAAGCGGTTACCTGCTGCCTATGGACGCTTACAATACCAAGGGCCAGAGGCCTGCCTATGGATGCTCGCTCGCTGACGACCCTAAATACTTCTAACCATAACGTATAAATTAGTAAACAAGGAAAAGATTTCGTTTCAATTATAAAAGCAGCAAGTTAAAAAGCTTTTTACCGGGGAATATACTAACGACGTTACTTAGATTTCAAGCGTTGAATGGGTATATAAATAGTTAAGGTGAAGTATTTGCTCCTGTGAGCCGACTGCTGTATCAGATAGCAATTTTCTAAACTTTAGAGCCATTAGGGAGTCCTCGCTTGTTTCTAACACCACTTCAACAACTCAAGTAGTTCCAAGTAAACGCCGTATTCGTTCAACTTATAGTTAATTAACTGTTTAAGAGCCGCACTCAAGAATCTCAAATATCCGGGGTGCTTAGTTACGTAAACCCTAAAACGGTAGGCAGTCGTTACGACTACATTCGAAGACATGTTAATGTGATAATGGTCTAACCTAACAGGTTATTAGCATTGTCAAATTAAGGGAATATCATATTAAAATACTATGAAAAATTATTATTAATACTAATTATTTTGTAAGAAAATAAATTTAAGTACCTAATATAAGAAGAAGTTACTAATTAACTAAATCGTTCCGTTTGTTGCTTTTACCCACAGGCTCCACTGTATACCCTGATATTATATATTAGATATAGATGGAATAGCAATAAATATTTAAGAATATGAACAATTAGTGACAAAGTTTTCATATTGTTTTGTAGTTCCCATAGAACGAACTTTGCTTAGTTTGGTGTAGATGAATTTGTTCGGAACTGTCCTAAGGTCCTTAATAATATCATTAAAATATCACAGAGCAGAATAAATCGACGTTAGAAACTATGATTGTGTTGATAGTATAAATGCAATAAACATATTTATGACGCAATTGAACTCAACAAAACTCATTAGTACCAGAACTCTATCCAATCATATTCGCTCGAGAAAAGTCGAAATATTCAAGATTAATGACTGTCATATTGAAGCGACCGTATATTTAGGCACATCAAATCCCTCGACTCCACAGCTGTAGCGAGATTTAACTATATTCGGTTGATTAATTCAAACATGTGGCAAACAAATTGCTTATATTAAGAGCACAATTGCCCGCCAAGCGGTACAAATAAATACACCGCCATATTAAATTCAATTAAAAGTTTGTAGTATAAGTCTCCTGCACTTAAATGAAGTGGTTTGTCACACCGCTAGCTTTACGGTGAAGGAAAACATCGTGAAGAATTCTGAAGAGATATAAATAATTCGAGGATGTATAACATTCTCCGTCGTTGAAAATAAAATATATCTCCCTCGGAATTAGTGTTTACACCTTTAACTTCGAGACTTGTAGGAAGGCCTATGTTATGGATTTATTCCTAAAATGTTACGACTGTGCAGGTACTACCTATACACCTCTGGTATATTTATTTATATGTTACGGATTACATAATTATACAGTTTTACACCCAATAAATTGTATTATTCATAAGTGTAATTTCAATACATCTCGATACAAGACACGCCTTTGAATGTCAGAATGAATAACAAGTTTTTTACTTTTCCTTTCTCTTGATATTACGACACAAAAAGCCAAAGTGTCAGATAACCGTTTTTGGACGATTTAAATTCTGCTCGCGGATATTTAAGTGTAAGCGAGTCGCGTCTTATGGAAAATGAAAGTGCGACTAAGCTTTATAGGTAACTACATCAACGACCTGGCATTATTCCAAACATTGTAAGATGCGGATGGAGAAAGAAGACAAATGAAGGGGCAGGGGCTGAGATCATTTAATGATTTTCCCATCGATTAAACAACACACTTAAATAAGTCGCTTGTAGGATTACTCGGGCTTCGTTGCACACCGAACCACGGTAAATAAATAATATTTTATGCGTTGTAGTCTTATTTGCATTTATTGGTACAGTTTTGTGGGATAATGATTTATATACCACAATACGAAAATAAAACTTTGTGCGAGGAGCGATTGCTGCAAGAACATAATATTTACAATCGTTTATCGTCCGACCTCCGCAGTGAGGGGCACTCGACGTGATGATATAGATAGTAAGCACACTCGTTTTAGTGCACTCCAATCATTTATGGCTATATCTTCATATAAACTGCAGTTTGCTCTCGAAACATCATAAAGGTTATAGGTATCTATATATTTTACGCTCATTTAACACTGAATTCAGAAACCGGCGCCGTCACAAATATCTCCAAACGGAACCTACGACATCATACTCTATATACTACGTATACAAGGTCAATGTTTGAATTTTTAAAATAACAAATTTATTTTTTTCTCTTTTCTGGACAAAGGTATACTGATTAGTCACACCACCAGCTATACGGTGAAGAAGGAAGACATCGAAGATCATCGTTTAAGAAAAAATCAACGGCGTATGTATAGTTGAAGTGTATAGAGTTCTGTTATGGATACCATAGAAAATAGTAATTATAAGTAAAACTGACGCCGAACCATAAATGCATTATGGCGCGAAATTGAAATGTCATCAGAAGAAGAAAAACAATTGATGTACGACCATTAATTCAATACACGTGTTCTCTTACGGACGCTAACTTGTTTCCTTTTGCTTGCAACTCGTAGACTTCTCAATAGTGCTGCTTGAGTTACAGCGATGGAGTCGCCATTTGTCAGGTTGGAACCTAAAATATAATCTCTGGCGGAATTGGTTGTGTGGGTACTACTTATACACCTCTGCCTACCACTTTGGGGACACTTATTGGAAGGCGATATAAAAATAACAATAATGTGAACAGATCCTGCGTTTTGTCCAGCTTTCCTACAGCTATCGACTTAATGCATGAAGACTCAAGGCATAATACTGTATTTTTATGGATAGGCAGTATATGGGCACCCCCCACATAAACAGTTCTTAATGGGGATAGTTTAATGACCAACCCTACGTCGCCACTCAATCAGTCGTAATCGAGTCTGTTTTACGACAATATTGTGGTAAAACGGTACATATACTTTTAGATGGATATATAGTTATCGAAGACCAAGTAGAGTGACATTTACATTCTAGCAGTTTCCCACTATGAATCAATTAAACACTTGAGAATGCTTTGATACGGGATCTTTGCTTTATTAAGTCATTAATTCAACCGATTTGCATATCTTAAGCAACAGGATGCTGGTTAATTTAAGATCTAGTATCCAATACATGCATAGCAAAATACAATTTACACTGATAAATGTGAATGAAGGGGAAGACTCTTCTGACTACCTCGAGAGGGACTCGACGCGATGTAGATATGTACGTACTTATAATGAAAGGGCATAGGGTTACATTTTGACGTTGTTTGTATACCTGTCATTTTCGCACTGTGAATAATTACGGTAATAACATGAAAAGCGACTGGACACAACTTATTGTTTCCCCATGTATGTGTAATTATGTATGTGCAGGTGGGGCGTGAAAACCAATTCCAATGGGCTTTGTCCGCTTTACTCGGGCCTCCAAGTGGATTATTTATTGAGCTCTAATACTAGAGAGTAGGCGGATTCAATTGTAACGCATACCTGAGTAATAGAAAATACATACTGATATTTAAGTACCAAAAACGACAGATACCATCACGAAATCTAGCACATAAATCTGAATTCCTATTTTAAATCGACGTGTTAGGGTTGACGTGGATTTGTAAAAGTTTGTAGAGAGCAAAGTTGCGGGTTAGGGTTCCTACATACAAGCACTAAATTAAATAATACATTCTCATTATTTAAGTAATTCATGTCAAAGTAAACCTAGGTTTTATGTGTTCGTAAAACTTGTTTACATTAAAACAACTGTTATTTTAATTAAAACGGATTTGCAATAGCTCTTTAATTGATATTTTTATAATTTAAGTGTTGAGTTTATCTAAATTACTTCAGAGTTTATTTTAGTGAGATAATACGTTAATGTAAAGCATGTATAAATATGAATGTAGCGAAAGAGGTCTGTAAGTCTCTACTGTCTATTCGCTGTGCCTACCTCGAGAGACTCGGCGCGTGGGGATATGAACTAAAGTAAGTACTATTGCAAGTTCGGCAAGAACAGATGTGGAGAAAGCATTAATATCTCAATAACGTAACACATTACCTAGATAAAAGGCAACAATCGTTTCTTTTTAAACATTCCATTTAGTGTGAGGTCGGCCGACATAAGTTGTGGTAACGATGATTAAAATTAAGAAATAATAACCGCTCTTGCAAAGTTTCATATAACACTTTACGACAAATTTTTATGTGCACATAACAATAACACTTACTTTTAATGAGGACGAGAGAAATATACTTTTGTAATTAGAAGTAATATAGGGTTATTTAGGCTAGTTAGTTGCGTCATTACATCTCTGGTCACGATTTTTCACAATTAATTATATTTAATTACAAAATTGCTCACAGGAAACATTGTGACTTGATACGTGAGTCTGTTTTGTGAAGATTGTTTGGATTTTTGTCGTAGCTTCTATGATCTTGAGTACGTGCAGAAGACAATACAATGGCTAAGTCATATTATGCCAGCCTGTATAATGAAATATTTATAGAATACATTGTATTTTACTGGTTGTACGAAGCTCGCCGGATCAATTCGCCTCAATTGGTTGAGGAGTTTCGGAGATGAGCCAAAAAAAAACAGAAAGATTTATTTATTTATTTATTGTTTAAAGGTTTACCAACACTTGCTTACATCGATACTACATCTTAATCATCACATAACCTAGAGCTAAATGTAGCAAATAATTACAGGTGAACACCACTTGCACCAATAATTGGAATGTTCAAAATACAGTGTAGATAACAAAAAAATATATATAAAAAACTAAAAAACTAATAAAAATAAAGAATAATTAAAAACTATTTTCAAAAATAACTTTTCGGAGCTTGAAAGATAAATAACAATTTTTTTTATATTACCTACGGACACTTCAATTGTATTTATTCGTAATGATAAGAGGTCAACTGAAGCTTTAATATTAGTATTATTATTATTCATCTACCTTTAATATAAAATATAATATATAATAATTTCAATAATTTCCATACAACGTGAAATGATGAACTTATACCCGAGCTCACACATAATAGAGATCCAATGACACGAAAAAAATCAATTTCCATATATTTTACGTTCGAACGAATGGCAATAAGGAGGTTAGATTCTGGTATCGTCCAATATTTCCTTACAATGGCTGCGACTCCCCTCTGTGTAATTGAACTATGGTACAATGCACTCTATTGTCATAGTAATACAATTGCGGTCTGTCGACGCACCCTCACCCCGTCTTCTCCTCGCCTTTTAATACAAGGAAAGTGATACTTATCATCAGTAAGCGATGCTTATACTTCAGCTTAGGTACACTATAACACTCACGGGACTCAGTGAACCATATTTCTAACAGATCCACTGGCGTAGATATCGTAATGTCTTTAAATTTCTAACATCCACTTATAAAAAGCCCTGGTGGCCGAGAGGTTTAAATAGAGAGAGAGAGAGTTAAGATGTCATAGCATAGCATTCATAGCAGATACATATTTAACTTACTTAACTTAAGTAATGTGAGTTATCAGAACAATTTAACAGATCAACAGATCACAATTCCTGTGGTGAAGAAATCTGCATACGCTTAAGATAGCCGTGCTTTAGAAACTGTAACGACCATCAGTCACCCTAACATATCACCGTAGAAAAGAGGATGCTATTACACCTGCCCTTACCCCTTTGGGCTAGTCCTTTGTAAGAAGGTCTGAAGTATATTATGCATACATACATACATATAATCACGCTTCTTTCCACTTGCTACGATCCTTGCATACTTCTTTCGATCCGTCCACTTTCATTATTCTCTTCATACATGCTCTTCGGTTTAGGGTTTAGTATATTATGTATGTACATCTATACTAATATTATAAAGAGGAAAGATTTGTTTGTTTGTTTGTTTGTTTGTTTGTAATGAATAGGCTCCGAAACTACTGGACCGATTTCAAAAATTCTTTCACCTTTGGAAAGCTACATTATCCCCGAGTAACATAGGCTATATTAAATTGGACCCGACAGGTAGCGCTGCGATCGAGTTTCAAGAATTTTACCTTTTTACCCGGGCGAAGCTTTCTGTGTGTTTCTGTGTGTCTTAAGCTAGATTCGAGAATGGTTTAGATTTACAATTGGACCCAATAGGTGGCGCTGCGATCGTGTTACGGGCAATTTAACTTTTTCACCCGAGCGAAGCTGGGCGGGACAGCTAGTACATAATATACTTCTATATAATACCTCATATCATTCACTATTAAACGACATTTGACATATATATTCCTAAATATACACATTTTTCTGATAATCCTTACAAAACATAAACTTGCAAGGTGTTTCGATTTTTCTGATGAGAAGTGTATATTTACGTATGTACTTATACTCTAAGAAGTAAATGATTCATTCACCGACCAAACAACCGTTTTGGCAAACAAGCTCGTTACCAGAATTGACAGAATTATGAGATAAAAACCCGAAAACAACAACGAATATTGCGATGAAAAGACGCAGTAAATTGGGTCTGCGACAAAGGCGTTCCCGTCTAGGGAACATAAATAGAATTATATTCCAAGTTAATCCCATTTATGAAGAACTGTGGGAACGCTGTGCGCATACTGAAACGGGAAGCATTGTGCCTCGACGTAACGGTGTTGGGTGTGCTGCAGCTAAGAAGCTAGTGCCATTGACGCCCAAACAATTCCTCGAGTTACTACTGAACGTGGCTGCAAGTTATGCAAACCACTCGCGTACTTTAATACACAGGAGGCTTCCTGAGCACAGTCTCGGTCATACTTCAAGCACACGTTTAACATCCCACAGGAACAACGCACACTACATAAACAACTCAAATCATGTCTCACTCTTATCTAAACCTAACCTAAAAATCTAAACCCGGTAGCTTGGCATAAGGTTGATAGCTGATTCAAAAGAACTGACACCTAGTCCCGAACTAAGCAACGCGGTGTGTGTAGTGTGTGGGGACAAGACAACTTTTACATGCACACGTTTATGTAAATATGCATTTTGCAAAAGCCGTGGTGGCCGAGTGGTCCAAGCAGAGATTGCAAGTTTTAATCCTGACAATACCAATGAGTTTTCGGCATTTAGTACAGTAATTAGCTACACAACTAGTTTTACGCGGAAGGAAACCTTGAAAGAAACTTACAACCGTTTGAGAAGACATTAAAAGCCGAATGTGAGTGTGCAGGTAATATATCTCTGACTACCCCTCCGGGGTCTCTGCCTACCCCGTTAGGACTCGGCAAGATGAAATGTGTGTATTTATGTATGTATAATATAATATCATTACGAAAGGAATGAAATTCTCTAGGCACTGCATCGCGCGAGCTCTTAGGGTTGCAAGCGCCAATAGGAAGCGATACTGCATATTTCACACTTAGTGGTATTAGATAAAATCAAGGGATATCCAAGACTAAGGTAGACATTTTCGTACTCATTAGACAGCAATATATCCGCGGTATCTAACCTGCAATCTCAAGCTCCGAAGTCAGCTCTGACCACTCGTCCTGACGACGGCTAATTATGAATAAATAGAGGTAATATTTATTCAAACTGTGAGAAAACAGTGCATAAGACGTTCACATTCGCCAATTTGGTGTAAAAAATTAAGCATTACGTAACGTTGTAACCTTGCAACGACCTTGCAACCTCGTCAACGAAGGCTATATCGAGAAATAACATTTTTGTTGCCAAAATAGGGAGCTGTAGATATATTTTCTTATGTATATGCAAGTCTAGAGAGAAATGGCGCTCCATTCTCTTTGCCTACCCCGTTAGGGACTCGGCGTCATAGTGATAGCGTCTCGTAAAATTGCGTTTTACATCCTTTTTTATTAAATAATATTTATCTCTCTATATTTATAAAGCTCATTTGTACTCCGGGATAATGTAGTAAAAAAATATAATATTTCGCCTATAGAAATAGGCGAAATATTATATTTTTCTGTAAGTTATATCGTTTTTCCCCGTTAGGGACTCTGTGTGATTATATATGTATGTATGTATATATATCCTACTAATATTATAAATGCCGTGGTGGCCGAGTGGTTTGAGCAGTTGCCTGCGACACAAAGATCGCAAGTTCGAATCCCGACTCTACCAATGAGCTTTTCTGATCTTAAGTTAAGTGATTAGTCACACCACGAGCTTTACGGTGAAGGTAAACATCGAGAGGAAACCTGCATACGTCTGAGAAGAAATTCAAAGGCGTTGTATAGTTGTGCTTGAGTAACGGCGATGGACTCGCCATCTGTCACTTCTGGCACCTAATATACATCTAGCGGAAAGTGGGTGTATGGGTATAAAATACACACCTCTGCCTACCCCTTCGGGGACCCTTGTGGGAAGGCGTGAGGATATTATAATTTTATTATTATAATATTATAAATGTGAAATTTGCACAGATGTTTATTACGAATTGGATGAAACTTGGCCCAGAGATGCATTATTGACTGGATTAACACATAGAAGTTATACCACAAATAAAATTCACCAATGGCATCAAGTTTCACCCGCGCTAAATTTACTTAGTTATTTGCTAGTTGTTATACAGGGGGATGACTGGACAGGACAATGGTTGCGGTCCAAACACCCGTAGCCTGCGTCACGGCCGTCTCGAGACGTGACGTTGACAAATGATGTTTTACAGCTCAAGACAGTTGGGCAGGTGATTCGACGGGAACTGTCCATTCATTGTCTTGATAGCTTTTGGTCGGGAAATTGCCAACGCGGAATCGTGGTCTTCATTGCAATTTCATAGTATTTTAATGCAAGACACCGCTCTGTATTAATTTTATTCAACACATTGTTTATTATATATTATTAATTATTATTATACAATTAACATATATACATATAATCTCGTAATCACGGTAGGCATAGAGAGTAGAGCGAAGAACTTGTGTGTGTCATCAATTTAAATAAAATAAGACTACGTTACTAAGCGTAACTAAATAAAACACTTGTAGTTTTATTACTAAAAGAAACAGTCAATTTTCATTTTAATATTGTGTCAAAGTATTTTAATACCTAGACATTATGATACCTACACACCCACTTTCCGCCAGAGGTATATTAGGTGCCAACGTGACAGATGGCGAGTCCATCGCCGTTACTCAAGCACGACTATACATACGCCTTTGAATTTCTTCTCAGACGTATGCAGGTTTCCTCTCGATGTTTTCCTTCACCGTAAAGCTCGTGGTGTGACTACTCACTGTACTTAAGTTCCGAAAAACTCATTGGTACAATCGGGATTCGAACTTGCGACCTTTGCGTCGCAGGCAACTGCTCGAACCACTCGGCCACCTCGGCTCTTTTTTATTATATTTTATTTATTACATTATGATATAAACTGTTTATATTGTGAAAGTAATAGGCTTACTTAATATTCTGAAAATTGCCGCATATTTGGTTTGTTGTCACACAATGCCTGTATCGGGTTGCGGGCGCCGGCAGCGAATGCAATAAATATGCAGCTCAAGTTTAGCCAGTAGAAATTCGTTCAATTTTGCAGTGCAATCTCGAGCAGATCCGTGGACGAGCTCCGCCGTTTCGACACTACTTACGTAATAGGCGTACGGTCAGAGAAAGCGAACTCGACATTTCTATAACGTCTACTTAATAATCTTCTGGAATTGAGAATCACTGAGTGGACATAATACCACACTAGATTGAGATAAAAGACGTGTATTGTATTAGCCAATACATACACGTTGTATTGGCTTTAAATTTCATAATTGTATCAAGCTGACTATCTAATAAAAACCTTGCATATTATAAGCTCACTAAGTATATAAAACAGGTTAAGTAAAAAAAAAACAAATATTGATATCTTCACGCCTTCCCACAAGGGTTCCCGAAGGGGTTAGCAGAGCTGTGTAAAGAGTACCCACACGCCCATTTTTCACAGGAGATATGTTAAGATTACCTTAAGTTTAGAAAAACTCATTGGCACAGTCGGGATTCAAACTTGCAATCTTTGTGTTCAGGCGACTGCCCAAACCACTCGGCCACCACGACTCTTATTGATGATACTAATATTGATAAACAAGAAAATATCAAAGGCATGGAATCCAGAATCGAAATTTCAATTTCCTAAATAAAGGATCGGAAGGTAATAAAATGTGATAATATAAAACAGGCCTACAACATATGAGGAACGAACGAAACCGACCAAATATTCTACATCAAAGGAAGAATGTGGAATGGGACTCAAATACGTACAAATATTTGACGTGACCTTTATTATTTTGTATTTTTACCGAAACTAGATAGAGTTTTGGAAAGGTTCAAAGGATTGCAAAATCCATCCATCATTTTCATTTCAAGAGATACAAAAAAAATACAAGCATCAGTGTACCCTCTAGAAAACCCGTCATCTTTTGCACCTATGTATAATGTATACACATGATCATTGAATTTCACACTTAATCATTTCAACAACGGAACAAGAATATTAACAAAAGAAACCGATAAATCAGCTGTGGTTGTGTGATGGCAACGTTTCACGCGTCATTATTGTATGAGCAACACTTACCGCAATTTGGTTGTTTGCCGGTTGAATTCGATTCCTTATCACTGGCGAATCGCAATGTTCACAACACGACTTGGGAGCGCGGAATTCGCCAGATCCACCACATTACCCGATAATTGATAAAGTTTCACATATAATGTGGAGAACGGGCGGGCTTCAAATATTGGTAAAACTGTTCACAGACGCCCTCTACGCTAACTTCCGTTGGAGTTAAACGGGCTTAATCGCCTGCTCCGCGGATTGCTGATTACACACTGAAATTACAAATTGCAAGCCGCACGTTGCCGTTGCAAGTGTGCTGAGCGGGCAGTTCGTCTTCTAAACTATACGAACGTCGAACATCCACGACCAAATATTACTTTACCTAACCGCACAATTTGACCTGAACGTTGCTAATGAGTATAAACATCTGAGTAATATTCCTCTACAGTCCGACTGCACATATTTCCGTCTTTGTTATTTATTCACGTGTAAAAAAACATTAGTCACTATTTTTATTGTGTATTTATAGCTGTACTGAGCTCTGCTGATTCATATGTTCCTATAAACGTCTTAATGTTGTGATTCAGCCCTATACGTAAGTTATTCAACAGCCGTAGATAAGGAATTTCGGGGACTCATTTCATATATAGGTACAGTGTCTATTCTAGTATTTTTAATTCAAATAAACACATAATATACGCATTACCAACGTTTGACAGCCATAAGAAATTACTTGCACATAAATAATCAGTTTTATATGCACATGAATAATCGATTTTATCGGACTATTTGAAAGTTGGTACCATTACAAATCTACAGTTACAAGAGGAATGACTACACAATCACCCAATGTCAAAAGACAAAGAAGTATAAGCAATCACCGAAATTTGCGTATGTTAGTTTGCTCACACTAACATAAGCGCTAATGCGTATCCTAAAAGTGTACTAGTTTTTTGCAGAGTGACTCAAGGTTGTAGTTAAAACCTAGACAGTCTGTACCAATGAGTTTCCTTTGAACACTATGAGATTTAGAATAAAAATCCCATTGTGACGGAATCTGTATGCTTATGAGAATAATTTCGAATACGTTAATCACACACGCACACAACAGATTGCATGCGCTGATGTGCAAAAAAAACAAATGTGAGAAAGCTTGAAGATATATATATGCTTATAGATATTAAATCTATTAAGTAACTTGATCTATATCCTTTTCATATCTAATACATGTGTGCATCTAGCTTAACGGAGCACATTAATGAACTTAATGCGAGTAGATCGCAGTAATCCTCAACAGGCTTATTCTAGTGCAGCCCAGTTGCTAAACACAACACACGGGCACAGGCCGCGTGACGGGTGACGACACGGCGACGGTCGCGTGCCGGTAACTGGAGCGCGACGCACACGCAACGGATTCAAGGTCGCATAGAAATGATCTGAATTCGTTAGCAAAGCCATTTAAGTGGACGGGCATAACTAGTCATTTTTAATGATGTGCCTAGTGTGACATTTCGTTCAGAATCCCATATAAGTATAATACTTATTATAATAATACAATAATTTTGTTAGATGTACCTTTCTAGAGTATGTAATAGATAAGTTAGGGAAGTCTCCGTTCCTTAAGAACTTAGATAAGCTTCGATTTAAATTGTATCTCAAAAGAATGCGCGAAGAATAGAGAAAGAATGTTTTAAGTTGCCAAATGACAAATCATTGCAGGTACCAAGTCCAGAAACGTCAATGGTACAAACAAACCATCGGGCTTTGAAGCTACCTTTTAGACTTCGCATGTGACTAATCCTGCTATCTTAATCTTACTAATACTTACTAATACAATGCGAAATATAATAATACAAGATATGTTTAATTCTAGAAAAAAACTACAAATGAAATCAAATTCGACGCGCTTGAAACCGCGGGCCACAGCTAGTCTATGATTTATATAAGCCGTGGTGGCAGGTTCGAATCCCGACTATACCACAGTAAGTCTATCTGTAAATAATATCGTTGATAATAATACCATTTCTAGCCATCAAAGGTTTAAATATACAACTGTTATCCACTAGCCAAGCGACGCCTGTTATCAAGAACGCTAAGCTATATCGTATGTGAGCGAAGATGCTGTTGGTATGGAGCGTAATGCACTTGCGTATACGTGACGAACATGCAAAAAACGCGCATATAATGTACGTCCTACGTAAATATATGCTTCGAGTACGTAATGTTGACATGACAACAACCGCATAATACATACCTACTTGAACGTTTCTTGAGAGGAAAACGTGAGCACTTGCGCTATTGAAAATTGCATATTAAACGACAATATTTATTGAATTTACGAAAACACGTAGAAATCACATCACATACGCATTGTTTGCAATAGTTCCTTAATGGATGTACGTGATTTATTATTGCATTTATATAAATACAAAAAAAAATATGATCCTTTACAGAAACCTATTTGTTTTCTATGCTATGTTCGCCACATATGTATATTATATACGTCAGATCTATATAATACATATCAGAGTAACGGCGATGAACTCGCCATCTCTCACGTTGGCACCTTAAATACATCTCCGGCGGAAAGTGGGTGTGTGGGTATTACCTATACACCTCTCACGCCTACCCCTTCGGGGACCCTTGTGGGAAGGCGTGAGGAGATCAATATTATTCTTGTTTATTGTAGTAAAATGTGAATTTTGAATTGTTTATATCTAAGTGAACAATAATGGTAAGAAATATTACTTTAAATTCTGTTATTATTACTATATGGATGTCTATAATGTGGTTGTTCTTATAAAGCTTATTTATATAGATATACGTTCGTTTAATCGCTTACGAAAACTTAAAATTTACGTCATATAAGCATAACGGATATAATAAATGGGAAAGTAAGTTTGTTTGTCAATAACGCTTTCACGTCTTATATACTCATGGAATCTTTTCACCACAAATATATTTAACCTAGTAAGTGACAGATAGTGAGCCTATTGCAATCTCTCAAGAAGAAAGATTTCCTATTTTTTTGTAAGTTTGTAACTTATGAAAAATAATTTACGATAAGTTTGCGTTTCTCACATCTTATTCAGTTTAACGTAACAAAGTGAAAATCCTTCATTGTTTAGGTTAGAGAGTTTTTTTTAAACTAATTTAACTAATGAAAAATATTTAGTGAGCATTTAAATCTGAGAAGCCTGAAAACAATAGCACCAATAAAACGTTGCATAAGTGCATATAAGAATGCTACAGACAATGAATCAAATTGAAGTGCTGGAAGCGAGTCACCAAGAACAGTACTGACTTATGAATGAATGGCGCGCTTCAACAGCTACTAGCCGCGAACAAAGGGTGATAAAAGTGTGTCAAACTGTAAAACCAATAACCCTGGGTGGAACAAACAAAGCAACCGTTCACGCACAAATTGTCTCAATACTGGCTAATTGTTATTCAACGCGTGTCAAGAGCGCGACGGCAGCCTTGAAATCTTCGGTTTCAACAGTTTACTGATTACACAAATCTAAATATTCTAGTCTCAGCTAATAGCAATTTGAATCGCTTATATTGCAAGTTCTAACGTTCTCATATACATGGAACGGGCTTTTATGCTTGAAATTTCTGCCTAGGGTGAACAAACAACCAGTAGGTTTCTAATATGAATTCGGTGCAAACTGCGTTGGAATATTCTGTGAAGTTATTCACAAAGCGAAACGTACATACACACATCATGCCGAGTCCTTCTTGGGTTCTCAGAGAGAGGGTAGCGCCACTTCTCTATACTTACAGACTCGACTTTCGCTTCATCCACATTCACCAGTCTCTCCCAACATACTCGCCCATTTCGACTCCTGGTGAGGTTACCATCTTTTAGTGTTCGATCAATTTGATCTAGGTAGTTGGAATGTGGTCGTCTCCTGGCTCATCCAAACCTTCTCTACATACCAAATACTAACCAGATATTTATGATTATCGTTCCGTAGATCTCGGTTTAACTTTGCCGGTACCATGTAAAATCACTATAGAGTAGCTGATTAATAGAAGAAAATTTCCACGAGAAGTACAAAAGTATTAAGACATAATAAGCTTGTGAGGTACAGTTGATTACATACACCTTGATGTCTGTGAAGTTAGAGCAAAGTTGAGACTAGAAATTAGATGAATAAAGTTAGGAGCAGACGTTGATGCCTGAGAAAAGGTCCAACAAGACTTAAGTATGCTAATAGGGGTTGCGTATTGATATACATAGTCGCTGATCTACGATATAGGCACGTTAAGACCGTAATTTTGTATATTTAAAAATATACAAAAGAATACTGACTAGATAGAGGTTTACAGATTGATGATGATGATGCCATATGAAATGGTAGTCAAATCACCCAATAACATCATCAATTTACAAGTTTTTCTTTTGTCGGCGTCTCTGACCTCTGTACAGCCCAATTATATGGCCTTCGTATACGCCATGATAAACATCTTATATTTGATCTGACTGATGTATTCTCCAATACCTGGCTCAAATTTCATATTAACTAAATGGTGAACGTTGACCCAACAGTATCAGAAACTTGCCATGGCTCTATTGGCGATATTAATTTACTAACATGCCGGACCCACAATGCACTGGCACTGGCGAAATTCCAACTAACGATACGTTCTAACGCCTACGATCAGCCGCGACCAAATTCCATACGGAATATACAAGAGTCCATAAACTAAATGGTTGTTTGTGTATCAATATTGGAAAAATCGCTAAACTTTATTCGAATTGGAATTTTCAAGATTTTTTCGAGATGTTCCTGGCATAAGTAGATATTTTCATGTCACAAATATTTTATTCATGAAAGCAAATACATTAGTGAAAGTAAATACGTTAAAAGCTGCTCTTGAAATCGTCAAAGCCGGGATAAATTTCTTGGATATTTCTAGTTCTTTAATTAACACCAATTAGTAACGGAGCTTTTATGTTTGTATCTACATACATATATATAAATATATTAATTCATCCAACAACAACACGTAAGTTAACAGTATTACAAAGCATTAACATACTGCATTTAAAATTATTTACAATAATACCTTATAAAGATAAGATATTAGACCTTAAATAGATAGAATCTATAAGAGATATATTTTAGGGCCCAACGTGACAGATGGCTAGTCCATCGCGAGTATTCTCAAACGTAAGCAGGCTTCCTCTCGATGTTTTCCTTCACAGTAAAGCTCGTTCTGCGACTAATTACTATACTTATGTTTTAGAAAACCTCATTAGTCGGGATTCAAGCATGCTATCTTTATGTTGCAGGTGGTACTGGAACCACTCGTTCACCACGGCTCCAACTATACCACTACGATGGAACTTTATTAAAATAACTAGTTGTCCCGCCCAGCTTCGCTTGGGTGAAATAATAAAAGCCATGGACCCAGGGGCGCCAACTATCGGATCCAAATGTGCATCTAAATCATTCTCCAATCCACCTGGAGAAGCAGAAAATTTCATTTAAATCGGTCCAGCCGCTTACGATTCTATAAAGGACATACAGACAAACATTCATTTTTATATAAAGAAAACCTATATAGAAAATAATTTGATGGGAATGTTGAGCCTGAAGTTTTTTTATAAAATCCTTTAAATTTTTTTTATAAAATGCCAAGTACGAATACAGAACGCCTGCTGTTAAGCAGATACCGCAGTTTAAATACGCAAGCAATACCTGATATACTCCCGTGTTGCCGAACTTTGGATGGATGAAGTTGCTGAGTATATACATATGTATATATATTGTATACATATACTGCAAGGTATAGAATATGAGACGAAGTGAACTAACTTCTGGCAACACAGGCTTTCCATGTGAATTTTGAACCCGGGAAACTCACCTTAACCTTAAGCACCAGACGCTACCCGGAAGCCATCATATAGGCCTGCGATCTTTTCAAGGTCGAATTATGAACGATAGATCCAAATTTTTAAAATTATTGCTAGATACTAACTACTATTAAAAACGTAAAATTTTGCCCACAGTTTAGAAATTTGCGGTGTGACGGTATGGGAGTTTTGTAATAGAAAATATAACCAATTGATGGGGTAATCAAATGTCAAATACGAGTTTGGCTTTATGGCCGACCACATTTGAAAACAAACCTTGCAAAATGTATTGAGCAAGACAAAGGATATTCACATTACTCTACGAAATTGAGAAACGCTAGACGGTCTTTCTATTGAATTCAATATATAATAAGAATAATTATCCACGTATTCTGAAGAGGTTTCTTTCTCTAGGACCCTACAACCCACTACTACTACCTCAACAATACCTTGTACCCTAATCCCCATTCGGGTGGACCCTTTTCTTATATATTTTTAATATATGTTTTTTATTATATGTAAAAAATATATTTATGAAAATAATTAAATAAAAGAACTAAGTCGCATCGTGCGAGGTACAGAAGAAATATAAAATCATGAGATTGCTGAGGATCATCAGGCGACCGATCATGACTTATGCGTGTGTTGTGTTCGCACAATCCAAAAAGTCAGTACTCCACCCCCTTCAAGTGCTCCAAAGCCGGTTCCTCCGGAGAGCCACAGGTGCCCCGTGGTACATGAGAAACAGTCAACTTCATGTTGACCTAAAAGTCCCCACGATCAAACAGTTTATGAAAAAACTGTCGAAACGCCATTTCGATTCTGCTGAAAATCATCCCAACCCTCTCGTCGTATCGGCCGCCCGACACACACCCTCCCTTATATCTAAGATAAGGCGCCCAAAACATGCCGTCATCGAACCGGATGACGACATAACGGTCCTCCAGGACGCCCGACGACGACACACAAACGACACTACACAAAACCGACCATTGTTCCGTCCTCGCCGGCGAGGCTCGACGCGAATAAGCCGTAACGTTCCCCCCAGACTCTCGCAAGTGCCGGCCCGAGCCGAGCCAGTAGCGCAAATCCCCTCCCTAAATAACTAAATAATAATAAAATACCAGACCAGCCCAGCTCCCTTGCTCGCGAACCAGCAACGCCCTAAGCCGAGGTCCGACCCCACAGGGGGTGCCCTTAGCTGTGTTGCTTAATACTTAAGTGCCTGGCTGGAGGCCTAGGTCTCGCCATTGACCGGTTTAGTAGCAAAAGTTCCCGGAACTCACGCTACGAGAGACAATACAAAAAAAAAAAAAAAAAAAAAAAAAGAGGATCATCAGGCGGGCCGCATGCTTGTTTGCCACCCAAGTTATATTAATAAAAAAAACAAGCTTGTGGTTAGACGATATTCAACACATGACAGAGATTCTAAGCGCTTTACGTCTGTGGCTAAGACCAGGCGACAGACGATAACAACCATGAATCGTTGCGCAACCCATACCGACACAGCCGTGACCTTTGCCGGCGATGCAATGTACTAAAAGTCATTTAACACGCCTTACATAACCGCTTCGATGCTGGAACATCATTCTCGGCAAAAATAACCACTTTTACTATTACACATTGTGTAGAAGTCAATTTAAAGTTTCAACTTTCTTTCTCGTTACTCTAAATGTGCGTGTTTACGTAAAAATAGCTTTGTGTATCTTACTCATATTATAAAAACGAAAGTTCGTGTGTTATGTTTGTTAGTTAATCATACCAAAACAGTTTTGAAGATGGATACATTGACGTTTTTCATTGGAAGTGTTTACATCTTCAAATAACCCAGATCTTTTGCCTGCCATATTTCGGCCAAATATACCTAAGTACTTGCAATGAAAATCGAAATCGTTACTTATTTGACATTCAAATTTAGGCAGCACATTAAGTGCGTATGTAAGTCGAGAGAGAACTAGCGCTCTATTCTCTCTGCGTAGCCCGTTAAGGACTCGGTGTGATGATATGTATGTAATATGTATTACTAGCGGTGCGTCCCGGCTTCGCACGGGTGGACATACTTTTTTAATATAAAAGAAAATATAGCCTATGTCACTCAGGAAACCTACATTCACATGTAGCATGCCAAATAATTTTTCAGATCGGTCCAGTACTTTTCGAGCCAATTAATTACAAACATACTAATCTTTCCTCTTTATAATATTAGTATAGATAAAGCGCGAGTCGCTGGATTTGTTTTTCTGAGCAAATATTTTCATTTTAAACTTCACTACTAACAAAGAGTCACCGAAGTGTGTGAAAAGTTGTAGCTTACAGCGACAACAAGCACGTTGCTAAGTGCCAATATCAATTTAACGTGTGAGAGACGTCATCAGGCGACGCTGGACTCGCGCCAATCTGCGCTCAGCCAGCGCCAAGACACGACAGGACGTGGGAAAAACAAGCCAACGCTTTATCCCCTGGATGAATATCCCTACTCTGCTAAGCGTATTTTACACTCACGTTCAATTAACATATTTGTTCAGAAAATAGAACAGTTTTCATGACGGTGCAATAAAACACGTAGTTCTATTCTACACGTATGTTACATATGTCTGAATCGTTACAGCAGATTTTTATGCCAAAATAAAATATAATCCTCACGCGTTCCTACAAGGTTCCCTGAAGGGGTAAGCACAGGTGGTATCACACACCCACTTTCCGCCAGGGACATATTGTAGGTGCCAACGTGGCAGATGGCGGGTCCAACGCCGTAACTCAAGCACGACTATACATACGCCATTGAATTGCTGCTCAGACGTATGCAGGCTTCCTCTCGATGCTTTCCTTCGTTAATATACATATATCCTCACGCCTTCCCATAAGAGTCCCCGAAGGGGAAGGCAGTCGTTAATAATTGTTCAAAAGAAAAAGTGGCAAAATGCACAACCGCACGTCTGAGTATGACAGTCAAGCGAATTCAGATCTTTTACTCTATCCTGAAAGTTCATAGATAAGATTACACTTTAAAAAAATTCGAGATTGTTAACACAGGACAGCAAGCTGAGATTAAACCAACCACCGGTATATTGATACAAATTCCGTTCAATTAAAAACTATTTTGAGCAGGCGGTAGTGACGTTGCAATATGCAATACTTATTCAGTTATTCTGGTGTTGCTGGCCGCATTTTAATGAGATTATAGCATTACATGAGTCTGCTATTACATACCCGTTTAGCCGGCTTGTTCGCTCGGAACGTGCCCTGATATGTACTTTGACTTGGAGATTTGATATTCCGATCGTTCCCAGTCTTTGTGGAGTGAGCACAAAAGGAGCCGAGTGCTGGGAAACGTCATCTTTCGCTTTGCATGACTCGCTTCTTTAATAATGTTGCAAGCTATGGACTGAACACAATACTTTATAGAAATATCTTCTTAAATAAGAAATTCTTACTCCAGCCCGTTCAAAACATGAGTAAAGTTTTAAATTGCTTCAAGCATATATGTATTGCATAGCCACGAAATTGTTCTGGAACAGTAGTAGGTAACGACAGAGCTCGTGATTATCTTAACAATACGGTACTAATCATGAACATTACGTTTGACGTCGCCTCCGAGGTCTTACACCTACAAAGGTAATAACAATTTGATGACGTGCTTAAATTCCGTGTGAATATTTCAGACAATAATTATTCTGTGTATATAGAGCCGTGGTGGCCGAGTGGCTCGAGCCTGCGACGCAAAGGTCGCTAGTTCGAATCCCGACTGTACCAATGAGTTTTTCTGAACTTAAGTACAGTGATTAGTCACACCACGAGCTTTACGGTGAAGGAAAACATCGAGAGGAAACCTGCATACGTCTGAGAAGAAATTCAAAGGCGTATGTATAGTCGTGCTTGAGTAACGGCGATGGACTCGCCATCTGTCACGTTGGCACCTGACTATGAACATGATGACAATGGAAAACATGAGTGAAAAAGGTTGACAAAACAGATATACAACGCGAAAGTGTGTTGAAGAAGAGGCAGAGAATAACCGTGTTCCAAACACCTAGATGAGATCGATCAAACACTCAGGAGTACTCGAAACTGGCAAGCATGTTTTAAAAGAAGAGAATAATTGAGGATGAAGCGAAAGAGGAGATGACGTCTAGGGCATACTCATGATCAAATCTACGTAGAAATGGCGTATTGACAGACACATGGCGTTTATGTACTAACATCGTACTTCTACCACAACCACAACTGAGTTATATGGAGTATTTATAACGCCTACAGGTTATAGTTTTCGCTTGGCATCGGGGCCACCAGCTGATTTCCCATCTCTTCACTGTCAAACAATAGATTCCATAAAACTGGCGTAGTATTGATCTGCACAAACTGGCTACTTTTAAATGACTCAGCCAAAAAGCGTGCAATACTTCATGGAGGCCTACACTAAGTAGCTTGAAATTTTACACTTCGGCCCATTATCCGGATGATCGGAGCCGACCATTATTGACGTCGGAAGAAAATTACTTCCGAGTCGGCCGCCACACGCAATTCCCTTACCCACGCCAATATTAAGTACTATGCTAAATAAACGTTTTATAACACCGACCTCATTTAGTTGTGAAATTGTACTCTTTCCACTGGACGATTAAGAGACGGTACGTGTTACATACATACATATCATCACGCCGAATCGCTAACGAGGTAGGCAGAGAGAATGCGAGAGCGCCAGTTCTCTAGACTTGCATACCCCTTTCGCTTCGTCCACATTCATAGTGGTACGTGTGCGTTACATTATATTCCACATTCGTGACAGATGGTGAGTTTATCGCCTTCCCTCAGACACAAGTTCATATAGGCATTTGGATTAAGTGTTAAGTGCATACAACGAGCACATCAAAATGTGCCAGTTTCCTTGTCTTTCAAGGTGTAATAAAAAGTGTACTTAAGCTCGCAGTATGATATACAATTTTAAAATTCTACTTAAACTACGCTACCAGTACTCTATAACTTAAAAGTATGTCTTTTATGATTATTAACTGTTACTTTAAAAGATATAAAAGTATTCTGGTAACAATCCTAATACACTTACCTAATAATAATTATATATCCTCACGCCTCCCACAAGGGTCCCCGAAGGGGTAGGCAGAGGTGTATGGGTAATACCCACACACCCACTTACCTGAGTACTTATAATGGTGTTCCTAGATAAGATGAGAGGTTATTCATGAATCTAATACTATCACGAGATAGGACAGAACAAATAACGAGGACGCTACGTAACGTTAAGCTTAGCGAAAAGAATCTACAACGATTTTTAGTTATCAGAACATATACACCAGGTTTAGGTGTATGATTTGTTAAGATTTTGTGTAAATTGGTTGGAATATCGTGCTAATTATTAAAATGGCGAAAAGAGACAAGTCGCCTGGCAGCTTTAATTGTAAACACTACCATTCCATCCATCCACCTGATATGTACATATATGTATAATGTTTGTACCCGAGCGAAGCCGGGCCGGGTCGCTAGTCGATGCATATTCTAACCACTCGTATGATTTATGTGTAGTATCTTGATGACGTCAATCGGTCGTCAGTACCCACACACTCTATTTCCGCCAGAGATATATTTTAGGTTCCAACGAGACAGATGGCGAGTCCATAGCGGTTACTCAAGGACAACTATACATACGCCTTTGAATCGCTTCTCAGACGTATGCAGGTTTTCCTCTCGATGTTCTCCTTCACCGTAAAGCTCGTAGTGTTACTAATCATGTACTTAATTCAGAAAAACTCATAGGTACAGTCGGGATTCGAACTTGCGATCTTTGTGTCGCAGGCAACTACTCGATCCATTCGGCCACCACTGCTGTGTTACATACTCTATGTATTTACATACATATAAGGAACATTATAATTAGCCATATGGGCGTGAGGAGGGACCAATGTATGTAATATATGCTTTAATAACCTCTGTTTAAAGAGCGTGCAAGGAGTAGTATCTAGCCCCGCAGGCTCGGCCTCAATTGTTTAATCGGCGAAGTTCCCCGATACAAGTCCGACGACGCGGAAAGTTCAGCCACTTCAGATTATAGGGAATGCTCGTTTCTGTTAATGCGCCGAGCCGCCTTGCCTGAACACCGCCTATGTTTAATCGTATTGCTCACATTACAACCCCAGTAAGAGATTAGACCCTAGTCATGATTTATGAAGAATGTTCATGCTTATACAAACGGTTTGTTTTTACGCGTTTTTTAAAGGAGTTAATTTAATAATAAAAGTTATCAATGAGATGTTTTTAAACTCGTTTTTATACAGAGTGTAATAATTACATCAGATAAGTGATAACATCTAAACAAAATTTTACAAAGTAGACCATATTAATAATAACTACTAACGCCATCTCGTGGTTAAGGAGGGACACAACAGTAATCTTGTTTTATATACTTGAATTTTGCATACAAGATTACAAAACTAGAAACATACATATTTTGAAAAGCGTATGGTTTTAACTTCTTTTAATTTTAATCTTTTTTGTAAATAAAAAAAATTTAATTATTTTGTACACGGCCCTGAATTATGTACACGAATGTGAACTATAAGCTGGCCAATTATGTGCTATAAATAATCTTAAATAATTTAACGACAGATATTGCTCGACAAACATTTATTACAAAAACAGGAGACACGCATTTCAGACCTCCTTTTTGGCCTATCGATGCCTGGCGCACCACTTCGCTTCCGGTTTTATCTACACCACCCACTATACACTTATGCACTCAATCCATATCCATAAACTCAGTACGAATATACTTCGGCAATCTAAACGCCATAAACCGCTATTTTCATTCGTTTTACGACCATAATTGTGTTTTACGATTCTTTGATGTTACACCAATCAATGCCAAAGTGCAATTAGTATGATAATCAATAATAGATGCATGGTATATGCAAATGCGACCGACCATGACCGTTAGGTAAGCAGATGCAAATAATAAGGAACTAGACCATATTTACATTATTATGAAAAAGAAAATCAAGGCGAATTTGGCATTTGATGCAATACGTCCAAGGTTGAATTTCATCACAATTATCATATTCAATTCCTCAAAGCTTCAATAAAGTCATTCAATAAAAATCCGGCAGATGTCTTACAAAATATAAAGAATATTCGTATTCCGCGCGTGGCAAAGGCAATGATACTCTGAATATTCTTCCAAACGATTCGAGACATTCTTATGAGCGGTGGATCAACGATCAACATCGTAAACGTTAGCGTAAGATAGATAGAACAAAAGATATTGGAAAGTTGTGATTGCTGGAAATATAGTATACAATTGAAGCTTATCGGATATATCTCGGATATAATATAATAATAATAATAGATATTCAAGACCACGATGGTACCCGATGGCGTGTCTACACAATGGCGTCTATGCAACACGGCCCATAATCGACTTAAGTCTTTAAAATTATACAAACAGCTTTGTCAAGAGAGATGAAACCTTATAATCTGTTAATTAAGGTAGGGATTGTAAAGGATTGCACAGAGCGTGCTTGCGACAGCGAGTCAGCACATTTCCGCCGCAGACCGTCATGCCAGGCGCAAGACATTACTACTATTAACCCTGCAATGTAACACTAGCATCACCAGTTATTGAAATGAATAATGAACTGTTTCGTTTCTGTATTTTGTAGGCAACAAATGCGAGAATACAGGTTGAAAAACAACACTGTATATTAAATTTAATATAAAAATGCATATTTAATAAAGGCATTACAATCTGAGTAATTCCCAAAGCGGCAGGTTGGCTCGAATCGAGATGTGTAAAAATGCCAATTGTGGCCCATTTCCGTAACGAATCCAATTTCACTTGATTGCTCCACCAAATTGATGAATCGTAAAAACCAAAAACAATTTGGTAAAATATCAAATCAGAGGGAAACCGGCCGAGTATTTTAAGATGTTTGAGGACTAAAACATCACGACTTCATAGCGATCCTGTCAAAAGGGAAATTTTATGTTTTACGAGCAACACTAAAGAACGTGTACTAAAACCTAAATCCTATCTATACTATTCTGTTTCAAGTATTAATCAATCTCTGATGGAATCGAAAACAAATATTCTCCGAAATTTAAACAATTTAGAAATTTCCATTGTATATAGCCAAGTCAGCGCTATCGAATTGGTACAATGCCTAGTAGTTTATTTAGCTACGTAGTATGTCGGTGGAACAAAAGCCTCTATCGAACTGCCACCATATCATCCGGCCTACAATCCCAGTGGCTAGTAGACACAGACAGCAGTAACGTCAGCATACAGAACACATCCGACCCGTGTCAACCAACCTTCCGGAGGCTTTCGCAATTGACACATGTTGTTGCATAAACAATCTCTCCATCGTCGTAATTATGCAGCAGCTAATTAATAACAATGCAATTTACAAAACATTGTATTACTACATATGTATCATAAAACGCATTCTCCGTCTGAAAGCGATAAACTCAAATAGTACTGAACGGTTTTTGTTTTCAATCCCAATTACATGTATGACAATATATCATGACTATTACTTAAACTATTTTCGATACAAACCTACTCTAATCTCAAAGAAAGTCATTGGTACGTATATAAGTTTCTTGGCTATGGGTTTCTTCGGCCAAATAATTAATTCTATATCTAGAGTGTTTGTTACACTTTCATATCTAAAACAAATCAAATCATCAAATTCAAATACTAAATAATAAAATAAATATTTGTCGGGGGTATAGTGATAGATCTTTTGAGCCCGTAAAATACTGTTCCCGTGAGAAACAGCACTGTGCGAAACTAGTAATTAATGATAAAAGCATGTATTCATTTAATTCAATCATCTATAACGTGTATGATGACACCTTGGTCGAATATCGCAATAAAAGTTTAATTTTAATTAAAACGCTGCCCGTCTTGACTCGCTAACAAAATTTAATATCGAGCCAAAACGTTACGTTAATACAACATTTTTCATGTCCATTGAGAATATCAGAAGCCATATAAGAGCAGAGTCACACTGCACCAAGCGACTTTGCAGTTACAGCTAAACACTTCGCTTTTCAATTATTGGTACCCGATAATTTTGCTAGTTCAATATAGAATATTCGTCTACACGCTGTCATAGGGAAGATTTGGAAACAACCTCTTTGATGGAAATATATTTAGGTGCTAACCTAGTAGATGACTATTCCGTCGCCGTTTTACAAGTACACCTTAGAATTTCTTCTCAAACGTATGCCATTTCCTCTCGATTTTTTTCCTTTATTGTAAAGCTCGTAGTGTGAAAATTAGCCTAACCGAATATCGATAGCTCGTCATGGTGGTAGCCGCGGGTGAATATTGTTTTCGTCAATATTCGTCTGAATGAAGTGATGTTTTTTAAATTCATGTTTCATGCAACCTTTTAAGTCTGAGAATTGAAACTGGTTCTTATATTTCTCGTTTTTGCATTCATTCGTAAACAATGGCCTGGAGGCCGGGAAGTGTCAAGCAAAGTAGACACTTGTTATTCCGCACAGCGAGAAAATGAGCTATCATGAAAAGCAGCTTTCTTTTTTCCCCATAATTATAACACTGCAAATTGTATACTCATTATACTTTCAGTCAAATATATGTGTATATGCATTAGGCGATCATAAAAGTAAAACTTACCGAAACTAAATCAGAAACCTAGATAAAATGAAATGAGTATATAATATTACTCGAAACTATCGAGCATGTATGAAGACACCGACGAATTTACATATGAATATGAAGAGAAAAAGGGGACCGGCGCTCTATTTTTCTCTATCTTTAACATTATTTTGCGAAGATATCAGTGCTGCAGACAGTCAATGTTACAGGCGAGGCATTCGCAGCAACGGTAATTGCATTATATATTTTGCTTCAACAGCGATTGTATAGGACCGTGTCATGGTTCCCACGGCTCATTCTCATCTAATAGAAGTATAAACATCATTTGCGGCCCAACGTTATTTACATTGACTGCGACCCCCGCGCAAAGAAATTTTTCCATTTGACATACCTGCAACAAAGGAAAAAAGTCACATTATTATTGCGTAGAATTTTATTTTATACGTTTTTTCTAGAATAAAATATATATACATACATATGCTATGTGCCAAAAATCCAATTAATTTCAGTCGATCTGGCGTGATTGCGTGACAAACATCCTCACAAATCTTCACATTTATAATATTAGTAGGATTTTGTTAGCTACATTTTTTGCATTAGGAGTACAGTAGAGAGCATCACGCCTACTTGAGACACTGGGCGTAATGCTCCCGTAGTATTTAATAAGATAACAGAAAACGCAAGTGAGAGTCAATAGAAATAGGTAACAAAATATTAACATATTCGGTAATTATTTGAAGAGTCTGTATTAATATTGGTATTCCATACTTGCAGTGAATACGGGTTTCAGAATTTCGCAAGGAATGGCTGTGCTGGCAGAAGGAGGCGTTCGTACCTACTACCTACTCCACAAAACATAAGGTCACCGAGACTCGTCAGATGGTAAGCAGTTTCCGCCGTATATGCTTGCAACGGCGAGATAGATTTGTTGGATCGCTTATTCGTAATAAAAAACGACATCACGATTTAAAGAGGTTGTTATTACCCTTCTGCCTACCTTAGCGAAAAATACACGAAAATGCAGCCTATCTCACTCAGCCCGTGTATAAATGATAAAATAGAAATGGTATAATGTTCGTACAAAGTGACCTAAAGCCATCGCCACTGTCGCTACACACGCGCGTCATAGAACTTAATCCCACCATTTTATCACCTCGTAAACCGTCCGCGAGAGGAACGTTCACCGTTAATTGCCGTATTTTCGTACTAAATACCTGTATTAAATTAATATTTATTGAGTTCCATATCGGTGGCTATCGAAATCCCTGTTATATAAATACTTCTCTGTGGATCTCATTAACCGGGTGGTATGAAAACGTACAAGTTGCACACTAAAACGAGTTTAACAATATAATGTCCTGCGTAATGCAATTTGAACAGATTTTGAGCTTTGCAGCACCTGGAATTTAGGTATCAGGTACCTTTTAACATTGTATTATATTAACTTCTTATAAATTATCTTTTAATCTTTAATATATATAAATTACGCGTCACGTTGTTTGTCCGTGATGGGTTTTATGAAGAATATAGAAGATAAGAATATATATAGAAGAGCACCATTTCTCTTTAGACTTTTGTACATGCCACTTTAGCTTCGTCCACATTCATCAGTCCCTTCATACATGGTATGATTTATACTATACAGTCCTGTAAAACTATAACTATAGACACGGTCGTTTTTATCTTTCTTTCAGCAAACGCGTGAATTTTCGTTTCTTGACTACTAGACTTAAGTAACAGCAAAGTCAAGATTGTGGGTCCTTTAGTCTGCGCGAATAATCCAATAGTCTGTATTAATTGTAAAGGATTACTATGTACATATATTCTGTTGATAAGATTAATTATGTTGATCTCGCTCCATTCGTCCATCATGAATTCATCATAAATCCTCCACTATACACTGTGTGACATATGTATTTAAGTGGTATTTATGTAAATATGTCAAAGTGTAGTAGGGCGGCGTCATAAGATTAACGATGTTTCCGCCCAAGGCGACACACGCCTTCCACCCAAGATTAAGCCGTATTAAACATATCAGCGGGACGAGACGTGTCTTCATCTAAGGAACTATGAATTATATCTTTTGATGATGAAACCTTAACCCCCTTTGTTTGATGTGAGTAAAAACAGATACATAAAAGTATTAATTACTTCCATTACATATCGATCGGACGATAAATTAATGTCAAGAGTACTCGAAACCGGCGAGCATATATGAAGAGACTGATTAATATGGACGTAGCGAAAGAGGTATGTAAATATGTTAGTCGAAATAACATTGCTGGTCTACACTCTGCCTCGTGATGGACTCGATACATATTCTTACTTAAATATGTAATAAATCATCAAATAATCAAAATAACTAATAAATAAATGTTCATCTACAGTTTATATTATATATAGAACTAATCCAGAATTGTAGTTGCCCGGTGGGGCACTGCCTCCTTTTTCAGAAGAACATACACCGCCTTTTGCCAATGACATTTCACCGGATAGTGTTTTTTCTCGCTGTCGTATTAACGTACTGCGAGGCGGAATAACCCATAGCAAATTTTCTGTGTTTAGCAACCACTGTAATTACCATGCGACGCTAAAACCCAATTTGTCTTGTCGTAATTTGGTGTTAGAGAAGGTTTAGAATTACATTGTAATAATATATCTCTTGTGAAAGGTGTCGTCACAACTCACATACACCACAAAGAAGGCATGAAAATAATTAACAATTATTTACTATGCACAATACAATTATGGACTTTATATACTCCTTTAAGAGCCGTTATGGCCGAGTGATTCAAGTAGTTGCCTGCAACACAAAGATTGCAAGTTCGAATCAAATGAGATTTTCTAACACAATTAAGTACAGTGATTAGAAACACCACAAGCTTTAAGGTGATGGAAAACATCGAGGGGAAACCTGCATACGTTTGAGAAGAATTTCAAAAGCGTATGTATGTATTGTCGTGCTTGAGTAACGGCGATGGACTCGCCATTTGTCACGTTGGTACCTAAAATATATCTCTAGCGGAAAGTGGATGAGTGAGTACTACCTAACCTATACACTCCTAACTTCGGGGAACCTTGTGGAAAGGCGTGAGGATATATATTATTTATAATCTGTTGTGATTTAGTTGCTTAAACTAATCACTTACACACACACACGAGAGGAACCTGCTTAATTGAGAAAACGATGATGAGGTGATGATGATGCCTGCTGAGTGCTGCTTGAGAAGCACATTTAGGGAGTTAGGGAGGAACATTAAGGGAGTTTGTTTCGCCGTTTCTTCTCCTGGGAGGTATTTTTCTTGGAAACGGTGGTAACTTTAGTTTTTATTAAGTATATGACGTTCAATAAGTGTTCCTTTTGTGTCCCTTACGTTGAATAAAATATTTTGGTTTTGACATTTATCACGTTGCCACCTCAAGACCTCGGGTGGACAGTTGTCGCATATATTATTTACCATTAGTTAAAAAGCGTGATCATACAAATTTGAAGGATTGGTTACATTATTCCTGCGTTAAAATTTCTCTTTGATAATACAATTTGAACATGATTATTGCTACTGACGCTTTTTGTGAATTTAACTCATAATTCGGAAATGTGCATTTAAATAAGTTAATTAAGTAAGGATTACATTGAGCTCACGTCCAGCCACCTTTAATTTTAAAATTAATAATATATGTCTCGGATAGACGTAATTATTATCCAACTTAAAAAGAAGAAGGTTATCAATTCGACACGTTCTCGTGTGCATGTTTATGTTATGTTAGCAGAATTAATATTTGATACATATAATGATAATTGCTTCGGAAAAACCAACTTAACTATGTGTGTTTGCATTTACTTGATCTTTTTATCGAGTTATGGCGCCGACAATAATAATTTTAGTTCCGATTTGTTTTGATTTCGTGTTTTGTTAGTTAATTCCGTGTACATATTAAAATACTACATAACTTTCATTCCTTTTTGATTCGTATCAGTTCCAATCTAAGTGCGATCGACATAAATATACAGTGTTCAGAGTGCAGCTACCGACTATAAGCAAGTGAAATACGCTATCTAAGCTCTGTAGAAACTGCGGCATTCTATCCACTTTATAGGTCATTTCATTTATTCCATTCACTTATTCCCGTTGAAGGGATCCTCGTTACGACCGAATGGGTTTCGCAAATAAACCTAATTCTGTCTGAACAATACGATGTTTCTTTTCAATTTAACAAATTAAACAGCTCGCTTAGAAACAAAGTCGGGTAGGCCAGAGCTGTGCGGGCGCTCCACACTTTCAAACGTGATGCAAACAACGAAATGGTGAGCACACACGCAACCGGAACCTATGCGTTCACTCAATTTTATATAATTTTAATAATTAGCGTACGTTTAAGTAATCGGACGTGTGTCTATTTGCATATTTGTGCGAACATGTATGTATTTGTGTGCGTGCGAAATGTTTGTATTGACTTATGTTATAACCATGTGTCTTAATATGCAAACAGTCATATCATAAATAAAATTTTAACATTTAATATACTGAATTAATTGCTAATTATAGGTATTTCTAGTGTCAAAATCATATTTTCCTCTGAACAAAAGGTATTACTTAGCAGCTTATTATTATTATTATATCTTTCGTCACGCTTTCACATGAGGGTTCGCAAAAGGGTAGGCAGAGGTATAATGCCGTGCTTCACCGGAGATGTATCAAGGGGCCAACGTGTCAGATACTGATTGACGGTATCTGTCACGTTGTCAAGTGTCTCAGACCCGATTGTACTGACATATGAATCATAATTTCTCAAACATATGTATGCTGAACTCCTGACGATGTTTTCAAGATAAACTACTCAATTTTATTGAGAGGAATATGGAATAAGTCCAACTGGGTTTGAACTTGCACCTTGATTTATACATTAGTCTCTTCATAGATGCTCGCCAGTTTCGAATACAACGTTCCTATCCTTGATCGAGTTTTCAACTCCCTAGATAAGAACAAATGGAACGAACAATCGTGATCTTTCTCTGCTTCATCTTCCAGACACTTTCGTATTGTTTATCTGTTTTTTCAACCGCCATTCGTTCTTTTGTCCAGACCAAAGTAAAATATATTTCTTCATCTTAACAATCACGCCCTCATTCACACCAGTTAGGTATGTGCTATGCGAATTTCTTCATTGCGGACTGAAACAACTCTAAAATTAAATAATATTGTTCTCCAACACACAGTGTGAAAGTGTTTT
The DNA here is from genome assembly GCA_945859725.1 of Drepana falcataria. Lineage (NCBI taxonomy): Eukaryota > Metazoa > Arthropoda > Insecta > Lepidoptera > Drepanidae > Drepana > Drepana falcataria. The sequence continues at coordinate 2,900,446 of OX243937.1, forward strand.
TTTTATACAACAAGAGTGGCAAACAAGCATACGACCCATCTGATGGGAAACGGTTACCGCAGCCTATTTACGCTCACGATACCGAAGTATCACTTGCGTGTTGTCACTCTGTGTTCGGAGAGTTATAGTGTGTTGGCAGCATAATGGGTTTAGTCCCTCTGCTTCCAACACAATGTAACAATCCTCCCCCCTCCCCAAGGAGCTCATTACTGGAAACATTATTCACCACGTAGGAACACAACACAAAAAAAATGTGTTATTTGGCTACGGACTTCTATAAGGTGGAGGTCCTGCCCCAGTCGGGCAACTCCGAGTTCGAACGGGAAACCCGTTATGCCCTACCTCTCTATTTAAGAAGAGGTAGATGAAGAACACATAGCAACGAGCTGGATGAAATCGATTCAACACTCAAGGATGGGTACGTCAAGAGTACTCGCAATCGGTGAGCATGTATGAAGAAACTGATGAAAGCCAAGAGAACTGGCGCTCTACTTTATATCTATCCTATGAGAGACTCGGCGTGATGGTATGTATGTCCTGCAAAACTGCAAGTTCTTTAAACTTAATTTTATCGTATTTGAAGTAAGTAAGATTCCTTAAAAGACAGAAAGAAAAGTATTGTGGAAATCAAGATAAAGACGTTTCGTTTCCATGAAAGATACCAGTCGAATGGAAGTCAGTTGAATATCGACACGAACGATATTGCTGAATTAAGTTTAACAGAGGTTAACGATAATCCTTGTGAAATGGAATGTGAAGGATAGACAGCAGTCGCACCGTGTCAAAATCCTAGTAATCAGCTAACTCGGATTCGATCGAAAACCGAATCGAGCGCCAAGGGAATAAAGATTGGAGGCTGGAGACAAATCTTGATTCAACAACTTAAACAAAAGATCATGTTTAAAGCTTATTTGATGTTTGATTTACAAACTCATAAGGTTATTTTCTTACATAACTTTTATTTATACCATATCATACTAGATTTACGAACCTCTTTCGCGTCATCCACGACATGAATAATCACCGAGTAACATATAGGTACTTTTAATTCGATCAATTTAATATACTTCACTGGGGAAAGCTAGTCTTTTCTATGTGACCAAACCAACGAAACATGCCTTTCTTCAGAGGGAAGATTAAATTTTAACAAGTTTTTTGTATAACAACTTTTAACAAAGCAGGCAACCAACCGCGCATAGAAACGAAATCGGATAATGGTGCTAATTAAAAATAATACACTGGAAATTCCGTACACAAAAAAAATGCTAGCGGCACAATTTCACCAATTACATTACGTAAATGATGTCACGGCGCTTATCCAACAAACACGGTATTTTTTTATTCATCGCAGCGAGCTCATAACGAGATTATAATACATTCCGACAAACGATGCAGTAAAACTTGAAAGTGTCATTTCGTAATTTGTATGCAGGGAATCAGACGACGGCGTCATAAAGACAGAACTCCCGCTGCATTGTAAATGTTACTTTGGCACATAGAAATTATTTTATTGTACAAGTTGAGGAAAGGAGAAATCAAAGATACGAGTGATGAGGGGTTATTAGATTACTTAATGAAGCATCATTGAGTAGTCTGATAAATTTATAAGTCATACCGGTAGAGTGACTTAAGCAGCGACTTGATTGCAAGTTCCATCCCCGGTGGTATGAACTAATGTGTTTCTTCTGAATTTATTTGTTAGTTGTCATAACATGAACTTTACGATGAAGGAAAACGTAAGGAAACCTCGAAAGTATGTAAGTACTTTCGTGGCAACGGCGACAGATTTTCCACATTTTGTATTTAAACATATATTAAAACCGAGGGAAAGTCATGGAACAGGAAAACAAATTATAATATGTAAAAAACTCTTCGGTGAACGTAAGAAACTCTAGAAATGTGAAATACAAACCTGTCAGTCTCGAACTAATTACAACATTTTACGAACAAACCCATACAATTGCAAATGCGAAAGTAACTGGGTGTCTGTGAGTCTATCGGTCTGCTACGTTTTCACGTATAAACCGCAATTTTGAGGAATTTTGGTATAGAGATAAATGTGCCCTGTAGAAGGACATAGGCTCCTTTCAACTATAGCGAATAAAAAAACATGAATAGGATGAAATAGAGGATGAAATGTTTTATGCAGAACCTAGAATTTCATACAGTAGGTACATATAAAATAACATATATTGAGTAGAAATCGTCTATAAAGTATACCAAAATTTTTCGCAGTCGAAATCGCGAGTAATATCTATTTACTTGTAAGTGAGTAATAGATGTCGCATCTAGATAAGAACAAAACACAATTCTTACAGTGAGAGCAAAAACTAGTGGATGGTAAAAACTTTTTAAAATATTACCTCGGGTACAGTGGAACTTTTGAATTAACGAAACTGCTGCCAAAAGTGTTGGAGCAAGAGCTGACGCGAACAAAATTGTTTTGAGCAAAGTGTTCATCTAGTTTGCGCTTAAAGGGAATTCGTATATTGTGAAAATGTATTGAGACCATTCAATACAAACTAATATTATATATATATATATAAGTAATAATATTATATATATAACTATACGATATGCGATAAACGGATTTTATAAACTCTGGTATGGGGATACAATTTTGGTTATTCATTGATGAAAAACGAAATCAAAGTTTATACAGTAAAAATCGACCCGCTTAAGCTATTTGAATCACAGAGAATAACAGATAGTTACAATTATTGTGGTACTCGTTGGCAAGTATGAGACCTCTGACGGTGCTCCGCGGTTTTACCTACGTAATTTGATTGCTATGATTTTTTTTCTATTTAAAACAGCCTATGTTTTAATCGCTAATAACCTCTGTGCCAAATTTCATCCAATTACATTCTGGCTTGAGTGACTCCTCACCAACTTTCGCATTTATAATATTAGTAGTAGATACTCGTTAATCACAAGTAATGACGATCGTAAAATATTGCTAATGGTTACCATGACGCATGTAAAGCATCAGCAAACCGCAATAAAAAAAAATAACCAGCCAGTACCTTTTAACTTAGTGAGGTGGTTATGTAAGAAGAAGTGAACGACGTTCACGTGAGTTTCCTGACAACGGAAAAACAGTATACCGGCGTGACAGCCAGCACGTCCGTACGTGCCAGGCGTCAGCAACAAGCCCGTTGTCCAGCGCCGTCGCAAACTGCCTAACTGACTGGCTTTAATGAAGTTCCGAGTCTGCACTTCCTTCCACACTTTTAGACACGACTTAAACACGGTCAAAGTTCTGCGCGGTGACAATTCCTTTTGTATACTTGAGATTCTAGTGCAGTTATACTGAATAAACTTATCCTTACCATATTACTTATATAATATACAGCTGATTAAACAACGTTATATTAAAATAACTGTGCTCCGCTGTTTTAATCGCGTAAAATCAGTTTAACATTGGTTGTATTTTTTTTGTTAAATAAAAATTTTAAGGATAGTATGTATGTACCTATTACTTAAGTATCTCTTAGATCGCCTCTTAACCGTGGTATTGTCGAAACAAATGCATTGTGGCAACGCGCAAGTGACACTTCGGTATTGTATGCGTACCTAAATAGGCTGTGGTAGCCGTTTTCCATCGGGTGGCCGTATGCTTGTTTGCCACTCTCGTTGATTAAAAAATATTGTAAAAAAAAGATCTAGCGAAGGGAGGTTTTTATTATACCCCCTTCGAGAACCCTAGTGGAAAAGCACGAATATATATCAATAACAAATACTATAACGTACGTGTAGTAAGTAAGTGCAGACGCAGTTAAAGATATCCGTATTACTTCCGCTATAAAAGCTCAGATCCTGCAAAACTGGTACAACCGAACCATTATTACTTAACGATTTACAGTCGTTAACCAACAAACAAAAGGTACCTTTCATTTCGTTCGGAGGGAGAAGGATGTCCGTTCTCCCCGCCCTCGTTCGATAAGAAATAAAGATTTGTGGTCTTCTGTAATTTATGATTTAAGTGTCCATATTCAGGCACCTTTGAGAAAGCTATGCTGGTATAGAGAACCAACTTCAGAAAGAAGTTAGATCTTGAAATCAAAGCTTTGACTAAATGCCCGAGAAAGAAATTTCTTTAATGTAATACTACTTATTGAACCATACTAATATTATATGTTAACTTTTGTGACGATATTTGTTAATTAATCAGGCACACGCTACAACAGCTGAACGGAATCGGATTAATTTTGGACAGCGAATATCTAAAAAATTAAAAATTACGCGGGTGTAACCGCGGGGCATATCTATAATATTGTATATTCATCTTATACAGGGAATCCTTAATATTGACCATATTTAAGTGCTAAGCATTTCAACAACATTCTGTTCAGAAGGTAAACCTGATTTAAGATACCGGACAAAAAAGCCTTGACTAGCATTAGACCGACAGGAAAATATTACTTAATTCATTTTCATATTAATCTCGCGTAAATCTCATTACTTTTGGTATGAAATCACCTTTTTACTACGCTATGTCATCATCTCGGACCTCTGAAGACACATTTGTTTGTATTGTTAGTCTAATCCAAATCGCTCTGAACGGATCACGCATAACTACGCGAAAGCATTTACTTAAAGCAAACATTCAAGTCTCTGACTTTAAGATGCATTTTTGTAATGGTCTCATAAATATGTAAGATGCGGTGGCCTCGCCACGCGGCAGACAGCGGTCGGTCGCTACTGTTTTTCTCATACAATTTACAACCGTTAAACTGGCAAACAAAATGCTGGAAGCTTATTTACACGGCGCCGGCTAAAGGAAGTCCAACGAGCGGATGGTCCGCCAGAGGAAATAAACATAAATCACCAAATTTGCGACAAACATCTAAAATATGATTTAAAAGAAAAACATGTTTGCTAATAACTTCGCCGCGCCGCAAAAGGTTCTTTGCTAATAGCCAATTTGGTAAATTAGACTTTGTTTACGAAACCAACATTGGAACTTTTAATTCTTGAGGCAACACCAACATGCCGATGTTTGAATTACAAATTGTAACTTGTAATACTCGTGTTCTGCCAATAAGTAAATTACTCATCAAAACACAAAAACCGAGGGTGGAGTTGGCATCTAAGATTCCACGCCATGTTGACCCACCAACTTAGGAGTTGTGTAATCCGACAATTTGCCGTTCCTAACTCGCAAACACAACAAAACAAAGTGAACATATTCCCGGGCTGAAAGGAAGTTCACTCGAAAAGGCAACTAGCTGCGCACCAACCTTATATTATTTAATTTATGGTACGTTCATATGCTGCGCTCCAGTTTCAGCGGTCATATTCACCGCCATTTTCATGATATTTTGTTCAAAATAGAAACAACCCCAGGGCATCATCATACCGTAAAGCAGTTAGTATATCAATTGCAACCTGCGATTATATGTAGGTAGCATAGTTCAGTTTCCAAAACGAGGTCGAGCTGACTGAGATGAGAACCAATTGCTGTTATAGACCAATAACTCTGACGTTTGGTATTTGGCTGGTAGCGCTCAGGACGGGTGGGAACGTCCCTGATAAGTGTTTATGTGCCAATTAGTGGCAAGCGAAATGAGGCCTATTGAGCTCTACGTAAACCTGATAATGGCGAAGATACAATCTCACGTCGGGGAGCATAACCGTTCACAACTCGCTACACCCGAGCGACATCGAAATATAAATCATAGTGCCGTGGTTAGTTAATAGCAAGGCCTGGTTCTATTTACTTATCGGTAATTAATTACTATCAATTTCGTACTGTTTTCAATGGAGGGTAATGGTTAACCCGACAGAGGTCGGTATTGTGAGATTATCAGTAAATGATTGCAGTATCGATTTAATGTGCTATACGCAGTGTGGCGCGGGATAATGCTCGTGTTGATTTGACGTGTAATTAATTGCCTACTTGCAAAACACGTCACACTTTCCAAGTGACAAAAGAAATTAAAGTACAGTTGTGCTGACCAAATTTGCGTCGCTGTAAATGAAAGTAAACTATTATTTTAATAGTTGTTGTGCGAATAATATTGCTATAACATTACATCCAAGCCATGTTTAAAACGTAACCACCGCGTAATTACACTTTTAGGTAAATATTTAAAAAAACATTTCGCTGTTTTGGGGGTAATTTAAATATAAGACCACGAATAGAGAGTCTTACTTTCAACTTATGTTTACGGCCTATGTTGTAAATTAGACGGAGGATTTGTTTATGACTTACCTAATATAGTTTTAAGATTTAATAAGCAAACAAGAGATTCGCAATTAGACTTGTAAATTGTAAAAACAAAGAAAGGCGTGTCGTGTGGGTTTAGACATATTTGAAATCTGAGGGACAAAAGGTAAAGCAAACGGATATTAACGAGCATGTGTCTTAAAGAAGAAATTTAACAGGACGTCTGACCAAGTTCTTAGATCGAATATTCAAGGACGGGCACGTTAAAGTACACAAAATCAGCTAGCATTAATAATAGGTCGTTGAATACGGATAAAGCGAAAGAAGTCTTGTCTATTCCATAAGGGTCTCTACATGACGATAGTAGTATGTATGAAACATAGACATAAACATACACAAGTAAGCAATGACCTCAAAGCAAAGTATTTAAATAAAATATAATATAATAATATATGCTCACGCCTTCCCACAAGGGTCCCCGAAGGGATAGGCAGAGGTGTATAGATAATACCCACACACCCACTTTCCGCCAGAGGTATATTAGGTGCCAACGTGACAGATGGCGAGTCCATCGCCTTTACTCAAGCACGACTATACATACGCCTTTAAATTTCTTCTCAGACGTATGCAGGTTTCCTCTCGATGTTTTCCTTCACCGTAAAGCTCGTGGTGTGACTAATCACTGTACTTAAGTTCAGAAAAACTCATTGGTACAGTCGGGGTTCGAACTTGCGACCTTTGCGTCGCAGGCAACTGCTCGAACTACTCAGCCAAAGTAAGATCTAAATAAAATTTTGCAATTGACGAACGTAATGATAATGTAATTGAATATCCAAGTGAAATCGCATATGTCCCCGGAGTAGATGGCGTGGCGTCCTCGAGCTAGCGATTGCAACTTGTTAACTAAGTAAGTTGCTTAGGTTACTTTTGATCAGTTCAGTGTTACAGTCGACTAGCCGGATCCAGTTACAACCCAGTTACGTTCTTGTTAAACGTCCGTAATGTTGCAATCATGTGTTTGTAGCAATACTTAAATAGTGGCCATTACTTATTGAAAAATCTAAATGTGTCTATCACACGTCAAATATTATATGTAATGCTGTGGTTATTTAGACTTATTGCAGTCTCACGACAATTTAATGCTGATGATGTTGCTAAAGACCTTAAGAAGATTACCCGAGCTGTGGTCGCAAACACTCTAACGAGTATACATTTAATTTATTCAAACTGCGAGAGGTAAACCACGAAAATAGTCTGTGGTATTAACCACTTATATTATTATGGCAAGTGAGACGTAAAGCAGAGTTTCGAGGCAAATTGCAGTTATACCAACAATACGAAAATTGAGGACGATTTAAGATCGAATCTGCTGTGAAGACGTTCGCACAGCCACTGGTGTGAATGAGGGTGTGATTGTAAATGTGAAGAGAGGTATCATTGGTATAGAAAGGATTAGCGACTAGAAAACGATGGGGTCTGAGCAGATAAACAATACAAATGCGTCTGAAACAAGAGGAAGACCATGATTTAACCGTCTTAAATAAATTGATCGGAAAATCAAGGATGAGAACGTTGAGAGTAGTCGAAACACGCAGAGTAGGAAGAGTGTGGGAAGAATGACCACTGTGGATCAAATGACAGAGATCTAATACTACTACCTATACTCTCTTTGCGTACCCCGTGGGAAATTCGTCGTGATGTGGACCCGAAAGAATTGATGAATCTGTTCTCGCGGCGGCTTTCTTTGCTCCCAAGGATCAAGTTGGATATTTATTAATGAATCAATACCCAACTTGAAACCTGGCCGCAATTTTGAACAACAGTTTAGTACCGAATCGTACAAAGTAAATTGATATAAAAACAAAGTACCAAACGCCTAATGTTGACGACAAACGGTAAGTATCGAATCGCGTGACTCCAACCAGAATCCATAAAGGACTGCCTGCCTACTTCAAATAAGAGTAGAAGCTTAAAATTTTTACAATCAAAACATTGTAACGCTTTCAAACATTCAAAGGAAATTTGCAACAATAGGAGCAGGAACAATTTTCATTGGGTATAATAGTCAAGTATTTTAGTACTGCATTTAACAATCCTTTGTGAGGAACTAGTTATTTACAAATAACTTCTGAAAAGTTTATTTCTCTCGTGAAGTCCCCTTTCATTTTGTTCAGCGAGCATAGATGCTCCAGACTCGCTCCACACGAATAACTGACGTGTAATACAACAAAGGCTTTTATTAGAACATGATCACGCATTCAATATTTTATCTGTAATTCAAATATTATATAAAACGATTTATTATTGAGTTGAAGCTGCGGTCAACCAAATAAGGGGACACAACCAAAAACAGGCAATTATTGCCCTTTCATTGCCAGCACTGGCATGGTAGATTAAGAATTATTCGGTTACTTTTATGTTAATTTTACGATAGGCTTTTATCTTGTAATTTTAGTTATGTTAATTTTAATTGCACTATATGGAATGCTCTCTGATTATGTCCACGAGAGCTTCTGCCGACAAACTGTCATACAGTTTGGTAGAACATAAAATATTTTTAAGCATGTAATTTGGGGAATTCAATATATAAAAAAACCTGGACTTTCAGGCATCTATCGTTTCATTCAAATTCATTACTGTTGACACACACAAGCCGGTTTCGAGTACCTACTCTCAGCATCCTCATCCTTAATAACAAAGACACGAGGTAAGACGGTCAAAAAATTAATTTCATGTTAGGTATAGTAATTAATTATGTTGTGATGTTAGACGGAAGGCATTCCACAAGCGGCGGTCTCCGTGACGTGCATCTAAATCGCAACTAAAATATTTTCGGAGGGAATTAACTCAGTTCCGTGAGATAATTGTATTATTCAAGTCTCCATGTAGACAGAACAAAGGTGAAAAGATGCGCTTGAGATTGAATGATGAGATTGATGAGAAAGAAAAGATTGTTCCAATTTGACCGATCAATGATTTTATAGTTTTGCAAACAATGACGTCCTATTATCCTGTAGTCTGGTTTACTTAGAATCCACAAGCATTTATTTATATAAGCTTCTACATTGTCCGCGGTTAATATCTAAGCAAAAACGCTCAGAGCTCAGACTGTGCAGAGTGTTTTTTCTATCGTGGGAATTCACGCAGAGCCCCAAAATTGTTTGCTTGTCATCGACACGCCAAACATCGCCATACGCCGTCACATTTTGACGCGCCAACACTTTGAGCGAGCAGCGCGCGAACCAAAAAGCTTCAACGATTATTATATTTAAACAAGTATATATAGACGAAACAAAGGATTTTGTTAAAGCCGAGGCCATATTACATATCCTTAACGCAGACGATACTTAATTACACACTTGGAGCTAGTTACAGTAACGCAACAGCAAAAATGGCGGACACACAAATAACTTTTATAGGCCAATTTGCAACGAAGTTGTGTCATCAAGAAAACCTCATAAATCGGTGGTTGGAGCGTAAACGGGCGGCGATTATAGTCGTCCAGTAGACGCCTTCGGAGACAATAAAACCAAAATATTACCAAAATATGGCAGTTGACTGTTTATCGCCATTACGTTGTAATTTTTACTTTAACGGTAAATGTATCATCCTGCGAACAAAAGAAGAGGTTCTGCCAACGAGATATTACTTAATGTCGGGTCTCCATCTAACGTTCATTTCATCTTGTTAGTTTATATAAACTGCGACTTTTAACAAGCCACCGCATTATAATGTATCTACTTAAAACGCGAACAACAACAAACAGGCAATAAATTAAAATGGTATTTTGTATTTTGCGAGAAAATCTTCTCAAACGTATGCAAGTTTCCTGCCGATGTTTTCATTCACCGTAAATCTTATGGTGTGACTAATCACTATAGGTGAGTACTTAAAATGACAAAAACTCATTGGTACAGTCGGGATTTAGACTTTCAATCTTTGTATGGCAGGCAACTACCCGAATCACTCGGCCATCACGGCTTCTTATATTCACGAGTTTTAAATATATTATGTATATTTTAAAAGCCACAATACAGCAATAGATTGACCGGCTAGTTTTCCGTAATGACTATCTCAGTAATCTACAAGTGAGAAATTTGAAAGTCGAGTAACATTGTAGTCTACTTTATTAATAATAACGAATGCGGCACTGACTATTCACCTTCACAATCCAGAATAATTTTGGCCCCACATAGCGTCCATTACACGGACAATGATCGTGCAATTAGCAAATAAGCAAACCATCATAACAGTGTAGCTCAAAACGTTGTAAATACAAATAAAACACATTTACCTATTTGGCATTTGTTCAAATCGTCTGTAACCTTCATATTTAGTAACTAACTTTAGTTCTACTTGCCACGAGCGCTTGTAATTAAACGATAAACTTTAGTTAGATGGAGTTCCCAGAAGGTATACCCAATAACACAACTGTACTGTAGCAACAAGACAAATACGTATTATCTAGGACCCTCCCTTGCTTTAGTTAATGCTAAGTTAGTAAAGAAGATAATCATTTACACATCGATGCTAATAACAAAAGTTACGTCAAGTGTATGTTAGCTTTATGACGAATGTCAAGTTTTTCACATATAAATTTTATCTATCCATATAAACAAAAATCACTGTTTGTATGTTTGTTCCCTATGCGTTCCGAAGTCATTGATCAGATTGTGGTGAAAATTTGGTATGGTGTTATGGAGAAGTTAGATGGTGCCTGGCTCAAAAAAAGTTTTCGACTGCAAAGAAAATTGCGTTGCGTTGTGACGCATGCCGGTAGTTATTCTATATTATATAGTAAAAATGCGCTCGATATAAGACACTTGCAGTATGTTGATCTTACATTCAGCTAGTAGCACCAGAAATGAAGAGCTACCCATGCTGCCAGCACAGCCATTTATCCAAGAAACATTACTCACAGTAGGAATAGAACATAGCAGCAGTTGCATTTAGAGAGGTAGGGCATAACGGATTCTCCGTTCGAATTTGGAGCTGCCCGACTGGGGCAGGACCTCCACCTTATAGAAGTCCGTAGCCAAATAACACTTTTTTTTTGTGTTGTGTTCCTACGCGGTGAATAAGGTTTCCAGTAAAGAATGGGGAGGGGGAGGATTGTTATATTGTGTTGGCAACCGAGGGATTAGACCTATTATGTTGCCAACACAGTATAACTCTCTGAACACAGAGTGGCAACGCGCAAGTGATACTTAGGTATCGTGAGCGTAAATATGCTACGGTTTCCCATCAGGTGGGCCGTATGCTTGTATGCCACTCTTGTTGTATAAAAACTCGTGTTGACGCGATCTTAAGTAATGCTAGGGGTGCTAATTGTGCTCAACCTCTCTTTAGCTGTATTACACCACCAGGGTCACATCACGTAGGGTCAGGGAAATAGCGACAGATAAGGCTACGCAATTAAGCATTATCTTATATAAACTGTAAAATAACTGCTATAGTAAGCTAATTCATTATTATACCATCAAATATCTTGCCGTTTTTATTCCGCTACATCCATTGTGCACTTTTCTGCAGCAAATTTGTCAACATCATCATTTTCAAAGAAACGTGCAAGATAATGAAATGTAAAGCGACCCGTTCTCTTTAAGACTCTATTTAGCAAGATTAAATCCAGAAATTCTGAGGAGACTGTCGTGGCTTTACATAATATTGCAGCATCCATATTTGCTCCAAATATTCGTTAATTTCCAGCGTAAATTGAAAACAGAACCATTTATCTCGCTTATCTAGGTTTATTGATTTCACAATTCAGACCAACGGTTAGATTGTACCTACTCAGCTCTACATTTATGTAGACCTTCATTAAAACCTTCTAAAAATCTCCTTGGACTAGTCAAAGGGTAGACTGGAGCCGTGAGACATTTGCCTGTGACAATTGCAGTCATAATACAAGAATGTTCCAGCAATAGCTGTACATCTATGAATGAAATGAAAAGCCCTTTCGCACTCTTGAATGATGATAGCAATTGGTATATTGTGTGTTTTTGGTCTACATTTGTGTTGAGTCGTTCCATTTGTGAATTTAATCTTAATGCAACCTGTAGGATAACCTTTGGGAACCTTACCATGGCTCAGATTTAAGGTTCCATAATCTATAATAGCTATTATTATGTAGAGGAAGCTTGTGAAGTGTAGTCAAGAAAGCGATTTCTTAGAACCGCTTCAAATTAATTCGTGAAATCCCGAAACCGTTTTGAGGTAGACCAAAATCCCATCAATTGCCTTACCTTAACCTGAGTAAAAGCAGTGTGTCAAAATTTGTTTCTTAAAATATTGAGTAGGTACTTACTAAAGTACGGAAATAGAAGTTAATTATTACTTTCATTTGTATCACTATTTCTGTGATAAGCGTCCTAAAATCATGAAAAAAATATCGAAAGAAAACTTTAAGAATCAAGATGTGGAATATTTTCGATAACTCACGCATTATACCTAGTGTAGTAGCATTTGTAGTTCATGTTTAAGGAATTAATTTTTTTATTTGTTTTTTGTACACTAAAATTGAGAAATTGTTAATGAATGCCATCCGTATTGTTTTTTTAAGGCAACTTAAATAGCTTAACATTGGTAATAAGGCATGCTTTGTATACATCCTGCATACGTTATTCTCATTGCTGTAGACACCCTGTGGATAGCACCGTCGCCTTTAGGATTTGCCGCCATCTGCTCCTACCACTACGCGTATATCATCAGGTGGCAAAAAATCATTCGGCCCGCCTCATGTGGTTATCGACTTGCTGCAAAGTCACTATCACAAGCACAGTCACAGTTTAAAAAAATACATTCATAAACCTTGATTACGTTTAACATTTGCGGCTGACTCCGACAAGGTCAACCGTTCACTGGCCACTGATAATAACTTAGGATTTTCCATATCCGCCTTTTAAATGAATTCTGTAATTAATATTGTGTTAGATTTTTTAAATACATAGTTACACTACTAAACTAGACACGAAGAGTTATTCGATACGAAGAGCTTATACATACATTAAAAATGACCCCAGTCCTACCTCGAAACATAATCTCGGGTAACATTAACCAAGTTATACTTGTGGGTGGTATTCCAAAATAACAGAAATAAAGACTAAAGGCCTTAGGCCTTAGGCCTTATACATAAATATATAACCTTATTATTTTTAACTTATAAGCGATAATTTTAAATACATTTCAAAAGTGAATCAAGAACAATTAAAACTATCCTTCCAAAATTGGAAATAGGCTACATAATTCATAAAAATAATAAGTAATGTTAACTGATTAATTACATTAGTTCAATGTTAAAAGGACTTCAATCGCGGAACTATAATAATAGCGTCGTGACTAAATAGTAGATTGCTTTAAAAGATAGCAGACACATTTCGGAGTATTTAACCTTGCACCTTACTCGATAAAGGCGAAAGCCTAAACACACACTAGAAGGAGAACACTTTGTTCTGGTACATGCATTAAGCATGATGAGACAGTATTCAGTATTCACGCCTAGAATCGCCAATCACCATCGTCACCATGACGCCGGCTAGTCGTTTATCGGCGAAGTTGTGCTATAAAAGTGCAGTCGCCCGGAAATTTCGAGGTTCTTTACGTCAACCGGCCCACATAACGCATTTTCGTGACGATTCGTTACGCCCTGGCGAACCTAAAGCTGACCTCTTGCGAATTCAGACAGATACAAAACTTGTCTCAAGTGAGTTTACGTTGTCAGCGTCAGTACAGTCGCACATTAAGTAACTACAGTAAGTTGTAAAGTGAGCTTCTCCACAAGTCATAGCTGTAGTTTATATATCCATGGGAACGTTTTTTTATTTTAATACAACAAGAGTTTGTCGCGCTTGTTTGCCAAGCATGCGGCCCACCTGATAGAAAATGGTAACCGCAGCCTATTTACGCTTACAATACCGAAGTATCACTTGCGCGTTGCCACTGTGTTCAGAGAGTTATACTGTGTTGGCAGAATAATGGGAGTAATGCCTCTGCTGCCAACACAATATAATAATCCTCCGCCTCCCCAAGGAGCTCATTACTGGAAACCTTATTCACCGCGTAGGAACACAACACAAAAAATTGTGTTATTTGGCTACGGACTTCTATAAGGTGGAGGTCCTGCCCCAGTCGGGCAGCTCCAAATTCGAACGGAAAACCCTTTATGCCCTACCTCTCTTAAACGTGACCATAACTTAGATATATTTATAAAACAAAACACATAAGTACTGGATTCGTTATCGGATTAGCCCAATTGGTTATATAGGCACCGTTACTTACAGTATGGCCGATCTAATGTGTCGTATTCCAATTGCCAGTATCTTTTTTGTTGTTAATATCTTTATAGACATTTTATCATATATCTGTTACCATATTAATTCAGAGGTCATATCCCTCAATTCACAGCATATCGTCACGTTAATTTACTCAATCACTGCTCTGCACTCAATTTATCTGTCCACAATTATAAATTGAATGCCATTCCACATAGACTTACAAACCTTACGCCATTACTAATAGATCAGATATAACACCGCGTGTCGCTCGAGCGTTGATGATTTGTTCCGCTGCGTTGCGCTGATGTAACAAACGAAGGAGCCGGTAATGAGACAGTAACTGTACAAATTACCGTTTACTCAAATGTTTATTTCTAGTCTTAAGAGTCCTAACATAAACACCTTATTTCGAGTCACTAAGTCTTCTTTGTTTCATCTAATAGAGCCCACAGTAACGAGATCATTGGCTCTTGAATCCGCTTTTACGGCACAGCGCGATCCAGGGCGAACATAAAGCAACATTGTCGCTTCAAACTTAATATACCTGCGAACAACAGAGGCACAACGAGACACAAACAAAATAATTTTGTAACCATCCCAATTAAGTTGCAAGAAAATACGTGTAAAAAAATACGAAAGTATTGTGAGTACGAACTTATTCTACTCATACGGCAGAGTTTAGCTAAACTGATTATTTAGAAGAGACTGATAAATGCGGATGAAGCGAAAGAGTAAGTCTAGAGAGAACTGAGGCTCTACTATTTTTACTACCCCGTGAGGAACTGTGCGTGATAATATGTTTACGTATGTGACAAAATGAATGAAGAAGTTAACTTTAAAGATACCTTGTAACCCCAATAAAACACTGATCTCGAAGAATCTAACTATTACCGCTTAACCGCGGGATGCTGTTAAGATTCGAGTTAGCAGAAGTAGCTATTCTGATATTAAGATTCTAACTAAATCTATAGCTAAACTAAACATGTAATGATTCTAGACTATTCTTAAAAAGAGAAACGGTTTAATTAATGAAATCTGTCCCACAAACATGACCTTTGACACCACTATCTGCCACTACTGCCAGAATGATATAGTGGCGAAATAATCTGCTAAACATAGTCTATAATTTTTGCTATACAAACAATATGAATAATATGTTGGCCTTTATGAATACTATTGACTGGATTGGCAAAATCATTAGCACAATCAGATTTAATTCTTAAACAGTTTGCTTGTATTTAAAACTAGACTGAAGAGCTGCTGTGATCTAGGTATTCTATGGGTATAGGACACTGAAATACATCCAATGAGTATAAATCCGTATCAATATTTTATCTTGACTGCTGCATGGGGACATAATTATTAAATTAAGGAACCGCGGTGGCCGAGTGCGTCTACGCAGATGTTGAACCCAGTTCGCACCCCGACTGTGCCAATGAGTTTATCTCGACGTAAGTGAATTGATCACAACACAAGCTTTCCGGTCAAGAAAGTCATACAGGAAACCTGCATATCTTTTTAAAGTAGTTCAAACACTAATGTCTAGTCGTGCTTAAGAAACTGCGACAAACTCGCCATCTGCAATGACACCTAAATATATCCTCGGCGAAAATGGGGTGTTATTTCACCTTCGCCTACCGCTCCTGACTCTAGGAATACGCGGTAATATATTATATACCAGCTCGCAGTTTTACCACCGTAACATTAGTTTTAATTTAAAGATTTTTTATCTGGAATAAATCATATTGTAGGTGTTAGTCCCTGACATAATATATTCCAAATTTGAACCTATTCCATCGAGTAATTTTGCGTATAGCTCTTATTATACTTCTCATCAGAAACATCGAAACACCTTGCAAGTTTATGTTTTGTAGGGATTATCAGAACAATTAGTATATTTAGGAATTTATGGCAAATGCCGCTTGATAGTGAACAAAACCTCATATTATGTACCTACCTCATTTAGGGTGGTACCCAAAGGTACGGTACGGTAAGGTAGGTAGGTAGGTACATATACCACCCTATATACCCTATACCCTATATATCACCAGAAATATATTATGTCATTAGTAGGATATAATTGAAAAAAAGTAAGAAAAATACAAATACATTTTGGAACATGGGAGCCATAGCCCTGGAGCAAGTAGTGACAAGTGGCTACATCTGCCATCAGGCGAGCCACATGTTCAATTTCCTCAAAAGTGATTTATCAAAAAAGAACAATTTAAATAAGAAACCAATTTAAGAGCAATAATCTTCTAACATAGAACATTAAATTTATTGGTGTAAAGCTAACATTAAGATGACCACTCTAGGAAGCTGACAATTCCTACTATAAAGTGAATTCCCTTAATCAATTAAACATCCTCATTACACATCATTACATTACATATAGTTAATCACAACTATTAAGTAACTAGGATTATTAAGAATGGTATCAATGAGAAGGTAAAAAGAGATTCTAGCTCACAATGGCTGATGAATAAATTCCTCATTCATGTTCCTTTGAAACTCTTATTACCTGACAAATAGAGGTGAAATTTGATTGTTTTAACATTTCAGTATTGGTTGTTTTGTTACAGCAATAAATGGCAATGTTATCATTAGCCCGTGAACAATATGACTAGAAGGCATAGTATACATAGGCATTGAGCACATTGTTTCATTGATGTTGAAGTTCACATACCCCATTAAGAATGGATGAAGTAAACTTGAAATAACTGTACAGTATAACTATACACTCATTGATAGGTTCTTTTAGAGTACTCCTTTTTTATTGGAACAAAAGCTATTGAAATATTTTGTTGTTACAGAAAAAATCTGCGCCGAGGGAATGGTAGTGCCAGAATGGCAATGTTTTTATTTACTTTGGCCATATGTAAACACAAATATGTATCATTTAAAAAATTCAAATACACACAACAGTTCACATAAATAATTAATTCAACCATTTTTATTGTTTATAGCTTCTTCTTCACTTTAACATGTTTACTGAATTAACTGAAGCCATATAATTAGTTGCTTAATTTAATATTAAATTCATCATTAACCTAATCATGAATATGAAAACAAACCTTTAGTACACAAATTATATTACCATTAATTAAATATAAATATAATATAGTTACATATTTAATAGGAATACTTCTTAATGAGTACTTCATTGTTTATTAAATTTGTGAAGTGCATAGCATGGTACATATAGGTAATTGCAGTAGGCAGTACATAGTTAAATAAAAAAAATTACAGATACTCTGAGAAAGAAACTTGTCCAGCAGGATATTATGTGTAATGTGGTAACACCAGTATTTTATTACTGCGACGTTACTTCCTTGATCTGATCAAGAGCAAACAACTTTCGCTCGTTGGAGGTTCGCTCGGCGGCGAGCGAGGGCGCGCTCTCAACCAGCGCCGGCGCACGCGCCTTAGCACCGGAATGTTCATCGCGCACCATCCTCTATCAACAGCACGACTAAAGCTACTTTACAATTGCGCAAGCCGCTAAATACGGCTAATTACACCAACGATGCGGGCACAATTTCAGGTCCGCGTAAATGAATCAATACCCGTATACACCAGCTTCCACAAGAATACAAGAGGAAACACTTACCGATTTGTTTATCGCTCCAAATCCCAAACAAAATAAAAACTGTCACTTCCACGTTAGAACACCAAAACACAGACTATTCACCTCTTGACATCTGACATGGTTCATTGAAACGCATAGCTATAACACAATTATATTTCACCATGTAAAAGTGTTATCATAAAAACAATAAGATATAACAAAAGTTGTGCAAAACTATCGCAAAATAACGATACAAAACGTAAATAGCTGCCTACTTTGACAGTACCATACAGTAAACTGACAATTGAGCCTCAGTTGCCAACTGCAAAACCACTTTCGCCTTCAAATATGCAGGCCTACCAACATGCGGAAAATAAACGTAGCAATCCTCTCCATGAAAATGAGAATGGAGGGAGTTCGAATTCTAATTATGATGATGAAGATCTTTATAACAGATTTTTTTAATCTTATTCAAGTGTAGCTTTTTAATGATTCTCTCTACAAGATATCACTCGCATCACTGTTCTTTTCCATCTCCACGATGAGATACAATTATATAGTCATTTAGTAAACTCTTCATTCGCATATGCTCGGTTTTAATGTATCATATGTAAAAACTGTAATTTTGTATGGCTCCTGATAATTTATGTATATTTACGTATATTTATATATATATATATATATATATATATATATATATATATAACTATCAAAAACTATTTTACTTATAAATAATACCAAAAGGAAAGACGAGATTGCCATGTTTTATTTGCACGACGACGTTGCAGTATTCACAGATATATGTACTTATTTATTACCCGAAGATTTATCGATCATCAAAAAGAATTTTAGTAAGAAATGTTTAAGGCCTTAAAATGAACGCGTAATTGATTGAAAGATTTTTGGATCTAGCAATCCATTATTATTTATGTCACTTTTCGTCATCATCAGCAATCTGTCATTTCAGTTGGTTGTTATCTCGTTTTTCCTGTTAAATATAGAATTAGGAGTGATTATTCGTTCTTCTTTGTTTTTATAGTTCAATTTAAATATTAAAGTGGCGTAAATTAAATCGCACAAATGTCGAAATTTGAAGATAATCCGTTCAGTGATCCAACCATAGACAACCCCTTTGCCGTACGTAGCCCTTCGCCTGGACGATAATTTTATTGTATTCATAGTTTTGTTGGTGTGATTCACTTGGATTATTGCAGGATCCATCAGTTCAGCAAGTAGCAAGGAGTACGAACAATGCTACGCGAGGTCTCGACGACTACAATCCCTTTGAGGGGCAACAGAATGCCAATCAAGCTACGGTAAATGTTTCTCATTAGTCACTATGAGGGAATTTTGTAAGTGTCGATACGGCGATATTTTATGTATGTATGTCGAAAGAACCGCATCAAACTGGTTTATCACTCTAATATTTGAAGTAGTAGTAGTATTATTAGGTATAGTAATAGGTATTCTACGTATTGATACAAGTTTGTGGATGTATAGCAGCAGTTACTTAAGTTACTTAAGTTTGAATAACAGCATATTATTTTTAATCATTGGCAGAATAATCAAACCATTATAGTTACAAATACTCCAAGACATAGTGTGTCTCTTCTATAAGTTGAAACATTAAATAATCACCACATTAGCATACAAACAAAACTTTTTAAAAATAAATTAGTGAAAAGAACACATACACAGTATAGTCAGCATCCATATAGTTGAAAAATTATCTGTTCAGTCTCATTCCATCACTTGATAGTTACTATTTGCAATTTACTTTTCACCATTCCACAACTCTACAATCTTTTCACCACTCATATAACTTTGTTTTGCTCTATTTCTATCTTCTCAATCAAACCTACTCTTTCCATATTCTCATCATTCCTTCCTCAAATTTCTTCCAGTGAAAACAACTGTACTGTTGGTGACTTATCCCTATCCTTACAGCCACCCCAACAGCCGACACAACCAGCTATCATGCAAGCTGTATCACCTCCAGCATCAGGGCAGTACACAAGGCCAGCACAGCAACAGACACCACAAGCACCACCACCCAACTTCACCACTGCTGACTTTCAGGTGAATATGTCAGATTATTATACTTATATTAAGTGCACTGCATAAGCATAAGGAAGGAATCCTTTTGTGAGCACAATCAATTACATGAAGAGTTCTGAACTTACTCATCACAGGAATATAGCAGAACTACAGGGGAGACAAAGAGTATTGAAATTTGTCTGTGAATTTCTGTGGAGATACAGCCTCAGTCAGGCACGCTAAATCTTAAAGTGAGATCACTTGGACTTTACCTCTCGTTAGCTACTTGTTTAGCATAGCTGAGATCACATATAGTATGCTAGCAATTATATTATTTTATAAACTTGTTTAAAGTCATTTATATTCTCTCAACCTCTGAAATAGTATGAATTGCATTTTATATCTTTAGGGCATACTTTTAATTATGTGCTGAATGAATTACTGAGATTAAATGGTATGGAACATATAGTTGCAGTGTAATTGAAGTGCATAATATTTATAATAAATGCAGTTGAGATGAGAGCGTTAAGAAGTATGATAGGAGTTAAACTGAGTGACAGGATAAGAAATAGTGAGATAAGGAAACGTTGTGGTCTGAAAGAAGATGTAGTGACAAAAATTGAGAAAGGTATGCTGAGATGGTTTGGCCATGTCGAGAGAATGAATGAAGAACGATTGACGAAAAAAGTGTATAAGACGAGTGTGAATGAAAGTGTTGTAAGGGGTAGACCTAGACGGACGTTTCTAGACCAAATTAGTGACGTCTTGAAAAAAGGTCAGGTCAAGAGTACCCTAAACCGAAGAGCATGTATGAAGAGAATAATGAAAGTGGACGAAGCGAAAGAAGTATGTAAGAATCGTAGCAAGTGGAAAGAAGTGGTCTCTGCCTACCCCAACGGGAAAGAGGCGTGATTATATGTATGTATGTATGTATAATATTTATATGTTTGTTTATTTAAATAATGCAATACATATATATCCTAGATATATGCAAGCAACATACATTCTGGTATGTTTGTATACTAATAAGTGTGGGTCTTTAACAATATTATTACAAACTTTAACTCAGTTAAAGTATTCTTATAATGTAATAATTGGTTACATTATCACTTCAGAACTGAATGAAGGTATTCTCAGGTCAGATTAGCACATACCAAATCTCACCAGCAACTGTAAATCAAATTCACAGTTGATTTTTATAATGTAGTAAAATATTTACTTCTATAATAATACATCTTCTTCTATGTATATACCAGACATGATTTATATAAAAAAGTTGAAGTTAGGGTATCACAAAAATAGTGGTCACACAAATTACCATTGATACTTTGAGTGAATGTGGACTAAGCGAAAGTGGTATGTAAGTCTAGAAACTGGACATCTCGGAGAGCATTAGGATCCTTGGGGTCGATATTTCTAGCGACGTTCAGTTCCGTGGTCATTTAGAGGACAAGGCTAAGCTGGCGTCGAGGAAGCTCGGTGTGCTCAACAGAGCTAAGCAGTACTTCACACCGCAACAAAGGCTGCAACTTTATAAGTCGCAAGTTCGGCCACATATGGAGTACTGCTGCCACCTGTGGGCTGGAGCCCCTGGATACCAGCTTGGGCCTTTTGACGCGGTTCAGAAACGCGCCGCTAGAATTGTCGACGATCCCATGCTCACAAGCGGCTTGGAATCACTAAGTCTGAGGAGAGACTTTGCCTCCCTGTGTGTGTTCTACCGCTTGTATAACGGGGAGTGTTCTGCAGAATTGTTCGATATGATGCCCACTTCCACCTTCTACCACCGCACCTCTCGCCATCGACGGGGAATTCATCCCCATACCTTGGAACCACAAAGGTCTCGCACTGTGCGCTTCCAAAGAAGTTTTCTTCCGCGAACGCTCAGGCTGTGGAATGAGCTCCCCGTTGAGGTTTTCCCTGGAGAGTACAGCATGGAGTTCTTCAAGAAGGGTGTGAAAAGATTCCTGCAGGGTCGGCAACGCGCGAGTGATGCCCCTGGTGTTGCAAGCGTCCATGGGCGGCGGTAACCGCTTACCATCAGGCGGACCGCATGCTTGTTTGCCACCCAAGTGGTATAAAAAAAAAAAAAAAAAAAAAAAAAAAAAACTGGAGCTCTACACTATCTACCTACCCGTAGGGGCTCGCCGTGATAATATGTATGTACTTTAAGTGAATGAGGTATGAAGGCACAGAAGAATTTGTTTGGAGCGAAATAGTTCTGTATAGGTAGTATCAACACACCCACTTTCTGCTAGAGATATATTTTAGGTGCTAAAATGACAGATGTAATATCAAATTGATTTTACTATTATTTGGATGAAGTATGTTAATATATATGATTCTATTTGAATGTTATCTATAGATTGGCATCATGTGACTCATCAAGTCACCAATTGTAAGCATAATATATCATACAGCTGCTTGTTAGCAAAATATTTACCTTTTCATTCAATGCAATATGCTTGGTTAAATTAAAAAAGGAGTGAAGATATTGTATAATATTTATTTATAAAAACAAGATTTCAGTATTCCACAATAAACCAATGTCCTCAAAGAAAGGGACATATTTTTCGCTTATTCCACTAAGACACAGAAACCAAACTACTAATTTGCTATCACTCCATCTAATAAGGGTACTGATATTTTTACTTAAAAACTACTTAGATCAAATTGTCGTAGCTCGTAAGGGAATGTCGAAACCGGCGCGCATGTATGAAAACTATGAATAATTTGATTGAAGCAAAACAAGTCTGTAGGCTTAGAGAGATCCAGCTGTGTACTCTACTCTTCGTGTGTAAAAAGTATATAAAAAAGGACCTACATGAGGCCCCTCACCATGTAGGCTCTTTTTTATATAGAATGTATATTTGCTTATAGTATAAGCACTAACACAATAATTAAATGTTATACATGTAGTAACTATAGCTTTTCTTATAACCTGCACTTTGCTTTGTCCACATGCACAAAAGGAGCTTAAGGTAACACTATTCAATAAATGTTTGAGATTTTTAGCATTATAACTTAATCGCAATTAGATAAATGTGTAAATAATTTATTGGATTCATTCACTTATTTACAATAAATAAATTATTATATTATAGAAAATGCATTACACACTAGAAACATTATTATGCAAAACTAAAAATATTAATTGTATATTTAATTCTTAGTAACTGAATATAGTAAATTATAGTAAATAATTATTTAATAGTAGTAGTCATCTAACAGGTAACGAGATAGCAGCAGCCTATCAGGCGGGTACCTTTTTGTTTATCGAAAACAGGTGTGTATATATATATATATATATATATATATATATATATATATATATATATATATATATTATGTATGTAATGTGGATTTTCTTTTTTTTGTTAAATTATAGATTTGAGTGTATTATTTCAATCGAATATCGTCGTATTAATCGTAATAGTTTCTGAATTTAGTTAATTTTGTCCGCAAAAAATACAGTTATTTTTTTAATTAACTGTGAATATGTCATAACTCATATCATTTGTCTTCGTATTATACTTGTCATTTCTCATAGTTTTTTTAACTGATTACCACGTTATCTCGTGTACACATGTAGCGGTTAGTGTATGTTCCTCATACACACAATAAGGACAGATCCATCGAGTAAATGCGTGGGGTTCGTCCGCTTTTGATTAAAGGAAGATCTCGTACATATTTAGTCCTGTTCCGCGAGGCTTTTAAACATCTGGACACTTTTGTCATATTTATTATTGAAAAGTGTACGGATCTATCGTTTCACTAGTGTGTATACATATCGTAAAAATAAATCGCACTTATAGAAAAGTGTACGAATCTAGCGTTAAATTAGTGTACAGATCGTAAAAATAAATCAGACGTATGTTCGACCCTGTGCAATTAGTACGAGACGCGTAAAAATCGTGAATTTTGAAAAGAAAGGGAGTGCATCGCAGACGTGGCTACCTATTATAACTTCGCATGAGTTCACTTGGCGGTGTCCACGATAATGTGCATTGTGTGTTTAATGAGAAATACACAAGTGTGTCGGGAGAAGACAAGAGTGATTACGATTGTTTACAGGCGTTGATATTGACATATTGAAACAATTTAAATTAAAGATACCTACTGAAATATTTTCACACTTAAACCTACAATCTACACATTGCATAATTGAATAAATATTACTACTACTAAGTACTAGCTGTTTCCCTCGAATTTGTCCTCGTGGAAAATACATCTTAATTTACCCAGTGTGCGCAGTTCGTCTGCGTAGAATAAAATTTAACCTACGTTCTTGCCAATTTATACATTAATTAATGGTGCAACATAAAAAGTATCTACTCACGAAATAATACATATATGAAAAAATATTCAATTAAGTGCGGTGTACGTACACCTATAAAATTGGTTCTTTATAATATTCATTGGCTTTATTTATATATCTATAGGTACATACATTTTGACGCCTTCCCACGAAGTTCCTCGAAGACGTAGGCATATGTAGGTGTTTAGGGACATCTAGTAAAGTAAATAAAGAGTGTGTAAATGTTGAACGCGGCTGATCTCCAGAGGAGACAAGAGGAGCTCGAGCGTAAGGCGGAGGAGCTAGCGCGGCGCGAGGCAGAGTTGCGCGCAGGCTCGGCCGGCCGCCGCAACAACTGGCCGCCACTGCCTACCTTCTGCCCCGTGCAGCCCTGCTTCTACCAGGACATCAACGTCGACATACCGCTCGAGTTCCAGAGGATCGTGCGCCATCTCTACCATTTGTGGATGTGTATGTAGACATTTTTTTTATTCTTCACGCCTTCCCACTATGCTGTGTAGTATTCAATCACCCACTTCACGCCGGAGAAATATTTTGGGTGACAGATGGGGCGAGTCTATCGCCGTACTTAGTTCAGAAAAACTCATTAGTACAGTCGAAATTAGAATATGCAATCTTTGTATTGTATGTTCGAATTTCAAACCACTCGGCCATCACGGCTCTTTATACTATTTTGAAGCTTGCAATTGAATAAACGCAAAGCAAGACACAGATGAAGAAGTTACTGATCATAAATCTTGGAAGCATATTCACACGAAAGGAAAATATTAAAAGATATTGTAAGAATTATAACTGCCGGTAATAAAGTAAACCTTGATGGACGGTAAAAACTTCAAGAAACAAGAGTTGCTGTGTACAGCACGATGTTGTTGCCCACTCCATTACACAAAGATATCTTTGCTCTATAGGATCCCCGTGGGGTCATTCCAAGGTCTGAGGCTCCTTTGAAACAGCGCAGTGCGGATATACAAGTTGTGTTTTGTTTTCAGTCCACGCGCTCGTCCTTGCCGTGAACATAGCAGCCGCGCTGTCTGTGACCATAGTGTCGGGAAACGCGACGACTTTCGGCCTATCCATCCTATACTTCCTGCTGCTGACGCCGTTCAGCTTCATCTGCTGGTACCGGCCGATATACAAGGCCTTCCGCAGTGACTCCTCCTTCAACTTTATGGTGTTCTTCTTCATATTCCTGTTCCAAATCATCATCGCTGTGGTTCAGGCCATTGGATTCGACAAAAGCGGTTATTGGTGAGTACTAATATATCTAATGCTAGTTTGTTTGTCTGTTTGAACGCGCTTGTCTCGGAAACTATTAATCTGATCTGAAAAAACATTTTTGGACAACAGCCCATTAATTGAGGATGGTTTTAGGCTACTCTAGTGGAGCAGTAAGCATATCATATAATGTACTAGCTGTGCCCGCGACTTCGTCCGCGTGGAATTTAACTAAAGAGTTATTGTTAAATTTTTTACAATGAGAGTAGCCTAAGTTACTCCTTATTACATCAGCTATCTGCCAGTGAAAGTCCCGTCAAAATCGGTCCAGCCATTTCAGAGATTAGTCGGAACAAACAGACAAACAAAAAAAATAAAAATGTGATTTTGCTATATGCACCGTGTATACATCCATATGCGTTTAGTAAAAAGCGGTTATTTTAATATTACAAACAGACACTTAAATTTTATTTATTTGTATAGATTATCAAATTTAACGTAGGTGCTACCACGGGCAGCATATTGGTAACGATTTAACGATATTTGAAACAGTGGGGCATAGACATAATTAAAATTTTAATATGTGCTGGAGATTCAACCAGTGTCCGTATTCATTTTCCTAACAGTAGCAATTGTTATAAAGAATAATGCAAATATAATACTTAAATGCAGTAAGATAAGTGCCTTTCTTCAATAAAAGCCACACAATGGTGAATATCTCGGGGAACAATAAGAGGCCTCTTTAAGCAATCGACGCGTGCAATTCGCGCTCCAGTTGCATCGCTGGATAGTGAGGAGGGAACCGTAATTATTTATTTTTATTGTTGAAATCTACAGGCTTATCCACAAAATACGCCATTAGTTTAATGAATGAGCATTTGCCTTATGTAGAGTTAAGCATATAATGTATTAGTAGAAGTATTGAAATATCTTTAGTGACTCTATACTAATATTATAAAAAGGAAAGATTTGTATTTTTGTGTGTATGTTTGTAATGAATAAAATCAAAAACTACTGCCCTATTTCGAAAATTTTTTCACCATTGGAAAGCTACATTTACCCTGAGTGACATAGGCTATATTTTCTTTTATTAAAAAAAGCCGTGGTGGCCGAGTGGTTCGAGCAGTTGCCTGCGACACAAAGATCGCAAGTTCGAATCCCGACTGTACCAATGAGTTTTTCTGAACTTAAGTACAGTGATTAGTCACACCACGAGCTTTATGGTGAAGGAAAACATCGAGAGGAAACCTGCATACGTCTGAGAAGAAATTCAAAGGCGTATGTATAGTCGTGCTTGAGTAACGGCGATGGACTCGCCATCTGTCACGTTGGCACCAAATATACCTCTGGCGGAAAGTGGGTGTGTGGGTATTTATTACCTATACACCTCTGCCTACTCCTTCGGGGACCCTTGTGGGAAGGCGTGAGGATATATTATATAAAAATCTTATGTCCATCCGTGCGAAGCCGGGACCGCTATTCTTGTGGACAATGTATGTGTGTCTCCTATGCATTCGATTTTGAATGAAACCTGGGTGAGATGTTTTGCATACACCAGAGAAGGATCTTGCAACTTTGCTTTGGACAACCTTGCTCACTACATGGAGATAAAACTGTTCGGGACTGTAATTAACTGCGATCTTCTCTAAGGTGGAAATGTAATTCTGAACGTGTTTTATATGGTTATATGTATTTGTTGCAGTGGTTTGATCACGAGTATCGGTGCGTTCTCGGAAAACGTGGCGGTGGGCATCATCACAATGATGGTTACAATCGGGTTCATCACCTGCATCGTTGTTGACGTCATGCTCATGGCTAAAGTTAGTGATCGACTTGAACTCTATTTTATTGTGTTGTGTTGTTATGTACCTTGTCATTACCATACATTATATTTAAATGTGATTTATAATACCATCAATTATTAACAGTATGAAGAGATTGGTGAATGTGGAAGAAGTGAATGAGGTATGTAAGTCTAGAGAGAACTGCCACTCTATAATCTCTGCCGACCCCGTTAGGGACTCGGCGTGATGATGATGATGATGAATTATTAACAGTTTAAAGGCAAGGGTTCGACTGCCGCTGTGGGTGGACATTTGTGTCATGACCACGAACTTTTCTTTTGGTTGTTTTATGTTATTAAACAAAATGTTTTGTAGTTTATCTTTCCAAATGCTACCAGTCTGTCTTACATGCTATTTCTACAATGTTTCGAGTGTTAGAGAGAGATTATATGTACCTGTATAAATTCTGTCCATGTCATGACAATACCGTGTACCGCTAGGTGCACCGCATCTACCGGTCGACGGGTGCGTCGCTAGCCAAAGCGCAGGCGGAGTTTACGACGGAGATCCTCCGAAACCAACACGTGCAGACCGCAGCCTCCAGCGCCGCCGCCGCCGCGGTCAACGCTCAGATCGCCAACGCCAACAGATACTAGCCTCGTAAGTACCCTATATATATCTAGTCATACACCGATGTATAATAATAAATTAAAATACATCGTCGAATCTATACTAATATTATAAAGCTGAAGAGTTTGTTTGTTTGTTTGTTTGAACGCGCTAATCTCAGGAACTACTGGTTGGAATTGAAAAATTCTTTTTGTGTTGGATAGTCCATGATTCTAGGAAGGCTTTAGGCTATATAAAATATAAATAAATAATAGTTAATATTAAAAAAATCTCTGAAAAGTGAGTGTGCGAAAGAGACAGACAACAAGATACTGAGACGTTTTCAATATATTGACAAATACTCTGTCAGAGTGACGTGTAAATATTGACGGTAAAGGTGCGTTCCACTAAGCGCCCACAACAATGAAAATTCTCCTATACCTAATCGATCCACATAACGACCGCGGTCGTTGTGGTCGCGGCGAAAACGTCAATTATAATGTCATAACTTACGCTCACGACGACCCATCTAAAAAGGTGGGTCGAAGTGATCGTTGAATCGAAGAAAATTTGCGTGATTTTCAAAACTCAAAGCATATAAAATGGCGACTGTACCTCTTACCAAATATCCAAGTGTCGCCGCAAGACATTTTAATTCTATTTGAACGTAAATTAATTTAAAACACCAATAATATTAAATATAAAAAAAACATTATATATTTTTTCAATATAAATATATTTAAATTAATCAAGTTTATTTTCAAGGCTTACAGATTATAAACTATCATCTTAAATCTTTTGCTTTCTTTTTACTAACTCGCCGTTTGTATTATTTACCTGCACGCTCAAAACGCTCTGTAATCCATTCCATTTGAGGTTACGACAGTAACGCTTACAAGCAAACTGTGGTCGTGAGCGTGATCATTGTGAACGCTTAGTGGAACGCACCCTATGTATAGCTAGACTGACATTTCATTCAAGTAGTAGTTTTGACAAACCTCAAATTACAGTTTCTTTCATAACAACAAAAGCAAAAAGATGTTTGTTGTGTTTTAGTGTGAGTTTCATAATTAATCTTCGAGCCAATGAGACTGAAGAACAGCGTAGGCAATGGTAAATACAAATTTCTCCAGATTTATTTCCTGGGGAATTCTGAAGAAGAGGTAAATGAACGCTGTTCGCAGATATCATTTAGCAGTTACAACAACTTTTGCATGAACATAATCAGTTGATCCAATTGTTCAAAACTGTCTTACAAGTAATGTGATGCCATCGGACAATCAGAAAATAGTGATCACAGCAGACAAGCGACCTGCAGGAGACAACATGTCATGAGAGAGGCATCAATGCACCAATGTTAAATGATGTTGCCTTAATCGTGATTGGGGAGAATATGGAGTCTCGCAATATTGTAATGTAACCAAGAAATGATGCCATCATCCTTCAGCATATTAGGGCAAATTCTCACCTCTTATCAAAATAATCTAATATCCATGTAACAATAAATGAATATAAACTACACCTAAACAATACTTTTAATGCCTAACTTTTTAACATAATAGTAATGTTTCAAACTACTTAACCCTTTCGTTAACAAGTCAGCAGGCATTTCAGTAGTTGGCAAATTGCCTTGGCATTGAAATTTTGACATTGAAAAAATGGCATTGCCATGTACTCGGCCTCAGTACTGGACAATGCCACTGTCGGTTGTTTTCTGCATTCATGATATTACAGTACCAGACAATTTAAAACAGAAACCTGTATAAGATCTCCTGTCAATAGTATTTGATGTCCAATCTGAGTCTACAAATCCTTCTAAGTTTTTATTATCATTTGTAAACATTAAACCATAAGATTTTGTTTTATTTAAATATTCTAACACTCTCTTTGCGTTTTTCCAGTGAACTGCAGTAAAACAATTGTTAAATTGGCTTAAATAGCTGACACTGTAACTTATATCTGGGTGTGTAAGTATAGACAAATACATAAGACTTCCTATCAGTTGCTGATAAGGATATTATTTACAAACATTTTCTGACTTATCCAACTTCAATTTACATTCAATAGGAGTATCAACAACATTACAGTTTGACATCTTAAACTTATTTAAAATATGTTCGACAAAATGCTCCTGATCTAATGATATACAACCATTTTTATATACTTTTACTCTCATACCTAAGCATTCTTTCACTTGCCCTGAATCTTTAGTTTTGAAATTTGACATTAAACTATGTTTCAGTTCATCTGTCAATGCCTTGCTACTGGAAAATATGAAAAAAATCATCGACAAACACAGTTTTTAAAATTTGTTCATTATTTACCTTTTACTATATAAACATGGTTCCAATTTAGACTTAATATAACCCTGGCTTAACAAACAATCATCTACCCTCTTATTCCACTGCCTTGCTGATTGTTTAAGTCCATAAATTGCATGTTTTAGTTTGAGTACACTGTTACTCTGACATTCTAAATTAGGTGGTACTAGCATGTATACTGTTTCATCAAGGTACCTAGCCATTTAAAAATGCAGTGTTAACATCAAGATGAGTAATTTCTAAATTCAACTTTACACTTAAACCAAATAACATTCTCAGTGTTAATACAGGTGAGTATGTTTCTTTATAGTCCACACCTTCTACTTGGGTAGAGCCCTTAGGGACAAAACGAGCCCTATATCTCACTTTATTATCACTTTCAAACTTTCTTTTGAAAACCCAAATTTTAAATTCTATTCACAAATTCTAGAGCAAGTGAATGAATTTGTATATCTAGGAAGCATGTTCACACGAGATGGAAAGTATGAAAAAGATATTGAAAGAAGGCTAACTGCCGGTATTAAGGTGAATGGGGCCATGTCGGTGTTGATGGCCAGCAACGGTTGCTGTCCACAGCGTGATATTTGTGCCTACTTTATTGTATGGCAGCGAACCCTGGGTATGTCAGAGGAAGTATGAAGATAGCTTAAATGCAGCTGAGATGCGATATCAGCTGCGAAAAACGTGCGGAGTAACGATCTTAGTTCGAGTCCGGAATCAAGAGATTCGCAAATCAACTGGCGTGAATCAGGGCGAGATTGAAAAGATGAAGAAAGGCATGCTACGCTGACTTGGACATATAGTAAGGTTGAGTGAAGAAAGATTGACGATACAGATATACAAAGCAAAAGTGTGTGCAAGAAGACGCAGAGGAAGGCCACGTTCCAACTACCTGGATCAAATCGATCGGACGCTCAAGGACGGGAACGAAAAGAGTACTCGAAACCGACGATCATGTATGAAGAGACTGATGAATGTGGACGAAGCAAAAGAAGTATAAAGTCTAGAGAGAACTGGCGCTCTATACTCCCTGCCTACCCCCTTAGGGACTTGGTGTGATGATATGTATGTATGTATGTATGTAAATTTTCACCCATGCGAAGCTGGGCGGGTCAGCTAGTGATATATATGAGCAAAACGCCCAGAGATAACATATATTTATTTCGCAGGTATGATTGGATGGAGTAAAAATATTGCTCGTTATGCACATCTCGTGTCAGTACGCCGATTAACTGATCAAGCAATCTAAAAACTGTTTAAAGATTTTTCTAATATTAAAATTATATTATATCTATGTATTTTCATGAATGTTGTCATTACAGCTATATAGAGAACAAGTATTCTGAGTATATACCTACCTAACTCGCCTAACCGCGACGTGCACGTGCTATTGAAGAAAATTCGAGTGCAAATTTGATGGTTTTACTGACAGCCATATATGTACATCTAACGCTCGCATTCTTGAATTAAGATTGCACAGCACGTCGTGGTCAGGATTACTAATAAAATCTTCTTAATCTGTTTAGAATGCAGTGATTTGGAAAGCTTGGTATTTAATGGCAATGTTTAGTCCATTTTGACATATGGCAATATCGAGTGAAATTTAGAGCAGTTTGTTTAATAAGGGTTATACGTGAAATCATTGTTGACTGATGCTGTGCGATGGCAGAATTAGTTATACGGCCAAAATGTCATATGGCTGTGTATCCCGTACATTATTATTATTATTGGAATTATTAACGACTTGCTGAGTTATTTCCTATGTAGGAGTTGAGTTGTAATATAAGCAGTGCGACACAAATTACTTTTGAGAACGTAGCAAGAAATGTGAGGTGAAATTTGTTGTAAACGAACGGATATGTTATGACTTAGTTGTTAGACAAAATATTTTCGAGTATTTTGTGTCGCACTGTACTTTTTGTAGTTAAATCATTTTACTGTTATAAAGTTAAACAAATTAAAGTAACGCAAACAAAACGTTTTAGTTTGTTGCTAGTTTAAATGTTTTTTTTTAATTAATATTCTGAGCTTACTACCGCTTTAAATAACTAACGTAATTTTAAAGTAATTTGAAAAGTTCAAATCAAATTCTAAAATACACTCACAATTTCTGTACCAACTCGCAAGTAATAATTAATTAAGTATATCTAAGTTAAATAATTATTTAAACGATAGTTCATAATAATTATTGTTTTTCTTATTATTATTATTATATTGACAAGTTTTCAGAAAGATCAGATAGTAGTAGTAACCTACTAAGGTCAATGTGAATCAAGATCATAATATCTTTATGCTTTGGAAAAGAACATCCTGATGATCTGTTTCAAATGTGTTCTTGAATACTGGAAGTGTAATATATTTGTACCAATACTATTACTCCCCTTGAATTGGCACAAATATGTATGAACTGAGATTCAAAAAGACCCTCCGCCGCGTTTTTACCTGAACGGTGTAAACTCCAAAACTACTGAACGGATTTTGATACGGTTTTCACCGTCAGTTTACAATATTTTAAGGAAGGTCCGCTAGTAATTTATATTCTTTCCTTTTTAGTGTACACTTTGTTGTTGTTTGTAGTTTCACAATCTATGATTTTTGTTTTAAATCGTGTGAAAACATTCCAAATGTTAAATTCAAAATCTTTCATAATTGAAATGTATTAATATTTTGAATGTAATGTGTAAATTCTAACTCTTATTAAAAAAATGATAATAAAACTACTACTTTTCATATTCGTGTATATTTAGACCTGGACTGTGTAATTATGTACCTAAAGTTGAACAACTGGGCTAAACCATTTATAGCGATTACCGGAATGGTCGCGTAGCTCAGATGGCATTCGCTTACTGATTTATCTATATTTGTTGGATCGAGCGCTGACCCTAATATTATCTAGGATGTAGCCTGAAAGATGGACTTGCAATAAACTCTTGCCCCGTACCAAGTCTCCATTAGATGCACAATACTTCAATATTAGTGTTTATGGCTTTGTATAAAATAGCATAAGACTGTAAACATTTAAGCATATAACTAGTCAATGGACTTGGTTAACACATTGGCAACCGTCTTTGGAGTGAACTCCGCATTATTCTGTATTAGTCTGGGCTTAGTATAATGTAAATTATTGACCATACCGTCCTTACCCAGATGAATGGTAAGCGAAGGCATGTACATTTATCAAAATGTTTTCGTAACAAATAAGTCATGTTATAAACTTATGATTAATAATAATAAATATAGTTTCAGATGTTATCGTTTTATTTATTTGTACAAACGCAAAGTGCGATATACGTACACAATTCATACTATATTAGCTTAAATTACTTTGAAAGTCCTTGACGTGTCGACACGAATTAAATATAACCACAAAATCTTTACGATAAGTTCAATCAAATATCGTAAAAGAAATGATGCACATATAGATTATCTCAATACAACGTTTATTAACGTTGTTTTTGGGCGCAATGCTGCCGACAGTGAGAGAATATGATCATCAGATACGAGTGTTCTCGTTCTCGTCCATGAAGAAAATTAATTGCAAGTTCACAAGGCGATACGCAATCATAGATACACCCCACTTGTAACGTCGTTCTCCGACATGTTTAATTATTGACGTAGTTTTGCACTCACTAGCACTCACAGCCACTGCAGAGAATGGCAATTTATTTAGTACTCATGCTTGTGGTAACTGTAGTTCAATATTTAGTATGTGACGTTCAATAAGTGTTCCCTATGTTCCTGGTTTCTGTCTTATATACTAACTAGTACTTATTTCTTAGTTTATTTAGTTCAAATTTAGAGTGGTCACCGATATATCATCTATGTTGACCCAATCTTCTGTGGTCGTCGAAATATATTTTTCTGTTGTTCTAATTAAGAGTAATCGCCGAAATATCTTTTTTGAGTTAAATTTAAATTGAATATTGTGATACCAGGAATTTGTTAAATTACCCAACTCAAGGTATGAGTAGTCTATGAGCTGAGTACATAGATGTTGGAAGAACTTTTGAAGCAGGACTGTCGTATGGGGCGGAGTGCGTGCTATGTCTGGTGTTGGTTGGCGTGCGCGTGCGCGCCGAGGCGGGCGGGGTCCTGGCTGGGGTAGTGCAGCGCGGCCGTGGGCGCGGGCCCGGCGCCCCACCAGCCCCCGTAGTGGTGCAAGTTGAAGAAGTCGTTCGGCCGATTCGTCGGGGGAGGCATCTGCAACAAAGGGGCAGAATATAAATACATACACGGGCGGATAAAAATGGGGGCCTAACACATTACACTTTCTGAACTTAACAAAGATCTATTAATATCGAGATGGATACGAATTAAATTATCAACTTATTTATAATCAGATTTATTGGAATACAAAAATGTTATTCATTAATTAAGGGTATTTTTTAATTGTATAATGAAATTTTAGGTTTACCTGAGGTGGGAATGGATGCAGGTAAGCAGGAGGAGGGGGTAAAGTTCCAGGCAGGCCGGGAACTGGTTCCAATGCTGGTGGCATTTCATTCTTGTCATTAACCCCTTGGCGCCCTGTAAGAAATAATTGGCATTAAGACAACTTCAACATAATCAAAAACACATACTTGCAGTGCTTTTAATACCCTAGACAAAAGAGAACAATATTAATCAAATATTTTTCGATATTTTACAATTACTCATGCACATAATATCACGTAAAGTCCCTAATGGGGTAGGCATAGATAGTATAGCGTCAATTCTTTCTAGACTTATAAACCTCTTTCGCTTCGTCCACAATCATACATGCCCGCTGGTTTCGAGGTCTCTTCCTATCTCAAGGGATGGGAATGTCAAGAGTACTTGTTTACTCCTGTTGGATCCAGTGTCCGAGCGATTTGATCTACAAAGATTGCATGTGGTCATTCGTCTGCCTCTTATAGCACACACTTTCGCCTTGGATATCCACACACAATATCAAAAGTGAAGTTTCTGTATTATTGCTTACCTTGCGATTTGCCCCACTTGATTGTAAGCCTTTTCCCACCAAGAACAAGCCTGTTAAAAGTCTTCTCTGCTGCATGTTCTGCAGCACTTCTAGTTGTATACTGGACAAAGGCACATTGTGCTCTAGGCACTAATGTTAGAGACCTGGAGGAAAAAATATGCACAAGTGAGAGAAGAATTTACATAATTCCAAGTATTAAAATTTTTACCAATCTCAGTAAATTCCTCCTTAATCTTTAAATATTATCAAACTCATATGTAGCTATGTAAAGTAAATGTAATAGTAAATTGTATAGCAATGTTTTAATATACCTAATATATTTTATATTGTTGATCTTTCAAGAAAGAAGAAAGAGGCGTGATTATATGTATGTAATATGTATGTATGTAGGGTCTTTCAAAGGATCCGCAGAATTTTGCTGACAGGGTGTTAACATGTTTTTAACCAAGAATTAGATTTTACGAAGATTTGAAGAAAAGTTAAGGATTTGCTCTGTTCACATATTACCTTCAAGCAATACATACCTTATCTCCCCATACTGGTAGAATTGTCCTTTGAGTTCGTCTTCAGTGATATTATCAGGCAAATTACCCACATACAGTGTGGTGACAGTCCTATCTTCAGGTGGTGGCAGAGCGGGCATAGCAGCCGCACGCCGCATCAACTTCTCAGCTACAGGGTCGTTAACACCATAGTACCTTAAATACAATGCAACAATAAGATTCTGTATATCTGAAATTTTTACCATTATTGTAAGTTAGTTTTACCAGCATAAAAGTGGTTTTTTCCTAGCATTTATTTGTAAATCCACCTATTATTCTCTACTCCCACCCAATTGAGTATTTTTTGTGTATGAAAGTAACTAACACATCTATAATATTAGTAGGATGAGTAACAAATTAATCTGGGTAAATTTGCACATTTGCAAGTATTGTAAAATAAAACTAAATTAATGCTCCAACTATCTCACCTATCCTTGATGTTCTGGTCTGCCAAAGGATCATCAGGATCAGTAGGCTTCTCGTGCCTATAAGGACACTCTTCCCCTCTTCTACATTCTCCTTTAACCCAGAATGAGCAGACATGGGGTCTGTTACGCTTGTAATAAGGTGCAGTTCTTGCTAAGCGCAGTAAAAGATCATTTGCTCCCTTTGACTTGAGAGCAGAGTTGCTAGGTTGTGTAGCATCAAACTTAGACATTTGGCTATCTAGATTTTGTATATAATACTCCTTATTAACTTCATTGCGAGGAAGGTCATCTTGTATTTTGAGAGCAGCATCTCGCACTTGAATTGGGAGGCCATATTCAAGATCTAAGAGGCAGGTTTGACACACATTCTTCAGCTTTGAACAAGTCTGGCATACTTCAGTTTTCTTGAAACGCATCCTAGCCCCGGGACACCATCGGAAAACGGTAAATGGACGAGCACATATCTTACATTCTTTCCCATATTTTTCTTTGGTCTGAAAAACAATAAACGTAGTACATAGTTGATACGTCACTCATAATTGTGCAAGTAAAATAAGAATATGTGGAAATACGCATTACCATCCGAATATAGGGGTTATCTCCGAGACAGGTTTGACACAAAATTGGAAAGTCCTGTAAATGAAATAGGCGTGTTAAATATTATATTTTATATCATTCAAATAACATATACACTAAACTCTAGATGTTATATTATTATTGTCGTAACTACTTACTGCATCTTCCCAATTCTGACGGTTGTACGTGTTAGTGGTCTTAGATACAGCCATTGCTTAGAAAGTCTTATCCAAGGACATGAACTCAAAAAAACTAATTTGAGTTATATCAGTAGATACTGGAGCGATATGGATGTGAATATTAACAAAACTATCAACGATATTTCAAAGAAATTGTTAATTGCAACAGCATTTTATACAACGAATTTACTCTGTAGCACGTCAGTCAAGTCTGACTGACACAAAGACGCTTCGTTGGGACTCGGCGCCATAGATGATAAAATAAGCCAATAAATCACCGTATAGCATTGTTTTTTTTTATTTTTTTTTTATACAACAAGAGTGGCAAACAAGCATACGGCCCATTTGATGGGAAACGGTTACCGCAGCCTATTTACGCTCACGATACCGAAGTATCACTTGCGTGTTGCCACTCTGTGTTCGGAGAGTTATAGTGTGTTGGCAGCATAATGTGTTTAATCCCTCTGCTTGCAACACAATGTACAATCCTCCCCCCTCCCCAAGGAGCTCATTACTGGAAACCTTATTCACCGCGTAGGAACACAACACAAAAATTGTGTTATTTGGCTACGGACTTCTATAAGGTGGAGGTACTGCCCCAGACGGGCAGCTCCGAATTCGAACAGGAAAACCGTTATGCCCTACCTCTCTTCGTTCGACCTCTCTACGTTCGTAAAGGAAAGATTTAATTTAATTTAATGTCTTGTATCAAATGCACACATTTCTACAAGAAAGCTGTATAAAATTCTATTCAGAACAGGAGAACAATGATAAGAAACCTAAAAGGCAAGGACAAATTGTGTATCGAAAAACAAAAATTTATTTATATCCGATGCCGAATTCGTCGAACAATTGATATCATATCTTTGAAATTGGATTTTTGAGTCTTCTGTAACTTAATCGGTTTATTTCTTTTGGAGAGGACCTGAAGAGGTATAGGTATTGAAAGGTGTACTATATCATTTTACCCAGTAAAAAACTAGTATTCCCAATATAAATATACAAAAAAAAAACAATGTCAAGCAAGCTGTCAAGCAAACGTCAAAACACGAAACACCAAACAAATTTATAAATTTTTAGATTTGAAGAAATCAATGTAATATAAGATTCAGTGTATTTCTATTTAAGATCGTGAAAACATAGTCTAAACTATGTCGATAACGACATTGGTACGCTCCCTTGAACATACGATAAAAAACAGCCGGTCTATAGGTTAACTTAACGTTTTCTGTTTTAGTATTATTTACAATTGAAGAAAGAAAACGCTCACGAGGACTCTATCTGGTGCTGTGGCTGGAGTCGGATAAGTAATGAGAAACCTAAAAACAGCGAAAATCCAGAGAATAATGAAATCACTGAGTTAGTTTTTGTTCATATACTAAAAGGGCGGTTACAATCCAGTACATGCATCCAACCTTTCGATTGTAAACAATTATATTATCTGTGTTTACAAATCCGATGGATACACATGCAGTTTTGGCCTTATATTCATTAGAGTTGCTATGGTATGCAAATATTAAGATTGATGGTCGTCTGTCTAGTGGTTAGAGCTCCCGATTGCGAAACTTGAGGTCACAGGCTTGATTCCTGCTGAGAGCCCTTAGTCCTAGTGTATCTATGGACTTCATCCATCCAAGACTAAAGTCTCGAATGGATTGAGTCCTATGTATTTATGTATCAATCTATATGTATAATTTATGTATAAGTAAATATTTCATTGGCAAGTTTCCATAACACAATAACCGCTTAATTTGGGGCTAGGTCAATTTGTGTGGAATTGTCACAAGGTTTATACTAGCATATTCCTTATGGAATTCTGGACTCCTTTCTCACTTCAGGGATTATAGTAAAATGCTATTTGTCAGTAATCCCTGAACACTGCATGTATACAGTTTGATGCAATCATTGGTATTGCAGTTAATATAGTCATCATATTAGGTTGACCAACAAGTGGCTTAGTTTGTGCACATTACATACACATTATTTAAACATAAGGGCATTCTAATCTCTTATATCATATAAATACTTCCAGGGATTTGGAGCCCTCAACCACAGAGAGTTCAGAGAACTACATCATCACTGGGGGTCTGGATGACCTGATCAAAGTGTGGCAGCTGGATAATGGGAAACTAGAGATGAGACATCAGTTAGAGGGCCATTTTCTAGGCGTTATCTCTGTTGCAGTCAGTCCTGATGGAAAGAGTAAGTTAATTAAGTATTATTAAAATATAATATATAATTATTATACTAATTATGAGGATATTTTTTTTGTAGCTTTAGCAAGCAGTTCTCAAGACTCGTCCCTAATTCTGTGGGATATTGCATCTGGAGAAAAGTTGAAGACTATGGAAACTGGTCCCACGGATGTATGGACTCTAGACTTCTCACCAGATGGCAAGCATTTGATATCAGGGAGCAGTGCTGGAAAAATATTGATCTTCAGTGTTGAGAGTGGCAAACAAGAACAGACTTTGGATACTAGGGGGAAATTCACACTGAGTGTTGCTTATGTAAGTTATTGTAAAGTAAGGCACCCAAAAGGGTTCCTGAAGGGGTAGTTAGAGTTGTAATAATACCCTCTTTACACCAGAGAAAGTGCCTTTAAGCCTTGTCTTGTCAGGTAACAAGCCCATTGCCATCTCTATAGCTTGACTAATTATCTTAATTTTTACACCGTAAAGAAAAAGTAAGAGAAAGACAATGCAGAATAAGGGCCCTGTGAAATTTTATATACAACTAGCTGTACCATGCATTTTTATCTGCTTAAAGTATAATTTCTTAGGTAGATTTTATTTCTTATTAGCATTATTTTCACTGAAATAAAACATCCTATTTGTTATGTATACAGCAAATAATTCTATATCTGTTACAAATTTCATCCAATTCTGTCCAGTATTTTTGTGTACAGATAGTGTAATCCACGAAGATGCGCCCCACTAATTTTTAGTTGAGGGTGTCGCGGGATACGCGGAGTATGACGAGTCTATTAATTGTAGTGTGCGTGTGCGCTCATAGGTAATCAGTGTGTACTGATAATGCTCAACATTAGTGGAAGGTTGCACACTTACACTATAAAATATAGGGAAAAATAGTGGGGTGCATCTTTGTGGATGGCACTATCTATTAAAGAATTGAGCAGACATCCTCACACACTTTCATATTTTATATTAGTAGAATTGTGAATATTAAGAAATAACTTTTATATGTTTCAGAGTCCTGATGGCAAGTACATAGCCAGTGGTGCCTTGGATGGCATAATAAACATCTTTGATGTAGCTCAAGGGAAGCTGGTACACACATTAGAGGGGCATGCTATGCCAATACGCAGTTTATGCTTCTCACCAGACTCACAGCTGTTGCTGACTGCTTCTGATGATGGCCACATGAAGCTGTATGATGTGTAAGGCAAACTATGCTTTATAATAATGTAATTGCCTATATTTTATGCCAAATGGTCGGTATTAGATCTTATAACATCCACATTATGCCAGTTATGTTCTGCAGGGTCGGCAGCGCGCATGCAATACCCCTGGTGTTGCAAGCGTCCATAGACAGCGGTAACCACTTATCATCAGGCAGACCGCATGCTTGTTTGCCACCCTTGTGGTATAAAAAGATAATAAAATTTTGGTGCCAACAATCTTGTTGGCTAGTCTATTGCTATCCCTCAAACAACAATTTCACACAGGACACTGATGTTCTACTCATACCTATGGAGGTTTCATCACAATGTATTCATTCACTGTAGAGCTTCCTGTGTGACTAATCACTGTATTTAACATAAGAAAAACTCATTCATGCAGTTGGGATTCAAACTTGCAATCTTTATGTTGCATGCAAGTCCTTGAACCACTACACCACTCTGCCACCATTGCTCAATAACACAGCTGTATAAGTAACACTTTTATTTTCAGAGTACATGCCAACTTGGCTGGTACATTGTCAGGGCATGCGTCTTGGGTACTTTCAGTCGCTTTTTCCCCGGATGGAAAGCGGTTCGTATCAGGCAGCGCAGACCGGACCGTACGCGTCTGGGACTTAGATAGTATGCAGTGCCAAAATGTGTTCAAAGAACATAATGATCAGGTACATTATTCCAGAGATTGCTTAATACAGTATAGACTATTCATTAATGTAGATGAAGAGAAAGAGGTATGTCAGCACAGAGAGAACTGGTACACAACTCTCTATGCCTACCCCATGAGGATTGATGTTTTTTTTTTTTGTGTTATTTGTCTACGGACTTCTATAAGGTGGAGGTCCTGCCCCAGTTGGGCAGCTCCAAATTCGAACGGGAAACCCGTTATGCCCTACCTCTCTTAATATGAATGTTAATATTATGTTGATATGAATGGTTCATAAAAATTTTTATACAAACATAAAGCCTTAATAGGCTTATATTTTATTTTTCCAGGTGTGGGGTGTGAAGTTCAATGCAGAGAGTAATAAGATTGTGTCTGTATCAGAAGATAAAAGTATAAACATCTATGACTGTCCATTATAATGTGTTTTAAATTAATATTAAATTTGTATCATATAAAATTAACAATTCTCGTTTTGCTTTATGTGCCATTGACCACTTAGCCCTCTCTTCTCTCTCTTCTCTTCTCAGCATATATGCGTCCACTGCTGGACATATGCCTCTTGCATGGATTTCCAAGCTGATTAGCCCTAGTGCTCCGAATTAGATGTCTTAATAGTTTAGAGTTTTCGAGGTTTAATAGCCACATTAAGCAAATCTTTATCTGCTGTCAGAAAATACTTTGTTCATAGCATATCAGCATTTATTAAAAAAAATGTTTTAAGTACAAAACATAAATTGGCTGGTTCTTATTGACGGAACGTTTATTCAGATAACTTTGCGATTTGCGATCCTATTATATTTACATGCTACTATACTACTATACTATTATAGTTACTTCTTTTTGCTAACCCCGTGAGGGATATGCATACCATATGTATGTACAGAGAGAACTGGCGCTCTATACTCTCTGCCTACCCCGTTAGCGACTCGGCATGACGATATGTATGATCGAATTCGCAATGAAGAGATTCGCAAATCAACTGGCGTGAACGAGGGTGTAATTGTAAAGATGAAGAAAGGCATGGTTTGGACCTATAGAAAGGATGAGTAAAGAATAATTGACGAAACACATTATTTTACATACATTATTATACAAAGCTAAAGTGTGTGCAAGAGGAGGAAGACCGCGTTCCAACTACCTAGATAAATTTGAACGGACACTCAAAGACGGGAACGTCAAGAGTCTCGAAACCTGCGAGAATGTATGAAGAGACTGATGAATGTGGACGAAGCGAAAGAGGTATGCAAGTCTAGAGAGAACCCCGTTAGGAATGACGTGATGACATGTATGCAAGAAATAAGTCAAAATTATTTATGGCTGAAAGACGAGTATCCATGTCATGAACGTTTCGATAAAAAAAAAGGAAAACTAACATCTCTGTCAACGTACTTATCAACCCAACTTAAAAACAATAACAAACTAAGTCAAATTTTCCAAAGATTATTGTATTGATTGAATCTATTTAAATCTCACTTGTTGCACGTAGCTTGGAAGATTGAATTGTTGTTCATATATAATGGCAGTCGCCAGTGCTGTAAGTACATACCTGTTTATTAATTTTGCAATAATTAGACAACATTTTATGATAAAAGTAATGTGTATTTACCTTTTTTCTAACAGTATTCGGTATTAATGAAAAGAGAAAACGGCCACGATCTTCCAATTTATTGTTGCGCATGGATTAAATCCAATACTGCTGGCGATTCAAAGTAAGTTTTGTCTGTAGGGTTACAACGTTCGAGTTCAAGAGTTAATATCCCTGAAGGTAGATAAAAAAACCGGTACCCCAATATGTCAACTATGAGTTTTGCATCATTGTTTTGTTTGTCTCAGCTAAATGTGTAGGCATTGTAACTTCTCTTACCATATGGCAGGTCTAGTATGTAATTTTATTCAGTGTGATTATGAATATCATTATTAGCTAATGGAGCTAGGAGCGTCAAGAGTACTCGAATCCGACGAGCATGTATGAAGAGATTCATGAATTGACAGTGCAAACCTCAATGCAAACGCTGAGGCCACTGGTGTCCTAAAAGTAGCTGTTAACCAGCTTGCATGATTGCCGTCAGTATGATAGGCATATAAATGTATAATCTGTACATAAACTAGATCCAATTAATCGGACACCTAGGGACAGGAAAGTCAAGAGTAGTTGATACTGACAAGCATGAATGAAGAGACTTATGAATGTGGAGGAAGTGAAAGAGGTATGTAAGTCTGAGACCGATGAATAGGGACAAACTGAAAGAGGTATGTAAGTCTAGTAGAGAGAACTGTCACTTTATTCTCTCTGCCTACCCAATCAGGGACTCTGCATGATGATATGTATGTATACATAAATAATACACACCACAACTTTACTGTTGAAGAAATATTATGAGCAAACTACCTTAACTTTAAGATAAAATTTACATATATGTAAAGTAGTACTTGAGAGACCTATTATCTGTTAAATTGGTAGCTATATGAATATCTGTTGAATAGGGGGTATTACTACACTCGATAGGCATGAAAATTCTTCATCTTCAAGAAAAGCAGTGACATTTATGTCAATGTTTGTTTTAGGAACAACTTGAAAGATATAATTGTGACAGGTGGAATGGATAGTCTGATAAAAATTTGGTCATTGGCGAATAATCAATTGGAGCTTGTGCAGACCTTGAAAGGCCACACCATGGCTGTAGTGTCTGTAGCAATCAGCCCTGATGGATTTAGTAGGTGTTTTGATGTTTATTCATAATAATAAAAGCTTTTTAGTTGTTATTTAAAGAGCTGAGATATTTTTGCAAAACAAAAAATATTAGTTTATGATAGAGCTACAATTTTTGGAAATAATTAATTCTATACTTATAATATTCTTTGATCTTTGTATGTCATAATTTTATATGATTTATTCTCAACTTGTATACATACATATAGTTTGGATGATGATGCTTGCTTTGCTAAGTGACATCCACAGAATACATATAGTGACGTCATTAAGAATCCAATATGGCGGGCGGCCTAAGATGACGGTTTGATTTTTCTTGTGCATCCTGTAATATGGGTATCAAATGAAAGGGTTTGACCAGAACAATACGAACAATAAAGCTTCAGTCTAACGGTTAGACTTTACCCTCAATATTGGAGACCGCCCAAGATGCTGTCATTTTTAAGCATTTCCATAGTATGGGTATCATGTCTGCTTTTTTTTAATAACTTTTTTAGACATTAGTTTATAGTTAGCTTTTACAATTAAACAAATTATAATCCTTCTCCGTTGTAGCTCT
Source organism: Drepana falcataria (assembly GCA_945859725.1). NCBI lineage: Eukaryota > Metazoa > Arthropoda > Insecta > Lepidoptera > Drepanidae > Drepana > Drepana falcataria. The sequence continues at coordinate 2,944,782 of OX243937.1, forward strand.
AGCCAGCTCATCGTTGGAGTCTTCCCTGGTTATCTGGGATATGACTGGTTACCAGAAGGTCCATGAGATAAAGACCCGCTCTGTGGACGTCTGGAAGGTGGTATTCTCCCCAGACGGCACGCAGGTTGCTACTGGGGGTCTCGGAGGGACAGTTTTAGTCTATGGCATTGAAAAGGGGGTCACAGAAAATGTTCTGGAGACTAGAGGAAAGTATGCCTTGAGTATTGCTTGGGTAAGTATCCAAAATTTGATTGTCTTTAAATCGTAAGCGTAAATTAGCGTACATAACAATTACTTTAACACTAGTTTAAGCTCTATTTTGGATCCGACACCTACAAAATGTTTCATGAATCATGTTTCATGATGAAGAAGTGTGTGTGTACACCCTCCGAGCAATTGAGTTTTTGGCGAATAATTATTAGTTAACAAGTAAAATTACTGTACTACTATACTAATTATTATGCATGTGGTGTTCACCTTTAAGTATTTGTACATTTAGTTTACATCTACGTCGATCTAATTGTTTATGTATGTATTTATGTTACAATTGTAACTTACTGTAAATTGGCAGCAGAGGGATTAGTCATATGATGCTGTCAGCACAGTATAACTCTCCGAACATAGAGTGGCAGCGCGCAAGTGATACTTCGGTATCGTTAGCGTAAATATGCTACGGTAACCGTTTCCCATCAGGTGGGCTGTATGCTTGTTTGGCACTCTTGTAGAATAAAAAATGTTGGTGAAAAAGTTTAATCCATACCCTGCAGATGACTGCTTTACATCACATAACTCGATTCGCAGAGCACCGATGGCAAATATATAGCGACCGGGACGGTTGACGGTGTGGTGATAATTGTCGACGTGAAGCACGAGAAGGTTCTGCACAGTATAGATGCGCACGCGCACCCCGTACGTAGCGTCGCCTTCTCGCCCAATGCCAAGTTGATTGCCTCCACGTCCATTGATGGGAAGCTCAAGATATTTGATGTGTGAGTGTTCAGTTGACTTTACAACTATTGCAGGTAGTCCCGATATGAGGCTGAATACGGAAGTGGAGAAAGATAAATAAACTACAGAATAATGCAGATGAAAAACCCATAAATAGAAGAAATTATCCAAATCTTTGTCACGCGGACACCCCTGGCACCTTTCCGAGTAACACGCGTTTGGGACATTTATAGTTAGACTAGCTATGCCCTGCGACTTCATCCGCGTAAAGTTTGATTTCTATGGTATATTGTTCGAGAATATAACATACTCTATTTGTTAATAATATAGATAATCTATCTTTGTGCCAAATTTCATCAAATTCCGTTTGAACAACTTTACTTGGCTGTAGCGTGATTCCTCGTTAAAGGGCTATCAATCACCAAAAACTTTTTTTTTAAATTCAACCAATAATTTTCGATTTCAACCAAACAAACTATATAGTCTATTAGTTTTCTGTTATAGTATGTTTTATTATAGTCCCTTGAATAAATATTCTGTTTGTAATGTTAAACGTTGGGGTCAGCGCGAGCGCCAGCCTGCAGCACACGTTGGACCACAAGTGCTGGGCGGTGGCCGTGACCTTCTCCGGCGACGGGCTGCGTCTGGCCACGGGGGCCGCCGACGGCTCCGTGCGCGTCATACTGGTGGAGGACTACTCAGTACAACATATCTTCCGCGAACACACCGAAATAGTAACTATCTTGCTTTGCTTAAAGACTAAATCATTCATACACTGCTTCTATCCAGCAAAGTCTGTTCGTTTCTAACTTCGCACGCGTCTAATTATCAGTGGTTAATAATAATAATAATTAATAAATTAATTATTATTATGAAATAATTTATTAATAATAATATTTTATTAATAATAATTAAGAAATTTATTATTATTATTAAAATTATTAATAAATTAATTATTATTATTAAAATTATTAAACTAATTATTATTATGATAAAGGTATTAAGAATGTAAGGGCGTTTTAGTTTAGACCTCATAAATAGTTTTTGTAAAATAAAACCATGTTTAGAAGTGAGGTTTTTTAATTATGTTATCTTTGGAGCTATTTGTTCTATAGGGTATTCTCAATACCCGATAAATTATAGAGGATAACTTTTCTATTTTCTGAGATTATCTGTATAGTGTGTGGCGTGTGTGAGCGTAAGCGTTAGCCATAGTTCTTATGCATATCACTAAATGTTTGTTTTTAAATTCAGGCTTGGGCGATGCAGTTCAACCCGACCAACGACAAACTGGTTTCGGTGTCCAAGGACAAGAGCATCAACATCTACGATTGTCCCATCCCAGCCAAAACTGTGGCTAAGAAGGAATATACATTGACAAAGTACTTTGACTTTTTCTTACATTTTTCAATATGCGGCTCGAAGGACCAAACTGTTAGAGTCAATAAGTAAGAGAAGGAAATTAAATAAGTCCTATCACACCATGAGCTGGACTATGAAGGAAAACATTTTAAGAATATAATTTTTATACGTAAGAAATTTAACTAAAAACTAATTTTAAGATAAAAGAAAATACCTGTTCCATGGTACCTAAATATATGTTCGAATAAGAGGGCCTACTATAGGCCTGTGCCTACCAACTCGGGAACCCTTGTAGGTAGCCGTGAAGATATATACAGGGAGTCTCAGAAAATAGGATAGCAATTGCGAAATCTTAAACATTATTGAATCCAGTTGAACGCACAAAAAAATCATCAAAATTGGTCCAGCCGATTAAGGGGAGTTCAGTCATATACACACGCACAGAGGAATTGTTTACACAAGACTAGCTGTAGGTATCCTGTCACACTTCGTATATGTCAACATTTGAGTTCAAGACGATCTTGCAGAAATTTTAGAGTTTTTAAAGCGTAGGTATACTAAACTGTTAAGCATAAAACTCTTCAGACGTTCCATTACTTTTATTTATAACAATTTTGCAATAATATCTCAATATAAAACTGAATCGCAGATGTGTTATTCCTCTGTCGTGGTCGAGTATCGAGTCGCGTGATGTCTCACGCCGCCATCTTGGCGCCAACGCACACGACCGGCTCCGACTGCTCCCGAATACTCCCGACTAAGATAGCGGCGCGTAACACAATGTAATTTTTTGATGATTTAAATATACTAACTGTAGTATAAAGTATGTACAAGCTATACTCTGCGGTTTCCGTCGCATAAAAATTGTTGTCATTTGTATAATGTATCTGGATTTATTTTCGGAATAAAAAATATACCCTATGTGTTAATCCAGCTAATAATCTATCTCTAAGCCAAATTTCATCCAATTCCGTTCAGCCGTTGTAGCGTGATTGCGTAACAAACATACAGTAGATGATGTAAAAATCATACAACATCCTTCAATATGCTTGGATCTACTTACTACATGATTAAACTTTTGATTATGTCCTATGGCGCACTTGCCAGGGCCATAGTATTCTTTATACTATGCCAGGGCCGTGTATAGATAGTCCATCCACGAAGACGCGCTCCACTATTCTTCCTCATAGTTTATAGTGTGTGTAGGTTGCACACACACACACGCACGCACACGCACACGCCACTAAATGTTTGAGTACTGTCGGTACCCACTGATTGCCGATGAGTGCACACACACACTACAATTAATAGAGTCGGGTCATACTCCCGCATCCTGCGATCCCCTCGACTCCCTCGACTAGAAATTGGTGGGGCGCGTCTTCGTGGATGACACTATCTATAGGTACCTCCAGATGTAAATACTATGTAGGTACTACATTCATCACTACACATGCAACAAAATCCCTCGCCGGGTCGGCTGGTCGCGATGAATTGGGAAACTACTGAACAGATTTTCATGTGGTTTTCAGTATAGGTGTGTATAGATAGGCGTAATATGCGTGCGAAGCCGGGACGGGTCGCTTGTACATATATAAGAGGTGCCGTCTGCTGTGCCGATGGCGAGTGTCCCCTCGATAAGCCGGGCGTCTGCCAACAGGACTCTTGATTAATTTTCGGCTTTAAGAGGATTGCGTCTCGACTCCCGCCCTAATACTACTTTGCCTAGGATTTGCACCGACCCCCAGGTAAGTAGGCAATGAAGGTAAAAATCTGCGGCTTCGTACTACTTTTCCAAAATTTTCTTTTTCGTGAGCTTTTACTGCAGATAGCATCGCGGGCGCGGCGGAGTTAGTATCTAAAAGAAATACAGTTAGGTAAATTAATTCAGATACCTACCTTGTATTTTACGTTTTGATCAGTTTCACTTTCGTGTAAGTTTTTTATATAATACAATAATACGTTGGGACAATTCACAAATTGACATACCTAGTCCCAATTTAAGCATAGCGTGTGTTATGGTAAATACACCACTGCTTACCCCTTCGGGGACCCTTGTGGGAACGTGGTAGGATATATTATATATGTACTTATATAGATCGATATAAATACTCGCGTTTTTCACACAAATATCTGCCTCAGCGGGAGTCGAACCCGCGACCTCAAGTTTCGCAGTTAGGTGCCAATGCAAATCTCATTAGGCTTACCTAGTGAGATTTATTTTTCCCTTTCAGTTCTAAGGAACTAGGGACTAATCTGATTTGAAGATATATTTTGACATTATTAAGCCCCTTTAGGAAGGCTATATAAATACATACCTAATACATATGTATGAAGAGACTGTTGAATGTGGACCCCCGTTAGGGACTCCGCGTTATATTATCATTTTACTACTACCCAAAGGAGCGGAGCAGTCATAATTGTTTAAATATAAATTACCAAATTAAAAGCGGGTAAGCAGAATAACTATTAAAATATAGGAATGACTAACGTAAAAAAACCATCACTACAGCAATTGACTTTGGCGGTACGAATTTCGCTCGGTCAGCTATTAAATAATAAGTTACAATACCTAACCGGGCTATAAACGTGACTAGCTGATTACTTTAACCACATCGCCACAAAACAATTGACAAATACGTAACGCCAGTCTCCTTGTTTGGAATGGCAAATATTTACTCTGTATATTTTTATCAAGAACATGTTTTTTTAATACAGAAATGAAACAGTCCCTAAACAGTTTTCTTTTCATCGACATCTTTAAGGAGATTCATAATCCTCGAAGGGCTTCGCTGTGACGCCGTTATTAACGTTACCGGGTATAAAGGCAGCATTTACTGAAAATATTTACGTTGGTAGCAAGTGAATTGGTATCGGCTTAATTTGCGGGAATTATGCGGCCGGGCCCGCCGGGAAATCAACTTTACATTCAATTTGCTCCCGTGCACAGATAAAAACCAATCTCTTCATTTTTACCTGCCGCAGAGAGCCGAACAGAAAATAACTGGTTTGAGGGCAACGCCTATATATATGTATACATTTTATGTTAACGTATGTTTTAATTCTTTAAAATTTATCCCATTACTGAACTCTTATTGCTAACAGGCAGAGTTTGTTTGCGCTAAGCTGATGAACTACTAATATGATTTGAAAATATGTTTATTTATTAGATAGCCCTTTTACAGCAAGATATAGGCTAATCGTGCTGCCTGAGGGAGCGGGTAGTTCAAATTAACGTGGGCATAGCTCACTAGCTATGCCACGTTATTGCCATCGGAAAACATCGAGAGAGTATGTAGTCCACTGATTATATATGTACTATGAAAATGTTTCCCGTTACCGTAAAGCTTGTGGTGTGATTAATCAATATACTTAAGTGAAGAAAAACCCATTGGTACAGCTTGGATTGTGTGTTCTAATTTATCATATCTGCGTTACGGGCGACTACTCAAACCTCACGACCATCACGGCTCTATCGATCCAAAATGACTTTGTTCATTCATAAAAAATATGCGAGAACCTACATTCTGTCAAGTTAGGTAATACCTACCCAGTCTTTACGGCCTTAGAAACATTTTCCCTAGTAGATATTTACCATCGGAACGGTATATTTGATAGCGGCATTGTCCACACACGCGATCGGGCGGAGGTATCATGTCGTAATCACGACGCTGGCGGCTGCATTCAATGAGATGAAATCACTATGCGGTGCTATGAATAATTCAGGTGCTGCCACCCACCGCCCGCACTAGCCAGATATTGATATTATGCTCGCAACTAGCCACGAATTTATTCTCGTGCTTTGTTATATTTTGCTGTGTTCGGCTTAGGTATACGACATCGTTATCTAAGCCTACGATTGATTATATGTAGGTACTTAAAATCTATAGGAAATTTTAAGTTTCATTTACGAATACTCGAAAATCAGTACCAAAATCGGCGACCATATATAAAATTATATGATGGATAATGAATAAGGATGAGAAGAGTCTGTAAACTGTGTTGGCTCTCTACTCTCGGCCCGATGATTTAAATAGGTATTTTAATAATCTGTTGCATTCGATGTAAGCAGTTATTTCATTTTTTTATGTGAGATTGAACTTTTGTCGGTTACAAACGGGACCAAATTTGTAGGAAGAAGTCTATTGGTTTTGAAAAAAGTAGTAGGCTAAATAATTTTCAATTAAATAATTTTATTCATTAACTATTCGTATCAATAAATAAATAGCATGGATTTGTCAACAGCAGTCAGTCTAGTGATGGTAGGAGATGGCAGGGGAGGAGAAGGAGACCTGGGTCAGAGGGGCGGTGGAGTAGGCCACCTTAGCCACGGGAGCGGAGTAAGCCACTGGGGCGGAGTACGCAACCTTAGCGACGGGAGCGGCGTAGGACAGAGGCGCGGAGTACGCGTACTTGGCGACGGGAGCGGAGTAAGCCACTGGGGCGGAATACGCGTACTTGGCGACGGGAGCGGCGTAGGACACTGGGGCGGAGTATGCGATCTTGGCTACGGGAGCAGCGGCGTAGGCGATCTTAGCGGGGGCAGCGGCGTAGACGGCCTTGGGGGCCTCGACGGGGTGGCCCTCGTAGCGGACGATGGCGTTGAAGCCGTGCTCCTTGTCGGCGGTGTAGTCCACGATGCGGTGCACGCCGTCGGGCTGCACCAGCGAGTAGGAGCCCTGCACGGCGTACCCGGCGCGGGACTCCTTCTGCTGCTTGATGTCGCCGCTGTGCGCGTCGTGCACAGAGTACTCGAAGTCGTAGTGAGCGGGTGCTTCAGCCTCGGCGTACGCCAGCTTGGCTACTGGCAGTACAGGGAGGGCGGAGGCGGCCACAGCCAGGGAAAGGACTACGAAGATCTGAAAAGATATTAAATTAATAAATATCCTCACACCTTCCCACTAGTCCCCGAAGGGGTAGGCAGAGGTGTATAGGTAGTATCCACACAGATGGCGAGACCATCGTCATTACTCAAGCACAACTATACATAAGCCTTTGAATTGCTTCTCAGACGTATGCAGGTTTCCTCTCGATGTTTTCTCGAAGTTCCGAAAAACTCATTGGTACAGTTGAGATTCGAACTTGCGATCTTTGTGTCCACTCGAACCACTCGGCCACCACGGCTCTGAATGAATTTAATAAGTTACTGATATTCATCTATTATATAGATATCATTTTTTTATTGCACTGTAAACTCACTTTAGCTGCCATTGTTGCTAATTTGATTGTCTGTAGTTGACTATGCTTCTGTGGAGCGTTGCACCAGTTTTTATACTTAAAGTGTCGCCTGCGCACGCTCTGACAACAGGTCAGGTAAGCCCGGGGCGGCTAATTAAGCCTCACAATTGATTGAGAGGTGAAGGTCGCCCGGGCATGCATGCAGATCGGAGATTAACACCTTACGACCTCTGGTAGAAAGTATCGTGCTGCTATAACAGGGGCCTGTAGAGATCTGTCACGCGTGATGAAGTGATAAAAAAGTATTGTATTGAGACATTGTGCCAGTATTTTGGGAATACATACAGAAGAGTTTCGGTGTTCACAACAAAGAAATCATGAGGTTACATTTCAATTATTGTGTGCTAATGGGATGCGACGAAATATGCCCTTCTGTGAATTGGTCGCCTTTCTTCGATATTAATAGTTTTATTGTTTTTATAATTATGAAAGCCGTGGTGGCCGAGTGGTTCGAGCAGTTGCCTGCGACGCAAAGGTCGCATGTTCGAATCCCGACTGTACCAATGAGTTTTTTCTGAACTTAAGTACAGTGATTAGTCACACCACGAGCTTTACGGTGACGGAAAACATCGAGAGGAAACCTGCATACGTCTGAGAAGAAATTCAAAAGCGTATGTATAGTCGTGCTTGAGTAACGGCGATGGACTCGCCATCTGTCACGTTGGCACCTAATATACCTCTGGCGGAAAGTGGGTGTGTGGGTATTACCTATACACCTCTGCCTACCCCTTCGGGGACCCTTGTGGGAAGGCGTGAGGATATATCTTAATATATATATTTCTTGTGTGCGTGTGTATGTGACTGAACTCCTCCTAAACGACTGGACCGATTTTGATGAAATTTTTTGTGTGTGTTCGTGGAGATTCGAGAATGGTTTAGATTTACAATTGGACCCGATAGGTGGCGCTGTGATCGTGTTTTAGGGCATTTACTTTTTTCACCCAAGCGAAGCTGGGCGGGACCACTAGTCTTAATATATATATTTCTTGTGTGCGTGTGTATGTGACTGAACTCCTCCTAAACGACTGGACCGATTTTGATGAAATTTTTTGTGTGTGTTCAAGGGGATCTGGGAATGGTTTAGATTCACAATTGGACCCGATAGGTGGCGCCACCATCTTTTTTTTTCCACCCGAGCGAAGCTGGGCGGGACCACTAGTCTTAATATATATATTTCTTGTGTGCGTGTGTATGTGACTGAACTCCTCCTAAACGACTGGACCGATTTTGATGAAATTTTCTGTGTGTGTTCAAGGGGATCTGGGAATGGTTTAGATTCACAATTGGACCCGATAGGTGGCGCCACTGGGTCCGTGGCTTTAATTTTTTCTCCCAAGCGAAGCTGGGCGGGACCACTAGTATATATATATAAAGTCGTGATAGCCGAGTGGTTCGAATGGTCTGCAAGTTCAAATTCCGACGGCAAAAATGAGTTTTTCTGAACTTAATTAATGTGATTAGATACACCACGAGCTTTACGGCGAAGGAAAACATCGAGAGGGTAAACCTGTATAAGTTTTAGAAGATGTTGGTAAAATACCATCGCCGTTTCTCAAGCAAACACGTTGCATCGGTCACGTTGGCACCTGAAATACCTCCGGCGAAAAGTGGGTGTTTGGGTAGGATCCTGGTGGGGCGTGAAAATAAATATTTTAATTTTCTGTTAGGTTAAATAATAACGTCGTAAATGTAATTTAACGTCCCTTAAATCTGCCGTCCTAGTAGGCTCAACTAGTGAGACAATTGGACAAATATTGCGAAAGTAGACTGGCACGTAATTGGCATACATTACATCAGTTGCAATAATACACTCATAATTATTCAAAATAATTTTCGAAGCAAGTTAAACCTCACCAGTATACAGAGACACTGGGTAAGCCACGGCAACGAGAGCTTTAGTACTGCAGAATGGTACAGGTGGGTCTTATTGGACTGGTCGTCATTTTGGTAAGGAAATGAAAAGTAGTTTGGTGGCAATTTGACCGTGGCCTTGACCCAGATGAGCGGGGCGCGGTCCGCGAGTGCCGAGACATAAGGCGAATGATTAATGCCTATACGACACACCTATGAACTGCCCATTACTTTTACTGGGCTGTCGATACTCTAATCTATATACTACTAATATCACTGGGGCAAGATGAAATGATGCCAGTCGTTTGGCTTATCTGCAGTACCTATATACTTACTTGCAGTTACTCTGCCGATACCTACTATGACATGACATGGTATAAGGGCTCCCACTCATAAACACGATACGACGTCGCGTCGTACAACGATGCGGCGTCGTAACGTGTCGATGCACGATACGACGTCGTGACGTTAGAAACTCACGATGCAATCCTGCGCAGTTGTTATTCAAAATTCATCTTTAGGTACAGTTGATCATTACTTAGGAACGAGGACGAAGTTGAGAAACATGGTACCTACGTATTTCATCGCCAAACTGATTTTCAAGTAACAGGCGTTAGATATATAATTACATTCATTTTTAACTGTGATGCATTACTTTTTGGCATATAACTAAATGATTAAAGATGCCTTTTAGGAAAGACCTAAAGATGAATTTTGAATAACAACTGCGCAGGATTGCATCGTGAGTTTCTAACGTCACGACGTCGTATCGTGCATCGACACGTTACGACGCCGCATCGTTGTACGACACGACGTCGTATCGTGTTTATGTGTGGGAGCCCTAACTGTCATTGTTTCCGAACTCGAAAGTGTCAGATGTATAGAACGTTACCAACTTTTTTTAAAGTATAAAGTAATTTGTGTAGTGAAAAAAAAAATATTGCACAGAGACTACAATGTTGTTAGTTCTTAAATAATATGTAGTTTATTTTCCCACGAGATGTCACGGTCATAGTATTAAATCTTATGGTACAATTTTTTTTAAATTTATTATTTCTCAATTATTACCATCAATTATTTCTAAATGATGTCAACGAAATTTCATTTGGTTGAGAACTTAATATAAAAACCAGAAATTGTATAACGTATTTTAAAGCAATGTTTTTCTGATGTCATTAAACGTCATGTAATGTTTATTTTAATTAATTTTTATTTTATTACATACACTGCTTTTTTAAAGAAATGTTCATTCCAATGGTTAAGAGAGAATAAAAAACGAAATTAATTAAACCATAAATCACATAGACGCACTGACCTTCCGTATTCAAATGTCACATTCGATATAAGAATTCGAGTAACAATCTTTTTGCACTTTGCACTTTGCAATAACTGATCGTTACCCAATCGCTTGGAGATTATGTAAATAAATAGTTTAGTAATTTGAATAAAAAATGGAGCAATCATTGGTATGTAAAAGCAGGCATGCAGTGGTCTAACGAGTGGCGGTGAGCCCGCTAATGAAGTAATGAGACCCATATTCTCCCATAAAACGCTAATAAAATTACGAAAATATGAGGAAACTCAATGTCAAATAGGTAATTATTCTTAGACATTAGCACCAATTTACAAAAATATAGATTGTAAATGTGTAAGATAAGTGATTACCGTAATTTATGCCTAATATATTCCAAAGAAACATTTACCTTAGCATGAGTTACCAATGTCCAATTTAGGATATTGATTTGAAAACATGCCGTTATATTTTGTAAGTTGAATGTCAAATTTTACTTATTAAATGGTTGCAATGTCAAAAGTTTAGCACGTTTTTTTTTATTTGAGCCGCGGTGGCCGAGTGGTTTGAGTAGTAGCCTGCAACACAAAGAATGCAAGTTCGAATCCCGACTGAACCAATGACTTATACTGAAGTTAACTGCAGTGATTAGTGATACCACGAGCTTTACCTTGAAGGAAAATCTAGTGGAAACCTGCATATATTTGATATTCAACGACGTACATATGTAGGTATAGGTGTGCTTGAGAATTGGCATTGGACTCGCCACCGGATTCGTAGACTGACAATCAATATACTGTAAAGCATCATTCACAAGCAACGGTATGTCTAATCAAGTTATCTCAAAACTAGGAAAAAAAATTGTTACGAAATTGGAATAGAAATGCAGTACAATCAATGTTTGGCACGATTCCACACAAATTGACCTAGTAACTTTGGGAATGAGACAATGATATATATGTTTATATAGACATACGTATTATCACGCCAAGTCCCTTACAGAGACGTTCTGAGTAGAGTGTTAGTTCTCTCTACACTGTCAGACCTCTTTCGCTTCATATAGACATAGGAATTACAAGACTAAGGTAAAAAGAAGGCATATAATTTTTTTTTAATTGCCTTTTAGTTGGAATAGAACCGCGACCTTATGCTTCGCGGTTAGAAGCTCTAAAATCATGTGGAGTCGCATTGCATATCTTTGTTTGCTAAATTAAGGCGAAAATCGTTTGAACGTTTATAATCAAATGTTAACTTTTCGATATTATTCTATCACTATTGGTCTAGCCTAATTATTTAAAGTGCACTAGTTGCATGGCAAGTCGCTACTTACAGCAATAGTTTTAATCGCACGTTAACAGTGATTTATTTCCGATGCTAATGCAGGCTTCCTTTAAGTTAAGCGAACATCGATCCAAATTTCATCCAGATCGGTGCAGCTATTGACTTGAGATAGGGTAACGACCATTTCTGGTATGAACAGTATATATGTAGTTTAGTTATATATTTATTTATTACAAAAAGCTAACAGCTATATAGCCAAAGCACATACCTATACACCTGGTAGTAAAGAAACATATGCTATACACGTATAATATTGCGTGTATTTTATATATATGGGAATGTATCAGTTTTTAATACCAGCGCAGACTCCGCCTAGACGAATGCCCGTTGACTTTGTGTGGGATGCATAGTTCAAACATACCATTACGTAAAGTCCCTCACGGGGTAGGCAGTGAGTAGATCACCAGTTATTTATAAAACCTCTTTGGCTTCATTTTTATTAATCAGTCAATCAGTCAGTATTATTATTTGAAATATAGCTAAATATCAAAATGATCTGGTCATCGTTGACACTCTGATTATGTTGGATATGTGTAACATTATTGGAAAACAGATGCCTTTAGAGATAACATCTCGAACGCTCGACTGGCTTTATGTAATAGATACAGTGCGCTCAGGCTGGCGCTTTGCGATCCGTGCTTTTTAACTACGTGATATTATAATCGGTCTGGATAAACAATCGACGAGCTAAGGATGTTCAGTGATATTGTTGTTAGAAGTGATGTTATTTGAAAATACTAGTAAATACCCGTACTCTAGTTATTGTGTAGGTTATATAAGGAAGGCCGACTGCCAAACATTTTGACGTATGCGCCGCGGGCACTGGTCAAGTACAGGTACAGGTATACACACATGCCCACACGCCGTGTGTGGCACGCGCAGCCTCTACGCAACTAGTTTCATCTACTTACTATAAAAGCTTTCCGCTGCCCGATATCAGCACATTACCCCTCAATAACCAATTCAAACAACATGGTTGCCAAAGTAAGTAGCTTAAAATAAACTCTTGGCGATATAAGAGTATAATTTCATAAGGAATAAATAATTATAAAATATTTTTTCAGATCGTTGTCTTCTTCGCCTTCGTGGCTGCGGCGGCCGCTGTTGCCGTTCCCGCTTACCCTGTAGCCAAGCTGGCGTACGCTGAGGCTGAAGCACCCGCTAACTACGAATTCGAGTACTCCGTGCATGACACCCAAAGCGGTGACATCAAGCAGCAGAAGGAGTCCCGCGCCGGGTACGCCGTGCAGGGCTCCTACTCGCTGGTGCAGCCCGACGGCGTGCACCGCATCGTGGACTACACCGCTGACAAGGAGCACGGCTTCAACGCCATCGTCCGCTACGAGGGCCACCCCGTCGAGGCCCCCAAGGCCGTCTACGCCGCTGCCCCCGCTAAGATCGCCTACGCCGCTGCTCCCGTAGCCAAGATCGCCTACTCCGCCCCTCTGTCATACGCCGCTCCCGTCGCCAAGGTCGCATACTCCGCTCCAGTGTCCTACGCCGCTCCCGTCGCCAAGTACGCGTACTCCGCCCCTCTGTCCTATGCCGCTCCCGTCGCTAAGGTTGCGTACTCCGCTCCAGTGTCCTACGCCGCTCCCGTTGCCAAGGTGGCATACGCTCCTGCTCCCGTAGCATACGCTCCTGCTCCCGTAGCATACGCCGCTGCCCCCAAGATCGCCTACGCGCCCGCTCCCGTATCCTACTCCGCCCCAGTGTCTTACGCCGCTCCCGTCGCCAAGGCCTACGGAGCGCCCCTCGGCCACGTCAGCTTCTCTTCCCCGGCTGTCACCTACCACCACTAAAGTGTAAACCATTGTTACCGAACAAACTATTTATTTTGTTAAATACAACTAAGTCAATTTCATTTGCCATTTTTATTGTATCCTAATGTTCAACGAGGGAAGGAATTGAGTTCAAGGAGGCGTCAAAACTGCGTATCCGATATCAAAACGCTCCAAACGAAGTTAGAACGAAGAGTGCGGGTAGTGTCGGGGAATCAATTGAATTATGTAGCATTATGAGGCGAGTGGGTCCGGTTACGCGGCACGTCCGCACCCCCGACGGGCGCTGACGCATTACTCTTGACACCTATTCTCTCGGCTATTTTAGTTTCCAAGCCGTGACCGACGTATCTGTAGCTGCGATGCTCAGCGGGAACTCCCTTTGCTCGCCTGGTTGGGGCTGGGTGCAGGGGGCAGGGGATTCCACGCGTTACATTGTGATGCGCGTTGCTCGCTTCGCAAAACAACAGAACGTGTCGACGCCTACATTAATGACTGCAGGCAAATATAAATTGACAGAGCTGAGGAGAAAGTGGTTGTTAGAACAAGGCGGAGGGTTTATTCACGTGTGCCGTGAATATTATATGTAGTTTGTACACCCCGCGGGATGCCGTGTAGGCACTTTGACTGTATAGGTCGGGTATTTTTCTTTATATTATGGTTATTGCCAAGACCATTCTCGTGGTACTGAAAATCATCCTGTATTTATTGTAATAACTAGAAACCTGAACCCTATATGTATCACGGTTTATCGTGCGTGGAATAGGAGAGAAACCCGATATATGAATATCGCGAAACGCCCACGTGTAATATAATACACATTTATAACAAATTGCCCAATATTTGTCAATATTTACAACTGGTGCTCGCTGCACGCAGCCAACTAAAGTATTCACAGAGCGAATAATGAATGTGCTATGGAAATGTTTTGGTGAAGTTTTCTGGCCGCCCACAAAGGGTTGTATCGTGTTAATCCCCCTATTATCGGATGATGAACTATTACCTCCCCCCCCGGCTCCCCGCCCCCGCCTCCGCCGGCTCCCTGCTTGCTCCATTACCGTGATATTATACCGAATGTTGTCGATATTCCTCGGAGATTTACGCCGCGATGTAATTACTCTTATAGCGATGAAAGGGTGAAGGATTACACGTGTTTTATAAAAATAATATTGTTGGTTGTAATTATACGGATAGTGAGTTTGTGCAAATATCATAATACTACAATTACGTATGTTATAAGTAGGTTTAGAATTGAAAAAAATTACGTCTAAAGTAATATAACAAT
Source organism: Drepana falcataria (assembly GCA_945859725.1). Classification (NCBI taxonomy): domain Eukaryota; kingdom Metazoa; phylum Arthropoda; class Insecta; order Lepidoptera; family Drepanidae; genus Drepana; species Drepana falcataria. The sequence goes on from OX243937.1 coordinate 2,959,876, forward strand.
AATATCCTCACGTCTTCCCATAAGGATCTCCGAAAGGGTAGGCAGACGTGCCAATGTGACAGATGGAGAGTCTATCGCCGCTACTCAAGCAAGACTATACATACGCCTTTTGATTGGCTTCTCTGAGGTCTGAACTAAGCTTCCATATTGAGGTTGAGAAAGAAGGTTTTTCTATGTCTGAGGAGATTGATAAAAAGCCATGCTCGTCGAGTGGTTGGAATCAATTTTGCAAGATTGCTTGTTAAAAGCGCGGTCATTTATACATACCTACCACTGAGTTATTCTAAATTTAAACCAGTTATCTATCACACTTTATGATGACGAAAACACCATCAACGATCTATCCAATCTGAGAAGAAATTAAAAGACATTTGTGAAGTGTAAAGCAACATATTTTCCATCAGTCACGTTATCTATGCACTATGCATTCGAAATTTTGTTGTTATAACAAACACCTTTGCGGTACCGCTGTGAGGACTTTAGAAGTCGTCGAGAGCTCAGGGAGTCAGGAATCCAGTGTAGTACTTGCGAGACTAATCTACCAATCATTCCGTCTGCACGAGTGCATACCTAACAGCCGTACAAATTGTTAGGATAATTAAGATGATGCCCAACAAGCGAGGACGCTAGATAATAGCTCGTCAACTACATTCGCCATGCGAGTGTAAACGGGAACACGAGCCGACACGCGCCCGGCACGCGGTTCCCGTTCAACGGGAATTGTTCTCGGACGAATCGCTTCCGGACGACGCGTGTCCCGTTGCATTTAATACGACACATTATTGTGGCTTCAATATTGCTTTTGCCATTTTATGTCATAAGTATTTTTTATAAGTTTCTAGTTACAATTTGTGGTTAAGATCAAGAAGTATTTCCTTCCGTTAAGAATAGACGGATAAATTGGTCAACACATGTTCCTTTTAAGTATATATATGACTTATTAGCTGTACCCCGCAATTTCGTCCGCGTAAAATTGTTTGGAATCTGGAATAAAACATATCCTCTCTAAGCCAGTCTAAGCCGTGGTGGCCGAGTGGTTCGAGTTGCCTGCACCACAAAGATGCAAGTTGCAAGTTCGAATCCCGACTGTACCAATGAGTTTTTTTTAACTAAGTACAGTGATTAGTCATACCACGATATTTACGGCGAAGTAAAACTTCGAGTTACTTGCACACGTTTGAGAAGAAATTCACACAAGTATAGTCATGCTTGAGTAACGGCGATGGACTTGCCATCTATGACGTGGGCACCTAAACTATATCTCTGACGGAAAGTGATTGTGTGGTTACTGCCTATCCACCTCTGCCTACCCCTTCGGGGACCCTTGATATGACTTGAGATGACCGGGGACCGTGTGGATATATTATTATACTAGCTTATGCCCGCGGCTTCGCCCGCGGTGAAAGAGCATTATACATATTTTTGCCTTTATAATATTAGAGCTTTGAATCTTTCTGGATTCAAATGTAGCCTATGTCTTAATCCTGGGTATAATCACCATAAAAAAATATCAGTAAACCGACTTTTTTTCAGTCGTAAAAATGTTTTTTTTTTCAATAAAAAGTATCCTATGTTACTTCTTATACCTCCAGGAATATGTGTACAAACTTTCATGATAATCGGTTATGTAGTTTTTACGTGAAAGCGTAACAAACAAACTTACATTCACATTTATAATATTAGTAAGGATTGTAATTATACTCTACGTTCAGTTAATACTCGATCTCTGTACCAAATGTCATTCAATTCCGTCCAAAAGTTTTTGCGTGCAAGAGAAACAAACAACCTCACAAATTTTTGCTTAGTATTGGGTATATCACTAATATAATATAATATGAGAAGGATTAAAAAGCCGAGTCCTTTGCGTGGAGTTCAGACAAGGTCATTGGTACACCCGGGATTCGATCTTGCAATATTTGCGATACAGGCAGCTAGTCGTACCACGCGAGTACCACCGCTATCGTAATAAAAGTAATTAATCATGTAAGTTTAATGTGACATTGGGCAACATTGGTGAATTCGGTCTCAATAATGCCACGAGTAGAAATCAAGTCAGTTTAAAGAGCGCGAGGTCTCAGCTCGGGTCAGCCGGATTCCTGCTAACTGAATCATCAATTCGTCAATTAATGTTACCTTACATTAAAAATGTAGGTACTAGTTATTATTGAAATCGTGTAATCTTAGGAAGGGAAGGAAAGAGGAAGTATGGAAGTAGTTTAATATAAATATAAAGTAATATAAATTAACATGTGTTCTCTTTGATATAAGGAGCGGCGAAACGATTTCACATCACGAGTGTGATCTATACAAATAAATAAAAAGAAAACTCTGAAATGGCTGAACCGATTTTGTTTTACAGCTACTTTTATTTTAGAAACTAAACAATATTGTTTTTGGTAAATTCCAGAAGGTCGAAGTCGCGGGCACCGCTACTTGTAACGGCGTATAAAGAACGGCGTTTATGTGATATTTGTTTGGTCTCAACCTAAACTCAACTGGAAGTAGAGGCAAAGAAGCAAACGACCTATTTGGAGCAAATCGATCGAGCGAGCGAAGTCGCGAGCTAGTAGTAGGTAATACATAAATTCCGACATTTTTATCGCCTTTATGCAAACTTAACCGTACCTCTCTTAGGTATGCTAAAAATGCAAAAGCATTTCTTAATTGTTGATAATTAAGTAAGTTTTAAGGAAGTAAATTAGCAACATTGCAGTGGCTAACTTTTCTAAAATGATCAGACTACCTCCTTACATAAACAACAGACACCCGAATCGAAACAAGTCTTGTATATAGGTCCTTTTGCTCTCCCTCCCACGGGAGGCAGTGAGGGAGGAGAGTCGGAAACAATTAGGCTGTGCGCACGCGCGGAGCTTCCTGCGTCTCGCGGCCCGCGCCTAATTGCCGTATCTCTGTTCCGTTCGCTATAACCCACTTATAATTGATGGGAATTCTCTCCTATTGGCATTTTTTATGGCAAATAAGCGATTTTGACGAAGCGACCGAAACACTGCTACTTGCCTAATAAGACCACAATTGGGTCATAATAAAGCCAATATAAGTGTTTGATACTAGTTTTCCGCCTGAACTTTCGGGCACGACACATTTCTAAGCGTGGATAGTTCCATATCTGTCCTCATGATGCACTATGCCCTTTTTGGACGTGAATATATACCAAAGAGCAAGTATATTTTTTGATTTAGTATATGGTACTTTCTCAGCGCCTACTTTATTGTCAGAGCAAATCGACGCCAGGCTGATTATTGCATTTCGTTCAATATATTTGTCACGTGTGTTTTTAACGTTGATTTTTTATTCAGATTTGAGGATAAATAAAAAAAGGAAAAAAATATAAAAAGGAATATCACGTACCTATTAAGTTTTCACTCAAACTCATCGGTTAATTTCTCACACAAATGTTCAAATTGTATTCCATTGACAACGCTAAAAGAACGTTCCTCTCAATTTGGCATGACATGGGCATATTTGACGCAACCCTTCATTAGTGGAACTAACGATTCGCTAAACGCCCCCGCGGCCCTTCCAGCTATTCCCAAGACATCTGCTTTGTGCGAGACCGAAATCTATTTATTCATATCGTATTGCTAATTTGGGGATTAGCCACCGCGTTCCGCCGGTGATTGAATTATCCATGCCGTTTGTGGGGCCTCCGCCGTCCCTGGGGCCCGGCTCCAGCCGAGGACTCCTAAATTGTTGTCGTTTTACCGGCTTTATGCGACAAATGGATTTTGTTTTAAAATGTATGTCGAGTTTTATGCTGAAGATGTTAGAGTAGGAGACAATATCACTATTTTTACCTACGAGGTACAACGTATTTAATCTTACTACTTATATTGAAATATATAGAAATAAATAAGCTGGAGATACAAATAAGAAAGCAGGGAGTAGAAATAAGAAACTGGACTCTGTCTATCACGATTTTCATGAAGGTTTTGATAGTAGATAAGAGTTCAGAAAGTCATGATAAGCGTTTACTTGAATTAATTTGTTTTAATAGGCACCGTCCTATGAATCAACGACACATCGATTCTCTCCTGGTGTGATCTGAGAGAAACGCATACCTATATAATAATTATATGTAGCATTCTATACATAGATGTTGCAATTATCTAGGTATAATGTAGGTAAATGGTATTTACCTACATTACACCAATGCAATATAGGCAATGAGTCTACGATCACGTTGCTAGCGTCTAAATAATCATGACTTCTGAAGGCAATCTGACGTTCAGAAGGTATTATTATTTGCCACCTGTTATAAAAAAGGTAAGTAATCGTCTTCGAATTCATTAGTTCAATCCACTTGATAACCAGTAAGTACACTTAATCACTGCTGTGGACCCCCAATGATTGACCCCGAAGAGCCACTAGCAGAGGCACCCGCGCGTGAAACGTCAATGATAAGCCACTGTCGCTTGAATTTACACAATAGCCTCAATGGGCAAATGGCACAGTGTGGAGCCTCTCCCTAATAAGTATTTTCTTAACATACCTTGGGATAGTTCCACACAAATTGACAAAGTCCTAAATTAACGATATTAACATTTATAAAGTGTGTGCAAGAAGAGGCAGAGGAAGACCACGCTCCAACTACCTAGATCAAATCGATCGGACGTTGGACGGGAACGTCAATAGTACTCGAAACCGACAAGCATATATGAAGAGACTGATGAATGTGGACGAAGCGTAAGAGGTATGTAAGTCTAGAGAGAACTAAGTCTGTGGCAACTCCGTTATCGGACAAATTGCTTCAATGTTTGTCATCAAGGTTCTGTGGAAATAAACAGTCAAAATAAATAACTTCACCAAACTAACATAAAAAAAAATCAAAAGACACCCGCTACTCACAGGATAAGCACTCACTATATTTGGTGAAGAGACGTGCCTCGCTGCTCATTGGCCGTCTGCAGAGGGAGGGGGCCTCCCGGCGGGCGAGCCTTTGTTGCCTTCATTGCTTTATTGTGTCGCTTTGTTTTAGTAAATAACATGAGTTTGGTAGACGGTACTATGAGCTAAAGTATGTACATAGCTTTTATTATATAGATAGCTATCTCCCACTGTTAGATGGTATGCACTGATTTTTAATTATAGCTTTTTAATTATTAGTTTGTGAAAAAGAACAGAAAACCATGTTTCTAAGTGTATATTACCTACTACTCTTGAATATTACTCCCTTTAATAATATTGTCGTTATATTATCTTTGGAGGTATTTATTGTATTGCTCCATCATGAGGATATATATATTCACAACACCCTATATCTTCTAGAAAACAATTGCTCTATTTCCTGAGACACTATATACAGAAAAGTACCTACAGGTTAGGTAGACGTAGATATGTAAAAAAAAATACAAAGTTATATCTTAGAGCTGTGGTGACGGACGGGGCTGACCAACTAAATCTGTACATAAATACCTATAGGAAGGGAACTAGCTCCCATTACCTGAAACTACGAACCAATACACCTCTACCTTCAAGCGTGAATGTGAGTAAAACTGAATTAAGTTAAGCACAATACAATCGTAAACAATTTGATCCTCTCCGGTCCCTCCCCAGCGCAGTTACAGTGGAATAGTCACGCAGCACAAGTCCCCACACGCATTAATGTTATTATTTGGCAACATTTACTAAATAATTTGCTCGTTAAACCGCCGCCGATCCCCCCTATACCGACCTAACTACTGTATTGTGCGCGACGATTTGCGCCTCCCCCGAGACTAACGACTGGATTCAACCGATACGACTCCTATATTAATTACTCCGCGTCTTTTGTACATATATTTGTGGCAACATGCTCTTTGTGTGCGATATCAAATTAATATCCTGCTGTATGGATTACTAAACTAGCGAAGACCAGCAAGTTTTGGGCCGTGATTAGTTTTCTTTAAGCTGGGATTACGCCCCATATTTGTGTGATTCGTATTTATATCCAATCTCCCATCTCTTTTTAAAAGAAAATTAAAATAGTTTCGAGGACACAACATGATAAGTTACTGGGGCTTTGTCTGAACCGAATCTGCTTCATCATAAGTATTTCGATTAGATTTCAAGTTTCGATTACAGAGTTCAAGTTTTACATATACCTTCCTTCCGCAGAGCGTTAGCCCTCTAGAATTGAGACTTTCTTCTTTAGACATAACATTCTACTAGACTTTCTTCTGTCAGAACTACTTGGCTTAATACAATGTGGATTAGGCCAAGTAGTTCAACCACCGGTGGTTTAACACCGGTTTCGAGAGCTCTTGGTGTTTAAATGACCTAGTTAGTCATCTATTCCATCTAACTACTCCAATACTTTATTTACATGCTTTGTCCTGTAGACAAATCTGAACCTAAGCCGTAAAAGAATAAACACTAATTTGAAATAGTCACGTACATCTAATAAAATGATATCGTAATCGAGTAAGTTAATACAAAGTAAAGGGATACAGGTCGTAGTTTATTTCTGAATTTTCACGCCAGAATTCCTTTGAAAGACACCACTTCATACCGTTTAAGCCATTCCACCACACCCTGAAGTGCTGGTGAGGTGATGCGCTCAACACCCGTTGACTGTTCAAAGCTCTGCAAAGACGGCAGAAAGGGTGGTAGACCTCCACCGCCGGCAGGATGGAGTAACTATTGGTCCATTTGAAGTAAGATTCGTGTAGGTTCGCGTTATCCATTATACTTTTCATCATAACTGCTAAATTATATGGGTGCAGCAGGCGCGCGTTTATGTACGAACCGGGCGGCAGGAATCTGAAACGAGTAACAATTTTTATTACACGTTCCGCGCTCAAACGGCAATTAGCTACTAGTATTTGTGATTTAAGGTAGCCTATGGCTTTCCGTACTCCTGCTAACGTGTATGCAAAACTTCTCGATCTATTGAGTAGGTAAGACGTAAAAGCGTAACAAACAAACATACGAATAAACTCCATTTCGCATTTGTTATATTAGTAAGGATGTATCGCTATCAATAACGGATCCCAAAACCATTTTCGAATAAAAAACAAACTGATTGATCACAGGATCACACGTCGGTCTGTTGGTCGGTCTGTCGGTTATGTTTAATCCAAATATGGACTTTGTGTAAATTGATTTAGGGCTTCATATTGTTGGTTTGTTTGTATAGGCCACTAACAATTCCGTTCTAAAAGTAATTCAGCCATTATTTAATAGAGAGATTAATATGAAGTTAAGTAGGTAAATGAATAGCGTAAGAAAAATGCCTTTATAAGAACATAGCAATTTTTCTATTGGCAACTTTCTAGCTGTCATATTAGGAGCCGATCAGTTCGAGGAATTAAATTTTGGTAATTTAACTTTACTTCTCACCGGGTGTAGTTTGCGCCTCCGTAAACAATGGGGACGACATAATTATCGTATCCATGCAATACTTTTTCAGTTACAAAATCATCGGAGATGGAATTCTCAAATGCCATATAGAAATAATAGTCTTCCCTTAACATTTTATCGCAGTCGTTGTCCGGGCATTCAGTTTTGGAACAAGTTCCGTATATGTCTACTTTGAGGGCAAAGTGGTACAAGTGTCCTTGAAGCTTCATGAGGTACTGCTCTCCAAAGCTGTTGGCTGCGCAGTCATGCACCAGCCACGCTGCCACTTTTTTTTTCTTTTTTAAAATCGCCTTGACTGTTGGCGGTATCCGGTCGATTTCCTTCTTCCAAGCAACATCGATTTTTGGCGCAATCATAGTACCTCGGGCGTCTAAAACGTAGAAGTAATTGAATAGCACATCTGAGTCCAGTCTGGTAGTGAAAGTCCAGTTGAAATAGTTGTCAAGGAATTGTTCACATGCGGGGTTGTAGTACGCTGATTCTGGTGTTGCGAAGATGTACAGCTGAGATTGGCTGCGGTGCCTCGGCATCTCTTCCAAAGACAACTTCAGACTTTCTTCGTCGAACAACAAAGCATCGAACTGAGACAAATTGCCACCGAAAAAGTTTTTTTTTTCAGTATAAATACAATTGTCGACAGGACACACTAAGGTTGGCAGCGTTCTTCTGAAGCTTTCAGTAGATGAAGAGTTGCTCCAGGAAAGAATGACTTTAGATCTGAGTCCCCTTTTGGTTCCATGGTTGTGTCGAGCCAGCGTCAATACTGACCGGATGCTTTCAACAAATTTTACCGTATCGCGTATAATCAATACATGCAGAACTATACATAAGCATGTAATAAAAATTATGCATATCACATTTTTTACGGAACATTTTGTGTTGAGCAAAAATTTTAACATTAGGTCACGAAAATATAAATTTTGTTCAATAAGGTTGCCAATAGAAAAAAAAGGAGAAAGGAGAAGTCAGACAGCTTACGTTGTAATTATAATGAACGACGTGTGATGACATGTATATAAAGTTTTTTTTTAATGTCTATTGTAATCTATGATTGTTCTGGGAAAGTAAAAGAGTATTCATACATATTTTAAAACAAAATACCAACTGATTTTGGGCGGCAGCGGCCAAGAGGTTTGAGTCGCCTGCAGCATGTTATTGCAGGTTCGAGCCCCAGCGGTCTAAGACTGTTCTGAACTTAAGTACAATGTATACAAATACAGAGATATTAAGTAGGTATGTAGATCAAATTTTAACTGTGAGAGCGAAATTACGGCCAGTTATGCCAAGCCAATATTGGAAGCATGAAATACAACAATGTTAATATTTGCTAACAACATACGGCCGGATGTGGCGATGGGAAAGGTTCGCCAATCATCATTATTCCGCGTGGGAGCATCTTGACCATTCAGCTGTCCATTGTGGCACATAGGTGGCACGAACATCACTTGGCACCAAAGTAACACAATCACAGACAAAGTTTCAAAGCCTCTAACACCCCACTAATCTCAGATTAAGATTTTATCTGGACCAGGACACGATAAACACTTCACAATCTTTCAATTTCGTGAACAGTTAGTTTAAGTGTTGAAAAAATAGTGGTCGTGACGGGCCGTCAGCGTCCACCCATCTCCTCCACATTGTTAAGTTCGGGCAGTTACAGTTATTGTTGGCAAAATATATGCATTCTTATTGTTGAGCGCAAAAACGTCGCAGAATAGAGCTGTAATTGAATTAAGCGCTCTCGAAGTGGCTTTTTTTAATGTTGATGTCCGTTCTTAGAATGTGCTGTCATGTCAGGAGTTACTGAACTATTTGTGTTTGGCTGATGTTTTGGATGCTTGCTTGATGCTTGGGGGTTACTCTATGGAATTTAATGATTTATTTACTGGATCAGCGGAGTCCGAATGATCTAAGTCGCAACCGTGAAACTAAGCCTATGGGTTAAAACCCCCGGTATCTAATAAGAGAAGGGAATGATGTAGGTATGTGAAGTTATGTCTGAGGAACGGCGAGATGTTGGTGGCGAGTTTAGCATCTGTCATGTTGCATCAGAATTGTTGGTGTTATCATGGTTCCCTCAGGCTCTTTTCTAAGGTAACAAATATCTTTTCTAAGTATGCCTATGGCACCCATAAAACGTCACAATTTCAACGTGTACCTTTCTGGTTCTTCTCGAAAGCTTTTGTTCTAACCGTTGATAGATAAGACATTTCTAATTGTATCAGGAGCCTAGACTTATCTTCATGTTCATTAATCAAATGATTAATACATACATACGTATGTATAATCACGCCGAGTCCCTCACGGGGTAAGCAGAGAGAGTAGAGTGCCATTCCTTTATAGACTCTTATCGTCAATCAATCAATACCTTCAAACAGATGATAAAACAGTAGAGCGCCAGTATCTTCTTTGTTCCCATAAATATGTACCATACTGTAGGTTGAAGCTGTTTAAATAAAGACAGTGTATTTATGTATTGACAAAACAAAGTATGCCTCAATGATTTCTGCCATTGTAGCGTGCGCGCGAGTGTTTTCACTGAGTCTATTGAGTGACCAGCCGAGTGCTTCCGCCTTATTAGGGCGCGCTCTATTGTGCTCAAGCCCTGTTGAATACTCATCGCCGCATTTGTAATACTCTTCGTGGTTACATTTCAACTAACAGGGTCCCATGGTTTTTAAGGCGAAAAGTAGAAACTTAATTAATGTGAAAGTCTGTCCGTCTGTCGGTAATATTTATTTAGTCGGACATCAATTTTTTTTATTGCGGACCTGCGGAAATTTCTAGGTACTTGCTATACTCAGACGAAGTAGTAGACATACTTACATATTTGACGACCGTCTAGTGGTTAGAGCTCCTGACTGCGAAACTTGAGGTCGCGGGTTCGAATCCCGCTGAGGGCAGATATTTGTGTGATGAAGACAAATATTTGTATCTTAGTCTTGGATGTCCTATGTATTTAAGTATATATCTATCTATTTGCTTAATTTGGGACTAGGTCAATTGGTGTGGAATTGTCCCAGGTATTTATTATTATTATTATTGTCTCGCCCAGTCTCTCAAGGGGTTGGCAGCCAGATTGGATCGCCAGCTCTCTCCAAAGGTACATACCTACTTCTTTCGCTTCATCGACATTCACCATAATCTTCAGAAGTAGCATCTTCGTAAATCTAGTTATACTTATATTATAAACAGCTTGAGGTTGTTGGTTTGCTGTTTGCAGATGTCAAAACAGAGTTCGATTTTAACTATTTTTAGTAGTACAATTATTAAGTATAAAAGTATTAAAAAATATGAGCCTGTATGTTTGTATGTCGTGCAAGCGCAGAATAGTTAAAGCGATAAGTGAAGTCCCATACGAGCTCAATTCACGAATCAGTGCAGCCACAAGTAGGTACCATTCGGCAGGGAGCACATGGTGTAATCCACTTAACGTCGGTAATCCTTAGTGGTGCATTGTCGGTCGCGGGAAGTGCACCCGACTGGGATAATTCAATCACAACAGAACTGTTGGCACAATATGCCCTTATTCAATTAATATTGAGGATATGCTATGTAGCTTCGGTTCGGTGTTACCATTGGTAACTTGGTGGCAGTAATTGATTTAAAGTTTTTCTGATGTTTGAAACAAGAAAATGTCCACGCGTAATTCTTTTATCTAACGACAGCGAATTATTTAGAATTATTTTTTGAAATGTAAATAGATAATTTTTCGGTTTCCAGCCTTCTTACTTCTGGCTAGCTAGCCTAGCTCTTACCTAACTTATTAACTGCCAGCAAATTGTTGTCATATATATGCTTTAGAACAGACTATCTAGGTATAATTTTATTCTAATGACAGATAATACATTCAGATAAAAAAAAAATAGATCAGATCACAAACAACAATCTTAATGTCTGAATTGTAAATGTTTTTTTTATTTAACAAATTTACTTTATTAACTGGCAGCTAATTGTTTTAGAAATCGTAATCATTTTCAAATACAGAACACGAATAATTTTAGCCTTGCAGGTACTAAAGCTCCTTCTGTCGCAAAATTGCCAAGACGTTATCGCTTGTACGTATAATAATCCCCAGCTATCTCAAATCTACACTTAGCATAGATAAAGAAACACCCAAAAAATATTTATTGTGTTTACACAAATACGTAGGTGGTAATCCGAGTGTGGGAGCTATTGAAGCAAGTCACAGGGAAACGGGTGGCGCACACGCAGAAAAAACTGTATTAATATTATTGGGTTCTAATTTCGTTTGTGAGTGTTAATCGTGGTTATGTAAAAGTGTCACCGGTTTTCAAAGGAGCTGCCAATTTGTATAGAGTTGCTACTTGAACGGGCGAGGCGCTTAAAGTGTTATATTACACAATGGTTGCGCAAAAAATTGTTGAATAATTGTGTCCCAATAAAATATGATTCAAGTGTTCGACCCGATGCGACCTCGATCCTTGCGCTCTCCCTACAATGAAAGTTCTTGGAAAATATTATTGGCTCGAGTGGGTCTTAGTGTTATTAAAAGCTCTTATTTATTTAGATACCTCAATGAAACATTCTAGGAAATATTGTAAGGGTGAGTTCAAGAATTGAATTAATTCAGATGTGCGTTGCAGACGATAATGTATCACTACCATGATAACACAGATAGACCATGATAACAGAGATTAGCCGTAGTCGCCTGCGATGCAAAGGTCGCAAGTTCGAATCCCGACTGTACCAATGAGTTTATCTGAACTTAAGTACAGTGATTAGTCACACCACGAGCTTTACGGTGAAGGAAAATTTATAGGAAAGTTGATAGTGAGGATATATTATAATATATCCTCACGCCTTCCTGTCACGTTGCCATCTAAAATATATCTTTCACTTTCCGGGTGAGTATATTATATATATCCTCACGCCTTCCCACACGGGTCCCCGATAGGGTAGGCAGAGGTGTATAAGAAGTACCCACACATCCACTTTCAGAGATATATTTTAGAAGGCAACGTGACAGGAAGGCGTGAGGTTATATTATGATATGAAAGCGAAAGAGGTATGTAAGTCTAGAGAGAACTGGCGCTCTATACTCTCTGCCTACCCCGTTAGGGACTCGGCGTGATGATATGTATATGTATATATATGAAAGTGAAAGTTTGAAAGATGTTAATTCCTCTTTCACATAAAAACTACTTATTGGAATTGGATGAAATTCAGCACAAAGATAGATTCTTATTCCATAGAAAACAAACTACCAAAACCGGGTAAAAACTTATTTAATTGGTAGTAGGAGCACATCTGGTTCGAAACATTTAACTAAGAGCATCGCGAATCGCCAGCGATATTATCGTAGTATCGTTAGCGAGTCTCAAAGCGGAACCGTATAGTCAAGAATTATTTGTATAACTTTATCAGGTCTCTGCAAAGAGCTTTTAGTGAGTGTGTACTATAATATAGTAACCGTTCATTAGGGATAGGTAGGCGATATCTAGTCAGACGGGAGCCTCCCGTAGGCGGGGGACGTAATTAGCCTCCTATGGCTTCCCTCCTCTGTGCACGCAGCCCGAACAATAACACTATTACGCTATTTATACAGTTTTATACAGTCTTCTGTTTCGCAAACATTGTTCGTATCCATATCAATACATATACTAAATATGTAACGGATCGCTGTCTGTACATGGAAGATATAATGAGAAAAAATATTTTTGGCACCTTTATCAACGCAAATAGCACTCAAAACAATGATTGTTAAAAGTTTTGTCTGTTTTTCTGTGCGTTTGTGCACGCTAGCTTCAGAAACGGCTTATCTGATTTAGATGTGTTTTTCACTAATATATTGTGGGAAGCTTCACTTAACATATCCAATATAAACCAAAAAAAAATGCCCAGTCACTATTCCATGCAGACGAAGTCGCGGGCACAGCTAGTCTGTATACGTTCTACGTCTGTATACACTGTATACGTTTCAGTCTCAAGTATTCAAGGTCGTATTAAGTTGCTAAGTTGGTGCTTACCAAATTTCACGTTTACCTTAAAAACAAATGTATACACACATACATATCTTCACGCCGAGTCTCTAAAGAGTTAGGAAGGGAGAATAGAGCGCCAGTTCTCATGACTTGTATACCGCTTTCGCTTCGTCTAGGTAAATTCAGCAGTCTCTTCATACATGCTCACCGGTTTCGAGTACTATGTAGTCTTGTTGGATATAGCTACTACTAGTTTTATATACCTATATATATATATATATATATGTATATGCTGAGATGGTTTGGCCATGTCGAGAGAATGAATGAAGAACGATTGACGAAAAAAGTGTATAAGGCGAGTGTGAATGAAAGTGTTGGAAAGGGTAGACCTAGGCGGACGTTTCTAAACCAAATTAGGGACGTCTTGAAAAAAGGTCAGGTCAAGAGTACCCTAAGCCGAAGAGCATGTATGAAGATAATAATGAAAGTGGACGAAGCGAAAGAAGTATGTAAGAATCGTAGCAAGTGGAAAGAAGTGGTCTCTGCCTACCCCTACGGGAAAGAGGCGTGATTATATGTATGTATGTATATAGGTATATAAAACTAGTAGTAGCTATATACTATAAGACTACATAGTACTCGACACCGGTGAGCATGTATGAAGAGACTGCTGAATGTACCTAGACGAAGCGAAAGCGGTATACAATTCATGAGAACTGGCGCTCTATTCTCTCTTCCTAACTCTTTAGAGACTCGGCGTGAAGATATGTATGTGTGTATACATTTGTTTTTAAGGTAAACGTGAAATTTGGTAAGCAGCAACTTAGCAACTTAATACGACCTTGAATACTTGAGACTGAAACGTATACAAAGGGAAAAGGACAGTATTTAACAAAATGATGTTGGTCCGCAGTATACATAGGGCTCGCTCGGGGACTATTTGACAAATACACGCATTATAGTTACTCCTCTACCATGCTTTGTGATCCAAATAAGTAAGAATTACAGACTACGAACACCAGTATCGAAAACATTTGTATACTGCTTCTATCTGCTTGATCGAACAGGTAACTTTGCCAGGCTGTGGAGCGTGACTATTGTATGCTAATAGTGATGTGTGGGTCCCTAAAGGCTTCGATATTGAGTTTTATTTGCAAATCTTTACGGTTAAGGTTTTTTGTATATTGGTGTACTTTGAATACAGTAATCTGCAGATCAATACCCTGATTTATTATAGAGTATGGTGTAGGTATATATTAGCCTTTAATAAAATTTCTATTTAGTTGGTAAGATTTTTGATCGAGAAACGTGAGGTTAGTTTTCCACTGGGGTGATTTTGGATAATACATAGACATTGATCAGATCTAATCCGATGTTAACACTAGCAGTAGGTTGGTATATTAGTTCTATTCAATGCAGTTTTAGGGTATGTTTACGAACATCGTCTCGGTATTAGACAACAAGAGTAGGTACAACGCCAGTTATCTAAACATGCCGAACTCTTTCGCCCCATCTAAATTCATTCAATGTATATCCATTAATTAATGCTCTCAACGCTACCTAGCACGTAAATATACCGTTGTCTCGTTACCATAACACAAGTTTTGCTTAATTTTGGGGCTATTTGTGTGGAATTGTCCCAAGGTATTTATTATTATATTTTCTGCTCGCTGCCCGATTTTTGTCAACAGAATATATTTAGGTACATTATAATTCCTATTTATGTCTATAGTGAATATTATCTGTGTCATTCCCTCATGTAATGGCAGCATTATCGATCTGTGGCAGCGAGAGCAAACTTCCTCGGTACCTAAGCCACGAGGCAGGAGGGTAGACATAAACAAATTCCGCCATCGTGAAAGTCAGCCGGCGGCGCGGCGGCCGATTTGCATGAAATTATCGCTAATACCTCCTTTGTGAGGACAAAATATTTTGCGCACAGTTTTGCACACAAAGTCCATAATTCGATGTACGCGCGGCGAGCCGATTCTAAAAGTTATTGCCCTTGGTACAGTCGCAAGCATCGGTGATAAGAGATATATTTTATTTTATCATATTTTTTTCGTACACGAAATTCAAGGCAATTATGTATTGTAATTGATTGTGGGTGAAACAAGATGCCTACAAGTCTATAGAGAATTGGCACATTACCGTCTGACTACGCTATTAGGGGCTGAATGTGACGCTATTTACATAAGTAGGTACCAGGGATGTTGCGGATGCCGATTTTTTCACATCCGCGGATGCGGATGCGGATGCGGATATATGAAGGCTGGGACTGGGACTGGGACTTTCCCTGGCTGGTAGCAGATGTAAAAAGGAGAAAACTTAGCCTAATTTTATTTTAGATCTCAAACAAAAATTTTTTTGTTAAATTCCACGCGGTCGAAGAAGCGGGCACACATAGTATTAGATATGAATGAAGAATTATAACAATGATAATTAAAATTGTTATTTAACAAAATAGTAATGTAAAGTGCTCCTATTTTTTTAACTTCAATTACTAAGTTTCATATTAGTAAGTGAAGTAAAAAATAGGCGCATTATACTAAATATTTACAATTAATAAATACAAATAATAATATCATTATACAAGGCGTACAATGGACATGAGAAATTTTTAAACGGAAAATGCGTATTAAATGCAATTTAAAAAATGATTTCTTTTTTATTTTAATGTTGATATTAATTAGCTTTTCAATAATTAAAAAAAATAATAATATAATCAGCCTTTTTGACTGAAACGCCAATAACAGCGCATGACGTCATACCTACGAGCTGCTTTCGCACACTATTGTTAAAGTAATTAAAAAAGGTTTTAAAGTACGCTAAGCCTTAATTTATTACGGAAAAAGAGGCTTTTTTTTCGTAAATAGTAATGTGTATTACTTCATTATAGGTTCAAAATCTTTCATCATGCTTATTCCATATATTACTTTTTTACAAGTTTATTAACAATGTCACCACCGACAGTGGTGACATTGTTAATAAACTTGTTAGATAATCAATAACGGGAAACTCGCTGAAAAAATAAAGGATATTGTTATAAAACAATAAAGTTTACTTACAATAAAACGTATTACCGGTGTAACATAATGGCATTTACCTGGCGATTTTAAAGTAATAAGCTGAGCTAAGGCTAATATGTATAAAGATTTCCCAATAAACAATTATTTAAACTCAATGATTACTGTATCACAATAACACTCAAGATATATGTCTATACGATAAGTAATCCACAGCGCAAACAAACACGTAATGATTTATTTTACAAGAAAAACGCGTCAGATCTCGTCAACCATTTTTAACGCTCCTATTGGTCATTTTCACATGCGAACGGCACGCGCCATTCGCCGGCCGCGCCCAATTTCTTTATTGTCGCAACTTGTATAACATCCGCATCCGCATGAAAATCCGCATTGATTATTGCGGATGCGGATGTCAAAATTGATGCGGAAGCTCCGCATTTGCGGATGCGGATGCGAATATTCGCAACATCCCTGGTAGGTACCTATATCGGTAATTTTATCGTAATAGCTTAAAATTTCCCGACCATGATTTAAGTATCTACCTACAACCCTACCATATTAACAGCTGTACGGTAACGTAACCAGTTTCAAGATAAATACAAATCTCTATAAAAACTGTATTTTTTAAATTCCCACGGAAGAATTGGTTACCTATTACGCCCTTTTTGTTATAATAAATAAACTTAGTATGAACCACTTAGTCCACTTTGTATTTATTTACTTCCATTATGATTGTAAATTTGTTTATTCAAAATGCATAATTTAATTAATGTAACATTCAAAATAAATCGTTCCCTCGCGCGACCGGTACAGTCACAAACAATGTAAACACGACACAAACTGCGGGGCGTAGTGTGAACAAATGAATTCGCTTACCTGACGAGTACAGTCGCGGACAAAGAGCGAGAGGTGGGCGGGGCGGCCCGCCTCCTTCTAGGCTCACAATAGAACGCTCAAATCTACATATTGTTACATAAAGTGTTACAAAAGTATATACGTTACATAAAGTGTTATGAAAATATTATTTGTTCTACCACTAAGGTGACAAACAAGCATAAGCCTCTCTTGGGAAAACTCAGCGGGACGTTACTGGGGAGCTCACTCCACAACCAGGCGGAGATCGATAATGTCTAATAAGTGGCAATTCTTTTTAAGCTATTGCATAGCTTTTATCGCGGGCCTTGAGCGTGGAGACCGAATCCAGAAATTCCGTAACGAAAATAACCTAACACCTTCAAACTTTAAACACATTCGAATATAGAACAGTTCCAAATTCAAAATTGCCGGGAAATATGGAAACGACGGAACTTAAAAAGAATGCCTAGGACGGAAGCAGCTGTTTGTGAGAAAGTATTAGGTGTATTGCATAAGTTGATAAAAAATGCTATGCAATAGCTTTATCGCGGCATAATGCATGGCACTCGGGGACCCACACGTTATTTTTTAGATTTTCATAAGTAAAACTATTTCAACCAATAGTGCAGTGGCTATAAAGCAATACAGTCAAGCTATAAAGAGCTACATGAAACATAATCTTAAATTATTGTACTAATGGAATGACTACCTCCAAAATAGTGCATGAGACTGCTCGGAACCACTCGGTCACCACGGCTCTTAAATATATGTACCTTGCTATTTTTGTAATTACCACGAATATAGCTAGTTGCTAACTGTCTGATGGTAAACGGTTACTATCAGATAGCAGCATGTTTGTTAATGTACTGGTATTAAAACGTGGAATCCAAAAGATAATGTAAAAGCGTTATGGCCAATTTGTAAAAACAACAGGATTCGAGTGGAATAATTAAATCGTATGTTTGTTGATGTTGGCCACAAATGTTTGCGCTCGCCACTACACAGTTGAAGCCACCACGCGTTACGTGACGCGACCAACGATTGTAGGTAACACTTTATTCCATACATGCTTCGCACATACAAAACGTAGTGGCACTCGTTCCGTTGCTTCTATGAGCGTGTTATTGGGGCTAATAGCTACCCACAATATAGGTCAGTAGTCAATATACATAATAAAAGTTTTATCCAGTTATTTTTCTAAAAAAAGCAAAGAAAAATAAAATAATAATATATTATTATTTTATTAATTAAAATAATAATATATTATTATTATTATTTTATTAATTAAAATAATAATATAATATTATTTTATTTATACAAAAAATACAAAAATAATAAAAAAAAATTTTTTCGTAAAATAATGATATCTCAGGGAAAATGGGACTGATAAATCAAATCATCTTTATTTTGTGAACATAGCCATTACAATTTTTTGTGAACATAGGCATTACAAATAGATATTAAAATTATTTATTGTTAAATTGCCCGTAACACGATCGCAGCGCCACCTATTGGGTCCAATTGTAAATCTCAACCATTCTCGAATCTAGCTTAAGACACACAGAAACACACAGAAAGCTTCGCCCGGGTAAAAAGGTAAAATTCTTGAAACTCGATCGCAGCGCTACCTGTCGGGTCCAATTTAATATAGCCTATGTTACTCGGGGATAATGTAGCTTTCCAAAGGTGAAAGAATTTTTGAAATCGGTCCAGTAGTTTCGGTGCCTATTCATTACAAACAAACAAACAAACAAATCTTTCATCTTTATAATATTAGTATAGAAAACAGAATACAATGTAGGCATACAAAATATTTTAAAAGTGCTTATATCGAAAGGAGGCACAAAGCAATTATAACATAATTATAATCCTCACGCCCTCCCACTCACCCCCACTTTCCGCCGGAGATATATTTTAAGTGCCAACGTCACAGATGGCGAGTCCGTCACCGTTACTCTTTCTGAACAGTACAGTCACACTACGAGCTTTACGGTAAAGGACACCGAGAGAACTTTTTTTATACCACTAGGGTAGCAAACAAGCATGCGGTCCGCCTGATGTGACGGTGATGAATTCGCCATTTGTATTTAAAATATATCTCTGGCGGAAAGTTGGGCACTACGTACACCTCTGCCTTTTCCTTCGGTGACCCTTTTGGGAAGGCTTGAAGATATATACAAACAAACGGACAGTTACAAAAACAAAAAACCCGCATCAATATCAATTTAACATTCCATCAATTTGAGTCGATAATGAAATCAGTCGATAATGAGCTACGATGCCAAAGACAGACACATAGACAAAAAAAAGAAACTTGTAACAACCCTTTTTCGTCGGGGGTAAAAACATTACCTACCTTTTGATCTATACGAGATTCTAGAGACGATCTATACTAGACGAGATCTATTACTTATACAGTCTTCAATCGTAAAGAAGTCCGATTTGTAAGATTCTTAAAGAAACTCATAGACACTTAGGTAGATCGGTAACAAACTTGTCTACAACTATGGCCCGGTAGAATCCCTACCAACATGGAGTATGTTGGTAGGTAGAAGGAAACGAAGAGATGAGGGGAAAGTAATACGAATAACAAGGTTTAGCCAAGTTTTGTCGTGTGAACAACGATACGGGCACTACAGTGTGGTCTATCGATTGTTATCTCGCGATACAGGATGTTCGAAAAAATATAATAATTAAAATCAATCAAATCCCTTTTTTTATTATAATTTATTCATGACACGGATACCACGTTTTTTGGTCGCATCCTTATGTTATAAATGCGAAAGCTTGTAGTGTAAGTATGGACGTTTGTTAGTCAATCACGCCAGAACGACTAAACGGAATTAAATGAAATTTGGCACAGAGATAGATTAATAGCTATGTAGATTAACACATAGGATATGTTTTGTTCCGAAAATAAACCATAATAAAACGATACTAATGAAATTGATGTTTACGCGGGTAAAACCACAGGTACCTACAGCTAGTAAGTACTTAACATATTTTAAGTTCTATTTTTATTGTAGGTATTATAATCTGATCGCCACGTATTCCGCTTCTAAGCCGTAACAATTATATTATATTTTGTAATATGCCTCCACATTCTGAGGTACCTAATTAACGTAACAAAGTAACCTATAGGCAGATAGGTATGTTTATCACTTCGCTCTAAGCATTTATTTCTGTTTCTATAAATCGGTCACTAAATGGGACTTTATTGCGCAATATAACATCGAAATTATGCACGAGACACCATATTAATAGGTACTTATAAATAATGATAAACCTAAAAAAACACTTGTCAAGCCACTTGATTCCCGCCGTATACACCGAAATTTGAAAATGTCGAATTTGCCACAGGTAGTTACGAGTACACGATAATCTGTGCGATAACGAATAACGGTAATTTTTTCCATAGGTTTGATGTCATCATGTATAAATAAAAAAAGACGTTTCGTCCATGGCTCTACGTCCTATGGGACTCTATATTATTTTTAACCTAGGGCAAAAAATGCTATTCCAAAGTTTATAGCCTAGTTATTAATAAAAACATAGACAAGACATAGGTACCTACATAATATTCTTTAAAAAAAAAAACTTTCGTATATATTTATGGAAAGAGGCTATTTAGTATAATTAGTAATCAAACGCCGCCGGTTACTACAACTTACGTATTCTATCTACAACGACGCTACGAATAAATATTTCCTGTAAATTAGTTATTCCCCGAAACATTGCTTTCAGTAACAAAGCGCAAGGAGAGACACTAAACAAAATGGCGTGTTTAAATGGGCGGCAACTGCATTGTGGAGCGGAGTCTTCCGATTCTTCGCGCTATCTCACTCGCACTTACAGCTACACATATTCTCTCAGGCACTTATTTTCCTAGCACATTCGTGACCACTACAATGCACTAAGAGATGCTGTTCATAATTGTAAAAGCAACTCTACTGTGTTCGAGATATGGAAGAATTTACTGTGAGCTTTTAATGGCTAAAGCTCGATGCCCGCATCAGACTGATATATGAAACTGTTGCACGTAGCTCTGTCTTGTTCTAACTAAGAGGGGTGAAGGATTTTTTATATTGGCGTCCCTTTCGCACTCGCCATCTCAGAAGTAATGTGTTGTTGCGTGTTGTGATATCTCTGAAATAACAGGGAAGCACTCGTAGTTGTCATTTGTAACGGTTTTCTTCAGTACCGATGGCAAAAAAGTCACAATCAAAGTGATGGTGCAACTCGTAAATTTAACCCTAAAATAAATATGTTAAGCCATAGTAGCTCTCATATTACTTTTCAATAATAACATTAATTTAATTAATTAATTTAATGTTATTATTGATTATTATTGTCTTCACGCGTTTCCACAGGGGTCCCCGAAGGGCTAGGCTCCACTGGTTAAGTTAGTACCCAGACGCCCACTTTTCGCCAGACATATATTTTAGGTGCTAACGTGACAGATGGCAAGTTATCTTTACTCAAGCGCGATTATAATAATAATAATTATTTATTTATTTTAGATAAGTATAATACAATACATAAATGAATTAATCAAACAATTAGTTTTCCTTGAATTTAAATTTCTTCTTAAACGTATATCCTCTCGATGTTTTCCTTCACCGTAAAGCTCGTGGTGTGACTAATCACTGTAGGTACTTAAGTTCAGAAAAACTCATTGGTACAGTCGGGATTGGAACTTAGGTACAATCTTTTTATTGCAGGCAACAAATACATAGATATATATATATATATATATGACTATGAGCTTTACTAAGACTATTACCTTTTGGCTATGACTTCATTTCTTGCAAACTTATGAACCTAGATTTTTTATATTGCAATTTCGGTGGCTGTTCATATAAAAAGGTTTTATTGCACACAGTAACACAGGAAAATTCTACTGGCAACAACATCTTTAACTCTCAATGTAGGTAGTTACCTAATGAATTTGAATTTGAATTTGATCAAACATATTACAAATATCGGGCTATGGTAAGAAGGTGTTGACCAAAAGTGCAACCTCCAAATGAGAAGGCGTGAGGATATTATTTATTTATTATTTTACGAAATTACGAAACTATATAAATAACCCGTTTTTAGCTTGAATGTATGTGTATCAATTGGTTATCTACAAACTCGAATTAGCAAAACTGTGGATGTTGTGTCGCCAGTACAGAGCGCGGGTGCCTCGAGTCAAGGCAGGGCGCGTGGAGTCGGCCAGCCGCTGGAGTGGGGCGTCACTAAACAAAAACACGTATACAAGTAGCGCGGCGGCGGTGATTGGCTGCGGCTCCAGGCCCGGCCCGCGGCGCGCTGGCGGCCGCACTCCGCGCCGCGCGCTCCGCCCGGCAACATGTGCAGCGGACCTGAAGGAGGCTCCTGGCCGCTCAAGGACGCGCCGACCGTCGCCGCTGCCGCCATCGACCACTACCGCATCCAGCTCTACAACTATGCCGTGGCCGAGCGGCTACGACTGTACCCGCCCGCCGTGGCGCCCTGCTACGCGCCCTACGGCCCGCGTCTCGCCCTCTCCATGTCACTGCTTCAGCAGCGCGCCCTTCAGCCCGAGGAACCGAAGCCGCAGCACAGCTATATCGGCCTTATCGCCATGGCCATCCTCAGCTCGCCGGACAGGAAACTTGTGCTCTCTGACATCTACCAGCACATCCTCGACAACTACCCCTACTTCCGCAGCCGAGGGCCCGGCTGGCGCAACTCGATCCGGCACAATCTCTCGCTGAACGATTGCTTTGTGAAGGCGGGCAGATCTGCAAATGGGAAAGGCCACTACTGGGCGATACATCCGGCGAACGTGGAAGACTTCCGGAAGGGTGATTTCAGGAGACGTAAAGCTCAGAGGAAAGTGAGAAAACACATGGGATTGGCAGTGGACGACGACGGGGAGGATTCGCCGTCGCCGCCGCCGCAATCGCCGCCGCCGACGGCACTGCCGTTGCCGTTCTGGACCGGCACTCGGTTGCCGAGCGGTGGGCCGGCTCGCAAGAGGCAGTTCGACGTGGCTTCGCTGCTGGCTCCCGATGAAGCGCCGGAGAAGCGCGCGCGGCGAGATAGCAGCGGCGACGAAGAGCCGGAGGAGGACATCGATGTGGTAGCCAGTGACGCGGACGAGCGCGGCGGCGACGAGCGCGCAGCCGCGCCCTACCCGCTGCTGGGCGGCTGGTGGCCGGCGCTGGACCCGGCGCTGCTGCACCACCTGCGCCGCCAGCCGCCGCCACCCGCCCACATGCACCCGCCGCCCGACACCTAGGCTAGCACCCGGTGTATGAACTGTACGTACAGTATTGTGAATAGACACTCAGTATTAAGCCCCGTCGGATACTAACATTAACGTTGCCTGGTGAATACTCATATAAGCGTATAAAGACTTCTACCCCTAGTGCTACTAAAATCTATTTTCATTCAATACTTTAATCTGAATCTCTCCGTTTCTTATATTTATTCTCCGTTATTTATTTTACGTGCTATTTCACGTGCCTTGAATTTTTTATTTCCATTTCAACATCTTATTGTATTATTTCTTAAAGATGCTTCGATATCTACAGTGTATATTGTTGTAAAGTATGTATGTTAAGTATAATGATTACTTATAAATTGTTCATAGCGGTTAACATTATTGATAAAGTCTGAGAACGACCAAGCCAGTGTAGATATTACTAATTGTATGTGTATATATGTGGGAATGTGTCTGCCTGTTGTTGAACACATTGTAATAAACGAATGTTGTTATTACTAGAAACATTAAGTAATTACAAGTCTATCAAAAGCTCCGATTAAATAGAAGTATAACAGTAACTATGCATCTTTTCTTTAGATACCACAAATAAAATCTATAGTAAGAACGCGTTCTGCCTTAAACTCAAAGATATTGTAATAATTGCTAAGGAGTTTTGCAAGTGCGGTATTACGGATGTTCGACATCTGTCTACCCTCATCGAAAATATAAATATAATCAAGAAAAATAGGCGGTAAACGAAAATATATAATATAAAGATAATTCGAAACATTGTGTTATCAACACAAAACAGAAAAGTTTTTTTTATTTGAAAAGAATATCGTACTTGTAACAAGGTTTTGATTCCTATAAATATGACAATCGTGCAAAAAAGTAATATTTATTAGTCTCAGTTATTTTTTATGCTCGAGCTCCGGTGAGATTTAATTTTATTAAGTACCTAAAATTAAGTCCTACACCCATATATCAAGCAGGAAAAATCGTGAGGAAATATCCACCAGTCGTCAAACGTCTGAAAAGAAATTCCATGACTTATGCTGAGTTTTTAATTATCGTTTGTTAAATTTAATCGTCTGTCTATTCTAGAAATCTAGGTTTCTCACCTATATCAATGTCTTCGCCCATTCACACGACGTAATCCGTAAGAAAAATATGTACCTAGGTTTGTCAATACAAGTGGAGGCCCACTGCAGGGCTGATTAGATTTGAAACAAAGAACCAGGTAAGTTTTTAACTTAACATGTTACTTTTGACAACCTTATAAATAGTCAAGCTACGCAGATTAACTAGCATCTACTTAAGATGTATCTTTCGCCTTGCCTTCATTCGCCTTGTAAGGCGATTGGCAAATTTTCCTTTGCCAGTATTTGGCAAGAAGTTTGTCTCGTAATGTTTATAGTCTACTTTATTTTAGCTAAATATAGGGCTTGTATACCAATGTGATGCGTGTGTATGATTGTTTAATTAATTCTCTAAAATATGACATACCCAAGTATACGTGCAATTACGATAGGCCGCCGCTATAGTTCCCACACTGTCTTCCCGTCCATTGTTCGTCTGTATGTACCTACTTAGGTAACCAAAACCTCGTACCTTACTGGATAATCACATACCCAGAAGTCTAATGATTCACCACTAGGTAATTGCAATTTCTCGTGTGAAACCAGAGGTTTAGTCGTCTCTAATTACTCTAGGTATTACCTGTGTTCATGGTAATAGGTTAGCTAATAACGATGTTGCAGAAAAGGTATGCCAGCAATTATGATATGTGTTATTATATATACAGGGCCAGCGACACAGTGATTCCTAGATCGAATCTCGATTATAAACAATAAGCTTTATGGTGAAGGAACGTTGAGAGGAAACCTGCATGCTTTTGAGAAGAAATTCAAATACGTATGTACAATCGTTCTTGAGAAACGACATTATTAGGAACACTCGGCCATGCCGTCTTTTTCTTTTCACAATATTTTCCAAAAATAAGCGTTTATTGTTAGTTCATATATAAAAGTGAAACAAAAATTTTGTCAGAAACTCTTCCGTGTAGGTACTAGAGCTTCCTACAGAAAGTTGCAAGCAGCCCTCATAATAGGGAGATATTACCTGGTGAATGCATAACACCTGATAATGGGCTCTTTTAGTGACACATTCCGGTGTGATTATATCTATGGGTTATGTAGGAAGTAGATTACGAGTAACGATTAGTCTACACTTACAAGTTCTCACGATTTGTTAATACTATACTTGTGAGTAAATCCATGGAATAAATATGTTAGATACACATCTTTGCTTTCTCATTTCGGTTAAATGTTTTTTTGCAAAATTTGTTCTTGTCAGTTATAAATTTTTACGACTTTCCGAAAGTGTAGGCCGAATATATATTTTAGTGGCAAGGACATAGAAGACGTGCCGTATTGACATAGGTACATCTATTCTACTCAAACGTATGCTGGTTTCCTTTATTAATACTTTATATTTTTTTATACCACTTGGGTGCCAAACAAGCATGCGGCCCGCCTGATCGTAAGCGGTTACCTCGCACGTTGCCAACCCTGCGGGAACCTTTTCACACCCTTCTTGAAGAACTCCATGCTGTACTCTCCAGGGAAAACCTCAACGAAGAGCTCATTCCACTGACTGAGCGTTCGCGTTCCTTTATACCTACGTTTACCTTCATCGGAAAGCTTGTAGTGTGATAAATCGCCTAAGCTCGGAAATCTCACTGGTACAGTCTGGTTCGAACTTGCAATCTCTATGTTGCAAGCGACTACTTACTCGAAGTACTCGGCCACCACGACTGTAAATAGGAAATGTGGTCTTTCTGCCCGTGCGGACCTTGGCGAGATTGTAAGTACTCGTATGTATGTATGCATTAAGCTCAACTGCGGAACATATTCTCAATATTACTGAACTATTATTCTTTATATTTACAAACGGATACGAATAATCCCAATAATAAAGTAGGTACTATAATGCACTATAATGCTTTAGCATAATTATTGGGTAATAATGTTATTATGTTTATGCATAGCACTATCCGATCAAAGTTGATCGCGTGTCAGTCGATTGAAGTGGTCGGGCTGTAATTAACAGGGCACCGACGTCGAGTCACTCCCTCCTTACCTACCTTCAATACAGATACCATAAGATATGTCTTGCGATTACAATTACATAATAGTGATGATGATGAAGGCTTATCTAGACTTACGGTTGTATTATGAGGATATAGACATAACTTGAGAACTTCCGATAGGTACATGGAATATTTTGAAATATATTCATTTAGCTTTATTTAGGACCCCAAAAAGGTATATAGGTATAAGAAATTAATTTGAATAAAGACAGGAATAATACGTCGCAAGAAGTGAGTCTGAAGTGTATATAGTTATGTTATGGATGCCATAGACAATAGTTGTAATAAGTAAAACTGACGCGTACCATAAATGCATTATGGCGCGAAATTGAAATGTCATCAGAAAATAAACAATTGATGTACGGCGAATTATTCAATTTACGAGTTCTCTTACGGACGCTAACTTGTTTCCTTTTGCTTGCAACTCGTAGACTTCTCAGAGTCACATGACAATATAAACGCCAGGCATATGCAACCAGTGTTTGTGATTAGTTATCAGTGGAACAATAGCATTAGTAGATCCCAAACAGCCACATTGGAAGGTACAAATGCGTCAACTTCCTGAGTTCCTAAAGCCCTATTGTCACCATAACCCCAGATAAGCCATTGATAGAATAAGTGTTGAATAATTTGGACACGTTTTTTGTATCGTATTGTTGTTAAAATAACGAAGATTTACAACTTAACATTAATCCTAAATTCAAACAAATTTATATTAAACTTTGGCTGATCTGAACTGCTGCTCACTTTATCTGCCTACCCTGTGAGGGTCTCGGCGAAATGAAGAGGGTATACATACAAACAGAGAAGTGGATACCTATATCTGTATATAATCCTCTAGAGGTAGGTAAGGCAATACGAGTTTGAATAGGTACATATTATTTCTGCTGCTTTAGATTTACTTAGACTCGCCTGTCACGTAAGGACCTAAATATATCTCAGGCGAACAAAACAGTGATTTTACCGCTCTGCCTACCCATTCGTGGATCCTTATGGGAAGCTTTGAAGATACTTCATTTTTGTATTGTCTTTCGTAGCGTGAGTTCCAGGAACTTTTGCTACTTAACCGAGCAATGGTGAGAGATATTCAATGATTGATGATTTCAAGATACATACACTTCTCATCAGAAAAATTTAAACTACTTGCAAGTTTACGTTTTGTAAGGAACTCCACGCGGGCGAAGCCGCGGGCATAAGCTAGTTTAGGAATATATGTCAAATGTCGTTTAATATTGAATTATATGGGGTATTATTCACTATTAAACGACATTTGACATCTATTCGTAAATATACACATTTTTCTGATAATCCTTTCCAAACGTAAACTTGCAAGGTGTCTCGATTTTTCTGATGAGAAGTATATATGTATATGTACCTCAAATACCTGTCTAATTCGGCTGAAATGTGTAACGAGCGTAGGAGTCGGGTAGCGCAAATGCAGAGCTACGGCAGTAATTTAATGAGGCCATGCTCGGGGCTAGGGGTGTGCAGACGCATGTAAATGCCCCTAATGGCCGGCCGGCGTCTAATGAACGTGCTGGCTGTGTTGTTTCACACTTTGTACTGACTTTGCAGGGCAAATGGACAGCTAAATACTCCTCACGGGAATTGCACTTCTGATTTGAACGGAAATTGTTCTATATTTTACTGCAGATGGAAAAGATATATCCTCACGCCTTCCCATAAGGGTCTCCGAAGGGGTAGGCAGAGGTGTATAGGTAGTACCCACACACCCACTTTCCGCCAGAGATATATTTTAGGTGCCAATGTGACAGACGGCGAGTCCGTCGCCGTTACTCAAGCACGTATATACGCCTTTTAATTGCTTCTCAAACGTATGCAGGTTTCCTCTGGATGTTTTCCTTCACCGTGAAGCTCGTGGTGTGACTAATCGCTGTACTTAAGTTCAGTAAAGTAAACTTACACATCTCAATAGCTTCATGCTCATTAATCAGTAGGTATCTTCCTTCGTAGTTATAGGTATGTATATAGGCCAATAGATTGTTCAAACAGTTATAGTGAGACAAAACCTTTTCAAACAGGCTGTGAAAGCATCCATTATGCCTCCATTGAGGTGCGAGGGCCTGGGACGCAGATAAAACGCGTCCACTCTCGCGAATTGCCCACTCCGAATCTAAACGCTCCCAATTCCGGCAGGAGGCGACAAAGGTCGACTTTTAGTCGCAACAATGAGCGAATGAAGCAAATTACCGCTTTTCGACACTTGAAAGCAGCCAACGAGCCGCACCGACGAACGCATTGTCGCGAATGGTTTGCTACGAGAAACAAACGATTGCAATAACAGAAAAAAGGAAAGTATTTTGCGTGCGACAAAGGCGCGGGTAATAGGTGTTAATGCGCAGTCGATGAGCATTGAGAATGGCCGCCCGCGGTGTCTCGCGCCCCGCGCCGCATTCTCATAACAAATCGACGCTCTGGTGATTGACAACATTGTTGAAATTCATAACGAACGAACTAATAATAGCACATTAGTACTGATTGGGAACAAGACTTTATTTGAACTTGTTTCAATTATTTGGAGTTCTTTCCTTCTGTGCGAGGTAGGTTCGATGCTCGACGGTTAGAAATATTTACATACATACACCGTGTAATTATTGTAATAGTAGTATTGTAATAGCAAGACGTGGAAAATAATAACATTGGTGTATTGATTATGTGTTATATATTTTGGTGCGTAGAAACGAATGGAATATTTAATACATACATATCATCACGCCGAGATAGGCAAAGAGTATAGAGCACCAGTTCTCTCTTGACTAAGGTACATACCTCTTTCGTTTCGTCCACATCACCAGTCTCCTCATACATGCTCGTCGGTTTCAAGTACTCTTAACGTTCCCGTCCTTGAGCTTCCGATCGATTGGATCCAGGTAGTTGGAACGTGGCCTTCCTCTGCCTCTTCTTGCCCACACTTTTGCTTTGTTTATGTGAATATTTAATACGACGAATGGAATATTGGAGAATATTTAAGCACCACCATATGAAGAACCTATACACAACCTATACATCAATCGTTAATACATATAGATAACCTATAAAATCTTATTCAGAGCCGTGGTGGCCGAGTGGTTCGAGCAGTTGCCTGCGACGCAAAGGTCGCAAGTTCAAATCCCGACTGTACCAATGAGTTTTTTCTGAACTTAAGTGCAGTGATTAGTCACACCACGAGCTTTACGGTGAAGGAAAACATCGAGAGGAAACCTGCATACGTCTGAGAAGAAATTCAAAGACGTATGTATAGTCGTGCCTGAGTAACGGCGATGGACTCGCCATCTGTCACGTTGGCACCTAATATACCTCTGGTGGAAAGTGGGTGTGTGGGTATTACCTATACACCTCTGCCTACCCCTTCGGGAACCCTTGTGGGAAGGCGTGAGGATAAAATCTGCCTAGTTGAAGATCAATTGTTCGATGAAGTTTTTCTATGAGAATCTATAATGAAACTTTTATTGCGGAGACGGAAAAAAAAGTTTGTGAATATTGAATATATTTAACTGGTTTAAAATCTATTCAGTAATTTCTGAGCTTAGCGCGTTTAGACAGACAGACGTATATGTGCAATGTAGACGTACCTAGCGGTACATATCATCGCATCGTCGTATCATAGGTATAAAGTCTTTATGTAGGAAGGTACCTAACGCCCACAGCTAAAGTCAAGTGGAATCGGACCCGATCTAATCAACTGAAGTTGACGCTTACATTACGCAATATATCTCCAACGAGGATTGTGCAAACAAGGCGTCGAGAGCCACTCCTGGAGCAAACACCAGAAAGCAAACGGGACCGCCCGCAGGTTCGCACCTAACCATTAGGTGGTAAGGGTTTACAGAAGTTGATCATTCGATACTCGCAGCTGTGAAACGAAACAATATTTGAAAAGGGAACAGTATTTATGAGCGATTCAAGTGTGTATTTTAACTTACGTTACTTTAAGTGTCGAGAAATTCGCCCAAACAATTACAAAAAGGGGTTGTTTTTTCACATAAAAGCGCGTTCAGATAGATAATTGCAAAATGTCGCGTGATTTTAAGAGCTAACCTTTAAGCAAAGATATAACGCCCTATATTCGCCAGTGATATATTTAGGTGTTGGCGATATATAGATGTCGAGTTTCTGGAGGAACACAAAAGTTTCGAGGAATTCTATCGTGTTCAAATGCATAGGTGTTCGAATTTCGTCTCAATCTTGTGCAAGTTGCCTAATTATGTTTTTCATAGCGTTACTTAAGCCTCTAGGTGAGACGAATTATTGTAAGTAGGTACTCACACTATAATATAGTAGCTGTACCCCAAAAAATTGGATATCAATGTTAGATGTTTCTGAAAATCTGTTGGAAAATGTCCAATGTCCAATCCATCTCTGTGCCAAATCTCATCCACTTCTGTTCAGCCTTTCTGGCGTAGTTGAGTATCGAATAAACTGACAAACTTTAGCATTAAAAATATAAATAGGATGTTGTTACTAATATGATACTACAATGAAAAATAAGTTAAAAAATCCACGGTGAAGCTGACTCACCACCCCACCATACGGTATTCTTTATAGTTTCAACTAAAATACATCTACTTATGCAGTCTGTGACAGTCGTCCGGCATCGGACATAAAGTATGTATGCTATTACGGTCCGCACGGCTGGTTTGATTCTAGGATAACGGAAAGACTTTGTATAGGATCTGTACGGGCGGAGCTCCTATGCAGACGATAGAACTGATTTGAAATTTAGGCTGTATGCTATATAGCAACCGCTAGCAACGTTAGGTCCTTCACAGAGTTAATGTTCGCGGAAAGAAACTTCACATATACATAATATGTTCGTGTTTATTAAATTAATAAACATTAACACATCGACATTAATATTATAAAAGAGGGGCATGTTTGATTGTAATCGATAAAGTCAAAAACTACTAAAACTCACGCCTTCCCACAAGGGTACCCGAAGGGGTAGGCAGAGATGAGGTAGTACCCACTTTCCGCCAGAGATATATTTAAGTGCCAACTTGACAGATGGCGAGTCCATCGCCGTAAACCAATTTTGAAAATTCACCATGAGAGCTTGGTGTGTAATCTATGAAAAATCATCTAAATGATATATTATCAAATTCACTGGTGGCGAAGCCGCGGGACATATCTAAGTAGTAATAAGAAATACGCATACGTAATTGTCATACGCGAATCAACGAAACGCGAATGAATTGAAATACCAACAGTAACATTGAATAATGGCCCTTATAACAAGCCACAGGCAGCAAGCACAGTTATAAATTAGTCCGGAACTTGCAAATCATTCGCATCGACCGCCGGCGTGTACATAATATGTCACGCGCTTTCCGTACCGCCGACTCCGGAACAAAATATCGAATCAAATACAAATCGCGGGTAGGATTCCCATGAAATAAAAATGTGATTGTGACGGGCGCAGTGGTGTGTGCGCCGCTATTGAGAGTCGCTCGCGTGGAGTCATTTAATTGTGGCGCGCCGGCACGTCGCGCCCCCGCCCGTACTGTCCTACGCCAGATGCTGGTCGATAGAGGGCTCCTCGGCTAATTGAGGGGCTTCACTCGAGTGCTTTATTGGCTGCGAACGGAAGTTAAAAGGCTGTTCCAGAACCATCAGCTACAATGCCACGAAGTTGGCAGTTTCTTTCTTTTATAAAAAAAAATGCATGCACCTACCTGAAGCTAATAGCGATAGCGGCATATGCCTAGCTGCTAGGTGTAAGCATAATGCCTACAAGAGATCTTACCCAGCAGTGAACTGTCTTGCACGAATCTACTCGTATGAAAGGTATGTATCTACCATTATTTATTAGATAACTATACAATTATACTATACCTAATTATTTTGCTGCTTTTGTTAAGTTTCGATTTCAGAAAATAGCTTTCCCTATTTTTTCTTTATGTACGCGACTCGAAATAAATTGTAGATATAGGTATTTACTGTTTACACACTAATTGTATTCGAGCTCCCAAATTTATGTTGGTAAAGTCAATAAATAATTTCGATGAAGCTCTGATCGCTTGTAAAACAACACCCAACGACCCCCACGCTATTGACGTTTTCAGTTATACGTTTAAAGCTCATATAAAATTAGTAAGTAAGTATTTGACTTCGCATATTAATTTACACAACATCTACGTATAATACGTACCTACCCCTGGTATTGCAAGCGTCCATAGGCGGCGGTAACCGCTTACCATCAGGCGGCCCGTATGCTTGTTTGTCACCCATGTGGCATAAAAAAAAAACGAACTTATGATTTCAATGAGGCTTCAAGTAAACCATATTGTAGATATTTATTTTTTCCTATATGTCCTTTACGTCCAAAGAAATCGATATGTTTTAGAAGAGTTATCGTAAATAAATAAATTAAAAAACTACTATTCTAAAAGCTCCCTCCTTTTAGAATTGATCCCTAATATGAGTGTTTTGTCGATACAATTACTTTATGTTGATGCCCTTAAACTATAGCGAACTCATGGCCGGATTCAGTATATACATTTATTTATTTAGATTTAATTATGATTCTTTGACTTTATACGTTTACATTTTTCATGAAATTTATTCATATTCATTCATTCTATAATTTCGGAATTAATATAAATTGAAGCTAAATACAGACAAAATATTTGTCCCAAAAGGCAACGTGCCAAGAAGACGTGCATTGCCACGATGGATAGCAAGGCTGATTCTCTGAACGAGATATGTTCCAGCCCGCCTGTCACGATTTATTTAGATTATAGATATAGGACTCGCGATCTGTCACGTTGGCACCTAAAATATATCTCTGGCGGAAAGTGGGTGTGTGGGTACTACCTATACACCTCTGCCTACCCCTTTGAGGACCCTTATGGGAAGGCATGATATATTATAAAGAGGCACAAACAAGTTTTTATAGCAGTGTTTCGTTTAGTAATAGGCTTTACAACGGATGAACTACAAATACAATAACAGACCCAAATATCCCGCAGAAGCGAACCACAAGCCTTTGCTACGACAAGCGCCGGCGCTTAAAAAACACAGTAGTCAGTCGTAGTCGATTTTGGATAGATTCTATCATTTAGGACTTTTTCTATAGTTCTTTAACCAAACATTTGAAACCATTCTTACCTTAACTTTCAAGATCCTAGTGATGGTGATCACAATGTTATCAATTCTCATTTTCTATATAAAATATAAAATAGGATATCCCACCGGTATCGGTTTGATTATTATTATTATTTTTGTATACATCGGACACAGAAACCAAGGTACAGATAGTACAGTCAACGATAAAATTCCGAAGTGTTTATCGATAACAAGAGACCACCTTCGAGGCGAAAAGTGCTTTCAATATTCATAAAGGTTTCAATAACAACGCTTGGAGAGTCCACAGAGGTTTCTATGACACAGTGTTGTTTTGTTAAATACGCTTTTTATCCGGTTCAAGCCGGTTGAGATGCTCATGCGCCGATATGTCGGCTTAAAGCGTGATTGTTTGTTTTACCACCAATACTGTCAATAAGACTGACGCGATCAAGAAGTGCTCGATTAGTTCGGTGGCTAAGAGTGAAGCCCAGGGTTACAGGATCGAATTTGGTATATGTTTGATATGTGAGATTATTATTTGTATGTTTAGGCTTCGGATATTTTGGTGGAACTGGGTGTGAAGGGATATAATTAGAGCGGCAAGACATTGTGCAATTTTTTAAGTAAATTTTTAAGGTTTTAATAATTCATATTTCAGTTACTATTGACTACGATGTGGCAACGTGGTATAAAGTCTTTGCAGCTATATATATATATATATATATATATATATGTTTCTTTTACCACTATAGCGAGGAATAGCTGAGAAGAATAGCTTCGCAATAAAACGAACGAACGGACTCACCTTTCATCTGCACAATTAGAATTAATATAATCAACCTTAAGACTATTCGCTAAGATCTAATACGAGAAATTTCTTCCGAAAAAAATTTATGGCGTGTTTTTATATCAATACAATATCTTCACACCTTTCTACAATGGTCCTCGAAGGGGTATTTAGGGTTCAAACTTGCAAAACTTGCAAACGTGTTGCAGGCTACTGGAACAACTCTGCCATAGAGGTACTCGTAATATCTAATTTGTTAAAATTACGTCACGTCATAAGGTAAAATATTAACATTATCGGGGAACCACCAAAGCGTACTCACCTCGATGTGTTCTTCTAAATCGAATCTTTTTTTATAACATCACTAGCTGTGCCCGCGACTTCGTCCGCGTGGAATTTAACAATGAAGTTATTGTTTAGTTGCTAAAATAAAAGTAGCCTAAGTTATTCCTTTCACATCAGCTATCTGCCAGAGAAAGTCCCGTCAAAATCGGTCCAACCATTTCAGAGGTTAACCGGAACAAACAGGCAGAGAGACAGGAAAAAAATAAGGAAAAGATGTTATTTTTCTATATGTACCGTGACCGTGTATACAACCATATGCATTTAGTAAAAAGCGTTTATTTTAATATTACAAACAGACACTCCAATTTTATTTATTTGTATACAATATTGATAAATCATTATTCATATACCTAACACCATCAACATACATAATTATTCATACTCTCTTGCTCTTTATTAATATTTCACGATTGGAAATAGATATAAAGAGTATTTTACGAGATACATTACTTTGTTATGAATACATAAAGGTGTCATTTGTTGACCTTTTAGGGGAAAATAACAAGACCTATTATGGTGCTTAATGTCCTGAGGTAATTTAGGGTTCGTTTGCAAAATATAGGTACTACTTATTATAACTTTATGCTGATTCAGTGTGTTTGCTACACCTATTTGGAGTACCTTCTTAGCATACTCGTAAGTTATAAAGTTTCCCATAACCTTGTTTACTGAATAAATATATTTATTGATTAATTCATGTACAAATGTTCAATTCAAAAGTGAATCGAATAAGTTGTACCTAAGCTTGTAACTAACATTCACAATTTTAAATGTAAAATTTCAAATAAAAAGTTTTGATATCGTTAATAATAATAAATGTGCTGAAAGTGGGTGTGGGTGCTACCTACACTCCTCTATCTATCTTCTCCTCTCCTACACTACCTTCACTCCTCTATCTCTTTATATATACATATTAGCAGACCCGGCCACGTTGCTGCTTTGGCTAAGGTGTTTGTTATATTACATTGTAAATCAATAAATAAATACTTACTCAATCCAGTCAACAGATATCACCATCTGTTAGAATCGTTTGGAGCTAACAGCTAAGCTAATTGCGATTGTCAGATAATAGACAAATAATTTGCAATCAAATAATATTGCTGCTATAAATTGAGATGTAAGCTATCCTATCTTTCAAGTTGGATCAAACTGCACACGGTGTGAAAATTTGATAAAAATGGGTTTAGTAGTTTAGAAGTCCATCGCGGACAAACAACTTGACGCGTATTTTTTATATATTAAGAAGATATATTTATATATACACAAATATATATTAATTATTGTTATTATTGTAGTATGATATATTTTTCCAAAAAAAAATCTACTAATGAAATGAAATCTTACGCGGGTGAAACCATCCGGAACCTGGGCACGCAAGTTAGACTCGCACTTGACCGTTTTTGTACCCCTTGCGTTATTTACACCTTTGTCATGGTAATATTATGTCATCGGGCACCTAAGCCGCGAAGCTATGAAATGCATTCGTGTACAAAGGACTTCGAGGAACACGTCGAGTGTTGACTCGGGATCGATCACAATGGATGCAAACTGCGCTCCACTCTCCACATCAGATTATTTTTAAAGGCGACCCAACGTTTACTGAGATGACTCGCACATAATTTGGTTCATAACAAAATAAATACTCTTATTTAAGATCTTGATATACAATTTTGTTTTAAAGTCGATACTGTAACGGTTAGCGACATTGTATGTCCATGAAATAGTCGCAAATGGTCGAAAGTAGTCAAAAGTAATTTATTTATCTTGTGTAATTATTTTGTTGACTTTTTTAGAAATCACCCTTACGGAAGCTTAATATTTTTAGTATCTTGGCATTAGCCATGCTTGTACCTACATAAAAAATATTAATATCTAGATATCTATCTCTAATAAAGCCGTGGTGGCCGAGTGGTTCGAGCAGTTGCCTGCGACACAAAGATCGCAAGTTCGAATCCCGACTGTACCAATGAGTTTTTCTGAACTTAAGTACAGTGATTAGTCACACCACGAGCTTTACGGTGAAGGAAAACATCGAGAGGAAACCTGCATACGTCTGAGAAGATATTCAAAGGCGTATGTATAGTCGTGCTTGAATAACGGCGATGGACTCGCCATCTGTCACGTTGGCACCAAATATACCTCTGGCGGAAAGTGGGTGTGTGGGTATTACCTATACACCTCTGCCTACCCCTTCGGGGACCCTTGTGGGAAGGCGTGAGGATATATTTATTATTTTATTATTATTATCTATCTCTAAATATTAGATTGTATTGCGATATGAGCTTCATTATGTACATTTGCAAAACCAAGGGAATCGCTCGCACATTGTCGTACCAAAATAAATACAATTAGTGAATCCCTTGCCGGGTAAGCAGAGTGAGTAGAGCGTCAATAGCCACTCCTCCGGAACTCTTTCGCTTTAACCAAAATCATCAGTCTCTTCTCACATGGAGAAAAGTGTTTTTTATAAGGTAACACATCAAAATCACCGACTGAGTGTTATTGAGGAGAATTACTCCACGACTGATTAATTACATAAAGCTATTACGTCGATCTCACAAAACCTCACACATATTTGCCTCAAATATTGAACAACCTTTACTATGGAATAACAAGAATACGCAGTATCTACAAAACACCACACTTGTCCGCGCTACTGTCATCATTATTAAAGAGTGAGAGAGAGGTCGCTTAACGAATGACATACATCTCTCTCTTTCACACTCCTGACCAATGATGTCAATACGACGTCGTAGTAAGGGTCCCGAATATGTTTGCTTTCCCAGCCCTGTTCGTGAATTGTCAGTTACAGAAAATCTACCTCCAGAATGCCTGCAATAACAAACACCATTTTCAAATATGACAAAGATAAACACAACATTATAAGTAGATTTTATCATAATTGCTCCGAGTCATGTTCTCTATTACACAAACATACCAGTTGGAAAACTGTGTGGACAATATCGGTAGCTCATTAATGGAGGAAAGTTTTGGTAAATATTTGACGGTTGGAACACAATCGTAATTACCGAACGCAAAGACTGGTAGTTGGAATAACAGGCTTGGGGCCAATTAAGGTATGTTTATACTCTACGGAGGATGCTCAACACGACGCTGCTGATTTCTTTAGCGAAATTACACGTTTTATTTTTATAGCTATACTAGCGACACGCCCCGGCTTCGCTCGAGTAGTGGACTATTTTCTACCTAGAAGTGTTTCGTAATGTGTACCCACACCTACATTCCGCCAGATATATTTTACGTGTTCACGTGACAGATGGCGAGTCCATCACCGTTAGTCAAGCATGACTATAAATACGCCGTTGAATTTCTTCTCAACGTATGCAGGTTTTCTCTGGACGTTTTCCTTAACCGTAAAGCCTGTGGTGTGACCAACCACTGTACCTACTATGTTCAGAAAAACTCATTAGTACAGTTGATAATCGAACTTGCAATTATTGTTTTCGAGGCTAATCGAACCACTCAGCCACCACAGGTCTTATGTACACGCGGCAGTATGTGGATTAGTATTATATACAAGAATTCGGCAGCTTTTTCAATCTAAGCTCCCAGATGGATTAACATTTTCCGAAACTTTCTACAATATTTGAATAATATTTTTCAACCAAAAAATAACTCAAAACGTTAATAAGCTGTACATTTAAATCTTGCTCGAGAATGACTCTGTCTATTGATGAACGTTGCATGAAAATCTGCTCAGTATTTTCTATGATTATTGCGAACATACAGACAAACAGACGCGGCGGAGAACATTGTTTTATGATATGTAGTGATTTTAAAAGGACAGAAAGCCATCTGAACTACCTACTACGCCTATACAGAACTGATATATATGTAACAGAGATACATGTCTGAGAACCGCCGTGACTCCTCATACATCACTGTCTAATATTATTACCGGCAAGTAAGGACACTTCTGTCTTCCTCAGCCCATACGTTCTTACAACGGTAGAGGGTTCGTTGTACGGAATACTATAATCATGTAATGCCAATAAAAATAAGGTTACTATAGAATAGCTACGAAGTGTTTTTAGAATTAGTTTTTCATCTACAGGTCTCTCCAATAGGTCTATCTAACAATCATGAAATTTTCCCCTATCTCGCGCAAGGCGGAATAATTAATTGCACGGCGCTCTTTTAGACTCTTCTAAATACTTTATAACTCTATCAATAAATTAGTAGAGTTACGCATTATAAAAATACAGGCACTACATAGTTCTAATAATGACTATTTATGATAAGTATTTAGTAGTGCATATTCTAACATCACAATTAATTCCCTTCATTAGAGGCTAGAGGCTATCCTATGTCACGGCTGTTTGTCCGGCCTGAAACCTGACACTGGCCATAGATGTTGTCTCTGCTCTTCTACGCAACTATTTGACTGGCCGACGTTACGAAATAGAAAACATTACCAATAACCACTGTGTATGAAAACACAACATTTGTTTTACGATGGGAAAATATTTAAGAAAAAAGTACGTTCGTTATTTAAACTAGAAACAATGAAAGTATACCGTTAGAAACACAGTAAATATTGTAAAAACTAAACGAATATTGTACTAACTACATTGTACATACATATCATCACGCCAAGTCCCTAACGGGGTAGGCAGAGAGTATTCGCCAGTATACGCCAGTTCTCTCTAGACTTGCATACCTCTTTCGCTTCGTCCACATTCATCAGTCTCTTCATACATCTATGAGTAGATCAGCGGCATCATCATCATACATATCTTTGTAAAATTCACTCCATCGCCTGAGGACGTTAGTTTTGTCTGTCAGTATGTCATTGTCCTACACTACATTGTATATATTTAAAAATATAATAAATGTCCCAAATTCGGTTGACGCGGATAGGTGCCAAGAAGGCTAGCAGCTTTGCCACGTTCTAAAGCAATGTCAATTCGCTGAGAGAAATATTCGCCAGTTCTGTCATCAGGGGCGACCTTGAAAAATTTGCTCGGGACCTACATAATTATAAAAATAAGGAGCATCCTTTAATTATTTTGTTAATTAAGTTTTCCATTTGCTCAAATCTTGAACTTCTATTGGGTAAGCGAGATCAGGGTCAGACACGACTCTAGGTCTTGAGATATCTTTTCGAGCCCATAATATACATACAGGCTTGGTAAACTTTATATCTACATTATCAACCACCATTTAAATTCAGGAAAACTTATTGGTTTTTATATTAGTATTCTAATCTGCAATCTTGATTTTATTGGTAACAATTTAAACATTTCGGTAAGGTTACTTTCACAATGTTTAATATCCATTCCCGACCCGTTATTAACTTGCATTTATAACAACAACATCAATCCTTAAACTGACATACAATACCTATAGATATATATCCTCACGCTTTGCCATTAGGGTCCCCGAAGAGGCAGAGGTATAGGTGTGTCGGATGGACCCCACACACACCTTTGCCGGATATATATTTTAGGTGCCAACGTGATAGATTTTCCATCGCCGTGACTCAAGCACGATTAATACATATTCTTCTCAAACGTATGCAGATTTCCTCCCGATGTTTTCCTTCATCATAAAGCTCGTGGTGTGTATAATCACTGTACTTCTGTTCATAGCTCGTTTCGTTCGTAGCTCATTGGTACAGATGGGATTCGAACTTGCAATCTTTGTGACGTAGGCAACTATCTACTACTCGAACCACTCGGCCACCACGGCTTTTTTGTTAGTATTGTAACCCACATAATGGTGTGATTGTCAAAAGTTCAGCAAACCACTCGAAGCTGATTCGAGTGCATTCATTGGAGCAACCAACTTATTTGAGCCGTCACCAAAGTCAGAACTAGCGTCACTTCTCTAGAAACCTATTGACAACGTCTTCAACAGCGCCATCTCTGAAAGGTCTAGAAACGTTGGTGGTATCATGCACTGCGAGTAAGCTTTGTGGTCTGTTTGCCATAACCTCTTGACTCCCGCTGGGTCACATTCCTCATGGTCGAGTGACCTGTTCTTTAGGAATCGGTCATGGAATTGTCTTTGTCACTGATATTTTGTATCAGACCATCATGGTATAGTTTATAAGGTTCGTGTTTTGGTGTAAAGCTAAAGTGCAAGAAGAGGCAGAGGAATACCACGTTCCAACTACCTAGTTCGTTTTAATTATGTATATCGAATATATATTCTATTTGGATAAACCTGTATTGACTCTTGTGTCTATTCCATGGTACACATCTCTAAATGTAATTCCTTCACTGAAGAGGAAAAGTTCTAATAACAGCCTCTTTTCGCCGGAGATATATTTTAATATCAATGTGACAGATGTCGAGTCTTCTTTTTTTTCTTCTTTCTTTTTTTTTCTTTTGATATTTTCCTTCAGCGTAAAGCTCACAGTACAATTAATTGTGTAAGTAGTTTGAAAATTAAAGAAGACATTTACTAACATTCTGGTCGTAAGTGAATCCTTTGTCCAACTTGTTTTAATAGGTACCGAATTAAAAACTTTAAAGAATTTTTAAAAATAATAACCAGGTACAATTTGTTATGTTCGCAAATAACTGCAATAGTAATAAACTGTGTGACAGTTGTTTGTGCCCATCTCCAGTAGGAGGTATGTTATTATATTATATACACAATAATATTATACAATATTTGTAACATAAACAAGGTAACTGGAAAGAGAGAACAAAAGTTGACATTAATAGGAATATTATAAAAGTATACATTTATCGCTAGTTCGAATCCCGACTATACCAATGAGTTTTTCTGAACTTAAGTACAATGTTTAGTCACACCCACGAGCTTTACGGCAAAGGAAAACATCGAGAGGAAACCTGCATACGCTTGAGAAGTAATTCAAAGGCGTATGTATAATCGTGCTTGATTAACGGCGACGGACTCGCCATCTATCGAGTTGGCACCTAAAATATATCTCTGGCGGGAAGTGGGTGTGTGGGTATTACCTATACACCTCTGCCTACACCTTCGGGGACCCTTGTGGGAAGGCTTGAGGATATATTATTATACATTTATAAAACTCAATCGTATCTAAATACCAAATCAATATACAAAGCTGTGGAACGCCAGTGGCCAACGCCACAGCTCTAGCACGTACCGAGCCGTCCATACGACATCCGAGGCATTAGTTTAGCCGACAAGTGAGGGTGTATGCAAATGAGCCTCGGGGAGACTCGGGGTGCCTCGGGCTGCCTCGTGTTTACGAGATAATGTTTGCTATGTACCACCCGCTTTACATAAAACATAGAGGCTGAATGTCGTTTTTCCTTCGACAAAAATACGATTTGTTTCCTGTTGGCGTGAAACGAGGTGGTTCTTGCGTTCTCCGAAAGAAAAATATTATACTCAAGATGTTATTTTTCATGCGTTCCAAAGAAAACTAGCGTGATATTTTTACTGATTCCAATGAATAATTTCTACTGTGATTGTTCGTACGGATGGGGTCATTTGACTGTGGAAGCTAAAAAGTGCTCCTCTTGTCAAAGTCAAAAGCGTATGTAAGTACAAAATATCTACTCTACTTGTTCTACTTACTCTGTGACATATGTAGGCAATGTTTTGTCTTAAAAAAATAAGTTTTTTTATAATAACAACAATTTGATAGTCATATTTTATGCAAAACAAATGGATTGGTACTAAATATTTATGGGTGATAATAATGTAATGAGGAAATATTTATTTATTAATTTGAATGTGTGAGTAATGCTTACAGAGCCAATGTTTCAAGCTTACCTAGCCTTGTCGACGCTATGCTTACTTTACAACCCCACAAATTTGACTACTAACAATTTAAGAGACAATATTAAGGTTTATCAATTATAGTTCCTTAGGAATTAATTGAGCGGTAAACACAAAAGGATTACAATATGTCTGTGAATGATAAGAGTGACTCATTGTTTCCAATGATCCACCGTCAAAGAGAGACAGCGTGGCGTTGATTGGCGCATCGCTTTTGTTTCCACAACATGGCCGACTCCACTCTTTATTTACACATTGTTACGCTAATGTCCAGCGTAAAGACCCTCATTGTCGTACAGTCTACACTCACGTGGAGGTCAAGGCAGGGTGGTGTATGGCCAGGCTTTGTTAATTTGATTCGATTGAGTTCTTACAGAAAGCGATACCGCTACATTGTTTGGCTGGTTTTACATAACGAGGTGCAAACGGCGCTTTGTGCCGGCCCGTTGTGGGGGAGTACCCAAACGTTTGAGTCGTGAATTGAAAGGCGCCGCGCGATGACGAGGCGCGAGCCGGAGATCTGGCCTATGTGTACGGTGATAGCGGAAAGCGGGAACATACAGATAGTGCTATCGACATAGACGCGCTACACCAATTTTTAGGGGGGGCGCGGGATGCGGAGAGTATGGCTATACTCTTAGGTAATCAGTGTGTACCGACAATACTTAAACATTAGTGGAAGGTTGCACACTTACACTATAAAGTTTAAGGAATAATAATGGGGCGCGTTTTTGTGGATGGCACTATCTATATAACAGTATCATATAACAATAACATTACATTATTCAATACATACAGTAATATAGTAAAGTTTCTTGCAAGGATGGCTGTGCAGGAAGCCCCTTATGCTACTAAGTAAACCTACCTTGTTATTACGCCCATGGGCTACAGTAATAGCATATTAAATAGCTATTCTTATATAAAAAAATATAAAATAATAAACATTTATTAATTTTTAAGTGAAAAATACAATTACGAACTCACGCCGCTACTATTCGCAAACTTAGAAAAAATAAGTTTAAATAGCAGGTATATATTGACAGATAGACACGATGCCGAAGACTTTGTTTAAATGATATAGCAATACATATATGTTAAATGAAACCATAAAGTTACAGCCGTGAAAAAAGCCGTGGTGGCCGAGTGGTTCGAGTTGCCTGAG
This sequence comes from Drepana falcataria, assembly GCA_945859725.1. NCBI lineage: Eukaryota > Metazoa > Arthropoda > Insecta > Lepidoptera > Drepanidae > Drepana > Drepana falcataria. The sequence goes on from OX243937.1 coordinate 3,003,576, forward strand.
AGACAAAGATCGCAAGGTCGAATCCCGACTGTACCAATGAGTTTTCTAGGTACAGTAATTAGTCTCACCACGAGTTTTAAGGTGAAGGAAAACATCGAGAGGAAACCTGCTTATGTTTGTAAATAAATTCAAAGGCGTATGTATAGTCGTGCTTGAGTAACGGCGATGGACACGCCATCTGTCGTCCACGTTGGCAACTAATATATCTCTGGCGGAAAGCGAGTGTGTGGCTGTTACCTATACCCTTATGGGAAGGCGTGAGGATATATATATATATATATATATATATATATATATATATATATCCTCACGCCATATATATATATAATAGCAGCAGATACATTTCAAGCATTCCAAAACGGAAATTCTATAAAAGAATTGGGCAATTCGTTCACTCACACTCGTACCACACACTAAGGTTGCGTTGCCGAGCGCCGCTCTTTGAACTGTCCGTATGATTGTTTTATATTTGTAAAGCGACGAGCAACGCCGACGTAATGTACCATTTCAATTAGTACCACTCCAGTTTTATTTTACAACAATGCTTCTGCCGACTCATTTGTGTTATTAACTTGATAACTAAAACTTATACGTACTGCGATTTCTGCCTTGTTGAAGTTTTACTTTCCTTAAATTTATGGTGCCATTTAGACTTTAGTTAAAGTTAAAGTAAGCAAGAATCCGAAACTGCCATCACTACTTGAGATATTTTTATTGATGGTGATCCACTGTGCCTAGGAGAGTACGATACGTTGTCCGTTACGGATATTTTCATTTTCATATTTCGACCGTTACAGATTCATTTGTTTTACTACGGTAGGCTAACTTCTCTATTATCTACAGAGCAAACAATAAAAGAGATTTTTGAAGAAGTTAATTGTCGAAACAATGTGTTTGCTACCTTTATAGGTGCATAGTAGATCTTAGCCAGAATTGTCATTATCTTGAATTTTTTTCTTTGGACGTAAGTGGCGTAGTAGTCGTAGCCGCGTAGCTCGTAGCGCGTAGCACCTACGCCTATCATAAGACTTAAACGAGTGATTTGAATATCCTTTATAATCCAGTATTAAATTTGTGTAAAACGTGTGTGTAATTTAGTCTAAATGTGAGGTGGAACGCAACGGAGCGCATTAGCTGACCTGTAATCAGTCGCGGGCTCTAATCACGACCTCAGCCGAGCTAGATAATGCATCACTATGTGCTCACACTGTCTGTGATTTCCGCTAATGTTGCATAAGTTAAGTTAAATGTTAGTACATAACATCGCGAAAGGTGGGTCTGTGGGTACTGCTGATACACCTCTGCCTACCCCTTCTGGGACCTTTATGGGAGGCGTGAATGCTTATGCTTAAATTGTATAATGTAAAGTTAATACTTAATTGCGGTTCGCATCCGTGACATGGTGGTGTCAAAGTGTGGTGACAAAGCTCGTGGTGTGACTAATAATAACTGTACCTACTTAAGTTCAGAAAAACTAATTCATACAGTCGGGATTCGAACTTGCAGTCTTTGTGTTGCAGGCAACTGCTCAAACCACTCAGCCACCGCATAAAATGTAAGATACACTTACCTATGTAGGTAGGTTAAAAGTGTAGTTATGGGAATTCGTCGGACTTGGTAGAGAAGTATAAAAAATATACCTAGTGACTGGTTTTATTATCTAATTTAGTTACTGTTTTTTACTCTTTAAATGACGTATACACCCGAAGACGTGTTAAGGCTTCGCCGCCGCTTTAAGGCTTCGCCGCCGCAGCCGCTTGCGCCGGCGCTCTCAGACACTTGATGAAATAATTGATACTCCATCGATAACATAAAAACTCTCGACAAAAACTCCCGTCTCAATCAAACATCAGATATTGAATATTTAAACAATATATTTGACTCCTCTCTACGGCGAATGATTTATGTAAGTACCTGTACGGTACCTACTATACAATGTGTTTATGAGAGTGTATTAAACATAAATACGTATATCCTCACGCCTTCCCACAAGGGTCCCAGAAGGGGTAGGCAGAGGTGTAAAGGTAGTACCCTCGCACCTACTTTCCGCCAGAGATATATTAGGTGCCAACGTGACAGATGGCGAGTCCATCGCCGTAACTCAAGCACGATTGGTACGGTCGGGATTCGAAATTGCGATCTTTGTGTCTCAAACTATATAAATAACATACATACCTAATATATACTTGTTAAATATTCTAAAGTAATTAAAAAAATCCATATTATAGCAGTGAGACGTTACACAATATGGGAAGATCATCATATATACATCTCATATACATCTCGTATACATCGTATAGTCGTATAGATAGTATACATCTCAAAAATAAAATTGGAAGATTCGGCCTCTTTGCTTCAGTAGTCACCTACACCTGTGTGAAGCCGGTGCAAGCAACTAGTCGTATGTAATGTTCATTCTGTATGCCAATGTTTTTACGATACATCCGTCATTGCATCCAATTAGCTTCCCAATAGTACTTTCCGACTGCACTATAATTCACTCACGGATTATTAAATTATTACTTACAACACTGTTATTGGAAAATTACCAAAATAAGTTACGAGATCCGTTGTTGGATCAATCACGAGTCTTTTATTAAAAACGCTGCACTCAAAACAAATAATTTCCTTTCACTGTTCGTTCGAAGGAAATAAAACTTCGACTTATTGGGGGCTATTACGTATAGAAAGTGTGAAATTAAATCGTAATTTTGTGTGAAAAAGTGTCGATTAGCCGGAATTGAGGCCGGGCGGTATTAGCCTATTTGATAACAGACCTCGCACCGCCGTTTCCTAAAACATTTGTTGCCGAATGTGTCAAATCATGCCTTCCATTTACGCCTTCATACCCTGGCGCTATAAACATTTGGCGCATTTAATAATGAACACAGGTCCACTCGAAAGTGCTGTTTTTTTGTATTGCCTCTCGTAGCGTGAGTTCCAGGAACTTTTGCTACTTAGCCAGACCATGGCGAAACCAAGGCCTCCAGCAAGGCGCTTTTGACATTAACGAAAGGGTAGCATTTATAGTTGTTATACACGTTTCTCATGTACTTTGAATTATGGTATTAAATTGCAAAGGCTGGGTAACTTGGGTAACAAACTATATCGGTGAAAACTTACATACCTACATACATATATTATCACGCCGAGGCCCTAGCGGGGTATAAAGTGAGTATAGAGCGCCAGTTCTCTCTAGACTTACATATCAATCTAAATAGTTAATAAGCTAGATAATAGCAATCACTAGTCGTCCTCTTCCATTTATTCGACAAAATCTTTCATAAGACCATACTGGGGAGTAAGCAACCAGGATACATTTATTTAAGTAATCTGAACCGCATAACCAATTACACTAATTACATACTTAAAAAAATTTACATATTATGAACCAATAAATTAAAACATATTATATGGCTATTTGTAGTCATTTGGTCCAAGCGCGTCCCAGTTCAAGTTCTAATGTGTGTTTTTTCTTTCAACTCTGTGAAATGTTGTCAGCCGCTGTCTATGGCTCCTACACGGTTTGTTGTTTACTGCAGTAGACGAAGGGTCACGCACACGATACCAATCTCACCACGCACAAACATTTTCACAGTTGTTCAAAAACTTGATATGGATATACCTACCTTTTCAGTTTCTAAATTAAGCCTAAATGATGAATTGAATAATAATATATCCTCACCAAGAGTCGTCGAAGGGAGAGGTGTTTAGGTAGTACCCACAGGCTCACTATCACGCACAGAAAGTGGGTGCGTGGGTAAGTTCTTTCATTGGATGTGGTATTCTTTCACCTCGGTGTTTACACTGACTGCCTCATACAATGTTAGTCTGAAACTGAAAAAATACTAATTTATTTTTTTTGTTTAGAAAGATAATACAGTTGCTTTGTAATTTACAATATATATATGGGACATCTGATGATCCAAACAATTAAAACAAATATAAGATACATTTATTTGCACCTATAAGACAAAATTTAATACTATCCTTTTAAATTGTAGCCTATGCGTTATTCGACGTATACGTTATATTATTGTAGACTTTCATAAAATCCATTCAGTAGCTTCTGCGTGAAAAAAGTACAAACATACTCACGGACTTTCACATTTATAATATTAGTAGCTGTCCCGCCCAGCTTCGCTCGGGTGAAATAGTAAAAGCAACGGTGGCCCGGTGGCGCCACCTATCGGGTCTTATTGTAAATCTGAACCATTCTCGAATCCACCTGAAGACAGAAAATTTCATAATAAATCGGTCCAGCCGCTTAGGAGGAGTTCAGTGACAAACACACGCACAGAAGTAATATATATTTTAAGATTTGTAAGTGCGAGTAAGTTAAAATGCTCAAGTCATACCACTGTATGTAATTACCTGCATACACGAACTCTGACCGTTAAACATTATGTTCTTATGCATATATTAAAACACGTATATTGCGGCCATATGCTGTTTTAATGCACATATAATTTGCGATTGCGGCCAATAGCGTGTTATTAAGTTTTTTCGCTTCCACCCAGCAGTTATTTGACTAAAAGCAACTCGATCGAGTGGAGAGATTATGGCACACGTAAAGTGCTTTCACATATCACTATTACGGGGAATCCTGAATGAAATAAATATTTACATTGTTAAATTAAGATTGATAATATTTTTAAATTAAGAATTCATATAAATTAACTCACTGTATTCTTTTTAAACATTGTCAATTCAGCCTTCTTTCACAGTTCTTCAGTCTATTTCCAATTTATAGCTATTGTAGGACAAAAGAGATAAATAAATATACCTCAATGCTTATAGATTTATACAGGGCTTTTTACATAATATAAATATATAGAGTGTAGAGGGAAGCGCCGCGCCGAGTGCAGCTATAAGTGGCGCAGGAAGAGCCGCGGTTCTGACGGACCCTCTAATTACGCCAGACCCGACGGATAGCGCGTTTTCATCTCCAACACTCCTCCATTAACCAAATATACAGCTTTGAAGCCCACTAATTATATACTACACTATTTTCCAACGCTAAAACCAATTAAAAACATTTTGATAGACAAAAATAAATTGTAATTACACGGTGCCATTTTGTTAAGTCTCCCAGGGCCCACTAATGGACGGTGCGGTCGGTCGAGGAGTGAGCTCCTCGCTCCTCCATTGAAGGCGTTAGGTTTGTTTTTGTTTTAATTTTTTTTCACAAAGTTCTATTGTTTTAAAACAGCGGAAGTAAACATATTTGAATACAATTACGCCCAAGGGAATATATTCAGTCGACACTACCGAAGTAGATTAGTGCGACTGTACGATCGAATCTCGCCATAATGAGATCCAGTATTAATTAAATTAATTTTGCCTAAATACAGAGGTGTGACGGTCATTGATCCAAATCAAGTGGTAATAAAGTGAAATATATAGATGAAACTCGTCGGTAATGGATCGAATAAGAGCGCTTTGTCAGCGGACGGCGTAATTTGCGAATTAGCGACGTGCAATGAGTGGCGGCACTCAAGCGCACTGTAATCTAATTAATTAACCTTTGTCGCACTTTGAACGGGGACAACTCGCGACTCTCGTGCCTGCCGTTTGGAAACTTCACTTAGGACTATGATTACAGGCACCTTTTGTCCCCTCCACCAGGCCCTCGCGTATCTAGCCTTATTCTCACAACTATACCATTTGTATTTAGCCCGAGTTTCATTGTTGGAAAGTTTTAACGCGCACTTGACACAGTACTTACCTAGATAAGAGAGGTAGGGCATAACGGGTTTCCCATTCGAATTTGGAGCTGCCCGACTGGGGCAGGACCTCCACCTTATAGAAGTCCGTAGCCAAATAACACAATTGTTTGTGTTGTGTTCCTACGCGGTGAATAAGGTTTCCAGTAATGAGCTCCTTGGGGAGGGGGGAGGATTGTTAAATTGTGTTGGAAGCAGAGGGATTAAACCCATTATGCTGCCAACACACTATAACTCTCCGAACACAGAGTGGCATCGCGCAAGTGATACTTTGGTATCGTGAGCGTAAATAGGCTACGGTAACTGTTTCCCATCAGGTGGGCCGTTTGCTTGTTTGCCACTCTTGTTGTATAAAAAAAAAAAAGTAGCTACGTACTTCTTTCTTTGATGTGAATGTAAACTAGCAATCAAGATTTATCTGTACCACGAAGATGTGTAACAACACCCTCTTTTGCAATGTTCAGGTAGATACCAATGTGGTAGATGGCGAGTCCGTCGTCGTTTTATTTTTTTAAGGTACACCTGCAATATACATATTTGGACACTGTAATATAAAATCTAAAATTAAACACTTATGTTTACATCAATAATGGTTTTTATAATCGGTTGCAAAAAAAAAGGAAAGTAAATAAAGTAAAGTAATAATAATATAATAATATAATATATAATAATATATCCTCACGCCTTCCCACAAGGGTCCCCGAAGGGGTAGGCAGAGGTGTATAGGTAATACCCACACACCCACTTTCCGCCAGAGGTATATTAGGTGCCAACGTGACAGATGGCGAGTCCATCGCCGTTACTCCAGCACGACTATACATACGCCTTTGAATTTCTTCTCAGACGTATGCAGGTTTCCTCTCGATGTTTTCCTTCACCGTTAAGCTCGTGGTGTGACTAATCACTGTACTTAAGTTCAGAAAAACTCATTGGTACAGTCGGGATTCGAACTTGCGACCTTTGCGTCGCAGGCAACTGCTCAAACCACTCGGCCACCACGGCTCTAAAGTAAAGTAAAGGTTTTTAAAGGTTGTATATATAGATGTGAAATATACCGTTTCTTAAGCATTTGCTTATTAACAAGTACGAGCGTAGTACTATCATTTAAGTGCTCAATCAAGTAAATGCTCATGCTAATAATAAGTTTAGAGAGAAATGTCACTCTGTTCCCTCTGCCTACCCCGTGAGGGACCCGGCATGATACCTATATGTAGGTATTTAGACAGATATTTATTTATTTTATTGATGTACACCAACAATATACATATTTGGACACGGTAATATGAAAATCTAAAATTGAAAACCTAATGTGTACCTCCTTAATAATAGGCATACACTATATTTTTATAATCTGTAACATAAAAAATAGATAGAAAGTAACTAATATATGTTTTGCTTGTCTATGAACAATGTCTAAAATTTATTTTTTATCTTGGTTTTTAAAGTTGTTTATAGAGCGGTGAAAGATGTCTACACCTTCTAAGCTCCCGCAGATATGCTCATTACCGAGACAAGTTTTCGCAGAGGGTTGAGTTCGAACATGCGAGATTACCGAATAAAGCTTGTAGTCTGGCCTAACATTATCAACACGCTACACTAATAAAAGCGCCAGTTCTAAATGCCTTATAGCTATATCTAAAGTTAATGCAACTAACCACCTCTAAGCTCAGCCTATGATATTCAGTGACCCGGATACCAGGTCTGAAGGCTTTGTTCCGTAGTTCCCGGCCACCGCACTAAGGTAACGTTATTTGTACGCTGCTAATGGAGTAAGAGCATCGCCGAATGGTCCGTGCCACGCTTTTAATGCAATAACGCCGCCCTTTGTGCGCGAGAATTGGCGCAATCAATCCATTTACACTTTGTTTCGCCAACACACCCACTACCCGCATATAAGACATGCTTTTAGCGAGGACTAAATTGCTTCCCGATTTTATCCGCAATTTACGTACAATGATAGTTCTAGTAATATATATCCTCACGCATCCTCACAGGGGTCTCTGAAGGGATAAGCAGAGGTGTATAGGTAGTACCACACACCCACACACCCACCAACCGCCAGAGATATATTTTAAGGGCCAACGTGACAGATGGCGAGTCCGCCGCCGTTGCTCAAGCACGACTATATATACGCCTTTGAATTTCTTCTCAAGAGTATGCAGATTTCCTTTCGATGTTTATCTTCATCGTAAAGCCCGTGGTGTGACTAATCACTGTACATATTAAGAAAATCATTCTCATCTCATACTCATGGGTACAGTCGGGATTCTAACTCGCAATCATTGTGTTGCAGGCAACTATTCGAACCACTCGTCACCGCTGTTTTTAGTTCTTCTAGGGTTGAAAGGTATAGGTATATATAATTCTTTTTAATTACTTGTAAAACAGTAACGGCCAGCTATTCGTAGCTCTTACACCACATATCTTGAATCTAGAAGTAGATACCACAAGTTTTCAATGGAGAGTACAGCATGGAGTATTTCAAGAAGGTTGTGAAAAGATTCCTGAAGGGTCAGCAACGCACGAGCGATAGCCCTAGGTGGCGGTAATGGCTAACCATGAGGCATACCTGCCAACATGTGGTATAAAAAAACTGACGTAGACGCAGAAAATGCTGATACACAGAATGCTATACACTCCTTTTACAAATCCAGATGAAATCAGTAATCGTCTACTTTAAGTGATATGAGATTCTATCTATCCTTCTTTTCCTTTCTATATTTCCACAATATAGTCCAAATAAAAAATGCAATTCTATAAAGCTGTCATTTATTAATTACTATAAAAAAAAACGAATGGCATCATAAATGACAACTTAATCGAACTGTCATGATATGCATTCATTTTGTATATAATAAGTTATTCGTGTATTGCGTAATTGCTTGACGATGCGAAGAGTTCAAAGAGGCAAACATATTGATCGCAATCGTACGTTAATAAACACAAAAGTAGAACGTGAGTCCCACTTAACAAATATTTCCATTACATAAAAGCGATTTGTATATACATACCTATTGGAAAACTTTACATAGTTAACCTAAATTACATCTGATATACTGATATAGAGAGCCGTGGTGGCCGAGTGGTTCGAGTAGCGTAATACAACACTAACATTGCAAGTTCGAATCCCGTCTGTACCAATATTTTTTTAAACTTAAGTACAGTTATTAGTCGCACCACAACCTCGCATAACGGCGAAAAAAAGAGGTATGTGTGTAGGTTATAACTTTATAAGTCATCTGTGTACCTACACTAACAATGCAATTAAAAAAGTTGATTGATTCCTAGTTTAAACCAAAAATATAATATTTTAACAACATAATTTTGCAGATGGTTATAGCTTCACCGACTGCGACCCAAATTCTCCAGAAATGGTCGTCGGCCAAATATGGTTAGAAGATAATATTAATACCAAAGGCATACAAATAATAGAATTGAACTCTTCTAACACTGACGTTTCCGAAGAATCGCTAAATTTCGATGACCGCAATCATCCATGGTTTTACAACAACAATGAGCGGTTACAACGTCTAGAAGAGACTTATAGGATCAATAGAAAAGCTAGAGAAATGCGACGAGCAAGAAATGCTAGCCAAAATCTATCGAATTCACCAAAAGAGACCACAAATATAGGTGACAATTCTGAATTCGGAGATTTCCACGTAAATATAGATTCTAATGATGATAACATGCCCCAAAATCATACTGTCAATTGTTTCACTATTTTGAATAAACACGTCATGAATTCAGATACGTCCTCTGATAACATTGACTACGAAGATATGGATATTCTTACACCCAGAGAGCTATATCAGGATGGCGCCTTGTGGGATCGTAACGGAAAGGCTTTCGAAGATGAGGTATTAACCTATGACCCTGAACAATGTCCAGAGAAACGCACAATATGGATTTATTCTTTCAAAAACAAACGTTTGCTGACTGAAAATGACTTTGAACTTGTAAATATACCTAGTAACAACAATACCAGTGATTCTACCTCATCGGAAGATACATTTGATGTTAATACTGCAAGAGAAATACCCGTTGACATGTGCAGAGTATCTTCACCATTCCCAGCTACATACGTGCCCAAACTGAATTTATCTAAGGGGCCTGCGCTTTCTACCCTCACGGAGGTAACTGAACCTAACAAAGCGTCTTCTTCGTATTCAAATAAAACTGATAAATCATCAAAAGACGAGCTCCTGAACCATAAACATAACGGTTGGTTTGCGAATGATGATAAGGATTCTGAAAAAAATATGAAAAAGCATAAAGCTACGAATATTATCAGTTGGATGGCTCTCTCGCCAAGGGAGAGAAGACGCAAATTTCGAAATGCAGATTCTCCAACTCTACATATAAATCTACCAATATTACCCGAAACTAACAAACGCGCAGAAGTTGAGGTTAACAATGAAACTCTCGATGATTTCAGGTCGCCAGTTAGGGCTAATGTTATGGTCGATGCTGTTGTGCACACAGTTGACAAAGGTGGGGATACTAAATCTACTAATACACCTAATAAAAGTTGGATGGAAACTCTGCCTACGAAAGAGGATTGTGACGTTAAAATAATGACGTCAGACGTAGAATATGGTGATGAGGACAGGGGCGACTATCAAAGGAAATCTTTTCGTAAGCTGCATATAAAATTGAGTGCCAAAAAACTTGTGAACCCCGTTATTTCGGATCCAATTGAAAATCTGGAAGGTCACCACTGGATTGCTGAAGGTAATAAGGATAATGTTACTAAATACGTAATTTCAGACGAAAAGCCTGACTGTAAAACAGAAATCATTGCAGCAGATGTAGATAAAAACAGTGCAAATCACAGACTGTGGTCAAGGAATTTGTCTCTTATAAAGCCAGCTCTATGGACCGCATATGAACCAATTTCGGATAGCCCCATGGTGCTACATTTATCTATAGACAGTTTAGTTGATACTAACCAAACTTGGTATAAGCGTTTATTTCGATGTTTCAAGTGTTGTAAGCGCAATAAAGAGGTGTCGTAAATAAAATGACCGATTGAATGTTTAAATTGGCGAATTTATTAAATTCAATCACTACGGACTTCCAGTAATTGAAGTATTTACACAAAATAAACCTGTTATTTTAAATAAGGTACTTGCAAAAGAGAATATTCACGACACAAATCAATAGCACGGATCTATGTACATACACTGGTTTAAACTATCACAATATGTTATACCAACACACTCAGTTAAAAAAATACTTTCAATCCTCACAACATACATATATCACGGGAATGTAAAAACACGCAGACAGAGGTAAACGACCAATTCCCAAGGAAGGTTGCTCAAACATCTTAAGCAAAAGTAAGAAAGACACGCCTGGCACCTAAGTATTAAGCTTAAGTGTAGTACGGTACTCATTAATGCTCATAAATACGACCTCAGTTTGAATCGGAAACAGATTAATCATTATAGAATACGAGTATTTAATTCTATATCTATAGTACAAATAGAAAGGTCTGTAATAGGCAAATGTTATCGGCGACAAAATTACAGGTAGTATAGTTAATAAGAAACAATTGATTTGAAAAAAATCTTATATTAAACAATACAATCGATGTAAATATCGCTTCCTTACTTTTCAAACGGCAAATTGAGTAAAGTAATATTGAATTCACAAAATGTGTAATGATTTAACTTGTGTGAATACATTTATATTCATAACTTCTCGATCACAATAATTATATATTAATATAATATGCAACATGTTTTGAAATGAAAACGTTTTTTTCTGGAACTATTTGCAATTCAACAAATTATGTGATAAGTTATATGTTGTTCTAAAACAGTAAAGTGTTTTGTTGGCTTTATAACTTATAAGGTGCAAATAAAAATAAATACTTCAATAAGTCCAATCCAGGCAACTGATATGTATTGTAAAGCTTTCGAATACACTGAATGAATCACTGAAAAATTCATTTCCATTTACGTTAATCGACTGTAACTAGGAAGCATCACCGAAACGCAACCAACAAAAAATAATAATGACAATGAATATTTATTTATTGGAGGCAATAAAAAACCCATATATTACAATAAGATATCAGTGTAGAATATAAAAGTGACGGAGAAGCGTATAGTGTGAATGCATGCCTGTCGGGTGTGGCGGGGGACAGGCGGGGGACAGGCGGGGGACAGGCGGGGGGCAGGTGGGGGACGGGTGGGGGCGCACCCAGCAGGCGGCGGGGGGTCACGAGCCCGCGCGCCGGATGTAGAACAGGATGTAGGGCTTGCAGCCCGCCACCGCCGCCTCCGAGGCCGCGCGCACGTTGTGGTCGTTGAAGTGGAACCACTGCTCCTGGCTGTACGCGAACGCGGTGTAGTGGCCCGACCCCGCCCTGCCAACAGAGGAACCGACTGAACACCACTGCAAGATACACCGCTCGGACTCATCATATTCGTGTTTACACTTTCGAGGGGAAGTAACTAAAAGTATCGTGTTTAAGTTTATTAAGAAAAAAACTTGAAGGGAGGAGTTAAGGTGAAAGTGTATAGTTTCTCTATGTTACAAACAAAGGATGAAGGAGTGGGACTCATGACCACAGCCAATCAGGTAGTGGGCTTACATAGAAGGGGTCATAGATAGTGAGGTCATACGTGGTGGGGGCCATACATAGTGAGCTGTGTCATATGGAACAGGTTGCTCAAATATGTAAATGAAAGTCAATAGAAATTAAAAAAAGACAGTTTTTGTCAACAAAGACAATATTTTCACATAAAATATGTTGTAGGTAGCGCTTAGGTTATACGACTAAAAAAATCCCACAACTGTTTTTCATCCTATTAATATTTACTGTTATTATTTGTTTTTTTGCATTGTCATCATCATCACAACACTATAAGTGCTAACTATAAATAATAATAGTGGGGGGTGATAATAAGTGACGAATCTGAACAGTGGGCGTGTCATACAAAGTGGGCGGGTCATACGAACTTAACGGCCATTCATAGTGGGGGTTCTATATAATGGGGATTCGTACATAGTGTGTGGCCTTATACATATAGTGGGATTATATGCAGTCAGAACATATATAGTACTCGCTCAGAACATGGACCCGGATATCTTCCATGATCGCCCTTGTAAAATTAGCTGTTGCATTTTAAAATTTTTAAATAGTACATATTAGTTTATTGGTTGTTAAGTTTTTTTATTTTTCTTCGAGTATAATTATATAATAAGTGTAAATGTAACTGTAAATATTTACATTTACAGTTTTGTATTTTACATTTAAAATGTAAGTGTTGTGACTCAGGGCTGTTAACTTATGTTTTTATTGAAATAAATAAATAAATAGTGTTAGGTCGCACATAGTGGGGGGTCATGTGTGTTGGGGGGTCTTACCCGGTGCCATGGTGGACGATGACAGCGGCGAGATCGTAGAGGTGGTGACGCGTGTCGGCCAGCACGAAGCGGGACATGTCCAGCGCGCGCACCGGGAACTCTATACTGGTGTCCACCTTTGTCCTACACACACAATGAATTATGCTCTGACGGCTCGCTGCTCTAGTGGTCACAGTCCCACGAAGCTTGAGGCCGTGGATTCGATTCCTCTTAAGGCGGATATGTATTTAGGTGACATATATGCTTATCGTAGTATGTATGTTGTTGTTTAGCTACCATAGTACAAGGTATGTTTAGTTTAGGATTTGGGTTTATTTGTGTGGAATAGTCCCAAAGTATTAATTTAGTTTTAATCTTTGTTTATACCAATAAAGTAAGAAACTTTGGACTTTGGGGCAGTTGCTCCACCTTACAGAAGATTTCAGCCAAATACCACTGTTTCCAGACCCACTGTGCTGACAGAAGTCTGCTACAAGAGCAACTTCGCCGTTCATAATGTCGGCTAAGAGAACACGTTCACTTAGGTCAAGTCACCTGAAATAGTTGTGCCACCGGAATCGCTTGAGATGCAAACACAGCACGTTGGGCAGCCGCCGGATCCAAAACTGCTTGGTGGACTTCTGTTTGCACTTGCAGCTGTTACAGAAGTATCGCTCCGTGTCCGCCAGCTCCTCCACCTGGGCAGGAAACGAAACCATTTATTTGTACAACGGCCTAGGTCATAGAAAAAAGTGTATCGTAATGTAATCTATTTTTTTTTATAACTTCTCCTTCCCATAAGGGCCCTTCCCTTATGGGTGAGCATCGGAGACTTATTTAGGTGCCAACGGATCAGATGTCAGTTTTCGGTTATCAAGCAATTTCATACGTTTTTGAATTTCATCTCTCGCCAACAGTTAATTCTAAATTGATGTAGTTGTTCGTCTTAAATTATGAATATAATATTTTTCTTTGCGTGTTTTTGTAATTAGAGTATTAGTCTTATAATTAGGAATAAATCCTTTCAAATTAAAATTTATGTTTACATGAACTACGTTCACAGAAGTTGACAGCTATAACTTTAATTACACATCGTTAGTGGTCCCTCTCGGTCCCGTGCCTTTTTGTTCACGTCTACGGCAATCATATTAGTTGCGCAAAAAGATAAGGTTGGTCTACTACCTTTACTACTAACCTTTGGTTATCAAATTTGTTTTAAAATAATGCATTATTCGCGAAGGTGTTTTTATAAACATATATATATACGTCATAGACCATTATTTTGGTTTAATATTTGGTTTCAATAAAGATCTTAGGAGATATAACATAAAAAAACACCGCTACAAAATAATTATGAAAAAAAATCGCGCGCACGTTTATAATGCGGATGTGCGTTGCGGGCGGTCATATGGGAGAAGGGAAGGGGGGAAGGCAAGTGAAACCGCAGGGCACAACTGGTTTGGAAAGTTAATAAAGGGAAGGGGGAAGGCAAGTAAAACCGCAGGGCACAACTGGTATGGAAAGTTAATAAAGGGAAGGGGGGAAGGCAAGTAAAACCGCAGGGCACAACTGGTATGGAAAGTTAATAAAGGGAAGGGGGAAGGCAAGTAAAACCGCAGGGCACAACGGGTATGGAAAGTTAATAAAGGGAAGGGGGAAGGCAAGTAAAACCGCAGGGCACAACTGGTATGGAAAGTTAATAAAGGGAAGGGGGGAAGGCAAGTAAAACCGCAGGGCACAACTGGTATGGAAAGTTAATAAAGGGCAGGGGGGAAGGCAAGTAAAACCGCAGGGCACAACTGGTATGGAAAGTTAATAAAGGGAAGGGGGAAGGCAAGTAAAACCTAGGGCACAACTGGTATGGAAAGTTAATAAAGGGAAGGGGGGAAGGCAAGTAAAACCGCAGGGCACAACTGGTATGGAAAGTTAATATTTGTGTGTCCCCTGTCACCGAACCTACCTGCACGAAGCTGGCGAGGCAGTCGTCGAGCGCGGCGGGCGCGTCGGGCCTGCCGGCGGGCAGCTCCAGCGACAGGTCCAGGAACGGGTCCAGCTTCTTGCTGCGCGCGCCGCACGACAGGCACCGCACCTGCGCACGACACACCCACTCACAACTACCTGCGTCTCATCCACGTCCTCAGGCACCGCACCTGCGCACGACACACCCACTCACAACTACCTGCGTCTCATCCACGTCCTCAGGCACCGCACCTGCGCACGACACACCCACTCACAACTACCTGCGTCTCATCCACGTCCTCAGGCACCGCACCTGCGCACGACACACCCACTCACAACTACCTGCGTCTCATCCACGTCCTCAGGCACCGCACCTGCGCACGACACACCCACTCACAACTACCTGCGTCTCATCCACGTCCTCCTGACAGGTATTTTTCTTGCAAACGATAATTGTATACACACATATATCTACTTTATATATACTTATAAGCGAAAGAAGTATGTAAGGATCGTAGCGAGTGGAAAGAAGTGGTCTCTCCCTACCCCTACGGGAAAGAGGCGTGATTGTATGTATGTATATATATCTTCTTATTATTATTGTTAAATTTTACATTAATTATTATTCAATACAATACTTGAACTAGCTAAAATAATTTTTATTTTATTTAATTTAATTTTACCACATACACTAATTAATGACAAAAGTTAAATATATGAAACACAAAATTAAAATAAAAAATAAACGAAAAGTAAATAAGTTTAAAACGATGTATTCAAATTAAGGAAGAGCGGGCGGGAACTCCTGGTACAGGCATCATTATGCTTAAAAGGAGACTGGTCACAGTCATAGTTATAAGAAAAAGTTTGATACTGAATAAATATATTTAGTATGATATTTAACTAGCGGTCCGTCCCGGCTTCGCACGGGTGGACATAAGATTATTTTTATAAAAGAAAATATAGCTGCCACTCATGTCACTCAGGGTGAATGTAGCTTTCCAATGGTGAAAGAATTTTTCAAATCGGTCCAGTAGTTTCAGAGCCTATTCAATATAAACAAACAATCAAATCTTTCCTCTTTAAATATCAATTATAGTATAGGTATGCGTCGGCCAATGGGTGTTCCCTGTGTCCCTTGCGTTGAATAAATGATTTTGATCTTGGTTATACATATATGAGTGATGAATACTCGAAGCCGGCGAACATGTATGTTACATAGGCCGAAGTATGAGGATGAAGCCTAAAGGTCTCACTATGAGGCGCTCCACTTCCCCTTTCTAACCTCCAACGGGAATGGCACGATAATAATTATGTATGTATAATAATTATGAAAAGTAAGGGCAGTTTTATGAGTCAAAGCCACTCCTTACGTGGCTACGTTAGCTATCTGCGAGTGTCATTCCTGTCAACACCGGTCGGTCGAGTTTTATTCTCCATTCAACCTTCGGTAACATAATCATAAGACGTGTACCTCACTCTGCAGCGTGCCGCCGAACACGGCGGTCACGATGGATGCAGGAGGCCGGCCCAGCGCCTCCAGGTCTGGCCGCAGCTGCTGCAGCTCCGTATGCAGCCTGCACACACAAACACAAATGTACACACTTACACGCACAGGAGATGAACACACAACCGCAGCTGCCGTACACAGACGGATATACATACACGCGTATACAGAGCCTAAAGCCTTAGTCCTGTATACACACCCATATGTAGATAGTGCCAGACACGAAGAAGCGCCCCAATATTCTTCCTCATAGTTTGAAATGTAAGTGTGCAACCTAACACTTATGTGTGAGTATTATCGGTACAGACTGATTATCTATGAGTGCTCACGCACACTACAATTAATAGACTCGGGTCATACTCCCCGCACCCCGCGACCCCCTCGACTACAAATTGGCGGGGCGCGACTTCGTGGATTACATTACCTATACTATTAAACATATAGAAAAAATCATTGATAATACGAATAATTCACCTGTCAAGCATGTAGCGTAGAAACTCGTGGGCATCCTGCTGTTGATACCCACGGAACCGAGGCACCACCTTCCATATGACGAGGAATAGGCACTCGGGCGATATGGCGCCTTTGGAGCCACACCCGCTGTTGAGATTGATTAGTACCTGCAATCGATGCAAAGTCATACATATGAAATACATATACATAAAATATTATAAATGCGAAAGTTTGCGAGTGCGAATGAATGTTTGTTACTCTATCACGCCAGAACGGCTGAACGGATATATAACTAGGACGCTTGTGGGAAGGCGTGAATATATGTATATATACAGAACAGCATTGCAGAGCCTTGGTGGCCGGGTGGCACGTGTATTCGCCTTTGTTGTAATTGTAAAAAAAGTAATATGCCTACAAAGGCGTATTACTTTTTTTTTGTACCACACTTGCAACACCAGGGGTAGAGCTCACGCGCTGCCAACCCTGCACAACTCTTTTCACACCCTCCTTGAAGAACTCCATGCTTTACATTTCTGCCTGCGGGGACCCTTATGGGAAGGCGTGAAGACAAATAAGACAATATTAATACCAACCTTTCTCAGCTCTTCGGCCATGACGACATCGTGCATCTCCTGGCGAGTGTAGCTCCTCGAGTGGTACACCTTCCTGCCATTGGGCTTCACCTCCAGGGACGGTAGTTGGCTGAAGTAACAACTGAACTCTTGGATGTTGTTCAGGCTCTGCAGTACGGCATTCATGAAACACGTGTTGCCTAAATTCTTCAATCCTACAATTTTCTTCTCCCTCTGACTCTTGCCATTGTATAAAGACGTCTTCTTTTCTTTACTCCTAGGTGTATGTGAGTTTTCGGTCGAACTATCATTGCCAGAAATGGTTCTTTTACGTGACCGAGGCCTCAAACTACGTACTGGTTTATCTGGGTCCTGAAACATAGAGCAAGTATTTGTATTTCTGAGTTAAATACATTTTATTGTGCTCTAATTGTTGTGACATTTGTTTTGAGAAAAAAAGCTAGGTAATTAATGTTTCACAATTAATAGTCCCAAGTTGCCGTTTAAGATAATTAGATTATGTTTTAGTATTAATGCAAGTATAGTAAAAGCTTTGCTAAATGTGGGACTAGGTCAATTATAATAACTGTCCACCGCAGGTTCACCCTCATTAAACTCATACACATTATTTCTGCTCTTCTCCCTTACGAAGTGTGGAAGAAGCCGTGTTGGCCGAGTGGTTCGAGTAGTTGCCTGCGACACAAAGATCGCAAGTTCGAATCCCGACTGTAGCAATGACTTTTCTGAACTAAGTACAGTGATAAGTCACACCACGTGCCTTTCGGTGAAAGAAAACATCGAGAAGAAGCCTGCATACGTCTGAGAAGCAATTCAAAGGCGTATGTATAGTCGTGCCTGAGTAACGGCGATGGACTCGCCCTCTTTCACGTTGGCACCTAAAAATATATCTCTAGCGGAAAGTGGGTGTGTGGGTACTGTGGGAAGGCGTGAGGATATATGGTAGCATAATGATATATATCCCATAGCTTTCCCAAGAAATAGACTATCTAATACAAAAAGACTTCATTTAGTTCAAATCAATTTAGTTGCACCCAAGATTGATACTTCAAACAAACAAATAACAGAGATTGGGCAATATCCTGATATAATTGCTATCTAATTGATAACTAACCATTACCTTAATAGTTTTAGATGGTTTGTTTTCACTAGTGTCTGTGTTAGTGTTAGTAATTGTACTGGGTAAGTCACATGAGCTGCTGGGTGTATCTTCTTCAGTTCTTGACTCTTCTCCACTGCTGAGAGAAGCGGCCTTATCAACTGCCGAGGTGCTGGACACTATGCTGGCGCCACCCTCGCTGCTATCTTTACTGTCCTCAATCTGATCTATGTCACTATTGCCGTCTGTCTCATTCCTAATCCGCATAATACTTTTTCTTATCTTATGTATTGTTTGTTGCTTCAAGTCATTCGAAACATAATCATCACATTTGTAACTGAAAAAACAAAACACTTCATATGTTTTAGAAACTTTTTTATACCACTAAGGTGTCAAATCATTAGATGAATGTTTGAAAAGACAATGGTAACACTTGCTTTTCTGCCCCTAGGTAATTATTTAATTTTATTACTTCAAATCTAATTATTTGTTTTATACAAATATGCAATTAAATTGATACAAGTCAATAGAGTGAAGGTTTATATATTAAAGCTACATTGTACACCCAATGACAATACTAGAGAATTTTACATATTATATACATCATAATTTGCAGTCTTATCACACTAGATGATCTCTTTCAGGCAAGCATTGGATGGTATAAGTCAATATATGAATAAATAATTTGTGGCAGTGCATGACATATTACCTACAAACTTATTGAACATTTATTTAAATAATGATTGAAGAGAACATTAGAAGTTATGTTTTACCAGTAAACAGAGTAGACATCACAACTCATACAAAGGTGGTGGTCCAATGTGTCTGCGTGTTGCTTTGCATGGCCATTGATGTACCGGCCACAGTTCACTGCACCACACTGCAGGCAGAGCCAGTTCTGGTCTGATACAGAACATTCTAGAAAAACAGAATAGATTGTGAGACTTTTACAAATAGTGTGTATGACTGTGTATGACCAACTTGTACAAAAAAAAAATATTAGTGTTTATTTTCAGGATAATTGTCTTCTTATGTGAATCATAAATGTCTTAAGTTTCTCATATATCACACTATTGTGTGCAGTGTAGTAGTAAGCAACAATATTGTGAGAGTTTATTAAAATTAGTTTCTGTTTACCTGTATTGTATATATATACTTATTGTGTGTTTGGAGGTTCAAGTTTGTATCATCTATGAAGACTTTCTATGAAATTCGGGTAAGAGTATGAAATACGACTGTATGGTACAAATGTAAACTAACGACGCAAAAATGACATGATGATGATAATACGCAATTTATATACAAAATTTGATAATGATATATACGCAATTTGAGCAGGGCAGCATATTGTTTTCGCTGTTTATCGGCGCGGAGGGATTCCCGCTAGAGGGCAACTGCTCCAACCAAAATAAGCATAGGATTTCCGTGACGCCACGCCCAAAGATGAAGTCTTAATCAAAAATAGATTGCTAACACAACGATGTGGTTAGCAATGTTTGCATTATTTTAACCGCGACATCGTCAGTCACGGTCACCTAAACCGCGTTCCCCTCCCGCACCTCGCGAACAGCTGATTATTAAACTTCACCGTATTGATTTTCTAGACTAACCTCCTGCTTATGTATATAATGTGGCAACTAAGCATCTCCACCCATAACAGGAAAACTACTTGTGTGTTAAGCATAACATTAAACTTTACCTGAACAACTGAAGTTCTTTGTGATAGTCCTGTCCTCAACGTTGAGATCGTCCACCTTGACGTTATCTAACAGATGCGTACATTCCATTCTTCATTAAATAAACTCAGTCAGCAGTATGTACAATTAGAGCGCAATTTTAATTCATGGAAAATGATAAGTAAAATAATTTCGACACGATCATAAGCTTTGATCTTGATTACTCGCAATCAATTCCAAGCCAGCCCTGAAACGAACGAGAGCGACATATTTATTTTATTTCACACCACACCACCGAATCATCGATTGGTTGGATGGTTCCGCCGTCTTATGTCATAGCTTCGCTCGAACTTCGTTCATCACACTCTTTACTCAATGCAATAGTCAGAGACAGAATAGTTTGCTCAATATCTTATATTTATTTATCTGTGCTTAACTCCTCGCGATTCTGATAAGAGAAAGATTTATGGAAGCAGTTTAATTTTCTACTTTTATGGAAGACTAGCTGTGCCCGCGACTTCGTCCGCGTGGGATAGTGACTGCGCAGTATATTTTTATTTATTTTGTGTGTGTATAGGGGATGCCTACGTCATAGTTTATGCATGCAAAGTCTCAGCCCGATCGTTTTAAAATTGACAAAGTTTCATACAAACTTTCATCCCCTATTTTATCCCCTTGGGGGTAGAATTTATCAAAATCCTTTCTTAGCGGATGCCTACGTCATAACATCTACCAGGAAGCCAAATTTCAGCCCGCTCCGTCCAGTGGTTTGGGCTGTTCGTTCATAGATCACTATGTCAGTCAGTCACCTTCCAGTTATATAGATGTAGACTAGCGGTCCCGCGTGGAATTTAACAAAAAAAATTTTGTTTAGTTTCTAAAACAGGCTATCTGACAGTGAAAGTCTCGTCAAAATCAGTAAAGCCGTTTCAAAGATTGGCCGGAACAGACACAAGTTTACATACATACAATCACGCCTCTTTCCCGTAGGGGTAGGCAGAGTTCTTTCCGCTTGCTACGATCCTTACATACTTCTTTCGCTTCGTCCACTTTCATTATTCTCTTCATACATGCTATTCGGTTTAGGGTACTCTTGACGTGCCCTTTTTTCTTACTTGTATAGATTTTCCTAATTTGTATAGATAAGGCAAAGCCAATGCGTAATATTGTAATTTGTAATAACTTAATAATATATAGTACTTATTCTTGTATTATTTGCCCATTCATGTCTAAATCAGAAAATTCTAAAGAATTATATTAGTCTTGTGCACTACAGCATTTAATTTTGTTGTACTTATAGCTGAAAACTAGAAAATGGTTCAGAACAGTCCCATTGAATAATACTACCATGCCATGACTAACTTAGGGCCACTTCACCATGCTAGTAATTAAGTATAGTTTAAATGGCAATCTTTGTTCATAAGACTTAAGGAATAAAAGAAAAAGTTGTAGTAATTATTTATTATCCTTAATTACGTCTGCCACCATAACCTCCAGAGGTAGTGGGTTGAGTAAGTTGCAGACCATTGATGTTGTTGAAGTCAAGCATCTTCAACATGTCCTTGGTGTCAGGGTCTACTTCAATGATGTCACTCTCAAGAGCAGAAACCTCAGGCACATAGTTGTCACGCCTCTCACGCTCTTCCTCTTGGAGCTTGATGGAGATTCCTCGCACTTGTGAGTGCCTGAGACGCCTCATCAAGTGAGTTGCAAACCTGAAATGTGAATCATTGTTTAAGCTATCAAATAAAAAATAGACATTTTCTGTGAAATGTTAAGAGGGTATCAATAGGTTGAGGTCAAGAACATTTTTGAAAATCTATGTAAAAAAGTTGAGTTGTCAATATTTGGATGGGAGTGAAGGAAACAAATCTATCCTAGTTGATAAATAATAATAAATACCTGGGATAATTCCACACAAATTGACCTAGTCCCAAATTAAGCAAAGGTTGTGTTATGGTAACTAGACAATGATATTTTTACTTATATACATAGATATATACATAAATACATAGGACATCCAAGACTAAGGTACAAATACCTGTGTTAATGTTCATCACACAAATATCTGCCCTCAGCAGGATTCGAACCCGCTGCGTCAAGTTTCACAGTCAGGAGCTATAACCACCAGACCAACCAGATGTATGATGAATGCTTAATGCAAATTATAGTACAGTCATATAGTTTTTTTTTTAAACTAACTCATAATACTATATAACTACTAAATAAATAGTTTCAATAGCCTTTTCCTAATATTCAATTTAAAATTTTCATGCATGCCAACAGTATTTTGAATTGGCTTTGATCATAGTCACAACATTTTTTTTAAGAAGATTACAATATATTTATTTATTATTCATCCCACATATACTATACACTATTATAATTATATTGATTTGCTTGGATATTACTATACTTATGATTTTGGAGCCCTGTTATATACCAGGAACAACACTACGAAATTTCCAGTTTTCATTAAGATCAGGGTCAGTGACATCCAGAATAAAACCTGAAATATGTCCTACTTTCATTAGTAATTACTTTGTATTAAAGGATATTCATCAAATTTACTAAAGTAAGTTGAACTAGGCAATCAAAACATGAACCATTCAAACAATTTATAGTACTTACCCAGCGATTTTGTTCCGAAGGGGCTTGGTGGGAATGATAGCAATTTCCTCACATATCCTCTTATTGGTGTCGAAGTCAAGGGTTAACCTAGTGTAGTATTTTTCAATAATGATCTTCGCCGCTTTTTTGACGGTCTTAGTCCTGACACGACCCTGGAAATTAGCAGTTGGTATTACAAATACTGTTACCAAATGTCCATATATTGAGGCAATAATTTACTGTATCAATTCTTTCATGAAACAGCCTGGGGATTTCCAGGATTAGCTTAGATTTTTAAAAAATTACCATGGCTCAAGCAATGCAGGAGTCTTTGACAGATTCAAAAAAGAAAAGAAACCATTCGCATTAGAACGCTGTCAAGTACGAATATAAGTGTCAAAGTCAAAAGTTATTTGTCTATGTTGTTTATATATTTACGACTTGGATACTAGTTCTTTAGTCATACGTTTTAAACTATTGTAGTATTTTGGGTCTTAATAATGATTATGTTTTTTTTTTAATTGGTGATAAATACTTCATTGTCACACAACAAATGTTTACGCCACACAAGGGTCCGCGAAGGAGTAGACAAAGTTGGGTAGGTAGTAACCACACACCTACCGTCCGTCGAAGAAATATTAGCTTCATAAAGTGTTGGCCGTTATTAATAAGGGCACAATCAAAATCAATGTACCAAAATTTAGAAAGATTCATTGGTACAGTCGGAATCCCAAATTGCATTCTTCGTATTGCAGACGACTTCTCGAGACTCCACCGCCACGGTTCACAGCAAATAATTTAACTATCTATTTTCAAGTATTAAATAGTAGTCTTTGCTATCTATCTTTATGCCTTCCCACATGGATACCCGAAGAGTTAAGCAGAGGTAGTACCTACATACCCATTACCTACTTTCCGCCAGAATTATATTTTAAGTGCCAACGTGACAGAAAGCTAGTCAGTTAATAATAAAAATTGAAAACTGCATTTTTTTTTATCAGACCTTACAGTTAAATTTGCAACAA
Source organism: Drepana falcataria (assembly GCA_945859725.1). Lineage (NCBI taxonomy): Eukaryota > Metazoa > Arthropoda > Insecta > Lepidoptera > Drepanidae > Drepana > Drepana falcataria. The sequence continues at coordinate 3,027,580 of OX243937.1, forward strand.
AACCTGTTAAAATTTTTTTTTAGTATCTCATTGATTTTTATCTGTTATTGTTTGATGTTCCTACTAAACATCTAGCGGCTTTATAAAGAAAAATACTTTAATATCATTTTTTAATCTTGAATAGTAGTATATTTTAATATAGTAGTATAGTATAGTAAATAGTAGTATAGTTTTATCTTTATTACCTTATATTTTGTTGTCGTGTCTATTGACTGACGGACATTGCTTCTATGTGTCTATAACTATACCAGTAAAGTAAGGATTTTGCCGCGTTTGTCTGTCTCCCGCATGTTCAGTCAGTTTGTTGAGTGAAGTTCCATTGCGAAATATCCTCAAAAACCACCGAGCTCGAATCGAGAAGTGCATATAACACAAGAAGTTCCGTTGCGAACTAGGAAACAATAAAATATTCTTGTATTAACTGAAGTAAATACAACCTGCAAAAATGTTCTGGGGTAAGTTTCAACTAGCCGGCACCACGTGTCGAAACCGGGGGTTGCCTTCGATATTTTGATATTCAATTTCTAATGTCGTTTTTCATGCCCACTATAGCACTGTTAACTTGATATTAATGGCCGAATGAATTAATATTGCAAATAATATTCGTTTCACAGCGTAATATACGTGTACATAATACAACTATTTCTGAAATTTCTAAATATTTTAAAAATAATGCAACATATTTATGATTGAGAGAGAGAGCTTGAATGATTGCTTTGTTCGAAACGTGCTTGAACAACAGCACAAGTAATGAAGCACGATGATTTTTTGGTTACTTCCAAAGAAGCATGCTTGAGCCTTACCAAAAATTTACCTATGGCGATTTACTTGCGACCCCAAACGCCTATAGTTTTAAGAACTCTGATTTTTTTACCGGAGTATATCATTAGGTGGAAGCATAAGGTGTTCTTATTATAATAATATAACTTTATTCAATAAAAAATTACAAATTAATATCCTTCAATTGCTTAAGCACCTGTTTACTAGAGTCTATCTTTAAGTCTAGCTATGGATGCCAATCAAGATCGATAGAGAATATTACGTTTTTCCTAGCAATTATCAACACCCATATGTTTTTGCACAGGACTGATTATGGAGCCTAACAAGCGGTACACCCAGGTGGTGGAAAAGGCATTCCACATATCGCATGCAGCTATGGACACCTCAACAGGGGACAATGACCCGTGCCAAGTGATGGTAGTGGTAGACGGCAAGAACTTCCTCATCTGCACCCTGCAGAAGGGCAAGAATATACAAGTTCCTCTTGACTTGTATTTCAAGGCTAAAGATTCCATCTCATTTTTGACAAATGGTAAGTCATACATGTGTATGTCTATTGTAGCATATGTTTACTTAATACTAGCAGACCCGGCCACGCGTTGCTGTGGCTAAGGTTTTAATATATCATATCATGCTCCAAAATAATATTTTTATCAAGTTTCATACCTATGGAAGCAATAATTGAAAAACGTTTTCTTTTTTTGTTTAACGCCACCGCATTCTACCTTGCGGGGGGAGTTTCATAAAACCGTTCTTAGCTGACCTCTACACCACGTAAAGAATTCTACTACCAAATTTCAAGTCAATTGGCCTTTTAGTTCCTGATATTTCATGATGAGTGAGTTAAAAAATTTAATCTATATATATATATATAGATTAGGCTGATAGTAATACTAGCTGTATCCTGCAGTTTTACCTGCTTGCAATTGGATTTGTTTGAAACAAAATATTGCACTTTCTTTGTGTAACATAAATTACACAGCAAATAGACAATTTGTCTGATCCTACAAAGAGGTTAGAAATGTGGCATTAGAGAGAGACAAGTGGATGAAGCTTGATCAGCTATACCGAGAACAGTCATAATTTTGATTTTAAGAACAAAATATATACAGCTAATGCATCCATGTTAAATTTCATTCAATTCTGTTACATACTTTATCATGAAAGCTAACAAATATCCTCACAAACTTTGCCATTTATACAATAGTAGGATAAACTCCTTTCGAAAACTTACATGCTCGCCAGTTTCAAGTACTATTGACATTCCCATCCTTGAGTGGCAGAACAAAATGGCTGAATTGTATCTAGGTAAATGGCATGTGGTTTTCCTCTGCCTCTTCTTCCACCCACATTGTATAATTCTTCACTTGACCTTTCTATATGTTCAAACGAATGTAGCATGCCTTTTTTTATCTTATTCAATCCAGTTGCATTGTCAATTTCTTAATTGTGGTATATAAATAATATCCTCACGCCTTCCCACAAGGGTCCCCGAAGGGGTAGGCAGAGGTGTACCCACTCTCCGCCAGAGGTATATTAGGTGCCAACGTGACTGATGGCGAGTCCATCGCCGTTACTCAAGGACGGCTATACATACGCCATTGAATTTCTTCTCAGACGTATACAGGTTTCCTCTCGATGTTTTTCTTCACCGTAAAGCTCGTGGTGTGACTAATAACTGTACTTAAGTTCAGAAAAACTCATTGGTACAGTCGGGATTGGAACTTGCGACCTTTGCGTCGCAGGCAACTGCTCGAACCACTCAGCCACCACGGCGCTCTCTGTGTATTATTGTGGTATATCTATCTAATATCATTATACTGCACATTTTTCGAAGGGAAGGAAAGAAAAAAATACTTCTCAACATGTAAATACGCTAATTTGACAGGTAAATGCAATGTTCACCTCACTGGATACTTGGATCCTGAATATGAAGATCTCTCAGAAGAAGAAGACGAGGAGGAAGAGGAAGATGAGGAAGTACCAGCTCTGGTGCCTGGTAAGAACAAGAGGAAACTGGAAAACAGTAATGATTCATCCACCAACAAGAAAGCAAAGGTACATAATTTACATATGGTTGTAAATGTTGACTCTGTGCGATGATTTGTATGAACTTAGGCAATATACTAAAGAATTACTAGAGGTGGTTCCTTAGCTTAAGTAAATACATACATCTATAATTTGACATATCTCAACAGCAACCAGCAGACAAGAAGGGCAAGAAAGTAGCAGCCGCTGACAGCTCTGATGATGAAGAAGATGATGGTGATCAGCTTCAGAAGTTCCTCGATGGAGAGGATATTGACACAGATGATAATGATGAATCCTTCAAAATGAACACATCGGGGGAGCCCAGCAGGTATACACAAGTCCTTTGTTTAAGTTGTATATTGTAACACATTCAGATTAAGAACCATGATGTTTTATAATTGTTCAACAATTTAAAACATAAGTAGTAACTATTAATAAACCAATATATACAGGTATATATATATCCTCACGCATTCCCACAAGGGTCCGCGAAGAGATGGGGAGAGGTGTATTAACCAAGTAAATAAATACATGCTGTCCCTACAAAATAAAAAAATCCTTAAAAGTGATTGCGGCGCCACCTATTGCGTATTGTTTCTAAAGGAATCCAACGTAACACCCAAAAAAATTGGTTCAGGCAGGCAGCAGAATTAAAGTATGTGGCTACATACTAACATACACAGAAGATTTTAAGGATTATAATCCACTATATGCCTAGTATTGGTAAATGTATTTAACCATCTACCATTGAATTATACAGCGATGATGAGGAAGATGACGATGAAGAGGAGGAGGAGGATGACGATGATGATGAGGAGGAGAAGGATTCAGAGGCTGAGACAACACTAGACACCAGCAAGGATAGCAAACCAGAGGTGGACATGTCCAAGCTAAGCAAGTCGCAAAAACGTCGCCTGAAGAAGAAGCTCCAACAGCAAGCCAAGGAACAACCCAAAGTGAATGGTGTTGAAAAGACAAAGGTAATTCAAATGTTTTATGTATATTTCTCTTCACACCTATTATAATAGGTATATCTCCTAGGAATATCTCCTGAGATACAATAGGTGAGAAATTACTCTGAAAATTAACAAAATTACTGCACTTATATGCTTACAGTTTAATTAACGAAAATCCTATTATCATACATATGTATACCTCCATAGTATTAAATCTGTAGGAGGTATATATATATATAGCCTTGTACCTGACTAGAAATCTGATATGCAACAGCTGTTAGGTCACAATCCTGTACTCATATTTACCGTCTTACTATGGCAATGCTAATCAAATGTTGTGGCACGGACAGTTTGCATGTGGCTTCCCAGATTTGGAGCCATGCTTTAATGAAACATATTTATTTATATGTCTCTATATATAACAGAAAGAGAAGCCAGAGCCCCAACAGAAGGCAGAGAAGAAGAAACCAGAAAAGAAAGAGGTCCAAGATGGACAAGCAGAGAAAAAAGAAAAGAAGGCTCTCAGTGGAGGCATTCAGATTGAAGACACAAAGGTTGGCAATGGCCCTGTAGCCAAACCAGGCAAGGTTGTAATGGTGAGTTGTTTAAATTCTACATGTCTGAAGGAACATGCAAGGCCAAAGTTTATTTAGTTAACACCCTGTTACTTAACCTGTGATGTCATGGTTTCTTGAAGCTGAAGAGCAGCCTGAGCCATTTCATACACACTATAGAAAAATCATAATCTCTATACAATTCCATCAATAACAAGACTTGTCCAGTAATATAGATGTGCAATCTACTCAAACACATTTGCTATGGTTTACGTTACGTTATGGCTTACGTCTTATTGTTCCTGTATTCTTTTTATTTAGGTGTACTATGAAGGTCGTTTGAAGCAGAACAACAAGATGTTTGATAACTGCATGAAAGGGCCTGGCTTCAAGTTCAGGCTTGGTGCTAAGGAAGTCATCTCTGGATGGGACATTGGTATCGCCGGCATGAAGGTCGGAGGCAAGAGGAAGATCACCTGTCCACCCGCCATGGCGTAAGTAACCAAATTTTTTTTGTCCTACTTAAAATTTTCAGTAATACACTTACAGGATAGATTTTGTAATCATAATTTTATTTTACAGGTATGGAGCTAAAGGCTCACCTCCAGTCATCCCACCAAACTCCACTCTAGTATTTGAAGTTGAGTTAAAGAATGTTAAGTGAGATATCCAGTTTTGAGGGGGTGTGACTGTTGGGTGTTGTTAATTGGTAAATGTTGAATTGTTGAAAGGTTGCCATTGTATGGAAGGAATGCAGGAAGCAATGTCTGTCTACTATTGAAGTTAATATGCCACATCTGCACATTATAATATTCTTCAAATACCTATCTACTATAATTCATCATAACAACATGCATATTTTTTTATTTTAGTTGCAGATGTGTCATATTCCCAGTTATAATAAGTTTATACAGTTTAAGTTAGCTGTAAGGATTGACCTGCACATACATTTGAAATGAGTTTATTGTGCTAATTTTCATTGTAACCCCCTAAGCCTTTGTCTGTCTTAAGTGTAATTTCTTTTCAAAGTAAATGTTTAATGCCCTAATCTAGTATTCGTGAGTAAGCAAGTATATTTTTGTATGATTGTATGTTAAACATTGTAAATTGAAAAGAAATTGTAATTACAACTTTCTAACCAATATTTTTTTCGGAAAACAGGCAATTGTTCCGAATATGTGATTGGGCAGCATATTATAGTTATTTGAGTTTTTCTTTTCTAGTACAGCTAGCTTCACTTGCTCTTAAGTTTTACTACCCGCACCATTTCTTGTTTAGTTTATAAAGTAAATTTTAAGCATACAATATTTAAAAACATTCAAGAGATGTGAATTCAATACGAATTTTGAGTGTTGCTTGTTACGAGCATTATATAACTAGTTAAACGATTTCAATTTAAAACCTGACAGATGTGATAAGTTGAAATAAAATTCTGAATTCCTTTATTTCGAGTTTAATTTGCTAGCTGTGTCATAAGGAAAAAAGCGAGCCGAATTATTTCTTAGTTTCTTTTTACCTCACGCCTTCCCACAAGGGTCCCCGAAGGGGTAGGCAGAGGTGTATAGGTAATACCCACACACCCACTTCCCGCCAGGGGTATATTAGGTGCCAACGTGACAGATGGCGAGTCCATCGCCGTTACTCAAGCACGACTATACATACGCCTTTGAATTTCTTCTCAGACGTATTGCAGGTTTCCTCTAGATGTTTTCCTTCACCGTAAAGCTCGTGGTGTGACTAATCACTAAAAAAATACTAATCTGTAATCACTGTAATTGTGTTGTAATAATACAACACTGTAATCACTGTTCAGAAAAACTCATTGGTATAGTCGGGATTCGAACTTGCAACCTGGCAGGCAACTGCTCGAACCACTCTGCCACCACGGCTATTTTTATATAGGTTTTTTTTTTATACCACGGGTGACAAGCATGCGGTCCGCCTGATGGTAAGCGGTTACCGCCGCCTATGGACGCTTGCAACACCAGGGGTATCACTCGCGCGCTGCCGACCCTGCAAAGTTGCAGCCTTTGTTGTGATGTGAAGTACTGCTTAGCTCTGTTGAGCACACTGAGCTTCCTGGACGCCAGCTTAGCCTTGTCCTCTAAATGACCACTAGTATATATACACCCATGAAATTCTGGTGCAACTCCCAAAAGTTCTATTTGATTCTTTCAGCTAGAATTAAATATCAAAACAATCAGTAAAACCATCAGAAATAATAGCAACATCAACCATCTTCAAATTAATATGTCCTTGAATTAAATGAAGCTGTTAAGAGGAAAGGACAAATAAAACATCACAATTAACAGCCACCAATTCAACCAGGAATGTTTATTGATGGATAAAAGATACTTCAGGCATTGTAACATTATTTACATATTTAGTAGCTATGCATACAATATACATCAGATTTATATAGTCATTATTTGAATCACAGATGAAAATGCGTAATAAATTAAACATAACTTATGAATAATCTAGTAATCCTTGCCACATGGCTATGTTTAAGACCATGTATGTAACTATTACAGTTATGTATTTATTTAACATGATTAATCAGTTTTCAATCTGTCAATTTCTTCATTGCAAGGCACATTTTGAGTTTCATTGTTTTTAAGGTCCGTACCTAGCTCATTCTTCCCTCCTGTTTTTTTGCTGAATGCACAAACTCCTCCTTCGCATTTGAATGGAAATTCCGTCTTGACATTACCATCGGCATCCTTCACAGCCCATGGGTTCCAGAAACGCAGCACATAAGGTTGAATAAACTTATGCCAAATATAAAGCAATACTGGAATAATAAAGCAAGGCACGCAAACCATTTTAACTGTAGGGTGACGTGATCAGACGGATAATCAACAGGCAGACACTATAATTTTCAATATTTTGTTGTATTTTTGAATTAATGAGATCTATTGACAGTCATGCTAACGACTTGTCAAACACGAACGAATGCCTAGATTTTTTTTTCTTCGTTCAATATGAGCATACAAAAGTCAGAGACCATGCTGCCTACTTTTATTAAAATATGCATTAATAGACCTATCTGAAGGCATTAAAATATATGTTAAAATTATGATTTTTATAAATTAATTAAATTCAATTATTAAATTAATATTAAAAAATATAAATATACTCGTAAGTGAATGTATCTTTACGCCTTCCCATAGGGGTCCCCGAAAGGATAGGCAGAGGTGTGTACCTCTACCGTAAATACGTGTATACTCGTGGTGTGACCAATCACTATACTTAAGTTCAGAATATTTTACTCATTGGTAGCGTCAAGAACTATTTATCAGAAATTGCTTTTTTAACGTCATCATTCTCGCACTACATTTTAATTTCCCCATTTGTCATGAGATGGTAGACCTATATCATGGAGCTTCTCAAGATAATCAAATCAAATATAAAACAGAATATATTAGGTTTTATTATATGCATAGCAAAGGCTTATAACAAATAAGTAATCCCAGTTTTTTACTTTGCTGACATATAACATATTTCATAAAAAGGTGTCAAAAGAATCACACCAAGACCATAAAATATACTTTTTTGTGTATTATATTTAGTTGTACGGGAACTCTGACAGAGTTTTTGTGTCAAAACAATCATGCTATGCATAATGGGAGCATGCGCACATTGGCATTATTTAAAATTTTATTTTCAGAATGTAATAGATTTCGTTAGCACGTAGACTATCTTCAAATCACGTACACGAAATCGTAACGCTATGTTGCAATTAGGACGAACCATTAAGAAACTCTTAAAGACGCGGCAGTTGAGAAAAAATAGCATACCATAAACAACAGGTAGTGAACATATCGATTTTTAACGGCTGGGAATCTCACTGCCTACATCTTCCACCGTATTTAAACCGAGGGGGAAGGAGAAAAAAAAAGTAATCTTTTTCAGTTATCATAACGAAATTTAATATGCATGGTACCAGTAAAGTATAAACGTCGAAACGTCATATATCCTCAACACTTAAGACCTACCAAAGAACACTAAAAGCTCTGCCTTAAAGAATTTAAATTACGACACCAAAAATCTTAGAATCAAACCTACCTATGGATTTGGTACACAAATGATCATAGATTTCATTATCCAAGACAATAAATTACCTATTTAATAGTATTCACAAAAATAATATAACATTATTAATATTTTACATTTATCACTTCTTTATAGGTACGTTGGGCAACGTTGAAGTGTTTAACTCTAATACCCTGTTTTTTAAACAGTAACAAGTAGATAATTTACAAAATTTACACATCAATTTGAATAATTTCAAATTGTTTGATACACTCAAACGTAGTACAAATGACAATGCAAATAACGCCGTAAATAATGTTATTAACCTACATTATTTGTACATAAATCACTCGGTAGCACCAATTATTAACGAAACCAATTCCTTATCTACATCAGGCATAGATAAATCACAACCATAGTTACATAGACCTGGTTACGTAAGCTGAATAAAAATATTATTCAATATAGTATTATAACAACATGTAGATATAGACACCTCTTTTACACTAATTGAGATCGTTCTCACAGCACTCGTACTCGTATTAAAATATATTATAAATATATATTTATAATCTTCTTAAGATTAGGTTTTTAAAACTAAACTATATTGTTTTTAAACAAAAGCATACTATTACTTTAACGCAGGAATGACATTGGCACACGATTGTACTCATACAGTAATGTTTTATTATTAACTTATATTCAGCAACGCATCATATGCAAGTTTCTGATGGCACCAAATAATATCACAAGAAAGTGAGTGGGGAACAGCGTGTATCGCACGAGCTGATCAGGGCGCGGAGTCCTCTGAGGAGAGAGCCTCTCGCAACGGTGCCGAAAGCTCCGGCACGCGGTAGATGGGGTCGGAAAGGTGCGGCAGTTTAAGCGCCTGCGCAGCCCGCTCATACCGGCTAAAGGCCAGGTATAGCTGTGACACACGCCCCGCCTCCTCCTCAGTCAGCGACACGCTGCGCAACTGGCGTCGCAGTTCCGTGCTTGTCGACTCGCCGCACTTAGAACAGACTTCCTCCACTATGTACGACTTGGTCCGTTTTTTTGGTCCGTGTTTGCATTGTATTGGTTCGATGAAGTGGTACTTCTTTGCCTTCAGCACCTTGCGTGGCTTGTCCTCGGTGTCGGAGAGTACGACCACCAGCTTGCGGCCGCGGCCCAGCGCCCCGGCGCGCGCCAGCACCTCGCCGCCGCCCTCCATGAGCGCGCGACACAGCGGCTCCGAGGGGCTTTCGAAGTCGTAGTACACACAGCGGGACTCTGAGGTGCTACGCGTGCTGTTCTCAATCTGCAGACTATACCTCAGTCTTATCTTCTTTGGCCTGCTACTGTACTTTAAGTATACGTGAATGGGGATTTCAATGGAGGCGCTCCCCGACTCCTGGATTTCGTACGGCGGCTCCTGAAGCACTGGAAATGTGAAATGTCTGTTAATTCTGATTGATTTTGTATATGTACCTATTAGTTCAGCATTGAGCGGCAGCGATGTCACTGCGATAATATTTATTGAGTGGTGTAGGTGGTTTGACAACAGGCTATCGACTCAGTGATAATGCTTGGAGCGTGTTTACATATATGACATGTACTGCACATATAAAGTCCAAGTCGTGACACTCGGTTGCCAGCTCGAGCGAGGAACTCGTACCTATATATTACACACACATTTGGAAACCTACCTTACGAACTAACTTAATGGATTCGTGTAACAGGAAGTTAAAAAAATTGTCAAAATGATATTACACTCAACGGAGATAGAACCAATTTAAATTCAAATCGACGCCGGCGTCGTCTCGATCTTTATTGGACCTGATTCCGCGGTCAGGTTTCGCGTGTGCCTTGCCAGTGTTTTTTGTTTAACGACCTTGATTGATGTCATTTGTGCGCCTGATAAGTAGAATGTTACGCAAGCGTGATATTGGGCACAAAGGCCGATTACAACAAGTTTTAGGCTTTCATACTAACGGGCTCGCCATACATTACATTCTAACTCCCATCTTATGAGTAGATACTGTATTCTGTACTCAGTGTGTCGTTGTACAGAAAACTCTATACAGTCTGTCTTCTGTAGCTAAGTCGATCAGGAAAAATATCGTTAGTTTTAGTCACTAGGCGTCATCAGGGCGTCCCCAGGCCCGGGTGACCATGACACGTGCCTTAGTATGTTATTTTCTTAACAAGCACGTGGCCCGCTTAGTGGTAAGCGGTTACCGCAGCCAAGAACTCAATGTTTTGTGATTGTCATGTTCTGAATCTTGCATTACCTCTTTTGGGATAAACGAAGGCAGCGGCGGGATGCAGATGGAAGACGACCTTGTGCACGAAGCTGCTGATGTCGCGGCCGCTGACGCCGCGCACCCACACGCGCCAGTCCAGAGCCAGCGCGCGCCCAAGCGCAGACCGCCGCGGCTCGCACGCGTGCCCCACCTCTAGCCATACGCGCACGCACATCTACACACACACACAGTATAAGGAAACCATCAATATTGTTATTATAACGCAGAGTGCACTCTCAATCTTGACACGGACAATTGTCATTGCAACTGTCACGATCGGCTAGGGATTTTCAAAAAATGTTTTTGTAGGAATTTTTCAAGTGGCAGGCGCTTGTCAACTCTAGATAATGACGCGAGCTTTATGGAGAAGTAGAACGCCATGGAACATGGTGAAACCTGCACGCGTTTTAGGCGAATTACACCTGCCTACCTCTTCGGGGACCCTAGTTGGAAGACGTGAAGAGAACATAACAATAAGAAGCACAAATCCATTAAAACTTGTGTTAACCACGTATATTAGTTATACTAATGCCGACAATGATAAAATATATTCGTCACCAAAATACATTCAATAACTGTAGCGTAATTAGCAAACCTACATACTCCGTTATTTGATCTTCACCATAAATCAATATAAAAATCTATTGATAAATTTTGAAGAGGAAAACTTCAGCAACAAACAAGTTTAGGAGTCTATATCTAATTGGTTTTGAGCCTGTAATACTAAAAAACCAACGTTATGGTTTTTTTTATTGTTGCGATGATCCTGTGTTGATGACCAACATTTCGAGCAAAATAATCTGAACATTTGTAATCATGACATAAAATATTGTTGCTAATGAAACTTTCAATGGATCATGCTGTCAAAACATTTCTGACAATATATTTAGCAATTCAATTCACATTGATAATCACCGGTGCTATAAAGCAAGAACGGAGGTTTCATGCAAGTTTATGTCCGCATACTAAGCAGAATATTTTCGTAGCTTAGTTTATGCAGAATATGCTATGAAAGATACACTATCATCATCACGCCATGTTCCTCAAAGGGCAGAAAGAGTGGAGCGCTAGTTCTCCCTGGACTTAGGTACATATCTCTTTTACATACACATTCTCTTTCTCACAGGATGTTCAGTAGTCTAACTTTGTTCATACATAGCTAATAATTTTCTCAAATATCTGGAATCAATATTTGACTACTGGAAACCATATCCAAATTATTGGATAGAACAGTTATGCTTTAAAAGCAAATTATTGCAAACAGCATAGAAATAGCCCTTTTTTAACGGAGATATGTGTCAACGTGACAGATGGCGGGTCCATCGCCGTTTCTCAAGCACAACTTTGCGCACGTATATCCTCACGCCTTCTCACAAGGGTCACCGAAGGGGTAGGTACGTACGTCTTTGAATTATCGAACGTAAGCAGATTTCCGTCACTGTAAAGCTTATGGTGTGTTTAATCACTGTACATTTATTGGCCTTGGTGGCAGTGTGCCTCGATTAGGCGTCAGCAACGCTAAAAGTGCTAATTCAATTCCCGGATGTGCCAAAGTTTTTCTGAACTCATTGATAAAGTAATTTAAATTAAATTATTTTAATATATATCCTCATGCCTTCCCACAAGGGTCCCCGAAGGGGTAGGCAGAGGTGTATAGGTAATACCCACACACCCACATTCCGCTGGCGAGTCCATCGCCGTTACTCAAGCACGACTATACATACGCCTTTGAATTTCTTCTCAGACGTATGCAGGTTTCCTCTAGATGTTTTCCTTCACCCTAAAGCTCGTGGTGTGACTAATCACTGTACTTAAGTTCTAAAAAACTCATTGGTACAGTCGGGATTCGAACTTGCGATCTTTGTTTCGCAAGCAACTGCTCGAACCACTCGGCCACCACGGCATTTTAGTATAATGTAGTATAATTTTAAAATTCATTTAATTAATATTCATAAAGTTCATCATTCGTATACGACTAGATAACTTTGTAGAATTGTATTCTGACCGACCATGTCTGAGAACAATCACCTTTTGTTTCAAGGGAAATGTCTATTAAACAAGTGTCATAGATATTTAGATAGAGCTTGACAGCAAACGTGACTGCTGTTTGATGCACTCTGCTGCACAGAATATTATTTATGGTCTATGCTAATGTTGTGCATAAAATGATAAAATTAGTAAACAATACAATGAAATGTGAAGGTATATTATTTTATATCAAATCCAAAGTGAATATTACGACATTTCTTGCCGATTTCTTGCCGGTTCTTCTCCATGGAAGCGACCAACCCGAACCGTGCTTCTTTTTTGACGTTTTATAAGTGCCCACCTGGGCCTATGTGAAATAAAAAGATTTAGATTTTGACAAAGGCGTTTTTTTTATACTTAAACTCTAAGTCTAACTTCGTAATGAAACAACGGACAGTTTCATTCCGAGTCCCAGCAATCACCAAGTATATTGTTTATAATTTCTTTCTGATACTCAACGTACCCCGCGCTTCCCTATTGCTGGAATAAAAAATATCCTATGTTAACACATAGCTAATGATCTATCTCTGTGCCAAATTTAATCCAATTCCGTTCAGTAGTTTTTGCGTGAAAGAAGCACAAACAGTCTCACAAATTTTCACATTCGAAATACAAGTAGATAGTATATACTGATAAAAGTGACGGCCAACTTATCCTCTTAGCTTTAGCTAGCCACAGTTGGCTTTAAACACGATATCCGTTGTATATCGTTATCATTAACTCATCAGTTCAGCATCATTAACTTCATATATTTCTAACAAGTTTTGCAATAACTAGATTACAAACATACATATCATCACGCCGGGTCTGACCATGTAGGCAGAGAGCATAGGGCGCCAGTTCCTTATTATTATAGACCTCTTTCGCTTTCTCCACATTCTTCAGTCTCTTTATACATGGTTTGAGTTCTCTTGACGTTCCCATCATCCTTTAATAACGATATCTAGTATAAATAATGATTGACTACTTACTTTGTACGTCTGATACGGCGTGTAGGGTAAAAAAACAATGTTACGTCAGGTAGTGAGACAACCTTGGCCGCGAACAGCCGGACATTAGGATCTTGCTAAGTTCATTGGAGCGGGTAGTTTAATGCTTCGAAACTATTCATTCGGGTGTACTTTGTTTTAAACCTACCTACTCATTATATTGTTATGTATTTATTTTTTAAATATCTGCACGCCTTCCCAGAGTGGTCCCCGAAGAGGTAGGCAGAGATGTGTAGTTCCCACTTGATTTAATATTTTAAAGGAGATTATACTAATTGTAATAACGACATGTACCCTATTGTAAAAAACACACAATATTGAGATCATAAAAATCCTTAACAAAATTTTACATAATTCTAAATAAATACCCCAGGTAAATTCCGTTGCAAATTCCACACAAATTGACATAGTCCCAAATTAAGCAAAGCTTGTGTTATGGTAACTAGACGTAATGAAAATATTGATCAATTAATTTGTCATTATTGATTGTTTTTACTAGTAACACGTGTCATAAAGTGAAGCTAGGATAGACGAATATGTAATGAATCGACTGGCCTGGTAGATCGGGTTGTACAGTCTACTCCGTTTAATATGTACATAGTTAAATTTGAATAATTATTTTAAGTAGCTATATTATTAAGCGTGTACGTTTACTTATGAAAATATGCATTCAATGCATTCGTAACAACTCGATCTATACTCAAATACAGTATAAGGGTTTTTGCTAGAATGCTATTTACTAAACTAAAACGTGTAAATTTGTATGTCAGGTTGCTTGTTGCTAAGTAACGGCTGCATGGATTTGAATGAAATAAAATAAATTTGAATGAACATAAGCTACAGTACTATGCAATGCTACAGTGCTTAATAAATCGTGTATCGCAAAATAAAATGTGTAATAATTTCATACCTTCACTCGATGACAGAATAAGATGCTTATTATTATTTTATAAAACCACAATAAAACATGTGAATTCTGTACTGTTCTTATTTTAAATAATTTAACGTGTTTTTTTAGGTTAACCGATACAAGGCCACACACATTTGAATCTCTTCTGTATAACTATGCACGTAAACCTCTTTACCTTTGTTTCGTTAGCACAATGCATATTCCCGTAAAACATATCTCACAATCACAATATGTAAGAAACTATGTTGGTATGTATATTTATTTACGGTCACCGTAACGCAATCGAACACTGATTGCATTCAAATCTAGCGATATAAATATATTACGCAAGGAAAATTGGCTGAGTCGATAAATAAAGTACATTAGCTTTGCAATATGATGTGTCACCGTAAGATTCGCTAAACTGACAATGCGGTTTAGTGCCCAATGTGTTGTGAAAATCCATAAATAAATTGGGTGTCACAAAAATCAAAAGGTTGATGTCATCAATATTGCAGCTTAATCTATTTGACTACCTGGATTTCTTCAAGTATGGTGTGAAATGATTTTGCAGAGTTGACAACGCGCGAATGACACCCCAGGTGCTGCCAGCATCCATCGGCAGTAGTAAGCTTACCATCAGACAGGCGCTTGCTAGCATTTAGTGGTGTAGAAAAACTGATTCATATACAGGGATTTTAAGTATTTCTTTAAGATAAAGATGAATTTAGGGAAAATATTAATCAAATAACATATACACATTATTACATCGTAGGCTTCCTTTAAGTACCTAATAGTAAAGAAAATAATTTCGTAGTAACATGGAATTGAAGCCACTCCAAAACAACCAGATTTTTGTAACATTGCTAAGTATGTAAATAATGATAAAGTGATGTTAATTTATTACCTATTTATTATTTATTTAATGTAGGTTAGCCGCCCATATAAAGTGCCTATAAATATTTAGTTAAATTCAAATCTTCAACACAATAGACAATATTACCTAACTTCATTTTGATATTTTCCTGCCTCGTGTACAAGGTCATTATCATTCGATTGACAGTTAACATGTACATTTATTGGGTTGCTAATGTAATAAAAAGACATTAAATTGTTAGTATTAATCCAGGTACATATGAATGTGTACAGATATTTACATAACGTTAGTGGTACTGTCGGTAGAGGGCGCTGATTATTCCACAACCAAATTAATCGTATCCTCCACACACAATTGATATATAGTAAGAACAGGTGTGGTGAACACGCGTAAGCATAATTTATTTATAATATACTAGCTGTCCCGCCCAGCTTCGCTCGGGTGAAAAAGTTAAATTGCCCGTAACACGATCGCAGCGCCACCTATCGGGTCCAATTGTAAATCTAAACCTTTCTCGATTCCACCTTAAGACACACAGAAAGGGATAGCTTCGCACGGGTGAAAAAGTTAAAATTCCTAAAACTCGATCGCAGCGCCACCTATCGGGTCCAATTTAATATAGCCTATGTTACTCGGGGATAATGTAGCTTTCCAAAGGTGAAAGAATTTTTGAAATCGGTCCAGTAGTTTCGGAGCCTATTCATTACAAACAAACAAACAAACAAACAAACAAATCTTTCCTCTTTATAATATTAGTATAGATTTATGCTATCTATTATACCAACTTATATTCATGCTTTCTCTACAGTGAATGAGGCAATATAATATAGATCCACACGCCTTCCTACAAGGGTCCCCGAAGAGGTAGGCAGAGGTGTCTAAGTAGTTCCCACACACCCATTTTCCGCCGGTATATTTTAGGTGTCAACGTGACCGATGGCGAATCCATCGGCACTACTATAGGTTAGATTTAGGCTTAAAGAATTTATTTCTCATAAGAACAATAGTTCACTTAAAATGAGATACAGAGTTTGATTTTAATGAGTGCGTTAACCTCTAGCGAGTTTGGAGAGACTTGTTACAATAGTGTTGATACATATTTCTTGAGTTTTTTTTATACAGATTTAAGCTGGCACACTGCTTTATTTCGTTTGGCAATTTATTGTAAAGTTGTGCTCCTTCAAGCATTATTCTCTTATATAGATACGCCTTTGAATTTCTTCTAAGACGTATGCAGGTTTCCTCTTGATGTTTTCCTTCACCGTAAAGCTCGTGGTATGACTAATCAGTGTACGATATATAAAATTAGTATGTTTATTATGCATTTATCAAAGCGATGGAACACTTTAGGATAGATATAGATGTATGAAGAGACTGATAAATAATGAATGAAATAAAAGCTATAAGTTTCGTAGACTAGCGCTCTTCTCTCTCTGCCTACCTGGCTACCTGGGTCTCCTGTTTATATATAGGTTAACACTTTACTCATGACAATGTCTCATCCTATGTTGGCCTGTGAACATCACTCATGAGAACTCCATATCCATATTCAAAAGGTATCTCGGAGAACAACCGAAGAACATTTTCAGAATACAAATTTTAAGGCTCATTTAAAATTAACATCTTCAAACATATACCAGTACAAAAAGCGTATATATATTATTGTAAAGCAGAAAACATGAATACACGGGCAGAATATATGAATTCGTGGCAATGAACGCTCACCTTGTAAACAATTATATGTAAATAAAAACATTGAGAAACTTTAAAAAATGGAACTAAATAATGTCAAAAAAAATTGAGAATTTTTTTTTCTTGTTGTTCTTCAAGTTGTACTTCTTTCGACATGCTTTTGCTTAAAAACTGCGTCTTTTAAAGTGCTGTCTATTTTAAAATATGGACGGATGATATATGAGGACGCTTAAAATATGGTATCGGTGGTCTTACAATGAAACAAGTGTAATTTAGTCATTTTGTAAACTCTCCGATGCACCTACACCAACATTCTTGGCACAGTATATATTTTAATCTTTGATTCTTGGATAGTGCAAACAATTATGTATATTCACGCCAACTCACAAGGCTCTCCGAAAGAGTAGGCATAATTGTAAGAACACAGCTGTTATCGCTGGAAATATATTTAGCTGCTAACTTGACAGATGGCGCGTCCATCGCCGCTTCTCAAGTCCATATACCTATAGATAGTGACCTACACGAAGACGCGTCCAACTATACTTCCCTATAGCTTATAGCGTAAGTGTGCAACCTTCCACTAATGTTTGAGTATTATCGGTACACACTGATTACCTATGAGTGCATGCACACTACTACATATTAATAGACTCCGGGCTTACTCCCGGCATCCCACGACCCCTACATATAGAAATTTGTGGGGCACTATGTTTTTTTTTTTTTATACCACTTGGGTGACAAACAAGCAAGCAGTCCTGATGGTAAGAGGTTATCGCCGCCTATGGACGCTTGCAACACCAGGGGTATCACGCGCGCGTTGCCGTCCCTCCAGGAATCATACATACACTACAAATACAAAACTGACGTTATTGTGGTTATATTATGATATTACATTGTGGTATCTATAGCCTCTTTGAAGCATGCTTGGTTAGCACTTCGCTAACAATGTGTGTACCAGTAAGTACGTGCCCATGACTTCCCTAATCTCCTCGAGCAATGCACTTGTTTATTGAGTAACTGAGTTGCAGAACTATTCACAATTTCTTAACGCTGTTATTTATATTGTTGTCAACATTAGGTATGTATACTTTCATAATTTATCAAATGTTCTGTGGTGGCAGTGGCTTGAGATGATGCCAAAGCAAGGGCTTGCAAGTTCGAATTCCAACTATACCAATGATTTTTCTTATCTTAAGTGATTTATCACACCTCAAGCTTCACGCAATAAGAACATCGAGAGGAAAGCTTGAGAAACGGTGATAAAATCGCCATATACCTTAATACATATAATTGCGGCGAAAAAAGGGTGTTACTTTACTCTTTGGAACACCCTTCTGTCTACCCCTTCGGGGTCAGGATACAGAAATAAAGTATCAGATACGGTGTAGCCAGTGTACGTATTGCATTTTGTTTTTTATTTTAGGTATCTGTGAGCGGTGATATGAAGTTGCCAAAATCAATAATACAAATACGTAGCTATCTAACTAAACGTACTTACGTAAGCACTTAAAATATGCGTATATGTGTAAATAAGATATTTTCTTTGAATATTCGAATATCTTTTCTTTGAATCTCAGCTGGTTTACTGTAACAATGATACACCACTTACATGTTCTAAATATTTTGGTATGAGTTCTAACCACGGTTTTTCAGCAATTAATTTGAAAGGCAATTTTTTATTTATGTTTTATGGAACATCGGCCACGCATTTGAAGGCAAATGTCGCGAGTCGAGGACACCTTGTATACTTTGGTCCCACGGAATAAATATAATTGACATTTTATTTACAACTACATAGCTGAGACTCACGGTTAACCAGCGTAAACTATAATTAAAATTTTACATTCTTTCGGAAATAAAAATATACCTATCCTTTGTTTTAATCCGGCTAACAATCTATCGCTGCGTAAAATTTCATCGAATCCGTTCAGCCGGTTTTGCG
This sequence comes from Drepana falcataria, assembly GCA_945859725.1. Lineage (NCBI taxonomy): Eukaryota > Metazoa > Arthropoda > Insecta > Lepidoptera > Drepanidae > Drepana > Drepana falcataria. Next base: position 3,046,638 of record OX243937.1, read on the forward strand.
TCAAAAAGCAACAAATATCCATACAAACTTTCACATTTATTAAATCACTAGCTTATGCCCGCGGCTTCGCCCGCGTGGAGTTCGAAAAAGTAGGTTTGGATTTTTTTTAAATTTTCCTGCTAGAATCGGTTTAACCGCTATGCCGTGAAAGAGCATCATACATTATAATATAAGAACTTGAATATTTCAGGATAAAAAAGAAGAAAAAGTAGCCTATGTACTATTCCTAGGTATAAGCTATCACCATTTCAACTTTCAGCCAAATCGGTTCGGCCGTTTGAAAGAACCGCAAACATCCAAACTTACAAACTTTCACAATTATAATATTAGTAAGATACCGGCGTACAAACATCTGCGAAGCTAAAGTGGCAGGTTCGATCTCCGATATTTGTGTAATGTCGTCTCTTGCAAGCGCCGGTCCGCGCCGAGAAAGTTAGAATTAAACCAGGCCTATAATAATTTGAATGAAACAATTGAGTTCAGTAATTCAATTTGGCAGTCTTCGATACCTAAATATAGTAGGTATGTAATTGTACACGTGTATTAAATATTTTATTGCTTGTATTAAATGTTTTATTGTACTGAGATAACGAATTGAACTCGGTATTAAGTTCATAGTAGATATAGTCGATCTGAATAATTTCTCGTATGAATCTGTAGGTAGTGCTTACATGGTACTGAGCAAGTATTTTTCTTAATCCCTACGAATATTTTCACACTTTCTCAAAATGTTCCCGGTAGGGATAGGCAGAGGTATGTCATGACTATACATATAAATCTTTGAATTTCTTCTCAAACTCCTCGTGATGATTTCCTTCAGTTAAGCTCGTGGTGTGATAAATGACATCACTCCTATATTAGTTCAGATAAACCTCGTTGGTATATTCTGGATTTGAACTTGCAAACTTTGTGTTGCAGGCGATGACTTGAACCATGCGGCCACCGCGCCTTTTTCATCATCCATTATGAATAAAGATTGTATTTAAAGAGCTCAATCACAAGATCTTAAGTACGGGGCACGTAACTAGCCGATTGACGAAAGCATGTCAATATATGGAGGCTAGTATTTGTCTAATACATGTTTCGAGTCTTAGTCGCTTCCACACTTTATAATGATCTTAGTATCTTAAAGGTATTGGTGATTATGTAATTCATGTTTTACTTTAGGGTCGCGAGGTCTTATTTCCCACCGAGTTGATTATTGTGTGCGTATCAATTACATTATCATTATCGTAATGTTCATACAATATTGATAGTAGCTTATGTATTTATATTTCGGTCATAACTTGATTTGAATGCGTGGAAACGTTTGGCCAAACCGCACCAGGTGTAGTTCTGAACCTGTGTAACGACTCTCATTGCGACAGTCCTGTTTAATTAATACGCACTTACTTAGCAAGCGCCTTCTCATCTATTTCAAAATATCTGCGTATGTCCGTTTTCGAATAGAATATAGTAGGGAGGCTGGCTAACAAGAACGCTACCCGCCTGATGGTAAACGCTTGAGAAACGAAGGAAGAACTGTCTCTGCCTTCTAACATCACAATCTTTCTCTATGAAGTTCTGGAAACTTTACTCAATCCGCAGTAACACAACTGTCAAAGGCAGAATTTAATTCTTGTTTATGGGTATAAACAAGAATTAAGGCATAATGCTAATGAATTTCCGATAATATTGCAGACTAGCTGTGCTCGCGAGTTTTTAAAAATAAAAGTAGCCTAAATTACTTTTTCCAGTCCAGTGAAAATCGCTCTAGCCGTTATAGAGATTAGCCGGAACAAACACACAGACAGACACAGACAAAATAAAAAAAAAATATTTTGGTGTATGTACCGTATATATATTCATATCCATGTAGTAAAAAGCAGTTATTTCAATATTACAAACTGACACTCCATTTTTATTATTATAAATATGTATAAATGTATAAACTTCAACTTCAACTTCCAACGAGGAGTAAACGTCATTGTGATATGCGAAATCAATCTTTGTTTTTGGCCGGAATTTAAATGTAAAATATCTATGGGTGTAAATATTCGACTACACAAAGCGAATGACGTCTCCTATTCTGATTCTATAGCTTTCTAGATGGACAAATAACACGTCACAAATAGTTTGTTTGAACAGTCTTTATTTATGTGGACTAATCGGATTTCTATTGTACCTCTTACATCCAGCGCACGTAATACTAAAACTGTGTTGGTCGAGTGGTGTAAGTAGTCACCTGCAAAGTCAAGCTTGCAGGTTCAAACATAGTAGATATTTTTACTTTTTATTTCTCAATTTATTTTACTCTGAACGAACACATGTATACACGTACTTAAAACATATTTGAATGTAAATATCTATAGAATATTAAATTGGCATAATATCGTATTCGTCGATTGAACATAAAACGTACCTATTAGTATACTACTACATAGCAGATTGGTAAAGCGTCGAAAAATGTAATTTTAACTGTAATTTTTTAATGGCTTCCAATATATTTTTTTTTGTGATGAGGTTCAATAAGTTCCCAGAGTTAAAGAAAAGATTTTGAATTTGGAATGTTTTAATTAGCTGTCAATTAAGTGAATGCTTATCACTCTAGTAGATACTACATTATATTTCCGGCCAACAAATACAAAGTGCTGTAGGTACCTAATTATGAAACTAGACGGAGGAATTATTATCGGGCGGCCTGTGTGCTTGTTTGCCACCTTAATAGAATAAAAAGATAGAAAAATAAAAAAAAATACACCTACGTAATACGTAAAATTTTGAAAAAGGATTGCATGGTACTAGCAAGTAGCAGTAAAAGGTCTCGAATGCGGTAGTCGACAGCCGCATAATAAAACATCGATGACACTCGCAACAACCGGTCGGTGAGTTGTTCCGTTGGCGTGTCATTGGACCTTAAAACGATCCAATCATTAACGAGTACATTGAACAACTGATATTGCCAAATATGTTTCAGGCACTAGCGTCTACGTTAATAACATTATGACTTCTCATTAACCTCTAAACAAATAATAAAATATACATTATGACTGTATCAAAGAACCAAACTGTAATTAATTTCAGAGAAAACTATGTGTTGAAAGGATTCTAAAATTGGATATATTGTAATAGGAATAATTATTATCATGATTTTCAACACAATATAAGAATACCAGAGTGAATGACGTCACGCTTTAGTAAAAATCACCATATTATATACTATACTGTGCTCGCGACTTCGTCCGCATGGAATTTTACAAAAAAGGCTCCGTTTCTAAAATAAAAGTCGCCTTAGTTTCTCCTTTTTACATCAGATATCTGCCCGTGAAATTCCCGTCAAAATCGGTCCAGTCGTTTCAGAGGTTATCCGGAACAAACAGACAGACAGACAAAGAGAAACAGACAAAAATATTAAAAAAATATGTTGGTATATGTACCGTGTATACTTCCTTACTTACAAACAGACACTCCAATTTTATTTATTTGTATAGACTATAGATGTATCTACTCTTGGCACCAATTACTTCCACTTCTGTTGTGATTACGGGTTTAAGTTGATTTTTTTGCATAATTTAATAATGTACTTGTTTTGGTTGATTTCTACTTAATTTTGTGATTGTTAGAAAACATGTTTAATGAGAGTCTAGAGTAAGCTGGCGCTCTACTATCTCTGCCTACCTCGTTAGGGACTCGGCCTCTTGAAGTATATGTATGTATGTTTACTGAGGCGTGACGTCAGATAGCGTGATTGCGGATCATTCAAAGCAAAATGTAATAAATGGCGTTAAAATGCAGTTTATTGCTGAAATGTGTCTCTTTCAGACATAGTTTTCATATATCGAGCTTAAAATTACGCCTACTGTATATATATATATCTGTATTTTGTAGAGAGCCGTGGTGGCCGAGTTCGAATCCCAGCAGTACCAATGTGTTATTCAGAACTTAAGTACAGTGATTACGAACACCAAGAGCTTTACGGTTAAGGCAAACATCGGGAGGAAACCTGCATACCTTTGAGAAGAAATTCAAAGGCGTATGTAAAGTCGTGCTTGAGTAACGGCGATGGACTCGCCATCTGTCAGGTTGGCACCTAAAATATAACTCTGGCGGAAAGGGGGTAAATTATCGTTTTATGTTTAAGCGATAGATGTATAGGGCGCCGATAAATCTGTCCTTTTCGCACTCTTTCATGACAACGTCACGTCATGTCAACTATAAGTTGTGTAGTCGCAAACATCGAATTTGTTACATAGATTAATCGACCCATGATAATTTTTGTTCCAATGCTTCCAATAATGATAAGCGTATTAGAGCTATTTCGATATGTGTGTCACATTATACGATACGCGTTGCGTCGATTAAGCATTTACATTACCTGCCTGCTGTTGCTTCACCGGAATGACTTTGGACTAATTAGGATTGTAATGCTATTTGCCGACTAATGTTATTGTAGTACGTAAGGAAAACTGTTTCATTATTTGTGAGGTTTTACTCTCCTTTACCTTATAACGTGACCAAATAAAAAAGGCAATAAGCTACTAAGAGAAACTTCACATACCATATGTCATACTTCGACTAGCTGCGTACACGACAAAAAGCTATACAAACGATTATCAATAATCACAAGAACATGGTACTAACGTAATGGTGGTGATATAAGAGTTGGTGATGTCCATGATCAATCTTGGAAGTCACGGCCAACAGTCGCGCGGTACAGTCGTCGACACTTCACTCGTGTACACTCGCGACACGCGCCAAAATAGCGTGTACTGAAGTGGCCGACACAGATCACAGCCGCGCACATACAGATAACGCACCGCGCACCGCGCTCCGCCGCGTCGCCTTAATGGTAGCCACTTCCAATATAACACTCACCGGCTTATCATGATGTAATAGAGGACCTTCAGTCATTTTCTAAAATATGATAAAACCGCCGTTGTCCATGCGGCGGCTGACATCTGCAACAGGACGAGGTCATGTGATTCGAGCTCATCAGGGGGATGGCGCGGGAGAGGATCGCGGCTCACTTGTGATGTGTAGGCGACAAACAAAGATGCATGAAGACTGGTGTGGGATTCCGGGCGGGATGTTATGCTCGCAGCATGTCTGACGCGGGGGCGCCAGCGAGGTTTGTTTATCACTGAGTGAGTAAAGTGAGTTAGTAGTGAGCGCGGAGAGCGCGCGCGGGGCGCGGCTTCCGAGGCTGCGTGACGCGCGCCCGCCGCCGGCCGCCGCGCGCCAGCCCGCCAGCCGCTGACGACACCATCCTGACGTGGTACACACGTTCCGTTACACTGCATATACTTTACACATGATATTTCTACTTTTAGCACGACTAAATGTAACGGTTCTTATTATTAAATAAAAATACAACACACGCTCAATGAATATTAATTGCCAGCTCCGACAGCTTGGACCCTAAGAGTTTATCATCATAAGTTCAAATATTAAATACACGTGTTTTTTTAAAGGTGAATTTCTGATTTTGAATAAAGAAGATAATATTATCGTCGGCTTCAAGTTTTCGTTTGAAGTGCTACCTAGCTACGAATAAAATCAAAGTAGCGGAATTTCTATCCCTGTTTTCTGAATACCTAAGTACCTAACTACCAATATTTATAGAATGCTCGATTTGGTTGACAACAGCCAAGCATGATGTATATATGTGTGTACGTCATCGAAGCACAATATCAGGCAGCACGTTAAATTATGTATGTACATGTGTGATTACATTGATATCCACTTGCTTTTTGAATAGCAAATAAATCGTGATGTCTATTGCTTTAACATTTTTGTAGGCGTTAGAAAAGTTCTCTCTTACAAAAATACAAGGCAGAACACACAACCAACGCGCACAATTCCATCACAGTCCATCCAATGTATACCAGCTATATTAAGTAATAATAATATCCTCACGCCTTCCCACAAGGGTCCTTAGAAGAGTACTTACGTTCAGAAAAACTCATTGGTACCTACAGTGGGGATTCGAACTTGCGATCTACGTGTCACTACTACTCGAACTGAGGCAAGTTCATCAAATTCCGATCCAAAGTATTGCGTGAAAGAGGAACGACCATCCACACAAACTTTCGCATTTATAATATTAAGATTATGATTATTTCAAACTAGCTTATGCCCGCGGCTTCACCCGCGTGGATTTCGAAAAAGTAGCTTTGGAAATTTTCTGCTAGAATCGGTTCAGCCGTTATGCCGTGAAAGAGCAACATACATTATAATAAAAGAACTTAGAATTATTCAGGACTAAAAAAAAAATAGCCAATGTCCTAAAGAACCGCAAACATCCAAACTTACAAACTTTCACAATTATAATATTAGTAAGATACCGGCGTACAAACATCTGCGAAGCTAAAGTAGCAGGTTCGATCTCCAATATTTGTGTAATGTCGTCTCTTGCAAGCGCCGGTCCGCGCCGAGACAGTTAGAACTAAACCAGGCCTATAATAATTTGAATGATATTTACCAGTCTAGCCCAGCATCTTAGCTTGTGAATCAATAATGTCCGAGGTCCTAGCCCCATAGGGGGTGCCCTTAGCAATGTTCGGTAAGAACTAAAGAGATGTCTGGTTGGAGACCTTTTGTTATTGCCAACTCGGTTTTATAGATCAGTTAGAGAGAGGTAGGGCATAACGGATTTCCCGTTCGAATTTGGAGCAGCCCGACTGGGTCAAGACCTCCACCTTATAGAAGTCCGTAGCCAAATAACACAATTTATTGTGTTGTGTTCCTCGGTGGTGAATAAGGTTTCCAGTAATGAGCTCCTTGGGGAGGGGGGAGGATTGTTACATTGTGTTGGAAGCAGAGGGATTAAACCTTATGCTGCCAACACACTATAACTCTCCGAACACAGAGTGGCAAATCGCAAGTGATACTTCGGTATCGTGAGCGTAAATAGGCTACGGTAACCGTTTCCCAGGTGGGCCGTATGCTTGTTTGCCACTCTTGTTGTATAAAAAAAAAAAAAGTTATAAAAGAAAATATTGTACCTAGTATTTTATGTTTTTGGATGACTCAACCCAGACCTTTTTTCACTATCCTCTCGCCTTCCAACAAGGGTCCCCGAAGGTAGGCAGAGGTGTATAGGGTGTGGGTGTGTCTACCACACACCCACTTTCCACCAGATATTTTAGGTGACAGATCACCGTTACTCAAGCACGACTATACATACGCCTTTGAATTGCTTCTCAGACGTGTATGCAGGTTTCTTCTCGATGTTTTCTTTCACCGTAAAGCTTGTTTTGTGACTAATCACTGTACTTAAGTCCAGAAAAACTCATTGGTACATTTGGGATTCGAACTTGCGATCTTTGTGTCGCAGGCAACTACTCGAACCACTCGGCCAACACGGCTTTTTTCACTAAATTGCCTTTAAACTGCTGTGCTTCTTCTTACAAATGATTCGCAAATGTGTATTGTTCCAATGAAATTATAAAGCGAACATGCTTCATAGTAATCAACTGATTATTGGAACTAATGTTAAGTTCAGGGCTGCGTATCTTATCTACGGACCAAGAAAAACTATAGATCTACAGATAAACTGGTATTTATCGACTTGATGTATTATTCCACTAAATGTTTACTTGGCTATTACTTGTAGACCTCTGCCTACCCCTTCGGAGACCCGTGTGGGAAGTCGTGAGTTTTTAACTTTTGGTATGCAAAAAGGTTCTCTGAAGACGCGCGCAGAGCTGGAACAATATCAACTTTTTGCCAGAGAAATATTTTGTTGCCAACGTGACAGATGGCAAGCTTGTCGCCGTTTCTCAAGCACGACTGTACATGCGTCTTAATAGCTCTTGATGTGACGCTTACTTCAGACAAAGCTCAATGGTACAGACGAGGTAAGATCTTAATTTTGCAAGCACCTTCTTGAAATGAGCGGCTTTGGAATTTTTTAAATAATAAATCTGAAACATTTTGGAGGAAACATGTACCTAATTAATATGTGAGAAACTGTGACCAGCTCGATATTAGTCGCAAAAACGAACCTCTCGGAAAGTCTCTGCATATCTCCGCCCAATAGCCAAGGCTTAAGAATTTCGGCTATGACAATCGGCAGGGCTGTCGTAAGAGGGACTAAATGGGGTTGACGGGCTTGTGGATAGTCAGGGTGGGGGGGGGCCCTCTCGGGGGCTCGGGCTTCCGATGGCACAACGAGGGTAGTAGGGGCGAAATAAGGCGCCCATGGGATGTGCAAAGGCAAAGTGCAGAAGGGAACTGGTGCGTTCCTCAGGAGATCCCAGAGCCCTCCTATATACACAGAGGATGACCACCGAGGGGGTTTTAGTATTGGCTTTAGTGAGTAGAAATCTCACATAACCCGTTCGTCCCTCCTTAGGACGGGCGGGTACATATAGAAGCTTTCCCCTCAACAAAAAATATCTCTGCATATCTGGCATGTCTGTTTGCGTAAGATACTAGACTGAATAATGTAGTGATGTAATATTAATAATTAATGAGCAGCAAAAAGGCTCGACCAACACCTCAAGAGGCTCTCGTTAGACAGTTGGTTCAAGTGCCTGATTCAGAAAGCAGTACTACTCGAAACTGCACGTATTGTGAGGAGGTTTCTTTCTCTGGGACCCTAGCGACCGATACCTTGGACCCTGATCCCAATGCCGGTGGGCCCCTAATTTTAATGTATTTATATATAAATGTACTGTATAAGATATATTTTACATAAAGATCATAATTTATTATTAATTATTGTAGCAAAGCTAAATGTATTAGTATGTACCTATCCGGAAAGAGGAGGGAATTTTCTTTGAATATCGGCGATGGTCCGCGGTTCCACCCGCGTGAGATTATAAAATTTGATTAATCATGAAATCATTCTTTGGTAATTTATTTTTCTGAAATAAAACATAGTTTTTATATTTGTTAATACGCCTTATATTCTATCTCTGTGCCAAGTTTCATTCAAATTTGTTCAGTGGTTTTTACGTTTAAAGGTTCTAGAAAATTCTTCATTTCCACGCCTGCATATCTAGAGATTTCTGTAAAGATTACTACGAATTACAATCCATTGATGATCAACGTCAATTGATTCATAGTCGATAGTAAGTGCCATATCTGCTTACATCTCTATACAACACACATTTATGTACAAAAGAAATCTTTTCTTTTAAAGGATGTAAGATAAAAACGTTTTTCCAGGGTTTTTTGGACGTGGCTTTCGTGTTTTGTATGTTGATTTCTGATAATTTGTTACCTAACTGCTCATTGGCGAGACCAAGAGACCTCTTCGTATTATAAATGCGAATGTTTGTGAGGATGTTTGTTACATGATAACGCTAGAAAGCTGATATGTCTTAACCCTGAAGAAAATCCACCGACTTCACAGATCAATCAAAATCAAAATATTAAGCTATTGCATAGATTTTATCGCGGGCTTTGAGCGCGGCAACCGAATCCAGCAATTCCGTTGCGAAAATAAACTAACACCTTCAAAATTTAAACACATTCGAATATAGAACAGATCCAAATTCAAAATTGCCGGGAAATATGGAAACAATTGAACTGAAAAAGCATGCCTAGTACGGAAGCAGCTGTTTGTGAGAAAGTATATACGTGTATTGCATAAGTTGATAAAAAATGCTATGCAATAGCTTTACCGCGGCAGTCCCCGAGTGCCACACGTTTTTTTTATTTTACATAGGCCAAGAAGGGCACTTATAAAACGTCGAAAAAGGTGCGCGGTCCGGGTTGGTCGTTTCCATGGAGAAGAACCGGCAAGAAACTCCAAATTTCAAAATGAAATTGAAATTTCAAAGCAATACACTAAGGCATACAACAAATAATAATATTATTATTCACATTTACACACACATCTTTGGTGCCCCTGTAAGGACATGAAAGGACCGTTGCCGTCAAACACGTATATATATACGCCTTCCTCGTTCTACAAATATTCGTTCTCCTTGAAGCTCATCATGAGATTGATTACAGTATAAGTTCAGAAAAACGTATCGGTACATTCGGGATTCGAACTTGCAATCTTTGCGCAGCAAGCAACTATTCGAAACACTTGGCCACCACGGCATTTAAATTTACTATTCTGTACTCTCCAGGGAAAACCTCGACGAAGAGTCCTTTCCACTGCCTGAGCGTTCGCGTGTACCCCATGGGGAGAGAATTCACATGAACCTCCATCAAATTTATTTTTTACCACCAAGGCTCCTACTGTTTTAGTCATCATCTAAAGCAAAGAATGATAAGTACGTACTTGAGTAAAGAGTCAAGCGACGGGAAAAGCTTTAAATGGTTCAAGTTGCCTGCGTTTTGATCCAGAGCGACAGACGTATGTAGTTAGTTAATTAATATTAATAATTTTTTAACATCTTGGGACAATTCCCAACTTTCACAGGTAGGTAATATACATGAATCTACAAAAGTGTTAGACTATAATTTTAAGTAGTCTTATTCAGAATAAATCTACAAATGCAATCCACGTCGTCGAGTCGAGTGAACACAAAATGAATTTACCACAGGTTTCGTCATACAAAAAGAAAAGTTATCAGCACATACTGTGTCATAACTGCTGCACTCCCGGGCACCAGAAGCCGCAGCTGGCGCTGCTGCTCTGCAACGAGAGTCCTCAAACGTCGTAAGTATGCATGCCTCTGAAGAGCTAACATATTTGTGGCCTTTCTCGTTGAGACCATGGGGCTACGGGACCCGGACTCTCATCTGCTGCACGTCGTTTAATCGAGGACAAGACACTACTTCTCTCTGTCTGTCTCTGTCTGGTGACAAGAAGGTCCGGGAACCAGTCCAGGAACCGGTCCCACCTCGACCTGCCCGCGTGTCAACGAGGTGGGACAAGTGTTTTATTTAGTTTAAGTATGTTAATTTATGTATGTTTAATATCTCATAATAAAATACAAGTATGTATGCAAATTGTATCTCTTGCAAAACGGCAACAAGGTGGCAAATTCATATCCAGTAACAATGGCGAACAGAAGGCATCCGGCGATGGTTATCTTCAGTAACGTGACATTTCTTGGTATTATGTTGTATTACTATGTATAATTATATGTCAGTGATGTTCATTAAGCATAATTAGGTAGCCCGATATCTACATCAACAGATCTCTATCAGTAGTACGCGGTATGCAACGTTCCTAAAACAGTGCACATTACATTATCTACAAACTGATGATTGGCAATATCAAGGGCTGTATACACACTTGTGTGAATGGGGGTGTGATTGTTTTGAAAGATTAATATAATGCGATCGATCAAACACTCAAGGATGACCGCTTTTGGTCAGGTCGAATAGTCAACAGGATTTTTTGGACCGAATCTTCTTTTTGCCGTGGTGGCTGAGCGGAGCGGGTAGTTTAGTTAGTAAGATAGCAAATTCCAACTGTACCATAGAGTTTTTCTAAACTTAAGCAAAGTGACTAGTCAAAACACGAGCTTTACGGTGAAGGAAAACATCGAGAGGAAACCTGAACACGTTTAAGAAGAAACTCAAAGGCGTATGTAAATTCGTACTTGAAAATTAAGCTCAGTCTCGTAGGCAGCCAAAATATATTTGCAGCGAAAAGCGGATTTCTACACAGCTCTCCCTCTGCCTTTGCAGAAAGGCATGCAGATATATTTATAATCTCAATTCCCAGTACACACCACGTATCGTTCTACTTATCCTAGTCTAAATATTTGTAATAAATTTTGTCTTTACCAACCCTGAACTGCAATACATTTTGTAACAATATTGTTTACAAATAAATAAAAAATAAATATCCTCACGCCTTCCCACAAGGGTCCCCGAAGGGGTAGGCAGAGGTGTATGGGTAATACCCACACACCCACTTTCCGCCAGAGGTATATTAGGTGCCAACGTGACAGATGGCGAGTCCATCGCCGTTACTCAAGCACGACTATACATACGCCTTTGAATTTCTTCTCAGACGTATGCAGGTTTCCTCACGATGTTTTCCTTCACCGTAAAGCTCGTGGTGTGACTAATCACTGTACTTAAGTTCAGAAAAACTCATTGGTACAGTCGGGATTCGAACTTGCGACCTTTGCGTCGCAGGCAACTGCTCGAACCACTCGGCCACCACGGCTCTCTACTATAATATTGTTTACGTAAGCACATAATATGTAGATACGTATTTTGATTAATTAGCGTATTCTGCAAAACTGCTATCAATTTATTAAAGCCCCAATACGTTTATAACGAAAATAAAAGAATTATGTATTTGTTATTTATAGAAACAGATACACCTTTAATAGTACCTAATGAGTTATTAGCAAACAGATTTGTGCCTATACTTTAAACGGGTACATAAACTACACGTATTAGTTTATGATAGACTTAGGGACTGTACCTCACCCTTTGGACCCTTGTGGGATGGGTGGTAAGGATGTGATAATTTCCATTTTGTTGTGGATATACATATGGTGACAACGTGACAGATGGCGAATTTGTCGCTGTGTCTAACCTCACTGCATTTCCTATGTACGTCGAAATATATTTAGGCTATGTCACCTGAATTTGCTTGTTTTTCTTGATATGGGTCGGAGGAATTATCTCTTGTAGTTTTCTTTAACAACTGACGATGATGACGGTGTGAGAATTTTCTGAATTCTACAAAGTGTATTAGAACCGATCGTGATTTAGAACTGTAGGTACCTTTCTCTCTTCCTGGAGAAGTATACGCCACGCCATAGAAGACTGCAGTAGTTATATAAATTATAGGTTTCGTTCCTGCAGTTCCATCGCCGGCTGTTTGGTGACGGCGACGACGTGATAACATGACGTTATAAGCTGTAAATTAACCCTCTCCGCGTTCCTACATCAGCAACAGCCTAAGTCGAGGGCAACCCTGAGCAGCCCCGGAACTTGAACTTTTTCGAGACGAAAAACCTTAAAAATATCGCTCCTGCTCGCCTATATTTATAGCCTATCATTATCATTATTTCAGGCACAACACGCTCACTGATGGACTTAGGAATCGTGGAAAGAGCGGCTCAAAGACCGGTCTAGTTCTGGTCTTGAGCTTATTTCGAGTAGAGAATAGACTGAGTACAGCTGTATTTTTATTTGGCTGAAGTTGTCAATTTTGCGTTAATGATGAGTTGAGCATTCGTTTGCCAAATTTAAATTTACCGGTCTCGGCATTTGGCACCTGGAGCATGAGCCACGGCTTGCCTACTACCTGATTCGGGGCTATCTCTCCTTGGTCCTTATTTTTATCATTATTACTTACGAGGTATTGGGCTGAAGAAGGCAGCTTGACCTCGCTATTATTAATCGTTAGTAGTAAGTATAAGTTGATTACGTTGAAGTTACGAGAACAGAACTAATTATACTGAATATACGGAACTGGAGCTACAAGAGACAATTAGATTAATTGTGCTGCTAACAAATTATTCCTAGCCTCTTGGCAACAATGTACAGCTTGTAAAGTATTCCGAAGCAAGGGATAGTTATCAACCGCGTGTATACAGTATTAACAAATCATATTTCAATTACACATATTTTTATTGCTAATTAAACTTTAGTGACGTATTTATGAGGCATTAAGGGCCATTTTACAAACAACAGCGATTATTTACAATATCACCGGTGATTAACTGAATATAAAAAGAAACGAATCAATCATTTCTAGATCTATCAATCTACGATCACTTATGCCTCAGTTATATCTAAGCGTTTATCTTCGCACGTTTTTACAGCACGCTCTCGATCCCTGACTCCGGTTATTGTTTCTCATATAAAAAGTATTCATTATTTATTACCTGTGCCCCGCTACACCATCACAATCTATCTTTGTGCCAAATTTTATACAACTCCGTTCAGTAGTTTTTCGTGGAAGAGGTACAAACATTCTCTGACTGATGTGCTATTGACATTTTATTGAGAGTTCTAAAGCTTTATTATGACACTAGCTGTGCCCGCGACTTCGTCCGCGTGGAGTAGTGACTTTGGGCAGCATTTTTTTGCATATGCTAAGTGAAGCTGCCACAACATATTAGCAAAACCACATCTAAATCGGATAACCCATTTCTGAGATTAGCGTGCACAAACGCACAGACAAACAGACAAAAATTATAACAATCAATGTTTTGGGTGCTATTTGCGTTGATAAAGGTCCCAATCGTATTCTTTCCTATACATCTACCATGTACAGACAGCGATCCGTTACATTTCTATTATATGTATATAGATAGATAGATAGAAGATAGATATGAAAAACTGTCAGCCATATTTAGATTTACCTCACAGATTATTATAATTACGGCTCTTGACGCTTTTCCACAGTCATCCCCGAAGGAATATGTGTGCAGATAGCTGAGGTGTGTAGGTGGTAACGTACACACACACTACATACTATATTTTCGGTGCCAACGTGACATATGGATATGGATATACTTATATGTGTGATTTGAAGTTTAAAAAGATCTATGTACATAGATAGAAACATGAGCCCACCACTTAAATTTATAACTTATTTATTTATATTTATTCCATATAAATCGATGACAACTAAAATATAAAGGCAAAAACAGACCAAAATAAAGGCAGGCACAAAATAAAGTCACTTTAAGAACATTGAAAAGTCTGTATCTTCATTCTATGAATATCAATACCTTGTAAAAACTTGGCTATTTTTTATCAATCTCGAATCAAATATAAGTCAACACACAATATCTACACTTATATATCTATGTATAGCTATCCTAGTAAATCCTGCAAAATCTCGGTCCATAATTATTGGTTCAAGTAGACTGATGGCCCAGGTGGAGTGCGAACGGACGCCGCCTATCTTTTTTGACAGTGTTACAATACCCTTTAGCGATGTCGTCAAGGATCTTGGTATTCTTCTTGACAAAACTCTATCTTGGGCACCTCAGGTTGCAGAGGTTAGTCGGAAGATGTTTGCTGCCGCGGGGTCCCTTAGACGCCTGCGTAATTTCTTGCCTATAGACGCTAAAATTGCGCTATCCCAAGCATTACTCCTTCCTGTCCTTGACTATGCTGACGTCAGCTATCTTGACCTTACTGAGGAGCAACTTAATAAACTTGAGCGCCTTCAAAATTTTTGCATACGGTTCGTATTTGGGTTACGCAAATATGACCACATTACTGAATTTCGCCGTAAGCTCAAGCTACCCATCCGGCTACCCATCCGACTTCGCCGGAATACACATATCCTATCACTTCTTTACAAAACTTTGTTTGATCCTAGAGCCCCCATATACCTTCAGGAACGCTTTGAATTTCTTTTTTCCAACCTGCACCTACTCCGTAAAACCAGGGAACTTATCCTTAAAACTCCTACCTTTACCCCTTCTTCCTATTCCAAGTCCTTCACTGTGCAAGCTGTCCGTCTATGGAACTCGCTGCCCCAGAACATCAGACTGGCAGAATCATTGAACTCCTTCAAGAAACTTTTATTCGAATACTATTTTTCTTTATAACTTATACATATGTAAGTATATTTATGTATATGTTATTGTATGTGTATAAAATAGGTATATGTTTCGTATTTATTTATTTAGATTGCGTATATGTATATTATAGTAAATATGTATATTTCATCCGCTCAACTATCACACCTACCTTTTTTTCTCTATTTCTTTTCTCTCTTCTCTTGGTTGCCTGGAAGAGATCGCTTTTGCGATAAGGCCGCCTATTGTGCCTATTACATGTTATTCTCTGTCTTTTTGTCATCCTATTTGTTTGTATGTGTGTGTGTACAATAAAGAATATTATTATTATAGCTGACGCCTTTATGTTATCATAACGTTTATCCAAATAGGAAGATACCACATACGCATGTCGGAGTTTCGAACTTTACTTTGGGAGTCAAAGTAAAGTTCACGTATCACAGTCAAAGTATCACAGGTTTACGCTTAAAAGGAGACTGGTCACTAAGTAGGTATGTTATTTGGTAACTGAATAAAGATTTATTATTATAACCTGGAGCTAGACGAAACTTAAGAACTTTGCTTGGACAGAATGTTATAAACAAATACTTTGAAAACAAAAATTTGATAAAATATTTATAAAAAAATAAATAAATATCCTCACGCCTTCCCACAAGGGTCCCCGAAGGAGTTGGCAGAGGTGTATAGGTAATACCCACACACCCACTTTCCGCCAGAGGTATATTAGGCGCCAACGTGACAGATGGCGAGTCCATCGCCGTTACTCAAGCATAACCATACATACGCATTGAATTTTCTTCTCATACGTATGCAGTTTTCCTCACGATGTTTTCCTTCACCGTAAAGTTCGTGGTGTGACTAATCACTGTACTTAAGTTCAAAAAACTCATTGGCATAGTTGGGATTCGTTCTTGCAATCTTAAAAATTCTGTACTGTAACTGCTTTAAAATCCTAAGCACATATCAGCTAGTAGTGTCATGTCAAAGTTAGTTAACGTATAGGGTAAGATGCCGATCCCAGTATCGGGAAACAGTTGGGCCGACTATACTAATATCTAATACTAGCTGTCCCGCCCAGCTTCGCTCGGGTGAAAAAGTTAAATTGCCCGTAACACGATCGCAGCGCCACCTATTGGGTCCAATTGTAAATCTAAACCATTCTCGAATCTAGCTTAAGACACACAGAAAGCTTAGCCCGGGTAAAAAGGTAAAATTCTTGAAACTCGATCGCAGCGCCACCTATCGGGTCCAATTTAATATAGCCTATGTTACTCGGGGATAATGTAGCTTTCCAAAGGTGAAAGAATTTTTGAAATCGGTCCAGTAGTTTCGGAGCCTATTCATTACAAACAAACAAACAAACAAACAAATCTTTCCTCTTTATAATATTAGTATAGACAAATTAATAAAATCAAGTAAAGTCACGCCCTGAGTTCCTTATGAAGCGAAAGAAAAAAAGTGAAGTGTAAACTTCTTTTCGCCATCTTTGCGAGGTTAACTCGTCGCCAAGGTGAACAGTGTAATTAAATTGTTGAAGAAATTGACTTTCTCATGACCAACTCTATCGCGACATGAAATCGCAATTTGAAAGATTAATATCGTCCATTCATAATGTATATCAGATCGGATAAAGACCATAGTGAGGGTACGTGTGTACAACACATCGCGATTGTTGTCATTGTTAAGGAACTGTTGCACCACACAAGGAAATTATTGCATTTGTAATCAACACGAGCAACTGGAACACCACGGCTTTTTAACTTTATAATATATCCACAAGGGTCCCCGAAGGGGTAGGCAGAGGTGTATAGGTAATACCCATACACCCACTTTCCGCCAGATATATATTTCAGGTGCCAACGTGATAGATGGCAAGTCCATCGCCGTTACTCCAGCACGACTATACATACGTCTTAGAATTTCTTCTCAGACGTATGCAGGTTTCCTCTCGATGTTTTTCTTCACTGTAAAGCTCGTCGTGTGACTAATCACTGTACTTAAGTTCAGAAAAACTCATTGGTACAGTCGGGATTCGAACTTTTAAACTTTACATCTTGGATAATTTATCTGCCTTTGGTTACCTGCGTATAATAAATAGTCTTGATGCTAGCTGGCAGCGAAGCCGGCGACTCAGCCGCGGAAGGTGACTGGCTCGATTGAGTTTCCTGCCGTTGCATGCATCCTTTGGAAGCATAACATAGGTTCCTTATTTTTTTTTATTTTTTTTTAGGCGACAGACGTAATACTATATAGCTTACTTACATATGTAAGTAAGTAAAGCGTAAAATTTGTAATTATTCTACAATTCTAAAGCAAGTGATGTCAACAATAGAAATAAGAACAATATCTGGCAATCAAGAAAATGCTCGAGTATGATTTCATTAGCAGTGTAATCCAATTGTTAAGGGATCTAATCTATAGAATCTGATATATATACAATATTTTACAACTATCGTGGAGAGTTAAATGCATATTCTACTAAAGACTATAAGATCAAACAAAGCGCGATATTAATTACGATAAAGATCTATATAAATTGATAAAATGTATGATGAAGTACTAAATATAGGCTGTGATCATATCCGGTGCCACGAACTTACGAAAACATGAAGGTACATAAATGACGCGTATACTGCATAAAGTATACTAGGTTTGCCCCGTGGCTTACCATGCGTTCATTTTAATTTACTCCACTCCGTTAGGTACCTACTACATACATACATACAAATCATCACACCTAATTCCTAATGGGGTAGGCAGAGCGAGTAGAGTTCCAGTTTTCTCTAGACTTACATACTTTTATCGCTTGGTTTCGCAAATTCATCAGTTACTATAAACATGCTCGCCGGTTTCGAGTACTCTTGACGTGCCCATCCTTGAGCGTCTGATCGATTTGATCTAGGTAGTTAGAACGTGATCTTCCTCTGCCTCTTCTTGCACACACTTTCGCATTGTATATCTGTGTCGTCACTCTGTGTTCACTCATTCTTTATTAAGCGATACTTAATAGGAATTAATTAATTAATTGCCTGGATTATGGCATGCCCAAACACAGATGTTCCCCTTAGTCCGCACATACAAAAACAATGGGATGAGCCTATCAGTAGGTTGGCCTATAATGCACTTCTCGATAGTGCATTCAACTCTGCTGATAGAGCCCGTCTCCTGGCAATCGCTAGATGGGAGTCCGGACTCTGGCTTCATGCATTGCCCTCTTTTAATATCGGTACGCTGTTAGATGATGCAACCTTCAGATTGTGTGCGAGCCTACGTTTAGGCGCTAAATGTATTGTCCCACATCGGTGTCACTGCGGGGATATTGTCAATGACTCTGGACACCATGGTCTATCCTGCATCAGCAGTGCCGGCCGGATATCACGTCATTCCTCCATAAATGACTTGATACGCCGGGCTCTGGTCAGCGCCGGCGTGCCTGCTGTGCTGGAACCAGTCGGTCTCGCTCGCGGCGATGGCCGGAGGCCGGACGGTATGTCTCTGATGCCATGGAGGATGGGTCGGCCCTTAGTGTGGGACGCTACGTGTGTCGATACACTGGCTCCTTCCCGTCTTCCTGACACATCGGTGGCGGCCGGCGCCGCTGCTGCTCAGCAGGAGTGCCTCAAGCGCCGCAAGTATGCCTGTCTCGGGTCAGGTTACATATTTGCTGCATTTGCGGTTGAAACTCTGGGGCCTTGGGGTCCTGAGGCTCACCATCTTTTTAAAGAGGTCTCGCGCCGTCTAGTCGAGGCCTCTCGTGACAGGCGGGCTGGAACATATCTCGCTCAGAGAATCAGCATTGCTATCCAGCGTGGCAATGCTGCTAGTCTTCTTGGCACGTTGCCTCGGGATACCGATTTGGGACAAATATTTTATCTGTAAGTAGTTAGTTTCAACTGTTCTTTGTAAATATTATTAATTGTTGTTATTGTAAATAAATTATACTAGGAACTACTGTATTGTTTACTAAGATATGTTATTTGAATATCAAATCTACCCACCTTTCGTTCTTCGAACCTTAATATTTGTGCTAGTAAACCTGTATTTCTCAATTTAAGTGAATTGTATTCTTTTGAGAAATAAATGTCTTAAACCATATTTCCAAACAAACGTAAGGTCTTTCTTTATATTTCAAATTCAATCAATCAGCCTTTAAGTACTAACATGATATGTTCCATAGCCTACCTCAATGAACTTTCAGTTCGTAGTTGCTCAGATTAGAACGTTCAAAT
This sequence comes from Drepana falcataria, assembly GCA_945859725.1. Lineage (NCBI taxonomy): Eukaryota > Metazoa > Arthropoda > Insecta > Lepidoptera > Drepanidae > Drepana > Drepana falcataria. Next base: position 3,066,268 of record OX243937.1, read on the forward strand.
GAACAAAGTACCGCTTCATTTTTTTATTTTTTAATATACAACAAGAGTGGCATACGGCCCACCTGGGAAACGGTTACCGTAGCCTATTTACGCTCACGATACCGAAGTATCACTTGCGAGTTGCCACTCTGTGTTCGGAGAGTTATAGTGTGTTGGCAGCATAAGGTTTAATCCCTCTGCTTCCAACACAATGTAACAATCCTCCCCCCTCCCCAGGAGCTCATTACTGGAAACCTTATTCACCACGTAGGAACACAACACAATAAATTGTGTTATTTGGCTACGGACTTCTATAAGGTGGAGGTCCTGCCCCAGTCGGGCAGCTCCAAATTCGAACGGGAAACCCGTTATGCCATACCTCTCTTAAATGAGTATAGATTCATCCCGCGATGAGACCCACGCCTTATTTGACTTCCCTTCCCTTAGATTATGATATATAGCCTCGTGCCTTTCTTAATAAAATTATGTAAGACTTACACTCGGCAGATTTGATGTCTTCTGATCACTACATATATGTAGTGGCAAGCTGCAATGTAATATAATGAAGTTGCCGTATGTATGTCCTTCCTCATGGTACATCTAAGTTTCTAGTCCTAAATTTTCTCACCAGTAGAAATAAAGCTGCCTTTCCCATGAGAAATTAGGTGCACCGAGATATACGCATGTATTATTACGTGTACCTATGTCCACTGTCGACTGTCGAAGTACTTAATATTTTTTTTTACAATACGTCAGGTGGATACTTTAAACGAATGTTTTAATCATATCAATTTGTTAACAATAAATAAATATAGGGGAATTGCGTTGCAATACTGATACTTGTTGCCTTGAAAGCTTTATTATTATCATTGTAGGCAAAAGCATTATTACGTAAAAAAATTGTAATAGTCTCTATGTAGCTTTATGTGCCTACATTAGATAAACATTAGAAAAGGAACACTTATTTCTTTATATTTTTTATATTTTTATTGAACCTATCAGTTTGTGGACTTAGCTAAATTATCAATATTCTCTATATGGCTGCATGTACCGAAAATATTGGAAGTTCGAATCCCAACTGACCCAATGCGTTTTTGAATATTTTTAATACAGTAATAAATCCACGAGCTTTACGGCAACAAATATCAAAACAATGAATATGCAGGCGCATATGTTTGAAAAGAATTTTAAATACCTTAGTAAAGTCTGCTTGAGAAACGGCGACGGACTCGCCATCTGTCACATTGGCATCTAAAATATATATCCGGTGATAAATACAACACATATTGCCTACGCTTTCGGGGATCCTTGTGGGAAGATGGGAAGATCTGTATAAAAATTAATAGTAAATAATATTTTCCCAATGTCTGTCAGGACGAAAGGCAAGTACCAAAACAATAAATCATTGGAAAATTATTCCTTTGTCAAGTGAGATATCGATCTAAGGAGTCGACAATTGTATGAGTTAGTTCCTGATAATCAACGAGAAATCAACGTTCGCTCTAATCATATTGATAATCTGATACTAATATATTTAAAAGCAGGCGAAAAAGTATAAATTATGTGCAATCAATCGTACACTTATCAGTTTTTGTGCATCATTGACAGCAAAGCAAGCGTGGATATTCAGGACATTAAATGAAAGGTAACTGTCACGGACCTATTCTATCCTAGCTAGAGATGTTTTAATGTGTTTACCGTATTTTTTTATTCAATAAATTACGGATTCACATGATGACCGCGCTTAAACAATACGTATTCAAATTTACCTACTGTATTAAACCTTTGTTAGAACATCTTTTTTAATTTTTTAGCGTATTTATTTTCTAATTAATAGCTTACCGCAAGTAGCTTACAGATATAGATAGGTCACAGTAAAAAAAAGTGGAAATAAAAAACTAACCTTGAATTTTTCTGTAAATATAAATAATAGTTTTATATGCGATAGAACTTTCTATCAGAGTATATCTAGCGAGTATTTTAGATGTCTGTTCAGGAGTGCCCTACGACTACGGCAAACGGCGGTATTTTTACTTAAATTTACAAGCAAGCGTTTATAGATTTTTTTGTTACTACTTAATGAATACTTACTGTAGTTACTGTGACATACAGACAAAAATAAAACTTATACAATAACTTGCACCAAAACGGTAAAATACCTTACCTTTTGAGAAATATAATAAAACAAAACATTTTGAGAAATTGTTCCTGCTTGTTTTTTAGATATAACAAAAGTATTTATTTGAGAGAAGAAGAAGAGCCGTGGTGGCCGAGTGGTTCGAGCAGTTGCCTGCGACGTAAAGGTCGCAAGTTCGAATCCCGACTGTACCAACGAGTTTTTCTGAACTTAAGTACAGTGATAAATCACACCACGAGCTTTACGGTGAAGGAAAACATCGAGAGGAAACCTGCATACGTCTGAGAAGAAATTCTAAGGCGTATATATAGTCGTGCTTGAGTAACGGCGATGGACTCGCCATATGTCACGTTGGCACCTAATACACCTCTGGCGGAAAGTGGGTGTGTGGGCGTTGCCTATACACCTCTGCCTACCCCTTCGGGGACCCTTGTGGGAAGGCGTGAGGATATATATATTATATTATTATTATTATTTATTTTTGTCTTGCCAGATGTATGTACGTGGTAAGACGCATGATAATTATTCTATATTTGTTTAATCCCCCTTAGGTGGAAATAGTAATTATATATCTGATTAATTAGCCGTATCATACTTGTATCAGTACATTGACAGATTACTGATTCCCATTCAAATTAAGATTTGAATATATCATTTATTTTTAAATGAGTATGTTCGTTTAGTTTTAAATAAAATTCCCTTTCATTTTAATACAAAATGTATTCAAACGCTAAAGCATACCACTGTTAAAATTACAACTGCAAAGCGCGCCATTAACTCTGCATATTCTACTACTAACTAATAACAATTATTTGATTTCAGGTACAGTGCTAATATTGCTCTGTGCATTGGCACTCGCGCATGCCTACGTCCCTACGTCACAACGCAACACCGACGGAAAAGCTTGCAACTGCAACCCTAATGAAGCAAAAGACGTCTGTGCTCCCCTCGGCACCGATGGCATTTTCGTAGCCCACGAACACTGCAATCAGTTTTACCAATGCTACAATGGAATACCAGTCCCATTTTTCTGCCCTGCTAATCTTGTCTATAATGCAGAGGCGGAAATTTGCGATTGGCCTGCAAATGTCGATTGCGGTGACAGACCCATCGTAGAAGCAGATGCTGATAATGAGGAGGATTGTGACGACGATGCCGATCAAAACATACAAAACAGCGGTGAAAATGATGACAGCTCTAAGCAAGAGGAAGACACTGGTAATAGCGGCAGTGACAGTGGTAGTGCCGGTGGCGGTAACTGCGATCCCAGTGAAGCTCCAGCTATTTGTGCTGCTGATGAATCTGAAGGAGTTCTAGTGGCTCATGAAAGCTGCAACTACTTCTATAAGTGTTCCTATGGTTTACCCGTAGCGATCAAATGTCCCGGAAACTTGCTATTCAACCCAAGTACCGATCAATGTGACTGGCCCGAGAATGTTGAATGTGGTGATAGAATCATCCCAGAAGTGGACGACAGTAGCTGCAGTGGTAACAACGGCGATTGTGACAATGGTGGAAGCGATAATGGAGGCACTGACAACGGTGGTAGCGACAACGGCGATAGTGACAGCGGAACCGTTGGTGGCGGTAACTGCAATCCCAGTGAAGCTCCAGCCATTTGTGCTGCTGACGAATCCGAAGGAGTTCTTGTTGCTCATGAAAACTGTAACCAGTTCTATAAATGCTCATATGGCGTACCAGTAGCGCTTCTCTGTCCCGGAAACCTACTATTCAACCCTAACACTGATCAATGCGATTGGCCTGAAAATGTAGATTGTGGAGATAGAGTTATTCCTGGACCTGAAGATAACAATGGCAGCGACAACGGTGGCAGTGACAATGGAGGCAGTGACAATGGAAGCAGTGACAACGGTGGTAGCGACAATGGTGGTAGTGACAACGGTTCCGTTGGTGGCTGTAACTGCAATCCTGGTGAAGCTCCAGCCATTTGTGCTGCTGACGAATCTGAAGGAGTTCTTGTTGCTCATGAGAACTGTAACCAGTTCTATAAATGCTCATATGGCGTACCAGTAGCGCTTCTCTGTCCCGGAAACCTATTATTCAACCCTTACACTGATCAATGCGATTGGCCTGAAAATGTAGATTGTGGGGATAGAGTTATTCCTGGACCAGAAGATAACAATGGCAGCGACAACGGTGGCAGTGACAATGGAGGCAGTGACAATGGAAGCAGTGACAACGGTGGTAGCGACAACGGTGGTAGCGACAACGGTTCCGTTGGTGGCTGTAACTGCAATCCTGGTGAAGCTCCAGCCATTTGTGCTGCTGACGAATCTGAAGGAGTTCTTGTTGCTCATGAGAACTGTAACCAGTTCTATAAATGCTCATATGGCGTACCAGTAGCGCTTCTCTGTCCCGGAAACCTACTATTCAACCCTTACACTGATCAATGCGATTGGCCTGAAAATGTAGTTTGTGGAGATAGAGTTATTCCTGGACCAGAAGATAACAATGGCAGCGATAACGGCAGTAGTGACAATGGAGGTAGTGACAATGGAGGAAGTGACAATGGAGGCAGTGACAACGGTGGCAGCAACAACGGCGGAAGCGAAAATGGCGGTAGTGACAACGGTAGCGTTGGTGGCGGTAACTGTGACCCCAGCGAAGCTCCTGCCATCTGTGCCGCTGATGAATCTGAAGGAGTTCTTGTTGCTCATGAAAACTGTAACCAGTTCTACACATGCTCAAATGGCTTACCAGTAGTGCTGCAATGTCCCGGAAACCTTCTGTTCAACCCTAGCACCGATCAATGCGATTGGCCTGAAAATGTAGAATGTGGAGATAGAGTTATTCCTGGACCAGAAGACAACAACGGCAGCGATAATGGAGGCAGTGATAACGGAGGCAGCAACAATGGCGGCAATGACAATGGAGGCAGTGACAACGGTGGCAGTGACAATGGAAGCGTTGGTGGCGGTAACTGTGACCCCAGCGAAGCTCCAGCTATCTGTGCCGCTGATGAATCAGAAGGAGTCCTTGTTGCTCATGAAAACTGTAACCAGTTCTACACATGCTCAAATAACTTACCAGTAGTGCTGCAATGTCCCGGAAACCTTCTATTCAACCCTAACACCGATCAGTGCGATTGGCCTGAAAATGTCGAATGTGGAGATAGAGTTATTCCTGGACCAGAAGATAATAATGGCAGCGATAACGGGGGCAGTGACAATGGTGGTAGTGACAATGGAGGTAGTAACAATGGAGGCAGTGACAATGGTGGCAGTGACAATGGCGGTAGCGACAATGGCGGCAGTGACAATGGTAGCGTTGGTGGCGGTAACTGTGACCCCAGCGAAGCTCCAGCCATCTGTGCCGCTGATGAATCTGAAGGAGTTCTTGTTGCTCATGAAAACTGTAACCAGTTCTACACATGCTCAAATGGCTTACCAGTAGCGCTCCAATGTCCCGGAAACCTTCTTTTCAACCCTAGCACTGATCAATGCGATTGGCCTGAAAATGTAGAATGTGGAGATAGAGTTATTCCTGGACCAGAAGACAACAACGGCAGTGATAACGGAGGCAGTGACAATGGAAGCAGTGACAACGGTGGTAGCAACAATGGCGGCAGTGACAATGGAGGCAGTGACAACGGTGGTAGTGACAATGGTAGCGTTGGTGGCGGTAACTGTGACCCCAGCGAAGCTCCTGCCATCTGTGCCGCTGATGAATCTGAAGGAGTTCTTGTTGCTCATGAAAACTGTAACCAGTTCTACAAATGCTCAAATGGCTTACCAGTAGCGCTTCTCTGTCCCGGAAACCTTCTTTTCAACCCTAGCACTGATCAATGCGATTGGCCCGAAAATGTTGAATGTGGAGATAGAGTTATTCCTGGTCCAGAAGATAACAATGGCAGTGACAACGGCGGCAGTGACAATGGAGGCAGTGACAATGGAAGCAGTGACAACGGTGGTAGCAACAATGGCGGCAGTGACAATGGAGGCAGTGACAACGGTGGTAGTGACAATGGTAGCGTTGGTGGCGGTAACTGTGACCCCAGCGAAGCTCCTGCCATCTGTGCCGCTGATGAATCTGAAGGAGTTCTTGTTGCTCATGAAAACTGTAACCAGTTCTACAAATGCTCAAATGGCTTACCAGTAGCGCTTCTCTGTCCCGGAAACCTACTATTCAACCCTAACACTGATCAATGCGATTGGCCTGAAAATGTAGATTGTGGAGATAGAGTTATTCCTGGACCAGAAGATAATAATGGCAGCGACAACGGCGGCAGTGACAATGGAGGCAGTGACAATGGAAGCAGTGACAACGGTGGTAGCGACAACGGTGGAAGTGACAACGGTTCCGTTGGTGGCTGTAACTGCAATCCTGGTGAAGCTCCAGCCATTTGTGCTGCTGACGAATCTGAAGGAGTTCTTGTTGCTCATGAGTACTGTAACCAGTTCTATAAATGCTCATATGGCGTACCAGTAGCGCTTCTCTGTCCCGGAAACCTACTATTCAACCCTTACACTGATCAATGCGATTGGCCTGAAAATGTAGATTGTGGAGATAGAGTTATTCCTGGACCAGAAGATAACAACGGCAGTGATAACGGAGGCAGTGACAATGGAAGCAGTGACAGCGGTGGCAGTGACAACGGCGGTAGCGACAATGGTGGTACTGATAATGGTAGCGTTGGTGGCGGTAACTGTGACCCCAGCGAAGCTCCTGCCATCTGTGCCGCTGATGAATCTGAAGGAGTTCTTATTGCTCATGAAAATTGTAACCAGTTCTACAAATGCTCTTATGGCTTACCAGTAGCACTGCAATGTCCCGGAAACCTTCTTTTCAACCCTAACACTGATCAATGCGATTGGCCTGAAAATGTTGAATGTGGAGATAGAGTTATTCCTGGACCAGAAGACAACAACGGCAGCGATAATGGAGGCAGTGACAACGGCAGCAGTGACAACGGCGGCAGTGACAACGGCGGCAGTGACAACGGCGGCAGTGACAACGGCGGCAGTGACAACGGTGGCAATGACAACGGTGGAACCGACAATGGAGGTCACGATAATGGTGGCGTTGGTAGCTGCAACTGTGACCCAAATGAAGCGCCAGCAATTTGTGCTGCTGATCAATCTGAAGGAGTTCTAGTAGCAAATGAAAATTGCAACTACTTCTATATGTGTGCCAATGGCTTACCCGTAGCGACCAGATGCCCTGGAAACTTATTATTTAACCCTTATACCAATCAATGTGACTGGCCCGAAAATGTCGAGTGCGGAGACAGAGTTATACCGGATGAGTCTGACAATGAAGGAAGTGACAATGGTGGCAGCGACAATGGTGGTAGCGATAATGGTGGAACCGACAACGGTGGAATCGAGAATGGTAGCAGCGAAAGCGAAGGAGAAATTAACGACAATCCTAGCCAAGCACCGTCTATTTGTGGGTCAGCCGGTTCAGATGGAGTATTTGTCGCCCATGAACAATGTAATAAGTACTACATGTGCCTCAACGGCGTGCCTGTAGCTGTCAAGTGTCCCGGCACATTATTGTATAATCCCCTTATTGGTGTATGTGATTGGCCCAGAAATGTAGATTGCGGCGACCGGGTCATTCCTGAAAGTGAAGACAGCGGAAGTTGCAACTGCAATGCGAGACAAGCGCCCTCTATTTGCGCTGCAGATGGCTCCAATGGCAAGCAGATCGCTCACGAAATCTGCAACCAGTTCTACGTTTGTAAAGAAGGAGTTCCCGTCGCCAGGGCCTGCCCACGTAGCCTGCTATACGACCCTGTGGAAGAGGCTTGTGAGAGGGCGCAAGACGTAAGCTGTGAGAACAGAGTGCTATATTACTCTCTGGACAAGCATTTAGACGCGCGCCTACAAGCTTAAAGAATAAATACTACTATGGGATAACAGTCGATCTAAAAATTATCATTAATCATAATTTTTATTACTATTAGAAATATCTCAAAAACATGTACTGAAATTAATTTTTGTTTTAAATGTATGAAATTTCCAAAAAAAAATCGGGATTTTGGATTGTTAATTTATATGTATTATGAATCAGTACTCACAAAATAAAATGTCAAGCAAATGATTGTTTTACTTTATACGTTTATTACAATCAACATACACCCAGAATTCTTATACCAAGATTTACAGTATTTTATAGAGATTCTTAATTCAAGTATGCATATGAACATCATCATCCAATTCCTTTCGGCTGTGATTGAAAAACTGAAAAATTGAATATCCATCCAAACTTTCACATTTTTATAATATTAATAAAATAGTAGGTTGATTGACTAACTACTTACAAAGCCATAGTTTGTTATATATAGATCATAGGTAACTCTGTCAGGAATTCATTCCTTACTTAGAATACCGAGAAGTATTACCTAGTTGCGACACTTAGGTAATGACACGATAATAATAAACACATACTTTAGTACTAGCAATAATAAAATTATTTTTAATTAAAAAATGAAATCATTTTCATATATACATACATAATATCATCACGCCGAGTTCCTAACGGAGTAGGCAAAGAGGGTAGAGCGCCAGTTTTCTCTAGACTTGCATACCTCTTCCGCTTCGTTCACATTCATCAGTCTTCGTACATGCTCGCCGGTTTCGAGTAGGTACTCTTGACGTTCCCGTCTTTGAGTGTCCGATCGATTTGATCTAGGTAGTTGGGACATGTTCTTCCTCTACCTCATATCATATAGATGTGAAATGGTAGGTATAGATGTGAAAGCGGCGAAATGTCAAATTGGTATTTATAATAATTATAATATTATATAATAAATGGGATTGGGAACAACACGTCTGTCGCATGTCAGACGAATTGTAGGCAAACAAGCAACGCATTGGACCCCACAGAAAGTGACGCGCAGACGCGGTAGGCCAAGAAGAAGATCGCGGGAGGAACTGCACATGTACCTGAGCAATTGGTCGCAGGTAGAGCTCGATTGCGGGTAGTGAAAGGACAGGAGGGAGGCCTTTGCCCAGCGATGGGACACAGAAATAAAAAATAATATGTATATCTTCCCGCAATCGTCCATGAAGGGGCAGGGAGATGTGTGGACTACCCATACACCCACTTTTTGTCGGAGATATATTTAAGGTCCAACATGACAGATGACAGGTACATCGCCGTTTTTCCAACCCGACGATACTTAGTTTCCCCTTGAAGGAAGAAAACTTTGATAACGTTATGAAAAAAACGATACTTCATTATTCATTTTCTTTTGAATGGAATTACATGAGAGGTACAATTAAGAGAGGTAGGGCATAACGGATTCTCCGTTCGAATTTGGAGCTGCCCGACTGGGGCAGGACCTCCACCTTATAGAAGTCTGTAGCCAAATAACACAATTTATTGTGTTGTGTTCCTACGCGGTTTCCAGTAATGGGCTCCTTGGGGAGGGGGGAGGATTGTTATATTGTGTTGGCAACCGAGGGATTAGACCTATTATGTTGCCAACACAGTATAACTCTCTGAACACAGAGTGGCAACGCGCAAGTGATACTTAGGTATCGTGAGCGTAAATAGGCTACGGTAACCGTTTCCCATCAGGTGGGCCGTATGCTTGTTTGCCACTCTTGTTGTATAAAAAAAAAAAAAAAAAACACATTTACATATAATACATAAAACGCATCACAATAGTGTGCCAAAAGCATTCTTCACTGGAATAAATTGTTCTGACTCCCATCCTGCCACATTTTGCCTATATCACCACCTACATACATATAACACAGAGAGTCGTGATGGCCGAGTGGTTCGAATAATTGCCTGCAACACAAACATTGCTAGCTCGAATTCCGACTTTATCAATAGGTTTTCTAAACTTAAGTACAGTGATTAGTCACATTACGAGCTGTACGGTGAAGGATAACATCGAGAGGAAACCTGCATAGGCTTGAGAAGAAATTCAAATGCGTATGTATAGTCGTGTTTGAGTAGCGGCGGCAGCCTCGCCATCTGTCACGTTAGCATCTAAAATATACTACGGCTACCTATACACCTCTGCCTACCCCTTCGAGGACCCTCGTGGGAAGGCGTGAGGATATATCAAGTTATATGCTTTAATAGCACTCGTGTTCATCATCTGAGCATCGCCGAAGTAGGTCGCCCTTAATTTTTCATCATGACGGTACATAATAAGCAGGTGGAAACTGCTTGTTAATCATCACTCATTCTGGATTCTGCACGAGGAATCTTCCATCAAGAGTTTCACGAATTGAGCAATACGTGAAGTAGTCGAAGACTAAAGAGGCACCGTTTATACCTCATACTGGGACCACAGCTACTCCTAGTTTCATGTTTTCAATGGTATTCTTTTGCTATTGCTAGTGCCTATCGGCTATGGCTATGTTTTCATATTTGCTTTGCCGCTTTATTAGAAAACAAAAATAAATAAAAGGTTTCTATGAGACATGAATAACAAAAACACATACATTTTAAATACGAATGTGTAATTTATTAATTTCATTCCATCAGTCTCTTGCCCACTTGTTACTTCCCCAAAATGTGCTACTCTCATTACTTGGTACCATTCCATAACGTTCTATTGCTGTCATTATTCAAGAGTCCAAAAAGAACACGTATATGACAAAGATGTATCGATTTCTTCCGGACTCTTAAATAATGATGGTAAATTCACGTCTTAAATCGCTGAAGACCTGTTTTATCCTACGCTGTGGCGTAAGTGCAGCCGGCGCTTACGGGCCAATCACAGACCTGCAATCAAGGATAAAATATTCTTCTTGACAATCATCTTGACAATTGGATATATGCAAAATACATAGTAAGAAAAACTGTTGGAATACCCGGGTGAGAAGATAAAAACCTTAGAATGTGCTTAAGTGCCTTGCGGTATCTAATTTGGATATTCGTACCTACATTCGAGATCATAAGATATGCAATTGTAGACCTACATCTAAACAATTATTAAATTTGAAATATTATTATAATTTTTTAGACGTATTATTGGCCAATTGCGTCATAAAGTGATTACTTACACAGATCTATCTATGATTATGGCGGTAGATTTTTCTCAGTGATATAAAAATTCCACAAATCAATAAAATAGATATGCTAACAAATCAGATCGTTACAGTTGATTCAAAAATAAAGAAAAGACCAAAGATTAGACAAACAAAAATCCTAATGAGCGTTCCAATCGATTTCGATTAATTACATCCGAGCGAGCCTTCTATTACTACTTCTACCACTTCTCATGCGCTTCTGGTGCGATATCTTACAGTTACATCATCAGATACACCTTGGTTATGAATGCTTGAGCCTGCTGCGGGCTGTGACGTGACGTTTATTATTTCTATTTAGTATTAGAATGAGTATTCTTTTGATAAATATTTTATATATATATCCTCACGCCTTGCCACAAGCGTCCCCGAAGGGGTAGGCAGAGGTTTATAGGTAATACCCACACACCCACTTTCTGCCAGTATGCCAACGTGATAGATGGCGAGTCCATCGCCGTTACTCAAGCACGACTATACATACGCCTTAGAATTTCTTCTCCGACGTATACACGTTTCCTCTCGATGTTTTCCTTCACCGTAAAGCTCGTGGTGTGACTCATATAATTTGATAAAAATATATTAATAGATGTAAAGTTGCCAATTGAGCCAAACCAATGGAGGAAATAATGCACATTGCTTACCTGCAGGTCTTTGTTGAAATGTAATGTTCCGGGACACTCCCTCATAACCTTCTTGCCCCAAGCGCAGTAATAGAAAAGTTGGCAGTCATTTTCGTGTGGCAGAAGCCAAGGGCTTAGAGAGTCAACTGGGCATCCATTCTCCAGAAACTCCATCTCTGTTGTTGGTAGCATGGTAGTTGTGGTAACGTCTGGTAATTGAGAGGTGGTCGTTGGGGATAGAGTCGGAGATGATGTCGTTGATGTAGATGGTTCAGCTGTTGTTGATGTAGTAGGCTCAGCTGTTGTTGATGTAGTAGGTTCAGCTGTTGTTGATGTAGTAGGCTCAGCTGTTGTTGATGTAGTAGGTTCAGCTGTTGTTGATGTAGTAGGCTCAGCTGTTGTTGATGTAGTAGGCTCAGCTGTTGTTGATGTAGTAGGTTCATCTGTAGTTGATGTAGTTGGCTCAGCTGTTGTCGTCGTTGTTGGTTCATCTGTTGTTGTTGATGAAGTAGGCACAGCTGTTGTTGATGTAGTGGGTTCAGCTGTTGCTGATGTAGTGGGCTCGGCTGTTGTTGTTGTAGTTGGCTGAGCTGTTGTTGGGTTGGTAACTTCCGGTGTCAAAGTTGTAGGGGCAGGTGTCGATGGCGTTGTGGAGTTTTCTACCTTATCTTCATCCGTTGTAAAATCAGTTATTACTGTTGTAACTGTTGTTTCGATCTCCGTTACGATTTCGGTGACTTCATCCTCTTGTGTTGGAGATGTAGAGGCTTCAGTTGTGCTATTAGTCGTGTCTGGCAAGTTGGTTGTAAAGAAAGGGTTGTTTCTCTCCCCACAATCTACAGAGCCCATCCAGTCACACTTGCGGATATTCACGTTGTAGAGTGTGTAAGGTGGACAGGCTTGCTCTACGGGCTCACCAAAAGTACACTTATAGAACCTATCACAATCCTCGTGCGGCAGCAACATCTCTATGGTCCAATCTGTGACTTGTTCTGAAGGGCATTGGTTTTCGGGACCGAGCGCGTACGCCGCAGCGACTAGCAGTAACGTGGCAAGCACTGAAAAATTAACGAAGTTTAATAAATGCTGTTGTAATTATTATAACTGTAGATTCATTAAGTGTGATACCTTTCATGATGAATATAGTTAAGCAATGGACGCGCTATCTAAGAAGGAAGTATATTTTATACCCTTAGCGGCTTCACGCCTAATCGAGTTGGTTGTACTTGTAATTATAGATTACTCATTTATCAGAAAATGGTGAAACGGTGATTTATTTATCAAGTGAAAAGTACTGATAGTGATAATGCACCACTTAACAATTATTTATATCGATTAAACTTGTTTATTATCAACGTGATTATGCGCTGTATTTGGCCTTTAAAGGGTCTGCGACCGATACATTACTGGCTGGTACGTATTAGATCAGATATATTCAGCATTGCTCTCCAGCGTGGCAATGCTTCTAGTGAAAGCTAGATTTGGATGAAAATTTCTTAATTATTCTTTAACAGCTGTTTTTTACTACTACTTGCTACCTCACGAATCAAATTTGAAGTGACATGTTATGACATTTGACACGCCTACATGTTCTGCTTCATATCCGAGGCACTTCACAATATCATTATCATTAACTTTATCATATCTGCCGTTATCAGGTATCACGTTGTATGCTAAACTATGACGTGATATATTTAATATATTTCCCATTGCCAAGGCTCTAAGCAACACAGAAATAATACACAGAATATTTTGGGGCCATTAGTCCGGTGGCCCTTGCCCGCCTAGAACTGAGTCTTGTTGTATCATAGCATGCGTGACCTCAAAGATATGATAAGCGTTCTGACTGAGAATTGGCGCGCTACTCTCTCTGCCTACCTCTGCCTGCCTATATGTATATATGCATAGAGAAAATCAGCTATAATACTAACTAGTACATTGGTATATCATATTGATGAAACTGCGAAATTAGATTCTTGTAATACAATGTAGGTTAATAGAAATGGGGAGATCTATGAATTTCTTAACGGGATGGCAGGCTGACTGGCGCCAGGATGTCGGGAGCCGTCCCGCCGCCGCCGTAGCGTGTAGCCGCATTAGACGCCAGTCCCGCCCGCCCTACACTACTACACACGCTACCTACAACTGATTTAATTATAATAACTTCGTGTGCAATGAAAATCAAATTTCTTCTAACGCTTTTATGGTTCTTTATTCCTTGTTCGCTAGCTTTGAAGTCGAAAGCCACAAATTTTGCCGCCAACACTACTTTAGCAGATGTGAAAAAGAATCTTGAGCATCGAGAGATGATTTTGAGTGCAGCGAACAAAAACAAAAGTACTGTCAGTCCCATCAAAATAACGAATGTCGTTAACGCTAAGATAGTGCCTGTTATACACAAGAAGAAGAAGATACCACCGAAGCTCATTCCTCTTGCTCTGTAAGTATCTTTCATTCATACTCTCAAGACAAGTACGACACTTGCACGACGCTGAGACTTTCATAATATATCGTTTCGTTTGACTAAGGTTTTATAGATGTGAAACGTGCTTTTCTGCTACAAAAAAGTTAATTTGATATTACATTTCAATACGTATATCTATATATATATATATATATATATATATATAGCATCAGTCATCAGTCACATATCCACAGCGAAGCGTGGCAGGGTACAGCTAGTTATTATATATATCCTCAATTTCAATATGATCTTTGTTAAATGCATAAAAGGGATTAATATCATAAAGATACATATAACAATTAAAGCTAGTATATTTTAGTTAAGCATCATATATATATATATATATATATATATATATATATATATATATATATATATATATATATTATTTATATATATATATAAATGTTATGTTGGTTTGTGTACGCTTCAAAAACTCAAAAAGTTCTGCACCGATCGAACTGAAATTTTAGCATGATATATTATAATCCGCATCAAGGATTGTTTTTATCTATTTTTTGCATCAGTCACATATCCACAGCGAAGCGTGGCAGGGTACAGCTAGTTATTATATATATCCTCAATTTCAATATGATCTTTGTTAAATGCATAAAAGGGATTAATATCATAAAGATACATATAACAATTAAAGCTAGTATATTTTAGTTAAGCATCATACATTTCATGTCATATTCTTATATTTGTAATTAATTAATTGATTCCACTCATAAGTCACAGCAATTTTAATGATGTTCCTTACGGCGATGTATATAGTAATAAAAAAAATCCGTTCTCGTTAGAGTACAACAATGGGCTTTGAAGATACATCAAAAATTAATTGACGTAGAGACAAGAGTGGTTCGACGAGATGAGTTACTAAAGAGCTTCTCTGACATAAAAATGGAAAGACGCAACGGGTCTGCAATAGTGGATAAGATGGCGAAGTCTCTTGAAGATTTGCTAAAGAAGCGTGCTCGCGCTGCGGAGGAGATTATGAAGAAAGCTGAGGAGCTAGCTGATACCAAGTCATCCCCGCCACCTCAATATCAGTTCAACTATAGTGTTGTAAGTGACTGTTAATATACTGTCTGCCCCGCCATTTCATCGGCGTAATTTTTTTTCTGGAATGAAACATGTGTTTATCCAGCTAATAATCTTTCTCTGTGTCAAATTTTACCAATTCCATTCCGCAGTTTTTGCGTGAAAAAACACGTGACATTTATTTATTTTAGAAGGTTTAGTAAGGGTTCTTTATAATATACAAAATAACTAAAAATGTTCGAAAGTAGCCATCTAGTTAATTAACCTAAACTAAATAAAATACCTGTGTCGAGGGGTGCCACGAAGGCAGGCAACATTGCCACGCTGTAATTGTAGTAATTTCAAATTTATTTTTCATAATTTATTGCCGTGCCGTGGTGGCCGAGTGGTTAGAGTTCGCCTGTGACACAAAGATCGCAAGTTCGAATCCCGACTGTACCAATGAGTTTTTATGAACTTAAGTACGGTGATTAGTCACACCACGAGCTTTACGGTGAAGGAAACATCGAGAGGAAACCTGCATACGTCTGAGAAGCAATTCAAAGGCGTATGTATAGTCGTGCTTGAGTAACGGCGATGGACTCGCCATCTATCACGTTGGCACCAAAAATATATCTCTGGCGGAAAGTTGTAGTAGTTGTAAGCAGTGTGGGTAGTACCTATACACCTCTGCCTACCCCTTCGGGGACCCTTGTGGGAAGGCGTGAGGATGATTCCTAACTACCTATATATGTATGTGGGTCTGTAAGTGTAAAAAATAGCATTACTGTTAAAGCAGTGCTTCTAACAATACAGGATCTCAATCAAGTTAAAAAAGAGGCGCCGAGCTTTGAAGATATCAAGCCTGAGAAGCCGCTGAACTGCCGCAGCTCCAAGAAGATGAAGCTGTTCCGAAGCGAGCACTTTGATGGGCAGGTCTCCCTGGACGCCACCAGCGTACACGTCGCGCTTGAAGTCTTCGACTGTGGTAATGCTAAGATATACAATTAGCGGTCCGTCCCGGCTTCACACGGGTGGGCATATTATTTTTTATATAAAAGAAAATATAGCCTATGTCACTCAGGGTGAATGTAGCTTTCCAATGGAGAAAGATTTTTTTAATTCGGTCCAGTACTTTTTGAGCCAATTCGTTACAAACATACTTACATACAAATCTTTCCTCTTTATAATATAAAAATTAATAATACGCAAAAAAACTGTTGTTAAACTAAGTACTTACAGATAAAATATTTGTGCCACGTCGGTATCCCGCGGCTGTAAGCTTAGGTTATATTTTAAGGTCATAAAAACTAATTGGTACTATCAGTATTCAAACTTACAATACTTGTGTTGCAATCAACTACTTGAGCCACTCGGCCACGACGGCTCTCTGATTAGACACAGCACGAGCTTTAAGGTGAAGGAAGTTTGCATACGTTTGAGATGAAATTCAAAGACGTATGTATGTATAGTCGTGCATGAGAAATAGCGATGGACCATCTGTCACATTGGCACCCAAAATATATCTCCGGCGAAAACTGGGTGTGTAGGTACTGCATACCTCTGCCTACCCCTTCATCTCGTATTATCTAGGAAGGCAGACATTTAGGGGGCTGTTGATGATGTTGATGAATTGATCGTAAAGCCCGTTTAATGGCACATGTACAACATGGCTGGGGCAGGACCTCCACCTTATAGAAGTCCGTAGCCTAATAACACATTTTTTTGTGTTGTGTTCCTACGCAGTGAATAAGGTTTCCAGTAATGAGCTCCTTGGGGAGGGGGGATTGTTATATTGTGTTGGCAGCAGAGGGATTAGTCCCATTATGCTGCCAACACAGTATAACTCAACGAACACAGAGTGGCAACGCGCAAGTGATACTTCGGTATTGTAAGCTCAAATAGGCTGCGGTAACCGTTTTCCATCGGGTGGGCCGTATGCTTGTTTACCACTTTTGCTGTATATAAAAAAAAATACCAAGCTTTTAATACAAAGAGGGTGGTATAGGTTTTGTTTCTTAGCCTTTCGCACAAATTCGACTGTTGCTATTTCTTGATACGTTTGTTCCAGAGCCCCGTGTAGTGGATCACCTTCATTGGTCTGAGGGTTTACTTGCCACGTTTCAAAAGAACTATGCTCAAGATGCAACCTTGGACTTCCAATATTTCTGCAGTGCCCAAGGATTCTTGAGACATTATCCCGGTAAGTAAACTACGAACTAATAGCTCCTAAACGCGTTTAGACAAATATGCCAATATAAGGGACAAATCACAGGTTTTTACTCTAATTATAATTGAAGTAATTATTCATCCCAAATTATTTATATATCCTCACGCCTTCCCACAAGGGTCCCCGAAGGGGTAGGCAGAGGTGTATAGGTAATACCCACACACCCACTTTCCGCCAGAGGTATATTAGGTGCCAACGTGACAGATGGCGAGTCCATCGCCGTTACTCAAGCACGACTATACATACGCCTTTTGAATTTCTTCTCAGACGTATGCAGGTTTCCTCTCGATGTTTTCCTTCACCGTAAAGCTCGTGGTGTGACTAATCACTGTACTTAAGTTCAGAAAAACTCATTGTTACAGTCGGGATTCGAACTTGCGACCTTTGCGTCGCAGGCAACTGCTCGAACCACTCGGCCACCACGGCTTACAAATTATTTACAGAAGAAAATGCTATTATTTCACGTAATGATGTTTGATTAATTCCATTCGAATTTTGAAATAACAAAAATACGTCTCAGGGCATTATAAAATCCTTCCTTCATTCGAAATTTGAAATAACAAACAAAATAGTACCTACGTTACAGCGTCGTTATGGTATCCTTCCATTATTTGAAATAACAAAAACGTTTAAATAGCGCAATGAGAACCTTCCTTTATTCGGATTTTGAAAATACAAATGATACCTTCCAGCGGCATTATGGGACAGCATGTTTAAGCTACAAATTGACGCGGCCAATGTGTACGACTGCCGACTTCGCCCGTGGTACGTGAGCGCGGGCGGGGCGCCGCGTGACGTGCTCATCCTGCTCGACGCCTCCGGCTCCATGAACTCCAGCAACAACGCCATTGCCGAACAGTTCACGATGGCTCTCCTCAACGCACTCACTGACGATGACCAAGTCAACGTGCTGAGGTTCAACGTTATCATACAGTCTCCCATACCGTGTTTTAACGGGATTCTTGTACCGGTCAGTATTAACTGGACGTAAATTAATGACTAGCATTTTTGTTAGAAGAAGCGGTAATTAAAATTGTTAGGAGATATATTTAAAGCTATGATAAATTAGAAAGTACATATAAATGCGAAAATTAGTGATGTTATTTGTCCTCTTTCACGAAAAAAACAACTGAAGGGCACTGGATTAAATTTGGCATAGAGACGCATTATTACCTGGACTAACACGTCGTTTATGTTTGCACCTAAATTTATCGCCGCGAAAAGAGTGTGTTGACTACTTTGATTACCCTTATGAAAGGCGTAAAGTGAATATATACCTAAAACTTCTTTATCATCCTAAGGAAACCTAGATAATATTCACAGTTCTGAACTTCTCACATAACTAAAAACGTGCAAAGTTCTGAACTTCCCAGTCACACAGGATTTTACGAACAGGCAAATAACGAGAGTTTACACAGTTCTGAACTTCTCGCATAAAAAAGAACTTTCTTCTTCTTCTTCTAAAAGTGCCACTAAACTTGCACACCTCTAAACATCCAATATACGAGTAACATTATACTTTACGTACAGGCAAACCACGTGAACTCGGCAGCAATGATGGCCGCCATGAAGATGTATAAGTTGGCGAACGAGACTCGTATGAACGCTGTCCTGGAGTACGCGGTATCCATGCTGAAAGAGAAGCGCCGCAAGGACAAGAGGTCGCCATCTTGCCAGCAGGCGATTGTTCTCCTCACAGACAGCATGAACTACAACTACACGGATCTGATGAGGCACTTAGACAGGCATGGGCGGATAAGGTACGCCTTAGGGTGCATATAGGGAGCCAATGTCTGCCTGTTTGTCTGTCTGTCAGCGGGGTTTGCCTGTTTTATGTATACACACTTGAATTTTCACTAACTAACTAACTACTCGAACCCCTCGGCCACCAAGGCCTACATAGTTCTAAATATTTTATAGAGCTATTCGCACATGGCCGGTTTCATTTTAAAACTACAAAGGAAACAAACCATAACAGCCCGCTTAATGGTAAACGTTTACCGTAATTAAACAAGCATACGGTCGGTCTGATAGTAAGCGGCTACCGTAGCCTATAAACGCGGGCAACAGCAGAGATATTATTATTTTAAACTAGAAACCTTGTGATATGCCGAGTTATGTTTGAATAATTTATTCTCAAAAAGAATGATACATTCACTTATATGAGAACTTAATACTAAGTATAAATATGTAATTTATTTTTATACGGGAGTACTAGTAAGATCATTACAGTTATATTGATTGTGAGACTTATACATAATGTGGGTAATCAAATATATTTATTATATGCCTACCGGAAAGACACAGCGTTGGTGTGAAGAAGCTGCTATGATTTTTGCCTATTTCCTCCATTATTAGTCAAATTACATACCATTTTTAGTCCTTCTTCCGCACAATAGTTACCCCTTTTTGCCAGCAGGGGCGCCACAGTCGCTTTACGTTTCCTGACTGTGCGCCGCTCCACAAGCCGCCATAGCGTTTATGATTTTTGCATCGTAAAGTCGTGTTAAAACTTTCAAGTCAAATATTAAGTTAAATAATTAAGAAATAGTTATTCAAGAGTGCAAAGTGAGTAGTTTTATCTGGGTAAGTGTTTTTTCATCTTTTAAAAACGTATCTACCCATGAATCCTATGGAGAATAGCGAGGAGGTGCAAATCGCTGCCTCGGATGGGGGGCGAAGCGCCCGGAGCCTAAGCTCCGTTCAAAGCACTTCTTCCTCGTCTTCAGAAGATGAGGAAGGCTTTGCCTCGCCACCTCCAAATAAAAGATCGAAACGTAATTCAAAATTTAAACATGGCGGATCAATTTCCGACCCGCGTGTTGATAAAATAATCGATCAAGTAAATTACTTATCAAATTGTGTATTTCAAATTCCACAATACATGAATACTCTTGCTAATCGTCAATTTAGTTGTAATAGTGTACCTCCAGCCACGGAACCTCAACCTTCTTTTATAAGTAAGCCTGTAACGACCAATGTCGCTTTAGGTGATCTAAAAGTGAACTTTGACGAAAATAAAATTATACCTAGTGCTAACCCTCTTAGACTGGTTGAAATAAATCAACTTCAGCAATTTAATTCGCCTGCTTGGAAAGGCATTAGATATAAAAAGGCCCTTCAGTCTTGTATAGCAACACCTGGGTTTTCAGGGTTAAAATTAAATGAAGAGTTGTGTCATTTAAATAAAGGGATTGATTATATGGCAGGTACCGAACAACTTTTGGCAGGGTTATCAAATGTCGTTTTGGAGGGTAGGCAGCTTTTGAAATCCGGCTTACAAGAGGTAGTAGACTGGGCTAGTAATAATAAGTCTGATCTTAACCCAAGTTCTCTTTATGATAAGCTTGTTGAAATATTTGGTCCAAGTTCACTTTCATACAAGAATACTGAAACATGCATGCAAGTCATCTGTGGAAAACGGGCTGAATGCATAGAGATTAGGCGCGATCGGATTTTAAAAGAAGTAAATAATGTTAATATTAAAACGGCACTACAAAATATTCCACCTAGTTCAGAATATTTGTTTAATAAAGACAGTCTCATTCCTTTAGTTGACTCCTTGGGAGGATCACAAGCGTGGCTTAATATGCCAGGGTATATTAATCAGGGGAAAAGTTTTCCAAGAGGCAGTCGTAATAATCAGAATAAGAATACAAAATATTCTCATAAGAAAATTAATAAGAGAAATAAATCTCATAATTCTAGAAAGCAGCCATTTCACCACCCTGGTGCCCAGGACGTTAATAAGTCCACCAAGAGTAGGGAAATATGACTCAGATCCCATTTTCAAGGGAGGTTGCCTAAAAAATCATGTACAAGCATGGCAGCAGTTGGGGGCAAGTCAATATATATTAAATGTCATATCCAAGGGTCGCATACCTTTCAAGACAAAACCCCCTCTACATTATCCCTACCGGAATGTCTTAGTAAAGTTTTCAACTCGAAAATCAAAGCAGATGACTTGCATGTTAGAGGAATTATTAGGAAAGGGTATATTAGAGAAACCAAATCATGTCAGTCCAGGTTTCCATTCGAAAATGTTTCTGGTGAAGAAATCAGATGGAGGAATGCGACCAATTTTCAATTTAAAGTCTAAACATGCATGTATCAACCCGGTACTTTCAACTGATTTCCCGAGTGGATGTCATCCAGTTTCTACAGTGTGGGGACTGGATGTCAAAAATAGATCTTCACCAGGCTTATTTTCATCTTTCCATAAAGGAATCTCACAGACGTTTCCTACGTATTATATATGGAAACGAGATTTTCCAATTGACCGCCCTTCCATTTGGCCTTTCTTCAGCACCTCATACCTTTGCAACAGTAACCAATTGGATCGCGGAGATCCTTCGGAGACAGGGCATACGGGTCATAGTTTATTTAGACGATTTTTTAATAGTCCATCAGGACAAATTAGTAGCCCTCAGTCATACACAGAAGGCTGTAAATATCTTGATAGAGTTGGGATGGCAAGTAAATTATCAGAAATCACTTCTCACCCCAACTCAGGAGTTAGATTACCTGGGTATAACATGGAACACAAAATTAAATCTAATGTCCTTACCAATAAACAAAATAGAAAGAATAAAAATCATGTTAACGGACCTGTTACAAAAGAATATGTCTTGTCTCCGAGAGGTGCAGAGGTTGTTGGGAATGCTAAACTTTGCAAATCTTACAACCTTGAACGGCCGCCTTCACTGTCGCTGGACTCAGATATTTTTAAAGGAGTTCAGGCAGGGGAGACCAAGGGAAAAAAGAACTTTACCACCTCGGGTGACCCGCGAGTTACAGTGGTGGCTAAAAAATGTAGAAAAAAGTGTAAAAGTAATGCACAGAAAAAAAGTGACTCATTTTCTCACAACAGACGCGTCGGACGCGGGCTGGGGAGCTCACTTAAACAACATAATGTTGTCAGGGAAATGGAGTCAGCCTCAGATAAAGTGGCACTCCAACATGAAGGAGATGTTTGCGGTATATGCAGCAATAGTTCAAAAAATTGCATATGTAAAAAACGGTCATGTACTAGTTCAATCCGACAACCGGACTTTAATCGCTTACATAAAGAACGAAGGAGGTACCCGCTCACTAGGACTCCTAGAATTGACCAGCAAACTTCTTCTTCTAACCGAGCAGTTCAATATAACACTGTCGGCATCATACCTCCCGGGGAGGTTCAACGGGATAGCGGACCGCCTCTCAAGAGGAAAGTCTGTACCCGAGTGGCAACTTTTACCACAGGCCACAAAAATTATTTTCGACAAATGGGGTGTCCCCGATGTCGATCTCTTCGCATCAAAAAATGCGGCTGTAGTTCCACAGTACGTTACGTGGGACTCCAGCGATGGGTCAGCACTTTTCTGCGACGCCTTCAGTCGAGAATGGAATTATCGTTTGGCATGGGTATTTCCCCCTCCAAATCTAATACCCAGAGTGCTGGCCCACCTGAACAACGCCAGGGGAACGTACATTCTGATAGTCCCACACTGGGATCAGTGCTTTTGGCTAGCCGATCTCAGATCGAGAGCCTTAACGGACCCCTTACCGATACGGGATCTGCGGAAGACCCTAATCGATCGGTCGACTGGATTGTGTCCCCCTCAAGTGGACAATTTGTTCCTCCAAGCTTGGAGAATTGGGGGTGGACCGATCAGGTCAAAAACTGGAATAGAGATGAATTAAATTTATTGAGTAGTAGTTGGCGGACATCTACTCTCAATACTTACAGAGCACCACTTAAAAGGTGGGTGGCTTTTTGTAAAATTAATAATATAAATGATAAATTTCCAGATGGCAGAGATGTCGCCAGATTTCTGGCAGACCTTCATTTAAAACACAGATTTTCTTATAATACTATAATTTTACATAAATCTGCTGTTTCAACTTATTGTGCTGCAAATGTTGAAAATTTTTCTAAAAATTTTTTTATACACCAGGTATTAAAGGCAGTAGCCTTGGCAAGACCTCAGACTAGAAAATCACATTTAATATGGGATACTCAGTTACTGTTTGATTGGTTAAATAAGGTTCCATGTAATAATTCCCTATTTGATATTTCTAGAAGAACTGCAATAATTTTGTTGTTAGCATCAGGTAGAAGAATACATGATCTTACTTTGCTAGATATATCAAATAAAAATTTAATAGAAGAAAATAATAAAATTATATTATGGCCAAACTTTGGTTCCAAAACTGATTCTAGTAAGCATAGACAGTCGGGTTGGTCATTGTTAAGACACACAAATGTGAATATTTGTCCTGTAAAACACATCAAACAATTGATAGTGTGTTCTCAAGACAGGCGCTCCAGTAGTGATATTACTAACCTTTTCATTTCAATCAAGGGTGTAGTCAAACCAGCCACTAGAACACTAATTGGTGGTTGGGTTAAATCTATATTTAAAGAGGTGAGAATTGAGGCAGCACCAGGCAGCGTAAGGGCTGCAGTAGCATCTAAGGGATGGATAGAAAATGTTCCAGTGGAAGAAATATTACAAAGGGGCAACTGGAAAAGTGAACAAACTTTTACAAAATTCTACTGTAAGGAGATTTACAGGAGGGAAAACAATAGAAATGAAGATTTACTTCGACATAATTTTTCCTCTGTCTAGTTGATTTACGGGTTTGTAATTTAATTTCAATAGTTACTTTGAACCTCCTAATACTGTTAAGTATTTTATCTTTCTTTGCTCATTCATTAATTTAGATTGATCTTGTATTACTCTTATACTATGGAAGTCTAAAAGTTCTATTAAAACCATGGCATTTCACATAGCATTTATCATTACCATCACCAGCAGATATCAAACATGTCTTCACACCAACGCTGTGTCTTTCCGGTAGGCATATAATAGAACTGTTTTACACCAAAATAAAACAGTTATTATGTGCCGAAAGAAAGACACAGCGTTGGAGCAAGATCCTTGCTGGTGAGTGAAGACCACACTATGGCGGCTTGTGGAGCGGCGCACAGTCAGGAAACGTAAAGCGACTGTGGCGCCCCTGCTGGCAAAAAGGGGTAACTATTGTGCGGAAGAAGGACTAAAAATGGTATGTAATTTGACTAATAATGGAGGAAATAGGCAAAAATCATAGCAGCTTCTTCACACCAACGCTGTGTCTTTCTTTCGGCACATAATAACTGTTTTATTTTGGTGTAAAACAGTTCTATTATCTGTTGAACCTTGTTACGGGTAGTTTTAATAGCAAGGCCGACACCACTACGCCAGCAAAAATATTGTGTTGTGAGGCAGATCTGAGATATACAACGATAAGCGGGAACTAGATGTGACAATACCAGTCTAAATTATTTGCTTCATTTCATTATGTGACTTTTGATTAATTTTTTAAAGATGCTTAGGTTTTTGGCATTCTTAATATTGTTCGGTAATTTATTATATTCATTAGCGCTTTCAAACGTTATATTTTTTTTACCATAGTTTGTTCTTGGTGGGCGTAAAATTATATTGTTAGCATTTCTTAAGTGCTTCAAGTGGGGATGTTCACTTTTGGTTTTAAGTTCTAGATTTGTGTGTATTTGTTTTGACAGTATTTTATATATTAATATGCATGTGTAGTATTTGTAAGTTCTTTTTATATCCATTATGTTGGTTTTTTTGTATAATTTTAATGTTGGCGTAAGATAATCATCAAGAGTTAGGTATGGAAAGCGAATAAGTCAGTGTTGTACAAACGTCAATCCCCGCCAGGTTATTCGTGCTGTGGCTTCATGACCGCTATGGTATACGGGACAATACCCGGAGCTACGCGGACTGGATTAGCTGCAATCGCGACGGCCACTATGCGGAGCTGATTTCGAGCAATGACGTCACAGAGCAGGTCATGAAGATCTTGCGGGTTCTCGAGAGGCCCCTTGTGGCGCAGCGAAAACAGCGGTTGAAGGTGTTCAGCGATGTCTATGCTCATGTTGAGGTAACATATGTTCATGCATACATATTTTGAATCTGTCTATGGTAGTGGCCTGTGCTAATTGGTGATGAACTTGATCTCGACCAATTGTGTAATTACCATGTCTGTGTTGTGCAAGGGTATTTTATACCAAACATTACATCTATGTGATTGTTTATGGTATATCTTCGTCCAGATATTTTTGTTTAATTACATTATTTTACCAGAAGCCCACAATGCCATGGACCATCTCTAATAAATGAGCCCAATTAGACTTACACCTAAAAACAACTGTATGATAATCTCTACATGAAATAAGCTGAGAGATAAAGCTCGTCACCCAGCATGGAATTAAGAACTAAGTCTTAAATGTGCAGGATCCAAGAAGAGGTGAATACTACTGGAGACTTAAAGAGAATGCCGAACAGGCTTACAGATACAAGGAGTTGAGGCTGCATAAAGATAAATTACTTAACCAAACTCAAATGTATAAAGACTATGTTCACCAAGAGTACCTAGTGAGTACCGTTTTTAATTATATCCACACTTATATGATCGTAACATGTCCACACTTATATGATCGTAACATGTCCACACTTATATGATCGTAACATGTCCACAATATTATGGCCTCTTGTCAAATTGAGCCTCTCAATTTGTACATGCCTATGTCGTTATATCAAAAGTTAGGTTAGCAGAAATTTGGTAACGGTCCCACCGCGTGGTGGTACAGACGCTGCGTGTTGATTTTTTCTTTCCTCTGTAGCCTTCTGACTAAAACTTTAGGGTAACGTGACTTCTCATCTCAACTCAATTTCATCGTATACCAACTGTGATGGCCGTCAAATTCCCATGTTTCAATCAATTAATATTTGTATACTTTCAGGACAGAAACGGATATTATTATGAAGGCGAAGACTTGAACTATCGGCTGCAGATAAGTGTCTCAGTACCCGTGTTTGACGACACTACGTCGGAGGTACTATTTGCTTAACCTCATCATTTTATATAGTACCACTATGCAGCGGTTATATCACAACTGCCTAACTCCCTTTTATATTCTACTCCTAGTCTCCTTTTTTCCCTAGAGTAGTAGTCGCTTGCAACGCAAAGATTGCAAGTTCGAATCCCGGTTGTACCAGTTTTATTTTTTTAACGTATGTACGGTGATTAATCACATCTCGAGATTTAAGGAAAACATTCAGAGGAAACCTGCATACGTTTAAGAAATCTGAGACGTACCTATTTATGTATAGTATTTTATGTCAACTCGCAATCCGTCACGTTGGCACGTAAATATATCTCAAGCGAAGAGAGGGCATATTAGTACACACCTCTGCCTATCCGTTTGGGGAATCTAGTGGGAAGGCGTGAGAAGATGTATAGTATTTTATTTCCAATAGAACAAGTGTAAAAAATATTTTTAAATGATTTTATTATCAATACTTTGTTCCAGAACATCACAATTCAACTGGACGAGGTATGTACATAGGTACTATTTATTTCGACTAATGCATCGATAAAGAAAACAATAAATATCCATTTGGAATTAAGCACGGAAATGTTGTTTTCGCGATGCGTTACGATTAAATTAAAACTAAGATCTTATCTTCAATTTATTTGATTGCAGGAAAAACAAAGGAACTCTACAAGAACGGTAAGAAGAGATCGATTTTTACATGTTGAAAGCTAGAGTAAACGATATGTAACGCATTTTTACAGTATCCCGTGAATCGACTATTGGGCGTCGCTGGAGTGGACATCCCTATCGATCATTTGAAATTAATACTTCCTTATCACCAGGTACTTAATGTGACAGAACGTTACCTTTTACACATCTATACTAATATTATAAAGCTGAAGAGTTTGTTTGTTCGTTTGAACGCGCTAATCGCACGATTAAGGCAACATCATTTAACATTGGTGCATTGATGCCTCTCTCATGTCATGTCGTCTCCTGCAGGTCGCTTGTCTGCTCTGATCACTATTTTCTGATTGTCCGATGGCATCATATTACTTCTAAGGCAGTTTTGAACAATTGGATCATCTGATTATGTTCATGCAAAAGTTGTTGTAACTGCTAAATGATCTCTGCGAACAGCGTTCATTTACTTCAGTTCAAAATTCCCCAGGAAATAAATCTGAAGAAATTTGTATTTACCATTGCCTACGCTGTTCTTCAGTCTCATTTGCTCGAAGATTGAACTGGGCTTGTGTTACACTGCGATTGAACAGGACTTGCGTTACACTGCGATCGAACTGGTGTGCGCCAACCGATATTTTGACGCCTTACGGGTGGTATTTTTTAAAAATAAAATACGACGATTAATCATGAAACTCACACTATGAAACTCATGAAACAAACACAACAAACATCTTTGTGCTTTTGTTGTTATGAAAGAAACTGTAATTTGTTGTTACTTCTTGAATGAAATGTCAATCTATCTATCCATAGGGTGCGTTCCACTAAGCAGTTTTTCCTGTTTGCTTGTAAGCGGTACTGTCGTAACCTCAAATGGAATGGATTACAGATCGTTTTGAGCTTGCAGGTAAATAATACAAACGGCGAGTTAGTAAAAAGAAAGTAAAAGATTTAAGATGTTAGTTTATAATCTGTAAGCCTCGAAAATAAATTTGATTAATTAATTTTTAAATAGATTAATATTGAAAAAAAATATAATACTTTTTTTATATTTAATATTATTGGTGTTTTAAGTAAATTTACGTTCAAATGGAATTAAAATGCGGCTTGCGGCGGCACTTGGATATTTGGTAAGAGGTACAGTCGCCATTTTATATGCTTTGAGTTTTGAAAATGACACTAATTTTCTCAACGATCACTTCGATACACCTTTTTAGATGGGTCGTCATGAGCGTAAGTTATGACATAATAATTGACGTTTTCGCCGCGACCACAACGACCGCGGTCGTTATGTGGGTCGATTATAGGAGAATTTTGATCGTTGTGGGCGCTTAGTGGAACGCACCTTTACTGTCAATATTTTTTAAGACACACTGGCCTAACAACTGATCGTCACTCTGACAGAGTTTTGTCAATATATTGAAAACGTCTCACAATCTTGTTGTCTGTCTGTTTCGCACACTCACTTTTCAGTTTTTTTAATATTTACTATTATTTTTTTATATGTTATATAGCCTGAAGCCTCCCTAGAAAAATGGACTACCCAACACAAAAATAATTTTTCAATTCCAACCAGTAGTTCCTGAGATTAGCGCGTTCAAGCAAACAAACAAACAAACAGTCTTCAGCTTTATAATATTTGTATAGATTAAGTATAGATTATGAATATGCATCATCGCCCTATATCATGGTACTTTATAACTGCATACAAATAAGTTGATAAAATGTGTTGATTAGGCACCTGCCATCACGTTATTAACCCACATTCATATATCACTATGTATTATCGATGTAATAAAATTAGATACCACCGCAGTGCCCGAGATACATAGATAAGTTGTGGTATGTCATTTGATAGCCGAGGTGGCCGAGTGGCTCAAGTAGTCTCCTGCAAGTTCATATCCCGAAACAAATGATTTCATTTTGAACTCGTGTACAATTCTTAATCTCACCACAAGCTTTACGGTAAAGCAAAACACCGAGGGGAAACCTGCAAATGCTTATGAAGAATTTCAAGACGTATTTATAGTCGTGCTTGAGAAACGGTGATGGACTCGCTGTCACGTTGGCACCCAAAATATATCTCCGGCGAAAAGTAGATGTGTGCGTACTACACACTTCTGTGTACTTGGGAGACCCTTGTGGAAATATATTATTATCTCGGCTTAAGGCTTTCTAATGCTAGCACAGCAAACCACCTGATATATAGCTGGCATTTCGGTATGATAATCACTTACCAACATACATAAATATTATTTAAAAAACTATGGTCTAAGACGTTTTGATGTATTGAGAAGGATTTGTACCTAAACGGTTTCTTTATTCCAGCTTGGTCCAGGCGGTTCGTTATTCATCGTGGATCATCGTGGGAACGTTGTCCTGCACGATGGTCTAAAGCCTTCTGTACGTATGTTGCATTATTCCTAACGTTTTATAAAATATCAACAAAATAAGAAATGTATACAAATCTGACACCGTTATATTGGTGGCCGGTAATAATGGTTCTGAGGTCTGAAAGGCCAAACGTGAAGTTAAAAGAACATCATGAGGAAAGTTTATAAATACATTCTTTCTGTTTCTTTGGGCTTTCTTGGCACTCTACAGCATGGAGTTCTTCAAGAAGGGTGTGAAAAGATTCCTGCAGGGTCGGCAGCGCGCGAGTGATACCCCTGGTGTTGCAAGCCTCCATAGGCGGCGGTAACCGCTTACGATCAGGCGGACCGCATGCTTGTTTGTCAAAAAAAAAACTCTATCTTTTGCTAGAGATAAGAGATTTATCACTCCTTCGGGAAGGATTTTATGTGAAAACTGACAAAAACTTTGACTTAGACGGATTGCAGTAGCTTAGACATCGGTAAAACCTTGTTGATTATAGCTACCTAAAAAAGTAACAGCAACTATTTGTAATTTTGTACCTAATGCATATGTGGCCGAACGATGTATATATATGTATAAAGTAAAGTGACCCAAGAACTAATTACATTTATTCTACATTGTCCGCAGTTTGATGGCGATATATTGAAGCCAGGATACAGAACCGTGGACTTCCTGGACCTGGAACAACCTGCTGAAAATCATCTACCCCGACACTATCCAGCCAGTTGGCTCGCGGTAAAGTACTTGTAACTACCTAATTAATAGGTTCAGGACCCGTAAATGTGGATGCTACGACTGGGGTCTATCAGTCTAGCAAGAATTGGTGTTTTACTATTTGTGCCTACCCCATGAGTATGTGTATGTAAGGTATAATATTGTTCTCTCTAAACTGATCACCATAAGTGCAGAACTAAGTTTCGGCATAATATACTGGTCTGATAATTTTTAGCTTCAGTTTTCTAATCAGAGTGTGTTTTTTTGTATTTGCACGACTTTATTCTTTGAGATTTCACATTATACATACATACATATCATCACGCCGAGTCCCTAACAGGGTAGGCAGAGAGTATAGAGCGCCAGTTCTCTCTAGACTTGCATGCCTATTTCGCTTCGTCCACATTCATCAGTCTCTTCATACATGCTCGTCGGTTTCGATTTCACATTTACTTGTCTTATTATGTTTCAGTTCCGCAAAAAGGTAATAGTTGACTCAACAAGTGGCAAGGAGACGATGAACGGTTCAAACGTGTACGAAAGTGGGATGAGAGTGAGCTTGGAGCCGAGAGAGTATCACTGGCGGAGGGTGCTGGACCACTACACAGCCGTGGTGGTCCTGCCCCCGTACGCGAGGGACCACGCCGTGCCGCAGAAAACCTTCACCCAACAACTCGCTGAGGGTGCTCTGAAATCACTATCCAGGACTGAGTACGCTGTGCACCCAGATTGGTATGTCCTAGAACATTTTTAGATCTAGCGGACTTTATCACCATAATATTTTATCTTATACACTGCATTACGACTAATTCCCCTATTTCTCACCCAATGACGGGGAATTCATCTCCACTCATTAAAACTATGCGGGTTTAATGTTCGCTTTTACGTTTTATATCATGTTTTGATTTAAAAACGTAGAAATTTGGTTTTTCAAAAGAGCTACCTTCAGCGAGTTCACAGACATGAATTCCCCGTTGTGAGAACAACGTGCAGTTCAAGAAGGGTTTGAAACGAGTGTAAGAAGATTTTTTCTTGGAATAAAACGTTATATGCGTTAATTCAGCTTATAATTTATGCTACCGTTCTAGGTTTATTGTGACGTGTTATAGTATTAGTAGGATAAAGTTGGGAATGTCATCAGGTTGTACTGCCGCCACGTTGAGCCCCACTTTGACACCCGTGAGGCGGAGGTGCGACACTTCATCAGGCGGCGCAGCGATGAACCCAGCTTCCTGATGAATAAGCTCAAGCACCACTTTTCTCCCATACAGCCCAATTTGCTGGAAAAGACTTACCAATGTACGTACCGCGTATTAAATCACTCGAATGATATTTGAGAACAAATTTAATAAGTCAATTACTTCAGACTGTTAAGTATGATACTCACACCTTCCCAAAAGAGTCCCAGATCGGGAACTTTTGTATCCACACACGGGCGGGGAGGGTGTGTAGGTAGTACACACCCTCCATCGCCGTTACTTAAGCTCGACTATACAAACGCCTTTGAATTGCTTCTCAGACGTATGCAGGTTTCCTCACGACGTTTTCCTTCAACGTAAAGCGCCTGGTGTGATTAATCATTATACTTAAGTTCAGAAAAACTCATTGGGACGGTCGGGATTCGAGCTAGTGATCTTTCTGTCGCAACTCGAACGCTTTTTTATATATATAATATAATAGTTTGATTAAAGTTTGGTTACAAATCAGCTTTTTATGTAGGTTGTATTGAAGAACGTCGTTTGAAATTATAATATAATAATATAATATATCCTCACGCCTTCCCACAAGGGTCCCCGAAGGGGTAGGCAGAGGTGTATAGATAATACCCACACACCCACTTTCCGCCAGAGGTATATTAGGTGCCAACGTGACAGATGGCGAGTCCATCGCCGTTACTCAAGCACGACTATACATACGCCTTTGAATTTATTCTCAGACGTATGCAGGTTTCCTCTCGATGTTTTCCTTCACCATGTAGTCGTACAAGGCCTTGGAGCGAGTCTATATCGGCCTATATGTAGATTATTTACCTACGTATGTAAATCATAACTCAAAACAATGCCTGATAATAGGTTTATTCCCTGATGACGCGTCTTTAAAATGATAACAACTCAATCGCGCTGTTCCATTATCAGCTTATCTACTTATTAGATATCAAATGAAATGAACCTGAATAATAAATAACAAATAAGGCTAGTTATCAGAAGTAATTGTTGTTCTTGTAAGCAATTAAAATTAGGATTGTAGCGTGTAACTGAAGATTTTGTTTTATTTAAATTATATTGCGAAGGCGTGATCAACATATAGATTTTACCAACAGTTCTGAAATTTCATAGTATTCGTCAATTGTTATTCCAGCATAGAAAACTGTTTAAGTCCTAAGGTATTTACTACTATGGACTATGGTACATATTTAGCACTATTTGCCCTAGTCCCAACTAAACAAGGCTAGAACAAGACAACTTTAAATAATATCAGTTATTTGCAAAAGAGCTAATTACGTATTGTTTAAGTGAATTTGAGGTTTACGCAATATTTTTTTTCTATCTAAGCTAGATATTGTAGTCTATATAAGCTTTCCAAATACTACGTTAAGGCAGAGTAGGTCTCAATTCAACGGTGTGTTGGTGTATTCAGGTGATCAAGAACTGATGGCACGATTGTGCAAAGAGGCCATAGTAACGGACAAATGGGCGAAGGACCACGACAATGGGAATGATTGCGTCACTTGCGGACTCGGATCCGTAACTTCCTTCTTCGCTAGTGGTAATTTCAATCTTCCTCCCTTATGCTCATTCTCTATGACTTTTCATTCACTTATATTTTGGAGGTTTATTTGGAGGAGGTTTATTGCTTTGGAACAATGGACAAGACAATTTAAAATTTTGACAGTCAACGTCATATGATTACAAAATATCTCCCATCCAAATGAACATAAAGCATTAGTTATGTACTGATCAAAATGAAGCCACTGTAATACAAAAACACATAGATTGTAACCTTTAATAAACTTGATTAAAATAATAATATCTATATCCTCAAGACTTCCCATAAGGGTCCGCGAAGGGCTAGGTGTGAGGGTACTATACCTATACACCTCTGCCTTGATTAAAATAGACAAAAAAAAAATTTCTTAAATACATTTGTTAAAATATCTTTATAGTTTTTCTCTATCATTTGTGATCTGACGAGTGCTCTAGGTGTTACAAATACTATAATGTGATATTTATGTCCAGAGAGCGGCTTGACTCGATGGCAGCAGTACCACGCCACCAGTGCGCACGCGCCGCCGCCGAACGGCTCCTGGTGGTCCCGCGGCCCATCCGAGCCGTGGTACCAGCGCGCCGCGGCTGCACCCGACGAGCTGCTCGTGCACGCACCACTCTCGCCTATCAGACATATGCGGAACACTTTCCAGAAACCTCCTAATGTATGTTTAACCGGTCATGGTAGTCAGTGAACATCATACACATTTACACATATATCTTCCCGCAAAGTTCCTTGCGAGGTAGGCAGGAACAGAGTTTTTAGAGCAAAGAGAAGCAAAAGAAGTCCCTCTTTTGATTCATCCACAATCAGAGGGAGTGTTTGAGAATTGAGAAATAGGGAGCTACTCGACATCGTTGCCTATCGGCGAAATGAAGGTGTTGGAAATGCAGAATGCCTTTGAAAATGGGACAGTTGCTCAATTATGCGATAGGGCACAGCGAAAACCAAATAAAAATACGTTCTCACTTGGCATTTATTTTAACTTACTATCCCATTACAATTAGCTGTAACTACCGTTAAAGTTACGTACCTACGAAGTGCGTTTTTTTATTAACAGTTTCTGAAAAATTCAACCATGTTACGAAATCTCTTAAATAATGTTGTAATTTTGTTATCTTCGGACTTGTTGTTTTATTGCATCGTCATGTATATTCATAATACCCCATAACTTCCAGATGACAACTCTTCTATTTTCTGAGACACGCTTTATTGTTTCCCACAGCTGGGTGTACACTCCGAGTGGTTCACCGCAGCGAGGGCCCTTAGGACTGACGAAGGCATCGTCGGTGTGACCGGCTTCCACTTTCATCCCCAACACTTGGAAGACGTACTCTCGGTCGTAACAAATTTTCCCGTAAGTCTCATCCACGCTATTTTTTATTTTATTTTTATTTTTATTTATTTATTATTTATCACCTTACAACTAAAATAACAGGAAATTCGAAGTGATAGGCAGAAGTTATAGGTAGTACCCATACACCCACTTTCCGGCTATGGACTTACCATCTGTCACGTTGGCATTTAAAATATATCTCTGACGGAAAGTGCGTGCTTGGTATACACCTATACACTATACACTATACACCTCCTATACTCTATACAAGGGGTAGGCCCTTCGGGGACCCTTGTAGGAAGGCGTGAGGATATTGATTTCCATATAGTAATAGGTATCAAAATGCGAAAATCAGAAACACACAGGATGTTCGGCTAAAATTATCATATCACTGCAAGGCTATACCAATAAAATGCATCCATTGTTTATAAGTAGGTCCCGATAAAGGGTATATACCTTGAAAATGCTATTATCGCAATAAATTATCATTATCAATATTTAATATAAGCTTTTAATACAAGGTACGCATTTGGATCAGGATCAATCGAATCAGTGGTCAGTGGCTTGTCTGCTGATGGTTGATCCACGCCTGGTAAAATCAAAAGTGTTCGAAACCGTGAATATGGATGAAGCTAAAGAAGTGTGTAAGATTAGAGAGAACAGGCGACTCTCTGCCTATTCAATGTGATTATGGATACAAATGGATAATAGTACCAACCTATTAAAATCGGAATGGGCAGTGACTCCACTTTCAAACGTATAATAAAACAGACTCATATCGCTGTAGTTACAATATAAGTACAGCGATATAAGTCCTCCTCGATAGCATCCGTGCTCAACATAGGGAGTTGCAAGCTTCCAGAAGTTACGGCGACTGTTTTCTATACATCGACCGAATGTATTGAATAACATAGATTTCATGGATACAAAAATACATTTCAATAAAAGAAATGTAGAGGTTAGTTTTATAGTA
This sequence comes from Drepana falcataria, assembly GCA_945859725.1. Taxonomy (NCBI): domain Eukaryota; kingdom Metazoa; phylum Arthropoda; class Insecta; order Lepidoptera; family Drepanidae; genus Drepana; species Drepana falcataria. The sequence continues at coordinate 3,101,453 of OX243937.1, forward strand.
CCTACTTAAACATATTGAAAACGTCGTTATTGGTTAAAATCGTTGAACATAACAGCTCCACCGGTTTCGGACAATTGTGTATCCAGAAAAATATTATATTGTACAAGAAAAGATTGCTCTAACTATGTAACTATATAATACAATTATGTCAGTTTAATCCTCGGCATATTATTATCTGAGGATTAAACAGGTGTAATGTCCTCTGCAGGGTTCACACGAGGACGACGAATGGGTGCCGAGCTGTGATGGTGAGAGGTGGTCGTGCCTGCTCATTGATGAGGGAGGCTGGGTGCTGGCGAGCGAGGGCACAGGCTCTCACTCCCAGCCATCGGAAATCCGGGAACATATTGCCAACCTACACCCTGCAGCGATGGCTGCTCTTCTAGAAGCCCATGTTTTCGAGCTTAACTGGTTGCATGATTACCAAGGCGTATGCTTTCCACCAGTTGATTCTGCCGCTGCTCCAGTAAGTCTTCCAAATGTCTTTATTTGTATACGAGGGCATACTTAAATACTTGGCTTGCACTGTTTCACATGAAATTAGCGTTATTCTAATAGATTTTTAATGAAATATGTTCCCCCAAATACATGCTACAGTTGTCAACATGGTTGACGTTTCAGACAATAACATCCATGCTGCGAACTCTTTGGCGTTCAATGACTCTACTACTCTGGATGACGCAAGAAATAACTACATTTATAGCCTTATTAAGCGCTACGGGTATGTTCTTAGAATTTAACTTCTCCAATAATATTTTTTAGACATTTATTTAGACAACGTAGACATATGATGTCGTTACAGAACGCTAAATCTTCGTTGTGAATGTTGTGATGCCTTTCCACAAGGAAACTACCCCTACCTCTGCCTACTGCTTTCCCCAAAGTAGTAGACAGAGGGAAAAAATGTTCGCCTATCAAGACAAGTTCCTACGTCGCGTTATATGCCTTTCTTGGAAATAAAAATAAACAAAAGTTTCCTAGGGTTGTTTCTGGTAAAATGATAGTATTTATATTCAGATACCTAATTTGAAACCGGCGTAGGTACTCCACGTCCACACATAGTCGGAGAATATTAAAACAGGCAGATTTTTTTTAAATTGACTTCTATTCCTTTCACTATTATGAATGTCCTAAGCAATATCAGCATGGACTATTTAAGGCTTGCCAGTCGTGACAGCGGACACGCAAGCCGAGAGGGATAAGCGCCGTGGTCGTGTGTGGAAAGACTTCGAACGTGAAAGGTTTGATCGACTCCACGACCCTAAAGTTCTGGTGAACAGGACACACATTGCAGCCTGCGACAGGTCACGAGCTTTCTATGTTCTACAGGTAGGTAAATTCGATAAGTAATTCAAGAAATATCTGCTGCCACCTATACCTATAGCCAACTGAAGAGGTGCCCAGTGAATATAATTTGTTCAGTTAAGTGAAAGAAATTGCATACTTACCGAAATGGAGATCTAACCAGTGAATGTTTTAAATCAAAACTACTTGCCAAGGGCGGGTGTCTTTAAAAGCTTTAGGTACCATACTTTCCTACAGGTTTATCTGTTTTATCTACCGACTACTCCGCACTGTATTTATAAATTTCCATAGTTCAAATTATATTGTTCAGCGTACAGAGCGGGCTAGAAAAGCATTGAGGCAGCCCGCCCAGCCGTGTGTGTGGCCACTGGTCGCAGCCGAGGTGCCCGCCACTAACCTGCTGCTGGTCGCTGTATACAAGCCATGCCCGCATAGAGGACGGCCCTTGAACGACCCACTAGTTAATGAACAGGTTTGACGCTATATTCATTTGGAAACTAAAGTGTTTATACTTACGTAGCCACCCTTATCATATAATTATAAATTTAAGAGCTGGACTTTGAAATGTATTTAACTATTTCGAGTTCAATCTCTCTGACCGCCCTACACGCCATGTCAGGTTCTTTTTCTTTGATCTGACTTATGTAAGTTTTGGGCTTTCCCTTCATTCTGTCCCAGTACTTTTGCTACTATGAAGCTATGATGACGTAGGTATTAGATACTCTTTCCGTGTATAATTAAAACTATTGAGATAGAAAAGGTGCCAAGAACCGCGGCTGTACCAATATGTTATCTAAACTTAAATCCGACCGTTCAATATTCTTCAAACTTTATGGTAAATGAAAAACTCTTATTTGATACCTGGATAGCTCCGTTCTAAGAGCGGCACCAGCTACCTGGCACGTTAGCTCGCGTTATTACACCTCCGCCTACCCTTTCTGAGAACCATACGGAAGGGCATGATGGTATATCATCATGCTTTGATCTCTTATAAGTAGTCGATCTAGTTTTGGGCTTAACACAAAAGCGTTAGTATATCATTGACCCACGTTCTGGTTATTCCAGTACTTAGAAGTGGATGAAGATAACAAGAATCAGAGCGCAGCCGCGCAACTTGCGTGTTGGCGAAACAGGGAGCCCTTGGATGGTCGACTTCCGCACACAACTTGCTTCCCTCACAACTACTCCCAGGTACATACATATCATCACGTATCCCTCACGGTCAGGCAGAGAGTAGGCTTTCCCACCAGTTCTCTAGACTTCGTCATCTTTCGGTTCATCTATTCATCAGCTTCTTCATACTTGCTCGCTGGTTTCGAGTACTCTTGACATTCCAATCCTTGATACGTGTCCGATCGCTTTGATCCGGGTACCAGAACAAGTATAAGCTTTTAATACCTGTTAAAAAACAGGCTCTCGTTAACTACCTATGTCCGTCCTGAATGCCATTTTCAATATTGGCGTGGTTTTATTATTCGGATGATTAGATCCATAGATAAACGTCTCTAAATTCAAACATACAATCTTTACCTCCGTATAAATGTGTATGTGTGTAAATGAGCTACCTAATTTTATCAGCGACTGAGTACCTACAGCGCGCGTAAGCGGAGTAAAGTGAGTATTGTTGACTTTTCTGGCTACCCCATTGAGGACCCTTTTGGGAAGGCGGGAATATACGTATTGTATAAGTATTGACCATTATACCTAATTTCTGTTTCAGGAAGACGGGTACAGACAATGCGGGCCATGGCTTCCCGACCCCGAACCAGAGACAGATGGCGCCACTGTGTTTTCCGTTCACCTTACTTATTTAGTTCTCACTGTTGGAACTCACTATTTACAAGCACATATGCAGTGGGAATAATGGAAAACAGTGCTTTCATGCGTCCTATTCCGTCGCTTTACTGATAAAAGAAGATTGCGTAGAATTGTAAGCATATACGACCGCGGTGGTAATATTGGGTTAGACAGTCTGAGTGTCCATCTATGGGAATGGCAACCCATTCATTCTCGTTGTCATTTAAAGCAATATTATACGTGTATAGAATTTGTTATAAAATGTTAATCCTACAATGTTTGGAGCTTTGTTAAAATAAAACGCAAATGCACATCTCCAAGAGTTTATTTCAATTAATAGAACAAATATTGATATTTGGTTCTGAAATTTATATAATACTTTTCGTACCTACCTGCGGATATCGAAATCACAACTCACTATCTACTTGTAAGGATACAACAAGAGTTTGCTAATGTACATGATTCACTTGGGGTTTTTATTTGATTGACTAGGACAATTAAGAACGGAAAATAAGATTAGGTAATTATGATGGAAAACACAGGCGATATAAAACTATTCAAAATTCAAGGAAAACTAATAGTATTAATATTAGCGAAGATGGATTATAGACCACGGCGATAAATAGCAGTGAGCTATCAACTCTACATAGACGTAATATGTACTAACACACTAGTTTATGTACATATCATCACGCCGAGTCCCTAACGGGGTAGGATTTGCTGCGATATTAACGGCATTCCCAATCATACAGATATGTAGAGCAAATTTTGGTCTATGTCAGTGTTTTAAAAAAAAAGGTACATAAAGGATCATCACATAAATACATTTATTACAGCATGTAAATTCGCCTTTGTATTAACATGATTGGAATGCATATTTTCAACTAAGGGCCTTACCTAAACGTACTATTACCATCCTTATTCACAAGTGTGAAAGAGATGGGTGTTAACGACATTCATAAGTTTGTCCCTTTCGCACTCTTCAATAAGGATGTCAATTGCCCGCCTTACTAAGGCCTTCTGGTATGGTAACATAAATTTTCCCTGACGGACGTAGTCAAGGATGGCTAGCCTACTGAGAGCAATTAAGTTCTCACATAACTACATACGATCTCACGAGCTCTCTCTTCTCTCTCTGGAATAAAATACAGAACATCTTAGTTTTGGGAATTGTTTTCTTGTTTTGATTAATAACGTTTTCAACACAAGCGAGTGTTTCAATGTTTTAATTCATTTACAAAACGATCACTCTACGAACACAATCATAAATAGATCAGTATAACAGTAAACTGTATTCTAGGTAGTTAGATACAAAAATATCACGAAGTAATTTTGTGAGAAGCACGTCTTTATCGAGCCCATGTTATGGTGATAAGTCAACGGTATACGCAACCCCCTATCACAACAGAATCTGAGAGCAAGATAAGCTCAGATTAAATATATTCCCGATACTGACGTTAAATTAAATAAAATAATGAGACAGATCTATTTTCAATATTGGATTTTTCTTAGAATGCATGTATGTAATAAGAGTACACATTTTCAAATTCCGAATTTTGTTAATGCTGTAATCGGGTGGCTCTATGCTAAATATCATAATCTATTTTAATACTTACAACCCTGGAAATTCAGACTATTAAATATCCTATTTTGTTCATTCGGTCTAAAAGATTGTTTTTTTAACGCAATATTATTTAGTGATGTTGTTTTTGGAAAGATTTTTTTATCTTAAATATAACATACGCTTATACATAAACAATTTATCCTAATTATCTTAATGAGACAAAAATAGACAAGACTAACATTTTTCATTGCTGTATGTTTTTTTTTAATAACAGTTAGTCTATTTTTAATACTACCATCTTTGAGCCAGAGAACTGTCAAACGTTCCATATCATTATATTATGATCTTTGGTTTATTTATTATTTGGAGCCAATTTGGCTTAGAGAGCTAAAAAATCCGTGCCTAAAAAAATGTATAAATTTGTCCATCGAATAATACCAAGAAAAACATTTTTGGTACGAACATTAGATTATTTTTTAAATTATCTTCTTTATTTTGTTCTTCAATCAAATGTGGCAACTAGCCATGATGCATATTATAACATGAATGAATGCTCGTGCATTAGGGCCCATATTATGTAAGTACCAACAGTCCTTGCAGGATAAAGGAAAATTTGAGACCTTCCGACAGCACAGCCATTCCTTAACATCCTGATAAGCGTAATCACCGCAAGGACTTGACACCAAACTTAAGCTGAGCTATTAAATAGGGTCAGACGGGAATGACGAAAATACGGTTTTTGAACGGGAGCAGAACCACTTTAAACAAATGAGGGCACATTCATTTATCTTTTTCTACAGAAGACATTTCTGCAGTGTCTATGCAAGTTCTCAATTTGGCACCAACCATTACATCTAAGAATGACAAAATATGCTTCATCTATTCATTGAACAGGATTAATTCAACACTGATTTTAACCGTTTGACAAATTAACACTATTTAATAAATCTTTTTAATAACTACCTACTTACACGTTATACAAAATAATATTGTACTTACATACAACATCCCTTATCTATGTTTGTATTGGCGCCAATATATAACGCGATTCTTAAAACAACACGAAATAATAACAGTAACATGTTAGGAAACATAACGAACCATTCTATGGTACAAACAAAAACAAAACACAACAGAGGCAAAAATAAAAAAAAAACATCAAAAAAATATACACATTAAGGTTGAATATTATTTGGTAAAATATATGTGACACAGTTAAGTTGTGACAGCATAAGCAATTCAATATGTACATAATTGAATGAAACGGTAAATGGAATACGTTGGAATGGAAGCTTCTGGTGACTCGAGATATAGTACAGTAAAATATACATCAATTTACTCAATACGAGTATGAAATTAAATAATTTAAAGTGCTAAGCACTACATAAGCACTAAAAAATATGATAAATCAATTATGTTTACGAATCAGCAACGAAAAAACAAAATTGCATATGCTTCATAAAAATCAAGCTTAAATTACTACTTTATGTTACTAATAAGGTCGAATTTTTCGAATACAACTAAAATAACATTAAAATCAACTTGTTTAAGCGGTGGGTAAGAAATGGAACTATTCATTCGCATTTCGATAAATAAAGATGAGTCCTACAAAGCCAGTACGACGCCTCTGAATTGTTACGTCCTTTAATCACGTGTTTTGCACCACCCTCAATGCCAAGAAATTGCATTTAACGTTCTCCTCAATCCAAAATCCCATGAGTTTGTTGTTCGCGTATAATGATCACGCGTCACGCTCACTAAACTATTGAATGTTCGTATTTCTTTCCAAGTCCCGGCCGCCGACAAGGCTCGCGTAGACTCCTAATTTGGGTAACTTACAAAACATAAAAGGCAATATTCAGCGTAAACAATGCGAAATGAGCGTAGTCATAGATCATAGTGCATAGAGCAGACAGCAACTATCAATATTCGCTTACGAGTCACTGGGGGTACACTGGTAATTGACAGCAAGTTCTCGGGTAGAGTCGCTGAGGTAAAACATATTTCAGTAACGACCCAAACGGAGCTACGTGCTTCGAACTGCTGTGCTGCCCTGTATGTGCTCCAAGCGGATGTTCTTACTCCTCCTCGGACTCGGTGTCGGAGTCCGGTATGGTGTTGAACCAGTTCTCCCAGTTGGAAGGCTGGCCCATGATCGTCCGGCTGAGGATCAAGTTAATAATAAAAATCCTCATATATCCTCACGCCCGAAAGGGTCCCCGAAAAGGTAGGCAGAGGTTTATAGGTAATACACCCACTTAATAAAAATCGTGATAATAATAAATTCCGTTCTCTGAGACCTTTACCGGCGATAGCTTAAAATCTGACCCCACTACCGGTGGGGTTATTGTGTCTATAATTTTATAGACAAATTGATAACTAGCTGTCCCGCCCAGCTTCACCCGGGTGAAAAAGTAAAATTTCCTGAAACACGATCGCTGCGCCACCTATCGGGTCCAATTGTGATGTAAGCTATCCTTTCTTTTAAGTTGGATCAAACTGCATACGGTGTGCAAATTTGATTGAAATCGGTTAAGTAGTTAAGGAGCCCATCGTTGTCTTGATTGCCATAAAAAAGGTTATAGTGAGTGCTGTCGCGGACTTTTTTTTTTAACTTTTAAAGAGGAACAATTCCCTCATACATGATATTTGAAGCTCTCAAAAAGGAATATTTTTTTCTGTTCTGGCAACATTATTCATTTATGCTTCGCTCCTATTGGTCGTAGCATGATGTTATATAGCCTAAAGCCTTCCTAGAGAAATTTTTCAATTCCAACCAGTAGTTCCTGAGATTAGCGCGTTCAAACAAACAAACAAACAAACTCTTCAGCTTTATAATATTAGTATAGATGATTATAAAACGTTATTGTATGATTACTTTAATTAAAGAAAAACATCGGTAGCATCTTAACTTCAGGTATATATGAGTGTGTTATGTTATGTGTCCCCTCAATGGCGACGGGCGTGTGTGTTTCCTCAATAACATCCAGTGTATGTCTTAGTTCATTATCGTCCAGTCCGTACTTACCTATAATCTTTGAAACCACTCGTGTGTAAGTTCAGTAGCGTCTGGTGCGTGCGTGCGTGCGTTCGTGCGTGTTTGTGTGTGTGTGTGTGTGTGTGTGTGTGTGTGTGTGTGTGTGTGTGTGTGTGTGTGAGTGTGTGTGTGTGCGTGTGCATGAGTGTGTGTGTGTGTGTGTGCGTGTGCATGAGTGTGTGTGTGTGTGTGCGTGTGCATGAGTGTGTGTGTGTGTGCGTGCATGCGGGTGTGTGTGTGTGTGTGTGTGTGTGTGTGCGTGTGCGTGTGCGTGTGTGTGTGCGTGCATGCGGGTGTGTGTGTGTGCGTGCATGCGGGTGTGTGTGTGTGTGTGTGTGTGTATGTGTGTGTGTGTTACCTCGGCTTAGTGACGGGCTGCGGCAGCGTGGCTGTTGCGGGCGGCGCGGGCGTGGGCAGCGGGGCGCGCCGCTGCAGCGTTTGCGTGCCGTCGTCCGCCGCGTCTTGCCACCCCGCCTCCACCACCCATCTGCCCAACGTACATACCTCATAAGTCATAACTATTGATTAGACACTACGATCGTGATAAAATAGATACTACCAATACATGTTCACTGAACTGAGCTCTCGTGTTTGTCATCAAAAACCCCCGCTATGAATATACCTTCCTTATCACGTGACACAGAAACAAACAGAGGATATATCAATCAAATTACAAATAGTGGTTTGTGTATAGTTACTCTTAAGCTCCCAACACCCAAAATCCCCCAAATAAGTATTTTTTTATACACATATTAAATATACTAATAAATTCAACACACAAGAAGAATACGGGAAATTGCTGTTCGTCGTCAGCCTTCCAGTACTCGCGCACCCAAGGTTACCTAGAGTTGCTAGCTGCCTTGCAGTTCTCGCACTCGCTCCGATAGTCGTCGGCGTCCTCCCCGCCCGGAGCGCTCGGCCCTTCGTAACTGCACACGCACGACGGCTGAAACCGAATATTTTTTTTCCTATCGCGCCATATATAGTTTATTTTAAAAGGCAATCCGCGCTGTCTTGTTAGCTTTAAACTTAGCGGGACGTAAAACGAATTATTTTATATTCTATTTAGGCGTGAAGATAACATAAAATTTCCCTTTCTTAATTAGGAGTGCATGATAAATAGAATATGGCTCCACAAATATCTGACGCTCGCACGCTATATCGGTGCCATATTAGTTTACCTGATCAACTGTGAGTGGAAGCGTAGTCGGCGGCGGTGGCACGGTGGCCGGCTCGGGTGGCGCGACCAGAAGGGTGTGCGGCGGGGCGGGGAGGGGCGAGTGTGGCGCGAGGGGGAGCGGGGCGTGGGGCGAGGTGGGGAGCGGGGCGTGAGGCGAGGCGGGGAGTGGAGCGTGGGGCGGGGCGGGGAGCGGAGCGGGCAGCGGGGCGTAGGTAGAGGCGTGAGGCGGGGCGTAGGTAGAGGCGTGAGGTGGGGCGTGCGGCGGGGCGTGTATCGGGAGCGGCGGCGCCAGCGGGGCGAGAGACGGGGCCGGCGCCGACCGCTCCACGCCCACGTTCTGTTCTTCACTGTGAGCGCGGGACCTGCCCTCGCGTGGGCGTATGTTACACCTGCATACATAAATAATATATAAAACAATGACTGGTCAGCTCGCACCCTCGTATTTACCCTTCTGATCTACACTTGAAGCCAATATTTATGTGGTATAAGGAACCTCCTTCGTACCCGCACAATACGAAACCTTTTTGGTTCCTTTTTGTATGAGGATAAATTCGCGTAGATGGCGCGAGGTTCGGTAGTAGAAAGTAGTCGCGGGCATCATGTCGAAGAATCCTTTATAACACTCCCTTATGCGAGCGGTGGAATGCACACGGATGTGTATCCCCTCAAACTTCCGAGCCACTTGCGACCGTGGGATCTTCGTCAAAGATTATAATCCATCAATTTAAAAGTGTACCAGTCTGGCACTAACGGCATTACATGTACACCGATTGGAGCTAACAGGGGCTATACTAAGCCTTATATGTACACCGATTGGCGCTAATAGGGGCTATACTAAGCCTTATATGTACACCGATTGGCGCTAACAGGGGCTATAGTAAGCCTTATATGTACACCGATTGGCGCTAACAGGGGCTATAGTAAGCCTTATATGAACACCGATTGGCGCTAATAGGGGCTATTCTAAGCCTCATATGTACACCGATTGGCGCTAACAGGGGCTATAGTAAGCCTTATATGTACACCGATTGGCGCTAACAGGGGCTATAGTAAGCCTTATATGTACACCGATTGGCGCTAATAGGGGCTATTCTAAGCCTCATATGTACACCGATTGGCGCTAACAGGGGCTATAGTAAGCCAGTCGAGGGGAGGGAGCCGGGGAGGGGGGAGGCACTCACGCGTCGTCGCGGGCCACGTCGGGCGCGGAGGCGAGCGCGCCGCCGCGGGGCATGGTGCGCGCGGCGGCGGGCCGCTGCTCGGGCCGGTGGAAGGAGCGCCGCACCTCGGCCTGCAGCGCGCGCTCGCCGCGCCCCCACCCGCCCTCGCTCCCCTCGCCGCCCTCACCGCCCGAGAGGCGCGGGATAGTGCGGTGCCTGCGACCACACACACACACCATACAGCATACAGCCAGGTACACAGTGACCAATAATTAAAACAAACTATGGACTATTGTCTTTTAAACAATTTTACATTGCGTTAATAGAGTAAAAGGTCCACTCCCCGTTTCTACCCGGTGACGGACTCGGCGTGATGATTTATATACCCTACTAATAATATAAATACGAAAGTTTTATTACTCGTCACGCCAGAACGACTGAACAGAATTGGATGAATATTATTAGAGTGTAACCGCTAGTTAATCATAATTTTGCGTTGCGTCTATATACTTACACATAATAAAACGAAATATTTTGAGTTAATAAGATATGTGAACGCGCGTTAACGACCTGTACTAAAGCAAATACTCTCAAGCCCACCGTATTACAACGGGCCTTAAGATACTTCGTCAGCTTTGAGTAATTAATAAGAGTGGGTGTGTGCTTACAGCGCGGTGTGCACGGGCGCGTTGGTGTAGAAGCCGGGCACGTTGTGCGGCCGCTCGGCGTCGGGCTCGCGCTGGAGCACGGACAGCAGCCCGCGGTTGCTGATGGCGCCCAGCGAGCCCGTCAGGCGGATGGCGCTCGGGAACCCTAGCACTGGACCACAGGATGGCCTTCAATACACTATCATTTATCTCTTTAAATTAAACATATATAAACATTTCGGCTGTATCGGTAATTTATATGTAATCTTACTAATATTATAAATGTGAAAGTTTGGAAGTTTGGATGTTTGCGGTTCTTTCACGGCCAAACGGCTGAACCGATTTGGCTGAAAGTTGAAATCGTGATGGCTTATACCTAGGAAATATTAATGAAGTCAAATATTTTAAAGTATGATGCTCTTTCACGGTATAACGGCTGAACCGATTCTAGCAGGAAAATACATAAGCTACTTCTTCGAACTCCACGCGGGCGAAGCCGCGGGCATAAGCTAGTGACTAAATAAATACCATGGCACCATAGTCTCCATAGACTATATGCTACATAGTAACTAGACTAACTACCTTTACGAATTAAAAAATAGGTCTGTTTACATTTCAGATAAAAGTTACGGGTGAACCAAGCGTGCCCTCAGCCTTGCTATACCTACCCCTATTCTGACGTAGGTATGAGCTACGAGTTTAAAAATATCTTGTTGTTATATAATAAGCTTTTTGAATGTTGTATTTATTCTGTATGATTATAAATATTTGAACCAAATGAAATCAAAGTAATATGTGTGTCGCTCACATTGAATTAGGATTTAGTATACAAGAGTTAAAAGTCTGGGAATAGTCAGAACCTATATGTGTATGAATGAATAAATAAAATAAATAGTATAAAAATGCATAGAGGGAAATGGATACCTGGTGGTGCGAGTGGGTGATGCAGCATTGGCTCTCTCGCTTCGGGCGCCAGCACGGGCTGAAGCAGCGGCGCGTTGTAGCAGCCCTGAGGGTTGGCCATCTAAAGACATTCCATTATTATTAACTAGAAAATTAAGTACTTGCTGTGTACAAGAGTACCCTAAACCGAAGAGCATGTATGAAGAGAATAATGAAAGTGGACGAAGCGAAAGAAGTATGTAAGGATCGTAGCAAGTGGAAAGAAGTGGTCTCTGCCTACCCCTACGGGAAAGAGGCGTGATTATATGTATGTGTGTATGTATGTAAAATTAAGTAAAACTTGATCTAATTAGTATATTGTTTAAATAATTTATTTAATGTTTAAAGGGGTTCAATAACAGTTTTAAGTCAACTGTCTACTAACACTATGGATGTTTTCCGAAATAAATACGATATTATTATTATTCTTTTCTGGAATAAATCATATCCTATGTAATATTAATTCATCTAAAAATCATCTGTGCAAAATTTCATTGAATTCTGTCCAGTACTTTTTGCTTAATCCTTACAAACTTTCGCATTTATAATATTACTAGGATAAAAACCGTAACATATTCATTGCTTGAACAGGGAGGGGTACCTGTGGAACTGGACGGGGAAGGTTGACATAACCATGTCCAGAGCACTGCATGCCATCTTCAGACCTCGCCAAGTCCATAGTCGCGGGGTACGTGCGGTGGAAAGCTGTTTCGTTTACCCTGAATAGTTTGATATGACATGTATATTTTCAGATTATTTATGTTCTAACATTTCAAGCCCTGTGCTATACCAATGTTATACCCATTTAAAAAAGGTGGTAAAACATGAATAGAAAATCAACATTATTCTGTGTTCAAGCCTTAATACAGAGGTCTCTATTGAAGTAGGCAGGGGTGCAATAAAACACTCTTCCCAGGTATACATTTAGCTGCCAATGTAACAGTGATGTGTCTGTCACAACATTGTAATGTTGTGACAGGGATTGGCTGTAATGTAGTATGTATACTATGCTTTGAATTACTTCACGAATTAATAAATGTTTCCGCACAATGTTTTTAATTACTCGCAATCTTGGCTTTGTCTAGGACTACTTGGACTATTGAGCAACTATTGAGCACACATACCAGCTAGTAGTAGAAATAGTAGATATTTACCTAATATTCTCTTGGCGACACTGTGCTACAACCTCGTCATAGGGCGGTGGAGCCTCACCACGTGGCATGTAGTTGCTTGGGGGCTTCCACGCTGCAAGAGCCGTCTCACAAGTTCCTCCCATGTAGCCCATACTACCGCTTATGTACCTGATAGAAATTTCATTGTAACCAATGCCTTTTTTTTACCACTAAGGTGATAAACACGCATAGGGTCTGCCTGCTAGTAAGCAGTTACCGCCGCCTATGGGCACTTGCAACACCAGAGGTATCACTTGTGTATTGCCGACCCTATAATTGCAGTTTCAAAATTGAGGGAAATACGTTGCTTTTTTATTTTTGGATAGAAAAAACAAATCAATAATAGTGGTGGTAGTGAATAATAATACTGAAGGATTGCAGGGAACATAAGATCATGTAGACACACCCTATACTGGTCAAGCTGCGTTGATCATCGGCATGTGGTGGCCGCCTCCGCTTCTGACGTCTCACACGATAGACAACAAGTGCAACAGTAAGCAAAACTATTGCTGCAGCACCACCAGCCGCAACACGTACATTTGCTTCTGCACTTTCAACCGGTTTGACCACATCATCCAGGCAAATGAATTCACAGCAAGTATTGCCAACACGAAATGATCTACAATCCTGTCAAGGAAATTTAGTGCTTTATTTATTTTACTGTCTGGCAATATTATGTAATATCAAAAATTTATTAGAGCCGTGGTGGCCGAGTGGTTCGAGCAGTTGCCTCACCATCTGTCACGTTGGCACTTAATATACCTCTGACGGAAAGTGTGTGTGTGGGTATTACCTATACACCTCTGCCTACCCCTTCGGGGACCCTTGTGGGAAGGCGTGAACATATATTATTATTATTATTTATAAACAACCACCTACGCTCACTGTGAGATATACTGACTGGATAAGTACATAAAAGGCTCACCTGGGGAGGAGAGCACAGGACTGCCTTACACACTTTAGGTAATCCATTGTCACATACGCAGAGAGTGCAGGTATCTGGCCCGGGCACATAATGCATTCCATGCGATATCGAGAGCCCTCGCAAGTCAGTACACTGCCCGTGCACCGCGATGCCTAAAATTACACAACATAAATACATAGGTTCCCTTGACAAAAAATCGATGTGATCGCAATAATTTCTGTCAGTGAAATAACGACTCATAATATACGCTACGGCGTTTACATAAACATAATTAATACGCCTATCACTTTATAAGTATGAAATTATTACTAACTGTATCGGTGTAAGGTCAATAAACATAACACTGCCTTTCTCCACATCATTGGGCCAATTTCATTCAAACATAAAAAAAAAGTTGATATTTTTTATGTAAATACATAACGTTTATCTTGCTATATAATCGATATTCACACGCTGTTGAAGGTTCGCAAGTACTTTAAAATCTTTTTGATCTGATCATGCGTCGTATATAGCTATTTTCATTTGCTTTGCGCTACAAGCTGCCTGTCACATGTCAGTCCAATCAAATGTCACCAGCCCCACCCACAGTGCTTACCTAGTGTAAACAATTTCTGATACTATTATACTAATACTAATATACTATACTAATAATATTAAAAAGAGGCAAGATTTGATTGTTTGTTCGTTTGTATTGAATAGGCTCCGATACTACTGGCTGATTTAAAAAAATCTTTCGCCATTGGAAAGCTACATACATCCTGGCTATATTTTCTTTTATAAAAAAATCTTATGTACATCCGGTACCGGTATCCGGTCCGGACCGATAGTTTTTTATATATTACTTTCAACCGTGGAAAATCAAATAACACGCCTTATGTGAAACGATTACCGTAGTACATGGGCACTTCAAATTTTCCCCCTTATTGATTTTTCAGAGTGAGATGAAATTACTATCATTGTAATATTGTACGATAATAGAATAAAAAAATAAGGATATTTGACAGATAATATTAAGTTTGTTCTCAATTATCAAAATCCGTCATGTTCAACTCTGCTTATTGATCAAAAGTTGCATGTAAATTTTCCTATTGGAAGAAACAATAATAGCATGACATACATTACAAGGCTACGTAAAACTTCCTTTGCTTTTTTGTAATACTTTACGATACTCATCTCATCTGCATACTATTTTGTTCTGTGTTGTTTAGAATCTAATTCAAAATGTGTACATATTGCTAACACAATGTGTTTTTAACAAAGCAAAGTAGCATGGCTGGATTTGGTGATTACACTAGCTATAACAGGCCATACGGTTTGGACCCGAACAGGGAGCCAAATGATTTGTATGACACTCGCTACCAACAGATATATGGCTATCATACGCCTGTAACTGAAGAGTTTCAGGGCCCACCTCTGGTCTTGGATGATATTCCTGAAGAAGGTATCTGTATTATACTGAATAGAGCTGATAGCTACTGTTGGAGGATTTACTTAACCAAGCAATAAATAATTAACCCTATGGATTTTTCTTACAGAAAATAATGCATATGTGACTACAGCAATTAGTGTAGCAAGTCTCATCACTGAAAACTTACTTAGTCATCCATTTATTGTCTTGCGCAGGCAATGCCAGGTGACTATTACTGTTAAAGGAACTAGTAGTCATCATACCTTATTATATATATATTTGTTATCAGGGAGACTAATCACCTTCGTTTTGTATGATGATTCTATTTGATGAGTTGGAGCAACCTTCCAGGTACACAACAGTTTAAGGAACCCCCACATAGTACCATATACCCTACTCCCTGTGGTTGTGAGACTCCATAGGCGGCAGGACGTCACAACTCTTTGGAAAGGTATTGGCTCCACTTGTATTGTGAAAGGCCTCAACTTAGCTGTCGAGGATGTTGTAGCCAAGGGGACGGGATGGCCAAAGTAAGTTTACCTTTGTATTGGTTCTGGTACCTATATAATGATATAATAAATATTTACTTATTGGCTATCCCTATACAAATCTGATAATTAAATAATTGAATGGGCTTATTTTCAGAGAAATTGGAAAATGTAGCTCAGTATTGCAATTCCTACAGCATATCACATTGAAATGGTAAGTTTAATATTGTACTTACATTCAAATCAACATACACATAATTATATGTGTGAATGCTGTGCCCCACTTCTATTAAATTTTATGGATTTACACCAATGAGATAGTGTATAAATATTAACAAAAAAAAATATTTAAGCAGAATAACCTCTACAGATTATACAGTGTACAGTGTCTGAGGTAAGCATCAAATACCAATTATGTTAAGTTGTTTCTATTGCAGTGTTAGCTTAGCAATCATAACACCATTCTATTCAGCAAGTTTAGTGGAAACAGTACAGAGTGATATTGCTAGCGACAAGCCAGCCATTTTGGATGTCTTCAGGGAAGGTTTTGTGCGTATCCTGGAGTGGGGTACACCCAGTCGGGGCCGTATGCTGCCTATCTGGGCTATTGTGTTCCCAACGGTCACTCTTGGCATATCAAAGTATTTAGCACAGTAAGTAGAAAAATATTGATTTGTCTAGCCCTACTATTGAAACACAACATACTTATTATGCCTTTGATACCTTGTGCATTATGATGATGATAAAAAATATTTCCAGTGTCACATTACGTAGCATAACAGCCAGAGTACTCCGCTTTCAACAGAGGCACCGGCATGAATTGAGTGATTCCTATGACGGCAACTACTCAAAAATTTCTGCTAATCCCTTGATAGAAGACATCAACTTAAAAGCTAATATTTTCTCATTTGTAACAATGGAAATACTGTTCTATCCCATAGAAACTGTTATACATCGACTCCACATACAGGTGAAATAAGTTTTGTATGTTATCATGAGTTAAACTAAATAAGCATAAAAACTTTAATACTAAACCTATGTTTAATATTTTTTTTAATCACACAATTATTATTTTTCTATAAAACTATCTGTGTGAAAAGGTTTTCCTAATAAAACTATAATTTCAGGGCACAAGAACTATAATTGACAACCTAGACACAGGAACATCAGTGACACCCATACTGACAGGCTATGAAGGTTTCCTGGATTGTTACAATTCAACCATTGCACGGGAAGGTGTCAGTGGTCTATACAAAGGTTTTGGCGCCCTGGTATTGCAACTGGCTGCTCACTTGGCAATCATCAAGTTGACCACACTGGTTGTGGCTGAGGTGTCCAATTTACTCAAACCAGCCAAGTCTCCCACAAATTCAGATGATTCTGTCCAGCAAAAGTATTTGTTCAACTAGTTAATTTCCGCAATAAGGAACAAAAATACCTTGATAGTGATTAGATACATACATTTCATTTGAATGTATGCCATACCTACTTCAAAATTTAGATTACCAATTGTTACATAGAATGGCAGAAGATAGTGCTTCTCGTATGATGTTTTATATATTTTTTTTATTAACCGCTAGTTGTTAAGTAAAATACTGAAGCTTTAGCAGTTCAAACAATGTTACATAAAATCAGTTTTGTTTTAAATAAAAATTTGATTTTACTTTCGTTTGTTAAATTCTATATTTAAATGTACATAAATCTTACTTTAACAATAGCACTACTATGCATCATCCTTATGAAAATTATTTCAGCTTGTCTAATGGGATAGGACATATCTTCCTTTCAGCAGTCTCCTCATGATTACTTTACGTCCATTGGGCGTGGACATTCTGTATTCCCAGCCATGACGACGAACTCTCCTGACTTCATTTGGCCGAGGGAAGTAGCAACGTACTTTGGTCCTGATTGACGATAGAGAGAAGCAATCTGGCTTAACCAGGCTTTTGCTGGACGATACAGCAGAGATAGTAGTTAGGCTCTTACTGATTAGTCTGTAAAACAAGATTTTATCGTCGTTAAAACGAATGAAATAGGTTATACCAAAAGATAATCACGGCTAAATTTACTTGAAAGGTTGAAAAACTGCAGACATAAACGACATGTTTGCTTTTTATTCCTGTCAATTACAGTATTCGGTACAGCTTTTCATAAACCTGCGTCTGATCAAGGACCTCGATTCTATTCTATTTGCATTCATGCAAAATAAGTTCACAACGAGAGGCCCTCCGTTCTGTCATCTGTCTGTGCAGGTGTGTAGTGTAGTGTGCTGAAGTGTTCAATAGACTCGATAGTAATCTTTGGTGTGCTGTGTTCTCTACTATATTAAGAGATTTAAGAGTTTATGGTAGTGTGTGAGGGGACCAGACAGATAGCGTATACACATAACAGATTAAACAGCACAGGCTATATAACTTCACATCGCCAAATATTTTATTCTCGTCTCTTATATTTCATATACAGTTAAACAATTTGAAAATATAAATAGTGCCTAGTGCAATAGAGGCTTACTGCACTCAATAGAAGGGTTGGAATTTATGAAAAGATATAACTTAAAGACTAGTACCCATGACACAAATATATATAGACAGAAAAAGTAGAAGGGAGTGAATAAATATGGCGTTTTAATGGCGGACCAAAATAACAAGGGCGCTAAAAAAATGTTATCGCTATTTTGAGATTCATGTTTATATCACATAAGTGAATGATCGCAATTTCATATCTTATTTGTTATGAACAAATATTAGTGTTTTTGTATTCGGCAGCTCACAGTAAGTTGACTGTGTAACAAAGATTCGTATTATTTTACTGTGAACCATTTGGAATCAGAAGTTTATAAAAATATACATTCCCGTAATTTCAGGAGTAGAATGACTTCGATTAAAGTAAATTTTGAAATTGGGCACGTAGCCTCCCCGAGATCTAAGAAGACTCCGGAAGGATTTACTCACGATTGGGAAGTGTTTGTGCGCGGTCAGGAAGGAGCCGATATAAGCCACTTTGTTGATAAAGTGGTTTTTCATTTACATGAAACTTTCCCAAAACCGAGGCGAGGTAAATACTAACTGTATATGTATTTTCCTATAAAAATACATAATATTAACATTTAAAGATAATTTTCTTATATAACTTACTGTAAAATTAAGAAATACACTGTGTCATAAGCAAACTGTTTATTGTGTTAAATTTGCCTTGTATTTTTTAGTTTACAAAACAAGGTCTTATTTAAGGCGTTTTGTTAACATGTCCAGATCCTGAGAAAAATACTTTTGTTTTTGTTATGTTAAATAGTTAAATATGAATTTTTTACTGATTATAATTGTAAATTTAATATTTCCAGTTGTGAAAGAGCCCCCATTCTCAATTAAAGAATCTGGATATGCTGGATTCATGTTTCCAATTGACATATACATGAAAAACAAAGATGAACCCAAGAAAATATCGTTTGTTTACGATTTCACACTGCAACGGAGTGGGTCTCTAAAGGATAGATATGTTTTCCCAAATCCAAATGATGATTTCAAAAAAAAGCTATTAAGAGGGGGAGGTATACCTGTCAGCAATGATACATTTTATACCAACCCTGATCAAGAAAATAGAAGCAGGGATTCCTTCCCTGAAGAAAAACAACAACTTGTCAGTAAGCCCAAGCTATCGTCAGATACTTTGAAGAAGCACAAGAGTAAGGAACATAAGGAAGAAGTGCCTCACAGGACCAATAACTTTGAAACTCTGTTTGGACCACCACTGCAGAAACCTCCAAAAGTTTCACCTGACCCTAAGAAAGTTAATAAAATTCCAGTTCCCATTAAATCTGATAAAAAAGAGAAAGATAGGTCAAGTTCAGACAAAAAAGCTAAACATGAACACAAGGAACCTAAGGTGGAAAAAATTAAAATAAAAGAAGAGAAAGAAAAACCTAGACTGGACAAAATAAAAACTGAAAAGACAGAGAAAGAAAAATCAAAAGATAAGGCAAGTAAGAGGCATAATGAAAGGCCACCTTCACCAGAGCCAGCCAAGAAAAGGTGCATGAGTCCAGTAATGCGCACAGCTAGCCCAACCCCTCGCTCCAACAGTGCAGCTGGCATTAAAGAAGCATATAAATCTACTAAACATGGCTCTGAAAATATAGAACCTAAGAAACCTAAAATCCCAGACGAAAAAGTTGTTGAGTGCAAGGTTGATAAAGAGATAAAAGAAAAGAAAAAAAAAGAAAAGAAAAGTCATGATCGAGACAAAGAAAGAAAAGATAAAAAAGACCACAAAAAGGAAAGTCACAAGATTAAAGAACCACCAAAAGAAATACCCAGAGAAATTCCTAAAGACAGTACACCAAAAATCAGAGATGTACCAAAGGAGAAAGAAGGTATTAAGGAATCACCACCAGTGAAGGAGAAGCCAACAAAATCGGAAAAGTTGGCTAGCAAATTCTCTATTGAAAATTTAAGAAAGACACCCCCACCAGAAATTGAAGAACATACTGAGAGTCGTAAATCCAAGGATAAAAATGAACCTGAGAAGAAACACAAACACAAGAAAAAAGACAAAAAAAGAGATGAATCTAAGGAAAAACATAAAGAGACCACTAAGGATAAGAAACATAAGCATGAAAGGAATCATGACTTTCCTCTGGATAAATCTGAAGTGGTTGAGCGTAGGGAGACTCCTATTTCTAAGGAGTGTATTCCTGAGCCTGGATCTCCAATATCTATTGATACTGCTTCTCAATGTAGCTCCAAAAGTGGTATAGCGAAGAATTCACTCATAGGAACAGAAGATGCCAACAGTGATCAATCAGATTCAGAAAGTTCTATCATGGGGGATGAAATAGAAACCAAAATAAAGATTGAAAATCCATCCCCAGAACCAGTCAAAAGAGAACCTTCACCAGAACCTGAGCCGGATGTGGAACAAGAGCCAGAACTGGAAGTAGATCCCAAGCCAGTAGCCCCCTCTCAGCCTAAAGATAAATCAAAGAAGCACAAAGACAAATCTGCAAAGAAAGAGGAGAAACGACGCAAACGAAAAGCAGCAGAGGATGAGGAGGGTGGAAGCCGGAAAGTAGCTAGATCTCCAGAGATATTACCGACATGTAATGGGGTTGATCATGACGAGAGCACTGATTCCACTCCGGTTGAGACTAAAGTTCAAGACAATGGTGTATCTAGCAGTCTGGGTGAGGAGCCAGAGCCAGGAGAAATATCTCCATCGTACATGGTACAGCTGCTAGACTTGCAGCAACGTATTATGAAGATAAAGAGCAATGAGGAACTTGAACGAGTTGTAAACCTCATAGCTGAGACTGGCCGATATGAAGTCACCACTCAAACTTTCGACTTTGATTTGTGTCTACTTGACCGCTCGACTGTCCAGCAGCTCATACAGTTAGTGGGTTGCTAGCTATCGGCCAAAACTTATTGGGACTATATAGATAGCCCTCAAACTAAAATAAAATTGTGGTAAGTGTAATAAAAGCAATTTTGAGTGTATAAGGACTGACATCAATCTATGTTCTATGCTGCTGTACTAATGCCAGCACCAGTGTATGCAATCCTGCGTTAGTATTTTGTAAGCCGTCATAATCTCATAACATGGATATCTTCATTACTCTTAAACTTGTCTAAGTGCAATACTTCTAGGTATGTAAAGTTATAAGACTGTTGAAAGATTGTTATTTAATGTACATTTTGTACATTATTTTATTGATTATTTTTACTAAGTAGTTTGTAGAGTATTAATTTAATAGAATTATTAACCTCTAAAGACACGAGAGGCTATGCTATGTAATATATGTAAGTCGGAATTTTTTGGTATCTACTTTATAAGTATATGAGACTTAACATTGCAATCAATAATATTTATCTACAGTCATCAAGGACTTACTTGTGCGCACTTATTGGTAGTTTTATTAAACGCCTGTATACATGAATTGGTGTTGCGATTTTGCATATTATTAATCGTAAGGCAGTTTTAAGGTACATGTAGATTTTATTATCACTGTATATTTTAGCAATAATATAAATTTTCGTTGATTTGGTATCTTAAATTTGAAGTGAAGGTCAATGATTTACTCTTTTTTTATGTAAGTGCTCATTTCGTTTTAACTTTACCTTAATTTTGTAAATTGTGTTTGTTAAATAACTTATTTTTATTTATGAATTATTTAAGTGATATAAAGAAATAAATACCGCATATTAATACATTTACTTATAGTTTTATTCAGAAACTAGATATGTGGTAAAGGCGTCTTTTCTTACCAAAACTCGGGACATTTGGTCGTCGTCTATCGTCTCCGTGTAGCTGGCGGAGTACATTAAAGAGCCGTGGTGGTCGTGAGGTTTGAGCAGTCGCCTACACAATCAAGATTGCAGGTTCGAGCCCCATCAAACCCCATAAACATTTCTTTAGCATAAGCACAGTGATTCAACACACTACAAGCTTTACCGTTCGAGAAAACATCATGCATAAGGAAACTGCAAACATTTGGGAAGACAAGGCATGCATATTCGTTATTATAGTGTGCTTTTATCCTTGACGTTGTCACCTAAATGTAACCTCGAAGAAGAGGGTGTAGTTAAATCTCTGCCCTTTTGGGGATGCTCGCGGCAGGTGTGAAAAGAACAAATCTTAATATCATTAGGTTTCGAAGATTGACAATGTCTTTGAACAAGATTTATTATCCTCAATATCAACTCGACTAGGTAAGCTAACCAACGTATATTGATTACTAGCAAATCTCCTCGGCTCCTTATTAGAGTAGAGTAGTCTACATGATTGTTGTAGGGTCGCATTCGTTTGTTCAAACCAATTTACAATGCACCTTAACAAATTACACACCATCTGAATAACGGTAAATTGGTTAAAACCGCATGAAATCCGTTCACTAGTTTTCAGTTCATTGCGAACAAACATACGCAACATTGGAATGCGTTTAATAATAATATGGTAATTTTTAAGTTCATCATGGATTGCGAGAAATTGTACGGCGCGAAATTCAACAGAGCCAAATATGCCTATTGCATATTGATAGGGGAACAAAATCCAGAAATGTAATGAGGTTTTTATTCAGATTAAATTATAATTTAAAATGAAGTCGAACATAAAGATGTAATGAATTTAATATGAATTAAACTATGCTCTCTGTTTGAATGACAATAAAGTAATAATGATAAACATGTATGAATAGGAGAGTCAAGACAGATGAAGTTATATTAAAATAAAACCTTGAAATATCTTATCCTAGACATCCAATAAGATTAGAAATAACTAGGACAATTGTATGCCCCCCATTAAACGTGTACACAACGCTTCGCTATTATCGATTGCGATGGTTGATAGAATAGATATTTTTCCTTTTGGCGGTAGTAATGTGTTCGCGAACGGCTCGCCGTCCACTCTCTCAGCGAGTGATATATCATTGCTTTGGTGAAACCTTAGAGCGTCGCTGTCCATTACTTTCACTGCAGTCGAGACCTGAATTCACTGCGGATGCTTTCATCTCTTTTTGCTGTTCTTGTGCACGCTCTGCCGCCACTTGGTGTAAAAGTCTCCGATGCACTGAACAGAAATACCGGCGGCCTGCGCTGCGCCAGACAGGCTGAACTCTTTGTAGCGCTCCTCTTCAGCACCGGGCTCGGCACCCACTAACAAGATCAGCAGCGGCGCTGACTTGCCTTGCAAAGAACCATCTGGATCCCCATTCCCGCCTTGAGCTTGCTTCTCGTCCCCAATGAAGTGGTTGCAGTACTCGAGGATTTGTATAAAGTTGTGGACGTGCGGTGGCGCCTTACGTGGGTACTTCAGAAGCGGCAGCGGCTTCGACTGCCCAGGTCGTTGCGCTTTCAGGAATCGCGAGCCGTTCTTCAGTTGTACCTCGAGCCAACGAATAGCATCGCGCGCCGTGCTTTGTTCTTGTTTTAAGTTGTCCAACTCTTGTAGCACTGAAAATAAATTGTATGTTAACATATATCCTGAATTACAATTAGTCGCTTAGATTCGATTCTAGTTCCGACAACTTGATAAGCTATTGCTTAAAATACAACCAGGACATGACTGTCCATACTTACGACAGTCATTCCGGTAGTAGACAGGTATGGTGATACTGACCAACAGTGGGTATCAGAAGTACGAAAGAGCCTGCTCGAAGCAGCTGCCGCACGCGCCGCAGGTGGTGGTGGAGCGCGGAAGTGTCCAGCGCCAACAGGGCCGGTGCCGCACTCTGACCGCGTTCCAACTCCCGCACACGCCACGCCAGCCACAGCCGTCCCAGCTTCCGAGGCAGACACGACTCACTTGAGCCCTAAAACACACATTCATTCATTAAAACATCAATTTAAATGCCTGCAAAAATTGGCAGATGTTTTGGTTATAATGTATTTCTTTGAACTTACATGTGGCTTTTTAGTGCTATGCCACTCTCTGCTCCTCTTATGATTGATTTTGGTATTCAGCTTGGCTGCTGGCACTTTCTTCAAATAGAATATCTTCATTGACCTATTAAACCTTATTCGAGGTACAATCTTTGCTATCTGATTGCCAAACTCCATAAAATTCAGAATCCTAATAATGTTCTCTTCAAATATTGATGGTTTGTATTTTTCTAGAATTTGCCACTCTGCAGCATCTTTGTCGTATTTGCAAATGGTGGAGCCGCGCAAGCCGATGTCTTCTGGCAAAGGTATTGTTCTATATTCGAGTTTTAGTTTCTTTATAGCTGTTTTAGCATTGTCTAAAAGTTTACATTCAGCATTCTCAGATGATACTGTTATTTTGGAATTAAAATAATAAGTAAATATGTTAAGCAAATCTACAACACACTGGAAGAGTGCCTCACCACTGTCACCACAAGACAGTATCAGATCTTTCTCTGCAAGAGCCCAGTCTTGGAGCAGCTTGACACTAGGCAAGATGTTATCTCCCAATAAAAAGTTCTGCAGTTCTTGTACATTAAACTGTAAAGGTTTGGAATTTCCCTTTAAAATATTGGGTTCATGTCCAAGATTTTCCAAAGTGCCATTTGCATTGTTATGCATTTCACTCTTCTCTGTAATTGCTTCTTTAGTAACTCCATTTGTAATCCTTTCTGTAGCTTCCTCCACATCAGTGTCTACTTCTGATCCTTCTGGTGACTCATCATCTGACTGACAAGTGGAATCTGACAAATCATCATCACCATCATCATCAGAGCATGACTCATAAGTTGCCACTTCACTACTCTCGGTGTCTTCATCACTCATATCTGAACTTTCTGAAGAAGCCAATCGACGCCTCCTTCGCCTTTTAGTCATCACTTTCTTACTGATATTCTTTGCATCCCCATTTGTAACCTTTTCAGTATTATCTTCACCACTCTCTTTTAATGAATCCTTTGGGGATCTGTCATCTTCCACATCTTTACTGCCGTTAGTCAATACTTGATCAATTGTGGCTTCACTTGCCACCTCAACCTCTTGCTCCACCTCTTCACATACCTCCTCTTGCACTTGTGGTGTTCTGGGCTTATATTTGTGTGCTGGATTCTTCAAGCCAATTAACTCCAACTGCTTAAGTAGTTTCTGCAACAGTTGCGATAACAAAGCCAGTGTGAATGCTTTGCATGCAAAAGCTGTACTTTCATCAGTTTCAGACATCTTTGCTATAGTGAACAGACAAATCTGTACAATCTTATGTATCAAATTGCCATTCATATATGTAGGAGTGGTGTGCTCTTCTTCGATAGCTTGTACATAATCATTATAGTTCTTATTTAGATCAGGAAGTGCAGTTTTTGGAAATTCCAAAGACATTTTTAGGCCCTGAGCTATTGTGTTGCACATGTGAGGAATGTTTGTATCATTCTTACCCAAATACCAGACTTCAATTAGGGATAGAAAGTTGATGATGGTTGTTTGTATATGTTCTGCTTGAGTCATAGTGTCAGGATCATTGGGTGAGTCATTAAATTGAATATTTTTTTCAAATATTTTGTTCAGGTTACCTATTGCACCCTCAAAAGGTATTGCACATCCCAAGCAAATGATATAGTAGCACACTGAATCCAAATTATAGTTTTTGTCAAGATACAAATTTCCTAGCTGATTATAAGGCATTCCTGAAGACATGTCAATGTGTGCAGCTTGAAGATAGTAGCGAGCTGCAATAGATGAGTCAAAAGTTTGGAATATCTCAACTTGGTAGCGACTTAGGTCACCCAGGAATATCAGACATGAGTGTAGCACTGAGCGACTGAACTGCAATTCATCCTCTGTGGGTGGTTCCATGGTATCTTCAGTTCCTTCATCTGTGTAGAAAGGAGTATAATCTAACTCTTTGTATTGCATTTTCATTTCTATCTGTACCCTTTCCATGAGATGATGAAAGTGTCCTATACCACATACAATATGTGTGAACAAGTAGCTATCATTATTGACATCTGATTCCTTATACTTTTTTGCAGCTGAGACTGTTTCATAATATACTTTTCTCCAAAGCAACTCCAGGGACTTCTTGCCATATTCTAAAGGGTCAAGAAACAGTAACTTTTCACAGTTGTCTCTGAGTTTTTGACGTTGAACTTCGATGTTTGTGGAGAAAAGGTCGGCGATAGACCTGCTGGCAGCCGTAGCCTCCCCAACACGACGTGCTACATCGCTCACATAACTGTGAACAACATACGAATACTTAGTAACTGCGCAACATACATACAAGATAGCCCTATTATGTATTTCACAACAAATACGCTGTCACCTTTGACCTTAAAGTAAAATCAAATACAATATATTTAAACTCATTTTCTAAACATTCTACCATGATACTTGATATTATGATTTGATTTGATACAATTATGAAGAATATATCTCACCGATATAGTTTTTTAGCACGTTCACTGCGCTCAGCAAATTTAGCCTCCAAAATTTCGTTGCTCCCGTTCTTCATTTTCAAGTCATTTTACCACCTTGTCAAGAAATTGATTTCGATATTCCTTCTATTTCCTTCTCCAAGTTACTAGTGTTGTTTGTATTCATTTCGAAAACACCATTTTCCACATGAATTAAATCAGAATTTCTAGAAATGTGTACAAAAAAGGATGAATGATGGGTCATGGGTTCATAGATTATCAAATCTGTACTGTACTCTCATCATCACAGCATAAGAATACTGTGATGAAATTCTCTATGGTCGTTTAAATGGCAGTATTGCAAAACATAGCTCGCGTAAGTAATTATATTCGCAACAAACAACTGGAAAAGCCTATTTCTTATTTTTTTTATTTCAGTATTAAGCTACGTATAGTATGCTTCTTCAACTACTAGAGGATTGCCACAAGTAACTCAAGAAGCTATGAATAAAATTAATGATTGATGCTTGATACGCTGGGCTCTGGCCAGTGCTTATGGTCAATCATGGCGTGCCTGCTGTGCTGTAACCAATCAATCACAAACGACCAAACGAGGTGATGGCCGGAGGCGGTACGGTATGTCTCCGTCGATGATCGTCGATGATCCCATGCTCCTATCCCAAGGCTTAAGGGCCCTAAAGCTTGCTATCTTTTTAAAGAGCTCTCACGCCGTCTAATCTAAACTTCTCGTGACAGGCGGGCTTGTTCTTGGCATGTTGCCGCGGGATACCGATTTAAGGCAAATATTTTAGCGTTAAGTCAGTCTTTTGTAAATTTGTCTAATTGAAATTTCTTTATGCTTGTTACTGAAAGACTAGTATACATATTATCTATATGTTATAAAAATAACCATAGAGTGATGACACGCGAGAAAAATAAATTAATCTAAAATAGTACTTAATGGCATGCAATAAGTTCCATAATCAATGAAGAATTAAAAATATATCAGCTGTTTACAAAATATACTTTTGTAAAATTTGATTTGTCGTCCGTCTGTCTAAATATCTTTTGTGATTTGCACCTACGTAGAATTGAGAAACGAAGAATTGGGTACGCATTATTAACTTAAATATTCTCTTATAATTTTCAAGAGTATTGTATGATTATTGTTTATTACTTTTAAATGTTTTTATGCACGTAGTGCTTGCATGACAGCCTGGAGACCGAACACGATTGATTTAGTATTCAGGAGCTAGCTACATCTTTAAGGATTAATAATAAAGTATAATACTAAAAGTATTTATATTAAGAGTTCAGGTGATCCGCCTTTGTTATTCAGTGTGTCCTCGATTCCTAAAAGCCATCGCCATTTATTGTGTTGTTATACATTTCAGAAACGAAGCGCAGCACAATGGACAACCAAACATGTATATTTCTGGGCATTAAGGTGAAACCCGGGCCGATAGAGCGATTTAAGCTGGAAAACTTCCCTCTGGATAACACCATTGAAACTCTTAGGTCTGAAGCCGAGAAGAAGTCAAACATTCCATCCTCTTCTCTAGGTATTATTATCTTAACATATTATATATTTTTCAGAAAAAAATCCCATGCATGTATACCTGAACATCATGTTGTCTATTATAAATGCGAAAGTGACAACACACTTTGTTTGCATAATAGTCTTTCACAACATATTAGCTACTCTTCTGATCTTCTGATAAAATATTGCACATGCATTATTAATACTTATCTGAGTATTCTTAGCTTAGCTTATCCATTTGTCTGCAGGATTAATTAATCTAATTTATTTTAGAAACATATTTAAATTCTCAGTATTGCATGAGGAACAAAGAAATTTGATGCAAAAATTATATAATATAATTCGGGGCAAATAACCAATATACATATATCATCATAAGTCCCTCATGGGGTAGGCAAAGAGAGTAGAGTGCAACAATAGCAGGGCACAGCTAATAAAGGTTATATTATATATACATATTTGACACATGTCATTATTATTTTGTTCTAAGAGCTCGTCCACCATGGCAAGATCCTGAAAGAGAATACTACACTTCAGGACAGTGGCATCAAAAATGGTGAGATGGTGCATGTCGTGAAGAAGAAAGTGCAAACAGCCTCAGCACCGCCCCCAACTTATACAGATGCTGAATTGCAGCTTTTGAATGCTTCTCTACGTACCTTGGGGTGTACTCCTAACGCACCAGGGTGGACTAGGGCTATGCAGGTATCTAGTACTAAACCTGTTACAATTTGCGATAAAAAACAGTTCAAGAAATACAAGGAGATAGATCCATACATATATGTATGTATATACATAAGAGAGGTAGGGCATAACGGATTTCCCGTTCGAATTTGGAGCTGACCGACTGGGGCAGGACCTCCACCTTAGAGAAGTCCGTAGCTAAATAACACAATTTTTTGTGTTGTGTTCCTACGCGGTGAATAAGGTTACCAGAAATGAGCTCCTTGGGGAGGATTGTTACATTGTGTTGGAAGCAGAGGGATTAAACCCATTATGCTGCCAACACACTGTAACTCGAACACAGAGTGGCAACGCGCAAGTGATACTTCGGTATCGTGAGCGTAAGGTAACCGTTTCCCATCAGGTGGGCCGTATGCTTGTTTGCCACTCTTGTTGATTAAAAAAATAATAATAAATAGGAATATGTTTTTATTTATACATTCATATATATCACCACGCTAAGTCTCATAGATATATATCCTCACCCCACAAGGGTCCCCAAAGGGGTAGGCCAGAGATATATTTTAGGTGCTAACATGCAAGCAGATGGCAAGTCCATTACTGCTATTCAAGCACAACTATACATTATGTACAACTTTGAATTTCTTGTCAGATATATGCAGGTTTCCTCTCGATGTTTTCTTTCACCATAAAGCTTGTGGTGTGGTGTGACTAATCACTGTACATAAGTTCAGAAAAACACTGTGGTGTGGAGATTCAAACTTTGCAATCTTTTGTGTTCACAACTACTCAAACCACTCAGCCACCAGGGCTCTGGATAGGTAAATCAGAAAAATATATACCATTCTATAGATAGGAGTTACTACACAATATTTTATGCTACTTATACTTCTATATTCATAGACCTACGAGAGTATGGATACTAAATATGCATAAAAATAACATTGAAGTGTATGTTTGCAAATTAATGTAACTGCTTTTTACTCATCAATGCTTGGATGGTACTTATAATTGATTTGTCTTACTATAACTAAAGCTATTTGAACAACTGCTAGGTCAATTATCATAATACTTGAACCTAACAAACTATTGACAAATGGTACTGATCATGTTTAGTGGGCATATCTGTGATGCAAGATTTCATAATAATCATATCTATGCAACTATAATGTATTCTGTGACAGCTGTTAAACGACGAATCAGTAATGGGAGAGATAATAGAACAATCGCCGTCCTTGGGTGAAGACTGTGTGGCCTTGTCCATCTTGCATGAGGTGGAACTGCTGGCTGCGTTAGGCGCTAACATCAACACGATGCGCCGAGGTGCTGCGGCGCACCCTGACCTGCCCACAGCTTTAAGACATCTCACTCGACTTGTTCGCTCTCGTTCAAGCGCTGGCTCTTCTACCGACAACGGTAACCCTATTCATACATACATATCATCCCACCGACTCCCACACAGGCATAGATAGTAGAGCACCAGTTCTCTTTAGACTTAAAGACCTTTCCAATTCATAGTTTTATTGTAAGTGGTGGTCTTAACGTTCCAGTATAGTTAGGGGCCGTCCATTAATCACGTGATCTTTTTTAAAGCATTTTTTAACCCCCCCTCCCCCTTGGTGAGACATGGTGAGGTTTAAGACTACCCCCCCCCCCCACCCCCCATCCAACATCACGTGTATTTTTCGTATCTACAAAAATTCTTAAATTTTTTAGAACTAGAATTGTCTTGCGCGCGCAAGCGCGCGTGTTGAATTTATATATTAATTTGGTATCGTATATGTCATGATATATTTTTGTGTCATTTTACTATAATACATGTAACTGTCAGCCAATCACAAGCCTGGAAGCTTGCCTTCACATATATTTGATCTCCTTTTTATGTTAGGATATTTTAGAATATTATCTTAGATACATGTATAAAGTATAATCTTATTTTATGCTGAAATTAAGGACCATGATAAAAATGTCTGACAGAAAGGTTGCAGGTGGTTTTTGATTAGCATAAAAATAAATCCCGAATCAAAAGATCATTCGCCCACTTCATAAATTCTTCTAGTATATTTTTGTTTCGCACTAGACCACAACTCATTAAATTCTTTCTGAGCGATACTAGGTTTTTTTCCTTTCTTATACTCTGCAAAAAGGGCTTTATACAGATCACCCAGTTTACGCATGTATTCGGCGCGAAAACAACAGAATAACTGGCGATTGGCGTGCCGAGCGGGCGGTCGTCAGCGGCGCGTCAGAAGGTACTTCGTTCGTTGTCTAGCAACGGCGAGTCAAGGTCACACTACACGCCGCTTTTCGATTTAAAAATCGCGCGATTGAAAAAATTATGAAAAAATAAATACACGTGATATCTTACTACACCCCCCCTCCCCCCTTGTGACATTTCGTGATTTTTGTCAAACCCCTCCCCCCCTTTCAAGCCTCACGTGATTAATCGACGGCCCCTTACAGTTTGCAGTGGACTATAACAATCGGAAATCCGTCATGGCTAGATTACTTAGGCACTTGTTAAGGTCAAGTGGAGCTATCTATATTTACATAGCAATATTTCTAGGAGGGTGCATTTTACGAGGATTATTTAACTACCATTACTGTAGCCACGTAAGATGAGTGAACAAATATAGGTATGTAGTTAGAAAGTTATTGTTGGTTATCCATCATTGTTTTCTTACACAGCACATGTCATTATTTTGCATTAGTATTTTATTGTTAACAAGCGGCTCGCTCGGCTTGACATAAGATTTTTTTTATAAAGGAAAATATAGTATATGTCACTCACGGTGAATGTAGCTTTCCAATGGTGAAACAATTTTGAAAATTGGTCCAGTTGTTTCGGAGCCTATTCAATACAAACATACTTACGTACAAATCTTTCCTCTTTACAATATTAGTTGTTAATAACGGTCTCCTTGATCCCAACGCTATGTTGTGAGTATGTATATGATTGTTCTTCATAGTACCATATAGTGACAATGTGTAGAGCCGGCAAAGTGCGAGCAATAACCTTGGTGTTTTGAGCGTCCATAGGCGAGAATAACCGCTTAACATCAGGCGGGCCGCGTGCTTGTCTGCCTTACCTTTGGTGGTATATATATTTTTAATGTATTCTTAATTTTTATGTTCACAGTTCCCACATCGGGGTTTGCATATTCACTGGAAGCCCTCTCCGAAGACGAAGACGCAGAAGAAGAAGAGAATGATGAGGGTGAGAGAAACCCCATAACACAGGAGCAGCTGGCGGCAGCTCTGCAGGTATTGTACCTACTGTCGAATTAAATCGACATAACCTCAAGAATCATAATTTTTGAATTTTGTTTGATTTTTATTTAATTTAAAAGACGTCAATTTAAGTAATAATAATAATATCCTCACGCCTTCCCACAAGGGTCCCCGAAGGGGTAGGCAGACGTGTATAGGTAATACCCCCAGTTTCCGCCAGAGATATATTAGGTGCCAACGTGACAGATGGCGAGTCCATCGCCGTTACTCAAGCACGACTTTACATACAACTTTGAATTGCTTCTCAGACGTATGCAGGTTTCCTCTCGATGTTTTCCTTCACCGTAAAGCTCGTGGTGTGACTAATCACTGTACTTAAGTTCATTAAAACTCATCGGTCCGGTACAGTCGGGATTCGAACTTGCGATCTTTGTGTCGCAGGCAACTACTCGAACCACTCGGCCAACACTGCTCTTAAGTGCGTGGATTATCTATAAACCAAAGTGTTGTGTTGTTAAGCAGGCGGCCACTGAGGCGGTGTCGTCGTCCAGCAGCCGCGGCGGCGGCAGCCAGGACAGCCTGCTGCGGCTGCTGCAGGTCGCGGGCGAGTCCAGCCGCGCCGCGCCCGCCCCAGAGGCCGCAGCGCCCGCCGCTGGTGACCACATTTCTTTAAGCTTCACTTATTTATTTATAACTAGCTGTCCCACCCAAAAGTTGAGTTTCATAAAATCCGTTCTTAGCTGATCTCTATACCGCATAAGGAAAACTCCTACCAAATTTCAAGTCAATCGGCCTTATAGTTCCTGAGATTTCGTGATGAGTGAGTTCACAAAGAGGATCTCCTATATATATATACTAGCTGCCCGCCCCGGCTTCGCACGGGTGCAATATTGATACTAATAATAATGTAAAAGTTAAAAATGGTTATGGTGGTATATCCTTTAGAGATAATTAAATACGATCGCGGACTTTTATATCGATCATTTGAAGATATTATACTACTCCGTAGTACAGTTATTTGATCTTTCTTGTAAGGTTTACCCAGCGTTTGCTATTTAAACGCACAAAAATATGTGCCTATGATCAAATTACAAATCTTTGAATATTTCGTTATTTATTTATTAAATAAGAGTAAAAGTGGCGAATTTTGAATAGTCTTGGTTTCCGATTTTCATTAATATTGTTTGATATTTGAGCGTTTTTAGCTGACCTCTACACCGCGTAAGGAATACTCCTATCAAATTTCAAGTGAATCGGCCTTAATTCCTGAGGTTTCGTGATGAGTGAGTTCAGAAATAGAATCTCCCCGCGTTCCACCTTGCGGGTGGAGTTTCACAAAATCCGTTATTAGTTGACCTCTACAGTGCTTAAGGAATACTCCTACCAAATTTTAAGTCATTCGGCCTTATAGTTCCTGAGATATCCCAATGAGTAAGTTCACAAATGGGATCTCCCTGCACTCCACCTTGCGGATAGAGTTTCACAAAATCCGTTCTGAGCTGATCTCTACACCGCGTAAGGAATACTTCTACCAAATTTCAAGTCAATCGGCCTTACAGTTCCTGAGATTTCGTGATGAGTCAGTTCAAAAATGGGATCTCCTATATATATATATATAGATATAGATAAACTAGGTGTCCCGCCCAGCTTCTCCCGGGTGAAAAAGTTAAACTTCCTGAAACACGATCGCAGCCACCTATCGGGTCCAATTGTGATGTAAGCTATCCTATCTTTTGAGTTGGATCAAACTGCACACGTGTGCAAATTTGATTGAAATCGGTTAAGTAGTTTAGTTCGGGCAAACAATGTGACACATAATTTATATATATTAAGATAATATAATATCCTCACGCTTTTCCACAAGGATCCCCGAAGGGGTAGGCAGAGGTGTATAGGTAATACCCAAACACCCACTTTCCGCCAGAGGTACAGAGCTTTAAGGTGAAGGATATCGATATACATAGGCAACGATAATATCATAAGGTGGACCACATGCTTGATTGCATTTTGCAACAGTATAAGGTAATCCTTATACTGTAGGTGTTAGCGTAGAGTGAAAAAACAGTATTTCTTCATCTATTGAATGTTCCTGAATTGTCAAGAAATATAAAAGCCAACTGAAAATTTAAGAGGAATAATTATAGGACGATGTTATAAAAAATATATTTTTCAGCTGCTGGCAGGTCAGCTGTGATAGAGATAACACCTGAAATGTTCAGCGAAGCTATCTCCGAGGCTATCAACAGGGCGGGGACTACCAGAAACACTGCCGGCACGCCCATGGAGCAGAGTACTGCCGGTAAGTGTACAAACGCCGCAAAATTATTGATGAATGAATGTATGAAGAAACTGATAAATGTGGACGAAGCGAAAGAGGTATGTAGATCTACAGAGAACTGGCGCTCTTTACTCTCTGCCTACCCGGGGACTCGGCGTGATTATATGATGATGAATTGTATGTATTAAGAGAGGTAGGGCATAACGGGTTTCCCGTTCGAATTAGGAGCTGCCCGACTGGGGCAGGACCTCCACCTTATAGAAGTCCGTAGCCAAATAACACATTTTTTTGTGTTGTGTTCCTACGCAGAATAAATAACCTTATTCATAATAATGAATAAGGTTTCCAGTAATGATCCTTGGGGAGGGGGGAGGATTGTTACATTGTGCTGGAAGCAGAGGGATTAAACTCATTAAGCTGCCAACACACTATAACTCTCCGAACACAGAGTGGCAACGCGCAAGTGATACTTCGGTATCGTGAGCGTAAATAGACTACGGTAACCGTTTCCCATCAGGTGGGCCGTATGCTTGTTTGCCACTCTTGTTGTATAAAAAAAATAAAAAATTGTGAGTACACACTTTACCCAAAAAGCCGTGGTGGTCGAGGTCGCCTTCAACAATCAACATAACATGTTCGAACCCCGGCTATGCAGCCGTCGGTTCTCTACCACCATGTCGCAACACATTGGTGTGCAAAGCTTGCCAAGTGTGTCGTGAGATTTACAAACACGCTGGTCTATAATGTCTATATCAATGAAGTCACCTGGACTGTGACTTTTCAGACGAGCTGTATGGTGAAGTGAAACATCGTGAGAATACCTGCGTACGATTGAGAAGTAATTCAACAATGTAGGTATTAATAGTTGGGCTTGAGTTACAGCGAAAGACTCTCCTTCTGTCACGTTGGCACCTAAATATATGCCCATTCGGTTTTTTTATTGGGAAGGTGTGAAGATAGCAATACTAATTGCATACATAGGTTTGTACATTTCGTACTGGGTGGGCTTCATCCACTTTCGCTCTGCATACATGGTCACCAGTTCTCCTGAAGTTCCCATCCTTGAGCTTGGTCTTTCGCTGCCTCTTCTTCAAAACGCATTGGCATTGTCTGTTTATTCAATCTTGCTTTGCTCATTCATTCTAATAGTTGTAGTATTTTTTAACTTTTGTAATGTCTGCAGCGTCGTCGTCTCAAAGCCCGGAGGCGCGTGATGAGGTGTACGCGAGTCAGCTGAGCCGCATGCACGAGATGGGGCTCCTGGACGACGCTCTCAACGTGCGCGCTCTGCTCATCTGCTCAGGTAATCTCTCCTTTTAACACTACCTAATTAAAGTTTTTGAAATCTAATATGTATGTTCGTGACATGGATACAAGTCTTTCAGTATGGTTTCAATTCAACACTGGTCCAGCACCCGACTACGGGGTAGGAAAATGATTAGTTCGTGTGCCCACAACACGCCGCCGGAGTTGTATCTATGGGTGGTTATAGTTGACAATATGTGGTCATGCCCAGTACCTGCCTGTCGGGTGCATATCAAAACACGCTAATATGTATCAAACCCAAGATTCTTACATACATATATACCACGCCGAGTCCCTCACGGGTAGGCTTTCCGTTCGAATTTGGAGCTGCCCGACTGCGACAGGCCACCTTATAGAAGCCCGTAGCCAAATAAGACAATTTTTTGTATTGTGTTTCTGGACTATGAATAAAGTTTCCAATAATTAGATCCTTGGGGCGGGGGAGGATTGTTATATTGTTGGCAGCAGGGGGATGGTGATACATATTGTAAAATGTTAATCGGATATTTTGTTTTGCAGGTGACGTCAACGCCGCTATCAATCTGGTGTTCAGTGGCGCCATCGGCGATGATTGAACATCGCGCTATTATACTATATTTATTAATATATTAATTATCATAGTCCATTCAAATTCTCATTAAAATGTTCTCAGAAATTATTCGAGGGCTTTATTACCGTGCTATTGCGTGCGTGCTAAAATGGGTATTCATTCGTATGTAAAAATCGATCCCACAAATTGCAAACTTCTTAGATTGAAGGAAGGGAAAGAAAAGAGTAACATATTTTGTAATTATGTAATTCATTAAAATACTTTATAATTTTTTAATATTGCATAAAACTAAAATATCACGGGATGCAAAATCCATAAGGGCAAGTGTAAATAAATACTATAAGTAGTAAACCTCTTGTTTACAATGTAAGATCACATTTAATATCCAAATAACTGAAGTTAGATAGTCTATGACTAAACCCAGCATATCAACTAGCAACTTTCATAAAGATAGCATATTTTCTAAAACCACGTAAAAGGAGTATAAAATAGAAATTGACGAAATGCGAAGGTGGTTTTACAAAACAGAGCACAGCTCTGCTGAAGCATTGATAAGCACTTGCGTAAACATGATGTAGAACACAGTTGTGTATACATTTGGGTTTTAAGTGCATTCAACATTTATCCTACGCACTAGGTACAGCGACTCGGGTGACTCTCCTAAATAAATTGAACTCCTTCCCAAATGGGAATATAGGTGAAGCTCTTAATGCTTGACTTTGTAGTTCATGTTGCGCTTGGAGAGCTTCCTGTGGGTGGAGTTGTTCCCTTTAGCGCGGCACTGCTCTCGGCGCTGCACGCGGCGGAAGTACCAGCTGGCGTTATTGGGGCTCGTCTCCCCAAACAGCTCATGTTCAAGCCTCTTCCTAGCCTCAGTTCTCAGGGCAGCTCGGTTTTCATACCAATTCAACTGTTTATATCTGTCTCCCTTTATATTCAACTTATCATTTAACTTATCATCCTTTTTGTTCATATCAGATTTTACTTTGGTATCAACATTTTCTAAGTTGTTTACTGATTCATCAGCTTCGGAAAATGGATTAATGTAATGAGTTTTTTCAAAATCCCTTAATAAGTTCTTGTCAGGTTCCACCAGTATGAAATTATTTTCTTGTAATGATGGTAGTGAGATTTCATCATAATCCCTTATGTCACCTTTTATATCCCAAATATCATATTTGTTCTTCCTCTTTTGTTTCTTATGTAACTTCTGTCTGTCATGTTTCTTCCTCTCCTGTTTGGATTTGTGTCCTACATACCTGTCATCTTTTGTAAGCTCCGGCTCACTAGCAGAATTTTCAATCACTATCTCATCATTCTTTTTATTTTTTTTCATGGGCTTTTTGTTTAAGTCCTTCAAGACTTTTTCTTGTTTATCATTTGCTTCTCTTTTTTTTATACTTTTTCCTTGTTGGTAAGACTTAAGTGAATCAGCATAACTTATTTTCTTATTGGGTACAAGATTTATGTGTAGCAAATTGTTTGCTGTGTTGGGATCTGCAACAAGTGGCTGTGTAATGACTTCACTTTCTATGATGGATTCACTATCAGGAGTGGTAAGATTGATTAGATTAATTTCCTTTTGTTCCTCCTCAATTTTTATCAAGTTGGTAGATTTGAGACTGTTCTTCATTCTCTTCATTGAGTGCTCTTCATTTTTCAATCTTCTTGTTACCTCATCGTCCAGCCAACTTTTATTTTGTTGGTAAGCTACTTTTAGTCTATTCATATCATGCAGGAATTCTTTTTCATACTCGGGTTGCACCAAATGACTTGCAATTATTGTATCTGCATTTCTGTCGCTATCCAAACATTTGATGGCTTTGTCTGCATTTTTATTGTTCAATGCCTCTTCATACACCTTTTTGCACCTATGTTTGTATGGTAATTTATCAGCTTTTTTTTGTAGCATCTGAATGTTTGTAGCAAGTGTCAATTCTTTGAGTTTACTGCGTAAGTATGCATTTTCTTCCTGAAGTTTATACAGGTTGGATAATATTTTATTGATTGATGGAAAAGTCTGGACGGCACACTCATGCTTGGCACCCCACATGTGGCCAATTGCCACCCCAGCTGCTGTAATCACACTCCCCAGCATTATGATGTTCAAAACTGTACTAAGCCTCTTATTCCTTCTGTGAACATAAGTTTTGTGCTTCCCATGACTGTCTCCAAGGAAATCT
Organism: Drepana falcataria; assembly: GCA_945859725.1. Lineage (NCBI taxonomy): Eukaryota > Metazoa > Arthropoda > Insecta > Lepidoptera > Drepanidae > Drepana > Drepana falcataria. The sequence continues at coordinate 3,139,668 of OX243937.1, forward strand.
TGCTGGCTCCCTACAGACTCATGGACATTAGTATTATTGGATGGGAGTGGGTTAACCGAAATATATTGGGTGTCATGTTGTTCAGAAGGACGGCTCTCATCTGCTATAAATGTTTCATAGCTTATTTCGCAAGGTGGAATTGTTTCCGGATCACTGTCACTAATTATGGATATGCCATCAGTATCTTCATCCTTTTCAATATTGGTATTGGGTACATCCCTGCCGAATGAAATAATATACTTTAGGTTCTGATCAACTAAATAGAACTAAGCTAGTAGTAGAACTATGGAATTATAACCCAGTAAAGAATTATACCTTACTAATTTTTTTTACTTAAATAAAAAAAGAAACATAAGATGTTCTCTTAAGTATTTCAATTAGTGACATTTCCACCAAAAGATTTGTGTGTAATCAGAATAAGGACTGAAAGCTGACAGAGTTATGACATGTCAATTACTACTACATAAAGCTATTATGAGTAAGGAACAATTACCAAATATGGGATTCAAGTCAAACTCCTAAAATGAAATATGAGGGATGACCTATTTTCCCTTCCCTTAAAAGATACATACTTACAGGTAAATGCTAAAATTAAGATCAAGGGATAAATCTTGCTGCAATAAGTCTAAAGTCAATTGTGAAACAGTAGTAAGTAGGCACACTATAAGGTGTGACTGAGCAATATGCCCTAGTGAGAGTAGGCATGTACTGATTTTGGGTAGAACTTGTTGTGTTCTATGTTGTGTACCTCTGATTCTATGAGATTATGAAAACTAAGTTATTTGACCAAAATTTTCAGCAAAACACTGCCTAGATTTAAACAAGGAGAACCCATTGAACCTTTGAGATTGATGAGAAAGGGAAGAAAACGGTAAAGCCTATAAATTTAGTGAGCATGAAGCCTCCTAACATATAACACCAATGTGTCAAAATTTGCAGTCGAAGGTATAACATTAAAATTACAAGAATTTGGTATATTTAATATTTATTTACTGCTGTTACAGTTTGTGTTAAACATAGGTTTCTTTTAGTAGGTGTGTGAAACATTATTCTCATATTATTAAAAGTTATTTATCAAGAGTTGTTATTACAAGATAAGCTGATAACAATATGTGCTAATTAAACATACTCAATAAGACTTAAATATCCTTGAAAAAAAAAAACAATCAATTGAACCTCACCGTCACAAGGCCCTCAGAGGAGACATTGGTTGTGTTAGAGAAGAAGAGTGTGATCTTACAGGCTACTCTATCTTTAACCAACGATTACCTTTCGATGATAGAAGTTCTTTCGCTTAACTCTGGGGCTTCGTCACCGTAAGCAGGACCCTCTTCTAGTATGGTCCAACTCTCTCCAGAGTCCGAATCGCTATTGTGTTCAATAGTAGACCCGTCCATTTAAAAAGCTGCATTAGAAAAAATAAGTAGAAATTCGATATATAAACTACTTACATTTACACGCCTGTCGACACGGTAGGTAGAGGTACGTCGTAGTGTGCTACGACGTACCTCTGCTTTTAATCGGAAATCTATTTACTAAAAGATATCAGACACCGATAAATATTATTTTAAAGGACATTGAACAATATGCGCACAACTTCCACTTACCTCAGAGGACAATTCGCTACAAAAAATTTGCGTACCAAATAACACTAGTAAGAATCCAATTACACTAAAATTTATTTTCTCGAAAAGTATATTGAAGAGACATGTTTAATATTTTGTTTTTATTATAAATACACAAGTCAAAGTCACGAAAACGCGATTATGTTTTGTTTTTGAAAGCAGAGCTAAACTCTGCGAAACATTTGAATGAATAGAATGAATGAAAGTGAATGATGAAGTAAAGATTATACAGCTTACGCACTATCTGTACGCAAATAATTTCGGCGAAACGACAAGAAAATTGCGATTATCAAGTTTGAATCAAACGGAATTTAAAAAAATAACTTCGAAGCCTTTCGTGAATTGCCTACGTAGAATAAAAAAGACCTTGAAAATATTACTATTCAAGGGACTCAATATTTAGTATCCATGGCATACTGCATAAAGATGTAGAAAATGGCATTTTGACTTCCGTTTTCATAACGGTTACTTGAAATATCGAGATTACCACATTACCAGGAGCAAAGAGTAAAGTAATATAGACTACCAGGAGCCAGGAGAAGAGCAAATAATACATACATACAGACTAGAGAAAAGATCTCAAAATACATGGACTAGAGCTACCTCACGCTCATCTATATTACTTTACCCTGCTCACGCTTTGTGCGCAAATTCAAAATACTAGTTAGAAGTGCATAAATTACTAATCGTAATAAGCTACAACAGCTACCAAATATCTCTGAACTGCAGTAGTATTAGAATCAAGCTGTTCGGGTCCTTAGAATTACCGTCGATGCCTAATGTCTGCTCTCGTGGTGCCATGAGGTAGCCATACAACTGTCATTCAAAATTAGAATCCGTTACTCAAGCACATCTATCATAGGCCTTTGAATTGCTTCTCAGACGTATGCAGGTTCTCTATGTTTTCCTTCACCGTAAAGTTCGTGGTGTGACTAAACACTGTACTTAAGTTCTGAAAAACTCATTGGTACAGTCGGGATTCGAACTTGCGATGTGTGTGTCGCTGGCAACTACTCGAACCACTCGGCCGCCACGGCTTAAAATTAGAATCGTCTGGGTCAAACCCAATACTAAGCACGTCCAAGTCTGACTCGTACATGGCCAGTTTCTTGTGTGAAAGCTAGTAGTGCAACTGACATGTGGACACAATACTAAAATATTGATATGGATGTTTTGGAGTTCAATTAATTATAAATCATAATACATATAATTGGAATGTTAATTTGCAAATTTATTTGTACTAGGATCTTCTATAGCATATACTTTATCACATGTAAAAGAAATTGTCATAGCATATCGCACACCAGAAGTAACTTTTTCTACATAGTGTAAATTTTCTCTGCCACTAGTAAACATGCTGACTCGAGCTTTTCTCGGTTCCACTGTTCTATTGAACTTCTCATCAACAAAGAAAAACCTACCTCCTTTGAAATCAATATTATAGTCACTTAAATATAACAATGTTGTATAGTGGAATGATTTGTATGTTTCCTGGAAAGAACAATTTAACAATTATTAAAACATATAACTAAAAATATTATCATCCCTAGTCCCTTACAGGGTAGGCAGAGTGTTCTAGGTAGTTGGAATGTGGTCTTTCTCTGCCTCTTCTTTCACATACTTTCATTGTGTATCTGTTTTGTCAATCTTTCTACATTCTACTATCTTTTCTACATGTTCAAACCGATGTAACATGTCTTTCATCTTTACAAACACACCCTTGTTCATGCCAGATGTACCTCAAATCTCTTCATTGCAGATTCAATCTAAAATCATTACATTGAAAATTTTTGGAAGGGAACAAATCTCAACTTGATCTTTTTATGCTTCCCCTAACATGCTCAGGATTCACTGCATAATATTAAAATAGATATAATAATTTTAATGACAGCTTCATAATTAATAATGGCAGCTTTTCAAAATACCTTATCCACATGAGGATGCCAATATTCATCATGAATAGTTACTGCTTTTTTAGAAGTGATTTCAGAGAAAAATGTTGGGTGGGTCAAGTATATTTTCTCCGGACTCACTCCAAAATGATGTCCAACTGAGTATTTGATTTTTTCTTTAACAACCTGAAATTTTTTAATTATGCACCAATAATAAATTTATCAATGATACTTTGTTTTTTCTTTTAGAGAATATACCTACTAACCCTGTAAATATTGAAATCTTTTTCTGTAAACAAGTTTGCTATATCTTCATTCTTATAAATGTTAACGAAATGTTGTCCTAGAGAAAGGGCACCACTATGCAAATCCAGAATGGAAGCACTGCCTGAGGAGCCTCCCAATTTCAGTCCTTTCTTGGCAATTTCCAAAAGTTCATCTGCTTCTCTCACGGACACTACTTTATCAGTAACAAATCGTTTACAAACTTTTGGGGCACACCCTTCGTATCTATATATTTCTTGGGTATACTCAGGAGAACACTCCACTACTTGTCCTTTACCCGGTAATAATTCGGACTGTTTTGCAAAGGGCTTTATTTTATCGCCCTTGGATGTGAAATACACCACTATAAGTAATGAAAATATAGCTACTGCGCGAGAAAGTGACCGCAATGAAATGTTTTTATGTGGGCTGGACCTGAAAAAGGTATAATATTATTTTTATTAAAACCGTAAAAATATATATGTTTATATAAAACATTACGTAGAAAAAAAAAACTCACAGTTGGCTGCTTAATTCCTTATTCTTAGGACTTTCGTTTTCTGTAGAATTATCTTCATTGATTTTATCCTTGGTCTTATCAATCTTCCTTATATGAGCCATGAGATTTTCTTATTTTAATTGTTATTTACATTAATTTAATGTAACCTGATTTTTTGTTCTATTTTTTTAAATATTTGAATAAATTTGAATAATTGCAAAAAGACAAGTAAAAGGAGTTAGGCAGGAAAATATCAAAAGTCAATCTGAATCACAGCTTCAGAAGACGATATAATCTGTCCGTAAATAGTAAAGCATAGACGACTATTAATTTAAAATAAAGTAAAGTAATTAGGATTTTAGTCTGTATATATATATATATATATTTCAACTAGTCTTTGTCAATAGCAGGAATATAATAAAAAATAACAATTAGCCCCCTTTTTCTACAAAGGGCCGCTACCTACTATAAATTTAAAACATATGAACGTTAAAGTCTTTAATTTTGTCTAGTATGTTGGTGTGTCCGCTATTTGTCCCTGTATTTTAATTAATTGTTAGTAGTTGCATAAAAAAAACTGGTGTTCTTTAATTTTTAACAAAATCGTACAATATGCATTTTCTAAATTATAATTAGCCGAGTAATCCGTTTGATTCCCGCAAACAAGTAAGGGACATTAAGAATAAAAATATATATTTATCAGCTGCTATTAAAAAATGGCAACATTGTCAAAGAATAACACGGCCGTTGTATGTTGTCTCTACGTTTGCGATTACCTACCGATTTTATTTTGAGTATTTACTCCAAATTTCCTGTGTATCTTTGTATTTAAATATTACCATGTTTAGTTATTAATTCTTGTCATCGTCAGACGTTACTGCTACAGAATTAATAAGCTCGTCGCACCATGTTTTTTGATTATGAAGACGAAAGATTTCTCAACCCAGAATTACTTCACGTCATCCGTCGTGAGCTGTGTAAAATATTTTTATGCAATTTAAATAATAAGGAGTCTATACAGTTACTGTTGACTCGTCCTATATTCATTATTTTTTATTTCAGACATAGGCAGTTTAGATGTCACGCCGTATGCGTTGAGAAGTGCACCTACTCACACGGAAGATGGTATACCCATTAGAAAACTTTACGTATCGAATCTACCTCCTAAGGTAATATAATTTTATGCCCACTTGCACTCCACATTATATTGTACATACTTATTATAATTATTCTTAACATCTAGTACGGCTTGATAGCCATGAAATTAAACCTTCTTTGTGTTGTAACTTAGTCAACATTATTCATCACTTACCACAAAAGTTCAACACAAATGCAACCAAGTGTTAGTGGAAACATCATGAAGTAAATAAACTAACTGACAGATAAAAATACAGCAAACACATTTTTTGGCTCACAAATTATTTACTCCATCATGATTACTGCTAAACAGATAATATGTTTCAGACTACCCGCAGTGAGTTATTTGGAGTGTTTGCGCAGTATGGTATCATCAAGAGCTGCTGGCTGAGGATGGGTGACAAGGGTCCCAACAGGACTCCAACACCTACATATGCATTTGTTACTTACAGCAACCCAGTTGATGCACACAAGTGAGGTTCTTCTTTTTAAATTGTAACTAATAGTTAAAACATAAGTTTGTAACCCTTTCAATTACATTGACATGATATAGGTTGCCTTTTTTTCAATACCGCTAAGGCTTAATTGCTTTTTGTATGTGAACATGTGTAGTACCATGCACTTTTTGTCAGAGATATATCTTAGGTTCCAACAGGAGAGATGGCGAGTCCATCGTTGTTTCTCAAGCTCAATATACATCTTTGGATTTCTTCTTAAACATAGGCAAGCTTCCTTTAGGCGGTATGTTTCCTTCAACACTCACATACATTGTAGAGCACTGCTGGCGCCGGGTCATGAGAAGCTACTTCGTGGTCGCGGCTTGCGTACATCCCCGGCTGATAGCTGGCACCAGCCTGTTGAGGATGCGGACGGCCGCGTGCGCTGGAAGCCGCGCGGGCAACGACTTGACCAGGCACCTGAACACAATGACGAACGTATGGAAGAAGGTATCAACCACATGGCATATCATATAGTTTTTAATAGTGTCATATCAACATGTTACTTAGCCATGTAAGTATCTCTTAAAATCTCTCTGATGCCTTGTGCCCAACAGGTATGTTATGTTAATGTTTTAAATTACATAGAACATATTTTGTGCAATAAATGAAAGTGGGTGTGTGGGTATTACCTATACACCTCTGCCTACCCCTTCGGGGACCCTTATGGGAAGGCGTGAGGATATATATATACATATAAATAAATAGTAAGGAATAAACTTATTTCATAGCTGTTGCTGTTCTCGAGTCTATTGATCAAGTTGAATCCGAACCAACAGAAGTGACCAGTTCTGAGACGAAACCTTCCCAATCCGTAAGTTGTGTTTGTATAATCATCTGCTACATATTATGTACAAGCAATAACTTAACTAAGTAATAAAAAATACTGTGAATTACAGGACCAAGAGGAAAATCCAGACAATGTACAACACTACAACATACTTGATATCCTCAACAGGGATTGCCTGACACATATTCTGTCTTACGTTCCTATCAGAGACCTCATAAAATCTGAAAGAGTCAGCAAGAGATGGCAGAGTATGGTCCAAGAGAACCTTCAAGGTATAAACATACTTGTACTTATGCTACTATTATTATAAATGTGAAATTTTGTGAGGATGTGCTCCCCTTTCACACAAAAACTACTAAGCAAATTTGAATGGAATTTGGCATGGATTGACTGGAATAACATAGGATATGATTTATCACAGATAAAGAAATGTGTGCAGAAAAATATGTACCAATGAAATAAAATTTTACACGGACAGAGCACATCTTGTGTACACATACAAATCAATGGTGTGTAATGAAACAACATAACCTTGAATACCAGGATGACAGTCGTCGTGGTGGCAGTATTTATTGACGTGTGTGCGTGTGTGTGCGGGGCAGGCATCCTGGTGTTCAAGACGTCGTGGTGGCAGTATTTATTGACGTGTGTGCGTGTGTGTGCGGGGCGGGCATCCTGGTGTTCAAGACGTCGTGGTGGCAGTATTTATTGACGTGTGTGCGTGTGTGTGCGGGGCGGGCATCCTGGTGTTCAAGACGTCGTGGTGGCAGTTCTTATTGACGTGTGTGCGTGTGTGTGCGGGGCAGGCATCCTGGTGTTCAAGACGTCGTGGTGGCAGCACGGGCCCGTGACGCTGACGACGGCCGTGCTGCGGCGCCTGCTGCAGCGCGCCGGCCGCTCGCTGCAGCGGCTGCACATCGACCACCACTGGTCGGCGCTCAACGACCGCACCGCGCACACCGTAGGCAAGTTCTGCCCCAACCTCGAGGAACTCAAGGTATTACTGCACACAACCGCTCTATTAGGGATGAGAAATGAAATATCGATAATTTTACGCCTATCAAAGTGACCGCATCTCAACAATCTGAATCTATACATACCCAAGATTGACTGCCGAATAATAATTTGGAGCACCGATATCGCGTTGTGCACAGCTTTATTGAAGCCTTTTATCCTTCTTTAAAGTCTCACCCTGACCCCTAAGTTAACAATTTTCACTCCACATTCGTCCTTTTTAATTTCCCTCAGATATCTAGATATATAATAAACAAACAACCAGGCAGGCATCACACACTCATGCTGGCCCACTATCATGACATCAAACCAGGATGTAATGTCACCTCTTACCCTAACACATGCCCAACTATTACTTTATAGTGATTTATCATGCCTATTTTTTTACAGGTTGTAGGTATGAATACGAAAAATTGGAATCCACTTATTTACGGTTGCAAGCAACTGAAGACTCTGACGTTTGTGTCTTGCAATAAGGTAAGACATAATCAATTGATGATAGCCAGACGATGCTATAAACAAAATGGCTCCAAATATACCAAATTTACTTAAAACTAGTTTAAAAAAGTTAAAGTGATTAGTCACACCACGAGCTGAACGGTGAAGGAAAACATCGAGAGTTAACCTGCATACGTCTGAGAACAAATTCAAAGGCGTATGTATAGTCGTGCTGGAGTAACGGCGATGGACTCGCCATCTGTCACGTTGGCACCTAATATACCTCTGGCGGAAAGTGGGTGTGTGGGTATTACCTATACACCTCTGCCTACCCCTTCGGGGACCCTTGTGGGAAGGCGTGAGGATATATTATTATTTATATTACTTAAAACTAGCTGTGCCCGCGACTTCGTCTGCGTGGAATTTAACTAAAAAGTTATTGTTCATTTTCTTACAATGAAAGTAGCCTAAGTAACTCCTTATTACATCAGCTATCTGCCAGTGAAAGACAGACAGAAAGACAAACAGATAGACATAGAGAAAAAAAATTGATTTTACTATGTGTACCGTGTATACATCCCATATGCATTTAGTAAAAAGCGGTTATTTTAATATTACAAACAGACACTCCAATTTTATTTATTTGTATATATTAATAAGTAAATGTTGGTGATGTATGTATGGGTATTGAACCTCCGTTCTGTCCGGTGCCGTGAACATAAATATGTGTTTGTCATTGTTAGCTGACAGACTCAAGCCTGGTGCACCTGGTGAAGGGCGAGTCGAGCATCGAGCGGCTGGGCGTGGCCAACAACACGCACGTGACCGGCCTGTTCCTCACGGGCGCCAACCCGCCGCGGCTCAGCTCGCTGGCTTTCTACAACTGCTACAGTCTGCAGGGCACTGTCCTCTGCGCCGCCATCGATACGCTGCCCAGGTAACGTGCTCACGTTACAAAATCGTTTATCCAATACTGCCGTTTCATGGCTGTCACACAATACAATCGTTTATCCAATACTGCGGTTTCATGGCTGTCACAATACAATCGTTTATCCAATACTGCCGTTTCATGGCTGTCACACAATACAATCGTTTATCCAATACTGCGGTTTCATGGCTGTCACACAATACAATTGTTTATCCAATACTGCCGTTACATGGCTGTCACACAATACAATCGTTTATATTGGATAATTGGAATGATTTGATCGGATTGAATTGGATTGGATTGGAAAAACTCCCCGTTGTCCTTTTCTCTGGAGAGTACAGCAAGGAGTTCTTCAAGAAAGGTGTGAAAAGATTCCTGCAGGGTCGGCAACGCGTGAGTGATACCCCTGGTGTTGAAAATGTCCATAGGCGGGCCGGGCCACATGCTTGTTTACCAGGCCAGTGGTATAAAAAAATTTACCTCATCTGAAAAGCCTGTTTATTCAATATCAGTAAGTTGAATAACATTTCGTTACAGTCTCACAACTCTTAAGCTCGACGTGTGTCCGGTCACAATGTGGAAGATCGTCCCCCTAATCCTTCAAAAGCTACCCAAGCTTGAGGAACTATCTCTGAGCGAGTACACTTCCTTTGAAACTTGCCTCGCGCCGCAAGGAAACGAAGAGTTTTGTAAGGTATATTGTTATAATATTTTATAGACGCTTTACGAATGTGGTTTCGAAGGGTGATATTTCGTAGCTTCCGTTTGTCACGTGTTTATGTGTGGGACAGATGTCCTTGTGCTACTGACGTCGTCGTAATTGTTTAGATAGTGCCATCCACGAAGATGCCCCGCATTATTCCCTATAGTTTATGGTGTATGTGTGTAACCTTTCACAAATGTTTGAGTATTATCGGTACACCCTGATCACCTAGTGATAGTGTGCACACGCACACTACGATTAATACACTCGGGTCATACTACCCGCAACCCGCGAGTCCCTCAAATAGAAATTGATGGGCTCCGTCTTCGTGGTACTAACTGTACAAACCTTTGGTGACGATTAAAATTGTGTGTGATAGGTATCCGGGTGTGTTAATCTAACGTTATAAGGTGTAAATTCTGTCAATGTAAAAATTTTAATATATTTTTTTTAAAAAGCTTACTGTTGCTTTTTATATATATATATCCTCACGCATTCCCACAAGGGTCCCCGAAGGGGTAGGCAGAGGTGTATAGGTAATACCCACACACCCACTTTCCGCCAGAGGTATATTAGGTGCCAACGTGACAGATGGCGAGTCCATCGCCGTTACTCCAGCACGACTATACATACGCCTTTGAATTTCTTCTCAGACGTATGCAGGTTTCCTCTCGATGTTTTCCTTCACCGTTCAGCTCGTGGTGTGACTAATCACTGTACTTAAGTTCAGAAAAACTCATTGGTACAGTCGGGATTCGAACTTGCGATCTTTGCGTCGCAGGCAACTGCTCGAACCACTCGGCCACCACGGCTTATTGCTGTTGCTTTTTCTTATGTGTATTTGTGTCATGCACCAGACTTAATTCAACTATATTATAAGATTTTGTTATTGTTTTCGGTAGGCGCTCGCGACCCTCACCGAATTGAAGGTACTGAACCTGAGCAGAAACATTTACATCACAAACGCAGTGCTCAAGCAGGTGGCCCAATCCTGCCACAATCTTGAGTCACTCAATATTTCCTCTTGCAATTCAAGGAAGAGCTATCCATACCCAGGTAAGTTATGGTTTGTTTTTCAATAAACGCTGCATTTTATTACAGTCTTGGTATTACAATAAATGTGTTTAAATATTGACTTGGATACTGAAAGCGGATATGGATTGGATGGCACGAGTGTAATTGATGTATTTAAGTACTCCATGTTGAAGTGTTTCGGACGGGGAAGGCGTCTCGTATATAAGAGAGTAAAGATGGATAATTAACGATTTCGGTATATTAAAGACATGTCATTCACCCCGCTTCATGAATTCACCCTGAAATTTTAATATAGAGGTGTGATGGTGTATGAGTGCCGGCGAGGGCATGAGCGCGGAGAATAACTTACTTAACTGAACATGGAACGTGTAACAAAGATAAACTCATTTGTCGGGCAAGGTATACGCATTTTTAATAAGCTGCCTCAGAAAAATAATTGAATTTTCTTCTCCTGATAGGTTCTTTTTCTTGGAAACGGTTGTCATTTTAGTTTTTTATTTAGTATGTGACTTTCAATAAGTGTTCCTTGTTCCCTTGTACGTTGAATAAAAGCTTTCGATTTGTTTTTTTTTGCCGTTCGAATGTGCAGTGCGTGGAGTAGAGTATAGAGTAGAGGGTGGTGCAGGGCGGCAGCGCGTCAAAAAAGTACACAATGGAATGTGTAATGTGCAAGAAGAGGTAGAGGAAGACCACGTTCCTACCTGGATCAAATCGATGGGACGCTCAAGGACGGGAACGTCAAGAGTACTCGAAACCGACGAGTTTTTTTTTTTTTTTGTATTGTCTCTCGTAGCGTGAGTTCCGGAAACTTTTGCTACTTAACCGGTCAATGGCGAGACCTAGGCCTCCAGCCAGGCACTTTATTTCTAAACCCCCTGTGGGGTACGAACCTCGGCTTAGGGCGTTGCTGGATCGCGAGCAAGGGAGCTGGGCTGGACTGGTAATTTTATTTAAATATTATTTGGGGGCGGGGTTTGCGCGTCTGGCTCGGCGCGGGCCGGTTTTTGCGGCGGGGTCTGGGGGAACATTATGGCTTATTCGCGTCGAGCCTCGCCGGCGAGGACGGAACAGTGGTCGGTTTTGTGTAGTGTTGTTATGTTTTTGTCGGGTGTCCTGGAAGACCTTTATGTCGTCATCCGGCATGTATTGGACGCCTTATCTTCGAGATAAGGGAAGAAGTGTATGGGGCGGCCGATACGACAAGGGGGTTGGGGTGATTTACAGCAGAATCGAAATGACGTTTGGAACCGACGAGCATGTATGAAGATACTGATGAATGTGGACGAAGCGAAGAGCTATGCAAGTCTAGAGAGAACTGGCGCTCTATACTCTCTGCCTACCCCGTTAGGGACTTGGCGTGAAGATATGTGTGTGTGTGTGGAATGTGTAATGAAGCCTAAGAGAGCGTAGAGCGTGGAGACGTGGCGTAGTAGATGCGTTCGTATATAGTGGTGTTGCACCTTAGGCGTGGGCGACGCGGGCGTGAGCGCGCTGTGGGCGGGCTGCGGGCGGCTGGCGCGGCTGGACGTGTCGTACCTGGCGGCGCTGAGCGACGCGGGGCTGCGCGGCGCGGGCGCGCTGCCGGCGCTGCGCGCGCTGACGGCGCGCGGCAACCCCGCGCTGTCGGCCGCGTCGCTGGCCGCGTGCCTGGCGTGCCCGCGCCTGGCCGAGCTGGACGCGTGCGGCTGCGACGCCGTGTCCGAGGAGCTCGTGTGCGCCGCCGTGCGCGCGCTCGCCGCCTGCCCGCGCCCGCTCGTGCTGCGCCTGGCCGCCACCGCCGCCGCCGCCGCCTCGCAGGTCAGCCTACTTTTTTTTTGTTTTTGAGAGAGAGACCCTCCCTGGTGGGGACGAACGGGTTATGTGAGATTTCTACTCACTAAAACCCCCGAATATAGGAGGTTCTGGGATCTCCTGAGGAACGCACCAGTTCCCTCCTGCACTTTGCCTTAGTACATCCTTCGCCCCTACTACCCTCGCAGTGCCATCGGAAGCCCGAGCCACATGGCGCTCCCGCCAATCCTTGGCCCGCGTTGTGTGACAACCCCATTTAGTCGGCTAGGTCAGCCTACTAAGCTAGGTTGCTAATGTTGCCTTAAAGTTGTGGTGCCGAGTGTTTCAATGTTAACTCCGCCGGTCTGTACCCTCTTCCCGATCCCTTTTTACAATCATTTGTGTGTGACAAGCTTTAGAAGGACAATTGTTTTGTAGCTTTTTTGCCGAAATAAAGCAAGTTATAAATATATATGTTAAATCCAGCTTATATCTATCTATCAGCTTATATCTTATAGCTATCTATCAGCTTATATCTTATAGCTATCTATCAGCTTATATCTTATAGCTATCTTTCTCTGTGCAAATTTCAACCAATTCCGTTCCGTACTGTTTGTGTGAAAGAGGAACAGACTTTCGCATTCATAATATTAGCAGGATATCTACTAAGGTAATAATATTTTGTGCTTTTTGCCAACAGCAAGACTTCCCCCGACACAAGCTGCTCACCGTGGACACTGAAGACGACCGCAGCAACCCTCACCTGCGCCCAGACTTCGTAGACCGCATCTTCGAGAACAGCTCCAATGACTCGCTTGAAGAGCTGTACCACGATGAGTTCGACGATTTCTTCGGAGGAGGTTATTTTTTTTTATACCACACGGGTGAAAAACTAGCATGCGGTCAGCATGATGGTAAGCGGTTACCGCCGCCTATGGACGCTTGCAACACCAGGGGTATTGCTCGCGCGCTGCCGACCCTGCAGGAATCTTTTCACACCCTTCTTGAAGAACTCCATGCTGTACTCTCCAGGGAAAACCTCAACGGAGAGCTCATTCCATTTTTATTTGTACAATGAATAAAACATAACCTTAACCAAATACAATAAACCTAAACCAAAGCAATCAAAAAATGCTTATAGGCTAGCTTTAATAAGTGTAGTTCCAACTAACTCGTTCAAATCGATCGTACGCTTAAGGGGAAAACGTTTCGAGTACTCGAAACTGGGGTACTGGGGTACAACAACTGTGGGTACTACCTACACACCTCTGCCTACCTTATGGGAAGGCGTGAGGATATATATATATATATATATATATATACTCATAAGTAATTTTATATTTTTTTATTATGTGAAGAGCGGGTCTAGGTAGGAGGTTTTGCTTAAAAGGAGGCTCTGGCCACTTAATTTCATGTTATATTTTACCGCAATAAAATACTATTGTTATTATTATATATAAATATGTGCAGACGCCGATGATACTGACGACGAGATGTTCCTGGATGACGAACTGGACGACTACGATTTGTACGCGTACGGAGTGCACGCGCCAGACATCATCCTGCTCTAAACCCTGGACCCTGGAACGTTCACCTGTTACACTGTAATTTCTTCGAAAACTAATGAACTTTAGTTGGAGGCCAATTTTTTGTTTGCCGCTGCTGGTTTGCATGCTACTGGGGTTGGTCTCAGGTCCAAGTAGAAGCGCTTATTGTTTGTATTTCTTTAACGTTATGTCCCCGTATTATAACTATTATATGCAGGTGTTATTTAAATTCCAGTTTATACATAGTTGGGCTGTTGAGAAATAGAAACATTATTTATATAAGACTTAATAACTTTTTATATTTATCTGTGATGAAGCGTTATTGTAACTTGCACTATCTTAGATTCGGAGTCGCGGTCATTGTTTACCTACCCATGTTTAAACGAGTGTGGAATAGATTCATAGTCAAGTCTGAAACATTGTGATACATACAAATTATTCACATACCTAGATTTATAATTTCTTCGTGAACACATATTATGTAGAAAATATGAGTATTGTGAAGATCCAAAGGTAGCCAGAAAGTTTATCTACCACTGTTATCAGTGCCGTTGTTCCTGTTACGAGCTATCAAAAAAAGGTATTATTGAATGTTAAACTTGCCGTTGTTCGCAAATGAAGCTAATAGTTACTACTTCAATTCAGAAGGTGATATTAATCCATAAGCAAATAAATCAATTGTCCATACTATAATATTATATAATCTCTAGCATATTAGGCATGCTTATCCTGCATGTACTTATATATCCATATATTCTTATAGCAATATTGTGAGAATTTTGTTATCTAAGTCAATAGTAAACTGAATGTTTAATAAAGTGATGTGGTGCATTGGTCAATCAATAAGTATTGTTTGTGCAGGACAACAGACAGTAAAAGCCAGAATATATAATTTGTAATAAAAATATTCTACTAGTAAACTTAAAAAAAGAACAGTGATGCATGCATAGCAATAATGTCTATAGTTAATGGTCCCTTTTATTAACCCGCTTATGTTAATTGTAGTTTTTGTTTATTCCAATCTCCTACCGCGTAAGAGGCGTTTAGCTGTTATTTATTTATTGTAAAGTAACAATATTTGAGTGGAATATGATTGTGTAATGCTTTGGACAGGGGATTTTTAGTTTTGAACCATTTTTCTGGTTTATTTATTACATATGCTGTAATTTTACTCTATTTTCTTTTTAAGAACGTAATACGAACTAATCACAGTAGGATTTTTATTTGATTTTTTTTCTACCAAAGGATGATTTTGTTTTAATCACATAATGTCATAAATCATTGAATATTTTTTATTTTTAAGATTTTTATAAAATAGTTGCAATATTTGATTTACAGAGGATGGCCTTTTGTTGTTGTGAAATTTAGTTATGAATTAGTTTTTTTGATTGGCACATGATGATAGCTCATATTTTAGTTTAATTGTCAATGCAGACGTTGTTTGTATTCATTTGACTCCAGCTTACAATTTTTTGTTCATGCTGCGCCCTGCTATGTTCTGTCAGGTACTGCCACCAATGAAGAGGGGTAGTTGCATATTGTTTTCACTAAATTTGGTTGTTTCTTCTTCCGTGTAGTATAAAAGCATGTGAGTTGGATTTTGTGTACCAAAATATGTTGGTTGTAACTTTAACAAATTTATTATTATTTGTCTTTACATTGAAACTTCCTTTTGTCTATTTCTGTTCATTCAAATATTTATGAACCTATTTCATAGTTTTCAGTAATGATGTTTATAGAAGAATTATACATATTATGTGTGGTTAGGGTTCACATAGCAGTGATTTATGTTTTTAGATTTGCATTTTGGTAAATGATTCTCACACTCATGAGATGTTTTGTAAAACTTCTTAGTTTTTATACATTCATTGTTTTAACAATATCAGTAAGAAACTAAATACAAACATTTTCTTCAACAAATATTACAAAGTTATTTATTTTTCTCCTTTCAGCCTATTCTAAGCAAAGAGATTTGTCCAAGGAATTAAAGTAAAATTATGTATCATAAATCTTAAGATCAGAATGTTGTGCATTATCTATCCCATCCCTGCTTCACAAACAAATATTAAGAACAGATTCCTGTTTGCCCTTTATTCCCTGACACAATTATTTCATTCAATTAAGTCCCATAAGTTCAGTGGTGTAGCTACTGAAAGGCTAGATGGGGCAGCTGGTTACGTCGAGTATGTCGAACTCGGAAAACAATGAATAAGGAACAAATTATTTTTAATTGTTTAGTTGGTACCCTAGTTTACTTTTAGTCCCAGGGCCATTGGTTACATAGCTATGCCACTGCATAAGTTATAAAGTGAGTCACCTTCCCTTTATGAACAGCTTTACATGCAGAAAGTATGATATTATAATAATAAAAATCCTGGATTTATTGGCATAAGTGGTGTCTGTTGCATCAAAGAATATATCTTATTTAGCATTATAGGCTTTTTGCAGTACAAATAAAATATTATATTATAAAATATGTACAGGCAGAGTGTAGAGTGCCAGTTCTTTCTAAACTTACATACCTCTTTTGCTTCATCCCTTATTCATCAAATAAAATAAACCATTAACATTTCATAATTAATTTACCTTTGTTATCTGTACATTATACAACTAATAAATTACATAAAACCAAACAATCCAACAATACTATACATCATAAGAACATGCACCCAACTAATAATTAATATCATAATTAGTTGTTTTCACATACATATTCCACCATTTTCCCATAAATCCTATATCAACAATTCGAGATGGGAAACTTAGGTATGTAGGTTGTGTGTAGGAACAATGTGCTTTATACAGGTCACAAGAGTCATTTAAAGTGGATGTATACATTATTGAAAAAATACCTAAGTTCTTATAATGAATTACACCTTGATTATAGCAGACATCCAGGAATCTTAGATGATTTATTGATTTAACATTCAGGCAATCTTCGCTCACTAATGCAACCTCATTGTTAAGTCTCTTCAATGAATCCTTGAAATCTATTTCGCTAGGATTATTCCTGGACAGTTCATACGTAGCTGCTATGATTGCCGTCCACCTCAACGCTTTTTTTGGTTCGTCCTGGATATCAGTTCTCAAATCTTGCAACATTTGACGGTAGTCGATGTACAAATTTTTCCAGTAATTAGCCCATTTCTCGACGATGGTTCCTTTGAACTTCTCCGGGAACACAACTTTCTTTCCAAAATTGGTAAATAAAGTGGGTTTTTTTAAATGTCTTAACATTTTTCCAAAGTTGTGATTAATTACAATTAAATGTTATATTATGTTACAAAAGTAATTGAATATGATTGTAATTAATAAAATGAAATACTTATAAATAATGCATTATATTTCCTGTGTTGCGGAGGTTACAATAATTCTTGTGACAGTTGTCAACAGTGTCAACTAGTCACTTCTGTGCTACAGTTCAACATTTTTCCGTCTAGGTAATATTAGTATTCTGTGTTATCTTATGAGCAACTCGAACTTTTAGTAAAAAGTGGTTTATTTAGTGAGAAGCTCGAGTATATAATTATCATTGCTACGTCTATTATACCCTATACTATAACGACTTTTAGTCCCACTTTAATGAAACGTTGTGTGATTGTCAATACCAAGTGCCCCGTTCATTAAGTTAAGTGGCAGATTATAATCCTAAATTCCTTTTTAGACAATTTCGGTAACCGAAATTAATTACGTGATAAAACACACCCAACATTATAAGACTATAAAGAGAAGATGAGAAAACAACACATGGGTCAATTGTTATAACATTTTCACAACGACACAAAACTCTATGATGAATCCTTATAAAATATATCACGTTGATTTATGGAAGTAAATCAACAAAAAAATACGCTAGAACTATGTAGGTAGGGTCTATAATAAAACAACACTGTCTGTTTCAAAATATTTGTTCAGTTGCCCATATGTAGATACATATATAAAATTAAAACAACTCAATTATAGGTTAATAAGCCATCAGTCAGATTTGATTTCTTTTAGGTTCACCGATGAAGAATAGAGAAGTTAACCTTTCCTCGTAGGCATATATCCGCCTCCACCCTTGGCTTCCCTTTTCTTCCGCGGCGGCATTGTTGGTGGAGTCATATTCGGAGGTGGGGTCATATTAGGCATATTTGGTGGAGATGGCATATTGGGCGGTGATGGAAATTGCCTTGTAAACTGGAACAGGATAATAAATTACAATTGACTAATATCCTAACCTATCAATACAAATATACTCGGGCACCATGACTATAATAGTCATGGTGCCCGAGTAAGTTGAGCAGTTGTCTGCAACAGGAAGATTGTAGAAGAGGAAGAGGCAGTTCAAATCCCAGTTGTACCTACCAATGAGTTTTTCTGAAGTTAAGTATAGCGTTTAGGGACACCACCAGATTTGTGGTAAAGGAAAACATCGTGAGGAAACCTCCATACGTTCGAGAAATTCAGACACGTATGTATAGTTGTGCTTGAGAAACGTTGCCATCTAAAATATGTCTCTGGCTAGAACTGGGTGCGCCTTCCCACAAGGGTCTCCGAAGGGGTAGGTAGAGGTGTATAGGAATACCCACACACCTGCTTTTCGCCAGACATATTCTCAGACCTAAGCAGGTTTCCTCTCTGTGTGACTAACCACTGTACTTAAGTTCAGAAAAACTCATTGGTACAGTGGGGATTCGAACTTGCGATCTTTGTGTCGCAGGTAACTCCCACTCGGCCACTACGGCTCTTATTATTATCTGAGGATATACGGAAGTGGCGCTCGAGTAATTGTGTGAAAAGGGGCGAGGGAGGCGTTTACCCAGTTGGAAGTAGGCTATAAATAAATAAATAGAAATAATATTAATTTAAGCCACAGTATTAAAAATCGCTCAAGCACACTCACCCTGTTCAGAGGTTGCAGAGACTCCGACATTTCATTAAGAGAGGTGTCGCAATATCCATAATGAACTGTCAAAACAATAACCAAGACCGCTAAATACAACGAGTGTTTCATCTTGTCGGATTCCTAGTTTGCAATACAGAGCGAGTCCATACCATAGTTTTATACCGATCGTGTTGCATGTCGGTTAAAAGCCTTTGACAAACAATAAAACAACTTCCTGTTAGATTGATGTGAGATATAAGGCAAAAATGTGCCGAGCAATTATGTTGATACGATTAATTGTTTCTCAATGACGCATCAGGCACTCTGTGTTAGGTGCCCAAATTATAGTCATCCATCAGTTACATCTAAGTTTGCATTGTTTACGTAGTGGTTGCTTTTAAATATGCGACAATCATTCAAACATTCATCATAGTCTAGTAGAATTAGAATAGCTTAATCCTTCTAATATTATACATACATATCATCACGCCAAGTCCGTAACGGGGAAGGCAGAGAGTATAGAGCGCCAGTTCTCTCTAGACTTACATACCTCTTTCGCTTACACCCATCCTACACTCCACACTCCACTAATATTATAAATGCGAAAGTTTGTGAGTATGCATGTTTGTTACCCAATCACGCCATAACGACTGAACGCAATTGAATTAAATTTGCCACAGGGATAGGTTATTAGCTGGATTAACACTTAGTATATATTTTGTTCCGAAAATATATCTAGATAAAATTATTCTAATGAAATAATGAAACTTCTTTCGCTTCATCCACATTCATCAGTCTCTTCATACATGTTCGCCGGTTTCGAGTACTCTTGACGTTCCCGTCGTTGATTGTCCGATCGATTTGGTTTAGGTACTACGAATCCATCCAATAATGTAGTTATCCAGATAAAAATCTATCTCTGTGCCAAATTTTATCTAATGCCGTTCAGTCGTTGTTACGTGAAAGAAGAACAAACATCCTCAAAAACTTTCGCAATTATAATATGTTTCAGGATATAACCTACTCTGCACTCGCTGTCTTTACAGTTTCTAATTGATTTGGTACTACTATGCTTTATTCTTTGTTTTCCTCAGGTTTCTTTTGTGTCGACATTGTTCATTAATTGAGAGGACGTGATAGGTGGCCAGTCCATCATCGTTTCTGAATCTCGACTAGGTATACATACCTCTTTGAATTTATTCTCCAACATTGCAGCTTTCCTCACGATGTTTTCATTCACCGTAACGCTCTGGTCTGGTTAGTTAATCGATTTCCATAAGTTTACAAAAAAAACTAATTCGTATAGTCTGATTCAAAATTGCACTTTGCCTTTGCTCGCTACTACTCGAACCACTCTGTACTGCATTACATTCTATTGCAGGTACACGAATATGAAATATTTTTTGAGCCCGTCCATGTTAAAAAAACTAGCTACTTTGGTACCTACGCTACTTTCTCGTTACATTTTGAGTGCTTAACATGGCTTGGAGAATACTGTAGAATACCAACATTCTATGCATATTAAAGTTAATCTTTTAAAAACAAAAACCATTCTTGTTTTTTTCAATTAAACAGATATTAATCTCTTGACATGGAAAAATTGCACATGCAATGCAATTTGCTGGGTAAAGCGTAGTGATATCACGGCAATGTATCACAGCAGTAGTTTAAATAATAATTCTACGTAATAACGTGACATAAATGTTTACCTTTATCCAAAGCTTGACTATTGTCAAGAACTGCAAACAATGATGGAGAAGCTCGCAATTCAACAACCAAGATATTGGTAAATCGCTCTTCCCCATTGCTTCTCCGACTCGTGAGCTCACATTTCAAGGCAGACTATCGCAAATCTACATGAGTTAAAGCTGGAAGCTGTCCGACACCCACAGTAGCCGGGCCTTGCCCCAACTTTCATGTCAGAATATGTGTATTGTTTGTAATGTAATCTCGGTACAATCTAATATAGTTTCTCTTATTGATAAAATTTCTACCATCAAACTCTTAGATGCATTCAAATATGTATATTATAATATATAAGGCGACGAATTTGATCCTAGGGCCAGGTGTAAGTGTTGAATAGTAGTCTTTGGTCGCCTTTAGCTATTCCGTTTATGACAAGTGTTCAAGATTAAACGACTTTTTTTTAACGGACGACTATGGATCTGGGAGTAATATCGGACGATGATGACAAAAAAAAGTACCTATCTTTGTTTACCTACCTTTAAGTTTTGTTTTGTATCACCAAAGTACCACCTTTCAAGAGTTAGTTAAGTACAGCATCTGTGTCCTCCACACACAGATGTGATTAATAAGTTACTCTTTGGAATTGATAATTTACTCTTTGGCTTTTGCCCTGGGATTTACAATTTGTACTTGTTGTACTTTCGAGTTACCTACCTATTTGTTGCTGTAATTTATTCGAATATATTACAGACTTTATCTTAAATTGTTTCGCTAATGAGACAAAAAATATTATAAACATTAGTCTAAGACACTAGGTACATTGACAAGTATTCTATGTAAAATCAAATTAACGTCACGTTTATTTTCTTCACTTCTACCCGCTAAATTAAATGGTCGAGTCATCAATTTTATTTGCTTTTATATAACGCTTGCTTAGTTGATTTTAACTACAAAATTGTAACAATGGAGTCTACACCTGTAGTAGCGGCAGCTTCAGGCAAAGCTTATAAAATACAGAGTCGAGGGGGCCGCGGAATTCCTAAAATCAATGAAGTATACGTGAAGAAATGTTCATGCCGTAGGGAGAAAACCATCGTATTCTGCCGAGCATGTGGATACTACTGTAATGGCCGTATTCGTCTCAAATGTGAGCAGCATCCTCGAGTAAGTTTGTCTCACAGTTATTTACTACCTTCATTATTTGGGCGGTATTATATTGGATCCAGTAGAAAATTATGATACATTTCATTACAATATAAAATTTTAAACACATTTCAGGTAACTTTTCTGCTAGATATTGCAGAGTGTCCACGATGCCACTCATCTACATTCCTTGATGAATATATTGGAAATCCATAACTTTCATTTACTTTTTGTACCACATTGGGAAAAATCCTGCTGTTGCTGTTGACTAAATGGCTTTTTTAGTATGGATAACTCCCAATTGACTTGTCTCTTACAATGTATGCGTCAATTTGCATTAGGCATATCACTGAAATGTATTGAGTATTATGTAAGTTAAATCAGTATTGTTATAAAGTATGTTCATAACATACACATTAGTTATATGTTGATGGCCATTTGATTTTTCTTAAACATGGCATATTTCATTTCTATTTTCAATTACTGAGAAAAAAATTGACCTGAGCTGTTACAACTCTTCACTAAAAAACTGTTTTAGGAGTACCTTACTAGATAAGTACTTGTTACATTTTATATAGTAATTTAAAGTTGTCTTTAAATGTGTAAAATGATTTCTTGTTAAAAGCCTAGTTTGTTTTTTGTAAGGTTTTTATGGATGGAAGTTTGTTTTAGTTGTTAACATGTTGTTGATTGCTGACAAATAATTAGAAACATTGTAGTTTTTTTGATAAAAACTTATAATTGTTTCATTTAAATGTTATTGCTTTGTCAGTATTATGTGAAGGCTATGTATACAAGGGGTATGGAACAATAACATGTGTTTTTTTTTTTTGTCCCCATATAATTGTCAAAGAACCTACACCAATTCTGTCAACAATTTTTGGGAGATTCTGGGCTAACAGCATAAAAAAGCGAGGGTCCTTATATCTCCATCATTCACAAAGGTACTGCAAAATATTTGTTGTAAGCACAACACAAATAATGGCTTTTTTAAACACACCATCCAAACAAATACTTTGCATAATTGTTAATTACTGTAAGGAAAAGTGAAAGCAGTAATTTTGGTGTATTCTACATTTTACTTACTACTTACAATATTTATATTCACAATTTATAATAATACAATACACTAAACATAATAAAACATTTAAATGGAGAACCAGCTAGGAATATCTGATCTGTTCTTATTACGCTCAATATAGCTCTTAAAGGTTTTCTTCGCATCATCCAGTGACTTTTCATGTTCCTCCTCTTTTGTAGTAGCAAATATATCAGGAAACTCAAACTTCATAGTTTTTGGCTGGAATAAAAGTAAAGTTCATCCATTTATGTTTAATGCTGTGGCTAGTAGTTTCACTTATATGAAATTTGATTTTAATGGGTATCTTTTTCTGGAATAAACCTTATTCATCAATTTATTAATCTCTGTCAAATTTTGTCTACCATTTTTGCATTTTTTATACTGGTAGGATCAAATAGCTGACAATAAATAAATAAACTTGAGGGGTCCAAATAAAACAGTATTGTTTGGTCAGTTTTTGTTTTCCATAACCAAGTGGAAAAGACATACTTTCTAGTCAGCACTTCAACAGGTAAGTTTACAACATACTAATTATCCTCCCAACTAGTTATTGTGAAAGAAATGCTTTAAGGACTCTGATTGGATTAGGAAAATTGGTCATTAGTTTTACAAAAATCAATGATAAAGATAATACTTACTAAAGTTACAAAAGCATATTTAATATCATCATCTTTCATAACATATCCTTTTCCAATATCCCTGTGGAATTTTCCCATGGTGATTCTGGTCCTAACATCCACAACAGGGACATTATAAATTTTTTCCAAGTAATTTTTTATATCATGTTTAGTCATCTCCATTGAACATTCAAAGTGTACAATATTGGGCTGTTGCTTTGGTAATGGTTTAACCAACTTCATCCAGAAGTTAGGCAGGAATACCCTAAGTTGTGGATTTCCTCTTTGATAAATGGGATACCTGCAAAAGAACACGAATATTATCATTAGCTAGTGAAAAATTCAACCTGACTCCGTTCAAAATAGTATTTTCTTACCAACGAGTCGACATAGTTTTATTCTTATCGCTGGATTATAAGATAATTTTTACACAATATTATAAATAGGCCTTTAGCATTTCAGCTAGAGATAATTGAAACCCGTAACTCAAAGATTACAAATTATATGCCGTAGGTAACCTCAAAACTCTCGTTCAGTCACTCGAAATACTCTAATGTCAGACGAATAAATAAATTATGGAAATGCTATTACGAATCACAGATAACTAAACCAACTAATTATTGTTGTTGATGATATTCTTCATAGGTATTCATTATCGTACTGGACCTGTAGCCACATAGAATTTGTGATTGGAGATATCCATTTACACGCCCGCTTGAGGCAATTGCACAATATTTCAATATTTTTAAGTCATTTTGTTTTACTAACCAAAATATGGATCTCTTGATATCTGAAATATTTTTTTCAATTCGAAGTCGTTAAGGAACTATATAATTTTATTGTTCTGAATATAAACTGAAATTTTGTTAACGATGACTTCATGTGTTTGAGTATACTTGACCATTTAGTTTTAGCCCAAAACTCTCATGTATTTCACCAACAACACCTTGAAATCACATCTGGGTCAGTTTTGAAAGTCGTAATGAACCTATCTCAACGACTATATTTCTAAATAAATTTCTAGATATGATTTATAAATAACTAAATTCTAGGAGTGTAGTGCCAAATGACCACATGGTTAAAAAAAAGATACGTTAGTCATAGATAAGATTATTTACTAGATGTCAATTATATTGTCAGTTAGTTGATAGTTGATGCAGGGTTGATGTGATGACAAAGATGGCGGTGGCACTGTCATCCGATCAAGAGACGGTGAGTAAATAGTTTTTATTAGTAATAGTGTAGTCCTAGACACTATAAAATCATGTAAACTCTTTAAGAATATGCCTGTAAAAAAAACAAAAAATTTAAGTACCGCTACTGTGTGTATTCCCTCACATATCGCGCAGAGGATGTGGGTCATAACTTTGTCGTTTACCATGTCATCAATGTTTGTTTTGACTTATTATCAAATTCTGTATAACAAGTTGTTTTCAGATATTGTTTATACCTGGAACTACTTTGATTTTTCTAAATCAAATATAGAAACATGATAACAGCTTCCATTAATAAGATACATTTTAGGATAATAATATCTTCGTACCTATTGGTAAACATCGGCAAAATGTGAAGAATTTGTTCGGTATTGAACTGCTGGTTTAAAACAACACATTGAAAATCCGTTCTTATAGCAATAAATTGAAAACACATATATATACTGATAATAAGCTTTACCTTTTATATGTATGCACCAGATTTAGAAAACAAAAGTGTACCCTGATGGTAATTATAATTTAAATAAATAATAATAAATATGATCAAAGCAATATTGAAATGATTGCCTGTCACTCATATTTATAATAATAATATACAAGCCAAACCCTGTACTAGAAAATGGCTGACATAAAGTTTTTATAAAGGGATAGAACAATAATCTCAGATAAGACAATACATTATATATACTCATTATATATATCATTATATTATACTCATATCCTATCCCTTCTTTACAAAACTTTGTTTGATCCTAGAGCCCCCAAATACCTTCAGGAACGCTTTGAATTTCTTTTTTCCAACCTGCACCTTCTCCGTAAAACCAGGGAACTCATCCTTAAAACTCCTACCTTCACTTCTTCTTCCTATTCCAAATCCTTCACTGCGCAAGCTGTCCGTCTATGGAACTCGCTACCCCAGAACATCAGACTGGCAAAGACATTGAACTCCTTTAAGAATCTTTTATTTGAACACTATTTCTCTTCATAATTTATTCATTTATAAGTATGTTTATGTATATTTTATTGTAAGTATATATATTTCGTATTTATTTATTTATATTGCTTAGCATATTTATACTATAGTAATTGTGTATATTTCATCCATTAAACTATGACACCTACCTTTTGTTTTCTCTATTTCTTTTCTCTCAACTTGGTTGCCTGGAAGAAATCGCTTTTGCGATAAGGCCGCCTATTTGTGCGTACTACATGTTGTTCTCTGTTTTTTGTCATCCTATTTGTTTTTGTAGATGTGTGTGTACAATAAAGGATATTATTATTATTATTATTACATTATAATAGACCAAATATCACAAATTAAGATAAAACAAGTAAAACAGTATCCATAATATACATGGCAGTATGCAACACACACACAATATTCAAATACACACTTGCACACAAAGAAATGTCCAAATACAAAGATATACATAGAAACTGGATTTAAAAAATTATATCAATATTTTTATAATTCAAACCACACAAACTGTAGCTTCAATGAGGTTAATTTGAGCTGATGATTAGAAGTAAACCAATAAAGGAACAGATGTTGGATAAACGTATTTTGTATTGTACCTTTGACTTTATTTACAATAACAACAATTAACACTATTTACAAAGAACAGTTGCAACTAACTACTTACAGATGATATATTTGACCCAAATCAGTATCACGATGCAACATATTGTTAATAAGCCTTCCCGAAATGACTAACAATTGCCATTATAATAATTTTATTTAATTAAAACAAGTTTGATAACACAAGTAATATTGTAAGGATCCATATGTCTTGTACACTTTCCTTTGTTACATATATTATATATGTTGGCGGGCTCACCATTTTTCATTGGCAACTATTGTGGTACCTAAATATTGATACTTCTGGTGAAAAATTATTCCCTACAGGTCCCTTTGAGGACCCTTATTGAAAAGAAGATATTTAAATTATTATTGATTTATGATTATTTCAATGCAAGGTATGCAAGTCTAGAGAGTACTGGCGCTCTCTGCCTACCCCGTTAGGGACTTGGTGTGATGATATGTATGTATGTATGTATTATTTTAATAGATCAATATTCATATTTATTTCATAACTTTCTTTTGTTTTACTTTATTAATAAATAATTATTGTGCTAGTTAAAATACATATATATATAAGGAAAAGTATTGGAATACTTAATTAGTAAAGATTTAAGTAATATTTTAATATTATAAAAAATATATTAAATTTATTATAATTTTTTTTTCTAGTAAATTATTTTCTTATCCAATACTAGCAACCCACCTCATCCAGTATTGTAAAATTGATCTTATATTTCCTATCTGCTTTCACTATCCTAGGGTCGCATCAGCTCATTTCAACTAACAAATCGTACACATTAACCTTCCTCATGAATCACTCTTATCTTTGGTAAAAACCG
The DNA here is from genome assembly GCA_945859725.1 of Drepana falcataria. Classification (NCBI taxonomy): domain Eukaryota; kingdom Metazoa; phylum Arthropoda; class Insecta; order Lepidoptera; family Drepanidae; genus Drepana; species Drepana falcataria. The sequence continues at coordinate 3,166,836 of OX243937.1, forward strand.
AATAAAAATCCGTTTAGTAGTTTTTGATTTTATCGCGAACAGACTGACACACGCGTTGTAGCAGTACAATGTGCCTTCTTTTTCTATGTAGATACTTTATATCCCCACGCCCGAAGGTAGGCAGAGGTGTATAGGTAGCACCCACACACCCACTTTCCGCTAGAGATATCTTTAGATTTATCGTTAGGGGATGAAAGGGCATTTAATTTCAAAAATTGCACTAAGTACATAGCATAATCGCATCCAAAATAGAGTGGGCTATCGATTGCTCGGTCGACGACCGGCCGCGACATCCGCCTACACTACATCTTCTCTCCCCAGCTTTAAAATTTTTTTACGCAACATTTTTTTTTATCAACTTCCCAAGTGTAAAGCCGTGTAAAGCCGTGGTGGCCGAGTGGTTCGAGCAGTTGCCTGCGACGCAAAGGTCGCAAGTTCGAATCCCGACTGTACCAATGAGTTTTTCTGAACTTAAGTACAGTGATTAGTCACACCACGAGCTGAACGGTGAAGGAAAACATCGAGATGAAACCTGCATGCGTCTGAGAAGAAATTCAAAGGCGTATGTATAGTCGTGCTCGAGTAACGGCGATGGACTCGCCATCTGTCACGTTGGCACCTAATATACCTCTGGCGGAAAGTGGGTTTGTGGGTATTACCTATACACCTCTGCCTACCCCTTCGGGGACCCTTGTGGGAAGGCGTGAGGATATATTATATATATATTATTATTATAACTTCCCAAGTCAATGGCCATGAACGCGATGACGCATGGTACACCTTTAATAATAATGTTTTATTTGTACACATGTATCATCTCGTCGACTCCCTAACGAAGACTTTCCTCAGAGGTTTCTAGCATCTAACTATTAATATTTTAGTAATGAGTTTAAATATGTTTCAACTATTACTCTATTTTATTTCCTAAATCCATATTTAGTGAATAAGTAAAGTAAAAATAAAATAAAGTGTGTGCAAGAAGAGGCAGAGGAAGGCCACGTTCCAACTACCTGATCTAATCGATCGGACGTTCAAGGACGGGAACGTTAAGAGTACTCGAAACCGACGAGCATGTATGAAGAGACTGATGAATGTAGACGAAGCGAAAGAGGTATGTAAATCTAGAGAGAACTGGTGCTCTATACTCTCTGCCTACCCCGTTAGGGACTCGGCGTGATGATATGTATGTTATAAAATAAAGTTTTTTAAAAGTATTTTTTTTCCCAAATTATTTCGCACTTAAGTGCTTAATCTGTAACGTGCTGCTTGTTCCAAGTGAGAGCGAACGGAAATTATTATCATATTATACATATACCGTACTGCAATTGGGAGCCATCGTGAACAAAACAGAGGGCACTCTGTCAATCGAGCGGTTCTCGTCTCAACTCGACATCCGGCCTCTCCCTCATTCGCACTTATAGCGCTGATTTATTACGCTGATTTCCTCTTCGACTCAATTCTCATATCGGTAGGTGGAGGCGATATATCTTTACTGCAGATATGAATATGGACCTCTATTATTAGAATATTATAAGCGGATGTGTCGAATATATAACAACGATTTCGAAGCCGGTGTTCCACGTGTCTAACTAAATATACACAGAGTAAGTAAACAACCACAATACACGTCGTACGCAGTATCCACATTTGAGCGTTAATGGCTGTTTGAATGGCCAGGAATACCAATGAGGAATACCGTTTGTTTATACCTATTATCACGTATATGCATGCGTCGTAAAATTAATATAATTATACTTGCTGTACTCCGCGGTTACGCCTGCATAAAAATTGATTTCGTCGATTAAATATAGGTAAATTGGTAGTCAAATGTCCCAGGTAGGTATTAAAATGCTATGTTATGTTATTTCGTTCAGTACTTCATGCTTAAAAGAGGAATAAGCATCCTCACAAACTTCACTGTAAAATATTATGTAGTGGGATTAAGAAGATAATGTTGAAGGCAACACAATCCTCTTGATTTTTGACTTCTAGTTCTAGGATCTAGATTCTAGGGTGTCGCAGATATAACTCAGTATTAGTAACGGGGCATTATCGTAGTATGATAGGGTCAGATATCCACGTTAATAAGTTTACTAAAACAAGTTTAAAATTACCCATCCCTACCGCACAAACAAGTTATTGCATTGTTGGTAATAGTTGTTGCATTGTTCGTAATAGCTAAACTGTTTTGAGTCAATTTAAACACTAAGATGTGATGGGGAGAGTATGTAGAATTACTATCTGTCCCTTAAAAAATCTTGAATTTAGCTCGTTATGTCAAGGCCTCTTTAATAAGACGCAATTAAAATTAACAAATCATCATTGTGCCATTGCGCCGTGGAGGCAGAGTGGTTCGAGTAGTTGCCTGCGACACAAATATTGAAAGTTCTAATTCCGACTGTACAAATGGGTTTTTCTGAAATTATGTCCAATGATTAGCCACACCACAAGCTTTGCGGTGAAGGAAAATGAGAGAAATCTGCATACGCTTGAGAAAAATTTAAAAGGCGAATGTATCGAAGGACTCGCGTTACTGTTCGTATCTGTCGCGTTAGCACCTAAAATATAACTCTCGCGAAAAGTGGATTTGTGGGTATTACCTACACACTCCTACTTCTACCTACCCCTTCGGAGACCCTTGCGTCGGGAAGTTGTGAAGAAATAATCATAGTTGAAAAAGGGGCTGATGAATGTTGATGAAGCGAAAGTGGTTTGTAAATCCCGATAGTATCGCCTACTTCTTATAAATACCCCGTGAGGAACTACACATGGTGACGTAAATGAAATAATCACCATGTACACTTGTAGATATAAATCTGTCATGCCATTGACGTAATTGTATAGCTCCTATAGAGGTACAAAATGGATGTGTATCTATTTTCGCAATATACGTAGGCGATGTTGTGTCCTTAATATATACAGCCTATTCCTTTTTTATATGAGGGGAGGTTGAAAGAAAATCGTTATGCGAACGTGGTTATTTCAACGAGGTTATTTACACAGATCAGGTTTACTCGCATAGTGAGAACAGTGATCCTATTCATGAAATATGTTCCCTATTGTTCACAAAATGCGAGTTCATTTACACGGCATTTATGACAATGGGTTCACATAAGCATGCCTCTTGCCTCCGTTTTGGTGACTAGCTCCTGTTGCATGCAAAGAAACTGGATAGGCTCTTAAATTGATCTTTGTATCATGTGTCGTAGTCATTAGGTGATCATGTTCGTCGAATTACTAGTAAATCCAGACAGACATGTATGGCATAGGATCTTAATGACGACTATGATCCTAACATTGCTTGCTGTAATTTGCCATGTAATGTTAATTTCGTATTATATATATATCCTCACGCCTACCCACCAGGATCCCTGAAGGGGTAGGCAGAGATATATAGGTTACACACATCTAAGTTCACATCCACTTTCCTTTTATATACCTACCTAACAGATGGCGAGTCCATCGCCGATACTATACACCACTATACAAACGTTTGCATGTTCCCTCTCGATTTTTTCCTTCACCGCAAAGCTTGTGGTGTGACTTATGTAACTTATGTAAATGTACTGAGGCTCAGAGAAACGCATTGTTTCAATCGGGTTTCACACTTGCCATCTTTGTGTTGCAGGCAACTACTGGTACCTATACTACGAATAATATGTGAATAAAAAAGACTAAGACGAACCTAGCCTAGAAGTTTTGTTCTTATGTATGTATTTCCGTCGTTCTGTTAACCTTATCTGTATGGTAAGATGATAGAAGCCTCGGTTGCACTTGCTATGGGGGAATGTACCTAAAATCGGAAGTACGTAATGTATACGTACCACAATAAGTTCTTCGATAGCTTTCCTCGCGGGTTGTATCTGAGCGAGTAGACATCTTTCACCGACTCTCAATAAAATTTTCCAAATCTGAGTGGTTAATCAGATACATTTACGTCACGCCGAGTTCCGCACAGAATTTTGAGCGCCAGTGCTCTCAAGACAGACCTATATGCACGACAGTTTCGAACATGTACTCTTGGAATTTTTAATTGGAAGGTGGTCTTTTTCTGGCTCTTCCTCCAGAAACTTCGCGTTGTACGGGTTTCACTCATACAAAATAAGATGATACTATCTATAGATATATTTGAGTTACGTAATAATTTAATAATATGTGCGATGATGGTGCAGTTTGAGTATGAGTTAGACGTGTCAGTAAACTACATTTGTAAAACACTTGTCACATTGTATATCTATTTTGCCAACTTCTATTCACTGATCTCTTCTATGCTTTTTCCATAGCCCTATACGGAATGTGTTCATGTGTAAGGGCTTGTAGCTAAAAGCTGGGCCTGTTTGCTTGTCACGCGCGTGACTCAGCTGTAACAAAATCATTATAATGTGATATGGAGGCTCACTTTCTAGGACTCGACATTTCTGAGAAGAGTGGATGGATCCACACGGCGCCGCCCTGCTACGTGGCCCGCTTGATTTCTCAGTAGTAGCAAATTATAGATTGCGTCACCCGCCGGCTTTTTCAGCAAACTAACAACACGTGGGAGTGTTGCGTTTACCTGTTATATACATATAGTGTTATTATCCAGCCAAGTTATTGCAAATTTACCAACTATTGTGTTCTATTAATGCTCATACAAAGTGCAAACTCGTTGGCTTCCTTTGTGTATGTCGATTGCAAACAGAAATTCACACATATTTTATTATGTTTTTCTCTCGAATGTGTGTGACATGACAGTTATGTATATAAACGCTTATGATATCCAGAATCCGTATTGCACATTGATACGTCATTATGTGTGTAATTCAACCAGTTATAGTTAGGAACCAACTGAAATTCCTGACGAAAGGCCTGTATTAATCCAAGTTAGCTTTACCTTCGTACCTAAGTCTCAATGAATTCGACGTTATTCTCTGTCGTTTATTATAGTAGAAAGCTATAGAAATAAGCTATAGAATAAAGAAATCAGCGGCGCTCAAATAAATTACACTTAATTCCCACCAAAACTACTTTTTTACACAAATGTGTTTTTGCGATGGCTCCTAACATGTACAATAAAATACCCTCGGAATTGAAGCTATGTAAAAGTATTCATGAATTTAAAAAATATCTTCATAAATTACTAGTTGAAAAATCTTATTACTCAGTTACTGAATTTATGTGTGATGTCAATAATTAATATGTATATAATTTATAAACTAAATATATAATTTTGTATGCCTAGCGGTGTAACAGCGAACCTAAATGTACCACATAAAATCTGTATGTAGCCTACCTATGTTAACAAAATAAATAATTTGAATTTGAAATATTACTAGTATCGGTATTTTAACGTTTCTGCGTATATTCTGCCATCTACTTCTTTCGGAGTTCCGATGATCACTCGCACAACAATGGCCGTAAACGTGCTCCTTTCCATCCGCTAAAAATCTTGGTGTTCTTTTTTGTTTTCACTTTAAATTTTCCAGTGAAACCAGTAGTTTCTGACCTACTGGTTTAAACATCTGGTTCCTTTGTTTTATCTGATACATCGTGCACATATACAAAATGTTTCCTATATTATAGGAAACATTTTGTATGTGTGCGCGTATATCTCATTTTTAATTCTCTATACTCGGAACAGACTACGCGTTGTAATAAAATAAAAATAAACAATAGGAGGATTCTTACGGAGGTTTATCCAATGGTGATTTTTTATTTTTCTTATTTTTCGTTTTGATCGTGTAGCGAGTAAAAAATGCCTATAAATACACCTAAAAAAATATAACGGGACTTAAAACGGGAAAATAAACTGTGGACTTGGGCAGAAAATTAACATATAAGATGTAGCCAAGACGAATTTTCTTTCTCTCTAGACGGAGTCTTTTTTCGTTACAATGTATAGCGTGGGCGTGAACTGAAAGGCAGTTTCTCTGGTGGGGCTGATCACATATTCTACAACCTGGAAATTTTATTACCTTTTTCTATCGTGATCTTTATAAATACACATCTGCTTTAATGTAATTCAATGTTTTTTCACGTCTTCCCCATAAGTCTGAAACACAATGGCGAGGAATGCGTATTGTTGTATTACGTATTGACGACGATTCGTCTGGCTCCGGTTGTAAGCATTATCATAAGCTTTTAGTGGTGCTGCTGAGTACTGACAGTTGCAACTCGGTGCTGCCTTGGTGCGATCGTGCGTGCGAACCACTCTGAGGCATTGAACGCTAGTGTACGATACACTGACCGCCAACGAATGTAAATACGATTACAATTATTGCGTAATTATCAGTAAACAGCTGTCGACGGTTCAAGTGACGATTCATTTCTCTCGTCTGTCTCATTTTCGTTGATTCATTAAGTGTTGTCTAACGGTTGTAGTATTTTTTTAATATAAGTTTTTCTTTGGTTAGTTAGTTACTTAGTAGTGAAGAACAATAAAAAGTTGTTTACTTTGAAATTGGTAATTAAAATGTTAGCGATTCCATACTTTCTTAACAAATGATATGATATAATAGAGCTGTGCCGCGCGTAAAATTCGTTGGAGGATTTTATCTTTATCAAATCATATACTATGTGTTAATACAGCTCCAGTTTTATATGTGCTAAATTTGATCCAATTGCGTCCAACAGTAAAGTTGTCTACCTCTGCCTAGGAAGGCGAGAAAATATGTATATTTGTCCAAATAATAATATTATTATTATTAGGATTAAGTTAGAAGGATTAGTGAGGAGTCAAACACTGATGAGGAAACTACAAGAATTAATTTAAGTAGTCAACGTCCGTAATTAACGTCATTGGGATTTTATAAGGCTAAAGTTTTATCATATTCTTGTTATATTCATGCTATTTTCCATCTATTCAATTGTGGTAACGCTATTCAAATGTTATATGGCTTAGCACTCGGTAACAGCATAATTTATTAGTACGTAATATACGCATGAGCCGTGAGTGAACACATCTGCGGCGCGTGCCTGCTCATACTAACTCCTGTTGGCCCGGTACTCCGCACACCGGGTCTCAACAGGAAACACTTCCCGGAAGAATTAACCCCGAACCCCGCTCGGGCCCGATTTGCATCGATATACATAATGCAACGGTCACATGTCGCTCCGATGTTTCCGCTCACTCAGGTTGTATTCAAATGATAAGTCCAACATCATTATTGTAACACGTCTTTGCTAAATAATAGAACAAAATGTTAAAAGGAACTAGATCTTAGCTTATTTATGAACGCAATGTTTGTACAAGATTTTACTGTCAATAGTAGTGATGAGTTCAGAGTGAAATTAGGATTCAGTTCGGTTATGTATGGCCCCGAGCGCCGGGTTAAGGCTCTGATTGCTTCGATGAAAGTGTGACGAAATGGTGAAATCAAGTGCTATTTAGTAATAGAATAAGCCGTGCGTAATACCAAGTGGTTACATTGTTTCTCGCTCATGGGCGAACAGTTCATACTGATGATGGAGACGGCGTTCTTCAGGAATCTTTTGAAGCTCTTGCGGGTATTTCCTTTTTTAATTGTATCTTGTTTCTCAATCACTAGCTTGCTTCGCATTTCTGGTGGTTATGTACAATTGACTTCGCGTGATCGTCTTAAAATGTCTTTAATCGACTTCTACTGGTCTGTTATCTTAATGTGCCAGTCCTGACATTACTGTGTAATATGCTCTTATTTGTTTAACGAAGGTTAACATAACACAAATAAACGAGCGGTTCGATAACGAAGGTTCAGTTTAAGTCAACTTCTTCAAAAGGTCCATTAAATTATGCGCTGCATTAAGCAGGAAGATTTCATTAACAATGCTTTACTTCATTCCAGGCAACGAAGTCGTTCCTAGAAGCTTTAAGTGAGTCCGGTGCCGTGTGCGTCTCCCGTGCAACTGCAATCAAGTTCCTACTCGCACGAAAATTTGATGTTGCGCGTGCGCATACGCTCTGGAGGCAGCATGAGGCGACTCGCCGGCGAGAGGGACTCAATAAATTCGAGCCCTTCGAGGATCCACTCAAATCAGAACTGGAGACGGGAAAATTTACTATTTTGGTGAGTTTTGAATAGCCGGTTGGTCTTTTCACAACCAAAACACGCATAAACCTAGATAGAATTCATAGAACTCTATTAAGTTACCTACTGCAAAGTCCTAACCCTTTTTCGCTTTCGCCCATCATTTGTCTGTAGGTCTAAGGTCTAGTAATAAATCGTATATGAGTGTATCATAGCATGAGTGTCCGTCTAATGAGGGGACGAGTTCGTTCACCCAAATAAATATAGATAAATACTTGAAGACAGAACTGATGCTACCCTCTACCTACCCCGTGAGGGACTTGGCGTAATGATATGTGTGTATGGCATACATAAACATTTTGATAAAATCACAAATATAAAATAAAAATAGAGATATTCTTTGTTATTTTTGGGTGTTCGTACCCGACCAGTTAATTTTGGTCCATCAGTTTCAATGACAAACATGTCTCAGCAATTTACCCCGTGGGCCGTTCTCGTACTGAGATGATAAATGAGTAGGCGTTCAAACCATTATCCTGCCAATGAGTAACAAGTGGAGAACTGTAGTTGACTACTCGATCCCCTTATCGCTTTCAAGTTATATTATTATACAGCTATATAAATATATAAATAAGGGCACGATTAAGTCCATCGAAAAACAATAGGCTAATGAGTTTTCCTAACGAGTTAGCTGCAAATGTTTCTATATCATGCTTAATTTTCCTTAGATGTGACCACTATGTACAATTCTTAGGTATTCTGAATTTAAAGTGTGTGTGTGTGTGTGTTTGTGTTTGTGTTTGTGTGTGTGTGTGTGTTTGTGTTTGTATCGTACTGAGTTATGCGATCGAATCAGTATCTGTCACGTACATACAAAATATTTAATGCTATCAAACCCTTCACTCTGCTTCACTACCCTTTCGTAGGCCCTGTTGGAAGGCCGGAATTTGTGAATTCCTGTCAATAACTACCCATTAATATACTTTTTATATAAATTATAAGTTTTGTGTTAATTTTGCAGTCTACCAGAGATGCAACGGGCGCTGCTATTGCGGTCTTCACGGCAAATAAACACTTTCCTACAATGACCACACATCAGACTACATTACAGGTACTGATTAATTTCTAATAATTATACATGCCGAGTCCTAAACGTTGTTGGTAGCTAGTGTAGTGCATCAGATACAGAGGCTGCACGGTATTTTAATTTCTACTCTCTTTGTTCTATCGTCAATGTGACACTGGTTCTTCGTTCCTATATCCCAAAAAAAACTCCATAATAAGAATGCGTTATATATGACTAATTCTGCATAATATACACATACGATCACAAATCCCTAACGGGGTAGGCAGAGAGTATAGAGCGCCAGGTTTCCCTAAAATGACATACATGTCTCTTTCGCTTCGTCCACATTCATCAGCCTCTTTTTGTCATGTTCCCCACCTTTGAGAGTTAGATCGATTTGATCTTGGTAGTTGAAACGTGCTCTTCCTCGGCCTTTTCTTGGACGCACTTGCGCATTATACATCCGTTCCGTCAATCTTTCTTCACATCCTATCTATATGTCTAAACCAATATAATTTGCTTTTACTTTAATTTTCTTCTTGAATCACTCTTTATATGTACGCATTAAAATCCGATGCGTTGTTAGAAAGATGTAAGCTAACATACGGCGGGAAGCGACTAGGTATATATTAGGTAAAGAAGATATGAAATGACGTATGTGCTATGGCAAATATAGGCGTGCCCCGCGGGTTCACTGTCGTTAAATTTGTGTGTATAAGTAGATATTTTTCTCTGGACTAAAACATATTCTGTGTTATGCAGATATAAATATCTCTGTGCAATTCTTTTCGACCTAAAAGATTAAAGATTTCGATCCTGACCGGTCTATCCGTTCTGCCGTGATTGAGTAACTGCCATCGTCCAAAATTTCAACATTTGTGGTACAAGTAGGATATAATAACAATCGCTGTCCTCGCCCGTACATTCGCAAGAGCAATATTCGCATAGAGAGCAAGGCTTTGTATATGGGGCACGCTATCACAAATCAGCATGGCACTACGTGTACAACGTTGTGACCCGCATTGTTTTTTTGCTACTGATTTACGTGAGCCTTTACATGCCCGTGTTGGCACGCTATGCTAGTCGCATATAATGCTTATGTTATGTTATGCAAGCATCCTGTATGTTAGGGTTACGTGCCGGTTTGAAATTACGCTTTGTTTTTAAATTAACGGTTGCGGGAGGAACGGTTTGTATCGGTCGATTTTTTTTGGGAATTATAGCGATACAAGAAATAATTGTATAACAAAAATTTAAAGTATTTAAAAAGGAAAGTAGTATAACTAACTACTTACAGATAAAGTATTTGTGCCAAATCGGTATCCCGAGGCAACGTGCCAAGAAGACCAGCAGCATTGCCACGCCACTGGATAGCAATGCTGATTCTCTGAGGACTCGATTAGACGATGCAAGAAATAAATTAAAATTAACGTACACAGAATTTCGAAACAGTCTCCACGGATATCTCGGATTATAATTTTTTTTATAAATAAATTAAATTAAAAAAGTGGCGAATTTTTCAATAATAATTCATTTGAATATGACTTTTAGTGACCGAAATCGTAACGAATTTTAAGAAATAATTAGAGGCATCTATGGTCAGATATGCAGTAAAAAATTACTATTTTAGGTAATATTAAAAAAAATTACACATTCCTTAAAAATTACCAGGTGTACAGCTAAAAACTGCTTCATAAGCCGATCAGAAGTTTTTGCGTTAGCGTTGAGACGGACACGGCGAGGGGTTTGTTTTATAGCCTGTAATGAGAGTGATTTATTACTATTAGGTAATAAATCTGTGTGTAAGTGAGCTTACTTTGCCAACCAATCCGTTTTTCCGCCATTAATTATTCGGCATAAATACCGAGCAAATGTAATATCTATGGAATATCTTGAACTAATCTTTTGGTTTGTGTATCAGGGGGTGGTGTACCAGCTGGACGTGGCGTTGCAGTCAATAGACACGCAGCGCGCGGGTCTCGTGTTCATTTACGACATGAGCGACTCCAAGTACACTAACTTTGATTACGAGCTATCGCAGAAGATCCTCACCATGTTGAAGGTAAGTCCATTGCTACTTTATTTATCGGGAAGTCTTATTCCCTGAGTGCTTAGTGCGAGATTTAGTTAGCATTAGAAACGTAAATGCCTACGTCCCGTCAGTCACGTTCGGTGCTGTGATTGGCTGACCATCAATGTCAGCGCCAATCGCGATGAACGCGAGAAACGAACGAGAAAAGAGAGAGAGAAATCCTTTGATTTACAAACACACAGCAGATTAATTTACTCCAAACTGAACACAATCGTACAGTTTGGAGTCGTTTTTAGGTTCATTATGAAAGTACCTACCATGGGGCAGATATTTAGTATGTCAGATTCCATCTGACTAAAACAACAGTGTTCCGTCGCTTGTGAAAGGTCTGTCTGCGTACTTGCTGAGTGTTTAGAAGAACTGTGTGACAGTAATTGTATGATTTCCGCTTATTTAATTGCAATAGGTGCAACAAAGAACACGAATGTATTTTTAAGCGTCTTCTAAAAAGGAGGAGATTTCTCAATTCGATCGTATATATAATTTCTATGAACTTTGCCATGTAAACAATATATGTACATGTTTTAAACTGAGTCATTTATTTAATTGTCTTGTCACTTGAGAGTGGACTCCACTTTACAACTTTTTATATATCGTACATTAATCGAGAGTTCTTGTCCGCATGACACATTATAGCAGTAACATAGGCGCATTGCCCATCTTTTGTTAAAATTATTATCAATTTTCTATACTTAGCAGCATCGAGGTGATTGTCCACATACTGGCCATCGCTAATTCAATGGTTTTTCGTAATTCTTTCGATTCATTGGCACCTAAAGTAACATCGATTTTAAAATCTTACCGTTTTTTATTTTTGTAATGTAATTTATGAATTGTAAAATAGAGTTTTTTGTTATCCATTTTTAGGACACAGTTCTATGATACCAGCGAGGATTGGACTTTTTTCATGCTATGGGTAATATTCGGTCTTCCATACATTGGATTCTTTAATTAACTTTACTGTTATATATTGCGTTAAATACTTGGTTCCGATCAGACTGCAAAGGATAAGAACGTCAAGATTTCGTCATATATGAAGAAACGGATGATTGTGGATTAAGCGAAAGAGAAATGGAGCTCTATATCTGTCCACGTTATGCACTCAGCGCGATGATGTGTATGTAACATACTCGAACTTACGTATTTCAATGCCTCCCTTTTCTGGAGGCAGTTCTCACGGAGGCAGAAGGAATAGCAGACCTATAGTCCACAAATAGGCCACAAAGTCAGAGGTTGATCCTATTGATCGGCATTGAAATTACCAGCAACAATGTCAGATTGTTTATAGTTTTCCTGTTGCGCGCTGCCAATCATCTCGCCGGTAATCATTTCCCAGAAGTGACTTTACGAGGAAAAGTAAGCGATTAGAGATTGTTAGGATAGTTGTTTGTGTCGTTTGAAAGTCGTACTAATGGTCACGGATTGATGTGGGATAAATGGCAGTCATGGCCATGCGCTTGCCGTTTATCTCTTTGTTGACACGTTGACTTGTTCCTTTTGTAATGTCATGTAAATAAAATGATTAAAAAATCTAGTGAGTTTGTTTCGCAGTTTCCTCTGGTACGATTTTTCTTGGCAACGGCGCAGGAGGTATTTTAATGTCTTTAGATATTTACATATGATGTTCAACAGGTGCTTTGTTCGTCCGTTCAGATGTTTTTTTTATTTTGAATTCCTGTTTTTTTTATATGAACTGTTATCATTTAACAGTAGAAATCTCGTACGCATAGGTTCTGTTCGCATTACTTTGTTCCAATACTTTTTATTCCTTTTTGAAGACGCAATATTGCGTATATAGTATGTATCCGTTCTAGCGATAAATAATATCAAGTGAAACATTCTCTTATTCGGAGACATTTTCGTGAGATGTGTAGGTACGTAATACTAAGAGATAAAATATTAAAGGTATCATGAGAGTGAAATGTAACTTGGAAAGGCTCTTCATAAGGTAAATTGATGATTTATGTTACTCGACGGCGCAGGGCTTTACTTACACAGCTCGGCATATGCTATCATAACTTTTTGCCATTTTAAGCTACCGGGAACAAAGGGAATAGGATGCTATAATTGTTAATATTATTATTACTTTTATTACCCATCGGGTATGATGGTAGTCGCCCTGCCTTCTGAGCTCATGGTCGCGACTGATCCCACTAGCGGTAAATTATATTTAGTAATGCCCTATTTCAAAATAAGTTGGCTTTATAAGTACCTATGTATAATATATAGGTTATATGTATTTCTTTAGTTTTCTTGAACTAAAGAAATGTTCACACATACAAATATCTCCGTAAGCATCGTTACAGATGGGATGTTGTATCACATTGAGAGCGCGGTAATTTTGCACAATTTAGAATTCGCAATTCAAAGTTTCAATTCAAAGTGTCATTTTCATTCTATTATTCCCATGGCTCGCTTATATTTGTATCTATATATTTTCAAGCTAAATATTGATAGGTATATAATTCAGTATTGACATGTCGGCATTCTCCATAATTGTGTGGCAGTTTGTGCCCCAATATGGCATCTCCACATTTAAATATTAAACTCTACGGAGTCGTTAATACGCATTTAAAAGTAGTTGAACTAAGATTGTGTCCGTATAAAAAGTATCTAAGCTAAGCGTTTCTGGTGAAGAACGCAATCAATTTAGCGGAGCGAACGAGGGCGGGTTAGTCGTGCGGGGTATTTATAACTGTGTATTTACTTTGAATACCTTGTTCAAGGAAAGTTTTTAACATTTTTCAATCAGAGTGTCAAGAATACTGTATAATGTAATATTATTTTGCCTTAAATGCTACTTATTTCACAACACATTTCATCTTCTCTCCAATCGCAATATTTGTGGAAACTTATATAAATAGTAATAATAGTAAATTTAAAAAAATATCTAAATGTTTTAGCCGAAGTGTATTTGGCAAAAGAACATGCCGCGGTCTACACATCTCTATCATGATCATGATACGAAAGACATCTATGCAAATACTTGCACAATGATATAGGTAGTTGATATTCTATTAACACCATGTGTTGTTATGACATTTATTAATTACTAGCTGTGCCCGCGACTTCGTCCGCGTGGAAAAGTGACTTTGGGCAGCATTTTTTGGATATACATTTTGATTTACTTTGTACATGTTACGAAAAGCTTACCACATTATATTATTGAAAAACCACATCTAAATCGGATAAGCCGCTTCTGAGATAAGCGTGCACAAACGCACAGACAAACAGACAAAAATTCTAACAATCAGTGTTTTGGATGCTATTTGCGTTGAAAAAGGTCCCTATCACATTTTTTCTCATATATCTTCCATGTACAGAAAGCGATCCGTAACATTTTTATTATATGTATAGATACATATCGTCAGCCAGCGCCAGGTCTCTCGAACTTGTAAGACCAGACAAAAGTCTGTTGACTTCTTCCGCTTTTACATGCTCGGCAATTTTGATTACTCTAATATTTCGAATACGTTCTTATTCCGTATTAACTATGTCAACTGATCCTAAACTAGGCCAAATGAAACTGGATACAATACACTAGTAGGTACAACTTATTCACTTGTTTTTAACGGAAAGTGTAACCTTGGGACGATTCCACACGAATGACCTAGTTCCAAGCTGAGCAAAGCGTGTTCTTTGGGAACTAGATAACAATATACATAGGTATATACCTATATAGATGGGGCTGGTTAGATTGAGATTCAGAATGTTTTGGCCAGGGTAGCTATCTACTCTAATACTATAAAGATGTTTGGACGTTTGTGAGTTTTTTTGAAGGTAAATAATCTCTTGAACTCCTCTACCGTATCTTTCCGTCAAAACATTTATGGATGCAACAGTATCTAACGCCGCGTCCCTCACGGGGTAGTAAGGGAGTGTAAAGCACCAGCTCTCTTTAAACTTACAGACCGCTTTTGCTTCATCCATATTCGTCAATCTTTTCATACATGTTTCGAACACCCTTCGTTCCCATCGTGATTGGTCAATTTTTAATCTGGTACTTTGTTGAACGTCGTCTTCCAGACACTTTGGCATTGTATGACTTTTTCGTCAATAATTTTCTCTCATTCTTTCTCTATTTCGTCGAAATATCTTTCTTTATCTCTACAACCACACCCATGTTCACGTTAGTTACTTTGCGAATCTATTCATTATAAGAATTACTAATATGAACTAAAACAATGTGATATTCAAACTTGACAACATATAAATTTCCTCAGCACGAATCAAGTTTGATGTAGGCTTCTTATTAGCGGCTTTACATATGGCTGTTATCGTAAGTTGGTACTTGGTAACTTGGCTGCGGCAAGTAAGATGCGTTTAACGGACCTTAGTGAACTGGGGATTAATTTTTAATTTGTATTAAAATTACAACAAGATTGTGCTGTAAATCATCAAATTATTTACTTAATGTACCATTATTACAATGTGTTAAGGAATTATGAGACAAATGGTTTGATGCCCCGATATCGATATAACATTATACTTTTTAAGGCGTCATACCAAACAACCCCCAAAATAACTCTGATGTGTCCTTGTTCCAGTTACTCTTTAGATAAAATATAAGTGACATCAGATCTCTCGCCTACCACTTTAATACCTTTCGGGACGGCTATATTTTTTTAATGAAACTGGATAGCTACATAATTACACAATAGGCCGTGGATCCCCTGCTCAGCGTAATGTAGGCCACAGCTACGGGGCGTAGCGATCGCGCTACGTACTGTCCATAAATACGTCCATAAATACGTGGCAGTCTGGTTTAGAGATATGTACATATAGCAAATACATTTATTTTATTTATTTTCACGAAAAAAGCGCTAATGTGTGCCCTAAATGAATTTTTTTAAAAATCTTAATTAAGCCTTCCGTTGCCACAATGGCTTATATTACATCGAAAATACAATGCAATTAGTTATTACTGTTTTAGTAAAAAAAAAATCATTTTAGAAGGAACCGAAAGAATGGGATGCTTCTGGCCAAGTAGATACCAATCAAGGTAAAGGAATACCCACTGGTACAAAAAGGTTATATAGGTACAGTAGAGTATGTTAGCGAACAATATTGTAAAGTACTCAGATAAAAAGGGCAAAATAATATTTTACCGCTTACGATGGATGTACATAATATATTGTCAGCGTCACGGTTTTGTCGTTCTTTTGGCATGTCCGGTATTTCAGCGGAATCATCGTGTATATTGAAATTCGTAGCTTCGTTATACCGTAGCGCGGCGGGAGGATGTGTAGCTGTAGTCCCTTCGTAGGAGTAAGCGCCGCCCGCCCCGAGTCCGCCCGCCCGCCGCGTCTCGCCCCCACAGCCCGCCACTCCGCGGCTGACGTCAGACCAGTCGAGCCCGCGACGCGGCTTCACGTGCACGCCGCGACATTACGCGCTCCATTTGTACCGACACTGGATCCGCAACACGTACCTGTAATCCTAAACGGTTTATCATTTCTACCATTCGAGGTGTATTCCTTCAACGTGATACCCGATCTCGGACGCAAGATTGCCGCTCGGCGCGATTTCCGCAAACAGGTGGCGATTGCATATAAGTTGCTTTTATTAGACATTGTTGCCACTTGGTGGTGTTGAAGTGTCAGTGGCGATTAGCCGTGTTCTGGTGGAAAGTGCATTCGACTGTAGAGCCCACTCGGCTGGCTCGGACGATACTCTATCGAGAAGTAACTGCGAATCGATAGTAACAGCTGACCCGATTGAACGCACTCTCCGCATCGCTTATCTGAGGTGAGGTAATCGCTATTATCTCTAACCCAATGTGCACAATAGTAGGCAAACTACAAATGAATGCTGAAGCATTAAACGTTAGCAATGCGGCCAAAAACATATTTATTTAAATAACGTAAAATAACAATTTGTATTAAGTACTGGGAAATATCAACCATATGTCAGTCATGTGAGAAGTAGCCCCGAAATCTATACATTGTCGAAACTTGTCAACCTCCAAAGCATGTATTAACGTGATCATCCTTTGATTCTTTGGAGGCAGTTAGCTGGGACCTATTAACCTACTTATTTATTTAATTGACGTTTAGGAATTTAGCATCACTGTAATTATGTACGATAAAAAAAGTCCAATGACATTGAACATTATGAAATGTTAATTATGTACCTATTAGTTAATGGTTTAAGCAACTTCGAGATACATACATTTTGATGTTTACAACTATGGAAGAACTGTTCTCGGTCAATACCTATCAAATCAAATCAAAATATTTGTATTTCACATAGGCCTAGGTGGGTACTTATAAAACGTCGAAAAGGTGTACGGTTCGGGTTGGTCGTTTCCATGGAGAAGAACCGGCAAGAAACTCCATGGTTATATAGTAACCTATGCAATATCTTTATATACCACGAAGCATGAAGGTGGTAAACAAACATATGCATATCCCTCCACGTTGTAAGCAGTTATACGGACACTTGCAACACCAAGGGTATAATTTCGCGGTGCCAACCCTGCTATTAATTTCTTAAGACCTTAATTCCCTTACTGAATCCGGTTCTACAGAAAATATTAATCAGTTTATCTTTCTGCCTACGCCATGAGGTACTAGTTGTGATATTTATACGCAGCGAAGTTTGTTCTTTTAGATCTTTTAAACTGCGCCACAGATTTAATGCGGTTTTCATCAGTAGAGTGATAAGAGGGAGGTGTATATGTATAGTTTAAGATTGTATTAGCCAAAAGAGCGTATCAGTTATCATATGTACTGTGAAATCGCGGCGTACAGCTATCTATAAAATTATGTTTGACGACCGTCTGGTCTCGTCGTTAGAGCTCCTGACTGCGAAACTTGAGGTCGCGGGTTCAAATCCCGCTGAGGGCAGATATTTGTGTGATGAACACGAATATTTGTACCTTAGTCTTGGATGTCTTAAGTATTGTTGTTGTTATAGCTTTATCATGAGTTTCTGCAAGGTCCCGCAGGCGACTTTCATCGCGCTAATGGATTTTAAACCCAAAAAATACTCAACGGATATGGGGGGAAATTTATAATTTCGTTAAAATGTTTGATGCTAAAAATGTGTTTTTACAGTTCGAGAAGCCTGTGTTTTAGACCGCTGAAATAATCGTTTCTTCTATCTTTACACTGGAGTGCATGCAAGGAAATCGGTACCAATTATAATTGCGTTGCGCTAAGTCTGCTGAATTTAGTTTTACTGCACTGCAAAGCCCACAATTTAAATTTAATATGAAATTTTTCATCAGCTTACACATTTATCGACTAAATAAAAATACCAATTATTTGTAAGAGATTTACACAGATATTATCTAATCAATGAGAATTATTTGAAGTGAGAACATTTATATAACTACTTAAAAGTATTAAGTCTCGTATAATATATTCGGTTCGTATTTGTTTGCTAAATTATCGCTACTGATATGTTAATAATGAAATAACTTTCGCGATTCGCGCTCGATCACGTTGGTATTTGTAATGTTACAAGATGTTTGGAGGCCGCCGTGGGCGCGTCGACCAGTCTTCAAGAGCAAGGTCACATGGCTCCTCGTGCTCATACCATTTACCGGTTTCTCCTTTGAATCACTCGGTCAGCATAATTGTTTTCAGTTTTTTTCTAAGGCTTTGATTCTCGTGTTCTTCACTCTGCTAAATTGCCAGCCTTACGTTTTGTACCAGTTCATGAGTCCGAAATTGTTTCAACTCCTGATACATGATGATTATATTAATCTGATTATTTAGGGATGCCATCTGTGACGTTGGCACCTAAAAATATCTCTGACGGAAAGTGGGTGTGTGGGTACTACCTATACACCTCTGCCTACCCCTTCGGGAAGTCGTAGGCCTTTAGGGACCGAAGACGTCGAAAGCTTCAAGTACCTACATTACATACATACGTACATACGTACATATATGTATATGCCCGCTTTGTATGTCTGGCATCGTTTACAGCCATTATTAAAATGGGAATTACAACTTGGAACTGGGAGATGACTCCCAGTCGCGTCTAGACCTCTAACTCCTAGAATTGTCCAGAATTTATTTACGTTTTAATAAATTTGGTACCCTCTCTAACGACGTTCATGTTTATAAGTCATACATGTCCCCTATTTATAAAAAATAGTGTACTCCCAAGTAAACAAGCATATAACTACGTCGCCATAGTTAGGTTTATTACACTTTCTTGGCGTTTATATCCAATTTTGTTATATTGCGATGTTTGATGGAACAATTTACTAAATATTGCTACTATAAGCAGTACAGTTACGACCGCCTTCGTAATAACACGTATTACCTATTGTTTTTTTTATCTTATTGACACTCGTAGATACAGTAAGTATCTTCAGGATATATCATGTTGGATGGGCTTCAGTATATTATGATGATCGGTGGTGTGTTGTTATCGTATCTTTGAGATGGCTCGTCCGTCACCTTGAAGTCACGTGTCGGCTGAGTCACGGCGGCACTGCGCACCGGCCACCGTTCCTCCCACAACTGCTCACTGCTCGCCACAACACCATTATTGCGTAGTTTGGAATTTTTTGTATGTTTACATCTTTTAGGTGGGTCGGTGTTCTGTGGAAAAAGTCGCCAATCCCTCCATGTAGACAGTTTAAAAATTTTTGTGTTAAGTGATATTCCATCGATATCAACAACATCTACTAATTGAATTGCACTCAACTTGATCGATTAATTAGCGCGATTGTGTTGAGTGTGTATTCTTATATTATGATTATGTACGTACATTTTGATTGGATACAACGCGGTTCATATTAGGTAATGGGCGTAGTTCGCAATTAAGGGAATGTTCAACGGCTCGTACCAGAGCGAGGCATCGAGGCATCGACACAGCGTCGGCCACCGGGATGATTAATATCCGCTAGGAGAAGGTCGCGTGCTCAGCGGAACGGGTGACGTCATCTCCGCAGGCGCCCCACTTCCGCTCCTATACGTGCACTTATTAAGAAGCTCCACATTGATATTGTAGGTATATAGCAATTACAAACACCTTATACCCGTGGGCCGTGCGGAGCTTGCCAAATATTTAATCATTCTATGTAGGTTGTTACTGAACCATTTGGTTATATTTTGAGAGGTTGTTTGAATATAATATAGAATCCCAATGATGTATGTCAACGGTGTGTACATCTGCAACTGTCGTAACTGGCAAATGGAATACGCAACAATATTTACGTATTTATGTTCATTACACACGCCAGCGCGCTATAATTGAAAATATTTAATGTAATGACTTCATCACGCGATCATGCTAACGAGCGGTTTTCAGAGCACATGTGGTATCCCTATATGTATATGCTAACTATGTCCCCCGTAAACAATGTTATGTACTCGAGACAATCGTTCCCTTATGTAATAATAATAATGATTAAAGTTTTCATATTTATTATTAAAATCTTTACTTTAGAAGGTACATGTCCGCTTCTCCAGTTGAATTGGTTCACGGGCCTTACCATAACATGCTATTAAATAATAAATATATAAAGAGCTATTATAGAATTACTATTAATGATTCAAGGGGCAGAGACGTGTTCAAATTTATCTTTTTCGTCTCTGTAAATATTAAGCACGTCGTAGTCCCAGAGGACAATTCAATTGAAGTATTTTTACACATCACACCAAGTTCCTCACGGGGTAGGCTGGAGGTCAAAGCGCCAGTCCCTTCTAGACTCGGGTAAAGCTGCTGGCGTAATTTATCCGTTTGTCTTGACAGCTTTTATCATTAAATTTGCTTATCTGATAGGTGTCATAATGTTGGGCAGTTTGACTTTAGCTATTTAGGAACTAGATGTACCATGTTGGTAGTAATAAATATCGATATCTAATATGCATTGGCATTTAGTTCGGCTCGTTCAAATATTTGCGGAAGTCCAATAGTTACAAGCTTCCGGTAGCCGTACTATAATAGACTGTTATAATTGATAGGTTGTGAGTACACACGAACGACACTCTCGCTCTGTCGATTGAAAACTTTATTTGACGAAGACACAAATTTCTTGTTCAACAGAATTCCGGTTTTAAGCACAATGATCACAAAATAGGGAGTAAAAAATTGGTTTCGTGGGGAATCGCACCTGGCTAATGTTGGAGAGAGCGACAGCTGCGCATGCGTCGAACTGTGCCCTGTTATTTTATCACGGGCCCAGAACAGGGAAGTTGTTTGGAGCCGCTGCGCAACAAATAGGTTAAATGCTTTTGTATTTTGGTTTCCGATGTATTTCACAAACGAAGTGACTACACTGAGAGCACAAAGAAACGAATTGAAAAATGAAAGCAAGATGTTGTTTTCGAAGTTTCGTAATTGACAAGAAGCAAACGCTACCGTGTTTATTATTTTGGTAAAATCTACCAAATTGCGGTATTATGGATAAGTCACGAAGCTGTGTAGAAAGTGGTCGAGGGCTGTGTTAGGTTGAGTATTTCGTCAGACGTGTCAAATTGGTTTATAGCAGGCGATTACTGCCGGGAGCCCACTCGTCGTTTGGTGTCACACTTGGTCGAGCTTTACCGTGTTTGTTGTTGGCGCCCTCGCAGCGGAGCATTGCAAAATGGGGACGCTATTCCTGACCTACATCAAAACGGGGTTGTCTGGGAGATCGCCAAATACTTCCCCAGAAAGTTTTAGTTCTGCACAACTGCAGCGAAAATAAGTCTAATTTATATTTATACAAGCGATCTACACGGCTGTGATTTAACAATTTATTTATTTAATAAAATAACTAATTGGTGATGAAAACCGCATCGAAATTTGCTAAGTAGTTTTATCGTTTTGAGTTTATCGTGTACAAAAATACAGAAAGCAGCCATTTTGTTTTGAATATTTAATTTGAAATTAACTCTGCATTCATTTCTTATATGAAAGGCTTAGTGGTGGTTGACCAAGTAGTATTTAAATGCGATGGATTTCCAATTTTGTGAGGGTTCCATCGCCAATTGACAAAAACTGAGCCGTTATAACATCTTCATCTACATCCGTCAGTTACTCTGGCATCAATCGCACCATTAAATTTGGCATTTGGAAGGAGGAGGTACTATAGCTATCTTTTATACTAGTCCATAGACAATTATGTCGCGCTTCCTGTCAACTGAAGATTGTTAACACTTCAATATGTGGGCCTATCACCTGCAATACAGCATGCTATTATTTCAAGTAACAAAAAAAATGTGTTATGTCCAGCTCGCACTTGGCCGATTTGTTTCCAAACTTGGTTAATAAAGTTGCCTGACCAAAGTATTTGTGGCGTCAAAATTTGAAATTCAAATGAATATAGATACAAACGTATGCCATTCAAGTTTATTCACTGTCGCGTCGACGTTGGCGTTTTAATATTCATTCACATGTGTAATTGGCCAATGCCGCAAATATTTCTGTTCAATCTGACGGCATGCAGCATATGGCGCTAGGTAGGATGCGGTTTCTGCACGTCTACAACGACTTTTCGATCGATGGTCGCTACTGCTACTATGCTATATACTAGCTGCCTTTATGTAATCTCACACAAATGCATGGCTCATTAAGTTCCTATTACAGACAATTTTAGCGTGTACTGTATATTTAATAAGTCTTACGTAATCTTAATTCGCAATATTTTGTTCTATATTACTTACTTAACTACCTGATATATTTGCAAAACAAATTGTTGATTTTCTTATAGCGCAAATTATTGCATATATTTATATACATATTTTATAGCAATAATATTGTGAAATAAATGAAAGCAAAAGCATCTCTTGAAATACTGATTTTTATTGTATGTGTTTTATAGTACTCGAAACCGACGAGCATGTATGAAGAGACTGATGAATGTGGACGAAGCGAAAGAAGTATGTAAGTCTAGAGATAACTGGCGCTCTATACTCCCTGCCTACCCCGTTAGGGACTCCGCTTGATGATATATATGTATGTATGTATGTTATATATTAACACATACAAATATGTCACGTACTTCTTTTTACTTATTTCATCTAGGTTCTAGGTAGTCCTAGCGGAAATGTTTTGGCGCGTCTAAATTTCTTTAATTCTACAGGGAACTGGGTACTCTCTTAGCCCTTGAATTAAATTGTCAATGTCACCATCGCAATTTCTCTACTTGTGACATTTAACGCATCGTTAAATCGACTAATGATACAACACTTATGATAGGACGTATCGGCTATGCCATTTGCGCTCTATTGTATAGGTCAGTATTTTAAAGTGAAAGGAATATTTGTTATCTGTTAAATTAACCTTACTTTTATCGATTGGATCTTTTGCTGATTGTTTGGAGAAAGTACAGGAAATGTTAATGTTTATTAAATCGACGCGTAATATTTGAATCTCTTACTATTTGTACAGTAAATTTAAGCTTTTTCTTTTTATACTTTCTATTTTAGGCTGCACATAGTTTATCAATAATTAATTATTCTCACTTACAACTCACCAAGATGCAATCTTCGTGTAATCTATAATTATACCTTATTTTTTTTACCCTTTGGAGTTTTTAATTCTTTAAGAGTTTTTTTAAAAGATACTTACTAATATGATGATAATACATCTATGCATGACAATGGACGGGTCGCTGAGTAGAGGGTAAATGGATTGATTAGGGTAGGTACTGGAAGCACTGGGAAACAAAGCCGTTACAGGTTGGTTACATATACGTATAAAAGTAGATATCGACTTTTATTGAATTCAGTTCCTCATTTTACATTAAAGTTTTAACAAATTACATGTTAATAGATTTATTATTGCATTATTTGCTAAAACAATCCAAATTTTGGATGGCATTCAGGCGATTCTAAGCCAATATGATATGAATGGATGGACATGAAATTTCGCAACTTAATTATCTATGCATCTATACCCTCGTAGTAGCTTATAATGGCGTAATATTGTTACGTATGTCGTGTTTGGGCTCGCGTGTACATTAGGCGATCGGTGCGGTCGCGTGGCGTCAATGTGCGATGTTCTCGCATGTGTCGTTCGCTGTGATAAGAGATTATTTATGCATCGGGAGTATCGGGACTAATCGCTCCTTGGCTGCCTCATGGCAATATGACGATACGCTCGGCTGCACGCTGCCACATTTCAAAAATAATATATCCGTTTTACGATGTCGCTTTATACAAAATGGGAACGTCGAGTCGCGCCTCCGCGTATTGTATGCTAATTTCAGAGACGGTCTATTATCTATTTTATTGTCATGTTTGATTTTATTATTCGTTAATTTTATTTCAGTTTCAAAATCAATTGAACCGTAATAAACCTTTTGGAGCTTTGTGGTATGTCCTCGGTTCTTGTGTGTATTGTTTACAGGTATAGATAGGGTTTCATGTGGATGTGGTACATATGTTCAAATTATTAGTATTCACTGTGTCTATTAACGTGAACACGTATCGGTTGTTTTCCCACCCTAACTTTGTTTGTGACGGTGAAAAGCTTTAATACCTTCTCCCAAATGAGAACGGCTACTGAGAATTTCACATTCAAACATATTTGTGTTTTGTACTGAGTATTATAATGACAGAGAAAGGTGAACAGACTGAAATTTGTGTATCGCGGAATTTTCGCTATTCTCAGAAATCACTGTGAAGGCCGAGTTGAAACTACGCAGTGACATTTACGAATAAAGGTCACACATGTATGCACTTATTAACTATGTTCATCGTTGTTGTAAATTGAGTAATGTCCTCTCCGCTTCACGAGCCGTCTGTATGCGGAATAAATGTAAAGGTCGCCGAACACACCCCACCTGCTCCTGTAGTAATAACATTTATTTATGCGAGTAACTGACTACTTCGCCGCCTTCTGATCACATCAACACTTGCCGATTAAATTTGACAAGGTTCGTTTGTTGTCCTTATCAAAGGCAAATTCAATTTATGAGCGTTAAGGTTATCGGAAAAGTCATGTTTCGCTTCTGCGCTTTTGTATTTCAGTATTATTAAATATCACACGCTGACATTTTGCTATGTTCCTTTGTGAATATAATAATTACCTATATAAAAATTTCTTTAGAAAAATATAAGTACCTAAATGTAGATCATGATGATCAGTGTCAGTGAAGTTGGCGCTGTGCCAACGATAGGTGACAACGTCTCGAGAACGACGACTCCGCCTTGTTTCAGAACTCACTCCATCGTCTGTGACGAATAACGGTGATGTATTATCGCTGGTGATATATCTTGTCTTCAGTGATATATAATATAATATTATAAAGAGGAAAGATTTGTATGTAAGTATGTTTGCATTTAATAGGCTCCGATTTGAAAAATTCTTTCACCATTGGAAAGCTACATTCACCCTGAGTGGCATAGGCTATATTTTCTTTTATAAAAAACATTTTGACCACCCGGGCGAAGCTGGGACGGACCGCTAGTGATATATATCTTGCTATCCACTTGCTCTTTAAGAAAATTCTCGTAACTTGCTGAGATGGCGTAGGCTATTTTGTAGTATAGACTTTCCTAAGAATAATGATTCTAGGGCGACTTAGAAGCCTCATTTAGAGTATGAATACGGTCCATTCTCTGTGCTGGAATGGAATAAGACAGCGCTTCCTTTGACCCTTTGATACATGAGTGTATAGCGATGTGTAGTTTGATAGCTTGGGAGTAACACGTATCATATACAGGATGATTTTTTCGTATGTGTAAATACATACATACATACACATAATCACGCCTCTTTCCCGTAGGGGTAGGCGGAATATTGGTGCAAGCATTGGGCTATTTAAACCTGAATAGTTATAATATGACCAAAGGAAAATATCTATATATATATGTGGTCATATTATAAGTATATTAAATATTATTATATAAATTATATATTAAACTAACATTCAACAACGACCCGATCCATTCACCGCTATATACATACATACTTTTGTAATGAATAACCTATTGAAAATAAAGAGCTGCATAGGCACGTACATCAGGGCGAAAGTATTCACTTTCTTTGAATGTAGTCTGTGCAGTCCCATTCTTGGGAATGTAGACCGGAAAAACATCATTTCTTTAAAGCAGCTCTAGTAGTTTTATGAATGTGGGCAGTTGCAACCCTTTGCGCTATATGGAGAACTATCTTTTTTAAAATAGCCCCATCTGTGCCCCAACTAATACAACAGTGGATATGAAAAATAATACTTTTATCATTTTGGGGTCACACAATGCGTCGCATATCCTCATTGATGCACATCGATAATAATAATCTGATTGCGTTCTTTAATCAGGCATTCTTCTATTTTATTATATATTTGCGTTTTAGGGTTAACATTTCTGGTATTATACTAAAATAAAAGTGTTGTGTTAGTTGAGTATAGCTAAACTTTGCTTTGCTTCCTAAATTAACTTGTACAAGTCATATTGTATTCGTGCAACATACTTAGTGAAGTGTACAGGCAACTCTGTTTTGCAGTGTCAAGTTGAAAGCCAATGGCAGTCTCGGCAAGCGAGAGGTTTATCTTACTTCCGACCATCCGCGCCGTGCTCTACTTAATACGTACTACGTATAGGAACCCCGGCCAAGGAAAATTCATTGTTGAACTTCATCGTTAGAGTAA
The DNA here is from genome assembly GCA_945859725.1 of Drepana falcataria. Classification (NCBI taxonomy): domain Eukaryota; kingdom Metazoa; phylum Arthropoda; class Insecta; order Lepidoptera; family Drepanidae; genus Drepana; species Drepana falcataria. The sequence continues at coordinate 3,193,520 of OX243937.1, forward strand.
CATCTTAGAAGGCTTAAGCTCTGTTTACAAAGTTACACAATGTATAGTTCATCAACGTCCTGAACAGACGTCTAGTCATGTATTGTCATATTTTATTTACAAGTGTGAAAAGGTATTGAGAAATGGAGGAAATAGAGAAGGATAAGAAAAGATGTTATGAGATACTTAATCTGCCTATGGCTCTGCATCAAATCGGAATTACAATGAGATTGCTGTATAAGTCGGCACTTTCAGAATTTTTCGCGTTATACCTTCTACTAGGAAGCTGGGCGTATTTTGTAGGTGTTACTTTTATCGATTATATTGAAATTCAGCCGAGATACAAATTAAGATGCCATTGTTTCCTATTCAGCGTGTTGTTAAATATTCTATATCCTCTTAATATGGGCTATGAAACGCAAAATATATTTTAAGTCTGGCTAGTTGTTCTTTTGGAGATAAGTGCGTTCAATCAAAAACGAACTTTAGCTTATATTAGTATAGCAGAGTTTACTTTGTGTCCAATGATTGGGTGGTTATAGGTAGATGGCACCTGCGTCCTCGTATATTGAACTCTGTTCTATAGACTCAACTTGACGTCACAGGGAGTCGTCTAGACTGCAGACACAATGAGGAAGTTCCAGGACGATGCACTTTCTAATACCAAAATGTGCTTTTGTTTCTCAGTTTATGCGTCGCTGTTTCATACGGTGCCTGTTGATTCTTTGAAACAAACAAACAAAGTGAATCTGTGAAAAGTTTAAAGCCACTTGAAAGGTGTTTTATCACAAAGAGTCTACGAGAGAGATCTACGTGCCAGTTTGCAAATTAATCTGCGTTTTGTACAGAGGGGATTTGGAGGCAGGTATAATAATTTCATGAATTGAAGGGAGCTTAATGCGGGTGCATTGACCTCTCACCCCTAATTCTTAGCAGCCATGAGCCTCCTTTCAGAGGGCTTGCTCCTAGTTGTCGACTATATTTTGATCTTTACATGATTAGTTTGTGTGTAAGTGAGTGAATACATATCATCACGCTAAGTCCCTAACAGGGTAGGCAGAGAGAATAGAGCGCCAGCGTGAGTATTAATGACCCGAATATTTAAACCAGTGTAGGCTTAGTACTTATTGTATTAATATTATAAGTGGTAATCTATAAGTATGTGTGTGTGTGCAAAATGCAAGTTAAAACTAGACTGATTAGCACACTAACAACTGTCTTATGATAATTATGACATAACGTCTTTGTGTTTGCCATCTGTGACGGTCGAGTGTTAGCACCCTTGTACTTGTAATATCTTTGGTATGTTCAACGTTAAAAACACATACAAGCCATGTAAGTAAGTCACTTGGAGACCTGAGTCACAGTTTTTTTCGATTAACGTTCTGGGTAAACGTTAGCCATGTATGTGCAAACAACACTATCAGCGAACAAGACAGGAAATGTTTAAATATTGAAGGTACTCCCTAACTGGAAGTATCGTGGGCGAATTTGCAATTTGTGTGTATGTTTGACACACAGCAGCTTGTCGGGCTTCTAATGCATATTAAGTGATCGAATACATTATGCACGTGCATACAAGCAAAGACCTAAATGAGCAGGGGCCAGAATACGTGGCCATGTTTTGGTGGAGAAGTATTACGCAATCTGTGTTTTTTAAACGTAATTGCTACATAGCTTATAAAAAAAATGTTTATATCGTGATTAATTTAGTTAAGTATATAGGTACCACTTCAGATTTTCGGTCGAATGTATAGATCCTCTGAATTAGATATTTTTCATCAGATAATTTGCATGGCAAACATGATAAGTTTAAAGACAGTCTTTTCACACGAGGTATTGCTGAACGCATAGGCGTTAATAGTCGAGACATTGACTGAGTTTACAATAAAGTGTAAATCTATAGCTATAGACTAGAGCTACATATGTAGTTATAGCGATATGGAGTATTGAATAGTCAAATGAGAAACAGCGCAAATGGTAATAAAGCAAAGGAAGAAGGTACTATGTTGCCGCAAGCGACTCGCGAATGGGCACTTTACGCCCCACCTGACCAATTCGGTCTTGCTGAATGCGCCATCACCGGCGTAACGGCAACAATCAACGAAATGCCAGCGAATTTACTATTTCTCTTTACTGGCTATAGGAGTCGTAAACGGTGACCTTTTATTTCTGTCCCTCTTGGTATTGGTCACCAAATTGGGTTCCACTGACGCCACGGACAACTTTTCGATGTAACAATTGTTTCTGTGATACAGACGTATTCCAAGCCCAGGTGGCCGAGTAGTCTTAATACTTACTACTTAATAAAAGAGTAATTTAAACCTACAATATCAATATTCCCCGATGGTCCTGACAACATTTTTCTGAACTTAAAAACGTTGATTTATAACACCAAGAGATTACCGTTAAAGGCTAACATCGTGACGTAACCAGCATAGGTACGTTTGAGAGTTATATATTTTTATTATAGTATGCATTTTGCAATGATACTATTTATTTCCGTCAATTAACCAATGACACAAACAGAATTAATCGTTGATATTGAGAAAAACTGGTACTCAATGTACATACATATTTAATGAGTCAAGATATTAATTCAACAACACTGTATTTGACAGTGACATAGGTCTAGTTCAGGATTTTCGTGTCAAGTCGTCTATCCAAAAGAAGACGTTATTTTACACGCGGGATCGTAAAAGGAACTGCGACCGTGAATATTTATAAGGATAACTCTCAGTCAACTTGGTAATGCGGTTTTATCAAGTTTTGCCGTTTGTCAAGAGGAATTCGTTAGATGAAATTTAATACTAAGTCAATGGAGACGACTATCGAATTTATGTTTAGTATTTTTGTTTGTTAAACCTTTTCAGGATTAAATATGAATTTATTGGCTCCTTAATCTTTTTCGTTGTTTTTTTGTATGCAATGCTCTTATATTGTTTTATTGAGTTCATGGAAACGTTCATTACATCATCGCTTACCACTCGGGCGTAGGCGTTGTCGTTTATTTCATACTTACTTACCGCCGGTTTCTGGTACAATTTTAGCACGATGAATTAGTCAACACTTTGTCACAATAACAATTTGTTAACAATCTGTCATCGAGCTTTGAGTTTCTAGAACGCAAATCATCGAAAAATTAACTAATCTACTGTTGACAGCCGAATTATTTTTTAAAGTATATCTATTTCCCTCTAGCTTATAGCTTCGTCTTTGTCTTGCAATGTCAAAGTATTCCCGCCGGGAGCTGAAGTTTCGTTAGTTGGACAAAAGTTTGATTTGTTGTTGTTTATCTTGTTTGTTTAGGAACTTCAGTTATCGTGTGATAAACAAGTGTAAAGAATATAAATAAATAAAGTGTAAATGTTAAAATGCCGCCGCTGTCGCGTAAAAATTACACAGAACGCGATCTATCTACTTATATTTTATTCTAATATTTATATTATATAATTTATAGTAATTCAACATATAGGTAGGTTCCCGACAGGGCTGATGATGATGATTTGAAACTTGCCAATTTCTAATATTTTTGCTATTATTAAAAGATTATTTCGATTTCTGTAACTTTACACACTTATGTCTTAGGGTTTGTCTAAAGAGATTCATATTAAAAAATATCAGATTAAAAATCAAATAAAATTATATGAATAAAAATATAACCAATTCAAAACTAAAAATCAAAGGCAATGTTCTATTAATATTTCAACGTAAGGAATTAGGAAACCAAATAGCATTATTGATAGAAATTAAGTTTTATATTAATACTAGTGGTCCCGCCCAGCTTTGCTTGGGTGAAAAAAGTAAATGCCCTAAAACACGATCACAGCGCCACCTATCGGGTCCAATTGTGAATCTAAACCATTCTCGAATCTCCACGAACACACACAAAAAATTTCATCAAAATCGGTCCAGTCGTTTAGGAGGAGTTCAGTCACATACACACGCACACAAGAAATATATATATTAAGATTGCTATAAAAAACGAAAAATTAAAATCGATTATTTTGTAACATCCCTATATCCTATTAAATCCGCTTAGAAATTGGAGTTCAAATCGGAATACTTGCGTTAACACGTCGATAATTCCTCGATAATCTACAATTAAAAATTGTATGTCAACAATATGTTAACAAAGAGAAAATGCGTTCAGAAACTCAAAATGGCTCCAATCGGCAATTGATTTGGGATTTGACATACCGTTGACAAACTGCCAACAGTTTGTCAGTTGAAGCTTCTAGCAACCCAAACTACGTCTAATTAGAGATTAACAATCTGTCACGTAATTTGATGGATAGAAATGCGTACGAGAAACCGGCTGTTAGTGTGGCTCACTATAATATGGCTCAAGCATAAATAATCAAAGAATTATTACTTTGACATCTATTGTTAGAGTGAAATGGTATTTGGGTGTACTAGATATGTGCAAATAGTTTGTGGTTCCAACACGGGTTGTGTTTTGGCAAAGCGCTTAATTTTTCCGTCGTCGCTGAGAGCTAATCAACACCCTGATGACTATATTATGTACTTGGCGTCGTCAAAACAATATTGTCTATTATATACTATATATAATGTACTCACGTTTTGTTAAAAGATTGTATAAACGTACTCGTGCTAGTCGCTATTCCTATAATTCTATTTTCGTAGCCTTGTGAACTTGTTATTTTTGTATCGCCCTCCAAAGTGGTATCGTTGCGAACCTTTCCATTTCTTAGAACGCATTTTCACGACTCGAAATTTTATTTACCGCTCTGTTCACTCTGTACTCGAATTCATAAAGTATGAGGAGAAGCATTATGTATGTATGTTGGTACCTACCTGTATAAGTGTATTAGAACCGTGTAAATTTCGAGCACGCTTGACATTGAAATTACAAATTCTGACGAGCGCGACACATTTCATTGAGACGGTATATCTAATTAACATTGTATATAAATGAATACATATGTCTTGCGCTACAGGTATACATTAAGTCTAACTAAAGGCTAGTATTATTAGTTTAAAACCCATTGTCTGTGAAATGAAATGCGTTGCTCACAATATCTACTTGTGGAATCCTTTGGGATTGTAAGTGTTGCAATGTAAATTATTATGACACTAATTTGTAATCGTCCCTGGTATGTTTGTGCTTGTCAATTTATAAAGGTTTCTTGTATTGGTTTGTTGCAGGGTGGCTATCCGGCCAAGTTGAAGAAGGTGCTCATAGTGACGGCACCGCTGTGGTTCAAAGCGCCTTTCCGAATCCTGCGGCTGTTTGTGCGCGAGAAGTTGCGCGAGCGTGTGCATACGGTGAGCGCGCCACAGCTTTGCAACCACGTGCCGCGCTCCAGCCTGCCCAAGCAGCTGGGCGGCCACCACGAGCCAGACCACGCCGCGTGGTATGTTACTAACACTACCCGCTTCTATAATACACACAACTTCTTGCGCTTTGTAATTAATATAAAACACAACACGTATGTGTTTGTCGCCACCTGATAAATAATAAAATAATATATCCTCACGCCTTCCCACAAGGGTCCCCGAAGGGGTAGGCAGAGGTGTATAGGTAATACCCACACACCCACTTTCCGCCAGAGGTATATTAGGTGCCAACGTGACAGATGGCGAGTCCATCGCCGTTACTCAAGCACGACTACACATACGCCTTTGAATTTCTTCTCTGACGTATGCAGGTTTCCTCTCGATGTTTTCCTTCACCGTAAAGCTCGTGGTGTGACTAATCACTGTACTTAAGTTCAGAAAAACTCATTGGTACAGACGGGATTCGAACTTGCGACCTTTGCATCGCAGGCAACTGCTCGAACCACTCGGCCACCATATGGGCTATAAATGTACTGTGTTGTCCTGCAACGAGCTTTACAGTGGAGTAAAATATCGAGAAGAAACTGAAATAAATTTAAAGGCGTATGTTTAGTCGGGTCAATGCCAGGATACGCTATCTGAAGTTGATCTGTAACAAACCTTGCTATTGCTAACAAATTTATTGATAACTAATAAATGTAAAGCAATAAAATAATGATATTATTCGGAAGCAGGTACCGATATATATTTATCGTTCGGAAGTCCCCGGATGTTCTCATTGATTTCACGCTTTGATCACATATCATATACCAAATACCGTGAAATGAGATTTCCGCAATAATTATATTAGTAAGTTAACTTTGTTGGGTGTATGCTGATAATTAGTGTTGGTAATCCGATATTTGGCACGTGATGCAGACCCGCTTAGGCCCCGATCTTGACCTACTAAAGTTTGCTGCCGTAACTTTTACGAGCTACAATCAATTCTGAGCTTTATTATCGATAGTGATGCGTTGTTGTTAAAAACGCAATTTACGCCAAATCGTTATTTCGACTGTCTTTTAAGGCAAAATGTATTTGCGTTCTAATTAGAATGGATAACTTTCTAAAAGATTGATCGTGTACAATAGATATTGGTTTATTTAATGTCAATACTTATCTTGCCGCAGAGAAGTAACTTTTGGTTAAATCTGGCAGACAGCACTTATGATTATCCAATTATTTTAATATATTAGTTGTTAAAACTTGTTAATAGAAAATGTCGTTACATTCACGTTAATGCTCGCATTAGTTAAGTACAATTCTGACAACCTTTCTACTCTTCATCGAGCCGCATAGCTTAGAAGGGAGAATTCACATTAGATTCAACAGATCAAAATGAAACAAGATTAGTAATTATTACTACTCTTATTAATCTATCTATTCTACTTCTTAAATTGGTGATGGAAATCTAATGATAATAGACACGCCTTGAATGTGCATTCAAAGTAATTCAGCCGTGCCCTGCGGTTTCACCCGCATAAAATTTGTTCTCTTCTTTCTGGAGTAAATTAATTCTGCAATTCATTTATACTCGATATTCAGGATTAAAACATACGTTTTAATCATGAATTTCTTCCAATTCTGCGCTAACACTATAATTGATTTGAATGTAGACCTAGATTCAATCTACATACAAATCTACATTCATAATTAAATATGTATGTATTTAGATAGTTTCTCTGATGGAAGCTGTATGTCTCTTATTGTATGTTCCAGGCTAGAGCTCTGCAGGAACTGCTATACAAACAACCTACAGAACTCCAAGTTGGACGGCGTCATAGATGAATATGTAATCAGCAATCACATTCCCCCGGTCAAGCCGCAAAATGGTCAGTACGAAGCTGTTAATGTATGCATGTAACGTCGACTATTCTCTCTGTATGAACGCATTAATCCCTGGAAGCCCAGTAACGAAATGAAAACCTGTCATAATAACCCTTTTAATTTAACGATAACATTACGGTATCATTGTATCTCTTCATAAATACAGCACCATTACTGATCTTTAAATAACAGGTAGTTCAGCCTTCTATGCTCAGATACGACCTTATGAATCCTCATTATATTTGCTTATATTAACGAGCGCGACACTATGGCTGTTGTCTTAAAGATTGGATATTGGGAAATGTGATCCGGTCAATGGTAAGAGAGCCTAAAGCCGAGCTGGCGAGCTAGGGTGCTCGGTAATGCCTACCTTAATGCGCCCAAGTGTCCGTGTCGCTATAAGTACACAGTTTACGACGTAGACAAATACTAAAGCGAACATTTTTAGGTGTTCTAGGTACCAAGATATTGAAATTTGTTCGGTCAACATTGTAGTAACAGTATGTAGTTGAGTTGCCCAATATGCATTATTCAGTCGGAAAGTTTGTTTCTCGTTCCTTCTCCCGGCGGTCTTATCCATTCGGAAACTGCGCTCCACTATTTAACTTTGAACGATGGATCTAGTGGGGAATTGAAGTGGAATAAAGTCGGTTTCGAGTACTCTTTAATATTTATTTATTTATTTATTTAAAGACCGACATCCTACAAATATATTATGTAGTACGTCAGAAATTGCCTTCTTTACTTGTGGTAATACCACATTGTGGTGGTGTGTCCAGGTATAATAGAGCTCGCGGGCGGATGTGACATGACCAGCGACCGCGCCAGCCGGCTCAGTGACAACAACAGCGACATGCACATAAGCGGCGACCCGCCCTACACGTGCGACCCCAGCCCGCTCAGGTACACCATTTAAAACAATACGGCTAAATATAGAAAATAATACATAGGAAACAATAATACAATACCTATTGAGTTTAAGTACATCTAAGATATAAACAGATGCCACCGCAATAATAGGTTGCGCCAACATGCACTAAATATTCAAACGGCCATCTGATGGTATGTGGTTAATGAGCCTGCAGGCACAAATGCAGGCGCTTCCAATGAGATATCTCTCAAGTTAGGCCGACCTTAGTTTAGCCAGATCATAGTCTAGATGGTATCGTTATCGCAGTCGCCTACAATAATATAGTTAGGATATACGCGTGCCTACCTTCTCTAGATGGAAAGTGCTAGTGGCATAAGGGTTGAAAAGATCGCAGCTTTTGCCTGAAGGGTTTAGGTCGTATTGAATGCAAGAACACAACCCTATTCAGCCCCAGGCGGTTAACTCCAATTTTGAACTGGTGATATATGAATGTACGTCCTCGAGGGCAAGGGCTTTCAATCCGATTTAATTATTTCTTTATCTGCTACCGCGTTACACCGTATACCAAGAAAGCCTGCCATTCATCATTCTTATGTCAACAAGTTATGTTTCGTTCAATGTACTCAGATGTCATATCATCATTATCTATTTGTTATCGTGTGTTGCGTATTCAAAGTAGTTTAGTGACTTCTTGGATATTATCTGCGATATCATATACTTATGCAGGGCATTGCACTGTTGTTGAATGCTACTTGCCCTTCTATCTGACCAGGTTGACACGTAACCTATTAAATGTTTATAACTATAAATGATGCAAACAGGCTGGGTCTTATCAAATGCTAAGCAGTTACCGTAGCATATAGATAATGGCAGTACCAATAGGTAATACAATACATTGTATATACACGCGCGCATGTTCACCCGTCCCTCGCACTCTCACGACATTCAATGCTTCCCTGGATGAGCACCCGGAATGCAATGTGTTTGCTGGTGAATGGAAGAATATCATGTTAGTATGTTTGGAGTTCTGTGAGAAGACTGCATGTAAGTGTTGTCAATTTCTTTTTTTTATTAGTGTAAGTGGCTGTTAAGCCGTTCTGATATAGTAAATAAATAGATAAATACATACATATCGTGCCGAGACCCTCATGGGGTTGGCCTGGCTCATGAGCAGACGCTAGAACCGCCCACCTTTCTAGCGTAACAGACCTGTTTCGCTTCTTCCACATTCATCAGTCTCTTCATACATGCTCATCGGTTTCGAGGACTAGAAGTTTCTAAATAAAATGTATGTTTTATGTATTCCAGACATACACACGGGTACAATGGCGACGCCAAGGGCAGGCACATAAACTCGGCGGATGAGGATGACCTAGACATAAGCAGTAAGTATTTAAAGATATCAATAGATTTAAAATATTCATATCTTTTTGTTATTTAAGATACGAAAGGTGATGTATATTACATAATTAAGATATGACACGTACTACACGCCTTTATCTAACATTAGATATAGCTTATGAGATTTGATATAATATAATAAATTACCAAACTATTTTATAGTTTGGTACAGAATTGTACGTATGATAACTTAATTTCTATGTAGAATATTGAGAAGTCTATAAGTTGCAAGCAAAAGGAATCAAGTTAGCGTCCCGTAAGAGAACTCGTATATATTGAAATGGTCGTACATCAATTGTTTTTCTTCTGATGACATTTAAATTTCGCGCCGTAATGCATTTATGGTGCGCTTCAGTTTTACTTATTATTACTATTGTTTATGGTAACCATAACAGAAATCTGTACACTTCAAATTGCATGCTCTTTTCAATTAGGTTAGAAAAAATAAAAATATCTACATCTAGCAATTTGTCATAATCAATGATAGAAATGTTTAGAAGTAATGAGTACCTACGTAAACAGATTAGTGAATATAAAATAAGGAAAATACATTAATATATTCAAACGACGTATGTACATTCTAACACAAACAGTTGATAACCTTCGTTGCGATAATAAGCGCTTCGTTATAAGTCACGCTCGTACGTAAATTAGTAAAACGATTTTTAGCTCTTGCTAAATTGCCGCATATTCTTTTTTCCGCAGCGAAACACGTGTGAGTCTTTCGTCATCTGATACTAATAAATAAAAAAAAATTACGCCCAGTTCCTCACGGGGAAGGCACTCTTTGTACAGCGCCAGTTCTTTCTAGTCTTACAGTTCATAATATCGTTGCTAATATTATAAATACGAAGGTTAATTATAATGTATTTATTACCTATGATTTCACATCGCATATGGGTACTCTTTCGAAAGAGGTATATAAGTCTAGAGAGAACTGGCTCTCTATACTCTCTGCCTACCCCGTTAGGGGCTCGACTTTCACTTCTTAATGGCTCGATCAATCATCAGGAAATTTGCTACATAAAGGATAGGACAAGGATTTATTACTAAACTAAGGCTGGTTAAACACCAAGGTTCGTACATCCAAAGTGTATGTTTCCTACGCGTTTTACTAAAACTTTTCACTTATTGTTGAAAATAAAACCTCTTGGCAATAAACATGACGCCAATGAAGCAAACAATTTTCAAACCTGTAATTTTGACAGCTTTTTGACAGTTTTAATAATGTTTTTATGAACAATTTAGAAAAAAATATATATTAACGTAATGACGACCTCTGATCCAAAGAGTGGTATGTAATTCACATGATTTGCAAACAATTTGCAAACACTTTTATAATGCGGGTTAGAGTAATAGCATCCTAACAATATTTAAAATGTGACAGTTTGTTCTTGACTCACGCAAATTGTTCTGAATGGTATTGGATGAAATTTAACATGGAGGTGGATTATTAATTGGATTAACACATGGGAAATGTTTTATTACGCAAATTATACGCGGGTAAAACCGCGGTACATAGTACATACCTCACAAATAATAAAAATCATAAATATAGAGTGTGTGCAAGAAGAGGCAGAGGAAGGCCACGTTCCAACTACCTGGATCAAATCGATCGGACCCTCAAGGACGAGAACGTTAAAAGTACTCGAAACCGACGAGCATGTATGAAGAGACTGATGAATGTGGACGAAGCGAAAGAGAGCGTTAGGGACTTGGCGTGATGATATGTATGTATGTATGTAAATATATGGACAGTGTAACTTTTTATGCCAACGTGTTGTTCACTGTCTTGCATCCTTTTTAAAACGATAAGCATTTTTCACGGTCGTTGTAGCGTTGAAAAGTGCTATTCGAATGCACATAAAATACGGCCAGTAGTAAACCGCTAACCGATTTTATTTATTGACCAACACAATGCAATGTGCATTGTGTCTACCGGTGTTGTTGTGCTGTGTGTTTGAATTGTCAGCGTTTTCATCAATCCCTAATGATTCGTATACGGGCGGACTGTTCGATGTAGTACAGAGTTAGTAATACGTACAGATATTGCGATAGACTCTACATTGAAATCCAATTTACATTATTTGTAGGAGCAAATACATTAATCGGTGTTCTGTTAGCTCATTATGTAAATTGTTGGTGTTAGGAAGGAAATAAATGATGTCTTGATTCCGAATCTCTGGTAATGGTAAAGTTAAATAAAGTTTTGAAAAGTTGTTCCTATATGCATTTTTATAATACGACTGGATTTGCTTTTATTATCATACAATCTTTTTGATTCAAAATTCAAAGGTGTTTCTAATCATACTTGAGTAACGGTGATGGACTCGCCATCTTTCACGTTAGCTCCTAAAAATATACATGGTGGAAAGTGGTTCTTTTTTTTTTATACCACTTGGTTGGCAAACAAGCATGCGGTCCGCCTGATGGTAAGCGGTTACCGCCGCCTATGGACGCTTGCAACACCAGGGGTATCACTCGCGCGTTGCCGACCCTAAACCGTAGGGTTGTGCGGCTACTACTTATATACCTCTGCCTTGCCTACCCCTTTAGGAAGTCGTGAGGATAATCTTTTTGATAATAATGATGCCGTGAAGGAGTACAAATTATTAAGACTTACAGTTTATCTTGTAAAAAAAAACAATATGATGATAATAGTGCTGTGTATTTTAAGTGTCCGAATGCTTTAAAGCCAAGCTTGAACTTTGGGTTCGGTCAGCTCTTGTAAGCATATTAGTGTGTGGTGCACAAAGTGAGAAGTATATATGTGTGTGTGTGTGTGTGTGTGAGCAGCCCGCGGCACGTGGTCGTCGGGCGAGGCGTCCCCGGGGCTCTCGGACGAGGAGGGCGGCGCGGGCGAGTCGCCGGCCGCGCTGCTGGAGCGGCTGCGGACGCAGCGGCGGCGGGCGCTGCTGGCCGAGTACGACGAGATACGCGCGCGCCCGCCGCACGGCACCTTCCACCACGCCAAGTGAGTACGGGATACAAGCTAATGAACTCCACCGCAACGGACATTAATTAAATAACAATTCATTGCATCTTATTAAATATTAATTACGTGTCACGTTGTTTGTCCACGATGGGCTCCTAAACTACTTAACCGATTTCAATCAAATTTGCACACCGTGTACAGTTTGATCCAACTTAAAAGATAGGATAGCTTACATCATAATTGGACCTGATAGGTGGCGCTGCGATCGTGTTTCAGGAAGTTTTACTCTTTTCACCCGGGCAAAGCTGGGCGGGACACCTAGTATTCCAATAGACTTCACGTGTTCGCCAGTAGAAACGCGTAGTATAAAGACTATGTTTGATTACAGATTGCCGAGTAATTTAGCCAAGAACCGGTACACAGACGTGCTGTGCTACGACCACTCGCGCGTGCTGCTCTCGCAAACTGACCCCGACGACCCCTCCACTGACTACATCAATGCCAACTACGTGGACGGATACAAACAGAAAAATGCATATATTTGCACACAAGGTGGGCAACGATCTTTTTATGCCTGTAAATAGAAAGGTTTACTGATATAGATAGTACCATCTACGAAGACGCGCCCCACTATTGTTCCTCACAGTTTATAGTGTGAGTGTGCAACCTTGCACTAATCTTTGAGTATTATCGGTAAACACTGATTACTTATGATTGCATACGCACACTATAATTAAAAGACTAAGTTCCCGCATCTCGAGACCCTCTCGACTAGAAATTGGTGGGGTGCGTCTTCGTGGATGGCACGATCTATAACGAATATGATTTATTCTGAATATCGTTTCAACTACTGTATTGTACCAAAAGAGGCCTGTGAGTCTAGAGAGTTTTTTCTGCATACCCCGTGTGGGACTCGGCGTGATTACATGAATGTAATGTACTTGGTGTTACTGGTCCTTCGAGCTAAAATATTTTCGGCGCGTAAAGTCGGTTTGAATAAGGAATCCGTTGCTCAGGCCCCCTGCCCAAGACGTTCGGCGACTTCTGGCGCATGGTGTGGGAGCAGGGCACGCTGGTGGTGGTGATGACCACGCGCACCGTGGAGCGCGGCCGCGTCAAGTGCGGCCAGTACTGGCCCGCCACCGTGGGCGCGCGGGCCGTGCACGGGAACTTCGCCGTCTCCACCGAGGCCATCGACCACGACGACGACTACATTGTCACACACCTCCTGCTCACCGATCTTCGGGTATGTATCTAGCAATTGTAATCAACTAGCTTATGCCCGCGGCTTCGCTCGCGTGGAGTTCGCCGCTATGCCGTGAGAGAGCATCATACATTATAATATAAGAACTTAAAATTTTGTAGGATTAAAAAAAAGTAGCCTGTCCTATTCCTAGGTATAAGATGTCACAATTTCAACTTTCAGCCAAATCGGTTCAGCCGTTTGGCCGTGAAAGAACCGCAAACATCCAAACTTACAAACTTTCACATTTATAATATTAGTAAGACTAGCTGTCCCGCCCAGCTTCGCTTCGGTGAAAAGAAAAATTGCCCGCAACACGATCGCAGCTCCACCTATCGGGCCAATTGTGAAATCTAAATCAATCTCGACTCCATCTGTTAAAATCGTTAAAACAGATAATTGTCACTTTTAATTAATAGACAAATTATTTACAATTAAATAATATTGCGACTATAAATTGAGATGTAAGCTATCCTATCTTTCAAGTTGGATCAAAATGCACACGGTGTGCAAATTTGATTAATATCGGTAAAGTAGTTTAGGAGTCCATCGCGGACAAACAACGTGACATTTAATTTATATATATAATCGATATATATTACTAGCTGTGACGGAGCACAGCTGGTTTTTAGCGGTTTCACGTCCACGTCGTTTTACCCACGTAAATATAAGAAATATAGTCGTCACAAACGTTAGCATTTTATAAATATTAGTAGGACTAGTAGGATAGTGGTGACGTTTCGTGTTGTTGTCGTAGTCGGAGAGCTCGCGGCGCGTGTGGCACGGGCAGTACGTGCGCTGGCCCGACTACGGCGTGCCGGGCGGCGGGCGCGCCCAGCCCGTGCTGCGCTTCATGGCGCTCGTGCGCCGCGCGCAGCACCGCGCCCTGCACGAGTACGCACACACGCACGCACCCACGCACGCACACACGCACGCACACACGCACGCACACACGCACGCACACACGCACGCACACACGCACGCACACACGTACGCACACACGTACGCACACACGCACGCACACACTCATGCACACGTACACGCACATGCACACGCGCACACGCACACGTACGCATTGGTACACGCACAAGCAAACGCACACGCACACACAAACACACGCACACGCACACATAGATGTACACGCACACGCACACATAGATGTACACGCACATACACCACACGATGTATACACGCTACACACCCTCGAAATTAACAAGTACTGTTTTATAGCCTATGGTAGTCGCATGCAAAAATACAAATAACAATTTCGCACTCGAATGCAGCGCCATCTATCGGGCTAAATATTTTAATCTAAATAATTTCTCTAGATGAATTACTGGTATCTACGTATACAAACATTCAGACAACATTAAATCCAAATGAACATACACAATAAAACACACAATAACAAATAGTAACAAGAAACCATGTTGTTTACAGTTTGGGAGACGCGTGGGCGGGGCACAGTAGAGGACCGCCCATTGTAGTACATTGCTCAGCGGGCATCGGCCGGACAGGTATATATATATAATACTAAATATTATTATTTTATTAAATTACTCATTCATTAATGGTAGGGAGATAAGTTAACTTCATAATTAATCAGTACCTCTTTGTAAATCAAGAATAACATTTTAAAAATTACGTTTATATGTGACCCTTTAGCAAACTTTCAGTACTTTGATGTTTTAGTTCTTATTTTATGACATGCGGTCTGTCTTTTTTTCAACTTAAGTACGAGTCTACCGCGTGTTTTACGGTGAAGAAAACATCTTCAGGAAACTCGCATACGTTTGAGGAGAAATTCTATGTCGTATGGTCTTGCTTATTTAGTCACGGTTGAGAAACTTCCATCGTACATAGAATACCATCTATCAAAAATATATTTCTTGCAAAATAGGGTGTTGTTACACTATATTGACGTCATCTTTTAGTTTGTAAATTAAAAAAAATACGAAAACGCCGCGGATTAAACCGCGTGACGGATGTTAGTATGGTGGTGAATAGTGTTTCCAGGCAAATTACGACATCTTATAGGCTTTATTTATACAGCAAAAGAACCGCGGATACCTAACCTCGTAACAGTAAGTGTGGTCGTGTATAGGGTATTTCCAGACACGTTAGGATATATCTTATTTACTTAATATCCAGGAAAAAAGCGGACACAGCCGCTGTTTGAACAGCGCAGTGGGCGTGTCTCTTAATGGGGTGTGTCGTGGTGGTGGGGGGTGTGCAGGCACGTTCCTGACGTTGGACTCGTGCGCGCTGCGGCTGGCGGCCGAGGGCGCGGTGGACGTGCGCGCCACCGTCGAGCGCATCCGGGCGCAGCGCGCGCACTCCATACAGATGCCCGACCAGTACGTGTTCTGCCACCTCGCCATCCTCGAGTACGCGGTCAGTGCCACTTGTCGCCTCCACCACGCACCTAGACACACCTACACACACACACACACACACACACACACACACGCGCGCGCGCACACACACGCACACACACGCGCACACAAATACGCTTGGAATCATTATAAAAGACGCCCGTTTCTTTTATTTATATACATATACTAGCAGACTCGGCCACGCGTTGCTGTGGCTAAGGTTTTTATTAAATTACATTGTAAATTAATATGCCAAAAATTATATTTTGACCAAGTTTCATACTTATGGATGCAATAGTAGAAAAACGTGTTCTTTTTATTTAAAGCCCCCGCGTTCCACTTGGCGGTGGAGTTTCATAAAAGAGTTTCCGTTCTTAGCTCTACACCGCGTAAGGAATACTCATACAAAATTTCAAGTCAATCGGCCTTATAGTTCCTGAGATTTCGTGTTGAGTGAGTTCACAAATGGGATGGGGGATGGGAAAATAAGGACGGACGCTTGAAAACGGGAACGTCAAGAGTACTTACCGAAGAGCATGTATGAAGAGACTGATGACTGTGGACGAAGCGAAAGAGGTATGTAAGTCTAGAGAGAACTGGCGCTTTATACTCTCTGCCTACCCCATTAGGGACCATATTTATTTATGTATGTATGTATATATAAAAGAAGGCAGAATCACTCACGAACACGCACATGCATAGGTACACACAGCTATACGCAAAGTAGCACACACACATCTACAGGAACACGCACGTATAATTTTCTTTGCCACCTTTGAATTGTGGTATAATATACTTTTATGGAAGTATAAATGGAATATAGCAAAATGAATGGGTCGCAGGTGATGCAGGGCTACTTGGACTCGGCGGACTTGACCGGCTTCGAGGAGGACCACGACGACGAGTCGGAGTGAGTGCCAGTGGTCGTTGGGCTAGTGGTCGTTAGGCCAATGGTCGTTAGGCTAGTGCGCGGGAACGCTGTCGTGCAAGCCGCCGCCGGAGGCACTGGACCGCGGCGAGGAAGGGAACCCACTACGAGTATTTATTTGCATTATAAAATTCTTGTAACCAAAAATGTTTTTCCATAATTATTTAGGTTCTCTACTATTTATTTGTTTGTTGTAAGAAGTATGGCTGTGTGAAGTTTTTGTCTGTAATATTTGTAGTTACGTTTAATTCAATGAACTAGTACCGTCGATGTCGAGTGATTATCATGAAATGATGTCGGAGGTTTGATACGATATATATATATATATATATATCGTATTTACTTAATATCCAGGAAAAACTTCCATCGTGATATATATATATATCGTATATTTTGAGGTGCTGGTAGGCTAGCGTCATCCCGTCACGTCTCATCGCCACACTCGCTCTAGTATACGTTATTGTAATCGCTAACGTCTATCCAAGCCATTTTTTATTATGAAGTATGTTTAAGGCACTGAAAAATGTAGATATCATAACGAATTATAATATAAATTATACACAAACATAGACTGAGTAATGTTAATGTGCTCCGGTGGCACGAGCGGACGCCGAGTCGTCGCCATCGCGACAATATGAAATGGATTCGTTGTTTCCTTTATAGATTTTATGTATCTATAAATTATATTCCTAATTAAATTGCCGTAGTACAATCACTGTAACGTACAACATATTTTATTAATGTCTAAAATAAGATGTTACGATATTTTGTCACAATCCCACAGATGATATATTTTCCAAAGGAAGAGTAAAGTAGCAACATATCGCAGATCAGTATATTTTGAATCGCCGTCCTATCACGCCACTAACATATCGCACTAGAACTGTTGTTTACATTGTAAGTAGTTTCCCTTCCCTACTAAATTACGAATCTCTATAAATATCCACGTTTAATTATCACAAATATTCGTACTGTTTGCGTTTTGTTACTGCTTTCACTGAGTACAAACATCTTGTCTGGTTCGGTGGACCAACATGAGTACTTGTGTGGAATTCTTATAGCAATGGGATTTGTGTTCTGAGCTGTGTTTGTCTATTTCCAAGCATTGCTCTTTCCAATTGCAAAGGAAACACACCGAAGCGATATAAACGCCTACCGTAAAGGTGTGTACTGACTGGCATTACAAGGTATAATTTAACGTGTTACATGGCGAGCGTTAGCGGACGCGCTGTTTGAAATGAGCGTGCTTAGCATTAGACGTACATATCTTGCTCGCTGCGGCCGATAAATTACGCCTCGTAACGCCAGTCAGCTCACACCTTAAGGATTACACCATCGACTCTATAGCGAGAGCTTACGATATATAAATGTCCCATGTATATTGTTCAGAGACAAATGCTCCATACATTTTGACATCAAGAAACGTCTAGATAGATGCAAAGCTCATGGTGGGTACACTGGTCATGTATAGGGGTCGTGAGCCATGTTGGTTGAATTAGGTACAAGTCTGTCGACGACTTCTTATATTGTATAATGTATAATTTAAAACTTAAGGAAATTGTTATTCTTGAGCAACTGTTGGTTCTTGTAATTGTAAATATTTAAATAATTTCTGTTTTAAATTAAATCAAAACACCATTGTGACATACGTGTGGAATAAAAAGTCTTGTAATATATAATGACGTCTGATGTTTTATTGTGTTATAAACCGATCTTAAAATACAAAAGCTTTTTCTAAAATTACCCTGATCTTTAATCAATAATATATAGTCAGACTTTGTTCGAATTCGCTAATTTCGGGAATTTCTAAATCGATTGGATAAAAAATATATACACAAAGTTTACAAGGAAACATGTGGACCACCTGATAGAGTACCCAAGGGAGTGGCGCAGCGAGCGAGTAGGCAAAGTATAAATATATTTATGAATTTAACCCGAGAGAAACCGTGCGACACGGGTAGTAAGAAATATATTTGCTGAAGTGAACTTAACAGCACGGAATCTTTACTCGTCGAGAACCGTGTTGTCGTTGCCTCTGACGAACAGCACTGGAGGCAGGTCTCGGCTCATAACTTCCAGCCACGCCATGTACAAGGACGCCGACTTGAAACTCTGTAAGTTTTACAATTACATATTACTTAAAATTTGGTCGACGCTTTCGCACTTAAATTTAGCTATTAGGCTTTTTAAGCCTTGGATGTTTTCAGGAGGGATCAAACTAAACTAAAAAACTAATTTAAAACGTTTTGTGTTATTATTTGCTATGACACTAAATTAAACAAGAAGGTTCAATTTTACAATTATGCTGGCTTAATCCAATAAATAAGTTATAGGAAAGGACCACAGATCTAGTCACTGGAATTTAGTGCACAATACCTTTCTTGGTGCTGGTAGCGTCATCACAATTAAGGCCGCTTCGGAGGAGTGCTCCAACATTAATTCCCGCAGTCGGAGATTTCTACCAGTCCGGACATTTTGTCTTAACAAGTCCTTTTCTGAGAGGCCTGTGTCGGAGATTTTTTCCTTTTAATAAATATCTCGAAAAAAAGTCTTAGCTTTCAGCTAGTTATTAGTAAAAGATAGAGAAATGGTGTGTACACAAGAATATCCGCATTTCTTTACCAATTTTACCAAAAAGATATTCCGAGATTACCTGTACATTAGAGGCAATCTATGCCACTTCTCTCATCCGATAAAGAAATGAAGCATAGACTTTCAGGCCGTCATAACAAATCAGCTATGGTACCTATATCATCCCGTTGTTTTAACGGAAAGGGCTGAAACCGAAAGTACATATGCAGGTTTCTTTAACACGTGTGTACATTATAAATATCTACTAGCTTACCACTTTGCTCATGAGGTTGCATGAGGCTGTTGAATAGTTCCCAGCTTTCTTTACTCGGGGGCTGTCCAATGCCGCGGATGATGTTCAGCTGCGAATAGTGTAACCGGTACTTGCCCAATATAGTTTTCATCCTTATAAACAAAGATCAAGTTTATATAATAGATAACTTCAACTTTATCCAGATTTAATCACCAGGAGAATCAAGACATTTCCTCATTATTTTATTGCGTATGCAACACTATTAAATTAGTATAAGATACCCACATTGTACTTATATAGTGGTCTTAATTAAAATATATTTTTCATTATACCCAAAGAACATAATAGTAGCAAGGTACCTACTAATTTTTTACCCCGCAAAGGTGGCAAGCAAACATGCGGTAAAGTTCTTTTTATTACCGTTTTGAATGGAATTAAATTTCATTTTCGTACTCAATAATATGTAGGGTTATTGTAACATATAGTTACAGTTATATTGACATTAGAACTTTTTATTGCTAGTAAATTTTGTTTGTGCGTACATTTTTTCTGCGGCCTCCAGGCTGAGACTATCTTTGGCGAGCGCGAATATCCTGAGATGCATCTTGTCCTTGATCCCGCGACGCGCGATGATGTACGGCAGGAGAATATTCATCCCACCATCGTCGTAGAGCCACCACGCGTCTAGGTTGGCTTTCTGTTTGATATAATCGGTATATTGTACGGTACAATTCAGTTTTATCATAATGGATTTCTCAATAACAATAGTTTAATGTAATGGCTGGTCTATAAGACCATATTATTAACATCGGGTGAGGACTTGCAAAATGTTCGACAAAAAACAAAGACTTATATAAATCCAAATGCAATACAATACGCCATCCGCTTCTTGTTTGGAAGGCTCAAATCAAATAACCCACATAATTTATTTGTGTTTCTCTGGTTCAAATCGTGACAATGGATTAGGTAAAGAGATATAAAAATAGAAAATACCTCAGTGAAAGCAATTTTAAGGCGCTTGTATTCCGATCTCTGCCTGTCGCTGTCTGCAAGCGGCTTGATCGCCAGGATGGACTTGCTTGCGGCCTTCAACTCCACCTTACTCTGTGTCGCTGCACACGGAAAAATACACAAACGTTTACTACTATAGGGCTATCAATCATTTGTTGAAATTTGTGTCAACGGATTAAGGGCATTATATCTTCACTATAGTGGTATTAGAAAAAGTAGCTTCCTGCCGTCCTTATTCTGTAACTGAAATCAATGCGATTTTCGAGATTCAATAGTGATTCAGGAGGAGTTTGTGTTTGAGGTTATATACTGTACTAACCGAGGGATCCGAGCAGTTTAATCTATTAAATAAAAACGCGATAGTTTGTGAGGATGTTTGTTCCCTTTCTCGCAAAAACTGCTGAAATGGAATTAGATGAAATTTGGCATAAGGATTGATTATTCGGTGGATTGAAATATGGGATGTTTTATTCCAGAATAAAAAGAAATAAAATTTTACATGGGTGTAACTGCCCGGCATAACTAGTTATTATATAAGTGGGCTTAACATACATTTTCCTCCCTCATCGTTTGTCGGTTGGGGTGTAGAAACGTCAAGTTCGGAGTCAGCGTTCATGACGACGGCGAGCATGGACTGCGAAGGTGGGCGGCTGAGGGACTCCGCCGCCATCACGCTCGGCCTCGGGCCCTGGAAGGGCGCGCCGCGTGGCACCCCTTGCCCACTCCGCAGGATGGCAACGGTCATGCGATGCTCGAAAGCCAACCTGAACCATTTTTAACTTGCGTTTTGACAGGTAGTGGCTGTACCGCAAAACCATGTGTGCGATGTACTGTAAGTAGTCACGTGTTCGATGAACGCCGGCAATATATATTTTTTGTTTGATTTCACACCTTGCCACAAGCATCTCCAAAGGCGTAGGCAGAGGTGGAACAAACCCCTTTTGCTCCGGAGATATATTTAGGTGGCCACATGCCAGTTAGCTAGTCCGTTACCGTTTTTCAAGAATGCATACATGGCTCTCATAAATTTGCATACGTAGGTAGGTACGTCATTAAATTTCTTATGAAACTTATGCAAGTTTGTTTGATTTTTCTCGGCTGTTTAGTTTTTGATCAGGAGAAATCTCCATCCATGCTGTGATCTCCTGACACTGAAGTGACAGGCTGGCCTAATTGCAAAGATTATGTTCGTGTCCTTTTCGTATGTTAGAGATCCATAATAGAAGCAGACAGCCATTGATATAGCCAAGCACTTAACTGTATTTAAATTTTAGGTATATTTTAACAAATGTATTCCGGCACAGACTTCATTAATACCGCACTTTAGGTACTTACTGAATAACATGTACATAGCTATTGAGGTCTTTGGCGGAGCAGGTGCTCCAGGTGTACTTGTAGCCCATGAGCAGCAGGTTGGGCGAGAGGCGGCCGAGCCCCGCGGTCTCCATGAGCGCGGCCGCACCTTGCTCCAGTTCGAACCCCTGCAGCAGCACGAAGAACGCGCGATGCTTGCGCATACGAAGCCATTCCTCGACCAACTCTTGGTGCTCTGCACGCTCCGAGCTTGTCATTGTAGTCTGGAACATGATGACAGCGGGTCCGTCTTATTGACGCTCATAAATAGTAGCGTCATTGTTACCGTCATGTTATGTTAACAGATGTATATGTATGTATAAGATATAGGTAATAGAGGTATCACCTAACACCTAGGTATGTCACCACGCCAAGTCCCTCATGGGGACGACAGGGAGAGTAGATGCCAGATATGATATTTACACAAATATTATAGAGGCTGAGTTTGTTTGAACTCACAGATGTCAGGAACCTCTAGTGCGATTTGACAAAAATATTTTTTTGCATTAAATAGGCTGTTAATTAATGAAGACTATATATTATTGCTATTTATTACCCAAGGGTACAGATTATTAACTGAACGCGGATGAAACCATAGGTACATTTAGAAGGTATATTTATCATTCTCAACCTAATATACCTCTGGCGGAAAGTGGGTGTGTGGGTATTACCTATACACCTCTGCCTACCCCTTCGGGAACCCTTGTGGGAAGGCGTGAGGATATATTATATTATTATTATACCCTGAAGATCCCAGAAGAAGAACTCTCGTCGTTAGGTGCCATTAGATACTGAACCGGCCATTAGTCTTTTAAGTTTTTAATATTACTTGTGGGTACTTAATGGTCTTAATTTGTGGGAAGTTAGGTAATTAGGTTTCAGGTACAAACAGGAGTAATATCAGCGACGATCATAAATGAGCCAATCTTGGTGATAAGGTCTCCCAAGTCGAGCAACTGCGGCCGCAAGTGGGGCTTTCCGGTGAGGACGAGCAGCTGGGGGTTGTAGGACTTGACGTGCTCCAGCCGCGCGGACATGCTGAGGAGAGTCGCCACGGTGTCGTAGTAGCGCTTTGCGTCCGTACTGCTGCCCCAGCTTGCGTCTAGTATGCCAACATATATATATCATGTAGCTTTCTAATGGTGAAATAATTTTTAAATTTGGTCAAATAAATGTCGGGTAAAATCGAAACAAACAAACATGAAAATCAAATCGTTCCTCTTAATAATACTAGTATACCATATACCTTCACGACTTCCCACAAGTTTCCCCGCATATCTCATGTTTGTGGTATCCACACACCTACTTCGCCGCAGGTAGGAATTCCGCAAGAATTCCTCACGGTGTAAGGCAGATACAGAAAATTATCAAAATCTTTATTACCTGGTTTATTGTAAACAACAAAGAGGTAGAGTGCGATGAAGATGAACACGGTGATCAGCATCATGAGCCAGCTGATGATCATCATAATGGTGAGGCACAACAGGAACCCGACCAGCGACAGCCACGCCGCGTAATACTGCGATCAATTACACATCATATAACGTGCCCTTAGTTCCGTTTCTGTTATATAACTTACTACCAGTGCCCAACCACCAGTTACACCAACATTAAACTTAAAAGATAACTTAGAGCACTAGTGGTCGAGTAGCTCGAGTAGTTGCCTGCAACACAATGATTGCAAGTTCGAATTCCGATTGTAACAATAAGTTTTCGGAACATAAGTATCGTCACACCAGGAGCTTTACGGTGATGGAAAACATCGGGAGGAAACCTGCATACGTTTGAGAAGAAATTCAAAGGCGTATGTTTATTTTAAGTATCTCTTTATTAAATTAGATAGATGGGTGTCAGTGAAACTCTCGTCAAAGTCGGTCCAGGCATTTTGGATACAAGCCGGAACAACCAGACAGACATAAAAATACTTATAAATTGTGTTTTTGTAAACTGTTATTTTGATATTATTAGTTAAACAGACGTAAAGAAAACGGTGAGCAGGATCTTATAATTAAATATATTAAAGGAATACCAACAATAACTACTAGCAAGCAAAATAAAAAAAACTGATAACTACCGCACTACAAAATAAAAAAGATAAATATATATCAGACAGACTAACACATCAGATTGTTGCAGCATATGAAGACATTCCACTACACCCATCGTCATTAAGGTTTTTATATGCCAATCTGCGAAGTATACGAACGGAGGGCAAATTTGACGAGATCAAATGCATAATTACCGATGTCTGTGCGACAATACATATACTAATATTTACAGAAACATGGATTACTTCTGATGACGAGGCTAAGCTATATCAGTTACCAAACTATAAGCACGTATATAATTATAGGCAGGAATCTAGGGGCGGCGGAGTGTCTATATACATACATAATAGTATCCAGTTCGAGGTAACGGAAGATTTGTCACAAAATGGGAATCACTACCTGTGGATACACATTGATAAACTTAATTTAAATATTGGTGGAATATACAAACCAGGTTCCACAGATATTAGCAGTTTTATAAATATATATTCGAAGCAACTAGAGTGTCGACGGAGATCGATAGTTTTCGGCGACTTCAATATGGACCTACTTAACAAAGATAATCAGACTAAGGAATATATAAAGGAAACAAAGGAAAATGGATACGAGATATTAAACAAAGTTAGCAGATTGCATAGCACTCGGGAAACCAGTACTACCAACACAATCCTTGATCATATATGTACCAATTTGAACAATCACTCATTTAGTTTGTCCTTAATTGACTCGTCTCTGTCTGACCACAAGCAAATCTTTTTGGAAATTGGGAAGCTAGCACCGAAAGTAAATAAACGAATACATTATATGGCGGTGGACTATGAAAAACTATACAGAAATGCCTCAACAGCTAGTTATGACAATGACAGACATGATTACGAATATCTGGAAAACTTTGTGCGTAAGCAAGTTGATGATAGCAAAGTAGAAAAAACTAAATATTTTAATCCGTTAAGGGAAGACTGGATAAATAAAAATATAACTAATGGCATAACTTCCAGGAATAGTTTATGGCAACGGACGAAATTAAAGCCATGGGACTCTGATCTTAAAAATAAATTCTTACAAGAACAATCAAGGATAAAAAAGCTCATAAAAAGACAGAGAAATGATTATTATTGTAAATTGTTTCATAGTACTTACAGTGACCCTAAAAAAATGTGGAAACTATTAAAAGACCTAGCTTTAAGTAATGTTCAAGTCAGCTGTGCTCCTCCCAAACTAGTATCAAGTTCAGGAACACCAATCGAGGAAGGAAATGCCATATGTGAGTCATTTAATTCGTTCTTTTCATCTATTGGGGCAGATCTTGCCAACCAAATACATCCTATGTATCATGAAAGCGATGACACCGTATTAATTAAACAGTCCTATAGCTTTCACGGCACACATTTAACTATGTTTACACCATGCACTACGAACGAAATATCAAAAATTATTGACGACCTTGACACTAATACAAGCGCTGGCATAGACGGGATAAGTACCAAAGCAATCAAACTCCTAAAAAATGTTATTATTGATAAGTTAACAAACTGCATTAACATGTGCTTATCACAAGGAACATTCCCAGATTCGCTAAAAATTGCTAAAGTCAGTCCAATCTATAAGTCAGGAGCAAAAACCGATATGAATAATTATAGACCGGTATCAGTTTTATCAGTTATATCGAAAATATTTGAACGTGTTTTATACAATAGACTAAATGCCCATTTAACGGAGAATAACTATTTGATTGATGAACAGTATGGTTTCCGCTCCAAGTCAAGTACTCTCACAGCGGCTATAGATTTGATTACACAGATAAAGACTCATATTGACAAAAAGAGCTTAGCTTTGGGTATCTTCATAGACTTAAAAAAAGCCTTTGATACGGTTAGCCATAAAAAACTAATACTAAAACTTAAACAAGCAGGGGTCTCCGGTACAGCTCTAAATATGTTTTCATCATATCTAAGAAATAGAAAACAAATCGTTAAATTAGATAACAACAACTTCAGCAGCTCCTTACAAGACGTGACCTATGGAATTCCGCAAGGATCGATCGTTGGACCTTTGATGTTTTTGATTTATGTCAATAATATAAACAAAATTGGTCTCAACGGGAGCCTCACACTATATGCGGACGATACTTGTCTGTTTTATTATGGCAAGAGTATCGACACCATTGTAAGGGAAGCGCAGGCAGACCTAAATACACTACATGAATGGCTAAAATATAATCTACTCACGATAAACACAGCAAAAACATCTTATATGTTGTTTGCTGCCAAAAACAAACAGATTCCTGACTTTACCCCACTCACCTTAGATAATGTGCTAATACACCGATCGCAACAAGAAAAGTACCTGGGTCTCTGGATTGATGATAAATTAACCTGGACGACGCATATCGAGCATATTAATACTAAACTCACCTCAACACTAGGAGCCTTACGAAAGACTACAAATTGCTTACCTAGAAAAATTCACAATATTGTTTATAACACTCTTGTAAAATCGCACCTAGAATACTTAATTGAAATTTGGGGATGTGCATCCCCAACAAACTTAATTTCACTACAGAGAACACAAAACAAAATTATCAAAGTACTGTTTCACTACGATCGCTTAACACCCACACAACAACTATACAAAAAAACCAATTTACTAAACATACAACAACTTTATAGATACAACACTTGCATGCTAGTCAAAAAACTAACCACCGGCTCCATTAAATCAAATATCTCATTACCAAAAAAAGTATATACACATAATCTTCGTAACAAACATAAGCTACAGCTTGGCAGCAGTCATCGCACTAACTATGGCAAGAAAACGATACTGTTTGAAGGAGTACAGCTGTACAATCAGTTACCCAATGATATTAAAAGTTGTGAGGATATTAGACATTTCAAAAATAGATTGAAGCAATATATGTATAAGTTTGTCAAATTATAAGGATTTAGTAACGATAGCCAGAGTAAAATTATGTCATTAAAATTAAGAAATTGTTAATCCAAATCTCATTGTAATTGAACTTATGTAAGTTTTTATGAGAATAAATTCTATAAACCTAGTACAGCCACAACTATTACAGACACTTCAATTATATTTATATTAGGATAGATATGTAATTGTAGCGATCTTAATGATATTTTACATTGTCTTTGTCTAGGGTACAGAAGAGGACATACTGAGGGTACCTAGGTACTTTTAATCCTGAAACAATACCGTTTCCTTGGGATCATAGCTATTGCAGCATTGCGGGATGCTGCTAGTTGCTAATGATTTATAAGAGTTGAACATCTATATTAAACTGTTTTTCCTAACATTTAAACTTATTTAAAATAATAAATTTCATACAAACCCGAAACGTGGGCCGCCAGCTGATTTGATGAATAATGGCCGCGTGGAAGGTACAGAAGTTGATAAGAGCGTACGATGCCAGATAGAAGTTTGTGATCAGTGGCGCTATTGTATTTAGATCGGCTGGAAATTAAAGACCATTAGCACTGCAGCAAGCAAATACACAATTGTATGAGAAAACTTTTTATACCAGTTTATCACTCAGCTTACCAATTACCAATTATGGTCGTAATATAGTAACTTACGCGCCTGTCACTGCGACAGCAACAGAGAACCCACTAATCCCCACTGTTTGATTATCAACCAGATTTGTGAGCTCGACTTGAAAATAATTAAATATTACATCAATTCACGTAATTACCAATCAGAAGAAACAATAGTGACACGAAGAAAGTCAGCAGATATCCCCGATATGGCTCTCCGTGGCGGCCATATCGCTTGGAGAAAAAGATGAGGCCGGGGTAGATGCGGTCCACGCCCAGCGCTTGGATGAGGCGCGGCACCGACAGCAGGTTAGTGAGAGCAGTCGACAGCGTCGCCGCCCAGCATCCGCCGTAGATAAATGGACCCCACAGAGCCATTAAATGCATTATCTGAAAATTATTATGTAACAACGATTGATGAAATGCTCCTCATCGTACCATTTGATGCAATTAACATTTCATCTACAAAGATCAAATCGAACGAGCACTCAATGATGGGAAATATTGTAAGGATGATTGTAACTCAGTCACGCCAGAACGACTGAATGGATTTGGATGGCACAAAAAAAATATTTGCTTACATAGTACACAGAAAAATACAAATAAAATCAAATGCGCGTGAAACTGCGGGTATTAAATAATATCTTACCGAATAGTTGTTGTGTAAGCCGTACTCGCAGTTAGGCTTGCAACTGTCAAGGGTGCCGTTGGCGTAGTCTCCGAGGGAGCCACTGGCGTCTCTCAGCGCGGCCACCCCGCACAGCATGGCCATTGTAAAGTAGCTCGTTATAGATATAGCGAGAGCTAGTAATGTGCCTTTTGGAATAGCCTTTCCAGGGTCCTAAAAAGCTAATTCAATAAGTGGTAGGCCCGTTTTAGCAAAAGTCCAAGATACGAGAAATTTTAAAACCACTTCCACAACTAAATTCGATTATTGCAGTGAATAATATGTTTAGGTAAGGTCTACAATATCAGCTGCGTGTCGCGATTCTTTTCTTTTATTTTCCATTGAAAACTTCACAGTGCTAAAAACTGGACCGTATTGTTATCCTGCGGTGAGCAGGGAGTCCAAAATTGTACATGGAATAAATTTGAAGGCAGAATCGGGAACGTCCCTTACTCTCTTTTCACGACTTCCTATATGGGCCCAGAAGAGGTTTGAAGGTTCGGAGAGAGGAGGAATATACCCCGGAGTTTTCGCCGGAAATATATTTTAGGTGCCAGCGTCATAGATGGCGAGTCCATGGCCGTTTCTCAAGCACGGTCATGAAGCATATTTGAATTTTTTTCAAACGTATACTGGATATCTCTCAAAGTTTTCCTTCACCGCGAAGCTTACGATTAATACAAGAATGTAGTTTACCCTTAAGTCCCCGCAGATATTAGCACCGGCTTGCACTCCGGTCACAGCGGGAAAATACACCGCAAACACACTGAAGAAATCGTGGTCCCGACCCTCGCTATAGCGGAAATCTGGTTTCCAGTTCTCTTTAGCTCTTTCAACTAAAACATCCTTTATGTTAGGAATGAGATCCTGTCGATAAAAAATGATAAAATAACGTAATATTTACATACAACTGATGCCCACGAATCCTTTCGCTTTCTCATAGTCACCCATCGGTCCAAGACACGAGCCAATAATGTAGTTTATTATCGCCAGCACGATTATCGTAATGAGGAAATTCTGGAATGTTGATAATATTATAAATAATTTAATTGTAATCAAATGTTTTAGTTATAGATCGAACGCGCAATTAATATTAAGTGATGCGTGAAGCATATGAACTAAGCTGTAATGGCGTTTGGCAGAAGGCGGAAAGAACAGTAAAATCAAGGACGTGAAATAAGGAGGACTAAAACGAAAGATATCTGTAAGTATCGTATTTAATGCCGCTTCTGCCTACGTCATCGGGACCCAGCGTCACGATATATGCAGGAAGAACAAGATAAGTGCTAATTAATTAAAAAATAAACCTGCGTTTTTGTCTCCCAATCCATTCCTATTGCGCAAATCAGGCACATAAGGAACAGTGCGATGGCACCCACAATCCTCACATCATTGACGTCGTTATCTATTATCTTCAAACCGTGAGACTTCAGCAGCTCATTAAGGGAGTCGCAGAACCCGATGGTGTTCATACTGGCAGCTACTGCGTTCGCAAACGCGAATATGATCCCTACAGAAGCCCCCAATTCAGCTCCCAGTGTCCTTGACACCAGATAGTAGACGCCACCTTTGGACAGGTCAATATTTTTAAGCGATAAAGGAACATTGAAGTCTAGGTATCGGCTTTTTATTCAGGTAGGCAAACCAGGTCCATTAAAATATGATGAGTTTGGACAGTATAATCGCTAAGCACGGAATTAAGACGCTCTGTCTGACTTCAAAATCTTCATTGACTCAAGAGCGGGTAGTTTAATATTGGCTGAAGTTTTGTCAACTGCGCCTATGACTCTTAAACGATGCAGTTAATTTAGACAATCAATGCCACTGCTAGATGTTTCTTCCGGGCGTTTCACTTCGGCCATTATTTTATATCATTGGCTTTCAGTTTCCTGCTGCGCACACTGAAAATTTGCCTTAATGCCAATTTTATTAAGACGAACGCTCGGCGCTTAGTATAGATCAGAATCATCACTCATCGATTACCTCACAAATTTTATGTACAAGAACCAAAATGGCAGTAAAATCAATATCAAAATATTTTATTAGGCGTAAGGGACACAGGGAACAGTCCATTCAGCCGCATTTGCGGGCGGAAACTCTGAAAAAGTGGTCTATCACTTTGGTCGTAAATTATCTACCATGGTATGGTATCTACCAACAGAGTTGCTTATAGTTTATAATTAAAAGTTTACCCCCTTGCAGTTGTCCATTGGTACATATGGCGCTGAGCGAGAGCGTAGTGATGACGCAGACCACGCCGGATAGGGCGATGATGCAGATGGTGAGGCCGATGCCGGCCTGCGCGACCACCCACGCGATGCGCAGGAACAGCATTACGCCCCAGATGTTCAGCAGGCAAGGAATCAAAACACCCTACACACACCTCAATAACAGCAGGTACTACGCGCCACATTTCACCAAGGTTTTTAACTTCAGCGGATGTCATCGTTACGTCGTATTTATAATATAATATTCCTCTTACTACAAGGCTGCTTGAAGAGTTCAGGTATGGGTGAAGTTACACGTCTTTCTGATATATTTAGATGCCAATTTGTGTTGGATGGCATTTCACGCACACTTGTATATGTATATTACATGGGGATGAGCAGTCACGAAACTGAAATATCTTCTATGCTATGATATGGTATGAATTTAGTCCAAATTGGCGTGGAATAAAATTCATACCGACTCTGACTGGCCCTTATGGACTATTAATAATTGGAACATATATTTACCTGAATCCATCCTAATTTAAATCCTGAGTATGTTCTCAGCTCGGGTGTAGGATCGGTGTACGCACTTGTGATGTTATCGAATTTATTTGACTGCTAGTAGAAAGAAAATGATTCCTTGAATAGATATACACGGAAATGCATTGAGCCTTGCCATGACGTACTATCGGCCTCACGACAACGGAGCGAAAGGGACTGATTTAGAAACGCCATATACCTCTTTTGTACTCGTGCTTATATGCCATGATAAGACAACAAGTGAACTTGTTTTTTCTAAATGTTTGTCCTGTAGGTTCAATTGCGGGAACTTTTGCTTCTTAACCAAGAAATTGGGATACCAAAGGGCAAGACCTGAAGTCTAAGCAACCACCTAAGAGTAAGTGTCGGATTAAGACCTTGGCTTTAATGATTTGCGATCGAGGGAGCTGTTCTGATAGATGATATCTAAATACTTTCAGGGCTGGCTTAATGCTACCTGGATCGGCACAGGCCGGCGCTTGCAAAAAAACTGGAGAAGAGAGTGAGCACACGAGCTTGTTTAAACCGTAAATGGTTGATGACCAATGGGTGACCTCCGCTACGTCAGGCGTTCATAAACCCGCGGTAAATATCTTCCGACAAGGGTCCGAAGGAGTGGGCGCAGGTGGATGTGGGTACACAAACTTTTCATTACATTTAAATATCTGTTAAGCAATAATTATTAAATACAAATGTGTTTACCTCAGAGATATTTTTTAAACTACGTTGCGTCTCCAGAGTCCAGCTGTCGGTTCTTTTAGACTTTAACACTGGAAAAATAAGAGACTAGTGTTCACTCTGAATAAATTGGTTAGAAAAAATGGCGCTGAAAATTTTCAAGGGACGTAAGGTGTAGTTGAAAAGATTAGTTATAATACCCGTAAGTGACCTACTCTAAACCTCATTGAATCGTATCGTTTGGGGTCGGTTTTTTAAAATGTCCATGTTTTAACTACAATGATTTCACGATAGCCCCGGTTAAACATAAATAAACGAGTACTTATAATTACAATACATAATAATACATGCAAATACATTTTGGATTAATTCAATTTGTTATCAACTTCTGCGATGTTTTGTCTCATATGACTCAGGGTATTGATAAGTTTAGCACTTAAATGTACAGGACTTACTTTTTTTCTTTGTTCCACTTAAAAGAAGCGAGTCCATTACGTCTAATAAGGATCACGTTACAAAAATTAAGGCTGCAAATTGTTCCGCTGCTTGCGCTTAATAAGAGCTAAACGCGTTTCAATTTCAGCTGATGAGTCCGGAATAATTAGCGCGGAGGCAAGCACGGACTCGAGGCAACTGCCTCTAGACCGCTTCTCACCAGTTACCCTCAGCCCCGCTTCCAATCTTATCAGATCCCGGACACTCGCAAAATGACTCTTAATATTTCCAGTACATACACTTTCACAAGGAACTACAGCTCATGCAAAACTGGGCGCAATAATTGTACAATCGATCATTTGCGCATGTATCAATATTTACTTTTTTCCATGTTTTGCCTTACGATATGCATTACATTATGAGAGTGCAATTTGAGTATGGGGCATGCATTAGGTACTTTATTAAGATAAGGTTGCTTTAGAAGATAGATAGATAGAAGGTTGGCAAAAGACTTGGCTTTTGGCTTTTTGGCAGGTTGGTTCGATACCTACTTATGAAGAAATTCACTGATTGACTATGTGTGCACGGTTTTTGGGCTCACTATGTATGTGCGTGTGTGTGTGTGTATATACATTTTAACCCTAGTAGCTGGCGAGTGCGTCTGAATAATCTTAATCTTTCTATATTATTTATATTGTTTCAAATTTCGTGCTACTTTAAAATGGATTAATCCAATGAAGCCTGAAGTGGTGATTGGTTGTAGAATAACTAATAGTTATATTTCAATAGGCTACAGGTTACACCACTCTAGATCAACGAGCATTGTATATAATGACAATACTGAACTCTTTAGTAAATCCTTTTGTTCTTCCATTTTCACTCTTTTTATATCACACACATTCAAGATACATATCTAACAAGAAATAAATGCTTTGTTCCCTGCATAGCTCGGCTAGACTTGGTACAGATGCACAGTATCTGA
Organism: Drepana falcataria; assembly: GCA_945859725.1. Lineage (NCBI taxonomy): Eukaryota > Metazoa > Arthropoda > Insecta > Lepidoptera > Drepanidae > Drepana > Drepana falcataria. Next base: position 3,226,718 of record OX243937.1, read on the forward strand.
CATATAGATGTCTATTCTGTCTTAACTTAATTGACATCACTAGCTCAAGGATAAAGAGTATTTATTAGATTGGTATCATAGTAACCCCCATTTTGTGTGCGATTTCTCGCCAATCACCCTCACATTCTTTTCTTATGTGTTTTATTGATTTTACCGTATCAGTTACCGAAAATTATAATTCCAAATTATTTCAGGAGTGAAGACCGAAATTAGTAGATAGGCCAGTAACGCATATAAGTAGACCAGAAGTTCTAAATATCTTGGTTCTGGCATTGACGGTATTTTCTGGCTTTCAAATAATATACCTATGTATTTATAGTCTTAAAAGCTAATTATCTATGGATGATAAACCACGCTGGGGCCAAACAGATTACCTGACTAACCATTATTTTTTTACATATTTTACAATGGCCAAACAGAGGCCTTCAGCCAGGTGCTAAGTAGACATCAAAGGGTATACCTCGGTGGGGTATGGACCTCGGCTTAGAGCATTGTTGGATGGCGAGCTAGGGAGCCTTTGTCTGCACAATGATCTGAACTCTTGAATTATGTTAGTAGGTCAAAAAAATATGAGAATTCACATAGTTGTAAATAAAAAGAAAGTCAGTAAGTCCAATCGTATTTTTATTGCGTAAAACAATGATTGTCTTTGGTATCCAATAATAATAATGATCTAAATAAAAATCACGTGAACATACGAAAACTTACTACCTACATGTTAGACACTTAGTTAAAACAATATTCCTATCTAACTTAATCGTTATACCAATAAGTGCATCAAATACGTTAAACTTTGAACACTACACTATCGGAACTCAATCGTTTTATTTATAACTAAATACACTAAGGAAGCCAGAAAATCTAAACTTAAGGTTAGCCAGCGTGCAATGGAACGGAACATGCTTGTTTAATTAACAGATGGAATTCAAAATATCACTGTGTTCCACAAGCAAAACTATTGACGTAGAAAACGTAGACGCCCTGGCTAACAGTACCTAACACTAAGGAATACATTGTCAATATGATATCACACTTTTGTATATAGCAAAGCTGATTTTAAAACGTAAAAAATTTAAATTACCATTTTTTTTTTCTTGCAATAACTACTAAAACATGTATGAAAATAGTATTCCGCGCTCAAATGTAAATAAAAAGAAATGGACATTTAGTTTTATTAGTTAACATATCACAATTCAACGATTTTGATTTTAATTAATAGTTTTCTTAAAATAACTACTAACTATATGATTACCTACTCCTAAAAATTAAGCTGACATATCTGTTAGCGAAAAACCTATAAAATAATTACTTACATTAATTATTATAAATTTAAATAATAAGTACAAACATACATAGATGGTTATATAATGATAATTTTTTTTTATTGTAATTTTTTTTATAGCCGTGCCATGCCATCTTACATATTTATATTTTAATAGCATTGCCGCTAATACCGCGTAGTAATTGAAAACAAGGACTTTGGTCGATAGAATAGATGGAAAATGGTAAGAGAATAAAATAGAAAAGAGAATAGGAATTGAACGGAAAATGTTGCTCTAGCTAGGATATGCTATATCTTTAGTAGATTTAAGATGAACGATAAGTAACAACAAAATATTTGGGTAATAAAAATAAGTACAAGAATTAAAAAGAACTTAACATCTAGTTCGGTCTATTAGTAAACTACTTAATGAAATTTGTAGCTATCATAAATATAGTAACTCTTACATTATAATACTATTTTAACCGGCTTCAAAAAAGGAGGTTTTTCAATTCGACCGTGTATATATTCTTGTATTCAAATTTAAAATCGAGAAATAATATCACGCATTTTTTACGTAATGCGGCGTATAGAATAACTACACTTGAAATATCAATTATATAAAACAATCGTCGGCCTAAATCTAAATAACAATAAATTTGAGACAATGTCAAAGTCACGTGGGTAATGTCAAAAATAATGTAATAATTGTTATAACGCAACCAGTGCGGTAGTATCTCATACTCTTAACACACTATTTTTAGTAAAATATTCGAAAAATATTAAGAGTAGAAGGTGAGGACCGAAGTGTGGTTACCACGCACAAACAGCATTGGGGGTAAATCCCTGCTCATCATCTCCAACCATGCCATGTACAGCGGAGCTGAAACTGAACCCTGTAACAAAGCACAATACAGCTTAATTTCGCCAAAAGTTCCTTTTTTATAATTCACACCAATCAACTTATGGGAACTTGCATGGGAGCATGATGTTCATTTTATATACGTGAAGTATTACGTCAAAGTTACTGTCGGCACAATACGTCGGCACATACATTTGTATCTCCGTATGTAGTCATATATTGATTCATTGTATAATTTTCCTAATTATGTGTATATAGCATATGTATTTTTTTTTACTATAAGTGTACAGCTATATAGCTTTGGCTATATAGCTGTTAGCTTATATATATATATATATATATAATTTTTGTAATAAATAAATAAAGATAATACTTGGACGTTATAAGTTCTGCTGCTGCCTTCAATTGTAATTTTGACAGTACATGTTGACTGTAAAATCTCTAGGATTCATTGATATTTCAAGATTTATTCTATTGAAAGTAAGCCAGTACTGAATAACTAATAATAACAATAGAATAAGTAAAGTTTGCAGAGCTTACCTTCCTAGGCATCGGTAGCGACATTACAACAAGCTTAGCATCTTTGGAGTTTTGCAGCAAGAGCTCGCGCAGGCGCAGTTGCCGGTTTGTCTTCTCCGATAACGTTAGCAACTCTGTTTCACTGATCGAACACTCTGAAATTGTTATTATTTATATTGTACCCGGCGTGTGCTCGTGTTTTTTACTGGTTTAAAGCCATCTTATCATCTCATCATAATCATCTTATTAAGCCACATTAATATTACCTTCTAAATGAAACCGGAAAACCTATAAAGAACATAGGTAGAACCATATATATATTTATATATAAGCGTACGTACTTTCTGAACCCTTGAAATAGACACTTTCGCTTCGCACTGCAAGCTTTAAATAATTTCTTGCTATTGTGGGTACTTCCTCTATTTTATACACTATATATTTTTGTGGTCTTACCCGGATCAGCGGACTCGTGGGTGAATTTCTTTGTGACTTCCTCAAATAGTTTCTTAGTTTCGGGCTGCGGGGCTTCCGTTATGTCCTGCACCATGGTCAGCGAAGAGTAGTCTAAGCGGAATTTGGACAATAGGTTCGCCATACTGCAATGAGAGAGCAGTTTTTAAGTACACAGCTGTACACTCAATCATGTTAAGTAAGTAAGTATTGTTAAATTAAGTTCAAAAACCTCATTGAGTTTTTTGAAGCGGGAAACTTCAAATTGCAATTTTGAATTTGAAAGTGACACAAGTAGCAAACACGACTTTTAAAAGACACCAAGCGAAAGGTGAATTAGGATTAGGAGAAGAATATTATAAATAGTGTGTGTAGTAGAAATAGGATTGTCTCGTTACTTGCGCTCCTCGAGCTCCAATTCGTGCCTCCTGTTGGCGAGAGCAAAGATTCTGAGCTTGCAGTTGGCCCAGGCGGACCTCTGCGCGATGATGTATGGCAGCAGGATTGTGAGACCTCCGTCGTCGTACAGCCACCACACATCCAAGGTGCCAGCACCCTGGTAACATTAATGAGGATCTTAGTTCAATATATCCCGTATACTCTCAGATTATCCCAATATACTCCATAATACACTTCCATACTCACACCAATCGTTCGAACTCACATACAATATCCTTTCGATCACAGACGACATGGCATCAGTAAGTAAGCCAAAGGCCTACCCCGTTCATATTTATATTATTTCTTCAGGCTTTACCACAAGGGTCTCCGAAGGGGTAGGCAGTGGTGAGTAACACAGGGTGAATTGTCGCCGAAGTTATACAAATGTATATGTGCCAACGTGACACATGGCAACCATTTTTTTTTTCTAAAAAGAACATAGGTATGCAAAATTCCTCTCGATGTTTTCCTTCACCGTAATATCGTCATTGATCATCACTGATCACACTAAGGTACTTACGATAAAAAACTCATTGGTATCCTGACTGATTCGACAATTGCAATCTTTGCATTCGTTCCGTTCATATTTAATTATTTTCATATTAAAAGGTATGTAAGTCTAGAGAGAACTTGCGCTCTATTACTCTCTGCCTACCCCGTTAGGGACTCGGCGTGAGGATATGATGATGATGATTTTCATATTTAATCGGAGATAGCTAGGCAATATATAACGTACCTGTTTCCTCTGAAATATGGTCATCTGCGACAGCTGATCCTTCGAGAGTTCGATGCCTGACGCAGTGTTGTACACTATCTGTCGGTGGAAGTCAGTCGGCCGCTTGTCCTTCTTCTTTTTATCTTTCGTGTCCTTACATTCTGATATCGTGAATGAGCGAGACGTCGTCAAAGTTAGCAGACCTGGCCAATCGAATATGTCAATTTTGAGATCAAATGAATAAGAATTAGTGTCAAATTATTAAAACACATCGGTGTATTATTATTAAAAGCAAATAGAGCCAAGCTAACAAAAGGGTAACATGGGACTGAGATGGAAGCAATGGCATGACTAGTTGAGGGCAAAAAAATAATATAAAATACCCCATAGAACGCCACGCGCAACAGTGGAAGACCAAGAAAAAGAAGAAGTTTGTAAAAACTTTTTTTACACGTTATGACACTTACTGCTAAGATTGTTCTTGCTGGATGGTTGTGAGTCGGGCGAGCGTATATCCAGATCAGAGTCAGCGTGCATGATGATAGGCCCACGAACGCGCAGGTCGCCGCTACCGCTGGAAGTGGCAGTAAGACCACTGGCCGCAGTCTCCTCGGCGGTCGCTGCGCCGTAGTCCAGTCCACCGCTGACTCTGACTATAGCTACCGCCAGACGATTCTCGAACGCAGTGCTGAAAAAGAAATACGCTTCAATGCCTATATCAGCAACGTTTTAGTTGGTTTTAGATAGTCAATATAACCCATAAGCATGTTAGCCAACATAAATGCAGTTACCACAAAACAAAATAAGATAAATAAGCTTAAGTGTATTTCTATACGAGGGAACTCACTGAAGCACATTGAAGTATGCAACAAGGTCCTGCGGCGGAGCAGTGGTCCAGTCCGTCTTATAGCCCATCAGCAGCACATTAGGCGCTAGACGCCCTACGCCAGCGGCTTGCAATAACGCCTTGGCTCCCACTTCAAATGGCAATCCGTGAACACGTGAGCAAAAAGCGCGCACCTTGCGTTCGCGCAACCATTCATCGTCAGAGCGCGCGCGGGATGCACAGTCTCTGTATGATAGCTTCTCCTGTTCGGAAAGTAGATAAATACATGTCAGTAGCAGGTATAGTGCTCAGCAAATTACAATAATGGAGCCACCTAGATCTTGACAGAGCACACTATTTTGCCAGAATAGACAAAGAAAGTAGGAAAGCAAGGTTCTAAATTTATGCATACACAAAAGTTAATAAGCAATTAGGTATTTTGAGATTGTCATTATCGTTAGATTTTTCAAAATAAATATTGTTCGATAAAAGATAATGTTTGTCTGGTGATCTGGACTACCTTTGAATGGCGTGGCTTCGGCAACTACATACCTAAAATTCCCAGTGGGTATGAGGCACCTGGAGAGGATATCCCCAAGATTGCTTGCCATACCAACAAAACTGTGCTTTACGTTACCGACAAACCTGTGAGATATCTCCAACAATCATTAAGGATCCAGCTTTGGTGATGAGGTTGCCCAGATCGACGAGGGCCGGCCGGGTATGTGGCCTACCAGCAAGCACAAGCAGTTGTGGCCAGTAGTTCTTGACATGTTCGCCAGTCTTGGCTAGATTGTGGGCACTTGATAACGCCGTCTTGTATATCATGGCTTGTGTGCTGCTGCCCCAATTAACATCTGAAACGATAGGTAGTAGATATTAAATATATACAGCTTAATTTCCAAAGGCGTTCCAAAAGAAAACGGTTCACAGAAAGTAGCTCCTTGTTTCGAATATTTTTTTGGTTAGACATCTATTTTTGATATTTAAACAATTTGGTAGAATGCGAGCAGATGAAAAGCTTCAACACAAGTAAACCTATTGTTAAGCATTGAGTAGTTCCATATTTTTAAATATGCATTTGCTATGTTTTATATCAAAATTAACGAGTAAATATACCAGAAACTGATTTGACTTAAATTCCATAAACCTCATTTGAAACTCGCCAATGTCCGAATCGTTAAAATAACTTTCGGAAACTGTATCATATACAAACACTGCTTGCAATGCGTATCAAATGAGCTTGGGAGAAAATGATGCAATCATTCATATGAAGTTCAATACAGATTTAGATTGGATCAACATTAGGCTATTCTCGTGGTTATTTACGCCTCTGACATACAAAACGTGGCAAGTTCATGATGAGTTTAAGGCACTTTGATTGAGTGGAACGCTGTGCTAACAGTACAGTACAGTACATAAGTTACAAACGATTCTCCTGACTGCTACGTCTTCTGAATCCCCTCAGGTCACTGTTTCTTGAGGAGCTCGAGAAATCTTGTTAATTGCAGATACATATCTCTACCTATCTGCACCAGTTGAGTAGTGTTTGGCTCTTATTTTATACATACATAGATTACATAGCACCACGCCTAATGCTTCACGCGGTTGGCGGAGAGAGTGGAGCGACATACCTCTCTGGATTTACAGACCCCTTTCGTTTTATGCACATTCATGAGCCTCCTCATACATGCAGTCATTAAACCGATTTTCACTTCCTTGCGAGTTCTTCGAATATTTTCTTCTTAAGATTCACTAAAGAAAATATAAGGAGAATTCGTTTTTCTAGAGGTTTCATTGCCAAGAAAAAACAAACACCACACGGTAAACTTTTTTCAGTGTTTATACTAACCAGGGTTGCGGTAGTGCACGATGAGGTACAGCGTGAAGAATATGGCGAAGGTGACGAGGGACATGATCCAGCTGATGAGTAGCATGATGGCCACGCACATCAAGAATCCCGCCAGGGACACCCACACGTTGTAGTACTGCAATGGGGTATTATCTTTAAGATATGTCAATGTAGACTAGCAACAATTATATAGAATCCAGCCAGAGGATGTTTGTTCCTGTTTAACAGAGAGATTGTTAGCTGAATTAATATATAGGATATGAAATATTAAAAAAAACCGATGAAATCTATTCGTACTATAATAGTTAAGATATAAATAGGAGTTAAAGTATTAAATGAAAACGAAAAAAAAAAATATTTTCTTGTTTTCGTTGTCACGTTGGGCGCAGAATTGACGGAGGGTTCTTTATTAAAACTTCAAAGAGGATATGTGTAAAGTTTCATGTTACTTACTCGGAATGTAGGTCTCCAACCGAGCGGACGAACGAGTGCAGCGTGGAATGTGCAGAAGTTTATGAGAGCATACGAAGCCAGGTAGAAGTTGGAAATGAGGGGCGCAATCGTGTTCAGGTCAGCTGAAATAATTGACAAGCGGAACAACATTAATATAAACATTGTCGAAATAGATATACAATGCGAAAACGTACAGAACAAGAGGCAGAGGAATAACACGTTCCAAATACCCAGATCAAATCGATCGGTCACTCAAGAACGGAAACGTGAAGATTACTCGAAACCGGTGAGCATGTATGAGGAGACTGAATGCAGATGAAGTGGAAAAGGTTCGTAAGTCTAGACAGAACTGGCGCTCTACTTTCTGTTATTGTTCCTGGCCCGTGAGGGATGATATGAAGAGAGAAGCAACTATTTCTTGAGACCATTTCACTTTTGTTTGGGGAAGGACTAAGTAAATTTGGTACTAGGAGAACTGGACAAAAATAAACATAGGTACCTTTTACAGGTATAGGTACTAACGAATATTGTAAATGCAAAAGTGTCTTTGGTAACGCTTTGCGCACATTGCGCGCATTCACATCTGAACTCCAGTGATTATCAAGAAATTTTGCGTTCACGTTTACAGGGTAACTCCAAAAGAGGACAAAATGTTCTCGTGGGATCGTAAGTATTTCCGCTTTATTTTAAGTAACACCACGTGATTCATTAATTGCCCAAAATTCCGCCCCACAGGATATCGAACCTGCAACCTCAAGCTTCGCGCTAGGAACTGTGAGTCATATTTACGGATTGAATGCATACCTATATACAAGAATACAAGTGAGACTAAGAAGGTGAGCACATATCCACGGTAGGGTTCTCCGTGGCGGCCGTAGGGTTTAGCGAAGAAGATGAGGCCGGGGTAGATGCGGTCCACGCCCAGCGCTTGGATGAGGCGCGGCACCGACAGCAGGTTAGTGAGAGCAGTCGACAGCGTCGCCGCCCAGCATCCGCCGTAGATAAATGGACCCCAGGCCGACATCAACTGCATCACCTACGCAAAATCAAACTAGGTCAGTCAGTTACACGACTCCTTTTGAAATCAATTCCATTTAATTATATTAATAGAGTGAAGGCGTGAGGATATATATATATATATATATATATATATATATATATATATATATATATATATATATATAAGGGTCTCCGAAGGGGTAGGCAGAGGTGTAGAGATGGCGAGTCCATCCCCCTTAGTCAAGCATGACTAGACCTCCATAAAAGGGGCTTAATTGATTTGATTAATATTCTCATATAGATATTAGATATCATGGTACATATACATAGCTATGTATTTTTTTGGAATTGCTGATTCTGACCAATCGTTTGGTATTGAACTAATACTGTTAAGCTTTATTTTAAAACTGCTCATCTATTTATGCAATTGTGCGATTCAATTGCCTAGTTAGTTACCTACGACATATACTGGCGAAATATGAAACCGAACTAAACGAACAACTCTTTTTATTCCAGAATAAATACATTTTACGCTGGTGAATCCTCATCCGCATGGCACAGCTAGTCTTATATGCGTATCCCATCAGTAAGACAAGCATAAACAATGTACAGAAATATTATAAGTAAATAATATAAATTGTTTATTGCTCCAGACGGCCGGCGGCAGGCGGCATGATGAAACATTGAAAGCTAGGAGTACACAATTCCGGATATATATTGAACTTTGGTAATATTGATCGCGGCTTAAGAGCTTTTCTATTCGTATCAAATTTTATCTTAAACAATCGCTGCCTTGAAAGTTGACGTTCTTCGTTTTTTTCTAATTTTAACACCCTTTACCTTTTTGTCCCTTTTGAGTTTCGACCTCGGGTTTTTTTTTTGTTTTTCGCACGCAACTCCAAATAAGTAGCACTCGATTGCGAGGATTGGAAAGAGAAGAGGGAGAACGAATTCCCTTTCTGTTTATGCTCACGGTATCCGATGTCTAAAAGTCATTATCATATAATTGATGCGCGAGCGTGAATAGAAAGACAAAATTTGTCCAACCCGTGCATCATGCCAATCAATGCTACGGATCTCTTCGTTATACTAATATATATATCACGCATACTACTTACACTATATACACTACTACACTACGGCGAATGACTTACCGAGTAGCTATTATGCAGGCCGAATTCGCAAGGATGCGTGGTATTCGTAATACAGCCAGCCAAAGAGGAGTAGTTGGTGACTGTTCCATTGATCATGACAAGGTCGGCGACTTCCCCACTCGCGTCCCGAAGAGCTCCGCCGCCGGAGAAGAATACCATTGCGGCGTAACTGATCATGGAGATGAGAAGTGCCAGCAGAGTGCCTTTGGGGATCGCGGATGCTGGGTCCTGTACACATAACGGAAATTTATGTGAGCTTTTTGTGATCAAAAATGATGTTTTTTTTTCTTTGCAGCATGTAGCAACAAACAATTGAAATGTTTCAGAGGAAACATGATTGACATAAATCAATAGGTGGATATTTTTATATAGTTAATCATTTGAGTTATTGAGTCGTGGTCAATGAGCAAACTGACATGTTATTGAGTATTATTTTTGACCTCGGTCACTAAATCGCTCCAAGCTTACAAGATATGGTCAAATAAATTGTGTTCTTAAATAGTTTATACCTGCAAATATTAATGCAAACCTTCCTAGTAAATTAGTTAGTTCGATTCGATCTCAATTGTTCAATCGATTTGATGCAGGCAGGTAGTTAGAACGAAATCTTTATCTATCTCCTAATCCAAACACTCACATTATACCCTCCATTTACTCATCTTTTCTCTACGTCAAAACCAAGGTAACATATTTTATTCTATAAAGTAGTAGTGATGAAAGATAGGATGAGTGAAGAAAGATTGACGAAACAGATATACAAAGCAAAAGTGTGTGCAAGAAGAGGCAAAGGAAGACTACTTTCTAACTACCTGGAGCAAATCGATCGGACGCTCCAGGACGGGAACGTCAAGAGTACTCGAAACCGACGAGCATGTATGAAGAGACTGATGAATGTGGACAAAGCGAAAGAGGTATGTAAGTCTGGAGAGAACTGGCGCTTAATACTCTCTGCCTACCCTGTTAGGGACTCGGCGTGATGATATGATGAGGAAGTAGTGATCTTTTCATTCATTTCCTTTTCATACAGGAAACCCGAGATATAATCATATATATATCATCTTGTTTTGATGTGAGAACATGAATAACTCACTCTCGTGCTGAATGCGTCGATTGGTGTCCGTTGCGTCCGAAAGAAACATTCGGGGTCAAACAAATTGACATCACCAATGGCTGTTAGTTATGTCGTTGCGCGTTTATTATGTGTCTGTCCGTCCGCATGTATATTCGCACATGTATCTTATTCAATGTAATTTGGTTACATATCAACTTCTGATATTCAGAAGCGAGAGTGCAATTTACTTTTGTCAATTTCAATTACGCAAATCAAATATGTTGAACTCAACAATTGAAAGAATGTTTTGGTACTTGAAGTAATAAAGACCTATGTAACAATTTGATTATGATACATAGATAACTGTGCGTGATGAATATATGGCTTAAATACGGATGGACACTATTCACAATATTATCACAATCCTCCGTCACTTATTGCCCCATATCAAATACTAATCTCTATTACATAGTATAAAACAAAGTCGCCTAACGCCGTCTGTACGCTGAGGTCTTTTAAACTACGCATCGGATTTTAATGGGGTGTTCATCAATAGATTCAGGAAGGTTTTCACCTTCCCACAAGTCCCCGAAGGGGAAGGCAGAGGTGTATAGGTAGTACCCACACACCCACTTTCTGGCAGAGATATATTTTAGGTGCCAACGTGAGAGATGGCGAGTCCATCGCCGTTACTCAAACGCGACTATACATAGTACGTCTTTGAATTTCTGCTCAAACGTATGCAGGTTTCCACTGGATGTGTGCCTTCACCGTAAAGCTCGTGGCGTGATTAATCACAGTACTTAAGTTCAGAAAAACTAATTATTCCGCCTATCATCATAGATCTATCCATCTATCTCATCTATCTCTTCACTGTACTTAAGTTACGAAAAACTCTTTGCTACAGTCGGGATGCGAATAATCTTCGTATTGCAGGCAACTACTCGGGCCACTCGGCCACCACGGTTCTTTGATTATTTATTTATATATTTCTCAGGTTTTATACCTGACATAGCTTTCTGAAGTGGTCCTTTATGGATAGAATATAATGATAAAAAATCTACGTAAATTTTCAAACTGGTGTCTATCACCCCTGTTACCGAAGCACAAATATCATAATATAACAATTGTATATATACGTTAAAAGCTGTAAGTAATACTTACTTCGAAGCGTGTAGAGTTTTTTTCAGAAACTATTTTAATAATATAAATAAAACGTAGTTAGATTCACGATCTCGTTCAAGAACTTTATCGTTAGAGCGAATTACAGCGAAACGATTTTCATGCGAAAATAAGCAATTTTTATTTACATTTCATTGTGCCCTATCACATGTAAGGCAACCTGAATTATATTATATCGGAACAGGAGTAAATAGAACAAGTCCCGTGACGTCACCAATGTACCGAACCGCCGTGACGTAAATGACACGTGGCCAGCCTCGTTATAACAAAACAAACGTATCGATTGCAAGTCCACGTGTATGCTACATACTTCACCGGCAATTTAGGCCATTATAATAATTAATTTAGTATAATGTTTCGTGCCAAAAAGGTACTCAACACAAACACAACTCCACAAAGGTAAATGCTCAGAATTTTCCAGAACAACATAAGCCATTGAATTGAAGTGTCTAGTCAAAATCCTTGTTCACGCTACCCATTGCATGACAATGACATCAACTGCGGAAAACGTTCTCCTCACCCCACTTTGGCGGAGATAAATTTTAGAAGCCAAAGTGATAGATGGTGAGTTCATCACCGTTTCTCAAGTACGACTATACATACGTCTTTGAATATCTTCTCAAACGTATGCTAGTTTTCTCTTGATGTTTCCCTTCACCGTAAAGCTCGTGATGTGCCTAATCATAAGTTATGAAAAACTTATTGGTACAACGGGGATTCCAGCTTGACTACTTGTTGCAAGCGACTATTCCACGACCATGGAGTTTATACGGCCAATTTGTTTATGAAAATAAAATTGGTATTCTTCGTCGGTGCTTATTCAAAGTATACATACGACGGCTGTTTTAGGGTGACCCGCCCTGTGCTCTAATAACAATACTTCTGACGTCACACCAGGTAATGGATCCAGTTAATATCTCTACCCATAGTACCTACCTTCAGTCTGTGGGAAATCTCGCTGCTTGGATTCAATTATACAGGGCTTGCACTATTGCTATTTTTTACCAATTAATCAATTAAATAATTTATTTCGTGAACATAGAAAATAAGATGGTATTAAATTACACAGGTATAGGAGCTATGTTCCGCCGCTAGGCATACAAAATATTGAAATTAGATAATATTATTTATAACACACTATCATAAGAATAATTAATAATATCATTAAGGTGACAAGCACGTGTAAGACGCTTGCAAAACTAGGGACATCGCTCACGCTTCTGCAAAGCAAATATCCCCGATATCCGAGAGAAGAAGCTAAACACTCCTCCCGCTTATACATTTTGACAGTTTAAATGACGCGAACGTTGACGTAATTTTTTAATCTAGCTCCGTTTCTTACCTCTAGGAGCTGCCTCGAGAACCCTTGGTGTTACAAGCGTCTATAGATAGTTGTAACATGGTTGATGGTTGATGGCGTGGACGTACAAACGGAATGCTTGTTTAACACGTTAGTAGTATAGAAAGAAAGTTCAAATTATGTTTAAGTATCAAATCATGGCATGAAGCAGATTTGAGGGATCTAGCATAGCAAGCTTCATACCTTCAGATCCCCAGAAATGTTAGCTCCGGCCTGTATGCCTGTCACAGATGGGAAGAAAATTGCGAACACGCTGAAGAAATCCTGATTTAGATTCTCGCTGTACCGGAAATCCGGCTTGAAGTTGCTTGCGAACACCGAAGCTGTGAAACAATCGGGGACAGTTATTAATCACATTTAGGTATTTTTATACTTAATAGGAGAATACAGTAGTACCCGCACACTTACTTTCCGCCGAGGATATATTTTAGGTGCCAACGTGACAGATGGCGAGCTCATCGCCGTTACTCAAGTAAGACTGTTATATAGTCTTACTTGAGTAACGCCCTTTTAATTTCTGCTCAGACTTATGCTATGGGTTTCCTCTCGATAATTTTTATTTCACCGTAAAGTTCTTGGTGTGACTAATCACTGTACTTAAGTTCTGAAAAAAACATTGGTACAGTCGGGATTCAAATCACCCAGCCACCACTTCGAAACATTCGTAAAATTATAATTTTCATTGTTTCTTATTAACTTTTTATTATAATACTTCATAAATGCATTGTAATGTATATTCAAATTTGTATACTTCAAACTTCAAAAACAATTCCAATTTATTGAATCCGTAAAAATCCTCCTTATTCTTATCATATCTGCTTAAACGATAGAACTGTTGTGAGATATCGAATAATATTTTTTTCTTGTTATAGGCCTATACAATAAATGAATAAACGATATATATCTACATATATATATAGTCTGCAAGTAAACGGGATTTAAATCTGTGAATTAGCCCTCCACCAGTTAAAGTAAGTACTAGTAATGTGTACTTACTGCTCAAGCCTGCGAAGCCTTCAGATATGGCGGTGACATCCCTCGGGCCCATGAGTGTTCCAACTACGAAGTCTACCATGGCGCCTATGATGATGGCAATGAGGAAATTCTGCGTACAAGTTACAAAATCGTTATAAATTATAGTTACGTTATAAATACATAAATCCTATATCGTTTGTTCCTCTTTCACGCAAAAACTACTGAATTGGATGAAATTTGGCACAGAGATAGATTACTAGCTGGATTAACATATAGTATATTACTATACTCACGCCACAAGGGTCCCGAAAGGGTAGGCAGAGGTGTATAGGTAGTACCCACACACCCACTTTCCACTAGAGATAAATTTAGGTGCCAAAAAACTAAATTTTCACATACCATCGGTGTTCGGACCTAAAACTTTATTATTTTGCAAGAATTATTTTTTATAATATCCTCACGCCTCCCCACAAGGGTCCCCGAAGGGGTAGGCAGAGGTGTATAGGTAATACCCACACACCCACCTATTTTTTATAAATTTGTTTTATTTAGCGAAATTATTGTTATAAGTGCAGAATTAATAGAAGCTTGGTCTTTTAAACTGCTATCTGGCATAACAACTCCGCCATTAAAAATAATAAATTGTATCATGTTGCCTCGAATACATAAAAGGAAGGTCCCTAGACATGTGGAATCCCGGTAGGAAAAAAGCTATATATATATATAAACCCGAAGAAAGCCGCGGCCGAGAACTAGCAGTAATATATACTCGTCAACAAGAGTCCAACAGTACATTTCAAAGTTAATTAAACAGATGGGCTTGTGAGTGTTGTGACAGGTAATCGCGTTCCAACGACAATTTGTGGATAGTTCCATTATGGAACCTTCATAATGGACTCGCACAGTGGACATTAATGCAATTAAGTTAATATAGGAAAATGACATCGTAGCGGCATCAATCTTCTTCCTAGTAATATTGTCGCTCGTGGCTCGAGTTCCGAAAACTTCTGCTAACTCCTAAAGCCTAATAGTAGAGACTAAAAGTCCCCCAACCCCCGACACTCCATTAGAGTTAGGAAAACACAGTTTGGCGCATCCACGGCGATGCTAGGACCTCCCTCGGCTTAGGTCATCACCGATTCGTGGGCTAAGGAACTGTGCTGGACTTATATCAATTACTTAAAAGGTTTCGGTTCTACTGAGATGAATATCAATCTATATCTGATAAACGCCTTTGATAGCTTATTCTCACTGTTATCATGTCATGTCAATACACACACGAAATAAGTCGTGTGGTGTAGGTAGACCTAGTGTTCTGAAATATAGACTGTACTACCTAGACCTAGTTTAGGCCTAATGCCTAGGTTGGCCTAAGTATAAGATACTGGTGTGAAATTATATTTAACAGAAATTATAAAGACGAACAATGAAATCGTTGTTTACAATTAACATAATATTATTACATATTCACAACGCTTAATTGACCAGGAATGTTGAATGTTCAATACAACCAGGTGTTACTTTGCGGAAATCCAAATATATACCCGAAATACCTACAAAATACGAATACCTGGTATATCAAATACGATAATTTTATATATTTGTAAATATACTTGATATTATTTTGCTTCAAATAATGTTATAAAAACCGAATAATATTGTATTTTATGTACCTGCTATAGCTATGCACGTATCGTATTGTATAGACCAAATTGTCCAAGAAATAATGAAAAAAAAAAAAAAAACATCTTAAATAGACTACATTTGATAAAAATAATATATTTTAATGAAAAATATAATCAAAAGATGAAAGGTACCGCTACTAGGCTACTGAAAGCGGTTGCGCATTTGAAACAATTTTTTTCTCGAATACTTTGGTTAAACACAACTAATTACCTACATAATAATGTCTTGTATATTATTACAAGGCATTATTTTGTTACGCAAGCCTAAGATACATACATTCAAATGAATATTCAATTCAGAAACGTATAAACGTTGTTTCTTTAACAGTTATTAATGTATTTCCAATGAATCGTACATTCGGACGTATACGAAGAAAAAATAGACTCGCTTTTCTTGAACAAACTATTTTGAGATTTCCCTAAGTCTTACAAGTAGGTGCTCAATTCTGATTGCTACACACCTACTTTAAAATATTCAATATTAGAATTCTAGTACAAAGTACCCATAGCTTTAAGTAGTTTTACACACTACATAGTTATAATGTGACGTATTTTTGTTTCCTTCCTGTCTTTATTATAAAATAGCGAGTATCCCAAATTAAACTTGCATTATGGCTTAATACAGTTTTATATAATAACTAGCTGTCCCGCCCAGCTTCGCTCGGGTGAAAAAGTTAAATTGCCCGTAACACGATCGCAGCGCCACCTATTGGGTCCAATTGTAAATCTAAACCATTCTCGAATCTAGCTTAAGACACACAGAAGCACACAGAAAGCTTCGCCCGGGTAAAAAGGTAAAATTCTTGAAACTCGATCGCAGCGCCACCTATCGGGTCCAATTTAATATAGCCTATGTTACTCGGGGATAATGTAGCTTTCCAAAGGTGAAAGAATTTTTGAAATCGGTCCAGTAGTTTCGGAGCCTATTCATTACAAACAAACAAACAAACAAATATTTCCTCTTTATAATATTAGTATAGATAATAATATAATATATCCTCACGCCTTCCCATAAGGGTCCCCGAAGGGGTAGGCAGAGGTGTATAGGTAATACCCACACACCCACTTTCCGCTAGAGATATATTTTAGGTGCCAACGTGACAGATGGCCAGTCCGTCGCCGTTACTCTAGCACGACTATACATAATATGCCTTTGAAGTACTTCTCAAGCGTATGCAGGTTTCCTCTCGATGTTTTCCTTCACCGTAAAGCTCGTGGTGTGACTAATCACTGTACTTAAGTTCAGAAAAACTCATTGGTACAGTCGGGATTCGAACTTGCGATCTTTGTGTCGCAGGCAACTGCTCGAACCACCCGGCCACCACGGCTTTGTACAGTTTTATGTTAAGTTTATATACTATACTTATTCAGTATTTATCACTTTTTGTGAAGGAGAGCATCGAGTGAAAATCTAGATACGTTTCACATGAAAAATGGTAACCCCTCTTTTTATCACCACTATATTATCGGAATCATAATTGCAACTTAGAGATGACGTAAAATGTTCTAAATTCTCTAAAATGATCTTAAAGAGGACGTGCGTTTTCATTTGACTCAAAGGTCGTCATGATGTTTCGTGTAATGTCGTATTCCATTATTGCATCGTATCGATTGCTGGGGTCGAGTTTGTTTACTCAAAGCCAATTGGGAGGATTGGGCGCCAAGCCCATTCGATGCTCAAGTTAAAATACGTATTAAATGAGTAGCATTGTATCTACTTGGTTACAAAATATTATAGCTTTAATATTGCCTTATTAAGTAACTATACCATTACAGCTTATAATTTAACTCTTTCTGGCATCGCAAAAAAACAACGGATTAAATAAAACAGAATTGAATATATTATGTGGGATACTTTTCTTAACTCTTATATTTTAGTGTATTCGGGAGCAAGATGTTGATTCCATGATCCAACCGACAACCGATATATACGCATTTAGCACGTTAGCGCTATAGGAACAAAAAACATTTCAACAATTTTGTTTGTTCCCAATGTGCTTACGGTTCAAAATATTAGGATGACATTTCGTATATTTTCATATACTTTTTTTTACCCGGAATTCTAAAAAATAACTTGTATTTTGCATTTTAAATGCGTAAAAGGCTGCGGATTACGGCTATTAAATAAAAAAAACTATTCCATTGCCACGCGCCGCGCCCGAACTGTGTCCAGTAATTGAGTAACTCCATTAAACAGATTGGCGCAAACGACTTTTAAACGATATTTAATGCTATTTGTTTGTGGACCGCGTATGAGTTATAGCTAAGTGGTGGGTATTTCTGGAGATGACTGTAGTATCAAAGTAGTAGGTATTGTGAGAAATACTTCTGCTGAAAGGCCATAAATAATTTTCAGTACGTAAAGACCACGTATATCAGAGTTGTTTAAGTACACTGACCTGTGCTTTGCTCTCCCAGTCCATGCCCACAGCACATATAACACACATAAGCAGTAAGGCCACTGTCCCCACGATTCTGGTGTCTGCCTGTCCATTATCCACGATCATCACGCCGTGACTCTTCAGAAGGTCATTCAAAGAGTCACAAAACCCGATGGTGTTCATGCTGGCTGCCACCGCGTTAGCGAACGCGAAGATGATCCCCACTGACGCACCGAACTCCGGGCCCAGGGACCGGGATATGATATAGTATATCCCGCCTGGAATGTTTTGACTAGTGTCAACGTTGACATTGACATAAATTGAATAAATACACTTTGCAGGTTTGTAGTTCTATACTTTATTTAACCATAAGCATAGGAAGATGAGTACAGATTATGATTAAACCACCTTCTGGTCTAGCGGACAGAGCTCCTGAATGCGAAGCTTGAGATCGCGGATTCGACTCCCGCTGAGGGCTGATTTTTGTGTGATGAACACGAGTATTTATACCTTATTCTTCGGTGTTCTATATCCTAATGTAGATAAACACTCAAGAGTGGTAGGGTATAACAGATCACTCGCTCAGAATTTGAGTTGATTGATTGGAGCAATACCCCATTTTTGCGCTACTTAGGTGCCAACGTGACAGATGGCGAGTCCATTGCTGTTTCTCAAGCACGTACCTATTTATACGTCTTTGAGTTTCTTCTCAAACATATGTATGTTTCACTCCGACGTGGTGTGACTAATCACTGTACTTAATCGTTATAACTTGCATGTTTTTTGGTTTGACCAATCTCACCTCCTTTGACCTCGCCATTGGTGCAGATAGCGCTCATGGAGAGCGTGGTGATGACGCATACGATCGCGGAGATGGCTATGATGACCAGCGACAGTCCGATGCCGGCTTGGGACACCACCCACGATATGCGCAGGAACAGCATCACCCCCCAGATGTTCAGCAGACATGGTATAAGTACTCCCTAAAGGAACATTTATTTGAAAGAAAGCAAAGGATATTTTTCCTCTTTGTTCTCTATTTTTTCTTTCTTTAAGACAACTTTGAAGTCATTGAGTTACTTGAGTGGTTACTTATGACAATTATATCATTAACTTTTATTAATGGCGTTGCCGACAAACCTTCGTGGCTTATTCCAATGCTATTTAGGTAAACAAAGATTTTTGTCATAATTGCTAGAGTGATAGATACAATGAATTTTAAGACAGTTCCAAATTCGGATAGAGACATTTAAAGAGACTTGCATGTAAAACATGTCATCCATCACGCTGATAAGCACGTCTCCATGCAACATAGAGTCGCCAAAGTGCAAGTTTGCTAGCTATGGCATTCGCTTACCATCATGCGGATAATTGTTTGGCACCTTTGGTACATAAAGAAAAAGTTTATTATATCACGTTGGTACTTAAATATAGTTACAGTGAGAAGTATGGTTATTGAAATATTTTTTCCTTTAGGTACCATTAGGGCCACCCGTGCTATTCGATTGTGGTGTTGGCTTTTCGCAACGCATATGGTCGCAGATTCGATCTTCACTGAGCAGATGTTTGTATGATGAACATGTGCATTCGCCTTGCATACGTTAGTCATTCTGGATGTTATCGCTTTGTTGTTAGCTTGGCTTGGTTTTAGACTAAGTAGTTACAATATGTTAATATTCTCTATTACCAGCTGTGGCGCCCAGCTTGGGGTCGATTAGGAGTAGTTTAGGAGAATTCAGTGGTACATTCTATTTTCATATTCATAAGCTAATCCTTCTGTGCATACCCGCTTCAATGTTTCTCCTGTGAAGGGTGGTTGACTGGTAGAAAATGCTTTAGCATTAAGTCCACCAGTGTACTTCAATTGTGCATAAATATTAAATAAAATAACAAATAATTATATGTATATTATTATCTCCCAGTGCATCATGCCTTAACGTGTTTGCTTGTTTGTCTGTTTTAAATAAGGAAGATCATCATCTCATTGAGATCCATTACATTCAAAGGCAAAGTTCATTTCACGTCCAATTCCATATAAATTGTCTCTTACAAAGTAGTTCAGAGGCAACTAGAGGGCTAGATGAATTATATTGTTGCCAAGGTCGCGTGTACGAAGGTCCAACTTACTTGAATCCATCCTAATTTGATGCCAGTAGCGGGGGTCGGCGATTTTGTATCCCTTTGATTATTATCTTTCTCGTCCTGAAACAAACATAGCGTGAAAAACTATCATACCCTTAAAAAAATATGTTATTCATTTGTAAGTAATTTATCTCTATATTTCATTTTAACAGTCGTGGTGGCCGAGTGGTTGCAAAGTTAACAAAGATTACTAGTTCGAATCACGACTGTACCAAAGAGCTATTATACACTTAAGTACACACCACGAGGAGGAGGGAAACATCCAGAGGAATCCAGCATATGCTTGAAAGAAATTCAAAGTCTCGCCATCTGTCACGTTAGCACCTATGGATACGGCCTATGCACGTCTGCCTATCCTTTCGGGGCCCATGTGGGAAGGCGTGGGTATAAATTGTTATTTTTATATTAAAGAGCGGTTGTGGCCGACTGGTTCAAGCAGTTGCCTGCGACGCAAAGGTCGCAAGTTCGAATCCCGACTGTACTAATGAGTTTTACTGAACTTAAGTAAAGTGATTAGTCACACCACGAGCTTAACGGTGAAGGAAAACATCGCATGAAACCTGCATACGTCTGAGAAGAAATTCAAAGGCGTATGTATAGTCGTGCTGGAGTAACGGCGAAGGACTCGCCATCTGTCACGTTGGCACCTATTATAGCTCTGGCGGAAAGTGGGTGATTTTTTTGAATTTGAAGGTTATGAAACTCCACCCGCAAAATGGAACGCGCGCGCGTTAAATAAAAAAAACGTTTTTCAACTATTGCTTTCATAGGTATGAAATTTGGTCAGAATATTATTTTTGGCATGATGTTAATTTACAATGAAATATAATGAAAACCTTAGCCGCAGCAACGAGTGGCCGGGCGGTCTGCTAGTTTAATATAAGGACGTATGTTCGTAGCACATAGTATGTATCGCAACAGTAGAGCGTAAACAGAAGTTTATTATCTCTGCGCAAGGTATCCGCTAATGATAATAGTAATCAGATGTGTGACGGGTGTTGACGATGAGCGACAGTTGGAGCGGTGATGGACACCGGCTGGCTGACATGAAATTACTGCAGCCTTTTGTCCATACGCCGTATCGAATCAACGTACTTATTGTTCCCAGGCGCCAACTTACTTATCCACAATCCGAAATCCGAAATGGTCATTTAAAATTTCCATAGAAACTAATATATACACAATTGGCTACTGCAAGTGATATACGCATTTCAGTTGAATACGAAGTTGTTTAGTATCCAAAGTGTGCGACATTTTGTTACATTATCTGCTTATGTTAATTAAATACCATTTTATGACTACAACAAACGAGTGAACTGGCGGAGGTTTCCTCAAATATATATCGATACCGATTAAAATTTCCAATGAAATGAAGCACTGATGAAATGAAAAAATAAAAAAGGATATGTTTTAATGCTGATACAATAGCCCTGAACATTAAAATTGACAGGTGCAACCGTGGGTCACAGCTAGTGTATTAATAAAACTACGCAGTACTAGCAGAGGCCAACAATAGGCCTCATCCGAACGCAATCTAATGAAGGTAAGCCCCCAAGTGGATTTACAAACGAATTATAGCATTCATAAAATTAAATTACAATGGTAGTGTACCCGACAATAGTAGTTATAAGGCAGTAGTGACTCCTTGTACCCTATCATATATAACGGGGATCAAATAAAAAAATAAATATTCCAAGTTGAAATTTTAGCCTATTTTTGCAGCTCTAACGACAATTTTCACCAAATCTTGAATAACAAGATGTGAAAGCCAATAAGGATCAATCATGTATACAATCCGATCCGGTTTATTCATTTGTGTACGCCATTGAACTACAACCAGAACCACATTTCGTAGCAAATTAGTCACACATTAATCTAAATAAGGAGTCGCAAACAATTAAGTTCACGTAATTGATAAGATGGAACTTGTTCAAACTCCAATCGTTTTACCGGATCATACTGGTTCCTTCCCCTTTAAACCAAATATTACAAATACCGACTTTTCTTATGATGAGCAATGCGCCTCCAGACAGACCATAATACATCCAAAAGTGGTAAGTTAGGCTATCAACTAAACCAAAGGACGTGTGCTCGTAGACTGCAAATGCCT
The DNA here is from genome assembly GCA_945859725.1 of Drepana falcataria. NCBI lineage: Eukaryota > Metazoa > Arthropoda > Insecta > Lepidoptera > Drepanidae > Drepana > Drepana falcataria. The sequence goes on from OX243937.1 coordinate 3,249,136, forward strand.
TCGTCGGCTACCGCTTAATATATTCATACATACATACATACATACATATCATCACGCCAAGTCCCTAACGGGGTAGGCAGAGAGTATAGAGCGCCAGTTCTCTCTAGACTTACATACCTCTTTCGCTTCGTCCACATTCATCAGTCTCTTAATACATGCTCGTCGGTTTCGAGTACTCTTAACGTTCCCGTCCTTGAGCGTCCGATCGATTTGATCCAGGTAGTTGGAACGTGGCCTTCCTCTGCCTCTTCTTGCACAAACTGTTGCTTTGTATATCTGTTTCGTCAATATTTCTTCACTCATCCTTTCTATGTGTCCAAACCAACGTAACATGCCTTTCTTCATCTTTACAATCACGCCCTCGTTCACGCCAGTTGATTTGCGAATCTCTTCATTGCGGATTCGATCTAATATCGTTACTCCGCACATTTTTCGAAGAGATCGCATCTCAACTGCATTCAAGCTATTTTCATACTTCCTCTGACATACCCAGGATTCGCTGCCATACAATAAGGTAGGTAGGTACCAATATCGCGTTGTGGACAGGAACTCGAGCATTCTTGCTCAGACTTGAAAGTCGAAGATACTGAAATCTTTTTACCCTTAAACATCAACATGGAATTGATAGATACAAATAAAAAACAAGATATACTTAATTAATTAAGAGTTGTGTATACCTATAATAGACCTATATATTATATTAGACCTATTTGTGTGGCAATGTTAATTATTTTAATATATTTAATGTTGGTGTAGCTTTATAAATAAAATTAAATAAAATATATCCACGAGGCCATCAACTAATCAGTTTACTTGAGGCTATTTAAACTAGCGTCAAGGATAACTTACAAGTCCGTATCAAGTAGATAGACAAATAATCCAGAAAGCTTCTGTAAACCATTTGTCTAGCCTAGCTAAATAAATACTCTCTTATTTATTGTATTTCTACAACAATTATAACTCGAGTAATAACGCATAGTCAAACAGTTGGTATGTGGACACATAAATTCACACAATTTAATGCATCTATTGTGCAAACTGCATGCCTGCATGCTCGTAATAACGCGGAGCAAATAGTTATAACAGTTAGAGACAACAATATATGTATATGGTACCCGGTGACAATACATTTGTTGTTATGTGATTAGCATAAAGATCATGATTTTATGCAGACCTTGGAGTAAATGCGGAAACATTTAAAAAAACAACAAAACCCACAACAATTTCGATTTTCATATCCGTCATGTTTAAAATTTTCTTTCCTTGTATTTGACGTTTATCTCTTAGTAGCTTTATTTAAGTAAATTGTTCACATCATTGCGGTTTGTTATTGATTATTGGATCAGAGAAACTATGATAATTATTCACGCAGAATTCAGGTCAATTTGTGACATACTAATTCCAGCTCAGACTTGTCTGATGGCCGAGTGGGGCTAATAACTATGATTTTCGTATTTTTAAGAGTCGTGGTGACCAAGTGATCAAAGTGCCTGCAATATTAAGTTTCCAGGTCAAACCCTGACTGAAAAAATGAGCTTATTCTAAACTGAAGTTCAATTTATTAAATTTATCAAACCACGAGCTTTAAAGGAAAACATCAAGTGGAAACCTACAAATGTCGAAGAAGAAATTCTAAAGACGCAAACGGCGATTGATCCACCATCTGTCACACACCAAGATATATCTCCGGCGAAGTAAGGCTGTTGTTTCATAATGCCTACTAATCCGCGGAGCCTTATGAGAAGGAATGTGTACTTAATACATATAAATTTAATCTTTAATACTTTTGCTTTTGCTTCCCTGCACACTCGTATGTCGTGTGATTTTAACAAACTAAATACACAACAGGTAGTATTTACGATTTGCCTAATGACACTTTAATCGTATGAGTTTGGTCATCAGATTAACTACAAATGGTGAGTTACCGCGGGTTGTTGTGGTGAATTTTATGACATTGCACATTGTCAAACATACGCCGTTGTTATTTCCGTAAATACGAGGCTTCAATTTTTACTAGTAAGGTATACGCCGTTATACTAAACAAGGAAGCTTGTCGTATGGCATTGACATCTGTATGTATGTAGGATGGATATGAGCGATAAATTAATCCTAAAATCCCAAGTAATTTTTGAAATGAAGAATATGTACCAAACATAATTATGTAAAATTCCATAAGTAACGTAACTCCGTTCTTCAAACGTTATAAAAGTTAACATAGTTCTAGCACAGACTTTGTCTAATGTTGAATAAATGTTTTATTCATAATGATACATGCACAGTAGGTATCTAGCGGCGTGAGGTGTTACGTTCCTATTTTTTCAAATATATATTATAAGTTAAGTCCTATTAGTTAGACTTATTGTCGATTGTCGTTTCGCAACGGAATATGTAAACAATTGACACTCACTTCTTCCAGAATCAGATGATCCCCATGCAATTCGCCAAGACTGGGCCTTTTCAACGCTCGTTTCGAGTTTCGGTAGTTCTCCATTCTTGGGAGGGCTTCTCTTGTAAGCTGGGCCAGTGACCTCTTGCGCCTCCAGCCCGCGTCGTGGAGCCACGTGTCGGGCTGGTTGGCCGCCACCGCAGCCACTCCCCGCTCCACGGTCTCCGCCGAGGAGCGCAAGGGCCGCGATATGATACTGGCTCCCATATGGATGCCATTCTTCTTTGATTCTCCCTCCACATTGGAGACTGAGAACCTATGGTAAAGGACACATCTATACTAATATTGTAAAGAGGAAAGACTTGTATGTAAGTATGTTTGTATATGAATAGGCGCCGAAACTACTGGACCGATTTTAAAAATTCTTTCACCATTTGAAAGCTACATTCACCCTGAGTGACATAGAATATATTTTCTTTTATAATAAAATCTTATGTCCACCCGTGCGACCACTAATATATTATAGATGCGGACAGCACAAAACTAACTCGTATTCTCGGTTATAAAAAACACCCTCCTTAGGATGTTTACAGGGCTAAATTGTTAATTGTGGATAAGATAAATAAAAGTGACAGATCTCACCTATTTTCCTCCATGGTACGCGGCCGGTGGACTACCGGATGCTAGTTCGATATGAAACTACTTGTCGTGGTCTGAACGTAATGGGGAAGTTTCTCGCTGATGCCCACAGCCACATAATTTGCCTCGCTGTAACTCTGTAAGAAAAGAAACATTTTACCTTACATTTAGACTTCAAAATTAAAAATGCAGATACGATTCTTAAGATGTACCCAAAAAGGGCAAATTGTTATAAAATTGAAACCTCGTGACTCCTCTGGTCCACCTAAGTCTGTGGCGTTACTAAATTTATTCTCATTCATTTGTAAACAGAACCGGTCCTGTGTGGGGAAACGTAACTGGTCTTGGAGACGTGCGAAAATATGACTGGTTTTGATACTTTCAATAGAGCACATTTAAAATTGCAAGTAATCTTTCTTTTATTAAAATCTCTTTAAATTCATCTTATTCTCAATACGAAAGTGAGTTTGTTTGTAGCGCTTTCACGCTTGAACTAAGTAACTGTTCTTCATGACATGATCTTTCCAAAATCATCAGGCGTGCACAAAATAACAACTCGTCCAAAATAAGTACGGTTCCTGACGGATAGCATGAAGGATAATATTTGAAAGGGACCTGCAGTATCCCAGAAGAAAATCTAATATCGTGAATAAATCCACGCTTACGCGAGATAAGTCGCGGGCTATCAATAGGATAACTTATTATCGCACAATCAAGCCTCCATAAAGTCAGACTAGACTAATGTAGTCGTAAAATAGAGCAATAGGATATATCAATGCACTTGGTGACTTGGTACTAATAGATAACATTGTTTTAAGATTATAAACAGTAAAGTTTAAGGTAATAAAATTCTCAAAATAAAACTCATATTAGTATCAAATATTAAATTTAACTAGTTAACACTAATGCCGTATATGTTGAGGTAATTTTTTTGTATTCTCTATGCTTCGCAGTGAGTAAGCTCGTCGTCCATGATCCATCGAGCCAGCCTTCTCGGCAGGCATAAGCAGTTGGCACTAGTTTTATCCGGTTTTGCGGAAAGCGCGCAGAGGACGTCACGCATCAGCTTTTTCGAATAGGTAGAGTACACGATGTTATGTTTTTATTACGGGGTCCGCAAAAAAACGCGGGGCAAACAATTATGCGGCCCGCTTGAATTGGTATCCGTAGCCTATAGGCGCTCGCAATAATTAGAGCTCCACTCGCGAGTGGAGCCATTACAGGCAGTTTTTAGGTATTATGCTATTGAAAATAAAATATTTATATTGGCGTTCAAGAGCCCTAATATTACGTGCTTACCACTAATGCCATTTAAGGAGTACGAAAGAGACAGATTTCTAGATGTCATATACGCTTGTCCTTTTCGCAATGTGGAATATTGATTGTAAAAATATTCGTCGTAGAAGCCGTGGTGGCCGAGTGGTTCGAGCAGTTGCCTGCGACGCAAAGGTCGCAAGTTCGAATCCCGACTGTACCAATGAGTTTTTTCTGAACTTAAGTACAGTGATTAGTCACACCACGAGCATTACGGTGAAGGAAAACATCGAGAGGAAACCTGCATACGTCTGAGAAGAAATTCAAAAGGCGTATGTATAGTCGTGCTTGAGTAACGGCGATGGACTCGCCATCTGTCACGTTGGCACCTAATATACCTCTGGCGGAAAGTGGGTGTGTGGGTATTACCTATACACCTCTGCCTACCCCTTCGGGGACCCTTGTGGGAAGGCGTGAGGATATATTATATTATTATTTTATTTTATAAAAATATTCGTAAGTAATGCGAATACACACGTCTTGGTACGACCCAGAGATGACATTGTTACCGTTTTATTTTTGTGTATCTGACCATGCCTACTGTGGCTTGAACGAAGGATGGTAAATTGTACAACGCTCTTTATGGGCAGTGTAAATCAAAACACTAGAGATGATACGACATATGACAAACACATATACTAAAGCATCTTATTCCGTCACCTTCGCTTCAAAAGCCCATTGTTTGAACAAATCGTCAGTGTAAAGATTTGCCCAGAAGCCGTTTCACACCTAGCTACTACTAAACAATGTTAAGCCTTAAGACAAACGTCGTTCAGTTTATGTAATTAGACAAGGACAACCCGGGAATCTCGGGCCCTGACCTACAAACTTCTTATTGAACTAACTAGAAATTCTGCCACTTTCGATAGGTACGTAAATAAAATAGTTTGCAACCCGACTTTGGCAACTTAAATATATGGCGGAAAGTGGGTGTGTGGGTACTACCTATACACCTCTGCATACCCCTTCGGGGACCCTTGTGGGAAGGCGTGAGGATATATTATTATTTATTATTTTATCCCGACTTTCATTTTCATTTTTAATTAATTGCCATAAGGCAATTAATTAAAATGAAAGCGGGGGAATTCTCCTCTGATATATCTGTTGTTTTTAAATTGTCTTAAAATTACATAAAAAATAAAAAAAAGATAAAAATTACCTGACAGATACTAACTTTCATTAACATCTAGCACCGGGGCCTTTGGTAATGTATATACATAGTTTATACGGTCGCGATATCAAATTTAATGTATATCTTTGTCAAATATAAAGATAGACACACAAGCAGATTTATGATATTGAATATGAATTAATAATTGAAAGAATTGATCTTGTAATTTTCCGGTCATTCCTGGCTATGTCGACATTTTTGTGACACTGATTAGATCGGTTCTGAACAAAATATCTGTAGGTACTGACCTAGCGCAAGGAGTATTGAAGTAAGCTTGTAAATATGTGTTTCTACAGGTTGTTTCAATAAAATATAAATTATCAGCTAATTCTTTTCTCTGATGGATATAGTTTTCTAATGTATGTTGTTTGGTTATATATGATTTTGGTTATATAGATGTGAAAGGAACTCATTTAACAAATACACGTCTTAAAAATGCAGCTTAGTATCGTCAATACATATAAAAAGTTCAAAGTCATATTCATATAGAAAGGAGATTTAATATAAAGTATCAAATTATATTTTAAGTCGCTGCTTTGATTTTTAATTCGTTTCTAAATAATATAGCTTAATATTTGCTTGCGTAAGTATCATGTTGTTTGGACATCCTGTATAATTATGCTTAGTTTGCTATAATAACATAAATAGTAAACAACCGTAAATGTGCTCATTATACATTCAGCTATGATTTTCCCTGTCTACCACTACTTACTTATGCTAAATCACCGGTATATATATTATATTGTGTTGTTTAAGTATATACGGAGTTTTAAGCAGGATTTATGTAGCAATTGAACACATATAGGGAGTATCGGGGAGGTCATTTTATTTATTTTCAAATATATAGTTTTTTTCAATTTATTTACAATAACAACAATTAACAAAATTTTCGAAAGTAATTTTCAGTAGTTTAACTAACTACGTACAGATAAAATATTTGACCCAAATCGGTATCCCGAACCAACGTGACAAGAACAGGAGCTATAGTATTGTATGTTTAAACAAAATACGATATAGTATTTCGTAGTAGGTAGTAGATAGCCGGCTTATAGTTGAAGGCTTTGGACGACATATCATCATGCTACAACCTAAGGGAGCGGAGGAGAAACATAATACTATGTAAAACATATGAAGTTAAGCGGCTGAAACTATACGGTACAACTAGTATATTCCACACATTTTATAATAATAATATAATAATATATCCTCACGCCTTCCCACAAGGGTCCCCGAAGGGGTAGGCAGAGGTGTATAAGTAATACCCACACACCCACTTTCCGCCAGAGGTATATTAGGTGCCAACGTGATAGATGGCGAGTCCATCGCCGTTACTCCAGCACGACTATACATACACCTTTGAATTTCTTGTCAGACGTATGCAGGTTTCCTCTCGATGTTTTCCTTCACCGTTCAGCTCGTGGTGTGACTAATCACTGTACTTAAGTTCAGAAAAAACTCATTGGTACAGTCGGGATTCGAACTTGCGACCTTTGCGTCGCAGGCACCTGATCGAACCACTCGGCCACCACGGCTCTCTTAAATATCGGGACTTCAAGGATTGATATTGTTAGTTTTTTATTATTTTATTGTAAAGAGAAGTAGGCCATAGCGGGGTTCCCGATCGAATTTGGAACTGCCCGACTGGGGCAGAACCTCTAACTTATTGAACCAAATTTTTTTTGTGTTGTGTTCCTACTTGGTTAATAAGTTACTTGTTGGCAGTATAGGTACTTCGGTATTGTGAGCGTAAATAGGCTACGGTGACTGTTTGCCATGCAACTCTTGTTTTATAAAAATCAAATTCTAGACTTTCGACGACTGCGGAAAATCGATTCCAGTAACATCACGCCCAATATCTCACAAGCTAGGTAAGCAGAGAAAGTACAGCGCCAGTTCTCTGTAGACTTACAGATCTCTTTCGCTTCATCCGCATTTATCAGTCTTCATAAATGCTCGCCAGTTACGTATACTCTTGATATATCCATCCTTGAGTGTTATATCGAATCGTGTTTGATATCCAAAGGATTAAATCTATTATAAAATAAATCTTAACTGCGTAATGAATTATGATTAATATAATGCTAATATAATGTTAATGTATGTATAGTCGTGCTTGAGTAACGAAGATGGACTCGCCATCTGTCACGTTGACACCTAAAATATATCTCTGGAGGAAAGTGGGTGTATAGTTAATACCTATACACCTTTTCCTACCCCTTCAGAGCCCTTGAGGCGTGAGGATAAATAATTATAATGTTTGCGACAACTGCGCAACAGTTCTCAATGACATGCATCGACAGGTTTGTTTTGATACAATTACTATTTGTATCAAATTATTATGTATATTAAAGGCATCGTGACGGGCGCCATACTTATTCTTAAAATAATTCATTTATTGCTAACTACTCAACAAGACATTATATAGGTACCTACCTGCTTAAAATGATATTACCCATCACTTATCTGTTTGTAACCGCACAATCTCACACAAGTTGTCTCAACAATGATAAGAGAAAACGTTGCGAATTCTTTTAACTTCACTTACATGTGATATGGATTCCCGTAAATCATTATTATTATATAACTTTTAACACCTACCTTTATGGTCCTTTTTTGGGTCTTTATTTGCCATACTAATGAATAGAAGTGAAAAAGACATCGAATGTGTTTAAACCATTCGCGCACTGTTACGCACACAAGTCCAGGTCAGCTCCCTTGCTCAAAAATTAGCAACGCCTTAAGTTAAGCCAAGGTCCTAAACTCTCATGCATGGCCTTACCTGTGTGTTAGCACTTAAAAAGCGCCTGGCTTTGGGTCTCGCCGTTAACCTGATATGTAAAAAAGCTCCCGGAAATCAAACTGCGACAAAACACAAAAAAACTGTTACGTATGATGGCAAAAGCATGATAATTCTCCAGCATGACCTATCCCAATCTGGTTCTTATCATTTTGGATCACTAATCTAAGTAATTGAAAATCACTTTCGTCAGAGGGCGCGGTGTATCCCGGCGCGTTTAATCAACTATAGAGCCATCGTGAAGCCCTGTTCTTTCCCATATAGGCCGCTGGAATGACATACAACACTACCGTTTTATTGTATATTTTTAATTACAAGCACAGTACAGCATATTTGAATCCCTCATCTATAATCTATACAAATATTATACACGCAAAAGTTTGTGAGCTTTTTTTTTGTATTGTCTCTCGTAGCGTGAGCTCCGGGAGCTTTTGCTACTTAACAGGGCAATGGCGAGACCTAGGCCTCCAGTCAGGCACTATAGTAATAAGCAACACAGCTAAGGGCACCCCCTATGGTCGCGAACAAGGGAGCTGGGCTCAACTGGGAAAATTTGTGAGGATTTTTGTTCCTTTTTCACGCAAAAACTACTGACCGGAACTGCATGAAATTTTGCACAAAAATAAATAATTATTACTTGGATTAACGCAGGATATGTTTTATTGTAGAAATTAAATTTACCAATGAAATCGAATTTTACGCTGGGCACACCTAGTCTGTAATAAAATAAATTACCTAAAGTGTCTGTTTGTAACATGAATACGGTACTCATTTACTCTATTTATTGAAATGTTGTCCGTCTTTTGCTGTGGCTAGTTTCCGAAGCGGCTGGAACGATTTGGACGGAATATTCACTGGCAGATAGTTAACGTTATAAGGAGTAACTAATACTACTCTTATATATATATATATATATATATATATATATATATATATATATATATATATATATGAGATTTCGTGATGAGTGAGTTCACAAATGGGATCTCCTGTATATATATACAGGAGATCCCATTTGTGAACTCACTCATCACGAAATCTCAGGAACTATAAGGCCGATTGACTTGAAATTTCGTAGGAGTATTATTTACGCGGTGTAGAGGTCAGCTAAGATCGGATTTTATGAAACTCAACTTTTTTTACTTTTACTGCTGAAGCTGGGCGGACCAGCTAGTTTGTCATATATGTATGTACATATCAACGAATAATAAAGTTATCATATATATGAATTTAACGCGTTCAAAATATTTTTGCAATAGCATGTCATACAGACCTCTGAAAGGTTTCTTACGGTTTGATATTATGATTGATCCAGTAAAGGAAGAAGATGGAAGCAGGGAATTAGTTACGTAAGTACTAACGAATACATACATTAATATGTATTTCTGGAAGCGAATCTAATATACATTGCCATATCTTTTACTCTTTCTACCTTTTTGTTTTTATGTTTCACAAGTGACATGATTGGATCCGAAATGTTAACATGATAATAAATGGATGCTCCAAACCAACAGGTTATTAGGAATTCATAAAAAAGCTACACATAAAGGTTCTTGATAAAGATGTTTACACATTTGCGCAAATTCAATGTCTTACATTCATATTATGTAGATAGGTACTGTAGTTACAATAGAGCGTAATTATAGCTATCTGTAGCGTAAGAAAGCATTGTAAAGATATGTTTTCAGTAAATGTAATTTGAAGATTGTAGATAATCGTGGTTTATTTTCTTTGCACTCTTGTTTTAATGCTTATAGCGTCACTCTTTGAGATCAACGCAAGATCTTTTTTTTAAATAAATAATAATCATTATTTTGTATTATTAAAAAAAAAATATTTAAGTACCTATTTATAATTATTATAAATACCTCGGGACAATTCCACATAAATTGACCTAGTCCCAAATGAAGCAAAGCTTGTGTTATGGTAACTACATATACATACACACATACATACATATACATATCATCACGCCAAGTCCCTAACGGGGTAGGCAGAGAGTACAGAGCGCCATTTCTCTCTAGACTTACATACCTCTTTCGCTTCGTCCACATTCATCAGTCTCTTCATACATGCTCGTCGGTTTCGAGTACTCTTAACGTTCCCGTCCTTGAGCGTCCGATCGATTTTATCCAGGTAGTTGGAACGTGGCCTTCCTCTGCCTCTTCTTGCACACACTTGTGCTTTGTATATCTGTTTCTTCAATCTTTCTTCACTCATCCTTTCTATGTGTCCAAACCAACGTAACATGCCTTTCTTCATCTTTACAATAACGCCCTCATTCACGTCAGTTGATTTGCGAATCTCTTCATTGCGGATTTGATCTAAGATCGTTACTCCGCACATTTTTCGAAGAGATCGCATCTCAACTGCATTTAAACTATTTTCATACTCCCTCTGAAATATCCAGGATTTGCTGCCATACAATAAAGTAGGCACCAATATCGCATTGTGGACAGCAACTCGAGCATTCTTGCTGAGACTTTGCTGCCCATCAACGCCGACATGGCCCCATTCTCCTTATTACCGGCAGTTTTTCATACTTTCCATCTCCTGTGAACATGCTTCCTAGATAAACAAATTCATTCACTTGCTCTAGAATTTGCCCATTTACCGATATAGCACACTCAGTCACTTGTTCATTGTTATGGTAACTAGGCATCGATGCATTTACTTATATAGATAAATATATACTTAAATACATAGGAAATCCAAGACTAAGGTGCAAATAGGTACTCGTGTTCATCACACAAATGTCTGCCCTTAGCGGGAATCGAACCCGCGACCTCAAGTTTCGCAGTCAGGGGCTCTAACAACTAGACCAAACGGCCGTCAAATCTTTGTAAATGCATAAAAGTTTTAACGTATCATTTACTCATTCCGGAAGGAAATATTAATTTTTCCAATTGGATACCTACGTCATATTTTTCTATACGTCAATCCAGCCAATGACTGTGTGTATGAATCAATCGTAAGAACGTATTTCAAACAATCTCATGAGTAGTTTTGATGTATTACGTAACGGAGGACGTCATTATATGAATAGTTTGGGATTTACTTATGTGCACCCAACCTAGCGCGTAAACTCCGGACGCGATGATCAATGTGTGAAGTTCGTTGCTAAAGATGAAACATTGTCATAATGTCAAGTGTCTCTTGTTTGTTCCACCACACAAATTTGTGTAATCGTTGCACCTCTTTTGCTGCTACTCCACTAAACTTAAAGGCGGCAACAAGCGAGTAATCCCCTACGTTGATATTATAATAAAAATATGTAAAATTAAACTAAATCTCATATTCATAGTATATACAGTTATATATACCTATAGGGGTAGGCAGAGGTGTATAGGTAGTACCCGCACACCCACTGTCCGCCAGAGATATATTTTAGGTGCCAACGTGACAAATTGCAAGTCTATCGCCGTTACTCAAGCACGACTAGTACGTACATTCGGGATTCGAACGTGCGATCTTTGTGTTGACGTCACTCAGCTATCACGGCTTGTTTATTCACAATTTCATACTAAATACTCCCTGTCTACTAAAAACAATAGTTAGTAGATTGGTTGTATAGCTCCTTTAGATACAACAAGTAGTATCACAGTGCACTTAAGTAAATAATAATAAATAAATAGCTTGGGACAATTCAACACAAATTGCCATAGCCCCAAATTAAGTAAAGGTTTTGTTATGGTAACTAGACAAAGATATATATATATTTTTTATACAACAAAAGTGGCAAACAAGCATACGGCCCACCTGATGGGACACGGTTACCGTAGTCTATTTACGCCCACGATACCGAAGTATCACTTGCGCGTTGCCACTCTGTGTTCGGAGAGTTATAGTGTGTTGGCAGCATAATGGGTTTAATCCCTCTGCTTCCAGCACATATATTTATCTAGATAGATATAACCATAAATATATAAGACATCCAAGACTAAGGTACAAATACTCGTGATCAACACACAAATATCTGCCCTCAGCGAGTCTCGGACCCGCGACCTCAAGTTCTGCAGTCAGGAGCTCTAGCCACTACACCAGAAGGCCGTCAAAGTGGTTAATTTAATCTAACACAAGCAGTGAACCGTGGGTGTGGTATCGATCGACATCTGTGTACGAGAAGCAATAACTATGAGTGGTAGACACAAGTAATTTGTCGTAATTCTGCGTACATAGAGAAAAGATAACAGGTGGTTTCGGCAAACGGCCGAGACTATGACGTGCTGTTGCAAGTGTGTGAAAGGGACAAATTTATACGTCGTCTACTCATCTATCTCTTTCACACTCTTTAATAATTATGGCACGTTATGGTAAATTACATGACGTCTTTAAAGACCACCTAAACAAACTTAACCGTCTTCATCAAAATAGTGTTCCATTGGACTTGTTGATGTCATAGAGATAATCTAAGCAATACTAGTATGCACCATCTCGCCATTTCCGCATTCAATTAATTCAAATTATTCTTATCTTCTTGTTAACTTAATAATGATCTCATCACCATTATCATCAGAATCATCATTATATAGTGATAAACTATCGTCAATTAGGTACATTAGGACCTACATACCTACGTTTGACATTGGAGACCATTTCGAACGATAATTCTTTCAGTTAAATTTTACGATACGAATGGTAAGGTTCCCATTTTATCTTTAATGGTTAAAGAATGTAAAATAATTGAAAATATTTATTCTATATGACCGCTATAATTGTTCTACCATTCTAAATTACCGCGCAGGACGGCAAAGTACACCAAGTGCAACGGATTTTCCCAGATCCCAGCGTACCTGAACGTCACACGTCCATGCATTATCATATTACCAATGGTGATATTATCAGTGGCGCGAATGCGGATAGATCAAGGTATAATCATGAAAGTATATCAAGTACTGATAGCATTGAGAAGACCGGAAACGCCTAGATGACTATCCACAAAACAAAGTAAAAGGGTTGGGAACCCACGTAAGGTCGAAAACCAGGAGTTAGGTAGTCTAGAGCCAGCGAAAACTAGGTTAACTAACGCCATCACGACTTGTGGACACTCCGCCATTATAAGTAAAAAATATATTACAGGCAAAATGCATTTTTTTTATCAAACTAATCTGCTTTTTATATATTCGCGACGAACGGGTAATTAGTTGGCTGTTGATCAATTTAGTTATTTACAACAAAATTGTAAATACAGTTGTATCGTGCCAAATGGCCCTTTTTAAGCAAAAAATGTGGTAAGTATACGACGTGTTTTTGCCACATTTATTCAAGGGCCATTAATGTAATCTACGATGCACCGTTTCTTGTTAAACACTAAGTAGTCACTCTATAGTTTAATCAACTACGCAACTCATTCCAATATGATTACAGCTTCCACAAGTACTTGAGAGCTGTTTTTTAATTTTACTCTGCGAATCTAAATGTTTTATTTACGTTCGCTCTAAAACCCTACCTATGTATTTCAGGTTAACCTATTAAATCGGTGGGACTGGTCCTATTTGGATTCGGAAAAACGAATGTGTCGTGTCAAATAGCGATAGACACAGCGGGAAATTTTACTTCACAATTTTCATTAATAAGTAATGCCAATTGAAACAGAGTAGTCGTAGTACTTACATTTTCAGTATCGGGAATTAAGATCAATTATCAACTTACTAAAATAATAAATTAATAGCCGTTACCCGCGACTTATTCCGCTGAAAAAACAACTTAACAAGAAATTCGATGATTTTGCAATGAAGTTGAAACACATTGATTTACCAAAAGATAATAAAGATATTATCAGATGAAAGCAGCAAAGCAGAAAATATATATCCTCACACCTTCCCATAAGGGCCCTCGAAGGGGTAGGCAGAGGTTCCACCAGCGATATATTTTAGAAAAAATAGCTTTCCAAAACTAATATCCTTGCCAAATTTAATTAGGTTTCATTCAACAATTTAGTCGGAAAATGAAATACGGATACGAATATGGATACGAATATCGATACGGATACGGATACGAATGATAATTAAACAAAGAAATAAAACAACTGCGTTACGCATTTTTAATATTAGGTAATATAGTCTGGCCACTGAAAGCGTGACCTGAGAAATCGCGGCAAATTTAAAAAATCTTTACATGGTATTACTAACTATAGTAGGAGAAAACTGTTTTGGTACTTGACAATTTTTTTTTAATAAATTATTTTCAAACCGAATGATTCCACCATCTATTTAAATGTTAAATGTACAGAACTTATGCGGTGGGTGAGCAGCTCCTTTTGATGTCGGAGACTGTCATGGATGTGTGAGATTAAAAAAAACAAGTAATAATATTATATAAATGTAAATTTATTTATTAAACCATCATATAGCTACTAGCGATGAAACATCTCTTTGTCTTTTATTTGAAGTTTTATCAGACAGACAGACTCTAATCATCATACTCAAAATCAGAGTCCAAAAATTCAACCTCTAAGGACTCGTCTGTATCAGAGGAGTCGTCATCACCTACACTTATAATAAATGGTTCCAATACTTCTTCTGTTATTTGATCTCTTTGTTTATATTTATTTTCCACATTGATTACATGGTCTGTCATTTTTTTCCAGTCTTCTGCAGTTATTCGGCCAAAAGAGGCTTTTATGAGAGATTCTGTTTCTTTTGCAGGGAGATTGATATTTATTTTTGCAATCATACGCTTAGCTGTGCTCCATATCAGTTCGATCGGGTTGAGGTCGCAATGGTAAGGTGGCAGTCTTAGTACCTCATGGCCATATTGTTTTAAAAGTTCATCAGCTACATACAGGGGTTCAGGTTTATGTCTGTTTACTAAGCATAACAATTCGGCTTTCGTTAGATAATCTTCGTAGTTTACTCCATTGGATGTAAGCCATTCTTGTATTTCAGCTTTTCTTGTTTGAGTTGTAGGTATTTTATTTTGTTGTACAGTGTGGTAACTGGCATTATCCATCACAATAACACTGGGTTCATTCAAATTTGGTATCAATTTTTCTTCTAACCATTTATTAAAGTTTTCTGCATTCATATCATGATGATAGTCTGCTAATCTTGATTTTGTACTGAAAACTAACAGTGCATTGGGTACAAACCCTTTCTCAGAACCAGCATGAACTATTATATATCTTTTTCCTGAAGAAATATGTTCCAATGGGCTGGGTTGCGGAGCACCACATGTTGATGGACCTTGCCAGGACATTTTAGGTTTATAATTTTTGTGTACATAAGTTTCGTCGAGATATATTATTGGTTTTCCTTGAGCTCGTTTAATAGTTATTTCACGTAGATAGCGATGTCTCCAAGCAGCAATATCAAAACGTTCAATGAGAACTGTTCGTTCATTTTTATTTTTCTTAAACTCATATCCATTGTCAATCAATATCTTACGCAGAGTTTCTCTGCACCCATTAAAGCAAATGCTAGAACGTAATTCTTCTAACAATGTCCGTAATGTCGGAACCTCCTTTCTCACAACATAAAATTCATTGATTTTATTTCTAATTGCATCCACATCAAAACTGTCTAAACCCGAAATCGAGCTTTTGCGAGGACGTTTTTTACCTGGAGTGGACCACACGCCCTCATTCACAGATCCTTCCTTCTTAATTTTTTTTAATGTCGTGACACCGACTTCTGCAAAATAAAGGGTAATATTGGTTTATATGAAGGTTCTCAACAATTTGACAATATGAAAAACACAATGAACTCTTTTTTTTACCCAATCACTAATAATAAAATTAGACATGAAATAATTTTTATCTTTGAATACCTACATCTTTCTGAAACTAAGTAAATAAATTATTATAACTCCAAATTGATGCAAACACGTACCCGTTAGTGAAGATATTTCTTCTAGGAACTTAGTCTGAGTTTCTATCAAAGATTTCTTCTCCAAATTTCTTAGTGTTTCTACAGTATTTTTAATGTCGCCGAGTCCTTGAATATCTCCAAGATTATCTATAAACAAGAATTAGTAACATAATATTGTAAATACAAAACATATAATAATGCATAGAGTAATCATACAAATATTAGGTATCATGATTACAAAGTCGTACTAACCTAAGAAATCCGAGATCGCAAGTAAACATTGTTGTTTTTCTTGGAAAACAACTTCTTGCTCCACTTGTTTTTGTCTAAACTTACTAATCATCGTATTTAGCAATTTCCTCACGTTACTTTTTAATGTTTTACCCATGATAAAGCAATAAATTTAACGCAAATATGAAATCGTAGCAGAACACTGACATTGACTGACATATGTTTGACGTATCTTTGGCAGATTAATAATGTTGCCATATAAAACTTTTAAGAAAAATCCCAGGTCACGCTTTCGTTGGCCAGACTTTATCAACGTGTTCCTACGTCTTTCACATAAAAGTAGAAGGTACCTACAAACTGATATTAGTAGATAAAAAATAAATAAAAATACGGACAGATTCGGCTGACGTTATTCAATTGTACTATTGAATTAATATTTTGTTAATTACACGTTATGGTTTTATCGTTTGAATTCCAAATCGTTGATACGTTTTGAATATCATCTTAAGAAATGTCCTTGACAATAGGTACTTTATATGAGGATAGCTCAGTCAGATATAATATTAACATTTAGATAAAGCACTATATATAACACCGTATAAAAACTCACCTCAATTTGTTTTGTTTCACTTATTTGTCCTCACGCAGTAAATTCAACACTTCATTCACAAAATTCACAAAAACTAAGTTTGAAACTAAATAATTTTGCAATTTTTACATACATAGCATTACCACCTAATGGATTTAATGTAAAGTTCTGATTTATTACGTTGTGTTGTACAGCTAATATTTCTTTCGTGTATTATTTTTATAATAAAATTGTTTGTGTACGCGAACGATTCGCGTAGAGGAAAATGGCACGGGCGCGTGCGACGAGCCGCGCGGTCGGTCGAGCAGAGCCGCGAAGCCTTTGCCCCTACTCCTTATAAACATGCCCTTACTTACACAAACGTCAGTTTTTAATTACAATCATTACTCGTTCTAGTTAGGACGAGATTTCTACCAGTTTCAGAGACGCTGAAGTCGACCGTTCCCGAATCATTACAAATAGCTGTCTACATTAATATGTAGTATACTGCGCCGATGGCCACATATCTATTTTTAGTTCTTCCAACCATAGTATTTACGTTGGAGGAAACCTAAGTAATACTCATTTACACGGAGTTTACGCCTTTTTAAACCAACTGTAACTTCATGCAGCATCCTAGCTCGACAGTACGTAACTATATAACTATTTTACTTTTATTTCTTCGAGATATCAGATCAGATATCATGAGGGACCCCCTATGATATCTGATCTAGTATGTAGGGCCTCCAGCCCACAGGTGACAGTAGTAGGTACTCCGAACTTGCGACTCAAAAAGTGGCAGCCTTTGTTCCGATGTGAAGTACCTACTGCTTTGCTCTGCACACTTAAGCACATTAAGCTTCATGGACAACAGATTAGCCTTCTCCTCTAAATGACCACGGAACTGAACGACGCAGATCACAACTCCAAGGATCGCAACGCTTTCAGAGATTTTCATGAAAGTAATTCTACAGAATTGTTCGACATGATGCCCGCTTTCACCTTCTTCGCACTTCTCGCCATCGACGGGGAATTCATCCCCATACCTTGGAACCACAAAAGTCTCGCACTGAGCGGTTCCAAAGGAGTTTCCTTCTGCGAACGTTCAGGCTATGGAATCAGCTCCCCGTTGAGGTTTTCCCTGGAGAGTACAGCGTGGAGTTCTTCAAGAAGAATGTGAAAAGATTCCTGAAGGGTTGGAACGCGCGAGTGATACCCCTGCTGTTGTAAGAGTCCATAGGCGGCGGTAACCGCTTACCATCACGCATGCTTGTTTGCCACCCATGTGGTATAAAAAAAAGAGTATTCTAGAATTGTGGAGCCACAGCGAACACAACGGTGCACGCGCAGACTTGGGTCTTGTGGGTTTGAAGTGGATTAGATTTAGTAGACCCTAATCGGAGACACTAAATAGTGTACTCTCGATTTCTGACACAAGTTGTTCGCGGCCTTCCTCCACTGTGGAACGCTTGAGACGCTTGAAGACAAGTGTGCATCTGTGTTTGCGTGTATGTTTATACACCTAAATTTGCTTTAGGTACTGACAACTTCCGAATTCCCAAATTCAGTTTTTATTATAATATGTAGGTACATTTACGAACCTTCCTTCATTAGTTCGAATGGAACTTTTTAATATGAGACCCCGTAGTTACTTGTACTTACATGCTACCGCATCGGTTATATGTGTAAAATATTATAAAGAAGAGAACGGATATGAAGCTACCATTATCACCACCACTTATGGTAGATAGTAATTGTTTCCAAATAATGCCTCGTCTAACGCGCGATTATGTAAAAGGCAAACTTTGCAATGTTACAACTCCACATGACTATTTTTCTACGAAGCCATTATTATTATATTGTATTATAATCCGATCTTCGGCCACACCTCAATCCTTCATACTCGTTATGTGGCTAACGAGCAGCAGGACGAGCCGGGTCCAACTGAACCTTTCAAAATTAAAGTTTTACCGGACTGTAGCAAATAACCTTCAACTTACAATAGATCGTAGTAGAAGCCAGCAAGTAGTAGCTGTGCTGGCAGAAGGAATAGTATTTTGTCCTGTAGATTGGTATGTGGTCAGCTACCCTCGCAACGTACGAGTGCCATGAGTGAGTAATCTTTGGTTTTGAATATTAAATGTAGGTACTCTTTCAAGACCTAAACTTCCTTGTATCCACACGGCGATTGAAGGTAGTAATGACACATCAAACCCCCATACAAACATCTCACCACGCAGACTCTCACGGAGTAGGCAGAGTAGAGTGCCAGTTCTCTCTAGACATCCATACCTCTTTCGCTTCGTACACATTCATAAGTCTCTTCATACATTCTCGTCGGTTTCAAGTACCTGCCCTTGACCTTCTCATCCTTGAGTGTCCGATCAATTTGATCTAAGTAGTTGGACGTGGTCTTCCTCTGCCTCCTTCTTCCACACCCTTTCGCGTTGTATATCTATAGCTGTATTGTAAAATCCATTTCGCAAATTGGCTACCATTAGGTAGACATTTTAATATTTACACGCACAAGTGTCCTTATCATGTACTTCTTATAATCCATTGTTATTGTTGTTATCATACATCTCCAACAATTAGCAAAATGATTTCCTGCTTTTGAGTGAATAATTAAAGCTTAAGTTGTTGTATACTTATAGAACAGGTATGTTTGCCGCAAACCAACAAAATGGGTAGCAAATATTCATACAGAGACTTTCGTATTTATAATCTTTCACGGATGAGACCTTGGAGAAAGACATTTTGGTATTGGGTAAGGTTTTCAAAACAAACTTTTGCTAACTAAAAGTATAACTGTAGATAAGTGTTTTCCTAGTAAGTACAACAGCATAGTGTGCTTCAAGAAGGATGTGGAAATATTCCGACAGGGTTGGCATTGCACGTGCGCTAGAACTAGCGCTATGCGCTAGCCCTGGTGCTGCAAGCGTCCATAGGCAGTAACCACCTTAATGGTATTAAATGGTTATACGTTGGCATCTCAATGCATCTCCGGCGAATAGGGTGTGATACTTATGCCTACCACTTTGGGGACCCTTGTAAGGGATTAATTAAAAACATTTAAGTGAGAAATAATATTGTAAATTTGAAACGCTGTAGGTACGCTCCTATGTATATTTTTTTACAGATTAATCAAGAGAAAACCAAATACCCAATAGCCAATGTTTTTATCTATCTATCTATCTGTTGAAGGAAGTGACTTAAGGGGATCTGTTAAGTTGAAACCAGAAACCTTATCGGTGTACGCAAAAAATTAAATCATTACTTTAGATACTTCTTTGAATCATCCATGTTGGGCCGCGAACAATTGATGTGTTTACCGCTTAGTCATTGGCGTAAGTGTGAATAAATAGGGTTGAAGTTCAAATTAGTCGATTCGTTCGCCAGTTCGGATCCCCACGAGCCTTCGCGATGATGTCACGGGTCACTGCCATCAACCGGATATAGGTACTTATTGCGATGTATTCACATATAATGACAACTTGACAACATAGCCCGAAGACACTTATTTTACACTAGACACCCCGGCTTTCTACGGGTGTAATTTAGACAAAAAAATAAAAACAGCATCAAAATATGGGAATGGAATATAAAGTAATTGACACGGGGTAATTGCCTATGAAATCAAATTAGGATAAGCTGACACCGAATCTTCGCTATGCTACCCAGCATAGCGAAGCGTGGCAGCGTGGCAATGCTGCTAGTGTTCTTGGCGCGCTGCTGCGGGATACCGATTTGGCACAAATATTCTATTTGTATGTAATTAGTTTCGCAACTGTTTTTTTTTTATATTAATTGTTATTATGTTCATTGTTATTATTGTTCATATCCTAAGGCCGCCTGGTTGGTTTAAATTATTTCGCACAGCCATTAATTAAAAATGTACGACAATGTCACGAGTGTGTAATCATATCGGTAGGCTTAATAGAAGTGCATTACCCATCGGCCAGTCCAATCATGGATAGGCATCATCTGGAGGCGGGTGTAACCGGACGGAACCGGCCCATGCCGCCGCCCGCCGGCTGCGCCGTCGTCCTCGTCTAGAATGCTTGTCCAACGGCCCTTTTTTGTCTTGATTGTCTTTTGTCACCATAAATGGTACATACAAATCATTGAAGCTAAGAGATTTTAAAAATCGCTGGTGATTGTATATCTTATTATGAAAAGGTGCGGTAATTTAGTTTGTACCTCAATTTTCTGAAAGTCAAAGTTGCTTGCTTCACCAACCAACATGTCACAAATTATTTAGGTTATTTTTACATGCAATAAAATAAATATGATTTGATTTGAATTGAAAATTTTTATTTAATCATTATCTTCAGTATTTTCTTTAATCAATGTAAAAAATCTTTGATTGGAATTGAAAAATCTTTTTAATGTTAGTAAAGGAAATAAAAATTCCGTTGTGAAAAAGTTGCCCATAAATTATAGAAATACACTTGTATGTACTCAAAACAATGATTCACATTTCCAACGAAGGAAGAGTTGTTTTAATCATGTGCAAATTTAACGATCTAATGTCTTATAACAAAAAACTGGTGGAATATACATTTCGTCTCAATAAAAGATCATTGCAGTTTACATCCTAATTATCCCACCTTCGATTAACTAATTTTTTCAGAGCTCACAAACTTTTTATATGAATTTTTAGGAATTGAGGTAAACTATGTAATGTGGTGGACGTACAACTTAACGGGTTAATGACCCTTTATCCTGAAGTCCAAATTTGCTGTCTCAAAATTATATATTTTATGCATGTAAACAAAATTTTATGACGACCAATCCAGGAGTTAACAAGTTAAAATGTAACAAACAGATCCGTTCTGACTAAACATTAGCCAGGATTGTATTTAAACTGATCTTCAATGAAACAAATAGTGGTGTCACAAGTTACTTTATTGTACACTCATGCCACATTTAATGTTTGTCCTTAGCCTAGGGAGTCCACTCTACTTGAGTGGGATGAACCTGGAGCTGTGGGTGGCACCAATACCGGGCCTACCGTGCTTAACAGGCTTGTACGTGACGGAGAACTCGCCCAGGTAGTGGCCGATCATCTCAGGCTTGATTTCAACCTGAAATAAGGATATTAGAATAAGTTTAATATCTATCATAGGATGTATGTATCTGAAAGCTTCCTGAAAATCGGACTGGGTGCACTGATCTAACTCCAAACACACTTTTAAGTCTAGAGTATTTTGGATACTCAAAAGAACAACAAAAAAAGGAAAGCTCACATACTCATTAATAAATATGATTGTACTTTATTAATAGTATAAAAAAATATCCATTTGTACCGTGAGAGATTTTGATGTTTATTTTTACATAACAAGATGTGTGTATCTAACCTTAACTCCCTATACTGTCCCTTTCAAACAGTGTGATGTGAAATCACAGTGTGCACTTGTGCTTCCTATTCTACAGAGAAAAATTTTTATCCGAGTTGAACTAGTTGTCATTATACAAAGCTGCCAATAGATTTATATAGATATTATGATAATATAAAATAATATCAGAGTTTTCTCAGCCGACCACCCACCCCCAGAAAAAATCCCTTTCTTTTAACATTCAAACTATTCGTTGTTGCAATGACATACTTTTTCACCATACAATGGAGTGCCAGCAGGAACAGAAAGCTAGACTTACAGACCTCATTCTTTCATTTGTTTTTTTAGTGTATAAATAATAGGTATAGTACAAACATACACACATACTAAATATCATCATGCAGAGTCGAACCAGGTAGGCAGCCAGAATAAAGCGCCAGTTCTTTCTAGACTTAGTAAAGTCTAGGTATAGTATAATGTATATATCATAGAAAACAGTAACATGTACAATCAGACTAATGATGAATGAATGAAAGTGGATAAAGCCAGGTTTACATCTACAGAGAACTGGCACTCTACTCTCTCTACCTATCCCATGTGGGACTTAGTATATTTATATGCTCATTCCATACAAAATTTAAACATATCTTTTACCTTTTTATTTTATTGAAGATTTAAATTTGACCAGTGCAAAGATCACCGATAATAGCTCAAAGGACTCATCAGTTCTTACTATCTACTAACAACAACAGAAACCCTTAGGTAAATCAGTTTAGATAACTTGATGATTAAATACAGATTTAATTTAAAAAAATTGCATGTAAACTGCATGCATACCTGGTTGAAAGTCTTTCCGTTGTAAATGCCGACAATGGAGCCAACCATCTCGGGAACAATGATCATGTTGCGAAGGTGTGTCTTGACGATCTCGGGCTTCTCATTAGGGGGTGCCTCCTTCTTTGCACGACGAAGTTTCTTCACCAAAGCCATGGGTTTGCGTTTTAGGCCGCGGGCAAATCGCCTACGGGCGCGCGCGTGCATGAGCTCCATGAGTTGCTCACTGTAAAGAGATTAAAATTATTATTTAGTACATAAACCATGCCTGTATATAGCTCATTAGTAGGATTAGCATAATAAAGTCACTACTCAGTGTATAATATAATTGCAAAAGCGACATAAATTAAGACACAGTAGGTATACTTAGAGCGAAACCTTGTTAGTTGTAGTTATTGAAACGAACACAAGACCACGAACGAAAGAAAAAAAATTTGTGGGTTTATTTGCTTACAATAGCTAAGAAATTATAATCGTTGTAATTAAAAAGTACTCACTTGGGCATGTCCAGAAGCTGATCAAGATCAACTCCTCGGAAGGTAAACTTCCTAAAGGTACGTTTTTTCTTGAGTGTTTCATCGACCTGTAAAATGTAAACATAGTTTATCACTGAAGATAAAATAGAACACACAACACGTCCCTAAATAACACTCCAACGTATCACTCTAATTCTTAGCACTAATTTCTTCACGATCGATTGAATAAAAGTTGATAAAACTTAAATTTTATTCACAAACCTCAGCCATGTTTCCGATTTGTTTGACAGAACCGAAAAGAAAGAAGGTTATGTTTTAATAACTGTGCATAGACAAGAATAAAATTTGACATTTGTATATTTTCTTTATCATTGTCTATGATTCAGTTGAGTAAAGTTTCTAGTCTATTAATTTTACTAAGGATAATCAATGATTAAATTGAAGAATATGTTTCTATTTAATATACAGCCTAAGTTGTTGGTTAGAATATATTTACAAACGTCAGTATTTTCTTGGTATAAATCAGTCGTTTTAGATTGTAAATTTATTGTAAATTCTAAAGCTGAAACCTCAAAGTGATTACTGTGCCCATGGCAATCTAAATAGCTAAATATAAATAATTTTATTGATATGTTAATTTAAGACTTAATACTAATCGTGATAATGGGTATATTATCACAAGTTTCGTTAACAAATATAGTCTGACTTATATTTGAGAATGGAAAACTATTAAAATCTATACTAATATTATAAAGAGGAAAGATTTGTTTGTTTGTTTGTAATGAATAGGCTCCGAAACTACTGGACCGATTTCAAAAATTCTTCTTTGTAAAGCTACATTATCCCCGAGTAACATAGGCTATATTAAATTGGACCCGATAGGTGGCGCTGCGATCGAGTTTCAAGAATTTTACCTTTTTACCCGGGCGAAGCTTTCTGTGTGTCTTAAGCTAGATTCGAGAATGGTTTAGATTTACAATTGGACCCAATAGGTGGCGCTGCGATCGTGTTACGGGCAATTTAATTTTTTCACCCGAGCGAAGCTGGGCGGGACGGCTAGTGTAATATAAATTGAGTCTAGTGGTCAAGTAGCTCGAGTAGTTGCTTGCAAGTTCAAATCCAAAATGCACCAATGGGTTTTACTGAACTTGGGTACAGTGACTGGTCACAGCATGGTTGGTGGCACAGTGAAGGAAAACATAGAAAATTTGTCTACATGTTTGAAAATAAATTCAAAGACATATGTATAGCTGTGCTCAAGTAACAGTGATTTGCCACCTGTTACATTGCCAACTAAAATATACCTTCAGTGAAAAGTGTTGGGAGGGAACTATACACACCTCTGTCTACCTCTTGTGGGAAGGTGTAAAAAAGTAAATAAAAAATATGTATAGTAAAACATAACTGTTTTACACAATGCAAAACCAATTTTTTTTAATTATTAATTACAGATCAAAGACATTAGTGTCCTTCCTATAAAGGTTTATTACAAAATATTATCATAACTGATCTTCAGTGTCATTTGTAGATCGTAACAACTTTGATAATCTTTTTCCAATTAACTTAGGATACATTTTTGTCCTGATCAAAAACTCCTTAGATTGGTGAGTCACAGCACCATTTTCCAGTTGATATTTGCACAACATGTGAAGTGGCTGAACAAGTTGTTCCCTGTACATTGGGTCTTTTTCTAATTGTGATAAGGTTTCTGCCGCTGTTTCAAGTGTGCTTAGACAACCTTCAGTAGGCTGAGTCCTTATAATATAGCTACTTGTGTTACTGGTCAATAGCTTTACTTGTCTTATTTTGTGGAGCATTGGACTGGATGCATATATAGCTTTAGCTTGAGGCCACGTCCCATCAATAAGAATTATATTATAAGAATCATTATCATTTTCTAATTCCATAATATCAATAGCAGCTTTGCTAGGATATAGCAGAATAGTGTTAGGTTCGTTAAGTATCTGTTCTAAGTTTTCATGTCTTGGTTGTGGGAATTTCTTCCCTTTGTATATAAGGCACTTGTTGTGTTCTAATCCCAGCAGTAACATTGGAGCTGTACGGAGGCATCTCTTTTCTTCGGCCGGATGTTGCAATAATATAACAGTGCTGCGAGGTTTTAGTCTCTGAGGAGGCAATGCTGTACACCAGCAAACTATGGCTGGTCTCCTGTAAATAAAATTATGAAGGTGATTTCATCGCCAAATTGAATTTATTTCAGATAACATTGAGGTTATATTCACTCGCAATTTGAGCACAGCTCGCGCATAACTGGAGGATCAGCCGGGATATTAGATAAGTCGTTCCAAACTTCCAATTCGTCCATTATGCCTCAAGACTTGTTAAAAATTCTTATTTATCAACATTCGTAACTTTATGTTTTAACCGGGTTTAGATTTATGTATTGTTTTAACAGCTTATTCCCAGTAGAAAACGGCTATACTTATTTAATTAGAACATAACAAGAATACGATATATATAATTAATATTCATATCAAAACTCTAAAAAGTTTAAGGAAAGAGTTAATTTTATTTCATTTCATGAAAATGTTGTACGTAAATACCTCCGTGACATTACAATGACAATAGGTAAATCGTATAAACATTGACAGATGACATAATCCTCACTTGTCACTGACATCAGTACTATACAAAACAAAAACAAAACAGTGCGAAGATTTTTTTTATTTATTTATTTATTTACACACACATTAACATCCTTACAGTAGGTATACCAATATGATGTTAAAAGAAAATTATAATAATAATAATAATAAAAGACAAACAAATAAAATATTTGGACTTGGCTCACGAGATTGTCAGCATGTGGACTGTGGACTGTGGACTCTGCAATCATTGTGCCGATAGTAATAACGGCCAATGGCCTAATGGCAAAGAGCCTCGACCAACACCTCAAGAGGCTCTCGTTAGACAGTTGGATCAAGTGCCTGATGCAGAAAGCAGTACTGCTCGAAACGGCACGTATTGTGAGGAGATTTCTTTCTCTGGGACCTTAACCACCGGTACCTTGGACCCTGATCCCGATACCGGTGGGCCCCTATATTTTATATTTTTAAATATGTTTATATATATATATATATATATATATATATATATATATATATATATATATATATATATATATATATTTAAAAATGTAATATATAAGATGTATTTCAAATAAAGAATAATAATAACATTAATAAACTAATTTACAATATAACAAAATACACTTTAAAAACTTATATATTATCAAATAGTTTCTAAGTATTTTCTAACCGTTTCTGCGAGTTTCGGCAGGGTCTGGTGATATATATCTATATCGTTAGACATGGTGTTGATCAAACTAATGGCTCTCGAAAGGGGAGGACATGCCAAAGACTACTATTGTGACGTCCTTAAAATTAGTCTAGATTAGGCTTATGATATATATATATTATTATTGACAGCGAGAGGACATGGTTGTCCCTTCGCCTAATAA
This sequence comes from Drepana falcataria, assembly GCA_945859725.1. Classification (NCBI taxonomy): domain Eukaryota; kingdom Metazoa; phylum Arthropoda; class Insecta; order Lepidoptera; family Drepanidae; genus Drepana; species Drepana falcataria. The sequence continues at coordinate 3,276,180 of OX243937.1, forward strand.
ATAAAAAAAATATGCAGTCAATGAAAGCCACCCTGAGAAACCTTCGCAGGGTGGCGCATTCTAGAGTTTTTCATGATAATAAAAACTGTGGATCTAATGTTTTGAAATGTCTGAAGTAACATACATACTTGTTAACTCACCGAGTTCCTTTATGAAGTAGGCAATTAAAACAGTATTTTTTATAACTGCCATCATACAGCTATTTGGAACGTCAATAAAAAGAGTTGTACAGGCTTTTATTAATTGTCTCTCGTAATCTAAGTTCCGGAAAGTTTCGTTTTTCCGAAAAGGCTTCCAGCAAAGCACTTCGTTCGTAGGTGCTAAGCAACGATAGCAAAGGGGACTCACTGTGGGGTTTTGACATCGGCCTAGGGCGTTGCTGAATCACGAGCAAGGGAGGTGGACTGGACTAGATATTATTTAATATTATTTATTGAGGGCTTGTTAAGTGCCAGTAGCATACTAGCTCGGCAGGGGCCAGTAGCTTGCAAGGGTCGGTTATAATTATCCCCCGACAATTATAAATATAACAGTGAGAGTATGGACGGACGTATTACATCTTTACGTTCATGTGTTACAGTATACAAACATTGTACATTGTAATCTTTGCGTTCATGGTTGAGATTGAGAGTTTCAAGTATTTAATAGTAGTCTTTGGTAGAGAGTGACATTAGCTAGACTTTGGGTTTCCGTACTTCTTAAAACTACAATGCTGACATCTATTGTAATATTTTTAGTTTATAAATATTTACAAACATTCGGTGTTTAGCAAAAGATGGCAGTGTATTGTATGATTCGACCATTTACTGTAAGAATGTACTAATGTTCAGTTTTGGATTCATTTTCATGCTTTCACGCATAGGATGGAATTATTTAATTACAGGAGGGAACAAAAATTTAAACAGTTACACGGCTATCAAAACTATTCTACACCTATCGTTTTTATGTACAATTTGCTAGCGGTACATTTCGATAACGCGAGACGCCATTTTGCGCCGCAAATTTGTATAGATAATATTTGTCATATGTCTCGCTCTAATGTATTTAACTACCTGTGTAGGAACGAGTGAGCTATAAAATTCACTGACTTTCTCTTGAGTTTTATATGTAGTCGTATTATGTAGGTGTGTGTAAATTTTTTAATATGAATGATTTGTAAACATGGAGGCCAAGTGTTATGCTAAAGTGTGAAGTAATTTATGACGTATAAATCTTTGTACTTCCCGAATTACATAGCTCTGGGACATGGTTAGTGTTTCGTTTACTGTATAAATGTATTATATGTGATAATATCAGTGTAACCTAAACACTACATTATTAATATTTTCATAAAGATTGTAAACGTATGCACTTATTTGGCGCCAATGTCCTAAAAGACCGTTAGGCCCATCCATTACGTAGCCTTACACGCAAGGATACGAATATTCCAGAGAATTTGTGATGTTCTTGAAAAACTCTTTTTGTATATATCTCTACATCTCGTGAATAAACTGGTCCTGCGAGTGTCGTCAGATCTGTCATGTTGCTGAGTTACCTACTGAATTGAATATGTGGAATAACTTTCTAAGGAAATAGACAAATAACTATTTCAGGATAAAAAAAACATTTAAACATTCTTACAGGGCTATTACTTAGTGGTTTTATGTGTCTTTCAGAGTGATTCGTGGTGTGTTATGAAATACATGTGATTGCAATGAAGAAGTTTTTACTCTTGTATTTGGAATCATCTTGACCAGCCTTGAAGTGAGTATGTGAACATATTCGCCCCGTATTTTTTGTCTAATTGTCCACTTTATGACTGTAACTAAATATCTCTCTGTATTGTAATCAATTCAAGTGAAATTCGTAAATACCTATTTTGGTTATTAGGTTCATACTTGTTTGTGTAGTTTAATGAACAAGACAAGTTCAAGGCTACATCATGATGAATGGTGATGTGAATTTCAAATATTATACTTGTAAACAGTTTATATGTAGAAATTTTATTGTTCCTAACAAATTTTGTTGCAGAGATGGGCACAGAGGTGCCAAAAACTCAAGATTCCAGTGGTGATACTGACACAAATAGTGATTCTGAGGTTAGTTGGATACTTTTATTGCAGACAGACAGAAATCTCATGAATGTTTCCAGTTTCAAATATTTTGTAGCCCTTTATGATTCATACTGTTAATCTTATGTAACATTAAATTATAAAATACAAAATACATATTCTATTATGATATATTAACTTAACTATGGAAATCAGTTACGATTCAAAACTTGTGTTGATTCTCTCCACAGTTACATAAAATATTAATGACAAATTCATAGCTAAAATTACAGATATTTTTTGTTTTTTAGTTTTCTTTTTATTTTATGTAGTTTATTATCATGTTTAGAAATGTTTGAAAACACTTTATATATATATATTTTTATATATTATAATACTGTACAAAATGTGAAAGTTGGTTGGTTGTTGTTCTTTTAATACATGTTTTGGGTTTTTATCTGTTAAATGACTGGATGGACTCGCCATCTGTCACATTGCCACCTAAAATACATTTCTGGCCGTAAGTGGGTGTATGGATACTACCTATACACCTCTGCCTACCCCTTCGAGGACCCTCACGGGAAGGTATGAGGATGACTGAATGGATGTGGCTGCAATTCAGAATACAGGTATCCAATTAAAAAGAGGATTTTTTTACGTAAATGAAATCACTTGTAACAGGCGCAGAGTATAGATTGTTTAAGTCAATGTTTAATCAAATGCATATTTTATATTATTACAGAACAGCAGCTCCAGTGATACATCGGGAAGTGACTGGGAGTGTTCCGATAATAAACCGAGCTCCGGTCACAAACCACATTTCTCTGTGACATCTTGTGACACCGGCTTGAAACTTAAAATTGCTGCGATACCACCAAGGAAAGTATCACCCAAAAGAACCGCCAAACCAGCAGTGAAACAGAAAGCTGATGAAAAACGGCCAACTGGAAAAAAGAAAAAGTCTCAACTTTCAGATTCGAGTTCAAGTTCTGAGTCATGTAGCAAGTGCTCATCAGACTCGTCAAGTGAGGATGATCTACCACTTAAAGCTGTCTCCAAATCATTGCCTTCAAAATGTTCTCCGCAGAAAACTCCTGTGAAAAACAAGAATCAAATAAAGAGTGATAGTGAGGATTGCAAAGACAATGAATTGAAAACAAATGCTAAAGATAAACAATGTGCTACAAAGACTCACAGTACACCAGTAAAGAAAACAAAAAGTGAAGAACCAAGTCAAGATACCTTGAAAAGAGGAAGAGGGCGTCCTCGGACTAAGGTAAGTTGCATGCTTAGAATCGAAAATTAGAATGATAGTACAATCAAGTCACTCTTAGTGATTCACTGATGTAACTAAGCTTTGGAGCATAGATTCAGTATACCATTCATAGGGCTATTTCTGGTTCATCAGGGTTCAATTATCATATTGTAAGTCTTTTAGTTACTTCACTGGTTGTTACTCAAAATTGCAAGCCATACAGTCATAATTTAATCGAAGACAAAATTCCCTATTTTACATTGCATAACATTACTTGAGTTACATATAACAACAGTATATGTGTATATATCCTGTGCTCTGGGCAAATTGCATATGACTTGCCTGTCCTTTCATCAAAGATAACAATTAAAATGGTTGTTTTGTATCTTGAAATTGGAAACAAGCTGTGACTGACTTTATTATTTTAATCAAAATTCAGGTAATTAGCTCACCTCAATATGACGAGTGTTTAATGGCTTGAGAACGTATTTGAAAACAATTACACTTGAGAACCACATTTTACAGCCTTGCCACCCCAATTATGCCATACTTTAAAAGAGGTAACCATTTTGTTATCTGTGCTCCATTATCTCTAACGCAGCAGTCATGCTAGCTCGTAATAGACAATGTACAATAAACGACGGACCCATACATTATTGTCTATTTGCGAGCCATTGTCCTCTGCTTAACAGAAATCCAAACGATGTACCAAGGCTGATATACTGGCGCAACCTTGGCGTTCGTAACTATTCTCGTGTTTACGATAAAGTCTCAGCACGAGACAAATTGTACAATAGCTCACTTTTTTTTACCTGCCGTACAAACTACTTTACTTCTGTAAAAAAATCTTACGTGCTCTAGATGTTTCTTCTTAGTGTTTGCTCTTTGTCGGCGAACAAAGCGGATTGTAACTCAACCCTTGCTCTAGAACAAGATGCAAATGTATCGATTCCCTTTCTACAATTGCCAACAATAGCTTGAGGTAACAAAGTGTCAGCTTTTAATAAGTAGATGCAATACTAGACTATTATGTACGTGAAGTAAGAGATGGAACCACCAGAACTCTGGCTGGAAATAATTTGGTACATATTATTAGTCTGAACTACGTATACAAACTTCCGTATTTCGCAATATTTTAAATTCAGCTAAAATACTAATGGAATTTCGAAGCATTAGAAGGAGAAATAATTTAATTTTTTAATAATAAAAACAAAATGTAGCACCATCGTTTGGATTTAAGGCAAATCAAATTAACATGAAAATATGTGCGTGTGCTTCCTTCCGAGTATTTCCTTCGTAGATTTATCTGGAGTAACCGACAACCGTTCGCCAATTATTCGTATTTCTATCAGAAGTAGAAAATATCGAATAAGACTTGCTGCAATTAAAAAATGTATTGCAAGAACAATAAGAGAACCAGAACGATAATACATTATTTATTTGCTTACAGTTAGTATCCATCAAATATATCTGGCGGAAGGTGGGTGTGTTGGTACTACTAACAATACACCTCTGCCTACCCCTTATGGGACTCTTGTGGGAAGGCGTGAGGTTATATTAATATTTATCAAAATCCAACTCCAAATGTACATCCTTAAGCAACAAATTAACGATAATCCTATGTAAAATAAAAAGAAGCTTATTCGCGAAATCCTAACGAAGAAACAAACTCACTCGCGTTTATGGTATTCGTTGGGATTTATGCATATTGGTAGAGAGAACAAATTTATAAGAAATCGATAACGTACACATGACGAACACAAGTATAGTTATACCTAGAAGCCGACAAATGCTTTATATTATAATGCATATATGCATATCTATCTAGCTAATAAATTATAAACTTGTTCGCAAATACGAAAAACCCCAGAAGGAAGACATGGCTTTAGTGTCATTAATCAGGCTTGCCTTGAATCAATTGAGGAGACTCATCGTTATAAAAACTTTCAAAAATACCAAAGAACTAATACAAGCTTTTTAGTGTTGCAAGGAAGACATTTAGAATGTATTCGAAATTATAAACTGAAAAGTTGGTATGTTTAACCATAGACAAGTTTTAAAAAATAACATTGTAACGAATGTATTTCTTAAGTAAATTGACTGGCAGCTCGTTAGTTTGATAGTTGGTAAATATGTAATTTAAACAGAATCCTGAATGGCGGTGTGTAATAGTTAATTATATTGTGGCATGTGTTCTTGTGGTTTGAATAGTCTTAAGAGTTGCTAAACTATAGGTTCAAGCCAATAAGGGCTTGCCAGAGTAGAAAATAAAAACTATATCAAAGGAAAAGCCATAGTATCCTAAATACTTCTGTCATGTCGTCATATAGTGGTTTATGTTTCCAGAGCTTAATGCTCTGGCACTAAGAGAATATATTTATACCAAAAACAAAGTTTATTGTTACTTCGTAATAAAATTAAGTCCCAACCAAATAACACATCTGGACTGTGTTGTACTCCTGGAGTTTAGGAAGCAACTGTTAGAACAGGGACGAGTTCTTCCCTTTCGCTGCTACCAAAACAACTTCCAACGTGTGGTCGGCAACGAGTAAGTGATACTGGTATTCCTAGGGACTATGGGTAACGGTAACCGTTTACCATCATACAAGGCGGTTGCTTGTTTGCCATCTTTCTAGTGTGACAAAAAGCATTGATGACCTAATAAAAAAAAAATATACACATCACCACGCACGTCATGGGGTAGGTATAGAGATAGACTATAAACGTTTAAAAACCGGGGAAATCGTTTCACCTTTTCTTCTCCTGACACGTTATTATCTTAGAAACGGTGGTAACGGTAATTTTATCTATACTAATATTATAAAGAGGAAAGATTTGTATGTAAGTATGTTTATATTGAATAGGCTCTGAAGCTTCTGGACCGATTTGAAAAATTCTTTCACCATTGGAAAGCTACATTCACCCTGAGTGACATAGGCTATATTTTATTTTATAAAAAGTCTTATGTCCACCCGTGCGAAGCCGAGACGGACCGCTAGTATTTAATAAATACATGACGTACAATAAGTGTTCCCTGTGTCCTTTACTCATGAGTTAGAGTTCTAATTTGAATAGACTGTCAGTGTCCTAATTAAACATTTCGTGCTCATAAAACGGTAACAACAGTAATGTTTACGTATAGGTCGACTACCAACTACTTAATGTCTTCTCGCTATGAATAAACTTTTAATTAATTAATATTTTGTTACTGACGCAACTGGTACGGAAGACTAAACGAGCTTAGCTTGTGGCATTGAGCGTTTTTTTTATTGTTAATTTAGCCAAATATAAAAACTATTCAACGAATGGCGATGACTTTTTTCTGATGATGTAACGAAAACGGGTTTGGAATTGGTCGTAAAGTTAATACTATTTCAAGATCATTTGTGTTTAAGTATCCTTTGTATTAATGATGCCGCGGTGGCAGAGTTATTTAGGTAGTGTTTCAAATTAAATATTGGAGGGTCAGGCCGGGTGGTCTATGCCAAAATTATTTTCTGAACTGAATACAGGACATGTCGAAAAGAGTCATGATTAGGTACGATGGCAGACGCCATGTCACATAACACATTGCACATATATGTTCGCCGATGAACCGCTTCAGTGAACGAGTCCCTCGGCTTTCCTCGTTCTAATGTGTCACAATATTGTCCTGTCTTATCTATTCGTTCACCAGGTCTGTAGACCAAAATATTATCTCCTTATTGCATTTGTACCGTCGTTTCTACCAATGAAACCTCCTTAATGTTTGTTTGTCCTTGACGGTCATAGTTTTGTTACAGCCTCTGATGTTGTGGGTTAAAAATAAAATATTGTATTAAGTAGTGTATATATACTGCCATCACCGAAGACGCATTAGTTAGTAGTAGTGTACGTGTGCATTTTTCCACTTATGTTAGAGTATTATCGGTACACACTGATTACCTATGAGTGCACACGCACCCTACCATTAATAGACTCGGGTCATACTCCCCGCATCCCGCAATATCCTCCACTAGAAATTGGTGGGCGCGTCTAAGTGGATGGCACTATCTATAGTGTAGTATTAAACAGTGTGGTTAGTCACACCAAGAGCTTTACGATGAGAGAAAACATCGAGAGGTAACCAAATTCAAAGACGTAGTTGTGCTTGAAAAAGGCGATGGACTCATCCGCTGTCACGTTGGCACCTAAAATATGTGTCCAGAAAAGTGTGTGTTATTAGTTTTTTTTTTTATTGTTTTTTTATTTATTTAATGAACACAACAATTATAACAATGAAGCACACCAAAAACCTTACACTTGTACTTATGTATGTATTTATTATATTAAGTAGTGTAGGCATGTCGACATGTTTGCTGTGAACTTTTAATTATTAGTACCTGGATGACCGAGCTTAGCTCGGTATTTAACAATTGATTTAATACACGTCAAAGCAAACACTGGCTTAGTGTTTGTTGCTTAGCAACGCTTTATTGTTGCTGTGTGTGTCGGTAGAGCAGTGGCGAAATTCATATTCTAATGAACTTGTAGCAGTTTTTCATCGCCTCAAAACACGGATAAAACGACGTTTTCTAAAAATTAAACCTAGCTAGATCGATTTATCGCCCCCGAAATCCCATCCCTGCCAAGTTTTATGAAAATCGTTGGAGCCGTTTCCGAGATTCAGATTATATATTTATATACAAGAATTGCTCGTTTAAAGGTATAAGATTTTACTGAAGCAGTAATAGCCGTTTAACTTGTATCACATACTTAGCAGTAGTATATTAAGTACGCTTATACAAAAACAAGTTTCAGCAAGGGGACAGAATTGAATAATAGTATTGAAATGAAAGAAGGCCCCTTTTCGTCTTAATCTGTTGCTTTGAGGGGTGCTATTATTCTTGTTTACCGCACACCCTTTCAGCGTACAAGAATCTGTTGGACAATAATTCCCCATAATTTATTAATTGTATCAGTACCGACGCAGATGTATCATTTGAAGCCGAGGCCATTGTGCGCCAGTCGGGTGTATGATATTAATATGTGAGATCATTAACTTGTTTACTGTTTAAACGCAAACTCTATAGGAATTCTTGTTTGAAAACACGCTGTTTCAACTTTCTTCGTTAATCGCCATTGTGTTTAAAGTTACAGTTGGTATGATCTATTTAATGTTATTAGCGTCATGAGTCCATGAACCTCGTGTTTAAGATCATATTATGTATAGTTATCTATTAAAAATCGCAACTCGTTTTTCGACCGAAATTTTCGTAATGTCGTATTGTGATGTAATCTTATTGCCTTACAATACCTTGGAACTAATTAAAACAAATTGTACTAAGCTAACTAGACTTCACACGAATATCTGCCGTCGCGCCGCGGTGACTTCATGCTTCGCAGCCAGGATTTCTGGCACTGTTCACTAGACCAGACATTTCTGTGACTTCGATTTGAATTCTAATTATTACTTAGTTTATATGTATGTATTTATGAGACGTATCTTGAAGGGCAGCGACAGATTCAGACGACTCCCTAATACCACCGAAACCGACAAAATGTGTGCTGTGTGAGAAGGGACCCTTGATAGTAGGCGTGAAGGTATGGACACCTAGTCAGTACGACCTCATGGTCGTGGATTGCAGAGTAGAAGTATTATATATTCAATCACAAGCCAGCTTATAAAAGTATGACGTAATATAAGTGGAAATCATTGTCATAATGTGAAGCAAATAACTGTGGAAAGTGATTAGAAATTGTTTGTAGACGTAAGTAACCGTATTCAGTTGCCATGATTGATTACCACTCCTCAGCTTTGTGAGTGCTTCAGTTGTAACCGGCCGACGTGGAATAATGGGCTGCGGAGAAAGCATGAAAGGTCTTGTTGAGATCAAATTATTGCATCTATTCATTTATCTATTAATATAGGCCATGTCGATTTATTAACATAGGAATGGTGTGTACATTATTATTAGCTTGGCATAGTCGGTCTAAGTGCCAGATTCTAACGGGTTTTGATAAGATCAAATTGAAACATAAAATGCTTCGAGGTTTGTTTCAAATAGATTGGTACCTGCCAAATATTAATATTCTTTATTTGAGTTATGCTTTAAGATGTCTTAAGTAGGTAGGTATCCGTTGTTTTTTTCTCACTATCGAATATGAATGATGTCATTAATAAGATTCAGAGTAATATGTATTTTTTGTGTTAATATTATATGTTTGAAACGCTATTTATCACAGTGGGTCGTTATCAACATTTTCTCGTGATAGTTAGTGTAACGTCTCCAATCCTTACTCCATCTAATCTTTCCTGGATAAGACTTAGCGCTCTCCTTGTGCCCTTTTAAGTATCACATGTCCCAAAAACATTTGTGTAGATATCAACGATGTGTGATGCTGTAGGTACTGATCATAGGAGTTAGGTTGATAGGTTATGAAAGACACTAAACTCCTTGTATTACTGGGTATGCATATGTGTAAGAAGATCGAATTAATACGTAAAGCTTTGTTCAGCCTGTTGAGACCATCATCATAATATCAGCGCAGTCATTCACTCGTGTCCGAAAGCAGCTCGCTAATTGTTACCGGTGCGCGGTGCGGTGACGAATGGACTCCGCTTGCCACAGATTTATACGCTGTTTCAATTGATTGTTATTGTTTCTTGTGCTCCACTGAATATTGTTTGTTTTAATTAATGGCCCATTTTTGTTGAGTTAAGATGTCCGTCTTGATGGATGTGTTTTTGGTATACCTACTGTTGGGTTCCTTTCACAGTTCATGGCTAGTTCATTTCTCATCAATATATATGTATGTAATTTCTCTCGAAGTGATTTTTTATCTAAAATACTTTTTAATTAAATTGCGTGAGTTTGTTGTGAAGTATGGAAAGGTGTGTTGTGTCGTGGTGTGAGCTATGAGGGCGACGTGTACTGGAGGGGTAGGTGCTGCATTTAATTAAGGCGGTGGGTGCGCTTGGCTCGGCTCGCGTGCTAGCCGCGGTGCACTTCCGGCGCGGGGGCGCTGCGCTTTTTCCTCGCCCCGGTGAGGAAAGCGCGACCGGTCGTCACCCGCGCCGAGGAATTAAAATTTTTCACGTAAACTGGTTTGATAGCGCGTACGGTGGCAGAGTGGGGGTCGCGAATACGCGGCGTGCCGGTCATTAGCTGGCTCGCGGTGAGACGCGCGCGCGTCCCTGTCTGCGTACGCGGTGCTGCGCCCCGGGGCATGTGTGCACTACCGCCATACACATACAGTACCAATTACCGCCATTGATTAGCCGGTGTGATCATGTGCTTGTACCGACGCAATTACAATGTTTACAATCAACTCTGTGTATTCTGTGATTTTTATATGAGAAAGATAGTGAAACAGTGTGTTTAGTGCTAAAATAATATTCGGTAATTATTTTACTGGGATTTATGTTTTGTCAAATATAATTTATGGCAATTAATTAATATGTATTATCTGAAACATGACATGTATACAATATTTATCGCGGACGAGTCTTATCATCTAGAAGCAGTTTATAAATTTAGTGATCTTGTCAGTGTATAAATATGTGCCGCGACACTAATTTCATGCAAAACAAACACGGTGCGATAAGCGGTCGCGCGGCGTGGTCGCCGAATTTCCCTTATCAACCGTTTAGCGCGGCCCAAGGTCGGCCGTTATCACTAGCGGCCGCTCGCCGCTGATGGATCCTATTCGTGATTCGCGCATTCCTATACCTAAAATCCACTGCTTTCCATCTATTAACCATAATCATAATGGAATAAATAAAATGTTCACTAATAAAGAGAGGCAAATGTTTTGGTAGTTTCATATAAACATATTCGTTGTTTATTAATTAAATTTCCATTGATTTAGGACAATACAATAAATATATTCCTATACGTTTAATGTAGCATTGAACGAGTCCTAGTTTTATTTAATCTTACTTGAATGGTACGTTAGTCATAGACATTAATTTTATCGTATGATGTTTGCAATTGGCTTTATGGCAATAAAAGTACCCCATTGAACGTTTTCTAAATGTAATGTATATAATTTGACTGACGGCTAGATGATAGTGTCCATTTCTTTAAAGTATCAAATTCCATTGTAGAGATATATTATATTAGAAATACCTAAATCCCAGTAAGATTTGCGAAAAGTTAACGCCTGACACATGTTGTTAGTAACAAGGTGTGCTAAGATATGTTGGGGCGTAAATCTGTTTCAGCGTGTGTTATGTAGATCGCGACCTACTTGCGCGTGATTGAGGATAAAACAATATAAATAGCTCGTCAACGCTAGTGGACCGCTCGCGTAACGTTAACTACACGCTACCGTCGAGTACAAGTGGTGTGTGTGTTATAGCTGTGTGTGTGAACAGTGGAGGGTTATGGTGGCATGATGCGGCACGCAGACAACGCAGCGGCGGCGGCGTGGACGGCGCCCGGCGAGGTTTGGGAGTACGTCAGCCAGCTGGTCAGCTCATATCACGACCAGCACGACTGCCAGGTGCTAATGCAAATCTTTCTCACATAATCATTTAAGGCATTCCTTTTGACAGCGAACAGATCCGTAGAACTACAGCAGATACCACAATTTGAGTATTTTATCCATCTTTTCGGCGTTGACTAAAAATTGTTCCGTGTCCTTCGAGGAAGATGTGTAGTGTGGTGTCAGTCAACCTAAACTTTAAACCGTTGATATATTTAAGGACATGTATCTACCCCCTGTCTCTGCACTTCCAGTCCCGTCAACAGAGAACAGCTCGGCTGTCTCCCTCAATGTTATTATAACCCAAAACCAAGTACGGTCTAAACAAAATCGAAGCGCACCCTAATTTGGTTTATAAATGCATAGCATCATAACAAACGACGCAGGTGTGAGTCACAAGAACGCCTATTAACGCCTCTTGTAATTTACATGTTAGTATCACATTATGCGCGGGATCTAGTTAACAAACACGGCTAGGAGATCTTGTGGCCTAGCGAAACGCAAACTTGTCTAATAATAGGTCTTACCTTATGGAAATTGAAGTCGAATCAATTTACATGAGTTTTGTCTGGCTCCTGTTCGTTGAACTCGTTTGTTCAAATACTGGTGGCTAAAGTGGCACGTAATAGACAGATCAAACTTAGTTTATTTGACCGTGAAATTGCGATCGAGCGAGCGTGACCGCTTCGCGTGCTTTGTGTGGAATGCACTCCCATCCCATCTACATAAACACTATCTTTACGGCAATTTAAGCTAAAGTATATATGTAAATAGCTTCCATTCATAATCTTCTCGTCCCACGTCTAGGGTAGTCTTAAAAAAGCTTTGGTGGGCTTATTTTCTGCCACCGATAATTGTTCGCGGAACCCCAATTATGACCCTTTGCTTCTTTTCATTCCAAGTTATCCTTCGTTGCCTTTAGTACAATGGTTAAGGGATGTTGAATTAAATTGTATCATTAGATCTTAATTTAAACATCCAAAGCTTCTAAGTCATACATCGGTACTCTGCTCGAGTCTTGACATGGCTATCACAAATCCCCAATTTGTTGCTGAAATGTTTTCAGGTAACAAATACCAGAAAAAACTTGTTCTCTTACATAAACATTTCTTAAATGTGATAGTGTCTCCTGTGTCGCCTTGAATGATTATTACTGCAGTGCAAGATGTTTGTCAAATTTAAATAACTATGTATCTTTAATGATAGTTGACAAACGCATGTTGTGATTTCATTATTGACATCTCTACTTAAATTGTAATGTTTCATGTAAATATGTATTCCTTGATGGAAATCCAAGTTAATAAATAAATAAAATGATCACAGTAAGTAATAGTTGAAAGGCCAAATGTTTCGATAATATAAATATCCTTCCTTTTACCTCCGTTCATAATAATGTCTTTATAAGACCGTTTCAATGTCGTTGTCCGTTTCAAGGATACTTCGCTAATAAATTTCATTAGTATTATTCGAAACTATCAAAAAGACGGCGTATAGACTCGAACAACTTTTTATTGATGATAATATTCCGTGGTATTTTGCAAGCCCATTACTAAAATATAATGTATATGCAATAGTTTGTTGCTAGAATATAAATACGAGACGATAGATATTATTAAGCAATATAGAGAAAGCCGATTATGTATTAAGCTTAAAGAGCCGATCTTGATTGATACTCCTCACCGTTAAAGCGGCTTGATCTTATCTCAACATCCTAGCCTTAACGAGATTACGGTACACGTCCAGGAATTTACATCTTTTCCTGGTAAATAGGTACCTACCTCAATAAGCTATTCGCGTGCAGTTTACGAGGTAATAAACCGCTAACAATTATGCAATCTTTTGTACAAATGGAATTATTGCTCTTCGTGTCCTCAACGATCTCTGTAATAGCGACCTGTTTAATGGATTTCGCAACGTTATGTACTTTTATGTAATGAAGACGATCTTGGTGGGCTTTTTCGATATTATAACTGCTTTTTTTAATTAATGTAATGGTATTCGTTCGTTATTGTTCGTTTCTTTCGGTCGTTCGATTCGTTAGATTGTGTTATTTGTCTCGATAAGGTATTCGCTAAGGTAATATGTCGTTTCAATGCTTTGTTCAATTTCAAAGATCCTAGATCTGTAGCTGTCTGGTATATTCTCTTTGTACATCTTACATCTTGCATTGTTCATCAAAGAGAAACGTTAAAAGTTCAAATGAAAATACATCGTCTAAAAGATGTATTTTCATTAAATTATAAGTGAGAACTTTGATTATCTGAATACATATCTGAGTTTATTACAGACACTATGTAACAATGTAAGAAGGCTTACTTCCCCTTGAAATTCTTGATCTAGTCATTTCATAGGTAAGCCGTAAACGAAACAGATCGACAAAATATGTGCAGGTTAGCACATACATTTAAAAATTATAGATAAACGCTAAATGCAGTATCTTTGTGCATAATATTGTTAACGTATTGGTAACGTTTTCATCTATTCATACCGAATGTTCGAGTTTACATCATATAAATTGTAAATTCAATAGAGGTATGCTTTGTCATAACTATTTTGCAATCATTGATTTAAAACTTATAAGATGAACAGTTACAAACAGTATCTGGTATTGCTATCGCATTAATCAATGATGGTAATGCGGCTACAAACATGATTAGTGGGACGGTAAGTAAATGCGACGTTATGTTAAGTGATGGCCGCCGTTCACATTAATGGCACAATCGTAACTACATAGCGGTTATATTGCATTTCGCTTGAGGCATGATGAGATGAGTGTTGAATTTGCAGACGCGTTTATGAAGCAGCGGGGAGGTGTTGGTAACTTAAACCGGTTGGACATCTTTGTCGCCGCTCAACCACTAGCTTTTGGTGACATCCGCAAAAACTGTGCAATGGCATGCGACGTGACTCTCCGGGACTTAATCGATGCGTAGACATTGAAGTTAACCACCAACCTCCGGCTAAAACTTGATCTTAATATACATGTGTATACGATACGAGGCATTGATTTGTTGGGCTTGCTATCTGAACCGGTCGCCAAGTTAATTCCATTTACGGTTTAAGTACACGATGCGTACGTATGTAGGTACTATTCTCTCTCACTTTCCACATGCATCTTTGTATTTTTTTGTATTGATGCCAATATTTTCTCTTAAATTACATGAATTGACGTTTAACAGATAAAATACAGGTAGGATTAGACTCGTCTAGTAAAAGATAGCTTCAAGTTTGTGAGGATGTTTGTTCCTCTTACACGCAAAAACTACGGAACGTAATTACATGAAATTTGACACATAGATAGATTACAAATTATATAAAATGCTATAAAATTACAAATATTAGGTGATTTAACGTAAACGATATGTAATTCCAGAAAAAAAAACTGCAATGGAATCAAAATCTAGGCGAGTGTAACCGCGGGGCGCAACCAGTACTATAAATATAAAAGTCGCGTAGATAATGTCGTCTCCGGTTGTTTGGGTGCATGTGTCGGACAAGCAGTGTGCAGTGTTCACTCGAGTTGTTCTCATCGATTTTATGCACCATCGCCGCTCGCTCATATTCAATCGACCTCTTTATAAATAATTCGCCTCATACGGGTCCGGTGTTGTATTAATAATAAACGCGTTCTTCAATCATGCTCGTCCTCATGTGCCAATTAAATATTTATGAGCGTATTCAGTGTATTTATTTTATCATTTTTCTGAGAAGTTATGTCCGTCACTGTCGTAGCGGTAGGCTTCTTGCGTTTTTAAGGTTCATCACCGAATGTTGAGCGCCAGGGTCAAACAATACTAATTTGAACATCTTTAGTTTTACAATGATGAGATTGCAGACGTTTGGGATTCACCTGTTTTATTCAAGCGGAAGTCTGCGCGGTGTTTGTTTAAGAGCTGGTTTTAAATCCCAAGCCGGTTTTATGTTTCCAAATAAAACGTGTACTAATGTCATAATGTTAAAATAATGTAATCTGAATGCTTTAAGCATATTTATTACTGTTTAAAAAATGTTTTACATACTATTTACACTTTGGAATAAACTGCAATGCTTTTTTAATAAAAGTGTTACAGGAACAACTAATAGAATTATATGTTTACTTTAAAAATAAATAACATTAACATGCAAATTGCTGTGTTACTAAATTATATTTGTTTGCATGTGTGCGTGTAGACAAGAAACGCATAGAAAGCATTGCGTATTGACGCACAGCAAAGGGCGCACTAGGAATCGGGATAAGCCGGTCCAACGGCCATCTTAACTTAGAGACATTTAATAAAGCCCCTGTGACAACAAGAGCGACAGGGCTACCCACAAATAAGCCTGATTCTCTCATCTTTAACTTGTTTGAATATTATAGTACTTATGTATAGTGTTAGCAAATATAATGCTGAAGGCAAAATTCCCACGGATGAAAATCATTTCAACTTGCAAGAGTACCTACTACACTCGGAACTACCAGTAGTAATGATAGGTTTATTTATACCTAACATTAAATACATTTTATAGAGCGATGCAAATACGTTTATCTTCGTACACAGCCCTGGCTTCCCATCGGGTAATGCAAAACGAGAGTCGGGAATAAATCGTTTACATGGTTGTCGGCGTAAACTGGTCCCGCTGGCCGGCGCGCCGCTTCGTCACGCGGAGGTAGGAAGCTTTGCTCAATTACCACAAACGTCTACTCTATTGGATTTGTTCAACTAAATATACATACATACATACATATCAACACGCCAAGTCCCTAACCTACACCTAACGGGGTAGGCAGAGAGTATAGAGCGCCAGTTCTCTCTAGACTTACATACCTCTTTCGCTTCGTCCACATTCATCAGTCTCTTCATACATGCTCGTCGGTTTCAAGTACTATTAACGTTCCCGTCCTTGAGCGTCCGATCGATTTGATCCAAAATAAATATAATACAAAACAAATATAAACTTATAATTTGATAATGGTAAAAAGGCAACGAACTGATCCGTAGCTACATAGTCCATGTTCCAATTACCTGAATGATCTTCATCTTTATGCATTTAAGATGGGAGTTTCAGATGCAATTACTTCCATTTGTTTCGATCAAGCACAATCCGTTTGACCTTCAGTTTTTCTTTACCTCTCTTGCGATGATGACTCCTGATGATCTCACCACTCTTCTCTTTCATTAACGAGAAGTATGAGTAACAGTGATCAGTAAATTTTCAGATTAATATTCTGAAATTAACTTAAATTATTAAAAATTACTTTAATTTATGTTGTTATGATAACACATGAACAATATGAACACATTAGCTAATTGATTCGGTATTGTCGATACCACATCTGATTACGTTGCTGTATGCAGTGTTGGAGTAGGTTTGTCTGGCTGGGCTAGTGTAAGTATATTCGCGGCGGCAGAGGCCTTATCTCGCCATTAGAGTTATTATGGGCTGGTATCTCGCCCATCGCCCAGCTTCGATTGTTTCTGAACGCGCCACAGAACCGGGCGCTACCACAGTAATTGACCACTGTTTACTATTACGACGAGCTCTTATTTTGTACCTAATATTGTGGCTTTTGCTATATTTTTAATTTTCACGTATTTATGTGGTCAGTAGTGTTTCATTGTGGTCATATAAATTAAACAGTATTTCTCACTGTGTTTGTTCTCTTTACATGCCACATACATCTTACAGACCATGTGTTCGCATTTTATGAACTATTTATTGCAACATTAATGTTCGAGTTTCGGTATTTATAGTAACGACAGCTGCTATCTTTCGATTTCGCGTCAATGTTTTATAAACTGGATGCACTATTATTTCATAAAGTCAATTGGGTGTCGTTTATCTGTCTGTTATTTCGGCGATGTGTACCTGCGACGTCCAGTCAATGAAGGGCACTCAGCGTAGATAACATCGGGTAATCGCCGCCCACGCGACGTTTTGCTGGCTACTCCCATCTCGATACTTATGATCAACGGAACAATGATGATCTTGATCTTATTGAAACGTTTGATAGTGTTTTTCATATTTATTCATGATGAATATATAATATTTAGAGCTTTAAAAAACTACGTAATAAAATAAACATCTGTTTGAGGCAAATTATAAATACACAAATATAAAATACTGCTACGAATTCTCCTCGTTTGTTTTAATGGTCGTATCAAAATTGTTAGCTCGCTATCTGTGGTTCAGCATCTGCTACGCTTGTTAGTGCCACCTTGTTGATCGTATTATTAAGAGGAGCCTTGCCATTGTTGTACAAGTTTTTAATATTTACACTTGATGAGAATCGATGTTGTTTGTCGATGCCTTTTTCGTAATAATATAATTATATTTTGCTCTTCGACTTTTATTGAAATCGTCCAAGCTCTTTTCTAATTGAATATTGTATGTAGATTATAAGATGTTTTCCTAGCAGTCCTTCTTCAAGGCTCTCAGTTAAGTGTGAAAACATGTCTATTAGAGTATCCTGTGAACACATCACTAAAAGCATCGTCGCCTAATTTATGTGCTGCTAATAAATTAAAACATTCATTCATTTGCGTTATATTAAGTTTATAAATTTAAACTAATAACGATTATCATAATGAATTTCATAAACGACTTACTAATATACTGTAACACCTGCTATATACTAATATGTATCCAGAAAGCAAAGTCTGCGTTCGCTAGTGTCCTTGGTCTCGCGTAGCATCGTCTACTCAATTAGTGCGGGCGGTGATCGGAACCGCCGTATCCGTATGTCTCGGCTTGCGTGGGAATGCCTTAACATGGTCCCACTCCCTTTTTACACACCACGCTTTGACTATCACATGGATAATATTTATCTTTCCTAATTCAAGGTTAGTTTTAGCGAGGATTTCTCATTCTTCTAAACTCAATATTGTTAATAGCACTAAGCTTAAATTTCACTTACTGTGTAAGCGATTGACGCATGCTATGTAGCTTTTCATAGATTTCTGAAACGTTAGTGCATAAAGTATTCTAATAGATGGTCTGTTAAGTATATTGAGTGTAGTTGTATGCATATGGTTCTTCAGAATTTGGGATCCGTGCCAAATTTTTTTCGCGGAATGTGTGCTATTTCCACTTTTAAAAAGTAATGTTACGTTTTAAACTAGAATTCATTTTAGTTAAACTGCACTGAAAATTGTTTGGCAAGTACAATAAAAATACCGAATAGAGGCAATCTCTTAGTGAAAGCATATAATACTCGAGCATGTAGCGAAGAGGCACGCTAAGTTAGGGCAGGTCGGGCATTACGGCTTTGTGTTGATTGTAGGTGTAACTTTATGATCGCACGCTTCTGAGAGCTACTATTGTTCTAATAGGCCCTCAGTCCTCTCCCGCGCCTCCCATACAAACACTCGGCTTGTTACTTGTCGACTTGAGGTCACGCGTTCAACTTAATCTCGCCGATTCTCCGCGCTTTTATGGGAATTGTGTGGCCGCTGGTTTCAGCGCAGTTTTTTTATAAGAAAGTGTCGCTTTATACCATTCAATTGTTCGTAATTTGAATGCCTGTTTAGTAAAATAGCGGCGGGGTTTTAAGGGGTTCTTTTTTTTTGCAAATATTGCATGTGCAGCAGTCTGCGTCGTGCATGTTGAAAGCACAAATATGGCAGTAAAGCTCGCGAATGTCGCCGACCTTAATCGTACCGCGGCTATCGCAGTCAATTAATCTTGCACTTGTGTGACTTTTGACGTGCCGTCCTGATTTCGTGTTGCAGTGACGAAGCTTGGCAATATTTTACACATGATTAGAGCGGCGTATACCGGCACTGTATGGGTAAGCAAATTGCGCCGACGCGACGCGCAGTCACGATCTGAACCGCGCGGGAACCCGGGAGAGTTTCTACAGAATTCCAGCGTAAATGCTACAGCAATATTAATGGCAGTATCTCTGTTAGTTCACTTCAAGTTTTTACTGAAGTTAATATATCTGTCATAAGGTTATTCAAAATAAGAGAGCAAAGACAATAATAACTGTGCAATCAGAGGGATTTTTTTTCCATGTCTCTTTTCATTGCGAAGTATGATGTTTCATCTTTCATATTACTAATTTATGTATCTAACATAAATGAATAATAATTTGTATTTGTCGTGTATATTCCGACCCGTCAAATAATAATCAAAGTTTATTTATAAAACAGTTTTCATTTCTGTGAATCGAATAGTGAGCCATAACATAGCTCCTTCGCCTTATGCACAAAATATACTTGTGTATTAAACATTAAGGGTATTATTACACGGTTCTTTCCGTTCATTTCGCACCCTAAATGTGTACGCCTTAATTAAGTATGGTTGGGATTCGTTGAGGTAGATTGTGATCGCTCGTATGGTAATGGTGCGCCTAATTCTGAGTCACGGATCGGCGCCGGTGCGGCTCTGCCACCGGGTGCTCGCCGATCTCTGCATGACCGCCTTCAGAGACAAGCACTTCAAACAAACCGGGTATCTTTTTGTTTGAATGACTTCAGCCCTTTTTAGACCAATTTGTTTATTTAGTTTCTTAATATTTGTTTAATATGACAACTAGCGGCCTGTCCCGGCTTCGCACGGGTGGACATAAGATTTTATTTGTAAAAGAAAATATAGCCTATGTCACTCAGAGTGAATGTAGCTTTCCAATGGTGAAAGAATATTTGTAATCGGCATAGTTGTTTTGAGTTTATTAATTACAAACATACACACATACAAAAAAAACAAATCTTTCCTCTTTTTAATATTAGTGTAGAGATATTTGGTAACCTAAGTCACGCGCGTAATTTTTATTGTTACAGAGCAGGATTATATATGTAGGTATGAGGAACACGTTATTTAACGCATATATTAATGCCACGAAATCTTTTATCGTAGCATTATCAACGATAATACAGCGTGATAATTGATCATGCATGCATCTACACCGATTCGCTCCATTTTAGAGCTTTTAAACATTTAACTTTAGCCTATGGTGTATTAATAAATGTATGTTATAATAACATTCTAGACTGACTTTACTCTTGAATGATGAATTTACTCTTTTTATCATCAGCTATCTGTCAGTCGAAATCGGTCCAGCCGTTTCAGAGATTAGCCGGAACAAACAGACAGACGTACCAAAAATTCAAAAATGTTATTTTGGTATATATAGATACCGTGTATACATACATCCAATATGCATTTAGTAAATAGCCGTGATTCGGGATTCGAACTTGCGATCTCAATGTAGCAGACAACTACTCGAACAACTGGGCCACATTTATCAGACACTAGCTGTCCCGCCCAGCTTCGCTCGGGTGAAAAAGTTTAATTGCCCGTAACACGATCGCAGCGCCACCTATTGGGTCCAATTGTAAATCTAAACCATTCTCGAATCCAGCTTAAGACACACAGAAAGCTTCGCCCGGGTAAAAAGGTAAAATTCTTGAAACTCGATCGCAGCGCCACCTATCGGATCCAATTTAATATAGCCTATGTTACTCGGGGATAATGTAGCTTTCCAAAGGTGAAAGAATTTTTGAAATCGGTCCAAAAGTTTCGGAGCTTATTCATTACAAACAAACAAACAAACAAATCTTTCCTCTTTATAATATTAGTATAGATAGATAATATGTCCTTCAGAGCCAAAAGTAGTAGAAGTCTGTACTGATATATTTTCTTAATTGTATGGTGGTCTGATGTTTGTGACCTCTTCCCACGTGATGCGGATATAGTCTGCCTCTGCCTGATTCACCATCACAAAGGGCGAGGCTACTAGCCTGCATCCTCAAGTACAATAATTATTCATACAATAAAAAACAAGAAGGGGCATATTTAACCAAAATAATATAAAACAATGTTTTTTATTGATTACCTTTGTACGATTTTCCACAAGATAATAATAAAGCTCGATTGGTTCTTTTACAACCGATCTTTATAAGACCGTTGCCGATATATTTTGCAAACATTCTCATGGTTTTATTTCGGCGCAGGCGCACCACTTGTGCTCACAACGTGACAAAGCGAATGAGTGACATCACGTCTCACGAATGTCTGTGGCGTATAAGTTTAACAAAGTTTTACATTATTGTTATGAAAAAATTTATATCGTAGTCGAACTATCAAAATTGTACTTCTTTTTTACTGTATCTATTGAGTGTAATTGAATTCATGTACACTTTGATTGGTTCAATTACTTAATTCCCTAACAATCTTACTAGACCCGCCCACGTTTTTGTAGCCCCAATTTCGTCCACTACTTTATGATGACATGACTAAATTGATTTTTTTAAAGCCACATTATAGACAAGCCAAACAGACAATGCCTAGATACGTAGTGTAAACTAATGATAATTATTATTTATCGGTACGTACGTAATTATTTTCCCTTACACACCCACACACCCACTTTCCGCTAGAGATACGGTTCAGGCTAATGAAATGATATGCTTATAACAATTTATTAGATTACTACTCGTAGTTGTACCCTTGCGTTCTGTAAGCGTGGGCAACTTTAATCAAAGTAATGGATACTTTTTCTGAGTAAAAAGTAGGTTTTGAGTTAGTGTAGCTCCCAATGTTCCGTAAATTTTAAACAAATTCGTTCTGCAGTTGCCCCTTATAGAGTAGAGATTAAAAATAACATATCATGCATGGAACCGTGGTGGCTGAGTGGTTAGAGTACCAAGCAATACAAAGATTGCAAGTTCTGACCCCGACTAATACCAAAGAGTTTTTCCTAACAGTAAGTACTGTGATCAGTCACACCACGAGCTTAACTGTGAAGGAAAACATCGAGAGGAAGCCTTCATACGTTTAAGAAGAAAATGTATAGTCGTGGTCGCCCGCCATCTGTCACGCCAATAGTCCTTGATAGGTGAATATCAAAAAGATTACAATGAATATTCGCATTGACGTATGTCTAAATGCAATTTATTGTATGTGCGTTATGTGCTGATATGAGATTTCATAGCGAAGGATCAAACGTCGTGTTGCGTTAATCTTGCGGTATGTGAAGTGACATACGCTTGGCACATAGCAGACTACGATACATATTGCTGATATATTTTTTTATCTGGCAAACAAGCATGCGACATGATGTAAAGCGGTTACCGCGCCCTATATCCGTAGCTGATAGCGCCGAAAGCATCACACGCGATTGGCGAATCCTGCAGAAATCTCTTCACACCGTGCTTGATTCTTCGGTTGTAAATCTTCCAATAACTTAATTGAGCGGCTGCGGAAGGCAACTCCTTTGAAACCCGGTGCGAGTGTTATAATAATATCCACTCAGTTAATCTTGTATTCAGTCAAATCAAAAGTAATGATGTCATATTCGTCGCGTCCCGTCTCAGTTCCAGCGAGTCGTGTAAATGACCTTCACGCGGAATGGCACATGTGGCCGATGATAATCACGCCGCGTGGACCTCTATTGCGTTTGTCTCATCCTCTCCACACGGCCGAACATTAACGAGACACCGTTTAAGTATATTAATTACTTGGGCATGCTATCAATAAAGATGACTTTATTTATAGAACTTTAGTCCAGTTGTGTGAAATCTACACTAAGCTCTACCATCCCTTGAGTGAGTCTTGAGGAGGCATTAGTAAAATATAATTTAGGTACATACATGGTCGGTGAATTACAATAGCCGATGAGAACTTTAGTAGGTAGGTAAATTAAATTTATTCATGTCACGTAGAAACAACATATTCTCCATTACGAGCACAGGTGACAGGATTGGTCGCATAAAGTCGTCGATGTAAATATTATCTACTAAACATGTATTCGTTTCCAAGATTCTGTTTGTCTTGATGAGAATTAGAATGAAAAGCGTGAAAACTCAGTAGAGCGAACGCCGCCATAAAACTCCTACGATTCGTGTACTGACATAAATAACACGAAATACGCGTTCAATGCTAGCAGATGGATGATAATAAATTAATAGTTCCGTGTAAATGAGGCATGTACCGCTAACATACTTGGTCCAAACGATGAGTAAAAGGATCTTATAATGCCGTGTTTATTTGACTCTAATTTAATTCACGTACTGCACTGTATCCATCATATTCGTGATATACATAATATTGTATGGGCAATATATCTGTGTTTATTTGCGTAAGCTTGTCTAGCTATGTATCTATTATGTATTATATGTCACAGTTCTATTCTCGTCTTGTTTATTATTGATTCTGGTACCATATTAAATGCATCACTACGACTGCAATCAAAACAAAGGAATGTTACGACTTTTGCTTTGTTTTGTGGCGATACATTATAATGGAGAGTGATTTGTCTGATATTTATTCAAGTTAAGTGTCCATAATTGTGGTTTGTGTTGATGTGGGTACATACATAAACGTTTTGCGTGGGTTGTTGTTGAATTATCTGGAGTATGCATGTGTACTGCAAATTACCTTTATTTAAGGTCTGTTTATACGGACGGACAAGAGGACATCGCCATCGCCGTTGTATCATCGCAATTGGGCATATAAAATAATACCTTACAGATTTGTTTACATCTACAATACATTTGAATTTTAATATTCGATCAAACGAAAGCGATAATTTCGCTTCATTCAGTGTTGTTGTAAATATACTAGGAAGAGTTTGATGTTCCTCGTGTCTATAAGTAAGTAAGTGTATTGATATCAAACGCGTAAACTATGCCAAACATGTTCCCGCTCAAAAATCTAAGGAGATTGCAGCCCAATAACACTGTTTGTATTGCAAGCACTCAGATGCGCATCGTTAGGTTGCCTGCCACCTTTTTAAAATAAAAAATAGTTGCTTCGCTGGCGATGTCGTCGAGCCTGCACCCAAATATAGGCTTTGCCTAGTTATACTTACAAATACCCGCACCGTGAGAGTGGTATTAATGCAGATACATTTTTTTTTATCTCCAAAGTAAAAATAAAATATAATGCTCGATACAATACACTCGGTTATTGCGATTTTCACATGGTTGCTTGGATACAAGATAACCTACCTATTAATAAGATAACATATTATTTATCGCTAGTACATTTACCGAAATGTTGTTTACCTAAATCCAATTAATATACTAGGTATACATATCTTATAATTATTGAAACGCATTCCAGTAGGTATCCTCGATGAGTGGTAGTGGCCTTTTGTCCTTGTAATAAACTTATTTTAGATTTGTTTTCAGCCCAGCTCCGCATGCGCTTTGTTGAAGTGACGAATATTTGCATACGTATGAAGGCACTGAATACCTAAATATCCCTTATTATGGTGCGAAATAAGCTTGAGTAGTCTTATGTCTCTTGGTGTAACTTTAATTTGAATTAGTGGTCTTGTGATTTTTCTTTACATTTTTGTCGTAAGCCAGCTAGACTACTTAGTGGGTACCTATTTAATTACTTACTTTTTTCAATGAAATTGTAAATGTTCGTAAAT
The DNA here is from genome assembly GCA_945859725.1 of Drepana falcataria. Taxonomy (NCBI): domain Eukaryota; kingdom Metazoa; phylum Arthropoda; class Insecta; order Lepidoptera; family Drepanidae; genus Drepana; species Drepana falcataria. Next base: position 3,301,276 of record OX243937.1, read on the forward strand.
TGTTATATGTAACTGTGATACAGACGCCTTAATATTTGCCATCTGCTTAAATTACAATGAACTAGCCATATGCCACAAAAAATAGTAGCAGACAATGAGGTTCGCACATTCGAAAATATCGAGGTGAGTGAACCTCTGCATAGATCGTAGCCGATAGTTTTTGTTGATATTCGTTGTACAAAAACTGCGTTAAATAAATTGCACGGAGCAATGAGATGGAGCTCGTACACTGAGCCCACTTGTTTACAACTGCTACTCTTTATCTATCTATCGGACAGCATATATAGTGGCATTAATGACTTGACTGCCACTAATCACACCGCACCACAACAATCGTGACGGTTTAAAATTTACCGCGACCAATAAAATTCGATATGAATCCACAGTAATATGGAATGGAACGCAGCCGCTATTTACATTGCAAAATATAATTAATGTATCATTCAGTTTATAACTGGCGTGAAATGTAAACTATATTAAATTTATAAAGCTGCGATATAGCAAGTATGTCCTGACATTTCTTATCATACAAGTTTTACTTGATAGTTACTCATATTAAGTAAGATATTGGCTAAAACACATTGAAGGTATCAGATTATTTCAACATGTCTACAAATCAATATAAAAAAGAGCTGTGGTGGCCGAGTGACTCGAGTAGTTGCCTTCAACACAAAGATTGCAAGTTCGAATCCCGACTGTACCAATAAGTGTATCTGAACTTAAGTGCAGTAATTAGTCATACAACGACCTTTACGGTGAAGGAAAACATCTATGTAACGGCGATGGACTCGCCACCTGTCGGTGGCACCTAAAATATATCTGGCGGAAAGGGGGTGTGTTAGTACTACCTATACACCTGCCTACCCCTTCGGGGACCCTTGTGGAATAGCGTGAGGGTATATTATATTAAGTATGTCTAATTTTCGTTCAGAGAATAGATTTTCATCAGTTGCGAATGGAAATATTTTAATTTATAGAGATAACCGTCGATACGCATCATGAATATAAATGAGTCGAGACAAAAACGAGATGTGTCTGAGGAGAAATAATAAGAGGCGTTCGACAGCCACGATCGTCTAGCCGCCACCGTCCTTGAGTGCAGAAATCCTTGATGAGTACAATCAACCGCCACCGGATAGTCGTCTTCGTCCAGGGCTGCCAATTAATAATTTAACTACATACCTATATGGCGATGCTGGTACCACGCTGCCGCCGCACCACACACAATATTCCGACTCGTTTAACGAACGCTTCTTGCGTAAACTGGTTATATTTTACATTATCATTACGAAGTATTTTTTTACCTGTAATAGATTTTAGTTTCGAACATAATCGTTTGCTACAAATAAAAGTATTTAGAAATTATCAGTTATTGTCGATTTTACAAACATTTCTCGAATTGCCTTGTGTGGTCAAACGGAATTATAGTAATTTTATCGCCACAAAAGTTTACGCGCTAAGAAATATTTAATATCGTGCAAAACAATAAGATTTTCAACCCTAAGTTATCGACGTTGCGTAGGTGCTAGCAAGTGTAACGACAAAAACCAAAACTGAAAATAAATGGGCCCAAAGCGCCTATTAGCGCGCTAGTCGGTGGAGATACCCGTACAGATGTGGTCTGCTATCCGTATTTGTAAATGGGCGATTATACGCACCTCGACAAAGTAATGAATTATCTAGACCCTATCTATATCTGATTATTATCTATAACTTGGTTGGACGTCCGAGCGCTCAGAACACACCAAATAATATTGCATTATCTGAGCATCTGTCTGCATATGAGATCATTTTGTTCATATTTTTGTGAAATACTGTTTTTTTTTCCTTTAATTTAGATAAAGTGATTCCTTTTTCTTAAATGTATTATAAACATTTGCGTTTGATTAAAATGGTTATAAGGTTCCATTAAAATTTACAATACCACGTAGCTTTGTTAAATTTATCCGCTTTTTACTGAACTGCCACTAAGCTACAATATATGTAATTACCGTTTACTTTCATTAGTACAAAATGCCACAAGTTTTCCAGCATCGAATACCTCAGTCAGTCTCAGTATTGACTGAATCTGTATTTATATTGGTATGCCGTAGCTTTTTATAATCTATGTAACATTTCGATATCTGGAACCTTTTTACGACGAAGTTATCTTAGAACACAAAAGGGTGCGAATAATACAGTTATATGAATGTAATTTCTGAATATATGTGCAGCTTATAACTAATATCAGTTCGAATATGTAAATATGTCACATCTAAATTCAGCCGCAAATTAAATTGAATTTACCTCAAGCCACGACCTGTCAACTTATCCGATATAAATTCTCTCAATAATCGTTACCAATTACGTGAGTGTTTGGCCTCGTACCGAGACTATCAATCTTAGCAGAAATGCACTAACCACAAATTACTGCGAAGGATTAAGATCTTTTTGCAGTGGCATGTAAGGAATATAATGATTTGCCAGTGGATACATTGATTGGTCATTTTAGTACCCAACCGACAGCGTCTTGAGGCGCGCCGGCCATTCCGCCGCACCGCCGCCGGCACCATGAGAAATGCTGGACGTTATGAAACCATCGGTGACAAACTAAGCTAAAGAGAATATACTCTTGCTGAGACTCACAACGGAGCAAGATTGCGGAAATGAAATTTGTTAAAATTGTCATGTCACTTACTCTAACTAGATAGAGACGTTCTATTACATTACTCATCCTATGAAAAACGTTTAGAGATAGTCTCGTTGTTATCTCGTAATTTGTTTATGCTTTTTCTGATCGATTAATTGAAAGCGGTACGGAAAGCGGGATACATTTGTGTGTAAATGTAGTTTAGATTAGAATGGCAACGCATGTTTTTTCGAGGTACCTACCGCCGAGGCGGTATTGTTGTCGGGGTGGCCTTTCTCTCAAGCACGTGCCGATCTGACACCGGGCTTGCCTCCGAGGCGCGACGTTCGCTAGTCTCACAGTCAAGTTCACGGTCTCCCTCGGCCAACAGACGTTCCGCAACATTTCCTCGTTCTGTCTCACTACTCATTGTTTATCAATGCCTTGCCTTATTATTTACTTGAATGAATATCAATTGATTTCGATTATTTCATTGCATTTGTGATTTTATTTTTCGTCTGATTCGCGTTATATTGTCAGCCTTATCCTTAGTGTTATAATGTTGTTAAAATATTGTCATAATTGTTGCAAACACGAACGCAACCCTGCAATGTGTGCCTTCGCAAATACGACTTAGTCCCGTTCTCGTTCATGTGATTTGTGATGTATCTTAACGTAAGACAATTCAGATACATTTTCGCTTGAGTATTGTTCTCGACATTTAGCACGGGTCGATGACCAGAAGCTACCTATCAAACCTATTTACCGGCCCCTAATATAGAATTGGCGAAAACAGATGTTACAGAATGAATATTTTCGCTGTGGTTTATTGACAGAAGAACGACTTTGCAGAGATGTGTTCTATATTCATCTCCTTTGTATTTTAATCAATAACTAGGCAGATTCTTATTTAAAGAGTCGTGGTGGCAGAGTTGTTCGAGTAATTGCCTGCGACACTAAGATTCCAAGTTTGAATCCTGACTTTACCAATGAGTTTTTCTGATCATAAGTTCAGTAAATAGTCATACCACGAGCTTTACGGGCAAGGAAAACACCGAGAGGATGCTGTATATGTTTGAGAAGATTTTCAAAGACGTACACATGTTATGTTTAATCGTATAGTCGTGCTTGAGTAACAGTGATAGACAGGCCATCTGTCACGTTGACACCAAAAAAAGATTTTTGGGTATGGGTATTACTTACACACATATATAGATAGATACTCCGCTTAATATTTAAATAGTGGAAGAAAACATCTGATTGAGCATAGTATCATCAAGTACTGACGAGATGATTGTAGAAATAAACTAGTTGCTTCACCCAGCGTCGTCGAGTAAATTTACGCTTTACGTCTACGGCTGTTGGTAGTTGGTACGTGTATGGGTATACCGTTTTATATATGTATACCGGATATACATATATAAAACGTCTTACGATGTTTGCATGTAAGCTGCTTGGACTTTATTGTCAAAAATTTTATTATCTTTAGAGTCAGCACCACGGGTGTGAATCCCTTGGTGTCCGCTTACCACGGGTTGCATGCTAATTTCGCTAAGAAGAACTAGTAATCTAGTGAAATATGTAAATAAATTGAGAGCAAATCTAATTGAGCTCACATTGGTATATTTTTATAACCTACATACTACGAAATTAAAAAAAACTGTAGTATGATTTTTGGTGGTCACAAATCCTTAAGTTAAATACTTGGCAACGAACAATACAAAGTTTTTCAGTTTTGTACGCATCAATTATAAATAAAACATAATGTCAGTACAAACTACGATAAAGTTTCGTGTTTGTTTGGCTTACACTGTCAGATATAAATCTCGTTAGATCACGAGGTCGTTAATGTGATATATTCGTGTCGGCGCCGTCTCACATCGGTACTGTTATCCCATTGTCGATTCGAGTGCTTTGAGCTTTCATATTTGTCCGTGCACCGCGATTCTATGATTCGGTACCGTGTTCCAGATATGTTTCTGATACATTACTCTAATCAAGTGTAGGTACATACTCAACTCAACTGGTCGTGTGAAGTAAAATGACTCACTGTGAAAAAATGACTATTCATTCTGCAATATCAGAATATGAATATACATATATGCATATACTTTCATACGTATGTTACGATTATCAATTTTGCAAACCTACTTGCATTACCTACTTTTTTTATGTTTAATTCAAGGAAACATGCTGTGTAGATCCGCCACATGTAAAATTACTATTTGATTTTAGGGTAACTAGAAATGTAATATGCCGTAGATAAATTCAAATACATACCATAAAATTGCTTAAAATGACACATTCATTGATTGTAATATAATCTCAATGACTGTGTCAGTTAAATAAAATAGATCTCTTAGAACGCAAAGTTGCATCAGTTAACGAAGAATTAATCATATTTTGTGTAGAAAATTATCGATATTGATTGAACGACCAGTTAGGTAAATAATAGCCACTTTGTCGTAATACAATTAGGCACATTGTAACAAACAAAGTGTAGTTGAGTGGACACCACAGATATGTCTGTCCGCTGTTACCTACCTAGTTAGGCGCTTGGGGTTACTACTTTCCGCAGTATTTGATATGCTAGCCACGATAAGAGCGCCGGCCACGCGACACTTGCGCAACCCCTTGCACTGAAAAGGGCTGCTCGCCCTTCCGCCTTATTGATTATACCACCCTAGAAAAAAAAAACCGCGTTATTATTTTAGTAATCGTTTAGACTATTTTCAACAAACCAAAGTATTTCCTATATAAACGACGTACATCGAAACTATTTATAACATTCACCTACCTGTCGTCTCAACAGCATTTTCTTGAACAAATACGACAAAATTTCATATGGAGAATGAATATTAAATAGGGTTTTCCCTTTATGAGTAAGAAAAATATGTAAATGAGGGACTTTAAATCTAACCGGTCGTCAGAGAACCTGTGCGTATGATTCGTCTAATTTGTATCGTTCGTCTAGTAAGTTGTAACGGTTTTGTGCCCAATTTGATCATTACATTTCTAGTGGGCTTGTAATAATACCTTTTGATATGCATAGATAAATCCCTGCCTTGTTATTAGTATGTACTCCATGGGCCGTTCGCGGGCACCATTACACTCAAGTTAATGCATTAGTTAATTCAAATAATACTTACGAACATGTTATAAATCCCTTAAGTGTTGTATTGTCGAGAGTCAGTCAGCAAGTTGTTCAATCGCGTCTATAGGGGATTGCATTCCCTACAACGAACTTCGGCCTGAAGTTTCTGCCCAAGTTAAAGTGAGTAGTATGTAGTAGTAATAGTAGGTATGTTTTTTTATTATGCAATCGTATGCAGTGCTATGCGGTCAGTGAAGGACTTACCTACCAATGTTGCGACACCCGACTAGCGAGCTAGTTGCGCCAAATCAATCTTGAGCGCTAATACCACTTCTCAATCAATACCTATGTACATTATTACACCAGCTGCAGCCCAGTAATATCTACAAATATTAATGTTTTCCAAACATATTTTTTACGACTTTATCTTCAAACAATATCTTTTGTTTATATTGTAGTCTTTTGACGAATGCCCTATGGAAATGAGATTTGATAAGGTCATTCAATGTAAAAATTAACTCCTTTTTGTATTTGTAACTCAACACTGTGAAGGTCTTCAACGCTTCAGCATGTAGTAACTAACTCTTCGTCGTTATCACGAGACTTTCACTTTAGGTATCTGTTTATTGATATAAAAGATTAATATTTCAAATTGTATTGTTGTACCTAGTTTGCGTCCCCTGCGGCGGAAAGCGCGGCTGGCGGCAGCAGTTCCTCGTCATCGAGCTCGTCGTCGTCGTCCTCATCATCGTCATCATCGTCCTCTTCGTCAGACTCGGACACTGCGGACGCCGCGGGCGGCTCCGTACATGCGTCCGCAGATGACTCCAGCGCCGCGCTTGCCGCTGACTGTCAGCTACAGGTATACAGGAGGGATTTTTCTGGTTCCTTAGTAATCGCGTTCTACCAATCTTTTATTAATAATATAATATAAAAAATAATATATTATTAATAATATCTTGGTTTATAGATGCTATCTACAAGATAGCGATGTTTGCTGGAAAAATAGTTCTCGCTTAAAATAGATATAACACGCTCGTGCATAATCAGATTGACCTCGGTATTTTTATATGGGTATTAACAAACGAGCATTTCCGGACTTAAAATACAACGTTTTTGCATTTGATTTGCAAAGGTTTTAAAGAAACTCGTATTACATTGTCCCAAATTCGCGAAAATTAGGTACTGTTACAATGTTAAATTCGTATTTTTACTTCAAACACTGTATTTTTTTCTTACTAGCAAATCTATTTATTTATAGTGTCTGTAATTGATCGAGCTCTTCCACGAGCGCTACATTTATGTTAAACTATTTAAAGAGGTGAACTTTCAGGTCATCGACGTTGCGGACCTCGAAGCTCTACTTCCAGAACAAACATCGAGCGCGCCGGCGCAACAGCCTAATTTCTCGACCTTTGTCCACAATACTGCACCCGACAATGATGACAAGTCGATTGTTGATAATGGTGAGTTTTTCATTCGATTATGTTTTGATATGTTTTACATAGCTCGGAATATTGAATGTCAATGATTCATTTTTGTTTTGCAGGTGACGGTTCCAGTAGTGAAATGGAGCTTACGCCTCAGTTAGTGACAGCTGCAATACAGAGAGCCACGGCTGACTCATCTGGTTCAGAAAATGAATGCTCTAATTCGGGGGCTGGTCATCAAAACACGACCCATTACGCGTCTAGTCTTTTGCAGCAGTTTGAAGCACAAACGCAGCTCCTGAGTAGTACTACACCATTGACGCCGATTGGTTCCAATGTGACGCCGAATATCAATTGTGGGCTCACAGTTAATGCTATAGACGGTGTTGGCGCAATAAGTGACTGCGTTCTCGGTCAAATAAATAATCTTCCAGAAATAACATCGATAGCCCCTAATTTTCTTGCCACCTCTCAACATTTGAGTCCACAACAAACAGAAGAGCTATCACTGATTAATAAAGATCTCGAAGAAATAACTTCGGTTACGGAATCAGTTGGAATATCCATACCGAATCCTCCTAGTCTTGATGATTGTGTCGACAATAATGAGTTTATGACCTTAGACATAACACAAACAGGTTCAGAATTGGGCAGTGCAAGTGACCTCTTGAAGAGTTCTCCGTTAACAGTTACTAGCACTGATATGAATTCCATTACTCAAATTGATACCCAAAAATTTGATACAATTAGTACCAATTCTGTTGAATCTCAAGAAGATGTAAAAAATGTTATCGCTGAATCTAGAAGGAAGAGAGGGCGGCCTCGTAAAGTTAGAAAGGACGAGGGTATGGAATCTCGCAAAGAAGATAAATCTACCGTTAATGTTATTAACTTTCACAACAACAATGACCCACCTAACGTTTCGCCAGATTCGGGTATTCTATCGAATCATAATTCGCCTACACATTCCCCCTTACGTCGTCACGACGTCGATGAGGGCCATAGTAGACTTGGTAGGAAATGTGTACAAAAAGAAAATAATACAAGAGAACGAAGGGCTATGAGATCTAAATCAAAAACCAGGAGTCGGGCGAGAAATAGATCCGATTCGAGTGATTGTGATTTTCAGAAGAAAAGAATTGAGAATGAAGTCAAGCAAATAAAGACCGAAGCTCCTTCACCTGTTCCTTTGAAACAAGAACTAAATAAATTTGAGAAAAATAAGAAGAATGACCACAAGCTTGATATCGCTGCCTTGGACAGAATGTTGTATGCGACGGATCGAGTGCTATATCCTCCGAGAAAAAAAGCTGGTCGCAAACCGCAAAACAAAGCAAAGGCTGTTAAAACCGCAGCTAAAATGTTGAAAGATAAGAATCAATTCGTCAGCGGTGAGAGTGACGATGAGCCTGCGTCAAGTAATCGGTCTGTACTGTCAGGGGTATATGCCAAAAGAAAGGAGCTCAATAGTAAACTTGCAAGTCTTCCTAAAAAGAACAATAAAACTTTTGGCAACGCATGGAGAGACAATCAGAGCGAAAATGAAGCAGCTGCAGAGGATCCGCTTGATCCAAACTGGAAACAAATAGACCTGAATCCTAAGTACAAAGACATATTGTCGGGGTACAAAAGTGATCATGAATTCAAGCCTTACAAGAGCTGTAGCCGGATCATTGAGTCTGGCTATAAAAGTGATTATGGATGTAGATCCGGATACAAGAGTGATTATCATCGGTCCGGTTACAAAAGCGATCATAAATCTGGTTATAAAAGTGACAAATCAGGCTATAAGACAGATTACAGCGTTAGAAGTATGCGCCGTAGAATGAAAAAGCTCAAGAAAACGAGATCAGTGCGAGACAGATCATATTATAAAAATCAAAAACATTTCGTCTCTGACCAAGAAATACTTTTGCTTACAAACAAAACATTCAGTAGCTTGACATTAGGTCACAGTTCGAGTGACTCTGAATGTGAGACTTATTTGAGAAAGCCATGTGCTAGTCCCAAATATGTCAGTGTTTGTACAAAGTATCCGTTGCCCGCGAAGTATGATTTCGGGTTTTCTAAAATGAATCAGAAACATGTGCTGAGGCTAAATTCATCGGATCCATTCGCACCAGGGCCAGTATTTAGCGGACTACAGCGACCAGTCACTACTTACAATATATTCAAAGTGAGCCACAATAATAATAACATCTTGCTGAAATCACCCACAAAAGCTAATCAAGCAGGAAGCCCATTGCCAGCTCTTAAGCCTGCTTTCACTCATAAATTCGGTTCGTCGCCAATTTGTGCTGTGGTAAAACTTTCGGGGTCGAAGAAAGAAATAGATAATACCTTGAAACATATTTCGAGGAATGGATCTCCAAAGAATCGTAAGCAGTCAAAAAATGGCAGTACAGTTCACTCAAATGGCAATAAAAAAGATAATCCAATAAAAGCTCTTCCGAGTATTTTTGAAAAAGCCAAAAACTCTTACGTTCCAAAGAAATCTTTAACAAGGAATGTATTTTTGAATTTTAAGAAACCGCAGTTAAAACCATCTTTTCAAATAAAAAAGCATCGAAGGACTGTTGTGCTAGCACCTCCGAAGATAAACTTAAAACCCATCGAGAGACCTTCTCGGGTCACTGTTAAAACAGAGAGTAGGCATCATAGGCACAGAAGTAAAAGAAGACATAGATCAAGGTCAGTCTCCAAAAGTAGGGAGTCTTTTACTAAAGCTGTAGATTTGGTAGATCAAAAATTTTCTCATGATATGGACAATCTTATTACAAACTTTATAAAACTATGTCAAGTAGCCCCTAAACTAATTACAAATGTAAGCCAAAGTCAGCCAAAATCTACAGAAAAACCACTACCTGAGCCTCCAACTAAAGTTATGAAAAGAGGCTCCAAAAAACGCAAGACTTCAGATAACCCTGAAATAGCTACTCCTTCTTCAAAGAGGAGGCATAAGAAGCAGCTAGCAGAATCTCAAAGCAAAGGTGGCAAGGACACGAATGAACATAAATTACCGCTGAAAAAGCGACATTATCATATTAATTCCTCCACTAGTAACTCTCTAAGCTTGAGTTTGGTTACTACTGAGTTTGATGAAAATTCAAAGAATGCGAATGGCTCTGAAAAATTCCTCTGCACTGAATCAGATTGCTTGGGTGAAGTTCAAAATGCTGAATCTCCTAAAACAAAATCTTCACATGAAAAAGGGAAGAAAAACAGTGACAGTGCCAGAAGTTCTACTCAGCCTGTTAGCAATCATGATGTCAAATACCAAAATATTGAAAGCACACTTAAACATTCTAAAACTAGTTCTACTGTGGAGACTGAAAATGCATTATACATCAAAGTTGATGAAGCAAGTGCGTCGCCAACGAAGAATTGCTCACCCAATTCCTTAAACGCGACAGATGACGAGTTAATGATTAAAAAACCTAGCCCAGAGCAATCTGAATTATCAAAAAAGATTTACGAAACATCTGAAAAACTCAAAGCTGTACACAAAATGGTCAATGACTTAGAAAAGTCATTACCGAAAACTAAGGATACTGATATCAAATCAGATGTATCGAAACAAGAAACTCATAAAGTATCATCTCCTAGACCTGAATACAAATCATCCGCTGCAAAACATTCTGCTCCAATAGTAACGCCAAAGAAGCGTCATAGACTTGAGGCAGATAAAGCTAGTAATTTCTCGAGTTTGGATCAAGTAGTTCAGTCATTATCTAAGAAATTATCTGAAGAAAAATCACCTAATACCAGTAATTCGAAGGAAACGAAAGATATCAATCAGAATACTTCTAAAGAAGATCTGAAAGAGGCAGAAAAATGCGAATCGATGTCTTCTGATGTAGCAACTACTAATTCCGGTAATAATGTGGACCCTTTAAAAAGTATGTCAGCTCGATCTTTGTATAAAAGTTCCATGCCACCAGCGCAAAAATCGGAGATAATGACACGAAAAAAAAATAGGCTAGAGGGCTTAACAAGCAATCTGGTATCAAAAATAAACCCTAGTGCTGCAACAAAAGTTCTCGATACACTTTTGAATAATAACATACGTAAATCTATAGAATCTAGAATATTAGAAAAGGAAAAGCATACTGATTCCTCAAACAGAGCCCCAGATGATAAAGGCAAAGTTAAAGAAATAACTCATATCAATACAAGAGCTACAGTAATTAAATCGCCAGTATCTAAAGGTATAGTTCTGGATACGAAAAAATCGAAAGCTCCAGAACCAGTTTTAGATCATAGAGTAGTGGTTAATGTAGATCACCCTACCGGTATTTTCGAACCTTCAGTTGATTTAGAAGATCAGATACCTAAATCGTCTATTTGTGTCAGTAGTATTTTAGCTGATTCGAACAAAAACAAATCCAAAGCAAAGAATTTCGATAAAACGATCGATTTCAGTAAAAACTCTTTATTAAGTCCTATTGACACTGAATCGGAGATGCATTTGGCCCTGATTTCTGAAACTCCTGATCCAATAATAAGACCAAAACGAGGAGAATCAATTGCTGCGGTTATATCTGATAAACTTCAAGAAACTACAGGAGGTCACAATTTACGACAGCCAAAAAGAAATCTGACTAATGAAAACGAAGACTGCAATGATGGTAAGAAGAAGAAAAAAGTAAATAATATTATTCGAGAGAGTAAGTTAGTATTGCCTACGAAAATCCTGATTCCAAAAATTCAGGCCGAACGTTTGCCTACAACAGATAATGAAAAGAAAACTTGTACACTCGTCAAAAAATCTGTTGTAAACGATTCAAGTGACGGGAAAAATGTTGAAATATCTAAGAAAAAATCAAGACGGCGAAAAGCAATCAACCGAACTGGATTTCCTAGCATCAAAAAGAAGAAGAAGAAAATCGAAAACAGTAGTAACGCTATTACTTCTGACAGTATTTTGACATCTGACACCGATAATAACTCAGCATTTGAAAGAGTACCAAAAGATGGTGAAGCTATGAGTAGCTTCCTAGAAAGGACTACGAGCAAGAAGCCTGAACTGAAAGTGGTGTTGAATAAAGATGAGTGTCCTAAACAAGGTCGACTAACAGTAGTTGCTATTGAAAAGTTACAAGGAAAAGATGTTCCCAGTGATAATAACAACAAAGTTAATAGTAGTTCAGAACCCATATCTAATGAGAAAGGAAAACAAAACTCGTTCATATTAAGAGCTCCAGCTCTGCAACTGAAACAGAATAAGACTGACAAAGATCTTAAGAATCACATCAACAAATGGGAAGTGCTCAGTGAGTCGGACAGCATCCCGTCTTTAACCAGCAATGATCCAGAGGATAGCATTCCGTTGAGCTTGTTAAATTTGAAACCCATTAGTAGGTTAGATAATCTGGAAAGGCTGAAACGAAAAACACGAGCAATGTCGCCGTCTCATGAAATTGAGGAGATATTTTCAAAAAGGAAGGTTGTTGAGAAAAACTGTAAAGTAGTCTTGCGGCCCAAATCGAGCCTAGCAGTTCTATGTCCAAGCGAAAGAAGACTAACGCGTAGTTCCGACAATCCCAATGACGAAGGAAGAAATAAATCTAAAAACGTCGAGGTTAAAAAGACTACAGTGGACGTAGAGAAACCGAAACCACTTAGCATCGCCGCAAGACGAAAGTCAAGATCTTGCCAAGTTAACAAAAAGATCAGCGAAGTACAATCGAGCTCCCGAGAAAGTTCTATTGACACCGTAGTGAGCCGCAGATATACATCGAAATCTCGAGAACCATCCGTAGACATGATTAATGATCACGACGAAAACGATCCTCTACCACTCAACGAAAAGGAAATAGACTTCGAAAAAAGTATCGATGTTATTTCAAAGAGTATTATTTGCAAGAAGCGTGTGGCATGTTCTCGTGACGACAGTCCAGCGAGCGGCGCGGATAATAGAGACAAACCAGTCGTGTCAAAAAGGAATCCACGGTTGAGAAAGAAGTTCCTAGTTGCCGGCCTATTCTCAGACTATTACAAAGATGAGTAAGTATCCTGTACTATGTTAATATACATATTTATTTGATAAATATAATTTATGTACATCTAAAACCCAATTTATCTTTTTACAGTCCAAAACCAGAGGGTAAAGGCAAGAATCTGGTGACTCAGACGGAATTCCCGCCTGGGCTATTAGCGCCGCCGCCGTACTGTGAACGGTGGGTGCGACGGCGACAGCAGCACTTTTCGCTGCCCTACGACATCTGGTGGCAGCAGCATTACAACCAACCTGTGCCTTCCTGGAACTATAAGAAAATACGCACAAGTATGTACATACATATTTGACACTATTTGTCAAGTTGAAAATGACCGCCTGTCTGGTCTTTAGAGCTCCTACTCCTTGTGACTGGTATAAACCAGTATTATAAATAGGACGGATACTTGTATGCGGAACGCGAATATTAGTAATCTTGCATTGCATGTGTATTTAAGTAAAAGCGATGTTTATACAAATATGTTTATTACACCAGTTCCCGAAATACAAGCTTTACTTAATATGATACAAGGTCGATTCGTGTGGAATCTTCCCATGGTGCTATCTTATTGTATAACCTATATTAATCTGGTTATGTTATTTCAGATGTGTACTATGATGTCAAACCATCGGCTGAGGAGTGTGAAAGCGTCGCCTGCAACTGTGCTCCATCGTCGGGATGTAATGAAGATTGTATCAACAGACTTGTGTTCTGTGAATGCTCCCCACAATTGTGTCCTTGCGGGTAAGTACATAGCATAGCCAAGCAATATAGCCCTACATTTGTTACGTATTACGTCATTTATTGGATATAAATTGAATGTAATCAACATCCGTAAGATCTTATGTTAAAATATCTATAGATATATGTATATCCAACGGTTCATATATATGATCCTCAAGGGTCACCGAAGAGGTAAGCATAGGTACACACCTATGCTTACTACCGATATACAGGTACTACCTCCACAGGTAGTACCTGTATATCCACTTTTCGCCGGCAATGTTTCTTATCGAGGTTTTCCTTGGCCGTAGAGTTCGTGGTGTGACTAATCACTGTACTTCAGTTCAGAAAAGCTCATTCAGTCGAGATTCGAACTTGCAGTCTTTGTGTTGTAGGCGACTGTTCGATCGAACCACGGCTCATCTAATGTTATAAATTATATATATTCATAATATGTATATATACTTTATTATCATACCTTTTCAGAGATAAATGCAAAAACCAACGTATACAACGACACGAATGGGCCTCAGGTCTTGAGAAGTTTATGACTGAGAACAAAGGATGGGGCGTGCGCACCAAACACAAGATCACTTCAGGTGATTTCATACTGGAGTATGTTGGTGAAGTCGTGTCTGATAAGGAGTTTAAGGTAAGTCAATAGATATATGACACATGTACATTATTTTGTAAATAATATATGTTCAAGTAGTGAAATAAGTTTGTTTTGCGTGGGATGGAATGGTAACTATATCCATTATTATAACTATGTTACCTTACTTTAGAATGTATTTTAAACAAAAAAGTATTTGATCTTATGTATAACATATCCCATGATCAGATTAGTTTATGTAATTATACTCTAATGCCAAGTGGCAAATGTGTATGACGTTGATAAACTTGTCCCGTTCACACTCTTGGGTAATGATAGTCTATATATAAGCTTATGGTTTTATACTAAAAACATTCAATATCTTCAGAAAAGTATGCATTATGTATGTATGTATGTTATTTTATAGTTTTTTTCCACATACACATTTTAGTATCAAACCAATAATGGTTTTTCGACTGTGGCGGTCGATGCGAAAGAGATGATGTTTGCATGTAACAATTATGGCTCGTATCAGATGTTCCGCATTCAAAATAGATGGACAGTAATAGTTTTCCAGGGGGTTAGGGCCAGTGCAGGATTGTGTCATCGTGGGGCCTGTAGCAAATTCTATCATGAGGAGAGGGGGATTGCTTTAAGTTATCAAATGTATGGTATTAAATAAAACAAAAATCTTCCATATAAATCGAGACTTTCTTACGGTCAGAAAGCATTGTAGGGCCCTCAAATGTTTGGGCCTCGTAGCATTTGCTATTCTTGCGACTGGATAGGGTATGTAATCATATAGTTGAATGAAACTGGTGTACAGGAGCGAATGGCAACACGGTACGCGCGCGACACCCACCATTATTGCCTGCACCTGGACGGCGGGCTGGTCATCGACGGGCACCGCGTGGGTGGCGACGGCCGGTTCGTCAACCACTCCTGCAGCCCCAACTGCGAGATGCAAAAGTGGACCTCCAACGGTATGTAGCATCTATACTTTATTAACACTATATTTATTATTAGAAATAAATAAATAAGCTATTTTATTGTATTATCTTCTCTCTGATTACTGGGAACTTTAGCTACTTAACTGGTTCGTGAGCTAGAGAAGTTTTTGATGACATTTGCAAGTTTCTGTAATGATGTTGTCCTTCACTATAAACTGGAAACATACCTATATATTGAACACAGACTATATATTGAACATTGTTATATAGAAACATTTATTCAATTTATATGTAACAAGAGTGAACAACCAACCATGTTTCTATTAGCAAAATCAATGGAGACAGTGCATATCCACATAAAATAATAGAAAATTAAGACACGGGGGTGTGACCACGTGCTTTCAATTTAATACTAATTAAAGAATTAATTTTAATATTGATTAATGTTTTTACAGGTACATTCCGCATGGCATTGTTTGCTCTTCGAGAAATTGAGCCCGGAGAAGAATTAACTTATGATTACAACTTCTCTCTATTCAATCCTGCCGTGGGACAGGTACGTTTTGGCATATTAGTTTAATTAATAATAAGGTATTCTATACTCAGGTAACTTAACATTCAGGCACAAATATATATTAAAATAGACTACTATATACTTCCTATAATTGCGTCGTAATTACTCTCATGGTCGGTTACGCCTAATTTATATCCTTGGTACAACGAATACCCTTTTGGCTACAAAAACCGCTCACCGTCAATTTCAAAACCGACTGATGTATTTATATGAAATTCAATGTTTCTCTGATTTGCAGCAAACTATGAATTGCATAAATAAAATGTGTGTTTGCATTTTTATAAGGATAATTATATTAGAGATATATTATAATTATCCAATTACAAAATAAAATTGCATTGTATTATTACAATGCAATTTAGTTTTTCAAGTACGACTATGTACTTGTCTTGACTTATATACATAAGACATATACGTCTTTGAATTTCTTCTCAAGCGTATGCAGGTTTTCTCACCATATTTTACTTTACCGTAAAGCTTATGCGTGTGTGAATAATCACTGTGTTTAAGTTCAGATAAACGATAGATAAACCCTTATACCCGTATTTCAGCCTTGCAAGTGTGACTCGGAAGACTGCCGCGGTGTGATTGGTGGCAAGTCCCAGAGGATCACCAAGCTGCCAGTGAAGACTCAGTCGCGCACCCCATCGAACGCGTCCACCCAGTCCCAAGGGTCGAGCGGCAACCAGCCGCGGGTGGGCCGCCCGAGGAAGGCTGTCAAGTGCAACAAGAAGTCGGAGCAGCAGACCGTTAGTACCTGCGACATCAAGAACATGACCATACTAAAGTACCAGCAGCACCTTAACAAGCTGTGGCAAGAGCCGCAGATGAAGCCGCTCACGGCCAAGGAGAGGAACCTGGTAAAGGAACGACACTGTTTCCTGTTTAGAAATCTTGAATGTGTAAGTTGTAGTTTATTGCAATTATTCATAATTGATTGTGATTAATTAGCCTACGTATAATTATCACCTGCGCTTAGGCGTATAATTAGTACTGCCGGGAGCTTTTTACTACTTGGCATAATGCAACATGCATAGAAGAGAAGACGACTGTTCCGCATGTAATCTAAGGTTTCACAAGCGCAGAATTGGTTATAATTGGTAGATTTTTATTCAGGAGTAAAACATCCTATGTTTTAATCCAACTAATAATTTATCTCCGAAAATAATAGTGCCGAATTTCATCCAATACCCTTGTGAAGTTGAATGTACTCAACTTCAGAAGGGTATTGGATACAGTAGTAGCCAGTAGTACCAAAGTCCAAGGAGTACCAAAATCATGGAGATATAACGTGTGAACAGGTTCGTCGTATCCGCGAGCGCTTGTCGATCTCCTTGCCGTCGTCCCCGCCGCGGGCGCCGGCCCCGCCCCCGGCGGCTGCCCCGCCCCCGGCGGCTGCCCCGCCCCCGGCGGCTGCCCCGCCCCCCGCCCCGCTCCCCGCGGCCGCCCCGCCCCCCAGCATCGTGGACCCGCTGCGGCTGCCGGCCTCGATGGACGCCGAAGTGGCCCTCGCTACTTTACGGGCCCTCCGCGCTGAGCCTCCCGGCCGCTTGCCAAGAGTACAAGATGATCCCACACAGTCGAAGGAAAAGAGACTTGCTAACATCTTCAAGGCTATCTATGCAACTGTAGTGGCTGTTAAAGGTAAGGCTTTGGGGCTATCACTATAGATTTAACTTCAAAAACGTCAATACTAGCTGTGCCACGCGGTCTCTTTCGGTGATGGATGGTGAGTGCATTGTCGTTTCTCAAGCACGACTTTAATACGATTTTGAATTTCTTTTCAAACGTATGCAGGTTTCCTCTAGATGTTTTATAAAATATAATTGCTCAAAATATACATATTGTTCAGAAAACTTTTTACCTCGTGTTTTAAATCAATTCTAATTGATCAGATCACTTACTTAACGTCCTCTCAAGACGTAGAAATAGAAAATGTCAGTTCTCTGTTACTTACTTACATTACAGCCCTTCTTTACTTTATTATATGTCAAATTTTTGGAGTCACAACCGCACTGTTGGTGACCATTGCATTAATAATGTGTACATTGTTTGGTACAGATGACAAAGACAGGCCATTGTGCGCGCCGTTCCTGAAGGCAAAGTCAGAGCGTGGCAAAGAGGCGAGCACGTCGGATTTGTCCTCCATTGAGGCAGGCATCGAGGGCGGCCGCTACGAGTCGGTGGCGCAGTTCGACGCGGAGCTGACGGCCGTGCTCTCGGCCGCGGTCCGCGAGCACGGCAGGCTCTCCGCCCTGGGCACTGCCGCCACGCAGCTCAAGAAGGTGCTTCGGAGTGTTCTATATTCAAATTTCAAAATTCTTATTATAGTTTAATTTATTCTTGACATGTATAAAAGTACGTTAGACGCAGGTGTGTGTTACTTTTTTTTGTTAATTCTTTACGCTTTTTCTGCAGGTGTATTCTACTGCCAAAGCTGATTATGCCGACCTACTGACAAAGATTCTCGGACCCGATGACCCGTTACCGAGTGGATTCTTGCAGAAAACTAAAACTGGTACGTTCTCGATTGTTGTTGCACGAATATAAATCACTGATTGTACATTCATACTCACAAAATTAAGAGCAATGCGTCAAGGCCCATCCTGGTTCGCCAGGCGTCTCTACTTCAACAATGAAAAAAATGCCTAAATGGCTGTTATAATCACGCATCGCGGTGACATCCATATTTTATGATATTATGTAAGCATTAGGGAACAATATTACGCCACCCGTTCTGAAGGAGGGAAGGGGTCTTAAAATACTGTGTGAAAACTAGAGAAGGACGAGGTCTTGGCATACACTACGGATGGTCACCGAGTGGGGTGAGAGGAAAAAATATTATTATTATTATTATTATAGCCAAAGGAGTAACGAGCCGTTTTTATTCCAGAGGAGGTGATAATGTGCATCTGCGGCCTCCACGTGGAGGAGGGCCTCATGGTGCAGTGCGGCGGCGCGGGCTGCGGCGTGTGGCAGCACGCGCGCTGCATGCGCGTCGCCGACCCCAGCGGACACCACTACTGCCACCACTGCAGCCCGGCGCCCGTACGCTAAGCTCTTGCCATATCTATTATATTGGACTTAGGTCGCAACACATACAGCCTATTATAATCGCTGATAATCACATACCATCGATTATCCAAAAAAATCCGCTCGAATCCGTACGCATGTACTGATATTGATCTGCGCAAAAAAAGCCGCCCGCCCGTACTTATCGTGATTTTATCTCGTTTCTATATTTTTAATATCTTGAAATGTACTGAGCCGAAGGACTTATATCCATGTCATGAATTAATAAAAAAAACTTAAATATAATATCTTAAAATATAGCTATTGCAAAAATATCTTATATAATATAAACCGGCCTATAGCTGGCATAATATTTGAAAGTGTTTATAAGTGTTACAACACTAACATTTGTGTGTTCCAATCGTAGGTAGACCGGGAGATCCCATTGGACGACTTCACGGAGGAGGGTCACCAGTTCTACCTGTCGCTGATGCGCGGCGAGCTGCAGGTGCGTCAGGGCGACACGGTGTACGTACTGCGGGACATCCCCATCGACGCTGCGCACCCTGACGTCAGCCAGAAGGCGGGCGACACCACGCACTCGCCCAAGACCAAACGCCTCGACAGGAAGAAGGTTAAGAACCTCGCCAAAGGGAAGGACAAGACGGAGGATGCTGTACAGAATAAGGTACGTGTTGTCAAAATTTAGACCACTTTCGCGTACAAATGTGTACAAATAGCACAATACCTATGAAGTCGAAAGCGAATCTAAAGAAATTAAACGCAGATTTAAAATCATAACGTTAGATTAAGTTGTATGTCTATAGAGAGGTAGATATATGTTACACTCAGACTGACATCAAATAATGTGTAAATAAATATTTTGACTACAGACTGACTCCCTAATCAAAGGGCTCTTTATATTAATAAATAAACACAAGCAGTTATCAATTCACCACATACGCGCACGCATGCACACGCACGCACACACACACACACACACACACACACACACACACACACACACACACACACACACACACACACACACACACACACACACACACACACACACACACACACACACACACACACACACACACACACACACACACACACATACTCATATATAAGTAGTAGTTATAGAAGAGCGGAGCCTTATAGTACTGTCATTACAAGCCTTGAAGGACTGACTACCCTTTGAAATGTTTCGCAATGACATAACTTTTTCTGTAACGAATGTAATTATCAGACAATGGGCGTGAGCGTGAACAAAAAGGGAAAGAAAAATCAAAATAGATTTTTATCGTGATCATTAATGAATGAATAACGTTTCCAGGAGGGTTCAGTGCGCAAGCACACGTACCAGACCATAGGGCCCATCGCGGTGTCCGAGCTGGACATCTTCCGCGTGGAGCGGCTGTGGAAGCACAAGGACACGCAAGAGCGCTACGTGTACGGCCACCACTACCTGCGCCCGCACGAGACCTTCCACGAACCCACCAGGAAGTGAGACATTTACTTTGCTGTTACTGCTCATTATATAAATGATTTATATACTACTTATTTTATAAATTGTTGAGTAACGGCGATAGACTCGCCATCTGTCACGTTGGCACCTAGCATACCTCTGGCGGAAAGTGGGTGTTGTGGGTATTACCTATACACCTCTGCCTACCCCTTCGGGGACCCTTTTGGGAAGGCGTGAGGATATATTTTATAAATCTTTTTACTGGAATGATGTATATTTTGATCAATTTTGTAGGAACATTCATTGGGCCGCCTATTTATTATATACCAGCTGGTTTCACCAGCGTAAAAACATATTTCATTGGTAGTTTTTTTTTTAAATATAATAAATCTCTGTCAAACCACTTAATTCCCACCTTGAGGAAAGGCGTGAAGATCTATAAGTATACTAAAGCCTTGTTTTTTCCCCAGATTCTTCCACAATGAAGTGATGCGCGTGCCGCTGTATGAAGCAGTGCCCATAGAGCTAGTCATGTCTCAGTGTTGGGTTATGGATTTGAACACTTATTGCAAGGTTTGTATAGGTTTTCCATTGCTGCAGTTGTCTATACCTACCTACTGATCCCGCCTCCTAAGATAGTAGTCAATACAACCACTGTAACTGAACTACTAGTAGTTACATATCGAGCCTTTGACTCGGCTAGGTGGCCGATCGAGTGTCGTATGATGGTCAAGGATTTTTTTTATTGCACCTAACTGACCTCCCTCCTAAGATATTGGTCATTGTAACTGCTATTGTTTCTGGCTATTCGTGTCCGGGCCCTTGATTCGGCAAATAACAAGATTCAATTGGTGGTTAAGAGCAATGCACTTGCAGTTTGCAACTGCAGTTGTTTCTACTTATGTTAGTACTTTATTAAGATTTTAAAGTTTAAATTATGAAATTTGTAATATTTTCTGCATAGTCTATCGCAATCGGGTTTTTTTTTCCGCCTTAGATATTCTGAACTCAGGTCCTAATATTGCAGCAACCTTCGTAAATGCAATTTAAGAGAGGTAGGGCATAACGGATTTTCCGTTCTAATTTGGAGCTGCCCGATTGGGGCAGGACCTCCACCTTATAGAAGTCCGTAGCCAAATTAAATTTTTTTTTGTGTTGTGTTCCTACGTGATGAATAAGGTTTCCAGTAATGAGCTCCTTGGGGAATGGGGAAGGATTGTTATATTGTTTTTGCAACCGAGGGATTAGACCTATTATGCTGCCAACACAGTATAACTCTCCGAACACAGAGTAGCAACGCGCAAGTGATACTTCGGTATCCTGAGCGTAAACAGGCTGCGGTAACCGTTTCCCATCACGTGGACCGTATGCTTGCTTGCCACTGTTGTATAAAAAATATATATATATTGCGTATGGTGTTCCTTGTCGTGTGACGGTCGTCGTGTGACGCGTGTCGTGTGACGCTCGTCGTGTGACGCGTGTCGTGTGACGCTCGTCGTGTGACGCGTGTCGTGTACCGCGTGTCGTGTGACGCACGTCGTGTGACGCGTGTCGTGTGACGCGTGTCGTGTGACGCACGTCGTGTGACGCGTGTCGTGTGTGCGGGCAGGGCCGGCCGGCGGGCGCGGCGGAGGCGCACGTGTACATCTGCGAGCTGCGCGTGGACCGCACGGCGCGCCTGTTCACGCGCGTGGCGCGCCCCAAGTACCCGCAGTGCACCAAGCCCTACGCCTTCACACACTTCCCAAGCCGGCTCAAGATCACGCGCACTTACGCGGTCAGTACACTCACACACACACACACACACACACCTTAAATATGTACAGTCGTGCTAAAGACTAGCCATCTTCTACGTGGGCACCTACATCATTGTATCTCTAGCGTAAAAA
Source organism: Drepana falcataria (assembly GCA_945859725.1). NCBI lineage: Eukaryota > Metazoa > Arthropoda > Insecta > Lepidoptera > Drepanidae > Drepana > Drepana falcataria. Next base: position 3,323,615 of record OX243937.1, read on the forward strand.
GGATGTTGTTTCACCTCTGGCTACCTTTCTGGCGGGCTTATGGGAAAGCATGAAGACAAGCAGACAAAATTTAGGAATACTCTTCTCAATTTCGCCTCACAACGAATCCCTAACGGGGTAGGTAGAGAGTTTAGAGAACCAATTCTCTCTAGACTTACATACCTTTATCGCTTCGTCCGCATTCATCAGTGTCTTCATACATGCTCGCTGGTTTCGAGTACTCTTGACGTTCTAATCCTCGAACGTCCTATCGATTTGGTCAACTTAGTTTGATTCGCATTATATTTATATCAATTCGTACAGCCCCACGAAGTGGCGCCGGAGTACCTCAAAGGTAGCCGGGGTGCCAAGAGTGTCGCTTCCACCGACAAGGCCGCTAAGAATACCGCCTCCAAGGACACCAAGAAGAAGGCAGCGGCCATCACCTATACCGACACTAAGGTTAGTAGTCATGTACGTTATTGTTTTAACTAGTATTTTGCATTGCCAATATACCTACTAAAATAACATATAAATATAAAAACACCAGAAAAAATATAGTTTAAAAAAAAAACTACACGCTTTTTACAGAAAACTGAACTAAAAAATAAAAAATAAATTTTAATAAATTTGAATTAATAATAGTGTAAAAATTCTTAATAAATAATTTAAAAAAAGCGTGGGGTGCATGGTGTCAATAGTTCTAAATATTTTATTGATATCTGTCAATAAAATACTTATATCTATAAGAATAGAAGATTTATTATTTCGACAATATCTTAAAAAGCACCCCACGCTTTTTTTAAATTATTTATTAAGAATTTTTACACTATTATTAATTCAAATTTATTAAAATTTATTTTTTATTTTTTAGTTTAGTTTTCGGTAAAAAGCGTGTTTTTTTAGTTTTTTTTTTAAACTATATTTATTATAAACTAACTTTTTAGTTCGATATTTTTCAAAAGGGAGCCAGAGAAACGGCTACGAGAACCAAGAAAGGCCGCAGGCGCGCTAATTACCCACGGAGAGTTACATACTGACATACTGACATACAAGTGAAGCTAATAAAAAGCGTGTAAAAAATACCAATCGTGGTTTCACCCGTGTAAGAATTTATTTAGCAGTTATTTTTTCTGGAATTTTCTTCGGAATTAAACATATCCTATGTATTATTTCGGTATGTTTCTGTTCCATTATCCCGTCCAGCCGCAAATCTCCAATTTCATAGGTCAAAAGATACTCTTAGTAGGATTGGATTGTAAGTGTTTTGATTGTTATAGAGTGCAGCTTCACCATCGGCGGGGCGCGGGCGCGAGGCGCAGAAGGAGCGCGTCAACGTGATCGCGCGCCGCCTGCTGGGCGCCGGCGGGGGGCGGGGGGCGCTCGATGCCTCGTACCTGCTGCGAGCCGGGGGACACGCGGCGCCCCCCGGGGGACACCACACAGCCCCCGGGGGACACCCTGCACCCCCCGGGGGCCGCGCGCGGCGCGCCTCCTGACGCGCTGTACCCTCAGCCTACCCGCCTTGCCCCTGCTGCGCACACTCCTAGCCACCTGCTATTCACATGCGTGTATGAGTGTGCTGTCAATGGAGCAGGATCCGTATCGGTGTATTAACACATTGCCACCTGTAATACATTTGTTTGGGTGGGATGAAGTGAGGATACTCCCACTGAAGCGTATGCGCCCCGAACTTTCAGCTGAGATTGAAGAACGAAATCAACTGAGTGTATTCAGCTCGCTTACATTGGAACCAATAACGCACGTGGAATAATGAAAAGGAACACATTTTTTTATGAAACTGAATGTCAATGTATATAATTAGGCTAGCGAAAATATCTAACAAGCTTTCTTTATAAATGGTCCATTAACAACACGCATGCAGTGAGCATAAACATTGTGGTAATGTTATAATATACATTTAAACATTTGCATATACATTTACCTCCATCGAGAACAAGCAATCTGAGTCTGCTATGCTAATTTCAGCCCTTTGTATATAACAATGTATTAAGACTAACTGTTTTGAAGCTTAAATTGAATCAATAAGGGCTAAAAGCGTTGAAATGTCTTTTCATGAAGCAGGGGAAGGAATCTCTGTATTTTTTGTAAAATAATAGGCGAGCAAATAAGTATTTTTGTAAAGCATAAGTTGTCGTCCAGCGATTAAAGTTTGTTTTGGCTCCCCTTTAGTGGACACCAGTAATTTATGTTATCAGCCCCTTCACCATGTAATTTATTCCGTGTAATCGCTTCTTTAAGTGTTAGAAGATGTAATCTCAACTAGTAAACAAAGTACACATTTTGCGCGTTTACGCGACGAGTATGTTCTATGCAGCGCACTTTTTTTGAATTAATATATTATTAAGCATATAAATAAATAGTTATATTTTTACATAAGACAACTGATTAATTGTTATGATAAAAAATAATTATAAGTTAGTAAATTAAATTAGTGAACGACCACTGGTGCGAACTGATGTTGAATGTTGAAAGTTTTAATAGAGGTTAGGAGAGTAACGTTGTTTGGGAGGTTGTTAATTTAAATATTAATAATTAATTAATTAATTATTATTTTTAAATCTTCCGGTAGAGTAAGGTCGGTGGAATAGAGTTTTGTTTTAATCTGGTCAGTGTATCGCCTGCAGTGTTGTACTAGTGCACTTTGTACACTAAAATCTCTCTAATTTTTTAATCGTTTAGTTAAGCTGTATATACGTTAAGCGATCGAGGTGGTTGGTGGTTCTATGTTTAAATCAAAAGGTTAATAATATATTGCTTGGTCCGAGGATTATCTGTAATTTGTAAGACTATCACTCACGCAGGCCTTGATATTGTGATTACGGAGAACAAAGTTGTTTTTGTTTCTAATTTATTTGTATATTTACTGTTAGTTTACTTACTTTACTCGTCACGTGAATGTTATATAACAATACTTTACTCGTCACGTGAATGTTATATAACAATACTTTACACAGTATTTCCCCTTTTTTTTAAGTGTGCTTTTTCACAGTTTTTAATGAACGTATGTCATAACAGATTGTGTGTGTTATATTTCTGTAAGATGGTTTGATCCCAAAATGTAGTACAAATATAAATGAGGACCCTTGCCTAACTCAGAGCGGAAAGATACACGCCAGATCAACTTTGGTTTGTAAAATTTATAAGTACAGTTGTTCTTGTTAGTACCTACTAGTGCGCACTTCAATACAATTTTATTGGTACCTCAACTTGGCAGTAATTGTAAGCCCAGAGATTTTTAAAGGAATACTAAATACATTGATATCATCTTTTCCGCTAGCACGTGCACTGGACTAAATATATTATATTGTTCGTGTTTAAGATCGTTACATTAATATCCGAGTATGAATTTATATATAGAGGCAGTTAGTTGAAATCTGGATTCCATTTATGTACTTAATTAATCAATAATATGATAGCTGTAGGTTTCACAGTTGCATTATTTTGTGTGGTTCTAGAGTACTGTTGCAATAGCAAAATATCATTAGCGACCGTTATAGCGTCTTGCCTGTTATCACTATTTTGGGATCAAAAATATATCGACTTATCAATTGATAATGAAATTGTAACTGATTGCGATTGCAACCATTTGAATCTTTCCATAATTCCGTAAGTTTGACTGTGCTGGCAGCAGCTGTTAGTTGCTTATACGGCCAGCACAGTAACTAACTCCAAATGATGCCTTCGCCTTTAAGCTATGGTAGGGACTTACGATCAGGCGAGCCGAACGGATATGAACGTACTTTTATACAAAGCTGTATGTATAAATAAATAACAGTGATATTATTTTTCACTGCTCTATCTTATAGTTAATAAGCATAAATAAGTCGGTGACTACATCCCTGGTGCTTGCGTATCGTCTAAATCGATTGACGATTTGAATATTAAAAATTTTGGGGTATTCCAATTAATATACATCTTGTTACTCGTGACGCGGCAACGGCTTAATAGATTTTGATGAATTTTGTAAAGGTGGCAGAATACCTTCTTCCTTTCGTGTAATATAGAAGGCTTTCTCATGCGATCAAGATATTGCCTCGGGGTAGCATCACGGCGCTTATGCGTAACATATGCGATACTGGCGTACAGGTGAGTTCGTCGGCGTGGAATAAAGTTTCATCTCAATATATAGTAGGTGTAGTGGCAACTACAATATATTAAGATGTGTCGTCTGCATGGAAATTCTATTAGAATCGACTACTTTCCAATTATGTGTTTAAGGCCATTACCAGTTTTAGTTTTTTTTCATAACAAAAATTTGCAGATGTTGTGCATCGAAAGACAGGAAGAGTTGATTTCGCGTTTATATTGTTACAATAATATAAATACATAATATATACACGGATATTTCCTTATCTCCTTCATATAATTCCATATGATAAATACATACATACATACTTCCATGGTCTTCCATACACCTAATAACTTTTATAGATGCACGATTTATTTGCAGTAGAGTGATCTTGAGGACAAACCATTATAAAAAATATATCGAAAGTCAATTAACATTTATATTGCTATATAACTATTACGTGTGTACACAATACGATAATATTAAAATAGGAAGCTTTTATATGTGTCAGGTAAAATATGTATTTACTTCTGGTGAGATCATATACACGTAAATAATAATAATAAAGATTCAAATGGTTTCACCGCACAATCATACCTCAAGGTATGTTACGATCATGACTTAATTGATATATTGAGCAGCTTTACCTATTTATATGTTTTAAGATGCCATTTGTTGTAACTCATGTTTTAATAATAAATAAATATTTGGAATTTACAGTTTTATTTTACCTTACACCTCGCTAGGTACATCAAGGCGGTTGACTCGCATCTGTCACGTTGGAGCCTAAAATTTATCTCTAACGGAGTGGGTGTGGATACTACCTATAAACCTCTGCTACTTCGGGATCCTTGTGGGAAGGCTTGAAGAAATCAATAGATAATTAGGTAGGCAAAGAGAAGTAGGTACCACAAAATAATATATCTAAGGAAGAGCGTATTGTCGACACAATATATACAAAAATAGCTGTACTTACCTCACGGTTACAACCCCGTTAAATTGATATATATTATTACTGCTCTATTGCACATAAAACTTTAAAAAATAAATAAATATCCTCACGCCTTCCCACAAGGGTCCCCGAAGGGGTAGGCAGAGGTGTATGGGTAATACCCACACACCCACTTTCCGCCAGAGGTATATTAGGTGCCAACGTGACAGATGGCGAGTCCATCGCCGTTACTCAAGCACGACTATACATACGCCTTTGAATTTCTTCTCAGACGTATGCAGGTTTCCTCACGATGTTTTCCTTCACCGTAAAGCTCGTGGTGTGACTAATCACTGTACTTAAGTTCAGAAAAACTCATTGGTACAGTCGGGATTCGAACTTGCGACCTTTGCGTCGCAGGCAACTGCTCAAACCACTCGGCCACCACGGCTCTTTAGAACTACACTGTAATTGAAAATTAACGCATCTAGCAGATATAAACGTAGGTACAGACGGCGGGAAGACTACGAATGAGTTAAGAGTTATATTATCTGTAATTTATCTCTACACTCAAGTACCTAAGTAAGTTAAACCTCCTCTTGATAACTGACTATAAAATCGGCTTAGCCAGGTTAGCACTTTATTAGTAAACAAACGTACCTACGCGAATTCTTTAATATTGTTACATCAAACAGAACTGTATGTACAAATTATATGAACATTTTGGCGTGGTTGTGTATTAGGTTCATCCTTTCTCACGGGCATCCGCTTGCAACAGCAGTTCTCGCGTTCTTTCAACGTGCGTCAAGGATCACGCCACGCTTTAATAGTAAATAAACAATGCTACACACGCGTATGTCAGTAGGTACCAAAGACTACTATTTAATACTTGGTCAGTACTAGATCGGCCGCCGACGTGGCAGACTGCGTGTTAGCTATGCTTATGGTTCATATATGGTAATGACATATTATATTCATAATATAATTACACCTACCCGAAAGGGTGTTTATAGATAAAGACAAAGGTCCAACATTTACTACGGTAACGCACGAGCGTTGCCCTTGGTGTTGCAAGCATCCAAGGGGTGGGAACTTCTTCAGCACCACATTTTATCGAAGATATTTAATGATTCAGTCGGTGCCAATTTGAAACGCTTGCTTTTGAGTACCAAAAGGTCGAGGAACAATCTTATGATGTCTGTCTACATAAGTCGGGACTCATTTAAGGCACTGCTTATTAGCTCGTATATTTCTTGAATACGAATCTAAATACATGTAACAACACTAAATACTCTAACTACTCTACTCTAATCTACGAATGTGTTGTGAGTTGTAAATGATTTATCTAAACTGCTTAAATTAAAGATACACTTTATACCTATGAGAGAAACAAATCAGGTATACCTACGTATAAAACGTTTTACGAACCGTTTTTTTATAAACTCATATTTTATTGCTATCTGTTGTATTCTTAAGAATTGGGATATTCAATCAGAATATTTTTTCAGTACCAGCCATTATCTTATACTGTCATTATACATATATAAATACCTATGTATACTTACGCTGTAAGATGCAAACTAACTCTCTGTTTTCTTTAGCGTTAGTAAAACCCGGTGTTAGTGAGTTTAGACTCGGTAACACCGTGTTTTAGTTCAAATTATTTCGTTCGGTTCTTGTTTGACTTTCTTGGAATACTTATGTATGTTCTTACAGTTCGCCATAATCACAATCCTTGCAACCACTTATCACATCATAGCGTGAGCAGGTAACACATCTTTTCTTGTACGCACGAGGCTGCTATGTAGTCGTGCATTTCATACCCTCGTCTCTGTTAGTATACAGACATACTGTATAGGTTGTCCCCTTATATTATGAGTGGCTAGGTTCCACAGCTGTGTCAGATAACACTTTCTGTTAAGATTTATCACTCGCACCCTAATTCGCCGTATAGCATATTCATCTGAAACTCGACATGAGTCAGGCTTTCACATCTGACGGGGCAAGATGCCCTGTCAAATATTGAAGTCACAAATAAAGACAGAATTGCTTTATTTGTCGTCCCCTAGTTAATAAATAATGAACATATAAGTTAATGTGACTGATGGCGAGTCCATCGCCGTTACTCAAGCACGACATACGCCTTTGAATTGCTTCTCAAACGTATGCAGGTTTCCTCTCGATGTTTTCCTTCACCGTGATGCTCATGGTGTGACCAGACGCATTGTTAGAATAAATGTATGTTAAGTAAGAAATTCTCATATATGACTAACATGATCATCACTTAGTCTCTTTCCGGGTAGATAGAGAAAGTAGCAGACTGTAAGAAAGAAGTAAGTAGTAGACTGCCAGTCCTCTAGATTGACAGACCGTTTTCGCTTCATCATTCAATCAGTCTCTTCATACATGCTTGCCCGTTTCGAGTAAGTACTCTTGACGACCCCATCAATCCATCAGCTAAATTAGATAACTCACTGCAATCTACAAGATATTTCAAACTAGATTTAGACCCTGCATATCTAGGCATTGATGTTTAGTTTGTATTTAATACAATATTGTTCTATAATATGTTCAGTAACAGATCGCTGCCTAATTCAGTTTTAACATTGACCTTAAATAACAATTCATGCTTACGACGAGTCCCGGGGCTGCGGCGGCCTGCGTGACTGGGGTCACTCGCAATGAGAAGATTGGGCTTAGCGTCCGCCTGCGTGTCCCATCGCGCACGCATCGTTAGGTGTCCACTGCGTGTCTGCTAGTGACATCGGGGGATAAACATGCGAGCGTTTGCTATTTTTTTACTCTATCACAATCGATCTAATCTAACCAGACCTTGGAAGTATTTTTATCGAAATGTTTTCGTTGTAGCCTACCTATTTATTTCCAAGATTTAATTACATCTTACCAACAACTACGCAAGATTTTGATATCAACTGTTGATATCAAAATATGTGTTAGTTGTGTGTTACACACAACTACGGTGAAGGAAACATCGATAGGAAACCTGCATACGCTTGACAAGAAATTCAAAGGTATAATATACCTTTGAATTTCTTCTACATATTATGTATAGTCGTGCTCGAGTAACGGCGACGGACTCGCTATCTATCACGTTAGCACGTAAAATATATTCTGGCGGAAAGTGGGTGTGTGGGTACTACTTATACAACTCTGCATATCCCTTTGGCGACCCTTGTGGGAAAGCGTGAGGATACAGATTTATTATGATTAGTTTGCATTAACTTTATATACAACAGAAATAATTACAACAATTAAGATAAATAACATATTATAGTACATATTTGCCAGTTCAGACTACGAAACGGAAGCAAACAGTATGCCCCTATATTCGGAGACGTTATCATATTAATTAGATATGGCTAGTGTATACTTTTACTGATGTAGGACATATAAACATTAGATATTATCAAAGTATGTCCAAACCAACGTAACATGCCTTTCTTCATCTTTACTGGACTTTTACTGCCCATCAACGCCGACATGGCCCCATTCACCTTATTACCGGCAGTTATCGTTATTTCAATAGAGACAGAGGAAGACCATGTTCCAACTACCTGGATCAAATCGATCGGATGCTCAAGGACGGGAACGTCAAGAGTACTCGAAACCGACGAGCATGTATGAAGAGACTGATGAATGTGGACGAAGCGAAAGAGGTACTCTCTGCCTACCCCGTTAGGGACTCGGCGTGATGATATGAATGTATTATCAAAATAACGCTACAATGTCTGTATGATGACAATACCAGTTAATACAGCGTGTCTCGAACTGCGACATGAATTCTAGTGGCGAAACGTGGTGTCGACCACGTCCCGCGCCGATATTGTGAATTATGGCTATTTATCTCACCTCTACATTGGAGGATTTAAAACTATATGTACCTACATTAGTAATTAAATACCAGTACGTTTATTCAACACGAACGTGACTGTCGCTTATCGCGAGCCTGTAGACCCCATTAAGCAAGCTGTTATTTCGTTCTAGTTCTCTATAAACTTATATTTATCTTCACTTGTTATTTTACCATTGCCATTACCTACTGCCAATAATTATTTCTATAAGAATACATCATCACGCCGTCCCACAAGGGTCCCCGAAGGGGTATCTCACATCCACTTTCCCCCTGATTTATATTTTATGTGCCTACGTGTCAGATGACGAGTCCATCGCCGTTAATCAAGCACGAAAATACATACGCCTTTGAGTTTCTTCTCAAACATAACTTTGTGTTGCAGGCAACTACTCGAACCACTCGGCCACCTTATACAGCTTTTAATAAGAATATATGTATGATTGAACATATATGTATAGGTAACGTTCAGAAAATCAAATATTAAAAATTCTTTTATTAGCTTATTGAACGTCACATATTAAATATTAAACTACAGATAGTGAATAGAACGTACGTAAGGCTAATTAACGAACAAGGTAATAACTTTATATAAGAGGAACAAAATTTTTCTTGTATTATTCCAATTATTTATCCATTAATACATCTTTACGCAAAGATATGTTCTAGTAAAGATCAACAAACTGGTAGTTTGGAGTTATGTATTAAGTTGTCAACGTAAATGATGACAAGGTTGTCTCCGACTTACATGTCTTCAAATTTCTTCTGAAATCTATATTTTCCCTCACGGTAAATCTCGAGGTTCAACAAATCACTGTAGGTGTACCTAAAGAATTTCAGAATCTCCCATGGGCACAGACAACTAAACATTTTTGTAATAATTTTGCACCTTGCTCCTTAAAGCACTCGGCCACAATAGTAAGACGGCCACAGTTGGATAAAATTATGATCAGTTTGTTTTTTACTGGTTAACATGGTCGTTCAGGACAAAGGAATGTAAGAACAGCGTACAGCGTAACTCTAAACAATGCTATAATTTCCTAAGTGAAATGATGTAGGGTGAACGGGTGAGCAGGATGACGTGCCATCCAGAGAACTCGGTGAGCATCAACGCAGTCGCTACGAGAGTATCCCTCGCACGCACGTTCACACTCGCAACGCGAACTTTGACTTGAGACAAGTTTATAAATCTAGAAGGCCCGGAATAACGCAGTGATTGCTAGTGAGGTCGTGTCGAGGCATGAACAGTAGCGTAGTGCTGGGACCATCACACTCCAAGTGCATCCTCAGCATCCCGCCGGATAATTATGCTCTTGTAAGTACGGTTCGTACGTGAACTTATCACGTTCGTGTCACTCGTGGAAAACAACATATGTAATCCACGTGTTTAGGTTTTTCAGGCTTGTGTTATCTTTGTGTGTTGTGTCCTCCCTCGTGATACTTAGAAGTTCTTTGTTGCAGGTGTTTATCGAACGTCAACAAAATCGCTTATGTGTAACTACGTATCGTTACGAAATTTGTAATGAAATAAAATTTTATTAGGATATTGTGAAGGAAATATAAAATACGATGTCTTTTAAGGAGTTTCATAAAAGAAAAAAATAAGTATTATTACATACCGCGGCTTTGCCCGAGCTAATATATGTAGATGTTTTGAGGATATATTTTTCTACCTGGATACCAACTTTTTCTGTAATGTAGTTGTTATCCACCAAGCATGTTGCAAATTATTCATGTTAGTCAGTAGATGGATCCGTTATGCTCCATCTTAAGGAATTTTTCTAGCTCACACTCTATCTGTTTTTGCATAGCATAGCATTGCCTCTTTAACGTTCGTAACTGTTCAAATATTACAGTAAAGTCTAATCCCGCCCGCTTCTCACAAGTTTATCGAACAAAGACATGACACGGTCGCAGACCGAAGTACTCCACTGGTTCATAAGTACATCCTGTGAGATCGTGTCTACTTTATTGCTTAGGGCTGGCGTATGATTGGCAATGATTCATGGATTTAACTACATACCTACTTACATACACTAAATATCTTTAGATGGATGATAACACCGCGAGGCGCAGCTACTCTATAATAATAATAATAATCAATACCTTGGGACAATTCCACTCAAATTGACCAAGTCCCAAACAAAGCAAAGCCAAGGAAACTAGACAACGATATAGGTAGGTACATACTATATAGATACTAAATATATGAAACATCCAAGACTAAGGTGCTAATACTCGTGTTCATCACACAAATATCTGCCCTCAGCGGGAATCGAACCCGTAATCTCAAGCTTCGCATTCAGGAGCTCAGAACGCAAAGCCTGAAGGTCGTCACAATAATATTGTGATGACTGATCTGGTTGTTTCTAAGTTTATAAAATGGCGTAATGAAATCTTTCACTTATGGAAAGTTTCATTATTCCGGAGTAACGACGAGTAAAGAGACCTGTATTGTATTTAAAAAAAACATATATTTGTAAACATAAAATTTTACATAAGTGAAACTGCAGTACTCACCTAACTTTGTTATAAAGGCTAGTTTTATACTCAAAATAAGAATATACGCATTCCCACATGAACTTGGTCCGAACCGAATGTGGTCGTTAACTACTTGCCTACCCCGGCGGCAGAGTTGAAATAACACCCACATATGGCATTGCATATAAATATGCTGCTGTTATGATAGATGGCGAATCTTTTGCCGTCTCTCAGGCAAATCAACTTATACATCGTCTTTATTTCAAGAAGATCGGGCTCTGAACCGGCACGTCTGTCTAATCAGTTCAGACGACTATGTAAGCCACACAGTCACAAGGGCGTTTTTACAAAGAAATAAGTACGTCGTATCTCGTTAGTGGGTTTAAAAACTTTAGTCAGTAATTAAATATCTTAAGCCTATATGTGTGCAAATTAGATCAAAATATTACAACGAAAATATTTCTATTGTCCTTGGAAAGATAATTGAAAAATTCGATGATAAGTTTGTGTTTTGTTCAAAAGACACAGCCTGTCTGAGATTATGTATACAAAGGACTTGCATCAGAGTCGACGAGAAGAGATCAGCTCTTAAATTTATGATCATATTTAAGTGCCAGTCATCGTAACAGATGGAGAGCCTTGCATCCTCTCACAGGCATGATGTTACAAACGTATTTAAATTTCTTATTAGCTCTAAGGTCGTAGTGTAATAAATCACTGTACTTAAGCATATATAAATAATATTTAGTAGGTACGGACCAAATGTCTCTTTAGTGAAGAAAATATTTTTATAATAAATACATTATTTAATTGAATGTAAGACATTTATTGAACATCACATATAAAATATGTAACCGTTCCCACTGTTTCCAAGCAAATAGCCTTTTTGGAGAAAATACCATGGTTTGAATCCACAATCTATAATTTGAAGAGAAGACTTAAACCACTCGCCTATAGATAACATCCCTTTTGATATAACTACAGAACAAAACCAATAAACACTAAAATTCATGAAATTCATAAATCATAGAGCTCCAACTGAACTTGCTCTTCTGATATCTAGCGGGTCCAAACACTAAAAATCTATCGGGATCTTATCGGCATTGCCACTCAGCGTGGCAATTGCAAGCCTTCTTGGCACCCTTCTGTATAATAGAGAGATTAGGGACATTTATATACACATATTTGTAGTTATACTATCTACTACTAAATCCTAGCCTGGTTTTCATCATTCATATTCATGGTAAAACGATTATTAGGGGTGTTTTCTCGATCGCTAGAGCGGACGCACGCTGATGATGCCCGAAATCGCATCGCAGCCGGAACAATTCATACTGTCCTTATTGATAAATTGCCGGCAATTTACTGGTACTCAAGGCTCGAGTGCAACACCTAAGTAGCCCACTTCACAATGACAGGATAACAACACGCTAGCATGGGGCATGTATCAGGAAACGGCTACCGACATGTCGACAGGGAATGCCTTGTGTAAGAAATTGTATTATTTTTAAAACCAAATAAGTTCAAGTACATATATATCTCGCGAAGAACCGACAACCGCTGGGGTAAACGTGTTCTACAGTGGAGACCACGACTAGGCAAACGTAGTGTAGGACGCCCTCCGTCCAGGTGGATGACGATTTGCGACGGACTGCTGGCAGATGTTGGATGCGGCAAGCTGAAGACAGGGCGTTATGGCGCTCATTAGGGGAGGCCTATGTCCAGCAGTGGACTAGAGTGGGCTGATGATGATGATGATGATGATGAAGTTCAAGTTGGACTCGACCATGGAAGGTTCCGTAATATTTTCACAATATACAGGCAATAAGGCTCTCTCTGTGGGAATTTTAACATTATCTTAACCGTTACTCAAACACTATTTGTACATTATTGAATTTCTTCTCCAACTTCTAAAACTAAAGTTTGAGAAGAAAGAAAGAAAAGAAAGGGTGGAAAGGGTGGGTGAAAAGAAAGGTATCGTAAGTATCGTGGTGTGATAAATCGTTGTACCTTCTTAAATTCAAACTTATGAAAACACTGGTACGGATTTAGAACCCATGTTCCGGGGCGATTACTTAAACTGCTGAGTAGTGCCATGCCTTTTCTTTTTCCATTCTATTCTTAATATATATATATATATATGTTTTTCCGCGATGGGCTCCTAAACTACTAAACCGATTTAAATTAAATTTACACACCGTGTGCAGTTTGATCCAACTTAAAAGATAGGATAGCTTATATCACAATTGGACCCAATAGGTGGCGCTGCGATCATGTTTCAGGTAGTTTAACTTTTCCCCCGGGCGAAGCTGGGCGGGTCAGCTAGTGTAATAATAATAATATATTCACACATCTTCCCACAAAGGTTCCCGAAGGAATACACCTCTTATAATGATGGTGTTTCTAACGAAATGTGTTGTTTCATGGTTTTTACTGTAACATTGTATCATATAGATAATCATCATGCAAAACAGACATTCATGACAAATGCGATTCATTATACACAGCGACTTGATAATAATGACTTACAATGTTCATTAACCAATTGTTATTGCATTAGCTGCCGGTATTGAGACACTTTTGTTCAATTAAATACAGTTTCGAAAGTAATTCATATGTACTCGCCCACTACGTTGTCGGGCAGGTGATTGTTTCAGTGAAACCTGTTCAGCAAAGCGGGTCAGTGGACTCAAAAAAATGTGTACAATTCTTGAGACTTCACTATATCAGTTACTCTTTTATCAAGTTCGTGATTTGCTTTGTTGATAACTACGTTTTGTAGATCTCATGTACGGGGTAGGCAGAGAGTATAGAGCGCCAGTTCTCTCTAGACTCTTTCGCTTCGTCTACATTCATCAGTCTGTTCATACGTTCCCGTCCTTGAGCGTCCGATCGATTTGATCTAGGTAGTTGGACCGTAGTCTTCCTATGTCTCTTGTTGCACCCACTTTCGCTTTATATATCTGTTTCGTCAATCTTTCTTCACACATCCTTTCTATATTTCCAAACCAACGTAACATGCCTTTCTTCACCTTTACAATCTCGTTCACGCCATTTGTTTTGCGAATCGCTTCAATTCGGATTCTACTTAATAGCGTTACTCCGCACATTTTTCGAACAGATTGCATCTCAACTGCATTTAAGCTATTTTCATACTTCCTATGACATACCCGGGATTCGCTGCCGTGTTGCATGTTGTAAAATGTTCCAACTTCATAAATAAATAATTAGATTGTGATAATAGAGGCTACAAATGCGTAAACAAAAGATTTAAAAGATTTTTAGGTACGATTGTCTTACTATCACGTGTCGTGTTGTATTTGTTTTTGGCTGTATATACGATTTACGTCATTACATAATACCTACATAGATTCGGTTAGGGAATCTGTCCGTCTGCTTGTTGGACTTCCTTTGATAGGTACATAGCTGATGTTATAAGGAGCAGGTAACTGCAATTATGTGAATATTTGTTATTCCATTCTACGTGAACAAATTCGTAGGTTACAGCAGCGGGATATTTTAAACATAATTTATTCTGTATTTGTGCGGTTGCAATTAAAATACGTGTTTAATACTACCATGGTCGGGAAGAAGCCGGGAGATTACATCGTGCCCTCTTTCTTCGTTCTTACTTTCCACACCACGCAGACGTAGGCAGAAGTGAAATAACACACTCTTTTGGGTTTGTCGGCATATCTCAAGCACGACTATATGTATATATAAGTCTTTTTAATTTCTTCTCAAACGTATGCAAGTTTTGTCTTGTTGTTTACATTAACCGTAAAGCTCATGGGCACAGTTTTTTCATGATCTGTCATAACTTTTCTCGGTTTTTGAGTATTATTTGTTACAAATAGATTTAGAGCATAACAATTACTATATATTTTCCCGGAAACAGTACACGGCTACCGCTTAGAGAGTACGTAACAAATCTCATATCAAATAAGTAATTAGATGTTGAACGTATAGTATTTGCAATGGGATCGACGTGTTGATTTGCGACGAGGCCTTCCGCTGATATATAGACACTGAGCTCGAGTCCCGGCCACACTCTCTCGAGAGTGCTCCCGCGACTACGCTTGCGTAGCACCACTAGTGTTAAGATCCCATCACCTCATAGAAGCCTTGTTCATAGCCACCTCAGTGGCAGAACACAATCACCGACCGCAAGAGGCACATCACCCACCGCTGGTAAGTGGTACTGATAATTGTCACATCACGAACGTACTCGATACACCCGCAGCTCAATGATTAGCACGCATTAGTCACACCTCGAGATTCGCGCTATCATTGTGCGAATGTTTTCTGAATGTCAAACTAATGGCCAAACAAAATATGTGGGCAGTGACAGTAACTCATTGTTGTTCAAGTTCGTGTCCAAGTCCAATCCGGCGGGTTCATACACGCACTGCCCTATTTCTACAAATGGATAGTGCTTTATTATCCGTCATTACGTACTTTGCGAGATGAGTTATGATCGTAGCGGCTATTTGAGTTGTCTTTAAGAGAACAAGCCACCAATGTAGATATAACTACACCAAACATCTCATAGGTACCTTAGCGCATCATCTTATGTAAAAATATATGAAATACGCAGTTAACAAACTTGGTTCCAAAGTTGATATTTCAACATATAATACATAGTTTATCTTATTAAGTTCGAAATTTAAATATTTCTTAACATAAAATTACAAAATAATAAAATATTGCCATAATACATTTAATTTTGGAAATAGAATATTTAAACTTATTAAACCTGTTACGGTGTGAATCTAACCTGTGTCCCTCGAACTTTATTTTGGAATAAAATCCGTATTGAAGTCAATGTTTACATTTCTATATTATTTTTATCGAGATTTTCGCGACTATTCGTTTTACAAAATAATTATAAAAGACTAGATAAAAAAATACAGCTGAAATATATTGAGTAAATGACATTTGTCGCCATTGAAGGACCGAACTAGACAAGAGAACTAAAAGACGCAATAAAGTTCCATTCGTCTTCCGTTCGTTGGAATTTCTGGAATGTATTCCAATGGATGATGTTATTATGTTCTAATCTTCTGAGCTTGAATTCGATTTTATTGCATGAGCAACGTAAAATATATTATGAACAAAAAATCGTTACTAAAGAATATTTAAGAATAAAATGTAGGTCTCTAATCACTATCACGCGAAGCTTGCCACGAAGACTGGCGGCATATCCATGTTGTATGGCAATGCTGATTTGCTGAATGAACGCATCAACTGTCACTGGAGGCCACATAAAGTCGTGTGAGTTCCTTACAAAAGTGTTGAGCACTCGCCCCCCACGACCCAGCTGTTATATAATAAAATAGATGTCGCCAGTTTATTATTGGATGTACCGACGATGGCGCCGTGCCAAATAAATAAACCTTTATTGCGTAAACTTGCTTGTTGTCACAATCTGAGAGGAGCCGCGCTCAGCTGACAGCATCCTTCACGCTATCTCACATCACCAGCGACAGCGTAAACAGGATTATTGCAAACAATGATAAATCACTACGGCATACGTCACAATTCTATGTTTAATTTATCACCCACTGTGGTGCAAATAAAGGACTTGTGCTTTTTGGCACGACCGAAGCCTTTCTGTCATTGCAAGGGCATGCTATCATAATTCAATAATGCTTGAAAGACAGATGAACATATGTAACGTATACAATCTGCCCTTTTCGCACCTTCGACTTCTACAAAAGCACGTTACAACAATCTACCTGACTAATTGTGCTCATACACCATCGTGTATTAAACGTTATTCAATTCTATAATATATAAACGTCAATTATTGTTACTTATTGCCGAGTACCACGTTACCATTGCAAATACCGTCATAGAGATTGAATCTAAAGTTGTACATATTGTGTTGTCTTTTTCGCAATATTGAATAGTGCTCTCGGTTAATTAGCATAATATATAGACGATGGTCTACTTGAGTGTTCAACGGATGCGAAAATATGGTCAAGAATATGTTAGACTAGGTAGGTATGAAATCTTGGACGGCGCTCTCAATGCTTTGTAGATTTCTGATGATAGCTAGGGACCCCTCGCGCCAGATGGCTTCTAACTGAATGGTCAATATATTTAGTAATCGGCATACCGTGTAGCGCGTGATATTTGCTATCATTTCCTGTTGTTTACAGTAAATATATTAAAAACCTTATTAGTGTCGCGTTCGTGAATTTAAACCGGTCACAAGTAGGTTCGCAATGAGGAAACCATTGGACAGAAATAATCCACAAATGGACGATAATGTCAAAGTTTCTTTCTTATATAATATACCGACTATGCGATCATTTGATAATTGTGCAAAGCAATATGCAAATGTAACGGACCTTTTGGGCTTTTCCTTGATTGACTTAAAGCAGTACAAACAATAGCTGTACCGTGAACTTATTGAATCTACGACTTGCTGTTTACTTATTCAATTATAAATAAACCACCATATTTACCTCATGCTATTTTCACCCTTGTTTATATTTGGATACCATGTCGACTTTAATATGATATCGTGTTATCGCCAACGCAAATTATTCTGAACGAGTATAGTTAGGTTCGTTATCACGATATCATATTCTTCTCACAGTAGGTATAAAGTAGGTCGGTCTTTACATACCTTTGATTCCTTCTTTACGTTGAAGAAAAATAAAGAGAGATATCATGCATACGCCTGAGAAGAAATTCTAGTTGTATATATCTTGTGTATCTAGTCGTGCTTGAGAAAACGCGATGGACTCGTAATCTATCATTTTGCACCAAAAATATATTTCCGGTGGAAAATAGGTGTAGTTACTGCACACCTCTGCCAGCCCCTTCGGGGAACTTTGTGGAAAGTCGTAACAATAAATATAAATAATTAAATCACACAAGGTGTAATTAATTACGAATTAAATTATAAATGATGTCATTATTAAATGTATACATATACATAATAGTTTGTTTCCCGGTACCGGGGCAACCGGTTAAAGGATGTATATTATTTATATTGTTATACCTACCATTAATAATAGTTGATATACTATTATAATTTTTTGTGATGGCGCCTTGTATGCCTTAACAGTGCCCATGTTATAAGAGAATGTTATTTGTAGGATATGTCATAATATAAAGAACATACATGCAAAGTCAATAAAATAATGATATTGTTTCTCATACAAATCGACTTTCAGATCCGTAGTAAAGAGGTTTTCCAACATTTTGAAAATCGAATTAAATATAATAAATTCACGTAAGATCGAGGAAAACGTTTGCAATGCTACGAAGCCGGGCTACGGGCTACGAGCCTACGTTTTGGGTTGCTCCTGAGAGACACGCGACCAGGCGCCCATCCACTTCCTTTGCTTTTTGTTTTTTATACCACTTGGGTGGCAAACAAGCATGCGGTCCGCCTGATGGTAAGCGGTTACCGCCGCCTATGGACTTTTGCAACACCAGGGGTATCACTCGCGCGTTGCCGACCCTGCAGGAATCTTTTCACACCCATCTTCAAGAACTCCATGCTGTACTCTCCAGGGAAAACCTCAACGGGGAGCTCATTCCACAGCCTGAGCGTTCGCGGAAGAAAACTCCTTTGGAAGCGCACAGTGCGAGACCTTTGTGGTTCCAAGGTATGGGGATGAATTCCCCGTCGATGGCGAGAGGTGCGGTGGTAGAAGGTGGAAGTGGGCATCATGTAGAACAATTCTGCAGAACACTCCCCGTTATACAAGCGGTAGAACACACACAGGGAAGCAAAGTCTCTCCTCAGACTTAGTGATCAAGCCGCTTGTGAGCATGGGATCATCGACAATTCTAGCGGCGCGTTTCTGAACCGCGTCAAAAGGCCCTAGCTGGTATCCAGGGGCTCCAGCCCACAGGTGGCAGCAGTACTCCATATGTGGCCGAACTTGCGACTTATAAAGTTGCAGCCTTTGTTGCGGTGTGAAGTACTGCTTAGCTCTGTTGAGCACACCGAGCTTCCTCGACGCCAGCTTAGCCTTGTCCTCTAAATGACCACGGAACTGAACGTCGCTAGAAATATCGACTCCAAGGATCCTAATGCTCTCCGAGATGTTCAGGGGAGTGTTCTGGAATTGTGGAGCCACAGCGAATGGAGTTTTTTTAGCGGTGAACGCGCAAACTTGTGTCTTAGTGGGGTTGAAGTGGACTAGGTTTAGTCGATTCCTATTATTGTAACCTAGTATGGACTCGCCATCTGTCACATGGGCACCTAAAATATATCTCACGCGAAAAGTGGGTGTGTGGGTACTACCTATACGCCTCTGCCTCCCCCTTCGGGGACCCTTGGGGAAGGCGTGAGGATATATATATTTTTTATTGTTACTTAACCTCACATATCGAATGTATTATGCGCATTAGCCATCGTGCCATTAGATTATCAGAGTAATTTCAAATTTAACAAGTAATTCGTATTTATAATATTGTTTTGTACACACCTCTACAGATATATGTACATGATATATGTATATGATAGATACATGTTTTATTTCGTTGATAATATGAGATTTTGCATCCACGTGACAGTGCTAGCATGTTGCGATATAGTTTTGTCAACTGGCGTAATCGACTTTATCAACACAAATGAACAATCTCGCAACGCACTTCCTGGCGCTACAGCTATAATTTATCACGCCGTTTGTATTGTTGCCGATATTTGTCATTTGGTTTGACACCTTCGGTGACTTTTCCAAAGAATGTCCACACTGTATTATGAAGAGCTTGAGATTGTCTGTTTGGACGCGCTACTAGTCCGATTAGGCAAAAAAAAGTATTATTTTGAAAGGCCCTTTATTGATGAAGGTTATATATACAGCATCGCTATACACCAACGGTTGTTACACAGTTATTTTTGACATCTGAACTATTTGAATGATTACCGGAAAGTCTTTAGTGATATCTAGTATGTGTAGAAACACGCACATTAAGCCATATGAGGCCATTGAATGTATAACATAGCCTCGGAAACTGCTCTTCCTAATATTTTTTATTTCATATATTTTCACACCTTCTTAAAACGATCACACTTCCAAATTGATCTCGGATATGACTTCACATATATATGAATTTCTTCTAAACGTATATACTTAAGTTTGCTACGATGTCTTCGAAAAAAGCTCGTGGTGTCATATCATTGTTCTGTCAAACTGATGGTAGTATTGGTACCATCCGGATTTGAACCTGCAATTTTGAATTTGTAGATCACCACTTAAGCCACTAGGCCACCGTGGAGGTATTTTTGTATATCCTTATACCGTATTAAAATAATAATTGTTTGCATAATGATCGATGTTGTGTGGAAATGTACCAATGGGTTTGTGTGTCTTACATTCCGAGATAAGGAAACTGCAGTTGTGTAGAAACTAGATAAAATAATTTCCATTCAATATGCTGGGGTGTGTACCTATTTATCTCAGTAACAGTAAATATATGTATATTCATTCCGAAGCCAACTAGGTAAACGTTCATATGAATGCTCAAATCGAAAAAGCGTTCCTCTTCTGCAACGTAACAAGCGATTCTTTATTTATGAGTGCTACTTGTCTTAGACAGAGAAAACGTAGTGAAACGTGCTAGGATCACGTGTTACTTAAAGCAATAGTAAGAGAAATTACTACTTCTGCATAACAGGGGGATGAGCCGAAATAGGTTTGTAAGTCTAGAGAGAACTGGCGCTTTACTCTATTTGTGTTATGAGGGACTTGGCGTGATTTGCTTAGTTTGTCACTAGGAATGGAATTATATCTTCGACGAAATGCGTATTCTGACACAGGACAGGTGTGAAGATATATCCCAAGAGATATTATCAGGTTTGTCTACTCCTATCACTGCACGTTAGGCTCTGTATTACTTTGGGTATTATGTATGGACGTATTTGTGGACCTTGATGCCCAGTCACGGCCGGGCGGCCACCGGAGGCCAGTTCGATTAATCGTCTCGTTATTCAAATAAGAATTTAATCGCTGTTTCCTGCTTCATGAGCGGGATTTGAACAAAAAAAAACGCTTTTAATAAACTCTCGATCCCATTTATCGAGGGAATCACATAATTTTTATACTATGAAGAAATTTCAGATGAAGTTTTTGACTTTCAAGATGTTGACTGACTAACTAAACTGTTTCTCCCTCCCCCCTCATGGGTTAGGCAGACAGAGTAGAGCGCAAGTTCTCTCTAGCCTTACATACCTCTTTTGCATCACCTACATTTATCAGTCTCTCATAACTGTCTGAAAACAACCGAGGTGGCCGAGTGGTTCGAACAGTCGCCTACAACACAATGGTTTGAATCGACTGTACCAATGAGTTTTTATGTACACTGATTCAGTGAGTCACCACGTGCTTTACGGAAAAAGGGAAAATTCGAGACGAAACCTGCATACGTTTGTAAAGAAATTCAAAGACGTATGTACATATACTTAGAGCTTTAGTAACGGAGATGGAATCCCTATCTGTCACGTTGGCACATAAAATATATCTCCGCCGAAAAATGGGTGTAAGACGCGAGGAAACCACAAACGGAATAGGCAGAAATATACCTACATCCTCTTTCTGGATATCTGGGTTTGCGGTTGGGGACTTTTAAGCTTACTTATTCCAATATGTCACTACAATCGATGTGGCCATTAACTACCTTAAATAGAAATATCAGATCATGTAACTTTCGGCGTTGATTAAGGATTAATTCCTCGTTTCTTAAACACGTCTAAAAATATTTGAATTTCTTAGTACATAAGTTAAAGGAGGATAAATAAATAAAGGAGCATACATTGGTAGACCGCCGAGTTTCAACCTGCTTTGTTGACTCTGCAGGCGACTACATAAACTATTCGGCCACAGCGGCTTCCAATATTTAAATATCAATTATAAAACTTACACATTAAAACTATTGTGGCAGAAATTATTCATAGAACATATTTGCTTAATGTATGATATTGAAGTGTGTTTTTATTACGAAAACAATAGTAATTAATTGTTTCAATACAAAGCCTTATATCATTTGCCGCTAACAATAAAACCAGAACAATGTTGCAATTTAATAAACACTCCTTAATTGCTTGGGATGTGCAGTTTGCAAATCTTTGTCATAGGACAAACGCTTGATTCATACTTAAACGTTTGAGTACATCACTTCATATTATGAAACAAACCCCCGCCACGTCTGTCTGTCTGTTTGCGATAAACTACTGAACGGATTATCATGCAATTTTCATGAATAGATGAATGGTCCATGAGATAGATTAAGGTGTACAATTTGTTAAGGTTCCGAATAAATTGATTGAAATGAGTTGATAGCGACCCTACGAAAGAAAAAATACGTAGGCATAATAAATTATGCCCTGCTATCCGTTCAAAGCCGGGGCGGTTCGCTCGTTATATTTGTATTAAATCATAAGAAATTTTTAATGAAAAATGGCATAAAACCTCCAGCCCTTGATATAATCGACCTTAGCTTAGTAGTCAGAACTCAGGTCTGTAACTAAAGTCGCAGGTTCAACCGCGTTGGGGGTATACGTCTGATCTCACTAATATTTTTTCTTTTTCTTGATAGATTTTTGGGTTTATATTTAAAATAAAATTGTATATTTTTATTTAATAGTTGACATTATACATATATAGAGTTGCTTAGAATGAAATTAAATTGTGTAGAATTATTTCCAAATCAAGCCCACGCCTAAAACCATTTTTTGTGATCTTTTCAAAGGCTTGTTTGATTTGCGTTAAAATCGTTCAAAAGTATATATTGTAGAATTTAATAATTAAAATCTTTAAGCACTCTTTACTGTAGTAAAATGTTTGCAACAAAGTACGGTGGAAAAAAGTACAGTGGATTCGGTAGACTATATCCAAGGATACGGAAGTGATTCCGTCCTGCTGGAATGTCCAGCTCACTTATAGGCCAATTTTACGTTAATTACTGTCGATCGATTTTCCCTAACATTGTTTATTTAATATCCTATTTTCATTGATTATCCGTTAATGCGTTTGACATTTATCAAAGGACTTTTAGGGCCGGTTGTCTCACGGCCAGTTAACGAACACGTTATAGTCGCAAAACAGTCGTTAACCACTGTTACAGCAAAATACGCGTTACATCAAACGTCAGCGTTAGCATACGTCAAATATTGTCATTTACTTTACTGTGACCAGTTCCTCACACACTAGTTCATTATTTGGTTGTGTTCTCTACTACAGGTAGGGTCGGTAGCGCGTGAGCAATACCCCTGGTGTTGCAAGCGTCCATAGGTGGCGGTAATATATACACCTCTGCCTACCCCTTCGGGGACCCTTGTGGGAAGGCGTGAGGATATTTATTTATAAAAACAAGTAAGTATAGTGATATAACGAACAGAAGTATAATGGATCTCCACGCTATGTAATGTAAAGGATATATATCACGCCTTCCCAGGGTCCCCGAAGGGGTAGGCAGAGGTATATAGGTAATACCCACACACCCACATTCCGCTAGAGATATATATTATAACGTCAACCAACAGATTGTAACAACCGGCCTTACATCTCACGGCCGATGGTCAACCCATTTGTTTTTAATTTATATAATAACAGATAAGTTATGGAATTAGATGCTCGACAGCTTCAGTGCATATTTCACAAGCGTTCGAAGGCTCCTCTAATCACATAAAGCCTATGGAGCAACTCTTTTTAGGGCTGCGAGGAAGTGGTTTTTCAACGATTTTTGTTTAATTGTTACACGAAAGGTGGCAATCTTATATACCCAGCCGAGGTTTATACAAGTTAGTGGAGCTACTTTAGAAAAAATATACTGATAAATTATGCAAAGAGAAGTTCGGTACCTTCACATGTCACCATCTAATGGTTATAGTAATGTCTTTAAGCTTCGAAGTCACTTCGAAGCCGTGGTGGCCGAGTGGTTCGAGCAGTTGCCTGCGACGCAAAGGTCGCAAGATCGAATCCCGACTGTACCAATGAATTTTTTCTGAACTTAAGTACAGTGATTAGTCACACCACGAGCTTTACGGTGAAGGAAAACATCGAGAGGAAACCTGCATACGTCTGAGAAGAAATTCAAAGGCGTATGTATAGTCGTGCTTGAGTAACGGCGATGAACTCGCCATCTGTCACGTTGGCGCCTAATATACCTCTGGCGGAAAGTGGGTGTGTGGGTATTACCTATACACCTCTGCCTACCCCTTCGGGGACCCTTGTGGGAAGGCGTGAGGATATATTATATTATGTCTTTAAAAAAAATATATGCCTTGGTGGGCACTTGGACTTTAAGGCGCCACGGGTCTCTATTTTTGTTTTTGTTATTGTCTCTGTTCTCATTTCTATAAGTTTTACGAAATATCTTTGATAAATAATATCTTTTGAAATCCTCTCAAAACTTCTACAAGTACCAAGAAAAAAAATATTACAGAACAAACGAATATCAATCATACTTGTAAATATATAATTGTTAAATCTAGGGCTATCAGCCATTTTATTAAATAATAATAAAAGGGGTAGGCAAAGTTGTATAGGTAGTACCAACACACGCACTTTCCTCCAGAGATATATTTTAGGTGCCAACGTGACAGATGGCGAGTCCATCGACGTTACTCTATATATTTATAATAAAACTTATAATAAATAATGTAATATTCAGTAACATCACAACCCTACTTCAGGAACAATACCTCTAGCGTGTTTCAGGACATTTAATTCTAATCTCTATAGATAAATTAATGTATTACTGGCTAATGTAACGTACAATTTTTTTTCATGAAGACGATTTCTCACGCTGCTCTATGAATAATATTGTAATTAATCTTAATTATTGTCATAAAGACTCGATAGCTTTATAATTTAAATCAGTGGCAGTGACGCTAGATAGTGAAGATTTAATGTACTCTGACAGTTAACATTTGCTTGAAGAAGTGCAACCATTAATTTAATCAAAGTCATCTTGACAAGCCTGCGACACCGCTGCAAATAATACTGTTCATGATGAGATAGTGTAACTTATCAATTTATTGATGGATTTACACGAACGTTAGAACGAACGGATGGCGTAAAATTGTACGTTTAATGCATGACTTATTGTCATATTCATGCATTTGCATCCTTCCTCTATTAAATAAAAATAAAATAAAATTTAATTTTGTCTTTATAACTATTGCGATTCGTATAACTCTACATAGTAGGCACTAAGTAAAGCCTTTCCGATTAATCAAGAAAAGCTAATAGTTACACATAGGATTAAAACCTGCATTCTTGATTTTGTATGAACTAGTAACGGTTTGCCATTCGGCCACCAAGGCACATAAATTCACACAAAAATTTAAAAAAATAATGTGTGTCACTCGCTAAGTATAACAGGTCACTTTTTTTTTGGGATTTATTTTAGGGATTATTTATAATTTCGGTACGTACTGTTAAATTCACAAAAAAACTAAAAAGTTTTTTACATTTGATGATCTATTATAAATATTAAATAATAATAAATCAGGCATTATCATTCGAGTTTTAAAAAATATATCACATAGGTAGGTACTATGTGACGTCTACGTCACTAATAGTATAAATGTCAAAGTTTGCATTAATGTATGTTTAGCAATCACACCAGAATGGCTGAAACGAAAACGAACGATCTTTAAAGAAATTAACAAATTTTACGTGGGTGTTACTGCGGGGCACAGTTAGTATTTACATAAATTGTGTATTTGTGGGCAATTAATAAAATAAAATAGGAATATATACGTCTGTTTCTATAGTTTTTGTAAATTATAGGGGGGTATATGGTCCTAAGATTATATATCATACATACGTGACTTCCATAAACGATAATTACGATGTTAACTATAAACAATAACTCGAGGGAACAATCAATATTTACTCTTAAGCACACGATATGACTTCTATAATACACTCAGAGGAATAAATTAACCGCCCAACCGTCTTAAGTGACACCACGAGCTTTACGGTGAAGGAAAACATCGAGAGGAAACCTGTATACGTCTGAGAAGAAATTCAAATGGCGTATGTATAATCGTGCTTGAGTAACCGCGATGAACTCGCCATCTATCACGTTGGCAGCTAAAATATATCTCTGGCGGAAAGTGGGTGTATGGGTATTTATTACCTATACTTACACCTCTGCCTACCTCTTCAGGAACCCTAGTGGGAAGGCGTAAGGAGGTTTTTAGTCGTATAAATAAATAAAAATAAAAATTCACGTATGTATTATATATGATGAAATAAACAAACAAACTATCACGGCTACGTTAGCTTTACGGGTTAACGAGTAGTAGTCAGCCCAGTTATAAAATGGGCTTGGATAAGTAATTAAGAACTACAGAACCCTACACTGCCCGTGGTCTGACACGCTCTTGGACAGTTTTAGGGTTAGTTACCCTAAAACTGGCCAAGAATGCGTGTGAGCGTGCGAACACTTATGATTTCAAATGACTTGACATAAACGTTCGATGACTACATAACTTCTTATTAATCAATTAATAGTTTTCCTATAAAAAGCGGTAGTAAGGAAATCTACATACATCATCCGTTAGTAAATAACCATTAATTGTCCAGCAGGTAAAGATGTGATTGTAATGGCGCGAGGTGCAACCACTTATCCTAATGTTTAAAGTCAGATAGGGAGCAGCGGAATCTTTTGTTTTAAACTGATCTGAGAAGAAGCCATAAGTTTTACAACTACTGTGTAGTAACTCTCGGAACTCGTAAAGGAATGGCTATGCAAATATATATATCAACGTTTTTTATACAATATTATTTAAAACTGAAGGTTTGATGGCCAGTCGATAGCTAAAATGTATTTTTATATGGTTCCCTATCCACCTAGGTACCACTATAGGTCACGTTGGGACCTAATATACCTCTGGCGGAAAGTGGGTGTGTGGGTATTACCTATACACCTCTGCCTACCCCTCCGGGGACCCTTGTGGGAAGGTGTGAGGATATATTATTATTATATTTATGGGACAAATACGAATATAAGAAACTCTTATACTGTGTAAATTTTGACGACTTATAAAGAAAGGTTGAAGAAGAAAAGCAAGCGGAGAATCCACCTCATTTCACTGATATCTCTGTAACATGAAATAATTTACAAGATAGTAGTAAAAGTGGACAATGATATCGCCTTGACGGGCGACATAATGATTAACGAATTATCTATTAATCACTAGACGAAGCAGCTTCCCTGTAAGATGGAACGAATTAATTGTCTGAAACAATACGCAAGGTGCAAGGTGGGGCGAGGTGCAAAACTATAGCCTGCGGGTGTGATTGCCTTAATAGTCGCCGCCGCCTCTGTGTGTCCGCACGCCTCTCGTCACGGCCCAGTCACTCGTGGTACAGATCAGTCGCTCAGCGCGCTACCGTCCAGGCATCAAGTTCAGTGCGGTAGAGTCCTGCTGCCACGAGCGCACCCTATGCGGACGTTACGCCCCAATAGTGACGTGAAATGTTTTCAGACTGTGTTATTTGACGCGAGTACACTTCTTAGTTTGTGACGCTGAAACTATACGTTTTTCTACTTTTTATGAGGCTCCTCACACTATGCTCTTTATTGGAACCTTTCACTGAGTTTTGATTTGTTCCGTCGTCTCTTCGCATCTTTTTCAGTAAGTTGTATTTTTTATTTTTATTTGCATTTTGTCATTGCATAAATAAAGTGCTAAAATATTAACATTACCATTAGTTACCTTAATAAGTTACCTTAAAGAAACCTTATAGCCAAATATTAACATTACAAGAACTGTTTTGAGAATACTCAACGTAACAAAAGAAAGAAAACAAAAATTTGAAGTCGTCGTTATGCATATTTATCAATATAAATAAAAATAAAGTAATAATAATAATAATTATTATTATTATTACTTTAAAAATAAAGTAAATTTATTTAAATGTTTTATGTTAGTTGATTAATACAAGGCAATTACTTTCAAGCATCTCATATTATTTCCGTTCATCAGCAAAGGCGTTCATATTATTATTTAATTATATTATTAATTATACGCGGTAGTAACCTTAACATCAGGCGGATCGCATGCTTGTTTGCCACCCGTGTGGTATAAAAAAATATATTTTACCTAATCGAATTTTGTAGTCCTATATTAAACATTATATATGCGAAAGCTAATGAGAATGGTTGTTCCTCTAACTGCTGAACGGAATTCGATGAAATTTTGCATAGAGATTAGATTATTAGCTGGATGAAACGCGGGTCACAGCTCGTAATACCTATTATATTTCAATAAGAAACTCTTATTACCCACATAATATTTACTTAACTACTTTAAAATAAAAACGAACGCTGAATTTTAAAGTATCAAATATTGGAAAGTCTCAAACCGACAACAAAAAATAAATACTACTAACTTTTTAATTACGGTTGGTATTTAGTTAGTTAGTCACTGGACGTATGTGTGGCTTAAGCGAAAGCTCATAATTTAATAGGTTGTGGGTTTGACTCCCGTTGAGAACAAAGGTATAGAGATACGTTAGTGAGAGTATCCTAAACTAAACTTTTATACATAGCGTGTGTTATGTGCTTACGTTAGAAATTAGTAAAACGTCGCTAAGCGGTGTGTCAGCGCGGTGCGCGGCTTTATCGAGAAATGCATTCGTGTTTCTAAATGACAATGTAATGTTTTATATCCACGTTCCGACCACCAAGATTCGAGCACTCACGTTAAGCGTGCTCGAAACCTGCGAGCAGGTATAAAGAGATCGTGGACCTCTACTCTTGCAACATCTGTTGCAAAAGGTCCGTCAGTCTAAAAAGAACTGGAGCACAACCCTCAGTCTACACCATGAGGGATTCGGCGTGATGTTATGTATGTTCTTATATTATAGTTATATTAGGCAATGAACCATGAAGGGAGGCAATGAAATAGTGGTTCAGCAAACTGAGTGTCGTCTCAATCAATTGCCAGTAATTACACAATTTGTGTTATTACAAAGTAAATCCGCACAGCTATTAATTTTTTATCATAAATAGCCATGACTTGAATATTCTCCGTAAAAAAGTTTAATATAACACGCTTTAATCGCATTATCGAAATAAAGAGGCATTCCGCTCCGATACCCGCTTACTATCAAGCAGACTATAAGTCTATAGTTCATCTCAGCGGGTAAGTAAGCAGAGAACAGTTCCTAATTTTTTAACCGACGTTCATGCAAAAGAGGTTATGTTTCGGCTTAGGTTTAGGTTAGGTTATGATTGTGAACCGGTTCTTATTATTTTTATTATTTGTTATTGGAAAAGGTTGTAGTAACGAAGATTAACGACAAGTAAATGAGCTGAGATGGCAGAGGTAACAAAAAAAAACTTATCCGTCGCCCCAAAGTTTTGTAAGAAAAAATCCGATAAGAGAACACAGTACACGATCATATCATCTCGCTAGTCCCCCACGGGGTAGGCAGACAGATAGGTAACCAGTTCTTTTATACGTTCTTATACGTTCTCAAAGCACAATATAAGCAATACGTAAATAAAATAACCATATATATACAAATCTAATTGGAAAATCCATTAAAAACTCCCAAGCAGGTCGTAAAAGGGTAAATACAAAACATTATCGATATTGTTGCTACCTCAAATACACTTATTCACACTTATTTACCAGATATCCAGTTTTTGGCACAAACTCGTTAGACCTGACTCAGCTTTTTGTTAACAAATGAGTATTTGAGGCTTAATGTCAGTGCACTACACGTGACCTTATCCTTAGGGCCGGTAGGTCGACAGGTATGTGCGGCACCTACTCGGCGGAAGTGTTATTGAAGTAAGACACACTACTAACTAAATATCACTTGATTTAAGGCTGACAACTAGTATAGGAGGAATTCATTGCGCGCATTACTCGCACTAGCACGGTCGTGTGCTTTTGACAGATGTTTTTGGACGTGACATTGCGATATTGTTTTTTTAAGTGTTTATGTCTGAACGAGTATCAATGGATAGGCTTTAAATACGTAAGCTAATGTTAAGAAATTGTAGTAATCGTAAATACTTTACGGGGTAGATAGAGAGTAGAGTAGAGCATCTCTCTTGATTGAGACAGAGCTCTTTTGCTTTGTCCGGATTCATGACTCCAAATGTCGCCTTTTTAATTATATGAAAATTATTTATAATTACCATTATTAGACCCGGGGAGGAAGCTATACAATAATAATAATGTCCTGGAACAATTCCTCACTAATGGATTTAGTCCCAAGCTAAGCAAAGCAATCAACAAATCAAATCACATATTTATTTATTTATATATTTATGTATTGGATTACCAACGTAAAAAACAGCAAATAAAAAATTATAAAATTGTCAATAGGAAATTGGCTAACTGCTTTCACTATTAAAAGTATTCAGAGTATGCTTTATTATAATAAACGTGTACGAAGTCGCTATTTTTTACAAATACATTTTGTATTTTTTTTTTAAATCATTTCATCATATAAAAAATTATAGCGTTTCATCAATGAAAAAAAAATTTCTACTGAATTATGACATTATGATTGATTATGACCTTAGAAAAAGAAAACATTAACATCATGAAACCATATTTGGTGGAGTAATCGCATAACAAACATATAGTTGTATTCAAACCTCCTCCTTGTATGAAAATATAAGAATTACTGGTGCAAGCTGAGGTTTGAACTCGCAAACCTGTATTCATGACTCTGTCCTAATACCCGCAATTATATAAAATTAATTAATTCTTTTGTACTGTTGATAAGTTATTTGTTTAGTTTATTGACACTGCAGAGACTCTGGCGCCATAGTTGCGTATAACATAGGTACATACATATTTACTCACTATACAAATTTTGTAAACGACATAAATGTACCTATACAGTTTGTACGCGAATTAAGCTATGGACCTAAAACGTACGCAATTCAAATTTTTAATAAATACATGTTTCATAAACATCATATTCTGTACACTCTCATTTATTTAATTAAAAAGAGTGTAGGTATCTCGGACGTCAGACAATTAGATAAAAACATATTAATAACACTTCGAAACAATGCAAATCATGGCAACTTACAAGTTTACCTAGTCCTCAACTTAGCAAAAATTGTATTGTAGGCTAACTATACATACCTTTACACATAATATCACGCCGAATCCCTAACGGGGTAGACGCGTAGAGTAGAGCACTAGTTCTCTCTAGACCATCTCTATTTCATCCACAATCTCAGCCTCTTCATACATGCTCGCTGGCTACAAGTATTCTTGACGTTCCCATCCTTGAATAGTCGAGTAATTTGATCTTGATAGTTGTGTAGGAACGTGGTCTTCTCTGCAAGTCTGCTTGGTTGTTACATCAAACAGTCGACGATTAATTCTATTGTCAATTCAATCGATCATACAATTCCTAGAGCTTGTAATTTTAACATCAACTTTGTCGTTAGTACAGTTGCCGTTCAACCTTCGCGCCGCGTACTCATTACCTTCCCTTATAACTAGCGTATTTCCGTAAATAAAAGCAAACTATTGCAGTTAGTTAACTTATTGCAATTATTACCTGTACTAACACCCTCTTTTCGCCATTATTTAGGTGCAATCTCACCAAGTTGGACACTTGTCCGTTTTCAGACAACGCCAGGAAACAAACAAAGATTTATTTCAGATAACTTATAATTTTTCTAATTTCTTTAATCCTATAAATATTATAAATGTGAGTTTTTGAAGGAGGCTTCATCCTCTTTAACGCAAACATTATTGAACGAAATTGAATGAAACTTTGCACAGAGATAGAGAGTTAGCTGAATCTATACATCGATTGTGTATGTCTTTAAAGATCCTACGATTTTCAGATCGTTGTTAGACTAGCTCTAGTTATCAAAATAGGTATGTTAATATCTATTTTATTTTTTTATACATATCTCACGCCTTCCCACAAGGGTGCCCGAAGGGGTAGGCAGAGGTGTATAAGTAATGCCCACACACCCACTTTCCGCCAAAGGTATATTTGATGCCAACGTGACAGATGGCGAGTCCATCGCCGTTACTCAAGCACGACTATTACATACGCCTTTTGAATTTCATCTCAGACGTATGCAGGTTTCCTCTCGATGTTTTCCTTCACCGTAAAGATCGTGGTGTGACTAATCACTGTACTTAAGTTCAGAAAAAAACATGGGTACAGTCGGGATTCGAACTTGCGACCACTCGGCCACCACGGCTTATTATTTTTTATTCATATTTTTATTTATATCTATTTTATGTAATCTACTAGCTGTCCCGCCCAGCTTTTCCCGGGGAAAAACGTGCAGCTTCCTGAAACACGATCGCAGCGCCACCTATCGGGTCCAATTGTGATTTAAGCTATCCTATCTTTTAAGTTGAAAACTCATACGGTGTGCAAATTTGATTGAAATCGGTTAAGTAGTTTAGGAGCCCATCGAGGACAAACAACGTGACACGTAATTTATATATATTAAGAAGATTGTCTGAACATAAACATTACGACTCAGTATAACTATAAGATTTAACGACCAGACAAAGAAAGAAAAGAGATTTTATTCCAAAACACCAAAAGCGAATCGATAGCAACAGCTCATCAAAGTTGTAGTGAAGTTTAAAATGTATTCGTTTGAAGTATGTAATGCATTCAAGGTCTGGCTGTAACTATTTTTCGCCAGCACGCGATTCCTCGTTTGCTGGCAGTTATTAACTAACAACTTTGAACAAAGTAATTCGTAATTAGTAAAGTCACATTTATAAAGTAAACAATTTAATTATCTATTTTTAATATGATATTATATAACCGTGGTGGGTTCGAGTAGTTGTCTGCTGCACAAATATTGCAAGATCGAATCCAGACTGTACCAATGAGTTTTTCTTAAGTACAGTAATCACTGTGAAGTGTGAACACCAGCTTCACGGTGAAGGAAAACATCGAAAGGAAACCTACACGCGTTTGAGAAGAAATTCAAAGACGTATAAACCTATATATATATAGTCGTGCTTGAGCAACTTTGAGTGAGCACATAAATATATCTCAGGCGAAAAGAGGGTGTTGTGTAACTTCTGCCTGTTGCCTTTGGGACTTGTAGGAAGACTAATAATGTACATTTGAAAAAATATGTGGTCTTACGTGTCTTGACCCTCTCTACAGTATAGTTCAGCCTCGGCCCTACCCTTGAAAACTATTACATCGGTAGTATTTATTGCAATGTTACAGATTACTTATTTATAGGCCTGTATTGCCAATTTTGGCAAAATATACAATCAATTCCGAACATTCATCGCTTTATCGTTGGCAGTGAAAATTATCTTAAAATATTAACCAATTTTATGATAACGACAAATATAATATATCAAATTAGGTTTTGCCAGGCTAAAGTAAATTTATTCAATGACTCTATTATAACAAAACTAAACACCACACCACACAACTAAAAATAATCAAAGGGTACTTGGACATTTATTAACGACATGGAAACCTGTTCTTTATTAAAATATACTAGTCATTCACTTGTCTACATTTTGACATTATAACTTTCTGTTTATGTATTGTATAAAATTGCTTGTGCTACGAGTTCCAAAACTTCTCCGATTTTCTCGAGGTACTAGATATATATATATATATATATTGGACTTCCTCTGAAGTAATTGTTTGTTGATTGATATGTATATCGCATCATATATGAATCAATATCATCACATTTCAATATGTTTTTATATCGGTAATTTAATTAACGAAACCTGTTCTGTCAATCTGATCTTTAAGTTTTCGCTTCATAAAGGTGTCAATAAAAACAATTTTATTGTGAGTATCAAACCTAGAAACTTCAATTTAATATGTGTTACTTTGAGGTCTGTGTTCCCAGGACTACTTACTAATAGAACAGATAATGTATCGCGAATGTCAACAAATAAAGGTGACGTGAATGCGTGAATAGCTCTATTCATCGGAATTATTCACTTGGAACTAAATTCTAAATTCAGTCTGAATCAGTGAACTGTGTTGACCTCGACCTTTGTAAGTTTCGAGGATCAACCTCTTAGGGGAAATGCATATTAAAAAAAACTGCTTTAGCTGCCTGAAGATCCATCCACGGACTAAGAAAATTTTGACTATTATTTATTATTGTTGTTATTAATAAAAACTAGTTGAGTCTGGGTTACCGGTTATCCTAGCTAAATTTGTTGCAAAGGTCAGATGGCGCTTCGTAATAGCGTACCTCGGATACGAACTGGTCCTCCAACAATGTTTAGGACAAGGCCAAGTCACTTGTGACCCCTATACAGAGTGGCCAAGCGCACAGGCATAGGTAAAAGTAGTAAACCATTTATAATATGACATAATATAGTGAGAATGCTATACGATTATCAAGTACGGTTTTACTTGACAATTGCGAGCGCCTCATATTTTATACGTATTGTTATTATGTTAATTAAATTACTTACATGTATTTCTTTAATGAGTTAGGTTGTTCAAAGTATTCAACGATGTGGAAAGCCCAGTA
Source organism: Drepana falcataria (assembly GCA_945859725.1). Taxonomy (NCBI): domain Eukaryota; kingdom Metazoa; phylum Arthropoda; class Insecta; order Lepidoptera; family Drepanidae; genus Drepana; species Drepana falcataria. Next base: position 3,358,448 of record OX243937.1, read on the forward strand.
GCGCCAACAATGCGATCTTTTGCTCACTTGAATTCAACAGTCGTTGACATTGGAAACAAAATATGACTTCTAAGAAGGGCGAGGTTAGCAATTGGAAACAAAAACCAAAAATATTCCGGCCCTAAATAAAACTTATGAAGATCGTACGGTACATAAATGACTAGAAAAATACCCCTCCGAGCTTGTAATCTAAAACAAACTATATAAACAGTTAGTTTTTGGTTGATTTTCATTATTTCTATTTAATTTTTGTATATTGCTATGAGGCCGAGTAGTTTAATTAATTAAATAATTAGGCTTAAGCCTAGCCTCGATAGCTGTAGTAGTATTTTTTCTTAACGTAAAGAAGAGGATGAGTGTTGAACAAAGAAGAGTGCTGTCACCTAAATAACTCGAAAAGAGGATTTAAAAAAAACATTCAGCTAATCCTTTAGACACACTTATTGGAAGGTGTAAAGATACACTACTAAATTTTGATGTTTAAATCGCTATTATTATCCAACTTAGACCTTAAAGTCGTTTCTATAATGAAGATACAAGTTTAATGCACATTAAATTACATTGTAAATTAGTCGTATATTCGAACGGCTTAAGTGTTTTTATGTAATCTTTAGTTTGAACTTGTTAATTCAGTTCTTTGTGTGGGAGAATTTGAGGCTTGTTTCTAAGTATTGAAGTATTGTTGTGGCTTGGCGCACACGTGCTAGGTATATTTACTCATATGGTAAGTTTTTTCATCTGACACGTGGGATAATTACGTGCTTATATATTCTTACATCTTCCTATGAAGCTCAAGGGGTGGGCAGAGGTGTTATAGCAATTAGGTGTGAAAGTATATACTTTCATCTTCCGTGAAGGTATCTTTCAGGCGTGAAGCCTCCGCGCAGAGTTATAAGCACCGTCTTTTAGCCTGAAAGATATTTAGGTGCCAACGTAACAGACGCCGAATTTATCGTCCAACTATAGTTATATTGTTGTCATATTTAGTGGTATCTTGGTAATCTGCCGCCATCTCTCAAGCACTTTCTTCTGTAGTAAGTGCCGACTTCGCTCGCCATTCCACTGCTTCCCCCGCCATAAAATTAGATTTCTATCTTAGTTTTGTTTTTCAATAATAAAACTGTTCTGTCTGATATTCCGTCAATGTGCCAAATTTTCCAATTCCGTTCAGCCATTCTGGCGTGACTGAGTAACAGGCATCCACAGAACTTTCGCATCTATAATATTAGTAGGATAGTGTAGGTCGTGTGGTCGTAGTAAGGTTGTGACGCGGTACCGGCCGCATCGCTGACAGTTGCTTCCCGCCTATTGTTGCCGATCATCCGTGCGCGTTATTATATAAAACCCATTGGCTACTTACCCCACTATGTAATAGCATCGAGCGTGAGTTATTTAACGTATCTCTCTGGAAGATTTTCGCAAAGTATCATGACAAAAATATCGGGAGAATATTGTGCCCTTTGCGTCCAAGATGAAATTCATGTTTGGCAAGCCTTTTATTATGTAGGAATGCAGTCTCCTTACCATGTTTCTTTCAACGTAAAGCACCTCAAAATGTATAGTTCCCCTAAGAGTTAAGAAGAGTTGTAATAATACACTCATGTAGATTTGATGTAACTATTAATTTGACAGATGGTCAGTCAGTCTCCCTCCTAGGCTCGTCAGATATCTTTCACATTCTTCTTAGATATGCGTGTGAGAAGATTTCCTAAGCAGGTTAACTGACCATGTTTTGCTTCCCCTCTCCCTCTCTTGCTCTTCTTGGTTGATCTCAACTATTATACTATTAAAAATAAAAAAAAACTATTAAAACTATTAAAAAAAAAACAAATATTATTATATGTATTGTATACATATAAAACTCTTGAATCACTTTATCTATTGCTGATCACTGCATTAAGATCCGTTGAATAGTTTAAAAGATCTAAGCGAACAGACAGCGGAAACGACTACACTTTATACTATGTAAAGATGATGAAACTACCACACGTCCTAGTTTGTCAATGACAAGCATGCCATAAACAACAAATTTCCACATATGGACGAGGATTATACTTTTTGCCTTTCAATTAGCTGTCAAATGAGGATTATCACATGTCTTCTTAATTTTTTGTCAACAATTATGAACGATCGCAGTAATTGATCATCCGGTTTTGAGAATAGCATTGTAAGAACCGTGGTGGACGTCGGCCGCCGTAAATGCTAAATAATTATTAATTTTATAGTTTGTAACATATATTATATATATATATATATATATATAAAATATATGTTACAAACTATATCTTAATATATATATATTTCTTGTGTGCGTGTGTATGTGACTGAACTTCTCCTAAACGACTGGACCGATTTTGATGAAATTTTTTGTGTGTGTTCAAGGGGATCTGGGAATGGTTTAGATTCACAATTGGACCCGATAGGTGGCGCCACCATCTTTTTTTTTCCACCCGAGCGAAGCTAGGCGGGACCACTAGTATATATATATATATATATATATGTTACAAACATATACACAACATATACATTTACATACTATAAATATATGTTACAAACTAATATATATATATGTTACCACACACAACCAAGTACTGGCAACTTTAACGTTTTAATCAGACTGAATACCAAAGAGAAATAAGTGACACTCTCTAATTCTAACAATTAGAGGAGGATATTAGGAGACAGAATTAAGTTACGATTGTATTGTAATATAACGAAACATTATTTCTATACATACATAGGTGCTGTAAATATAATCGTTTATTTCTATGCTTTAGATCCCGAAATGATTACTATTAATGGAACTTTATTAGTTAGCGCCTTAACCGCATAGTTAGTTATTGTTCAAATGTTTAACCAATCCGCAATATTTTGATACATAATGTTGATTTTACACGCTTATTATTATCTAGCGCTATATTAGCTTCACCTGTATGTTTGTAACCGAATTCTTTGGGCGCGATTTTGACCCACTTTAAACGGCCAGATTTCGTTCAAACTTTGTAGATTTATCGAGGAGCGATGACAATACACTAATAACTTAAAAGTAGAAAATAAAAAAAGTTAAAAAAAAACTAAAAAACACGCTTTTTATAGAAATCCGAACTAAAAAATAGAAAATTAAATGATAATCACTCTACTCTATATCTGTCAATAAAATATTTATAACTACTGACACCATGCACCCCACGGTTTTTAAGATATTATCGAAATTTATTTTCTATTTTTTAGTTCGGTTTTCTATAAAAAGCGTGTTTTTCAGTTTTTTTTATTCCACCCTCGCTCATAAGGTGCTTGTCAGCGACCGCGATATATAATTGCTATATTTTGTAAATCGGATGTATACACTTTATATGCAAACACCGAATGATATCAGAGCCAATGAAGCCAAGATCGTTAAAATAATTTATTTTTATACGAAGTGAAATAAAATCGACCGAACAAGTCAGGTTCAGAAATAAACAAGTTTTACGGTCAGTATGTACACTATTTACTTGAAATTTATGCATAAGGGGTGTCTGGTTGAAAGTTCTGACAACATAACAGAAAAATCCATTTATTTTTACGACTGACGTATGTTCCTCGTAATAATTTCAATGTTAAAGCTATAAAACACGATTGATGTTCCCAAATTAGAATCCATCTTACGGACTGCAAAATTCTGCAAATATATCAGGAGGATGGGTATATTATAAACTCACGTCCTTTCGCCTCAAAGTATCTATTATATATACATATTTCTTGTGTTCGTATGGTAGTCATTGAACTCCTCCTAAACGCCTGGACCGACTGCTATGAATTTTTTTGTGTGTATTAAAGTGGTTTCGAGAATGGTTTAGATTCACAATTGGACCCAATAAGTGGCAAAAATATCACACAAGCGAAGCTGGGTGGGACAGTTATTTGTATTATAAAATCAAAATCATATTTCACACATGCCTAGGTGGGCCATATACCTATAAAACGTCGAAATATGGCATATAGACTTTTACTATAATGCTTTTTACCGCTTTTAAACAAATGCTACCCCAAAATGGTTTATATATTTGTATAGTATAATATATCATGGGTCATCCCACAAGGGTCCCCGAAGGGGTAGGCAGAGGTTTATAGGCCACACATCCACTTTCCGCCGGGGATATATTTTTAAATATGAAAATTTAGATATTTTTTGGGTTGGATAGGAAAAACACATTTTTTTTTTATACAGCAAGAGTGGCAAACAAGCATACGGCCCACCTGATGGGAAACGGTTACCGTAGCCTATTTACGCTTACGATACCGAAGTATCACTTGCGCGTTGCCACTCTGTGTTCGGAGAGTTACAGTGTGTTACAGTACTAGGTGGACTTGGCGTCACGGTGTCCCAAGCTCATTGCCTTTCCAACTGAGTTTCTCCATACTACCAAAGCTACCGCGTTTGATTAATGTGCCTTCCCTTAAACACAGCTTACGCCATCTATTGACCAATATCACAACTATATGACGAAAATCACTCACTCAACCGCTTTCATATACATAAATATAAACCTCAGAGCTTTTTTTGCTCGACTTAGGAATCGAACTCACGTCTCACCCAAGGCGAGACATCGCTTCCCTACAATGGCGACTAATGTTTCGTATTTTGTTACAGACGAGCCGTACGCCGTTGGAAACGACCAACCCCTCAGTGAGACCTATCTAGTCCGCGAACCAGCCGGCATCACCCGCAACCCGCCCGCATAGGATGGTAGAAACTGACCCCGGTCCTAAGAAACCTCACAGTGAGTTTTAAATAATGTCCTATTTTAGAACATTGACAGACGGCAGGTCGATATCGCTTCCGTTCCGTTTTCGAATAATTTTTCAAACGTATTCCTACCTCACGGTGTTTTCCTTCACCGATAAGCTTAGGGTATGACGATGGCAAGTCTCTGTGCTTTAGTAATAAAAAATAACTTACACCAACTGCCGGCGTTAGATATTGTTACTTTAACGGTGCCAACATGGGTGTGCACTAGAAAGAAAAACACTTATTTTAAAAGTAAATCATATGATATTTAAACGACTACAAACTTGAAAGTAAGGAACTCCTCATATAATAAACCTCCTTAATAAACTTATTATTTATTGCAAAGCCAAAGTATGTAAAAAACCGCATGCTAAGTACCACAACGTTCTATGTATCAAATTGTATTTCAATTGTCATTCTTATGAATTATTGACGTCGGTCATGGCGGTGATAAAACAAATGATAAGTGGAGAAAATTTATGCTTCGAACACAACGACTCGGGTTGACGACGAAATTTGTGGTTTAGTAAATGCACTATATATACAAATGTCCAATACAATCGCGTGCTAAATAGCAACATTTAAAGAAGTAGCTCCGGTAAATGAACCTGGAGGGAGACATGTAAGTATAAAAAATAAATGCTACAAGAAATACATTGGGACCATACAAATTCACATAGTTCCAAATTAAGCAAAGCTTGTACTATGGTAAATAGACATCGATATACTCGACGTATATAAATTTAAATAGATAGATGTATACATAAATACATAGGACATTCAAGACTGTAAGTACAAATACTTGTGTTCAGTGCACAAATATCTGTCTCAGTAGGAATTTAACCCGCTACCTCAAGTTCTCAGTCAGTCAGGAGCTCTGAGCGGCTCAGATAGCCGTCAGTGAAAGCATTATTCTGGTACCCGCCAAAACTTCTTCATCATCAAAAGACAAAGTATTTCAGAGACAAAAATGATGTAGAACAATTTTTTATAATCAATCGGGCAGTGATGGGATTTCAAATTCCATAATTTAGTCACTTCACTAACAGAAAATGACAATTGAACTATTCATATTGTAGCCTTAAAATACTTCAGCGTAAAGATTACACATTCAACTTTAAACATCATATGCTTCTTCTGTTCTGTCTAACTTATGTAAATATTTATATCTACGCCGGTTCATACACTTTTTATGAGTAGCTAATTAAAAATAAATTGTTTCTCAGGTACCATTAATTGTATACATGCTTGTTCCGTAGTACAAGCTATGTGTAAATGAGGTGAACGATACGATCAAAAAATAACTCTGCTCAATTACCTTTGTTCCAGATTGTGATGTAAACAGGGACCTCCAGCTAAACGGACCAAGTTCCAAAGCTACCGAGCTTGGTAAGAACTTTTTAAAAAACATTCGTTCCGTTGTCACAACGTCACAAGATGAAATACAAACAAATACCACCTTAGCCTTAACCAAAGATTACAATGTATGCTGTAACAGCCTTAGCTTATTAATAGTCATACCAATTCTGAAAAAGAGATGTAGAATCGCGACAAGCTCAGCACTTGACCCGTTTTTGGGATAAATCAAAATTATTTAGATTTATTTTCTTCTCAAACGTATGCAGGCTTTCTCTCGATGTTTTCCCTCACCGTAAAGCTCGTAGTGTGGCTTATCACCGAATTTTGTGTTGCAGGCGACACTCGGCAACCTTGGCTTTACAACGTCAGATCGAATATCAAAAAGTTTTCTGATTCTAACCTAACCTAACCCGTGAACTTCGTACCGCCAAATTCAATGAATGTATGAATGTAGTGATCGTTTTTTTACGTTAATCATTCCTATATTTTATTCAACTTTTTAGTTATTCTACTTTTCTCGGATTAGACGAATCCAACAAATTAGATATCATCAAAATCGGCGCACCCGTTCTTGAGTGGTGTAAATAACCCGACTTTGTTTCTTTTCAAAATCAGAATCGAAAATTTTAATTTAACGTAAGGGACACGGGGTACACTTAGGTATTTATATAGAAGATAAAGCAAGATTTATAGGACGTCTCTTCACCAGAAAGCTAATATTCTAAATCGTCGAAAATAATATATTAAATCACCTTACGTCACATCACAATAAAAATAATAAATAAATATATATAAACTGTTTTTTTTCAATTAAATTTCATCATACTTTCTCGTTCATATCTAGTTATCCTGTATATTAACGTTAAGTTTTTTCAGGAATCTTACCGTCGCTGAAGACCTCGGTCAAATCAGACTCGGAAAAAGGCTCGAACTCGGAAAAAGCTGACTTCGAAAGGGCTATCGAATTAACCGGTGAGTTACAGATTAAGTTATGCAAATAGTTCAATGGATACAAATATTTAATTATTTACGCTAATTTGAATTCACAGTCCTCAATGAAAGGATTTAATTTAATGAATGACTTTATTAGTATCTGTTATAATATTTTCATATTCTGTCTGTAATTTGTTTTACAATGTTTATTATTATCTAGCTGCCTTCCTACAAAGATCCCACAGGGGTAGGCAGATGTGTGTAGTTGTAACTACACACCTCTGCCTACCCCTTATTCCACTGGAGTCATAATTTGGTGCCGATGGGACGCATGGCGAGTCCATCGTAATTTCTTCTCAACTTATAGTTTGGGTTTAACCTTGCAATATTTGCGTTGCAATCAACTACTCACACCACAAGGTCACAGCGTCTCTCTTTAAAAAATAATTATGTTATAATATCACCATTGTTCCAATGACATAGTGTGGGGAATATGTAAATTCATAAGAACAAGCCCTACTATACATAAATATCTGTATGACGGAACTGGTCCGACAGTTACATAGTAAGGTAAAAAGTGTTTGTTTTGGCTTTGACCAACATGTGTTCAGGCATGACAATAGGAAGGTATTCAATTACATAACACTACAGATACGCAATAGAATATGACGCCTGTAATCAAAACTGCGATAGCATTAGTAAATAAAGTTGTAACTCGAACAGAGGAAACCTTAATACGATTTATGAATGAGGAATGCTCGCGATGCATTCCTCGGGACATGACAGCACTTCCGCGGTGTAAACAGCCCACCTTTTCTATGAATTGCAACTCGTGTTGTTTCTCATGTTTTTATTTTTTATTACGTGGGAAAAGTATTCGTAACTTAAGTGGCCATTAGACACTCGAAACAAATGAGCATATATTATTAGACTAATTAATGTTGATGTATCCAAAGAGGTCTGTAAGTCTAGAAAGAACTGGCGCTCTACTCTCTCTCTGCCTAACCCGTGAGAAATTTGGCGGGATGATATCTTTGGCTCTTCCAGAGCAAGTGTTTTGTCACTATGAAATTCTTGCCTTGGGATGGGTAAGGTTAGGTTAGTTTCAACATAATACTTGCAAAGTCCATGTAATCTACCTTTTCATAATGTACGCTATACAAATTAGTTTTTGTTTGAAATGTAAAAAAAAAAATTCATTCGTTTGAGACTGGAAAAGGTATCCGAAGAACAGCACCTGTAGGCTCTTATAAGCTCTGATAGGCTTGGATACACTAGTCTTAATGTCTTCTGCCTATACCTTTGGCTTATGAAAAGGTGCTTTATACGACATCTAACAAAGCATATTCAAAGAATATTAATCAAATCTTTTACAAATATACAAGATACACATATCGAATAACTATAGACATAAAATAAGTAACATGAGCTTGCTAATATGTGCCAGCTTTATGCAGACTGTGTAAAATATAAAAATCTTCGTATAAAAATGAACCTTAACACCTACCTAAGTAAATTCAAATTATCTGTAGTCTATGTAGATTGGTAGCACATGGACGCATCACGTTTTCATATGTATATGTATTGACAGGATATGGCCGCTTCCACTACATGCTGCTGGCAGTATGCGGACTCGTCAGCACGTCCGAGGAGATGGACGTCATCTCCATGTCCTTCATCCTACCCTCGGCGCAGTGCGACCTAGATCTCACCACACAGACTAAAGTAAGACTTTTGCTCGACTACATTTAATCTGTCGCCTGAGACTGGTTACAAAAAGTAAAAGGTCACTTGAATATTATATTTATGAATCAAACTCCCAAGGAGTTTTCTAAGTAGGAGTTAGTAGTCTGTATGGTAAAGTATTAATTCCAATCCTTTGTATGTTCCCACAACAGTAAGAGATGAAGAAGGAATTAGAAGAGAAGTATTTTCCATTTTTGGCGATGGTCAGGTACTAACGCGACAACGACAGCGAACCCTTAGAGATGAAATCTGAATTAGCAGCACGCGTAATATAAACGAGTTACGACATCTTTCCCAATAAATGTACATGATCGGGTCATAAAGAATATTCGAGGTTCGAGTGGGATACATCCAAAGACACAATACCTAAAAATAACTTCATGAGTCTAGAATTTATTACTAGAAGTTAGAAGCAACAGCAAAAAGTTTTGTAGTTCTTGCCTTTTAAATTTTAACGCTGTAAACATTTCAATCATTCAAAGAGGTTTCAAAATAGATTTTTTGCTCAAGTAATACAGATTTTTGACTGTTTACTAAACTGATGAAGTCAATTAGATCGCTGATGGGAATTTTGTTAACAGAATGAAATCATAGAACAACACTTTATTCGCATATAGACATCCGGAAACAGGGTAGCACTTCCTATATAAGACTTGTATGAGAATGCAAGTTTGATAGGTGTATACATACTTAGCTAACTTCATGTATAATTTACATGAATTCCGCTAATTGTTCAACTTGTCCTGTTTGTTCAACCTAATCTTTGCTAATTTAGGTTAACAATTATTTTAAAACATTTTTGCTCACCGTACCGTGGGCAAAATCTACATCTAGCACGCGTATTTACACATAAATGACGCTTCCCACAAGGGTCCCCGAAGGGGTAGGCAGAGGTGTATAGGTAATACCCACACACCCACTTTCCGCCAGAGGTATATTAGGTGCCAACGTGACAGATGGCGAGTCCATCGCCGTTACTCAAGCACGACTATACATACGCCTTTGAATTTCTTCTCAGACGTATGCAGGTTTCCTCTCGATGTTTTTCCTTCACCGTTCAGCTCGTGGTGTGACTAATCACTGTACTGTAAGTTCAGAAAAACTCATTGGTACAGTCGGGATTCGAACTTGCGACCTTTGCGTCGCAGGCAACTGCTCGAACCACTCGGCCACCACGGCTCTAATATATAATTTACACATAACTCTCGCACAACTCAAATAACGAAGGTACTGTGAAGAGACCAGGAGCGACCATAATTTACGTGTGCGAAAGAGACTGAATAAACGCCATAAAAGTTCGAAATAGGTACTCTTGAATAAGGATGTTGCAGTTTTATTATAATAACTTTTTTTTACCAAGCCAAAAGATATTTTTATCTCGTTGAGAACATTTATCAGCGTAATCGATCATCGTTCTGGAACGTCATATACTCAGCTCGATTGCCACGGAAATTTAACATTTTCGTATTATATTTTATAATGTAAACGCGAAATATACGAGGCGTGAGACTGCATAACCAACATTGTTGGTTTATTTACTTAACATTTCATGTAAAGCAGACGAAACCGGATCTTAATATATGTCAAATATTGTAATGAAGAAGTGGATACCTAGAATCTTATGTTATATTACGTATAATGCCGATTTTGAACTACATTATCCCTTGTGCCCTTATTTGATAAAAAAAAATATCCCCGAGCGGGCCCGGGGCAGGCAGTTAGTTCACAATAACGGCATGCGACGCAACCACAGAACAAACATTAGTTCTATAGCCAACAAACACCTGCAAAAGGCACGCAAACGTCACATGAAATTATCAATTGTTAACAGCTCCGGGTAGAGGAAACCTTATGTCTGTTGATGCTAAAACGTATTTCCGCATCGTAATGTGTTCTAGTTCTCGGTAACGTAGCGATGTGTGAATCACACGCAACAGTTCCATGAAAAAATACTCGGAGGTAACCACCTAATCATTTTGACAACATTGATACTGTTAACAAGGCGAATTGACAAATATACATGTCTGGCATCACTAGATATTATAATATAGATAGAGTCTAGAGGTATAATAGAGTCCTGCCGCGGAGTCCGTCTCTCTGGCCGTTTCGACCTCGCTAAAACTACTGAATAGATATCGATGTGGTTTTCCCCATCAGTAAGCCTACCCACAAGGGATCCTGAAGGTGTAGTCAGTGGTGACACACAAAACCTTCTTTATATATATATATATTCAGGTACAGGTGTAGGAGTAGGTGTAAGATGGTGGAAGAACAGCTATGCAGGTTTCCTCCAGATTTTTCAGAAAGGTTAATCTTCAAGCATTAGGTCTATCTAATCTTATTCCAATTAAGTTGATTTCTAAATTGCACCCATGCGAAGCCTGGGCGAATTATTAGTGGGAATTACACCTAGATATTCTGCGAAATGTAAAGGAACGCTAAAAATATGATGTCATTCATAACAAAGTTTTGCGAGTCGTGTAAATTAGCAGTGATATCGAGGATGTCCTTTGCACTAACCGTAATGTCCACTGTTCAGTTTGAGGAACAAACATTTCAACACGTGGCCTTCGATCGACTGTTGTTTTTTATGTTTTAAGTACACTTGAGAAACTATAATTTCTTAATCTACGAAACTGATGAATGTGGACGAAACGAAAAAGTCTATAGGGAACTGGCGCTCTACTATCTCCGCCTACATCTTGAGGCACTCGGGGTGATGATATGCATATTATGAAACAAAGTCCCCGCCACGTCTGTCCTTTGTCTGTTCGCGATAAACTCAAGAACTACTGAACGAATTTATATACGATTTTCGCCAAAAGACAGAATAATTCATGAGGAAGGTTCAGGTGTGTAGGACCTAATTTGTTAAGTTTTGTATGGTTGTGTGGTTTTGTGTGGTTGAAATTTGGTGCTAATTATTAAAATGTCTGAAAAAGGAAAGTCTGAGAAAGGAAAGTCTGAGAGCTTCACGGAAAACGCTACATAAATCCATTTGAGATATATCACAAATATACAAACGATGTATGTACCTGAGAGCAGCCAGTGCGGGTCGCTAGTGTACAATACGGATACGTAAATTACTCGTATTCTAATATATTCTTGTCTAGATATATTTTCCATTGATTACCGTATTTCGCGTGTGAAACGGCGAACTCGTCATGTGACACGCTAGCACCTAAATAAATCTCCGTCGAGAAGTGGGTGTAACATCTCTGCCTAATTCTTGCCTAACCAAAAATCTAATCTGTGTGCGAGTGAAATGTGTACTTGAGTCCAATCTAATATAAAAGGGACACACGGCGTTATTCTAGCACCATTCCCGATCTATAGTCATCGCGAATATCTTAAATATCTAAATTTTGAATAGGTCTACAACGAGTGCTTTTTGCTTTTCAGGGATGGTTGAACAGCATCATATTCATCGGGATGATGGTAGGCGCGTACGCCTGGGGCTCAGTGGCAGACTCGCTGGGGCGCAAGCGCGTCCTAATCGCCATCTCCATCATCAACGCTCTCGCCATCGTCGCCTCCTCATTCAGTCAAAACTACGAGCTCTTCATGCTTTTCCGCTTCATCAATGGCGCTGCGTGAGTTTAAATTTTGATATTCAGTTTTTATATAAACCCTCTATGTCCCATCACTGGGCATATACTGGGCCTTAGAAATTATTTGATATAATTCTAGATCTCTTTTTTATTTAATTATTTCGTAAATTTTGACGTATTAAGGTAGCTTATGTAAACGATAAAGCTAACGTTACCAATTTTTATATCCTTCTTAGGTATTCACTAAGATATAAGATAAATATGCACCTTGTATTTAGCTTTAATGATTTGTTCATAGAAGTTCATGTCACTTATGCATTTTTTTTCTTACAGTTTGGGAGGATCGGGTCCCGTTATTTGGTCATACTTCGCGGAGTTTCAACCGAAAAAGAAGCGAGGTGCTATGTTAAGCTTCATGGCTGCGTTCTGGACTCTCGGCAACTTATTCGTGGCTGGCCTGGCTTGGGTTATCATCCCCAGTGGTAAGCAGAAAAGTTGTTCTTTTTCATCCCTATTTCGAAACATGTATAACTTAACCTTTTATAGGTATCAAAATCAAAAATCAAAATCAAAATATTTTATTCAACGTAAGGGACACAGGGAACACTTATTGAACGTCACGTTTAATATAAACTAAAGTTACCACCGTTTCCAAGAAAAAATACCTGCCAGGAGAAGAAACGGCGAAACAAACTCCCCGGCTTGCTTTTCCAACATTTGTTCCCTTTTACGTAGGGGTAGGAAAGATTAAAGTTACATATATAAACTTTGTATAAGAGGAGCAATTCATTGCCATGCATGGCCATCATTAAAATAATCTGATGTTTTATAATAAGCCTTTTGAATTAATTTACTTTTAACGACAGCTTTAAATTCTACAAAAGGTAATTCAATTATTTTCCGAGGTATCTTATTAAAAAAGCGTATACCTTGCCCGACAAATGAGTTCCTAGTTTTGTGTAATCTAGCTGTAGGAACATGGAGTTTATCTTTGTTCCGTGTATTCACAGTATGCAAGTCGCTATTTTTCTTAAATTTTACAATATTCTTTCTAACATATAACAAATTTTGGAATATGTATTGACATACATCGATATCGGCGGTTGGCTACGGAGTCTAATCATGTTGACAACCTCACGACCCATTATTATTATAGAAATCGGCGTGACCACCGGTGTCTTCGTGTACAACTCGTGGCGTATCTTCCTGCTGGTGATGTCACTGCCATCGTTCATCGTAGCTGGACTCTTGTTCCTGCTGCCCGAGTCGCCCAAGTTTCTAATCTCCACGGGAAGGCACGACGAGGCGCTGGAAGTATTCCGCGGCATATATCTCATGAACACGGGCCGTAGTAAAGAGGAGTACCCCGTTAAGCAGATCCTAGTAGAAGAGCCGCTACACACCAAGCCCGCCAAGCAGATAGAAGCCCAAGAGCCTAAGTCGAAGCTCAGAAGGATGCTAAGAGACATCGTGGAGCACAGCAAGCAGTTATTCGTGCCGCCTATACTCAAGTTTACTACGATCTCTATCACTATCAACTTTACATTCCATATCGGGTGAGAACCTTCGTTATAACCCCTTCTTTGTCTTTATATGGGGAGGAGACAATTGAACCTATTCTTTTTGTTTTGCGGTTAAAATATAAGAATACGCGCGCCTATCACGCGTCTTGCAACGCCTTTTAGGAGTATTTTGATGCAAATGAGCCATGAGCTCTCTCCTCTCTATCCACATGATAAGTGATACCATTGCCGTTCATCGCACGTTTCGTAGTGGTGCATATAGAAAATACAGAAAACATATAATTTTTTTGGGTATGTCCAAGGACTCGCGTCGACGTAGGTACTCAAGCTTTTGGATGTGAGATTCTTTAAAAGTGTATGTTACGGTTGCAGGTACTACGGGCTGATGATGTGGTTCCCGGAGATGTTCAACCGTTTCGACGAGTGGTCGCGCACACACGACAACGCTGAAGCGGACATCTGCCAAGTGACGGCGTACGTGACGCAGTACGGCACGCACGCCACGGCCGCGCAATGCGACTCGCACATCAACTCGGACGTGTTCATGGAGTCTCTCATCACGGTTGCCGCAGCCATACCCTCCAACATCTTCGCCGTCGTCGGTATGGACAGACTTGGAAGGAAGTTTTTCCTTGGTAAGGCATACAATTAGTCGTTGGTTAGAATATACGGAAAGGTGGCGTGTTGATAGGCCGCAATGGGTTGACAATCCATCGCCGTTACTCAAGCACGACTATACATTCGCCTTTGAATTTCTTCTCAAACGTATAGAGGTTTCCTCTCGATATTTCCTTCACCGTAAAGGTCATGGTCTGACTGATCACTGTACTTAAGTTCAGAAAAACTTATTAGTACAGTTGGGATTCGAACTTGCAATCTTTGTGTTGCAGGCAACTCGAACCACTCTGCTACCACGGCTCTTTTTTTAATATAGTGGGATAGGTAGAAGAAGAATATAGGTATCGGGTAAAGGCGCTTATTCAGCCATGATACAGTGCATATAGGATAGGTCCATCTGCTGAGTTGCTTACGCGTGATTAGTAGTTGGATGGGGCTAACATAATACTGAGAGAGTTTAGAGGGCATTATGAGTTGACGTTTCCGATGCCAGTTCAATATCTTCTGTAGGAACTGGTAATAATGGTGCAACAATTACAAATTATTTTGTTTGCAGTTTTCGCGACCTTCTCAGCGGGTCTGTGTTCCGCCGCGATGTACTTCGTATACAACAAGACCAACAACCTGATCGTTAGCGCCATCTTTAGTTCTGTCATATCCTGCGGTAACGCCTCGCTCGATTGCCTCATCACCGAAGTCTTCCCAACTAACTTGCGGTAAGCGCTTTGTACTATTTTATTGCGGGTACCTATTATACATACCTACACCGGTCCTCTTTTCCTTTTTCCGCCCTCCAAACATCACGCTGCAATTCTGTGTTTGTGTCTCAGACGACAGTGTTGGTACCTAGGTACATAAGTTAGACGACCCTAAAAAAAATATGTTTTTCCACCTCCACCATCCTTTTCTATAGCTTTGAAAATGTTCATGCAAATTTTTATAATGCTCTGTTGAGTAGTTACCACGTGAAAGCGTGAGGATCAAACCCAATCGCTTCGCTTTTGCATCGATTTTATATTTATAAATATTATTTCAGAGCGACGGGTGTAGCCGTGTCTATGGTGGCGGCACGTCTGGGCGGTATCATAGGCAACGTGGTAATCGCCGCGTTGCTGGACACATACTGCCCGGCCCCGACCTTCATCGTCGCCGTACTGCTCGCCAGCGGCGGTCTCATGTGCCTCTTCCTGCCCAACACGACGCGGCAAGCGCTGCAGTAACACGAACACAAATTAACGTCACTTCTATTAGAACGTTACCTACTGTAGTAACGATATTGTTATTCTAACGTTACTGTTATTTAAACGTTACTGCTATTTTAACGTCATTGCTTTTATAGCAATCCCGTTAATAAGGTATTAACGTTAATAAATTCAAGTACCTATGTCGTAAAATTGACAATAACATCCGATAATGTTTGCGGCTAACTCTTCTTACAAGTGGACTTTATTCGGCTGTGTGCCGTTAGTTCATGGCGCAACACGTACAAAATTTAGGTATTAACGTTTACTGCAAATGTGTGACCATTATAGCATTTAGGCTGAGTTACTGCAGTCTGTCTTGTGATATCATTGTAAGCGTCTCATCGAAGCTATTGATGTAAAGTAGTTTTTTCATATTTGTACAATAATTTTATACTTATTTAAAACAATTTCTAATTTATGAAATATATGCAAGATCGTGCGATAATTCTGCAAAACAATTGATTGTGGGTTGGGGCTACTTTGATAGGTAGTTTTGTTTTGAAAAAGTTACAAATTGAAACAAAGTTCCGCAACCAGATATCAATTGGTTAAAGTATTATAGGATAAGAAATTCATTCATTGAAAAATAGATTGTATAGCATACATCTATTTTCATATTACGAATTTATAAATTACCATTGTTACCGTAGTTTTAGTCTATTAGCGTGTAGTATTGAGCCATGTGAGTTGTGATAATATAGGAAAGGCCCTTTTAATTTGCATTGTATATAAAAACATAAGCAATTATATTTATCAGATCTGTACTGTACTAACTATGTAACACAATGCAATCATTTCCATATCGCTTTATTGTTCTACATCCTGATTCTATTAAATCATAAGACACATGGAATAAAAACGAGTAAATGTCATTATGAAGAATTTATTGGGTTTAATTTATTTCCTTCTTACAATTGCCAATTTCCAGTCGGTTAGAGAAATAGGGCATAACGGATTTCCCGTTCGAATTTGGAGCTGTCCGGCTGGGGAAGGACCTCCACCTTATAGAAATCGGTAGCCAAGTAACACATTTAATTTTGTGTTGTGTTGCGCTGCGCGGTAAATAAGGTTTCCAATAATATAAGCTTCTTGTGGAGGTGGGAGGATTGTTATATTGTGTTGGCAGCAGAGGAATTAGTCCCATTATGCTGCCAACACAGTATAACTCTCCGAACACAGAGTGGTCACGCGCAAGTGATACTTCGGAATCGTTACCGTAAACAAGTTACGGTAACCGTTTCCCATCAAGTGGGGCGTTAGCTTGTTTGCCACTCTTGTTGTATAAATGAAGTCTCCGGCAAAGGAACACTACACAGTCGGTGACGTGACGAGTCACGTTCACCACAACACCTACATATATATTTATTACGTATATATTTATAAGCGTCGATATGGCGCGCCTGTAGCAGCCAGATACATCTTGTATCTACTTCTACTTAATTGAAGATTGTAAAATATAAGAAGTATATTAGGTAAGCCTTGGCTTGTCATCATAGCTTTTTGACCATGACCAAATAAAAACGAATGATTTGATTAAAACTTATTTATTAAAACTACAGAGGTTTATACTACACTCCATTTTCATATTCGATCTAGATTTGACATAGATCACTCAAACAAACCAAAAGTGACTTTGATGTATTAAAAGTTACTTCAACAATATTGTACTTAACATTAACACTACATTATGATATAGTGGGCACACGGTTCATTGTATGAGGCCCGCGGCTGGGAGGCTACAGTTGCGACGCCGGCGCCGGGCCTCGCATCCCTACAGACATAGCACAACTTACGATAGGTACAAATGTATCGTTGTACACTTGTCAACCGAACTCACTTGACGTTATAAAAATACTATATTCCTACATTTAAATATATTACAGATACGATCCAACAATATCATAATTCAATTTTAATTTACAAAACGTAAATTCTTAATCTAAACATTTTTGTCATAATTAATTATACTTAATTGCATATAACGTGAGAAATAGGGAAGGACGCGGGGCTCGCCCGCCTCAGCGGCTTACTGTATTTATGTACACTAACCTGCGCCGCGAGCAGCGGCAGAGGCTCAGCTCTCAACAACACATCAACATTAACACAACTCGCACTCCCCTACTTCATATGAAGCAAAACCAAATTTAAATTTTATTTTTCCGCGACACTTCAAGAGAATAATTAAAACAGATGACAATAATCTATTGCACAACTTGTAAATAATATTGTATAATTTTATGATACACCTATAAATAAATTAAAGGGATAAAACCTCGCAAAGCTTCCCTCAGAGGCCGTGATGAGAAGCGCGTCAGTACTCGCGACGCTTAGCTGTGATGGTGAGATAGGTCGCTGACGGACAGCTGTAGGGAGGGCTGCAGCGGAATCTCAGCGGAGGCCTCCGAGGTGTCTGAGCAGGGCGTGAGCAGGCGCCGCGACCACGGGCTCTCCTCAGGCTCCGACTCTCGCACGTCGAGCGACGACGGCGAGCCCAGCGCCGACTCCATCGACGACGCCGTCCGCTCGCCCAGGTCGTCCGTCAGTATCGGCATTGACTTCCCAACAGACTCCTCATCGGTCAGGATCGGCATGGATATGGGCCCCCCCATCGGGACCGATATCTCCTCCGTAGTCGCGAAGCGCATTTCCGTATTAGGAGAAGGCAACAAACTCGTCCCGTAGTTGTTGCTACTCAAGGGATCTGTAGTTTTGGGCGCTATTCTCGGGTCCGTGACTGTGATAGGCAGCTCGAGGGAGGTTGGCACACAGTGTGGCGTCACGCCGATGACAGCGAGCCCGGCCTCTAAGTTGGCCGGGACGGCGGGCTCGCTATCCACCTTCGACGGCATCTCTACCGGCGTCATTATGGGTTGATTGAGAGTAGAACTAGTTTCGGAAACACGACAATGAACGGACACGTTTGCATTTAAATCTCTGAAATCCGGGGCTTCGTCACGCGGTGGATCGGCGTGGAATACGTCGCTATTAGCTAGCGCAGCTTCCAAAATATCTCTACGTTCTGGCTGAGCTCCGAGAACTGGGAGTGCTTCCACAGTCATCGGCACTAACTGGTTGTTCTCCAAAACTAAGGGACCGTTGTCGATGGGGGTAAGAGTTCCATTATCTTCTACGCACAAGTAGAACGAGCCCGGAGGCCCGCCGAAGTGCTCCCCGGGCACGGCCAGCAGCTGTCCGTCGGAGAGGGGGGCGGGGGGAGGGGGTGCCACTTGCTCTGGCTGAGGTATCACTAGTTCTGGCTGGCGAATGATCGCCGTGGACGGCAACAATTCTTCAAAGTTATCCAAATTAGGGTAATTAGATGTGGCGGTGGTTATGGAAACCGTGTTTGATACAGCCGGAACAAGAGACGTCTGTGCGGTATTCGACAGTGGAGACAATGCTGGCACTGGTGAAATAGGAACTGGGGCGGACGCTATTGCAATTTCCTGCTTCATTTTCTTTAATGGTGAGGGTGATTCCATGACACTTTTACGTACCCTTTGTTTTTGAACTGGAGCCGGACAGTCAATAGGGGAGATATTTATTAAGGGTTTTTGAATTACAATTTTGTTTTCTGGAACTGGTGACGTCTTTTGCACTATTTGACCGGTGCGTTGCAAATGCTCAAACTGAGCCGCTGTCAGTTGCATCACCGCACCGGACTTTTGTTGCAAAAATATTAGCGGCTCGGATGATGCTTTTTGAATTGTCTGAACTAGTTTTTTGGGTTCAGAAGCTACAATTCTCTTCGGCACCATCCTCATTTCTGGCATAGGAGCTATGTTTTGTGCGGTGGTTGCAATTCGACCTCCAACTATTAGCTGGCCTTTAGAAGTTATAATTGCCCTCTTTTGTTTTGGTACAATTCGCGTCGGTGGCTTAGCAGGAGCGAGTGCCGGCGGCTTCGTAGACCCGACAGATTTTGTAGAAGCAACCAATTGGGTTTTTGTTGAAACAGCTTGCAGTTTCGTCGAACCAACTACTTGCGTTTTAGCTGGAACCATCGCCGATGCTTTTACAGAAGCGATTGTTCCAGTTTTGGTTGAGCCAACTACTTGTGTTCTCGCCGCTACTATCGTTTGTGGCCTGCTAGGTGCAATAATTTGCGTTTTAATGGGAGCTATAGTGGTGGCATTCTTCTGTGGCACACCCGAGTTCGTTGTGATGCGATGAGCAATTGTCTTTATTTGTGATACATTTGACTGTTGCTTATTTGGGAAGAGGATTTTTTCGTGTTCTGGTGTAAGGACTATCCTTGACTGCGCGCCTTGTGCATTTGTTATAATCATTACTGTGTTGCCAGGAGAGCTGACATCAGACGACGATGGTACTAACTTCGCTGAAACGGGTTTGTTTTCTGCAGTGTTCAATTGTGATTCAGATCCCTTTGCAAGCAGTACGTGAGCTTTTCCAGTTTGAGGGTCGATTAATATTTTCTGCGTCCTTGCTGGCCGAGGAGAACTAGGTGTAGATAAAATTATAAATTTCTCCGATTTACCCGAATTTTGAGCAACGGGTTGGATCAAGGTAGTCGCAGAAACAGATTTTTGTTCCTTGACGGCTGGCTCAGCTTTCGTCATTACAACTTTTTGCTTCCCGGTTGTTTTATCTATGATTAGCATAGTTTTGGCTCCCCGTAATTTAGACGACTTGGAGAGAATATTCGGTGTGGAAACTTTGCCACCATCACCACCAGGATTCACTAATAGTGTTTTAACTTCAGGCTTGTTGGCCGACGCGGTAGTACTGACCTTCTCACTGTCTATAGTATGTCTTGTCTTAACCAGTTTAGGGGGATTCGTTGGTTGAGATATTATGTTATCTGTCATAACAATAGGCATTTTTTCAATACTCTCTGGAGTCAAAATATCTTCTGACAATACAATCGGCATTGAATTTATGTCATATATGGCATCATCGGTAGGCATTTCATTAGCTACCTTAGTTTCATTTGTGGCAATAAGTGATGTCTGAGGTTTCAACTTTTGTAGTTTAGCTGGTGGTTTAGTTATTTTTCTTATCTTTTGTTGAATGATAATTGTGTTGGCATCTGAAGGTGTATCTGGTGATGTTTGTATTGTAAAAGTCTGTACCGCAGATCCGTCTTGCGATGGGTTGTTAGTTCGAGAAAGTATAATTTTATCGGCTGAGCCACTTACTTCGTTTATATTGTTCACTATATTTTTATTGGCTGCAGCTCGTCGAATTATTATTTTCTGTTTTGGTGACTGGGGTTTGCTTTTAAACGATGATTTGGCAACATCAAAGTTCAAAATTTTCTCTCTTCCAGAGACTACAAGCTGCTTTGTAGATGCAGACTTATTTGTTGATTTTGGGGTACAAGGCTCTTCTAATATCTTCAATAATTTTGAAGTAGAAGAGTCAAACTTGGGGCACATATTATTTGGTATATCATTTACATTATCACTTGATAGCTCGGATAACTTTTGATCCAACATACTAATATTTTCAGCACCAATATTTTGTTCAATATCAATTTCACCTGGACCTGGTACGTTTTTTGTATTAACCGCATTAGATTCACCAATGTTTAATTTATGATCAATAGACTCTGACATCTGTACTAATGATTGAGCAGCATTCAAATTTTCACTTTTTTCTTGTTCAGTTTCAAACCGTGTATTTATAGCTTCCTTTTTAGAGATTAAGAGTGATTCACACTTGGGTTCTACTTTTTGTGATATCAATTCATCATTTAATATGTTTTTTCCTTGTTCCTTTACAATCATGCTATGTTCTGTATGAACTGGTGCTTCTGACAGCATTTCATTGTCTAAAAGGATTGATAGATTTATTTTCTCATTATGTTCATTTGTTTTATTTTGAATAGCAGTGGATGGTAGATTAATTAGCGTTTCAGCTATTTGAAGATCTGATTCAGAGGGAATGTTACCCACATTAGTTGCTGTGTCACTGAATTGTTCCAAAATCCCTTCATCCACAGGTATAATGCTATCGGCACGTGTCGTTAACTTATCAGCGGCATCACCTTCAGCACGGTCGGAATCTATTTTTGCATCGTTTGTCTCTTGGTTAGTAGTTACACTTTCATCTGCAGTCAATTTAATTTCCTCTTCGAACATATTTATACATTCAGGTTCTACTTCCTTGCAACTTTCTTGTTCAGTTTGAGCATAATCATTAAAACCATTTAAACTTGTTACTGAGGGACTATCTTTATTATCATCTTCAAATAAGTCTTCCGGAAGATCATTACTTATAATCCTGGTGACTCGATCAGTATCTCTAGAAACACTTAACAATGCGTCTACAGCCGAAGCAGTAGATTCATTCATAAAAGGTTCAACTGACGGTTCAAATGCTTTTTCAAGACATGTTTCAGGATATTTTATAGCCTTAACTATATTTTTCTCTTCATCTAGTGCATTGCTTACGTCGGTCTGCATTACTATGGGAAGACTACAACTTTTCTCTTCTTGCGTTTCATTTGAAATGCCTTCCGACTTATCAGCTTGCTCTGCGTGAATGATATTACTAGTAACATCAGGTGGTTTGCTTTCGACCAATGAATCTTTCCCAATTGGCGAAACCAAATCAGCATTGCATTGCATAGCATCTTCATCATGATAGTTGTTATCTTTATTGAGTAAAGTTTTTGTTGGTGACAAATATTCTGAGTAGACTGGTTTTATCTCTTGTGTGGGATATAAAACATCCTGTGGTGCTTTGGATAGTTTTGCCTCAAAATCGTTTTCCTTGTCTTTCTTTACATCTGCATTGTCTGAAATTATACTTGGTGTACTAGAGTCGTCACCAAATTGATTGAGATCTTGAACATTATCGAAATGTTCATTAAGTTTCTCTTGTTCTCGTAACTGAGCCGCTTCAGCTTTCATCTTTTTAAGTTGTATTTTAGGTGCTAATCGAGCAACTTTAACATGTTCAATTGGCGAAGACTCCCTTGCCTCAGGTGACGATGCTACTTCGGATCCATTTATATCACTTTCTGATATATCCATTCTTTCTACGGCATTTAATTGTTCTGCGACATATTTTCCGATAGCATCTTGACTTCTGGAATGTCGACTACGAAAAAATGTTTTAGTCTTGAAAATTGCTTTTGTTGTTGGAACTTCTAATGCAGGTTTTTCTGCCTGTTGATGTTTAAATGTGTTTTCATCAGATTTGTCTGGTGACTTTACGATTGAGGGCTCAGGAAAATTTTCTTCAACTTTAAGGGGTTCAGGAGCTGCCGGTAAATCAGGCACTGTGGTTTTTGTAAGTAATTCAGCAACTTCTCTGGCGACATCATCTTCATCTAAACTGAGGCTCTTAGTTTCCTCTTTGCGTTTTGGATTCATCATTCGGGGAATTTTTCTACCAGCATCTGTTTCCTCGGGCCAATCTTCATCTTCACAGAACTCGTATTTTGAATCACTAGAAGACTCTGGCTTTTCACACGTGGGAGAACTGTCAGATTTCTTTTCTAGGATTGGCGTTATGTCTGGGGATATATGTGTAGTGGGCAGCTCTGCTGGCGTCGGTACGGCCGGCGACCCAGCAGCGACCGGTACTTCCGGCGACCCCACCATTGCCACAATATTAGAATCTTCAATAGAATCCTCATCTCCATCATCCCAGTCAGCCAATAAGCTACTTTTAATTTCTTCATCAGTCTTACTTTTCTTAGATTCACCACCTTCACTTTTTTCTTCTGCCACACGTTTCTTGACTAAATGTTTTTTTGACAACTTATCTGTAATTTCCTTTCGTGGGCGACGGACTTTTGGGGTCTTAGACGAATTAGGAGTCGACTTAGATGATCCTTTTGTTGCAGGTTTTTTCCTAACTGGTGACGGTGTGTATGGTATAAATGATACACTGTGCGTTTTATTGTGTAAGATTAAAACATTTAAGCGTGTAGTTGAAAATGAGCAGGCATGACATGCATAAATGCCAGAGCTTGATGCAACAGGTGTTGAAAAGCTGGGGGTTGTCTTTTGATCATTATTAGGTTTCTTTTCTTTTTTTGGTGTTTCTACAACTGGTTCCACTTCCGTAATGCTTGTAGATGGAGTAGCTTCTACAGTTTCCGGGGGGGCCGAATCAATGCTAGGAGTTTTTGTGCCTTGTACTAGTATATGTACTTTGTAGTCTGCCTTTTCTTTCAGCAGCTGTAACAAGAAATGGAAGTTAAACAGTTAGCGCTTCTCTCATATAAATACTATAAATATATATTTGATATTAATCACCTTTCTTGCTGGTGTAAATGCTCTTGGGGATTCAGAAGGCCTCCCTCTTCCACTCTTTCCTGAAAATTATTTAAATAAATAAACATACCATTATTACAGGCTCAGTGTGTTAAGATTGTTCTAACTACCCAGTTTACTTACCTTTCTTACCAGAGCCAGATGTCTTCTTAGCTGAATCACCAAACAGGCCCGCATAGCTCTCTTTCTTCGTTTCTTGAACTTCATCCCTTGTGAGTATATCGGTATCACCACCGATTGCTGTCTCTGCATGGATAACGTCATCTGGAAACTTGCTCATTTGCCCCGGTTTGGTTCTGTACAAATCTGTTAATATAAATTCACAAGCATCATAATCAATAGATAAAAATATGCATGGTTGTATATTTTGCCACCTTTGAGGTATATAAACATATATTTATGAACAGTCCATGTTATTCAATTAATTTTTAACATGTAATTTGTAATGTATCTCAATAAGTGTGGCAGAAGACTATAATATATCATACTTAACAAATCTTGTAATTTTAGAAACAAACCATCCAGGTCTTTTGAAATACTTGTTAATACATTAATGGCATATATCATCATTCCATATCTGCTGACATAAAAAAGGCGGAATTTGAGAACAGATTGGGCAGACATGGGTGAAGGAATTATCCAATTTTAGGATTAAACAAATATCACCAAGTATAAAAAATTACATATTTCAAAATTGATTTTTTTTGTGTGATTATTGGGAAAATCCATCATTCTATGTAATTTGACATAGTTTTATGTTTATCTCATGATCATAATGTTGTTTGCACACTTCGCTCTATCCCAGGAAGCAAGATGTGGGAGCATATATGCCTCCTCCAGGCCTTGTTTGTGTTGTTGGTAAGCCTTACCACATGCTACCTGACCCCCTGATTATTATACTTTCATGTCTTCTCACACTCACATACAACACATACATGTGACAGACAGTGCATCTGTCAGTTATCACTGCAGTTCTCCTTCACTGTGAACCAGCAATGACTGTACTTCAGGGTTGTAACCAGTAACTTTAACTGACTGAACTGACTGTGGCCAACTATTTGAATATCATTGTTAAAAGCTATACTTACATAGTCCTTTTCTGATGAATTCATTTTTGCGACTACAATTATATTTGTAAATTGAATTAATATTCTTGACATATTCACTGAAAATAAACCATGTTCAATTAGTACAGTAAACATGTATTTAAAAAAAGGGGATGCAAGTAGGAATCGAAATAATTTTCAGTGGTAAGTCAATAATATACTTAAAGAAATATTTTTGAGGAATCTGTACAACAGTAGTTATTTTTAAACATCTCTTGTAGTTTTTTAAGGATAATACATAATGAAGTATAAATTAAGTATATAACATCATATTACATAAAAATAATATAATGATATTAGCTACCCCTTCAGAGACCCTTGTGGGAAGGTGTGAGGATATATTATTATTATATTTATATTACATAATATTAGCAGTCTGCACCCTAAGTATAACTATAAGAAGTATAGCTTCCCTTCGCTGAAAAAAAATCCTGAAACATGATTGCAGCGCGACCTATCTGGTCCAATTGTGGATCTATACCATTCTCAAATCCACATGAACAAACAGAAAGAAAATTATGAAAATCGATCCAGGTGTTTAGGAGGAGTTCAATGACTAAGGAATAGATGTAATATATCTTCTTGCCTTCCCACAAGGGTCCCCAAAGGGGTAGGCAGAAGTGTATAGGTGTAATATATACACACCCACTTTCCACCAGAGATTTAGGAGCCAAAGTAGCAGATAGAGAATCCATTGCTGTAACTCAAGCACAACTATACATACACCATTGAATTCTTCTTAAACATATGCAGGTTTCCTGTCAATAATTTTCTTCACCTTAAAGCTCCTGGTGTGACTTATCACTGTACTTAAGTTCAGAAAAACTCATTGGTACAGTAGGGATTGGAGCTTGCATTCTTTGTGTTACAAGCAACTACTCGGCCACCACAACTCTAGACTTACATTCTTCATAAAAATATTATCAAGAATGTAAATCATCAATGTATTCTTTTTTTAAGAATTTCAGTGTAACATGAAAAATAAGCCAAACCACGGGTCCAATATGTATATCCAGAATAATCCACAAACATTCATAATAGGTTGACATATAAATGAGTATTGACCGTATCCTTCATGTTTGTGGGGCTTAATAAGAATTACAAATCAGAAGTTTATGGTATAAATAAATCTCTTTCAGAACATCTAGAAAACAATTATGTAAATACCATTTAAATAAAATTAAGCTTATGAGACAAAGAATGGAAAACGTTTTGATACAATGTTTTAAGTATTTAAGAGAAGCTTAGCTTAGCATTACAGGTTATATTTTGAACTTACTATGTGTCCTCTTGGAAGAACCTGACCACTGCTATGGGAGGTTTCCGAAATGACGGCAGGAGATCGGGCGGCAGCTTTTCAGAGCCTACCACCTCTCCGGGCCACCAGCAAGAGCCAAGCTTCACCCATACCACCTCCCCGTCTAAATAATTAATCTCAGTCTGCTCACACATCACTCTTTTCAGGCGATACGTACGACCATATTTTGTCAGTCAAGTAGACAGACACTAGAAGCCGAGTGCAACAGTTACCATAACATTTTAATCAAATCATGATATATAATGCTGTCACACACGTAAATTGTCGAGTAGAAGTTCAACGAATATAAACTGAGAGATTTCGTCTCTTATTTGTCAAAACAGTAGCAAAATATTAGTTGTAAATATCACCGACTGCGTACGAAATTATTTCAGTATATGATTAGGGTGGTACGTCTGATTCGTTAATATTCATAATGCCACAACATTGATTATCAGTAATAATATCACTGAGGGCAATAAATTATTTGAAAGTTTTTGGCATCCACAGCTATTAAACAATTATTATAATCATGAAAATTCCAATAAAAAGAGTTTCAATTATGAACCGGAAGTTACTAGCTGGGTCGGCGTCAGCAGATACCAACCAACAGAAAGTAACAATAGGATTGCCATTGTTAATATATTTTATTCTAGCTACCCGGCATTGTTGCAATGTGAAGAAAATTTCATTGCGATCGGTTTCTTCTTGGTCTTTCTTTCGGGCCAGGAACCCTCTCGGTCGTCCCCCGATCACCCTACCTAAGTTTAAACACAATCTTATTAATGGAATCCCGTCTAATCGTGACATAGGACCTTGTAACAATGAAATTCTCCAAGATGTTATATTGTTATGAGACCCATTTATTTTACATATTATGCGGCATAAGGACTAGTATTCACAATTCGACCCAAAGCTCAAATTTGTCACGATTATTATTTGCAAACCAAGGAGTTTTACCAACATTTAAGAGTGTCATGCTAAATACGCGTTTTAGTATTTAATAAATACCAATGTGCTAGAATGGATCTCCTTAAGCTCACATACCCATAACATTAGCGCTACATTGCCCATAACCTTGCCAACTGATATTGGCGCTAATGATAATACGTACAAGTCATTCGAAACAGATAAAAAAACTGCTCTACCTCATAGCGGACCTATTATTTAATTTGTATAGCAATATGTTTTGTAAATAATAAATATGTATGTTGAACATATCTTCTACATGAACCTTACATATAGCAAAATGATTTCATTAATAATTTCTAATTTTAGTGAACGTTCGACCGGATCTTTATCATGGTAATCTGTTAATTTAGATCATTGTTGCCTAAGCCGTAGGGCTAGTTTTTCTGAACTTAAGTACAGTGATTAGTCACACCACGAGCTTTACGGTGAAGGAAAACATCGAGAGGAAACCTGCATACGTTTGAGAAGAAATTCAAAGGCGTATGTATAGTCGTGCTTGAGTAACGGCGATGGACTCGCCATCTGTCACATTGGCACCAAATATACCTCTGGCGGAAAGTGGGTGTGTGGTGTATTACCTATACATCTCTGCCTACTGCTCGACTTGGAGAAGGCATTTGATAGAGTCGTATGAAAGGAACTCTGGGACGTGTTGCCTGGATATGGAGTGAGCAGTTCCCTACTGCATGCCGTGAAATCACTCTATAGTGATAGCGAGGCGTGCGTTAGGGTTAACGGTGGGATGTCACCCTGGTTTGATGTGAAGCCGGGGGTCAAACAAGGGTGTATCATGTCTGCCTGGCTGTTCATTACATATCTAGATAACTGTCTGAGAGCACTAAGAACGCACGGATGTGGAGTGAAAATAGTAAACTTAGTGGTCAACTGCCTACTATACGCCGATGACGCGGTTTTGCTGGCGTCATCAGAGGGCGAACTGCAGTCACTAGTTACCATAATGAAAGAGGAATGTGAAAAGAAGGGGCTGCGCCTAAACGCTGGCAAGACTAAGGTTCTGGTATTCGAAAGAGATGAACAAGTGACCGAGTGTGCTATATCGATAAATGGGCAAATTCTAGAGCAAGTGAATGAATTTGTATATCTTGGAAGCATGTTCACACGAGATGGAAAGTATGAAAAAGATATTGAAAGAAGGATAACTGCCGGAAATAAGGTGAATGGAGCCATGTCGGCGTTGATGGGCAGTAAAAGTCTGAGCAAGAATGCTCGAGTTGCTGTCCACAACGCGATATTGGTACCTACCTTATTGTATGGCAGCGAATCCTGGGTATGTTAGAGGAAGTATGAAAATAGCTTGAATGCAGTTGAGATGCGATCTCTTCGAAAAATGTGCGGCGTAACGATATTAGATCGAATCCACAATGAAGATTTGCAAATCAAGTGGCGTGAATGAGGGCGTGATTGTAAAGATGAAGAAAGGCATGTTACGTTGGTTTGGACACATAGAAAGGATGAGTGAAGAAAGATTGACGAAACAAAGCAAAAGTGTGTACAAGAAGAGGCAGAGGAAGGCCACGTTCCAACTACCTGGATCAAATCGATCGGACTCTCAAGGACGGGAACGTTAAGAGTACTCGAAACCGACGAGCATGTATGAATGTGGACGAAGCGAAAGAGGTATGTAAGTCTAGAGAGAACTGGCGCTCTATACTCTCTGCCTACCCCTTCGGGGACCTTTGTGGGAAGGCGTGAGGATATATATATATCCTATATATATATATATATATATATATATATATATATATATAAATTCGGCACAAAGAAATGGCTCAAACCTATCTACCGATAAATTATTTACCCCTTTGCTTAAAAGGTAGTAAAAGAACTAGCGATATAGATACCAGTATAGATAGCGCCATCCACGAAGACGTGCCACACTTTCTTCCTTATAGTTTATAGTGTATTAAGTGTGCAAACTTCCACTTATTTTTAAGTATTGTCGGCACACACTGATTACCTATGAGTGCACACGCACACTACAATACAAAATAGAGTCGGATCACACTGGTCACATTCCCCGCGTCCCGGAACTCCCTCGCCTAAGATGATAGGGCGCGTCTTCGTGGATGGCACTATCTTTAATTTGAAGAGGAAAATGTGATGTGTGCTGTTAATGTAGAAAATAGAAATACTTTATTGTAGCGTATCATAGGGCGGAGTCCGTAATCAATTTTATTCACATTTATAACTTATTTTACTTATAATTAAGTACAACTAATGCTACTCATACCTACCATGTTCAATATAGTAATATTGAAACTAGTAGGCACGTCATGTAAAACAAACCACGTAATCGATAATTGTTAGGTAAATTTCTTGTGATATTATTCATTATATTTGATAAAAACAAGCCAAGTTAATTTTGCGTCTTCAAGTCACTTTTGCGTTGGGACACATTGACTCTCGTATCACAATAAATTTATACGTATATTTTCACAATTAAACATATCTATCGAACTAAAATTACGTAAAGCCTTTAAACATAACATATGTCACTCGTCATAAATAAATTATAATTATATCTTCGGTGCGAACGCCGCTTGAGTAAAAGGCTGCTTGAAATGTAGTTTTGATTTGACACGAGTTATTGACGCAGACAATTTCATTCTTATGTCTATGGGTTGACTGTATCACAATGTTTCCAATTTCTTTTTTTTACTCCCAGTCTGTCACTGAAGTTTTTTTCGCACTTCCGCGGTAATAGACTTAAGTGTTTATTTATCCAGCGTATTGGCGAACAATTTTTGCCCATTGTTGAGGGAAATTTCTTTGCACATATGCCAGTGTGCGCTGGATCTGTTTCGTCTCCTGTGGAGTGCACTGCGGACAAGCTCCACGCAACACTAGTGGGGCGAGAGCTGAAAACACATTAGGCAATTTAATAACCTTATTTTTAGCCATTCAAGGTTCTTACTAAATTAAATAAGAAAATCATTAAATTTCTAAACGCAACGGTCAATGCCATTTCTGTGGCCATATTAAATCGAGGATGACGGCTTAAATTCAAAATACTGCGGAAGAATTAACTGACTTCTTAAATCTTTGCCAGTATTGTTGCAGAAGGATCTAGTTTCCATTTGCCAGGACATTCGCACCTATTCTACAAATATTTGTACATTATGTATTCAGGAGTAATGACGCTTGATAGAGAGCTTTTGTACAGCTGGGCCTCAGCCTCCTTTAGCTTCGACGGACATTTAGGAACCTAGTTATCTACATGTGTATATCACCGAACAGCACCGGAGATGTGGCAAGAACAGATTTATGCATTCATGTGGATGGTTATAAGGCTAGAGGAAGACCTTGGAAAGGAAATAAATTCAGAGGCAGAAGTGATTGAGCAATTCATATTTTTTCTAATAGGTACACAAGTCTAATTGTAGGTACACAAGTAAAATACGACATTTATAGAGCATAGAGCATTGATATTATGAATTTTACTTCCGGTTTACTTCTAGGCTCATAATGAAGTGTGTAATGGCGTAAGGTACAGTAGCCGGCAATCAACTTGAACCAATGACCTTGCATGCGCAGAACCGAATTTTAGGCGCGTTTGGTGGTGCGGGTCGGGGCGCGACGGCAGGGGCGACCGCGGCGCTCACGCTATTGGTCATTCAGTTGAAGTTTGTGCCCCGCGCCGCTTTCATGCCCCGCTGTCTCGAGAATACACTTGCGTACATTAAAAAGTGACTCATTAGTAATTACAAAATATTGTTGACATTATTGTTAAGTTTTTTGTTATAATCGTGTTATCGTTTTTATGTTATATTTTATTGTTGTTGAATA
Organism: Drepana falcataria; assembly: GCA_945859725.1. NCBI lineage: Eukaryota > Metazoa > Arthropoda > Insecta > Lepidoptera > Drepanidae > Drepana > Drepana falcataria. The sequence continues at coordinate 3,389,627 of OX243937.1, forward strand.
ATTCATAAATACAATATAAAAGTCGAACCATGCCGAAGAGAAGCAATACTGTGCTAAAGAGACAAGCTAGAAAAATGGTGTACGATGTGTATTGTTTTATGAAAAGTCATGGAAAGACCGATTTAAAAATACCGCCGAAGCTACAAAACCTTTCCAAATTTTTCCACTTAATGATATTTATGATATTGAAAATATTTAGTTCACTTTTTAATTCACCACAGTACGTAAAACAAGAAAACAGAGCACAATTGTGTAAATTATATAATTTGCACTGAATATAAAGTTAACCATTTTTTTTTGCACGTAACTGTACGATGCGCAAACTTTCCCCCACCATGCCAACTCTGGGTCAAGTTGTTTGCCGGCTACTGTAATAAGGGTAAAAATTGGTAAAATGTAATTTAGAAATAATTAATGCAAACTAACTCTTAAGGCGTTTTCCAATGGGGTCGCAAGGGGCCTCTCCTAGTGCACACTTTAACTGCCTTTGAATGAACCGCTTGTCGTTGAGAGCTTCTTCGAGCGCCGTGTCAGATACTGGCGGCCGCGTTTGCGCAACGCCTACTGCTACCAGCGCGCACAACACCAGTGCATGTGATACCTGAAAAAATTTTTTAATCTGTAGCAAAGATTACAATGTATACTGAACTGTCTGTAGCATAATATTCATTTCATGATAGAAGAATTAAGGGCAGTTTTCGCAAAAATATTTGCATATTTTCTTTCTACTTTTCCTTTTATTTATGACGGAGTGGCCGAATGTTTCGAGTTTGCCTGCAATACAAAAATTGCAAGTTCGAATACCGACTGTAGCAATGAGTTTTTCTAAATTTAAGTACAGTGATTAGTCACAACACGAGCTTCACGGTGAAGGAAAACATCGAGAGGAAACCTGCATACGTTTGATAAGAAATTCAAAGGTATATGATTAGTCGTGCTTGAGTAATGGCGATGGACTCACCACCTGTCACGTTGGCACCTAAAATATATCTCTGGCGAAAAGGGGAGGGTAGGCAGTACCTACACTCCCCTGCCTAGCCCTTCGGGGAGCCCCGTAGGGAGGCGTTAAGATATATAATATACACCATATTGTCTTTTAGATTTTGTTTTCCGGTATATACGGTAGATAGGTATCTATATAACACCAGTAACTTATATATAACCTACAATTGAGATTGCTTATGGGTCACGATTCAGTGGATGCGAATCGCGAGGATAATCTCAAGCACACGTGTACTAATAGAGTGGAGCGTTGAGCACAGTGTGTGTGTGTGCGGCATTCGACACATATTTTTACCATAGAAATATAATTCTAGCTTATTTTTATTCTCAGATTTGAATATTACAAGAACGCATATTGGTGTTTTGTCAAAAATAAAATAATAGTATAAAGTTTGAAATAAAAATAATAGACGATATACATATGTATCTATAGATAGTACCATCCACGAAGACGCGCCCTACCAATTTGTAGTCGAGGGGGTGGCGGAATGCGGGGAGTTTGACTCGAGTGTATTAATTTTTGTATGCGTGTACACTCATAGATAATCAGTGCGTACCGATAATACTCAAACATTAGTGGAAGGTTGCACACTTACATAAGGAAGAATAGTGGGCGCGTTTTCGTGGATGGCAATATCTATATATGTGGGTTTATTTAGCAATTATTTCCTTCCACGCTCGATAGCGAAGATAGATTCATGGTTCGAATCTCAAATGATCACAAGCCTTGTGAATACAATAGTACCCGCCAATGTAGGTACTCTAAGCGAGTCGTACGAAGAGTCACCACTGAGGACAAAGGAACGTGCCCAGAAATTTAATGAATGTGTAATCAAATGCTGGACCGAATAATAGAGTTTACAATTGCAATCAAAACCAATAACTATCTGTGTGAACACGGATTATTTATCTATGTTTACCATAGTAATTGCACGAGAATGTGTTAATAAAATGGGTTAGTTTACACTTATATGTGCAAGAAAACTTACATAGCTAATGGTTTGCAATTATTTCGCAAACTATTTTTCATGGTAGAAAATATTACAACACATTTTATATTACATTCCATCGGTATTTTAGGTAAGTTTTCTTGTTTAAATTCATTTATTGAAATCATTATTAAAATATTGAGATGCTGATAGATACATCTTCCATAAATATTATAATATTAGTATTAGCTTAAAACACTTTCCTACCCGTATTAACTAAAGCAAATTGTGTAAATCAATTCAGAACGGACATAACTAAATACCTACCAATAACATTTTCGTAGAAGGCAATACACACGAACATTTCCATTTGAAATGCTTTCAATTTGAAAGAAGTCATTTATGAAAGCTGTAAGCCTTTGTGTTATTGAGATAACAACAGCTGTTATTTTTACAGTTATTCCTTCCGACGTAACCTTATGTGAACATGTAGAGTGATTTATGTAAATTATTCACTTGTTAGGTTTTTGTTAATACTTCTATGCTATCGGGCTACGTACTACGTACTTCTATGTTTCGCTGATTGATCGTTCCAAAATCAAATATATGTTTTTAAAACAGAGCTAGGTATGTTGAAGTAATCGTCGGATTCTGAACAGCCTTGAATTTTCTCATGTCTTTTGTCATGGTGTATGTGACCATGTAACAGTTTTGATACAATCTTATAATCTTCGCAGATTCTCACAATTGATGTTACGCTGATGCGGTGCGTTAATCCTCAAAATTTAGGTCCTTCACCTTGTTCTTACCAACGTAATTAAAAAAATATACATCTACCAACCTAAATATTAAATATCCAGGTTGAAAAGTGCATTAATGTTAATGAATCTGACTACAAGCCCGCATATCTACATAACATGCCGCCCTATATCATTAATGATTCCAGATCTCACTCGCTTCATTCGCATACATATATCCGTATTTTCATAAATTCCCGTCGAATATTCTATAAATCATAGCATACAGACAAGAAATACTTTTACCTACTATATTTATCTGAGTATAAGTAAGGCACACTTACAAATGTATTCCGATGAAACTGGTTCGGATTTCTTTTTGCAAAAAAAACAGCGTTGTTGATACAGAGATACGATCTCGTTTTTATTCTTAAGCTTTTAAGAACGCGTGTCTCGTACCTACTACTTGTCTACACGTACTTTTAAAGTGTTTATATATCAAGGAGACAGTTTTTAATTCGGTGAAGCCAAAACGTTTTCAAATAAAAACAGGCACATGAGTATCACAAGGTACAGTTCTGATTGGGGCAGCACCTGGTGCTTTACAGAATATTACAGCCAAATGGCACGCGTAGTGTTGTGTTCATGTGATTAGTAAAGCTTTCTAGAAATTCTTTCTTTACATGCTATAGTGTAGGAAAAACCGTTTGTTCCTTATACAGATAACGTAACTAATCCTTTCTTTTTGCATGGCATTGCAAGCGCCTATAGACTATCGTAACGTTTTCCCATCAGTCCACCAATGTTTACGTGTAAACCACAGAATTAATATTTTATGTTAGTAACATAACCGGAAGTTGGGGGAGTTTTTAATATTTAATAGCTTATCTGACATTCAACATACATACGTAAACTAATTACATAAATATTTTTGTCACTGATGTTCACATAGTCCAAGAAGTATTAAATGAATTAAAGAAGGCAGATTAAGTAAATGTAACTCACTTCCAAACACCAGAGACTAATAATAATGTCCTAGGTGTTTATTACGCAACTTAGGAAGTGTTGAAAGATTCAAACTCAATCACTGTGATTTAAAGTAGGACGCAGTCCTTAATGCAAATTTAAGTGGGACACGACAAAGCAATGACATAACTTTACAGCAGAAATATTAAGTAACGTAATGATTATTAGTTGTATCGAGTGAGCGCCTGGTTAATTGATGTAATTTTTTATTGATTTTGCGTAGTTTCCACACCTAGTTAACTTTCAATTCGAGTAAACGGCCGAATGAATGCGTCATAAGGCTTGGAAAGTAAACACAAAATAATTGAAAAGTAACTTGTAACAGGCAAAACTACATGAACCAATCCAACCGGCCTTCACAGAATAGGTACACAGTTCGCACAATGCCAATAAAAGCTCGAAATTAAAGGTTGAGAGAAAAACGAACATGGAGAAAAGGTAGTTGAGACTTACCTGCATGCTTAATGAGGATACGTCAAACGCACTTTTAGATGCACTGTCGCAGTTGTTTGCGATTGACCCGGATTTCCTTCAACAGTTTGTGCAGATCGACAGCGTTTTCTCGGAGGTAGTGAAGCGTTTAGACCAGTGTCTGTGAGGAGAGTGTTGGGGCCGTCGGTCGGTGCTGTAACCTCTTACTTAACTCTACAATCCCCACTATTGGGCTCAAGCGCCGTACACCTCGACTGCGGCGGCAAGCCGTGCTCTACTCACTCCGCGTTACGTGAACCCGTGCTCTCTGCGAGAACAGGGCACGTACCATGACGTGCAAATATAAATCAAAAGTGCGAACAGGACAGGTTTATACACGTCATATACTTGTATCGCTCTAGCATACTTGTATTTAAATTGCAATAGTTCGTCATAGTAAAGCCTCTCGGCTCATTAGTAAACACTTCACTAATAATTCAATGTTTACAACCGTCGAGAATTTACAGCTTTTTTTATTAATTATACAATCCAATTCATGCCACGTTTTATTTGACGTAAGAATATACGTCAATAATTGTATTAAACCTTTACGTTAATTAAGATATAGTTGAAATGTGACGGATTCATAAAATAATGACTGTCACTAATCATAGCTAATATTGTACCTAACATCGAAAGACTGTTGGTTTTTTCTTAAGGTAATTAACGTCTTAATTACTCAATCGATCATCATTAAACTTTGTATATCTACATGTACAGAAAAGGACACAGGATGGACCTTTCTTCCAGAAAAACTTGCAGTTCTCTAGAAAAGTTACTTTTATACGGTAGTCCGTATCGGGGCAGCATATAGTAGAGAGCCAGTCCTCTCTAGACTTACAGACCCTTTTCGTTGGATCCATGTTCATTATTATCTAAATACACTCTAGTTAGCTAGTTCCGAGTATATACCATTGACGTTCCCGTGTTTGTGTGGTGGTAGTCCTGGTGTACATACAGGCTTTAGGGATTAGAAGAAACATGAACGATGTTTGTCTGCCACCTCTGCCTACCCCTTCGGGGACCCTTGTGTAAAGGCGTAAAGATATACGAATAATAAAATAATGAATAGGCCTTAATACCTTACTACTTACACGTAATTATATTTCTATCGATAAACACTTTGGTCGACCAACAAATTATTAGGTCAGATAAACGAGTATGGTCTTACAATTAGCGATAGATTGAATAAATAAATAATACGTATTTAGGTCAATTTATTAGGCCACACCACCTTTAGTACATAAACGTAACGTAACTAGAAATTTAATTACATTACCTTTAAGTTCTAAATAACTATTTCAATCGGTTTACTTATATTAAGAGGTTATATTTGGAGTATATATCATTCTCAAATATGCAGGTGCACTTAAGCTGGATTTGGTACAAAGTTGTAAATTCTTAGAAGAAATAATATGCAAATCATTCTAGGTTAAATACAAATATGATGAAATTACAAATGTTCATCCGTATTGGCGCACGATTTTAGCCCATTCCCATGGATAGTTCCTTTGCACGAAAGCAAGGGTATGTCGGATCTGTCTTGTCTCTTGTGCGGAGCATTGCGCGCAGGCCCCTCTTAGCACCAGCGGAGCTAGAACTGCAAAAAGTTACACAGATGTAATTGGAATCATAGAGTTCCGAGAACCATATAATAATAATAAAAAAACATTTTATTTCAGATATTAAAATCCATGAATTAAAAAGTTCAAATCAAATCAATATTAAGAAATCAAAATAAATAAATAGCCATAGACAAACAGCATTTTTTTCATCTAGTAGGTAAGTCCGTTCAACGTCCAACAGAGTGATTATGTCCGACAAATTATAAATTCAATCCGTCCTCAGTAACAATTGCTTTTATAATATATCTGCGTAGGTACTTAGGATGTCAGTCGTTTGTTAAACTTTTCAAAAGGTATATATGTATATATATATATATATATATATATATATATATATATATATATATATATATATACCTTTTCATTTAACGGATTTTAAACGGATCATGCCGCATAGCTAGTAGGTACGCTTTTCTTTTCAATGCAATTTAAAAAATTAGATATAATTTCCGCTTATTATATTTAGTAATAGCTTTCTATCACTTATCTACTCGTATTTTTTTGCATCTTCATGAAACCGAACAAATATTTTAATTTAATGCGAAAGTTTGCTGGGGTGTTTGTTCACCCAATCACGACAGATCAGTTGTACAGAATTGGGTGTAATTTGGCACGGAGATAGATTAACACAAAATATATTATGCATTATTCAAGAAAAAATCTACTAATAAAATACAATTTTACTTGAGTGAAGCCACGAGGCATATAGTACCTACATTATACAATGTATACAGTTCAATAAAATTGTTGTTCAACGAACACTAACCCCGCAGTCTCCTCCCGACAGGGTCGCACGGCCCTTCTCCCAGAGCACACTTCAGGTGCCTCTGCATGGTGTTCCTGTCAGCCAGGGTCTGCTCCAGCTGTTCGTCTGTCATGTCAGGCGCCGCGCCCACTAGCGCACAGAGCACACAGCATACTGCTACTGAGATGATGGTGCGCTGTCAAGAATAATAATCTAAAATATTTTATCTATAAGTAGTTAGTTATACAACAATTTTTTCAAACATTGTTAATTGTTGTTATTGTAAATAAATGAATTAATCTAAAGTAGAATCGAACTCGAATCGATTCACAGATTCATTCGAATTAATAGATTTTTAAACCTCGAACTAGTATTTATCTGGTCTATCGATTATCGTCGTTTTTCTGGTTGTGCGTTTCTTTATCTACGCATTAACTACTAAGGAAAAAAAATCCTTAATTCCTTTTTAAATATTCTTACACTTACAGCTTTATTATTTCGCAGTAACATGAGCTAGAAAAACCGTCCTGGTTATCAAACGGAAGGTATCGTGAATGACGTAACCTTTGCATTCACGCAACTGTTGAATACAAAAGCTTTCGATTGAAGAAAAGTTACAATGACACAGTACAAAGAAAAGAAACCTATCAACGGGGCTTTATAGTTTTTTTTAATAAATGTTACGGTATTTGAATGTCGGTGTTGTTTCGGATACTCTTTAAAATCATACATTCTCCACCTCGTATATTATCTGTATAGTTTACCACAACTCTTAATAAGACTCAATAAGTGTAAGTGCCCTCATCCATGTCAGCTATTAAGCACAATAAAATTTATCTTCGCCGCCATCCCCTTTCCTCTGGCGCTGAGTCCATTAAAAAATAAATTGAATTGACCCATGGTTGAGTTTAAGTCGATGACAATGACTTTTCCCTTTATAAGGATCTTTTGATACTAGTAAGTGAGGTATTGAAAAAATACATAATAAGCCAAGTAAGAGCCGAACTCTCGCACCGACGATTATGTACAATAAAATTTTAAGTATGTAAGCAATATTAATCTATATATATCCGCACGCCTTCCCACAAGGGTCCCCGAAGGAGTAGGCAGAGGTGTAAAGGTAATACCCACGCACCCACTTTCCGCCAGAGATATATTTTAGGTGCCAACGAGATAGAAGGCGAGTCCGTCGCCGTTACTCAAGCACTATAGGTACATACGCCTTTGAATTACTTCCCAAACGTACGCAAGTTTCCTCACGATGTTTTCCTTCACCGTAAAGCTCGTGGTGTGACTAATCACTGTAGGTACTTTAAGTTCAGAAAAACTCATTGGTACAGTCGGGAATCGAACTTGCGATCTTTGTGTCGCAGGCAACTGCTCGAACCACTCGGCCACCACGGATGTATGTAAATATTAACATACAGACCAAAGAAAGGTGTTTGATACCTGTGACTTCAAAGAAGTCAAACAGATTATACTGGTAGTAGGCAAATAGAAGCTGCATCGGGGTCGCCGACAAGAACCCACCTTTTAAATGTATGATTTTACTTTTGACAAATTGATGGAACTTTAAAAAGTCTACTTTAAAAAAACTAGTGTATATGCATGAACTACAGATGTTACGTTTCCGACTGCTATAAGGAAAACGCTGCGAGCTCGCTGTACCACTTTTGTTGCGTTTACGTTTCTCAGAAACTCGTTGTATACTCGTATGTATGTATGTAGATACATGTAGCCCACTGATACTACAATAACGATTGGTTATTTTGATCATACATAGCATACATTGAAGTACTCACAAATGTTTGAATATACACTGCTTTGAAAACAGATATTGGTTTATGAGGTAGGTACATATGTACATAAGTCTAGAAAACTCACGCTCTATTCTCTCTACGTACCCCGCGAGAGACTAGCCTGAGTCTCTCGGGGGTACGTAGATACTAGATATATAGTCTTGAATGTTATACATATTTTAAGCGTTGTTTAGCTTTAGTTTACCAATTACTATTAGGATATACCGAGTAAGTACTCGCTAACCGTATTTGAAAAAACGTAACTAAGAGAATAAAACCGGTAAAGAAAAGACTGCAATTTCAAACTCCGGAGGTCTGTAGGTACCAATGAGTTTGTGTGATATAAAGTGCAATGGTTACGATAAAAAAGTTAATGTCGAAGGAGTTCTCGTGAGGAAATAAGTTTAGAATATTTTCAAATTCCATGACGTCCTGTATACGTTCTCGAGAAGCGGCGATAGACCCACTATCGGTCGCGTTGGCATTCCAATATATCCCTAGTGAAAAGAGGTCCTTTTACACCTCTGCCTACCCATTTGGGAAGGCATGAATATATTATATACAAGCTGTGCCGGCGACTTCGTACGCGTGGAATAGTGACTTTGGGCAGCATTTTTGGATATAATATATTAACTGAAGCTAACTAATTCGGATAAGCCGTTACTGAGATTAGCGTGCACAAACGCACAGACAAACAGATTCTAACAATCATCGTTTTGGGTGCTTGATACACTGCACTGATGGACTGATAAAGGTCCCAATTGTATTGTTTCTCATATATCTTCAATGTAGAGATAGATAATATTCAAGAGAATGTCTGGCTTTTAAAGAATATATTATCTCCTGCGACTAGATATTTATTCTTATTTACGGCAGTTCATGTAGATCCCCGTCAGGGTTTGAGACGTGAATTGGGGAAATCCATCTCATTTATACATTACGTAAACTTGAAAGCGTAATGTTGCGTGTTGAATGCAACCGCTGTACCAAGAATTAATTAAGCAAATAAATAATTCTAGTTATCGATAACACAACTATTTCCTGTTTTGTTCCGTGGACGATAATTTTAAACTGTCCCAAATGGAACCTCCCAAATAGTAACCGAAGATGTGAAATACCCATTATGAAAAATACCTACCCTAGTAGAAGATACCTATGATTTCTTATAGAGTCAACAAAACTCCAGTCAATAACATATACTAATGTCTGCGACACAATTTATTACTACTGCAAGCATTATCACACATATTATGTAGCAATTAATTATCCTTTTACAAATAAATAAAAACATTTGTTAGGTTTCAATTAATTCATTGAAGTGTTTCATGGTTAACGAAAATAAATAAACAAAATCTCATTGGTACAGTCGGGATTCGAACTTGCGACCTTTTCGTCGCAGGCAACTGCTCGAGCCATTCGGCCACCACGGCTTGAACTTGAGTTAGAGAGAGAGAGAACTTGAAGTTGAACTTAAGTACAGTGATTAGTCACACCACGAGTTTTACGGTGAAGGAAAACATCGAGAGGAAACCTGCATACGTCTGAGAAGAAATTCAAAGGCGTATGTACAGTCGTGGTATACCTAATATACCTCTGGCGGAAAGTGGGTGTGTGGGTATTACCTATACACCTTTGCCTACCCCTTCGGGGACCCTTGTGGGAAGGCGTGAGGATATATTATTATTATTATAGATTTTGTAATTATGAGAAAGAATATAGGCGCCTGTATAGCTAATATTTTATTAGAACTGTGTACATACCTGCATATTTATTCCTTGGATCTCGAATTAAGTACGTTTCGTCAAATGATTCGCAGTAGGGTCAATAGTTGAGTTAAATATTTATGGTAATACCGTAGCGACGATTAGGGAACGACTGGGCCCAATGGTTGGTAGTTTAATGGGCAGGCGGCGCAGCGGGAACGCTCCCCCTGCTCCGCGTGGTGATTACGCGTCGTGAATAGGCCTCCTTAGCGATAACAACTTACTGGGAATTCAACATACTAGCTCAGATCAAAATAATAAACTAGCTTCACACTCCTTTAAATTCATCTCGCTACAGACCAGGACTTGTTTACTTGTTTCTTCCGGTAGGTACTCGATATTTATTTGCCTAAGAAAAAATTAGTTTTAAGTATATTCTAACATTTAATTTTGATGATTTGACAGAGTACTCGAAGTCATACATTAAGTTGTAAAGTTGATGGACCACCGGTACGTATTATTGGAATATGTTCTTCTATACTAATATTATAAAGAGGAAGGAAAGATTTATATGTAAGTATGTTAGTATTTTTGTATGTAAGTATTTTTGTATTTAATAGGCTCCGAAACTACTTAGCCGATTTGAAAAAATCTTCCACCATTGGAAAGCTACATTCACCTTGAGTGATATAGGCTCTATTTTCTTTAATAAAAAAAATCTTATTCCCACCCGTGCGAAGTCGCGGACCGCTAGTCTGTATTATTTTGACAAGTGTAAGTACTTACTTTTAAGGTAGGTACATACAGTATACACTACACATTGTATTTAGTTATTCTATTATTGAACCGTATCAAAAGCCGTGGTGGCCGAGTGTTTCGAGCAGTGGCCTGCGACGCAAAGGTCGCAAGTTCGAATCCCGACTGTACCAATGAGTTTTTCTGAACTTAAGTACAGTGATTAGTCACACCACGAGCTGAACGGTGAAGGAAAACATCGAGAGGAAACCTGCTGTATACGTCTGAGAAGAAATTCAAAGGCGTATGTATAGTCGTGCTTGAGTAACGGCGATGGACTCGCCATCTGTCACGTTGGCACCTAATATACCTCTGGCGGAAAGTGGGTGTGTGGGTATTACCTATACACCTCTGCCTACCCCTTCGGGGACCCTTGTGGAAGGCGTGAGGAACCGTATCACTGTTAAAACTAGTTAACCATCATAATTTGTATTTTTAGCTTTTTATTGAGTGCGAACACCAGTTTGTCATCTAATAAAAATTACAATAAACAGATCACTGTATATTGCAACACATGATTGTTAATCTATTTGAGATCCGGTAGTTTTACAGTATACATTGTAATCTTTGTCCGGTAGCGTACTTACCGACAGATGTTTCATGAAGTGTTAAACAGTAGTCTTTGGTTTCATGTTTGAAATAATGCGCTTAGTTAGAAGAGCGGAACCATAGACGATACTTGCTAAAGACTTCGATAAATGTTTTGCCCATACCACGAACATTTTGAAGAAATATCCTAATAAAATAATCAATACCTATAAATATACGCTATCATACTTTACTCTATTAGATTACGCCATAAGGAGAAAGTTGGTCGAGGTCAAATTGTATTCTTTTTTGGTATAGTTGTCACAAGTATTGGGCATAGACAATCTTACAGACAGATTAGCATTATATTCTACTTGCTGTTATTATTTTTTAATTATTTGTTGTATACAGAAATAGCATACAATTGTGTTGAGTAGTGCGAAAAAATATTGTTAATATGTTTATTATAGAAATAAGAATTAACTGCAGTTTGCCTGATTTCTAATAACTTTCTTTCTAAATTGAACACCTTTTTATCTAATTAAGCACCTACTTGTCAGTCAATCATATGTTATCAATTAGCGATGTCAGTGTTTGTTTACTAATGTTGTATCAGTCAAAGTGCACCCTTTCTATCCTAAGTTTTCGTAATGAATATTGCGGAATCAACGGGAGAAACATCGTGTAAGCGACAAGAAAATGGCGACGCTACTGGTTCTGAGCGCCCACTCAAGAAAGCACGTTTTGCGTGGCAAGTAAAGGGGAAATATCACTTGAAAAATGAGATTTCTGAAAATACGAAAAACACTCCTACAACTATCGAAGCAGACCGAGCCGGCTCATCTACACAAAACGATAGTACCTGCAGTGACATGGGTACTGAACAAAACTTGGAAATATTAGGAGATTATTTACTAAAACAAGACTTCAATACATTAGATTCTGTGATCACAGACTCGGACAAATCCCTGCTTCAACCAAGTACAAGTATATCAAATGAGAAGCTAAGTTATCCAAGATATATAAGTTCATCGGAGCGGAACACCAGCCATGTTTTAAACAGTTCTAGTGACAGTAATGACTGTTACTCTTCAATATCCATGGTGAACTTGCACAACTATACAGAAGATCAATGCATAGCCAGATGGCAGGCCAGACAGGTATGGTATTGTCCCGTTTACACATCATCACATATAGAAAAACTCCCTCCACCTTATGAGCAGATTTTCCAACTAGGTCTAGGCCTAAGATGATGAGGTGAAAAATATTATATTTTTTTATGTATCTAATGTCTTCATGATGCATGTCCCAGTAAAAAATGAGCTGAGAAGAGGGACTGTTACTACACACCTTAGAGTGGCGAACTATTAGTCTGCTCACTTAATATCCTAAACTAAACTTAATATTCAAAGAGTATTACTTATAACATCAGTTGTTGTCAGAACAATTTATAAAATAGTTTTGGACAAGCAAGGATTTTAGTTTAACTTATGCCCTATAATATGTGCATTAACATTTTCAGATGGCTAAAGGTTTTGTGGACAATACTATCAATAGGGTTTTGGACTCTTGGATACATATCCCTCTGCCCGTAGAGGAAGACAACTCAAGGTTTTTAGCCCTTGATGTTGCAGAGTTTATCAACAACTTGCCTGGAGACAACAGCATTGAAAATGAAGGGATCCTTATGGCAATATCAGCACATGGCTTACAGAACACATCAAGTACAAGTAGTATCAGTGCCAGCCAGCACACCGACACTACTGACAATTCCACATCTAGTGACAATGCATGCATCCAGTCACCACGCAGAGACATGTCACCTATAGCATTAGATGACGACAGCTGCGAGCCAATAAATGAGACCGACCAGCAAGCTGATAGAGATGTTGTGACCAACAACTTAAACATGTCCTGGTCTTATTCCAATGATAAGGAGGAAGACAGTGACATGTCATCATTTACATTATTTCCTGAGAGTAGCTTATCATATCAGTATTATAAGGATAATAATAATGAAAACTCAAATATTCACGAAGAAAACATGAATGATAATCATTGTGACTTCCTAGATGCTGCTGTATTGTTTGCTATACAAAATAAAGGGCTCACTACCTTTGGCTCTGAATATGGTTAACAAACTCTATAGTTATTAACTATCAGAATAATACCATTAGTTGATAAGAATTTAAAGGATGTTGTAAAGGATCTAAGATTAGAAGATGTTAGGGGTAATGTATGGTCTGCTGATTGTCAAATTAGATCGTTTCCTGCATCCTGCCAGAGCACAAATATAGTTTCAGATAGCAGTAGTAAGTGTCAATGTGTTAGTATCTGGATTGTATACACACACTGAAACAGTACATACATAAATATAGGTGAATCTCGTATCTTGGATTTAATTAGAATTTGGGATAAATTAATAAATTCGTAAGTACAAAAAAGATGAAAAATATCAATATTACTGCCAGAGGCACTGGGATACTGCATTTCTTAATGTTTGGTTATTCTATATTTTCAATGTGTGCAGACTTTAATAAGTTAGTGAAAGGGTGGTGATAGACTTTACCAGGTTTTTTATATTAGTTCTTAAATGTACATTATATATACCTACTGCAAATGTATGCTTTTTTTTCAATTCAATGCAATGATAAACATGTTAAGTTGCTGCATTCTGTTTGCTTGTTTAACAAACTGATTATTTTTATGGGAAGTGCATATATATAATAACTTCATTAATATAGGTTTAGTGTATAATGTATGCCATACTGACATAACCGTCAATAAAATATGATACTCAATACTATTTTTACATTAATTTCTTCACATACCTAATACCCAGTACTAGTACTGCAATTATGTATTATTTTATAGATAAGCTCACGCATTGATCTGACTGGCCGAAATATATTGTTAAAGGAATGTCAATTTAAATTAATTGAAATAAAATACCTCAGTAACAACTTTATTATTGCTTGTTATTCACATAATACAAAATAAACTATGCACAAGTTTAAGACCACTGATGTTCTATTTAGACTCCATAAAAATACTAAATTACAATGATTTGATTCAAACAGTCGTGTCACAATGGGACACGTTACATTTACAAGTGAAAATAATTTACAATAGCTGCAGTTAGTGAACATAGGGTGATGTAGTCTTCACTGCCATACGACAGGCACAATACCTACATATAACTTCTTAATTTATAAGTAACTGTACAATTATCAGCTATTATTCGTGGATTCCTATTAAATATATTTACAAATTAAGATTGCTTTTGTATTTCTCTCTCGTTATTCAAAATATTACAAAACACACGCCTTCCCATGTCACCATCATGCGAGCTTTTAGGTTCGTGAGCAAATTGAACCATACAGGCATACACAATCGAAGAAAATTGAACAAATCGCTGCCAATTTCCATGTTCTTATAATAAAATGAGATAACTCGAATTATACCATTTCCTTTTTTCATTTTGTTATGAAAGGATACGTGAGTAGAATAAACATAATTTGCAATTTTTTCTGCCCTATAGAGGGTGTTTTTACCCCCCCTGCTTACCCCTCAGGGGACCATTATGGGTAGGCGTGAAGAAACATACGTAACAAAACAAAATTACTTTATGAAAAAAAAATACAGAAGTGTTTTATACAGAGTGAAGATGATTACATCTTATCTCTTATGTCAATGTCATGGGTGTAATCAATTTAACTTTATTACATGTTATATCTGAATGGTAAAGAACATAGGTTTCTGACAAATAACTGGCAATATAATCACGTTGAATTACAAACCTGTTTTCAAAATAACACGAATTGTCATTACACTAATATTATTTTCAAAGTAACATTTTAAACAAACGAAAATATAGGTTTATCTATAGAAAAAATATCCCACTTAGGAATTGGTAAAAAATTGGGAAAACAAATTTTTATCACCTTTTCAACTGTATTGATATTCGTGATAGTAGTTTGATAGAAAAATAGGATTTGAATAATTAAATACATGTCGTTAATATGTAGACTTAAAGTCTAGGATACAATTCACAATATCTTTTAAACTACGAAATTTGCCGGTTTAATAAAGAGAAACCACTTAAGTTAGTGGTTTCTTTTCATAAATAAATTACAAAGTATAAATTACATAATCGGTTTTTTTCAGTCAGTGAACATATTATATTCAACACAACCTTGACGATGCAGAGCGTGGTCAGTTATATTATACAGTCAAAGCTAAATATAGGTATAACATGAAACAACTCACAATCTTTGGAAGTGCGCGACAAAAACAAATCCTATTTTCTATGGGAAGAAATTCGAAAGAATTATGTCCTTCCTCCACCGGAGAACTGCGGTGTCACATACAGGCTGGATACACATGAGACCACTCTGTATTATTTGTAAAAAAAAATACAATATACTGATTTTAAATCTATACCGTTGTACTGTCTTAAACCTGTATGAAGAAATAAACGGGGCTCGACTCTCAAAGACTGGTATTGGCTGCGCAGCGAAGACCAAAAGATCAAGTTTAAGTTACATTTAAATAAATACAAACCGTCCTGCCGACCTCACCCAAGCAGTAAGTAAGTATTGTTATGACAGGATGTTTTATGACAACTTTAAGATTGCAACAATCCAGACGTTTAGCAACTGGTGGTAGACAATACGCCCCGTAGTGCTTTATTAGGGCTTAAACTGAATTCTTTATATTTATTCTCATTCAAACAACATGTTTCTTTGTAACCTTGGAAAATTTGTAGTTAAATTAATATTTACCCACATGCCATGATCCTTGTTCAATGAATTACTTTATGCACTATCTTATAACCACTATTTGATTTAACAATTAATGACGTCAAATTGTTACCTTCAGATTAACTAAATATAAAATATGGCAGGACATGATTTTCCTTAGTCAAAATAAATAAAAAAATCCTAATACATTTCTCTGATTTATTTAAATTAAATCCATTTCGCATTAATCATAGAATTAATATTTACATGTGTCTTGTCAGTACATCACGTAATCTTGGATGGAATAATAAATATCTTATAGCTTCAATAGGTATGCAATGTGCTAATAGACAAATGCCCCAGTGTGCAAGCACTAACATATGCGCCATAAACAACAAAACGAGTTGTAAAATTGTCTAGCGGCACATGTTAGAACTACTTTAAGTCTACTTAAATAGAAATGTGAAAGTTTTCATGTACATGAGCTGCACAAATAAATAAAAGTTAGATGTATGCATCTAGACTTCACAGACAGAAACAATCTAGACTTTAGTTTTCACGAATTTGTTCCCATAACCCCGATATAAATGGCTTGACCAACTATATCATTAAATAAATAACGTTACACTATATAATGTTCATGGCAAACATTACATTCACTGATATCTGAAACACACTATGTGTCAAAAAATATATCAATTGTGAACTTGCACATTTTAAAGTACGTCAAAATATAATTAAAAATCATATACTATATTGAGATGTTATAGTAATATTGGTAAGCAATTATAAAATTAACACATTGCATTTTGAATACCATGTTATCATCAATCATAGAAACTGGTATAAGGATGACACTAGACTTGCTGTTTTTAATCACTGGGCACTTCCTCCTTTTCCCCTAACACATTCAAATAATCTGCCTTGTCGTAAAAATTACAAAAGATAGAAGAGAAAATAATCAAGATTCATATACAACATTATTCAACTGACCCCAGAACATTTGTAAGTGGCCTGCATACCAACCACTCACAACACACAACAGAGGTGCATACAGCCTCTGGAGCCAATCCTCTGTAATGTATATCTCTGTCTCTTAAAACTACATCATATTTATGTACATAACTTATGTTATACGTCTATTGTTAAAAAAATCTCCAAAAGTTAAAATTGACAAACACATTTAACACCCTTATTACTTAACAAAGCGTATGGATTCATCATATTTACAAGTCCGCGCGTAATGTTACATGCAAAACTAGGGCACCGAAACAATAAGTACATTATAGATTTATAGTAAAATTTTAGGTTGCCTATATGGTGATTTACTGACCGAGTTCAAAAGACAGAAATAGCGCCGCACCAAACTAATATATAAAAAGGCTTCAATGATCTCGGAGTGTACCAAATAAATAATATAATATTTAAATGTACACATGTCACCATTCACGTAAGGCGGAAATATTTAAACTTATCATCTAAGTAATATTTACAATATGCACATAGACTAAAGCGACACTCACAATAGGCATCAAAAACTTCTTGGGCAGACACAGTAATTGCTTTAAAAGTGAAATGTGAACTTAATATTAAAACTGGAAAACTTGTTTGTTTGCTCATCAGATATAAAAAAATATGCCATGATTGCACCATGTATGAACAACATTCACACTAATAAGATTAAAATATAAATAAGATAATATGACAATCATAACAGACTAGACATTACAGGACGTCTGCGTTATCTTACATGTGTGGATTCCCTTCAACGAAAACTATTGGGTATAATAAAGTCATCAATACATTAATGTTTCCTTAACTTTATGCAACTGAGATCTTTCTAAGCAAGACTACCATGACATGTGACAAAACAGGATCTAATGACCAACATAGTGAAATGTGCCCAAATCCAAATTTCACATAAATGGTACATTTATGAAGTGAAATAAATACTTGTGATGTTGTGTAGGTCCTGCTCAGTGCGAGAGCAGGAGTAGTGACAGGGGCTATGGTTTAAACTTCACTAGTGGGATGTTCTTAGAATGCAGGCATTTGTCACACACCCATTCTGCATAAACCTCTGCTGTTAACAACTGGAAGGCAGGCTCCGTCAGCCCAGTACATCCCCTGCAATTATACATACATTAAACATTAATTAAAACAAAGTTTTCAATATTTTAAAACAATCTTGTATTGGGAATGAAGGAAGCTTATTCTTTGCAGTATCTTATCAATATTGTGGGTTTCAGTTAAAATGGAATTCTGTGAGACTATGCTGTGCATTCAAGAATATTCACAAGCTCATATTAAGTTGTGGGTCTAGAGAGAACTGATGCTCCACTCTCTGCCTACTTGTGAGTGAGTCGAGGTGATAATATGTATATGTACACTTCATTGAATTTGCCTTTTATCATATTGTTGTATTATATGATTTAAACACATAGTAACAGAAGTAGATATATTTGATAGATATATAACATAGAATAACATTATATTACTTACCTATGAAACCAAAAGTTGCACCCAGATTCACACAAGATGGCTTGATCATTATCATGCACTTCTTTGTGGCACACTCCACAAGGATAGATTGGTGGTGCATTAGGATTTTGAGGGTTGAACACCATGGGCTGGTCAGGGGGATATACTTTACCAGCACTGACTGGCATAGGCTTGGGCCCAAACATGCCCATGTTCTGGCCCATTGGTCCCATACCTTGTCCTCCAGGGCCTCCCATGGCCATGCCACTCATACCAGCTAGTGGTCCACAGTTGCCCATGTTGCCTGGCCCTGGTCCCATCCCCATAGAACCATTGCCACCCATTCCCATTGGTCCACCATGACCCATATGACTCCCGGAGTATGGTGGCCCAGGCCCCATTGATGACATAGGTCCATTTCCACCCATGGGCCCGCTTCCTAATCCTGATGACATAGGGCTTCCATGCCTCATAGGTCCACAATGACCTGGACCCATTCCACCACTCTGCATTGGGTTTGAAGACATAATAGAACTACTTGGTCCCATAGAGCCATTTGAACAACTAGGACCCATTGGTCCATTCATTCGAGGTACATTCATTCCAGGCCCTCCTCCACCCATTGGGCCATTCATAGGTCCATTCATAGATCCTGCACCAAGTGGACTATGCATTGGTGGTCCCATTGGACTATTGCTCATGTGACTGCCAGCCATAGAGCCCATATTCATTGGACTCCCCATTGGACCAGAAGACATTGGTGATCCCATGGGCATAGAATTCATGGGACTCATTGGACTACCCATAGACCTTGAATTAGGACCCATGCCTGGCCCCATATTATGATTGCTCATGCCCATATTTGGACCTCCCATTGGTGACATTCCACCCATGTGGCCCATTGGACTCATGTTCCCCATTGGACTAATACCCCTCGGAGGCATCTGTTGACTCATAGGGCTCATACTGTGTGGAAGAGGACTCATGTGCCTCATAGGCGGTCCTCCCATACCATGCATAGGACCCATCATTCCCATGGGACCGTTTTGGCTCATCATAGGTCCATTAGAACTCATCATAGGTCCATTATGTGAAACAGTTGATGGGGAATCATCAAATGGGTTTGATGCTACAATAGTGTCTCCATAGCCAGTTAGTGGCGGTGGTAATAGGTCTTGAGCAGTAGGTGGGGGCTGTGGAGCTAGAGCATTATTAGCATTTGAAGTTTTCCTACGCTTTTTAGGGTTGCTTGGTGCTGGTGCAGGCGGTGTTGCTGTATCCATAGGGGGCTTAAAGTCTGGGGGCCCAAGGCCCGGCCCTGGTAGCCTGTATGGAGGCATACCAGCCAGATTGTGACTCATTATGCTAGTATTTTGTTTCAACTTTTTGTACCATCATGGTTCAGTGAAATATTTTAAATCAAAAAACAGAGTCACACGTAGAGCCCCGCATTGTCCAGAGACAACGCGAAATTGTGCTGAAAAAATGGTTATGTCTATTTCTGTAACAAAAAATATTTGTATTACGGTTTATAGCATTTAGATGGCACAACTTTGTTATTTTGAAACATAGGTAGTGATTTCGTAATATTTGTCTCTAATGTACTTGGTAATGGTCGAAAATACTAGTACGGGGGGGCAACGTAAGTAACCTGCAGTAAAATAGGCATTATTTTGCATATTCCGTCAAATATAACTATAATTCTTATAAGTTTAACGAGGTGAACAAAAAATAACAACATGACTTACTGCATTATCAATTGAACATCGGAATTGCTGATATTTTTTTTTCCTTCTTCAAGATCCCAAAGCAGGCGTGCAACATCTGACAAAATACCTAAAGAATTTTGCTCGGGATGGTCGGATATTATTGTTCGGAGATGGTATTATGATTGTATGATGTTTTAACACACACTAAATTCACTTAAAACATCAATTAATATATAATCGGAAGCATTTTTATTTACGACTCAATAAATTCCAAACAACACACGCCACATTCACAATGTATCTTCATAGGGAAATTGACGCTAGAGGGCGCTTTTTACAAATTTCTTTTTATACTCCATGCAAACGTATAAACTCATTATGCCACAAATTTATACTTTTACATCAGATTTATATTTAGCGCATAATTATAGACAAAAGTATTAATGACTTACAGCAAATAAAGCACTGTTATTTTATATCCGTACATTTCGTTTGTACTCCATTTACATTTTGTAGTAGTATTGCCAGAATCTGGTAAATTTCTTGACATAAAAACTTCATATGTCTATTTTCTAATTGCAAACAAATTTTAGGTTAATAAATTTGTATTTTGTATATCCAATATCCTTAACATATGCCATAGAATATGGCGTTAAATAAGATTTTCGCGAGTCTTACTTTATCGCCTACCTTAAATGTAATAGGTAGGCGAGCGATTCACTCTTCCGCCGTAAATTATGCTAGTAAACCAAATATTGTAAAACCTAAACCTGGATTTGGTAAGAGTTACAGAAGAATTGTTCATTTTCCTGAACAGTACTCAGTTAAACCGTTGAATGTCACGAACCTTGCAGGAAGAGATCCAGTAAGTGGTAAGTGATACTTATTTCAAAAGTAAAAGTATTATATATATAATATAATTAAAATTTATACAAGACTTCCTAGCTACTACAGTCTTCTCCATGTTAAACTTCATTTTTTTAAACGATATCGTTTCGAATATTTTTTTTATTTAAAGTGTACCTAAACCTCTGTCATTTTTGGCTCATTCTTATTGATGATAATTTCTCCCAATTACAGGTAGAGTAGTAGCAAAAGGTATAGGCGGCGGCATTAAACATAAGTATCACTGGATAGACTGGATCAGGGATGGGCCAACTGAAGGTCCACCTAAGGAGGAAAAAGTTATACAGGTAAAATTTTACTAAAATATAATAGTGTTCTATGGAAAAGTATTTTTTTGACACAGGCTTTTTTTTGTCTTTACACATATATTTTAATAAGTCAGAATGCATTATTTGGCATTGAAATATATGCCCTAAGGTTCTGTTGAAGTTTCTGCTAAATAAAACACTTCTACTTTATACAATCAGCCTAGCCATTATGGTTATTATATTATTTATAATTTTATAGATTATGGAAGATGGTTGTAGGACAGCTCACATAGCCTTGGTGGCTGTTGGGGACAAACTGAAATATATATTAGCTACTGAAAACATGAAGGCTGGAGATATATTAAAGACATCCCGAGAACTACCTAGGATTCCAGGTAATCATGTAAATTAAAAGGCATAGGTACCTTTGTTTCTATGTACTGTCTACCCATTCTATTAGGGCTTTGATGTTTGTGCTGATGACATCTATATGTTTTTTATATTATGATACTGAGATATCCAAGATGTTGCGATATCCAGAAAAACTTTTATTTACAACCCATCAGTGTTCCTCTTGAAGATTTTTCATTCATTGTCAAGCTTGTAATAATAATATATATCCTCACGCCTTCCCACAAGGGTCCCCGAAGGGGTAGGCAGAGGTGTATAGGTAATACCCACACACCCACTTTCGGCCAGAGGTATATCAGGTCCATCGCCGTTACTCAAGCACAACTATACATACACCTTTGAATTTCTTCTCAGACGTGTGCAGGTTTCCCCTCCGTATTTCTTCCTTCACCGTAAAGCTTGTGGTGTGACTAATGACTGTACTTAAGTTCCGAAAAACGCATTGATATGGGGGTACTCATCGAGATTCGAACTTGCAACCTTTGCGTCGCAGGCAACAGCATGGCCATGGGGGCCCTGGAGTACAAGGTATGGGACCAATGGGCCAGAACATGGGCATGTTTGGGCCCAAGCCTATGCCAGTCAGTGTTGGTAAAGTATATCCCCCTGATCAGCCCATGGTGTTCAACCCTCAAAAAAAAAAGTGTGTTTAAACCTAACAGATAATTAAATATGAAAGTTTTTTTTCTATATTCTTTTTTCAGTTCGCGCCAATGAAGGCGATGCTTACCTTTTAGGAGCCCTTCCCCTAGGCACTGTTGTGCACTGCATTGAGAAAGAGCCAGGTAATACTAGCATTATTCTGTACTTTTATTTACGCGAGATTTAACCATCAGTCAAGCCATTCAGTGTCAGACTGGCCAAATAGTAGAAGGGTTTGCCAGCCAGGCTCTAGCTTGTATAAGTCTAGACCATACTGACTACCTCCATGAAAAAGGCTTGTGTAAAGCAACCTAGGCTCCTCTAGCCCCTTTTGATTCTGACCTAACTACCCTACCTTACCACCACAATTATTAACAAATTTATACATATACAATAACAAATTATATTAACAAATAGAGGGCAGGGGTTCCCAAGTATTAATGTACACACAGACAAATACATCAAGGCCCTATAATTTTCTTTTTGTGAAGAGATTGTATCTACATGAAATCAAAGGCTATACTAATATAATATAAATATTATTGCAATACAAATATTATTGCTTATGGTTTTAGGTATGGGTGGCCTCTACATTCATGCGGCAGGGACTTCTGGAACCATAATTAGGAAGCAAGACGAGCGAATTGTTGTTCAGATGCCATCAAAAAGACTGTTTAGCTTTGATCCTCTTTGCATGGCCGTTGTTGGTGAGTATCAAGCATTGAAATATACAGTTTACAACAGTATTTCATATAAATTAATCTTGATTTAATGAAAATGTTTTTGGTAACTTTTTTTTTACCTTTAAAGAAAAAATATAACTTTTTATTACATACTTAGATATAAGATTGCTACAGAAAGTGAAGCTGCCTTACAGGCATTTTCATGCTTAAAAGGACATCCTTTAACATGTATAACCACCATGATAAAGAACCAACATCATCATTTATGTTTAGATAAATAATAATAATAATAAATACCTGGGACAATTCCACACATATTGACCTAGTCCCAAATTAAGCAAAGCTTGTGTTATGGTAACAAATACAAATAAACTAACTACACTGTACATATTTATGAATGAAATAAATGTCCCAAACGCGGAAGGGTGCCAAGAAGCCTGGCGGCATTGCGGCAGTAACTATATATTTGTATCTCATTGTCTAACTCATAATGACACTTACTTTTAATCATTCAAAGGTCGTCTATCAAACGTCCTCCACGGCGACACCCATATTGGGTCCCCGCAGCGTAATCGCTGGCTCGGCAACCGGCCTCGTTCTGGTCTTTGGCAGAGGAAGACAGGTCGTCATGGAAGGAAAATCAGACCTCCCAAACCAGTGAAGGTGATCAGCCACCCAACCAAACATGCTCTTCCAGAGGTCACAATGACAATGCATCCCTAGTTATATTAGCTATATTTATTGTAAGAAGGTATATTTAAATAAACTGTTTATAGAATGTACGTATGGATATTTTTTTATTAGATACCCATCCTAGTAAAATTTACTGTAGGTATAGTCGGATGGCGCATTAATTTCCATAAAAAGAATCAGATGAGCGTAACAATGGTTCGATTGAACATAAAGGATTATATTATTAACTAGCTGTACCCTGCCACGCTTCGATGTGGATATGTAACTGATGCAAAAAATAGATAAAAACAATCCTTGATGCGGATTAAATATCATGCTAAAATTTCAGCTTGATCGGTGCAGAACTTTTTGAGTTTTTGAAGCGTACACAAACCAACATAACATTTTTATAGTTAATAATCTATATAGATTATTAACTACTTTAACTAGATCCCTTTTATAAACCAATCAAGTTCCCCCTTTAACCACAAACACGACAAGTTTGTTTGTTTGAACGCTCTAATCTCAAGTACTATTTATATTAATTCAAAGAGAGAAGAAAATGCGAGAAGACTGTATAAACAATTGTTTTTCTTCTTTGTAGTTGTGAGTGGCTTTTAGCCGTTCTTGTAGTTATTATTTAGTTCTTATTATGATAAATATAAATACATATTTAATTAATATTTAACGAAGGTGAAATAGCGAATCCCTTAAAACCATAGAGGTACCTACCGTGAAATATTTAAATAAATCAACAAAACCTTTAGTTCCTGACTGTAAGACCATTCATTCTCAAGATAGTCAGATTTCAGTCCCCTGAAATGCAATAATGGTGCAAGAAAAAGGCAAATTTACGATGGTATAGATTATATTTGTAAGTATATATATAGCCCACGATCTTCATCCAAAGAAACCTGTCCAAAAAACAAAAAATATATACGAAAGACCATTACTAGCTGAACAGATATTATTAGCTGGATTAACACAAGATATGTTTTGTTCCGAAAATAAATCTAGATAAAATATACAGGGGTTTTTTTAAGCTGGTGAAACCGCAGGGCTCAGCTAGTAAGGTATAACAAAATTTGTTAAGCAAGGTCCCATACTATTCTGACCGCGCAGAGCAACACAAAATATTATTTTCTTTTATACAACATATTACAGACAAAATTAGATTATAAATAATATACATAAACGATCTGTACATAAGTATTGCTAAATAATGAATTCGTAAACAGTCTGTACAAGCATTGCTCTTATCTTAAGAATATCACAACATTAAAAGCTTTTCAGCCTATTGAGCTAAGTAAGCGTGGAAATTCTACATCAGCGATGGAATATAGAACTGATTTCTTCAATCGTCATCATCTTCTGACAATGTTAAGATCTGAAAAGAAAAAAAATAATATACTTAAGGGGCCCTTTGTATCGGCCTAGGATCGCCGCGGTAGGTATCCGTAGGTACGGATAAATACCACCAGTACACCAACCATCAATAATAAGCTAGTGTTGTATAGTACTAATATTATAAACGCAAATGAACGTAAGACTGTTTATTACTCAATCACGCCAGAACGGCCTAAAAGAAATGGTTGATTGGCACAGAGGTGGTAGCAGCTGAATGTCAAGCAAGGACATGTCTTATTAAAGACTAGCTGTCCCGCCCAGCTTCGCTCGGGTGAAAAAGTTAAATTGCCCGTAACACGATCGCAGCGCCACCTATTGGGTCCAATTGTAAATCTAAACCATTCTCGAATCTAGCTTAAGACACACAGAAACACACAGAAAGCTTCGCCCGGGTAAAAAGGTAAAATTCTTGAAACTCGATCGCAGCGCCACCTATCGGGTCCAATTTAATATAGCCTATGTTACTCGGGGATAATGTAGCTTTCCAAAGGTGAAAGAATTTTTGAAATCGGTCCAGTAGTTTCGGAGCCTATTCATTACAAACAAACAAACAAATCTTTCCTCTTTATAATATTAGTATAGAAAAAGAACAATCATCTAAATCAAAGTAATGCTAGTGAAGCCGCGGGGCAGAGCTAGTACGTATATAATGTTACTTACATCCGACATTTCCGCTGTCAATTGCAACTCCGTCAGTCCAGTGACCTCCTCCAAATAATTGGCACTATCGAACACCTTGAGCAAGAAGTTGATCCCCTCATTCTTGTACAGATTCAATATTGTGGTTGAGCACGCGATGCACTGTTTAAACTTGCTACAAGTTGGCAGGACTGTCTGATAGGAGTGTAGGAAGCCTCTTATTGAATGCGGCACGGGACCAAGGACCCCTTCCATTTCTGGGGGGGGATCCGATGAGTCGTTGACGAAATTATACAGCGCGGGTGCGTCAACTCTGCAATGAAATTCGAATTTTAAAATATCGCATTAGCGGTGCCCTCTGGGTTCGATTCTAAAGTTAAACTGGAGCAGTTTTAAAATTTAAAAAAATTATATTAATCTGTTGGTTTTTAAGAATACATATTTGTTTGTTACCGACGACGAAACGTCTGCTTTCTGACCTTTGCTGGGTGAGTTAGGAAGATAAATAGGTACCAGTTTTAAGACCGTCATTGTTCCGATATCCAAAAGATCTGTATCGATTGCCATTAAACATTGCGAAGATCGGATGACACGGTGCTTCTTTTTCGACGTTTTATAAGTGCCCACTTGGGCCATGTGAAATAAAAATATTTTGATTTTGATTTTGGTATTGATGACATTGTATGGCAATGACATAATCTGCGGAAATCTATCTTCGCAAGTAATCATTGCCAAACGAATTATTAATATCGGAGGAGTAGACAGTTATTTTGTCTAGACCGTCCAAGTGTGACCTAGAACATATTCCTGATCACATCAATACACTGACACCTAGCTCTATTCTGAAGTCTCGTATATTTGAGATATCTCAAATGATTTAATTACATATACGATTTATTTTGTATGTAAAATTTATATCTGGAAACTATAAATAAATGAATACCTGAGTGGGTGCTGTAACATCCCGACGAGTAATTCAACAGCCAGGGCGCCCGCAATAGCGGCGGCACCGGGCCTCGTCACGGTACACTGCTGGTCTAGGGTGCGGTCTTTCAACGACTAAAACCAAGTATATGGGTACATATATTATTATAGTAATACATTAGTATTATTAGTTACGGCGATGGACTCGCCATCTGTCACGTTGGCACGTAATATACCTCTGGCGGAAAGTGGGTGTGTGGGATATATATATATATATATATATATATCTATATATATTATTATAAATGGGTAAGTTCGGATGGATGGATGGATAGATGTACGTTACTCAATCACGGTAGAACGGAAACAGGGCAAATTTTAAACAAATACAGATTATAATCTTAATATGACACATAATATTATTATTTATTCCACAAAGAGGCCCGGCAGGCAGAAGACCCTTTGTGTAACATTAGCAAACTTACCGCGGGGAAACTGCGAGCTAAGTATATGAATAAATATAATCACACCAAGTCTTGATAGACTTGGGTACTACTAGACTAGGGTAAGCAAACAGAGAACGCCAGTTCTCTCAAGACTTACAGCCTCTTAGCGACATCTATATTTATCAGTCCCTTCATACATACTCGTCGGTTACTAGTACCCTTGACGTTCCTATTTTTGAGTGTATATACATCAAGTATCCTGCCTACCCATTCGGGGAACCTTGTGGGAAGGTGTGAGTAATTTACAAAATCTGCTCTAGAAAGATTTCAGTTTCTCACATACATATCCTCACGCCTTCCCACAAAGGTCCCCGAATGGGTAGGCAGAGGTGTATAGGTAATACACACACACCCACTTTCCGCCAGAGGTATATTAGGTGCCAAAGTGACAGATGGCGAGTCCATCGCCTTTACTCAAGCACTACATAGGCCTTTGAATTGCTTTTAATTTCAGTTTCTTTTCATATTTTATGATTTTTTTAAATTTTATATGATAAAATCGTTAACCGAAGGTCGCCCACGTACAAAAAAATTTACATGGGGTTAGTTTTTTAGGATTTTTTTTATAGCATGAAAGGCATGTATACTTACATTGCCTGGAGCAGTGACGTCATTACAGAAATAGCAGCCCAGCTGCATGCCCGGTATAAAAGGACTCTCAAGCAGGTCGACCGTTGTCGGCACCGAGGTCCCGTGCCGCATCACTAGGTAGCTATCGAAGCCCAGCGCTGCATTTATTACCATCTGAAATGCATTTAGATAAATAAATAAATAAATACCTTGGCACAATTCCACACACATTGACACAGCCCCAAATTAAGCAAAGCTTGTGTTATGGTAACTAGACAACAATATATTGACAATAGATAGATAGATAGATAGATACATAAATACATAGGACATCCTAGACTAAGCTACAAATACTCGTGTTCATCACATAAATGTCTGCCCTCAGCGGGAATCGCGCGATCTATACTTTAGTAGCCAGGAGCTCTAACCACTAGACCAGACGGCCGTCTGAATGTACTTTATGTATTGTATGTATAATGCTTAATAAGTAAATGAAGATTACCTTCTCATGGTGTGCGGCCAGGACTGTGGGCAACCACCTGGCTTCCCTCGTGTCGAGGAGCAAGAATATGACGTCATGATTCATTATTGCTTCTGTAATCAACTGAACGTTCTGAATCGTCTCCTCTCGCATAGAGTCTCCGACAGGATGTCCAGGCATCGGAATGTGTGCGGCTACACCTATTGATTTCTGTAAGATTGACATTGAAATGATGATTATGAGATGAGTCGTGGTGGCAGAGTCAAGGTCGAACTCTGGTGGTGAGTATCACATTTTCGAATCTACCTGAAGACACACAGAAAATTTCATTAAAATCGGTCCAGCCGTTTATGAATCGGATATCTATACTAATATTATAAAGAGGAAAGATTTGTTTGTTTGTAATGAATAGGCTCCGAAACTACTGGACCGATTTCAAAAATTCTTTCACCTTTGGAAAGCTACATTATCCCCGAGTAACATAGGCTATATTAAATTGGACCCGACAGGTGGCGCTGCGATCGAGTTTTAGGAATTTTAACTTTTTCACCCGTGCAAAGCTGGGCGGGACAGCTAGTAAAGGATATACAGACAAACATTCATTTTTATATATATAAAGGAGATATATACGTCTTTCAATTTCTACAACTACCTTAACACTGCCTACCCCTCCAAAGACCCATGTCTAATACAAGGGTCTTTGGAGGGGTAGGCAGGTAGTGTGAAGATACTCATGTAAAGGATATCGTCACTCACCACAGTCGGAAGAATGTGTTTCAAATTCTCCGCAGCTGCCTCAGCCTTCCTCCGGCCGCCGTTGAGGCAGTCCCTGTAGTTGTATAGCACTTGACGGGTCGGGTTGGAGTACGACACCTTCCCATTGTCTATGAACGATATGTGACGGAATCCCCACGCCTGACAATGAAATACTATAATTAGATGAGGGAACGGAAGAGAGGTAGGGCATAACGGATTTCCCGTTCGAATTTGGAGCTGCCCGACTGGGGCAGGACCTCCACCTTATAGAAGTCCGTAGCCAAATAACACATTTTTTATGTTGTGTTCCTACGCGGTGAATAAGGTTTCCAGTAATTAGCTCCTTGGGGAGGGGGGAGGATTGTTACATTGTGTTGGAAGCAGAGGGATTAAACCCATTATGCTGCCATCACACTATAACTCTCCGAACACAGAGTGCAAACAAGCAAGTGATACTTCGGTATCGTGAGCGTAAATAGGCTACGGTAATCGTTTCCCATCAGGTGGGCCGTATGCATGTTTGCCACTCTTGTAGTATAAAAAAAAATGTACTCTTACTACGTGACCCATTTTTACCATGGTTACCTCCCTCCTTCCCCCCTCAATCACCCCTACTCTGTCGAGACTCCCCGTCTACTAGTTTTTACGTAATTAATTCGTTAATATGGTTTTATGTTTTGTAAACGTAAGTTGTCCGTGACCGCCCCCCCCCTTAGTTTTCCCTCCCCCACTGAAGGAAATATAGGTACGGTCCCTAAGCTAATTACCTACCTAAGGAAATTACCGCTTTGATTGGCTGATTTTTCTCCCTCTTTTCTTTGTTAAAGGACATCACTTACCAACAAATTTTGAGCCACATGACAACCAAGGGTACCAGCCCCCAAAAGCAAGCACTTAGTCGACTTCATCACCTCCACGTCAAGGTAGGGTACCAGCCGCCACTTCATCAACTTTAAATTCAGATCTGCTGATGTATCAGCCAACCTAGTGATGGCAAAACCTTTTTTATACAGTGCAGTACAGCTAACAAGCAAGAACTAGGCCTGACAGTTAGACTTTTACCGCATCAGAGAGCACTCTTTGTCGACGTTACGGTTAGCATAAGGACGAAACCTCTTCTATAAACTTTTTTTTTACCTATATGTATGTGTTAGTTCTCGCAAGAACACAACACAACCCAAGAGTATTGCCATCTGGCGATAAGAGGTTGTATACAAATATAAATAGGAATATTTACTGAGATGGCGACAGTGTCATCTAGCTATTTCTCAAGCCGGTACAAAACTTTTGGACTTACTTCAGGTAGCTTATCGTTTTGGACTTGAGACACGAGCAGCAAGAGCCTCAGTAGTCAGTCAGAGCCAGTATATATATATATATATATATATATATATATATATTTTGGCATATTGTGCTGATCTCAAATTACCAAGAAGCAAATTTTAAACTTACACAACTGGATCCATAGAGGTAGCCATGTTGGCAAGCTTCGGTCCGAAATTACCTTTGTCATTCCTCTCCCATCCCACCCAGCCTGCACTATGAACTTTACGTACATCCTGAAATAATATTTTCATAAGAACAAAAAAACATACTGACTGAAACATCAAACTCGCGAAAATAGTTACGCATAGTCACTACGCCAAATTACTTTGATCTTGTAATATAAAAAAAATCCGCAATAAATAGGTACAAGCTAAAGTAAAAAAAAGCGTATCTCCAAAATAGTCTAATAGTGTTGCTAGTAACAAAAATGTTTTACCTGAGGCACCCTAATAGTATAAACAGAACTATTTTCAATGCTTCCGTGAATAGTGCATCTAAGTCCAACCACTTTAATATCATAATTGGCCAGTGCCGGACAGTACTCCAGCATTGCGGCCAAGTACAACCTCAAGGGCCATCCAGGGTTGCTTCCATTACTAGGGTTGAGGAAAACAAAGTATGTTTTCACCATGTCTATTTTAACCTCATGCTCAGTTATTCCATTTCCAATAACATGGGCTAAAGTATTTAAAATAAGGTTGTCTCCAATCTTGGTAACTATGAAGAAGCACTTCTGTGTGTTATCAAGTGCTCTGTATATTTTCAAGTCATCTATTTGTCTACTACTGAAATGTTTTGTAATGCTTGCACTTTTCTCTTTGATGTAAACAGTCGGCTGGCTCGGGGCTGGGAATGCGAACCAGTAGTAGTAGTGGAATTTTTTGAGGTTCTGAAAAAGTAACAACTTCATAAAGTTGTCGAGTGATGTATATTCTTGAGTAAATAGTAATGATTATGAGGATAATGTTATGCAGGATTAGTCATCACAGACCAGGCAAGTAAAGTAGAATGCCAGCCCACCAAGACTTTCAGGCCTTATCCATGGGTGGCCTTTCATTAGTCTATGCAGTGTGTGGCAATAGAACCAGAGGAAGAACACATTCTAACTACCTAGTTTTTTATGTATTAAACATTCAAGGGCAGGTCAAGAGTTCTCAAAACCAATGAGTGTGTATAAAGAGACAGATGAATGTGTATGAAGCAAAAGGTCTGTTAATTTAGAGAGTACTGGAACTCCACTCTCTCTGTCTACCCCTTAATGGGGTAGGAAGAAGAGAGAGAGAGAGAGAGAGAGAGCCTACTCAATGTGATGATATGTAAATGTATTATATATTCATTGTCAAAAATCATCACTATAGGGCCCTAGAATTAATAGGCCATAACTCATTCATTTGAAAGCAAGTCACAAAAAAAAACAAAGTATAGGCTTAGTTTTTCCTTCTACCGTATCATGTTATGCCAAGAAAAAATTACTCTCTTACAGCATAAGATAGTATGAAGAAGTTCAACAAAGAGCTTGGGTTCTTGATCCAATTCTTTTCGGCGGTATTAGACCACATAATCTCTCCAACCGAGTTCAACAAGCCAGCCTTGTCTATGGATTTGAAATCTTCAATAGTATTTTTGTTCATCAAAGTACCAGTTACATTGACACAGTATTGCTCAGAATCAGGAATTCTGAAATATATTTATTTATTTAACATCCAAACTTACAGTTATCTTCACAGTACAGAACCAATACAATAGAGAATCAAATATTTTTATGAGACAATATAGCAGGTAACATATATTTATTTTATTTATTTATTTAACATTTTGCACAATTAAAGTACAGTGGTGGACTTAATGCTAAAGCATTTTCTACCAGTCAACCACCCTTGACAGGAGAAACATTGAAGCGGGTGTGCACAGAAGGATAAGCTTATGGATATGAAAAAATAATGAATTATACAATAAATACAAAAAAAAATAAATGGGCATACATACAATATATGAACCTACACAAACAAGTTACATACACATCACACATATATATTACAAGAAACATCATACAATATTTATACATATAGGAGACCAGGAGAGTAAATATTTGAGGTCTAAGATGCTTTCAAGTAGTGCTCTTTTACTAGGCGCTTGAAAATGAATTTGGTGGGAGCTATCCTAATTTTGGAAGGAAGCTGATTCCATAAACGCACCGCTGTAATACCAAAAGACTGATGCTCAATAGAGGTTTTATGGATAGGAGTGCAGAGACGGAGGGAGTCTGAGGATCTGAGGTGAAGGTCGTGGGAGACGGATATAAATTGAAAACGCTCTCTTAGGTAGATGGGAGATTTGGGATCGTTTAGTACTGAATAGAGCAAGCTGAGTATTCTGACATTTCTTCTCTCGCGGATTTTCAGCCAACCAAGTTTGGACCGCCACTCAGATACATGATCGTATTTACGGAGACCATATATAAATCGAATACATGTATTGAGCAGACGGTCCAACCTATCTAGCAGCTCCTCGGATAAATCCAGGT
This sequence comes from Drepana falcataria, assembly GCA_945859725.1. Taxonomy (NCBI): domain Eukaryota; kingdom Metazoa; phylum Arthropoda; class Insecta; order Lepidoptera; family Drepanidae; genus Drepana; species Drepana falcataria. Next base: position 3,422,614 of record OX243937.1, read on the forward strand.
AAGAAATGTCAGCATACTCAATTATAGGGAGTAGGAGCGTGTTCATGAGACATATCTTGGTGTTAAGGGGAAGGAAATTTTTTAGTCTGAAAATTGAATGGAGGGAAGCATAGAATTTACGGGAAACCTCGTTCACCTGCGCTGACCAAGTCAGATTGGAATCAATTAAAATCCCCAGGTCTTTAACTGTACATGACAATGGGATCACACAGTTATTGAAGCTAAGCGGCGTAAGCGGCGTATATAACGCTGTATTTGTGAATTCACCCAAAGAGCAGGCAAATAACTCAATAATTTCAGCAATGTGGTTTAATTTTATTACATATATTTTTGTAAATACAATAAAACACACAAATCAAAATTGATTTTGATACTTTATTTGCATGCATGTATACATAGTCAAATCAAAATTGGACCCTGCAATCCTATAATAATATATCCTAATCCATAACCCTGTTATCCTGCAATAATGTAATATATATGATATATAATACATAGTTCAATTTTTTTGGAATCATGTTTCAATATAGACACAAACAAAACCATAAAATTTTATTAGTTTACAGAGCTGTACTTTAGTTTTCAAATATCAAAATATAGTATTAGAATATATACTTTAAGAATATTTACTTATATAAGCTACTGGCATTATCACAAACTTTGTGAACTTAGGTATTGCTTCTTCAAAAAAGTGGTCTGCACTGTCAAATGATTGTTATTGTGTTTATATTGTTTTGTAAATACTTAGTCATCAAAATGTACTTATAATTATAATTAAAGAAATACTTACTTATTAAAGGATGTACCATCGACTTCAAACTCTGATCCAATATCATCGCGGTAGGTAAAACGCCCGTGTATTTCTTTTGTGCGCTCATTTAACTTGTCTACGTCTAGTTTCAATTCAGTGAGGGTGTGCCAAAACGAAGGGTGCACGAAAGACATGAACGGCACATATTGGATGATTTCTGCTTCTTTCGATGACATGATAATAAAAATAATAACCCAGAAATTCACATTTATTTAATCATGCACTTTTAAACTCTATTGGGATGACTCAGAGCAAAGAGTAAAGTAATATAGACTGAAAACTCAGAGTCAGATCTGAATGGCAAAAATCAATAATAACACTCGATACCTAGGTCCTTTATTTAGTGATTTGTTCCGACCTGCACTGCACTGCGAGCGAGCTCTGACCTGTCAGATGTTTCATGTTATGTCAATTTAGTGTACTGCGAAGCCGTTTCGTTATAGCTAGCTAGACTGGTTTAAAACGGGACGCAGTACAGTATACTGTGAAAATAATTATAAATGTGCAAGTTATATGTTAAAACAGAAAAAAATTGGTTTAATTTAATTATGTAGCATGTAGTTAAGTTATATTTATAAATTGTACATTCAAGTTAATTGAATAAATTGCATAATAAAATAACATTAGAAGAAACACCATTTCTTATGTTCATGCTTGTTTTTAACGGCTCCAAATAAACATAAAAATAAAGTTTATTACACATAGGCCTAGATGGGCACCAAGGATTACAACGTATACTGTACTGGTAAAACGGGTACTAATAAAACGTCGAAAAAGGTGCACGGTTCGGGTTGGCCGTTTCAATGGAGAAGAACCGGCAAGAAACTCCATGGTTACTCTTTTAAAATATTTAGGTATCCAATAACAATATTATTATGTTACAGCATTAGTACTTAAGTATGGGTGAACAGCGTGGGCCCGACAATAGGTCGCTAATTATACAAAACATACATAAAACAATATAATTATAACAAAGTTAGCAAGATCTGGGAATCTACAAAGCCTACAATGTTCACACATTCACAAATTAAACAAGTGACACCATTGATGTAAAAAATAATAGATACGTCTTACCGCGCTCGGCTTGGCTAACTCAACACAAGCTAATTGGCTTGAGTCAACTTAGTCGCAGCTTGACTGGCAACGACGTAGCACTTATTCAGCATTTAGGAAAAATGCCTTCTTAGGTGCTTAGAAACTGCAGAACATATACTAGGCGAGTGTAAAAAAACAAGAAGGATGTGTCTTTTCATTTGTAAGTAATGTAAATTTGTTTTATCTATCAAAAATACGAAAATTTAACATTAAATTTTAATCTGAATTAACTCCTGCGACGATGCCACTGCGCCACTCGCGCGAACGAGAAAAGTAGCGCGTTACGTTTAAGAGCGAAAGAGAGAACGTTTAGAGCTCGACACATTGGCACGTGGCTGTGCTGTTATCCCTTTCTGACAACTAGGATTCATATACTTCGTGCTCTTTTAATCTCATCAGTGTGCTTAATGCCGTTGTGTGAGTTGTGTATTGTAGCTATATGTAGGTATAGCATAAAATTTGCCATGTTTATACTTCATATTCAAGGAGTATAACGTCTATATAGATAAAACCTCATTGAGTGACACAAATATTGTCATCAGTGCTGTAACTAATCCTGGACAAGATCTGAAATAACAAAATAAAAAAAGTAACATATTAATATTGTAAAAGACCGAATTGAGAAAAGAAAAAGAAATAATAAGATTCAGGATAGTTAGAGACATCCACATATTTGTGCCGTTTATGAGCTGACCAGGGAAGCCGCATGGATATGTGTCTGAATATTCAATACTAATAGTCCACGACGGAACGAATTTTGTCCCGGTAAGAGCACGGTACAAGTGTTCAATATGTAGTCTTTGCACGGGACAATGCTCATAGTGCTTGTCAGAACACACTAGAAAGTCAGGCACGCATGCCTGACTGTCAAAGTCAAATTGTCAAACAAAGCCTCGTTCCAAAGTTCAACTCAGCTGTTTTTATACAGATCCTTCATTTAATTTGGGTATATTAATGTTCCTAGATCGGAATTTTTTAAAACGAACTTTTAAAAATGGTTCAGTGGAAAAACTACTGTTCTGTAAAGGACTATTTTAATGATAAATAAAGGAAAGAATTATTTTTTAATTGTAATTTCAAATAAAAATGTTATATTTAATTCCTGTAAATTTTTCCATATTTTTTGGAAACAACGAAGCCGACATCAATATTGTTCATAAGCATAACTACTTGATTCCCTATTAAAAAAAGTTTTCAATTGTAAATAAAAATCCGAAGCACCCGGGCAAAAACTAGTCTGCTGTTAGAAATCCTCATAGGAAATAATAATAATACTATAACATTTTTTATTTTGAAATTAAGTATAGGTAGATTTTAACACAACCAACTAATTCTGGCCAACGTTTTATAAAGATTTTAGTTTTAAAAACCAATATTGTATTTCGAAGCTATTCAGATGTCAGTCAAGTGATATAAAATATAAATGGCGTACACCATTATTTTTTGATTTGATCAATAGACAAATTTTACTAATATAATTTTAATTCCATGTAGCTGTCGCTCTTTTTTGGTCGGTGAAACCGAAATTACCGTGAAACTGTAAGTTATCCTTAAATATTATTTTTGTAATAAATGCTTGAATAATTATCTGGCGTATTATATCAGGTTTTTTTGTTACTTCTTCTTACATTATTATTTTCCTAACTGTTGGAAAATTTAGGTGGTATCTAACAATGATTATATAGCCTAATCATAAATGAATGGAAGAATCCTAGACGTCCCCACAAGTTCTAGGAATCTTGCAGCACGATGCTTTAGACACGCGATTTTAAAATATTAAAGTCCTTTACATAAAAATAATAGTACCTAAGTAAATAATTTAGATGCCCATCTAGATAAATTAATTTTCTGATAATTTTAATTTTTTTAATAAATTTATTTCAGGTGTAAGTATATGTTATTTTTTTCAACGTTATTGGATAGTTTTGGAAAAAATTACTAACTATGGCAGTCAATTGTTATGAGGCATCTTGCGAGAATAATCCTCTTAAGTCTTCATGTTCTTCGAATAGTTCTAAAGGAGGGACAATTCAACCTTGTCGACTGGTGAAAATAAATTTTGCCACAGATGATGCTATTACAGGGTCATCGGTGAAACGGACCAAAGTTAAGAAAAATAAAGATTCAAAGTCACCGTACCTTGTGGGAGACAAGGTACAATTACTAACTCGAATAACTGAAAAAAGACTGATTCAGAAAAAAGGGGCTGACATGATGTCATCCTTTCCAGCAGCCGTGAACCTTTACAAGGCCAGTTCAGACGAGTTTAAATCGCTCAAAAGGATCAATAAGAAAGTAAAGAAATCCGTTTTGACCCTTCCCAATGAGCCGGCCCCCGTGCCCAAGGCATGCACTGTTAGTGATATGAATGATTCTGAATATTTCGAGCGCAACTTCGAAACAAGAAAAAAAAAACGACTTCCAGTCCAAACGAATAAAAAATCTCGGAGTAAACAGCACAAGGATTTTGAGTTCTATGATAGAGACGCGCATTATTGTTCTGAAATGAATATCGACTTAGATTGTAGCTCTACGGATTTGCTTAAGCCTTATGAAGCGGGCAATAGAGTTTCAAAAAAAGCCAATCTGTCATGTAAGGATAGGGCCGGTGACGAAGTTAATGCTCATGATGTTTGGGCAGTGCTGAGAAATATAAACAGATTCCAATTTCGACCATCGCCTCCGATGTCAGACGATAGCACTATTAGGTCTCATATGAAGAAAAAGGCTATACCTAAGAAACGTTTCAAGCGTAGAGATGCACGGTAAATTATTTTTGTACCTATAGAAATAAAATGTTATGCGGGTGAAACCGCGGGGCACAGCTAGTTAATGATATTAGATATTCATTACAATTCACCGCTCGATATTTCTTTAAAAACGCGTAAATCGTCAATGCTAGTTCATATGGTAAATCTATATCTATACTTAAGTAGTATTCAAAGGGGTACAATTTAACGAGTTTTTTTTTTCAGTATAATAGAGACATGTCGCACTGAAGAGTTTGCGTATATTTCAAGATTTGACCTCGAAAGCAAATCGCCAAGCTTTTCCCAATCCTCTAGTTTTGATCGCATCACTGTAATCGATCAACAAAACGACGAGTTTTCTAAGATGTGCAAACAGCTCAATAAAAACTTTTCCAAATCCCGCAAAGCAATTAAGGACAATGTACCTTCGAGGCAAATGAAACATGTTATTCAAAATAAAGTATCGCCTAAAACTAATTCAAAGGCAATTAAAATGAAAGATAATAATAACAAGTGGTTGCACCCTGAACCCAACGATCAACTCCAAAAAAAAGCTACTGCCAATGTTGAAAAACACGGCGACTGCATTTTCAAGTCTGAAGGGCTGTATAAGCAACCCTCAACATCAAGTTTTGATATGCATTGCATGGAGCCTCGGATTGATTGTATACAGAAAATCTCTTTTGATCGAGTAAATGATAGAAAAAGAAATGGGAAGAAATCTTCCGTTAAAAGTCCTGTTGTTCATCGTTACGAAGATATGTCTGATAATTTTGTATATTCCGGAAATTCGGGTACAAGTAAAGAAGGCAATGGTGACATCGGAAGCCGTAATATGGTTATGGATGGTTAATATTTATGATTCATAACCACTTAAATTATTCAGTAAGTTGATCACTTACCTACTTAATTAATATGACTATATTTTTCAGCTAAAGATATAGACCAATCTATAGAAGTGTTCGATCAAATTATTAATTACGACAAATACAAAGAAACTATTATTAGCAAAGGTCCAGAAATAGTCAACAAAAAACAGATTGCTCCAATCCACAAGAGATCTCGTTTAGTAACAAGTCCGCCGGTAATACTGCCGAAGTTAACCCAAACTGACATCAAACGAAGATTGGCAACCTTAAAGTTTCCTATAGTAGTTTTAGGTAGGGAACAAGTCAGCTCTGGAGTACCAGTAATGGTTAGTGAAAGTCCACAATTCGATGGATTAGATAAGCATATCTGGCCTTTCATGATTGATTGGCAGCCGAGATGTAGGAAAGCAGACATTAATCAAACAGATGTCAGAGTCATTTCTGCAAACATACAGAGAAAGAAATTGAATACATGTTCAACAGAAACTGAAAACATGCGTAAAAATATAAATGAACTATTTTCTTCAAGCAAGAAAATTGGCTTACATGATAAAAAACAAGTTTTTCATACAGATGCTTTTATCAACCAAAGAATAGAACAGAAAAAACCAATGCAAGTATCAGATAATAAGAACGTACTACCCGAAAAGAAGCATAAAGCCATCCGAATACTTAAAGATAAGGTCATCCGAATGCTGTATAAGAAATCTTCATCTCAAAATATGCTCTTAGAAAAATATCCAGACATTTGGCAAAATGAAATCAAGACAGTTAAAGCTCCGAAAGATTCGAAAGTAAAAGTGGATGCTTGTACTGAAACTTTCGTTCATTGTAATACATTTCCTAAAGATAATCTAAATCCCCTTTTCTGTAATAATAATACCAATGTATCGAATAACAAGGTCTTAGCAATTAAACATCCTTGGTCTAAAGGTAAATCAGCCAGTGACTTCATTGAAAATGTGATAAAGAAAATTATGAATGGAGTATACTATACTCATGACTTCAAACACCACAAAGGTAGATATTTTCATTTAAAAAATATGATAAAGATATTGATATAAAAATCAGTCGTATTCATAATAAAAAAATAATACGTTTTTTTCAGATTCCCGGGAAGCTTCTATTCAAACATCAATATCCTTCAAGAGTGACTTCAATTACATCGCTAGCCAACAATTTGATCTGTTGACTCCACCAATTTGCTCAGACCCAGTATGTACATTACCTGGCTTTGATAATACGATGCCTGATTTAGAAATAAAAACGTTGAATTTAAGCCAAATTGCTGTAAAGCATTGCGTAACGAATATCATGTTACAATTTGATGTAAAAGTACCACCAGAACAAGCGAATGCAAAATTAAATGTAAAAAGTACGCCCTCCCTAATACCACTCGACGTAATTGATAGTCAGACCAAAATTTTCAAATGTAAGACTACGATTCTCAACGCCATGTTGCCTGCCGAGCTCTGTAGCTTATTGCCGAAGATGTTGCACTCCATTATGAATACTGAAATCAAACTAGCCTTACCTCCTTTAAATAAAACTGAATCACATTTGTCCACAATCACAGAGATTACTCTATGCGAGAATCTGGAAGTCTGTTCACAGTTGGTTTTGGTGAGCTCAGAAATCCAAAACTTGCTAAGAGGTGTATTTTCAAATGCAACCAAGAAGCGATCTGCCTTTGTTGATAGATCAAAATGGGCGTATAATAATTGTTCTTTGGTTGAGGATCTGTTACCAAAGTTATCGAAAAATGTAATCTTGAAATACGAAACTAACATGCCAATTGCTGTGTTTGCAAAAACAAGCATTAAAGGGTCTGCGAAGAGACTAGAAATGGAATCGCCACCTTGTAATGTGGGTTGTAAGGCTTTAGTGCCTTATATTGGAGCAATGACAATACCTCAACACTCTCGCACACAACTAGTCCCAAGAGAGATTGTTAATACATTCAACACAGCTTTGAACATCAAAGCTATATGTAACATTTTATTATTTATTAAACCAGTCCAAATATGGTGTTACAATGATCACATCAAAGTTAACTTGGGCATTACAAACGGTCAAGGATTTAACACAGAAGTATCTTTGTCAGTTAAAGATTTGAAGATCGGCACTCTTTATGATAGGTTCCCGAAGAACGGTTTCGAAAATGAAATAAAAGCTATAACTGGTTGCAGTAATAATTGTTCTGAAGAAAGCGAAACTCATGATTTAAAGGGTCTTAATGCGAATAAAACGTTACATTTGAGTAAAATACATTCAAATGGCGGCAAAGTACGAAGGAAAGGTTTCGTCAAACTGTACAGAAAGTTCAAATCAACTACAAGCATAGTATGTGAAAAGCCTACAGCACTGAGTAAGATAGCGAATTTGGATGATTTTTTACAAGTCATCGGATCAAGCAAACAGTTGTTCAGTGTGTTTGACGACTGTGCGGCAAAGAAAATCTTGTCCTCTATAATCGAGGTAATACATAGCTTTCATAATGTAGCATACACTTACCGCCGGTTTCTGGTACAATTTTAGCACGATGAATTAGTCAACACTTTGTCACAATAACAATTTGTTAACAATCTGTCATCGAGCTTTGAGTTTCTAGAACGCAAATCATCGAAAAATTAACTAATCTACTGTTGACAGCCGAATTATTTTTTAAAGTATATCTATTTCCCTCTAGCTTATAGCTTCGTCTTTGTCTTGCAATGTCAAAGTATTCCCGCCGGGAGCTGAAGTTTCGTTAGTTGGACAAAAGTTTGATTTGTTGTTGTTTATCTTGTTTGTTTAGGTACTTCAGTTATCGTGTGATAAACAAGTGTAAAGAATATAAATAAATAAAGTGTAAATGTTAAAATGCCGCCGCTGTCGCGTAAAAATTACACAGAACGCGATCTATCTACTTATATTTTATTCTAATATTTATATTATATAATTTATAGTAATTCAACATATAGGTAGGTTCCCGACAGGGCTGATGATGATGATTTGAAACTTGCCAATTTCTAATATTTTTGCTATTATTAAAAGATTATTTCGATTTCTGTAACTTTACACACTTATGTCTTAGGGTTTGTCTAAAGAGATTCATATTAAAAAAATATCAGATTAAAAATAAAATAAAATTATATGAATAAAAATATAACCAATTCAAAACAAAAAATCAAAGGAAATGTTCTATTAATATTTCAACGTAAGGAATTAGGAAACCAAATAGCATTATTGATAGAAATTAAGTTTTATATTAATATTGCTATAAAAAACGAAAAATTAAAATCGATTATTTTGTAACATCCCTATATCCTATTAAATCCGCTTAGAAATTGGAGTTCAAATCGGAATACTTGCGTTAACACGTCGATAATTCCTCGATAATCTACAATTAAAAATATGTCAACAATATGTTAACAAAGAGAAAATGCGTTCAGAAACTCAAAATGGCTCCAATCGGCAATTGATTTGGGATTTGACATACCGTTGACAAACTGCCAACAGTTTGTCAGTTGAAGCTTCTAGCAACCCAAACTACGTCTAATTAGAGATTAACAATCTGTCACGTAATTTGATGGATAGAAATGCGTACGAGAAACCGGCTGTAAGTCAAACACATGATTTAAATGATGTTTTACGTATTTTTTTTTGACAGATGAAATCTTGGATATCTGATATTAACGCGAGGCAGGCGTTTTTGGTCCTATTATTGTTGAATAAAAAAGATACGCCCAATTTGACGAGGTTTAGACCGATCTTATTACAGGGCATTGCGGTAAATCGCATCACACGATCACAAGAATTGGACATGGAGATTGAAGTTATTGAAAGGGAAAATATAAAATTTTCTCAGGTAAGTTAAAAAAAACCTTTTTTGTCTCTTAAATTGTATAACTGGGTGGCGGACTCTTGGGGGCATTCAAATGAAAAAAACTTGTTCGCCGTCTAAGTGGTATCCGAAAACTCATGTGAAGAGATATATGAATATACATCTCTCATTATCATGAAGGGGGTAGGTTACCTATATCATGTCGTAAAGCTCGAAGCTAGCAAACAAGTCTGATTTTAAAGAACACATTACAAATTGACTTTTGTTTTTCTTACACCTACAGTATGAAGGAATATCGTACCTAACAGCATCTAGAGAGAATCAAGATAGTTTATTAGAAGAGTTATATTGGATTGCGAAGACCACTGTAAGATTTTTTTTATTTTAATTTCGGCCTAGCTAGTGTATCACGCTTGTATTTTTTTAAGTTGTATATTGAGATGACTACATATCCTTCAACAGGCTTCAGACTACCAAAGACCTTTTGACGAGACATCTGAAAGACTGCTCAAATCGCTTCTAGAAAAGCGAAAGATGCTCAATCCTTCGTATCTACGAGTGATGGCGCGATACGTTGGATTGGGTCTGTTGAAATCGCCAAAGAAAAATTGAATAAAGAAGTGAAGTCTAGTGAAATTGTTGGTGTTGTTGTTTGCGTACACTTGTTTATAAATTTCTTATTATTTATACAAATAAATATTTATTTTGTTTTAATTTGAATTTCTGATATAGGTATCAATTTCTTGGGCTTTCTTTTCCTCTGGTGACTTAGAACAAATTCGTATATCGATCTCATTGAACAGTGCATGAATAATCGATTTACCAACTACCAAGCACGCACAAAGTAGGGTAAATAAAATGTGTACACAATATATGTCAGGCATGTTACTTCAAATTAGGATATATCTATATCCTAATTTGAAGTCACAAACTTCGGTAATAGCATCCGTAAAGAGATTTTACGCAGGTAGACTTTCAGGCGGAGCTTTAACAAAAATACGGTATTTAGGTTTTTACATTTTAATGTTTAAAGTAAAATCACTTTTGTGGTGCACTCTTGTCAGAGCTCTTTGAGTCACGCATTGAAGCCGAACGCCTACGCTTCAGCTCTTCCTGGCGGCGCACCTGAGAATAACATTTTAATTTTGTTATTATCACTAGAATACAAAATTCCATGGTAAAAGTCCTAACCAGGTCACTGATATTGCATTGTTGCTGATTTAATACCTTGGTTTATATTGAGGATAAGCCAAGGGGTAAGACACAGCACCTTACTCTTACAGTTGATATGAATGACCATACAGTATGGTATGGCCATATGATAATATCAACTGTGTCTACTACATATCAGCTTACAATATGTAGTATTAGGTACATAATAACTATCTATTGAACATATTATGACTTCAATTCATAATGGGCTGTATAATTAGTATTTTTAAGGGCATTAACTATGCTTGTCACCCATGATTAAAAAGGTACCTTAGCATTCAACAGTGTAAAAGCTATCGAAAATCCGTGCAGCAGTTTCACAGACAAAAAGTTATATTAACAACATACATACAGTTCACATCAGATTCACTCATTTCTAAGTGGAGAAATGTACTGTTCTTTAGGAATGTTTGTTTTTGTATGTTAGTGTGTAGTTATGAACAAAGTGTAATTTTACCTTGGATTCCTTCTTCCTCTGTGCAAGCAACTTAGCATAGTCAGCCTCAGCAGCCTTGCGCTTGACCAGACGCTTCTTCTTCAGCGCCAGCCGGTGGCGTCTGCGCTGTAGGACCACAGGGGTCACTAACCTCTGGATCTTCGGGGCCTGCACAAAACAGCATTACATTAGTAGTAGCAAGGCACTAAGAAATCCCATTTGTTTAGTATACATTGACATGCACTTGTGTATAATAACTAAAAATCACAATTAACTGATTTCTAGAATAAAAAACAAAAAATGGAAAGATATCTGTGATAATGTGTTATAATGGTAAATGGAGAAATTCTAAAGTAAGTAAATTATATCATCTCATTGTAGAATGTATGAACAATATATTGATTGAAGGCGAACTTGCTTGCTGAATAAATTATTCTTAACCTTATAATTAATAATATTGTTTATCCTGAAGAACTTCAAATTTCTTCTAAGAAGTACATCACACCAAGTTTCTCATGGGTAAGGCAGAGAGGAAGAATTACAAAACATCTAAGTGGTACATACAGAATATCTGGTGTACCTACCTACCTATCTAGTGTATATTATGTCTCTTTCAAGTCTGAGTTGTTCAGCACACATTAAAAGTATACAGACACAAGTCTGCATATGTTGCTTGGTGCCAATATATTCTATCCTGATGCTGCTGCTCACAAGTTACATGCAACTTGAGAACAATAAAATATCAGGATGATAGGATTATTTTGTTTTAAATGCATAGGCACTGAGAATAATCTTTAATATAAGCCCAGATTACTGCTAAGTTAAATGTATTAGATTTATATTTTTTTATGACAATATTAGTGACATGTCCTGAAATACATGCATATTAACATCACTGGAATCTCTCGTAGGATGACTGGCAATTCTTTCTATTTACTCTCTGTCCTCTCAGTGGCTTCATCCATATTCACTTGATTTTATAGTAGACGATAAAAGAATACGAATTTGATGAAAATCTTTACCTTATATCTGGGCTTAGCATTTTCTTTGCCTTCCTTGGCGGGCAGTAGACGTTTCACGACGTAGCGGCGAACATTATCCTCTTTGCTCAAGTTGAAAAGCTTGCGGATTTTGGACGCACGCTTAGGACCAAGACGACGGGGTACAGTGCTGTCGGTAAGTCCGGGAATTTCCTGAAAACAATTAGGTATTATATATTTTGTACATATAAACTGACGGACTCATAAACTGCATCAAAGTTCAGGATTACTTTGAAATTATTTTTTTAATAAGTATGCAAATTTTTTAGAATATATTATATAAATACGGAGAGTGGCTCTCAATCTCAAAAAAAAAGGAAAATTTAATAATAGAACTGCAGTAAAACTAATGAGTATAGCCGGGAAAAGAAAATTTACGTAGTATCAGATTTGCGTGTTATTTATAGCAAAGTTTTAAATTGATTCTCATTGATTTTTTATTCTTTTGTCAATTGAATTATTGCTCACAGCAGAATTGCAGTTATTTTTTAACTCATCGAGAGTTTTTGAACCATAATATGGATACTTCGTCCGAACAAGCGGCTCAAATTGTAGCATTGGTGCGGGAGGGCTTGGATCAACGAACGATTGGTAGAAATTTAAATTTAAACTGTGGAGACAGGTTCTTACAGAAGGAGACGTGGTACAAGGCAGGACTCGAGCAACCACCGGTCGTGATGACCGATTTATTGTTAAAACTTCCCTGCGAAATCGTTTCCTCACGTCAGTTAACATCAAAACAGAGCTTAATGAAGTACGTGGAGTAAACGTGAGTGCACGAACAATAAGAAGGTTAAAGGAAGCCGATATCACCCCTTTTAGATCAGCAAATGGTATAAAGTTGTCTGTAGCTCACAGACAAGCTCGCTTAAGATTTGCGCGTGATCACCTGAATTGGACAGAAGAGCAATGGGCCTCTGTATTGTTCACGGACGAGTGTAGGACATGTTTATATGGTGCAGAAGGTCGCAGAAGAGTCTATCGTCGACGTGGGGAGCGATATGCTCAAAGTTGCATTGAGGAGCGTGTTCCTTTTGGAGGCGGTTCGTGTATGGTCTGGGGTGGCATATCGATGAACGGGTGAACAGAACATGTGATCATAGACATGGTCCGTCAAAACGGTAATAGAGGGGGTTTGACTGCACATCGCTACATAACAGAGATCTTAGATCACGTGGTGCCTTACATAGGATTCATAGGCGAAAATTTAACTTTAATGCAGGATAATGCCCAGCCGCACGCTGCTGCACAAGTTCGACAGTATTGCGAAGAGGTCGGGATACGTACAATTAATTGGCCAGCACGCAGCCCGGATCTTAATCCCATTGAGCATGTTTGGGACAGTTTATAAAGAGCTGTATATGCGAGAAACCCTTTGCCCATGACAGTGGCAGCACTAAGAACAGCACTTTCAGAAGAATGGGAAAATATTCCGCAAGATCTTTGAATCCGTGGAACCGATAAGAATCCGTAATAAGTGCACGTGGAGGTAATACACCTTATTAAAACATAAATAAACCCTTGCATAAAGTTTGGGTCTATTGTTAAAACATTTTTTTTAATTAAACCAATTTTCCTTAATATTCTGTTTTTTTTTTCAAAAAAGTCTTAAGGTCCTTTCTAGTACACAAACTTAAACTTAAGGATGTGACCCTATGCTGTTTTAAAGTTCACAAACAAATCTAGAGGTTTCAATTTAAATCTGTATAGAAAGTTTGCATACTTGGTTAAAATATTTATTTCAAAGTCGTCTATTACTTTGATGCAGTTTATGAGTCCGTCAGTGTATATAAAAAAAGCAGTTTTTTTGCTATTTGGAACAAAAATGTTCACTACTTACTTAGGATTGCAATTATAAAAAGTTTCTGATTACCCAGAGAACTATACAGTTCTCATATAACCTTTGCCTGGCAGATAAGTTAATCCATAACCTCATATACCAGAATAAACCCTATATAATAAGTCAGCCTTGCCAAGAAGCTAGTTTCAATTGACTTGACGAGGGATAAAATATTTCTGGAGAAATGCATGTTTAATACACATTATATGCCACTGAATAATTAAAAAACAATGACGTAAATAATATGTACTATTGTTTACTATGCCCTGCCGCATATAATTACACAGATTTGAGGATCTGGGAAACAGTAAGAACAGGGATATACTTATTATTATTTCAACCTTTCGTCACTACATAATTAGTTACTTACTTGGGCACCCTTGCGCACGATGACGAGGGCAAGCACGGAGAGGTTAGCATCAACAATGCACCCACGGACAGACTTGCGTTTCCTCTCTCCATCACGGCGGGGTCTGTAGCAAGAGTGACCCTTTGACATCAATAAGCGGACACGGCCTGTAAGTGAATGATTTTAAATATGACAAAGTAATAGTTACATGTAATGTATAGAAAAAAGTATTCATTTTGAGTTATGTTAGATCCCAAGTCGCTACAGACTATACAAAATCTTTTACTATAAATGTTCACCCTATCTGTATCCATACCTAGATGTATGTACCCTGTAAGTTATTGTTTTGTTGTCAAATAAATAAATAAATTTGTCAAGTATGATTTGTTCAGCACACATTAAAAGTACACAGACATATATCTGCATATGTTGCTTGGTGCCAATATATTCTGCCTGATGCTGCTGCTCTCAAGTTATATGCAACTCAAGACCAATATTATTATCAGGGTATGTAACAGAAGTGATATAGAAATGCTTAAGCATTAACCAGTATATTATTTAATAAAGAAAATGTGGTGTTCTCTAGAGAAACAGGCCATCAGGCTTTTCGTTACTATTATACCACAAGTATAGCGTAAATGTCGGTGCTGGGGCGTTTTTGCCACTCTTGTTGTATAAAAAAAAATAAAAAAAATTATAAACTTTTCTAGGAATTATATGTAATAAGTTTCCTTACTGTTAGTGAGCACTCCCTGCTTCATGGGGAAGCCTTGCTTGTCATTGCCACCGGCGATACGAAGGACGTAACCCTTCCATTCATCGCCTAGCTGGTCAGCTTCAACTTCGGTACCCATGCGCTTCTCGTAGAAGATGCGCAGCTTGTGCTCGTCCACTACTTCGAATAACTTCTGACATCCCGTTGCCGGGAAGGAGACGTTCAGCTACAAAAACACAAGTTAGGTTATAACCACAATCGTACAGCTTATGAATAAAAAGATATGGAGTCTGTTGAAGTAATGTGTTTAAGATGAAAACATATTTAACACGCTACAACGGAATCACAAAGCACCAATATTTACAGCATGTTAATTTCACGGCCTCACAACACGGTAAGACTTATCGAACTTTTTCACAAAAATCTTGACTATTATCGAATTTATGGCTTTTTAAGAAATTACGTATATGTATATAGTATCTTTATTCTCGAGTATTTTAAGTTAAAAGTAAAGAATAATACAAAATAAATTAAGAGAACCTTCATGACTGCGGTTACTTCCTATGAACGTCAGCCATGAAAAAGACCATAGATATTCATAGAGTTGCTGAATAGGGGTGTGCTGTGCTCGTCCTTACATTAAAAACATTAGGCTGTGAACACCATAGACAATTTTATGAATGGTTTGTTTTTCGGAAATATGAAAATAGCTTAAATGCAGTCAAGTAATACATTGTAATCTTTGAATGCAGTTCAGATCCGATCTCTTCGAAAAATGTGCGGAATCGAATCCACACTGAAGAAATTCGCAAATAAACTGTCGTGAATGAGGGTGTGATTGTAAAGATGAAGAAAGGCATGTTACATTGGTTTGGACATATAGCAAGGATGAGATAAGAAATATTGACGAAACAGATTTAGAGCAAGTGTGTGCAAGATGAGGCAGAGGAAGATCACGTTCCAACTACTAGATCAAATCGATCGGACGTTCAAGGACGGGAACGTCAAGAGTACCCGAAATCGACGAGCATGTAGGTATGAAGAGATGAATGTGGACGAAGCGAAAAAGGTATGTAAGTCTAGAGAGAACTGACTCTCTATACTCTCTGCCTACCCGTTAGGGATTCGGCGTGATGGTATCTGCGTGTGATTTGTTTTGCAAAACAAGAAAAAAATGTATGCTTTTAAACATTTAAAACATTAAAACTGCTATAATTACTATAATTGAAATATTCCTTAAAAATTAGAGTATTTTTTTCTATTGCTAGATCATCCTAGCCCTTTTTTCATCATCCCTAGCGATGCTGTGCTAGTATTATCTAGTTAAAATAAAAAATATGACGCATTAAATTGGAGGAAAAGATAGAGAATATGGGGAATCGATAATTTCAATTCTGTAAAGTCATCCCATTTAATAATCAAGGATTTGTCTATCTATTTAACCACGCTGGTTGTGTTGCTTAATATGAGCTTTTTTTTACACCACTTGGGTGCAAACAAGCATGCGGCCCGCCTGGTGGTAAGAGGTTAACGCCGCCTATGGACGCTTGCAACACCAGCTTATCGTACTTGTGATATAGCCGCAGCGTTATTACTTATTGCTAGTATTTTTCACCAGATATCTCGACAATCTGTAAAATTCTTGATTACTTGTTTTTCTATTATATTCATATACTCTGTGGTTAATCTGTGATATGATAATAAAAATGACAGCTGCAAATGCGGTACAAAATGACAATTACCATCCTTCAACCCATCCGCTCTTTTGGTAAAATAAACTGTCTCACCATGTAACAGAGTATACATTTGTCTGTTTGCAAAATAATACTCTGGATGTGATGTGACAGATTATAGATCAGTATAAATTACTAGTTTGTCTGCAGTTCTCGACATTAGTCTCTAAATTGCAAGTGTATTTTAATTTAAAATGCAACACATATTTTATTATATTGAATTACATTGAAGTTACTTGTGCGAAGTTCAAGCAAGAATACAGTAAAAATTCTCGTTTATCAGCAGATAATTTGGGGAAGAAATAAATTTTGATACATTCTTTATTTTATTTGAGGAAGGTGGACAATACGTTGCAAAGATGAATATAGAAGAAAACAGTGATTTAGCGCACAGACAGCACGTAAAATACTTCATGCGATTTTTGAACATTTTACCTTCCTCCTTATCGTCTCACGATACAACCAGGTAAAGTTTCAATTTGCGAATAGGTATACCTACCGGTGACGCTGAAGAATCTTGATATATGGTACAGTTTATGATATTTCAACGACCCTTCAAAGTAATTAATTATAGTAGTTGATATCTGGTTTGGATTATTTTAATTATTTAATTTTAGAAGTAACTAACCTTTCACTTTTGACCTGAAATGACGTGTAAATATATTTAATACGTCATGTATAAAATAATAGAGCTTTTAACATATGTATACGAGGAAATCTTGTAATGATTAATTAAATCACCCTCTAATAATTTTTATATATGTTTTTAGCTTCCTGAAATTTACATTCAAAGATAAGACTAACTTGGCATGGGTCACCTGAGAAGTGCTTGCACTATTATTATAATATTGTATATTATTATTATTGTATATTAGAATAATTACTTTGGTATAATCTGGTAGGCAATCTCATTTACTGTTATCATGACTGAGAAAGGAATGTCAATCTATTTTTGTTCATCATCAAAACATTGGAACATTCAAATGAGAGTATGAATATAAGCATGAATGCACTACCAAAGACATTTTCACAGAGTAGTCATAACTTTTTTTAAATTTTATGCTAGAGGCTACATAACAAAAGAATAAAAAGAGTAAATAGTCAAATATTTTATCTAAATATGATTTTTGTAACATAGTAAGTGCAAGATTTAAAAATTCTATGATAAATGTATGCAGAAATTATTTTTTGATATAAGATACATGTCCCAGTTTGTTTGTGATGGCTTACTCTACTCAATATGGACACTATTAAATAGTGTCTAATAGCAAATTTTGCAATGCCTGGTTTGTATTAATAAAAATAAATGATGTGATAATTTTAATAGGAACTACTCTGGGCTTGGACATAGCAGGCACTCATAGTATTTCTAGGATATAGTATTAAGTAGTAAGCTGTTGGGTAGAAAAATGGAGACATATAATACTTCTGTTTCAGAGTAACAATTGCATACTTCTCAGTATCAGGTTTGGATGTACTTGGTGCAATAACATCTGTATCCCTAGAACTAAGGTCTAGAATAATTGAGTGGCTATATAGATTACAAGTTCACCCTAGGATTGAAGGTATGTATTTTCTGGATCATTTGCATTGTCTTTACTTTAATAATAATTTTCTATAGTCGTAAGATGTTTTGTGTAACACATGTCTTGCTAACATGTTCAATAACGGCTCTGTTCCCTTGAACATTAAGACGTAAATAGTATTAATAACTTAAAAAAAAAGATAATGGCTATCTAATTCAACATTTTCTAATCCAATTAGTAGGTCCTATCATTAATGCTTCCAAACAAACTGTGCCTCATCATGATATCAGTAAAGCTTAATCATTTTATTTACATACTTGGAATCTTACAATCTTATGATCATTTGACCATAAGATTAAGTATATTTATGTATGAATATTGGCCTGAGTAATTTATGTCACATTTTATATGTAGAAGTAACAGATGCAGTTGACAGAAAAATATATATTTTCATAGGCAAAATGTACTAGAAGATTGAAAAGAGCTACCATATTGAATATGAATGCCAATAGGTATGATGAAAGTAAAAAAAATACAGTTGAATTGAGAAACTCCTCCTTTTTTGAAGTTGGTTAAAAATCAACAGAAACAAAGTGAAAAATTCTATATCTATATATAAATAATCTCATTAACTATATCAGGTTGTCATGTAACCTTCCACAGACTAATACTTAAGGCTTATATTTGAATAGCTCTGTCATAAAGGGTATCATAGGAACTATTCCATTTTATTACAGTGTTTATCACTTATGCTAACTGACCTTAGAGTAATTGCTGTAAAATTTATATCAAGTAGGTACTTGTTTATTTCAATATTCATATCAATATGTTGCAACTGCTAGTTTTCGAACATTATTTACGAAATTAAAGAAAAAGTACCTTAATTTACCAAAATGGGCTTAACAGTTTGGGCATGAAACAAGACAGATAGACACATATTACCATTTGTTATAATATTATTATTATTTATTACAAAATAATATATATAAGCTAACAGCCATATAGCCAAAGCACTTATATATGTAAACTTATAGTAAAAAACATGCAATATACAAATAATTAGGCCAATTTAATAAAATTAAAACGCCTTGTATATTTCAGATGGCGATATGTCAATGTGTGGTTTCCAAGGATCCTCGACGATTAACATCCATTTGGATCCGGCGAATAGCCACTATCGCTGCGGCCATCTCGCAATGACGTACACTGGGCTTTGTATGCTCTTGACCTTGGGAGATGACCTGTCAAGGATCAACAGGAAGGCATTGGTCCAAGGTATGTGAACATGGGTCGATGTTGACATTTTATCTATATACTAGACGTACCAAGTGGTAATATATGATTAAGAGCAGTCGTGGCCGAGTGATTTGATTAGTTCCTGCACTACACAGCAAGTTCGAATCCCATCTTGGTACAGTACCAATTAGTTTTGATGACCTGAAGTATAGTGATTAGACACGCCACGAGCTTTACGGTGAAGGAAAACATCGAGAGGAAACCTGCATACGTCTGAAAAGCAATTCAAAGGCGTATATATAGTCGTGCTTGAGTAACGGCGATGGACTCGCCATCATCTCTGGCGGAAAGTGGGTGTGTGGGTACTACCTATACACCTCTGCCTACCTCTTCGCGGACCCTTGTGGGAAGGCGGGAGGATAAATATACTGCGAAACTGCATTTCCGCTCTTGGCAGGCGATTCAATATGCAGCCATCATAGCTTTATTAATTGATATGTAACCAATAAGAATGTGTCATGTTGCAGGTGTGAAGGCTTTGCAAACGGACGAAGGTAACTTCGCGGCTACGCTATCAGGTTGCGAGTCGGACATGCGATTCGTGTACTGCGCCGCCTGTATCAGCTACATCCTAGACGATTGGTCTGGATTCAATATTGAAAAGGCCGCCGACTATATTATCAAATCTATTGTAAGTATTTTAGTTCTGTATAAGAGGAGCGATGTTTCTGTATTTTTCCTCACAACGTGACAGTTAGCGTGTTTAGTAGGTCAATATAGGACAATACCGCCGTAAAAATATGTATGGAAAATATGTATAGTATCAAAAAACGACACGCACTATATTCCCTCATTGTACCCTACTTATTTATATTATGGGGATTAAGTTGGAATTATTCCAAGTGTTTGGTTAATTTAAACAATCCAAACGTGTGCCAAATATAATTATGGATACAACTTCAGGCTTAATTTTAAATGGTGTTTATAATAAAAGCGTATTTGTATTATTTTATCTGTGGCTTAACAGCCTATTTGATTATGTATCTCATCTGTGAGATATTTGCGTGTTTATATTTAAGCTGTGAACAAATATACGTGAGTACGTACTACGAGGCTGTATAATTTTCAGGGCTACGACTATGGAATAGCTCAGTGCCCCGAGTTAGAATCTCATGGAGGGACAACGTTCTGCGCACTGGCAACCCTGAGTCTCACCAACCAGTTGGACAAGTTGAGCGTAGAACAAACTGAAGGCCTCAAACGATGGCTTCTTTACAGACAAGTAGACGGCTATCAAGGCAGGCCTAACAAACCAGTAGATACCTGCTACAGTTTCTGGGTAGGAGCCTCACTGAAAATTCTAGACATGCTGAAATATACCAACTATGGTGCCAATAGGAGGTATGTGTATGAAACACAGGACTGCGTCGTTGGTGGCTTCTCAAAGTGGCCCGACACTTGTACGGATCCCATGCATACCTACTTAGGTCTAGCTGGATTAAGTTTGATAGGCGAGAAGGGGCTATTAGAAATTGTTCCTACGTTAAACATTACGAAAAGAGCTCACGATCATTTGAAGACTTTACACGAACAGTGGGCGGGCGAGTCATAGCTTTGTGTCAATTTTGTACCTCATGTGTTTGTGCGTTAAGTCCGTTTTCCAGTAGCAAATACAGTAAATATTTTAATTGGTGTTCTGTGCAAATTTAAGCCGTGTCTGCTTAGATTTACGGTCGAGCTGGGAATCATATCTGTTAAGAAATTAAGATTTATAAAGTCGTACTAGTTTAAGCACCTAAGAAATACAAGTTCCTGACGTTTGACAGACTGAATCATGATAATGTTATAAATGCAGTGGATTGTCAGGATGTTCGTTCCTCTTTCACTCAAAGAATACTGAACGGAATTGGATGATGATTTGGCGCAGAGATTACGCAGGCGAGACCGCGGTGCACCGTTTGTATGTATAATATAAATGTTACATTTGTAACAGTTTCCATAGCTTCGAGATTATAATTGTATTTGCAACTAGAAAATGGATTAATTTGGATTGTATCATAAACCATAAGGCAACTGCCGAATATACTGCCGATTTAACATACATCTAAGCTATATTTCAAATCTAATCTACTAATATTTTAAATGCGAAAGTTTGCGAGGATTTCAAAACGCCTGAACGGAATAGGATTAGCTTTTATACAGATATAGATTATTAGCTGGACTAATACACAGAACATTTTATTCCAGAAAAAAGTTACACTAATTGTAAAACGACCAATGTAATCTGACGCGGGTAAGCCGCCTTAGCTATATACAACCATATGTCTGAACGATTATTACTGGTTCTGAATGTAAATTATTTGATGAAAATCCTTAAATATTGTTGTTGAAACTCTCAAAAACTAATTTTATATTTGTCTCTATAAATATGGAATGTATTAACTCAATTTATTCATATTTTATGGGTTGTTGAAAATCGCTGTTTTTATACTTTTTGTTATAGTAAAGATAATGTGAGTAGGATTTTTAAATAACACATTATTCAACCAAAAATGAGCTTTATTGTAAAGATAAATTCCGTACAACATTTCAAAGACGAATATGTATGTGCACAGATTTTGCATGAGCCATCGGACTTGGATAAATGTGGGTCCTATTACACCTCTAGCTATTCCCTAGACCCTAATACTTCAATGTTTAATCACGTTCAGGTTACTTGTGTAAAGTCTTAATCAAATAGAATGTGTTAATTTACCTTGTTGTATATTGACTTCAGCGATTCTTAATTTGATTGAACTGCACTAAAAGCTATTTATCCATAAAAATATTATGACACTGTTAATTTATAGGTATTAAAAAAAATCTTGTACCTTATTACGCATACCTGAGTTATGATGAGAAGATGGTCTTATACTTAAATTACTTAAAATTGTTAGTATGTAAATACATTTTATGAATTAATAGGTGCTAAATATGTAACAATGTCATTTGAAAGACAACGATTACTATTATGATTTACATTTTAAAAAGTAACAGCGAAAGAGCCGATATAAAACTGAAATAGTATTTAAGTCAAGTCATAAACTGAGAATTTATTACTCTGTGACACTTGTGATTTAGTAAAGTGATTAGAAACTAGATATTGTAATATAGTGTGATTAATGAATTGTTGTAACTCCTACTATCTGCACTAGTGTTGTGCAGAACGAATGTTTTAAGTAGTGACCTGTCATGTCAAGATACCAGACTAACCAAATTATTCTGTACTAATGAGTTTTTCTGATCTTAAATACAATTATGTCATCACGAGTTTCGAGCCGTGAAGATAAACGTTGCAAGTAAGGGAATGTACCCTTACTACGTGACCCATTTTTATCTACCACCCGTTGTATATGCCAAGAGATGAGATTTCCCTAGTCCTCTAGTGAAATTTCACTTTGATTGACTTCTTGATGAAAACCTAAGCCCCAAATTGTGTTCAAGTATAGAACTTTGAAGTCCTCCGCCCCTCAACGCGTTACGTAATATGGGTACGTTCCCTAATTCAAACAGTTCCTGAGGTACTTAAGAGACGGCGATAGATTCGCCATCTGTCACATTGGCGCTTGTATCCGGAAAATTGTGGAAGATGTGAAGTAATTTATGTCGGTTCTTTAGCTCATATTTAGTACAATATGAACTGTGCCATACACTTATTATAATGGCGTGTAGTGACCGTTGAGTAGTTAGGTGTATCAAATTATTGCACAAATGTTAACACATAAGGTTATGTTACTATTGAGTATTTACGGAGTTCGGTAATGATTAGTGTCGGATTGGCTATATGTATATAGATAGTCGGAGTCTATCAAGCTTCAGACTTCCTATGAAATTAACTTGTGAAAAGCCGCCATTCCGGCACAGTCCGACTGACTGAACGTTATTCAAAGAAATTGTAAAACAAAAAGATCCGGCGTTAGCCAAATTTCAAATTAAAACCGTCTATGATAGAGACGTGACATATTCAAGTATTTGTCACATACGTATTTTGAAACAAATATCTTGAAATTAATTACGCTTATCTATCATTATCGTCTCCCCCTATGACACATCAAGTTATGCGGTTATCAAAGATATTGCATTTGCATTTTAAATACTATTTTGTACTATAAAATACGTGGAATACATAAAAGTATTTCATAGAAGTCGCATCTCTGATTTATCATATCTTATATGTATATATATCCCTGATCAGGGTATCAGTTACGCGCCGACAACCTCCTGTTGTGCTGGTTGCATAAATTAATAACGAGTTCTGCCCATACAATTGTTCCTCGTGCGTTTCTGAATACGTTTCTCAAGGAATACAGCAATATAACAATAGGAGCAGTGCCATTTCCAGTCGGAATACTTCGAAATATTTAAATACATTTTCCGTTCTGCCCTTCCTCTAAAAAAATCCTGTTATGTTAACATGTATTGTACTATTGTTTCCTTAATATTTTTTTATAAAATGGTAAGCGAGTATGTCATACGAAATTTGTATTGTTATTTGTACTGTATATTTGGTCAGTCTGTGCAGTCAGTGTACATAATTATAAATTAGCATTATTATAAGTAGCTTTTTATTCAAATATTATTCGTATTTGCATTTATTATTTAATTATTTGAGATACGTAATATTTTTTAAAATACAATCAAACTCGTTGGTCTTAGGCATGGTACATTTAAATTAGTAATCCATAGTCTTTAAAAACCTTTTAACCTTTTTTCGATCAATAAAGTTGTCTCTGACTTGAGTGACTGAGCTATGTGTGCGTTCGTTAACCTGTTCTAATGGTTTCACAAATATTTATTTTCGTTTAGTGTGTTTGTATTAAACATGTCGATGTCGTACAATCTAAAACAAATTATTGTTTTGCAATAAGAATGATTTTTACAATAAAATAAAATAAAATGTTTCATTTAAATGCTTTTTTTTTGCACCAAACCCATAATAAAAGAGTACTAAGAGTAGAAAACGAAAAAAACCCAGTGAGCTTCTGAGTCCTACTTCCAAAACACGACTGAAGCATCCGAAAACGATATCTACGACCTATGGTGGGTCGAAGATTGCTACACATAACGTGTATAATTACTGGAACACAGCACAACATGGGTCGTGAAACTGTCACCAAACCATCAAGGGGATTGAAACCTGACCCAATGTTTGCGTATCTGCGCTGAAATTTTCTTACTTCCATTAATTAAACAGAAAACAGATCGGCTAGATAAAGGACTATAAATCTCAATGATAAATAGGTAGGCTCACTCTGTGGATCAGAATTGTAAATTGCTTATTTGTGTGTAGGTATTGGTGGCTAGACGAAATCTCTGTCGATAAAATAATAATAATAATAATAATAATAATAATAATAATAATAATTTATTTCACCAAATGGGTTACATAGGTATGCTTAAATAGTGAATTATTTGTAAAAGTAAATGATTTTTACAGGGATAGGTGGTGCATTTGCAACTGCTCACATTGCTAGGCTGCAGGACAGCCTGTATTAATGATGAGCAGGCCCATGCCTCTGGGAATTAACATAAAATATTGTGACAATCAAAATCTGGTTAAACATTAGAAGCGTACGTTATAGATTTGAATAAATATTTATAATATATATTAATTTAAACAAAAATATCTTGAGTACAAGTATCTATGTGTGTGTGTGTGTGTGTGTGTGTGTGTGTGTGTGTGTGTGTGTGTGTGTGTGTGTGTGTGTGAGTGTGTGTGTGTGTGCGTGTGTGCGTGTGTGTGTGTTTGTGGGTGTATGTGTGAGTGATGATCGTGGGTGAGTGTGAATTGTACGTAATGTTCCGAGTCGATAAGCTTATAAGTCCGGTTTGACCAGTTTTTCGGTGTCATCATATGAAAGATTGTGCAGATATTCAATAAGTGTGTTCTTACATTCATACAATGATAATGGATAGACATAGTTTATACGGTTGTAATGGTTGTAAAGGGTTGGACCAAGGTACAGATTAAATCGTTTTGTGAAACAAAGCTTGGGAGGGATAATGGGACAAATTCTATCTTTGCGGCGTTTGGTGTTGGGTAGATAAGGTGTAAGACGGTGTTGGTGAATTATTGTATTTAGGATAAACGTCTGCCTTACTGTTAATACTTGACAAAGCTTATACAGTTCTAAAGTTGGAAACAGCAATGGTCGTTTGGTTGCTACTTTAAGAATAGCTCGTTGGGCTATTTCCAGTGGCTTCAATATGGTTTTGGCTGCGCCTCCCCAGCAAGGAATGCAATAAGCTATAAGAGTATGACAGAGAGCTAGATATGTATTTTTGATAATAGAGGGTTTGGCAATATTACGGAGATGCTTAAATATGTATATTAGCTTTCGGAATCTGGTTGCTAAATGGTCAATGTGTAGTTTGAACGTAAGGTGTTGGTCTAAGGTAATTCCAAGGTATTTAATGGAGTTGGTGTTGGATATACTTGGGCAAAGGCATGAGTGTTGATTTGTACACGAGTGAGCTCGGAGAGAGAGATTTTGTTGTGTAGAATGAGATACTGAGAAACAGATGAATTTTGTTTTGGATGCATTTAATGTTAAGTAGTGGGATTGGAGCCAGTGGTTGACCAAATTAAACCCGTTTTGAGAAACGACTTGTAAAGTTTCCCAAGAGCTGGCGGTAAATGTGAGAGCGGTGTCATCAGCATAAGACGTTATGAAGCTATTTGGAATTTGGAGATTGCATAGATCGTTAATAAAGACAAGAAATAAGGTTGGTCCCAAGATACTGCCTTGTGGTACGCCGTATGTGGTTTCTAGTTCGTCACTTAAATATTGATCTATTTTCACCATTTGAGAGCGCCCTACAAGGTATGAACGGAATAAATTAAGTTGATTACCCCTGACTCCTATAGACTCAAGTTTGTGAAGGAGAGTGGGAATAGGTATCGTGTCGAACGCTTTCGAAAGATCTAGGAATATAGTAAGGACCTTGTTTTGAGAGTTTAAATGATTTACTATATTATTGGTGAGTCGTAAGACAGCATCGCATGTGGATAAATGTTTTCGAAAGCCGTATTGTTGAGTTGAGATAATTTTGTTTGCTTCTAAATATAGGATAAGCCTTTTATTTATAATGCGTTCAAGTATTTTGGAAAGTGACGTGAGAACCGCGATAGGACGGTAGTTACTGGGAAGTGACCTGTCTCCACTCTTAAAAACTGGGTGAATAACAGCCTTTTTAAAAGAACTAGGAAATGTCCCCTTTTGGAAGCAAATGTTGAATATATGGCTTAAAATAGGAGCCAGGAGTATAGCGTATCTTTTAAGAATCGTGATTGAAATACCATCCCAACCAGTTGCTGCGGATGATTTTAGAGACTGTATGGTAGAAAGTATTTCGTCAGGGTCTGTATTGAATAAAACAAACGAAGATACCGTGGAAGAAAAATTTGAAAGATAAGAAGGAGCCGCCGTAGACGAGGGTGGTGGACTAATTTTATCAGCCAGTACCTTGGCAACATTTGCAAAATATTTATTAACCGTATTGCACGAGTGCTTTGGAGAATCTGCCTGAGAAAGTAATTCAGTAGATGTTTGGCAAGGTTTTGTTGAGTTAGTAAGTCTTTTAATTGTACCCCATAGTAGTTTTATGTTGTTGCTTGATTTTTCTAATTCATGAGTATCATACTGTCTTTTTGTTTTCTTAATAATTTTAGTGCAAAAATTCCTGTATCTTGTATAAGTTATTTTCAATGTGATATTATCGGGGTTAGCTTTAGCCATCTTATGAAGAGAATCTCTATTCCGTATGCATTTTAACAAGCCGGGGGTAATCCAAGGCTTAAGTGTTTTGTGTTTATTAGAAGTACTTAAGGTTGTTGTCTTTTTGTGAATGGCAGTGGATAGCATATTTATTAAAGTATTTGTTGCGGATTCAGGATCGGTAATTGTTAGGATTGTGGAGAAATCTAGTTTCTTGATGTCACTGTCTAGTGTTTCATAATTTAATTTTGTTACTGTTTTAGCAAACGTTTTAAAGATAAGAGTATTTTCAAGGAGGAACAGTGTTGGGTAGTGATCAGTAATCTGTGTTTCAATTATAAGTGTGTGAGAAAGGGTTTGGGATTTGAGCAACGTGTGATCTAGACAGTTATTGGCTCTAGTGGGCAAATCGTGAGTTGGTAAAAATCCGTAGAAGGCCAGGCGATTTAGATAATTATGAGATCGTGTATTAAGAGAAGAAGACTTGATATCTATGTTTATATCCCCGGTTATTATAACCGATTTAAAACCCGTTATTGTCGGGAGAATTTGATCTAAGCAGCCGAGGAAAGTGTCTAGGTTGTCATTTGAAGGTGACCGGTATATGCATATAATGGCAGTGTCGTGCCCGAGAGTTAAAATAATTCCTGAGGCTGATTGATTAAAGTCTAGTTCTCGAGTCGAGTAAGGAATGTTTTGATTTATGTAGATAACTACACCATCGCTTTGGTTTAAGGTTTGGTTTAAAAATGCTCCCTAATGTTCACGAAGAACAGAGGGCATAGTAGCTCGACTGATAAATTATGTATGTTCGTACCGGACAATCTAGTTGTATTATTAATCATTGTGTTAATAAAACAATTTTACTATTTTCATATTGTTTTTATTCATTCTAGCTTATGTCAATTATTTTGTCAAATTTGTCATCAAAGCCTCTCGTCACGTCTCTCGGTTTAAACTCAAAAAGATTGAAATAATGAATTTTGATCTGTTTTCAACTATTAAAGGTATATGTAAATGCAAACGTACAGTAACAAATCACATCACGAGCTTTTCGGCTACGGCTTTAAAGATTACTATTATGTAATACTGGAAACTTCTCGGCAAAGTTTTGAGAAGAAATTCAAAGATGTGTGCCTATTCGTGTTTGCGAAACGGCGACCAACTCGCGAACTCGCCAACTAACTAACTAATTGTGGTAAAACGTGAAGATATTATATTAATATTTTTTTTGTCTTATTGAAACCCGGATTGTTGTTTATTAATAATTAGTATTGAGACAAAAAAAATCGTAAGTCTTCAAAGGATCTCGTATTAGTTACTCATACCTACTTAATACCCTATAGGAATATTGTGTTGAGAACTGGTAGGCACCTAAAGTTCACAGCAAAATGGGTCACAAGAGTAATTAGCAAAACTATCTCCTGTACAGAACTAAAGTACTCAGTAGAGGTACTCAGTAAATGCGTTATTACAACGAACATTCGACTGCTAAGCCTTGAAAGCGCAAGTGGGCGGGAGAGATAGTGCACTCCCCGCTAATACTCTACTAAGTCTATTCTCCTGCACCTACCTATCTCAACACCACAGTAGCGCATTGGGTAATGAGTTACCCGAGTTAGGTACGGTGCGGTGGAATAGGTAATTTTTTTTGTTACAATGTCACTCAATTCCATAGCTGTTTCTTTTCAAGTAATCATGTTTTTTTATTAATTAATACCAACACATTTCTAATCATAATCTGAATAGAAGCAAATAGGCAATGTTTCATTAAATATTAAATAATACCTTGAGATGATACGTAGGTATTACATATAGGTTAAAAAAATCAAGCCTGCACCCTCAAGCTTCGTACCGCAGCGCTCTGACTATTACTCCTAACAGCCGTCGAAGCTTCAGAGATCTACCTGTGCTCTTAAGCTTAGCTCTTAGTACCTAGCTATTAATGACGTGCGTTGTCAGCTGTCTCCTGTTCACGTCTTGAATGCAAGCAATTTCACGCCGGGTAATGTGATAGATGACGTTAGGCTGAGGGTACATACGCCAGTATGTTAATTCTCAAGTTGGCGCGTTCCTTGAGGCGAAATTAAGTCACTGTCTCTAATTACGACCGTCACGCTAATCGCCCACTTTCAGCCGCAGAATTAATTGTAAATTATTTACTGCGTCCCCGATAGCAGAGACGATTTGTGTGGCTTCTTAATTAAATGTTTTGAGGTTATATCAACATTGAGATGTTAACTCTAAAATCTATGTAGGTAATATGCTTTCTTAAATTTGGTATTCCTAGGATGTATTAAAATAATGTTCTTATTATCAGTCTATATAAATAAAAAGACTTTAAATATTTAATTGTTACGCCAAGCCTTTGATACAATAGCGGTTACACGCTTCGCTCGTTAAGATATTACCAAAGAGAAGATTGTAGGTTTCTTTGAAAATACAATTTTAGATGTGGCTGTATTCTTGAATTCTCTAAATACTTTAGTTTACACCGAGACAGGTAAGAAGCTGCTATTCTAAAAATGTTAAGCCCCACTTGGGGTCCTACTATGACTATATAGAGATTAATAGATGTCATAAGTATCACAGTGTATCTACACTTAAACATTATAAAAAATTATAAATTTAAAGCTTAATATTTCGTAAATCGAAAAGCGTTCTTAATAGACCCGTAATATCTTACGTGGTGAATTGTGAAAAAAATGTATTACCCCGTTTTACGATTGTTTACCCAAAAATATGTTTCAAGATTTTATTTTACAACTTAGTCGGCGCTGTTAATATGTGCATCTTTGAGCTAACCTGCGCTCGGCGATTTAGGATTCATTTAAGTTTACGGGTTTGCATGGATTACCTATTAAGATCCTCCGAAATATTGCGGTAGACATCGGTAAGGAAAATATGTTTTCTGTAATCCGGCCCGAGAACGTTCAAACTTCGCACATTATTGGTACTTTACAAGCTCTGTAATATGCCATAACTCGTTTTTCCGGGAAATATCGGATAAAGATATCTTCCATACAAAACTTGTATAAATTGCGTGAGTTTGTAAAAGTATTGGGAGAATTCAATGTGATAGGTGTGGTTTGGGATGAACGGCTGCGATGGATGGTTCAAGTTCGTTGCATAAGGGAAAACCTACTGGGCTGAGCTGGGCTGGACCGGTTGATTATAGCCCTTTAGGATAATGTTATAAAATCTGAAATGAACCTTTCTTCAGCCGTGGCGCTTAAGCCAGATTTCAGGGTCAACCCGGTGATCTGACGAAAAACTTTTAGCTAACCTGACAAACAGTGATTTGTCACACTATAAGCTTTACGGCAAAATATTGTGATAAAAGCAATCTTACTTTTGTATTTACAATCAAAAGTGAAAATTTGCGCTACTGACCAAAACGGCGAGGAATTCAATACAGCCATTTGGATTACAAAAGGCGCAATACCGATTCGTTTCTTTGCTTAAACAAATACGCATGCAACTCTTTTCAAAGCGTTTTTGTTTTCATCGACTAACGCGCCGATAGTCCTGACAGCACACTAAGTTCCCAACGAGGAACGTACACTGTTACAAAAGCACTTGGGTGTCATCTCTGGTTCTCGTTTCTTTGTACAATTCCAGTTTGTCCTAAGAAATGGACGCCTTAGCCGGTGATAAAACGCAACTTTTGTTTAAAAGGACTTGGATATTTTAAGAAACAACTTTGTGAAGCATTCACGTCTTCAGTGTAGGCAGCTTTATCTGGATACTTTCTTTTTATTTAGGTCAACACGCAAAGGAAAGTTTCGTTATAGGCACTGGAGTTTTTGTTTCACTCTGCCACACTTTGGGTTTACAGCTTAAGCCATTTAACAGAAGATATATAAGGACTCATTTTGTTTCCTTTTTGGTCATATCTGTTACTATAAACTAGTGGCGTCCCACGGTTTTACTCGCGGTTAAATATATGATGTCATCGCCATTGATTGTGTAGCAGCTTGATGATGGATTAAAACTTTTCTCAATAAACGGATTTGAAGTTCTTAAGACTAGAGTTGGACACTTATTTTTGCGAGAAACAATAAGGTCTTTAGAATCGGAATCGGGAGTTTTTAGACGGGATCATGTCTAAGTAAAGCTAGTTTTTATGTTTTCTCACGCGGACTAGTGGCACTCTGAACAGTAAGTTAAGGTATAAACCTGGAATTTTATTGAGTTAGAGCTAAAATTAAGATTTCATTATGCTTTTCAAAAGCTGTTTGTCTAGTATTCTAAATGTAAATTGGGAGATATTAAACTGTGCAGTAGTGCCCGGAGCATGGCGGAGAAGTTTTGGCTGCAGTTTGATATTGTTAAATAAAATATAAAATGTATTCAGAATGATAATTAAGTCAGAGCAAGTGTAATGGTTCATACCAACCTTACTTATAGTATAAATATGAATTTAGTGGGAATAATTGAAAAATAAAAAAAAAACGGGAAAAAATATTACTTAATCACGCTCGATTGGCTGATCAGAATTGGATGAAGTTTGGCACAGAGTATTTCTGGATTAACACATTTTATGGTGTTGAAACCGCGGGCCACAGTTAGCTACGAATATTATAAAGAGAGAGAGTCTATTTGTTTATTGGAACGCGCAAATCACAGGGCCTACTTAATTCAACAACCCTATTATTGAGTAACTCATATAATATATCCTCACGCCTTCCCACAAGGGTCCCCGAAGGGGTAGGCAGAGGTGTATAGGTAATACCCACACACCCACTTTCCGCCAGAGGTATATTAGGTGCCAACGTGACAGATGGCGAGTCCATCGCCGTTACTCAAGCACGACTATACATACGCCTTTTGAATTTCTTCTCAGACGTATGCAGGTTTCCTCTCGATGTTTTCCTTCACCGTAAAGCTCGTGGTGTGACTAATAACTGTACTTAAGTTCAGAAAAACTCATTGGTACAGTCGGGATTCGAACTTGCGACCTTTGCGTCGCAGGCAACTGCTCGAACCACTCGGCCACCACGGCTTCATTGAGTAACTGTATCTAATAATAAAGTATTTATGTCCTTAATATACATAGAACGTAATTAATATTTGTATACATCGATTGGTTATTCAATAGCCAATAGTTTTTAGGCGGTTCTTATGTTCGCTAATTGTTTTTTGGTCCTTGCTAGCTTTCAGAGGGAGCCTGTGGTATGTAAGTAAGCTTCGTTCCTTACTGATGACTAGTTGCGCCTTGCGGTTTCACCAGCTTATTTTTTTCACTGATAGATTTTCCTGAATTAAACATATCCGATTAAAGCAGCTAATAATCTATATCAGAGCCAAATTTCATCAAATTCCATTTCGCCGCTCTGGCGTGAATGGCAGACATCCTCACAAACTTTCGCATTTATGATATTCGTAGGGTTCATTAGGGTCTAAATTGTACTAAACTTACTATTGAGAACCTTGCTTTGTCACTCTGAAACTGAAATAACCAATAACTATTTTTCTATTTTTCGATTCTATTTTTGTTGTAATATAGATAAAGTTGAAAGGAAACAGAATAAAGAAGGGTTGTCAAAGGAAGAGCTTTATCTTTTATTGATAAGTTCAATACACTGTTAGGTGTGTGAAAGAACAAGACGAATAAAATCGATTGTCGGGAATAGAAAAATATAGAGGTACGTGTTACTTGACAGCTAGGTAGATAATATACGTACGAGTGAGATGGATGACGAACAAAAATATGTTTACGAAGTTCTTAATGGTAGTAATCTGCCTGCCAATTATCGATGGCTCTGCCTATAAAAGTATACAGCGCAGGCTCGCTGCCCAAGAGCACGTTTTTGTGTGTGAACATGGTTATTCGTACCTACGTCTTGGACTCGTTGTATGTGTGTCTGTTAAGTTACTAAATGCTTTGTTGAGTATGAAACCAAAATATTTTTCATATAGTATTTTCAGTTAAACAATTTACATGTCTGAAGTACCTAAGCACTAAGAGATATGTTTATATTTATTGCATATGATTTTAATTTAATGAAAAAATATTTCAAAGTTCGACTTTTTGCACAAATTCATTATATATGTCTGTAGTATTTCTATATCCTTTGTTTCAATTGAGCTAAGTTTTATTTGGATCACCAACTGGTAAGAACACCTTACATAAGTGTCCACCCAATTATAGAGTAGTTAACTGTAATTGGGTGGACACTTATGTATGTACACACACTGGTAATTATCCTATTGTGCGATGTTTCATTAAATTCCGTTCAGTAGGTTTTGCATGACACTGGAACGAACACCCTCACAAACCTTTGAATTTATAACATGATTAATATTAGTGGGATTCCAAAAAAAACATCTTATTGGACATTTATTCCATCCGTGTGTCACAGAATCGCTTGAAAAGCCCGAGGGGAGGGCGTTCTAGCGTCACTTTTTCAGGACACGAAAAATGCATTTGTGATTCCGTCATAAACGTTCCTTAGCGGCTTATAAACGTTAACGTGTACGTGTTGGCGGTACTAGTGCGCGCTGAATACAAAGCTTCTGTTTTTCTTTGTAATTTTAATTAAGAAAACTTTCATTGCATGTTACGGACTAAATAGGCCCTTTGCCCTCTGTTTTACGGCGTCGTCTGTGAGTTTGTTGTTCTTGTTAGTACCTTTATCTAGATATATAGATACCTGTGATTAACAAAATCGTACGTAAGTTAATTTATTAAACTGTGCGTATTTATTTATTGAAACGTATTGGTTTTACAAATTACTTATAAACTAGACCCATATCATAGGAAAACATAGGTACTATTTTAGAGTGTGCTATTTTTATGTTATATCGCAGGCCATTAGCGTGCGTATCACCTCTGTAGGGTAAATAAAGTCCCAAACTATGTAAAGCTTGTACTATGCGTAAACTTATAGTTAAAAGTATATATATTGAGGGCGTGATTGTAAAGATGAAGAAAGGCATGATACGTTGGTTTGGACACATAGAAAAGATGAGTGAAGAAAGATTGACGAAACAGATATACAAAGCAAAAGTGTGTGCAAGAAGAGGCAGAGGAAGGCCACGTTCCAACTACCTGGGTCAAATCGATCGGACGCTCAAGGACGGGAACGTTAAAAGTACTCGAAACCGACGAGCATGTATGAAGAGACTGATGAATGTGGACGAAGCAAAAGAGGTATGTAAGTCTAGAGAGAACTGGCGCTCTATACTCTCTGCCTACCCCGTTAGGGACTTGGCGCGATAATATGTATGATATGTATGTAAAAGTATATATTTTAGGTGCCAACGTGAAGCTCGTGGTGAGTCTAATCACTGTACGTAAGATCAGAAAAACTCATTGGGCTACAGTCGGGATTCGAACCAGCAATATTTGTATTGCAGGCAACTACTCGGACTATTTGGCAACCACGGCTCTACTGTATTACTTAAATATACATGGATGTTCTATGACCATGAATAAATAATTTTATCGGTGAAAATAGACAAAGTTTTTTCAAAGTGACTACTTAATGATTATCTAGTTAGAACTGAACAAGTATACTTTGTCGGCAAAGTTAATTTATCTTTTGGCGAAGTTAACCTAAAGAATAATTAACTAATAAAGAGTGCTTGGCGTCCATTTAACGTCGCTTTGATACCTCAATCTCAGCGAACTTTTTAAACATTAGGTGCTTACGTTTTCCGAGAGCAAATCTAAAAGAAAACGCCGTTTTATATCCCATTTGGTAAAAGAACTGAAAAGTGTCATAAAGTATTCATGTTATTGATTTTCAACAATTTTCGTTGCTTCTTATATCTTTTTAAAAATCACGCCTTGTGCCACAAGATCCACGAAGATCTAGGCAGAGGGTAAAGACACCTTCTTTTCGCCGAAGATAATATATTTAGGTGCCAGCGTGACAGGCGTTTCTCAAACATGGCCATACTTTGAATTTCTTCTGAAACTTATGCATGTTTCATTACGATTAATCACAGTACTAGTTTGGAAAAAATATTGGCATAGTCAGGACTCGAATCTGTAGGCCACGGTTCATAATCAGTAGCATACATATTGGGATTAGAGAATTTGGATCAGTTTTTGTTGAATAAGTGGCCAGCTGTATCTTAAAAGCCGGGTTAACGGGAGCAAACCGGAACAAACGATCGCCATTCGTCTTAGTTCACTCGATAAAGGATACCTCACATTTATCGCCAATCAATCTGACGGAGCTTTACGCAAAATGTAGAACATAATGTCTGAATACATTGTTCTATTGAATTGTCAATATTCATTGAACAACGTTTCTTATTTATTATCAAATAGAACATAATATTTAAATTCACCACTGACTTAATAATACCTTGATGTGGAACTGGATGTGTTTTTGGATAAAGCTATTTATGTGGATCATTTCATTTTTTAAACCGACTGAAAATCACCATTACATAATGCATAAAGTAATTTAAATTTGTTTCCGTTTTTTATATGTGCATGTTTTTTTTAATAGTGTAAAGTGGGTTTATAATGGGTAACGAGTATTTATACCAAAATGGAAGCAGAGTTGTAGGGTAAGCACAATTGTTCACGCTAAGTACCTACTGACTGCTTTATATTTGAATGCTTAACGCACGCAGGTACCATACAAGCGTTCTTTACTAGTTTCATGGTTCGTTGAGAGTTGTATTATGTTGATTCTATAAAAATAAAATAAATATCCTCACGCCTTCCCACAAGGGTCCCCGAAGGGGTAGGCAGAGGTGTATGGGTAATACCCACACACCCACTTTCCGCCAGAGGTATATTAGGTGCCAACGTGACAGATGGCGAGTCCATCGCCGTTACTCAAGCACGACTATACATACGCCTTTGAATTTCTTCTCAGACGTATGCAGGTTTCCTCACGATGTTTTCCTTCACCGTAAAGCTCGTGGTGTGACTAATCACTGTACTTAAGTTCAGAAAAACTCATTGGTACAGTCGGAATTCGAACTTGCGACCTTTGCGTCGCAGGCAACTGCTCGAACCAATATAATATATTGCTAGTGCATACACTAACCCATAAACCCATACTTTTTATGGGTTTTTACTCGGGTGCTACCGACCCTATATTAAATGCAATAGCTATGCTAACAGCGTAAGGGACGAATGGTTTCCAGGGAAGAACATTAATTCCTTGAAGCTTAAAAACTCAATGTACTTATGTACAACTCATACTATTTAGTTTATTTTGTATGTAATTTCCTTTGTAAAACAAATAACCTGGATATTTCTCAATCGAAACTATAATTTAAGAAAATCGAAACGAATAATATGAGGCATTATTGATTATTAAAGGACATGTGACATATATTCCTAAATATACACATTTTTCTGATAATCCTTACAAAACATAAACTTGCAAGGTGTTTCGATTTTTCTATGAGATATGTATATATTATTGTGTAATTTGGCTGCAATTTTCTGTAAGGTATAGTCTCCCTCAGGCACCTCAAACATTTATGGTAGGTGCTATTGTGACCTTCTTTGTATCAAGTTGTCTTGATCGTGTTATATCAATGGTTGGATACATCTAATTCTCTAGTTGTATGAGGAGTACATCGTACTATGAAACGTGTGGAATCCCTAAGATTCGTATCGTGATATATTTTTGTCCGAAATAGTTTACTATTGTTTATTTCATAATGTGCATTCCTACACGCGGGGACGGCGTTATTGTCTGCCTGAATTTCATTTCATCTGGTTACTGTTGGAATTTCATTTCCGTAGCGTGGTAAAGGCTGCACTTTTGAATTTGAACGCAGTAAAAAGATACAAATAGCACATCAAAATCAAATTAGTTAGAGTAGGATAAAATTATAATTCCTTTAGTTATGCTACGATGCGAAAGAGATGTGAAAGTCTAGATAGAATTGAATAGATATGTATTGTACGAAGAAATACCTTAACTTGCCCCGTCCTGCCTTATGGGGTGTTGGATTTGGGGTTATGGGGTGGATTCCAACTCAGGAAATATTTGTGAGATGATCATAATACTTTTATATTATCCGAATCTAAGTATCAAGGCTCTGTGTAACTTAGGGTTTTTTTTTTTTTTTTTTTATACCACTTGGTTGGCAAACAAGCATGCGGTCCGCCTGATGGTAAGCGGTTACCGCCGCCTATGGACGCTTGCAACACCAGGGGTATCACTCGCGCGTTGCCGACCCTGCAGGAATCTTTTCACACCCTTCTTGAAGAACTCCATGCTGTACTCTCCAGGGAAAACCTCAACGGGGAGCTCATTCCACAGCCTGAGCGTTCGCGGAAGGAAACTCCTTTGGAACCGCGCAGTGCGAGACCTTTGTGGTTCCAAGGTATGGGGATGAATTCCCCGTCGATGGCGAGAGGTGCGGTGGTAGAAGGTGGAAGTGGGCATCATGTCGAACAATTCTGCAGAACACTCCCCATTATACAAGCGGTAGAACACACACAGGGAGGCAAAGTCTCTCCTCAAACTTAGTGATTCCAAGCCGCCTGTGAGCATGGGATCATCGACTATTCTAGCGGCGCGTTTCTGAACCGCGTCAAAAGGCCCAAGCTGGTATCCAGGGGCTCCAGCCCACAGGTGGCAGCAGTACTCCATATGTGGCCGAACTTGCGACTTATAAAGTTGCAGCCTTTGTTGCGGTGTGAAGTACTGCTTAGCTCTGTTGAGTACACCGAGCTTCCTCGACGCCAGCTTAGCCTTGTCCTCTAAATGACCACGGAACTGAACGTCGCTAGAAATATCGACCCCAAGGATCCTAATGCTTTCCGAGATGTTCAGGGGAGTGTTCTGGAATTGTGGAGCCACAGTGAATGGAGTTTTTTTTTTAGCGGTGAACGTGCATACTTGTGTCTTAGTGGGGTTGAAGTGGACTAGGTTTAGTCGACCCCAATCGGAGACACTGCGAAGTGTACTCTCGATTTCAGACACAAGTCGTTCGCGACTTTCCTCCACAGTGGAACGAGGGAGATTAGCACGGCCCGTGTAGTAAGTGTCCCCAGTGCTGTCGTCTGCATAACAATGAATGCCTTCAATAGAAAGCATGTCATTAATATGCAGAAGAAACAGAGTCGGGGACAACACAGAGCCTTGCGGGACGCTAGCATTAATGTCCATGCTTTCGGAGCAGCTGGACAGGAAGCTGGCGACCCATTTGCATAATCCCTCTGGCAGTCCGTAGGATGGAAGCTTCGATAGAAGACCGCGATGCCAGACCCGATCGAACGCTTTCGCCACATCCAAGCTAACAACTAATGCCTCACCTTGACTCTCAATGGCGAGTGACCAACGGTGCGTGAGATATACTAGAAGGTCACCCGTTGAGCGACTGTGGCGAAAGCCATACTGTTGGTCACTCAACAAACCGTGACCCTCTAGATATCGCAGGAGTTGCGTGTTAATCACTCGCTCCATAATTTTGGAGAGGAGGGAGGTGATGGCGATCGGCCTGTAATTCGATGGGTCTGATCTATCACCCTTTTTGGGCACTGGGTGCACGTGGGCGGTCTTCCACGAAGTTGGGACTTTTTGGTTGGAGTAGGATAGCGCGAATAGGCGCGTCAAAACAGGACACAGTTCAGGAGCACACTGCTTAAGCACCACTGCCGGAATAACGTCTGGCCCGCTCGATTTATGGACATCCAGAGACAGCATCTCCCGCCGGACCTCCCGTTGGGTTATGCTTATCTCCGGCATAGAGTTCTCACACCGCAGAATGGTTGGCGGTGTGGCGCCTCCGTCATCCATAGTCGAGTTCGAGGCAAAGAGAGAGCCCAATAGATCCGCTTTCTCTTTGGCACTGTGGGCCAAGTTACCATCCGGCTTACGGAGTGGTGGCAGGGACGACTGGCAAAAGTTTCCCTCAGCAGCCTTGGCAAGGGACCAAAAAGCACGGCTGCCAGAAGGGTAGCTAGCGAGTCTCTTACCAATTCTGCCGACGAAATCGAATTTCGCCCTGGCAATCGCTTGCTTACAGTGCCTCGAG
This sequence comes from Drepana falcataria, assembly GCA_945859725.1. Taxonomy (NCBI): domain Eukaryota; kingdom Metazoa; phylum Arthropoda; class Insecta; order Lepidoptera; family Drepanidae; genus Drepana; species Drepana falcataria. The sequence continues at coordinate 3,461,779 of OX243937.1, forward strand.
GCAGCATTAAGTTTCCGCTTTGCATCAGATCTGTTGGGGTCCAGATTAGATCGAGCCGTGGTCCACGCCTCATACAAGGCTTGCTTGGATAATTTAGCTTCCTTGCAGGGCTTATTAAACCACGGCTGTTTCTTTACCCCTGTAGCTACTAGCGAGCTTGGAATGTAGCATTCCATTCCCGCCAGTATCGTCTCAGCGACGGCTGCTGCACAGGGGTCTGGATCTTCTGATGCAAAGCAGATCTGCCTCCACGGGTACGATGCGTAAAGCTCACGCAATCCATCCCAGTCTGCTGCCTTGTAGTGCCACATGCGCCGCCGCCCCGGGGGTCGGGGCACTTCGGCCTTTGCGCACGGCACTTGCGTCCGGACCAGACAGTGGTCGGATGTGCCAAGCGGCGCACCCACCGAGATGGAATAGCTGTCCGGTCGCGTGGTCAGCAGAAGGTCCAGTAAAGAGCTTGTATGGCCCTCGATATCAGGTATTCTGGTTGGTTCGTGTACCAGCTGCGAGAAGCCATAAGCCCGGGCAAGCTTGTAAGCAGCCCTCCCCGCGCAGTCAGTGGACCGAGAGCCAAGCCACTCAACATGGTGAGCGTTAAAATCTCCTAAAACCACCAACTCCGCGGAGGGGTATTGCTCAAGTACTTTGTCCGTTGTCGATTGCAGGTGCTCAAATAGGCGAACTGTGTCTGTGTCACCGCTATGGGACCTGTAAAGGCACGCGTAGATTCGGGTGTTGCCACCATAGTCTACGCGCACCCACAAAATTGACAGGTCTCTGTCTTCAAGGCCGAGGAGACGTCGACAGCAAATATCCTCCCGGAAGTACATACATACACCGGCGCGGCGCACAAAATTGTGTTCCATCTTGTACCCGGGGTAGTTCAGGTATGATGTATCATCAGGGCAGGATATCTGCGTCTCCGTCAGAAATAGCAGAGTCGGCTGCGCCGTCTCAAGGTGTTGGTGGACTGCGTTTAGATTAGAATGGAGTCCCCTGATGTTGCAAACGTCCATTTTTAATGTGGATGGTGAGGCCGCTGAGAAACGTCTGCTATTTTTAACTTTGGCCATTTTTTTATTGAAGGGTGCTGAAATGGAAAAAAGAGGAAGCGTTGCGTCGGCATCAAAGAGGACAAAGCGCAGTCTCAATCCGCCACAGTGATGTACAGGTAGTGCGGATTGCCGGAGCGGAAGTTGGAAGGGCCCCCGATCCCCCCCTGATGCAGCGGCCGGGTCCACTCCGGTCTCCTCCTCCGGCACGACTACTACACCAAGGACTTTACACACATGTGCGGGTCAGCCTCCCAGGGCGGAGATTAGGTGATCCCTGGGTTCGGGACCCCTACTATATGCGGGCGGCCAGCGGACAGCCGTTTCACCGGGTCTCCCTAACAACCGCACCGACATGCCGCGCCTGGTCACCACCACGGCGGAATTGCACCACTGGTCCTGTGCTGCCGACACACCGCTTCCTCTTGGAGCCTGGCGACCTTACTCACCACAGGAACACGACACACCCGAGGGTAATGCCATTTGGCTGCGATCTTCTGTAAGGTGGAGGTAATGGTACCAGTCGGGCTGCTCCGAATTTGAACGGGAATTAACCGTTGTGCTCTCCCTCCCTGAACTTACTATTGGACTGTATTACTTAATGTAAGGTGTCAAGAATATTATTGTAATTGTCTTATGGAATAGTAAGATATATAGTAAAATTATATTTAGAGACGTTTTTCTCTTTATCCACATTCATCGCTTCTTCATACGTTAGGAACGACTTTATTAGTTTGGTCAATTTGATCTAAGTAGTCAGAGAGTGGTCTTCTACCTCTTCTTTCGATATGTTATTGTGTATTCTTATCTTTATGATAATTTAACAACGTAAGGTACATTCGTATAACGTAATTCTTAAAAACAAAACCTTCCATTCAAATTTGTAAAATTGAATTCCCATTTCATTTGTGTTGTTCACAAATTCAGTTAGTGATTATTGATCTCACGTTGAACAACCGATTACAACGTAACATTATCCATATTTAGGCGTATTATACCGCCCATCACCATAAATTGTACGCGTAATGTTGGGATTACTAATAATATTAATTTGAAGCAGAACAAAGCTAATTATTATAGTAGGCATTTGCACAATGCTCTGATTACGAGCAGATGCCACTACCGGTGTATTAGGGTTGCCACACTGCAATTATTAGAGATCTCTTTAAAATGTATATTCATGTTTACAATGCTAAAGTGTTCAAACCATAATTTAGGAGCTTAAAGTCAAGTAAAATAATGAAAGTATCAGCGCATTTTAATGTCCCTTTAAAAAGAGTCACTACTGCTTCTACTTATGGGTACCCGTGAAACCGAACCGAGGAATGCAAATTAGAATTCCAGCACTTTGGTCTTTCTGCACCAAATCGCTGAAGGATCTTGCATAAAGCATTTACCTCGAATGTATTTACTGAGCTTGGGACGATTGCAGACGATGGCTGAGAGCAAATCAGGGATAGGTATTTAATATATATCCTCACGCCTTCCCACAAGGGTCCCCGAAGGGGTAGGCAGAGGTGTATAGGTAATACCCACACACCCACTTTCCGCCAGAGGTATATTAGGTGCCAACGTGACAGATGGCGAGTCCATCGCCGTTACTCAAGCACGACTATACATACGCCTTTGAATTTCTTCTCAGACGAATGCAGATTTCCTCTCGATGTTTTCCTTCACCGTAAAGCTCGTGGTGTGACTAATCACTGTACTTAAGTTCAGAAAAACTCATTGGTACAGTCGGGATTCGAACTTGCGACCTTTGCGTCGCAGGCAACTGCTCGAACCACTCGGCCACCACGGCTTTATATGTATTTGATGGCCTTAAAGCGATCCACTTGTTCGTGTATACGAAATATTGGAAGTAAATACAAATAAGAGGTCCTGACCGCTCTGATCAAGGTCGCGGGTTTCAGTCCCGCCGCGAATGTTAGTGTGAAGAACAAGAATATTTGTGCCGGAGTTTTCGATTCCCTGTCTCTATATTTCGATTTCTCTATGTTTCGATTCTCTGTCTAGTTATAAGCTAAGATGGCCATGGTGTGTGTGAGTATCTGTGTGTGAGGAGTGGGCGGAAGACACCACGGGAACGCAAAATGCACCTATTTATAACTCAACTTATGTAGTGTGTTAAACTAAGCACATAATCGTCTCAGTTGAAATTATAGTAATACTAGCAGGCCTGCCCAGCCTCGCTTGAGTGAAAAAAAATATTTCCCTAAGCACGACCGCAGCGCCACCTATCGGGTCCAATTGTGATTATAAACCATTCTCGAATCCCCCTGAAGACACAGACAATTTCATTAAAATTGGTTCAGCCGTTTAGGACGAGTTCAGTGACAAACACACGAATATATACGCATATATATAAAGATTTATCTGCATACGTTTTGATACTCTCAGCCCTAATTAAATCAGCAGAGCTATAAATCAGCGCTGAGATAGCATTCACGCGAACGATAAGGATGACGTCTGTCGACGTGACAGCGTACACCTTGAAGAATCCCGTATACAATGAAGTAATATAACTTATCATAAACATTCCGAGGATTACCTACTTTCCTCCTGCCTGTTTGAAAAAGCTATGGCTCGGATTTCACGCGAGAAAATGAGGTTTAAATACTTAACGCTACGTTTAGTCTGTCACGTCTGCCATTACAGAGCTCGTTGTTTTTACTGCCGACGATAGCAGGGACACCTGAGCGGGAGCATGCACATAATACGCCAGAAATATTCGAGGGTGTAACGTAAATTGAATTGGATATTATTTCGTAGGAGGATAATACCACCATATCAAACGATGTACTCTCGTGTCACACGATCCCAATCACCTTATCGAATGATTTGGTAAAGGAAATACGGCGTCAAATAGAATCAGTAAATATACTGTCATCCAATTCTTGAAAGCGGTTTTGAATCCTTACCCATCACTGTTGGGTACTTAAGTACAGTGATTAGTCACACCACAAGCTGTATCGTGAAGAAAAATATTGAGAGGAAACCTGCATACGCTTGAGGAGAAATTCAAAGGCGTATGTATAGTCGTGCTTGAGTAACGGCGATGGTCTCACCATCTCTCACGTACTTAATGGCACCTAAAATCTATATATTAGATATATATATATATCTAATATATCTCTAAAAAGCCGTGGTGGCCGAGTGGTTCGAGCAATTGCCTGCGACGCAAAGGTCGCAAGTTCGAATCCCGACTGTACCAATGAGTTTTTCTGAACTTAAGTACAGTGATTAGTCACACCACGAGCTGAACGGTGAAGGAAAACATCGAGAGGAAACCTGCATACGTGCTTGAGTAACGGCGATGGACTCGCCATCTGTCACGTTGGCACCTAATATACCTCTGGCGGAAAGTGGGTGTGTGGGTATTACCTATACACCTCTGCCTACCCCTTCGGGGACCCTTGTGGGAAGGCGTGAGGATATATATATATATATATATATATATATATATATATATATATATATATATATATCTCTAGCGGAAAGTGGGTGTGTGGGTCCTACCTATACACACCTCCACCTAATGGGAGGGCGTGAGGATATATTATAGAATTATTACTATAATATAATACTATAACTCACTATGCAACTTGTAACTAATGTTAATGACGCGACATAACAAATACTGAAGCGGTTAAAAAAGAACTCTATGTGTAAAGTTCGAACAATTAATTTAAATATATTTTTAATTTGAAAAAAATTACCTTCGATATTTAGAACCTCTTTTGTAATTCCGTGAAGTAGTAGCCGCCTACGAAGTGTTGCGTACATTTTGCCGTAGGTATTTTGGTGAAATTTAAACAAGGATCCTCACCAATATAGCAGACAGTAGCTGGCTTCGTGGTGGCGGGCAAAATAAACAACAGGTGTTGTACAAAGCCATTTGCATAACATGGATTTAATGTGCCCTAACTGGTTTTAATACTGTTCGTATGCAAGCTTATTGTATGAATAAAGTAGGAAATGTTTTTAGGAGGTATCATTAAGTTTTGTAGAGTACTTTACATAACGCCACCCGCCAATTTATTATATCGAGCAAGCTTTATGATAAACGAAACCATAGTGAGGAAACCTCTATACGTTTGAGAATAAATTCAATGTCGTATATTCTAGAAAAACAGATGTTGGCTTCTATAATTTATTTCGGCGAAAAGAGTCGTCCTTTACCACATTGCCTATGCACTTTGGGGATCCTCGTGGAAAGCCTTTTCATCAATTTAATAAATGCTGCTGTTTTGATGTCTCGAAATCGTCATGCAAATGTAATCTGTCTCAAGCAATGATTAACTCTTTTGGTATTGCCCACAGTGGTCCACCACCGTGCGCTATTAAAATGCTTACTTGTACGAGTATACCAGCGCATTTATCTGTAGGTACACATTCTCGTAACTACCTTTTCAGAATAAATCCAAAGTTGAAACGTTTGGGACGGTGTTGATTATATTTGTTTTAGAGTCATTTAATTCCACATACTTAAGCGACCAACCCTGGCCAATATGGCTCACAAAAAAGGAAATTAAAGCGTTTTGTTTGCGCCTTATACTACCAACACAAATGTTGGTAATAGTCAATTTGGACCAAGGTTGGTGAGATTCCCAAGCTAATTGTGTTTTAACAAAGCAATTGTTGTCGTATCATCATGTTGCTTGGGCCATCCATGGAATTGCTTACGACACCGGCGCCTGTTTAAAACTGATAACCTCCCAAATAATCACAGGCTTTTAACTTTAAGGTTAATATTAGAAATTTTGAAACATTGCTGAAAAAAGCGGTTTAATGTCTGAATATAGGATAAAGACCCACGTTAAGGGCCGTTGTTATGTTAAATACAACGATGAAAACGGGAGACGGGTATATATGATTATTTTTAACAACATTTATAGTCATTCATGTTATATTTTGCTGTTTCACTTTATCTCCAGCTGAATCAGATTGTTTTATATATTCTATTATACAAATTTGCACCAAAATATATTAATACAAGAGAGAACTGGCGCTCTACTTCCTCCGCATACCGCATGGGATGCTCGGCGTCATGATATCTAGATATGTATATAATTCAAATGCTCCAATTATCCTAAAACCCTTACGCTCTATTCCTCAAGTCAGATATTAAGAGATTCATTCTACTCTACATTAATGGATTTCTTTTGCTTCATCCAAATTCTAGATTTTTTATCAATATGATCTAAATAGGCGACAATGATTGTATTACCGTTACAATTACTATTATCACTAGCCTCGGCATCTTTTCAGATGTATTTTGCAGTGTTGTAATGGAGTCTGCATACCGGACGTAATGACACATTAAGGGTAATGACAGTTTTTTTATTATTTTGTTGGCAAACTGTGGTCCTTTAATTTTAATGCATGCCTTATATGTCTACTGCTGGGCAAAGGCCTCTGGTAAGCGATTACCTTAATATGTCTTTCGCCTAACAACCCATGAAACGTAAAAGGGCGGATGTTGTTAGGCGGTTAACAGTTCGCAACAGCAATATATTACGTCAGAAACCTTTTAAAACGAAAACATCAGCGGCTTGTTGAGAGAAAAACCGACCTGAGGTTGAAACGAGTAACTTTAAGATTTATGATACCTCCAAATTCGGAACTTACTTAATTGAAGTGTGCCAGGCAAAGGTGTTTACAGAATACATATGATACTAGCTGCGCCCGGCGGTTTCTCCCGCGTATTATCTTCATTTGATTACGCAGTCCCTTGGATCGTATGGTGATATATTCACAATCCTCACGCCTTCCAAAAAAAAACTTTATAATAATTAGTGTATCTTTTATATGTACGCTTTTGATATGCTTATTTGAACACAACAAATGGACATTGAACTGCAAACGCAATTTGCGAGAATTCGATAGAGCAGGAAATGAGACATGCAAGCGATCCCGGGTGTTCAGCAACCACGTCAAGTCGTAACTTGCGGTGCGGGAGTGCATGTGCCACTGAATTGACTGCTTAATTTGATCCACAGTCGTACACTGCTAGGGTTGCTAACCAAAATATTTCGATAAGCTTGTCTTCGCAAAAGACCCCCAAAGCGATAGTCAGCTGAGATATATTTTTTGCGTCAACGCGACAGATGTCAAGTCCGTCGCCATTTTCCAAGCACAAATATACGTCTTTGAATTTCATTTCATTTCATTCATATTTCATTCAAACATATGCAGGTTTCTTCAAGATCCTTAGATCATCCGCAAAGCTCGTGATAATGATAGACTTCTTCGAAGATAACGGACAGGTGTTTTACTTAACTATATAAGTAGAGTACTTCAGTTCAGTTAACATGGAACTCCCGCTCCGGCCGCCGTACCGAGCAGACGTGTGCTCCCACCGCTCCCGCGCTCTGCGCCCGTTACGACCGGCAGAAGCCACACCCGCCGCTACGCAAATCGCCACGCGTTAGCTAGCCGCTACGCACCGCACGTGGTGATTGTTGGTCGCCTTTTTCAAGGCAACAACAATCACAATTCTTGTTTCTCGACAATAATATTTGTCCCCTTCTGGGAAAATCCACAGTTTCGTGGTCACTCGGTAGAAACCAAACGGTGCCAACGAAACCGAGTGGGGCGCTGCCCCGTTGCGCTCTTAGCCTTGCCCCTTCAGGGTAAGGCTACAAACGGACGGGACCAGGTTCACCGGCCTTGGGGTCTACCCTAGTCGCGCCTGGTTATCACCCACCACCCACCCTACCTATCCCTTACCTCCTATCCTCCGGTGTTAGTTTGGGCACTGTCCACGGACTAGTGCTCTCTACACCGGAACTGTCAGGAACCCGCTGCACAATAAGACTGGCAGCGGGAATACAAGCTTAGGGCTCACACCATAGGCACACTCACCTCCCTGTCTACACCCGACAGGGAGGGTTCAGTACACACCCCCGGGTCAACCCCCCGGGGATCGGGACCCTAACGTTTAAGTCACCAGGGGTTTCTTTGCGTGTTTCTTCCCCTGGGCGACCGCGCCCCGAAACACGTTTCCCTAGCCCAACGTCATGTCCATAATCATGGACCCCCAAGCCTCAGTGGCATTTCTCGCGCGGCTCTTAGAAGCCGTGCCCACCCTCCGACGTCAATTTGACGAATTCACCCGCGACGTAAACGCGGGTACTTCCACTGCCGACGCAACAGCAGCGCTCGATAAGAGCGCTATCATTGACGTCACCAATGAGGCCAACAAGTCTCAAGACTCCCCCCTGTCCCCCGACTCTGTCATCGTAGACTCCGAAATGGAGTCACTACATTCTGAATCGTCCGAGGGCTCCTCGGACGAATTCACACCCGTCACGGGATCAAAAAAGCGCGCCAGACGCGCTAAACAGAAGGAGGCCTCAGCCTCACCTTCCCCCCCGACTAAAGCCCCCAAAACCGTGCCAGTGCCCTCCGCACAGACCTCCCCGACAGCCCTCTCCCCGGCACCCCCTTCCCCCGCCCCCCTCGCCTCTCCGGAAGCCGAAGCCACTCAGGCTAGCCGGCTCTCCCCCGTCCCACGACCCACGCGGCCCTCCTCGACGAAGGAGCGCTCGTGCCCCCCCGTATTCGTCCACACTAAGTCCAAGTGGACGGAAATCTCCGGTTGGTGTAAAACCAACAAAATTAACTTTACCCGTGCTACGGCCACAGCCGAAGGCATTAAGGTGCACCTCCCAAACTCGACCGAGTTCCGAGCCTTTACGAAGCTCCTGCAGGCCAGAAGTGTGGAATACCACACTTATGATCTGCCGGAGGACCGCTTACTTCGGGTCGTCATCCGCGGCGTCCCTTGCGAAATCGACACCGAGTCGATCAAAGAAGATCTAAAGGCTCAGAATGTCGCAGTGAAGGAAGTACACCGCATGCACCGACAAAATGCCGGAGAGGCATTTAACATGGTCCTCGCCATCTGCGAGAACTCCCCCGAAGGTTAAGCCGTCTTCAAAATAAAAACCATATGCCACCTGTCTGGCATAAGGGTTGAAACCCCCCACAAAGGCGGTCCCATAGGGCAGTGTCACAACTGCCAACTATACGGTCATGCTTCGCGTAACTGTAACGCAAAACCCAGGTGCGTCAAGTGCCTGGGAGATCACGGGACGAGCGATTGCTCTCGCCCTAAGGACCACACTCTCACCGACTCACCCCCGAGCTGCGTGCTATGCCGCCAGGAAGGCCACCCGGCCAATTACAGGGGCTGCCCTAAAGCCCCCAAACCCAGACCAGTCGTGGTTAAGAGGGCAGCGGCCCGCGAATGGCGTAACGCCCTCCCCGCGCAACCCGCCCCACCTCGACCTTCCCCGTGGAGGGTCCTCCCTCCGAGGGATTTTCCACCCCTCCCACAAGCGTCCCCACCTGTCCCCTCAGCGGCCCCGAGCCCGCAGATTACACCTCTGCCGTCGCTCTCCACCGCCAAACCTCAACAGCCCCAGCCCCAGGCTGCTACTCCCCCGCGTAGACCCCAGGCGGTCCAGCCCACTTCCTCCCCCTCTGAAACCTCCGCCAACATGGCATTCCTGGCGGATCTTTTCTCCACCGTCAACCTCTCAAGGGTTAACGAAATGGCACGAAGCCTCAGGGCCGTCCGGAAGGACCCTCTGGCCCTCCTCAAGGTGCTCGGCGACTACGCTGATGTATCAGAGTCCCTGGCTGCCTTCTCGTCCAACCAATAATGGACACAAACGTAAGCAGCAGAATCAAACCCCGATCACTTTCAATTGGCTATTTTAATGCCAACGGCATTCACAGCCAAAAGGAAGAGATCGCCGCGTTCCTCCGCGACAACAATATCGACGTTTTCTTAGTGCAGGAAACCTTCTTGAAACCATCACACCGAGACCCTAGAATTGCAAACTACTGCGTAGTTCGCAACGATAGATCTCGATCCGCCCTCGGCGGTACTTTGATCTATTACAAGAGGTCCCTGCACTGTATCCCGATCCAACCACCAACCCTCTCCCACATTGAGACCTCGATCTGTCGATTAGGAATGACCGGCCATCAGCCAATCACGATTGTCTCTGCATACTGTTCCCCAGTTAACTCAACGGCCGATATCAAAGCTGATATCAAAGCCCTCATCAACCTCAGTAGCTCGGTTATTATCGCGGGCGACCTGAATGCCAAGAGCGATGCTTGGAACAGCCACTCACGAAATAACAGAGGACGCCAATTGGAGGACCTCAGCGGGCTCCTCCAATTCGACGTCATTGCGCCTATGCACCCCACCCACTACCCTGAGAACATCAACCACCGACCGGACGTACTAGACATTGCGATCCTCAAGAATGTAAACCTCCGTTTGCACTCGTTGAGGTCGCACGACGAATTAGATTCCGACCACCGACCTGTGACCTTAGCGCTCTCCCCCCGACTAGGCCCCCCGGACTCAGGTCAGCCCCCGCCTCAGAAAAAGATAACAGACTGGAGAAAACTGGAGGAACTCCTCAAGTCCTCTTCATCTGTTCACTTAGATAGTATCCCGCCCCTCATAGAGTCGGCAGCCGACACTCAAAAGGCGGTCGATTCCCTCACAGCTCACGTACAGTCAGCCGTGGACGCCTGTTCACGACAAGTTCCGGTGATGGAAGACCATCGCTGGAAACTTCCCGACGACGTGCGTGAACTAGTGACGGAAAAGAACGCCGCCCTCCGAGCTCATAGAGCTCACCCGACTGAAGCGAACCGCACCTTTCTGAGGTCACTCCAGCGCAAGCTGAGATACCGCATGAAAGACCTGCGAGACGCTCGCTGGAACAAGTTCCTAGGGGAACTTGAACCGAGTCACTTGGCCTTCTGGCATCTCCAACGAAAACTCAAATCGGACAAAATCTCGTCCATGCCTCCACTCACTCGTTCAAATCAAGGGCCCGCCTTTGACGACGACGAGAAGTCCGAGTGCCTGGCCGACAGTCTCGAGGCTCAATGTACGCCCAGCACCTTGCCGGTAGACCCGCGCCATCTCGATAAGGTGGAAGCCGAGGTCGAAAGCAAACTATCTCTCCCACCCTCCGAAAACCCAGACCACCCCATCGCCCCAATCACGGTGGACGAAGTCCGGAAAGTGATCAAGGATCTGCACCCCAGGAAAGCCCCAGGTCCCGACGGGATCACTAACAGAGTTATCAAACTCTTCTCTCCTTATCTCATAGTTTTGCTCACTGCCATCTTCAATGCCGCACTGAGCAATAACTTTTTCCCCCAATCCTGGAAAAGTGCAACGGTCATAGGTATTCCCAAGCCAGGGAAACCCAAGACCGAAGCCTCCAGTTATCGCCCCATCAGTCTCCTCAACGTCCTTGGCAAGATTTACGAGAGACTTATCTACAATAGATTAAAGAGTTTTGCAGACTCTAAGAAAGTCATACCTGACCAACAGTTCGGTTTTCGAACCAAACACTCTTGTGTCCAACAAGTCCACCGTATAGTGGAAGACGTCAGTAGCGGCTTCCAACTCGGTTATACCACGGGTATGCTCCTCTTCGACGTGGCGAAGGCATTCGACAAGGTCTGGCACAACGGCTTAATATACAAGCTGTACCAGTTGGGCGTGCCGGACCGTCTAGTACGCATAGTACGGGACTTTTTGTCGAACCGCTCCTTCCGCTACAGAGTCGAGGGCACACTCTCTTCCCCCCATCCCATACGAGCAGGAGTCCCGCAAGACTCAGTGCTCTCGCCACTCCTATTCACGCTTTATACTAGCGACATTCCCCTCCATAGACGAGTTAAAAGCGCTCTATTCGCCGATGATACGGCTATCTACTACAAAGGTAGAACTCCCGAGGGAATTCACGACAACCTCCAATCCGCGGTCACAGCCCTAGGGCGGTGGTTCCGGAAATGGAGAATTGAAGTGAACCCCACCAAAAGCGCAGCCATTCTATTCTGGAAAGGCCTCGAACGCCCACGGGTAGCCCCCATCACCCTCTTCGGCAAACCCATTCCATGGGAAGAAAAAGCCAAATACCTGGGTGTGATCCTCGATCAACGCCTTTCTTTCCGTCACCACGTAAAGGCGGTACGCGCGCGAGCCGCCTTCGCGCTCGGTAGACTTCACAGCATGTTGAATGCACGAAGTAAACTCTCATTGAAATCCAAGGTGAGGATTTACACGACGTGCATTCGACCAATCATGACATATGCGGGTGTAGTGTTCGCACACACTAGCAAGTCAACGCTTAACCCCCTGCAAGTGCTCCAAAGCCGGTTTCTCCGGAGAGCCACAGGTGCCCCGTGGTACATGCGTAATAGTCAACTCCACGTTGACCTCAAAGTCCCCACTATAAAACAGTTTTTGAAAAAACTAGCCAAACGTCATTTCGATTCTGCTGAAAATCACCCCAACCCCCTCGTCGTATCGGCCGCCCGATACACTCCCTCCCTTATCTCCAAGATAAGGCGTCCAAGACATGCCGTCATTGAACCGGATGACGACATAACGGTCCTCCAGGACGCCCGACGAAAACATACCAACACTACACACAACCGACCACTGTTCCGTCCTCGCCGGCGAGGCTCGACGCGAATAAGCCGTAATGTTCCCCCCCGACATCCTCCGCAAACGCCGGCCCGCGCCGAGCCAGACGCGCAAATCCCGCCCCCAAATAATATATAAATAAAATTAACAGTCCAGCCCAGCTCCCTAGCTCGCGATCCAGCAACGCCCTAAGCCGAGGTTCGTACCCCACAGGGGGTGCCCTTAGCTGTGTTGCTTAGTACTAAAGTGCCTGGCTGGAGGCCTAGGTCTCGCCATTGACCGGTTAAGTAGCAAAAGTTCCCGGAACTCACGCTACGAGAGACAATACAAAAAAAAAAAAAAAAAAAAATTTCAGTTGACATTATTTAATGGTGAACGCGGTTTGCGCAACTAACATCTAAACCACTTGGCTGGAATTGGTATGCTGTGTAAGTTAATACGTTTGGGACAACCCTAGTCTCTGCACCGACCACTGATTGAATAAGACGGAGCTATCCAATGTCTTTAGCGTGACTCTATTTACTAAGTTGTACTGCATAATAGGTATAATACGATAATTAAGGAGTTCTAGCTTTGAACGCCAATTAGAGGCGACTTGACTATTTATAAGGATGGGGAAGTGATTAGTCACATCACGAGCTTTACGGTAAGGGAAAACATCGAGGAAACCTGCATACGTTCGAGAAGAAATTCAAAGGCGTATGTATAGTCGTGCTTATAAAATAACCTAAAATATAAGTATGTCTGGCGGAAAGTGCAATAGAACCCTCTTATCGTCGTAAATATATTTAGATTCTAACGTCTTTATAATTATGTATTTCTTCTTAAACGCCTGCGTAAGGCTTTGCTCGCTATGTTTCCAACGACAGTAAAACCGTCGGTATGATAAATCATTGTAGCAAAGTTCAACAGAACTACGTCTATACAAGTATGAGTATCTGTCACTGAGATACAAAGGCTAGTTTAGGAGAGTTGGCTTTGGGTGAGATAAACTAAATATGATTATGCTTTTCTTTGTCACTCACGGGTCCCTGGGCCTGGTATTTTATGAAGGCATATATTAAAATTATATTAATATTATAATTATACTTACTAATATTATAGACGGATGAGTGGATAGATGTTTGTTATTCAATCATCCCAGAAAGTCTGAATAGAATTGGATGGAATTTGGCCCAGAGATTTATTTATTTATTTAATGTTTTCCAACAGTTAACAATTTTTATAAACTGACAATATACCCTGATGGGCGTAGCAACACAATCACATTTTAAATTATAGTTTAGAATAGAACTTAAGATACGCTTTATTCTAGTATAATAACAGGAATTCGAAGATACGGGTATTTATTACATTATTATCGATAATTTAATATAACGCGTATGTGTCTAACGATTGAAGAAGTGAACGACTACATATACCTGGGTCAGAAAATAACATTAAAGAAAGATCTATTAGACTCTGAAATTAGCAGACGCATCCAGCTTGGATGGGGTGCATTCGGTAAGCTCAAAGACGTCTTCAGCTCAAAAATCCCACAAATACTGAAAACGAGAGTCTACAACCAGTGTGTACTCCCAGTAATCACATACGCATACGAAACGTGGAAGCTAACCGCTGGAAAAATCCACCGCCTAAAAGTGGCACAGCGAGCTATGGAGCCCTCAATGCTCGGAATCTCTCTGCGAGATAGAATACGAAACGAAGACATTCGCCAACGCACGAAAGTTACCGACATCGGAAAAAGAGTTGCGCAATTGAAGTGGCAATGGGCTGGTCATATATGTCGCAGAGACGCCGACAGATGGAGTCAGCAAGCGGTACACTTGAGGCCGCGAACGGGTGGCAGAAGCGTTGGAAGACCGCAAGCCAGATGGTCGGACGACATTAAAAAGACGGCTGGGCCGACCTAGAGTAGGATCGCCGCATCAAGATCAGCTTGGAAATCCATGCAAGAGGCATATGTCCAGCAGTGGACGCATATATGCTGAGAAGAGAAGAGAAGAGAGTGTCTAGGGGACACGTAGTTATAAATATATGAGGATATGTTTGAGATACACAGTGACGTCTTTGAATTGTTTCTTAAGCGTATGTAGGTTTCCTCTCGATGTTTTCCTTCATCGTAAAGTCTGTGGTGTGAATAGTCACTGTACTTACGTTCAGAAAAACTCATTGGTAGAGACGGTATTCGAACTTGCAATCTTAGTTGGTTGCTGGCAGCTACTCGAACCACTGGGCCACCACGTCTCTTGCCAATGCCTATTTGGACATGTAATATGGCTGTGCGCGACCAAGCGTTAATCTTTCATACACGTAGCTCGCAGACAACGAGGATACAAATTTGCAAAAAAGCAAACAGGAAAAAGTTCCTGCCAGTTTTTCGATGCATAAAAAGCAATAAAATTATTCTGTAGCGAAGCTTACGGCGCAAATATTGTTACCTGCATCCAATTAGTCCGACGCGCTAGATTGTAAATCCATGTGACGTGTCATTCAGGATTGCTGCATTCTCTGCTCGCTCAATATTCACACTTGGATAGCTTCATCTTTAACCATTATATATATATAGTTTAATATTTTGTTAAGCATCTGTGAAAGGCGAGTGTCCCTTGGAGATGAAGAGATGAGGATGAAGAGTGCAACTTCGTGATATATACCGATAAGTTTGTTATGAATTAAAGTAGATACAGTAATCTATCGTTCTTCACGGTAAAGGTAAAATATCGTGACGAAACCTGCATACGTATAAACAGGAAGAAATACAAGGTCGACAGTCTATACTTCTGTCCCATGGCAGCGTAACTATTGGCGCTCGGCGTCGAGAAGAGGGTGTTTTCTGTGTCTACAATTTAGGGAATCGTTGTGAAAAGGTTTTATTCTCAATTTTTTTTTATACAACAAGAGTGGCAAACAAGCATACGGCCCACCTGATGGGAAACGGTTACCGTAGCCTATTTACGCTCACGATACCTAAGTATCACTTGCGCGTTGCCACTCTGTGTTCAGAGAGTTATACTGTGTTGGCAACATAATAGGTCTAATCCCTCGGTTGCCAACACAATATAACAATCCTCCCCCCTCCCCAAGGAGCTCATTACTGGAAACCTTATTCACCACGTAGGAACACAACACAAAAAAATTGTGTTATTTGGCTACGGACTTCTATAAGGTGGAGGTCCTGCCCCAGTCGGGCAGCTCCAAATTTGAACGGAGAATCCGTTATGCCCTACCTCTCTTGAAATACTTTGAATTGAAGTGGGGATTGTTACGCCTACATAGGTTCCAAATAAGGCGAGTCATTTGCCGTCTCTCAGTTGAATACAACTCCAATTTCTTCTCAGATAGGTATATCGAGGATGCAAACAATATCCACACAAATATAAAGCAGAGAAATATAGCACTTTGTTGTTTGCATTCTGTGGCAATGTGTATGTATATTAATTTATTTTGATTAATTCTCCACAAGAGCCTACTGTGACTTAAATATATTACGCAAACTCGAGACTGACAAAGTGTCGTTTATGTGTAAAGTTTGAGCATAAAGAATGTTGATTTACAGCCTTTAGATATTCGAGAACTCAAGTCGCTGTGTTCCAACGCCTTAGAGTCGCTTTAAGTCTGGATGAAAAAAACATACAAGGGAATAATAACTAACTTTGTGGCTTTCATGACACTGACGGTAAAGGATTTTTGAGGATTTTTGTAAATAGACATCTCAACTCAGTAGAAAGATCTCCACCCGAAAGAAACAGAATTACAAATTAACGGTCTGCCTTGCCTTTATTTCTAGGGCGTATTGTAAGCAAAAAATTATCGTGTTATCATTACTGCTCTCGTCGGTAGGTTTGAAGTCCTACCGTTCACGTGACCACCAAGTTGCGCCTAACAATCTCGAAAGGGGTAGGACACAATTCAATCTGCCGTTAATTGGAGCTGGCTTACTAGAGCTGCCTTACAAAGGATCACAGCCGCATAAAACTGCTCCTGTGTGGTTCCAGTGAGTAAGGTTGCAGATGTTAACAAATGACTGGCGGCAAAGAAAAGAGCTTCTTAGCATGAGGTCGGTGACATGCGAGTGATATCTCTGGTGGGGTACCTCAGAATTATCAGTAGTTCAAGTTATAGATGGCCTTATTTGAATATTTAAGCATATCTATTCAAAGACAGCGCGAAAAAGAAATAAAAATGTTTTGATTTTGGAGATTATGTTATTAAGCGTGGGTCTAGAATACAAATTAGCTTGCATTATTCTAGTTATTTAGTAAGCGTTATAACGTGTGCTTAAAATTTCAAGATATTAATTTAATACTACATAGCACTTATTCATAAAGGAACAAAGAAAACATCTCATCTACATTTCCAATTATTATTATTCGATCTTTGATTTTTTTTTAATATTCGATTATACTCTTTCTTATTAAAAAGATACAAAACTTTTACCAGCATACATTTTACATTTATATTATTTTATACATTCTTAAATTACTTTTTATTTTTTTGCAGCGATTGCCTACATGTATTGAACAGTCAACCAGTATTAAGTGTATCAGCCAAGAAGGTTCACCTTAAATGTAGTGAGAATTTCATTGTTGAACAAATTACCTATCTACCCGCAAGATTAATTTACCAGCCATCCATAGAATTCTAATCTGAGTTAGGGCAGTGGTATACGCGGGACCAAGAGGCCAATGTTCAATCTAAGACGGAGTAATGTAGGGGTCAATGCTTCGTTAGCACTTCCGCACAGTTCGTCCCCGCCCTTTGGGAACGCAAGCCAGATTTCCAAACGCCATAGTGTCTATTAATGAAGCTACGGTTAATTTACCCCTTTGCCAAGCGTTCATTTTTGTATAGAATATTTCAATTAAATCCTTGCTAAATAACTTATTTAAACAGCTAATGGAATTGAATAGGTGAGTTTGAAAGAGGTATGGTAGAGTAAACGTTCAAAACTGTACCATGTTTTATTTGTATTTAAGGTGTTATCTACATGCCCAAAAAGGTTTATTAATAACACAATTTCTTCGGAGATAATAAAGTCCAAACTTGGGAGATGGCGAATCGCGTCCCTAGGAAGATACGACTCTAACTCTACATATATTTGAAAAGAAATTCAAAGGCGTTAATAGCTGATTTTATTTACAACCTTATGTAGGCTTAATCACAATGGTTTCTTCATCGTAAAGCTTGTGATATGATGACTGTACTTAAACTCATAACTCGTGGTACTGACTACGGGGTTTCAGTCTACACATACCCCTCCCCCCTTCCCTTTAACTTTGCAGGACTACTTGATCCAATCAGCTACCGCAGCTCCTTATTGTATTATATTACAATAGCTCACTATATAATAAATAATTGCACATGTTTATTCGAATGACACTCATAATGAATGTGATTGAACAAGCGGTTTATTATCGATATTAATTGATGTCATCCCTAAAGTAGGTGTATTTCATGAAAGCGTCCACAATCACACAAACTAATCTGAAATTCCGATAACCCCGCATTTATTTCCAGCAAGCACACTATTTGAATAAAGAAGGAAATTTAGATTTGAATTGTTATGTTGAATGAGGAACAATTAATTGTTCATTATCTGATTTATGTAGGGCAATTAAATGTAGTAGCTTATCAAAAAATTATCCTCATTTCAGTATTAATCTGAAATACGTAGAAAAATAACAAGACATACTCAAATTGCTACTTTTTAACTTATATTAAAATTTTAGAATTTAAAGTTTCTAATCTGGTCAGAAAATAGTTTTCGCTTTAAACTGTGCAGTCATGGGCAGTCGGAATGTGTCTTTCAAGGCTCGTTTGGCTGTGCATGGGGGAGTTTTGGTTCCGACACTCATGTACGGAAGTGAAAGTTGGGTATGGCAGAAGAAGCATGAAAGCCGAATAAATGCAGTTGAGATGAGAGCGTTAAGAAGTATGATAGGAGTTAAACTGAGTGACAGGATAAGAAATAGTGAGATAAGGAAACGTTGTGGTCTGAAAGAAGATGTAGTGACAAAAATTGAGAAAGGTATGCTGAGATGGTTTGGCCATGTCGAGAGAATGAGAGAATAAAGAGAGGTAGGGCATAACGGGTTTCCCGTTCGAATTCGGAGTTGCCCGACTGGGGCAGGACCTCCACCTTACAGAAGTCCGTAGCCAAATAACACAATTTTTTGTGTTGTGTTCCTACGCGGTGAATAAGGTTTCCAGTAATGAGCTCCTTGGGGAGGGGGGAGGATTGTTACATTGTGTTGGAAGCAGAGGGATTAAACCCATTATGCTGCCAACACACTATAACTCTCCGAACATAGAGTGGCAACGCGCAAGTGATACTTCGGTATCGTGAGCGTAAATAGGCTACGGTAACCGTTTCCCATCAGGTGGGCCGTATGCTTGTTTGCCACTCTTGTTGTATAAAAAAAAAAATGAATGAAGAACGATTGACGAAAAAAGTGTATAAGGCGAGTGTGAATGAAAGTGTTGGAAGGGGTAGACCTAGACGAACGTTTCTAGACCAAATTAGGGACGTCTTGAAAAAAGGTCAGGTCAAGAGTACCCTATACCGAAGAGCATGTATGAAGAGAATAATGAAAGTGGACGAAGCGAAAGAAGTATGTAAGAATCGTAGCAAGTGGAAAGAAGTGGTCTCTGCCTACCCCTACGGGAAAGAGGCGTGATTATATGTATGTATGTATGTATGTATGTATGTATTTAACTGTCCGTGAATTAAAGAAGGTAATGGCTATATTTTTATAATATTATTATAACCCCAGCAATCAGAGCAGTAATCATACAAATGTATAATAATTTTAAAAGCGGTTAGGAATTGAGTTTATTTTAAACTCTATAACTCTCCGAACACAGAGTGGCAACGCGCAAGTGATACTTCGGTATCGTGAGCGTAAATAGGCTACGGTAACCGTTTCCCATCAGGTGTGTCGTGTGCTTGTGTGCCACTCTTGTTGTTAAAAAAAAACCATTCTGCGATACTATGCCAAAATGCTACGATTGAAGTCGTATGCGTGTTGCGTGTGTAAATAATTTTGGGTGATGATCAAAGGGGAAACCTGTTAAATATATATGTATATATAACTTTTATGTAAAGCGTAATTGTGCTCAAGCGATTATAAAGTCCATATTAAAACCCTAGTAATTAACCTTTCAGTTACTCACTTTCAACAATGATGTTTTTGAACGCCAGCAAAGAACAAAATACTACGCGATTCTTCGTGTAACTTCCTTTGTGTTGGCGAAATAAAGACCCTCTCTTGATCTACATAAAATAGGTTAATTAAATAATTTAACAGAGAAACTTCAAAGTATATGTGCGCTCAGGATACAAAGAAAAAATATAATTAATGTATATTTTGTGAGGAATATTATGTAAGGGGGTGGAGAGGACGGAAGAATCAAAATTAAGTTTACTTAACTTTCACACAGGCCGTTAGCCCGTGGGCGACCATAGATATTTATGAGCTGAATAACCAGCGACCGAAGTCATATTTCATCAGCGGGAATGTTTTAAAATAGAAAAGTAAAAATATTTCCGATAGCCTCGACATGGTTCGTGTTAATTTTCATCTACATTGGACGGTACAAAATTGAACAGCGCTCAATTCTTCTGTAAAATGCGTACACACATACATATAACCAGTAGGCTATGTGAGTAATAAGTAACATAATATTATACAAAGCAATAATGACCTGTGGTAACTACTGCTACAATAGTGATAACTACTGCCATTTAACCATGCCTACTAATTATTTGGGATAAAAATAGGCTAAGTTGTTAATTCATCAATCCATCAAAATATTTTTATTTCACGTAGGCCTAGATGGGCACTTATAAAACGTGCACGGTTCGGGTTGGTCGTTTCCATGGAGAAGATTCGGCAAGAAATTCCATGGTTACTCTTTTCAAATCATTAGATATACATTTAGGTATTCATTTTGGAATTTCATCGTAATGTCTATCACACGTCTATCTCCACGCCTTTGGACAAGATTCTCCAAAAGGGTTGGTAGAGGTGTAATACTTTTCACTAGATATATGTAGGTATTTATGAGTTAACGTGACAAACAGCGTCACCGCTTTCGCCATTTCTCACGTGGATATTGACATGCATCATTGAGTTTCTTCTCAAACCTATACAGGTTGTCTCAAAACGTTTATCTATACGGTAAAACTCATGGTGTGATAAATCTGCTTGTTTGTATGTATAAGTTCGAATCATTTGATAAATACTATTCATATGTTAAATACAAATTACATTATGTTAAAATACAAATTATATTATGTTAAATACAAATTATATTATGTTAAATACAAATTATATGTTAAACTAGCTGTGCCCGCGACTTCGTCCGCGTGGAATTAAACAAAAAAGAAGTTGTTCAGTTTCCAAAATAAAAGTAGTCTAAGTTGTTCATTTTAACATCAGCTATCTGCCAATGAAAGTCCCGTTAAAATCGGTCCAGCCGTTTCAGAGATTACCCGGAACAAGCAGACAGACAGATAAAAATTGTAAAAAAGAAATATTGTACAAATCTATATGCATTTAATAAAAAGCAGTTATTTTATTTATAAAAACAGACACTTCAATTTTATTTATTTGTATAGATACATATTATTTCATAAATACGAATTATATGTTACTAACAAATTATAAAGAGTTATGCATAAATGCTTATAAGGAATCGTTAAAATGCCATGCTATCCCTGCCAAGTAAACCCAAGATAACCCACTCACACAGTACACAAATATCCCCTCGCTACAGATGTCGTCTCTACATGGCTAAAGGTAATCTCCGAGGGTCCGCTGCCCAATGGTCTATTACAATACTGATTAATATTTCATGAGAAGGGTCACTATTTAAGTCCATTTGAGCAATATTGCAAATTTGAAACAAGTTCGTTCATGCGTAAAGGTTCTGTTAAAGTTTCCATCTCAAAGTAAACAAGACGATGTAGAAATAGTGTTATGTGTTGAACTTGGCGGGTCGTACAATTATTGTACGCTAAGCTAGGCTCGGTCTCCTTACGAGTATACAAGTGACACTTTGTAATTATGAGGACAGACCACTTGTCGCAGTGAATTTGTTAGATTTTAATCATCTGTCTTAGAAGCTCAGTGTAATAAGCACAGCTTTAAAGTCAATATTTGTTTTCGCCAATGAATTTTTTCAGTCATGCCAACTTTTAATTTCAAACGCAACTTAATATTGACGTTTGTAGAGTTAATTATTTATCGCAGGAAATCTTAGAGATATATCCTCACGCCTTCCCAAAAGGGTCCCCGAAGGGGTAGGCGTATAGAGGTGTATAGATAATACCCATACACCCACTTTCCGCCAGAGATATATTTTAGGTGCCAACGTGACAGATGGGGAATCCATCGCCGTTACTCAAGCACGACTATACGACATACGCATTTGAATTGCTATTTCCTTCACCGTAAAGCTCGTGGTGTGACTAATCACTGTACTTAAGTTCAGAAAAAGAATGTTTAGGTAATATGTATATATATACATATATTTATTGTTTCATAGAATATATTTGATATCAAAATCATTTTTATAAACATTCCGAGTGACATTTATGGTATAAGAGCTAAGTAGCAATTTCGCTTAGGCTTCAATATTTTAAAGTGCAAATCCATCCGTAGTGAGTAGCGTCTGAGAGCCGTATCAACCGTAGCCGATAGAGGCATCGACCGGGATAGCATAAAGACCAATGACCAGCAATCTTTAGCTTCAGACCACGAAGCTTGTGGTGAATTTGAATATTATGAGAGCTTTATTTGTTTCCAAGGTATTATTCATTCATCAAAAGAAAGTTATTAAAATTGTTTGATGTTTACTTATTTTGTTCCAGGTTACGTGGTGGCCGAGTGGTTCGAGCAGTTGCCTGCGACGCAAAGTTCGCAAGTTCGAATCCCGACTGTACCAATGAGTTTGTTCTGAACTTAAGTACAGTGATTAGTCACACCACGAGCTTTACGGTGAAGGAAAACATCGAGAGGAAACCTGCATGCGTCTGAGAAGAAATTCAAAGGCGTATGTATAGTCGTAGTAAACTTTCCTGTATTTGATACTGAAGTTGCTAATATCTACTTTGAATATAATTACAGGCGAGCAAGTGGCACGGCTCGGATAAGCGGTTACAGCCTTTTTACCTTTTTGAGCAATGGCTGGACAAACGAATGAAAAACTATTATGACATGAATATATTTTATATGTTAAGACAGGTTAATATTTCGGTCGCATATTTAAGGTCATTATTAATTATTATCAATATTTAAGGTCGCAATCACTATTTATGAATTAGTGTTAAGAATATTGTAATTTTTTGTTATTGTATTTTATATTTTATTTTGCATAGTATTATTGTATTTTTATGGGCCTTGTTGCCTGAGCAAATAAATAAAATAAGGTACAGTTTTCCATACATAATTATGAAACAAGTATATATTTTGATGGAACTACTTTTCTAACGTCTTTTTTCCTCGTTCTAGTTAAAAAAATTGGTTCATCCGAATAATATTATATACAATCGCGAAATTTCGTAAGGATGTTTCCTACTCAAGATGATACATTATTTGCTAAAAAATATGTAATCAAACGCGGATGGAACCGCAGGGCACAGCTAGTTTGTAAAAAACATTCGACAATAAAAAGTATCATTAGATGATGATCGTCGTTTTATTGCAGCCAGTAAAACGTAATTGATTGGATGTTGGTCGCTCTGCCTTGTCGAATGTTTGGCTCGATTCACACAGATTGAACGCGGAGTGGCGGCACCGTCGGATCACTGTGCACTTGCTGTTAATCGCTACAAAATTGTGATTGTCCCTTTTCGGAATACAGTTGCCAATAACAGCCAAATGGAAACATGAGGCTTACGTGGATTATTTTTTCAATCGGAGCGGATGGATTAATCTAAAACCATTGAAAACACAAATATACAATCTTTCGTTTTGGAATATAATTCCCTTTGTCAGGGTCTTATTAAAAAAACGTTGTGGATGGAAATTTTAATTTGAATACAAATGGTAAAGAAATCAAAGGCTGTTTTTAATAAATATTACTCTATACATCTTCCATACTATTGTGATATTATCGTACAAAATATCAAGGAGAAACGTCATGTAGCGTTTAGTTTACAGGTTGGAAGATCGTAGGACTCCATCCGCTATGAAATGGAAATCGACCAACCGGCAGCTTGACTTTCAAACATTTCCATGAAACGCTGGCTTTGAACACATATCACGCTGGTTTTGACTTTACGTTCGGTACTAAGTAACAGCTTTAAGCTGTGGTGGCCGAGTGTAAGTCGTTACCACGAGCTTTATAGAGAAGGAAAATATAAATAAATTTACACCAGTATGAGAAAATATGCTCCGAGGACGGAAAGGCTCACGATCTGTTATATTGTGTCCTTAAATATCGTAGATGTTAATTGATTTGATACCATTATCCTTTCAATGTGTGCGCCAGGGCCTCGACGCAAGCTAATGTAAATTTTCTGTATTGTGGCTTTTCGGGATAAAAAGGCAAACTAATTTCTGAAAAATCCTGCGAGCGAGATAAAAAGCAGACCCTACAAGATAATATAATTCAATAACAACCTACTCATCCGGCTGTAAATTTCGTATTATCAACATAAGGTTTGCATAAGCCACCCGTGAAACTAATTAGTCTCGGATAAGCGTCATACATCACACCGTATGGGGCGGTGCTGGGTTGAAATTTGTCGTATCACGGTAATTGAAATGGGAACAAGTTGTACGGTGTGAACGAGCCCATTTTGTCAGGCGATGACATGAGTATATTATGTAACGTAAAGGTAATTAATTTCGGCATACCGTTGGTTAATAAGCCGCGCACTTTTAGAGACCATTTGTTTTGGACATTAATCCTGTAACCACGAACAAGTATTTAACAACACGCCGGAGAGTTATAAAACATGCGCCTTACATAGGTATAGAGAGCAGTGTGGCTTTTAATCTATGGCTTAAAATTACGACTTTCATTAGGTATTTTTTTATGGACAATGAGAAATTTTACCCCAAGGCAGGACTTGACTTCAAATCTCCAAAATACTGTGTGATGTGAATGAACGCCACTCTCAACTGAGCCTACAATTAACTGCGGATGGATCACGAATTGCCTATTTTTCAAAATGATAATTAGACGTTGACGTAGTTTGTACTAGTAATTGCCGAGTGGTTCGCGTAGTTGCTTGCGACACAAAGATCGCAAGTTCGAATCCCGACTCTACCAATGAGTTTTTCTGATCTTAAGTACAGTGATTTGTCACACCACGAGCTTTACGGTGAAGGAAAATATCGAGAGGAAACCTGCATACGTCTGAGAAGCAATTCAAAGGCGTATGTATAGTCGTAGTAAACTTTCCTGTATTTGATACTGAAGTTGCTAATATCTACTTTGAATATAATTACAGGCGAGCAAGCGGCACGGCTCTGATAAGCGGTTACCACCACCTACGGATGCTTGCAAGATTAATTCCCGTGTCTTGTCGATGGGGCTGTGGGTTCATTCTTTAGATATAATAAATACGCTGTGGATTAAGTACATAGAGTATATCGTACGACTAAAATATGTTTAAGAAGCTACGTCAGACACACCTGCCACGATGACTCGTATGTATTTTCGGTGAAATACACTTGTTTCTTCCCTGGGAATCCTGGCGAGAACATGTGAAATCATTAATTAGAAAACACGTCAACGACCACCAACGTACACGTCTAACGTAACTATCTACTTTCACGTAATAAAAAATACTTATACAGTTTAATGAAAATATTCTAGATTCATTTTATCGCCTAAAAATATTGAGATGAAAATATTTCATTGATATAGTTCGTAATTAGGATTGACGAAATCTACTACAATTTATTTTAGGAATAAATTGCTTTGGTAACGTCATAAGTACAGTTGATACGGTTAGGATCTGTAGCGTATCATACACCTGGTGGTGCAATCGTTCAAAGGCAGAGGTAACCGCCTACCATCAGGCGTTGCTGGGTTAAGGAACAGCGGGTAATTTGATATATTTTTATATTTAGTTTATCCTCACTCCTTTCCACAAGGGTCCCCGAAGAGATAGCCAGAGTTGTAAAGATAGTATATTAATTAGGTGCCAACGTAATAAAATTAATTTGTCGTATAGTTTCCTCTCGATGTTTTCCTTCACCGTAAAGCTGGTGGTGTGACTAATCACTGTACTTAAGTTCAGAAAACTCATTGGTACAGTCGGGATTCGAACAACTGCTCAAACCACTCGGCCACCACTGCGTAATTTGATATATGGATATGTCAAATCTAAGTGACTTTCCTGACATGACAGTAATACCATAGTGCCTGGGGACAATCATATTTTGTATTTTCCTATACTCGAAAATGTATCTAGAAAGTAATATTTTGCGATTTTAGAAATAGCTTTTCTAAAGAATTGAAAGATAACTATATCGACACGTAAACCGAACCGGGAGGAGACTGATAACTAAATATAAAACGGCTGTGTTCACACGAGTTTCATGGACAGTACAGGCGAACGCACTTTGATTTTTACAGTCAGAAGCGTGGACCTCCAATCGGCACTCACTATGTTTGCATTGCAAATAACCGGAACTAACTGGTCTATTACTTTTAAAATGCTTATTATAATCAAGATGTCTAACAAAGAACGTTACCGTTAGCAGAACCAATTCAGCCGTATCTACAAGGTACTATCAGCCAGGGACTTACATTGGCATATATTCATGAGTCCGTGGTGGCAGAGTGGTTTGAGTAATCAACTGCAACGTCAAGTTTGAATCCCGACTGGTTCAAATTAGTTTTTCTGAACGTAAGTTATTAATTAGATTATATTAGATTTATATTAGATTTACGGCGTTGGAAAACATCGAAAGAAAACCTGCATACGCTTCTGGCGAAATTCAAAGAGGTATGCATAGTTTGTACTTGCGAAACTGCAACGAACTCGCTAACCGTCACGTTAGCACCGTAATATATCTTCGGCAAAAAACGGTTTTGACACACCCACCTACCCCTTCGGAGACTGCTGAGGGCTGTGTGAAGATATGCATATGCAAATTGCTTAATGAAGATGTATATAGACCAAACGCAATAGACAATATACTGATCGCAAATGTTTGCTGCGGGTAGGGTCGAAATGGAAAAGGGATGGGTCACATCTGTGCCAAGCGGAAAGCCAGTGAAATTATAATCAATATGTTAATTTTGAATATTAAAGTGTAATCACATCTTTTATAACAATAAGAGGATAAAGAAGCCGTGGTGGCCGAGGGCTTCGAGGAACATCCTAAATTTGTACATGAAATTATACATATATAGTATATACATATAACACGAACTGTACAATGAAGGACAACATCGAGAGAAACCCTGAATACGTTTGAAAAGACATTGAAAAACTTATGTATGAGCTTGAGAAACGGCGATGACGAGATGACGGCGGACTCGTCGTCATGTTGGCACATTAAATATTATCTACGACGAAAAGTGGCTGTGTACTACATACCTTACTCCTTGCCTTTTGGGACCTTTAAGGGAAGGCGAGAAGAAACAGTATAGAGAAGTTACTATATATTTAAACCACTCGTTTACCACAATTCAACATTATAAAGAGATGAAAAGAATTCAAGTTTATTGTATACAGGACTTAAAGTTATAGTCAGCGTTAATGAGAGTATTTCTCGCAGCGTAGCGTTTGTGTACCACCCGAAAATGTTGGCACGACATTGGACAACATCGAGAGAAACCCTGAATACGTTTGAAAAGACATTGAAAAACTTATGTATGAGCTTGAGAAACGGCGATGACGAGATGACGGCGGACTCGTCGTCATGTTGGCACATTAAATATTATCTACGACGAAAAGTGGCTGTGTACTACATACCTTACTCCTTGCCTTTTGGGACCTTTAAGGGAAGGCGAGAAGAAACAGTATAGAGAAGTTACTATATATTTAAACCACTCGTTTACCACAATTCAACATTATAAAGAGATGAAAAGAATTCAAGTTTATTGTATACAGGACTTAAAGTTATAGTCAGCGTTAATGTGAGTATTTCTCGCAGCGTAGCGTTTGTGTACCACCCGAAAATGTTGGCACGACTTGGTTTTATTTTATTTGGCCACCTCCGCCGTGGGAAATTCTAGTTTCGCTGACAGATATTGAGTTACCAGACGAGTTTTGCGAATAAAACCATCGTGTTTTTCTGTAGTGATGTACATAATATTGGTATGTCGTACAATGCCCGTGTGACATTACTCCGTCACACATCTATGGAGAGCTGTATCTTATGACTGGGGCGAATAGGGAGGGAACGTTCCCCCAGTATGCGATGGCGAAGATACAACGACGGGAAATATTGCTATGGTATTGGTTGTAAGAATAATATTATTTGTGATAACACAAATAATATTCATTCAATATATTATTCAAATAATATAATATAATGCCTAATTGATATAATTCAAATAATAATATCAATTAGGCATTATAGGATTATTAACCAAATATAAAACTATAGCGCGTTAGTATGCTACGAAGTCAAAACAAAATAAAATCAGCACTTGAAACCGAAATTTGAAAGACAAAAACAGAAATCTAAATAAATAAACGTTACAGAGTGCGTCCTCTAGCATTACGTTAGTAAGTAAGGATAACATACAATTAGTACGTAAGGAGATGTGGTATCACTGGTAGGGTAGCAAATAATGAGAATGAATGATTTATTTGTGAGTGTTCTGGCAACCTGGTTAGGAAGCAAGATTAATGTAGCCACAGGACCGAGCTACAGGCGCCTAGGTATTACTTCTTAGGTAAAAACGGAGATAAATTAACTATTCACACTGGTTCACTTGCGGTACGTAGGTAACTATTCTATTGCGTCCAATAAGAGATGTGAATAAGAGTTTGGTATCCAAATACACATGTTAATTAGTATGTAGAGGATGATCTACCTCTATAAGTCTAGAGAGAGCTGGCGCTCAGCTCCCTATCAGCTGCCGCGAGGGACTCGGCGTGTTGTTCATATGTGGATGGCATATGTTTGTGTGTATGAGTAAGAAAAAACGGTCAAAAATTATTTTTGTCACAAATTCAGATCACACTTCGAGGTGAAATTAGATTTTCGTTAGAGTTTTTAAGATGCATATCATCAATGGTTTGTGCAACGCTGGTGTATGACGCCCAAAGAGTAAAGTAATATAGACTGAAAATGACGCCCCCCCATTATTGCAACGATTCATAAGCTGTGGTAACGTCAACCGCTACCCGCCCGATAGTATCTAGTGATTTACGTTGCCACAGCCTGCCTATAAAGCACCTTGGCTGTGTAAAGAAATGGATTAGCCATCTGTCAAAACGTACTTCCATAAAATTATGAGTAAGTACGAAATAACAATTGGTATGAGGTGACGTCTATACTATACTTAAAATCATTTTCTCAATTCAGCCGCTGAAAGCTCAATAGCTTCACTCAAACTACTTTTGGAGAATGGTCTTCAGTAGTGGGAACGAATCTCGCAGATGGGTCTATGCATGACATGCATTGACAAAACTCTTATTTTTCTACATTCTGTAAAGTAAAACAAATTGTTATTTCAATATTGAATAGAAAAAGTTAACTTCAGATTAGCCTAAGAATCAACAACATTCCCTTTAACAAAGGCACTAATGAAGCCGAGTTCAGAACTTACACCCAATTCCAAGCTATGACAGCATTATGATAAGACTTCATTATTTCACGGACACAAAACAAATGCGCAGTCATTTTGATTTCGCTCGACCAATGATTTGGCGAACGTCTAATCTAATTAATGATTGTTTTGTCACCATCGTAGAATTACGATC
Organism: Drepana falcataria; assembly: GCA_945859725.1. NCBI lineage: Eukaryota > Metazoa > Arthropoda > Insecta > Lepidoptera > Drepanidae > Drepana > Drepana falcataria. Next base: position 3,491,222 of record OX243937.1, read on the forward strand.
CTGCGTGGAGATTCGGCCATTTAGTCTTACTGATGGAATGACCTTTATTTGTTTGAGATAAGGGAAGTTTTCGTGTGCAGGTATGCATGTCATGTTTGTTTGGTTCGGTAGGTGTGACGTTTACAAATGGTAGCCAGATGGACACAGGGTTAGATCGCGTACGACATAATTGATGGGCGGTTGAACCTTCCGCAATATTGGCAGGGACACGCTGCCTATTTATAAGGTCAATGAATATTTATTTCGTACCGACGTGTTTTATCAATATTTAAGTACAGATAATGGTCCATTTTGGTCAAGCGCCATTACTCGGTACTCATGGCACCCAATGTACCTAGCATGCGACGCGGTCGGTTCCGGCTTCCCACAAGGGTTCCCTAAAGGCACACTATTTTTTGCTGTATAATATTTATTTGCCCAAGTGACCGATGGCGAGTTCGAGTCCAAGTTTCTTCTCGATGTACCAAACCATACCGAACGATAGAGCATGATTAATTACTTAACGTAGCATCAGAATCTGATTGGCACGGTCGGGACTCGAACTTGTAACTTTTGCGTTGCAGGCGACTTCTCGAACGAATCAGCCACCACGGCTCTTGATATTAAAAAAAGAAATTCAATTGAATGGTATACTTTACGCCACTTAAATCATATTCAATCAATTGAATATGACGTTAAAATTATTGCTCATATTCCATGTGAAATAATAATTAAATACATTTACACATTTCCGCAGCTATGAACAAAAAGAGGAATGAATTGAATGTTACACCCACCAAACAATCCAAGTAATTACAAAAATAATATGCAATTACTTAAAGGCCAGTCATAATATTCATAGTAGTTATTCACGCCTTATGGTGGGATGACGATTTGCGAAGGACTGCTGGCAGATGCTGGATGCGGCAAGCTGAAGACAGGGCGCTATGGCGCTCATTAGGGGAGGCCTATGTCCAGCAGTGGACTAGAGTGGGCTGATGATGATGATGATGATGATGATTCACGCCTTACCACTGGGGTCTCCAAAGGGGTAGGTAGTTGGTGGAGTAACACCTATATCTCGCATTAAATTAAATAGCTTCATGTCTCTCGAAGGTAAGGTAAGGTAAGGAATTGCAAATGATTATGAACGTTTCCTCGCGATCTTCACCGCATACCACGTGGTGTCAACAAATTTTTTTTAATAAAAAATTCATTGTCAATACAAAAAAGAACCGGGTTGTGAACAATCTTGACTAAGGCGCCTGCTTAGGGCGCAGCCCCTTATTCGCTTCCATTCGTAGCATTGATCATTTGTGACAGTATTATAGGGTTGTCAATAACGTGGCGCAGGACCTCTTAACGCCTTACATATCCATCTCCATAACTTTAAAAGCGAAATATCACTCACTGAATCACAAAATTTGAGATTGAAATATCACACGAAGTTTCTGGCTCAATGAATATATTTAATGACTTCAATATAACTGACGTGCCGTATTGATTTCATTGCCCTATTAAAGCGCGTCATGGTATAAATTAAATTAAATCAATAAAGATAACACGGAAGTGGACATCATTACGTGTAATTGGGATTTCGCCTGCGTACGTGAGTTATTTTTCAACTTTATTGCGATCCCGTATATCTTCATTGTTTACGTTTGTTTTTCAACGCGTAAATTATTCGCCCGGCGATTCTGTTTTGCGAATTACGAATTAAATGTGTCTCTTTTTATAAAAATCTGGTCCATGTTCGGATTAACTTATGGGCTTGTAATGTGGTGGTACGCGATTGTAGAGATCTTTGTCTATGCCAATTTTGGTGGTAAACAACTACACGTACTCTAGGCATTAGCAATACCAGAGTTACCAGATACCAGAGCATTCGCTCGTAACAACAAATAGTTACTTATATTCAAACATTAATACACAGGCATACCCTCTGTAGTCCCGTCCTTTGTTAGTAAATAAAGTTTTCTTATTATTATTCCTTTTATTCCATTGGGTTCTAATGAAGTACATTTTGAAATATATATAAATCATATAGTTAAAATATTAAATATAGGGTACCCACCAGTATCAGAGTCAAAGGTACCGGTGGGGAGGGTCCCAGAGAATGGAACCTAACAATACGTGCCGTGTCGAGCCTTACTATAATATTGGGAATTGCTGCGCTAGCAATACGTAGGTCAAATGGAGCTACATAGGAGTTCCGTGCGGAGATAAACGTTATTTATTGCACCTAACTATATCAATCCGTGTGTACTTAACAGATGCACTACGAGCTTCATGGTGATTCAAACGGGCACGACGGGCTGTGACAAATTCAAAGCCTGTCGTAGCTGAGACACGATGATTGATGACTATAATATAATACATCTCCAGCGAGTAATGGTTTTTGTTTCGCCTTTGCCTGCTCATTACTCTACATAAAAGGCGTTATTAAATATAGTGGTGCCCCACGGCTTCACCCACGAAAAATTTCATTAGTATAATTTTATCTAGACTTATTTTCGGAAAAAAACATACTCCAGCTAATAATCTATCCCTGCGCCAAATTTCATTCAATTCCATTCGGCCGTTCTGGCGTGATTGAGTAACAAACATCCAACACATACATACTCGCAAACTTGCGCATTTATCATATTAGTAGGATTACCGTATCATCATGATACAACCATGATGATAACGTCTTGCCCAAGACCTTGCTCAATATACGGGCTATATATTGCAATAAGATTAGATATATAGCAATCCATGCAAGAGGCATATGTCCAGCAGTGGACGCATATATGCTGAGAAGAGTAGAGAAGAGAGTAGATATTGCAATAAGATTTTTTAAATTGAATTAGTAGTTCCTGAAACTAGTGCGCTCAGACGAGCAGACAAACTCGGCATCTTGATAATATTATGGAAAGGAATAATGCAATAGCAAGTCATATTAAAGCCCTATTGTATGAGAGAAATAAGATTTCGTATTCCTTGGAGCAACAAAAGGCTAAATTTAACTTGGCTACATGTATTTGGTAGCTAGCGTATGTTTGGTGTCGGTTAAAAGCGTAAACAAGATATAAAGGTAGGTCATGCGTGGCGGCACCAGATCCGAACGTGACTCCTTTGTTACGTGCCGGTCACCGGGTCACTTCCTGTACACAATATTGGTTTATAGAAAGCCTTTTCTATCTCGCTTTTTTATTGCTGTAGGTTTCGAGGACAAATAAAAAAAAACGATGAGCAACCTTGGAAATTACGATAATTTCGTAGGCAGTACAGCATGGAGTATGTGGCCCGCTTGGTGGTAAGCGGTTACCGTCGCATATAGGCCTTCCAAAACAATAGGTATATCTCGCGCGTTGCATACGCAACGCGCGAGATATACATATTGTTATATAAGATCTTTAGAAAATTCAGGTAATTTGTGTATTCATTAATCCAGGTAACAGGTATCCTAGATCTGATCAATTTTTTTTCTAAATAAATTCAACAGATGTCTTGTGGTAGCAAATACACGTTCAAACTTTTACGTAGAAAAATAGTAGGATCATCATTTTCTTTGCAGTCTCTGGATAAAATTAATCTTAAATTTACATTTCAAATCAGTTAGGTACTTGTAACTGCTATGTAAGCTGTTTCGTTTGATTTATTTAAATCCCGTTGTAGTCTCCTCTGTATAAAGTACAGATTTGAAGTACGAATCTCTTCCAAATTAGGTCTAGGCATATGTTGGCTGTAGGTAAAGTTCTTTGCGATTTGTTGAGTGAGCTTTGTCATCGAGCTTTGTAATCCGACATTTTGTGGTGAGAAAAACACCAGAACCTTAACTCTTAATTTAAATCAATTAAATATATCCAATTATAGTATTGGTCACGCTTCGGGGCGAATAGAAACGACGTGGGATAAAACTCTTAGGAGTATTTATTAAGTATATACGTAACGTACAGTATTCTGCTAATTGATTGCCACTTAAGTAACAGCAGGCGTTTCGACGGAGACACCGTACTACTACTAAAGCAGTATTTGTTTGCTAGGATTACAATGGAAGGTGTTCAATTGTTTGAAGGCAGCCAACCAAGTGCAATACTTGCTCCTAACGAAGGTACCAAGTTAAGTTTAACATTATTGATATAAGGATTCTAGGGTTACCAAACGGTTGCGCGATCTAATTCGACCCCAGCGCCATCTAGGGAGGATTTTGGAACTACAGTCCTCTATAGCGCTGAGCCTACGACGAAGGCGCGTATAATCGGGTAGGTGGCATCCTCTATTGTCACGTGATGTACTACACTCCCCCCCATTTGTTTCCGAGGTGTCCCACCGAGGTGTGAGTTAATGCTTCTTTGGCCTACCACGACCACGGGCAGGTCGATTGTGAGCAGGTGCGGGTCCCTTTCGTGGTCTTCCTCGCTTCCTTAATGGTTGAACCGGTGTTGGTAACTCTTCTCTTAATCCAGTATAGGGAGTTAACGCCGACGCATGGTAGATCCCAAGACACAAGTCAGGGTTTGATGAGTCCGCCACAGCATATGAAGAGGGACCGTGCTGCTTAGTGATCATATAAGGGCCATCCCGTCGGGGTGCAAACTTGGCACTAATGCCTTTGCTCGCATAACTTAGTGGGTGTAGCGACACCATGACCATGTCCTTTTCTTTGTAGTCCGGTCTAGTTCGACGGTGCTGATCCACCAACTCCTTTCTCTTTTCTTCTTCTATCTCGTGTACTTCTCTGGTTCTTTCCATTACAGTAGCTAACTGCAGCAAACTCGGGGTTATTTCTGGTATAAAATTTTCTGAGAGTACTATTTGTCGGAAGTCGTGATAATTGTCCTCCGTAGTTCTCAATTCTCGTCCGAAGGTTAGAAAGGCCGGAGTGTAAGATGTCGATTTACAGACAGCACTATTCATGGCGAACCTGATGCTAGGTAACTGTTCTGGCCATTCTCTGTGATTGTTCCCAATAATCATTGCTAACTGTGTTTTCAGGTCCCGGTTCTTTCGCTCCACTGGGTTTGCTTCGGGGTGATATACAGGCGTATAAGCGTGTTTGATCTTTAGGCAGAACGAGACTTGCTGCATAATGGCACTGACAAACTGAGGCCCATTGTCACTAATCATTCTTCTGGGAAACCCGTAACGGAGGAAGATTTCATTTATCAGAACCGTGGCGCACCTTTCTGCAGTGGCATCTTCTAGAGCGAATAATTCTATCCAACGGGAATTTATGTCTTCTACTATTAGGATCCACGTTTTATTATCAGAAGACGGAGGTAGCGGACCAAAGAGGTCAAAAGAGATGACTTCGAATCGTTGACCCAATGCGTGGGTTTGCAAAAGTCCAGCAGGCTTTTGGTTGGATGGCTTGTAACGCTGGCACTTGATGCATTGTTTTACATAGCTCTCGATGTAGTTCCGCATACCAGTCCAGTAGTATCTTCGTGATATGGCCTGAAATGTCTTATCAGCACCATAATGCCCTGCTTTAGGGTCATCGTGATATACTGCCAGCACATTTGCCCATTCGTGCTCTGGCACCACTAACTGGGCTTCGTCCGAATCCGACTTATGACGATATAGAAGACCATCGTTCATCAAATAGCCTTTTCCACTCCAATACTGGGCATTTTCATTGCCGTGGGCGTCTTCTAGTGCGTGGATTATCTTTTCCAGCTTCACATCTTTAAATTGCTCAGACCTTATCTCGGCGGGGCTACGAGGACGCAAATCTACCGTGACCAGACATACCCCGCATTCAATCGCGGTACTCTCAGTGCACGGTGGTCTCGATAAGGTGTCAGCCACGACATTTGTGCGTCCTGGAGCATATTTTAGGGTGATGTCGTGAGCCTGTAATTGTAGAGCCCATCTGGCGAGTCTGCCTGTCGGTGACTTTAACTTCATGAGCCACTGTAAAGCCTGATGGTCAGTAACGACTGTAATAGGTGATCCTTCAATATAACCTGCGAACTTTTTAACCGCCCAAACCACAGCGAGAGCTTCTCTCTCAGTCGTCGAGTAATTACGTTCCGCCTGAGTTAGAAACCTACTTGCGTACTCTATTGGGTGTTCCTCTTCACCTTCTCCATGCGCGAGTAACGCACCAAGGGCGTAATTGCTCGCATCTGTTTTAATAGTATAACCCTTGGTGTAGTCTGCTTGCTTGAGTATTGGGGTAGATGTGAGATGATCCTTCAGAGCTTTGTACGCCTTTTCTTGTTCAGTACCCCAATTCCACACAGCCTTCTTTTTGGTGAGTTTGGTAAGAGGTTCAGCAAGATCCGAAAAGTTTTTTATAAATCGCCGGTACCACGAGCAGGTCTGCAGGAACGACAGCAAATGTTTTACATTGGATGGCGGTGGGCGATCTAGGATAGCAGACACCTTCTCGGGGTCTACTCGCAGGCCCTCTGGGGTTATCAAATGACCCAGGTACTTTATGCTGGTACATCCAAAACGGCATTTGTCTTTATTGACCACGAAGTTGTAGACTCTCATCTTGATGAAAACATCCCGCAGGTCCGAGAGATGTTGTCCAAATGTGGTGGAGAACACTATTAGATCGTCTAAATAAGCCAATAGTTTGATATGGCTTAACGCAACTCGAAACTTATCAATGACCCTTTGAAAAGTTGACGGAGCGTTGCGAAGTCCGAAGGGCATTCTTAGAAATTTATAAATTCCAAAAGGCGTTATGAATGCCGTCTTTTCTTGGTCGCACTCCCGTACTCTGATTTGCCAGTACCCCGCCTTCAAGTCCAGAGTCGACATATATGCAGTGGACTTGGCTTCGTGCAGGAGGTCGTCAATGCGAGGTATTGGGTACGTGTCAGGTACTGTGATAGAGTTCAGTCTTCTATAGTCGATACATACTCTGACTGCCCCATTTGGCTTCGGGACCATGACTACTGGCGCAGCCCAGGGGGAGGTGCACGGGGCGATTACTCCTTCCGCAATCATCTTCTGTATTTCCATCTTGAAATACAGAATTCTTCTCTCCTTTTTAGGTGGAGTCAGTCTATACGGGGGCACAGCTATGGGCAAATAATCCTTTGTATCAATTACATGTTCGACCTCTTTCATTGGATTGCCGTTTGATTCGAAAATGTCCTTAAACTCCTGGAGTAACTTGTCGAGTTGTGCTGTTTGTGCCGCGTCTAGTGCAGGAGATATGTCCAAAGCGCATATACCTATATCATCAAAGAGGGTTTCCGCGTGTGGGGAAAGGGTTATTTCAGCTTCTTCAATGTTCTGTATAGCGTCTCTCATCATGTACTCCATCCTTGGTGAGTATCCATCGAAGAGCAGTTTCTTTTTAGAACAGCAAATCTTTGGAGGAACCTCGGCGGCTTCAGTTCTTAGCTCAGTTTCAGTTTCAGTACGGGGATGCTCTTTCTTCGCCAGTATCCATTCCCGTTGCATGTCTATAGGAGCAACACTAACTCTAGGAGACGTGGGGCCTTGACGATCAAACATAACAAATCTCTCGTGATATAATTCGAATTCTCGCTGCGGTTGTTGTATGTCACTCCAAGTGAACTGTGCGATATTCAAAAGATGCCAGCTTTTTGAAGAAAGTCTATTCCTAGCAACGTACGGTTGTCGTCGGACTGCAGCAAGACGATAAAAGGAGTTCTGAAACGTCGGTCACATAGGCTGATTTCAGCCTCGAATATCAGCACTTTCTGTAGTTTTGAGTGTCCATCTGCCAACGTGACTGTAGCCATTTCCTCACAGAAGTTTTGTCCACGTGACTTCAATATTTGATACAACTCATTCGACGCGACGCTTACCTTGGCACAAGTATCTATGTAAGCTCTGCCTTTAACACCGTTGACCTCAATAAACACCATGGGTCGAGATCCTTTATCCAGATGTACATTGATAGCACAGAATCCCAAACTACCTTTGTTCTCAGGCGCCGCGGTCTGTTTGCTGTTGCATACCTTGCAGTTACTGCGATAAACACCCGGTGTACCACAACCGTAACAGGAAAAGTTCACATCTTTGAATTTAGGTGGCGCTGTATCTGTTTGCTCGTTATCAGCTTCCATCGCCTTCTTACGTTTTCTACATTCTTCTAAGACGTGACCCAATTTCTTGCAGAAGTTACACCTGACCACCTTTCTTGTGCGTGTTGGGGCCGTAGTCTCAGGCTTCGAAATATTTACGGTTTTCTCGTTGTTTACCTTATCTGTTTTTCCTGCTTTTTCTTTTAATAAGGCTTCTGTGCTGCGAGCTTGTTTTAGAAGGTCGTCAAAATCTTTAACCTTCTCCCTGGGAACTCTCTCTCTTATTTGCAGGTTGAGTAAGCCGTAGGTAATGTTTAGTTGCTGTTTAAGGTTAAGCTGTTCGTCGCTGGGCAATTCTGAGAATAGCAACCTCTTCCTTGTGACAAAGTCATCCGTAGAAACGCCTAACGCTTGCTTGGTTCCACAGGCTTCTAAATAAATTTCGTATGCGGGTTTCTTCAGTGCGAAAGTGTTCCTCAGCGCGTCTTCAAAGTCCTTCCATGAAGTGATGGTGTCTTTAGTTCCCTGCCACCATACAGACGCGTCGTCCCGTAGTAATAGAGGGAGTCCAGCCAGTGCATCAATGTCGCTGATATTCTCAAGCTTCTTAAAAACTTGCACTGCGGTAAGGAAAGCTTCTACCGTCTCTCTGTCCTTGCGACCGTTATATGTCGCTTTGCATGACGTCATGCTTCCTTGGCGGTTACTCCCTATGCACGATAGCAATTGCTGAAATTGTTCCTGCGACAGACTGACACTCATGGCTTCGGGTTTCCTTCGGCGAGTTTTAACCGGAACTGTAGTCTTCCGTCCGTACCGCGTGACCACGTGTTTGGGTTCGTTCGAGCCCGAGTTGGACGCCACTATAGTACTGGTCATGCTTCGGGGCGAATAGAAACGACGTGGGATAAAACTCTTAGGAGTATTTATTAAGTATATACGTAACGTACAGTATTCTGCTAATTGATTGCCACTTAAGTAACAGCAGGCGTTTCGACGGAGACACCGTACTACTACTAAAGCAGTATTTGTTTGCTAGGATTACAATGGAAGGTGTTCAATTGTTTGAAGGCAGCCAACCAAGTGCAATACTTGCTCCTAACGAAGGTACCAAGTTAAGTTTTACATTATTGATATAAGGATTCTAGGGTTACCAAACGGTTGCGCGATCTAATTCGACCCCAGCGCCATCTAGGGAGGATTTTGGAACTACAGTCCTCTATAGCGCTGAGCCTACGACGAAGGCGCGTATAATCGGGTAGGTGGCATCCTCTATTGTCACGTGATGTACTACACAATTAAATATTGTCAATTAAATATTGTTAATTAAATATTGTCAATTAAATATTGTCAATTAAATATTGTCAATTAAATATTGTCAATTAAATATTGTCAATTAAATATTGTCAATTAAATATTGTCTATTAAATATTGTCAATTAAATATTGTCAATTAAATATTGTCAATTAAATATTGTCAATTAAATATTGTCAATTAAATATTGTCAATTAAATATTGTCAATTAAATATTGTCAATTAAATATTGTCAATTAAATATTGTCAATTAAATATTGTCAATTAAATATTGTCAATTAAATATTGTCAATTAAATATTGTCAATTAAATATTGTCAATTAAATATTGTCAATTAGATATTGTCAATTTAAAACATGAACTGCAAGAGAATTAATGTGATGGTCCATCGTTATTTTTTTGCCGAAGTCTGAATAGCACACAACTAAACCTGTAGTCAAACCATGGCAGCTCCTTCACTTTTATTTGTTTAAAAAGTTTTAAACATAATTAATAGAGTCACCGAAGGGGTAGGCAAAGGTGTATAGATAGTAACAACACACCCACTTCCCGCAAAAGGTATATTTTAGTTGCCAACGTGACAGATGGCGGGTCCATTGCCGTTACTAGATCACGATTATAATATGTACATACGTCTCTGAATTTCTTCTCAAACGTTTGCTGGTTTCTTCTCAATGTTTCCCTCACCGTAAAGCTCATGGTGTGACTAATATGTACCGTGTACTGTACTTAGGTTTAGAAAAACTCATTGGTACAGTCGGAATTTGAGCTTGCAGTATTTGTGTTACAGGCATTTACTCTAACCACTCGGGTCAAACAAATAAATCAGATTGAACTCCAGCGGAGCAATAATAAAAAGTGTGCGAACTCTTAAAACCAGGAAACATATTTGGTAGCATTAATTTCCCATATAAAATGCACGAGTTACAGACGTGATGGTGTCGTTTCATCAAGTTACTTATGCCCCCGAGTGGCGTGCCGCTGAATTGGGCGCGTTTCAATTTAAACGCCATGGCTTATTTATTTTCATTCCATATTGCTCTTGGGGCCGCAGGTAAAGTAAGCACGTACTTTTATGCGTACTACCTCTGCTACTAGCTTTACTCTCACGCTCGATAAATTTAGATTGTGTATTATACAAATTTGCATTCTATTCCACTTCCTTCATAGGATGACTTGTCAAAAACCCCTTGGACCTCATTTTCCTTCCTGCTTATGAAAAACCTTTTTGCACTCAGCAGTTATGAATGTCAATGACCTCTTAGGTAATGACAACTTTCGCTCAAAGGTTTAAACAATTCACCGTTGAAGTACTTGATGTGTTATTGACTACTATTTATATATGTTTTTAACTAAAAAGCTAAGATTTTGCGTATTTAAATCATAGGTATATAATTATATGTATGTACAAATGTACACCTACTTCCCAAGTCATTTGCATAACACCCGGTTTAGAGGAAGGCAATTTAAATTTGAGGAAACTCAATAGTCTAAAACACATTACAAACTGTACGTCATTGTCTCTGTGATGGATCCTTGCATAATATCGCTTTCAAACTAGCATTCATTACGGCACGCGAGGCGAGTGGATACGACATTTGTCTAGGGCGGGCATCTAGTAAACTCCAAGTAATCTGCCATTTGTAACCGTCTGCGGGCTTCCTTCCCAGGCTCCGAGACAAATCGGACAAGTCACAGCAGCGGCCGGTTGACCCCACTCAGCTGCTCTACCGCCAATGTGACGTATACAATATATTTCAACTTGATTTCAACACTGATAACTATTTGATATCTTTGGATTTTGGAAAGCCATCTCTTTCTAAAGATTCGGTGGGGAAGATCTGCTTGCTTTGATCTCTGTCATTATTTGCCCGATAGATACATCTTTTACTGATATCACCCGATGATAAAATGAGTCGCTGCTATATTGTACCTCGGCGAGAACCTTCACATGAGAAGACGTGTAAATATTGTAAAAATAAAAGAATACAATTTAAAATGCGTCAACTCGTTGGTTGTTGTAATTACGTACTTATTTACATACGAATAATTCCACCGAATTCTTCCTTTCCTGTGGAATTTACCTTCTGTTTAGCTACGAACTAAGTTTATTCTAATTAAAAGTGGTAATAGAACCCAGATGATATAACGTGGGAATCGTTTCTAAACTGTTTCTCAAGAACAAGCACATTAGAAGTTAGCAAGTATTACATTGAAATATCCTTAGACAATTCCACGTAATCGCTAGATCTTGAACTAAGCAATACTGTACACAAAAAGCGATGTAGACACTTATAAACATACACATAAACGTGAACGAATATTACATGGTACCAGAGCCTTCCAGACACTGAATATCATGTTTATCGAAGATTGTTTGTGGTTCCTGAATTGGTGGGGAGTTTATTGAAATCATAAAGAAAATCTTGTGCCTTCCTTTCTTTTTCACTAGATTGAATAATACAATCCAATCACATTAGCCCGGGAGAGGATAGTGGCGTATTGTCTGGTAATGTCTGTTCGATGACAATGATGGATTGTCGCGGAGGCTTGGAAACTGTAAACTTCGCACAAATATTTACACTGCCACCAAACTTGGCCCGCCAGTGCTACATTTTTTGACGTTGATCTATTGTTTTTGGTTATGTCGCGTATATATTGAGCGATTGCGTGTACTATTGTTGGAAACGTCCAAACATAAATTTGCTTACATTTTGGTCGGGAATTAGCTTGGGCTGTAATGGGCTGATGTAAAAGAAAATATCAACATGAAAGAATTAATAATTTATTTAACATAATAAAAAGGTACAATTTGTTGTGTTCGTAAACAACTGCAATAGTATAAAACTGTGTGACAGTTGTTTGCGCCCATCTCCAGTAGGAGGTATACAAAATATACCATATACAAACATTTACACGATTGTTCTCAATTCCTAAACTAAGCTGGGCCTGTAAGGTCTAGGTCCAGGCCTAGGTCATTGATTTGTACCGATTTACGTTGCGTACGCGAAACGGAAATATGAGACCTAGGTTTACTTGTTGAAGGTAACTAAAGGCTAATATAACGATTATAGTTTTCGGTCTTTGTGACGTACATACAAGTTGTGTATTGAAAATTGTTGGGTGTGAGTGTGTGTAGGGTTCTTATATTTCAGAGCATTTTAAGGGGATTGTGAGGGAAGGAAAAAGTCTCCTTAGACTTGAGGCTGCTTCTTGTGAGCATGGGATCTTTGACATTTGCAGCGTTTTTGAACCACCTCAGAGCACCTCAGCTGTCTGGAGCCAATGTGTTGTTCTTGTACCACTAAGGTGGCAAACTTGCAACAACAGGGGTAGTAGCAGCAGTAATCTATATGAAGCCGAACTTGCGACCTACGTATATGTTATAGCTCCAATGTGTAGTTTGATGATAAGCGGTTATCCTTGGACGCTTGTAAGGTATAAATCACCTAATTTATATGTCCTCACGTCTTCCCATATGGGTTCTCGAAGGTGTAGGCAGAGGTGTAAAGGTTGTATGCACTCACACACTTTCCGCCAGAGATATGTTTTAGGTGCCAACGTGACAGATGGCGAGTCCATCGCCGTTACTATATAAACGGAAACGGAAACGGAAAACGAATACATAAACAAATATATAACGACTATATAAACGGCTTGGAATCGCTTCTCAGACGCATACATTATTTTTTTTTAACTTATAGCTTCCGAATACCTAAGTATAGGGCTACTGCGATCGCGTTAATATAAACGAAAATTTCTCAACAAAGTTCAAAACGCTGTTATTCGGCGAACATTACTGCGATTGTTATTTATTAAATGTTTTGAGGAAACGAGAAATTAGATACGCACAATACATTTACGTAGACAGTATCAATACTTAGGAAACTCAATAATGTTTACATTGCCAGCTGTTGAAAGGAAACGCTTCGGAATTCAAATTACCATATTCAATTACGGGTCAATGGAACAAGTTTAACGGCTGAAATCTTATTTATTAGAGGGTACTTGCACAGTTTAGAATATATAGTTGGTGCTGAATATTAGTAATATATTTTTACTAATTCCCAATAAAGTTTAATCCCTTTGAATTGCTTCTCAGACGTATGCAGGTTTCCTCTCGATGTTTTCCTTCACCGTAAAGCTCGTGGTGTGAATAATCACTGTACTCAAGGTCTGAAAAAAATCTTTGGTACAGTCGGGATCCGAACTTGCGATCTTTATGCCGTAGGCAACTACTCGAACCACTCGGCCACCACGGCTTTTATTATAATGAGGTAAATGATAGAAAAGGTAATTTATTCCATGTTTATATAACAGTTATTTTGTTTGTTGTCAATAAAAATGACTAAATAGCATTGGAGCGCACATAAAAATGACACAATCGTCGTATAAAATGAAAGGGTGCCAATAAAGCGACCCTTTTAGCGCTAGATATTATTTACTGTTGCAATACCAAGGCCAGTTGGTTATCATAAATTCTCGAAACTGATTTTATTTCAGATTTCCTTAGCTTACTCAACTGGGATTTAACTACCAACGTCATATTTAACAGCGCACCCCAATAAAGTTGACTCGCGCAAATTACTACTGATGGAGAATAAATAATTTAAGTTGGAACAACTAGCTTGTCTAATGAGCAAGGATGAGAGTGAATCCTAGGTTATATTTGCTTCGCCGTTTCGTCTCTTATCTGACATAAATACTCATATTTATTTAGCTTTCCTTTATGATAGGTAAATATATTATGTATATAAAACTTTGAGCCCTAATATATGGTGTAAGCATTGACGTATCTTTATTAAACTAATGAAGACAAATCGTTTTACAAGTTTTAGGGTTAAATATATAAATAAATATTTTTAAGACTAATTTGTTCTACACTATTGTATTAGGTTAACCTGTAACTGTTGTAAGTATAATTAATAAATTAATATTTTTTTCTTCTACAACTCGTTACCGATCCCTTTAAGAACTGTTCGTACTGAGAGTAAGTGTAGATATGTAAGAGTTGTACCCTGAAGTATTTTATATACATGCCATATTTTTTTCACTACACAGGTGGTACATGCTTGTATGTAAATCCGCGTATATCCGCACCCGAGGTTCACATCACTCGCGCATTACCTTATATAGGGCGAAGCTGCTGGTGCTAGCAGCATATAAATATATATATATATATATCCTCACGCCTTCCCACAAGGGTCCCCGAAGGGGTAGGCAGAGGTGTATAGGTAATACCCACACACCCACTTTCCGCCAGAGATATGTTTTAGGTACCAACGTGACAGATGGCGAGTCCATCGCCGTTACTATATAAACGACTATACATACGCCTTTGAATTTCTTCTTAGACGTATGCAGGTTTCCTCTCGATGTTTTCCTTCACCGTAAAGCTCGTGGTGTGACTAATCACTGTACTTAAGTTCATAAAAACTCATTGGTACAGTCGGGATTCGAACTTGCGACCTTTCGATCGAAGCACTCGATCGAAGCTCGAAGCACTCGGCCACCACGGCTTATAAGCCGTGCTAGCAGTATAAAGGCAGTATTAAAGTCTGCTAGCAATTATTCGTTGGGTTTTAATATTTTACTTAAATATTTATCAAGTACGGGAACGTTAAGAGTGCTCGAAACCGACGAGCATGTACGAAGAGATTGATGAATGATTGAATGATGACCAAGCGAAAGAGGTATGTAAGTCTAGAGAGAACTGGCGCTCTATACTCTCTGCCTACCCCGTTAGGGACTTGGCGTGATGATATGTATGTATTTACATAAATATTTGGTGGTACGGAGCACATGGTGCATGAATACGACTCACACTTGGCCGCACTTAATTATTTTTATAAAAAAAACAAGTTGCAAGTAAGCCACATATGGCACTGCGGCGGTGGTTTCGTATTCGACACAGATATCACGTATTGCTTAACGGTAAGTGATTCTTTGTATTTGGGTTTCTAAAGTATTTGTTACACTCGAATCCTATTTGAGCTCCAGAATGCGTTTCAAATATAACATTTCTTTTTTATCCGTATTGCCACTCGATCTCTTTATGGGGGGACCATCTCGCTTTCATCCCAGAATAAACACATTTTTATTCGGATCTCATGCTAATAAAATGCAAATTGGGCCCTTTCGGCTTAGGGTTTAGCATTTTTCAACAAATGTTTCCTATTGAATTTTATTTGATTTCCCTAATTGCTATGCTGACCATTGTTGTAATGTGTTGTATCTATTGAATGGGAGATACTCTTGTTATATATAAACTTTAATTTATTTGACTCCAATGGTTTTCGGGAAACAGAAGGAACAAGAGCTGCATTAAACGTTTTGAAGGAGCTGGAAAAGATAAGCGGTTACCGCATTTAATCGCTTTATTATTATTTCCAATACGACCTTCACAATTGTATAATAGGTAGTAAATTGCTAAGAGGCGTTATGACCTTCTGTGTTTGCAAATAATGGTTTTCCAGTCAGTCAAAGTATTATCTGCAAGGTTTTGTATATAAAAGTTATCCTCACTTTGTTCTCACGCCCACAAGGGGTAGGTAGAGTAGGGGCAGACTTCTATAGGTAGTACCCATATTCTGTGTTTATTCATATCTTTGTATATTAGTCCTCAAAATTCTCTATGCCACATTTTTCCATAGTAAAACTTCAATATTATTGGTAGGTAATCCCATAGTAAAACATTTACACTGTGTCTGTACTCAGCGCGCGGCTCAAAAGCTGTATAGTTCAATTAGAAGAACAATAAAATCTCGCAGACATTGTGACTCGGGTATAGCTAGCCGTAACTCAATTCCAGACGTCGAATGTTACTACGAACAGAAATGTTCGTTCGTATAGCACGATATTCCTGCGAAGATCCGTTTATTTGCACAGTACCGCTCACTGAAGTTTACAATAATACTTACGTTTCTACTCTGTGTTGTTTTGGGCTCGAAATGCTCAAAGATGTTTTCAATAAGAATTAAGCTACTGCTCTTGATGTTTTACCGATTTTGAGAAAATTTTGGAATTGACGTCAGCAGGAAGTGACGTACTAATGTTATGAATGATAAGGATGTTTGTTCCACTTTTACGCAAAAAAGACCGAAACAGAGATGATTAGTCCAGTGAATCCAGAAAAAATCCTACATATAAAATAAATAATTTTATGCTGAAACCGTGGGCACAGCACCTCCCTCCCTTCGTCAGTACAGTACAATTACTGGCAGCACTCTCTTTGAGGCGTATACATATTTAGGTTCCAACGTGACAGATGGCAGATGGCGAGTTCATCGTTATTTCTCAAGCACTGCAATTTTCTATTTGGCTCTCACATTTACTAGCAGATGGTGAAAAATTCAACCAAATAGGATAAGGAATTTTATAGAAATGAATGTGTTCGACCAGTGCATATTGCATTAAGTTTGTAGTCAGCCTTATCAGGCTCCGAGTGCACAGATTGAGCGCATCGACGCTGGCGCGGCTCCTACAAATTATACTCAAGACGTACGTTATCCGACATTTTCTGTTTCATAAATCTCCATTTAGAGGCAGTGCGCCACTGAATAGGCTCGTTAGTCATAAATAACCGAACTCTGGTCGTTATATCTCATTCAGCCGCCCATGAGGTGAGCTCGCACGCCATATTTTTTGTGAATAAACTTTAAATTTCTGTTTTCTCTTCTTCTAGAGTTTTATGAAGGTCGTAATGGAGTGTATTTTTATTTGTTTGTTTTACTTTTTGCGTTAGGTACGATGTTGATGTGAGTTTGAACCTCATTGTGCGGTGTCACGTGATTCAACGTTATATTTTAAGTTCGTTATTTTCAGTGCATCTTAGAGACTCCTAGATAGATTAAAAATAAAGTATGGTACCCTGAAGGAAACCTTTGAAGCCGTGGTAGTGCCAGCCACCCAAAGATTGCAGGTTCGAATCACACCACGAGCTTTACTGTGAAGGAAAACATCGAGAGGAAACCTGCATGGTAGATGCCTACCATGCAGGTAGGTACTAGTCTATGATATGTACGTATGTGGTATATACGTTAAAGCCTTATAGGTAAGTCAAATTCGTTTGAATGAAATGTAATCATAATATTGTATTGTTATCATACGAGATGACTTATTTGACCCGTTATATTTACGAGGTGAAAGCATTTGGTTGTACTTTTATGTCGGCTTTTTCTATTTGTTGTTTTATAATTAACTAGTGGTCCGTCCCGGCTTCACACGGGTGGGAATAAGATTTTTTTATAAAAGAAAATATAATAAAGATAAGATATAAGATAAGATTTTTTTTATAAAAGAAAATATAATAAAGAATTTTTCAAATCTATCCAGTAGTTTCGGAGCCTATTCAATACAAACATACTTACATACAAACCTTTCCTCTTTATAATATTAGTATAGATGTGGTATATATTACTAATATTATAAATGCGAAGGTTTGTAAGTATGTATGAAGGTTTGTTACTCAATCAAACCAGGACAGCTGAACGGAATTGAATGAAATTTGGCACAGAGATAGATTAATAGCTGGATTAACACATCGGTTGTGTTTTGTTCCGAAAATAAATGTAGATAAAATTATACTAATGAAATCGATTTCAATCACTTCAGCTTTTTGCCCATTTCTGTAAGGTAAGGATGACCAGAGCACTAACTTTTCTTTATTGTTTCTCCATTTTGTTTAATCCACGTACCATCTTATACATTTTGAGATAAGCAATTTTAATTTGGAACTCACCTTACACGTGCTCAGTTCGGAGTTCGTTGTTAAAGCTTTCAGTTCAGACGTTCAGTTTGATGTCAGTAATTAGGTTCACGTAATTAGGTAATTTTGTTAATGCCACTCTCCTTATTGCTCGTGCCGACCAATTAATGGTTGAATTTTTAATCGAATCAGAGCTATGGTCTGACTCGTGTGAGTGGCATAGTTAGACTTTGCTCTCTAATTGCGTTTTTGTATATTGTGTGAGTGACAGGTTGACGTGTGTGAATAAATTATTGAAAATTATTTGAGTGCCAAAGGTGAAACTTTTGAGCATCTAAAATTTAATAAAGCTTAATTAGAAAACTTATTTTATAAATTATTTGCGGTTCACACAAATTTATTGTTTTTTTTTACAATTTGATAAAGTTGTTTATTCGAAATATGTGGAATATTTATTTACATTTCCAATTAAGTACAACTACAACTACATTAAGTACAACTACAACTACATTAAGTACAACTACAACTACATTAAGTACAACTACAACTACATTAAGTACAACTACAACTGCATTAAGTACAACTACAACTACATTAAGTACAACTAGGCGGCAAACACCATATTAGGTGACCCGCCTACCGGACAGTACCTACAAGTAAGTGATCTATGCCGCCTTTGGGTACTAAGAGTACGCGCAGCGCAACATCAGAGAAATAAACCGTGCTTTTGTCGCACCTAAAACTAGGGTGTCTTATTAATTTGTAAAATTAATTATTGTTTTTAGTATAAACTTTTCATTACTTTCTGTAAGATATAATTTTTTTTTGATAAATTTGGGGATAGTAGTACTTTACCCCAATAGATTTGTTCGACAGTCGCGTATGTACCAATGCGTGTGTGTGTATGTGAATGTACGTGTGCTGAAAACGTCCTCCGGTGTATGCCGTATCCAGCGCGCCATTATGTAAATGGGTTTGTTTCTTAATCCTATGGTTTTCATAAAGTTACAAAACCTTTTTTTTTCTTGTTGCCTGGCAGTAGTATAAATGTTAATTTAGATGTCAAGGTGCGAATGTGGCACGGAGGTAAAACGTGCACGTAATATGTTTTTATTATAATAATAATAATAAAAAAGTTTGAATATGTTTGTTTTGTTTTTCAAATATTTCTTCTGTACGAGTGTAAGTCACTGAACTCCTAAACGGCTAGACCGATCTAAATAAAAAATTCTGTGTATCTTCAGGTAGATTCGAGAATGGTTTAGATTCACAATTGGTCCCAATAGATGGCGCCTCTGGGTCCGTAGCTTTTATTTTTTCACCCAAATGAAGCTGGGCGGGACAGCTAGTTATATTATAAAAGTGAAGGTTTGTGACCATGCTTGTAACTCAATCACTTCAGAACGGCTGAACGGAATTGGATGAAATGTAGCACAAATATTAGTTGGAACAACACATAGTCTGCACTTATTTATTTATTTACAATTAGCACGACAACGTGGTCATTTACGCTAATGTGGTGGTATAAGTAAAAAAAATATATATGAGTAATAATAAATAAAGTTAATATACATGTATTACCAAGAAGAAGATGGCCTTCTTTCTGCGTATGCCAGACACTCATTCAAAATTACCTTCCATTCACCTGCCAGCACATCACATTCAGGGTCTACACTTGAGTCCAGGAGGGCATTGAGTGCTGTCAGTGACCTCGGGATCGGAGACTGAGCGTGCGCCACTGTTCGGCAATATGGCACCGCGAACAGTTTGTGCTTTCTATTTCGGCAATAGTTTTTGGGCACAAAGAAACGCGATAGTCCGCTGTGTAGGTCGGACGCATCAGTTTTCCCATGTAGGATTTTGCACATCGTTACAAGTTGGTCGTTAGTGCGTCTTACCTCCAAAGAATTGTAACCTAGGTGGCCCAGGAGAAAGTTAGTGGGGTACAGGTATGGATAATAGCCATACATATGCTTATAGAGGTATCGAAGAAAAGCCTTTTGCACCTTCTCCAGTAACAACGCATACTTGCTCTCGTGCGGATGCCATACACACGAGCTAGTCTCAAGTTTACAGCGAACTAAAGCACCAAAAATAAGCTTTACCACGTGTCCGCCTCTGAAGTCACGGGAATTCCTCAAGACAAAGCCAAGACGCCTGAAAGATTCTTTGGCGAGCAAGGCGATATGGTCATGGAACGTTAATTTTCTGTCGAAAGTTACTCCTAAGTCCTTAATATTAGTTTGTTTCATCAAAATTTTGCCTTCCAGTTTATACTGGTATTCGATAGGTAGTCGCTTTCGACTGAAAGTCATAGCGGAACATTTTGTGGGATTAAATTCCATGCTATTTGCGACTCCCCACTCACAGATTGCGTCCACATCATTTTGGAGTTTATGGCAGTCTTCCTCAGACTTTATATATATAGTTTACTAGTTGTCCCGTCCAGCTTCGCCCGGGGGAAAAGTTAAACTTCCTGAAACACGATCGCAGCGCCACCTATCGAGTCCAATTGTGATGTAAGCTATCCTCTCTTTTAAGTCAGATCAAACTGCACATGGTGTGCAAATTTGATTGAAATCGGTTAAGTAGTTTAGGAGCGCATCGAAGACAAACAACGTGACACGTAATTTATATATATTAAGATTTAAATAAAACGATAAATATTAACTTTTGCGCGGAAGAAATCGCCGGCCGGGTACAACTAGTTATTCCTAAGATTTGCTACTATATATTTTGTTATAATGCTTTTAATATAATAATCCTTTTCTTATTGATCGATACAATCATACCTCGGGACATTTACACACAAATTAACCTAGTCCCAAATTAAGCAAAGTTTGTGTTATGGTAACTAGACAACAATATACTTAATTATATAGATAGTGTAAACATTAATACATTGGACATCCAAGACTAAGGTACAAATACTCGTATTCAGCACACAATTTTTTAATTTTTTTTACCACTTGTGTGGCAAACAAGCATGCGGTCCGCCTGATGGTAAGCGGTTACCGCCGCCTATGGACGCTTGCAACACCAGGGGTATCACTCGCGCGTTGCCAACCCTGCAGGAATTTTTTCACACCCTTCTTGAAGAACTCCATGCTGTACTCTCCAGGGAAAACCTCTGCCCTTAGCGGGATTCGAACCCGCGACCTCAAGGTTCGCAGCTCTAACCACTAGACCAGACGGCCGTCGAAGTCGTCGGTGTATGATCGTCGTTTGATCGAACTACACTTAAGTTACTACTAAGATTCTTTGGTTCTCGAATATTTGGTGCCTCTTCAAACAAGTTATTTATATCAAAACACTATACACGATCTATCGAGCTAAATGTTTATTTATCATAGCAAGTAAAATAAAGGAAAATGCATAGTGACAAATAGTTCTCCTTGCTTTTTACCTGGGTTAAAGCATCGTCGTTGCGTCAGCAACTAGTACATACATACATACACATCATCACGCCAAGTCCCTAACGGGGTAGGTAGAGTATAGAGTATAGAGAGTATAGAGCGCCAGATCTCTCTAGACTTACACACCTCTTTCGCTTCGTCCACATTAATCAGTCTCTTCATACATGCTCGTCGGTTTCGAGTACTCTTAACATTGAGAGTCCGATCGATTTGATCCAGGTAGTTGGAACGTAGCCTTCCTCTGCCTCTTCTTGCACACACTTTTGCTTTGTATATCTGTTTCGTCAATCAACTAAAGAAGCAACTAGTAGTTAATATATAATGTAGTTTCAACCAATCAGCGTGCATATCAGAGTCTATAGCTAGCAAAATTCTCTCATATGATGTAAGAGTAAACCAAACAGCGCGTGGACAATCCGCTAGTAGGTTAAGTAAAACTAATGGAATCTATTAGAGCATAGCTGGGAATCATGAAAATCAACCCGGACGGGTGTGGGACAAACAAGGTCCACATCCAATTAGGCTATGGATGGGGCTGGAAATTCAAGCTGCGCTTTATTAACCTTATTTGCTTTCGCCCCTGATCCAACTCAGCTGCGGCTAGCTATTGTTCACGCATCTCCGAGCTACCTCTCGTGATAATTACACGTGTGATTTTATGCCTACTTATAGTGTTGTCACGTGGAACAATGTCTTTAATAATATTATAGGAGGCTGAGTTTGTAGTATCCACACATCCACTTTCCGCCAGAGATATATTTTAGCTGCCAACGTGATAGCAAATCGCCGAGACGCTTACTCTGTGAACTTTTGTAAATATTTGTGTGGGATAACCCGTTATTTCGGCCAGCTATCTATCACTGTCCGATGCAGAATATAAACAAATATTTTTATTGCTAGGTATACACCAATATATGAGCGTATCTACTATTTGTATTCGTAGTCCTGTAAAAATAGTTCATGTTGAATGAATGTCTACTGTATCCCAACTGTGTTGGGAATATTACTGTTTTTTTAATAGCACTGAAACTAGGGCCGGAAGAACGAAGAAGAAAGAAGTAACGGCGATGATATAAGAAATATCTCTGGCGGAAAGTGGGTTTATGGGTACCTAGACACCTCTCCCTACCCCTTCGGGGACCCTTGTGGGAAGACGTGAACGTATATATATATGCACCCATGCATTACGAAATTACATGGTACATAATATTTTATACAATCTGTATTCTTCATTTAAGTATAAAAATACCTGTGCCAGGAGAATCGGCTCTTCCAATACAACTTAATTCCGGCGATACAATTTTAATCAGTCAGGTCACTTGTACTTTTTGTTTTTTAATGTTTATAAAAAACCAAATCAGTACTTTTCAAATTATATATGAAGATAATACATACATATTATCATCTAGCCGAGTCCCTAACGGGAAAGTCGGAGAGAGTATCAAGTGTAATAATGTTGACGCAAAATCATTTGAAGGCAATAAATAGTAGCGCCAAATAACAATACGGTTCGATTGACATTTGAAACTAATTCTAGAACCAATAAATTAGCCACACATGTCAAATGAGGCCCTTTGTAATGCAATGGAAAGTTGTGTAATAAGCCTGTGGGGTGGAAATGTGTGGTTAGTTAGGGGCGTGTTGTCAGAGGAACTAAATGGTAGATCAGAGTAACTGTAAACGTTCACTTTAGTAATGCAAACTTGTTTTTATTTAAAAATATTACTAATATTATAATTTTGTGAATATGTTTGTTCCTCGTTCAATAACTATGAACCAAATTGGATGAAATTTCGCACAGGGGTAAATTATTGGCTGGATTGGTAAACATGTACTATGTAGCACATAGGAAATGTTTTATTCTACAGAAAAAACCATCCAAGAGCGTGGTAAGCCACGCGCCGTGTAGGGTTCTGTAGTTCCAAGTACATTTTATAACTTGTCCAATTAGTACCGACTCGTTAACCTGTATAGCCATCTTAGCCGTAAAAATTTTTTTTCAATATTTTGTTGTATTAGTTGCCTGCGACACAAAGATCGCAAGTTCGAATCCCTACTGTACCAATGAGATTTTCTGAACTTAAGTACAGTGATTAGTCACACCACGCTCCACACGCACCACAGTCGCTTTACAGCGAAGGAAAACGTCGAGAGGAAACCTGCATACGTCTGAGAAGTCATTTAAAGGCGTTTGTATAGTCGTGCTTGAGTAACGGCGATGGACTCGCCATCTGTCAGGTTGGCACCTGAAATATATCTCTGGCGGAAAATGGGTGTGTGGGTACTACCTATAAACCTCTGTCTACCCCTTCGGGGACCCTTGTGGGAAGGCGTGAGGACATATATAAACTTTTTCGACATTGTTAATATGTTAGTACATATTAACAATGTCGACAATATACCAAATTACAGCTCTGTAGTACCAAGCGTCTCTGAGCTAACCCGCGGACGGACGGACGGCAGACCTCCCAATTAAATAAAATTTTCGGTGAAGTTGGCGCCGCCCAACGACTTCGCGTAAAATGTTATGTAAGTACATTTATAAGCTGATGACATTTATGACCTGATGACATTTATGAGCTTATGACATTGTTCGTGCTTTAAGCTTAAACTAACTTTGCTAGTCTATCTCTCATACTTCATTGTATTTCCTGTGTTAGGTAAGGATTATTCGCTATGGACGCAAGACAATACAAAACAAGAAGGTCATTTTTATAGAACAAACGCGGCGCAAAACGAACATGCGACCCGCCTGCTGACTAAGTAGCTATAGCCGCCTTTGTGTGTTTTTTCTGAACTTAAGCAATTTGGCACACAACGAGGTTTTTCGTGAACCGTGAACAGTGACCTCTATACGTATGAACGGAATTTGAGAAAAGAAGAACGTGTGTAAAGTCGTGTTTGAGAAAAGCCGTAGAATCCCATCTGTCCTATTAGTACCTAAATGAATGTAGGAGCTATTATACCTCTGCCTACCTCTAGCCTCTAGGGAAGGTGTGACCTGAATGACATGAGATATATATTATTTACTTACATAAAGTCTGGAGACAATACTGGCGTTCTACTCCCTCTGCCTTTGTCT
Organism: Drepana falcataria; assembly: GCA_945859725.1. Lineage (NCBI taxonomy): Eukaryota > Metazoa > Arthropoda > Insecta > Lepidoptera > Drepanidae > Drepana > Drepana falcataria. The sequence continues at coordinate 3,515,723 of OX243937.1, forward strand.
TGAGGGACTCTGCGCAATGTTATGTATATATATGAAGGCTTACGACGATTACCTACGCAATTAATTACGATGATTTCCCCTAACTTTATAACTTTACCGAGACAAGTTACTAACCAAATTCACCCTTGATACCTGAAAATGTATAGTTTAGTGTGTAAAGTAAATTGATCTGACTACGCTGAATAGGAGGGGGCAAAGTCCTTGGAACAATGTTAACAGATTATCTAGTTATGAGAACTTGGTTCCAGTTAAGAGACGCCACTAGTAAGTGTGGCATGCAGCTCAGTATTGATTCTCCTCGGGTTTCTTTATAAAACTGTCTCTGACGTCCAAGAAATACACGACGGTACATAAATAAATCAACGGTACTCGGAAATTGACATCGCGTTATTTTGAATTCAGCCAAATGGACAGAAAATTACGTTAATATACTTTTTTAATACATTAAGGGAAAATAATAACAATTTATTCGTATTAAAGTTTATAACCTAGTTTAAGCTGTAGCTTGTCACGTCTGCGAAGTTACTGGTATTTTATAGTTTTCCGCGGCACGTGATTGCTTGGGTATAAAGTTGGGGAAGTTGGTCAAAATTGGATGCCGGACGTACGCATTATGTCTTATTGACTGAACGATAGCATGGTTTTATAGGGGAATTTCTGGCTATTTGGGGAAAGCATGGAATGAAATTTGGAATCTTATCTATGAGTGGATTTAATGGAATTCAATTGTCGAAAACAATATTTATGCTCTGGAAAAAGTACACGGGATGAATAACCAGTGATAGAAGTCTGCTATATACGGTTACATATTGCTGGTGATTAAATAGCATATTAAATAGCAATTCGGCCAATCTGTACCCAAATAACCTTGTTCCACACTAAGGGATATAAATAAAACATAGAAATAAATATCTTTTGATACTTACAAAACCTAGGTTAAAATACTCTGACCAGGCAACAAACCCGCGTTCTTAAACAACGCAGTCATAAAATCTGATCTTGCTACATGTAGCGATACAACAATGAATTGCACAAGAGAGGTAGGGCATAACGGGTTTCCCGTTCGAATTCGGAGCTGCCCGACTGGGGCAGGACCTCCACCTTACAGAAGTCCGTAACCAAATAACACAATTTTTTTGTGTTGTGTTCCTACGCGGTGAATAAGGTTTCCAGTAATGAGCTCCTTGGGGAGGGGGGAGGAGTGCTACATTGTGTTGGAAGCAGAGGGATTAAACCCATTATGCTGCCAACACACTATAGCTCTCCGAACACAGAGTGGCAACGCGCAAGTGATACTTCGGTATCGTGAGCGTAAATAGGCTACGGTAACCGTTTCCCATCAGGTGGGCCGTATGCTTGTTTGCCACTCTTGTTGTATAAAAAAAAATTGCTTATACCTAGTAGATATTTCATGTATATTTTTTGTGTTGCGATTTACAGCTCGCGGTTGCAGCTGAGAGCGTGAACAAACTATGCGGTCGTAAACGAACCGAGAATCACTGTAACGGAATACAATACCATGCAAATTTATGTATTTGTCTTTAAGAGAAATATGTATCCACGACGAACAAAATCAATTGTTTTTTAGAGAACGGTATATTGTTATATACTCTGTGTACAGACTATATAACTGAATTATATTCTGCGTTTGAGAATGAGGTATATGTAGATATTAATTGCGGAGATTTGATTGATATGCTGCTCGTCAATTCGATTAATTGTTACACCAAGAACTAGGTAAGAATAACATATATAACCAGTATAGAATACAATAGTAGTCTTTGATATTTATTTACAATTTCTTTTAAGAAAAAAATAAGACGCAAGTGCTGCAAATATTTTCAGGTGAGGTAAAAAAAAAGGTGAACATGGTTGCTTTAATAATATAATTCTTAGCGCACTCTAGCCCTTGAAAAAGGCGTCTAATTTACAAATTGTGCAAGAAAACCATAGCCGTCATATAACTTAGTTAAGGGGCACTTTTCCAATCTCAACGGCGCTAAGTCGAGATGAATGGTCGCTATTCATCTCTATCTTGGCCAGTCTCTTTAATCTCGTCCCACTGAGATGTTGGCCCACAATTGAACGCCTTAACTGACGAAGTATTTAAGCGAACAACCTTGTCACATTTTAATTAGATGGTCAACCTAATTGAGGCGCATAAATACTGATTAACGATTGAAGTGCAATAATGTCATGATGGTATATATCAGTACACTTTCAGTACTTTAAAGCTTAGCTCCCACCATATAATATATCCTCACGCTTTCCTACAAGGGTCCCCGAAGGGGTAGGGAGGGGTGGATAGATAGTACCCACACACCTATTTTCCGCCAGCGATATATTTTAGGTGATAACGTGACACAGATGGCGAGTCCGTCGCCGTTGCTCAAGGACGATTATACATACGCCTTTACGCCTTTCAATTTCTTCTTAAGCCGTAATGCCCGTGGTGTGACTAAATATTGTACTTAAGTTCAGAAGGACTCATTCGTACCAGTGGGATTCGAATTTACAATCTTTGTATTGCAGGCAACTACTCGAACCACTCGGCAACCACGGCTTTTTATGTGTTGTATGTATGTACATATATGCTTAAACTCGACCTTTCAACTAATGAATATAGAAAAACTTACAACAAAATGTTATAAGCAAGTTAGAACAATGGATTAGTGGATTGCACGGTAAAGTTTAGCAAATTATGGTAGCTATCTGCGGCGGGTTGTTTCCGCTGAGTCGAATAGTGCTCAGAGCGGCCCGTTCATTGCGACGGTAAATTTTATTGTTACCAGCAAATAAATACAGTCTCATCGTTTTGAAAAAATATTCAAAGCGTACTTATATTATAAATGCGCAAGCTTGTGAGGATGTGTATTGCCTTTCAGGTCCTCAGTGAAGGCATTTCAGATATATTAGCTGGAATAACACATAATATGATGTTTGTTCTAGATGAAAACAAGTTTAACTACCAATAAAATCAATTTAAGTGCGGATGAAACCGCGGCGCACACCTAGTTATTAAATACCTTTAAAACATTCAGGTTTTACCCTGGACCTGAATGTGTTGGTGGACTCGTACTGTGAAAGGTATAGCGATGCTGCTATGGGCTAAGTAAACATTCCCTAGGAATCTTCAGGCAAAGAGCAGAGTCACATTTCTACTCAACTTCTCAAAGTCAACTTCAACTCAGTTTCCCTAGTTCGGTTAGGTACCAAATGAAGGTGAAGACGAAAAAAGGCGGATGTGTAAATAGGTGCCTACGTGGCAGTTGGCGAGTTTGAACCTGTCTTTCAGCCACAGTGTTTTCTTTTAGCAAAAATAGTTTTTAAAAGAAATATAGTCAGACCATCATAGATTGAACTTGAAATTGTCAATTTGTCTGTTCTCCATGCGGTCACTACATCCACGACCTTTTCGGTACAGTACGGTAGGTGCACCGTGAAAAAACGATCTCAAAATAAGCCAGACTTTTTTATACCACTTGGGTGGCAAACAAGCATGCGGCCCGCCTGATGGTAAGCGGTTACCGCCGCCTATGGACGCGTGCAGCACCAGGGGCATCACTCGAGCGTTGCCGACTCTGCAGGAATTCAAACAATACAGATACTAAGCAATTATCAAATGATCACAAAACTTATAAAACACAGTCAAAAACACCACTAGAGTTTCGTTTTTGGACTCAGTTTTGTACGAGGAAGATAGCTACTGCATATAATGGATTAGTTTAAAGCACGCTCCGTTAATTGCAATTTGTGGTTGGAACAACAAAGAAATACTTTACAGGGGTAATGAATAAACTTTAATGTGTTTAATACGGCTTTTTAAGATCCAGTTTCTCTAAGTGATTTTATTCTTTGTTTTTCCTCTTGCAATTTAAGTCGCATAGTTACCGCAACGAAACAAAGGAAACACTCGAGAATTCCGTTTGTTTATGAACTCGGTAAGAAGTACGCTGGTTGTATATTATAAGGTAGTCGCCTACATGGAGGCCAGTGGATATATCAGACATACCGTCCGGCCTCCGGCCATCGCCGCGAGCGAGACCGACTGGTTCCAGCACAGCAGGCACGCCGGCGCTGACCAGAGCCCGGCGTATCAAGTCATTGATGGAGGAATGACGTGATATACGGCCGGCACTGCTGATGCAGGATAGACCATGGATTTAATTATTCTAAGAGCTATTTATTGAGATCGTTGGCAATTGGGTGAACGCCATTACGAAATGTAAAAATATGGTTGGTTTGAAACCAAGCAGAATCACCGTCACGACAGAGAGTTAACAATTTCAATACATTAATATGCATTGACAATGTATGTCTCTGTGATTTTCTGACTGTCAGTGGAAGTATGTGAAGTTGTTATTGAGCATCAACATCGAGAGCCGAGCCTACTGATTTTATGAGCATCAATCCCCAAAATTTCATATAGGTAAACATATCTTCAATTAAGTTCTATTTGCACAGGCGGCAGGGTTATCTAAAAGCAAACGACATTAAACCATACTGCTAAATGTATTAAGTCGATAGTTCAGTGCAACTTGGCCGACGACGTTGCAGGTTTGTATAATGCTCAGCTGTTTTAGTGTAACCAAATATGCTTTGTGTATTGACTGCAGGGCTTAATATGGCTACGTCATTGATTTTACAGAGATCTCTGGTGACAAGAGGGTTCGCAGTGAGATTTGGCTTCTGATTTCCGATTCAGATCAGATCACATTAGATTAACGCACCGTTAAATATAATTCAACCTTTAAAACCTTACTATGTATTAATCCAGCTACTATATTTCTGTGCCAAATTTCACCCAATTCTGTTTCGTAGTTTTTTCGTGCAGTAAGGAAAACATCCTCATACACATTCGAAGTTAATAAGATATTTTATCGAGTTCAGTATTATAAATAAGTACTGGATTTACTTTTCTCTATAGGTAGGAGGGCTATAGATAGTACCCACGCATACCACCCAACCACTTTACGCCAAAGATATATTTGCCAACGTCACAGATGGCGACTCCATCGCCATAACTCAAGCACGATACGATACGAACGCCTTTTAATTTCTCTTCAAACGTATGCAGGTTTCCTCTCGATGTTTTCGCCGTAACTCGTGGTTATTCAATGTACTTAAGTTCAGAAAAACAAATTGCTACACGTGTTGAACTTGCAATATTTGTGCTGCAGGCAACTACTCGACCCACTCGGCCACCGCGGCTGATCATTCTGCCCTGCTTATTTGAGTGGCTGTCCCATTTTCTTGGGCACCCTGTATAGGACAGAATATAAGTTTCACTACGATAATTGTGATTTCTATTGCAGAAAACAAAAAGGTATACAAAAACATTAATATTCCGATATATTGATAACCTCCTCCTGTTTTGAAGTCAGGTAATAATATAAACACGTGTTTGTAGCTGCTTTCATTTGTTTCAATCGAGCGCGTTTCTATACTAGGTTCACAAAGGTGAAAATTTAATAATACGGTTTGTGCTCACGTGTGTTATATAAAGCAGCGTAAGGGACGGGATAGGTTTCTTTGATCGTTACGAACTAAACCGAGCCGGCAATTAATCCCCGGAGGGTTCGAATAGTCAGATTCCTATTTATCTATAGAAATAAATTAAACGAACCTACGTAGATTTCTCAATTAATAAATTAATTATTTATATTTATAGCATCCCACAAGGGTCGCCGAAGGGGTAGGCAGAGGTGTAATACACGCTATTTTCGATATATAAAGGTACCAACGTGCCTGACGGCAAGTCTATGGCCGTTTCTCATGCACGACTACGTTTCTGAATTTCTTCTCAAACGTACTTGGTTCCTTCTCGATGTTTTCTTCACCGTAAAATCGTTACATCTATTATGTTGGTTATCTTTTAGCTTGGGCCAAAAGAAAGGGAGAGATGTATCATCTCCCATCTTCGCTAGTGATATGTTTAAGTACTAACATTATAGTACAGTGTACGCAGACGAAAGGAAATGCGGCACGTTGTGTTACACACAAGGAATATCTAGTCCAGTTTCAATCAGTCCATGATTGAGGGTATGTAGATAAATTGTGACCCTAAGGCTTTAATTACTCATTAGTACATATCGCTGAGATTTGAACCTGCCATCTTAATTTGTAGGTGACTTTAAGCACACCACAGAGAGGCCGAGATCGTAGACAGGTTTCGTAGAATTATATTTATAATTAATTTCTACTGTGGACTAAAATATTTCTGCGTAATGGAGTGATTAAAGTTCAATCCATTTTCTAAGTCCAGAGGGCGTCGAAAATTAAATCCTAAGCAATATTTTTACTATTCTTTGAATAAAAATACGCTGTATATTTGTATTTGCAAGAAGATAAAGTTGAATCGACCTTGCAGGTGTGACTCCTGATGTTCCAAGGGTCGATAGAGGCGTATGCTCGTTTTATAGTAGTTACCCCTAGTAGCTTAAAAGTTGACGCTCCCCACCTATTTTTAGTTGAGGGGGTCGGGGGATGCGGAGAGTATACCCGAGTCTATTAATTGTAGTGTACGTGTGCACTCATAGGTAATCAGTGTGTACCGACAATACTTATACATTTGTGGAAGGAGGAAGAATTGTGGGGCGCGTCTTCGTCGTTTTTTTTTTTTTTTTTTTAATTTTCTCTCGTAGCGTGAGTTCCGGGAACTTTTGCTACTTAACCGGTCAATGGCGAGACCTAGGCCTCCAGCCAGGCACTTTATTTCTAAGCAACACAGCTAAGGGCACCCCCTGTGGGGTACGAACCTCGGCTTAGGGCGTTGCTGGATCGCGAGCAAGGGAGCTGGGCTGGACTGGTAATTTTATTTAAATATTATTTGGGGGCGGGATTTGCGCGTCAGGCTCGGCGCGGGCCGGCGTTTGCGGCGGGGGTCGGGGGGGAACATTACGGCTTATTCGCGTCGAGCCTCGTCGGCGAGGACGGAACAGTGGTCGGTTTTGTGTAGTGTTGGTATGTTTTTGTCGGGCGTCCTGGAGGATCGTTATGTCGTCATCCGGTTCGATGACGGCGTGTCTTGGACGCCTTATCTTCGAGATAAGGGAAGGAGTGTATCGGGCGGCCGATACGACGAGGGGGTTGGGGTGATTTACAGCAGAATCGAAATGACGTTTGGACAGTTTTTTCAAAAACTGTTTTATAGTGGGGACTTTGAGGTCAACGTGGAGTTGACTATTACGCATGTACCACGGGGCACCTGTGGCTCTCCGGAGAAACCGGCTTTGGAGCACTTGCAAGGGGTTAAGTGTTGACTTGCTAGTGTGTGCGAACACTACACCCGCGTATGTCATGATTGGTCGAATGCACGTCGTGTAAACCCTCACCTTGGATTTCAATGAGAGTTTACTTCGCGCATTCAACATGCTGTGAAGTCTACCGAGCGCGAAGGCGGCTCGCGCGCGTACCGCCTTTGCGTGGTGACGGAAAGAAAGGCGTTGATCGAGGATCACACCCAGGTATTTGGCTTTTTCTTCCCATGGAATGGGTTTGCCGAAGAGGGTGGCGTCTTCGTCGACAGCACTACCGTATTATATTTAGTAGGAAATACTAATCATGCGCCTAAGAATGTTTTATTTTATTTTATCTACTTCACGATTTGTTGTTTGAGTTCCCGTAGAAGGTAAGTTCTCATTTTGTAAGTTTGGAGTGGCGATGTTCAGAGACCAATTTAGTTATATCTTTCAATACTTTTCTATTGCATTATTTTCCTTTCTATTATAGATAATATATTTTACAAAACTCCTTTCTATTCTATTCTATTCAGGAATAAGGTTATATAGTAGTATATATGTCATGTGTTTTGCGCAGTAAATAAAACAATATGGACCAGTCTTTTAAAAAAATGCAATAAATAAATTAGACTGCACTAACATCTCAGAGAACTAACAATGATTTGTTAGCTTCAGCGAACCGATAACATCACTCAGCAAAGTTCAACACGACCCAACTACTACAGCGAACACTAATTAGAGCTTCGTATAATATTTGCTTCATTTTCCAATTAGCAATACGAGAGCCAGTGAATCGATTCTGATTAACACCAGTCTTGTCTCCACAACTAGATTTGGTAGATTATTAAACGACTAATTCAATTAAGAGTCTTTGCTCTAAGCGCTTTGGACGTGTTTTTGAAAGTTTGAAGAAACCATTTATGTAGTTTTCTTTTGTTTTTCTTTATTGAGACTATACATTTGTGGCTAAGAGGCCTAAGTAAGGATGGATGAATTATGGTAGGTATGGTAAGTAACATGAGAGTCATTTGAATGATATGCGGTTTTGAAAATATTAAGTTGTCGCCACTTGCCTATAAATTCTAATAATAAATAAATAATAATAATAATAATATGGTACCATCACAGCATTGTTCTCATTATGAAGTTTTAGTGGAAATGTGGGCACTAAGCAAATATGTGTACCAATTACGGCACTAAGACGTTATGGCGTGGTCACCGGAAATTATAACAGGTGATGCTGGTATCAGATTTCCGTGCGAAACTAGTTTGACTGTGCATGCGTTAATAGACTACGACTAAGCTTATCGCCTGACTGCACACAATCTCATCAGGTATACCTTGAATGAGTGCACATGACAATACCTTCATAGCCAATTTAGTGCGTAATCTAGTTAAACTATCACGCACTATGTAGTTTTAAGCGAAATTGTTGGCGAATAATGCTGGTTCAATATCGTGTTGGCGTCAGACCACGATCGCTATCACCATTGCATAATGGCTGCGCTTATTCTACATGTGCTGAATATTGAGAGCGTGATAGAGAAAATCTGTGGAAGTTTTGTGGAAAAAAAAGTTTTGTGTTATGTAACTGTAACTGTTTCTAGACGAATTTGTCTTGTATATGGATACTGGACATATTATATAACTAATATTAAAAAGAGGTCGTTCTTTTTAAATTACCGTAACCCGATTCAGATATTTTTTTACCTATGGATAGTAACTTACACTAATCCAGAGTAACATGAGATTTATTTTAATCTTAAAAGCAAGTTAGCAAACATATTTTAACATATGTAAAACGGCGGACACCACTTGCTACGAATAATTTTTTGACTTTGACCTATTCTGCAGTGCGTCGCCTGCCAGTTCTTTCGAGTCCAGATCTTCTAGTTCAGTCCAGTTCTTTCTAGTTTATGCGGTGAAAGAGACCTCTTTCACCACTATCATATCACCACGCAACAACCACTTTCATCAGTCTCTTCATTTCATACATGCTTGCCAGTTTTGAGTCCTCTTGACGTTCCCATCCTCGAGTGTCCGATCGATATTTATTACACTGGCAACATAGTAATAGTTACGTAGTAATACTACAAAGCCGGTGAGCATGTACGAACGGACTGATACATGGTGATAAACTAATAGAGATTTGTAAGTTTTGAGAGAACTGGCGCTACTCTCTCTGCCTGCCCTGTGAGTGACTCGGCGTAACGATATGTATGTACGTAGTAGCTTACTAGTTAAGCACAGAATACTTAATACGGCTTAGGCTACCCGAGCTTCACAATCGAAAAGTCAACAGTTCCCGACTACATAAATTAGCATTCAGTTTCCAATGAGTATTCATTAGACAGGGATTCCAGTGTTTATGCTTTATTCCCTGTGGTCTATATTGTGGGCGAAGAACTGAAATGAATTTGAAAGAAATTTACTATAAAATTTTTGTCTAATGATCCCAGTGCTTTATGAGTCAAGTAAAGAAAAACATTGTTTGAAATGGAACGAACATTCAATTAAAAATGCAATTTGGCTTCAAAATACCTTTTGATATGTGGGTGCTAAAGTACCACTGCCTACCCCTAGTTTGCTTCTATATGAAAGCGTGAAGGATAATCAAGCTTATGTACTTGGTTTGTCGACTCTCGAGCATTACGCATCAATATTGCAGCTACAAATGTGAACACATGACAAAAACACTGAGGCAACTTTTTTCAGGCGTACATTTTCCTAACATTTGGTGTTATAAAGGCTGCTGGTTAGGTATTCAAGAGGAGGCACTGTGGGGAGGCAGCCTTTGTATCACAGCACTGAGTATCGTTTTTATTACAAGCTCACAACCCTTGTACACTACTTGTGTCATTGTAGTTGGAATTTATTATTTTTGCATGATTCCTGCTTTGTTTTTAATCGAATTACTGTACTCAGATTGGGATTTTGAAATAATGTTTAATAATGTAAAACATTTGACAACTTAAAATGTCGTTATCTTTTTCTTTTTTGCTTCCTTTTTACATATTATTTTGAGCATCTGTTCGATGAGGCAATCTGTATATATATTTATTATTATCTAATGTTCTAATAGAAAATATTTGTTTGTAAGTTTCTTAAATTGTTTGTAAAGGGTATACTTAAAAACGAATTAACCAACATAAAAATCTTTTCTTTTTAGCTAAAAGAGGATGTTGCTACACCTCTGCCTACCCAACAAGACCTTTGTGAGAACGCGTGAAAAGTATAAGCTTAAATTTTTATTTACACAGACTGGAATCCTTTGTGGGCGAGTTACTTTGTCCGGGTATTATTCTAAATATAAAAGAAAATCCCGGAACCTACAAAGCAGTCAAAGTCAATTGTTGTGACAAATACTTGATTGAATTATAATTATTTTTGTTTCCGAGTCGCTGAAGTTTTTAAGAAAAACTTCTCAGTGAGTTTGTTTTCGTCAATCAAATATTTTTTTGCCTTCAGAACTTCTTTCTTTGAATAATTAGTACCCATTGAAAAGGAAGGTTAAAACAACCTCTGAAGATTTGTTATGAAATTAGTTTTATTTTCTTAATGGCACCTAATATACCCCTGGCGGAAAGTGGGTGTGTTGGTATTACCTATACACCTCTGCCTACCCCTTCGGGGACCCCTGTGGGAAGGCGTGAGGATATATATATATTCTTTATGAATGAGCGTCAGTTCTATCTAGACTTACAAACCTCTTTCGCTTCGTCCACATTCATCAGTCTCTTCATACATGCTCGTTAGATTCGAGTACTCTTAACGTTCCCGTCCTTGAGCGTCCGATTTGATCCAGGTAGTTGGAACGTGGCCTTCCTCTGCCTCTTCTTGCACACACTTATGCTTTGTATATCTGTTTCGTCAATGTTTCTTCACTCATCCTTTCTATGTGTCCAAACAAATAAAGAAGTACGTAATTTTAAAAATACTCTCTTTCTAGGTTCTCACGTTTATGAGAAAATTTAAGACGTATCAGTCAAGTATTACAGGCTCTGTCCATCTTATAATTGGTTTTTATTGTGTGTCATATACAGATCTATAAATTTTAACATCCATCTGACTGTAATGAAAGTATTGATAATTGTCGTGCCTAAATACTAATAGTATAATTGTTAACGCGAATAAAATAGTAAAATTTTAATGATACATTTATTTTAAACCAACCCAGCTTATATACAGATATTATCATTTATTATTATTATCAAGGTACTTTACATGACTACAGTCGGAGATACAATTGTATGTGCCGACAATTCCAGCTGCAGGTACTGAGCGAGCATGATATTCAATGTTTTTAATGTTGCGGCGGCGCGCAGCCGTAGCGCCTCGTTTTCAACTGAGCTAAGGCAACCATCCCTGATACAAACATTGATGGATACAATAAGGGAAAGTATCAAAACTTCTGCTTATAAAAAATTTGAACTTGCACTGTACCCTCTCAAACATGAGGGTATATTTATTCCTGTAAGTGACACAAAATGATGTTATATTCGATTTTGCTACGTGCAAATGTTTTATTATGTTTTATACGACGTGAAGGCAACTCCAACATCCCCGAAGGATGACGAAGCACTTATTATGAAACCAAGAGCTTTAGTGGCTACCTTGCATGCTGAGATCTTTCTGTCCTTAAAGTTTAATGGCGGTGAAGCCAACGCCCAAGTCCTGCACCTTATCAACCCGTTCGAGTAGGATGTCATTTAACAACATCATCATACATCTACTCCTTAAAGGGAATGATTTTACTTGTCTTTATATTAAAACATACAAACGCGATATAAAACAGCTGGATAATTTTTTTACACATTGGAAACAACACAGGCCGAGGCGAAAGAATCCCAGACACTTTTTTGCATACGAATAATATACATATAATCGTGATGTGGTCTGTGAGATCTGCGACGCTTGCTTTAGACTTAGACTATGGTTCATAGTTTGACAAAGGTTGTTCGTAGTTTGATAAACGTCTTGTCAGATACAAAACTTACTCGTTACACAGACACGGTTGAGATACGATTTGGTACGCTGTTTTCTAAAACATTGTTGGTGAGAATAGTGTTTTAATTTTGAATAAAGTATTTGCGAATACTAAAATGAGATACCGGTCTTAGTATTGACCGCCGGATCCCACAGTATAGTGTGTTTCAAGCTTCGGCTCTCGTTGGACGACCCTTGTAGAATATTCAACAGCTGGGCTGATGTCCTGCAGTGGGCGACAAGTGTTGTGTTTAAATGCGCCGCAGTCGTGATTTCTTCAGTAAACCACTCACGTAAAATCCTGCCCAACACCTGCAACCAACAATCTTGGCACGAGTTATGAGCGATTGGAAGTTTTGGCTTTACAGCTGTGGAATGTTTCACAAATATATAGTGGTTACGTACAGTGTAACGGATCGCCGTATATTGGCTCTTCTGTTACAGTATAAATGAACATATATTTCAAGTTGCAAGTATATTTCAGGTACTGTTTCTGACACTTATTTTAATTCAAAGTAGTTTCAAACGGATATCTATAAAAGCCGTACTCATTTCTCGATTTCCAATTTCAGAATAGGGCAAAGCAAGGGGAGATCACCTGTTAATTATTTCAGATAAATATGTAGGTTTCCTTACGGTGTAACTTTAGTTTTTATTAAGTATATGACGTTCAATAAGTGTTCCCTGTTTCCATTACCTTGAATAAAATATTTTGATTTTGGTGTTTTTTTGTCGCTGCGAAACAAGCGTTACTCTTGTGACTTACTGAATATTCGTGAAGACAAATATAGCTAAAATAAGGTAAAAAAAAATTCAACCTTGAAGGTATTTAAATAAATAAAAAAAGTTTTTTTCCATTGTCTCCATCACACATTTGAGGAACTGTTCGGATAGCAATACTAATATATTTTCGGCAATATTTATTGTGGAAGAAATGTTGATTGTATAAATTTACCGAAAGCTTTTATCTTGTCCCGCACCTGTATTATACATTCTGTGTTTACGAGTGCGCCGGTATTCCGAAGACATTCTTGTACATACCTGTATATTTCAAGGTAGCGCCGACTTGAAACCGAAATAGGAAAAGTTTTGAAGATTAGTACTTACTCAGAGTTCTTCGGGAAATTACCATGAACACAATAGGTAATATTTTATAAGCCGTAAAAGGTAATTTCTCGCTGCTTATGTATACAGTTATGGAACTATGGAGTCCTTTATTTTACTTTTCCGCTTGTTTAGTGGGGTGATCAATCGACTAAAAGGAAAATTCGAAACGGAATTAACTTTTTTCAGAATATATATATATATATATATATATATATATATATATATATTATATATATATATATATATATATATATTATATATATATATATATATATATATATATTATATATATATAATATATATTTGTATTAAATGTAATATATTGTAAGACCTTTAAATGTTTTCTGCAATTAATACTAAAGAAAAATAACACAACACACGTGAAATAGTGGAATTATTTTGATACAACCATGTGTATGTGTATACGTCATTTTATGTACTCGTAATCTAATATGGTTCCCTAGTGTATAATAGATAAATAAGTTTAAATATAATAAATCATTAGGCCCCGTGGCGGCGCCGAGCGCGCAGCAAATTGGAGAACACTCCATATATGTCGAGAGCTCTCTACGGCACAGATAAGAGTGTTTCGATATTTCTCTTCTATTTTCGTAATGACGTACTCATTATAGATAAAGTATCTTCGTATTCTTATAATTTGTGTACGATAAGCTTTTAGTTAAGCCTTAATTAACGCAAATGCAAAAGGCACAGTCCTATCCCAAAAATGAAGGCGATACAGCAAATGTCCACGTCGTTAAAATTGCTTTTCAGGCACTGTGTTGTCCCAAGGTAATTTTTTCGTTGCGGTAATATTCGCGTTGTCGGACAGAATAATAATTATCGTCTTGTAACATCACCATCTATCTACACCAATCAAGTAACAAATTTATTGCTTATAACAAAGCTTTTTAACGTTGGTTTGGACAAAGAAAGGCGAATCAAATGTGTTGTATCAAGTTGTATCTAGTGTTGATAAAGTGGGTGTATTTGTTTGATAGAGTCATAAAAAGCCAACGCTCTGACGAATCATGGTGTGTGAACTGTTATGACGCTAAAGAGGTCGGTCAGTGTAGAGAGAATTGGCTGACTCTGCTCTCTCTCCATCAGCGACTTTGTTCAACGTATTTGTAGTGGTCCAAAAAAAAATCAAGTGTTGAGTTACCGTTGTAGCCAGAATTAAAAACAATAAAATTCACAGCTGTATTACTCCCTCCTCTCTCTTTGAAACATTATTATTGAGATAATATCATTTCTCACCACGAATGACCAGGGTCTGTAAATGAGATTTAATATTTAAACTACGGGACAGGGTCCGATATTCAGGAAAAGTTGGGCGTACCCTGAATTTTCCCGATCACGTCAGGCACGTTATGTAGCTACGTTACTCGTAGATTGGATTGGTATTGAGTGTCGTCCCTAATAACAGTGCATTCGCCGATGCCAGCAAGCGTTGTTTTGTTTCGTTCTGTTGTAAACCCAGCTCAGCGCGTTGTGCTTCTCTGATTAAAACTACTTGTACGCGCATAAGTTTTCAAAAGTGTTCCAATTTTCAATCGAGGGTAATCTTTATTTTGTCTTCGTTGCGTTGCATCAGTTTGTTGTGCAATGCATATACATTCTGTACACTCATTTTGTAAACTTTTTAAGTGCGTTTATATGTTCTAAAGCAGTCCTTGTCTCTTATAGGATGTTGGTATTATTTAACAAATTAATTACTTTTACTTTGTTAGTGCGAAGTTACATACTTTATAAATTATTGAATTGTTATTAAAATATTGTTCTTGGTCTGAATGTATAACAGTTTATTAATTAATATGTTAAGTGAATTAATTAAGTAATATACAAACTACTGATTAATTTACTCGATTCAAACACGTCGGGGAACATTGCTGTTTCATGAAACTAGATACGATCCAGCCTGCCTTTTATAATAGCGCCTAAAGTGATGACGCTGAAAACTGCGAACATATTTCACAGTAGCCGGAGGCTGTTAGAGGCCTGGCGATCAGCCCCCTGGCCCGCCCCAGCCCTGCCTCCAGAAATCCAGTTAGCGCCGGTAGTATTTCAATTTAAATGCTATACCTAATTTGGCAACCCCTTGGTGCGCGACTTTTCAAAGTGTTAACTGGAGGCTGTATGTGTGTGTGCGATACGAAGGCTGGGGTACAGGCGAGTGCGGAAATGACTACAAATTACTACAATTACATAGCTGCTTGTTTAGCTAGTAAAAAAGTGAAACAGGCGCTCTTCTCTCGGCTTACACTGTGAGTGACTCGGCGTGATATACATATTCGCAAAAAAACACATTCTGTTGGTATATATGTATGTATATATACATACATCATGTCAAGTCCTCCACGGGGTAATTACGCAAAATAATAATAAATTTGTCCTTGGAAACATTCAATATTATTATTTGTAGAACTACATAACTGTAAGTATATACAAACATTGGTTATATTTATCCTCACGCCTTTCCACAAGGGTCCCCGAAGGGGTAGGCAGAGGTGTATAGGCAACACCCAGACACCCACTTTCCGCCAGAGGTAAATTAGGTGCCAACGTGACAGATGGTGAGTCCATCGCCGTTACTCAAGCATTGGTTATATTTAGTTGTTAATAACCTGTCAGTAGCGTTCTAATAAAATAATATTTGTCAACATATATTTTTCGTCGTTCAACTTCTCGCTTCTGATTACTATTTCTCGATTTATACCAAAAAATTATAACTACATGTATGTGTGTGTTAAAATACTCAAGATTTTGTGTTAAATTTATTTAAACTGCTGTAGATAATTTTGTTTGCGACGATACCAACACTCGTCTAGTCTATGAAAATTGAGTTATAAGTGCCTTATAAATGGATTGTCGACTCAATAGCTAACCTACACTTATATTTCATGCCACCCAAATTGTTGATGACAAAATGATATTTTTCCATTTGCCTGAATCCAAATTAGTTATCGGCGATCTTCGTTTTCGTCTCAATGTGATGGTGAAGGTGTTCACATAATTTGATGCAAATTAATAATTTCTATGCATTGTCTCTGACCTTTGGTTCTAGCACCGACGTTCATTTGAATTCCAATTATGTCCATGTGCTTTAAAAGTCACTGCAATTCCATTTACAAAAACTAGCCCGTCGTATCGAAGTGCTTCAAGTAAACACTAAGGAGTTTTTTTGCTTTTACGGTGAAGGAAACAGACATGATGGTGACCTGCCTTTGATATCTTCTCAAGGAAGTGTCTAGAGGAAAAAGAACGTGCCATAATACAATTACTCTTTCGGGAATATCGTAGGAAGGCGTGAGATAAAAACAAAAGAGCATATAAGGAAATCACAGTTACGCTATAGATAAACCAGCCGAGTCCCTAACGGGATAGGCAGAGAGAAAAGAGCGCTAGTTCTCTCTATTTTTCTCTTCTCTTCATACATGCTCATCGGTTTCGAGTACTCTTGACGTTCCCGTCCTTGAGTGTCCGATCGATTTGATCTAGGTAGTTGGAACGTGCTCTTCCTCGGCCTCTTCTTACCCACACTTTCGCATTGTTTTTCGCATTTCGTATCTGTTTCGTTCATCTTCCTTTACTCATCCTTTCTATATGTCCAAACCAACTTAACATGCCTTTCCTCATCTTTAAAAGCACACCAGGCTATTATTTAACCAAACTTAAACTATATTGGTTTGTCTTACAAGCTGTCTGTTCTTGTAGGATAGAACCAGCAACCATAAGCAAAGGCCGTTCACTATCTTTGATAGACGTTTTTATTATATAATTCATCATTCAACACTTTATTTCTTAGTGAATGTGAAATAGGCAAGCATGGCTACAGCATTTTGTGCCCTGTAATGAATAGACGATAATGAATTAATCTGATATCAGTTTTTTTTCTTATTCTCTTTTATGTAAATACGTTTCTTGCGGCGGCAAAGCTTCTCTTTATATATTCAAAATGACAACAGCAAAGTATTTTTCCCAGCCTTATTTTTGTAATATATTAACGCGAGTTTCGATAGTTCCGATCGCGCCGATGTCGTGTAATATGAACTTATGGCTTCTGGCAACAGTCCAGGGGGCTGTACGTGTTGGTTTTACGTCTTAGTTTTTGCCTAGAAGGTCGGCTTTATTGAATTTCAGAGTTTTCTTGACCATATTACTTACTTTTATAGGACTTTATTAGATTTTACGCCGTAATATAAGCCGTTGAATGAGGTTCTCTTATTAAAACTTTGATTTTAATTAAGAATGACTCATGCTGTCGACATGTCGTTATTCCCACACACTCGCACTCGCAGGTTTCGCACTATGCTGTGCTTTTGAAGAAACTAGGTTATTCTCAGAGAGAACGTCTAATAATTCCAAGAAAAAACAATCCTACGAAACCATTTAATAGTTCGTCAATACGCGAGTAGTACCTTTTATGGTGGAAATGTCGGTAATCGTTTGCCGCGTGACAAGACGATTGCTCGTGACCTAAAACCTTGGACACACGAAATTTCAAGTGTCCGATGCTTTAGGTCACAGCAATGTATATTTAATGCATGACATTTACCAATTTCAAATTCGTAAATGTCATGCATTAAATACAAGTATAAATATGATTAGTCTGCTTGTAGTTTAAGTAAAGCAATATTCAGATTTGAAAACGTAGATGATGAAATAACATCGTTGTTTATAAAACGTTAGAGACTCGGCGTGATGATATGTATGTATGTATTTATAAAATGGGCGAAACATTAATATATTTTTATAATTTCGGCTCATAATACATATGGATCGTGTATTAAAATCTAGTGCTGCAGATAAAATATTTGATATAATTTGTTTTACTTAGTACTAACCAACATCCACCAATCCCACCATACGTTTTCAAACTACGCCATACAGATGTTCAAAGATATATTTCAGGTGCCAACATGACATTTGGTACTATAAAAAAATATTTTCAGATAGATATAAATTAATTAATAAACATTCCCTTTACTACTATTATAATAAAATTAACCCAAAATTCATTGTGGAACATGTCATGTGCGTCACGCCACTCGTAATGTGAATAAATTTGGTGAGCGAAGTAAATATGAAATCAATAAAGTACGTTCCGTAAACAATGTTGAAAATTGACGTACCAACATCAATAAAATTATCGTGGCGTCCTCAAATAATTTGACGTTCGAGAACCAAGAAGCTTGTCTAATGAAACCTTATGATTTATCAAAGTAAACTTGTATTAAAAGCACTTGCTTTGATCGGTATAAATAAAAGGAAACCCGATGTGTTTTTATATCACACTCCTGGATGAGATGTGCGTAAAAATGATGTGAAACATAAAAGTAAAATAATGAATGATATTCCGAACGATAAAAAAAGATGTTTCAATTAAGGTACTGATTTAACGAAGGATCATTTTCATCTCTTGAGATAACTTCAAACCATATACCTAGACTCGAACAAATTAAGTTGAAATATTCGAAGCACATAACATAGCTTAGGTTGCCAACTGACTCTGGCACAGCATAGCTTCACCACAATTAAAACAACGCGATGTGCCAACCCTAACTTAATGCCACTTACTGTTAATATAATACCACCATCGAAAAAACCGTCAAAATTACCGTTAAAACCTGTTCGTCTGTAACTGCTCTTATTTTGAATTTGATGGTACATTTGAAAAAGAAATGGGATTGGTCGCCAATTTGTATTCAAAAGCTCAGATTCTTACATGTGGAAACTCTGAGGAATGTAACCATTAGGTAAAATATACATAATTTTCTCTTTGAAAAATGTTTTAAAATACTTTGCGTCATATTAAAAGTCTATTAACACCCACATTCACTGAAGATTTAGGTTCCAAAGCGATATCAAAGTAAAGAAGAGTAACCACGTTTGAACTGCACAGACATACCTCTAAGTATTATTAACAAATAGTAGTAGTCAAGTAAAAACGCCAAGGCTTTTACAAGCTCTTAATTGCCTCACAATATAATGCTTGGAATTGATTTATGGTGAGTTTCTAGTCTCTCGAAATCCTTATAGGAACTAGGGTACGGCATTTTTCATCGAAGTGAGAAAATTATAAACTTTGTACCGATAAGACTAATAGAGAACGTATAATGGTACTGTGGAAGCACAAAGTAGTTGTACTCGTTCCTCCCAGCTAGCATGGATTTGTTAATACACGGACATCTATGATTTTTCAAAGCCATAAGTGCTGGTTTATTCTAGCTGAAGGATGAAAGACGAAGTCTTATCCTTTTGAATTCCCAAACGTTTACGCCTTTTATTGCTCGTAGTTATATAGTGCCATCGTAATGTCTCGTTATCTAGCTACAGATTTGTAGAAAATACTTGCCTTTCCAGTTTGACCTATAAAGTGTCAAGATACATCTTCATACAGAACGTTGCCGTTTTTCCAGATACCTACGAAACCTTAAAAATACGAGCAAATTAAAGTAGATCGTATCTCTTTTGTGAAACAAGGCTGTGGACTTAGAACTTGGTAACAAAAGTACAGTCTGATATTCTTTGCCAGTCGGAGCGCTTCGGAGCAGATGCAATGAACCCAACGCTTCGCTTTTCTTATTTGAAAATCTTAATGCTCGCATACTAAAGGGGGATTAATGTTTATATGAACAAATACTATCGTGGTATTTTTAAATGAAGTCCTACTTGTTTATATTGATAGACATCATGGTCATATCTATATTAATATTATAAAGAGGAAAGATTTGTTTTGAATAGGCTCCGAAACTGCTGGACCGATTTCGAAAATTCTTTCACCATTAGAAAGCTACATTCACCTTGAGTGACATATAGTGAGTGTTGTAATGAGTGTTGAGTGTCTTATGTCTACCCGTGCGAAAATAGCTAGGCAAAAGTGTGATAGCACCCACATGTGGCTGGAAATTTATGTCCCTCGGGCACGTACTTCACTTTAAATCTCGTGAAAAACTCGGGGTTTCTCTTTCTCTATCCATCAATCTGACATTGCTAACGGTAGTCAGTAACTTGAACTACATATTTAATATTCTAAGTTCATATTACATAAATATCAAATTCAAATGAATTTAGTGTTTGAATAGATTATAAAATGATACGTGTCTTTCCCAATTTATTTGTATTAGTAAAAATAAATATGTTTTTTTTTTTTTTATACAACAAGAGTGGCAAACAAGCATACGGCCCACATGATGGGAAACGGTTACCGTAGCCTATTTACGCTCACGATACCTAAGTATCACTTGCGCGTTGCCACTCTGTGTTCAGAGAGTTATACTGTGTTGGCAACATAAATAGGTCTAATCCCTCGGTTGCCAACACAATATAACAATCCTCCCCCCTCCCCAAGGAGCTCATTACTGGAAACCTTATTCACCACGTAGGAACACAACACAAAAAAAAATTGTTATTTGGCTACGGACTTCTATAAGGTGGAGGTCCTGCCCCAGTCGGGCAGCTCCAAACTCGAACGGAGAATCCGTTATGCCCTACCTCTCTTAATGAAAAAATGAAATGAAAATGATGAAAAAACCTCCTTTTTTGAAGTCGATTAAAAAGGAATTCTTACGCGTCTGTCTATCGTAAGTAATAAATAGCATAGAAACAAGTGCTGAAATTCGAATACACCATACATATAATTTCCCCCGTACTTGTACACTGCATACCTACAATGAACTTACACGACAAGCGAATTTTCACTCCCATATATTTATGTGACAGTTTTGGATGTCGTAAATATTATTTTTATAGCAGACTGGCCTTCCGATCCGTGCCGAGCGAGTTTATATATCATTGCTTAGCTCCCAGCGAAAGTATTACGAAATTGTAGGCTGTACGAGGTTTCAAATATTTAATATGTGCGTACGCTCACGCCATACCTTAGGGGTGTGTGTAGTAACACAAATTATTTGCATCAGAAATATATTTAGGTGTCAACGCAATAGATGGCAAGTCCAGCGCCGTTTCTCAAGTACGAGTATATATACGTCTTCGAATACTTTTTCAGGCGTATGCAGGTTCCTCCCATGTTTTTATCATCGTAAAGTTGCTAGTGTGACTAATCACTGTACTTAAGTTCACGTACTGAATTCGAACTCGCCATCTCATGTTGCAGGTGACTACACGAACCACTCGGCCAACACAACTCATTATGCTTATTTAACATATAAAATATATGTAGGTATTGATAGCAACCGGCAGCGAGTATTCGAGTTTTCCGCGCTCCGCGTTCTTTGTACTATTCCAATCAGACCGCGACGACTAAACGAATTATCCGAGATAAGAAATTTGAACTTCGAACTCGACTTCAGATTCTTTGTGCAAGAGTGCACGCCGTAGCAGAACAGACAGGAATAGAAGCCCATTCCATTCCATTTTTATTATTATACGTGCCCATATTTATTAATCACTAACTATGCTCCGCAATTTCACCGGCGTAAAATTTTATTTAATCAGCAAATTTTTTTCTGGAAGATACTTTGTGTTAATACAGCAAATGAATCTATTCCTGTGGCAATTTCCGTTGAGTAGTTCTGCTTGAAAGAGGAAAAAACGTCTTCACACACATTCAAATTTATAATATTAGTAGGATTTATCTCTAAAATTATGGTTTTAATAAATAAATATTTGTCCACGAAGAGAAGGATATGGTTTAAAGGTTGAATTTTTCCCATGCCACAGTAAACTTATTTATTTGTTATTTCTGAAGGCACATACCCTCTGGTGATAAAACCGGTTCATTTGTTGTAGATACGAGTGAGCGTCATGATAAATGTAGGTACATAGTCAAATCGATATCCTTCTTTCAACTGTTGTCGGTTAAAAGTTGAATACATAATATTAATGCTGTGTCATTAAGTTTCGAGTTGCTATGTTGTATGATATGCCTTCCCAACAGATAGTCAATCTGAAGAGGGTTGCATGGAAGTCAGACGAATGAGAAGGGTTAAGGGATCGACATATTTTCATTGTGTGCATTATGTAGTATACATTTTTTTTTTATTACTATACATGTATATACATATTCATTTCATTTAAGACTTAAAAAGAAAACCCAGGAGGACCAGAGGACCTAAAAATGTTGGTTAAGAAACGAAACAATTCTTTTACTTATTCATTGGTTCATTTCAGTTGAACACTTTTAATTTCGTTCATACTTTTGTTTTGGAATATATTTCGCCATATTTGAAATTACTTTTAAATTTTCTCACCTTTTCTCAAAAGGATATAAAACCGCACACCTTTACAAACTAAGACGTATTTGATAAGACGTATAGATGCCAACGTGAGGCAAGTCCTTCGCCGTATCATTGTATAAAATATTATAGACATGTACCACTAAGGTGACAAACAAAACAAACAGATATAATTAAAAACGCACGTACATTCTGATTTCTATTATCAGTGTATCACAGACTATCAGCTATACAGGCAATATAACAAGTGGAGTAACACAAAATTGGTTCCTTATGCACCTTCTAGTTCGGAACCCTGTCACGTCTGCTTATTCCTTTCACATACCAAGAGATCTTTAACTTTCGTTAGATGAAACTAAGCGTAAAGTAATTTCAGTTTGAACAAGGGGTAAAGTCTGCGTATATTTTAGTTTGATTCGTACGTCAATGTTTAAAGTAACTCGAGCCTACGCACGTGTTCAAATACGGTCGCATACAACAAACGTGACGCGGGCCTCGCTGTAATTTGTTGGTTTAGGATCTACTTTATAATGTTTTATGAAACTTGTAATATTTCTAGGCAATCATACTTATTTGTTCTTGTGTGTCAGAGCGGTACGTGTTGAAGATTCAAAGGTTAGATGAATAACATGATTGGGATGTTACGTACTCGTTTGTCAATAAATTATATACCTATTTAAGCTGAAGAGTTTATTTGTTCGAAGGCGCTTGGAACAGCCAGCTAGATGGAAGACAAATACTTTAGTAAAATATTTTAGTAAATAATAAATAATATAAAGAAATATGGGTTGTGTAAATGTGGCCGTGGTGGCCGAGTGGTTCGAGCAGTTGCCTGCGACACAAAGGTCGCAAGTTCGAATCCCGACTGTACCAATGAGTTTTTCTAAACTTAAGTACAGTGATTAGTCACACCACGAGCTTTACGGTGAAGGAAAACATCGAGAGAAAACCTGCAAACGTCTGAGAAGAAATTCAAAGGCGTATGTATAGTCCTGCTTGAGTAACGGCGATGGACTCGCCATCTGTCACGTTGGCACCTAATATACCTCTGGCGGAAAGTGGGTGTGTGGGTATTACCTATACACCTCTGCCTACCCCTTCGGGGACCCTTGTGGGAAGGCGTGAGAGTATATTATATTTATAAATAATAACAATAAATACCATGAGACAATTCCACTCAAATTGATCTAGTCCTAAACTAAAACTCTACGGAAACAAGACATAGTTATAGAATATCTAAAACTAAGTTACAAATACTCGTTCATCACACAAATATCTGCTCTCAGCGGGAATCGAACCCGACCTCAAGTTTCGCAGTCAGGAGCTCTGACGCTGGACTGCCGTTTGCCGGCCGTTTACTGTCTATTTTAATTTTAATTGAAGTAAAAGGCATAGGCCTGCATATTATTATTCTGAAAAAGATTTTTATCTTATAAGATGTCATAGGTATTGCTGTTAGCTACAGGTAACATCATTGCACGTTGCTATCTTTATAGAAATTTGTGTGCTGTTAAACGTATGCCTACGACCAAAAACCCATGCAAAGCTTGTTAAAAGTGAAAAGGTTAAAAGGAGTATGCTATTATAAAAAAATCTACTGAAATGTTGCTTGGCAGTATTACAAATTGAGGGTTGCGCTGCTTTGTTGTTCAACCAATACTGACAGTGTACGTTTACGTTTCCACAAACGTTTACTTCATCGGAAAAATAAACATTTAACTGATTGTTCTAGTCCGCTCTCAATCAAACCAATTCCAAACAAACTTGAAATAGATTTCTGTTTTTGTAAATACCTAGAACAATTTGCGAGCCGTCAAGATAAAACGGTTAAAATAATATCCGTTATACCGTACGTTTACCGTGGTAAAATGGATTTATATACATACATTTTAATTCTAATGGAGCTTTATTCTTAAATGAACTTCCCATTAGGTTCCTCGTTAGGGTGGGAAGAGGAGACATAACGTGATAAGTATATAAAGTTTTATGGTTTGTTGATTGGTTTTACATACATAAATATAATCACGCTGAGTCCCTAATGGGGTAGGCAGAGAGAAAAGAGCGCCATTTCTCTCTAGACTTGCATACCTCTTTCGCTTCGTCCACATTCATCAGTCTCGTCATAAAGCTCAACGGTTCCGGTTTCGCCTCATACTCTAGACGTTCCCGTCTTTGAGGGCTCGTTTTGCACACACTTTCGCTTTATATATCTGTTTCGCCAATTTTTTTCTTACCCTTGATATTTAACAGGTTGATCGTCGAGTGGACAGTAGACCTTAGGTTTGGATGCATAGGTACACCTAACATCACCACGCCGAGTCCCTCACGGCGCGATAGGTAGAGAGCGTAGTGCACTAGTTCTCTCTAGACTTATTGCCCTCTTTCGCTTCATCCACATTCTTAGTCAGGGTATTCTAAGATTATTTGTATTGAGGTCCAGCTCCCATATTTCTTTGTTCAGTTTGATATTGGGAATGTCTACCCCTTCGGGGACCCTTGTGGCAAGGCGTGAGGATATATTATATTATATTATTATTGGGAATTATAGTGTGTATATAGCTGAGATATGAATATGAACGACAATAAAATTGTCGTTCTATTTAAGTAAAATACTTCCTTTAATTCGTAAAATTAATGTGACATACGACAAAATAATATGCGCAATGTATTGGCATTTTTAGTATTTACTTCAACTACAGAGATCTGAGTATTTTCCAATAGGCAGTCCAAAGTTTGTAGTTCAAACTGAATGCATTTTTCATGTTGTGTGCCCAACTTTTGCGTCGGTTCACGATACACTCATACGGTTGATGTCGCAGTTTGTTGTACACTGCGATGTACATACAATAAATAGTATTTGGTGTTAATAAAAAAATAATTGCGTAAATTGGCGACGATGTATGGATATTTAGTAACTCAATCGAATTTTATGCGAGCAGAACCGCGGGGCATAGATAGTAATTTTATAAATGCGAAAGTGAGAGACAAATACACGTGTTATATAATAATATATTTATTTATTTATTTATTTATTTATTTAACATCCAAACTTAAATCTATCTTCACAGTACAAAACCAATACAATAGATAAGCAAATATTTTTATGAGACAATATAGCAGGTAACATATAAAGCTGTATTAGTGAATTCACCCAAAGAACAGGCAAATACGTCAATCATTTCAGCAATGTGGTTAAGGATGCCGAGTGCACGCGTCAGCGGCGACTTGTTGAGTAGCTGTGTACTCCCGCGCGGTACCACTAAAAGACGCGGACGACGTCGACGCCCAACATATCCATCAGGCACGCAGAACCCCACGAGCCCCAATATCCCTGGATTATACAGCTTGCCGCGTATTAATTTAAACACGTACAATGCTAAGGCTACTTCTCTCCGTACCCGCAGCTCATTGTACCCTACCATGCCTAAAATAAATAGACTGGGGTACATCAGGGGATAGAATGGATATACCCCGCATTGCCGGTAATATAAATATCTGATAAATTTGTTTTGAACGCGCTCCAGCATAAGACTATATTTATTTTGATGTGGAGCCCATATGGCTGAGTTAAACTCAAGATGGCTTCTCACAAGTGCATTGTATAAGGCAATAATCGCTCTCATATCTGTAAATTGGTGCACCCTACGAAGTATAAACCCTAAATTCCTATAGGCTTTTTTACAAATCTTAGTAATATGATCCCGGAACGTTAGCTCTGAAGTAAGGGTCACCCCTAGATCTTTTACTTCTGTGACTCTTTTCATAACATCCCCATCAACCGTATAATTATGGAGTAAGGGAGCTCGCGCCTTTGTAAAAGTAATCGTGACGCATTTAGAAGTGTTAAACTCTAACTTATTCTCCTTACTCCATGCTACCACTCGGTTAATGTCACTCTGTAACCGCTCACAATCTGTTGCGTTGTTTATAGGGAGAAACAGTTTCAGATCGTCTGCAAATAATAAACAGTGTGAGTGCTCAACGATGTCCGGCAAATCATTTATCATAATGATGAATTGGAGAGGCCCCAGATTACTTCCCTGACTTACTCCTGACCTGACAAGATATGGGTTCGACCGGAATCCACCATACTCAACATATTGCTGCCTGTCTGTCATGTAATTGGCCAAGAAATTTAGTAATTGAGGGGTGCAGCCGACGCTAGCTAACTTCCTAAGCAGGATATCGTTATCGACAACATCAAACGCTTTTCGGAAGTCAAAATAAGCAGCGTCCACTTGCCCCCTATTGTCTACTGTTGGTACGATATGGACCATGTAATTAAGAAGGTTGCTAGTGGTGCTGCGGCCCGCCCGAAATCCATGCTGTGCGTCGGATAGTTGAGGTTCTACTTGATTCAACATGTTATGCTGTATGGCCGATTCAAATGCCTTAGCTGGACTTGATAATACTGCCACTGGTCTAAATTCCTTCATTTCCCCTCCTGAGCCACCTTTAGGAACTGGAACTACGCGGGTAGTTTTCCATATCTCAGGGAAAACCGCATGTTTTAAACACATATTATAAATATGTAGCAGTGGTTTTGACAGCACTACGCGACAATCTCTAAGTACGTACGCGGGGATCCCATCCGGCCCAGCTGAACGTTTCGGTTTAAGCTTTGTCAGCGCGTGCTCCACGTCAGCCAATTGTAGTTTGTCCAGGTGTATTCGCGCTGAACCATTTGAACAACCCGCCTCGGTTATTGCTGCATCCACATTCATCTTAGCTTGCTCCGTACTATACACCGAATGAAAATACTCAGCAAACTCATCAGCGCATTGTCTCTCTGACAATACCACCCCATCTTTACAAATTTTTTGTCTATTTCTTTGTCCTACTTTTGATTTTATATAATTCCAAAACGCTTTCGGATCTTCCGTCAAATGTTTTGGCACGCAGTCCCGATGTCGGTCCTGAGCAAGCTTAATCATATTTTTGACCCGCGTCCTAAGCCGTGCGAACTCTTCGTAGTCACCTTGCGATTTACTTGACTTGTATCGTCTGTGGAGAATAGCCTTATACTTGATTTCGCGAATTATTTCGGCTGTATACCACTCAGGGTACACATATCTGGAGTTATCCCGCTTATATATTTTAATTGGAACACACTCATTAATTATTTCATTAATAGTATTATAAAAAAAACATATACATTGTTCTACATTATTTAAACTATATATAGCACTCCAGTCAACCGAAGCCATTAGAAAATATAATCTTGGATAATCGGCCTTGCTGAAGTTCCAATTTGCTGTCCCTCTGCGCGTGTCTTGATTATCACCAGCGGCATAACCAGAACTATTAGCCAGTAATGTCTCAGTGACCGGTGCGCCTGCGCGTTTAGTCATTGCAACAGTTATCTCAAGCGGCGGATGATAGGCGTCCACTGGCACCAGTAACTCAGACGCCTCGCAAACATTTACACTTTCGTCTAGTGAAGTTAACACCAAATCTAACTGACGATCATTGCAGTTACCTACCTGATTTCTTTGGGTGAATTCACAATAAGTCTTGAAATAATCATAATAATTACATATATATGAAGTAGATGAATATAAGTTAAAATCACCTAGTACTAGAAGCTTACTGTACTTAACACTAAATTGTTCTATTATTTTAAACAATAACATATACTCATGTTCATTACTATCCGGTGCGATGTAAACGACACAACATAAAAATAAAAATTTGCCATGTAGATACACCTTGACACTGATCATTTCAAAGGAATGTTCGTCAATGTTAACGCCGTCGTCCGGCTGCTGCGCTTTACGTAGTTCAAAACGTGGTGTGGCCACTAAAAGCGCACCGCCTTGCTTTCGCCCATCTGTACGATCACAGCGTATTATTTTGTAGCCTTGTGGGACTAGTTCAGCATCTTGAATAGAGCCATTGCAGCCGGTCTCGGTTATTGCATATAAATCTGCGCTCATAGATGCCACCCCGGTAAAGAAGTCCTCCAGTTTTGTTCTGAGGCCTCTAACATTTTGGTAGTAAATTTCGATTGCTTTACCCTGATTGTTTGGAGGTTTCCTTTGGCCTCCGAAACCACACCCATTCACTAAATTCAATGTTAATCGGCCAGATTTCTGGCTGACACAATTTCTCATACTCGCTTTCAGGTACACCTATCATAAATGATGCGTAATCCCTCTCCGTTCTAGGTCGTATTTTCTCAATTTTTATTGACACTTCCTGGCCGCATATTTTCTTTACATACTTTTCTAAATTTTCCACTGTAGTTTCTTTATTGAGGCGCCAAACATGTAAAAACTTCTTCTTCTCCGTTGCTTGAATTTCAATTGCACTGGTACTTCCGCCCCTTTTCACTTCCGTGTTAGGGTACTTCTTAATTTTTTTGTTTACAAGAGTCCATTTATCTTCTTCTATAATATCGATTCCCTTAGCTGGTTTTGAAGAAACTTCTAGGTTTGAAACTATTTCATCATTCTTTGGCTCCTTTGTTTCTTTTACCTGTGTGACCGGTGGTTTCGTGGCCACCCTAGATTTTTTTGATACCTCCATTTGGTTTTGTGTGACCTCCGCATAAGTTGATAGCTCCTTTTTATTATTATGACTTGCCGCCGTCATATATACTTCTTCTTTTCTTCTTCTGTCAGGCTGTCTTGTTTCCATATGTTCATTGTTGTTGTTCATGGTTTTTAGAACATTCTCCAGTAAATCAACTTTGTCTGCTTTTTCTTGCACTACCCTCATACATAACTTCAATTCATGCAATTCCATATTCGTTTTATCAAACTGTTGCCTTAAATCTTCATATGCTTTCTTCTGGTCGTCCAATCGGACGTTCATTTCTGCCCGGAATTCCCGTAACTCTTCCATTAGTTTAGTTTCTTTATCAACAATAGGGGTATCAATGGACTTGACACGATTGCCGCGTTCCATATTAATGTACCCACATGGTGTAAAAGTTTTATCCATTATGGTTCCTCTTACCGGAGTATTGGAGTTATCTCTCTTCGGGTTGCTACATATACACTCCGGACATACCCATGTAGCTTTGTAATCCTGCATTAGGGCTCCAAACGTTTCCGATGACATTCCCAGACACTTCACATGATATATCTTTTTACAGTTATCATTAGAACACTCCATAAATGAGACATCATAAATTGCCGTATCACAGCCATTGCACTTAGTTCCCATTTTAATTACCCTAGCACTTTTGAAAGGGTCCGAAACTATTTATTTTAGTTTTATTTGACAACACTCAATAAACGCGTCCGTGCCCATTGACGCACGCCCAAACTATATATAATATATATAATATATCCTCACGCCTTCCTATAAGGGACCTCGAAGGGGTAGGCAAAGGTGTATAGGTAGTACACACACACCCACTTTCCGCCTCAGATATGTTTTAGTTGCCAATGTGACAGATGTCGAGTCCATCGTTGAAACTCATGTTCATCACACAAATATCTACCTTCAGTGGAATTTGAACCCGCAATCTTAATATTCCCAGCCAGGAGCTCTAGCCACTAGATCAGACGGACGTCAAATATCTTTACACTTGAAATATATTTTTATTTTAAAAACACACTAGTTACACCTAATGTGTAGTCCAGTATTTATGGGTGACGGCCGTTTTACTATGTCTAATTTAACTCTCACTGTAGGGAAAAGCAATAATATTGTTGATCGGCTAAAGAGTGCGTAACACCCACCGTCATAAATTAATATATAATTTTATCCTGTGTAGCCTTCATTCGCAGTTTTTGATATATATAAAATCAGTCGTCTTTTGTCATAATTGCGTAGTAACGGAGCATTAGCTACAAGCTTTTAGCGGCGTACAACGGACGCGTAGTAACTGGCTTAAATTAAACTTAATTCATACTTTGTGTTTCACACGATAAGTTTAACTTGGTACAAAGCCTCAATTAGTGTACAGTCCTGTAGAAGAGCACAAGTTTATTCTAAGCTAGCATCTGCTGGCTATTAATTTTAAAGTAATGAGTTAATTTTATGTACCTTCTAAGTAAAATGTATGTGTCTTTTAAATGTATGTATGTAACTTTAAAGTATATATAGAACTGATACACACAGAAACATTATGAAACACACAGTATTTTTTTTGTCTCTATGTCAGTGTGTCTGCTTGATCTGGCTTATTTCCGACATGTCTGGACCGATTTTAACAGGGCTTTTACTGACATATAGTTACTTAGACGACAGTCTAGTCGCACGTCGTTAACGCTTAACTTTGGCAACTTTTACTATTCATATTCACCCAAAATATATAATAATATATTGTTGTCACACCTCATATAAGGGTCTCCGAAGGGGTAGGTAGAAGGGGTAGTAGCAGTAGGTGTACAGGTAGTACCCGCACAACCCATTTTCCGCCAGAGATATATCAGCGTTCCTTCTCACTTCTTTCTCGGTCAACTTTTAACAGTCTCCAAGAAAAGAGTTATAAAATCAAGAATATTTTTCAAATAAGACTTAAAAGAGATGATGATGATATCCTCACGCCTTCCCACAAGGGTCCCCGAAGGGGTAGGCAGAGGTGTATAGGTAATACCCACACACCCACTTTCCGCCTGAGGTATATTAGGTGCCAACGTGACAGATGGCGAGTCCATCGCCGTTACTCAAGCACTACTATACATACGCCTTTGAATTTCTTCTCAGACGTATGCAGGTTTCCTCTCGATGTTTTCCTTCACCGTAAAGCTCGTGGTGTGACTAATCTAACATTTGTTTGCAATATAACAAGAGCCTAGTAATACACCGAAAAGGGTAATAAACTTGCCGTTTGCAGTGTACGTAAACTTTAAAGTAAAATGTATGAGAGCTCGAACCGAACGAACTTTTTAAGCTCAGCTAAACTTTTTCTAAACAATAGACTGTTGGTTTCGGGGAGAGAAACTACTTAGTTTTATAATTCACTATGTATGTTTCAGAGAACTAATGTTTTTAAGAAACGGGGAGTTGGTCATTCGTATGAATCGATTATCTTATGAAGTAGGTTGAATGGGTGGAGTTTCTGCAACTCAAGGAACCTCTTCAGGGGCCCTTGGTGGCAGGATTGTATATTAGTCGTAGTAGTTAAGTGTTGAAATGCCATATATACTTCTGTATATTTTATATATATGTACGAAGTACATATATTATATATATGTATATTTTATATATATGTACTTCGTACATAATAAAAGCGTATATCGTATTATTTGACTTGAATTTTTCCGACATATATCTAAAAGTCCAATCCAGAACCAGTTTGATCAAAATAGAAACTTCATAGATGTAAGCAGGTCATAATTTCACACAGTCACGTACTCGAGCGAAATGGTGTCGAAATATATCCCCCCTTTTCCTATATGAACAAGCTGAGGAAGAAAAATGTTTTTATAGATTCGATATGCCTCACTTTCAATTGCCGCAGGATCTGTTCCTACACTCGGCGGTTCGCCGCCGCGCGAGAGTGGAATCCATTTGCGTTTCAATGAACCAAATGAAGCTCATGGTTTTCTTAATACCCATTTATTGGAATAAAAAAATGATCTAATATCGCTAAAGCTTTCATATAAGGTGTTGTTATTCGTTTGACTCGCAGTTCAGTTTTGAGTACTAATGCTGTAACATAATAATATTATTATTGTATATCTAATGATTTGAAAAGAGTAACCATGGAGTTTCTTGTTGGTTCTTCTCCATGGAAACAACCAACCCGGACCGTGCACCTTTTTCGACGTTTTATATGTGCCCACCTAAGCCTATGTGAAATCAAAATATTTTGATTTTGATTTTGTTCGGTACATACTTGTTATGTGGCCGTTTGTTCTGTGTTATTGCTGCCGTTCAATCTCCGTATAAATAATGTACGAAACATATACGAAAGCTTAAAATCGTTAAATATTATTTAGGATTCTCATAGAATGGCGGAAAAGAACGAGTAGAAGAAATAGAAGAACGCCAATCCATTCTAGTCTTACAAACGACTTTAACTTCAACCACATTCACTTGTTTCTTTATAATTGCACGCTGGTTTACCGAGTACTAATAGACTGTATTGACATTAATTGATTGTTCAGGTTATTCTAACGTGCTTTTTCGAGAGACATTCACTTCGTATATATTACATACTCGTCTATTAAATATCAACCTTTTATCAGTTAACTTTTCTATACGTCCAAATATATATAGATTGTTCTTATATAAAAAGGCAAAGTGCCCATTTTTCAACTTTTAAACACACTATAATTCTCACCAGTTAGCTTAAAATCGCCTGTCAACATTCTAAAGTTATAAGGTAATTAGGGAACCAAGGATCACGCGCGAGGGCCATTATAGAGCAGGCACTAAGTTTAACATGCCACAATATGTAAGTTTACAAGTGTTTAGAACTATATTGCTACCTTAATGCTGCAATAATTTGTGTACATTTGAATAGATAGCGTGCCCTCACGTCTGCCCGCTGGATAAGGCCCGAATAACTTCCGACTAGTTTCCACGGCTAAATTGTCCATATATTAGCTAAATAGTAGCAACTTACTCCTGTACTCAACGTAAGAATAACGTGTGCCGTAACTATTTTATAATTGTGTTTTTATGTCAAATATATTAGTTGTTACTGTACGACATCACAAAACGTCTAATGGCGCTATTTCTTGTTGCAGGTACCTATAAATTGTTACCTGTAAGCTCTCACTCGAAACGAGCAGTTGAAGCTAACTTAGAGATTCTCTAATTAGATCATTAGCTCTTCTGCACAGGAAGTAGTGTTTTAAATATTGTTCATACAATTAGCTTTTTATGATGGTCTGATGTTATCTTCGTGCTCGGTCTCAAAACTGTTTCACTTCATGTACATTCCTTACTTTCTTCATGCAAACTCTCAGATTTCTAGCGCAAAAGGGCGTTTTGTTACGACTCTGACAATCTTTTCGGGACCTTTGTGATAAGTTTTAAATAACTAATTACCTTAAATAAATTTGACCTAGCTCCAAATGAAGCAAAACTTGTCTTATGGTAACTAAACAACGATATGCTTACTAATATAGATAGATACATATATACATAAATGCATAGGACCTCTAAGGCTAAGGTACAATACTCGTGTTCATCACACAAGTGTCTGCTCAAAGTGGGAATCGAACGGCCAATTGTCATTACATTCTAGAATGCGATTTTAAACAGCCTAAAAATTACTGACTCAATCTTATATCTATCTATCTATAAAAGACCAATAGGTACTTCGCTATAAGTATGTACCTATTAGTACGTAAAAAGATCCATTAGGTTTCGTATTTAAGGTAATGAGAATACATAAATTACTATGTAAAGTCCTTTTACACATGCGCATACCATTAATAACGGATAAGTATCATCCATTGAACGATTTGCGCGCGAATGATTCTCGTCGATTTGATGACTCGCGCTTTTAAATGTACGTTCAACTGAGCTTTGCATAATTTAACTTGTGATTGCCATTACTGTAAGTTTTGGAATATTTCTGTTTGATTGATCCAATTCAGTGAAATTGCACATTGGTCGGTGACCCTTGTGGGAAGGCGTGAAGATATATATTATGTATAACTATGCTAGATTGGTATTTGGGGTTGTCGACCCTACTAGAACAGCAGGGTAGACCAATTCGATGTTCAAATGGGAAATTGCTCGCAAAATTTATCTCGTTTCATATTTAGACGTAACGCGTAGAGTACTCAAACTTATGTTCTCTACTGAATTATATAAGTGGTGGTTTCCGAGTACTACGAGTAGTCGCCAGCAACGTAAACGGTTAAGTTCGAACCTCGACTATATCAATGAGCTTATCGGAACTCTAAGTACATAAATCGGAGCCCTTGGGTTAAGGCGTAGTGTATCAAATATATGATATAATTAACTGAATTTTATTAATTAATATTCACCTGGAAGGTACCAACCAGTGTTCGAGTCCCGAACGAGTTATAGATGGCGTAGGCAAAGGTGTTATAATACCCCCATGCGTTGGGAATGTATATATATGTAAACTGCTTACCATCTAAGCAGCAGTATACGTGTTTGCCCCTTTTTGTAGTCTACAAAAATATGTCTATTAATAACTAAAAAAATCTTGAATACATATTAAAATACTTTCAACGATTTCCAGGCGAAATTGCAAAAGAAAATGTTATATTATTGTATCTTCAAGCTTTCCCACTATAGCTCCCTCTTCTAGCCGGAGATGTATTTAGGTGCCACAAAAACAGATGGCGACTCCATCGCCGTTTACGTTACGGTTATTATATACTGTAATTTATCATAAGTTCAGCGCCGTACATAAGTTTTGAAATAAAAGTACCGTAAAAAGTACCATATAAGGTAGTAGGGATTTCAACATGCAATTTTTTCATTACAGACGAGTATCCAAACTACTCGGCCATCACTGCTCAATAACCTAATAAATTATCTTAATAATGAAACGAGTAAAATGTGTAGTTGTCGTTGATTGTAACAAGTTAAGTAATTTTGTTACTAATGAGCTTACCAGGTTTCTTGGCAAGCACATATCTCACGCTTAAAGCGGCAACTAAAACAAAACACTCCCAACTGCATTGAGGCTTATTTGTTCCAACGCAGGCGCTTAAAGTTTACATTCCAAAGCCAGTTATGTACAGCTCAAGCTATATGCCAATAAGCTGCTTTTGTGCTTAATACTGTGACTTAATTTGCATAGTTATGAAGTTGATACAGGCTTGCTTTGTCTATGGCTTTTCTTGTCTCGCGGTATGTGTAAAGGCTGAATACACTGTACCTACCTAGATGTGTGTAAGTTGCGAGCAATGCTTACGCTAGTAATTAAATAACCTGTACTAATAAACCTATTTTAAATGTTTGTTTGTAATATCAAATTTTATATTAAAATCAAACAGTATTTTTAAATGCATATAAACGTATTGATAAAACATTTTAAACTATTTTATAAACTTTATCCCTAGCTCGTTAGGGACTTGGTGTGATGATATGTATATATATGTATGTATTATAAACTGTATGTCTGTTTGTTCTAGCTAATCTTCCAAACGACATATACCACTAATATACCAATAATAACGAGCTCATCACTGATCGATAGTTAATTTTAAATGATATTACTTAAAATCCTTTGCTTTTCCATATCATATATGTATGATACAATTTTACATGGTTAAAACCGCGTAGAATATCAAGTAAGTGATAAAGAATTACGTTTGTTTTATACGTCATATACCATTTACATAAATTACGTTCAATCGTAAGCATCTGATTTCTGGTTCAATACCTCTTTATTTTACCATAAGTTTAAGCACCAAGAATAAACTGCCAAGATAGAGCAATCGAGCGATTTTTCCATACCATTAAAAATGAATTTCAGTTAAAGCATAAAAGATCCGAAAAGGGAAAGTTTGTTATGGACAATTTGGTCACGGCAGTCGTTTCGCAGACACTGTAGAGTTAGTATTTATGGTTATATATAAAAGCAGGTATATTTATATTTTGTTGTGGATTTAGAAGAGCCTGCAACACAAATATTGCAATTTCAAATCCCTACTGTACCAATGAGTTTTCCTGAACTTAAGTACATGGATTAGTTACGCAACGAGTTTAAAGAAGAAGGAAAACACAAGAGAGGAAACCTGCATCCGTTTGAGAAGAAATTCAAAGGCTTATGTATAGTCGTGCTTAAGTAATGGAGATGGACGCGCCATCTGTCATGTTGGCACCTAAAATATATCTCTGGCGGGAACTGGGTATACACCCAAACCTACACACCTCTGCCTACCCCTTTAGGGAAGGTGTGAAGATAAAAAAAAGAGTATAATGACCTAAACCTCCTCTGAATGTATGAAAATTAATGCTAATGACTAACAATTCCTGAAGCTTACATCATTACCATATGTTAGTTACATATTTAGATACCATCACGGCCAGGACCTCACGGGGTGGGTAGAGAGTGTAGAACCCCAGGTCTCACTAAGCTTATCAGATAATATATACCGAAAATTAAAATCTAAATTTCATTGCTCTTTCGAAACTAAATAACGAAACGATTTATACAAATATTTTGTTCATTTCCGCGTGATAAATGGATTCCTGAAATGAAATAAGTTTTAGAGCTTTTCTTAATCAAACTTTAATAAATTAGATAAACAGACGCTGCAGCAACTTGAATAATTTATCATTATTATTGAATTTACTAAAAGTGTCATGTTTTGCTTTACTCTAAATAAGTAAAGTTTGGTTCCATTTTGACTTTTTTTCCAGGAACACGTCTGTACCCCTTATTGGTTTTTTATTCCACAAACTGCCTTTTTCCGAACTTAAATAAACTATGCCTGCCTTAATCCGAACTTAAGCAAACTTCGCGCTACTCGTATGGTAACTACAAAACGATAAATGTAAAAATACAGATTATCCAAATCTAAGGCACAGTTACTCGTTTTCTTCTCACAAATATCTATCCTCTCTTGTCCTTTGAGACCGAATCTATGAACTTACAGACTGGGTTTCTGATCACTGACGTAAAGACGTAAAGGCCGCTTAATTTTTATATATTTTTTTCTAAGTTAGTCTTAAAAAAACTTAGTAAACCTTTACGATTTTTAAAAGCGATTTGTTCTTCTATGAGCTTATAGTGAAAGCGCATTTTACTAAAGCAAAATGTTTCTTTAAGACTTCATAAACAGAGATACTGTCTTATTTATTATTTTCATTTACTCTTACAAACATTCGATATTAACTTGATATGAAAACGCAAACATTTATTGAAGTAAGAGCTGCGTCCTTAGTGTATTTCCTACTTCGTGCTATAGTGGGCACTGTAGAGGAAGAATTAATAAAGGTAAGTGAACAAGCTTGAAAGATTAATTTATAAAGTAAGCATTTTAGTATTACAACTCCAGTTTTATTTCGGGGAAATACATACACTTATATAGTACTTAAAGTTAGTTTGTGCTTGAGAGCTTAAACACTTCTATAGAATTTTATCGTACTTTGAAAACAAATATAACGATGAATAATTCCCCGGTATGTGTTTACCATTGGGCTGATTGTATGGTATGGTTGTTTGCCAAACACTTAAAAATATCGATTTCATTTTAATGATTGAAGAATTGGAATGTGTGGAAATTAATAAATATGTTAAGTAAATTGATACAACAAAGCTTGTTTCTTCCCAATCTACTACTAAAGTTTATTATAGACAAGCTGTGTCCCGCAGTTTCGCCCCTTGAACAATTTGATTTCATTGGTATGTGTGTTTCTGGAGTAAATCATTCCATGTAGTAATCCAACTACTTATGTATCTCTGTGCCAAATTTCATTCAATTCCGTTCCATCACATTCAAAATATTAGTTTTAAGAATTTTTCAAACTAACTTGCAAACGAAATTGTAATCTTTTTTACGCCAATATTAAATGCTGAGATAGACAAAATACATTCTTAAATGTAAGCAGAGGTAAATTGGTAATTAAATGATCGCCTACAAAGCTTATTTTGCAGACATAACTCGTTGGGATTGACAACGCAGAGTTTAAATGTATTTTGTCGCATTACAATCATTGCGATAGAAAAATATGAACGAATATCTATTCGTTACCTTGTGGGAGAACGTGAAGATACAGAATAAGTATAAACAAGATACGTTTAAAACGTTTTTCCAGCCCGACAGGCGTGTGTTATGATCGCCGAGTGCAAATTCCTTCAAATGGTAACAAAGACAACCCCGAGACAGTGGCGGCATGTAAATATGTCTACTTAAGCCGACATCAATCGTAATACATCTAAGAACACGCTTGTATTACTCTCAAATGTTACCCAAAAAGAAAAAAGAGGACTTGAGAGAATATAAAAGGTATTTTAGAGATTTACTTGGACCTTTGTGAGGGATCTTTTTGTTGTGCAAATGGCATTTTCTGGTCACCAAAGAGTTACAAATCTCTGTTCTTAG
The DNA here is from genome assembly GCA_945859725.1 of Drepana falcataria. Lineage (NCBI taxonomy): Eukaryota > Metazoa > Arthropoda > Insecta > Lepidoptera > Drepanidae > Drepana > Drepana falcataria. The sequence goes on from OX243937.1 coordinate 3,554,204, forward strand.
GTATTGTATATAATCTAAAAATAGTCCGACGGTTATAAAAATAAATAAAAGTATTTTTGCTCAAGCTTGGGGCCGTGGTAGCCGAGTGGTTCGAGTCGTCGTGCGGCACCAAGATTGCAAGTTCGAATACCGACTGTACCAATGAGTTTTTCGGACCTTAAGTATGTACAGTGATTAGTCACACCAAAATCTCGTGAAAAATATCGAGAGGAATCATACGTTTGAGAAGAAATTCAAAGTTGTGTGTTTAGTCGTAGTAGTAGTGTGTGCTTGAGAAACGGCGATGGACTCGCCATCTCTGGCGGAAAGTGAGTTTGTGGGTACTAACTACCTACACACCTCTGCCTACCCCTTTTGGGTCCCTTGTTAGGGTAGTTAAAACATCTATGTAAAACCAAATGTGTATTATAGAGACCGCAGTTGTTTCGTAATACTTTAACATATTTTGTATAGCTTTTAAATCTCGTGGCAAATGCACTCAAGCGATTCAGCAAAGTGTTCGCCGTTCAAAAGGCGCATTGGCAAATGACAACACGACGCTTTGAATGGAATGAAAAACCACACGGTGCACTCTGAGGCCTGCATTTGAACTGTTTACTGCAAACCTGCTTATATTGCTCTAGTGTCGGCGCATACATTTTCACCATTTTTAGCCAAACTATGTACGTCGCAGCCAATATTGAAAAGCCGAGCGAATATTTGGCAAGAGAAAGCTTTGGAAACCCGAGGCGTTTTAGTTATACGCCGAGCGCGGATGCAATACATATGCACATTTTATTTTTTGAAATGGTGTTTTGATATTTAACCAAGTCTTTATTTGAATTCATCAAGCAGAAACTGTAGCCTATGGATTTTTAAGTGACTGGTAGTGGTAGGTAACGGACTATTTCGTTTAAAACTGTCCGATTGCGGCGTTAGTAGGTACTATCATATTATAGAAGATCGCTGCAATTGAATTTTTATCATTCAATGCGATCAGTGACGTGACATATTAGATCTTCCGTTGAAATTGAGAGTGCCGTTTACATACATTATTTTGTATGTGAAACAACCGAATGCGGCCGATTTGTATGTAAGCGCTTTTGCCTGTAGGCACTAGTAGTCAGCTGATGGTGAGCGGTTACTGTAGCATATAGGCGCAAGCTATACATGACTGCCACACTGATGACCTTATGTTGGGTGGAGTTCCTATGATGTTCCTGAGTCCATCTAAACGGTACTTAATACTGAAGCGATAGAGGGATGTTAGCATAGACTGTAGGCTTACATACCTCTATCGCTCGACAGTTCTCTCTAGGTCCTAGAGAGAACTGACGCTTTAATCCTCTGCCTAAATTACTGATTTACACATATAATTACACTTTTCATTGCTTTGTAGTGTTAAAAGACGTATTCCATTCACATTTTTACAATTCCGAAAATCTTTACGCTTTACCGCATGCCTTCCCGAAGGATTAGTCAGGTGAATTACATACCCTCTTTCACTGGAGATATATATAAGTGCCAATGTGAATCTTTGAATGTCGCTTTAAACGTGTGCAGGGTTCCTCTCAATGCTTTCCTTAACCGTATAGCACGTGGTGGGAATAATAACTCTACTTAAAATCTGAAAAAACGTTTTGTTACCAGTAACTTTATCACTAAAACTATCTTGTTGCCTTACCTTTGTGCAAATACATTTTTTTTTATACATCAAGAGTGGCAAACAAGCTTACGGCCCACCGGAAATGCCTCGTGTTCACAAAAGGAATGCAATTTTTATATCCTAGCACGTCCTGTCGATGCTGTAAGGCGCATTATCGCTTCATTTTGAAACTGCAGACGGTTAGAACGTGCAGTTATGTCTAGGTATAGGTTTGGTACCTGCACCTTACAGCTTGCGACAGAAAATCGATTCTTGGTGTTTCTGTTAGTTACAAGCTACCGACAGTTGTTCCTTTTAGCAACTTCCCTTGCTCTACTGGGTTTAGATGTGCATACAATTTCGAGCACATACGTCCATATACGCTTCAAATGTATGCTATTATTACGCAGTTTTGCACTTATAAGTCGTGATGACTGGTTCAAATAGTCATTGGTGAAATGCAGGTTCAAGATCCGGTGATCTGTATTAATGAGTTCTACTAAACTTTTACTACATAACTGGCGTCCTACCCTCACTGCCTAACCCTTTTGTGGACTCGGCGTGATGATATGTATGTATGTACTTAGCTTACGTCTGTACGTAACTTATTACTGTTCATATGCATTTACACGAGCTTAAACGTATAGGAGTACATTATAAAATACGTATATAAAGTTAAACATATGTAAACCCTGAATGATGAACAAGCTCGCCATCGTCAAAAAAAGCCCGGCATAAATAAAATTTAATTACAGACGTACTACGTTTCATCACGTCGAGTCCCTCAGTCCTCGCCCCGCCAGTTCTCTTTCGAGTCGTCCATAGTCATCCAACTTTTTAATGTATACATGCTCGACAGTATGGAGTAGGTATTCTTAACGTTCTCATCCTACGATATAAGTAGAGAAGTACAATTATGCTGCCAAAGAACAAGTTAGCTAAGTAATTGGGTATGTATTATTGTTTTGCAGTTACGAAAAGTACATTGAACAGCCAACACTTCTCAATCACATAAAAAAATATCCATCACCAAATATTTTGTTAGGCCGCAACTAACGCCATCTAGTTTCTGTACTGTGAATTTGATTTGTTGAACTCACGTACTTATTAACCAAAGTGGGAATTCAAAAGCAAGGTTTCAAGTAAACATATAATTGATTCAACTCTTTTAATATAAAACTATTATCTAAGCCAAGTGCTACACGATTGATGATGCAAGACCGATGTTCAGTACCACATGTGCGTAATTTACGACAGTGGTGGCCGTAATATACGGTGGCATAATGTGCCTGCTACATTATGCCAATGATACATTCCTACCTACTGTCGGTTAGTGCCTGTAATAAAAGGCTTCATTTGTTTTATATGAAGCGAGTCAAGAGTATCGTACGCTTTGTACGAATAAACGCCGAGGTTATATATCAGCTAGCTGTGCCCTAAGTTTTACCCGTGGTGAATTCACACATCGTATATATATTATATAAATATGCTTTCAGCTCTACTCCTTTGGGTAATGTGATCCTCTAGCGTTCCTCCCTCCTTCATATCGGAATAGCAGTTCTTGAGAAATCTCTTTTTAATATTTTCAGAGATGAGAGCTGCGGCGGCCGAAGGGTTTGCAAGATAAAGATTGCAGGAGCGAAGATTTAAGCTCGCTCGTTTTCACTCATTAGTTTTCCGAGCTTAAATACAGTGATAAATCACCGTTAGAGCTTTTCGGAGCAAGAATAACATCGAGAAACTGTAACATGAAGACAACAGAAAAAATCAAAGGTGTATATATAGTCATGCTTACGTTTCGAGGATTGTAATAATAATAATAATATCCTCACGCCTTCCCACAAGGGTCCCCGAAGGGGTATGCAGAGGTGTATAGGTACTACCCACACACCCACTTTCCGCCAGAGGTGTATTAGGTGCCAACGTGCCAGATGGCGAGTCTATCGCCGTTACTCGAGCACGACTATACATACGCCTTTGAATTTCTTCTCAGACGTATGCAGGTTTCCTCTCGATGTTTTCCTTCACCGTAAAGCTCGTGGTGTGACTAACCACTGTACTTAAGTTCAGAATAACTCATTGGTACAGTCGGGATTCGACTTGCGACCTTTGAGTCGCAGGCAACTGCTCGAACCACTCGGCCAACACTGCTCTCGAGGATTGAGGACTCATTATATATCATATTGTCACCTAAATATATCTCCGGAGAAAAAGAGATGTGTTACTATCCCCCCTTCGGGGACCCTTGCGGGAAAGCGTAAAGATATATATACATATATATATATATATTAAGAGAGGTAGGGCATAACGGGTTTCCCGTTCGAATTTGGAGCTGCGCGACTGGGGCAGGACCTCCACCTTATAGAAGTCCGTAGCCAAATAACAAAATTTTTTTGTGTTGTGTTCCTACGCGGTGAATAAGGTTTCCAGTAATGAGCTCCTTGGGAGGGGGGAGGATTATTATATTGTGTTGGCAGCAGAGGGATTAGTCCCATTGTGCGGCCAACACAGTATAGCTCTCCGAACACAGAGTGGCAACGCGCAAGTGATACTTCGGTATTGTAAGCGTAAATAGGCTGCGGTAACCGTTTTCCATCAGGCTGGCCCGTATGCTTGTTTGCCACTCTAGTTGTATAAAAAAAAAAAAAAAAAAACATATCCACATGTAACTTTGTCTAATAAACAGTCTTAATGACTATCAAATTGTAGTTAGCATGAACTTAGTTGTACCTTCATTATGTAGAAAACTTATGTAGATGGTTACCACATAGTATCATTAAAGCCGGCGGAATATCTTCGGCAACCATTTTCTTTGTCATTTTGGAGATGGAAATGATAAATAATTCATCATTTGAGCCTTACTTAGACTAAGTACACCATATTTCACATTGCCAGGCCCTTCTGTAGATGCGACATAAAATACAGCCGAGGTAATCCTATCCATCCATGATTTATACCAAAGAAGGGTCACAGTGGACATTTCATAAACGATTTATCATCGTTTCATATGCAGAACTATTAAAAATACTACATATTTTGTTCCATTTAACGTCTTTCGTGAAAAGTGTATCTTAATAAAACTCCTAAGCGATATGATAGGACATGTCATCATATTTTATTATTCGTATATATTGAGCAGCCGTCCGGTCCAGTGGTCAGAGCTCCTGATTGCGAAGCTTGAGGTCGCGGGTTCAATTCCCGCTGAGGGCAGATATTTGTGGTTGTACCTTAGTCTTGAATTTCCTATGTAATAATAATAATATATCCTCACGCCTTCCCACAAGGGTCCCCTATGTAATTATGTTTATATCTATCTATGTTAGTACATTGCCTACTTACCATCAAACAAGCTTTGCTTAATTAGGGTTATGTCAATTTGTGTGGAATTGTCACGAGATAAATGTACCCGAAGGGGTAGGCAGAGGTAATTATTCATTTACTTGTCACGACGGCTGATTAGTCCAGTGGTTAAGAGTTCCTGGCTCCAAAGAAGAGTGGATATTTGTGTGATGAGTACACTCGAATGTACTCGAATGTACTCAAATCTATATCTATACATATAATAAAAATGTAACGGATCGCTGTCTGTACATGCCTTTTTCAACGCAAATAGCATCCAAAACACTGATTGTTAGAATTTTAGTCTGTTTGTCTGTGCGTATGTGCACGCTAATCTCAGAACTGGGCTTATCCGATTTAGATGTGGTTTTTCAATAATATAATGTGGTAAGCTTTTCGTAACATGTACAAAGTAAATCAAAATGTAAATCCAAAAAATGCTGCCCAACGTCACTTTTCCACGCGGACGAAGTCGCGGGCACAGCTAGTGTATTTATATGTACTTATTCAAGTTGTATGAAGGAGTTTAGTTCACATTTCAATCTGTACGTTTTGCAATCTTCACTGTGGGCAATACGAAATAAGGTCCCTTATCACAGAATCAGAATTAATTGTAGCACCGTGTAAAACTAAATATGGAATTGAATAAAATAATTCACGTTTTATGAATTTAAAATCAATATCTGTATAACAATAATAGTTACGTATATTATCTATGTATATACCATAATCGAGACTGTCAAATTGTTAAATGTACTAGAAACTAAACATGCATAAATATCATTACGTCGACTTTCCCACGGGGTAGGTACTTTAAAAACGCACACTCCGTTACTTTGTAATTTCATACTAAAACGAGTTTGCTGAATGAGAGAAAAGCCTTGTATTTTTTTAATTACTTAAGCTCTTAATGCTTTTGTTGTACGTAATTTGCTCGAGTGGTGTTCGCCACTGACTGAATTGGACTCAAAGGCACTCCATTTGCTGGGCACTAAGGACCGTTGTAGTTTAAGCTTCATAATTGTTTGTTGAGATTATTGACTAACGTAATTGAAGAGACATGCTGTTAATTATAAAGCCACCAAGCTTTGGACTTCAAAAAAGTGACGGCGGAGATATATAAGAAGTCATCTGCACGCACACATGAAACACACATATGTACAAACGGTGCACGCAAACATTTTGTAGTGTACTTAATTTTAAAACAAATATAAAATGTTGTTTACTTTTACAGAAATCAGTAATTAATTTATTTTATATATTCTAAGAACATAATATTCCTAGCACAGGCGTGCAAGCTACCATGCAAACCTACCCTAAATCAATTCAGACGTTTCTGATATTAATCAGAAGAAACAAACAGACAAAGATGTTATAATTTTTTTGATATCACAAACAGTTTTTTTATCAGTATTAGTATTAAATCGATATTACTTTGTCAAAGTCAACATACGAGGAGAATTATGAGTTCCTAGTATTGTTTGATGTACAAATAGAGAGATTCAAAGTATTACGACCTGACGAACGAAAATTAAATTAACTTGTTGAGAATTGAGCTTTCCTTACTTACATCAAAATACTTTATTTATTTCACTCACAAAGGAAAATCACTAAATTGGAAATACCTTCCTTTGTAATTAAGGGTGCTTGCTCTCTCGTCCGCTTTAAATTTCACAGTATTGGCTAATAGCTAGTGAGCAACATTCAATTTTGTTTCTTTGAAAGTTCGACGTTCCTTAAATGTGGGACAACAACGGTTGTCTTGAAGATAAAATTAAAAGCTCTTTTAATAGTTTGGGTAATAATCTTATTTAACTATAAATGTACCGCTTCATGTCTGAGATTCAGCTTGCAATTAATCTTCTCAAGATAAGTCCAATACAAATTATCATCATCATCATATCATCACGCCGAGTCCCTAGGGGTAGGCAGAGAGTATGGAGCGGCAGTTCTCTCTAGACTACCTCTTTCGCTTCGTCCACATTCATCAGTCTCGTCATACATGCTCGTTTCGAGTACTTTTGACATACCCGTCCTTGAGCGTCCGATTAAACAAACTATCACTACTTACATATAAATACAATACAACAATAGATAACTGAGGCGGCTGGAAAACTGTGGTGGAGATTGGCTCAGGACCGAGAACACTGGCGTAGAACCGGGGAGGCCTGCGGGACCACCCAGCAGTGAGTTAATGTGAGCTGAATATGATGAATGAAGATGAAGCAAAGCCTCCGCTGTGTTGTCTGTCTGTTTGTTCGCGATAAACTCAAAAATGACAAAACGGATTTTCATTCGGTTGTTACCAATAGACCGAATAGTTAATGAGAAAGGCATAAATATACTGTGGTTAAATTTAACATATGTGATTATGTTCCACTATATATATATATATATATATCCTCACGCCTTCCCACAAGTGTCCCCGAAGGGGTAGGCAGAGGTGTATAGGTAATACCCACACACCTACTTTCCGCCAGAGGTATATTAAGTGCCAACGTGACAGATGGCGAGTCCATCGCCGTTACTCCAGCACGACTATACATACGCCTTTGAATTTCTTCTCAGACGTATGCAGGTTTCCTCACGATGTTTTCCTTCACCGTAAAGCTCGTGGTGTGACTAATCACTGTACTTAAGTTCAGAAAAACTCATTGGTACAGTCGGGATTCGAACTTGCGACCTTTGCGTCGCAGGCAACTGCTCGAACCACTCGGCCACCACGGCTTATTTTCTATAATACTATAATATTTCTACTAATAGATAGAGTAGTTAATGAGAAAGGCATAAGTATAATGTGGTTAAATTTAACATATGTGATTATGTTCCACTATTAGAAATAAATAATATATAAACGCCGCTAGTATTAATTAATATACATATGTATAATTATTTGTATAAGGTTATCTGCATTTATCTGATTATATAGTATTCTGTCGTATCTAGGCTGCATCACAATGTTTTCCTTTACTGTTAAAACTATCGGGGTTCGATCTTACGAAATTGATTTATAGCAAACTACTCAGAATAATCTGAATTGTGCAGTTAATACGAAAAAGGTGTGTATTTACACGAGAAAAAAAAATATATCATAAGACATATAAGCATATAATTATGTATATGTATGTATTTTATAGAAGCGTCGAAAAGTTGTTTACACAACTTTTGATTGCTTCTCTTACTCGGTTTGTTTACTTTTTTACTTAGAACGAAATTATTAAGAACTTTTTTCGTTAAAGGCTCAAAGATACATAAATGGGTTTAGAAACCCGCTGGGGTCTACAAAAATTTGTTTCGTCGTTACAACGCGCTTTCTTGTTTGTCTTTCTTTCTTACAATTCTCATTTCAATGGTTTGATTTGTCAGTTAATGGAACCTGAAGTGATGGATCCAATCTTGGAATAGGGCTTATATTTATCTATACTAATATTATAAAGAGGAAAGATTTGTTTGTTTGTTTGTTTGTTTGTTTGTAATGAATAGGCTCCGAAACTACTGGACCGATTTCAAAAATTCTTTCACCTTTGGAAAGCTACATTATCCCCGAGTAACATAGGCTATATTAAATTGGACCCGATAGGTGGCGCTACGATCGAGTTTCAAGAATTTTACCTTTTTACTCGGGCGAAGCTTTCTGTGTGTTTCTGTGTGTCTTAAGCTAGATTCGAGAATGGTTTAGATTTACAATTGGACCCGCTAGGTGGCGCTGCGATCGTGTTACGGGCAATTTAACTTTTTCACCCGAGCGAAGCTGGGCGGGACAGCTAGTCTTTTATATTTTTCCTTTGCTTTGGTTTTTTGGCACAAACAGCTTGGCAACATTGTATGCTGGTGCTGCTAGCCTGCTAATACTGCTGGCAAAAGGTTTTATGGTGTGTTAATCTAAAGTTAGTCTTGCTTAGTTCATAGATTTGTTGCATAGATATTTTCGTTATCTTGTCAGTGGTCTACCCCGCTTACGTGTTGTTAGGACAGGTTTTCATTTTGTGGTAATTTTAGCTAATCGATCAGCCTCGCTTAAATAAATGACTGGCGACGTTCATACTACGTCATTATTTCCTGTTTTATATTATAATTTAATAAAACCCCGTGATTAGGTAGAAATAAAGTTCAGTCTTTATAAACCTTCAAAAGCAGCCGATCATTATACCACATATCCATAGAAGGAATGCGGCTAGCCGCAGGAGCTGCGGTAGTCTGAATAAAATCGGTGAAAACCGAACGGGCAATTTTATTTAATTCGAATGAACATAGTATTCCTGTTTGCTCTACAATGTCGTATTTGTTTCACTACGTTGGATGTTTTTTGTAAACAGATTAATACTTTTTCATGCACTTTATAGCAATGATGATGATAGCTGTGTGCGTATTTTTGAGTTAGTTTAATTTAAACCAAATAGCTCCATAAACAATTGGGTTTGACCCACTACATCAGTACTTGATATAAAATCGCAGCTTATTATCACTGCTTCTGGATAGCGCTTTGTGCGTACGGTAAGCTTAGTTTCCGGAACTTCACGGAGAACGCTAGGCGAAAGAAAATCCAGTTGTTTTTAATGCTGCCCAACCCAGCTATCCTATTGACTTGAGACAGACTTTCAAAAGAATTACCTGTAGTATTATTAGTTCCCAACAGGCCTTGATATCCAATAACAATTCGGCGGACTGTGTGATTGTTTCCCACCTCTGAAGTGTAAAACAAATTTGTTCACTTTCAGAGTAAAACAGGGCTCTGCCGGAATACCGGCTAGTTTTATTATCCGCCAAACAAAAATTGTAGTAAGCATTGCCTCAATTCCGTTTTTGCGTGTGCTCTGCGACTCCCCGAGCAATTACCTCGTATCTACTTTAATTACACAACTTACACGGCGAGCTCCCGAAAGAATTACACGGCCGAATTTATTGCTTCATGACCTTACAATTTTTGAGAGATTATAATCTTTATAAAGGCAGTATTTATAATAATAATAAGCGATCCCTTGGGACAATTCCACTCCACAAGGACCACTCAAATTGACCTGGTCCCAATCTAAGCAAAGCTTGTACTATGGAATCATACAACGATATACATACTTATAGATGGATATATACATACATAGAACATCCAAGAATAAGGTACAAATACTTATGTTCATCACAGAAATACGCACACGCCCTCAGCGGAATTAAACCCGCGACTTCAAGCTTCACAGTCAGGAGCCCTGACCGCTAGACCAGAATGCCGTCAATGTATGTACCCTTATAGCATTTCATACATTAGATGAAGCATAGAAGCTATCAGATACACTGAACTTCAAAGATTCGCAAAGCAGTTGGTGTGAACGACAGTGTGACTGTAAAGGTGAATAAAGGCATGTCACGTTAGTTTCCACAATAAACAAAGCATAAGGGAAGAAATATTGACGAATCGGAATGTAATGCAAAAGTGTCTAGAAGACACGGAAGAAGGTTTCAAGTACGGACAAAATTTGATTGAAAACTTAAGGAAAGGTTGCGTAAGAGTAGGTACTCAAAATATCGTATGAATAAGACCCATAAATGTAGATGAAGCTAAATTTCAATCCTCTAATTAAAGTGCTGGCGCGCTACTACTTACTCTATCTACATATAGACAGTATAAAAGACAGAGCGCCAATGTTAATATACGCCTAAACGCAATTTTAAAGTGGCTTTCTTTCTTGAAATTTGTACATAGTCATTCTTAAAGTATGACATGAATTTAGCTTATTATTTTAAAAAGGGCAATCGGGCATTCAGCCTACCTGATAGTAAGCAGCAGTATACCATACGCATTGCGGACCTTATATGTGATGGATCGCTGCCAGCAAAGCCAAACTATGCGGATTTCTGGTAACCTTACTCACGGGAAGGAATACATTACTATCAAGAAGAGAGATACTTCCTTATTCGGGCTTCTGAGAAATTTGGAACGGGAGATCCCAATATATCCTTCAAACCTTTGCCTACTATTTAATAAAACAACTATAAAGCGTTTCGCATTTTATACTTCTTATTTCCATAAAATTTCCACATTTTGTTGACGCGGAGCTAACAAACAACGGGATTATTGTCTTAGTCCGGTTTATATAGAACTTTATATTGCATGAACTACTTTGACATACATTATATTAAATCACGTTTTCTCACGCGTAATATAACCTAATATTTGGACCAATCACGCTCTTATAGCATACAGGCAACGTTTTAAGCACACTTCAGCGATAACTGTAGCCCGAGGACGAGCAACAATCTGGCAAAATGCAGGATTCAATTTAACCCTGATAGCTAATTTATTTTCCCCTCTTTGCGTCGACCTCGCCTCGACCCCGAAACCACCTTAATACGTAAATTAAACAGATTTCTTTAAGTATTTTGGGCTTACCTTAGTATTTGTTAGGGTTTCCTTCGCGATCTTCATAATTGAAAGTATAATTTGGCTCGCACTCGCCTAGGCGGTATCGCGAGGTTATTTGAATAATTTTATATACACCTGGGATAAACTTGCATAACTGTTTTGAAAGCAACAGAGTGCTTGAATAGTTTTTAATAGCAGTGAGATGAACTTTCAACTCTTCTTCTTAATTGAATTAATCCGTTAATATATAAATAACGGGAGTAAGGAATGGCTGGGCTTGCAGTGTGGCTTGGATGGCTTATTATAAGTTCTAGCAACGCAGTAATCGTTTCCTATCGGGCGAGTACTATGCGCTATAGTAGAATAAAAAAATCCTTTAACCTCTTTAAAGCCTACATTAATTTATTTTGAATAATTTATTTAAAAGTCGTGGTGGTCGAGTGGTTCGAGTAGTTGCTTGCAGAATAAGCAAGGTCTAATGCCGGCTGTGCCAATCAGTTTTTCTGAATATAAACCTACATATGCTTGTAAAGAAATCCAAAGGCGTGTGTATGTGTATGTAGGCAGAGAGAGTAGAGCGCTAGTTCTCTCGAGACTTACAGGCTTAACCTTTTCAAAGTGTCTGCTATCTAGAAAACATTTATAACATTACAATGTCCGTGTCACACGGTGTCAGCTGTTAGAAATGCGAGACTGCTAGTAGAGAATACAAGGTAAACAGAAAGACATGAAATAACAATGAACCACTATTACACGCCTGTATCTCAGCAGTGTATAAAGCTCGCAAAGTGAACTATTTCAACCTGCTCATAAAAATAAAGGCTGGGGCACATTAGGCGAGGCCCGCGGGACGATACCTCGCCACTTATACTCTAATAAAAACAGAGGTGAATAACATAATTGCGGTTATAACACTACGCCCATTAACTTCAAGGTAGATGCTTTAGATAATATGTGGTTGGTTGTATGTTATTCTTAACTTAGATGTGGCAAGAAATGGGCATATTATATTTGGAGGCATTCATGCAGCAAGCATCTGAAGGTACACTGGTATCCTAGTACATCAGAAGGTATTACTGGTGCAGTCGGGATTTGAACTTGCAATAACTGTGTTGCAGGGACTGCTCGAACCACTCGGCCACCACGGCTCATAAATATGTATGTAATAATGTTAAATATCAGTATTACAAAATAATTAAGTGTACTCGTGACAAGCTTCGATCAACGAGATGATAATGAGGCTTAAGCCAATGAGGTTATTTCATGAGAATCGAAAGCAATATGAGCTTAATCCACTATATCAGTGTCCCAAATTGAACACTGATACAGTTCCGATAAGTACTTTGTACAATAATTTGAACTGCATTTTGCAAATCTCAATTCAGTTGGGTCTAGAACGAGATCGTGGTATTGGTTTGAGCGAACTTGTTATATTTAATTGTCAGGCGCAAAATTGAGATATAATTCCGATAAAGGGACTCTCTCACAGTTTCGTTTACATTCAATTCGTTTAAGGATTTTAATTGCTACTAAATTATGCTATAAATTTTATATTCAATGAGTTATAAATATATATAATATTAATCAACATTATTTGTAATGTAGATATGTAGTTTGTTTGAAATCACATGGTATGTGATAGGCTCGCAAAAAATAAAGAATAGCTAAACTGATTTCGATGATTGTGTTCTATGTGTTCGCGTGATTCTCTGAAACTCTAAAAACAAATTGGTTTGATGCCGAAAGGACGCACTGTTTGTCATTGTATTCTTAAAATTAGCGTTATTTACTCAAAACAAACTTATAAGATACCGACATACTTACATCGAATGTAGATAGTGTTTGTGGGTCTCTGTGTGTGTGTATTGCCCTATATACATACATATATGACTAATACAACTGTAATACAAACAAAAGTTGACCATTAAGTTAATAACGTCTACGAGTTTGCTACGAAAGCTACGTTCGCTGCGAAGTCGTAGCAGTTACAAATTAGCTACGTACGAAATAATTAGTACTACGTTCCGTGGCCGTACTTGCAACCTACTAAGAAAATCCTTGAACGTACGATACGAACTAACTTACCTCGCGTGACCGATTATGTTTCAAAGCTCAAGTTACATTTGGACACTACTTTGGTAATTACAAATCATATATTATTATCGTCGCGCCCTCCCACAAGGGGTGAGCAGAGGTGCGTAGTACTCACACCCATATTGACTTTAATTGTCCAATGCCTTATATAATGCGCATACGGGTTCATATATAAATAGGTTGTAAAGCACATTGCACCAAAACAATATGCGTTAGGTTTAAAATTTAAATTTATATTGCACTTTAGTTTGATAGCTATCGGATTACAAAGGGTCGTTATCTAGTGTAATGGCTCTTGTAATATATTGGATGCGAAAACCGTATTTATATCAAGAGAAGTATTTTTTTTTATGATAATTTGTAGCATCACGCTAAGGCAGCTGAATATACGTGTTCAGTTACCACAAAACGATACTAAGGCATACTTTAATAAGTGCCGTGGTGGCCGAGTGTTACTAGAGTCTGCAACACAAAGATTGCAAGTTTGAATCCAGACTGTACCAATGAGTTTTTCTTAATTTCAGTACAGTGATTAGTCAAACCACGAGCTTCACGGCGAAGGAAAACATATCTCTGGCGGATTGGGTGTTTGGGTACTACCTATTCACTTCTTCTTCTTCGGGGGGGGGGGGGGGGGGGGGGGGGATAAGATAGAACACACGCAATGTACACGATGATTGAGCCAAACGAGCTAATCGCTGATGTTCCAGGTATCTGCGCTTATTAATAAAAATATTTTTAGCAATGCATGACATTTCTTTAATCTTTGTATTGATTAAAATCAAATAAATGGCGATAATATCATTGTATTACATCTAAATATATAAAAATTAATGTTTGTCTTTTATATAATCTGAAATGGCTTTTTTGTGTTTCTTCAGGTGGATTCGAGAATACGTAACTTAAATTTTTTACCCAAGCGAAGCTGGGCGGGACAACTAGTTTTACATAAATTAGAAGTTTTCGAACGTCTCCTCACACGTACGCTCGCAGTTTCCTCGCGGTGTGTTGCATAGTAAAGCCTATGATGACTGTGTATGCTAGACTCATTTTATAAATTTTAAAAAATCAAATATTTAAATCTACACGAGATTATTATAATTTATAATCTTTTTCCTTCCCACAAAGGTCCCCGAAGGGGTAGGCAGAGGTTTACAGGTAGCACCCAGATACCTACTTTCCGCCAGAGATATATTTTATATATATATTATTTAAGATATATTTTAATTAAGGTAGCAAATATAGATAAAAGTGATCTTTAGAAGTGCAACCTACTTCGAAATGTGCTTGAAGACTCTTGGGGACCCGTAATGCAGCCCGCAGTGCGCCGCAAACACTTAAAAGTTAGTTTTCCGACACAAGACTTTGCTTCCCAGTAAGTATAATGCCTTCAAGAACTGAGTAAGCATAAAATATTACAATTATATATCTTGTTAATTGTGACATGTCACGCTAGAAAATTAAAATGTATACAATAACCGATTTTGTATAAAATGGTGGTGACCCCCCACCATACATATTTTATACCAGGATTGAACCGCTTACTTGGTGGGTTTGCTTCCTTGCCACCTTTGACTACTATATATAACAAGCAATATAATTCCATACATTGACGGCCGTCTGGTCAAGTGGTTAGAGCTCCTGTCTGTGAAACTTGAGGTCGCGGGTTCGATTTCCACTTAGGGCAGATATTTGTGTAATGTATTTTTTTTTTTGGCACGGTAGTCTTGGATGTACTTATGTTTATATCTATCTATATAAGTAAATGTATTGTTGTTTAGTTACCATAGTAAAAGTTTGCTGAATTTGGGGTTATGGTAATTTGTGTAGAATTGTCCCAAGGTTTATTTATACGTTTATATGTAATCGGCGTGACGACTCACGCAGTGTTCATCACGGCAGAGGAGAGGCAAAGTGCCAGTGCCAGCTCTCTGTAGAAATTCATACATACTTGCCAGTTTTGAATAGTCTTGACGTTCCCATCTTTAAGTGTCCGATTGACTAGATCCAATATTTGTAAAAAAATACAATCTATATTGTTCAGTCAGTTTTTAAAACTGATTAATCGCAACACTAGTGTTCATAATACCATTAATTACAAAAGATGATAATTTCGATGAAAGCCCAGACGTTGAACCACAGATTGTTTTCTTAAACAATAATAATAATATATCCTCACGCCTTCCCACAAGGGTTCCCGAAGGGGTAGGCAGAGGTGTATAGGTAATACCCACACACCCACTTTCCGCCAGAGGTATATTAGGTGCAAACGTGACAGATGGCGAGTCCATCGCCGTTAATCCAGCACGACTATACATAAGCCTTTGAATTTCTTCTCAGTTTGTTTTTCAATTGTTTTCTTTTTCCTTGAAAATTAATCATGAACCTATTTTAGAGAGGTTTAGGGCATAACGGGTTTCCCGTTCGAATTTGGAGCTGCCCGACTGGGGCAGGACCTCCACCTTATAGAAGTCCGTAGCCAAATAACACATTTTTTTGTGTTGTGTTCCTACGCGGTGAATAAGGTTTCCAGAAATGAGCTCCTTGGGGAGGGGGGAGGATTGTTACATTGTGTTGGAAGTGTGGTAGTAGTAGTAGTAGTAACCGTTTCCCATCAGGTGGGCCTTATGCTTGTTTGCCACACTTGTTGTATATAAAAAAAAAAAATTTTAACTCTTTATCTAGTCGACTTGCTTTGACTTAAATAAAAAGTGACTAGACATTGTAAATTAGCTTTTAGAAGGTTAATTAACTTAAATTGGGTTCTCTAAGCTCTTAATAAAGTATTATCCGCTTCTAAAAAGATGTTTACTTATTTAACAATTACTTTTATCTGGGCGAGTTGAAATTTGACAAAGTTTAAAAAATCTAATACCTACTGTACTATACTGTACTGTACTAATAATTCTTGGTTTTTTTGTTAAAAAAATCTTTATTTTCAAATATAAAACCGTTTATAATTTAATTTAAATACATTTTCATATCTGTTGACTGAAAAAGTCAATAGATTTTTGTTTAATTAAAAAAACTATTTAAAACAAATTCAAATATAGAACTATTTAAAATTTTATATGAATAGCTTTCACAACTGGCGGCTGACTAGTAAAGCTGACGGTTTATTTGGTATTTGATTAAAGCCATATGGATCTTAATGTGGCATTCTAACAATACCAGTCAGATTTCACAATTCAAAATTAATCATCTAAAATATTTCTCTGGCGGAAAGTGGTTCAGTATGATATATAAGATGATATGTATGTATATATATACATATATATATATATACATACATATCATCACGCCGAGTCCCTAACGGGGTAGGCAGAGAGTTTAGAGTGCCAGTTCTCTCTAGACTTACATACCTCTTTCGCTTCGTCCACATTCATCAGTCTCTTCATACATGCTCGTCGGTTTCGAGTACTCTTGACGTTCCCGTCCTTGAGCGTCCGATCCATTTGATCCAGGTAGTTGGAACGTGGCCTTCCTCTGCCTCTTCTTGCACACACTTTTGCTTTGTATATCTTTTGTCAATCTTTCTTGACTCACCCTTTCTATACTTCCAAACCAACGTAACATGCCTTTCTTCTTCATCTTTACAATCACGCCCTCATTCACGCAAAATTCGCATCTCAACTGCATTTAAGCTACTTTCATATTTCCTCTGACATACCCAGGATCCACTGCCATGAAATAAGGTAGGTACCAATATCGCATTGTGGACAGCTACTCGAGCATTTTTGCTCAGACTTTTACTGCCCATCAACGCTGACATTCACCTTATTTCCGGCAGTTATCCTTTTTTCAATATCTTTTTCATACTTTCCATCTCGTGTAAATATGCTTCCTAGATATACAAATTCATTCACTTGTTCTAGAATTTGCCCATTTACCGATATAGCACATTCGGTCACTTGTTCATCAAATTATATAGGTATATATATAATTTTTGTAACATAGTTAATTTAATTTTTGGTCAGGTTACATGTTTGCTGCATTTGCGGTTGAAACTCTGGGGCCTTGGGGTCCTGAGGCTCACCATCTTTTTAAAGAGGTCTCGCGCCGTCTAGTCGAGACCTCTCGTGACAGGAGGGCTGGAACATATCTCGCTCAGAGAATCAGCATTGCTATCCAGCGTGGCAATGCTGCTGGTCTTCTTGGCACGTTGCCTCGGGATACCGATTTGGGGCAAATATTTTATCTGTAAGTAGTTAGTTTCAACTGTTCTTTGTAAATATTATTAATTGTTGTTATTGTAAATAAAGTGATAGTTAATTAAAGAACTAGAACACAAAACCAAATAGTATGTAAGTTGCTGTTACTGTTGATCATGATAAACAAGAACTTTCAATACGAAAATACTAATAATTTAGAAACCTTATCTGATTGCTGGTCGTTGAAAATACATACTAATCAAAACTTTCAGTAGACCCGGAAGGCAAAATAAAAAGAAGGATAAGTCATCATACTAATAGGTAACAATGAAAAGAATTAAAGGAGTGGTTTGCGGCGAGACCCTCAAGACAAATGTTCCTCGGAGTTCGCTCCAACTCGCCCTGGAGGGAATTATAGCCTACGAACTTATTCCAACTGTTATGTTTCATTCGTGTACGCTTAATGAAAACGATAAAAAAATTTCAACCATTTCCATTTTAAGAATGTATATATATTTTATCGAGATATATAAAATACAAAACTTTTGGTTTCTACATGTCCTTTTTAGATTTTAGAACTATCCGACCGTGCCCCAAACCAGTTTCATTTG
Source organism: Drepana falcataria (assembly GCA_945859725.1). Classification (NCBI taxonomy): domain Eukaryota; kingdom Metazoa; phylum Arthropoda; class Insecta; order Lepidoptera; family Drepanidae; genus Drepana; species Drepana falcataria. The sequence goes on from OX243937.1 coordinate 3,572,378, forward strand.
AAAGGCAATAAAGCTAAAACTTCAACAATAGATTGAATGTATTACTTTTTGACACACTTTTATTAGCTTCATACGTATGTTAATTAGTATGTAACGGGTTTTTTTACTATTCTTCATTAAAAAGTATTTTCAATTTTTTACTTTTCATAAAAGCATGTTGTTAGTTTTTTTTACTACATTTTTTTTGTAGCACACGCCGGGTGTCCTCTAGTACGCTCTAACTACCGAAATGTAATACTAAGCACCCAAGGATTATAACATCAAGATGATGAATGTGCATGAAATGTAAGAGGTACATATGTCTAGAGAGAATTGGAGCTCTACTCTCTTTAGCGATCACTTGAAAAGCGCGGCTTGATGATTATATGTATGCATGATTGTGAGATCAATACTCAAGTATCTAAGTATAATAAGTGACAAATTGATGTTTTATTAGTTAATCAGCGATATCTCGAGTTCTATTAGATACACACTAGATCGAATAGAACTTCACTTATTCCCTTGATTACAAAGACATGTTTATAATATATTTTGTGATCCTAAAAAATAATGTTAACCTTATTTCTTGAGACTTGCGCAAACATGACTCTTCATCAAATATACGTACGTATAAAATTTTATTCTGTACGGTACATCGTTAAGTATATTTTCCTGTCGAGTGAGCAACCGTAGGCTTCCTTGAGTTTCCTCGTATTACGCGTACACTCCTGACTGACATTCTTTTGATGCATGAAGGGACACTGATTTTGATCTTGTTACCTTGTCTGTGATAGATAATGCATCCGGTTTATTGGGAATATGCCCCATAGTGTAAATAAATATACTTATTGTTCTTCAAGAACGATTTTTTACAAGAAGTTATTATGTATATTTTTGTTTTGTATTGTCTCTCGTAGCGTTAGTTCCGGGAACTTTTGCTACTTAACTGGTCAATGGCGAGACCAAGGCCTCCAGCCAGGCACTTTACTGTGTTATGTATTTATTAAATTATGTATATCTTCACGTTTTCCTGCGACAAAGGACTTTAAAGGGATAGGCAGCGGTGTAACACCTACTTCTTGCTGGAGATTTATTTACGTTAGGCCAATACGTGACAGGTGGCGAAAGGTCCATCGCCATGCATCCTACCTATTTGAAATTTATTTTCAAACGTAAACAAGGTTATCTTTCGACGTTTTTCTTGAGCTTAAGGCTGGTGGTGTGATTAATCGCTGTACTTAAGTTCACAAAAACTCATTCGTGCAGTCGGAATTCGAAATTCAATTTTCGCGTTGTAAGCGACTACTTGTATCACTCGTCCACCCCGCCTTTTTCACGTATGTGTATGTATTGTTATTTGTACACTTTGTACGATACTGTGACACATGTCACTGTCTTGGTGGATATTCTTAAGGCTCCGTTAAACCTTTCATAAAAAAAACTAAAAGCTGAAAGTAATAAATTGAAATAAACATGTTTATATACTCAAACCGCGAGTAAAAGCCACGTTGTAACTTTCATCGGATTAATGCAAAAATATATCAGCGCGAAATAAGATAAAAAGTTTCCTTGCTTACCGCAGAAATCCATTTCCAAGTTAAACAGATCTTTTTCCACGTTTTTTGCTCATTGAATCTGAAGGAAACTTTTTGTCTCTTATTTTCGGGATTATCGCTCAAGTTCATTTTGAAACTTTACCTTAATTAGAGGGGCAGACACCAAAGGGTAGGTATAATTAAATTGGCTCAGAAGACGCCCAACTTAAGGCTAAACTTTTAATGTTAGGGCCAACCTTATGCTTAATTAAAATTAATTGAAATTCTAATAATTACCGTAATTGTGAAAGTTGATTAATCGATGGTGACGCATTGAACACTTCAATATTACTTGTTGACTTGGAAATTGCAGAAGTTGAAAGCAAAAGGTAATTTCTTTATTAATTAGATGGTGGTGGGAATAAATAACCTTTTATAACTTGTAAAGGCAATTTAAGAAGAACTGGCGAGAGGTTGACAAACAGATATGTAATGTGTCTGGAAGAAAACAATGATTAAACAATCAGGGGAGAGAAAGTCATGAGTGCTCGAAATCGTCAAGGAGGTATGAAGTTTATGATTAAAAACTTTGTTATTAAGAGAATGTAATGTGTTAGGGATTGGGTTCGATTTATAGGTTGGTTAAATATGTAACTACTTTAAATTATTGTTTTTATATCGTGTGATTTCATGAGCAGTTGTGGCAGAATAAGCTAAATATCGCCAGTCAAGACAGTCAAAGTAGCAGATTCAAACTTAAGCAGCAGATTCAAGGGAAAGATGACAGTAAGTCTGAATGGTACTGAGATAATAGGCGCCTTATCCCTCTGCCTACCCTGCATGGGCTTCGCCATGTTGATATGTATGTAATAATATATATTTAATTTCATAAACTATACTTAATGTGCTAGTTCTAAAACAATTTTTTATGTGATTTACATTAATAATTTATTTACTATCATTAATAACATAAAAGAAAATATGTGAAGGATTTATGTGTATTAATTAATTACCACATTTGCTAAAGCCTCGGTTTGACACGTTGATGGTGGAAACTAAATGAACATAATAGATGTTATTAAATGTAAAAGGTACAAAAGGCCATTGGGTTGGTGAAAGCAATTAAATTACGGCAACAGGGCAGCATTCATAGAATTCTGAAATTAAACCTACTTTTTTAAATACTTATTCGAACGAACCATTCAAAGAGTTTCTCAGATGCGACTTGAAAATTAATTAATTATCACAATTCATAAATATAATTATACATTAGAGCCTTGATGGCTGACTGGTTCGAGTAGTCGCCTGCAACGCAAAAAAAATAAATTCGAATCTGGACTGCACCATAAGGTTTTACCATACTTAAGCTCGGTCGTAACTATTTTATAAATAGTAAAAACATTGTTTTCAAAACATTTTTTTGTGAACATTATCTAGTTATTAAGAAAAAAATAATGGCGAAAAGTATTAATATGTCACTTCACGACTTAGAAAGTTGTTTATATAAAGGCATCGGACTTGACTAAAATGTAGGTATTTTATGGCTGAGATTAATCTTGGTGTAAGTATTCCGAGCAATTTTTATTTGTCGCGCCATCCAATTATGGAACAAAAAGTATTTTTTTACATTATCAAACTTGTCAACGCCAGATTTATTTGTATAGATCCTTTTTAAAAAAAAAAACGAAGAATAAAAAAGGTTCATCGAAATGGTATCAACTGTATGTTACCCGACTAAAATAAAACTTTTTATACCGGACTAATGTCCGTCAGTATAAGATGTCATCATCATTATCATCATATCAACACGCCGAGTCCCTAACGGGGTAGGCAGTAAGAGAGAGAGAGGGGGGAGAGAAGGAGGGGGGAGAGGGGAGTTAGAGGGAATATAACTAATATTATACATATGACAGTTTGTGAGGATATATATTATGTATGTTTGTTATGTATCAGGGCTAAGCGGAGTCGGATGAAATATGGCAGTTCTTTTTTGTATTTACTTAGAGAATTTAATTTGAAATTCAGACAGTGCTTGTTCTGACTGACCAAATAATTGTGGGTCACACTAAATGTGTGAAGTAGTACGAGAACTTCGTATATCTGTCTGCAAATTACGGATGGAATAACCACTAGCTGTATTCTATGCTTAATGAAAATATTTATTTTCTCATAAAAGCTGCAGAGACCTTGAAAGTCAAATATATCGCACATCGCAGTGTGTGCCTAATTATTATTGAACTTGAGTTGAGACTTGACAGCAGACTTTCCATCTGTCACGTTGGCACCTAAATAAATTACCGGCAAAAAGTTGAAGTTTTCACACTTTTCTTTAACCTATGAGAGGAAATATATTATAATAAAAATATTTCATTTTACGTAACGTAAAAATGTTTGTGTTTAAACGTAAACAAAACACGGCTTACGTGAACACAATGAATATCACTTAACCATTCTAGGTGACCTTTTACCGAAGAGGAAAATCATATTTTTCTTGTATCCAATGCTTTTGATTAATAATCCTGCCGCGAGAAAACAGCCATATTTTTCTCACCATAAGTTACAATTCATCCGACGATGTTAGCATGGATTTTTTGTTATTTAATAGTGACAAACAAGTAAGCGACCCGCTTGATGGTAAGCGTTTATCGAACCTGTAACCTTATTGTTGAATATAATCAAATTAATTAATGAATTACTCCTTGTATAATTGGACACGAGAAATGACAATTTTTACTCGAGCCTCTGTTAATAAAGAGCAAAAAGCTAGGACCAAACCACGTGACAGGTAACCATGAAATGGACCGACCAAATAAATAATGCTACAAATGCCCTCAGCAATAGAGGAACAAACATGCCAAGCTGAGAGGGAGGAATACCATGAGGCCACTCTGCCAAGAGTGATATAACCAAGAACAAAATATATTATAAAGTATAGAGTATGGAATTTCATCCAAAAATTGTAAGCAAATCATTATTATTTCAACAAATTGAAACGACGTCCTGTACCAATTTTATTCAGTACCGTTTTTGTCCGGGAATTTTTAGTGCCCTACTTTTCTTTAATATCAGATCGTATGATTGAATTAACAATGAAGTACCTCGCAAAACAACTAGAGCGAATGAAGGTGTGATGCATAAATGAAAAACGTAACTACATGTTACATCTATACAGACACGAATGGGTGAGAATGACGAAAGATTGAGATAACAAACACGAATACACTTTTCTGAATACGTTACAGCAAAGATCAAATGATTGAACAATAAATGATGGGTACGGTAAGAGTACCGGAAACCGATGGGCATGTATGAAGAGATAAATTTGCATGAGTCGAAAGATTTCTAGAGCAAAAACGGCTATCCATCACTACACTGTTACTACGCTGGCTTGGAGATATTATGTCTATACATATGTAATATAAGTGAGTTTGAGAGAGCATATTAATTGGTTATATCCGTATATCTTAGGATACAATATTGAGTAAATTTTTCTACTCTCGTAAATAATTCTCAATATTTTCCTCATAAGTTTCGAATACTCTTGATGATACCAACCTTTATTGATAACTAATAACCGTATTGCTAGGTAGTCGTAAGTGGTCGTCTTATGCCTCTTCTTCCAGGCACTTTGCCATTGTTTACCGTCTGTCAACTTTTCGTCACTCTTCCTTTCTGTATATCCAGAGCAACTCAACAGGCCTATATTTACTTGTACAGGCTTAACCGAATTTTTACCAGTTGCTTAGTGAAACTCTTTATTTCAGATTCGTCCTTATAATATTCTTTCTTTATCAAAAATCAAATCTCAACGGCTTTTACACTTTCATGCTTCTTCTGAATTCTGATTCTCTCCAGAATGTAATTGCGGCTGTATGTTTAATTATTAATTAAGCATTTCATAAGAAATTCCATTTATCGTTTGTCGGATAAGAGTTATCCACGATAATATCATGCTGGTGTGACCGAGTTTGTAAGATGTACGCTCGGTCGCTAATGAAGGGAGGAAATTATTGTAGATTGATATGTGAAATCAACATTTGTTTGGACTCTTGATGATTATCCCACTAATCTGCGCTGCCCTACTTTCTATAATAATCGTTCGGGTTTGATCCCTTCCCGCAGCAGCAAACATTTAGGTACCTACACAATTTTCCTTAAAGTTAAGAAAGCAAAGAAACTAGCAGTGATAATAATTTACTCTTTTTCAGTAGTCGTCTTATAAGAAATAGTCCTTTCATAGTTCATTAAACTTTACTTTCTAAGCAATAAAATTGTGAGCTCCTGAAATACCTCGCGAACGTTGTTTGATATTGACAACATTAACTATTGCCTATTTTGTTATAATTAAACTTCTCCTTTGAAGTCGTTTGATTTCCACGAATTTGAAAGGTTCGCTAATTTTTATTCGGAGAATTCTCTGTTACATCAAATAACATTGAGGAAAAACATGAATTAATATGCCACTCCGGTAAATCACCTACGGGAATAACTTTAGATATACTTATACAATTTTAACTTGTTGTACTATACAGCGTGAAAAGTGTAGAATTATTATTGTTATAGATTTTTGTATATATTATTATATATCAGACATGTTGTGGAAAAAAAATCCCACTGCTGGATGCCTCTCGAACCAGTCCCTCGTCTGAGTACCAAATCAATAACTTAAAAGACAGATTGTTATTGTCAGGACCGGGATCAAGAATCAAGGGCGCAATTATAAAAGCTTGCATCGGGCGCATAAAAGGCTAAAGGTTGTTACATGCCACTGCTGGGCAAAGGCCTTCTTCCCCTATGATTCCCCTACGTGTTTTTGTCCAATGCTAGTGTTGGCCAGGTCTTCTCGCATCTCCTTCGTGGTCTACCTCGCCAGCGTCTAGGTGTGTCAGGTCGCCATTCCGTGGTTATTTTGGCCCAACGATCGGCACGCATATAGATATATATGTGTATGTAAATTGAAATGGTACTACTTCCTGTGGATTATCATGACAAACGAGAGCAGTCGCGATGAGGCAGCGGCGCCGCGACTGCTATTTGCATAATTCGCTAATATACCACCATTAATGAACATCGATCTAAATGTGTTACTATCTACTTAGTTGCTGCGAGCTGTGTTATGATCTGTTATTTTTATGTGTATTTACAAAGATACCGACGAGGTAAGTAGAAATATACAACACCGTCGTAACCAGATTATGTTCAAGTGCCAACGTGATATTTTGTGAGTCCATCGCCGTTGTTCATCGATTTCTCCCTTGACGTATATACTAATATTAAAGTTGTAATAATGCCATCATTTTGCTAGTAAGATATTCAGACCAACGGTGACAAATTTATGGCGAGTCCTTCGCCGTTCTCAATCATGAGTACGTCTTTGGTTTTCTTCTCAAACATAAACGGGTGTTTTCTGTCATCGTAATAAAAATGTTCCTGATAAATCCCAGTAGGTATCTATATAACAACAGAAAAATACCATTGGCATAATAATGTTGAGAATTTACAATATTTTTTAAAGCTTCAATTCAATGAATATATTATGTTTGCAAAACGAGTGTATGCTTGTAAAAATAATTTCGGCCAGGGGAAAGGAGGCTTGTAAAATTTCTATTCCTCGGTGAATAGTTTGATGCAGGTAATATATTTCGGATCATAACTTTTTATTTGCGGTACGTGTATCCTAGGATATGTTTGTTATTGAAACATAATCTCATTTCCGTTTTGAGTGCAAAATAAATTTTAGTTTGGCTGAACGTGTTGAATACTGAGCGTCGGGTAGGTACTGATTTCTGTACATTGTGTATTACAGAATACCAATACATTTTTAACATGTCTGTGGTTTCAAATGTCAAGCACGTTATCTGCTGTTTCAATCTACAGAGTGCACCGTATTGGAAGACAATCTTATCCAATCAATATGACCTGTAGGTGGTGTGGTGATGGTGGTGGAGGGGTGTGGTTGGCAAACATTTTACATAATTAAATGATGCCACTTCCAAAGCATTTACTTTCAACGTCTTTAGCAATGTAACATATGGTTCAGTTCCACTATTATTATTTACTGCAAAATAGTCTCTGAGTGTCGTGTGGCTTAAGTCACCACTTGCTTACTATGGATACGCAAGTTCAAAACCTATACATATTATATATCATACTCATTGAGTGATAATAACACAAATATTTTTTGAAGAAAAGCATTATTATGCAAATTTATTACTAAAAATTACTAAATTTACGTTTAAAATGTATTACTTCTTGAGCCCTACCGTTTCACATGCGTTATTTTAATAAATCATATATGAAAGATATGGATATTACGTATTCATAGAAAAAATATATATATCCTCACGCCTTTCCACAAGGGTCCCCGAAGGCAGAGGTGTATAGGTAGTACCCAAATATTAAGCTGCCTAATTACTCGTTATCACATTAGCTATCCGCCAAGGCCTGATTAATTGGTGTTAGGCAGAGTTAGCCGGAACAAACTGTCAGACCGACAAACATTTCATATGTGTTTTATGCATTTTGAAAAAAGAAGAAAAATATTTTTAATATTTCGAACGCACACTTCAGTTATATTTATTATTACGGATCTGCAGCGAAATGTAGTCGTTACGATATCTCCATACCTTCGGGGACCCTTGTGGGAAGGCGTGTAGATATTATTACATAAAGAATGTACAATATAAAACTTGATATATTTTATTAAGGTTCCAATGGTCCCTTGACGTTAAACTTGACCGTTCGACCGAATGTAATACACGCAAATATGATTTGTAGGCAAACGACGCAATCCGCAACCACGCAGGGATCGGTTGACCTCTTTGAATCAATGATGAATCCAATTTTACCTTTGCCAGTCGCAACCTCATTGGAATGCAGGCAAATACACTTACCCAAGTAAAACATGACCGGAGGACCGCTTTGTCACAGAGATTTACAGGTTGCAAGATTTACTATTCCTTTTGTTTTTCATAGCTGTCCAGGGAATTGAAATGTGACAAGTAAACAAACTAGCTCCATCTGCTGGCGAATTGCTTTCACGATTGTTTGGCGGTCGGCTTTCTGAAGTCATTAGGCCTGCCGTCCTTAACATAGACACTCGATGTAATACCGTCTGTAAGTTACGAGAGAACTTGCGCTCAATTCCGTGTACCTACCCTAGTGAGGGATCATACGGTTGACATTTGATATAACCAAAGAGATCTATAATTTAAGAGAGATCACTCTACTGTTTCTGCCTACTCTGTGACTCGCCGTGAGAAACTCAAACTCTAAATCTAGAGTTTGAGTTTCTCGACTCTCAGTTACTGCCCAACTCGATACTACAAGAAAACGCATCAAGTTAGCCCAACTGTGGTATACAACCTGTACTGTTGTATACCTACCATTTGTAGTTATAGTTGGATTCGTTTGAGTAGTCCGTGGTGTGGCTTTCATTTAGGTTATGGTAACTGTTCAACAATACATACTTGGGCAGTATACATGCCTGTCGCTTTATTATTTTTTATTCTCACCATACGGCACTATAAGTAATTATATGACAATCTTCCCAATGTAAAACGTACTAAGGCACAATTAGGAAATAGTGCTTAAAACTACAGATGCTATTGCTTTCCTGGTGCATTACATTTGCTCACTTTATAAGCTAAATACAAAATAAACAGCCAAATTATGGTTTTAAATCCCGCATTCTACTCAATCACATACAATTTTAGCCACTAGTAAAATAAGTAGAAAATGCAAGGGTTACCCAACCGCACGAAACGCGTATCGAACGTATTGTTCGCAATTCAATAATAAATCGATTGACCAGAGAAATAGAAAGTGCTATAACCGTAAAATAAAACGATACCTCTCATATGCCACAGCCGTTGGCTTTTATGTCGGGTCAGGGCATTATCCTAATGTAATTATATACGTACCAATGGAGCCGGCACAAAAATCACTGAAACCTTTCCACCAATACAATTATTCACTCTATGTTTTATATTCCACGTGATAGGTTTTGTTTCATCGTTGCAGTAATAGGATCTATTTATTTATCTATGTTTAGGTTCATCAACAGATAAATAATTTTAAACGTAAATAATATTAAAAAAGATAAACTAACTGAGATTACCCAAATCTTGCTAATCATTTGTTGGGCAAGGTAAGCTACCTCAGAAAATAATTGACTTATCTTTCCTAGAGTTCGAAGTTAAAATTGTTATACAAAACGTAAACTTTCTAAAAATTTAAAAAGGCTATAAATACAACATCACAATATATTAATTATAGCCATGTGTGTGTTGTTGTCCTATGGCACCCCGGGGGTGTAGAGGGCCTTCATAAGGTTGCGCCACTCCTTTCTATCCTCAGCTATTTCCTTGGCTTCGCTCCAGCTCAGTCCATTGCCATGCATGGCAATAAATTTCTCCTCTTGCAAAGTATATATTATATATATATATATGAAAGGATGAAGGGATAGGCAGAGGTGTGTGAACTACCCATACACTCCGCCGGAGATATATTTTAGTTTAGCATTAAAGTATTCTCTGGCAGATTCTATTTCAGATGGCTATTCACGGGCAGAAAATAATGCAGTTATATTAATATAATAATAATAAAGCTTTATTTCGTACTCTTACTCCTTTTAAGCATAGTTATGCACATGCTCTTCCTTAACCTAGAATTACTTCGCATATTGCAGGATTGTAGCTCGGTTGTACTAACGCGTTTTCAGAATTTAAGTACAGTCATTTGATAATCACTCCCCATTTTTTAAGAGTGAAGAAATACTGCCTTTCCTACAAAAATGGTATCGTTTCATCTCTGGGTGGGTAACTATTGGGAAACCTTATTAAGAAATAGGTCGTTCTCTTGAAGACAAAAATAGATTTTAAACTTAAATCAATTTTAAACATGGTAAGTGTAATGACTAATGCCAAGTTCACAGTTTTGGTGTAATATTTATACCACTACATTTTATAATTGTTTTAACAAAGTTTGTATGTATGTGATAAGAGTTAAGATTAAATTTTAAGTTGCAAACTATGCGGACGTAATATTAAGAGGGTCGTTGTAAAACTTTGCGGAGTTCTTAGATCTTGTAATAATTTAATCAAAAAAGTTAATTTCAATGCAAATAATCTACGTGTATATTTTAGTTAAAACCATTAAAAGTTTTCGCCAAATTTTCGTTGAATAATTTTAGTTGATCAAGTGCGTTAAATATGTAATTTGGGACACGTTCTTAGTTGCACTACCGGGAGTTCATTAGCCAGTCGGGAATGAGTCTGGAAGTTTGTGAGTTGATTACGTGAGTCGGGAATTAGCGCGTTTGCCGAAACATGCTGACTTGTTCTCTATTTTGCTCATCTCGTTGCTGGCTGCGATGTTGATTGTTTAGTTAAGCTTATTAACATTTCACTGAAATAGTTCTCTTAACGATAATGTAAAAATAATATTCTTTTCGGTTTCTTTGTATACGCCTTGATTCGAAAATGTTTGTTCCTCAATCACTCGAGAACGATTGCTTTAAATAAACATTTTATGGCTAGATTAACTCATTGGAAATGTTATTTTCCAGTACAATAAAACTACCAATGCAATGATGATGATAATGAATGTTTCCGCATGTAAAACCTAGTTGATAATTCTATGCAATATCAAACAAAATATAGCATTGGTTATAAACATCCATACAGAATAAGCCCGTGACCGCTGTAGAAACAATTTAAATATTGTCTGCTTTTTCTCTCTAACGATGTGCTCGTGGTAGTTTTAGAGCACTCGTGATCTCAACAGTTATAACAGTATTTTTCACTTCAATTCACGGCCGTTAGCGTTGAGTTAATCCTTCTTGTATGTAATGGTCAGATAATAACAAAAGTCAGATAAAAGTTGAATGTTTCAGAACATCCATGATATATCTATATAACTCAAAGGTGACTGACTGACATAGTAATCTATCAACGCACAGACCAAACCACTGGACGGATAGGGCTGAAATTTATTTGGCATGCAGATAGTTGTTATGACGTAAGCATCCGCTAAGAAATGATTTTGATTAATTCTACCCCCAAAGGGATAAAATAGGGGATGAAAGTTTGTATGAAACTTTGTCAATTTTAAACCAATCGGTCTGAGACTTTGCATGCAGGTAGATGTAATGACGTAGGCATCCGCTATACACACACACACGTCCAAAATTCCCCCAGATAGATATGCAGAGGTATAACGGCCTTTTTTTTTTGTATTGTCTCTCGTAGTGTGAGTTCCGGGAACTTTTGCTACTTAACCGGTCAATGGCGAGACCTAGGCCTCCAGCCACGCACTTTATTTCTAAGCAACACAGCTAAGGGCACCCCCTGTGGGGTACGAACCTCGGCTTAGGGCGTTGCTGGATCGCGAGCAAGGGAGCTGGGCTGGACTGGTAATTTTATTTAAATATTATTTGGGGCCGGGATTTGCGCGTCTGGCTCGGCGCGGGCCGGCGTTTGCGGCGGGGGTCGGGGGGGAACATTACGGCTTATTCGCGTCGAGCCTCGCCGGCGAGGACGGAACAGTGGTCGGTTTTGTGTAGTGTTGGTATGTTTTTGTCGGGCGTCCTGGAGGACCGTTATGTCGTCATCCGGTTCGATGACGGCATGTCTTGGACGCCTTATCTTCGAGATAAGAGAAGGAGTGTATCGGGCGGCCGATACGACGAGGGGGTTGGGGTGATTTACAGCAGAATCGAAAAGACGTTTGGACAGTTTTTTAAAAAACTGGATGTAACGCCCACTTCTTGCCGGAGATATATTTAGGAGCCAACGTGACAGATGGAGAATACCCTGGCCTAGGTCTCGCCATTGACCGGTTAAGTAGCAAAAGTTCCCGGAACTCACGCTACGAGAGACAACACAAAAAAAAATGGAGAATACATCGCCGTTTCTATAGCACAACTAATAAATAAATACCTGGGACAATTCCACACAAATTGACCTAGTCCCAAATTAAGTAAAGCATGTGTTATGGTAACTGGACAACGATATATTTATTTACTTATATAGATAGATATATTCATAAATACATAGGACATCCAAGACTAAGGTACAAATACTCGTGTTCATCACACAAATATCTGCCCTCAGCGAGATTCGAACCTCTAACTACTAGACCAGACGGTCGTCCTATATATATATATGTCTATACAACTATATCTACGTCTTTGATTTTCTTTTCAATGTATGTATGCAAGTCCCCTCGCGACGTTTTTTACCTTACCGAAATAATCAGGCATTTTTATGAAATATGAATTGTCATGATATTTATCGCTGCCGTTATTATAAGATAAAATTGTTCTACCGTATCGAGGCAACATGTGAAAGAAACGCAATTTTCCCAGACGTCTTGCTGTTCAGTGATTTTCCAATTTAATATGATTTTTTGTATTGAATAGACTCGTTATAACGGACTTGTATCATACCATTTCTTAGCTTATAGAATACTGTGAGTAATTTTTAAATTAAATTTCGTGTTATATTTATACGGTAGGATATAATGAATAAATATATCATCAGATTTTTTCTTAATTATTAAAAATAATTTTGGTTTGTTCAATGGAATAATCACATAGGTCGTCAGTTTTAATTAAAGTTATTATTTATATATTATTTATATATATATATATATAAATAATAAATTCAATTATAATGTTTGTCTTATTTCACCTAATTGGCACCTAATACCTCTGGCGGAAAGTGGATGTGTGGGTATTACCTATACATCTCTGCCTACCCCTTCGGGGACCCTTGTGGGAAGGCGTGAGGATATATTATTATTATTATTATTTCAACGTATTTCTTATTTTACAGCATAAACATAAAATTGTATTTGATCTGGGTACTCATAGAACATATCCAATAAACATGTAACTGAATGCAAATAAACCAACTACTATTTTATAATACTACTATTTATAAACAAACTATTTTAATACCCATAGTATCAAATCCGATCTCTAATATTGATTGCGGATTGAATTGTTTGCACTATCAGTGTGATCAGCTTTATACACCATAGTGGATAAAGTTAGTTTTTCAGAACATTTACTAAGAGATTACGTTATACTAGCTGTGGCTCTCGGCCCGTGCCTGCGAAAAAATTCATTTTTTCGTTATATTTTGGGCCTAATAAATTATTGCCTTTTTTATTCTTAGTTATGAGCTATATACTATTGTTGATTAGGGTGCCACAAGTACTCAAGTACGATTATAAATACGCCTTTGAGTTGCTTCTGAGAAGTACGCAGGACGCAGGAGGTACGGAAAACATCGACAGGAATGTCGATGTTTTCCTTCACCGTAAAGTTTGTAGTGTGATTAATCACAAAAATATGTTATCGTGGTTAGTTCCCAAAAATGTTTCGAGTACGAAGGTAAGCTATAGTCTCGCTATATTTACAATATAATATTGTTTCTTATTGGATTATTAATGCTCTTTATTGTGACGGTAGGTACAAAGTAATAATAAATATAAACTAACTATAAATAGAATAAATGACCCAAATCTGTGTCACGCGGAAGGGTGCCAAGAAGACTAGCGGCATTGCCACGTTGTATGGCCATGCTGATTCGCTGAGCGAAATATTCGCCAGCCCTCTTCAAAGCTTCTCAAAGAGTTTCCTCGTGACATCTCTATAAAAATGAAGAGCATCCGGTCCCCACGGCCCTAGAGTTTCGACTCCAAACAAACCAGGGTATATATACATATCTATATCTATCTATACATATAATAAAAATGTAACGGATCGCTGTCTGTACATGGAAGACATATGAGAAAAAATGCGATAGGGACCTTTTTCGACGCAAATAGCATCCAAAACACTGATTGTTAGAATTTTTGTCTGTTTGTCTGTGCGTTTGTGCACGCTAATCTCAGAAACGGCTTATCCGATTTAGATGTGGTTTTTCATTAATATATAATGTGGTAAGCTTTTCGTAACATGTACAAAGTAAATCAAAATGTATATCCAAAAAATGATGCCCAAAGTGAATTTTCCACGCGGACTAAGTCGCGGTCACAGCTAGTATAAAATAAAAATAAAATATCTGATTTAAAACTTGATTTGATTATTTTAGATTCCATCAATACAAACTCATTCATTGTGAAAAATCAATGCTGAATATTGTACAAACACTGAAAATCACATTTCAGATAGACGAGTAATTTAAGAGATACGGAAGATGGAAGTACAAACAAAGCGATCGTATCGATCCACGTAATGCGGCCAGACAACTAAACCATTCAACAAGACCCCTATTGTCTCTAACAAGACCTCCCTATACTTCATCACAGCTGCCTTGAGACCGGCCGCAGAGCTCGGATTGAACTAGTCTCTCTTTATCGTATTTTAATAGTATATCTAAAATAATAGCTCCACCAACAAGCTTTCGTGGGTACAGCTTCCTTTTGAAATACAATATTCATTAGATTCGGTTTAAAAGGATTTTGTGTTGTCTCTCCCAGTGGTGCTACCAGGATAAAAAGTATTTAGGTATCAATTAAGTAAGGCTATAGGCTATATTTCACATTTTATCCAAAGGCACCCAGCCACTTGACAACATGCCTTTCTATTTGCGCTCACGTTCTCCGATATCTATAATTTTATGACAATGACATAAGTTGAGGATAAATTTATCCGCAGATAGCATTATATAGGATACCATGAGCGTGAACAGACAGGATTTTATTTAGGAGGGCAGGTCTATGAGCACGAAGGAGTTACAAACATAATTCATATTGGTGTAATTTATTCATAATTCGTATTCGTACAAACGTATTGGTGTTGTAAAAAGTATTCGTGTTATTAAGTTATTCGTTAATATCTTCAGATTTGAAGATTCTAAATCATTAATACTTTTTGCTAATAATAATTCTTATCCCAATGCCATATACGTGTGATACTGGTGATGAATCTCTTTTCGATGAATATATTCAGATGTCAATATAACATATACTTACATCACTCGCCGTTTTCCAGAGACGACATTACCACGGTAACATCACTTTTATTTTTTTAAACGTACGCAGGTTTGTTGTATGATATTCATTTCAATATAGTATTATATATTAAATATTCAATTCAATTATTGGAATACAGGAAAAACAGGCTTTCGGTTACTAGTGTAACAGCTTTTTATTCCTTTTCAGATCCCTCGCGTTGAAAGTGGATAACAATTGTTCGCCCAAAAAGAAGTACAATAATTAATTGTTTAGCTTGTCATGAAGCTACACAAATTTGTCTTGTTCAATGTCTTTAATTGACTTCGAGGAATGCTTCATACTATTAACAAAATTATAGTTAAGATATAGGACATTTTTAACACGTTAATCATTGTTTTAACACGTTACTAAGATATAGGTTATTAGAATAGTGAGGTACATTACTAATTACAAGCATCCGATAAATGATAATGTGATTGAATTAAAACTTAAAATGTGCTAACCATTGGTAGTATTTATAAATATTATTAAAAGTTGATGCTCGTTTTCAGTGGAAAATTATCACAGAAATGTGGAGCTACAAATGTGTTTTATTGAAGTAGTATTTATAGTAGGTATTAACAATTCAAATTTAAGTTGCCATTCGATTTTTTTTCTTTTCATTTACACAGTTATGTTTTCTTATGTTCAAGTAAAGAGCTGTAGCGGCCGATCGGTTTGAGTAAATGCTCGTAGCACAAAGACTGCAAGTTTGAATCCCGACTGTACCAGTAAGTTTTTCTGAACTTAAGTCCATTGCGTAGACCCACCACGAGTTTTACTGCACAAGAAAACATCGAGAAAAAACCTGCAAACGTACTGCATACGAAGATATTCAGTAACGTACTGAACGCGATGAACTCGCCATTTATCACGTTGGCATCGGGACCATTGTGAGGAGGCGTGAAGATACAATATATAATATGTATGTTGAAGTTAATTACACGCAATTTAAATGGACGAAGTATTACACTGAACTGGGAAAAAGACGGACTTGGCTTGTTCCTCAATAATTTGATCGTATTTGGTGTGGGTCAGCCCTAGGCCGTGGAGCGTCGCGTGCGCTACATCAACGGGCAAAGTACAGGTAGGAGTAATTAAAACTACCTGTGGAGATCAACACAAATGCTATAATCTACACAGTCAACTATTCTAAACTATATGTTCGTCAGCTATACAAGGCACACGTAGGTACCCAGATCTGTCATACCACAATCGACATGAGTAGAAATTCGAAGAAGTATTTGTTTTGTCGACGAATGGTGACAGATTTCGCATCTACTACTTGGCTTTTGGGAACCTTATGTGATGTTTTACTCAAGTAACCATCGCGTAGTTTACTATAATTAAATTTTAAGAATAAGAGTTTTGTTTACTTTTAACGCGGACAACGTGACTAGCTATGCTGCGCGGGTTCACTCGCGTAAAATCAATTTGATTAGTATAATTATTACTAGACTTATTTTCGGAACAAAACATATCCTATGTGTTATATATGTAATATATCCCTTCATTCAATTCCGTTGAGCCCTTCTGGCGCGATTGGGTAACAAACTTCCATACATACTCACAAACATTCGCATTTATTATTTTAGTATGATTTTTTCAGTACCCTTCTTCCTTGAGGTTTGGTGAAAAACGGTAGGCAGCAATTTTCAAGAACCGCAGAGTACGTGTAGTATAGATATGTGAAGTTTTGCTTCTTCGCCAGTACTCTGGGATTAGATCGCTTGAATTTGAGACAAGACTGAGATTGAACTAGAGCCAAACCCTTCCGTACTAAACTCACCAGACGCTTTGGATCTGTTAATTCGTTATGATATTTAGATAAGTCGTTATAACACTAACTGTTAAAATGTATAGCTTTACGCAGTGGTGTAAAGACATTATATTTTCAATTTGATATCGTCTTGTTTCCATAGTTTGCGAGAAAATTCCATGACGTCATACATGAAAAATGGCAACAGCATTTATGTATTATATATCAATATGTTATCTTAGACGCAATGAGGGTGATGTAACACTACAGCCTATCCCTTTGTTGAAACTTATGGGAAGGTTAATTTACAATTGATATTGATAGTAGTTTTTACGTGATTTATATATTAGGTATAGTTTTTACGTGATCTATATATTAGGTATACTTACTCATAGAGTAATAATTGAAAACATAAGGAACAACGCCAGAATTCCACTGGCTTGGCCAATTATGTGGTTTGTTGGTATCTGAAACTAAATTGAAGTAAATCGATGACAAATACTTGGAATGCTCCACAAATTGTTTCCCACGAACCATTGTTTGTAAGGCAAGAAATAATTATGTTTAAATTACAAAGTAAAACAGATAGATTTATTATCCAATTTCCGTTGTAGCAGTAGCGAAGTGTCATGTTTATACGCGTTGTACTTACTCGTATTTACTACTCTCTAGAAACTAGAAACCTTATCGATGCTATTGCCTTATTTTCCATCGTAAAGTTATCGAGCCTTAAATCAATGTATGAACAATGCACCAATATTCAATTTCAATTCAAAGTCGTAAATATTGAAATATCCATGAAAATTATTTGCTGCGTGCAAGGAATTATACATTCGAGTCATTTCATTGTGAATAGCAGTCCAGATATATAAAAATCCTTATCAATACAACAACAACACTAACAATATCTTTGTTTATGTAAGGATGAGTCTCGGTTAAGGACTTGTCTGTTCATAGAATATTTAGTTAATGATTGCTATCCAATATGGCAATGCTGCTAGTCTTCTTAGCACGCAGCTTCGGGATGCCGATTTGGGTCAAGTATTTATCTGTAGTTGCGTCTAAGTAGTTAGTTTCAACTGTTCTTTGTAAATATTGTTAATTGTTACTGGAAATAAAATACAACTTTTTATGTTAATAAGTTTTTTGGTAGGTAGATTATGGTAGGCGGCGGTAGCCGCTTACCATCAGGCGGACCACATTATTGTATGGTCCCATACCAACTAAGAGGCATAACATTTGTTTTGGGGTTGTCGAATAATCTAAATGAAATAAAATAAAATCATCACGTCACCTCAATACGAAGCTTTACAGATAGTAAAGTGCAAGTTGCAAATGTGTTGCGGAGCCTGTGGAGATAGATTGTTGCGGCGGCTGTTGTGGTAGATGTGGCTGCTTTTGCTACACCAAGATGCAAGAGGACAAGAGATATCTGAGGCGATTTCGTTGCCAAACATTCTGCTTCAATGTTTGTCTTCGAAGTTCAATCTGTGACGTTTTACGGAAATGAACACTAAATTAAGTTTTACATGCATCTCTATATTCTTTTACATTCCCCTTCACCCCTTGCCCCTTCATACATGCTCACCGGTTTCGAGTGTTCGATACCTTTAAAACACCTATATTACCGTAGGTAGTAGACAGCCCTTTACGTAAAAGGCTTAGGTGAATTGATTTATAGGGGTACGAAGGTGTATCGTTTGTAAGTACACTAAATGTATTGCTGTTATTCTGTAATCCTTATCCACGACTTAGACACATCTATTTCATTGTACTGTGTTACAGACTTACTAGGCCAAATTAGCTGAGTAAAGCTAATGTATACTAATCCAAGGTCTATACGAATTGGTTAAGAATATCATCAGCTTAGTGGGGCAAATAGACAAAGAATACAGGGAAGATTTCACTTAAACTCGTACAGCTAATGTAAAGAGGACTCAAATTATAGAGAGTAAGCTTAATAATGACACCCAAGGATGGGAACGTCAAGAGTACTCGAAACCAACGAACATGTATGAATAGACTGCTTAATGTGGACGAAGCGAAAGAGGTATGTAAATCTAGAGAGAACTGGCGCTACTACTCTCTGCCTACCCCGTTAGGGACTCGGCGTGATGATATGTATGTATGTACCTAAGCTTAATAATATTATACACCTGTCAGAATGAATCTACGAAATGTGATTTAATTTCTTTGAGCTGTCGTGGCCAAGTTTGAGTAGTCGCCGGCAACGCAAAGGTTGCAAGTTGAATTACTGTATTTTTTAAATACAATTGCACTAAACCACGAGCTTTACGGTGAAAGAAAACATTAAGATGAAACCTGGAGTAGTTTAAGAAGTTATTCAGTTACAGGTTTATAGTCGTGGTTAAGAGACGACAATGGACTCGTCATCTGTCACCTTTTCCACTTAATATATCCGGAAAGATGGGTCATCATGGGTATCAACCCTTGGAGGAAAGTGTGAAGATTATTATCGGACAACTTTTATGGACAAACTGATTTCGATAAATGTATATTCCGTTTAATTACGTTTATTAGACGAGATATAACGCTCTTATTAATAAAACGTTGTTTGTGTTCTATTAACAACATCTTATACTTTGAAGTTGGAGCTACAAGTTAACATAGGCGTATTGTAAGCTCGAGCCACGGAGCTAATGAATAATTTCTTGTTCAAGAACAGTTTTCTCCTTTGATTATGTAGCGTAACGAAGCGGTCTTTAAACTTTTCATCCTTCCGATGTTGTACTTATGTTGAATTAGTCTATTAAGTGCGACTTTGTCTGAGAATAATTGGTGTTAGTGAGGTGATCAAACTGTATAGTTTATATGAATATTACATGTAGTCGATACAAACACTCAGATATGGAAATGTTGACATTGAGAAAAATATAAATTTCTCTTTTGTTACAGCTGAACGATATTGTTGCTTTAAAAAAGAAATGTTATACCTTTTGTTCTTCCGCTTTCATTTTGTTTATATAATAAATATACACACTTTTGTTATTTTTCAGAAAACGGTTATTGTTTTCAGAACATAAGATTTTTTTATACCGCAAAGGTGCCAATCAAACATATGGCTTCCCGAATCTATAAATAGGCTGAATAATTAACGTTATAAAGACCCGTTAAATACATTAATATCAAAGTTATAAATATTAACACGTTATCCCATCTTCTTTAATTATTACAACACATTTTTAGTTTAGAAATAATGGAACATCCCTGTATCTTTGTATCAAAGTATTTTCTTTTTACTTTTTAAAACATCACTGCAGTTCGAATCCCGACCTTACCAATGAGTTTTTCTGAACTTAAGTAGGTACAGTGATTAGGCACTCCACAGGCTTTCTGGTGAAGAAAAACATCGAGAGGAAAACTGCATACGTTTGAAAATAAATTTAAAGGCGTATGGACTCGACAACTGTCACGTTGGCACCTAAAATATATCTCTGGCGGAAAGTGGGTGCATGGGTACTACCTATAAACCTCTGGCTACTCCTTCGAAGACCCTTGTGGCAAGGAATTAAGATATTTTATTGTTATTACTTCTACTCCTGAAAGAGCCCAAATAACCAATAGACCTCCTTCTGCCAATAGATATTCCTTATTGAATTCTATTAGCCTCTCTCATTTCTGAAACACAACTTGCCGCAAAGGTCCTCGAAAGGGCAACTGACTTTGTCTAGACGCCTTTTGGGCAAGGGTCCCGGATAGGGTTACCTCTCTTCTCACCCCATTTTGTCGCCAGAAATACATATACTTAGGTGCCATCCTTACTGATGGCGAGCATGTCACGGTTTCTCAGACAAGACTTGATTTCTCTAATGAATGCAAGATTCTTAATGCTTAAATGTTTTAAGGGTAATTGTAATAATGTCTACACTGCTGACTGATGACTTATATTCAACTTCACTACCACTAACATTGGTTTTAAAACGTGGATCTCATAATGAGTTAAGATAGGAACAATATACATTTTCTAATTAAAAAAACCTTGGGGTATTTAATGTGTGGACATAATATTGACTAAAGCAAACCTTACATAATTTACATCACTTATATAGATAACAGATCTAAGACTAGGGTAAAAATTTTCATGTTCGTAACAGAAATATCTTCCCCAAGCGGGAATCAAATCCGCAACCTCAGCTTCCCAGTTCTAACATTAGCGGGCTTATCTTTCGATTACATATTTAATTGAATCTTTGGAATGGAGCAGGCATCACTTCTGAAGCAGCAATAAGTCCTCGCAGTTAATAATGACGTTTTCATTCCATCAAAGAATAATCCGGCTAAGATTTGTATATTAAACTGGGGAGGACTGAGGACTTTATAATACCTAAATACAGAATCAACAGGATTCTGTAATACAAATATATAATAATAGGAGCCGTGGTGGCCGAGTGATTAGAGTAGTTGCCTGCAACACAAAGATTGCAAGTTCGAATCCAGACTGTACCAATGAGTTTTTCTGAAATTAAACACGGATATAATTCTCAAGTCGAGAGGTAACCTGCATACGTTTGAGAATAAATTCAAACGACGTATGTATAGTCATGCTTGAGTAACTGCAATGGTCTCGCCATCTATCACGTTGGCAACTTAAATATATCTCCGGCGGAATGTGGGTATGTAGGTATGTGGGTAATCCCCAAACATCACTGTCTGCCCCTTTTGGGGACCCTTGTGGGAAAGCGTGAAGATATATTATCATTATTACTAATATAATGAATGAAGAAAGGCATGTTACGTTGGTTTGGACACATAGAAAGGATGAGTGAAGAAAGATTGACGAAACAGATATACAAAGCGTGTGCAAGAAGAGGCAGAGGAAGGCCACGTTCCAACTACCTGGATCAAATAGATCGGACTCACAAGGACGGGAACGTTAAGAGTACTCGAAACCGACGAGCATGTATGAAGAGACTGATGAATGTGGACGAAGCGAAAGAGGTATGTAAGTCTAGAGAGAACTGGCGCTCTATACTCTCTTCCTACCCCGTTAGGGACATGGCGTGATGATATGTATGTATGTACTAATATAATTGTGAAATGTTGGTTCCCTTTACATGAAAAAACTATACAGGAAAAGGAATTAAATGAAGTTTTGCACAGATATAGACTGCTAGCTGTATAAATTATAATAGAAAGAAATAGGATATGTTTTATTCTACACAAAAGCTACCAATTAAATCAATATTTACGCTGGTGAAACCGGAACACATCTAATAATCAAATATATTCATCACACATTATCACTGTGGGTGAGGAAAAGTCGGCTATAAAGAGCTTCGCCGATGCATTACATAGGAAAATCTGAGACTTCATACATATGGAGTATAATATTTGGCTCTAAGCATTTAGCTGGTACCGTGGGGTTTCGTTTTTCTCCACACAAAGGTCATTACTAACTTCACTCGCATCTAGTTTTGTTTTTGCAACAAAAATAACGCTTTACTTTTATTTATAGTATTAGATTTAAATCCCTATACCTGAATTCATTGCAGTTGGCTCAACAATTTATGCATGAAAACGCTGTAGGTCTAACGGACATACAGGCTACCATTACCGTTTATAATAATAGTATGGATATATCAAAATTCTCGCCTCCATCGCTATCCTCGCAACTTGTGCACAACTGTACTACATATTTCCAAGATACAATAGCTCCCGTGCCAGTTTCTTTAGACATTGCCTATAAAAATACAACCTTAATATTTGAAAGTGAAGTTTTCGAACAATATCTGCATATGGTTCATATTTAAGTGTAAAGGAAAAATACCAGTCCAGCCCAGCTCCCTTGCTCACGATCCAGCAACGCCCTAAGCCGAGGTCCGTACCCCACAGGGGGTGCCCTTAGCTGTGTTGCTTAGCACTAAAGTGCCTGGCTGGAGGCCTTGGTCTCACCATCGCCCGGGTAAGTAGCAAAAGTTCCCGGAACTAACGCTACGAGAGACAACAGAAAAAAAAACGGAATTGGGTTTGCGATATAGACTTTTATACAAAGGAAAGGACCTTGAGTAAAATGTTTCTCGTAACGCAAGCAGGGCAGGGCCTGGACCTGGACCTGGAGTAGGATCGCCGCATCAAGATCAGCTTGGAAATCCATGCAAGAGGCATATGTCCAGCAGTGGACGCATATATGCTGAGAAGAGAGAGAAGAGAACGCAAGCAAAGTCGCGAGCAAATAAGTAGTCTTAGTCAGCTAAGGTTATTTGTAAAGGAAATAGGATCAAGGGAATTACATGGTATTATAAACTTGCCAGGTTAGTTTAGTTCCGAATATTCTGATTATGATTAGTTGTTACTAAGTTTATTCCGAACTTGGGTAGCGCTGAAACAGTGTTCCAGTTTCTATCTTAAAATATTCCTAGACGTCTTCACCCATATGGTGATATTTCATTAAACAATATATTGTATATTTATATCAAGGACGGGAACGTCAAAGTACTGAAAACCGGTGAACTAGTGTGAAGAGACTGAATATGGACATACCATCACGCCGTGTCCCTAACGGGTTAGGCAGAGAGCGCCAGTTCTCTCTAGACTTACATACCTCTTTCGCTTGTCCACATTCATCAGTCTCTTCATACATGCCGGTTTCGTGTACTCGGTTATGTACATATCTATATTTACTATATACAAGATAATAGCTGTTGATCGGAGCGCCTTATCGGGTCCAATTGTGAATCTGAGCCATCCAGGAGCGACGCATCACAAAAATAAATCATTAACATCAGTTAAGTGGCTTAAAAAGATTTCTGTGATATTCACTCGCACAGAAGAATTTTATATACCCATATAAATATTCGTAACGACATTCACGAACAAACATTGAAATGCCACGGCTTTCTTGACAATTTTAGGCTTCAAACGGAACACTCCAGGTGTATATAATCTGTATACCTACCTACCCATTCCATTCACTGTCTTGGAGAGTGACAAAAACGATAATAATAAGTCATTGGATAACAAGCAGAACACAGGCCTTCAAGAGTCCTTGGCGAAAGTCACTAGTCCGTGAAAATCCGGGCTTGCGAAGAATCGAGGGTCCTCCGCCAAGAGGTTGTCCTAATGGGAAGTGGGCTGGAGTATATAAGGTTGTCCAGCTCTCGAGGGTATCTTAATCGGGTCGGTGGGGCCTAAAGCAATTCAAGTTTACTTTTAGAGAGCACTTTGTAATAATTACTTGGCCGATAACTCGTTGATTGACTTCGCAATCATGCCAGTGTTTAGTAGTTCTGTTTATGTGGGTCACCTCGGAGTTTGTAAGTGATGTGGAATCTTTGAATTGTTACCTCTCAACCACAGTTGGATTTGTCTAATGATTTTCTTGAAACTCCACTTGAGGTACTAAATATCGAAACAACGAATTGCTATTTTACATTTTCTTTATTAATTTTCCAAACTTACATACATACATACGTATCATCATGCCGAGTCCCTAACGGGGTAGACTGAGATAATAGAACGCCATTATTCTCTAGACTTGCATACTTCTTTCGCTTCGTCCACATTCGTCTCATCATACATGCTTGCCGGTTTTGAGTACTCTTGTAGTTCCCGTCTTTAAGTGTCCGTTCGATTTGATTTGCCAAACGTATTCGTTGATAATTCTACCTCCGCATAGTTACATAGATGTGTGAGACCTCAGGAGCATTATATATTAGTTGATATATATTCTATAACATAAATGTCTTTACATACGTATAAATTATTGAGTTACATACAGTAACACGTATAATGTATATGTACGTGATGTTTCTCTGTTATTCCTTAACTAAGTTTAAAATAGCTTCGACGGAATATATTACGTGTATAAGACGTGTTATTTCATTATTTATTCTTCCGTGGCGACTCTTCTTTTTTGCACTCGCGAAATATCAGTAATATAATTAACAGTTAGCGTCGGCTTTAAATCCTTCTGTCCCGCCACATCAAATAACGTAAGCTTTATTATTAAAACCGGATAAGATCGTGTCAGGCCACGCGTAGTGTAGGGTTCCGTAGTTCCAAGTACATTTTATAACTCAAGATTTTTATCTGGCTACTTTGGCAACGGATTTAAATTCTTTTGCTAACTATGAGTAGAACAGAATATAGCTTCATAGCTCATACACAGTGTTAAATTTAGTAAATATAAGTCTCAACCGCTTGTCCATTACAGAACCAATAATAATACAACAACAATAATGACCACACATTAATATGAATAATGCATTGAATAACAATATTAACAGGGAATGTAAAATAAGTTATGTATAGTGCCGGACGCAACTATGTTAGACTCTAGATGGGTTTAGTAACAATCGTCATATACCTAATCATATCGAGGGTCCAGTGTAGCCCAATGAACATAGTATGAGCCCAAACTATTGAGAACATCCGCCGATGCAAGTATATTGTATCCAATATTGGCATTCTCTACTAACCCTAACGTTGCGGTTGGCTGGATCCCACTACAATATTGGATACACTGTACAGTGCAGTTAGCACTTACAACTCACGTACGTGTAAATATTAAAGAACAAATCAAAATACTGAAAGTCTCGAGGAAAACAAACGGGGGGAAAGAAGATTGACGTAAATGCGCTGAGAAAAACAAGAATGATTTATTTGAGTAAAAATGTGATTTGATGTTTGGATTTCAGGTGGGTGCGTTTCGTGAAATAATGTTACGCATATTTCTAGGATCAGTCCGGGGGGTCGTTGCCGAGTCAATTATGTACGAAGGGATGTCAATTATACGGATCACTGTAAGTATTTCATCGCCACTCGGTTGGACGATGGGCGGAGGTCTTGGTCTAACGTGAGCGTACATCTCATTAAATGTTCCTGACAATGAAAATAATGATAATTTCTTTGAGACCTAATCTAATATTAACGAGTTACGGACATCCTGTAAGTTGTTTTCAGCCATCTGGCATGATTGAGTAACAGACATCAATATATCCGAATTTTCACCTTAATAATAAGGAAACTATATGTATTTGATAAAGATCGTCACATTGTTTTTTGTTCAATCGTGTATGTAAAACACTCTTCTTCAGCAAAATAGCGTTGGTTGTTTACCTCTGTGAGATTTCGCGACACGCCGCGTTACCGCCCTAACGAGTCAGAAGGGGTAGAAACAAAAATATTTTATGCACGTAATCTTATTAAATATTTAAATATGGTGATTTTCCTGCTCCCATTTGTAGGTTAAGATAACCTACACCTGTCACCTTGAGCTCACGTATCATGTTTAAGTCGGAGTTTACTATCGCACCGAATCTTGTAACCAAAAATTACTTTTCTTCATTTGGCATTGGCATACTACAGTATAGACATTTGCGAGGTTTCTATGTCCAGAGGAAGCTGGCGATCTACTCCCTCTGCCTTCCCCGTGAGGGTAGTGAGGTAGGGTGTAGTTCGGTGTGATTTAGATGGATAGACGGCTCGATAATAAATTAAAGAGCTAGCTTTAAGTATTATCGAGCCGTCTATCTTATTTTTTATTCTATATTAAATTATTTTATTTCACCTTAAGTCCCATAAAAAAAAATTGTGTGTGTCAGCTCCGACGCTCGACTGGAGTTTACTGCTTAAGTACGATTGTCTAAACATACGCAAAAAGAGTTTATCCAACTGAAAATAAGATTAATACCATATGAAAGGGTAAATTAACAAATTAATGAAAATAATATACATATATAAATATATATTTATTCATTTTATATACATTTATTATAACTAATCGGCGAAATATTTTACATTAAACTTTTCACAATAGTCAATTTCAGATGTGCACAAATATTTCATTAGGAATGTTGATAAATAAGTAGTAAAACTATCTTAAAAATCGGATTATCGATATCGATACTTTATTGACTACACCCTCGCACTGGTTGAGTAGCGCGAAACTGATGCAATTTTCTAGAAAGTTCTTTAACTATTATTACAGATAAAATTCGATCTTATTGCCCTTACATAAGATTGATTTTTGTATTGTACAATTAAAAAAATTTGGACATAAAACAAATTTAACGTAATAAAATAAAATTTAATTAAATAACACTTCCCGATGATAGGAAATGCCACTATTAGCTAGATTTTTGTCCGGCTAGCATTCCTGCACTCAAGAATGGAGCAATACGGCATATCTGCACTTGTTTTTCAAACTTATTGAAAGCGGATTGTACAACTGTCACACACAAGCGGCGGCGGCGTACTGAGCGCGGTTGAGCACTGCAGTGCTTATCGTTGGCATGCGTGCCACGCCTACTTTAGGATTCTATGTTTTCTTTGTTCTGTGCTCACAACCAAATCAGAAAGTTGCGCACCATAGGTGCACCAAAAACGTAACGAGGTCATTCATCAGTAGATTTTACCTCTTATATTTTTCTCATACCGGGCGCCTTATATATGAAAATCGATTCTTAAGGAGTAAACTCCAAAAACCTTTTACGACGATAGTGGACGATGGTCGACGCGGATATCTAAAGTTTAATTTCCCTTAAGGCTATTGCTATCAAAACAGCCACTTACGCAATACAAAGATCATTAGAGGAGTTGGCTATAAATTCCAGCCTGTGCCATAACCCTCAAGTAAACTGCTTAAGACTAACGTGAAATTAACCCAACAGTGCAGCGCTTTAGATAAACAGACTTCCATTTTAGCGGGGAACGAATAACTAGTTGTGAAGAAGCTACAGGAAATTTTGAAATCTCTTGGGTATTTATTTTTGACTTAGATTTTGTTACCATGCTTCAACAAACTAGATAGAAAGCGATTACGAAATAAGACATTTTGTATTACACGAGTACAGGTAATGCTTCTAACTATAGTTGCCAGTACTAAGCACTAAGTAAAGTATGTACTAAGCACTTATAAAGGTTCTCAGTCAACATACCTCGTTGTGTATAATAAGGCTGTTGTTATGAATTCCTCTCTTAAGGCGCATACGTCCGCGTTACAGACTCAGCGTATATTAAATTCTCGTGAAAAATCATCTTGTCGTCAGCAAGGCAGTAGACACAATTTCCTCGACATATTAAACCGCGGGCCAAATTAAAATGTAAAACTCGACCCAGTCATGCCCTTGTGTAAAGTGAATAAGATAAATGAGCCACGCGCCCACTGAAACGTTCGTTTCGCGTATCACACAAATAAATTAACCACGCGAGCTGCGTTTCATTTAAAACGGAATCGATAAGGGTGTTTGCACGATGATTCTAAAAAAGTCTAAAACGTGATTTGTCGCGGTTTTCGTAATCGCCCCTCCCCCGACTCACCGGTGGTAACAGTAAATTTGAGATTTTATTCGTCAATCCGCGTTTTGGAAAACTTTTCAACTTTACATTTTGTTAATGAGGTCGCTTCACTCAAAAGAGGCTTCCTTGTATAGGTGTTAAGTGCTCGCTTCTTAATGTTTGAAGTCACAATTTATGTTTTTATTGAGAGAACAACATTTTGACAGAAATATTGGTAAGAAAATAGCCTTGAAGAGCTCGCAGTTTCAATCCCCGATACCTATTAGGAGAGGAAGGTGAAGGAAAACATCGAGAGAACCACGTAAAATTGTGCTCGAGAAACGGTGATACGCTCGTCACCGTTGGCACCTATACCTATATATCTCCGGATCAATGAGAGTGTTATTATACTTCCACACCAGATGACTATTTTTCACCTTATCTACGTAATTACTCATATTATAGTGTAGTATGTAAGTATGGATGTAGTATAGTAATCACTGCCAATATTTTTACGTACTCAGTTACTGATTATATCTTATTTAATCATATTTTTCAGTTTTCAAATTTAATTGTACTCTAATTCTTAAACTGATTGGTTAGTTTAAAACTGAAATTCATATAGATTTATTATGGTAAATATATGGAAAAACCAACTGAAATAAAAATATTTAATTGAAAAGCGAATGTTTTCCGGATATAAAATTCTGGAATTGGGTTTTTTTTATTGCCTTTCAAATTCAGTTATGCCCAGCTTTTCTTTTTGATTGGTTATTGATTACTTAGTATTCTGTAGCATAGTTTTTTATATATTTTTTCTTGATGAGAGTTTGACAAATGCATCGGAAATCTTGTACCTACTTAACATTTAACCTAAATAGATAATAATATATTCTTTAGTCTAAAAAGCACAGCTACTACCCTTCGGGGACCCTTGTGGGAAGGCGGAAGGATATAAAAACATAGCTGTTTCTCAGCTAAGCGAGCTGTGTTTTATGTTGTTCTTTATCTTCGCATAAATATCTGCTGTAATCATAAATCCATACATGTAGAATTTAACCAAATAATATTTTTTTATCTTATTATAATAATATAATATAATATATCCTCACGCCTTCCCACAAGGGTCCCCGAAGGGGTAGGCAGAGGTGTATAGCTAATACCCACACACCCACTTTCCGCCAGAGGTGTACTAGGGTGCCAACGTGACAGATGGCGAGTCCATCGCCGTTACTAAAGCACGACTATATATACGCCTTTGAATTTCTTCTCAGACGTATGCAGGTTTCCTCTCGATGTTTTCCTTCACCGTAAAGCTCGTGGTGTGACTAATCACTGTACTTAAGTTCAGAAAAACTCATTGGTACAGTCGGGATTCGAACTTGCGATCTTTGCGTCGCAGGCAACTGCTCGAACCACTCGGCCACCACGGCTCTCTCTCTTTATCTTATTAATAGTTCCTTAAAAAAAATGGAACAAACAAACAAACATGAGATTTTGTTATTTTTGGGTCTATTTGTTTCATTGTATCGTCATGAGAATACATATACTACAACGCACTTTTAGGGGAAGAAAGTATTGTATCTTTTAGAAGCCAACTGTTTTATTTGGCTATATAGCTGTTAGCTTATATATTTTTTTGTAATAAATAAATATAAGAACACCTGATTGTAGACGGTATCAAATTACAAGCTGAAAACGCTATATATCACTTTTTTATTATACTCTATTGAATCTGTAAAATTGTATGATAATTCAAAGACGTGAAAGCTTAACAAAGAAACCAACTCTAAATAATGTAACATATTCATACTCCCAATAAAATTTACATTACAAACATCGCATTATAATGTTATTTGGGATAGTCTTATTTCGTAATAAGGTAAATCAATTTGTGTGAGCGTCGAATATAAGTGAAAATGTAGGAATATTTTTTACCCTGGCAGGTGTGCTGACTTGCGTGAATTGTGAATAGTGGAGTCAGAAATACAGTTCTTTATGAGAAAAACGTGATCTGACGTGACACTTCCCCGCTTTCTCCCGACACCCAGATCGTTTATCACATGCATCTGTTTCCTTACAAAACTCCCCACTTCTTAGCGACTCAATGATATTGCAATTTTCATCGCTGCGACGTTAACCAACTTTCCGTCTGTTCGTGTTTCGTAAGCTATGAATCTTTTCCCACATTAATTTCAAAAACAGTGGAAGTGGGAAATCAGTTTTTAAAGCATCTACTGTTGGCATGAAATCTCTTAATTGAATTTCCCCATGGCCACTTAATTTAGTTCGTCAAACAATACTTACTGATTTTTATTCTATCAAAGCCCGACAAAGTTCACTTGCGTCTCCTTTCATGTTTTAATAATTAAAATCCAATTTGAATATATTAAAGTGAATCTTAAAAAGTTTTATTAATTTAATTTTACAATTAAGTAAGCTACAATATTTTCTTTTATGACGGAACGCAAAAAGGTTGTTTGCTCCGTCAATTAATAGTAATAATAATTTATCACGTTTTCTTGTGTCTTCTTCAGGGCATCACAAATCCACTCCATTTAGGGGACGGGGTGCGAGTGTTGACCCGGAATCACGAAACACGCTTATACAGGCTATACGAAATAATAGACAATATTTAAAGCAGGAAAGTTGTTGTTTATTTTCAATTAAGTAATTGATTTTTAGCATTTTAATTTACTACGGTTAATAGAAGTGTGTTGCGAAAATAAGTTCTCCCTATTAATTTGTAGGTACATTGACGGTGGAATGGAATGTACATTTTATCAAACAACTTTGATGCACTGCTAATCGACAGTACATTTTTGAAGAATTCGTTGAAATATGGAAATACTCGCGACAAAAGTGCAGCTAAAAAAAAAGGTCAAGAGATCTTTTTTTTATAGCACACGGGTGGCAAACATTCGGTCCGCCTGATGGTGAGCGGTTACCGTCGCCTATGAATGCTTGCAACACCAGAGGTATAATTGCTCTCTTGTGCCGACCGAGGAATCTTTTTACAGCCTTCTTTGACTCCATGCTATACCGTCCAGGGAAAACATCAACAGGGAGCGCATTCCACAGCCTGAGAGTTCGCGGAAGAAAACTCCTTCGGAACCGCGCAGTACGAGACCTTCAGGAACTTTAATCTGTAACAGACAATCAAAAATCTTTATAAAATGTTCACAGTATTTTTTTGAGGTTTTAGCATAACTTTTTAAAGTCTGACGGCATCAGTCTCTGTCACTCTCAAGTATTTCTGACTACAGTTGACAGTTGACAGTTGACGTTTGTAAAATGGCATCTCCCACAAACATAAACAAGAATAGTATCAGTAAAAACTTTCTGTCCGAATGAATGATTTACACACTTATGCTTTTATTGTATCCGGTCTCCAGTTTGAACGTGGCATCAATCTTCAATATACACTCAGCATCCGTATATCTCAATGTCATTTGTTCAAGTCCACACATTCGATTACAAAGGCCCGACCTATCCGGAACCCGGAATCTTTTTGATACGTAAGACCTTGTTCATTGTTGTATTGATTGTAAACAACATATTTCCTACGTATTTTGTCTCCGTATATTTTTGGGGCAATAGGTATTTTGGTAGCTTTAGATAGGACTATTAACCATTTTGTAGGTCCTATTTGATAATCACCAATAAAACGAATGGAACTGAAATTTAATACTAGTAATAATATGTTACCATACTTAATATACAGTAGCAAACAAGCATACGGTCCAACTCGATGGAAAACGGTTACCGCAGCCTATTTACGCTAACAATACCGAAGTATCACTTGCGCGTTGCCACTCTGTATTAGGAGAGTTATGCTGTGTTGGCAGCATAATGGGACTAATCCTTCTGCTGCCAACACAATATACCAATCCTCCCCCTCCCTCAAGGAGCTCATTACTGGAAACCTTATTCACCGCGTAGGAACACAACACAAAAAAAATGTTATTTGGGTTTAAAGAATTAAAGAATTTATTTTTCATATTTGGCTACGGACTTCTATAAAGAAGAGGTTCTGCCCCAGTCGGGCAGCTCCAAATTCGAACGGGTAACCCGTTATGCCCTACCTCTCTTAAAATAATAGACGTGTGAGAGTAAAGTCGTGCTTCAGAAATGGCTACGGACTCTCTACCTCAACGTTAGCACCCTAATCTCCAGCGAAAGGACCTTGCCTACTTCGATCCCCGTGGGAAGGTTAAAGTGTATAAAGGAGCACGACGGAATTAGCCTCGTACACTTACTTACACGGTACATTATAAAATTGGACTTCTTTAACATAAGGTACTAAGCTACATTTCAATTTCCTTGGAGCTCGTAGCGTTGTAGCGAAGGAATGTGTTCTAATAAAGCGGAAAGTAAATCTCTCTGCGCGACTTGGTTACGGCGCCCCGTGTTACTTATGCATTGCAGTCCTGCATTTGTTGCTCGAGAAATATAATGTAACCATAAGCATTGTGATATTATTCAACAAAATAGCAATATTTTCCACTTTAAGGTATTATTAACGATGGTTTCCATATTTTAATGGCACCTTTATATATTTCTGGCCAATAAACCAAGTTCTTGACAATGGCAAATATATTGTTTTTTTTTCGTGATATAGATGAGCTCTCTCAACACGTGATACATCGCAATGTATCACGTTACTTAGATAATTAGTTGTAATGGCCATATATAGTGAATCCCTTAAGGACTTACCTTTTAACAAAGGCCCATTAGCACAATGTACCGGTGTCACTAGCAAGCCTGTCTTTCACCTGCGAATAAATAAATTACGAGAATCCATCCACCCTGCTCAACCCTCGAACAAATAGAACAATTATCCAGCCTTTTGCGGTAGACGTGTATTTATTATTGACGCAAAAACCGTCGGTACACTGTACATGGTGCATGGACAGTAGATAATAGATGATAAGGTAAAATAATTGGATTTCTTCCAACTATATACTTGCTGGATCAAAAGTATTTTTTTTATTTTTAGTAGAGACTTAAACAAGTTCATTATTTAAAAACCGTCAAGAGTGTCAGGTCATGCGCAGTATAGAGGGTTCCGTAGTTACAAGTACATTTTATAACTTGGCCGTTACTCGTAAGCTTATGAAGCCAACTTAGCCGCGATAGTTTTTCCTTTCATTATTTTATATACTACTAGCGTGATTTTTTTACAAATCTGTGAGTGGGGGGATACACGACTCTAACTAAAATACAGCTTTAATGCTTAATATTTCGTAAATGAAAGCCTAAATCAAAATGTTTTCTTATCATATCCCTAATATGTACCATACCTAATACCAAATTACAGCTCTGTAGTACTAAGCGTATCTGAGCTATCCCGCGAACGGACGGACAGACAGACGGACATGGCGAAACTAAGCCTAAAAACTATTGTAGGAAAGTGATTGGGCTACACTACATTTAAATTACATAAAATTTGATATGGTTTATGGAATATGGAATATTTAAACCGCAGGGTACAATCAGTTTTGAATAAAAAATAACGACCGTACATTAACCAGATTAACTAACCACAGGTAAAATATTTGAATCAGAAATCATCATTCAAATAAATTTACAATCTACAGTTTTCGGAAAAGATTTGCACACATAATTTAAGAAATAAGCATAAGCTTCAGGTACTTAGCGCACGCACAAATTACGGAAAAAAGACAATATTGTTTGAAGGAGCACAACTTTATAATAAATTGCCAAACGAAATAAAGCAATATGCCAGCTTAAATCTGTATAAAAAAAACTCAAGAAATATGTATCAACACTATTGTAACCAGTCTCTCCAAACTCGCTAGAGGTTAACGCACACATTAATATCAAACTCTGTACCTCATTTTAAGTGAACTATTGTTCTTATGAGAAATAAATTATTTAAACCTAATACACAGTAAACAATTTATTTGATAATCCTTCAATTGAATATAATCACTATCCAAAATAGCCATTCAAATTTGTCTACTGTTTCCTTTTGTTCTATGGTCGTTGAGGGTCGTTGGTTGATCAAATTTTTAGAAGATAGCTCTTAAAAAAGGAACACTATATTTTTCACGCTGGAATATATCTAGCAAAACATGTTTGTACTGTCTATTTGTAGTGTGTTTGTTGCATGTTTTTGCAAATAAAAATATTATTATTATTATTATAATTATTAATGCATGGGGACAAGCCGCAATTTTAAACCTCGCCGCCACTCACGAGTGACATTTTGTTTAAAGTACCGACCCTATGAATATAAACATTATGCTAGTGAAGCGATAGTCCCGCCGCAGGCATATAGTTGGGTAACGAGGAACAAAGGCTACATTTTAGAAGTGTTAATCGCACTGCACTATAATTAGTGTTTAAATTTGTGAGTATGTCTGTTATTCAGTGCTGCTTACAGCATACGTTCCCGAGATGAGCGTATTTGTTTAACGTGTGTATCCCTGGGTATATATTATATCTAAGCATATACATTTTATAAGAAAATAAAAAGCACTGTTTCGTTAGGGATCAGCTGATTCAGTGGGCAAAGCTTAAAGTTAGCATGTTTTGTTAACTTGCCTTCCATACAAACCAAATCCATGTTATACGATGATAATCTTCCTAATAGAAGAATCTTCATAAAAAGTTATGAAAGTCTAGAGAGAACTGGCGCTCTATACTCTCTGCCTACCCAGTTAGGGACTCGGCGTGATGATATGCATATATGTATGTATCTTCCTAATTTACATTCGTTATATAAGAATGCCTCAAGCGTCCTGCTTTGTTTGGTTGCGTTACATCCATAAAGGTAAATGAATTTACCAATATGCAGGGTTCTTTACTCAAAGCAAAATTGACCTTAAACTTGAAGTGTTACTGATACCAGCGATACGTATTCGTATAATTACAATAATAATTAATATCTCCACGATTTCCCCCAAGGGTCCCCGAAGGGGTAGGCAGGGGTGTGTAGTACACCCCCACATTCCACCGGAGATATATTTTAGGTACAACGTGATCAATGGCGAATCCATCGCCGTTCCTCGGAAGAAGATCCGGGGAAGAAATTCAAAAGATGTAAGTTCTTTTAAATTTCTTCCTCAACTTATGTAGGTTTCCTCTCGATGATTTCCTTCACCGTAAAAATCGGGGTGGTATTAATCAGGATATAGATGCATATTGTATTGTCGTGCTTATACTTCAGTTAGTTCCTACTTAATTTAACTATAGGTTTAACTATATCATTTGTTTTTATTCTTTTTTCATATGTTTTACTTAACTTTATATTATTATTATATTATTTTTATGTTTTACTGTATACTTAATATTGAAACAGTTAAAAAGACTAAGCATTGAAGAATGAAACGAAAACAGAAACTTGGAAGAGAATTATAGCGAACAGTTAATTTGATGGGACCTGTGATGATACGCATCTGTAAACCAAATAAAGATTGTGACACGCTGACAACTTTGTTTATTCCGAGAGTAATCCAGTGACAATGGCACACTCTTTAAGAAAATGGTCTTTTAACTGCTATTCTTCTTCTATTCCGTCGACATAAATTATAAACAAAAGACGATTATACGTTTCAGTATAGTATTTTTTCAATAACTTTTCACAATAATATGTGGAGCATTTTTTTTGGATCTAGGTATGCTGAGTAAAAAAATAACATTATATTAATTCCAATCACAGGTGTGTAATTTCTTTGTGTTAACGTATGGAAAATTTTAAACTTAGATTGAATAAAGATAATTAAATTATGTATCAGGTGTACATAGACGTGGTACACGTGTGATTGTGTTATGATTGACGATTGTGGGATCAATAATTAGAGAGGTAGGTGTAACGCCAGTGTAGGCTCTTGACTAGTGGTAGTTAGAAGACGAAGGCGGAAGCCACTGACCTTACATGATAATCCCATTCTTGAGCATGAAACAAAATAGGAAGGAAGTATATGCATATATTATTATTGTTCTACCCTTATGTAGGGTAGCAGTAATTATATATAATATGAGGGGAAACTATAGCGCATATATATAGATATAGACAATATAATAACACGTCAAGGATATGGATCATATAAGGCTGTTGGTTAGTAACAATTGTTGCTTGTTGTTAGCAACAAGGTGTTGCAATTCATACTTGTATACAATTTAATAGTGTAATGGTCTATTGCGCTGCCAGTTTGCACACTAAAAACGTAAATTTCTCGACATATTTAAACATATTTTGTATGGTCAGAGAAGGAACGGACTACGCCATTTTCCACGGTAAATAAATTAACATTTAAATTGTATTTGTCCTAACATTTGCATCACAAAGAGTTACGGGTTGTTCTACTCCATTCAGTTGACACGGCGATAAATAAGGAAGACAAGGGTTATCTTCTTAAACTTACATTTAGTCAGGAAAATTATGGTAATTTGGTATTTTGTTTATGTGAATTTAAAGTAAGGGCATAGGGCGCTACACTACAAAATGGAGCTGTTATCCGGACAAAGATAATCCTACAGAAACTAAATGCCTCCCGTGTACCAATGATGCGATGAGAACAACTGGATTAAATAACAAAGTCAAAACTTTTAAAGTGTTGACTATTGAAGTGATTTATAATTTTTATGTTTATTATATACATATACTAGCTGTCCCACCCAGCTTCGCCCGGGGGAAAAAGTTAAACTTCCTGATACACGAACGCAGCGCCACCTATCGGGTCCAATTGTGATGTAAGCTATCCTATCTTTTAAGTTGGATCAATCTGCACACGGTGTGCAAATTTTATTGAAATCTGTTAAGTAGTTTAGGAGTCTATAGCGGACAAAGAACGTGACACGTAATTTATATATATTAAGACTTTGTGTTTTGCCACTGATACATCTTGTATTGCAAGCAAGTAAAGATGGTAACCGCTAACAAACAAGCAAGTCCCCGATGCCACTTTGGTTACATAAACATGATTAGAATTTATAAATATATATATATATATATATATATATATATATATATAAATATATACTAGTGGTCCCGCCCAGCTTCGCTTGGGTGAAAAAAGTAAATGCCCTAAAACACGATCACAGCGCCACCTATCGGGTCCAATTGTCAAATCTAAACCATTCTCAAATCCATCTGAAGACACACAGAAAATTTCATTAAAATCGGTCCAGCCGTTTAGGAGTTCAGTGACATACACACTCACAGAAGTATTATATATATAAAGATAGAGCCGTGGTGGCCGAGTGGTTCGAGCAGTTGCCTGCGACACAAAGATAGCAAGTTCGAATCCCGACTGTACCAATGAGTTTTTCTGAACTTAAGTACAGTGATTAGTCACACCACGAGCTTTACGGTGAAGCAAAACATCGTGAGGAAACCTGCATACGTCTGAGAAGAAATTCTAAGGCGTATGTATAGTCGTGCTTGAGTAACGGCGATGGACTGGCGATGGACGCCATCTGTCACGTTGGCACCTAATATACCTCGGCGGAAAGTGGGTGTGTATTACCCATACACCTCTGCCTACCCCTTCGGGGACCCTTGTGGGAAGAGGGTGAGGATATTATTATTATTATTATGTTCACGCCTTCCCACAAAGGTCTGGTAGCGTTAGGCAGAGGTGTGTAGCAGTAGCAACCCAGACCCATTTTTCTATTGTGTACCTATATACCGCGCCAGAAAATGTGCGTCTTCATTTCCGCTGGTGATGTATATTTGTGAGATGAACACTTGCACTTGTACCTTTAAGGGCCGATCTATGCTCGTTAAATGAGAGATAATGTTTGTTTGTTTGAACGCGCTATTCACAGGAACTACTTATCCGGTTAAAAAAATGCATTAGCCCGTTTATTGAGGAAGGTCTATCGTCACACTACGCAAGAGAGAGGATTATACAATTTACAGATTTACGGATGGAACCGCAGTAAACAGCTTGTGTAATATAATAAGTATGTATTTCGTTGTCTAGTTCTCATACTATAAGCGTTGCTTACTTTGGGAGGTCAAACTGTATTAAAGGACTTTATGCCCTCTACCGAAAATCTTAATGGTTCATTCCACTGCCCGAGAGTTTGTGGCAGAAAACTCCTTTGGAACCGTGGAGTTCGCCAACCTGTTTGGTTCCAAGGTTTTAATCAATAACACAGATTAAATAAAAATCGTCTTTTAATAATATCAATATCAATACATATTTGTGTTTAAAGAATATTTACTATATGTACACAGCTATATATAATAAATAATACCGCTCTTAATAATAACGTACGCTACGTCATTGGCACTATATACATAACATTTCCCTAAAACTAAATAACGCTTATTTGTAAATAATGGAAATTATATTACAAAGCAAAATATAACAGAATTACCTATAATGGCAATACAATGTGTTTGTTATCCTCAACGTAAGTTGGCCTTTTAAAGTGTCCCAAAACGTACGCATACATATTATATTAAACATTAAATTTGGCGAACTTAAGTTTCAACATATTTCATAAACACACATACGTACATGAAAACAAATATTTATAGATAAGGAAAAATAAGAACGAATGACGTCAATTATACTAAACACAAGAATTTGAGGATATCGACCGTATAAGCCTACCTGGCCCATTTGTCGATTTCCACTTATATCATGGACAATTCGTACAAAAAACCAAAACTGTATTATACCCTTGGCAGTTTCTTTGCAAAAAATAATAATATCAATATCTGCTGCAGCTGTTCCACCAGCTTTACAGGGGTGAAAAAAAACCTAGAATACAAATTCTAAACAAATAAAAACGTCATTGAAATCATACAGAATTAAATGTACCTACCTATACAGGGTATGGATAACCTGATGATTATCTAGGCTTAAATCTGAACAGAAGATTTCGAATTTTATATCTCATACAAGTTATGAAGAATACGAAGGTACCTTACACATGCCATTTTATTATTCTGTTTCTTGTACATTTTAATAACGATAGCTTAACGTCTTTTAGTATTACACGTAAATGATAAAAAAAATAGAATTAAGATCTTATTTCAATAAATATAGGTTGGAACATTTACCATTGATGAATCTTACTGTAAGGTTTAAAAAACTTATGATAGAATACCCCTCTAATCCCTAACAAAATTAACTATAATACTTGTGTATACATCTTCATGTTATTTCTTTGTAATGAAAGATTTTTAAAATAGGTTTGTATTATCAAGATCTGCTCGTGGCCTTCATCGATTTGTAAATAAGAAAAACTTTTAAGACGAATCAACAAAATGATTATCGAAAATCCGGTTGCGTAAGACGAAAAACAATTAAGCGACAGCTGCTGGGAAACTTACGAAAGTTAGTTCTTAAAGACGTTTGATCTATACTTACTTGTTAACTTACAGTTATATACAGATTTATAATTATTTATACATCACTCTGATATGCTTAGGTATTAATATATTTATAGTTGTACAAAGATATACAATGATTAGTATGCAGGTAAATAAGCTACTTTTCGAATTTGTTAGGCCAATTTTAGTCATAAATTTTATCGGAT
The DNA here is from genome assembly GCA_945859725.1 of Drepana falcataria. Lineage (NCBI taxonomy): Eukaryota > Metazoa > Arthropoda > Insecta > Lepidoptera > Drepanidae > Drepana > Drepana falcataria. The sequence goes on from OX243937.1 coordinate 3,612,422, forward strand.
ATCGATCTTTAGCATTTTGCAATATATTAATATGATTCTACTTTAAAATTACGTTTTTCACACAATACTTATTTCATTAATGTAAAAGAATGCCCTATCTCATCATTATGTACATTTATTATATAAAATATTTTTTACAAAGTTTATAATTATATAACTATGGAAGTTATGTGAATGTATGTATTTCGTTTATTTAATTATTATTGGAACTTATTTGGAGCTCGGTAGTCCAATTTAAGGTTAACTTTATTATTTGAGGTACATTTGCACGCAATCGTTATTTTTTAAAATTAATTATACAATTTTGATCAATACAAAAACTATCTACATAAAATCATTTTACTTTTAGCAACCAATTTTGTCCATAATGTATTTTTTTTTTCATAAATTTCAAAAAATCATTCGTTATTCTAATCTAACAGTAGTCTAATTTAGCAAACTGCTAGCCTAAATTAAATTGACACTGATCATCCGCAAATAATTACATAGGTTATCATCTTGCACCAATGTCGATTTGACATAATTTTATTCTACTGATAATATCGAGAAGAAAGTCAAAACTAGTAATCACATATTTTGAGTGCAGCAACACTGAGGCGAGAAATACTGCGGTGATTGGCAACGTTTGATGCGCGGTCGATCCCGTGGATTCTGCAGTCGGTAGCCAATTGTTGTCGAGAACGGACTGTTCTATCACGTTCTGCATTGTGTCTAAAGATAAGAAATATTAGAGTTTTGACATAGTTATTGTATGAGATACTTAAATAAAAAAATCCCCCATCTTACACTACGCTCATAATCCTGTCATCATTACTATGACGTATTATTTATATGAATTTGGATAGCATACATTTTAGTAATTTCATCACAAATCCTAAATCTGTATTTTATAATGAGCCTTCTTATTGGTTATAAGCTACACCTCATGGTGTGAGCCACGATTGACGGCCACTAGATAATACCCGGGAGGGATGGTTTTTCGGGATAAAGGTGTTAATTAAGTTTGGTATAAGCTCTTTTCTTAATTGCGGCCAAATCAGACCAAGGCTCTAGGTAATTGACTCGTGTAGAGGATCTTGGTGACCCGTAATACAGGTTATACACGTACCAAAAGAGACTTCAGCTCTCTAATTGGTGACAAACATATCGTATTTACACCAAGAAAAAATAAATAAATATTATTATCTATTATTTCCTTTATTCAGATGAAACCAATGTAGTATCTGTCATAACTTTAACAAATCTCTAATGAGTTATTGATTAGTTTTTGATCGTTTGGATATCGCTGCGCTTCAACTAGATACCAATAATAGTTAATTTTAGTTACTGATATGTCGAAATCGGTGTTCTCGAGTTAGTTTCGGGACATATAAAATGGTGCCACGTGTTCCATTTCATTTTGCTCATGATCCAAATGAAATCCCGTTTTGCGGTCTAATTTGGCAACGCACACAATGCAATATAGACAACGATATTGTCCTTCCCCTTTATGGAACTCATTGTTCTTAAGGACTATAATTAGGTATCTATTGAAGCGCTAAGCATCGCAAGTGACCGATTTATAATTGCTTGCAACTAGTTCGGATTCAATTAGTCCCCTTCAAACCTGACTAATTGTATAAATAGTTAATTCCAACTAAAAAATCGTTTAACTTTGCGGTATGAGATTACGATTTTGATTTTGATATTGATTTTGCTAAATTAACTTACCATAAGTTGTAACATCGGGCGTGTAAAATTTCTGCTCGGCCGGTTGTAGGGGAACCACAAACCCTAAACAAACAGAATCTGTTAGTGCAGGTACAAAAGTACAATTGAAATAAATAAACTTTGTGCTAATTGAACATAGCTATACAACTTGGAATATATATAGTTTTTTCAACTACACTGTGCGTAAAAACTATTTTATATGCGATGAGCAATCTATATAAAAGAAGTTTAAGTCCGTGTCTTCTCCTGCTAAAATTTGATTGTATATTTATATAATTAAAAGAATATTCCAGTGTACATTACACAATCATCTCGTACAATGGGTGTACGGCACCTAAGTTTTGGTTGAGCATTGTCATATTACTAACTGGTCAGTCAGTCTCTACAACAGTAACTATGCCTTTGTTACTGCATGATTTAAAGGAATAAATAATGAATTGGAAAAAGACATTTGGTGTCTTTGTGTTTCATACCGAGGTACGGTACGGTACTGTATATTTCGATAAAGATTTTGTTGGCTACAAAAATATAATAATCCATATAATATAATATATCCTTACGCCACAAGGGGTAGTCAGAGGTGTATAGGCAATACACCCACTTTCCGCCAGAGATATATTTTAGGTGCCAGACATATGCAGGTTTCCTCTCGATGTTTTACTTCACCGTAAAGAATTAGAAAAACTCATCGGTACAGTCGGGACTCAAACTGGCAATCTGTGTGTCGCAGGCAACTACTTGAACCACTCGGCCAACACGGCTTTTTATAAACTTTGTGCTACGGCCTATTATATACAAAAAATGCAAAATAACTTACGTGGCGGTGGTTCAGTTGTGGTCGGCGGCGGAACGGTTGAGGTGGTGGTGGTTGTTGTCGTGGTAGTTGTGGTTGTGGTCGTTGTGGTCGTAGTAGTAACTTTTATTTCTGAGATAAAAATATTTAGTTACTAAAACAATCGCAAATTCAATAATTAAGCGTCAATGAATGCCAGCATTGTTACGCTAGATGGCATGCTGATTCTCTGGATGACCAAGGTCTAGATTAGACGACGCGAGTCCTCTTTTAAAGGATAGTGATTTGAAATCAACCGCAAACGCGCTAAGAACTTAACCTGACCTTGAGGTTAGCACACATTTTCATAACGACAGCTTTACGACTACTATGGTATTGAGTGACAGTAGTAGTATCAGCTCGTGTGCCATTGAGATAAAAATAAACATTTACATCGCGTATTTACAATCTCTACGCATTGGAGACAATTAAATATTCGCTTTAATTAGTGCGTTTCAATTTGATTTGAATGAACAACTAAGTCTAATTATTAAAAACAATGGTTATCTAGCCCTGTCTGCATCTCTATTTGACATTTTTATCTAAAAGAGCCATGTTTTTAAATAATGATTCAGTCAAAATCAAAATCAAAATCAAAATCTTTTTATTTCACATAGGCCCAGATGGGCACTTATAAAACGTCGAAAAAGAAGCACGGTTCGGGTTGGTCGCTTCCATGGAGAAGAACCGGCAAGAAACTCCAACGTCAGTAATATTTTAGTCTTAAAATTTTAGCATTTATGTCAAACTTCTTTCGCCGCAGTCTATAACTTTTGAGAAATATGCCAAATAAGCCGACAAGAAATGCAAGAAATTTGTAAATTCTGTTTCTTACATCACTATCTGAAGAAAATGGGTACTTACCATATAACCTGAGAGTGCCTTCAGCCTTGCCAATAGTGTTCGTCGAGACACATGTATACGCTCCAGCATCCTCTGCGCTGAACTGGGATAACTCCAGTATTGTTCGCATTTGGTATGCAGATAGTCGTTCTTCTAATACCTCATATTTATCACTGGAAATAAATAATGTATTTAACTTAACTAGTCTATGCCTGGGCTTCATCTTACACTTAATTTAAATACATAACTGCCTCGAGTCGCATTCGAACCTGCGATCACAAAGTTTAGAGTAAGGATCTCTGACCACTAGGGCCAGACGGTTGTCTAATGTAAAATATTGAATAATTAAAGTAATATTTTTTTATGTAAAATATGTATTTACATGAACAATTAATATCCGTATGATATGATTTTATAAAATTTACTATCTTAATGTCTTTAGTTAATAGCCTCTATATTTCTTATGCGAGATATTATCAAACCCTCAATCCAAGGCACTGCACGATCGTTAGTCCAGGGGTATATCGTTGTGTGCTGTTGCAATCATACTTCAAGAATAGGATACATGTAGATAATAATATTAATGAATCAGCCTCTTTTGCACTCCCGAAATGAGTAATTTAAATAGAACGCTATGTAAATCTTTATTTCTCATTAAGTCTCTATTCCTGAGGTCAAAGCTACGTCAAACCGTAATATTATTATGTTAATCATAGTAAAATTAAGCTTAAGCCCAATAAAGAAATTAATAGGGCCACGACTAAAATTTATCGGGAGATCATCTAGTGCGGCCCCGCGATTTGAACAAATTTGATGCCTCATAAACACGTAAATGGGGTCGGGATTACTTAGATATCTGTTCCCTTACGAAATAAAAATAAAGTTATCTGACAGATTACTAATTGGAATTCACTGGCCTATTTTATAAGGACTTTTTACTTCATACTAACTCATACTTTTAGGCTTTCTTGAAATATGCGCATGTTTAAAAGCACTTTAGTAATTTATATATGTATATGTATATATATATATATATATATATATATATATATTGTTACCAATTATTATCTGTGGTCCGAGTACAAGCAGAATGCCATAGACACGAGTTCAAAAAGCAAGCTCTGACAGATGGGTTTTGGCGGTTCTGAAGAGTCGGTCGTTCTCTAAGATTAGTTTTGTAATAATAACTAAGTGCCTAATCATTTTGTCCTGACTATAATAAATGTATTGATAGTTCATTACTATTTTTAATAAATCCACTTCTGGTTTTTAATATCAGAAGTGGGATAGGAACTTATATACGCTCACGTTATTTGTAAATAAACAAGCAGATAAAGTTTGTTGTTCAAATCAGTTCAAATTATCATAACCGTTTTAAAGTTGTAATTATCGTGCAAGTTTAGTTATTTGAAATTACAGTTTCGAGTTATGTTTTTGTGTTTGAGAGAACGACGCCATTCACATAGGCTGTCTTCAGAAATTGTTTCACCTAGACGACACGGAAGGTGGTGGCAGCGAGCAGGATTATTCGGGCATTGTATGCTATCTCAAGTAAGGTCGCAACAATTTTATATTTCGACATTCGATCCTAGTGTGCTTGATTTTGACTGGTGTTGCGCGGAGGTTGATGGTGGTCAACAATTAAATAACAAGGGTGATCATGAATGCCTAGGCCGTATAGGTAATTGTTTACATGGCAATGTGAATTCTTGGTTGAATGACTGATCCAAGAACGATAGGACATGGTCTAATTTTATGACTGAATTCCGGTCATTGTGCCTTTGCAGTGTTGATACTGCTGCAGTGCTTTAAGTAGTTATGTCCATCAATTCGAATTAATATTTGACGTGGAATACGCTCGTAAATCTATACTGCGTCTTCATATGATGCTGTCCGTTCGTCCACCAACGTAAGACCATTCAACACGCGGAAGCGCGAGTCCGAACAATAATATTATTTGTGCCATCTGCGGCAAAACCAGCCACAAATAGTGGCACTGCTCTAAACGACTTATCTATCTAATATCGCTGCACCGACACCAACCGCCGCCGTAACCCTGTTTAACAATAGGCTGTCTAAATTTTGCACGTTCTGCAAACGATCTCAGGGTCCAAACGATTTATATTTTAATACATAGTGGATATTTCACTGATATCTAGAATTTTATTTGATGATTGATAATTTCGATCGCGTTCCCACTTATCGCCTAATGCGAGGGATACGGAGTCAAGATCAAAGACTACTATTTAAAACCTGAAAGTCAAGACGTTGAATCTACGTCATACGTTACTGCAATCATATTATTTCCAGATATTTCATTGGAGGTTGATTTATATGTCCTGTCATATTTTTGCATTAAAGCCCTTATTGACACGTGTAGAGTCCTTACGTATATACACGACGTACTAATTATGCCAATAGCATAGATGAAGGCCTGGAAACACTGGCCCAAATTCTACGTAATCTCACAGACGCGGATATTTCTGTAAATTAAACAAAGAAATGCGTCGTCATTCATGGATACTGAAGTAGAATACCTAGGGCGTCTAATTATCATGGTCAGGTACGGCCGAGCCCTGGTAAAGTCGAGGCTCTAATTAAGTACACAAAACCTACTGACGTCCGGGTTATTTTAGCTTGCACAGCTAAGTTACTTAAGAAGTGTGAAAATTGTTCAGACTGCTAACGCGGTAACTTAAGCCTAACTAAATATAAAATCAAAAATGATTTGTTATATTGCAAATATACACCGACCGGCGAAGCATCCCGCATGCTTTGCTTTATTCCGAAGCGTCATAGGTGTGCGTTTGTGAGCTTTTCACTATGAGCATGTCAGATCTGTGTAGATAGAACTACAGACTTAATACTAAGCCATTTTTGGTTCCCGAGTCTCAAGGACACTTTGTTATTTTATCTTGCGTGTCTAGCTTATAAAATGGTGCCTAGACTCCTATGGTGTCCAGGACCGACCTGTTCTTGGTAAGAGATGTTACCTTGCTGGACAATAATCCGAGCCGCGTAGCTCTTATGTTTCTCAGGAGACAACGAGCGTCCGCACTAGTTGACGTTAAGATGCCTATGTCAACGAGAATCGTCGACAGCGACGAACCCTTGCCATCGGTGACTTCGTGTTTGTAAACGAGTCATCGCAGTCTACGGGAAAGCTGGACTCCGGTATGCGGGGACCTTACAAGGCCTTGTGCGTGCTGCTGCACAACCGCTACAGCCTGGAACTCCTTGGTGGCTCCTATGGCAAGACTACTCAACTGCTGCAAAGCGCATAACTTTGTGGCGCGGAGAGAGGACAAAGAACGGTCGTTCAGCTTTCTTCGAGAATGGTGAGCAACAACACACAGACATCCTGTCATTCACACTTAACGATGTACTTTAGATGTTGTGTGTTTGCAATGTATGATCCTTTCATACAGTTGCCATTTGCAATATGTGGTCCTCCATATAGTTGCCGAATATGCAATGTGTAAGGTAGCTTGTGAGTAATACAAGGCACAGTTGCCATAAATGCAATGTATAGCCCATGCATACAGTTGCTTTAGCAATGTATGATCCTTTCATACAGTTGCCGTTTGCAATATGTGGTCCTCCATATAGTTGCCGAATATGCAATGTGTAATGTAGTTTGTGAGTACTACATGGCACAGTTGCCATAAATGCAATGTATAGCCCATGCATACAGTTGCTTTAGCAATGTATTTCATACAGTTGCCGTTTGCAATATGTGCTCCTCCATATAGTTGCCGAATATGCAATGTGCAATATAGTTTGTGAGTACTATAACGCACAGTTGCCAATTATATTAATATTTAATTGTTATTAATTAAATACTTAACAATGTGTAATCTTTCCATACAGATGCAATTTTTGCAATGTGCAATATAATTTGTGAGTACTATAACGCACAGTTGCCAATTATATTAATTTTATTGTTATTAATTAAATTCTTAACAATGTGTAATTTTTCCCATACAGATGCAATTTTTGCAATGTGCAATATAGTTTGTGAGTACTATAACGCACAGATGCCAATTATATTAATTTTTATTGTTATTAATTAAATACTTAACAATGTGTAATTTTTCCATACAGATGCAATTTTTGCAATGTGCTGTGTAGTTTGTGAGTACTATAAATCGCACAGTTGCCAATTGTATTTATTTTTATTCTAATTACTGATTAATTTACAGTGTATAATTTCTCCAAATAGATGTCGCTTCAGCTATGTGCAATGTAGTTTGTGAGTACTATATCGCACAGTTACCATTTATTAGTATTTTTATTATAATTAATTATTACAATGTGTGGTGAATTTTAGAAGTCAGAAATTCTTTTATTTGGGATACCTACATTACATTTTATTTTAAAAGTATCACTTAAATGAATGGACATAAAACCATTACCATTTCTATTTATAAAAGTAACTTCTGGTAAAGAGTGCACGCTTGTACTTCTAGCATAGTTACCATTTTTGCCTTTAAAGTTGCTTACAAGTAAATTGTTTAGAACTATGCAAAATAACAATTGACTTAAAAAGGTTTCAGTCATCAACCCTGTTTGTGCGACACGTTATAAAAACATTTCTTGTTGTGTGTATGTGTCGCAGAAGGATTCGTGACGGACGAGGTTGATGACAGCACACCGCTGGAAGCCAAGGAAGCGGTCGAGGACAACACGCAAGCAGGAACGGCCGTGTTACCAATTATTATCTGTGGTCCGAGTACAAGCAGAATGCCATAGACACGAGTTCAAAAAGCAAGCTCTGACAGATGGGTTTTGGCAGTTCTGAAGAGTCGGTCGTTCTCTAAGATTAGTTTTGTAATAATAACTAAGTGCCTAATCATTTTGTCCTGACTATAATAAATGTATTGATAGTTCATTACTATTTTTAATAAATCCACTTCTGGTTTTTAATAATATATATATACATACCACTTATATATATATATATATATATATATATATATATATATATCTAAATTCTAAGTTCTAGCTCACTAGTACTAGTTGGATTGCTACGGTTTGAACCAGTAAAATCAAGATGGCAGGTTCGAGCTCTCAGTGGTTTCTGATTTCTCTTAACTTTTTTGATACTTTTGATTTGATTTCTGAATTTACACATTCAGTAATCACACGAAATACAGTATCTTAATTTTTTTAGCTCGCCCAAGAACCGAACATAGAACCTGCTTTAAAGTAGGACCATTCGGTCGGAAAATTGAACAATATAATAATTATTATTTGCAAGGATTATTTGACATTAAGATGCGATAAGAGACCTAATAGAGGATAACGTCTTAGAGATGAAACCTTTATCGTGACAGAAAGGAGGGTTAAATCGAAGTCGATTATTATCTCAAAGCCGACATAGGCTGCGCCCACCCACTCACAGATACGACGAAATCCGACACTGAGCTAAATTGCTTAACCAGCCAATCGGTCTCAATGTTATTATATTGGCCCAATTCCGTTGCTGAGATACGAATAATATTACCCGAAATTGTGGCACATAGCTGTCACATGTGACCTTAACGATACTTTCGGCTTTAGGTAAGCCACACAGATTACATGGTCAGCGCACGATCAATATGTTATAAGCCTCGCACGATCAATATTAGAATGTCAAGTTCGTTCTGTGCTTCTTTGTCCTTCGCAATAATTCCAAGCTTAAATTATATTGGTTGGTTAATAGTCAATCTAACTATATACAACAGAGTACAATATTAGTATTTTTTATATATTTATCAATAATACTAATGTTATATCCTCACGCTTTCCCAGAAGGGGTAGGAAGAGGTGATATATTTTAGGTGCCAACGTGATAGATTGCGAGTCCATCGCTGTTACTCAAGCACGGCTATACCTTTGAATTTCTTCTCAAACGTATGCAGGTTTCCTCTCGATGTTTCCTTCACCGTAAAGCTCGTTGTATGACTAATCACTGTACTAAAGAGCAGAAAGCTCTTTGGAGTAGTCAGGACACGAACTTGCAATCTTTGTGTTGCAGGCAAATACCCGAACAACTCGGCCATCACAGCTGTCCTTTCTGTATATGTATTATATATTATTTTAATATATCCGATTACGGCAACCTGAAATTCGGTCTATCTGAAAAAAGTATGTCTTTGCATACATTCAAATAAAAAAATACCGGTTTGCACTCTGCGGTTTTGTGGCAATATCTTAGAATTACAAGACAATGCAAATAGAAAAGACACACCGTTGTCGCATTCAAGGAGATTTAAGGTTTTTTTTTTGGTAAGGCAGATCTTGTTGGAACACAGCGTGTACAAGTTACAAACATAATGCTTCATACACAACACATCTTTCAGGCAAAGACTAGTAAATCTGGTACAAAATTGACGACTATGTAGAATAACATAAAGTTCTAAATATCTTACTTGGATAGGATCATCTCATCGCCACTCTTCAGCCAGTAATTGATCGCGTGAGGATAGGCCTCCACGAAACACTCCAGTCGCGTATGGGCCCCAGTCGGTACTCCTATTACCTTTGTCGCCACCAACGTTGAGGGGGCGACTGCGGAAATATACAGCACCACAGGTAACCTTATTTGATTTATGACAAATATCATCTGCTTCGTTAATGCTATTTATATATCCTCACGCCTTTCCACAAGGGTCCTCGAAGGGGTAGGCAGAGGTGTATAGGTAATACCCACACACCCACTTTCCGCCAGAGGTATATTAGGTGCCAACGTGACAGATGGCGAGTCCATCGCCGTTACTCAAGCACGATTATACATACGCCTGTGAATTGCTTCTCAGTCGTTTCATCTCGATGTTTTCCTTCACCGTAAAGCTCGTGGTGTGACTAATCACTGTACTTAAGTTCAGAAAAACTCATTAGTACAGTCGTACAGTAGTCAGTTCGAACTTGCGACCTTTGCGTCGCAGGTAACTGCTCGAACCACTCGGTTAACTGTCTAAATCTATTTTTATATTCATCTCAGTAGTGGCTCGACGTTGTAGAAGTTATGGCAGAAGTGGCGTTATTGAGTTACTGGACTTTCTCACGCTTTTTGTTGTGAGTTCAAAACCATTTTACTGCTGAAGTACCTAGTCCTCAAGTATTTTGTTTATTCATGCAATTTAATATTAAAAAGTACTCGAACTTTCGGCCACCACGGCTATCAAACATACTTATATTTATATTTAATATTAAAGAAAAAGTACGTAATGTGCTTACAGTTTACGCTGAGCATAATTCGCTTGCTGACTGATGGAGGTACGTCATTTGACGCGATACAGAGGTACGCTCCCATCTGCCTTCTCTCCACCTTTGTTAGATTCAGGTTTGGGCCCATGAACATGTCCACTGTGTGACAAATACATTTCTTTATTTAATATAAATCTTCACGATGTACAAGGGTCCCAGAAGATACTCACACACTCACTTTTCGCCGGAGATATATTTTAGGTGCCAACGTAATAGATAGCGAGTCCATCGCCGTTACTCAAGCACGAATCTAAATCTATATGAAACGTCTCAAATTGTTTTTTGCTTAAACGTATGCTCGTTTCCTTTCCTTGATTCGCTTCACTGTGAAGCCATAAAGCTTTTGGTGTATATAACCACTATGCCTAAGTTTCGAAAATTTATTGGTATATGTAGTCGGGATTCGAACTCGCAATCTTTATGTTGCAGGTAAGAACTCGAACCTCTCGGCCACTACAGCTGTTAATACGAAACACATGATGAAATTAATAATAAAAAATTAACAATATGCACAGCGAATACCTTTAGGCTTTGCCAATTCAGAAGAACACTACCTCAGGTACTTATTTTATAATGATTATAAATTCGGTATACTAAGTGAAAAGGGTCGGTTAGTACCATCGTACAGAGAGCACTGGCGGTCCGTTAGTACGTTGGGGGACTCGGCGTGATGATATGTAGTGTGTACGAATTCACTATAATAGATGTAACTAATGTAAATGTTGCATCGCCAGTGCAGAAGTAAGCTATTTCATTTCAGATATACTTGATTAATCATAATGTTCTCGTGTTTTATGCAATAGTCAATGTGGACGAAATATTATTCAATACAGTTTGTGTCACAACAATATTTGCTATGATCAACGGTTTTTAAATTAACGGACGGATGGATGAATTTGGAAGTAATCAAACAATACCTACGTTAAAACTGTTACCTACATATATATATATTAAAATACTTGTACATGTAATTTGCATAATATATACGGAGCCAACATCTTCTAACAACAAAATTTGGCTATGCTAACTCTGAAATGTGGTAAATAATTGTTCCTTTGTTCTCCATCATTTTTGACACCTCCTAGCACAGTGTAATGAATATTCATAGAATAAATACTTAGAGCAGGGACGGAATGTGGCCGGAACTTCTATATAAATGGGCCGTGACAGTTCCCATTTACGTTCCAACGCTCTTTTTATATGCGCTATTACATTAATTTATCTCCTACCGGCTACTCATCCCTTCATAGGTTTTTCAAATCGACCCCGAAAATGAATTATGATACCTATCACGAGTGACGTTCGGTGTTTATTGCTTTGTAGTAATTTGTTGAACTTCGTGTTTATTTATAACGGCATTATCGACTGAAGGTTTGACTTGTGCGTATTGCTTCCGGGATCGTGTTTACTTCGGGAGTAATGAAAAGGAAAATCTATACAAATTTTACATGTTGTGAGCGCTTGTAAAGACTTTTGTTTTGTTTTGATAGTTTCTTTTATATTTCCATATCATCACGCCTTCTCATAAGGGTAGGCAGAGGTGTTTAGGTAGTACCCACACACCTACTTTCCGCTAGATATATATTTTAGATGCCAGCGTGATAGATGGCGAGTCCACTGCCGTTAATCAAGCAAAACAAAACATACGCCTTTGAATAACTTCTCAGGCATAGCCAGGTTTCCTCTCGATGTTTTCCTTCATCTTAAAGTTCACAAGTAAAGCTCATGGTGTGACTAATCACTGTACTTAAGTTCAGAAAAACTCATTATTACAGTTGGGATTGGAGCTTGCGATCTTTATGTCGCAGGCAACTACTCGAAGCTTACTTACTTGACTTATTATTAAATAAATGTATATAAAGATTATACGGGCTTACAATTTACCAGTAAGTTATTGCAAACATGTAAAATTGCTTCAAATATATTGTAATTACTTACGGCAATACCTGGTTTCATGTGAAGTGAAGCGCTTTACATAATCACAGCGACATAAAAACCTTGAGCACCAAGATTAAATATTTGTCTGTTATTTGCAAACAATGCCCAATGCAATTTAAAATGTGTATAAAAATCTCCCCAAGTGGAACTTAAACAGTGGGCCAAGGCATTTTAATTTCCATTTTATCATCTTGACTGGGACCTTTCACGACAAGGGTCATAAATCTAAGAGGCGCTGGAACAATCTACACTGATTTATACCTCATTGTATTCCACCCCTAAATTTATTTTATAATTTGCTGCTTAACTGGCCGATTGAGGGCGAAAATTGGCGAAGTATTATTTATTTATTATAAAATAATAATAATATATCCTCACGCCTTCCCAAAAGGGTCCCCGAAGGGGTAGGCAGAGGTGTATAGGTAATAAATACCCACACACCCACTTTCCGCCAGAGGTATATTTGGTGCCAACGTGACAGATGGCGAGTCCATCGCCGTTACTCAAGCACGACTATACATACGCCTTTGAATTTCTTCTCAGACGTATGCAGGTTTCCTCTCGATGTTTTCCTTCACCGTAAAGCTCGTGGTGTGACTAATCACTGTACTTAAGTTCAGAAAAACTCATTGGTACAGTCGGGATTCGAACTTGCGATCTTTGTGTCGCAGGCAATTGCTCGAACCACTCGGCCACCACGGCTTTTTATTTTTTTTATTATTGCAACTAAATTATAATTTGTCTTTTGGTCTAGAGTTCCTTACTGCGAAGCTGTAATGAACTTGAATATTTCCATCTTAGTCTACAGTGAAACAGTAGGTATATTTATTCATACAGTGTTATGTTTCAGTTAACAATATTTACAAAAACCAGTTGTATATGTAACTACTTACTTACTACCAAACAAAAATTATAATATACTAAACTAAACAACGACATTACAACATCTATATTTATGTCGTTGTTTAGTTTCGAGTACGAGCTATGCTTAGTTTGGGACTAGGTATATTTGTCTGAAATTATCACAAGTAAAGAAAAGCGAAAAAGTGATGGCAGGGGGAATGAAGGCTGAACCTACTCACCCACTTTTCGCCGAAGATATATTTTAGGTGCAAACGTAGCATATCGCGAGGCCAACGCCGTTACTCAAGCATAGTCATATACAGTCGTGTATAGTCATGTACCGTATGTATCTTTGAATTTCATTTCAAAAGTATGCAGGTTTCCTATCGATTTCCTTCACCGTAAAGCTCGTGGTGTGACTAATTACTGTAGTTTATTTTATTTTGGTAGAATTGACTACAATCTATCGGAAGCGCTCCTATGATATAGGTTATTCTTAAACATTAAAGACTAGAGATCTGAACAAAAACATCCTGAATGTAATGAACCAAGAATGACACATGTAATTTTACGTAAATACATAGGCGTACGTACCATTGTCTTCTATGTCATAACGTAGGTTGTCTGGGGTATAATACCACAATGAGCTCAATATGTAATACTTGGAGTTGTTTGGGCCATTTTGTCCCTATGTATTATCCAAAATAACATGGAAATTGTATCAAATAAATTATTGATAGATATACATATATCATCACGCCGAAACTCAGTAGTAGAGAAAATAGAGCGCCAGTCCTCTTTAGATAAGACATCTTATTTACAGACCTCTGTCGCCTCATCAATATTCATCAGTTTCTTTACATGTATTCGCCGGTTTTGAGTACTCCTGATGTTCCCATCTTTGAGGGACAACTATTCATAGGTTATATATATATATATAGTTTACACCTATTTGTAGAGACGGTTGAAATAAAAAAAATTGAGAATAATTTGCGGAATAGTTTGTAAAAAAAAGTCCGTAATAGTTTTCCACGTGACGAGTTAATCAGAATTTGAAAAGGACCTGTTAAAAAATTACCTTTGCGAAGTTCGCCAGCTTCGTTCCTCAGTTGGATATTGTTGCCGTCTTCTCTTCGCCAGAGAATTCTTGGGAGCGGTCTTCCTTCAGCCTTACAGGAAATGCTGATGTCTTGACCCTCGCGGGCGACAAGATCGCCGCTTGTGCCTTCGTCCACGATGTCAGGTGGAACTGTTTGAAAAGACAATGCAAACAAAATTGATTTGGTTTTTAGTAGTAGGCAGTTCTTATATTAGTTGAAGGAATGGAAGTTGATACTGATCGCGTGAAATTTATGTGTGACTTAAAAATCCATGTAATATTTTCTTGTATTGATATTTGTATGCGGCACGCCTGATGGTAAGCGGTTACCACCGCCTTTGGACGCTTGCAACGCCAGGGGTGCCACTCGCGCGTTGCCGACCCTGCAAGAATCCTTTCACACCCTTCTTGAAGAACTCCATGCTGTACTCTCCAGGAAAAATCTCAACGGAGAGCTCTTCATATCTTCATGTATATGTAACGTCAGTACATAGTTTTCTCTGCTTTTCTAGACAGTCTAAAGGAGAAATCACCAGCGACTCTTGTCTCTAGACATAGAGACCTCTTTCATTTCATTCAAGTTAATCAGACACTTCGTACCTGCATTCTCTCTCATACAATAAATGCCGAATCTTAATTTTCATATTCTGGGATTGTTCAATCAAATTAATACTATACTATATAATACCCACAAGGCAGAAGAGTATTAAACATTTCCGGACATTCATTTTGTGACAAATAGCGTAGCCGTAGAGCTGTTTTTTTAATACGATGGTTTTTTTTTTACAGCAAGAGTGGCAAACAACAGATTACATTCATTGATGGCGTAGACTCATTGGTACAGACCGGGATAAAACCCGTTTATCCTGAATTTGCAGACAAGGATATGTACCTAATGCTCAAGGTGTGATAAAGGATTAAGGAATCGGATCAACCGCCCCAAAGACTATGAAAGAAAAAAACGGAAACCTAAAATAATATTGTTTATTTAATTCACATTGAGTCATTAACTCAATTTTAGATAAAATAAATAACTAGGATTGAGTTTTTTATTTCATTAACGTTTGCTAGTTGCACAACCACAAATTTGTTTTTATTTCGTATAAAATATAAGACAAAACCGGAAAGAAGGTAATTTGTTTGACTTTTATGTCGGGATATGTTTTTGTGTCGGGATACATTTCCGCTATTAGAATAATACCAATTTCTCTTTGAGACTTCATAGTAATATAATTGTATAATCAAAGTAAATATATCAATTCCAAGAAGGCCTCAACAACAATTATTATTACAACCTGTATTACTGAAAATAATAATAATATATCACGCCTGGCCTCTAGGGTCCCCGAATGGGTAGGCAGAGTTGCACACCCACTTTTCACCAGATATATTTTAGATGCCAACGTGACAATGACGAGAAATCGCTGAAAATTTAACATTAACAAAGACACAGAACATTAATAAAGAAAACTTTAGAAAGAAGAGAGTAAAATGAACCTGATGATACGGACTAGGAAGTAGTAATCTTAGGTTTGGTATTTATGCTAACAGTATTGAGGATAAACGACCGCCTCCTCTGCTAGCAAAACACAACACAATTCGGGAGCATATTTGCGTACATTAAGAAACTATGCCTCGCGGCTTCCCTCTCTGAAATTTGATTCCATTGGTTGTTTATTCTCTGGAATAAAAAATATCTTATATTCAGGAATTAGTCTTTTAGCATTAGTCTCATGCCTTCCCATAAGGGTCCCCAACGGGGTAGGCAGATGAGTATAGATAGTACCCACACACCCACTTTCCGCCAGATATATGTTGTAGGTGCCAACGTGACAGATGGCGAGTCCATCGCCGTTACTCAAGAACGACTATACATACGCCTTTGAATTGCTTCTCCGACGTATGCAGGGTTTCTCTCGATGTTTTCCTTCACCGAAAAGCACGTGGTGTGACTAATCACTGTACTTAAGTTCAGAAAAACTATGACAATCGGGATTCGAACATGCGATCTTTGTGTCGCAGGCAACTACTCGAACCAATCGGCCATCACGGCCTCTTGTCTCTTTGCCAAATTTCATCCAATTCCGCTCAGTATTTTTTGCGTTACGGAACTAATAACATCTTCACAAACTCTTGTTGTTGTTGCTTGAAATGCCCTGCTCCTAGGCAAAGCTCCCAGATTTACAGGTGTTTCTGTCCAATGTTACTTTTGTCCTCACAAACTAACGCATTTATAATTGTTATTATAATTCTAGTGGTACCCCGCTGTTTAGCCGCGTTTAATTCACATTTACGATTACTTTTTCGCTCTCTTGGACAGTACAATTTTAAACTATGCACAATAAACCTTCCTCTTAAGTCACTATCTATTAATGAAAACTGCATTAAAAATATCTGAGCTTTCAGAAGGCGTTAATCGACCTTGCTATGTATCAAGTATAAATAAACATGTCACATGAATGAATTCGCACGTCTATTGTTATATATATCTATACTAATATTATAAAGAGGAAAGATTTGTTTGTTTGTTTGTTTGTTTGTAATGAATAGGCTCCGAAACTACTGGACCGATTTCAAAAATTCTTTCACCTTTGGAAAGCTACATTGTCCCCGAGTAACATAGGCTATATTAAATTGGACCCGATAGGTAGCGCTGCGATCGAGTTTCAAGAATTTTACCTTTTTACCCGGGCGAAGCTTTCTGTGTGTTTCTGTGTGTCTTAAGCTAGATTCGAGAATGGTTTAGATTTACAATTAGACCCAATAGGTGGCGCTGCGATCGTGTTACGGGCAATTTAACTTTTTCACCCGAGCGAAGCTGGGCGGGACAGCTAGTTGAGTTATAATAATTGATTGTATTTGCTATGTTATCTTATTTTGTATTTATTGCCTTTGTGTTATAGTATATAAGTTTACATGTAGTTAAGTGGCTTCAGTACCGATTTAGGTTATAGCCTGTAATGGTAACTGGAAGATATACCTATCTTTAAATAAATAAATAAATTTGTGTTGCAGAAAAAAAAATCAAATTTGATAATACCTATGTTCAAAATTGTAAGATTGGAGTTGTTTTATTTTAAAGTTAAATTGAGGCGAGAGCTTTGAGCCTATTAGGTAACGAAGCTTACTCCTTGTTTAGCTACCTACGTCATGAATATTCAAGTCTTCCGCAAAGTTACCAGTTTATGTAGATCCAACCTTAAACGCCCGTAACGTTTTTTATGTATTGCCTTCTCACTCATGCGTGCGTGCCGTAAAGATAAAATATGACCTACATAGAGTGAGAAAACTATAAATCACACGTGATTCTGCATCTAGCATCATAATATTTTACTCCTTATGACATCTTTATATATTCATAAGTTCTCTGTTGACACATTACTGGCTTATCCTCAAAGACTTATTCACACAAGGAGCAGCACATTGGGAAATGAGCTTACAAAACTGCGTACCGAATAGGAATTTAACATCACTACCATAATTCTTTCTGAATTTCATTGCGTTTGTTTGCCGCAACACAAGTTTTTCGGTGAAAGAGAAAATACAATGAGGAAACCAGCGAACGTTTAAAATTAAATGACGGTTCTGTCGTGCTGGAGTGACTGCGACCTACTTGTCCACTGGCAAGCACGTCTAAGGCATCGATTTATAACATACTTGTACGCCCAGCTTCGCTTGGGTGAAAAAAATAAAAGCCACCGACCCAGTGGCGCCATCTATCGGGTCCAATTGTGAATCTTAACCATTCTAGAATCCGCCTCAAGAAACAGAAAATTTCATTTATATCGGTCTAGCCGTTTACGATTCTATAAAGGACATACGGACAAACATAAATTTTTATATATGTATATAGATTAATTTACAGCTCCTCCAGTACGGGATAAGCAAAGATGTCGTAACACCATTTGTAATTTGGATTTTGAATTTTGTATATTTGGTTGGCAATATATCAGATCGGGTCTACTGGCATCTTTCAAATACGACTACACTTACCTCATTAAAAACCGTCTTTGACGAATGCAGGCTACCATACGACGTTTTCTTTCAACATAAATATTGTGGTACCACAAACAGCTAATCTTTAATTAAGAAGAAATCATTAGTACAGACCGCCGGGATTTAAACTTGCAATCTTGATTCATGGCTGTAATAATAATTTATGGTGTTGAAATATTG
Organism: Drepana falcataria; assembly: GCA_945859725.1. Classification (NCBI taxonomy): domain Eukaryota; kingdom Metazoa; phylum Arthropoda; class Insecta; order Lepidoptera; family Drepanidae; genus Drepana; species Drepana falcataria. The sequence continues at coordinate 3,631,114 of OX243937.1, forward strand.
AAGAGCCTATATCAATATCGCATAAAAACAAAAGATATACCCAGTAAAATGGCAGCAGTACCTCAGTTAGAATATGATTCAGCGACCGATAGTGCGGAAGCAAGAGAACAGCAATTTATAAGCGGCTATCTTATCTCAGGAGAAGTACAACACGTGATATAGCTCGTGAGGCTATTAAAGAGACTGAAGGAATAGTGTAATCCGTCTACAAATGAACATTGCTACTCCAAGTCCATGCGCTCGTAGACGCGTACAAAGCAGGCAGAGTTACCCCAAATTACCTCCAGACTGACAGGCTTCTTTTGCTTTTTAATACAGTCTCTTTATGCACGGTTACGTATAGCCACTCTTGACATCCCCAACTTTGATTGTCCTTATGTAAATGGACCTTGGTCTGCAACTTCTTCCAAATAATTCGCATTTTATGCCTCTTACGATAACCTTTCGTTACTAAAGGGATCTTTCTTGCTTTTTTTATCCTTACAATCACATTGTTATTAAAATTGTTGGCTAAACGGTGTTCTTGTTTTAATGAAAAGTGTTTTTTAATATGAGTAAGCCAGCATACGGCCCACTTAGCGGTAAGCTATTACCTTTTCCTGTGTACGCTTGCAAGGCTAGAAGTTATAGCTCACGCGTTGTCGACAAAAAAATCATTTTTAACAATCTTTTCTAACTTATCAAGCGTTTTCTAGTTAAATATTTACAAGGTAAAATGTGTGTACTTTACTGTTATTTGGTTATCGTTATAAATCAACTAAACTTTTTCCTCAATATAAATCTCTATATTATGAGCCAATAAGATACGGCCATTTAGATCATGGTTATATTTACCAAATTATTGCTTTGGATGATTTCCAATACTTCGTATAAGCTCATTCGTATTCTCGATACATTACAAGAGGCTTAAGACATGAGTAAGGTTCTTTTTTTCTACGACAATTATGAACTCGTAGGTACTATCTAAGGTTTTATTAAGACATGATCATTATTGTGAAAAAGACAAATTTATAGATATCAAATGCATCTGTCCCTTTTTGAGCTAATAATAGCAATAGCCATAGGCTCTTGTAATTTTTAACAGCCGTGGTGGCCGAGTGGTTCGAGCAGTTGCCTGCGACACAAAGATCGCAAGTTCGAATCCCGACTGTACCAATGAGTTTTTCTGAACTTAAGTACAATGATTAGTCACACCACGAGCTTTACGGTGAAGGAAAACATCGAGAGGAAACCTGCATACGTCTGAGAAGAAATTCAAAGGCGTATGTATAGTTGTGCTTGAGTAATGGCGATGGACTCGCCATCTGTCACGTTGGCACCTAATATACCTCTGGCGGAAAGTGGGTGTGTGGGTATTACCTATACACCTCTGCCTACCCCTTCGGGGACCCTTGAAGGCGTGAGGATATATTATATTATTATTATCTTGTAATTTACCAGTTACCACAGCTGATGTTTAAGAGTTGCAGTCGTAACATGCTGAACAGACACTCTCAGACTCTTCAGACTCTTTATGTAAACCTTACTCATATCAGAAGCACAACACAGTCTTTTTGGGCTGCGATCTGATTGAGGTACTACTCTGGTCAGGCAATTCCAACACTGGATGTTTCAGTTGTGCCATCCCTCTAAGCTGCACCGAAGATCACCTTGAGGATATTAAGTCTATCATTGCATGCAGTTTCAATGCATCATAATATCATTGATTTACCGCAGGATTTTATTTATTGAAGGAAAAATTAATAATACCTCCGCGTAATAAAGCAATCTCAAAAACATTTTGTTGCCATTTAATTAGTAAATTACATAAATGCTACAAATCCGAATCAGCAAGATTCGTTGAGTGGATTATTCGCCACGAGGTCGCTTCGTCTCACGAGAGGCATAATAAAATTATATTCAATGTGACTCTCATACGGAAGGTGATGTACATCAAATGTCAGTTTAGAGCCTCATAATCATATAACACACTAATAAAGCTAAACTTTATATTACAAATGATAATTTCAGTTAAACCATCCCACTGCAGAAAAAACAAATATCACAACGAAGCGTGTAATTTCTGTTTATTATCCTATTTGCGTCTCATTCCTCCCTCGTTTTATATTCTCAATGTTGTGCTCAAGTCCTCTGCTACTTTCATTTCATTGTTTTGATGCAATTAAACGCGGAATACATAAATAATTACACTTGCCTTTAAGCCATTAATTGTGGATGTGCTTAGATTCTTTAATTCTAGGTGAACTTTTTGTCTGGCAATGATTATACAAAGGTTACATATGTGTACACATTCGCAAATAACTGGCCACATGGAGAAAAAAGAAACGAATTCTAATTAAGATACTTTAATAGTCATTCTTCACTTGCAATATTACCTATGTCTTCTCTCTGGCCGTATCTTACGATGGATTGAAATAAAAAGAAAAAAATATTTATTTATAATGACTATTATATCAATTTCAAAATAATGTACCTACCCTGATATATTTAGCAAGGCAGCTAATGTCTGATACACTGTACTCATTGGAATTGATGATGCCTTAGATTTGTACGTGGCCCATTTATTACTCATATAATAGTAGGTAAGTACTAGTCATAAAAAAAAGTTACGTCACAAGACAAAACACGATCTCCCATTATACGAATAAAATTAGACGAAACTTAACAAAACAAGTCCAGAATAAATGGCAATACGATACAAACGTACAAATTGTTTTGGTATCTGGTAAAGTTGGACGTTCACGGGCAAAATGTGCGGGGTGTAAATCACAGGCGACTAGAACAAAACACTCGATATTATTCAGTAGGACGTGAGAGCACGCGCCCATTAAAGTACGTGACTTTTGAGACAAATCTCCGCCTTGGGGATTGCTCTAGTGTGCACTTAACTATAAACATAATCTAATATTGTTCAACGGACTGACAGGTAAAAGTACCAAAACTTATGTTCTTTATAAGTAACGTGAAAATAAAAAAAAAAGATCCACCACAATTTTGACAGATCGCGATCTATTGGTCATCAGATCGCATTTTTTCAAACACGTTCTCACTAAGCTGCTTAGTATGTAATAAGTGTCTGATAGGGGGCTTATCTCGTTATTGTCATCGACCGGTTTTAGAGCGAATCAGACTGGAACCTAATGAAGGAGAGAGATGATAAGAAAACCTCAATGATCATATGCATATCTTCTTCTTAATACATAATTATATAGATATAAATTACGTATCGTGTACAGTTTGATCCAACTCGAAATATAGGATAGCTTACATCACAATTGGACCCGATAGGTGGCGCTGCGATCGTGTTTCAGGAAGTTTAACTTTTTCACCCGGGCGAAGCTGGGCGGGGGCTATATATATATATATAACGGTTACAGCTTAACAGCTTAAAGGAGTCCCGCAAGGCTCAGTGCTCTCGCCACTCCTATTTACGCTTTATACTAGCGACATTCCCCTCCTTAGACGAGTTAAAAGCGCTCTATTCGCCGATGATACGGCTATCTTCTACAAAGGTAGAACTCCCGAGGGAATTCACGACAACCTCCAATCCGCGGTCACAGCCCTGGGGCGGTGGTTCCGGAAGTGGAGAATTGAAGTGAACCCCACCAAAAGCGCAGCCATTCTATTCTGGAAAGGCCTCGAACGCCCACGGGTAGCCCCCATCACCCTATTCGGCAAACCCATTCCATGGGAAGAAAAAGCCAAATACCTGGGTGTGATCCTTGATCAACGCCTTTCTTTCTGTCACCACGTAAAGGCGGTACACGCGCGAGCCGCCTTCGCGCTCGGTAGACTTCACAGCATGTTGAATGCACGAAGTAAACTCTCATTGAAATCCAAGATGAGGATTTACACGACGTGCATTCGACCAATCATGACATATGCGGGTGTAGTGCTCGCACACACTAGCAAGTCAACACTTAACCCCCTGCAAGTGCTCCAAAGCCGGTTTCTCCGGAGAGCCACAGATGCCCCGTGGTACATGCGTAACAGTCAACTCCACGTTGACCTCAAAGTCCCCACTATAAAACAGTTTTTGAAAAAACTGTCCAAACGTCATTTCGATTCTGCTGTAAATCACCCCAACCCCCTCGTCGCATCGGCCGCCCGATACGCTCCTTCCCTTATCTCGAAGATAAGGCGTCCAAGACATGCCGTCATCGAACCGGATGACGACATAACGGTCCTCCAGGACGCCCGACAAAAACATACCAACACTACACACAACCGACCAGTGTTCCGTCCTCGCCGGCGAGGCTCGACGCGAATAAGCCGTAATGTTCCCCCCCGACCCCCGTCGCAAACTCCGGCCCGCGCCGAGCCAAACGCGCAAATCCCGCCCCCAAATAATATTTGAATAAAATGACCAGTCCAGCCCAGCTCCCTTGCTCGCGATCCAGCAACGCCCTAAGCCGAGGTTCGTACCCCACAGGGGGTGCCCTTAGCTGTGTTGCTTAGTACTAAAGTGCCTGGCTGGAGGCCTAGGTCTCGCCATTGACCGGTTAAGTAGCAAAAGTTCCCGGAACTCACGCTACGAGGAAAAAACAAAATAAAAAAAATAAAAAAATTAACAGCTTAACATCACGCGAGCCGATAGCTCGTTGGAAACTTTCCCAGTAGATAAATAAAAAAACTAATCGGTTCTCATAACTGTGCCAGTAATAATATTTTGAACCGGTGGTTACAAAATGATATCATTACTTTTATTATGTGAAGCAGCTGGAGCTATAGGAATTATTTAGGTTGTTTTTCTCTTAATACACCGACTCCTCTATGTGTAACCTCGACTACCGATATTCGGATAAAGTAGATAAATGAGGTCAAATACACATCTTGGAAAAATACTCGTATTTAATCATCCGAATGAGTTCATGGAGAACTAAACCTAAATATGCTTGATAAAGGTTGAGGGAATTGATATAATATTATAACGAGCGTGATTACGGAACAATTTTTTTGTAAGAATTCTTTTTTTGAATGCCATATTTGCTTAAGCTTTTCAGATTTATAGGACACCTTCAGCCCAGGTCATCGATCCCATCCTTAATATTTTTTTGCATGCCCAGTTCGTCCCAACATCTTCTTAGCCATCCTTAGCCTTAGCCTTTTTCTGCGCATCTCGTTTATAGGTTCCTTGAGCCGCTTGCTTGCCCCATAAAGGGCAGCAGGAATTTAACTGGACGTCTTCTTGAAATCCTTGCTAAGTATCACTCAAGGACGGGAACGTCAAGAGTACTCGAAACCGGCGATCATGTATGAAGAGACTGATGAATGTGGAATGAAGAAGCGAAAGAGGTATGTATGTAAGTCTAGAGAGAGCTCGCGCTCTAACCTCTCTGCCTACCCCGTTAGGAACTAGGGAACCATTATGCCCGAGAGACGACGACTAATTCACCACCTGTTACGTTGGTATCTTAATACGTACGAAGCGATAAGAGATGTATTGCACTAGGTTTAAGAGATAAAAATTAGGTTATAAAATGATATTTAATATCGTTGCAAAAAAACCAAGGTATCCACTTGAACTATCTGGTCTCGGTAATACAATTCAGTAACCTGACAAACACGAGTAAACTTCGTCTAATATCGTATGGCATAATGTTTCACAAGAACTTGAGTTCGTTCCGAACTTGGACATAACGGTTAACTGATCACCATTTCCAATATCGAATGTTGTTTACCGCAAAAGTTACTGTTTAAGCGTTAGCAATGATTCGTGGCTGATTGTAACATGGCTAATTGATTTATTTTGGCAATGATTTGGCAATTTTGATTTATATCATATTATTTTGGCAATGATAATTTTGATATATTATGAGAACATATTAAGTGGTTTGAACGAAAAACAAACAGGTAGACATACACAGATTACTAGTCATTGTATCTACTGTGAGGATTACTCTAGGCAATTCTGATGTGTCATAGTAGGGAATAAAATCAATTTCCTTTTATATCAGTGTTAAATATTATGAGTCTCATACATTTGCTTAGATATTTGTGAGAATAATATAACATGATAAGGCGATTATTAAAATATTGTCTTGAAAGTTCACGTAACTGAGAACGTGTTGACTTTAATACAAACTCGTTGAGGTCACTAAATAAACGATAATTATAGTAAACCTTCACACCGTTTTTCGCCAGACATATATTTAGGTGCCAATGTGACAGATGGCGAATCCATCACTGTTTAATCATTGTACTTAAGTTTTCTTACGAGAAAAAATTATTAACATGGCAGCTGTCACTAGACTGTCATAGATATGATAGGTAATATCGCGATCGCGGAACACAATAGATACGGACAGACATGATCTTACCGTTTAATTTCATCATAGTCATATCAAAATATTAAAATACATAATACGGCTTTCTAAGTACTTCGTAGACGTTGATAAAAGTAATTATGTATTACTGAATCTTTTATTTCAACCAGCTAAATCTGGGGCTTCAGCCACATCGCAGCGACGAGCACCGTTAATATTTAATAGCTAACTTTACGTATGTAAATCTGTAGAAAAATCCTGTGCTACGGTACAACCGTGGCTCTAGATTTGAGCTTGTAATGTTCTCATTTACATAATGTTTTTATATGATTACGTAGTGGTTAAGAAATTTGGTACGGCATTATTTTGGGGCACTAACGAAGCTTAAATTATACTACAATTAAATTAATTTATGTTTTGAACGTTTATTACATACAAAGAGCGCCAGTTCCCCTAGACTTCAACAGTCTCTACATACTTACTCGATGGTTTCGAGTACCTTCATGTTTCTGTCCTTGAGTGTACGATCGATTTGATCTGGGTAGTTGTAACATGGTGTTTCTCTGCCTTTTCATGCACATACTTCCGCTTTATACATATATTTGTTTTATCAATCTCTCTTCACTCATCCTTCTACAAGTACTCTACTACTACTCATTCTTTACAATCACACCCTCGTTCAAGCCAGTGGTTTTGCCAATCTCTTCATTGCGGATTCAGAGATCGTTACTACGAGATCGCATCTTACCTGCATTTATGCTATTTTCATGCTTCCTCTCATATACCCAGGTTTCGCTGCCGTACAATACGTTTATTATATGGGATTAAATTACTCAAGGATTCTTGTTATCGAAGCTTCGAACAATCCTTTAGCATAGTTGAGATGCTACAACATAGTGTTTACGTCGCTATACTAGTTTTCTACGGTATACTACTATTCTATACTAGTCTTTCTATTACGTACTACATCTTTGCGTACGCATGTATGGAGAGGCTGGTGATTGAAGATGAAGCGAAGGAGATGTACAGACCTATTGCGCAAGAGATCTAGCGTTTTACTCTCTTGGCCTACTGTGTATCTATGCATGTGCTTTGTGTGATTATAAATATTTACTTACCTAACACGTCGACGCACCCGATTTGCTTCTTCATGGTGCTCGTATTGATCTGGCACATGTAGCAGCCTCGATCTTCGACCTTCAGTGGTCTGATGTGAAGTTGCCATGAGTTAGGTGAGTCGTTGGTGACAGCGTAGCGAGGGCTGTGTGTCACCAGGCGAGTGTGAAGAGTGAGAATTGTTTGGTCATCTGCGCGGATCCACGCCACCTGACAAAATACATTTAAAATATAGGCACGTGCAGTCTAGCGCTATCGGTACAGCCGCTCTAGTGACCTTTGCTGTTAGCGTTCGTGCTATCCATTGTGTCATTGCATACACATTATATATCGGTTAGGGTGATCGCTGACAGAAATGGATATTGTCTAGAACGGCTAGTTCGTACGTTGCGCAATTGGTCATTTGGATTTAGTAGGCCAGTGAAAATTACTGCACATTTTGACGCACGCGTACGGGATAGTTAAGGTGGTGGTGTGGAAAATATTACTACATATGGAGCATGTCTTAAGATGTTAACGTAATGAACATACACATACCCATACGATCACACCTACTTCCCATAGAAGTAAAATCTTTACGAATCTCTTTCGCTTCATCTAGATGAAACTTTTCATACACCCTAGTAAAGGGGCTTCTGATCAAGCCTTTGTAGAGGAGACCACTGATATATAAAGATTTCAAAAAGATTTAGAGTGTATCTATGGTGTCCCAGATAAAGCGGCGTTGGTATTTTATAAATGGTGTTCCCATTTACATTAGAAAATATTCAGAAAAAAAAATCGAGATGAAACCTGCATACGTTTGGGATGTATTTATAGTCATGCAATAGACGGGCACCTAGAATATATCTCCGGCGGAAAGTGGGTGTGTGGGTCCTACTTCTACACACCACCTACTTTCCTACTACCTTCTTCGAGGACCCTTGTGGGAAGGCGTGAAGATATATTTTTATCATGAATACATAAGAAAAAAGAAAACAGGAATGTATTATTATCCCGAAACAAATTTGAACGAATACCTTTATGTTGTTTTGCATATCAAGGGTACCCGTCAGTGTTGGAAACATTTTTATGATACGTTCATAATGTATTCCCTGCATACATAAAACACGAAAGATAATTCAAAGGTAACATAGATTCACATTTATTTATATATCACTAAACTTAAGAGACCAGTAATTCTCAGTATAATTAAATATTATTATTATTATTTCATCAAATTTTACGTATAATATACGCGTGAGAAACAATGTGCTCGTTTTAATCAAAAGAAAATGTCGAGTCAAACGTTAGTTAAATATTCAGAAGGGCTTAGCCGCATCACAAAAGAACAAATGTTTCAGTCGGGTCAGAAATCACAATGAAATTGCTTCATGTTAAAATGATATGAATGTGAAGATACAGCGACGGGGTATGCCAAATTATTCTGTCACTGCTTTTAATTTGATATTCAACCAACAGCTAAACGCTTTCAAGAAGGGTCTGTCATCATAGGAGGCTATTAAAGCAACAGTGTTGGCGTGAATGAGGGTGTAAAGATGATCTGCGTGTCTGATGCAGTCCCTCCCATTTGCTTCTGTCCAGCGCAACCTCTTTAACCTCCCTATATGTCATTAGAGACACTTCTTCTTTGATCTGACCCATTTACCTTAATCTTGGTATTCCTCTTCCTCTCTTCCCGTCTACCTTTCCTTCTAAGATGTTTCTGAAGAAGCTATCATGTCGTATAAGGTGGTTTATCGACAAGTCAATGATTGTGCTATTACAACCGGAATTGAGGTCACAATGGAATATTTTAAGAGTAGGCCAGTACGGGTTTCCCCGTTATCCCGTTTCCCGTTCCAATTTGGAGCTGCCCGACTGGGACAGGAGCTCCACCTTATTGAAGTCCGTAACACAATTTTATATTTGTAATTAATAAGGGTTCCAACAATGAGCTCCTTGAGGAGATGCGATTGTTATAATGTGTTGGCAGCAGAGGGATTAGTCCCATTATGCCAACACAGTATAACTCTCCGAACGCAGCGTGGCGCGTAAGTAATAGATCGGTATTGTGAGCGTAATTAGGCAACGGTAACCAACTAGGTGCCCCAATGCTAGTTTGCCACTCTTGTTATATAAAACAAAATGACTGGGATAATAATATAATCAAATAATTCAAATACAATTCTATTTGTTCATCGAAACTACTAAATTACGAAAGGAAATAGTCCTTAAATTTACAAAAGAACTATCGATTTTATTTCAACCCGATCTACTAGTAGGTAAGTTAAAATGTATCCGAAATAAGATGTTACCATTCTGCCACCCTTCTGAGTTCGCATATTATTCGCCTGGGATTTGAGCAATTTCCTGGGCCACATAGTATCCTTGTTATCATGTATATTACTTGCATCCGAGAGGGGAACATAATGGGCTATAAGCTAAGGATTGCAGAAGTCTCTATGAATTTTGCTTACACTTTCCAAGAAGTATCTTCGGACAAAGTAGATATAAGCTTATAGAAAGGACATTGATATGCTGGATTTTAACACAACTAATATATATATATATATATATATATATATACATATAAAAAAGCCGTGGTGGCCGAGTGGTTCCAGCAGTTGCCTGCGACTCAAAGATCGCAAATTCGAATTCCGACTGTAATTCAAAGGCATATGTATAGTCGTGCTTGAGTAACGGCGACGGACTCGCCATCTGTCACGTTGGCACCTAAAATATATCTCTGACGGAAAGTGGGTGTGTGGGTATTCGCCTTCCCACAAGCGAGCTTCCGGTAGGCAGAGGTGTGTAGGCAGTACCCGCACACACATTATCTGCCAGAGATATAGGTATAATAGGTGCCTACTCGACTCGATGACGAGTCCGTCGCAGTTACTTAATCACGAATATAAATACGCCTTTGAATTGCTTCTCAGATGTATGCAGGTTACTTCTTGATGTTAACCATCACCGTTAAGCTCATGGTGTGACTATTCACTGTACTTAAGTATTTTTATATAAATGTAATATATATGAGGTATTTTCAAGTTATGCTATTGCATACTCAGGTCAAAAATCCACATATATATATAAGAGTTAATAAATCTGTCCGTGTCGTAATATTTTTTGATTCCTGAGTACATACTACTCATACCGCCGAGTCCCTAACGGTGTAGGGCGAGACAATAGAGCGCCAGTTTTCTCTAGACTTGCATACCCTTCGTGACGTCCACGTAAATTAAAGTATATATTTAAAGTGAAAATAATATAGCTAGATTTATCTAAGAGCAAATAAAATAGTTGATGGTACATAACAGGATTATTTAACATTTTGCAAAATTATGGAGAACGTAAAATGTGAAGAGCTTTAAATTATGATGAGAGCGCTTCTGCAGCGCATGGAAATTGCGAACGTATTCTATCTCTTTATGAGGGAAATGCTGAGTGTGCAGATTTAGTGATCTACGTTAAGTCAGATGAGATGCAACATTCTTAAATCAATTTACTTATGTGAGATTTAAGATCTCGGTATCTTATGGTTATCTTTACTTCAATCAGTACGCTCTTCTCGTACTCAGAAGCGGTTAACATGTATGCAAAGACTGATGTGTGTGCAGAGATGTGGATGAAGCGAAAGGTTTTTACGTCCAGAGAGAATTGGCGCTGTACTCTCTACGTACCGCGTGAGGGAATCGCCGTGATTACGTATGTATGTGTTTCCGTATTGCTAAAATCGTCGTCTACATACTTATATGAAAAATATTTTTTTTTGTTTAAGGAAGTGATTCAAAGATTGATATTAACAATTCAATTATAATTTAAATGTAAAATACAAATTCATATACATAAACATGCTATGGAAAATTTCTGGTAATCAAGCGCACCGTACAATTGAATAATCTATAAGGGTCTCATGTTCAGTTTCTACGCAGTACACGGATACCTATTAAAATTTAAAACTTTTTCAAGGTCTGGATTAGTTATTTATTACACTCACCTATATGTATCACTCATCAATGCATTTATTAAACTTTCTTAAAGTGAGCTTAAAGTGTGTTAACCCACAAACCATTTACGACACAGGCGTAATAACCGTTAAAATGTTGTGTAAACAAACGAACATTTTCGATAATATTCAACTAAAAAGTAATTCTCAAAAGAGCTAAAATTATAAGCGCTTGAAGTGACGGCAGTAAAGGAAAGAGCGTCAATGTAAGGACGTGTTAAGCACGCAGAGGGCCCTACGTTCAATAAGGATCGGACGACTTAACGAGTGGGAACTCGAAATTCACGACGTTGGCTTTTATACGCTGCCGATAGTTGATAGATAATCAATAAATCCCTGATAAATATTAATGGCGAAAATGTTAAGAAGTTTTGCTATTAAGCTCTTTACCATAATCATACTAACTCCATTATCGGGCTTGCCAAGGAATTACAATCTTTGGGTGAAGACATATTGAGTCTATCATCAGACAAAAGGAAAGCCCTTTTACTAGTCAAAATAAACATTGTACGTATTCAAGCAACATCCAAAATGCTAGTTTTGTAAACCGACGATATTAAGAAAACTACACAAACAAATTATATATAATAATATAATATATATATTATATTATTATTACACAAACAAATAAGCATTGGAAAAACTCGAAAGTTAAATTGTAGCGATAAAAGATTCCATAAATATGTATCGGTCATAGTCAATTCATAAATGAGATATTTCACGAGCGACTTATGAATTTTGGAGTGTTCCAGAAATCGGTAAATCGTAATGAGATAACGCTGCGGAGAAATGCAAATGATTTTCTCGGTTCAGCGAACAGCATAGGACGGCCTGCTACGGGATTGAGAACAAATTGGAGTAGACGGAATTTGTACGCGCATTTACGAAAATACATCCCTCGCTGATTTACTGGTACCGTTTTACTTATAGTTATTACCACGACCCACTAAACCCAACCATAACTTCCTAAAATCTGCGGAAATTAAGGATTATTGCTTCCAAAGCTTCCCTTCCAAAGTATTTAAAATTTCTTACAACTGTATATTCCAAGTAGCGTTTAGATACTTTAGATTGTACTTTAAGGTCATTAACAGATAGATGTGTATGTATATGTACAGATTTATATACATGCATATGCTAATAACCTTAGAGTATAGACCGAGTTGGGGCCGGCAGACTCGAAGCATTATATAAATTCGCAGGCTTCGAGTGCCCTGCTCCGATCGGTATTATCGATATCCGAGGGATATTATTAGGGAACTAAATAAAAAAAAACGACATGTGGAAATGTATCACCGAAACCAAAAATTGTATGATGGCAAAGTGAAAAAACGGACTGAAGATGCCCGTATCGTCCATATTATGATTGAGAAAAACAGTGCAAGTAAATCTGGAGGAAGATCACGCTTCAACTACCTAGATCAGTTTTATAGAAGATTGGGAAAAGCAAAAATCAGCGGGTATCAGAAAAGATCAAATGTGGAATAAGCAGTCTATCGGAACATCTTATCTGAATACGACGTTAGGCAATTAACGTTATGATCTTTACTTATACATATAAAAACTCGATCGTGATTTTGTTTGCTACGCTTTGTCGTTTTAATTACGATCATCATGAAATTTTTCATTGTCAGAAAGACATATGTTACATCCAATAAAAAAATCTGTCTGGGGGATATAATAATATCTTGAGACGGTCGTTCTATATTAAAACTTATCCTTCTTACAAAAATAATTGGAATATGATGAGGAAAGAATGATTCCTAAATCCAAAAAAATCAACAATGAAACAAGCGAAGGTCAAGGTCTAGTATATTTCACGTAAGTCGCAACAAAAGAAGTTACGACAAACAGACCGTGTGACGATAATGAAATTGTCACTGATATGTGGTGGGCATAACTTAATATAAAGATGTTTTATCCATCTTTGGTGCGGAATACTATATAATAAAAGAATGACAAAAGTTTTTTCTTGCCTGTGTGACAAAATGTTTGTAACTAGGTTAGGTTTTGTGGATTTTGTGCGAAACTTTCGTTATTCGTAGTCATAAATCATACATTTTCGCCTTGTTTTATTACGTTAAAAAGTTTGCCATTTTATCCTCCATAGAAAATGTAATTTATCCGTTTTTTTCGTAGACGACGTAACAAGGAATTATGAGTTGTAATGTGTTTACCTGTTAAGCTAAACACGTTCTTATTTTAAATATACATATAGGCTAGCCGTGGTGACAGAGTGGTTCGAGTAGTTGCCTGCGACACAAAGTTTGAATTCCGACTGTACCAATAAGTTTAAGAAGGACAACACATGAGGAAACCTGCATACGTCTGAGAAGCGGTTCAAAGGCGTATGTATAGTCGTGCGTGAGTAACGGCGATGGACTCGCCACCTGTCACGTTGGCACCTAAAATATATCTCTGGCGAAAAGTGGGTGTGTCATGTGGGTTTTACCTATGAACCTCTGCCTACCCCATCGGATACCCTTGTGGGAAGGCGTGATGATATACTTGTATTATATGAATGTTAGCATAAATTTTAGTGAAATGTTTTGTAGGAAAACTCAAGTTTGGAACCGTGGGGATATTATTATACAACAAAGTAAAGGAAAGCCTTTGACTTCCGATATGTGTTCCACCACTTGTTCAAAAGGCATCCGCGGTATTCTGATGAATTGTGACTCAACAACTCAAAAAGTTTTACTGGTTTTAAGCATATTTTCGAATACTTTAATCACATTTAATATTTTTCATTTTCAATAAATAGGATATAATATAAATATATCCTCACGCCTTCCCACAAGGGTCCCCTAAGGGGTATGCAGAGGTGTATAGGTAATACCCACACGCCCACTTTCCGCCAGAGATGTATCAGGTGCCAACGTGACAGATGGCGAGTCCATCGCCGTTACTCAAGCACGACTATACATACGCCTTAGAATTTCTTCTCAGACGTATGCAGGTTTCGTCTCGATGTTTTCCTTCACCGTAAAGCTCATGGTGTCATTGGTACAGTCAGGATTCGAACTTGCGATCTTTGTGTCTTAGGCAACTACTCGAAACACTCGGCCACCACGGCTCTTTATCAATAGGATCTGAATAGTAATTACGATATATATTTCAATAAGAGACCCTGATAAGTTGTGTAACAATATCTTCTTCCTTCTTCACCGGAGATATATGAAGATAGATATCATAGATATATGGCATTTGCTCATACATGTTTTATAAGTCGTCTTTAAAGTTCTTATCAAATTTAAACAGGATTCCTGCACACAAGCTCGTGGTGTCAATCAATTTGCTTTAGTTCTGCAATACAGAGACAGACATACAGGTGCATTCTTTGCGTTGCAGGCAATAATTCTAACCACTCGACCATCACTGATTTTGAGTTTAGGCATTATCTTGTCCCACACTGATTCACTCGTCTGGACCAATGACTTACATATACTCAGTGTGACAAAAAAACTTGGATAACATAAGATCGCCAGGCAAGATTAAAAAAATTGGAAGCCCGGCCAAGCGAAAATCAATCCGATATTTGTTCCATCTTGTCTGGCGAAAAGTTCTCTCTTATAATACAGATATAAGTAATACAATAGCAAAACGAGGTTACGCGGGAATAGTTGACAAAACACATGTAGAAATTTGATTTATGTGTTTCCAGATAGTTGGTGTTTTCGGTTTTGTGGTTTAACAAATAGATGGTGAATATTTCTACCCATATTTTTGATCACCAACTATATACACAAATTATATAATAGTTTAAATGCGATTTATCTATGTTATTCAAGGTTTATGTTCACGCCTTCACAGGGAATTACCCAATACCCGATATACCCAATATAATACTAAAGGGTAGGCAGAGGTGTAACAACGCTATTTTCACCGGACAAATATATTTATGTGCCAACGTGAAAGCAGGGTTTTTAGATTTGTTTCATCAAAATCGTTTCAGCAGTTTCAAGGTCATCAAGCCTTTTCTTAAGTGCAGTAGGAAGCGAGGACGCTAGTATCTGCTTAGCATTGCCACACTTGCATATAATTCCTTCGCAAAATCCTAAGTCACTGACTCGTACAAGGAAACAGAACAAATAGAAATCTTCCCACCCGTCACATTCCATAATCCTCATATGAACGATCACATTGTTTTCCTAACATTATTTGGGGCGCTCGTGCAGTTTTTTATCTCAATAGAAAACTAACGAACCGAAAATATTACGTTACATTCTATTCTGTAGCGTTTTAACCGGTTAATGGTAATATTGTTATGTTATGTTTTCTTGTCTTACGAGGCGGCTAATGATCTGAACGCATTACATATTCTTTATTGAGAATATTGATAGTTTATTCTCTTAGTCATGAGTAATTTTTTTTTTTTATACCACATGGGTGGCAAACAAGCATGCGGTCCGCCTGATGGTAAGCGGTTACCGCAGCCTATGGACGCTTGCAACACCAGGGGTATCACACGCGCGTTGCCGACCCTGCAGGAATCTTTTCACACCTTTCTTGAAGAACTCCATGCTGTACTCTCCAGGGAAAACCTCAACGGGGAGCTCATTCCACAGCCTGAGCGTTCGCGGAAGAAAATTCCTTTGGAAGCGCACAGTGCGAGACCTTTGTGGTTCCAAGGTATGGATGAATTCCCCGTCGATGGCGAGAGGTGCGGTGGTAGAAGGTTGAAACGGGCATCATGTCGAACAATTCTGCAGAACACTCCCCGTAATACAAGCGGTAGAACACACACAGGGAGGCAAAGCCACTCCTCAGGCTTAGTGTTTCCAAGCCGCTTGTGAGCATGGGATCATCGACAATTCTAGCGGCGCGTTTCTGAACCGTGTCAAAAGGCCCTAGCTGGTATCCAGGGGCTCCAGCCCACAGGTGGCAGCAGTACTCCATATGTGGCTGAACTTGCGACATATAAAGTTGCAGCCTTTGTTGCGATGTGAAGTACTGCTTAGCTCTGTTGAGCTCACCGAGCTTCCTGGATGCCAGCTTAGCCTTGTCCTCTAAATGGCCACGGAACTGAACGTCGCTAGAAATATCGACCCCAAGGATCCTAAAGCTCTCCGAGACGTTCAGGGGAGTGTACTGGAATTGTGGAGCCACAGCGAATGGAGTTCTTTTTTTTTTTACTTATCATGAGCCATGGTATTTATACGGCATATTTTAGTATTGTTTAATAGGTATGACCATACTTGATCGTCTCGTCTTCGAGGTAAAAAAGGACATTTGATTTGTTAAGGACCACGTCCCTTGTCATTGCCGGTTCGAGACACTATATTTAAAATAGCCTAAAAATATGTGCATTATGTACTAGTCCAGCCGAGGTCCAAACCCAACAGTGGTTGCTCTAGGTGCCTGCCTGCCTGGAGGCTTTCGGTGTCGTCATTGTTCGGGGAAGTAGCAAACGTTCCTGGAACTCACACTACGAGAAAAAAAGCAATGAGAGTTATACGTCTGAGAACATATTCAAAGATGTCTATTAGGCTTGAAAAATTGCTATAGACCCGCTATCCGTCACGTTGTTTACATCTTAAAGGGTCTTTATTTATGCCAATCTTAGCCATATTCACATAAAGTACACAATTATATATGAAGTCTTTTAATTAAATCCTTCTTGTTATTTGTACATCTTCCAAATTATATCATGCGCTGCTGCTTTTCTCGGTTGATGTTTATTACGCATTCAGTAGGAGTTGGGACTTTGGTCATGATTAAACGAAAATTAAACCTATTCTTGTAACCAGCACGAGATTAATCTTCAAAGATATAGGAAAACTTGGCAAGAATAGCGGATGTATTTCGCCAAGTCACGAAGTTCATAGGTAAGGCAGTGTTTAAACGTCATTACAGCGTGATAGATCGCTTCTTAAAGGGAAGAAGCTCGTTTGTCATGAAGGGGACACAAATGGATCCTCAATAAACGAAGGTTATTTACGGACCACTCTACTTGCTGGCAAAAAACACATGAATAGAGAATTCAAAAGGGAAAAGTGTTTTGTATCAGAACATCATTAGTTATTTGGACGCTTAGCAGTTGTGACACGCCGATTTATTTTGTAAATGTTTGAGAATACTATAGTTGCAAATTGTCGCTGTTAATCATCAAATAAATATTGAAGCATACTGGGTGGTATTAGCAGAGTTTATTACCTCATCAATCACGTGAGTGAATATATTGATAAGGCCTAGGAAATGTCACGTCGCACTCATTTCTTAAAAAGCCCGTACCCACTACTAAATATAATCAGATCTATCATAAAAAAGATTATTAATATTCTAATAATAATAAATGCCTTAAGGCAATTCGATACAAATTGACATAATGCCTCTATAATAACAAAGCTTGTGATAACACAAGCTTTGTTATTATAGAGGCATTATGGTAACTAGACAACGATATATGTATGTACTAATATAGATAGATATATACATCAAACCCGCAACCTCATGTTTCGCAGTCAGGAGCTCTAACCACTAGAGCAGATGGCCGTAAATAAAGTTGCATTGTGAGAATAGCCGATTTTGTATGTGTATCGCCACTGAACAATTTAAAATTTATTAATTCCGCTACGGATGGAATGCCTTTTTTAAGTTTTAAATACCTCAGATAGAGAATGAAAAACGCTACAACTTTTATATCCAACAAAGCTGAAGTTGAAATTTCAGATAGTTAACAACTAAAATGTTGAAAGAGTAAAAATTTTTAAGTAACTGGAATATTAAACATTATGTTCGTGAATTTTAATTTTTGCCTTGAAACTAACTAGTAACTCTCAAGTGAACATCTCATTAAAGTTATAAGTAAGTCACCGAGTTAAACCTCTCAAAGAACCTAAAATCGGTGTGACCCTAAAGTTATCTGCAAGTTCCGAGTGTGCCTTGATAGCTGATAGCGCTTAAAATCACGACTCTTCAGCAAGACAAACTTTGCTAAGCTCTTCAAAGATATCTTTAGAATAGAATATAAAACACACAAGTGAACCCTGTTGGCCTTGACATTCTGCTAACACTTATTTTATACTTCAAACTAAGACTGATCGTGTGAGACAGAGAGTCAAGCGGATAGTGGAACGGAAGGAGCAAGTTTCGCGGGAGTACTGGCATCTTCGCTTGACATGTACGAAAATGTATTTTAATAAAAATGTCCGCTATTTATCTTACTAATGTTTTAGACGGCCGTCTGGTCTAGTGGTTAAGGCTCCTGGCAGAGAAACTTGCGGTCGCGGGTTCGATTCCCGCTGAAGGCTTTTATGTGATGAACACGATTATTTGTACCTCACTCTTGGATGTCCTATGTAATTATGTATATATCTATCTATATATATCGTTGTTTAGCTACGATAACACGACCTTTGCTTAATTTGGGGCTATGACAATTTGTTTGGAATTGTCCCAAGGTTATAAATGTCAAAATTGTAATGCGTATGTTAATTATTTGAATTTAAATTTCATTTGAATTTTAAATTTAATTTTCATTCAAATTCAGAATTGAATGACATTTGAAACAGAGTTATTGACTATTAGCTGTAATAACACATAATATATGTTGTATTTCCGTTCCAATATCAAATATTACGCGGGTAAAACCGTAGGGCACAATCAGTTAATTATAATGTTACCTTATAATCTCCCAAGTCAGATACAGAACAGGTGAGCACGGCCTCCCGTCCTAGAGCGACGGTCACGTTCTCAATAGGCCCTAGAAAGTGGGGCTCAATGTCTCTCAGTGAGACCGTGGGGCCCACCCTGCTGAGAGGCGACGTTGTCTGGTGGTGTATGCTGCCTTTCACAACTGAAACAAATGAAGACGATCTTAATCGTTACGTTATTTGTCATATATAGAAATTGTTACTATGATGTGGAACTACTAGTGGGATTAACACGTAGGATTAGTTTCTTAAAACAGATAAAAAACGCAACTAAATAAATGAAAATAATAAAATACCTACTAATATTATATATAGGCGAAAGTTTGTGAGGAGTTCAATATGCATTTGCGCCAGAACATCTGAACGACATTAGACGAAATATGTATTGTATGCCAAACCAGGTAATAATCTATTTACTAGCTGGATTAACACTTAAGATAATATAACAAGTTAAACAGTAAGTAGTTAGTTAGTTAGAGTTAAAAATATCCTATAATTAGAGTAGATTTATATTAATGTGGAGTCCTTTTTATACAATCTTATTACGAATGGATTCAAGATTGCAATACACACCGACCATGAAGAAAATAATTGAAACATTCACGCATACGTTTGGCAATAGATTCAAAGTTGAATATTGCTTGTCAGTTACAGAGCCATCATTTGCCCTAAACATATCTCAACACGTAAGTGGGTTCTATTCAGGTACATTTGCTTATCGCTTTGGGGACCCTTATGAGAAGGCACAATAATATATTTGACATTGAAGTTATAAAAATGTTTTTGGTATAGATAGTGCCATCCATGAAGACGCGCCCACCAATTTCTAATCGAGGGGATTGCGTGATTCGGGGAGTACGCGAGTCTATTTATAGTAGTGTGCGTGTGCACTCATAGGTAAACAGTGTGTACCGATAATACTCAAATATTAGTGGCAGGTTGCACACTTACATAAGGAAGAATAGTGGGGGGTGCGTCTTCATGGATGGCAGTATCTATTCATCTTCTTCTATCTATTCGTCTCTTTATTATAACAGATTTAAGGATCAGTATCTACTGTAGTAACGCCATATGTATTATACAACCTTGTATTAATATTAGGCCTTCATTAGCAAAGATCATCTTTCTACCATCTGCGATCAGACCGGACATATAAAATTGTAATTTATGTGGCTCTGTCGACCCTCAGTGAAGTGGGACCCTCCTCCGGCGCCTATTCAAATTACACCAGATCTACCCATACACCCTTCTCAGGCATATTCCATAACTTCAAATATGATTTCGGACGCACGATTAAGCAAAAGATATGTAAAGGGGATAAAAATAAAAAAATCCGTCCATGTTGCGGGAAATGCTATCAAATTATAGTATCCTTCGATGGCAGAATTGGAACGGATTTAGCACACTTCAGTCCAGGGGAGTTTTATTACTCAACTGGATATTTTTACACCGCAGAGTTAGTTAAATTCCTATTCTTACATTAAATGTAAGGATTATAGTACTTACTCGAAAAAACATAACAATTACGTTGCCTCGGGATACCGATTTGGGACAAATATTTTATCTGTAAGTAGTTAGTTTCAATTGTTCTTTGTAAATATTATTAATTGTTAGTAACAAATATTATACTACATATTTATATCGTAAAAAAACAATTACGTTATTTACGAGTAATATAGTATGTATATTCGGAGGAGAAATTTAATTACTTGTGGTGAATCGCTCCATCTACGTAAATGTTATACGTAAATCCATATTCAATCCGTGTAGTAATTTCGTTGAGCAAACATTGTGCTTACCACGAACACTACAGTGATGACTAGTAGCATATTCAGTATACTCCGTGCCTCCTGATGGTGCCTTTGCTTTAAACCGACTTCGCACGGGTGAATATAATAATTTATAAAAGATAAAAATGGTTAATGTGGACTTTTTTATCGATCTTTTTAAGATATACAATTCCGTAGTACATTAATTTGATCTATCAAGTAAGGTTTAGTTAGTGTTTGCGATTTAAGTACACAAAAATGTATTTGTTATTGTGAATTATTCGGCTTTTCTATACTATAATATGTATGTGTATTATAACTATAAACCTTCCTCTTGAATAATTTTATCTATTACTGTTTGAAACTGCATTAAAATCCGTTGAATAGTTTAAAAGATCTAAGCGTACAGTCAGCGGAAGTGACTTCATTTTATACTATGTAAAGATTATTGTAATATATTTTATTATTATCCAATAAATACTTACTTGATTCTGACTAGAAAATATATTACATATTTACATACATATCATCACGCCGAAGCTCTAACGGGGTAGGCAGAGAAGGTATTGCGATCAGGATCCCAGCTACCGTTGGCTGGGTTTCCAGAGGAAGGAACCTCTTCCCAAGACGTGCTCTTTTTAGGAGCACAGCTTTCTGCATCAGGCACTTGATCTGACTACCTAACCGAGGCTTTTGAGATGTTAGTCGTGGCTCTTTGCCATTAGGGAAGGCCTGAAGGTATACGCATGTTATTATGGAAATGAACTTAACACATTTATTCAAATACGAACGTATATTTTACAGGAAATTTTAGGTACCTCCTGGCTGGGATTTTACTTCGTAACAAATTAACTTTGTCCGTCGAAATAAGAGTTAAAAATATGTTGCACCAGATTCTTTAGATCCTTTCATAGCTTTAGAAATATTCTGCTTCAATTCATTTCTCGAAGGTGTAAAATATTTCCGATCAGATTCTTTTATAAAATGAACTAAACCGACTGAAAATAAATTGATATTTCATTTAGTAAAGACGAACTGATCATTGACTCAGATCGCCTTAGATCCAAATTACTTAGGGTTCGTCAAATTAATCTGAGCATTGATTGAGGCTTGGACCTTGGCTTAGAGCGTTTCTTGTTTGCGAGTAAGGGATGTTTCACTGGACAAGACTAGCTGTGGCCCGCGAATTCATGTGCGTAAAATTTGTTTCAATCCGGAGATTTTTTCAGGATATTTGTTGATAATTAAATATATTATATGTTTTAGATCAGCTAAAAATCTTTTTATGTGGAAATTTTCATCTTATTCCGTTTACTAATTTATGCGTGAAAGAGGAGCACATGTCAATACAAACTTGCATTTGTGTGTTTTTTATTAGTAGCATTTGGAGACATATTTAATGCTATTTATTTATATATAATATATATCCTCACGCCTTCCCACAAAGGTCCCCGAAGGGGTAGGCAGAGGTGTATAGGTAATACCCACACACCCACTTTCCGCCAGAGGTATATTAGGTGCCAACGTGACAGATGGCGAGTCCATCGCCGTTACTCAAGCACGACTATACATACGCCTTTGAATTTCTTCTCAGACGTATGCAGGTTTCCTCTCGATGTTTTCCTTCACCGTAAAGCTCGTGGTGTGACTAATCACTGTACTTAAGTTCAGAAAAATCTCATTGGTACAGTCGGGATTCGAACTTGCGACCTTTGCGTCGCAGGCAACTGCTCGAACCACTCGGCCACCACGGCTATTTATTTATTTATTTCAATAAAAACATAAGTAAACAGCCCTGAGCCAAAACACTTACATTTGAAATATTCACATTTGCAGAAACTATTGCTATAAGGCTCGGCGCGAACTGGCCCCTTGCACGCGTTTTGGAACGGGCAGTGATTGATGCGCACGTTCAATATTATAGCTTGTAAATGTCTTACAATTTACACAACAATGGTCTTCTTTTAGTTAGATGGAAGCCTTTGTAAGGTTGAGAAAACGACCTCTAGTTACGTGATAAAAGACGGCCATATTTGAGGGTTGTTCAAACGACAGCATGCGCAGGTAGTATCTGTTTATTAAACCCAAAGAAATTATATTGTATTGCGTTGAGATCAAATATTGAAGCTACCCATCGTACAATTCAGTGAATAAGGGGTCATTGCCTTGACACTCTCCAACCCAAGGGGAGCAAAGTTAAGCCATCACTCAGGCTTTCATCCCTTAATGGGATATTTTATGGGGTATGGAACTCCCATATGATGCACAAACTCTCAAAATTCATGGGGAAAATCACTCATCATAACTTCCGGTCGTGAAACGAAATGTCATCTAACAGTAATCCTTATTCAGGCTCTCTTTTCCGTTTTATTTTCTTATGTGTTGACTTCCTGCCAAAGGATTCGCTATAGGCTTTATTGCAGACCCCAAGCATTTCAAAAGACATTACATATAGGTATAAAATATGCAAATAATAAATGCATCAGAATATCTTGGTGGAAGAGTACAAAGTACTTACAAAGCTAACTCACAGTGCTAGCACCCGTCATTCATGTTTTGAACGGCAGTTCTCGTTTAGATTCTTCCTTCATTCTCACGTACCATTGGGCAGATTTTACATACTTCAATCATTCCAGCTAAATGCCTTTGCCGAAAAAGAATGTCTAATACGCCTTCCCAAAAGACAAAGGCTGTATAAAGGCGTACATTGAAAAAGGCTGACTGAATTGTAAGACCATTAGCTCTCAAACACGATATTACTATTCGTGTATTTGTTTTACTTCTCAAACATATGAGACGTTTCCCAATGCATTTAAAAACTTAAATTAACCTGAAAACTGAAAAACTGACCTGCTTGAATACTTTAAACTTGAATACTTTTTGGTCAGTCAGAGCCGAATTTCATGATGATTTAAACAGCGTGGCAAATTAGATTCGGTACCTCGCCTGCGGCCATGTTGTTGGTTCCCAAAGTGTTTGGGTTCTTGTTCAGACTTCCGGATAAGGTAATGTTTCCTTTGTAAGATATGCATACTTAATTGATTGTTGACTATGCATCAAACGTTTAAAGTCCAACGAATATTATACATATGAGTTTTTATAGATGTTTGTTCCTCTTTCCCGTAAAATTTACTGAACGGAATTGGATGAACTTTAACCCAAAGATACATAATAGCTGGATTCACACGTAGAACATGTTTTATGTCAGAGAGATACTACCCATGAAATAAAAAGCGAAATCACAAGGCACAGTTAGTATTCTTACAATAGGTATGGGTATGTCAGAGGAAGTATGAAATAGCTAAAATGCATTTGAGATGCGATCTCTTCGAAATATGTGCGGAGTAACGATTCTATATCGAATCTATGAAGAGATTCGCATATCAATGGGCGTGAATGAGGGCGTGATTGTAAAGATGAAGATAGGGATGTAACGTTGGTTTGGACATATAAACGATAAGTGAAGAAAGATTGACATTGCAAAAGTGTGTGCAAGAAGAGGCAGAGGAAGACCAGGTTCCAACTACCTAGATCGAATCGATCGGATGCTCAAGTACAGGAATGTCAAAAGTACTCGAAACCGACGAGCATGTATGAAGAGACTGATGAATGTGGGCGAAGCGAAAGAGTTATGTAAGTCTAGAGAGAACTGGTGCTCTATGCTCTCTGCCATGGTGGTATCCATAAATTCATGACATCTCTCCGAGTACCTCACGAGATAGGCAAATAGAGTAGAGCGCCTGTTGTCTCTAGACTAACATACCTACCACTTTTGCTTCATCTACATACGTGGTCGCTAGCTTAGAGTATTACTGACGTCTTAGATTAGACGAGACTAGACGTCTTAGATTAGAGAAGCCGTGGTGGCCGAGTGGTTCCAGGAGCTGCCTGCGACGCAAAGGTCGCAAGTTCGAATCCCGACTGTACCAATGAGTCACCACGAGCTTTACGGTGAAGGAAAACATCGAGAGGAAACCTGCATACGTCTGAGAAGAAATTCAAAGGCGTATGTATAGTCGTGCTTGAGTAACGGCTATGGACTCGCCATCTGTCACGTTGGCACCTAATATACCTCTGGCGAAAAGTGGGGGAAGGCGTGAGGATATATTATATTTATTATTATATTATTAGATTAGACATTTTGAATTAAATATTTAGGATCTGCCATTCTCAGAGCTATTGACCTCGATTTAGAGCTACAGACTCTCTAAGTTCTCTCGTTCTAGCCTTCTTGGCACGTTGCCGTGGAATACCAATTTGTGTCTTAAATTAATTGTTTACTATATATTTGACTATTGTTATTGTTGTGAGGAAATAAACGTTTTTATTATAAATAAAGTAATACTATCAGTGAATAAAAAACATCCCTTAATTTCATTTTTCGAAGTATTTTTATATTTGCGACAGGTAATGTTTTGATAGCGAAATAAAGTTTCCAATTTAGTGCTGGAATGATACTCGTGTAACTATAAAATTTTTCCGTCTTCGTTTATTTTATGAAGGGTGAGTGAAAATTATATGAGCATCGTAAAAAGTTAGTTGAAAACACAAATCTGGTATTTAGTCCCGATGCGCAGCCTCGGGTTTCAGTTACAGTCTGCATTAAAAGTCATTGCCTACATACATCTCGTCGTTCGTTCGTTGTTGTGATTGTCTACACGCAAGATCATGAAATCACTGCACATGACAGCACCAAAATGTATTGAATCCTCTAGAAATACAGTGTTTCGTCACAGTTTTCAGGATTTCGCATTCGTATGGGTGCCATTGTTTGTCAATAAGAACTCCATTTTTGCATTACAGTTAGAGGTCAAGTAGTTTGTTTACACAGTGACGTAATAGTGAAATCTATACTGATGTCTGTATAGTACATACATACTTTGTTGCCCATGACTTGCTTTCCAAATAATAAATATATGAATAAGGTTTTTTTTATTTATTATTAATATATAAATTTACAGCTAGAGTCAACGCGCTTACATATTAAGTTACATATAAAACATGATAACAAATACAATAAGAAAATAATAATAAAACTATAATTAAGATAAATTACTAATATTTACTCTCAAACAAAAATGAACAAAAGAGGGCAGATTATTGTGTCACGGGCTAGGGAGCGAGACTGGACTGGCCGTCCTGACTTTGACACCCAAATATGTTTTGCAAGGTAATTTAAATCATTACTCCATTCCCTTGCTCAAAGATTCCTTGCATTATATTACCTACTTACGGTTCTATATATACCTATAGGCCATGGAATTTTAATCAATTTATAGCGCTTTAGATGTCAAGACAATCCATTTCCAGTTCGACTGTTTGCGCATCGCTAAACATTAATAAAATTCCTCTTTCACAGTACAAATTCATCTGTATAAAGTAGCTACCGCTAACAATTTCCTACCGGAAATAAAACAATAGGCTTAAATTCCTCGAAATGTTCTCAAAGCAAAAAACAAGTAAGTAAAATTTGAAAGTGAAAATAAAATTGTTGCTATAGCTGTTTCCTCCTTTTTAAATCTCTTAGTGACACTTGATGGAACGAAAATAATGAAGAGTAATGTCTGCAAAGTATGTACATCTATACAAGTTGAAATGCCGGTTTATTCTACTGAGTTTTTTACAGTAACTAAAACCGAACAACACAGTAAAAACTACCAAGATCGTGAGGAGACCCGCATACGTCTGTGAAGAAATTGAATGACGTATGTGAAGAGCTTATGAGACGAATTTGCCATACTCGCCATTCTCGAACAAAAGAGACAACTCCCTTATAAAAATACGTAAAGGTACATTTGCAATTAGATCTATTTTATATCACGAAATAATAAGTACAAAACGATAGAATACAAATTTACCACAAGACTTATCAATATATTGATGCTAACGTAACGAAAATATCTAGAAAAATTACCAACCATACTCACACACTCAAGTATGGGTACGGGTACTTATTGTACTATGGGTAATCAAGTACGTTAAGAGTACTCAAAACCGCAGGCATCTATGAAGAGATTGATGAATATGATATAGATATAGATCGAAAGAAGTCTAGACAAAATTAATAGTCTACTTTCTGTCTACCAGTCTCTGTGAGGGACTCGCGGCGTGATGATATGTATCTATGAAACGCTTAACGTAAAACATACGTCTCAAAGAAATTCAAAGGCGTATGTATGTATAGTTGTGCTTGAGTAACGGCGATGGACTCGCCATCTGTCACGTTGGCACCTAATATACCTCTGGTGGAAAGTGGGTGTGTGGGTATTACCTATACACCTCTGCCTACCCCTTCGGGGACCCTTGTGGAAGGCGTGAGGATATATTATTATTTTATTATGAAACACTTTAATCGAACATCTGTAAAATAATAATAACATAACTCTTCCCTACGAGGATGCAAGTAATAATATTTATGTACGTAAAGATTTTTATCCAAAGGGAAAATAACGCACATATTTCCAGGATAACTCTTAAGTTCCAAGATTGTTACTTTCTTTTTCTAAATTGTTGACCCTTTTTATCGCCAATGCACAAACGGGTTTCCGTAAGCGTAGTGAGTGCTAGGCGGGTTGAGCGGTGTTCCCCGAAGCTTTCTAATCTAACCTCTGATTGCTGAGCGTTTCTCACAATTTTTACGAGGCCATTACCGTTCTCTACGACCCGGTGTGTTAAATTGTGGACTCCAACTAAATCCGAGCCTATTATTCGTTAACCTGCCTGAATTAGAGGGTTTTATTAAATTTATAAGGGTCCAGGTACCTGCAAGTGTGGACGTAACGCGCTGATTATTCTGGATGATAAAATGAGGGTCTATATTAAGACGAGAGAGAATTTGATCGTCAAAATTTGATTTTTATATTCATTCGTAGGTATATATGTAATATGATAGTTTCCATCTATTCAAAATAATAATTTCTGTTATTGACAACACAATATTTTAAAATCTTTTTTTTTGCCTTCAAATTGGTATAAAAGCAAATGTAAATAAATGTGTATGGAAAAAGAAGCAAAGAAAAACCACGTTCTACCCACCTAGATCAAATTGATCACAATCACGGAATATTCTTATCTTGGATACTCGTACTCAAAGCCGGTGAACATGTATAAAGAAACTGATGTATGTGATTCTAAAATGGTATGATAGATTTATTGTTAAATATTAATATAATAAATATAGTCTAAGGGCTTGATAGATTTTATTTATTTTGTAGACAAAATATAGCCACGCATGCTTGAGCTTTTCATGCAAAACAATTAATTGATTGAAAAAAAAAATACACTGTAAAAAACCATAATATCGTTAACAAGAGCCGCAGGATATTTTATGAAAACAGCGGTGAAATATTACAACAGAGGTTTGAATGTCGACGTCCTCGACCAAGGCCATCAATCATGCCAACACTTTTAACACTTTCATTCAACCGCCCATCCGTGTAGTAATTAAATTACAGATTAATCATATGGACACGTCATTTGTGTAGGCTCGTGCCACTGAAACGATATGAGTGTTTAGACTGACTAATTCACTTACTTGAGGATAAATGTGTATTAAATATACATTTATCCTCAAGTAAGTGAATTAGTTTTTACGAACTAGCTAAATAGAAAAAAATTATACTCATATCCTAATCATTACATAGTATAAAATGAAGTCGCTTCCGCTGTCTGTTCGCTTAGATCTTTTAAACTAATCAACGCGTTTCAAGAGGGATGTATAATATGTATAGCACTTATAGCACAGAAAAGCTGAAAATTGCAAGATGTGTAATGTGATATCGTTTTAAGAGTGGCAAACAAGCATACGGCTCACCAGATGGAAAGCGGTTACCGTAGCCTATTTACGCATACAATACCGAAGTATGACTTGCGCGTTGCCACTCCGTTTTCGGAGAGTTATACTGTGTTGGCAGCATAATGGGACTAATCCCTCTGCTGCCAACACAATATAACAATCCTCCCCCCTCCCCAAGGAGCTCATTACTGGTAGCCTTATTCACCGCGTAGGAACACAACACAATAAATTGTGTTATTTGGCTACGGACTTCTATAAGGTGGAGGTCCTGCCCCAGTCGGGCAGCTCCAATTTCGAACGGGAAACCCGTTATGGCCTACCTCTCTTAAAATGTATCGTATCAAAAAGATAAGAATAAGACAGATCAAATTAATGCACCACAGAATTGTATATCTAAAAAGGGTAAATAAAAAAGTCTACATAAATGTGATCCAGTAACAAGATAATGCGTTACATATAGAAGACATTAGGCTACAAAAATTATGAATCGAAAACGTGCTAGCATGAGTGACATGTCTAGGATTTAGCAACGCAAATCTCTATCTACTGTAATGCGTTGATAGAAAAAAGTTATGTGGATAGTATTTTTATTACATCTTCCCACAAGGGCCCCCAAAGGGGTAGGCCGAGGTCAACATCAGCTTTTCGCCGGAGATATGTAGGTGACAGGTGGCGAGTCTATCGCTGTCTTAAGTAAGACTATATAATTTTTTCGTTATATTTTATATGTTATATTTTGTTTGCAGGTTTTTATATCAATGGTTTACTGCGCCGTCAAGCTCGTGGTGTGATTAATTATCTACTATATCTCATTGGTACGATCAGGACTCGAAGTTGCAATGTTTGCGTTGCAGGCGCCTATTCCAACCACTCGACCACCACGGCGCAATATTAGTAAATGGTAATTGTATCAATATTTTTACAGCCATGGTTTGTAAAAGTTCGTATCGTTTAGCTGAATAGAATACAAAGGATCATAAACTGGGGACAAGATTCAATCGGATAGTAGCTCTTTTTTATGGCAAGCAATATGTCTTGCTTTATGTTATCCAAATTGGTTTTTTATCTATCAAAACTAGTTAACAACGTACACATTTTTATTTTGTGAATATACCAGTATGTATTTATTTTTCGGACAGGTTTAAGATATACATAATTATAATAATATATCTTCACGCCTTCCTAGTTCCCAGTGTAGAGCTATGTAGGTAGAGACATACACACATACTTTTTGCTACAGATTTAGGTGTCAACGTGACAGATTGAAGCTCGACTATACATACGTCTTTGAATGTCTTCCCAAACGTATGCAGGTTTCCTTTCGATGTTTCTGTCACCGTTAAGCTCCTGGTCTTAAAATTAAATTTAAATTTAGATTTTGTCTGGTCTGTATCTTTATTTGGTACTATTATATATAACGTTAAAAAGAATAACATTTTTAGGTCACTGTTGCAGTGCTTTGTCTTTTTTTGTTGATGCCTAATGGTAAGCGGTTACCCTTACCATCATGCATCAACACCGCTATGGACAGCCCTGTCATTATGCAAAAACATAAAAAATCCGCACCGAAGTAACAAAATTACGTAGTGTATACAAAATGGTAAATGATTTCCAAAGTTTGCTGAATAGCCCATTATTTGCGATGAGCGGGCAATCTATCACGGGCCGGGCTTTCACCGGTAATCAAGGTACCTTCAGCGACCGGCGTTGCGTAAGCTGAGCACTAACAAAAATAAAACTCCTTGGTACATTTGAATTCGACCAAAATACGCTGTTTGCGACCACAATATGCAGTATTATTGTTCCGTGGCTTATTTGCGCATTTGTATTACTACAGGTATTCATACAGATTTTTCGGGATAATCGATTTTTATCCCAATTCCACAGGCCCCTTTTCCTTTTTCTGTACTTCAAAATACACTTTTTGGCCAACAATTAGCTAGTTTATTTATTTCAGTACACCGACTTGTTATGTTGAACGAGTAACTGAAAGCTATTTTCGTATACATTGGGAACTTTTTGGTCCTTATGTCCTGACCCTATGTCAAAATTTCATGTTTAAAGAGGGACCACCAGTGTTTAATATGAGTAAGCATGGTACTGTATGAGCACGTGAGTTGTAAGTTGTTAAACTTGATTTAATACGAGCTTGCTTATTACTTACTCAGTGGCTCTTAGTGGGTTTGAGACGTTCGGTAACAGGTGTGATTTATTTTATTAGGTAAGCGAGTAATTACTACCCGAATTTACACAGGTATACACGTTTATACATATTATGTTATAATACTTCCGGTAAATGTTAACCTATTAAATGCATTTCTAATTACGTTCTATCGCCATTTGTGAAAATTTAATTAGTATGTGTTTATATTATGACTGATAGGCAATTGTATTACGTATATTTAAGGTACGCAAATTTAAAGTGGAAAGTGGGTGTGTGGGTACTAACTGCACCTCTTCCTACTCCTTCGAATACCCTTGTATCCATCTATTTCAGTATGTACATGTATACGTGATGCCTATTTGTTGTAGTAAAATGCCTACCTTAATTTTAGGAAATATCAAACTTTGTAAAGTAATCCCAATTACCTATACCAAACCCTAGATTAGCGAGTTACCAGAACTGATCGTCTGATGTATATATTTGCGAACCAGTATTATGTTCAATAAATGTATTTATACATGTGTGATAAAAAATCTCTCTTTTCTGTATACGCCTTTATACATACATCTTTAAATATCAATAACGTTTGCAGTTTTCCTCTCGATATTTTCGTAACTATAAAGCTCGTGGTATGATTAATCATTGAATGTAAGCTCAGGAAAAACTCATCGGCACAGTCCGGGTCTGAACGTGCAATCCTTTGTCGTAGGCAACTCGAACCGATTGTGCAAACCCGGCTCTGAGCAATACGGATTTTTTTATATTTAACCAATTAAACGATTACTATATAGCTGACTCAAAAACTATGGGTAGGTTTTGGCACTAGCTGAGTAAATCAATAGCTGTAAGCTAGCCTGTAAAAATATATTGTTTAACTTTTAAAGCTATTAGAAAATCTAATTAAAGTCGTACAATTTCCAGAGTAGGGTTTTACCCTTGCGTAAGTAGATACTCCTAAAATTATTATTCCAATGTGGTTACATCGAATCGATAGTAAAATCGTTGCCTTCGTCCCTTGATCCCATACAAAGATAGACCTTATTCGTCGACCCAAATGAATCTAACAAAGCCACATTCAAAATACACGAGATCAAAATTTAATTCTCATTTGGAGTAGGCAAACTAAAAGGTCAAATATGTAAAATTTGGTCTGTTGTTGCCTCATCATTTGCCTCACGCGGGCAAACCCGCGAGTGTAACTTGTATGAGTTATCATACAAGTTACACTCGCGGGTTTGCCCGCGTTAAAATATTTCGATAATATTGCCTTCAACCTCTCTACGAGCCTATTCTAAATATACATACATACATATCTTCACGCAGTGTCCCACACGGGATAGAAGGCATACTTTCTATGCTAAATATTGGCGAATGAATTTCTGAATTAGGATCAGTTGTTTCTCCCTGACTAAGGTTTTAACTAGAGAGTACATTTTAGTTGTTCTAGAAGGGTGTGAAAAGATTCCTATAGTTTTGTCAATGAGCTAGTGATACCCCTACCATTTCTGTCCATAGGCGATGGTGACCGCTTATGTGGCATAAGGCAACCCGCGAGCTTATTTGCCACCCTACAAAATAAATGGCAATTTCTTATTATCTTATTTTCATAATTTTTATACTTATTTTCATTATTTATATGTGGCATCAAGATTTGATAAGAAGATATCAATGGCAAAAGATCAGAAGAACTCATCGGTATGCCCACCCGGGCTTGAACCGGGAATCTTAATTTTACAGGCTTCTACTATACCACATAGCCAGCACGGCTCTCATATTTTTTACTGAATTTATATTCGGCTTACTACGTAAGATAATTACTTTTGACACGTTATCAAAAATTACCAGCCCAGTAACTCCATTGTGAGCAACAACAATACGACACTTTCCAACCCTACTTTTGCAAGGCCCTAATAAGCATAGGCCATGAATGTTTAATTAATTGTGAAGAGTTAAATTAATAATTGGTAGTATTTTACAACATGCTGTAGTAAGTAGATTAGATTGTCGTAGGTAATTTCAAGAGGGTGAAGCTATAAATATACATAAACATCAAAAGTCATTAATATTCACCTTTTTCGTAAAAAACTACATACCTTAAAATATATATTTTAATTTATCATAACGAGATACGATATAGTTTGCAAAACTCAATCCTGTAATTTAGACGCAAAAACTTCACGCATGTGCTTCAATGGGTTACATTACACGTCCGTCTTTGGATCACCGACTTACATATGTATACCAAAATTCAACTCGACCTGTCCGGTGGTTTCGGAGCAAATTGACTGTGACAGTCGGATATGCAGTGATCCTATAAGGGCTTCGTTTTTTTCTTTTGAGTAAGTTAAGTAGCAAAAGTTCCCGGAACTCACGTTATGAGAGACAATACAAAAAAAAAAAACTTTTGAGTAAGGGAACCCTACAAACTTTAAAAAAAGAATGTTGTCTTAATATGGTACATTAACGTACGAGCATGATCGCACCTGCTGTGCAAGATTAGATCATCCCTCAAATCCAAAAGCTACACACAACATAAGATACAAAATTCCGTATGTCAAAATATTATACGAAAGATTGACGAAACAGATATACAAAGCAAAAGTGTGTGCAAGAAGAGGCAGAGGAAGGCCACGCCATTCTAACTACCTTGATCAAATCGATCGGACTCTCAAGGACGGGAACGTTTAGAGTACTCGAAACCGACAAGCATGTATGAAGAGACTGATGAATGTGGACGAAGCGAAAGAGGTATGTAAGTCTAGAGGGAACTGGCGCTCTATACTCTCTGCCTACCCCGTTAGGGACTTGGCGTGATGATATGTATGTATGTATGTAAAATATTATACATAAATGTACGAGCAAGATCGTGCCTCAAATCACACCACAAATCTCCTATTTTAAGTACGAAGAACCACGAACAGTAGGCATTCCAGGCTGTAGTATAATTCAGACTGCAAAATTCATTAGCAGACATGCTTTGCCCATTCTTCGCAATGTATCGTTGAGCAGACGGCCAGTGCGAGCCGTTACTGCCGTTAGAGAGAATAGCCGTTGTTAGTTCGCGACAATGAGAGTCATATATCAGCCTGTGGGGAGTAATGAACACACACGATCACTGACGGAGATGATACAGACCATCGCCTCTAATTTCATCGTTAGCCAAATTACCGCCATGGTTTAGATGGATGCTTATTAATGGGAAAAAAGCTTCCAATTTTATTTGTGCTCATAGGGTGGAAGCATAGCCAAAGAAAGATACGAAACATACATACATTAAATATGGATGCAATTACGGTAGAGATGAATCGAAAGCTGATTTAATACATAGAACGACCGTATCTCCGACAAAACGACTCCGATATTATATATTTCCCAACTGTCCCGCAAAACTTTGATTGAAAGAAATTTAAATTCCTGAAACACAATCGCAGCGTCACACGGGTATTTACATATTTTATCAATTACTTCATATTATATTCAGGCTTAATCTATGGGACGAAAGTTTGCAGTAATTGCTTGCGTAGGTACGAAATTTGTACCAGGCCAAATATTTCCACTTCAACGTAAGAATAAGTTACAGTCGCGACCTCGATTACTGGAACCGACCGTACAACATTTCCTTTGACTGAATGAGATGTGTATTCAGAACATTTGGATATGTGACAGCAATTTGCAATAACTTCAGCTCTTGTCGTAACTTGTCACGCGCACGACATTGAGTTAAGCGAGGTTATTGTTCGTAGGATTGAGAGCTTTGTTTCGGTTTTATAATACAGCTTTTGGTTATGATAACTTCTGAGGCTTTTGTGATGTACCTATAGGATACAGAACTATCTTTATATCTTCACGCCTTCCCACAAGGGTCCCCGATGGAGTAGGCAGAGTTGTGAAGTAACTACAAAGTGCACTTTCCACCGAATATATAATTTTAGGTGTATAATTTGAATTTCTTCTTAAACGCATGTAGATGATTTCCCGACCGATACTGCTCTTCTATTTCTTCAATACAAGAACAAAAGAAAGCAAATATAATAACAGGAAGGTATACAGGTCATAATATTTTTATATTATGCGCAAATTTATTATAAATTGATCAATAAACATAATGAACATGAAAAATATGCCACGGCTAACGAGTGGTGCATCAAGCTATAAGTATTTTTTGCTATAATAAGTCATGAAACAAATATTTTTTCACAATTAAAAGGCTGAAACACTTGTTTCCATATGTAATGATAAATTATACTGAAATTAATTAAAGTAAAACTTATCAACATTGGTTTACCAGTAATGGTTGCAAATTGAAAACTTAATCCTTCGTTCGCATTTAACAATTCTGGAATTAAAATGAATAATGATGCGACGTCATTCATATCGATAAAAATAAAAGGTAATGTTATAATCCACTGCACAACTGTGAGGAGTAGGACAATACACACGAATGGACGATAATAGGGTCGATGCAGGGGTGGGTTGATTTATAGCACGTTAAATGGATTGCCCATTGGACTGCAAGCTTTCGATATAGCCCCCTAGGAAGCTGTATGCTTTATGACCTTTACGCACGTCATAATTTGTTTCGTCCAAAAACCTTCACCACAATGTTTAATAACGACCAGTTTTATGACGGATGTAAAGATGAGCTTAAAAGGCGACAGACTCGCTAGAGACTAGAGATATGTTTCGATACCAAAGTATTGGTGACGACGTCAGGTCTAATAGTTCAGCAAATTGATTTCTTAAAAAGGCGAATAAAACGTTTGTTGAAAAAAGTTGTTATTTGGTCATGGTGAATTTATACCTTTGCCGTATATACATAATTGGCAATTGTATTAAAATCTAGATCACTTATGCAAAAGCTAACGTGTATTGTAATAATATAAGGATGATAAAAATTATGAATGATATATTTATTATAATGGGCCTCGAAATCGAATTTAATAAAATATATATTTAATTGTTTTACTTACTTACTTGTTCCTAGCAAAAAATATTACTTTTAGTATGCTAATCATATCAAAGTAAAAAAATATATATCGATATGCAGTGGAACACCTACATAGGAAGCCAATATTATTTTGTTCAGAAATATAAACTTTTGTCCTGTGAGTATTGTTATACTCTAAAGAAATTCCCTCGTGCACCAAAAACGTAGCGAGGGGTTGAAAATTATCTAGAAATAGCCACTTGGCACAGCGGTGATTTACAAACACAATAGAGACAAGGGCGCATGTGCGCAGTTCCATTACGAGAGGCGATTAGTTGCAGGTACCTACAGTTAGTTCTGTCTATCTGTCGGTCAGATATACAATTCACTTTTAGAATGTTAAGAGGAAAATTATAGATATTGATAGAATTCGTTGATGAAATTTAAACTTAAACCTTTTACTTTTACTTGCGTAAATTTTAATGAATATTTTTTTTTCTGGAATATTGAATATTAACATATCCTATGTATCAATCGATCTCATAATTTAACGATGTGCAAAATAACATCAATTTCCGTTCAGCCGTTGTAACATTATAAACATCTTTACAAGCTTTCGTATTTATAATATTAGTAGGATTGAGTAATTTTTTCGTAGCATATAAAGTGTAAGTAACAACTAGGGCTATTACTAGCACCATGCAGGTCTTTGTTGGGAAGAGGTGAGGTTTTTTTTCAACGCATTTTCAAAGCTGCCCACATGATGGGAAGCGGTTAGCTGATACTTATAGAAGGACAAGAGTCATTATAATGCTAGACTGCATTCATATTTTATTTCGCACGGAAAATAGATTGTGATGATTTGTAGTCTGAGTAAGTAGCACTATAGTCTTACGTATCAATTTCAATTCTAGGTCTGTTATTGCGATTAATCTTGGATATAAAAAAAAATATTTGAAAGAAAGTATCGGTCATAATTATATGTACATTAAAATGATGATTTACATTGCAAATTATTATATCGCATGATTAGGGTGATTATGATGATTAGGGTAACAATCTAATTCAAAATAAAATTGTATAGACAAAGGGCAGAGCGATAATATCGACGTTTCCCCTCACTATAATACTCGAGGGTCCCTGCGAGTGCAGCCCATAGGGAGAGCGAAATGTGCAAACAATTAGAAGGCGCTCTTTTTTGCCGCCCTCCTAGAGCCACACAATGGCACTCTGTCAACAGCATCTCGCCTCTACGGTGCACAATCTAACCCTCAACACTTGCACTAGACATCTGTTGTATTCACACCGCTAATAATTTATAAATACCTACCATACAACAATCTCCCCCATCTACCGAATAACAGATACAGAATCCATATTGAATCGATATTGTAACTACCTTTGTACAATGAAAGGGTGTCGCCGTCAGCGCTCGCGTAAGTAAATCTATTCAAAAGATTCTTTTGATAACGACTCTTTTGTAAACGTTGAAGTACGACCTGAAATCCCATTTTTCTCGTAAATACATAAGCACTGGCAATCGGAAAAATCGGGTGGGATCCACTCGCTGCGTGAACCTATTCGATCTCATGCATTTAAATTCAGAATTAGTGAAAAGCCTTGCCCGCAGACCGACTTTTTGCCAAAGGTAAGCAACGATTCCTCCGAATTCTCTATAACGCCATTTTCATTGAAAACGTGATTGATTTAATGGCCTTTGTGTACGACAGAGCACCGTTTTAAAGCGAAGTCAGTTTAATAAACACTAAGGTACGCAATAAAAGATTATTTTTTTCGGTCGAGTTGTTTCGGGCGCTTTTAATTCTGGTCTCCCTTTGTTTGACGACGGTCTGCAGTAACAATCAGCACACCTTGTCGGTTCACAAAGGAGGTGGTGTGACAACATAAATAATCTATCTGAAGACACTCGCCCCTTCTCTGGCAGGCGGAAAATGTATCAGGGACATAAAAGGATGGTAGGAGCGCGGTTCGTTACGTTTTGTCGTTCCCTGGGGCGCCACTCGCGCCATGCGGCTACAAGCTCTGCTAGAACATGAATGTTTTATGCTAACGTCACAATTCAGATTTGTACTCACTACTTCAGTCGGTTTATGGCCGTCTCTTGTCCCACTTCGTGCCATAAATGGGCCATGTTTATTGTTTTTGCTATTTCCAGTTCAAGGTACTAAAGCTCTTTGGGGTGATGGTTACAATTGTACATTTCTTTGGCCGTAATAGCGTGACACTTTGGCTAACGGACTAATTAAATCTAACTACTAAGAGATCTAGCCCAGACAGTTAAACATCGTGTCGTTACATGTTGGGTTAGTATGCTATAAAGTTTAGTGCACATGTGTACATAATTGGCAAAATGATTACGAAAATGTATTGTTTTCCCCATATCATTTTTATGCCTGTCTCGTAATATTGTGTTGACGCCAAAATACATTCAGGAAAAGTATGCCTCCCGGGGGATCGCCTAGAATAAGGGTCAGTTCCTTCGCTACGTCTTCAAGTTTAACTCCCTGTTATCTGTCACCGGGACAATCCTCGGAAAGGTAAAGGTATTATCCTGAATTTGCTCCTTACTATATTTTTTATGGGAATCACGAGGCGAGAGACCGTTTTTGTCACGTTTTGCTTGTAAGGTTATCTTTAATAGCCGGCAAATATTCTGTATTTGTCGGATACTGTATTTCCATAATAATTTTTATTTATAAAGGCTTCTTGTTTGTACATTATTAGTTGTTTAATAATATCCAAACTTTTAGGTATATATATATAAAAATATCTTCTCGCTTCATCTTTCCTATAAGGGTTCCCGAAGGGGTAGGCAGACCCCGACTTTCCGCCAGAGATATATTTTAGGTAAAATAATATAATAATAACTACACCGTTTATTTTAGACCTAATTGTTTTATAATCCAAAGTGGATATAATTAAATCGCCATTAACATAATGGTACTAGAATCTGGAACATTCAGCCATCAGCTTCCGGAATTAATCCTGAAAGATTTAATCACGAAATTTTTGTACCACATTAATATCCTGATGAGGCAACGGCGCTTTAGGATCTAGGTACACACAGTTATTAGAAGAAGCGGGTCGTTGAACTCGGACTATTCCGCCCTTAATTACAGTTACTTTGAAAGTGCAAATTCATTGGAAATACGCCACGTGGTGATGACATCTTCATTAGTTCCTACAATTTTATGCTTAGCAATTGTTTTATGCTTGCTTTAAGCGACGGACCAAAACAACTGCTCAATTTGTTATTGAAGAAACAATTTGTACTATTACATACGGGAATTTCCTATGCATATATGTAATAAAATATATTCTCACGCTTTCCCACAAGGGTCTCCGAAGGGGTAGGCAGAGGTGTATAGACTA
This sequence comes from Drepana falcataria, assembly GCA_945859725.1. NCBI lineage: Eukaryota > Metazoa > Arthropoda > Insecta > Lepidoptera > Drepanidae > Drepana > Drepana falcataria. Next base: position 3,670,190 of record OX243937.1, read on the forward strand.
TACACCTACTTTCCAGAGATATGTTATAATTCGCTATGTCATAGTTATAATCCTATGTCATTGAGTAGTGGTGGCCCAGTGGACCGAGGAACACAAAGGTAGCAAGTACGAATACCGACTGGGCCGATAAGTTTTTATTAAGTTCCCTAATTAAACTTAAGCATAACGATATGTCAGTCACCATGTTGAAATACTGGAGAACAAATATCTGCAAGTTCGCAGGTTCGATCCCCGGTCATCAGTAGGTGTTTTTTTACGGTGACGCGACCTTTACTGTGAAAGAAATTTGTGAGAGTTTCAAAGAAATGCAAAGAATTGTGTTATAGTCTTGCCAAGGCGTATTTACAAAAAAAAATATAAAATGCCTCTCAGCGGGTTTATAGCACTATGGCCCTCATATTCCTGAACACTATAACTCTACTACTATAAAGGTAGCGATCCCCAGGATGAGAAACGATGCCCTAGTTCGTTGAGTTACCCAATAAAAACGCAATACCTTAGAGATCCTTTCCCCAGTAATGTTACGAATATAATAGTATAAAGGGTCTGCAACATTTTAATTAACCGCAGAAGCCTTCACGAGGCTTCAGACGGTACGGGGTTAACTAGCCTTTAAAATAGGCTTAATTTAAGGTATGTTCCATGTCCCCTCATTTTGTACTCGTATTGCGACTGGTTGCTGAAAATGTAACTATATCTACCCACTACAATTTTGATGCCTTGTGGTTTATATAAAAGACTGATCATGGTATAGTATTCGTACATTTTCTATGTAAATATATCTCCAGCGAGAAGTGGGTGTTGTACCTCTGTTTACTGCTTCGGGAATACCACCTCACAGATCTCTGCCGAATATCTGCTTAGGTTCTGCTTCTGCGAAGTGTTCCTGCGGTGAGGTAAGCGGGACCCATTCAACCACAATTTTGCGCGATTCCTTTGCTATTACGTCAGCCTATGAGGTAGGCGCTACTATCAGGCGGATAGTTGGTTGACACATTTGTTGCTCAGCATTTGGGTTGATTGCAGAAATTACGGCAATTTTTTTCTTACGGTATAAAAATAAGTTAATTCACTTACCAAATAAAACAAATGAACAATTCCGACAAAACATGAAGAAAAAAGTTTGAGTAAAAGCACCACCTCTTATAAGCGTAAGTTTACAGGTAATCATTTCAGTCTGCTCTTTTTAAAAGGGAATTACCTATACAGGAGAAAGCTTTTATCAAAGGATACCGACCTGTTTTAAGAGATAAGACTAGATTAAGATTTTCATAATTCACATTGACAAAGTCATGATCAAACTAACTGTATTATGGATTGCAGTGCACGAGTAACCAGTGACATTTAACGGCTTTTTGACAAAAGCGGCTTTTTTGACGACACACATGAGACTCGCATGGTTGCACGCGATTAAAATATTCTAGAAAATTGCACAAGTTTTACAAAATTATAATTTTTTTAAAGTTAAAGAGTCAGTTATTCTAACCATGGTCTGAAAACAAAGGCACTTGACTGACTAAGGTCCTTCATTCATTGCAAAGAATTGTTTACTTAGCTAAAGGAAAATAGCGGGTCTTAGCACTGGACCAGTATCAAGATTGAATAAAGTATGTAATATGTTTCTTCTTGGAAATTGGTCAAGCAATATCTGATCTGTAACTGCGATCTAAAGAACAAACCGACCAAAACCCTTTTCACGTGTCACGTTCTCAAACTGTGGTACAAATAGGGTAAGACAATATCTTTGATATATGACTAGTGTCACATAAAACACTATGGAATGGTTTATGTAATCGCTTTTTCCAAGGACTATAATGGCAACATTGTTGGCTAAAAGTATGAAAGTGATGATGGGAGAAAAAGCGAATGATATCTGATCTCATGCTAGTGCCTTGGAAGTACTTATCTTTATATATCATCAAGCTATTCCTTGAGGATTTATGAATACAGAAGTGTACCAGCACCCTTTTTCCACCAGAGATATATTTACATAATATATCTCTGGCGGAAAGTGGGTGTGTGGGTATTACCTATACACCTCTGCCTACCCCTTCGGGGACCCTTGTGGGAAGGCGTGAGGATATATTATTATTATTATTATATATTTAGGTGCTAAGGTGACAAACTGTCATATGTCCTTGATGGTTTTCTTTAGCATATGCAGGGTTTAACCCTCAATGAGCTCCTGACTGCGAAAATTGTGGTCACGGGTTCGAATCCCGCTGAGGTACCTTAGTCTTGGATGTCCTATGTATTTATGGATTCTAAATCTATTTATAAATATAGTGTTCCTGCTAGAAAGCTTGCAAGCTTGATTTTGTGAACTGCTTAAGCCACGTAGCCACCACTGCTTTAACTTTTAAAGATTACGTAATCTATAAAGCCTCTAGTGTTATTTTTCAGGGACCTTGATTTGAGACCATTAATTATTTATAGATAAGAGGGACAGATGTATATGAAATCTGTCCCCTGCAGAGTCTTAATGGCTCCCACCAGTTGTCCAGATATTTGTAGTAGAATGTGCTCTATTGACAGCTGTCTGTGGCAACAACTTTAGTGCTCTTACATAAAGATCCTTAAACTATACTTCCAAAGTGTACTTCTATATATCGGGAAACTATAATCCTCAATAACGCAAAGAGTCCGTGAACGGAGAAGCTTTTACGCTTATGATTTATAAAAGCTTAGTAGGTACAGGATAATCAGTGTGAACACGCTCAAATATTATTTACTTAACTAGAACAACTTAACTAAAAGAATAAAATCTTTTGTCTAGCCTTGGTGGTAATCTTAAAGCTTCGCCTTGCCAAATTTTTTAATAAAGTACAGAGATGTTTATTTAAGATAATAATATCTTAAATAAACATCTCATCAGTTTGCTCTAATTGATAAAATGCTGTTTTCACTCAATTGGAGCAGTTAGTCAACCTTGTAAAAAAATCACAGCTTAATGTCCCTAATGTAGAAACCCTAATGTAGAAACAAAACACTGACTGCGTCAGTGTTTTGTTTCAACATTAGGGTTTCCGGAACTGCAAGAATAATACTATCGATCGATACGGGTATCCTTATTATTATGCAACTATTCAATAATATGGACCGCTCACCAGAGATGCCAAGGTTGTCGGTTCCATATTGGAATAAAATACCTTACTCATGGGAGATTAGAGGCGCACATTTCCTGTACAAAGTAAAATTAAAATTGTACATACATATACATATCATCACGCCAAGTCCCTAACGGGGTAGGCAGAGAGTATAGAGCGCTAGTTCTCTCTAGACTTACATACCTCTTTCGCTTCGTCCACATTCATCAGTCTCTTCATACATGCTCGTCGGTTTCGAGTACTCTTAACGTTCCCGTCCTTGAGAGTCCGATCTATTTGATCCAGGTAGTTGGAACGTGGCCTTCCTCTGCCTCTTCTTGCACACACTTTTGCTTTGTATATCTGTTTCGTCAATCTTTCTTCACTCATCCTTTCTATGTGTCCAAACCAACGTAACATGCCTTTCTTCATCTTTACAATCACGCCAGTTGATTTGCGAATCTCTTCATTGCGGATTCGATCTAATATCGTTACGCCGCACATTTTTCGAAGAGATCGCATCTCGACTGCATTCAAGCTATTTTCATACTTCCTCTGACATACCCAGGATTCGCAGCCATACAATAAGGTAGGTACCAATATCGCGTTGTGGACAGCAACTCGAGCATTCTTGCTCAGACTTTTACTGCCCATCAACGCCGACATGGCTCCATTCACCTTATTTCCGGCAGTTATCCTTCTTTCAATATCTTTTTCATACTTTCCATCTCGTGTGAACGTGCTTCCAAGATATACAAATTCATTCACTTGCTCTAGATTTTGCCCAATTACCGATATTGCACACTCGGTCACTTGTTCATCTCTTTCGAATACCAGAACCTTAGTCTTGCCAGCGTTTAGGCGCAGCCCCTTCTTTTCACAATCTTCTTTCATTATGGTAACTAGTGACTGCAGTTCGCCCTCTGATGACGCCAGTAAAACCGGCGTCATCGGCGTCATCGGCGTATAGTAGGCAGTTGACCACTAAGTTTCCCATTTTCACTCCACATCCGTTCGTTCTTAGTGCTCTCAGACAGTTATCTAGATATATAATGAACAGCCAGGCAGACATGATACACCCTTGTTTGACCCCCGACTTCACATCAAACCAGGGTGACATCTCACCACTAACCCTAACGCACGCCTCGCTATCACTATAGAGTGATTTCACGGCATGCAGTAGGGAACTGCTCACTCCATATCCAGGCAACACGTCCCAGAGTTCCTTTCGTACGACTCTATCAAATGCCTTCTCTAAGTCGACGAAAGCGCAGAAAACCCTTTGGTTAATATCCAAAAACTTTTCCGCGATTCCGCGAAGCGAGAAGGTTTGATCCATACATCCTCTTCCTGGTCTAAATCCACCTTGGGATTCCCAGAGAAACCTTTCGGATCGCTCTTGCATTCTTATCGTCAAGATCTTCGTGTACACTTTACTAGCTAAGCTGACCAAGCTGATGGCTCTGTAGTTGGAGCAGTCCAATCGTGATCCCTTTCCTTTATAGAAAGGCACGATGACTGCTCGCCTCCAGTCGTCCGGAACATCACCCTTTTCCCAGCAAAGATTGCATAGCAAATAGATGACGTCCCAGACCGCTGGTCCACCGTACTTGATCATCTCAGCCGTAATCCCATCTATTCCCGCAGCTTTTCCACATTTCAGACTTCTTATCGTACTTACAATCTCTCCCATACTTATTTTATCCGCTATAGGATCCTCGACAGATTCTGTTGGAGGCAGCTCTATGAGTAGATCAGCGGCATCATCATCATACATATCTTTGTAGAATTCACTCCATCGCCTGAGGACGTCAGTTTTGTCAGTAAGTATGTCATTGTCCTTCGAAATAATCACATTCATCCTACTACTGGCTGTAACACAATTTCTGGACTTCTTAACTTCTCTCCAAAAAAGTTTTGCATTGTCCTTGAAATTATGCGACAGTTTTTCGTCTACAGTCATTTGGAACCTCTCACGCTTCTGAGCTATTATCTCTTTCGTACGATTTTTTTGCAGGCGATATTTTTCTTTCATCTTTTCTTTCATACTTTCACTTGAGCTGGACATAGCCAAAATGTCTTGCCTTGCATCCTTCTTCTTTTTAACTTCTTCTTTCACTTCATCATCCCACCAACCATCGCCATTTTTGGTTGTCCGCCCTTTCGAAATGCCACAAACCTCTTTCGCGGCGCATAAAATGCTGGACTTAAGGAACTGCCAACAAACATCGACACTCTCAAACACATCTTTCGGGGGACAGGCTAGCTGTTCAGATACCCTTTCTTGATATCTGTCTCTAATAGCCGCATCTTGAAGCCTCCAGCTTTTGATGCGGTCTGCGACTGCAGAACAGGGACCCCCAGCACGGGATCGCCAGCCCGCGAACAGACCTCTTATTCTAGTTATAACCAGAAATTGGTCCGTTCCCAGGTCGGCTCCCCTATACACCCTGGTGTCCATCACCTGTGTTCTGAGTCGCTGATCTATTAGAAACAGATCTATCATGCTTCGCTCATTTTTCCGTTCCCATGTATACTGATGAATCCTCTTGTGGTCGAACATGGTGTTCGCCACAAAAAGGTCTCTCTCCATGCATACATCTAATATCAGCTTGCCTGCCTCGTTCACTCTCTTATCACCATACTTGCCGAGTACTGCCTCGTAATCCTTACGGGCTGTCCCGACCCATCCATTCAGATCACCACAAATAATCAGCTTTTCATTCCCTTCTTTCGTCTCTAGAACATTACTCACACATTCCCAGAACTTATTCAGGTCGCAAGTGTCCGCTGAGGCCACCGGAGCATACACCGCGACTAAAAATAGTCGGGTAAGGCCTATTTTAAAGCGAGCCCAAATAAGTCTGGGGCTCACCGCATCATAACTTATCATACATTCTGCCAAGCGGCTGGATAGTAGAATTCCCACTCCCTGGCAGGCGTGCTCGGTGTTTGCCACTCCTGACCACAGCACTAAACTCCCGCCCGGGAGCTCGTCTACTCCACTACCCTTCCGCTTGGTTTCAGACAAGCACACAACATCTAACTCGCTCTCTGTCATAACATCGATCAATTCGTTCATCTTATCAGCCATACCTCCTCTTACATTCCATACACCCATCCTACACTCCACACTCCACTTCCCGCCGTGAGGCACTCCGCGTGATGGGTGGCGGTCCCCATCGCCGCACTGTGCTGAATTTTTCGCACCAGCGGGGACGGACTGGTGCGCGTCGCCTCGGGGGCACGCCCTAACAGCCGTCCGGCCAATGCGCATCGAGTGGAATTGCAGCCCTCTGGGCTGGCAGGAATCGCGACGTGCACGCTTCCACTGTGATCCCCCATTAAAATTGTCATTTGGTAAAAAATCCAGTTCATACACCAGAACAGAGTACGAAGCACATTGCTATGAAACCTATTAGTTACAGCGACAAAGCTCAGTGTGACTATTCCCATGCTGCTAAATATCCAGATTTATGCGTTGTTCGTGCGGCTAGATGAATTACCTTTCGTGCTCTCGACGACGCAGTCAATCCTCCAGAGGAGCACCGCTGCGTAGAAAGACAGCAGCATCTTGCCGCCACTATGTCGAAATAACTCACTTTTATGGCTCATATCTACCCAAATTTTCGGCTATGTTGCCTTTTATGGGTGAAACTCGCAACATTACAAACCCAGCACTTTGTATTTCAAAACACAAGCCGTTTGTGACACTAAAGCAAGTGTGACAGTTATATATGACACTTTTTATTGGGTATGTTTTGAGGTGAGCTGGTTGTATTTGTACCTGAAACAAAATATTTTCCATCAGAATTGAACAGGCTATTAAAGATAATCCTATTTATGTACAGGGCTTACAACTACGATATTTAATTAAATAAAACGTCCAATTGATATACTCTATGAATTAAAGGCCCTGTTAATTTTCCCAATGTGTGTGGTGTTATACGCATGAGTAGCGAATTCAATATCAGTTCTGATTGAGCCGCTACTCACTTGATGTGAATGAAAAATGCTTCAATGAGGCTTGATCAGCTTTTTGAAATAAAACAATAGATACATATATATGCACTAAGTCTATTAAAAAAGTAACTTAATTAAAATTATCTTCACTGTCTTTCCCGTACACCTCTTTTCATCGAAGACATTTAGCTGCCAACGTGATAAATGGCGAGCGCCCAATAAGTACTCACCACGTACAACTATAATATTCGTTTATGAATTTATATTTTACTTTATATTATACTGCCGAGTACACTATTTTTAAGCATGTAACGTGTTGAATTCAATTGAAAAAAAAACATATTCATGATTATTTACTTTGTCATACAGCTAGCTCGTAGAGTGATAAATCACTGTACAGCGAGGCAATGCTGCCAGTAAGCCGTGGTGGCCGAGTGGTTCGAGTAGTTGCCTGAGACACAAAGATCGCAATATTGAATCCCGACTGAACGAATGAGTTTTACGAATTTTAGTACAGTGATTAATACCACGAGCTTTACGGTGAAGGAAAACCTCGAGAGGAAACCTACATACGTCTGAGAAGCAATTCAAATGCGTATGTATAGTTGTGCTTGAGTAATGGCGATGGACTCGCCATCTGTCACGTAGGCACCTAAAATATATCTCTGGCGGAAAGTTGGGTGAGTGTGGGGTACTACCTATACACCTCTGCCTACCCTTGTCGGAAGGCGTGAGGATATATATAATATAATTTAGGAACATAGTTTTATTTAAAGTCCAACAAAGAGTTTCAAACTGGACTCAAGTTCAAGAAATAAACTGCAGAAATTCGAACCTGCAATATTGATGTCACAGGCAACTACTCCGGCAAGATTACAAAAGTTTTCTTAATTTTTGTTACATTAAATATTTTAAGAAGTTATTCATATAAATAAATGTGACAGATGGAAAGTCAGGTACCGAAGACAGATACCATGAAAGGTATTTTATGTACCCCTCAAAGCGGAATGCTATTTACCGCTCTGAAAATTTGGAACCAGCTTTTTTGACAGCTAGGTGTAAAAAATGGTCCTTTATTATTGTAGTGCCGGAATGGGCTTTACTAATAAAGTTGCTTGCACACTGCGATGGTGTTTCAAGCTTGCAAGAAGTAATAACTCATATACATATAAATATCACACCGATTCTCTTACGGGGTAGACAAGTGGGCGGCAATTCTAGGCTGACAATTTCAATCAATAAATAGCACTTTGGTATATTTTGTTTCGAAACGAATTCCATTTTACAGGTTTGAGTTTTTAATTCCATAAACATTTCAACGGAGTCTTAATTACCAGTAACAAAAAATACTTTCGAAAGATTGTTGTTTATTTTGTAATATTAGACTTAACATATGCTAGTCGTACCGGCGACCCCTCGCGAGTAACGCACGAAGGGATCAAGATGTCACCGTGACGTTTCAACTAAAAAACGAATAGGTGATAGACAACAAATGTTACTAATTGATGACGGGAAACAAAATGACTAAAGAAAACGAGGAAGCTCTTCATAATTTCATCAACGACAGCTATTAACATAGAATGACTGCAAAAGTATGACTGTTAATGTTTCTTCAATTTAGCCACAAAACTTTTGACGATTTGTATGTGTGACCTTCGAGTACAGCATGGAGTTCTTCAAGAAGGGTGTGAAAAGATTCCTGCAAGGTCGGCAACGCGCGAGTGATACCCCTGGTGTTGCAAGCGTCCATAGGCGGCGGTAGCCGCTCACCATCAAGCGGACCGCATGCATGTGGTATAAAAAATATTTTTTTGTTGAGAAAATTTAAAGAGGATGAGAAAAGTAATGAAACATTTTATGGGTGACCAATAATTTCTTCTGAATGCTGATTCTATGTAGACGAAGTAGCGCATCCTTTCTGTGTCCGAACCAACGTTACATAAATTTCTTCATATTTACAATTATAACCTCGTTCACGCCAGTTGTATATTTGTGTTCAATTGAAGGGTTAATATCGAACAGTATCTACAATTGTGTCAAACGCATTTATCAAAAAAGATATTTATTTCACTTCATTAGATAAAAGCACCGCTCATGATTCAGTCTCTAAAACAAATACAGACTCAGCTGCAAAGTAATTTATCATATTTCGTGTAACCCTACCGAAATAAAAGGAACGCGCGCGCTTAGTTCCCCTGGGAGATATTCCTACTTTCAAATAGGGTTTCATGATGCCACATCGATATTGGATAGTGTCGTATAATACTACATCGAATACTAACTTAAATATATTATGTTGGCAATTAATGATGATTCGTCGACGTCAAGAGCACCCCTCCCCAGTTGGAGTTTATCATCAGATTTTATTTAGTTACTAGCTGTGCCCGAGTTATAAGAAGTTATTGTTCAATTTCTTACAATAAAAGTAGCCTAAGTTACTCCTTATTACATTAGCTGTCTGCCAATGAAAGTCACGTGAAAATCGGTCTAGCCGTTTCAGAGATAAGTTGGAACAAACAGACAGACAGACAAAAGAATTATGATTTTGTTATATGTACCGTGTATACATCCATATGCATTTAGTAAAAAGCGGTTATTTTAATATTACAAACAGACACTTCAATTGTATTTATTTGTATAGATTACTCAGAAACTTATCTATCTTATCCCATTACCAAAATAATGCAATTTTAAAACCTCTCACACTCAAGATGTCAAGAATCTGATTGACTAAGATTATAAATCCTCACGCCTTCTCACAAGGCTCCCCGAAGGTGGAGGAGGTGGTGTGAATGGAAGTAGTATATACTCACCCATTTTCCGCCAGAGATATATTTTAGGTGCCAACGTCACGGCGAGTGCATCGCCGTAACTCAAACACGACTATACATACGCCTTTGAATTCTAAATACAGTTAAATATGCAAGCTTAAACAAACACCACTTTCTTAAGCTACTAAAGAATTCCAGCCATTATTAACCTCAACAATCCGGGCGAGCGAGTGTCAATTCGCACCAATTCAAACAATCGATAGATGTCATAATATAGAACACAGTTCTTCAGTTCAGTACATCCTTGGACACCGTCAACAGGGAGCGATATTCTTAGAAGATAATTAACTCTTTATAGCTAGCGACATCTGTTTACGAGAACTTTTATATTTAGTTTCGTTTCGAGGCGAGTGTTGTAATTTGTGATATTTTCGTTAACGCATTGGTGGTTTCCCACAAAACGTCTTAATATCGCAAGGTACTTAGCCTGAAAGGGACTAGAGGATTTATTTTTGTTTCGTTTTATTTTGCTTTTTCAAAGATTTATCGTCCTTTTTATTGGCATCATAAGATATATAGCATATGCAATACTGTTGTGTGAAATATTATACAAATTTACATTGCCATGCCATTGCCGTACCATAGATGAAAATTTCATTGCGATCGGTTGAAATGGATAGAAGTTGGTGATCTGCCGCGCCATTTAGAGAGTTCTTTTTATGTTTTAAGGGCAGGAAAATTGGCCGGCGTATGCAGAACAACTGACCAAAGATTCATCGTATTGCCGTGAACAGTTTAGGAGTGCATAGAGGAGAAATACTTTTTAACGCAACTAAAACAAAACATACTACTAAGGGAAATAATATGTCCCACATATGCATTTGACATGTTATCAAATATCATATTTAACCAAAAAGTCACGATGTCAATTCTGGTTCTAGAAGACTGGTGGGGACGGCATCAGATGATTTACTACTATTATGATGCTGATTTCCACACTCTTGAATGGTATTCGATATAAGTGACTTTTCAAAAATATGAACAATGCTGTGCTGTATTGGTTGAACATGACCCCCCACATCGGCACACTTAAAAAGCCACTTTACAACTCGATAGAACATCTGTAAGATGGCAAAACTCATTAAACTGACTTAAACGAACCTATTAACATGAAATAGCTATTTTAGAACGACCTTTTAGAAATAGTTTCTTAATTTGAATGTAACAGATGGCAACTATTTCACTTGTTTTAAGCCAGGTAACTTTCTTTTATGAGTCTCGTCACAAGAAACAGTGGTTTTGAGTCGATTTGCTTGACAGACACGCTCGTATTGATACTTCTGAATCCTGTATGAGTCACATATAATAAATATTTAACCGTAGTGTCGATTATGTCAAGATATAACAGACATGTTAATTCTGAAGTCTTTAAAAATGTAGCAAATGCGTGAAAGAGACCGAAAAATTTAATAATTTAGTGCTTCATTATTTCAGTTAGGTATTTGCAGTGCGCTCATTCGTTTTTATATATACGAGTATAAAAATGTTTACATTTAAATCATCTAAAAGACCGAAAAGTTTTTCATAAATATTACGAAGTAGCCGATTACTTTATATGTAGCAGTCTTATTGAAGCTCTTGTCAGCGTCTCTGATCCAATTCCATCCATTTGCTTCTATACAGCGCAATCTCTTCGGCCTCCTTAAACGATATGAGAGACACTTTTTCTTTGATCTGTCTCATATATAGTAATATCGGCCATCATCCCCCTTTCATTCCTACTACCTTTCTTTCTAAAATATTCAACTCCTATTAAAACTATTACAAGATCCAAAAGCTACATGGAATCTTAATACATTCTGTTGTACGTTACCCAACAGAAATACATCATATTGTTTGATCTTGATTCAATATTGAGGAAAGCAAACGGCATTTATCATTTTCGTATTCCATTTTTTATATGAAGTATTTTCTTTCTGCTATTTTCATTTTCTCTCCGAGCTCCGGACCTTCAATAATTTTATTTTGCCACAAAAGGACGGAACTGTTGAAGAATTACTCGGACCAACACAAATTATACACGGTGATTGTATGAAACTTTTCCTTTGTTACAGAGAGGAAGTAAGCTAATTATGCGATATTTTCTCATTTTTATTTTTGGAATTCATTAATTAATGACCGCTCTATTATATTATGGTAATTAATATTTAAACTTTGATTCAGAGACAGTAGAGCAGCGGAAGCTGAGCGAATATGGTGCAAGCTATCCAGTACAGTACACTATAGCTGGGCCCCGCAATTTCACCCACTCAAACTTTGATTTCATTTGTTGTTTTTTATATGCTCGAATAAAACGTGTGTTAATCCAGCTAATAATCTATCTATGTGCCAAATTTCATATAAATCCAAAAGGTTTTTACACTAAAGAGAAAACATCCTCAGGATGTTTGTTACTCAATCACGCCAGAATGGCAAAAAGGAATTGAATAAAATTTCCGTAAAGAAATTGAGTATTAGCTGAATTAAAATTTAGATATGTTTTATACTAAAAATAAAATCTACTCATGAAATAAAATTTAACGTGGGCGAAGCCGTAGGACATGGCTGGAAATAAAATAAATTAGAAATTTTATAAATAATACAGGTATGGATTTACGTGATGATAATTTATGCCTACTTCTTCGGGACCCCTGTGGGAAGACGTGAGGATATATTATATTTATATATTATAATTATTAATATATATAATAATACTTCGTGGTAATTAAATGATCTCATTGAGAAAGATCTTAGAAATAAATAATATAAAAAATAAACAAGAATAATAATATAAATAAAAAATACCTTCCAAATAACAAAATATACGAAATACGTTTACGAAAATTCCTGGTCAATTAGAAAATAAACTTGTCTAACATGTTTGTGTCCCTCTAAATCTCAACATTGCATGCTAAAACATCAACTTACTTGTCCGTAAAATTTTGGACAGAATTTTAATTAAAATACTTGACGCCAATAAAATTTTGTATTAAATCTCATAGGACCGACGTCGATAAAGCGATGATAAAGAGACACGAAATTGGAGGCATTTGTGAAATATCCCAAAGGGCTTCCTCGGCAATAAGTGGGTAATTAAATTTTGTGAAATCATTTCGTTAATTACCGTGGCTTGATTGCGAATATTTAGCAAACATTATGTCAGTTTCACTCGCTTTGGAAACTTACTAAAATGTTATTAAAATTAATACATTTTGTAGTTATAATATAAAATTAATCCATTTTGACGTTTAAATTTATTATTTTTTTAAAACACTACCGATTTGGATACAACCGTCTTCTTATTATTTCTACTGAAGTAAATACGGGTCACCCACAATAATATCTCTGAATTTCCAACATATTTACGATATTTTTTAATAATGTCTGAGTTCTCTACCTTTGTGACTTTTCTCTGACCCTAAACATCAAATAAATCTAATTCTTAGGGTTTCCTCTCTAACATTTATGAAAAACATTTCTGCCTTTTGTCCATGATAATATTATGTAACCTAGTTTAACATTTAAATATCTGAGCTAACGTGAAGCTCTATTGACAGTGCATATTTCGTCTATCCGTATTCGTAATAAAATGTTGATAATTCTTAATCAAACTGGTTTTTAGGTCTCTTTCTACTTGTTAATTTAAGTACGTTGTAATTACTTATAAGCCATATGAAATCAAAATTTCAAGCTATATATGTATATAGCTTGAAATTTTGATTTCACCTTCACTTATCACCACGCCGTATCCCGGGGTAGGTTAGTTATATGCGTTAAAAATATTTATTTTGTATTTTATATTATCTTTACTGTCTATTGCGTTACTGTCGGTCTAAATACTCGAGCTCAATGGGAAAGAAAGAATATAGAATGTACGCGTCTGTAATATAATTATTTATGTTGCTTTTTAATAATAGATTGTGTTTTAAGTTGTACAAAGATCAAACACCACCTTGTAAGTCAATGGACTTAAATACTAGTTTTTGACTGTTGCGAGCACAAATAATGAGTCATATTACCTATGCATTTTTTTTGTAGTTTTAGAAATAAAAAAAAATTACTTAATATAAACTCGGTAAGGTATTGCCGGTAGTTAATTTCATATAAATAATTACGTTACCAATACAGATAGTACTTGTACTATTTCATAAAGGTACTTGTCAAAGTAAGGAGATTATAACCCACTCGCCTTAACCTATGTAAAAGACAGGCTAATCTTATAATTAGTTAAACTCCGCTGACGGAAGATATGCTTATTGTTTACGAGACTGTATTTTTAGTCCGCCCGGCAGTTGTTCGTGTCTGTTTCATCTGAAACTTTAAAGAGGATTAAACACTAGTGGTGGCAGTAACATTGTATACCTACAACTAACCGGAACGAACCGGTTATATTTTGGAACTTGTCATGGCACCTGATTACTGTACTTAAGTTCAGAAAAACTCTTTGGTACAGTCGGGATTCGAACTTGCGATCTTTGTGTCGCAGGCAACTACTCGAACCACTCGGTCACCACGGCTTATTTTATTAATGACTAATACTATTAAGAATGCACTCGAGCTTTATACATGTTTCGCAACTTTGGCATTCAACGCGCCTTTATGTTTGTAATAAATAGGGTATTTAACCACCTATGTGTTATCTCGTCGACATAATTGAAAAACTTCTGACAGGGGTTTAACGTCTTGCAAACGTTAAGCTTGTATTCTGAGTACCCTTGACTTGGAAAGTTTGTGAGAAGGATATGTTTTAGATTAATTTATGAATAAATAGTTTATATATATTTTTTGCGCCATCAAATAAGGGACACCCGATATTTCGCTAGAGATATATTTAGGTGCCAACGTTATTTTATTTAACGTCAAAAGTCAACGATCTATTATCAAATTCATGCATACTTCTCTCATCTCTCGAATACGATCGATTTTCCTTATCCTATGGATGTGATTAGTCACTGTACAAAAGCTCCGAAAAAACCCTACCAGTGCAGTCTGACTTAAAATTCGTAATCTTTCCATTGCAGGCAACTAGCTGAACCACTCGGCTACGGTACTACGGCTCATTTATATTACAATCTATACTTAATATTATAAAGAGGAAATATTTGTATGTAAGTATATTTGTATAGGCTATATTTTCTTTTATAAAAACAATCTTATGTCCAATCATGCGCAGCCGGGACGGATCGCTAGTAGTATATAAGTTAGTTAGGAAATAGTTGCATTTGGCACAAGCTTATGCACAGCAACGGGTTTGTACTTATTTGTTTATTTAGGCACAGAAATTACAGCTTTAATTTAGAAATAAATGTAAGTTGTATTGTGATCCTGATAATCCCAAACTGTCTCCCATCTTCAGGGAGAAATCTTAAAGACTGCCTGATTGACAAAATTAAAATTGAAATTATAATAAAAACATAATTTTAGTCGATGTTCTTCGATTCCATTGAAAGAGATAACTAAGTTTGATCGTTTTTTAATGATTTTAGAGACGCAAATATAATCGGTTCGTTTGGAAAATTCAACCAAAATTTACGGCGACATCTTCTTCACATTTGCGTATCAAATGTTCAAATGTGAACAGTTGGTAACGCAATCGAAAAGAGAGATACGCAAACGGAGAATCGGATACCCGTTTTTTTTACCAGACCACAGGTAATAGCGGGATCGTATTCCAATGGAGGGTGCGATTGGAACACGATTTCCGTGAAAACATTATTTGCACACGTATCCAGTTACTAACTAGAACTATTCGATAAAACGATCTACTTTCTGGGACAGTTATAAATACCTGTCGTATTTAAATTAATCTCTTTTTAAAGTTGAACAGTTGTCAGTTGTTATTTTGCGGAAATACACAAAAACCAAAATCACTTATGAATAGGGTTCTCAACCTCATTTCAAAATGTCTGCTATCATGAAGTTCACAAAACCTACCATTAAATGGCACACGGAGGATCATCAATAGTACCTAACCGTATTCGAAAAGCATTAATTACTTTCCATGTGCATATAATTCATTCATAAGATTAATATTGACGTACAGAATCATAACAATTTAATTACGTTTTACCTTTGAACTATGATTTATGAGTCCGTTACATCAATAACATCCGCATACCACAAGACATATCAAACATAATACGCGATATTGGATAGCATACATATAATAAAGACTATGAGTAGGTATGTGATATTCGATATTGCTGAATATCGAATGTCTGAAATGTTCTTATCTATTATTATATATACATAATAATAAATAATATATCCCAAGGGCAAGGGAAGAGGTAGGCGGAGACGTATTAGGTAATACCCACTTTCCGCCAGAGATATATTTTTAGGTACCAACGTGACAGATGGCGAGTCCATCGCCGTTACTCGAGCTCGACTATACATTTATAGCATAGCCTTTGAATGTCAAAATTCTCCAATTATAGGAATACATTTATTACATTGTACCATTACACTCCCTCAAAGATGGCCAGAGAGAGCAGAGCGCCAGTATTTTCTATTCTTATAGACCTACTTCGCTTCATCCACAATCATCAGTCTCTTCATACACAATCACTGATTTCGAGTAATAAACGTGTACGTGTACGTGTAATAAACGTTGCATAGGCAACAGAGACGTTTATTGTATCTACAGTTATCGATTTTAATCAAGATATGCAATATACATATAAATGTACCTATACGAAATACGTAACAGATATGAAACAAAATATTTCTTTAATTTAATATTGGCAGTTTTTACGTTATCTTTCATTGGTTTATTCACCTTGTACATTTTATATGTCCAAAAAATTACAAAAAATTATTTATTATTTAAAGTTCGTCATTATTATACCTATTCATTGCTTAATATTATATATCGATTAATAAAATTATGTTAAGCTATTCCATACAGGGTAAAAAATTGTTAAGATATTTATATACTTTAGGTATATTATTTGTCAGTTCTTATTAGAATTGATTAAAGAATAAAAAAAGATTGATTAAAGAATAACCTATTGTAATAAAAATATCATAAAGAACTTTTGAAACTTACTTCATTCACAGTAACAAGTTATCCCCAAAACTTTGTCGCACTAACTACAATCTTTCACTGTTCACTCTGTTCACTCGCAATTTTAACTACACTGTTTCAATGTAACGCAGAAGTCAATTCGCGACGCGTAACAAGATTTCAAGAGACGGCGCCTCGACCATACGTCCCAGCATCCACGCGATCCGAACACATCTAAAAAATCCTAGTACTGGAAGCTTATTGCCGTACCGTCTCTTTGGAACTACACCCAGACTACGCCGTAAACAATGTTCAACTCTACCTTGTATTATTAAAGTCTACAATGAGATGGGCACTTACGACCTTTTGTACTGAATTAATAAAGATATAGGGGAAGAGGCACAGATGCTGTGCGCATGCGATTTCAGTCGTTCGCGTCACACGCGTTTATTTCGGTGCAAGTGTGAATGAAAGACATAAACATGGTTTGAGATTTAGCCGGACACTGTTACTTTTGCGGGACCGATTATAAACATACATAAAAGCTTTGGTAAATCGAAAAATAACATAAATGTATATTTAATAATAATATAAAATTGTATTTCATTAGTTAATCTAGCTTACTATCTGTCTCTGTGCCAAATTCCTTCCAAATCTGTTCAGTAGTTTTGAGAGTGAAACAAGAACAAACAACCTCACAAACTTGCGCATTAATAATCTATAATATATAGGAGATCCCATTTTTTTACTGACTCATCACGAAATCTCAGGAACTGTAAGGCCGATTGACTTGAAATTTGGTAGGAGTATTCCTTACGCGGTGTAGAGGTCAGCTAAGAACGGATTCTGTGAAACTCCACCCGCAAGGTGGAGTGCAGGGAGAACCCATTTGTGAACTCACTCATTAGGATATCTCAGGAACTATAAGGCCGATTGACTTGAAATTTGGTAGGAATATTCCTTACAAGGTGTAGAGGTCAGCTAAGAACGGATTTTATGAAACTCCACCCGCAAGGTGGAACGCGGGGAGATCCCATTTGTGCCCACTCATCACGAAATCTCAGAATTAAGGCCGATTGACTTGAAATTTGGTAGGAGTATTCTTTACGCGGTATAGAGGTCAGCTAAGAACGGATTCTGTGAAACTCCACCCGTAAGTTGGAGTGCAGGGAGATCCCATTTGTGAACTTACTCATTAGGATATCTCAGGAACTGTAAGGCCGATTGACTTGAAATTTGGTATGAGTATTTTTTACACGGTGTAGAGGTCAGCTAAGAACGGATTCTGTGAAACTCCACCTGCAAGGTGGAGTGCAGGGAGATCCCATTTGTGAACTTACTCATTAGGATATATCAGGAACTATAAGGCCGATTGACTTGAAATTTGGTAGGAGTATTCCTTACGCGGTGTAGAGGTCAGCTAAGAACGGATTTTGTGAAACTCCACCCGCAAGGTGGAGTGCGGGGAGATCCCATTTGTGAGCTCACTCATTAGGATGTCTCAGGAACTATAAGGCCGATTGACTTGAAATTTGGTAGCAGTATTCCTTACGCAGTTTAGAGGTCAGTTTAGAAAGCATTTTTTTGAAACTCCACCTGCAGGTGGAACGCGGGGAGATTCCATTTGTGAACTCACTCATCACGAAATCTCAGGAATTAAGGCCGATTGACTTGAAATTTGGTAGGAGTATTCCTTACACGATGTAAAGGTCAGCTAAAAACGCTCAAATATCAAACAATATTATTGACAATCGGAAACCAAAACTATTCCAAACTCGCCTGTTTTTCTCTTATTTAATAAATTACGAAATATTCAAAGATTTGTAATGTGATGATAGATACATATTTTTTTGCGCTTAAATCGCAAACGCTGGGTAAACCTTACGAGATAGATCAAATGAATGTACTACGGAGTAGTATATCTTCAAATAATCGATATAAATGTCCGCGATGGTATTAAAATATTTCTAATATATATATAATAGAATAAATAATAGAATAAACCACCATAACCATTTTTATCTTTTAAATTTTTATTAGTATCAATATTGCACCCGTGCGAAGCCGGGGCGGGCAGCTAGTATGTATTAATAAAATAATAGAATGTATCTAAATAGTTCTACTGTCGAAAAACAAGACTCTGGTGGTTAAGCAATGTCGCAAGTTCAACGCCGGTGGTCTGCATCAAAAACTCTGGGTCTGCGAATGAAACCCGATAATAAATGCAGTCAAGGTGTCTCCATAAAATAATGTGCGACGTAATAAATCGGATCTGCAATGAAAAGATTCGCAAGCAACTGGCGTTAATAAGGATGTGGTTGTTACGATGAAGAAATACATTTTACGTACTGATGTACTGATGTTTGTACTGATGAACTTAAAAGAAGTTTGGAAATCTAGAAAGAACTGACGCTCTACTGTTACAAAGAAAAGAAACGTTCCATCACACAAATCATTTGTTAACGATAACTTTCCAGATTTTCATAAATGAGGCCACTTTGCCTTCATTCAATCGACGCCGACGCAAAGTAGTTTACAATAAATCAAGCATTATTTAAGGTTATGTAAAGCGATAACAGCACATTTACAATCTTTCATCATGATCATGATATGATTTCAAATGAGACGATAACAATAATTTGTTGATTGATTTCATTTTCTATCTCATGCTACGTCAATATTTTGACATTTTGAAATGTTGTTTCTGCTTAGTTATCTGGTAACAAAGATTATTCCAACGGTTTTAGCTAGGAGCATCTACTTATAGGGATACTAAATCAGCTTATGCATAAACTTCGTATAGTACATTTAAATTTGGATTTTTACTATACAAATCCTGTATAGTACAATCTTAATATATATAAATTACGTGTCACGCTGTTTGTCCGCGATGGGCTCCTAAACTACTAAACCGATTTCAACCAAATTTGCACACCATGTGCAGTTTGATCCAACTTAAAAGATAGAATAGCTTACATCACAATTGGACCCGATAGGTGGCGCTGCGATCGTGTTTCAGGAAGTCAAATTTTTACCCCCAGGCGAAGCTAGGCGGGACAGCTAGTAATATCATAAATATTCGTGGTGACCGGGTAGTTCGACTAGTCGCCTGCAACACAAAGATTGCAAGTTCGAATGCCGAATGTCCCAATGAGTTTTTCTGAATATAAGTACAATGATTAGAGACGCCACGAGCTTTGAGGTGAAGGAAAACATGAAGAGGATATGCAGGTTGCATAGGGTTGAGAAGTAAATTAGAGGCGTATTACAGACGCTGATGGGTTTGCCATATGTTACGTTGGCAACTAGAATATATCTCTGGCGGAAAGGGGGTGTGAGGGTACTACCTATACACATCTGCTGCCCGTATAGGGACCCTTGTGGGAAGGCCTGATGAGATTATATATGTACTACCCAAGCGAGCGGAGCGGTAATCATATATGAGTATATGATAGCGGTGGGGCAGAGCCATTTTTTTATAAAGTCCATGCAATTATCAAATCTTATTTCGTATGTACGTATTATACATTTTTCTGACACTTCCAAGCATTCTGGCAATCAAATTCAAATGGAATTAAAAGTACCAAAACCAAAGGGTATAAAATTTAATGGTCTCCTGACTTAATAAAAATTCTATCACAATGTTCAAACGATAAAACTGGTGAAGTTTCGGTAGCTATCCGCGCCCGTCAGCGACACGCGGTCGTTAACGCCCGAGTATTGTCAGTCTGTCAACCCCCTTTCTAGTCCGAATCCATTCTCAGGTGGATTCTACGGCTTCGATTATCCGTTTACAAAAGTCCCGAGCTCAATTCTCACCAAACTTGTTTAATTAAAGTTTTCGCACTCTTTTTCCCTTTAGGCGGGGAAATAATCCCTTGTTGGGACTAACGACATCTGTGGAGCGGTGGTAATGATAAGACTAGTATGTTAGCTCCTTTGTATTAGTTCTTATAGGTACATCAATATTGTTAGTGGAATTGAAACTTTTGTAGGTAGGTGTTTTATAGTATAGTTTTTTTTCTTTTATACCTATATCGAATATTCATTTCCTGCGATGATATTGCAAACATAGTAGTGAAGTTACAGATAAAAACGAAAACCCCTATTTAAAAGACATTTTATATAATTTAAAAATAGACTATACTGTCGCTACAAATTAGCTTCTAGGGAACAGACGAGGGTTACATCGGGGAATATTGACTGGGATATTTACATACTTTTTCATGGTAATTAATAACACTAATTAACTTTTATTTTATACAACAGAGGCGGCAAACAAGTATAAAGCCCAATTGATGATAAGCGGTTACTGTAGGTATAGGCGCAGGAAATATATAAGGTATCATGAGTGGTTACTTTATAATTAAAATAGTAATAGGAAATGGACTGATCCCTTACCAGCGATATTATTTTATGCGGATTTATGGAAAACTTACTCACCAAGGAAACACAACAGTACCTGAACACTTGTTTATACTGAAACGCGAAAACCTAAAGCTTATGTACATAGCGTCTATATCATCACGCGGAGTCCTCCGCGGGGTAGGCAGAGCGAATACAGTAAAAGCCATAGTAAGTAGAAAACAGTGTAATTTTCCCTGTTTTTACGGAACTCAGGCATTAGCATAATGTATGTAAAGATTAGAGAATCTCGGCGATACTTGATCACATTTGCAGAATAAACACACTCTGAGGAATGATGATGTACGTGTCTAAGTACTCCCAAGACCGAAACGTGTTTCCAAACGAGTGATAACTCGAACTGAGGTAGGGCACAGCGGCATCTCTTGTTCAATATTAGATTTGCCTGACAGTAGCGCAATCATACAGAATAGCCCAACTTCAGTGCTCCTATGAAGTTTGTGCAAAAGTAGGATTTCGAGAACTTTATAAGGAGTCGCTGCAGAGACTAGGGTCTTGACAATCACGCTTATATAAAACATATCATCACATCCTTCACGGGACGTTCTACAGAAATCTTTCGCTTCATATGCAATAATTAATCTCTTCATACATGATCGCCGGTTTCGAGTATTCTTGACGTAGTAAGTATTTGACAGTACTTCTAATAAGAATAAGTGTAATATTATAGTCCTGGTATTTATCCCAAGCTCCGTAGACTATACTGCTTTATACTTGAGTAATAAGAAAAGCACTATGAGAATATGTTTCAGTAAACGATTTTAGTTACAATGACTTAAATTTACTACTAAAATATTATACAAATCTTTCTTTAATGATTTATGAAAATAACAATTCTACGCCCTTCTCTGCCCAAATGTATGTAGGTAAAAGTTTTTGTAGGCACTCAGTATTTACTTTCGGAATTTAAGTTGAAGTTCCAAAATGGCGGAAAGTATTCTTGCATTCGCATGTTCTCGTGAACAGAACAACTAGGATAAGTTATACTGCGATCAGATTGTTAACCTTGCCGTTTGAGAGAATGTTTTTGGTCGAACACTGTAACGGCTCACATGCGAATTGTTCGATTTAACTCCTTAAATTTCTGCAGAGTTAGCACATAAAATAAAAAATATCTTCTCAAACGTCTGCAAGTTTCCTCTCGATGTTTTCCAACTGTTAAGGTCGTAGGGTGATGAATCACTTATTTTCAGAAAACTTATCGTCACAGACCTCAGGTCTTCGAACCTGCGATTCGTTTCGCGAGCGACTCCTTAAACAACTCGGCCGCGAGGCTTAGTATGACAAGTAGTACGTGTCAATTGATATAATCGCATTGCAGGCTGTAATTTATTTTCGATTATAAGTTGTGATAGGGGACTCCGCAGTTGGGAACTTTTCCGGACCCACGTCGTCACGAACTAACTAACACGGAGTAAGGCCCTCTAAAATACTCTCAGTAACTTTGATAACGTTAGTCACATTTTCCCCAAACTAGTTATCATAGAAATACGTAATGTCAATCACTTTCGAGGCTTAACTTTATATAGCAGTCAGATGAAGTTATTCATCTAGGTGTATCTAACAAGATGGAGTACTATTTTGTGTTTTGTTTATGTATCGCAATGCATTCATTTTGTAAAGGGCTTGGGCCACAGTTTGAAAATATTGTAGTGTTCGTATTGCTTTAGCTCTCAAGTCAAGCCTTCCATACCTATATGTTAAAATATTTTGTTTTCAATGTACATATATTATTGTACAAATATCGTATGTCAAGAAAAAATACGTAGAATAAAAAAAAAATATTTTCAATTAATGTTATCTGCCAAAATATGTAAACGCAAAATGAGCAAATGCTCACAGCCATTTTAGCCAACTTCAAAAAAGGAGGAGGTTTCTCTATTCGACTGTATATTTTTTTTGTGATACCTGGAAGGTCCATGTGCCCTCATGACAGGAGCTAATTGGAGATATCGTATCTTGAACGGTGCCTACACGTTTATTAACAGGTAACAGTAGATTCTTCACCACACTGTATTAGTTGTTCAGAATAAGAATTGGTTAAGACTGATTCAAAGTTCAATAACCTCACTTCGCTAACTACCCGAAGTTCTCATTTACAAGAAACAATTGAAACTTGACTCAATAAATGGGAGAGAACGGTATAAAATGTCTAAACCAAATGTCGCTTCGAATGTAGTTGTTTCCGATAAGAGCAACTAGAGAATACATAAGCTGTACTATTAAGCAAACTGTCGTCTGAAGCTAAAGCTATTTTCATTCGAGTTAAGATAAAGTGTCTCCTTAGGGATGTTTCGATTGACTTTCAAGACGTGGCTGCTTTTAGTGGACGTGTTTTAGATATATTCTTTGTGTCGTAAACAGAATTTTATCTCTAGTTGTTGTTGGTAGCGATTAAAATAAGAATTGAGATGTCTCGTTGAGGTCCCCAGAGTGTGCAGCATGGAGTTCTTCAAGAAGGGTGTGAAAAGATTCTTGCAGGGTCGGAAGCGTGCCAGCTATACCTTGGTGATGAGAGCGTCCATAGGTGGCGGTAATCGCTAACCATACGGTAGGTTGTTACTGCATGCCTGTTTGCCACCCTAGTGGTATAAAGTATTTAATTAGTTGGAGGGTGAAAGACCATGCTTCAACTTCATCGAAACAATCCAGGATGGGAACGTTATAGTGCTTGAATTAGGCCGAAGACCGAATAATCTACAAGTATGGGAACTGCTGAAAACAAACAGAACTCTGAGAGGTAATTTATATGTGAAAATAAGGTTTTTGTATGCTATTGCAATACATGGCTATCTATACCACTATTGCCGGACGAGTTTCTTTGTGTGGAGGAAAGACGGGTTCAAATTGAACAAATATTTTTGGGTTGTATAGCCTATGTATTGCGGAAGGCTATAGATTATATAACTTATACTACATACATTATATCAGAGGAAGAGGAATTATGTCAGAGGAAGTATGAAAATAGCTTGAATGCAGTTGAGATGCGATGTCTTCGAAAAATGTGCGGAGTAACGATTTTAGATCGAATCCGCAATGAAGAAATTCGCAAATCAACTGGCGTGAGCAAAAGTGTGTGCAAGCGCATGACGACTTCATACATGACGAGCATGTATGAAGAGACTGATGAATGTGGACGAAGCGAAAGAGGTATGTAAGTCTAGAGAGAACTGGCGCTCTATACTCTCTGCCTACCCCGCTGGGGACTTGG
Organism: Drepana falcataria; assembly: GCA_945859725.1. Classification (NCBI taxonomy): domain Eukaryota; kingdom Metazoa; phylum Arthropoda; class Insecta; order Lepidoptera; family Drepanidae; genus Drepana; species Drepana falcataria. The sequence continues at coordinate 3,694,691 of OX243937.1, forward strand.
CGCGATGATATGTATGTATGTATGTACTTACATTAACCTCCAGCCAATAGAAGCGTCAATGAAAAATTCTACAAAACGGAAACAAATCAGAGAGAGCTTTCGAGAGCTTCCGTTGCGTACGCTGTTTAAACAGTTAAAGTATAGCAAGAATTGTGCCTCGCGGTTTCACTCACGTATTTTTTTTTGTTTTGTTATAAAATAATAATATATCCTCACGCCTTCCCACAAGGGTCCCCGAAGGGGTAGGCAGAGGTGTTTAGGTAATACCCACACACCCACTTTCCGCCAGAGGTATATTAGGTGCCAACGTGACAGATGGCGAGTCCATCGCCGTTACTCAGGCACGACTATGCATACGCCTTGTTTTGTTAATTTGTAGAAAAAAAAAACTACAAAGTAATCTCATTTTACGCAAGTGAAGCCGCGCGCTATCGCGCTCATCAACTAGATGATTATATTATAGAAGTGTGTATTTAACTTGAATGCCGAGAGCAGACCATACTCAAACTACCCTTCAATAGCGTAACCATAGCATTTAGTTTCAAAATAATAACGAGAGTATTTTATTAGTTTCAACCACAAATAACCTATATTTTCACGAGCTTAGAGTATTTTCAGTTGTTATTTGATTATTTTGAATGTTTCCCTGTTTGCCCTCTAAATGATATTGAAATGCTGAAGTTGTTGTATGTATTCGGGCTTTACAAAGGTACCCAAAGGCATTGTTATATATGTGTCATCACATACATAGTTGCAGAACTATATAATATATGTGACAATGTGTCAGATGGCAAGTCTGTCATTCCTTAGTAACAACTTAACATTATATTTTTAATTTTACTTAGAAGAAGACAGAGCTGATTACGAAGCTTGAAGTCGCGGGGTCAACTCCCATAGATATGTATGCGTGATGAGCACATTTATTTATTTATTGTTAACTATAACGATTTCACCAATTACAATAATGAACAATTTTTGCACAACAAAATAAAAAACATAGATTACAAAATAGGGGACACTCTCGCATACTGATCCTTACAGAACTGAAAGCATTCTGATACAATTTACACATATGTATGTGTATTTTAACGTGCCATAACCGCGGGGTACATCAAGTGATTTAATTAAGGTAATTATTAACGAAATCCTCAAGATCGGCCAGGCATGGTCTCAATTTCTGAAATAAAAAAAAACTAAAAATACATAGACATGCACTCAATTAGATGGGGAATCAAACCCGTGACACTAGTCAATGACATTTTTCTTTTTGTCCGTCAGCAACGGCTTTATTTTCAAGCACAGGGAGGAATAAGCGCAGAATATGACAATGTCACAATAAATCCCTTACCTAGTCTAGGTATATATGGTATCTATATTAATATTAACCAATTTCCATTATGTCGTGAAGGTGGGCGAAATGGCAATGTGGGACGGTGGAATATTATATTTTATTACACCTATACGTTGGGCTTGTATCACCTCGGCCACCTGCGTTCGTGGCTAAGTTCGATGATATTGAAAATTAGTTACTGGATAGATATATGGCTATGTAAATGTTTTTTCTTCTAAAAATCTACATATTTATCTTCAGGCCTTCCCATATGGGGGATCCTTAGGTCAGGGCAGGGCAGGGGTAGGTTATTCGAATTTGCAATCATTGTGTTGCAAGCAACTACTCGAACCACTCGACCACCACGGCTCTATAGGAAGTAGGTATTATACCGCGGTTTTAAGAAGAACACATATATAATTTTAGTTCTCTTTGAACTTTATTATGAAGTTCTTAACATAACGTTACTGAATTTCCTCGTATTAATTTTAACATGTTCAGCAGGACGATGTTTACGAGAAGATTTTTTTTTTAAATTTTACATTACAAACCTAGATAATATGGATTATATGGTATTTTTGGTCATTCTTGAACCACTAACTTGATTTTACCATCGTCAACTCGCCAGTAAGTTCACAATACGTGAAATGCTAAAAGACAGACCTCCAATGTGGTACCTACGTCAATTGTTATATTATTGTTTACCCTCTCATTTCACGGCTCGAGCGAATTATCTTCACTATTGCTGCCTCTATGTGTGAGTGCAATTATCTCCCTTCTAATGAAAAACGTTTTTAATAAGATATCGAATTTCTATTGGGAAAACCTAGTATTTAGTAAACCTTATTATAAGTTTAAAAATACTAATAACCAGAAAATTATTAACGCTGTATATTTTAATTAAATAAATAAAAATTTTGTCATTATAAATGCGACGGTTTGTATGGATGCGTCAATCAAGTCAGAACGGCTGAACAGAATTCGATGAAAGTCGGCACAGTGACACATCAGCTGAAATACATAAGATTATTCCAGAATAAAAACGAAAGCTACCACCACGGCTAAATTTAATGTGAGTGAAATCGATGTGCAAATCTCGTTCACCACTAACTTTTAACAACTCAGGTAACGCGAACCCGACTATCCGAGAACTAATAGTGAGTCATGAGAGTGTTCATACTTCTGAGAATTGGAACGGGCTACTATTGAATACTGTCTGAAACCTTTGTCAACTATGTAGTAACCAAATTTCACAGTAACTTAAATTAGGGATCAAATTGCCGACATATAAAAGGGAAACTATGTAGTATGCAATTTTGAAATATCAACAAAACAGTGTAACGATGAGGGAAACTTGTACGTCTTCATCTAAGTGGTATCGCTCTTCAAAATAGTTTGGCTTATAGAACTTTGCGCTCGAATTACGTGGTGTCAAATTTTTAATTAGTCTGCTGGAGTTTTGAATCCTTAATGCTCTTGAGCTAAGGTACACATAACTTAATTATATAAACGTATATACATGTCGGAACGCAGGATAGCGAGAGCGAGATAGACATACATACATATATATATATATATATATATATATATATATATATATATATATATATATATATATAAAATAATTCCGAAATAAAAGCCGTGGTGGCCGAGTGGTTCGAGCAGTTGCCTGCGACGCAAAGGTCGCAAGTTCGAATCCCGATTGTACCAATGAGTTTTTCTGAACTTAAGTACAGTGATTAGTACACCACGAGCTTTACGGTGAAGGAAAACATCGAGAGGAAACCTGCATACGTCTGAGAAGAAATTCAAAAGGCGTATGTATAGTCGTTCTTGAGTAACGGCGATAGACTCGCCATCTGTCACGTTGGCACCTAATATACCTCTGGCGGAAAGTGGGTGTGTGGGTATTACCTATACACCTCTGCCTACCCCTTCGGGGACCCTTGTGGGAAGGCGTGAAGATATGATGATGATGATATAAAATAATAAAAATAAAAATGATTTATTTTCATTAACAAATGTTACATAGCAATCATTTAGTGATGACAATCCTAGTAAGTAAGTAATACCTGTAGCAGGTTGCCAACGCTCTTCCAGCCGATGGTTTCACATAGTTTTGTACAATAAAAATAAAACTGAATATATATATATATATCTTCACGCTTTCTTACAAGGGTCCCCGTACCAAAAATATACGACATCCGATCAATATTATAGGACAGATGGCGAGTCCATGGCCATTTCTCAGGTACCACTATATGTACCTATAGCTTATAGAAACTCAATCAACTTTTTAGTAAACGTAGACAGGCTTACTCTCGATATTTTCCGTAAGTCTAAGACGGTGTGACTAATCAGTGTAGTTCAATTAAGGAAAACTCATTTGCACTTGCAAAATAGGGATTCTACTTGCCGTCCTTGTGTTGCCGGCAGCTCCGGCAACTCCAACTACTTGGCCACATTTTATAATACTTACATTGATACGCCGGGCTCTGGTCAGCGCCGGCGTGCCTGCTGTGCTGAAACCAGTCGGTCTCGCTCACGGCGATGGCCGGAGGCCGGACGGTATGTCTCTGATGCCATGGAGAATGGGTCGGCCCTTGGTGTGGGACGCTACGTGTGTCGATACACTAGCTCCTTCCCATCTTCCTGACACATCGGTGGCAGCCGGCGCTGCTGCTGCTCAGCAGGAGTGCCTCAAGCGCCGCAAGTATGCCTGTCTCGGGTCAGGTTACATATTTGCGGTTGAAACTCTGGAGCCTTGGTGTCCTGAGGCTCACCATCTTTTTAAAGAGGTCTCGCGCCGTCTAGTCGAAACCTCTCGTGACAGGCGGGCTGGAACATATCTCGCACAGAGAATCAGCATTGCTATCCATCGTGGCAATGCTGCTAGTCTTCTTGGCACGTTGCCTCGGGATACCGATTTGGGACAAATATTTTATCTGTAAGTAGTTAGTTTCAACTGTTCTTTGTAAATATTATTAATTGTTGTTAATGTTAATAAATATATATTGTCTTACATAGAATAGATTATGTATATATCTATCATTACAAGAGTCCCCGTAAACGTAGGTAGAGATATACCAGCGCGCTCTTTTCGCATGCTCGATACTATAGGTACGTCTTCTTGAATATATTTTAAATTAAAACAATTAAATTATGTACTCGTCACCTGCATAGTACAAACACTGTAAGTATTTAAGTACAATGCTCTATGTAAGCAAACATGTATATTTTTCTAACCTAAAGGTTTGTTTTACAATTTATTTCAAACCTAACTAACTTTTCTCTCGTACTATGACACAGAAAATAAACTAGAACTAAAAATTGTTTCACACAACGTGTTACAAACCAAATTACTTCATTTCTCTCTATTGTATGCACAAAAATAGAAAATCCCATTTCTGGTGGCCATAAAACAGTGTTGCATATTTTAATTTTATACTGAACTGGGACGACGCTGCTCCCTTATCGGGCGAATTTGCATAATACCTCGCCCGGTAAGCGCTTCTGATATTACGCCGCAGATTATCGTAGAATAAGCCCACGTCTTTGCTAGACTCGATGAGATTCAAATGTGATGTGGGTATATAAATAATACCTACTAGTATATTGTACATTGCGTATGTATTTATAGGGCGTATAATCAATCGGTATAAACGAAATAGTTGAACACACCCCGTGGTGTTATAATGATGATCACAAATAAAAAAAAATGAAGTACAAGGCCTATCATCACGGACTTTAACCATAGTTGGGAAAAAATACTAAAGATGATCGCCTTTAAAATTGATAAGATAAAAATATTGTATCAACTGTCAAAACGCTTGAGTAATAATATCCCAGGATAACAATCTTACATAGGCATGCAGTAATCATATATCATTAATTAGGTAGTATATATAATTATTTTTTGTACATCGGTTATATATACTGTACATAGATAACTTTTGCCCGCGACTGCACTTGCATGCAGTGTAGTTTTTCAGAATATAAGATATTGAGTATTTATTGGAGCAGTTATCTGCAACGCTAAGATTACAAATTCCAATCCCGATTGTAGAAACCAATGAATGAATTTAAGTACAATTATATGTTACACACCACAAGCTTTACGGTGAAGGAAATCATCGAAAGAAATCTGCATTCGTTTGAGAAAATATTCAATGATGTATGCACAGTCGTGCTTGAGAAACAGCGATGGACTGGTCACTTGTAAAGTTTTGTAACTAAATTTCTCCGGAAAAAGTCGGTGTGTTCAGCCTGCCCCTTCAAGGACCCTTGAGAAGATATATTATTTTCATTATACTAACCAATGAGGTTTAATTCTATTACATCATTGATACTTTATAAAAATATTTGAAGACCTAAAGAGATATTGACGAATAAAGCTCTCACATATATGGCTACACACGATCGTTCATTGTTCATCCTTTATATTCGAATTAACTATATAACCTCTAAGACTCTATCTTCCGTGTGCTATTTTCCTCAATTACTTAGAATAAACAGTTTTATGTTATATTCATTCATTATTTATATTCAGCTCATGGAATCCTTCATCCCAATAATAATGACCTGAATTCAGCTCAGATTTCTTTCATAGAGCAAGTTTATGAAACACATACACATAACTAACATTGTACTGTATGCGATCATATTTTGGGTGCTTACGCGAGAGGCGTTATTAAGCTATTCAAGCAAGTTTGAATTTCTTCTCAAACGTATGTATGCAGGTTTCCTATGGATGCTTTCCTTCACCGTTTAGCTTGCCTGTGACTAATCACTGTAGTTCAGTTGGGATTTGAACATCGAATGTGTGTTGCAGGCAAGTACTCGAACCACTTGACCACCACTGCACTTATTCTTGTAATTATTTTCTATTTGCATTATTTTTGAGAAGAGCTTATCAAACCCAGGTAAAGAAAAATTATAGTAAAAAGTATTATAATAATATCCTCACGCCTTCCCACAAGGGTCCCCGAAGGGGTAGGCAGTGGTGTATAGGTAATACACACACACCTACTTTCCGCCAGAGGTATATTAGGTGCCAACGTGACAGATGGCGAGTCCATCGCCGATACTCAAGCACGACTATACATACGCCTTTGAATTTCTTCTCAGACGTATGAAGGTTGCCTCACGATGTTTTCCTTCACCGTAATGCTCGTGGTGTGACTAATCACTGTACTTAAGTTCTGAAAAACTCATTGGTACAGTCGGGATTCGAACTTGCGATCTTTGTGTCTCAACCGCTCAAACCACTCGGCCACCACGGCTCTTTAGTAAAAACATTAATTTAAAAAAAAATGTATGATACTGATACATACTTATATATTTTTTGATGCTATCTTAAATACATAATCATGATCAGGGTACAAAATGCTTACTAATAAAATAAGTTCATGAAACGATCGCAAACTACACAGTCAGAAATTATCACGTCTAGGAGAGGCCATGAATCCTTCCACAAATCGACTATTCCACAAAAACAATTATACCAAAACTAGCAGACCACATGAACATTGAAAAATTATACTAAAACTAGCAGACCACATGAAGGAATAAAGTTGCCAGACATTGTAAATTTTATCACATGAGCATAATTGACGCGGTTGCATATGTAACTGCGTATCAAAGACAACCCTTTGCAACCTATCAATTTCGTGAATCGATAACAATTTAATAGAACAAGCTTCATTCTTGATAAATATAGTTTTAATTTCATCGCATTGTCTAAATATAATAAGAACAAATGCTGCAGCTTTTATGTTTCAAAGTTAATTTAAGTTAAACGTAAAGTGTAATATCATTCGTATTCCAAGCTTAATCGAGTGAGCAAACGTTATGGATGCAGATCTCGCCTCTTCTTATAATTTATGAGGCGCAATTCTTCAGGACGGGCGTTTCAAAGATGCCTCGAATTATGTCAAGTGGAATTTTCTTTGTTCATTTACTCTCAAAGCATTTCGTGTTTTTGGTCATGCTGAAAATGTTTAAGCTTAGATCAAGAATAAGTACGTTAAATATTGAATAAGGCTTTTCACATTAACAGGCTTTTAGAAATGAAACGAATTAAACCTTGCTAACCCTACATTTTTAACTATTTTTCACTCTGTATGTAAAATTAGTGGAATAAATTACGTTCTGCATTAAGGAAATAAATTGTTGTATATCGTCGTGGTTGAATCTGGTGGTGTTTTTTTTAATAAAACGTTGATTATGATAAACAAATATTCATTCAGGTATCTCTAGGTGTCACTTCCCCTATGATATGTAAGAATTTTTATAGCTCGTAAGACTTCGAGTAATATAAGATGTAGAAGTATTTGTACTTTAAGATAATTCTATTTTTAAGCCCTTTACCCTTCAAACAAATACCACAATATATAGTAGGCATAAATTGGATGCAATTTTGTCATGAGGCATGCTATCAAAAGATCAGACAGCACAATATTGATATCTTGATCAATGCCGATAAACATCACAGCTACCGCGGGATCATTTTGTCGATTCCAATCTCTAGGCCTTTGTAGTTGGCCGACGAAATTAATCTGTAGTAAGAATCATCCATCTTGGCCGGTTATTAAAAGTACTGCGTTTATACAAACAACTATGGATACGCAGAGATGTAGAACACAGCGGGTCTTTTAACCGAATTGTCTTTTCACAATTATTGTTGTCTTAATCCTCGCAGCAACTTTTGTTAAATGTCGATTTGATTTGGTACAATATTTAAAGTGCATAGTAATTAAACATGTATATTTTTATTTACTGAAACACGGCATCGTGACGGCTACGATGAAATTTTTGTTCATGTTATTAGATTGAAATACTTTAAGGGACTCGATTTTCAGTAAGAAAAGCAAACAATCGAGTCAAATATCTGGAAGATTAGTACAATTTCATTCAATTCTTAGTTACCGATTTTGCTGTCGTATTGTATGCAGCTTTTAGATTTTATCGATTATGCGAATGCATTGATATAATTTATTCCTTATAATCAGTTCAATTCATCATTGATCAAAGTAATTTTATCTCAATGATAATTTTTGTATGCGTTTAAACCGTATATAAATATGATACATTTGCTATCCAGATCAGTTTATGTCAATACTGAGACTACGAGGATCATCCCTACTTAGAACAATGCAAGGTAAGTTCGAAACAATTTACATATGTATTTTGACTTTGAATTGACAATTCTATATTTTACATTTTCTTTGGAGGTTGGTACTGCTTGCCTTTACCTCAGAAAATCGATGACAATCCGAATCGTACCATACCTTACATTGCAGCTGGGATCTATAGTTTTTTTTATATTAAATTGATCTGACTTTCGCTTTATTTTAATCCATCAGTCTTCATACATGCTTACTCTTCGAATACTCTATAGTTTGGTCTAGCTAGTTGATCCACGATCTTCCTCTTATTGCTTCCTTTCTTCCCCTCTCACGTCACTGTCTTTGTTAAAACGAAGTACCATACATAAATAGAACTTCGTTTTGTCAAACACTTCCATTATTCACATTAGTAGCTTTGCGAATTTAATCAAAAATTGTTAATATTAAGGTTTTATTCATTCTTTGATTAGTTGCTGCTCTTATCCTGCTCTTCGGTGTGGCGTTTGTCACCGCCTACTCAGTAGAAGTCCAAAATAATGGCTGTCCATTAGACACATCAATTCATCACCTGCTTCCCCACGAGAACTGCAACCAATTCTACCAATGCGTGCACGGTCATCGCACAGCTCTCACCTGTGACGGTATTTTGCTATACAACTCGAAAATACAAGTGTGCGACTGGCCTCAAAACGTAGACTGCGGTGAGAGAATCATTCCCAAACCTGAAGAAGACGTAGCAGATGTTGAATCTGAGCAGAAGAGTTTCTTCGTTAACCCTGACAATAAACTCGACGATGCCAAGGCTTCTTGCGCTCACAAAGATTCTGAAGGTTTGTTCATCGAACATCAACTGTGCAGGAACTACTACAGGTGCTCCGGTGGCCTCCCTGTTGAACTCACCTGCCCCTCAGGTCTTTTCTTCAACCACGCTCTTCAAACTTGTGATTTCCGTCTCAGCGTTGACTGCGGCGAGCGCACCGGTTAAAGTCCATGTTACTTCACTTTTAATTGGTTTCACTATCAACTAACCCAGATGAAATGTTTCTATTTATTTTGTTTTATTTTTGTATTTTTTAATTGATTTAATCGCTTCTTGTTTATCAAAAGCAATTTTATTAAAAGTGTCTATTTATTATTTTAATGGTATTATTTTTGTGATAACCCCTCTTGTTTTCTTCTATTCTCTCGTTAATAGGTTCCGGAAATTTCATTATTTAATTGAACAATGGCGAGATCAAAAGGCCTCCAGCCAGGTAGTGCTTATGTGCTAAGCAAACATAGCTAAGATTTCCGTTGGATTTAAACCTAGACTTATGGCGTTGCAACCTGGGGAAGCGAGCTGGACCGAGTGTTCTCAGTCCTAATTGAACATCATTTCAATATCAAGTTGATACTCTTGGCTTACCCAAGACATTAAAATATAAACCTTTTGTGATCTCCGAATTTGTGGTAGCTAAGACATATTTTGAATGGCTGTCGCTGAGTCTCAGGAATGATTTTTCTTCCCAGGCGTGGGTACCTCAGGATAATATTCTGCAGAGTAAAGCTCCTTGAATAATAAATCACGGCATTTCACTGCAACGATGAACATCCTTCCATCATTGGAATGGAATGGTGTATACCATAGTTTGGAGTTGACTTCTCATGCGACTAAAATGGCTTTTATAGCTTCTAGGTATATAAATGAAAATCAATGTTTATATGCTTGTTCTCTATGCGTTCCAAAACGCAAATAAAGGTTTTTGACCAAAGAGTTCTTTTTTTTCTTCCAAAAGAAAAAAAACTGGCTTGATGACTGCAGAACATTAAATTCTCGACTGTTCAACATCTTTATCGGAACTTGATTGCAATTATATTTACGTGGCAATGCAATGCATGCCTGCGTATTCATGCATACATATTTATAAATATCATCACGCCGAGTCCCTAACGGGGTAGGCAGAGAGAATCGCTTCGTCCACATTCGTCAGTCTTCATACCTACATGCCCGCACGTTTTGAATACTCTTGACGTGCTATTGGTATATATATATATATTTATAGGCCTACCGTAGCGTAAGTGTTTATTGGTATCTCATAAAACTAACATATTTTTCCCGTTATGGAATTTGGAAGGAGATGGCTATACACCCTTGGAGAGTATTAGGGGAACAAACATTTTTTTTGCGATTCTCTGAAAACTACATGTTACGAAATAAGGTGTGTCATAAAAAGGCAATAAGAAGCCGATAGGTGGGCCAAGGCTGGTTTCTTTATGGTCGCCATTACTCAGGGCTGAGGTTTGTCCCACCTGAGCCCCGGTGCTATCTTGTCTGCAATGCAGCAGGTATTAGGCACATCTCCTATTACGCTAGTTGTGCGCACCTAAGTTACTAGTGTTATATTATGATCGCGAAAGTTTGTGTGGATGTTTGCTCCTCTTAAAAACTACTTAATTTGGTGAAATTTTACATATTAAAACATAGGACAGGTTTCATCGAAAATAAAACTACCAATGAACAATTTATCCACAGTTAAGTCCCATAATAATAATAGCTTGCGACTCCTCCTGACCTCGCTTAAATCGGGTAAAATAAAAAAATTAAATTTTTATTATTATTATTTTTTCAGTACTACTATAGTCGGGTAAAATAATGAAGCTAAATAATAATAAAGGGTTTTCATAACCCGTCAAGGTGCCTGACTGGCTCGAGTCAGCTGCAAATATTGCAAGTTCACACCCCGACTGTCCCTTCTGATAAGTCTAAGCTTCAGTGTTCATGCAGGATGTGCTATTATAATATACAATTTGAATGTGAAAGCACTGCAATACTGATCTTATATATAAACTTTCGCCTTCTTGGTACTGGCATTTCCTTCAGGTAAACTGTCAGAGCATTAAAACTAAGTTGCAGAACTTGCAAGTAACTCAATTCATCAATGATGTGAAAAGATAAACGTATCTACTATCCAATTATTCGATAAGTTTATCACATCCCAGAGGATGAATATCCAAGCCAAATAACTACGACTGCTGAATCAATTACACTTGAAGAAAACAATATGATTTTGACTCTCTTCAACGCACAATTTAGAATAGGAATTCTAGAGGCAGGTATAAGCAGTAATCATTTTCATCACTATTCGAAGGGGGTATGCAGATGTAACACCCTCTTCTCGCCCAAATAAGTTTATTTGCCAGCGTGATAGATGACGAATCTATCGCTATCCCACATACACAATTTAACGTATGATTTTTTTATTATACTACAATAGCGGCAAACAAGCATATGACTCACCGGATGGAAAGCGGCTACCGTAGCCTATTTACGCTCACGATACCGAAGTATCACGACCCGTGGACCCTTGTGGGAAGGCCTGAGGATATATTATATTATTATAATTATTATTCCACCGCTCTTACAGACTTTTTCTCATATTTTCAGTAAAATCAAATAATTTTCGGTTAATATTTATTCATCACGTAATGCGTGATGTAAAGCAATTTGCGCGTGTCAGTGTGAAAGAAAAACTGATTGTGCTGCCATATTCACGTTCTGACACCCATGTGCTCAATACACGAACGGGAAAATTCCAGTACATTGTTTGCCAAAAACGCGCCTTGATGTTGATGTTCAGTCAATTGCGTAATGGTACTTGCAAAAATCAGTTCATAAGAAGTTGCACGTTGCTGTAGCATAAAACTAACCACCAATTTTTTTAGAAGACAGTATGTTCCTTTTTGCTCACTTTAAATTAAAGAGCTAGGTGCTTGTCAGTATCACTGATGCAATTTTTTCCATTCTAGAAGGGTTGTATTTTCTTTATTGGGGTAGAGCAACAAAACAATACTAATACATATTTATTATGTGAGGCAGGTTTTATAAGTTCCTCATTTCTTTCAGACACGATTATGTCCTTGAATAGATTCTTAAAAGTATGTAGGTCTCCCCACGACGTTCCCTTCGCCGTTATGCTAGTGGTGCGATACATCAATGAATTAAGTTCAGATAAAATACTACCAGCGCTTATAACAGGTATCTGTTTTGCAGGTCTATATAAAGTAATCGTATTTTCGTGTATTAACCTATGCTGTGTAATGAAAATGGACCTTCTTATACTTATGTTTGAACTCGTTTATCGAAAAACCTATAGGTTTATGCAGGAAACTAAGAAGGTTTCAGAAACCCCGGTTATTGAGGATATAATATCAACATGATGTTATGAAAGTTCCACAAATCGGGTGAAAGCTGGTTCTATCATGATTATCATATTATATTACATTTACCTACAAATGTCTCGATATGTACTAATCAAAAGCCAATCCTGTTCTAGCGTTTTGGCCTGCTTGTAATTTAATTTCTGTAATCGTTCAACAGAAGCAAGATTAATTGACGTCAAATTGTACCTTTGAAGGCGTGTATATCAAAAGGAAAGACATATGAGGAGTATTTACGGAAAATTGGTGATAATTGACCCTTAGAATTGGTAAAATATCTTTGATATTGAACCCATATTAGGTTCGTTCATAAGAAAGCTAAAATGCCAACGAGGGATGGATAGCGTAAGGCGCTAGGAGATACATTCAAAAACTTTTGTTCAATATAAAATTCAGTATTAGGTACATTAGAATAAGTATGTTTATCAATTTCAAAGAAAATTATTGCTAAGAGTAGACACGGTGAAACAAATCTAGGATTATTTTACTTGAACTTCCTTTTTCTTGTAAGGCTGCTTTGTTACAGAATTATTTTATTTAGATATTTGTTGGCAAAAGTAGCCATTGGTTGCCCTCATTGGCTATCATAGCTACCGTTCATAAGCATATCCTTGTGTAATGAGCTGATGAAAAGAAGACTTCCTTATTTTATATTCCTTATTAATGGCTGAAACCAAGCTGAAAAGCTGTTGAAGTTTGATACTTGTCATATTACATTCTTTGTAATTGGACAATACAGTGCTAAAACACGAGGAATAGCATTTAGCGACATTAAGCCTTTTGACACGTTTCATCGTAGACGCATGTAGGAAAAGTACATTTTATATATGCTTGGAATAGATTACAGCCCTATAACTCCCATGTAAATAATAAATAAAACGCTATTACTTTATAGTATAAAACACCAGACCCTCACAGAGTAAGGCCAGTAAGATCTTTGTAGCGCCATGCATACATTGACATTTTCAAAGCTAAAGTTATTCGTATATGTTACTTTTTTCTCATAAATATTACTAGTAAATTTTCTACATAATATGGATATGCCACCATATGAAGACTTCTTAAAACAAACAAAAAATAATCTGTGGTTTTGTGGTACACCTTATGGTGATTCCAGAATTTATTTAAGATTCTATTTTATTTACATCTTCCTCATTGTTATGATCAGTGCCGAAGTATCTTTCTTCATATCACAGATATCTACAGAGAATATACTGGAACTGACTCAGCTGGCTCCTTGTGTATGCATTGGCACATTATCCCTCCTGCAAATCATTGCTTTGACTCAGAAAAGATCTGAAATATTTGAGCTCACAGAAAAACTGTCCGTTTTGTATAACTCCATTATACATCATGATAATACGAAGAACCTTATCAAGCGTGATTTCATTCTTCTTAAAGGCTTGACTAAATATTTCTTCATTCTGAATGCTGTGCTTATTTCTGTGTATAATTTTTACACCTTGTTCAGCATGGCATATCACTACAAGACGACGAAGGAGATTGTATTTAGTTTGCCTTACGCTGTTTTATTGCCGTTCTCAACAGATTCGTGGTTGCCTTGGACTGTAGCGTACGTCTATTCAATTACGTGTGGTAAGTAGTGAATAAGTAAGCGGCTTAGTCCAATATCTAGCTTAAATCAGTTTATCTTTTCGAGATACGAGATTATACAAATTTATCCCAGGATAGTAGTTTAGCCTACTTTTTAGTAGTCAAAATGGTAATAGCGATCAAGTATTTTTGTAGTGTCTTCCTTTCGTAAATTTTTATATGTTCGTAATCACTGTACTTTAGTTCAGAATTGGTACAAACTGCCGGTGTTTGGTCCCAAAGCTATACTTATCCTACTATTATTATAAATTTGAATGTTTGTGAGGATGTTGATTGCTCTTTCGCACAAAAATACTGAATGGAATTGGATTTAATTTGGTACAGAGGTATATAATTAGCTGGATTAACATGTAGGATATGTTTTATTCCAGAAAAAAGGTGGGTGAAACCGCGAGGCACAGATAGAAATTAGGTATTAATTTATTTGTATACTATTATTATTTAATTTAGAAGTTATCTAGTAATAAAAATCAAATTTTAAGAATTAAGGTGTGTTATACCGAAAAAATCATTAGGTATATAGAACTGGCCCATTTTCGCTCGTGAAAATAAGAATTGAACACGATGCCTCCTATCGATCCATAAATATACATTGAAAAATGCATCATAGCCGGACATGCTACTCTCGTGTCTCGCGGTTTTGAACAGCAATCGGTTTTTATCCTTATGAATTTATTATATGTTTTTTTAGGTTTCATCTGTACATTGTATTTTACTACAGTAGATGTGTTATATTGTATTCTAACTACACACGTATGCGCAAACTTCACCGTCATAAGTTACAAACTTGAACGCCTGAATAAAAACAACGTTCATCTTCTCAAGGAAATAGTGACAGATCACCAATACATTCTAGGGTAAGATGCATTTTATTTTGTTCTATTTATTATCCTAATGCTTTGCTAAAAGGGTTCCATTTCGCACAGTAAGGCCAACGTAACAGATAAATAGATACTATACTCTACCTTTCGCACGGTCTTTTAATAATTCTACGGATAAAATCATTAAAACACATCACTAGGATTTGAGCCCATAGCCTTGGCTTTGTCAGTACTAGCTAAGTAAATAAACCAGTTGGTCACCGCGGCTAAACGTTTGTTATTTTTATCAATAAAAGCTTTGCAGCTTCCGAAGTCTATTGCTTTAAGTCTGAGCTTTGTACTGTGTGCTTAAATCGCGACTGAACCCTGCTACTCCCTTCTAGTGCCGTTACAGTAAATGTATCTTAATACCTAGCACCTATGGATTTGAATGAATCTACAGGTAGCCGGTCTCGGCTAAATGAGGATAAATTTTCCGAAAAACAAGGTAAGGAGAAGGCCTTTTAAAACTCAATTTAGCTCACTTCGCAGTACTATCACAGGACCTGAACAAAGTAATCTGCCCTTGATTAGAGTTGTGTTAAACCAATCATCAAAGCTGAACTAACAGAAACGGGCTCTGTCAGACCTATTATACGGCTTAGTTTATATTGCATTGTCATCATAATATAAAAATGTATTGGGGCCTGCAATGCAATGTTTAACGGACAAACAGGCACAAACCGAACAGAGAACTAAATGTGAAGTGTGAAGTGATTGAAGACAATCAAATAAAACATACCATAATTGTTTAAAAAATGTTGCAGAAAGAAAGATGTTTAGAAGTATTTTTTTTTTATTACAGACTGGCTGAGATTCTTGAAAATATTTTTACGGCACCGAACTTATTTAGCGTTTTGATCGGTTCACTGGAGATATGCGCTCTTGGATTCAACTTGATGGTATTATATTATTTGTTTTAAGTTATACTGATCACAAAGAGATCACGAAATTCAGGACTTATTTCACGATATTTTCATAATAAAGTACAGGAATTGTTTCCGCAAATTCAATTGTAACTATTACGATGCTTCATGGGCGGATAAACTTCAAATCAGCCACCATGGTGTGTTGCTAGATTTAGTATTTCTGGTAGTAATGACGTACTATAGCAATCACTATTCTAAAATATTTAGGACACAGCTATGTTGCATCTAAAAATTTGCCTATAGTGGCCGAATGTTTTAAGTAGTTAACTGCAACTTGACTGCAGGTTCGAGCCATTTATCAAACTCAAAGACGGTTATATAGGTACTTACTCCTTTAGAGACATTAGGGAAACGTAGGAAATAAAAAAAAAATCTCTCTTTTACACTCCTATACAATTACGGTAAAAGCATGATATCGTAGAGCCCTAAACTGTGCTACTTTTTCAGACTGGTGAACTGACGAAAATACCTGGATTTATTTTATTCCTCAGCTCTGTACTCTTGCAAATTCTAATGATGTCTGTGTTCGGCGAGAAACTTATCAATGAGGTGATACTTTTAGCTTTAAGTATTTTCAATACGCAAAAGTTGTTTGGCTTGATCCTGGATATACCTGGATACCAATACTAATCATAGACTCGCCCTGAAGAACAACTTAAGATACCGCTACCGACTGTCAATTGCATATCTCTGATGATCACAACCTTTCCATTTAAAGTCTCACAAAGTCTGACAATTAGTGACACATTAAGGTGGCGAGGTTACTGACCAGAAAGACATGACAGTCGCTATGTGTAAAGTTCTTGTAGCTAACCACGTCGGGTTATATCGGGTACCTACCCGAATAATAGCCTACGACTCATATTTGCTTAGGGGATTCCAAATAAATAGTTGTCTTTAATGCAAAATAACTTAATTTCCGTCAGACGATTTGGTTGAGAAATCTCTGTGAAATAGAATCTGATTTAAGCCATTGTTTTTTTTCTAGAGCCGCAAAGTTGGGGAAGCGGCATTTTTGTGTAAATGGTACGAAATGGACGTAACGTCCAGAAAAATCATATTGACGATAATGACGAGGTACATTGATGATAGTACAAAAATTGCGACAAATAAAGATAACAACGAATTCATATTGATTTATTTTCAGAGCTCATAAGGCACAGAAATTAACAGCCTATAAATTCTCCGTTATAAGCTACGCTAGTTTTACCAAGGTATGTAAAATTACATACAAATCATCACGTTGCACTAGCAGCAGAGAGATTTAGTTCTCTCTGGACATACAAAACTCTTTCGGTTTATCCACAGACATCAGTCCCTTTAAATATACTCTACTAACCTACCCAAGGTTCTTTGCCGGGTGAAAATATAGCCACCAATATCGTATTGTGTATCGCTACTCGTAATGTTTTATGAAAATGCTTAAAGCAGATGTTGCCCCAATTCACATAATTCTCATCTTTGCCGATATATGTTGTATAGGTAGCTATTATTATTATTATTATTATCCTCACGCCTTCCCCACATGGTACCCTATTGGTGCGATAGTAAATACTTTGATGACCGGAGGCATATCATTTAGGTGACAAATGGCCACTCTGACCCGCTTCACAACGCCATCGACATATATTTAAGCGTATGGAGGGTTCCCTAGGCTTACCCCTTATAAGCTGTATTTCCAGAAGCAATGGATTTTCCAAATTTGAGTATTTCAGAGACGTGCCGAGCCTTCTATGGCCACCCATCTTGTTGCAGCGTATTAAAGAAACAATTTACCAATGTATCGATAACATGTTTCAGATAATAAGTACTTCTTGGTCCTACTTCACAATTTTGCGGACCGTTTACGAACCTTCACAAAATTAATATATATTTTAAGAGAGTAGAGGGATTTGAGAAAAATTACACAAATGTAATATAAAGTATTACATGAAAATAAATTATGTTTCATTTTATATCGACAAAAAATATTATGTATCTTTTTAATTTATTTGTTGTAATGTTTTTTCTTTATAAATTACTGATTACTTGTCAATTTATTGTCTAACTTACAATATGAATGTATGAAAAACAAACAGAATATAAAATGAAATAAGTACAAAGTCGTTTCTCAGTTCACACCCACTTCAAAGTATTAAATTCGAACTATAATTTTCACGTGTCAACACGACCAACAAACCATCGATGAGGCAAGGAGCCAGATTTCCAACTTTAAAATTTTATTTAATTTAATTTTTTTCTCCAAATTTCATTCAAGTATAGCCGGCTCGAGTAGTCACCTGCAACGTTATATCGAACCCGACTATCCCAAATATTGTTTCTTGTTTTTACACCTCTCCTTTTTTACGTTTGTTTACGTTTTTACGCCTTCCCGCAAAGATTCTCCAAGGAGTAGTCCTTGGAGAATCTTTGCGGGAAGACGTTATTTAGCCTTTGGTTAAATGTTGTAAAACTTAACTATACAGAACAACTTTATCATTTTAAGGCATTGATAATTATGATTGACAAAATCATTGGCAAAATAGTTTGCGATTAATGTATTGTTTTCAATCAAAAATTATTGTCCTAAGATAAAAAAATTACATATAAGAGTAAGTTAGATTGTGATGCCGGAAGCTAATGGAATGTATAACCCGGAACAAAGGGACGCTTATTCAAAATTGATGGTAAAACTTACCTAAAAAAATATATCTTGATACCTTTTTATTATATAAAAGAAATATCAACATATTTCTTTACTATCGCAAGCTCCTAGGCTAACTTGGTGTGAAAATGGATTGTTAACTTCTCTAGATGTCACACAAATGTGAATATGTTGGAAATTTTCGCAAATAGGGTTGCGACTTGCAACATGAAAGCAGCATTAGAGCAATATTTTTTTTTTTCTTGTAACTTTAAAACTAAAAAATAAAGCTGGAAACACATTATAATATAATAACATTGTTGTACTATTGTTAACATTAAAAAAAGTTAAAGTATATATATATATATATATATATATATATCCTCACGCCTTCCCACAATGGTCCCCGAAGGTGTAGGCAGAAGTGTATAGGTAATACCCAACATTCACTTTCCGCCAGAAGTATATTAGGTGCCAACGTGACAGATGGCGAGTCCATCGCCGTTACTCAAGCACGACTATACATACGTCTTTGAATTTCTTCTCAGACGTATGCAGGTTTCCTCTCGATGTTTTCGTTCACCGTTCAGCTCGTGGTGTGTCTAATCACTGTACTTAAGTTCAGAAAAATTAATTGGTACAGTCGGGAATCGAATTTGCGACCTTTGCGTCGCAGGCAACTGCTCGAACCACTCGGCCACCACGGCTATCACACAACTATTTACGTTATGAAAAATAAATCAAAGAACAATACATAAAAATAAATATGGATTTTTTGCAGTCCCACGCCAGCATAATCATTTACGAAATCGCTCCTGGTGAATAAGAACTTTGTGGGTTGGCGTATATATATCTTATCTTAATCATATTATATCAATACTTAATTTATTTACAATAACAACAATTAACAATATTTACAAAGAACAGTTGAAACTAACTACTTACAGATAATACTTAAATTATATTGACATATATATAATATAATAATATATATATATAATATATAATATAATAATATAAATAATATATCCTCACGCCTTCCCACAAGGGTCCCCGAAGGGGTAGGCAGAGGTGTATAGGTAATAAATACCCACACACCCACTTTCCGCCAGAGGTATATTTGGTGCCAACGTGACAGATGGCGAGCCCCCCCCGATCTCCGCCGCAAACGCCGGTCCGCGCCGAGCCAGACGCGCAAATCCCGCCCCCCAAATAATATTTAAATAAAATTACCAGTCCAGCCCAGCTCCCTTGCTCGCGATCCAGCAACGCCCTAAGCCGAGGTTCGTACCCCACAGGGGGTGCCCTTAGCTGTGTTGCTTAGTACTAAAGTGCCTAGCTGGAGGCCTAGGTCTCGCCATTGACCGGTTAAGTAGCAAAAGTTCCCGGAACTCACGCTACGAGAGACAATACAAAAAAAAAAAAAAAAAAAAACAGATGGCGAGTCCATCGCCGTTACTCAAGCACGACTATACATACGCCTTTGAATTTCTTCTCAGACGTATGCAGGTTTCCTCTCGATGTTTTCCTTCACCGTAAATCTAATCACTGTACTTAAGTTCAGAAAAACTCATTGGTACAGTCGGGATTCGAACTTACGATCTTTGTGTCGCAGGCAACTGCTCGAACCACTCGGCCACCACGGCTTTTTTAACATATATAAATTAAATAAACATGTATTTAAATAAACAAAAAGTGCAAGAGTATATATATTCTCGATTTAAGTCAAACATAAAATTTTCTATATCTTCTGTTTATTTCTGTTATATTTTCTGTTTCTTCTGAGTATTGCTGATGTATGCCCAAAAATTTAATATTTTTACCACTCAAATAACAACCCTAAGTCTGAAGTTCGCTTTAAAATTACTATAAATAGATCGAACCATATACGTGTAGATTTTAATGTTATCATTCAACTGCGAGCAAGAAACAACCTAAAGCAAAGTAAGACTTTCGTAATGGACAAGCCAAATTTTGAAATCTTTATTAAGCAAATTAACCAAAACCTGAATGTTGTGGGCACTCCACTTGGCGATCATAAAATCCGCCTTAGATTCTATCTTCAAGTATTTATGTTGTCCTGGATGCTTTGCCACGAAACATGCTTCTTTTGTTCGAGGATATCTCCGGAAAACTTCTTGGAAGTCGCAGACTTGGCTCCTTGTCTGGCAATAACAATATTAGCGCTTTTTAAAATATTTGCTTTCACCGTGAAGAGACAAAAGTTTTTTGATCTAACGGAATCCCTTAAGCGTCTACACCAAGATATATTAAATAATTCTGAAAAGCTGCAAGTAGTTCATAGAGAACTAGATTTGTTGAGAAAATTCATAAAGTTTTATTTCATTTTAAACGCTCTGGCGGTTTCGACCTACAATTTTCAGCCTCTACTAATACTTGCATTGAGCTATGTGATGAAGAAGAAACCGATCTTCGGTCTGCCTTATGCTGTGCTGCTGCCATTCTCTACAGATGCATGGATCCCTTGGATTCCTGTGTACATATACTCAATTATGTGCGGTATGATAAAATACAATTATTTTATACTAACGGCCCGTCTCGGCTTCGCAGGGGTGGACATTTATTTTTTAAACATTTTGGCATACAATTTATTTTTTTCTTGCAAAAAAATACCCTATGTTCATCAGTGATAATGTAGCATTCAAATGGTGAAAGATTTTTTTAAATCAGTCCAGTACTTATTGAGCCAATTCCTTACAAACATACTTACATACAAATCTTTCCTATTTATAATATTAGTATAGATTTATATAAATTTAATAATAATAGTATATTGGAACAAATGAGCCTTGTCTCAAAAATACAATATCTTTATTGTAGAAACAAGACAACGATACAGATTTTTATCCAAAACGTATGAATCCAATAGCAATAAAATCCTTATATATACTTACACGTTAATATGGCAATACACAAACATATACATTGACAGAAGCAAACTTGCAAAATATATGAGGTAAAGTTGTCTCTGCTATTATTGCTAGAAGTTTGAGTGATACCTACACCCTCAGCTGAGTAGTCAATGGTTTTGTCTGCGAGACTGTATTAAAACATATTTGAATTAGGCTCATATAGAAATCTCTACGACACCAAATATATGAATGAAAATTTTCTAGTTGGCATGGGACAAGCTTTGCTTATTTAGGGACTGGTAAATGTAAGGAAATTAGATAATATATATGATTTATACATTAGAAGCTTAAATTAATTAAGTGTATTTAATATTTATTAATCCAGGTTTCATAGGCGTTCTTTTCTACACCACAATAGATGGATCATACTATGTGCTAGCAACGTGCGTATGCGCAAATTTAAAAATAATAAGCGATAGAATTGGACGCCTAGACGCACATGGCACTGGTCTTCTGAAGGATATTGTGAAGGAGCACCAATATATATTAAGGCAAGTGTTTATGAATGAGGTTTCACTATTTACCTTCATTGATTTACCTCTTAATAAAAGACGTACTCATTGTTGAGGTAACAAAACTTGATATAAAGATACATTTTAAAAAAATACATCTCGACGCCTTACGACTGAAGTCCCCGAATTATTCACCAGAGGTATAATTAAGTTACAAGGTGACTCAATGGCGAGCCCATTACGCAAAGCAAGCACGCCTATGCACTTCTTCTTACACGTTGGCAGGTTTGCTCATGATGTTCCTTTTGCAGTAAAGCTCGTAATGTGTTTAAAAAAGAATTAAAGCCACTTGTAGTAAAACAAAAACCGACTATGGTCGCGATTGAAATGTCCATACTAATCTCGTGTGATTCGCTTACTGAAATATGTTACAGATTGGCAGACAATTTGGAGGATATTTTCTCGGCAATAAATCTTTTTAATATGTTGTCTGGCTCACTGATGATATGTGCTCTTGGAATTTCAATAACTGTAAGTATCTAATTTCTTACTTTGTATTTAATGAAGTGGCAAGTAAACCAGTCTAGACAAGGGTTTGATCAGCCTTTGTGTCGGTACATACACGTGTTAAATGGCATGTATAAAATGTAGCTATGGATTTTTATCATAATAATTTAATTATTGTGATATATAGATAAAATATAACTAAGTAAATATGGTGAAAAGAAAATTTTATAGCAGCTTCGTATGTACATATGTGTCTTTAAACATTTTTACCATCATATTCTACGAAGGTTTTCGAAATGGTAAGCAAAATTGTTATAACACCCAATTTTTACCAGATATATGTACGTGCCAACGTGATAGACGGTGGGTCTATCGCCGTTCTTCAGGCTCGTCTTTAGATACATCATTAAAATTCATGTTCCATCACGAAGTTTTCCGTTACTGTAGACCTGGTTGGGTTAATCACTGTACTTAAGTTTAAAATGTACATACTATCAGAATTCGAAACCAAAATTCACTTCTTCAAAATGACACACGCATGTGATTTTTAGACTGGTAACAGCATAATAATTTTTCTTCTAGATGGGATCTTGGGATCAAGTACCGCGGTGTATTTTGTTTCTCTCTATCATTATCGTGCAAATGTTGACGATGAGTTTCTTTGGAGAACATATAATTCAAGAGGTAAAATACCTTCTTACCAGTTAAACAAATGCTCGCCTCCCAAAGGTACCCGGAGGAGGGTTACCCCTTCTGTATTATAATACCTACCATTTAATAACATGATATGTTACATGACGTGTTAGACACGCTATCAGACATTGTCCAATAGCGTGTCTACCACATACTGACTTAAATTTCATACCTCTTTGAATTTCTACTAATATTTATTCTTGACTTTAAAGCTCGTGGTGGTAGAAATAATTGTGCTGAAGTGAAAAAAATTTGACTCTAATTGTTATTTGTGACTTATTTATTGCTTCCTCAAATCTCATAGGGAACTCTCAAGATTAGAACAGGAAATCAACATGTTTTTCTTTCCAGAGCACATGCATTTTCAAAGCTGCTTACTCGTGTAAATGGTCTGATATGGATGCAAGATCGAAAAAAATCCTTCTCACTATCATGATAAGGTACACAATTAGGGCAATTTTCAATTACCTCTGACTACCAGTGTTTGCGTCTCTATTCTACATTTATGATCTTCCTTTTCTGCTTCGATAATTGGTTTTAAAAATAAATTCTACATAAAACAATATGTACACATATAAATTTAAAAAATTATCCGGACCCCGGTTTTGTACTTGAGTACATATATCTTATGTTATCCTTTTTTTCAGGTCACACAAGCCATCAGTACTAACTGCTTATAAATTCTCAGTAATTAACTACGCGAGCTTTACAAAGGCAAGTGTACCTAATTGAATATACGATATACGAAATATCAAAATATAACCACGCCTTCCTACAAGGTTCCCGGGGAAGTAGAGATAGAAAGCAGCACCCTCCTTTCGCCTGAAATATATTTAGGTGCCCACGTAAAAGATGGCGAGTCCAATGCCATGAACTACATGCGTCGTAAGTCATAATGAATACATACGACTTTGAATTGCTTCTGAATCGTTTGCAGGTATACTTTCGATGTTCTTCGCCGTAAAGCTGGGAATGTGATTAATCACAGTTTAAAAAATACTTAATGGTACAGTCGGGATTCGATCTTTGTGTTCCGGGACTACTCAAACCAGACACTACGGCTTTTTTTTAAACGAATTTGGTATCATTTATTTTTAAAATGTATTCAGCCTAGTACATAGTCCTTATTATCACGTTATTTTATCGGTATTTGATATTGTCCTTACCATTTCAGATAATAAGCACATCTTGGTCATACTTTACCATACTACGTACAGTCTATTCATCAGCAGAACTCAAAAATTAAAGAGTACATTTAGTTAGCATAACAGGTAGTTCAGCCGAATCTTTTCTTAATATTAATCAGTTTTAGGATCCATTGACCTACAAATATATTTTATGAATAGTTTGTATTGTAGACGTGGAAATTAAACCAATTCTTCAACATCAAACACATTACTCTTTTTGTAAGGGTAACGATCAGTTGTTTGTAGCCAATAGGTACCAGTTCTGAAAAAAATAAATTGTAAGGAAATATTGGTACATAGTTTTTCTTTTAGACTAACAAATATCAATAATATTTACAAAACTTGTACAAACAGTAACAAAACCAACAACAACATAATATAAGTGATTAGTCACTCCACGAGTGAAGGAAAACAACAAGAGAAAATCTGCATACGCTACAAAAAAAAGACATATGTATAGTCGTACTTGAGTAACTCGCCATCTGTCAACTGACACCTAAGATATATCTCCAGCTAAACTCGGATATGTGAGTACTACACACCACTGCCTACCCTATTAGAGACCCTTGTCGTACGGCGTAAAGATAACTAACAACAAATAAAATATTTAATCGAAATCATTATCCCAGTAACGTGCCAAAAAGACTTGCAACTCTTGATAGCAATGCTGTCACAGCCTGTCATGAGAAGCCTGAATAAATAACACGAACAGGAAATAATAACACTTACCCATTCTTCTTCAAATCATTGTTACCCATGGGCAGGACATCTTTAGAACATCTTAACAGAGTCCTGTTGCATTTGTATCCAACGAAATTGTTTGTGACACTGGAAGCATAGAGTTCCCAGGAGCGACTGTGGCTGCAAATACTTGTGACGCAGCCGGGTTGGTAAGATCCTCCGTTGGGGTAAAAGTCACTATCTCCCAGTGCTGATGTCATACCTAAAGCGCCCCCATTAGTGTGCATTACTTCCACATAAACTCCATCAGTAGCCCGAAGACTTGCTAGTGTGTGCGAACACTACACCCGCATATGTCATGATTGGTCGAATGCACGTCGTGTAAATCCTCACCTTGGATTTCAATGAGAGTTTACTTCGTGCATTCAACATGCTGTGAAGTCTACCGAGCGCGAAGGCGGCTCGCGCGCGTACCGCCTTCACGTGGTGTCGGAAAGAAAGGCGTTGATCGAGGATCACACCCAGGTATTTGGCTTTTTCTTCCCATGGAATGGGTTTGCCGAAGAGGGTGATGGGGGCTACCCGTGGGCGTTCGAGGCCTTTCCAGAATAGAATGGCTGCGCTTTTGGTGGGGTTCACTTCAATTCTCCATTTCCGGAACCACCGCCCCAGGGCTGTGACCGCGGATTGGAGGTTGTCGTGAATTCCCTCGGGAGTTCTACCTTTGTAGTAGATAGCCGTATCATCGGCGAATAGAGCGCTTTTAACTCGTCTATGGAGGGGAATGTCGCTAGTATAAAGCGTGAATAGGAGTGGCGAGAGCACTGAGCCTTGCGGGACTCCTGCTCGTATGGGATGGGGGGAAGAGAGTGTGCCCTCGACTCTGTAGCGGAAGGAGCGGTTCGACAAAAAGTCCCGTACTATGCGTACTAGACGGTCCGGCACGCCCAACTGGTACAGCTTGTATATTAAGCCGTTGTGCCAGACCTTGTCGAATGCCTTCGCCACGTCGAAGAGGAGCATACCCGTGGTATAACCGAGTTGGAAGCCGCTACTGACGTCTTCCACTATACGGTGGACTTGTTGGACACAAGAGTGTTTGGTTCGAAAACCGAACTGTTGGTCAGGTATGACTTTCTTAGAGTCTGCAAAACTCTTTAATCTATTGTAGATAAGTCTCTCGTAAATCTTGCCAAGGACGTTGAGGAGACTGATGGGGCGATAACTGGAGGCTTCGGTCTTGGGTTTCCCTGGCTTGGGAATACCTATGACCGTTGCACTTTTCCAGGATTGGGGGAAAAAGTTGTTGCTCAGTGCTGCATTGAAGATGGCAGTGAGCAAAACTATGAGATAAGGAGAGAAGAGTTTGATAACTCTATTAGCGATCCCGTCGGGACCTGGGGCTTTCCTGGGGTGAAGATCCTTGATCACTTTCCGGACTTCGTCCACCGTGATTGGGGCGATAGGGTGGTCTGGATCTTCGGAGGGTGGGAGAGATAGTTTGCTTTCGACCTCGGCTTCCACCTTATCGAGATGGCGCGGGTCTACCGGCAAGGTGCTGGGCGTACATTGAACCTCGAGACTGTCAGCCAGGCACTCGGACTTCTCGTCGTCGTCAAAGGCGGGCCCTTGATTTGAACGAGTGAGTGGAGGCATGGACGAGATTTTGTCCGATTTGAGTTTTCGTTGGAGATGCCAGAAGGCCAAGTGACTCGGTTCAAGTTCCCCTAGGAACTTGTTCCAGCGAGCGTCTTTCATGCGGTATCTCAGCTTGCGCTGGAGTGACCTCAGAAAGGTGCGGTTCGCTTCAGTCGGGTGAGCTCTATGAGCTCGGAGGGCGGCGTTCTTTTCCGTATTTGTTCGTACCTAATATATTTTCTTATATAATTATGTGCATATTTTTCGCCATCCAGCTTTACTCTAGTAAAAAAAAATCTAGAACATAATGAACTGGAGCGCCACCTATCGGTTTCAATTGTGAATCTTTACCAACGAGCTACCACGCAAACACGAAAAATGGCGCAATACATTCCTGCGTATTATAAAGTTCATAAAAGTTGTAAGCAAAGTTTGGCTTAAAATCATTATTTTGCTGAAACAAAGAGCAATTAGCCGGCATTAAGCCCACCTGTTTCTTGCGGCCCCGTATAAAATATGGCGGGATATATACATGATCCCAAAATGTTTACAACCAGTAATGTTGGTTTATATTTGTAGTATAAAAAATAATGGATAAATCAACGTCATAAATCTTTTTATTTCATATAAACTATATTTATTAAATAGTTTATACAAAAGATTAAGGAAAACATCGACAGGAAACCTGCATACGCTTCAAAGGAAATTCAATGGCGTATGTAATAGTCCTGCTTGAGTGACGGCGGCGGACTCCACCATCTGTCACGTAAGCACCTAATATATATCTTTGGCGAAAAGTGGGTGTGTGGGTACTACCTATACACCGCTGCCTACCCCTTCGGGAATCCTTGTGGGAAGCATGAACATATAATAATATATATATCTAGTTCATCTTATTGGGTGGACCCGGGTAGTACAAATATAAAGAAGATTATTACTGTCTGGTAGCCCAGTGCCAGACTTAATTTACACATTTAGACATTATACCTATATACATCACATCTTCTCACCGAATGGCAAAACAGTGACGGCAGATGTATATTGCCAATCACCAATTTCTTAGGTGAAGACCTAATATGAATCTTTTCTGTTTAAGACCACTTTCATTTTGTGTGTGTCAAATGCATGGTAGTGCCTCAGTTTATACGAGTATATAATTACATCATTGTGGTATTGTGTTGTATTTTTCTTGAATTTTTCTGCATTCTTTCTCCATATAAAGTTTGACTGTCATGAAAATTATGTGTACTTACACTTGGGTCTTATACTCCTTCGTCCGCATAATTTTGAATGCCTCACGTATCAATATTATGATAATGATTGCGCATGTTGTTTATCATTAAATCCCCAGCAAACAAAATAAGTAATTGTGTACGTAGCGATAACAAAACGCATTGGCAACAGCAAAATTTCCATATGTTCACTTATTTTCGCTCACACAAACAATTTAAGCTCCGACGTTATCAAAGCAAATCTGAAGGTCGATTTCCAGTGATTTATTTAAACATCCTAAACACACGTAATATACGAGCCGACACATCGATTGAAACACGGCCGCCTGGCCTAGTGGTTATAGCTCCCCCTGCGATATTTGAGATCGTAGTGTCGATTCCCGCTTGAAGCCGATATTTCTGTGCTTTTGAACATGCATACCATTACGCCGAGTCCTCAGGTACTCAGAGAGAAAATACAATACTAGTTCTCTCCAGAATTACAGACCTCATTCGCATCATCGACATTTATGAGTCTCTTCGTAAATTTTCGCCAAGTTCCGAGTACACTTGACGTTGCCATTGTTAAATATCACATGTATTTAATTAATGCAGTCTTTACAAATTTGAAGATTTGACAAAAGTATACAATATGTATATGTATACTAGTGGTCCCGCCCAGCTTCGCTTGGGTGAAAAAAGTAAATGCCCTAAAACCCGATCACAGCGCCACATATCGGGTCCAATTGTGAATCTAAACCATTCTCAAATCCATCTGAAGACACACAAAAAATTTCATCAAAATCGGTCCAGTCGTTTAGGAGGAGTTCAGTCACATACACACGCACACAAGAAATATATATATTAAGATGTAAATATACAAAATGATATTTTATTAGTATTGCACCTCTGCCTACCCCATCGGCTCACCCCTGTAAAGGCCGGCAAGGAGTAAAGATATGGTTTCCAAGGAATATTTTTTTATTTCGAACTCTAACATTACCTACACGTATGATTGTCTGGTTATTAAGCTGTTTCACTATGTACACATCTGTTCGCCAATCAATAAAAAAAAGATAACGTTCTCTAGATAAAACCTTTGGATGTTCCCGACTCGGCGTGAAAACTTCGTGCGATTTAAATAAAATATTGGCACAAGTTCAACTCATGCGCCATTCGTTGCTGGGAAATTTGATTTTGAAAAGAAATTTGTCTTCCTTCGATTCTTGTGACATATTGAAACCAATAAAATAAAAACTTTTTTTTCATATTGAACGTTGTAAAGGAACGCGGCGTATCGTATGGCTTCTCTCGTCTCCGCTTCCCGCTCGTGGATTTATTACTTTTAGATAAGTTTTTCATTCCATTTCAAATTCAATTGGTACGATATTGAACTTCATACCTACCTATCTGCTAAGAGTTGGGAACGGTACCGTGCGGTAACGGTACGGTAATTAATAATTTGTATAATTAAATCAAAAGATACATGGTGTGCTACTAGATGTTTTTTTTTTATACAACAAGAGTGGCAAACAAGCATACGGCCCACCTGATGGGAAACGGTTACCGTAGTCTATTTACGCTCACGATACCGAAGTATCACTTGTGCGTTGCCACTCTGTCTTCGGAGAGTTATAGTGTGTTGGCAGCATAATGGGTTTAATCCCTCTGCTTCCAACACAATGTAACAATCCTCCCCCCTGCCTCTAAATAAAGATAACAAACATATTTGACAATTGAAATAAAATAACAAATTTTACATAATATTTGACTGCAACACCCCGTCATACACAATAACAAAATATGTATTTGAGTTAGTAATAAGAATAATTTGATAAAATTAATATCACCCGATTGAATCAAGGTATAATCTTAATAAACTTCGTATCATTTGTTATTTCCTTAAGAAGATATAATGTAATTAGAGTTAATACACATTATTCATTGAAATAACATAATAGGAATACGGACAATTAAGAGGAGTCAAGATTTCATAGTTCTCTCTTTTTATATCACTAAGATGACAAACAAGCACGCGACCCATCAGTTGCAACTTGCAACACCATCAATCGCTCGCGCGTTGGTTAGTCTGGACTCTCATACTCATGCATACATCTTAATATCTATAAATTACGTTACCGATTTCAATCAAATTTGCACACCATGTGCAGTTTGATCCAACTTAAAAGATAGGAGCTCATATCACAATTGGACCCGATTTAACTTTTTAACCCGGGCGAAGCTGGGCGGGACAGCTAGTATATATATATATATATATATATATATATATATATATATATATATATCACGCAGAGACCCTAATAGGGTAGGCAGAGAGAATAGAGCGCCATTCAGACTGATGAATGTGTACGAATCGAAAGAGTAAGTCTAAAGAAAACTGACTCTCATACTCAAATATCTATAATAGATCATGTGATCTAATAGGTACATAAACGTAGCCATAACATTTTTACTTTGTTCTGCGCGAGATGGTAGCCATAGCCTGCACTGCAGCGCTTATGACCCTCGTCCGAGTTCGAATTCCACTTGCGTCAAAATAATGTTTGCTTGGGTTGACCGTATTCGTGGTGAATAATTTGAGTATACATATATATAAGTACATAAACGAGTGATTATATTTATGAAAACACTGATTGCCTTACATAGGTGAAGCGAAAGAGGTTGTGAGAGAACTCCATTTTACACACTCATGCCTAGTTTCAAATAAGAAGGCTTTGTGTTTAAGAATGTTCATTGTTTTTTTGTTGTACCACAGCAAAATATGTACTGGCTGGAATATGGTCAGAAAGTCGACAGACTCACCAACCAATATAGTTATATTTAGTGCATTTATTTAATTTCATGCCAGTTGCATGTTAATTTATTATATGGCATTTTCAAGGCAGTTCCTATGATCTGAATTGTAGCACACTAATACAATACAAATTGTAGCACACTAATAAAATACAAATTGGAATTAAATTACACCTTGCTCTTAACACTTGATTATGTTATCAATAAAGTAGTAAAAATCAAATGACGCAAACATTGATAAGATGCCATAGATTTAACCAGATTAATTAATTAATAAATTCTAGTCGTCTCAGTATTCAACGTAGAAGTCAGTAATAGTTTGTGGAAGATGCAGAAGCTGTTGATATTGCTCGTTTCAGTGGGTATGTATATTAATGTGCATGTGTATTAGTTTACACCCTAGATGCTATTGGACCGAGAAATACCGCTGCATACATACATATTACACCGCAGACTCCCTAAAGGGGTAGGCAGAGATTATAGAGCGCGAGTTAAATTCCGTTACAATGCTCAAGTAATAGCTTTATCATAATTGTGGTCAGAATGTACTCTTACCTCTTAAAGAACAAAAATTTTCTCCGCTATTACGCTTTTTTTTTGTTTTTCACTTGCGTGTGTCACTCTGTGTTCGGAGAGTTATGCTGTGTTCGGAGCATAATGGGACTAGCCCCTTTACTACAAACACAATATAACTATCCTCCCCCCTCCCTCCTCCCTTAAGGAGCTCATTATTGGAAACCTTATCTACCTCGCAAGAATACAACACAAAAAAAAACGTTATTTGGCTACAGACTTCCATAAGGTGGAGGTCCTTCCCCAGTGGGGCAACTCCAAATTCGAACGGGAAACCCGTGCTCTACTTCTCTTTGTGGAAGTCTCCGTTTATACTAGTAATGCCTTTTTTTCGAAGGGGGAACCTTTATGTACCCGAATGGCCCAGGGAGGAACGAACGAGTTATGTGAGATTTCTACTCACTAAAACCCCCTCAGCGGCCGTCTTCTGTGAATGTAGAAGGGTTCCGGGATCTGAGCAAGTAATGCATGTGTTAAGAAACCCCGCTAACCGATAATTAGCGTACCAAATTAACTTGCACTGCTTATTTAAGATCTAGTAGTAGTACGCGTCTGTGTGTGTGTGTGTGTGTGTGTACGTGAGAAAGAGAGAGAGAAAAAAGAAAAAATAATTTCTTAAAGGTGAAAGGTAAACGTAGTTACTTATTTATTTACAAGTAATTATCCTGTAGATATGCATAATTACACAAATCATAGCTAAGTAATATTTTCGATAAAGTTAAAGTTTGAAGGTAAAGTTCCGGATGCATAAACTAACGCAAGACGGAGCGTCGTAAATCATTTACTTTATCTCCTGAATATTTCCCGGAACATACATTTACCGGAAACTAGTTTAGTGGGTATGCAGTAAATATGTGTAATCTGTTAAATTTTGTTCTCTTTTCACTTTTTTAAATATGATGCCCTACATCTAGGCTACCTTCCACCACGCGGCGCATCCAAAGGGAAATCACCTTAGAACCAAAAAGGTTCTTGGATGGAAATCCTTCCATCTGACAAAGTTAAATGTTTCAAGTGCTATATTGGCCTGCCTGTGGAACTGACTTCCTGTTGTTTTTCAAAAAAATTGTTCTTCAAGAAGAGTGTGAATTAATTTTATCAGGGTCAGGTGCAGGCGTACGTGCCTTAGGCTTAGGCGGCGGCCTGTCATCAGACGGTCCGCTTTGCTCTTGGCCACCATTTTTTTTTCTTTTTACTATTATCATAAATGCGAAAGTTTTTGAAGTATATATAATAAAAATAATATAAATAAGTTTTTGAAGATTTGGTTTAAGGTTGGTCACCTTAACTCTGACGTCAGATCGATAAATGTACTCTTAAAGTTTTTTAATAAACTGTTATTATTATTATTTTTCAGTGTACATCGCTTCGGCGGTACCCGTATTAGAAGATGAACTCAAACAGTACCCGAGGTTCATCGAATTCCCAGGTGGGGACAATGCCATGCACCTGGTAGACCTCGAAGCTGAGCCCGACATGGAGGTCCTCAGCGAGGTAGCTAGGAACCCGGCTAACAACCTATATCTTCTATTCACTAGGTACTAAATGTTACAAGTATGCGTTAGTGTTGCCCTTACTCGCGACTGCGTTCGTGTGGAAAATAATTTTACATTAATATATAGTTGGTGCTCCCTACTTCCTCTATGTAGAATTACTATTTCGAAATGGTGGGTTCCCCATAAAGGATTCAACCTCTTTTCATCTCCAAATTTTTTTTATTTTCGCAGTTAATCGTTACCTATTTCCTACCTATTCCCAGGTGCGGTATATAAAAAAACTCGTTAAAATTATCACTTCATAATATAAAACATAGTCCCACGTCGCACCTACCTGTCTGTTAAAGATAAACTCAAAATCTTTGTAACGGATTTTCAAAGACAAAAGAGTCATGAAGACAAGTGTCTATTTTATACGGTTTTATGTAAAATACATATTATTTAGTATTATTTTAAAATGATTGGTCACACGAGCTTTACGGTGAAGGAAAACATCGAGAGGAAATATGCATAGGTACATTTGAGAAGAAATTCAAAAGATGCGCTTCAGTAACGGCACTGATCTTGTCATCTGTCACGTTGGCACCTAGAATATATCTCTGGCAGATCTACTAAGGGTCCCCGGAGTGGCAGAGGTGTTTAGCACCTCTGCCTACCCCTTCGTGGACCCTTGTGGGAGGCGCGAGGATATTGAATTTATTCTCGTAATATGAATATTTCATTTTTAGTCCCATTGTGTAAAACTAAGTACAAAGAATTATTCATATATCGCTCCTGTAATTATCATAATTTGACCTTCGCGGATGAGGATATTTTATATCACGAACCTATACTTATGTTTACATTAACGCTGCACTTATTGTTGTACAGACGCAACCCAACGACATCCCAGACTCTGATTGCCAATGATGCCGCATCCATCAGGTCTTCTAACTTCAATCCCAGGGTGCCCACAGTTGTGATCGCTCATGGTTGGCTGAGCAACCAGAACAGTGACGTCAATCCCGCTATCAGAGATGGTATGAAAATATCGGTAATTCAAGTATACATTCGAGTGATGCTCAAAACTTCCATGCTGGAGCTTAGAAACTTAATTACAAATTACAAAAATGAATTCTTATTTACAGTACAATCATACAAAAATATACTTACTCACTTACGAATTCTAGTTTGTTAATTATTTACTTTGAACTATAACGTATATTTCAACTTAATTCATGTTATTCAAGAAACCATTTTGCTGTAATAATGGCATACTATCAATCTTAGCCTCCTAATATATTTTAAATTTAGTAATACTTCTTAATATTTTTTCGGGAGCCCGAAAATATATTTGCTGTTATTAATTTAGAATTTAATTATATACTAACAAATATAATTGGCATTGAGAGTAGAGAGTTTTTTCTAGACTTAAAACCTATTCGCTGGATTCACATTAATTAGTCTCTTTACACTTGCTAATAACAAATATATTTAATTTGTTTTAGTTTACCTCAGAAAGGTGGATGTGAATGTAATTGTCTTGGACTGGAGACGCCTGGCTCTGTCAGACTACGTGACTGCCGCTAGAGGAGTTCCAGCCGTAGGACGTGGGTTGGGACAGTTCCTGTCCTTCCTCAGCTCCGTAACAGGAGCTCCAGTTAGCTCCATGCATCTCATTGGCTTTAGCTTGGGCGCTCACCTTGTTGGAAACGCTGGCCGCGAGCTTGGTGGAAGGGCCGCCCGTGTTACTGGTAACTCAATATTCAAACAAATAAGGTTAAAGTACACAAAATAGCCAGCATATTAAAAAAAGTAAGGAAACGTTGTAGAAGAATTTCGAAGACGCCATTTTTCACTTTGGTACCTACAGGCAGCGCGAAGAGGGGGTTTGAACCTCTGTCTACTCCTTGTGGGATAGTTAGCATAACGTGATGATTATAGCATTTTTACTGAAATCATTGTTGTTGGTTGATAAATAATATCATTTACTAAGACTTCTACTTTAATAACAAATAAACTAAATAAAAAATCCCAGTTTCATAGCAAGCGAATTCGAATATGGATTGTTGCAACATCCTTCACGTTGAGTCAAATGGATATATGCATATGCATCTCTAATAAGGAGCTAATGTACTAGCCACGAGTAATTTAAACCTCTTTGTTAACAAATGTTATATCAATTATATCTTTCCGTAGGTCTGGATCCCGCTGGTCCCCTATGGAACTACAACTCAAATCGTATCAACGCCAACGACGGTGTTTACGTTGAGGCTATCCACACGGATGGCGGCGGCGTGGGTCTTGGAATCGGTTCCGTTGTTGCTGACGCAGACTTCTTCCCCAACGGCGGTAATAGCCAGCCCGGCTGCCTCACCAGTATCTGCGACCACAATCGCGCTGTAGAACTTTTTGCTGCCTCTGTCACCTACAACCACTTCGTTGGCAAACAGTGCACCAGCAATCTCCAAATTACTTTGGACAGATGCACCGGTCAGGAACTCCGTATGGGCAACGATGACTTGAGAAAAACTGGGTATATATTTGAACTTTTTGGAAGTTTCATTGATCAATATAGAGCCTTCTTCAGTTGATAATATTCAACAATAGCAATGCATCTAATACGATATCATTTTTTTCAGATCCGGTATGTATCGCCTCAATACCAACAGGCGTTATCCTTTCTAAGTGTGTTTTGAACCAAGGAATCGTCTAAAAATATGAAGTTAGTGTAATAAAAATCTGGTGCACAAATTTTAATTTTTACTTTATGACCTACCTTTTATGTATGACTAGCCGTAGTAGTAGAGTAGCAGTAAACCCCAATCTTCTATGTCTATATCATTATGAGCTACTATGATGTACCAATTTTTCTACAATTAAGAAAAATATAATAGATAAATCTTCCTTCTCCTCATCCTTCATTAGTAGGTACATCGTTGTCTAGTTCCCGTAGTTCATGATTTCCTTAGTTTGGGACTAGGTCAATCTGTGTGGATTTGTCCCAAGGTATTTATTCATTATCTTCCCCTAGGCCTAGGAAGGCCACGTTCCAACTACCTGGATCAAATCGATCGGACTCTCAAGGACGGGAACGTTAAGAGTACTCGAAACCGACGAGCATGTATGAAAAGACTGATGAATGTGGACGAAGCGAAAGAGGTATGTAAGTCTAGAGAGAACTGGCGCTCTATACTCTCTGCCTACCCCGTTAGGGACTTGGCGTGATGATATGTATGTATCTTCCCCTATTTCAAATAAGCATTTGATAACAAAGTAACATGAGAACTCAAAAGAACAGTACAGTAGTTAGTAAATAAATGTTACCACATTTCGTAGCAAAATAGCCCTCTTGGGTAAGATTTTAGAGGACGCACCATTGGGTCGACAACATATGAACGATACTCTAGAAATGATACTGCCTAGAAGCTGCGAACACCATTGGTAATCAGGCGGCCCGATTTTGCTAGATATTGAGCCTATACTCTACCTACTAGAACATTAGCAGAGTACCAACCACCGAACAGATAAAAAAATGGACTAATATTTTCGTATCATCACTGTACATATGTATACTGTATAAGACTGTATGTATAAAATTACTTAGAAATGTTACCTTATTCAAAATACGTTCTCATTTAGTAAATCTTATTCCAGTGATTGAGGTAATTTGCAACAAATAATTATATACAAGCAAATTGCCATTTTGTCTTTAGAAGCTTGCTTGTCAATAGGTAATTGCCCTTAAGCTTCCGTTGAATGCTATAATATTAAATTTATTAAATAAATTTAAGCGAAATCAGAGAAGTTTCTGAGTACATTCTTAGAGAGTTTCCTAACTGGGCTGGGATTGTACCATCCTACGAAAGATCAAACCAAATATATTTTAATTTATTGAATTTCACGAATTACATGCTTAAAAATATTTTATGTTCTACCAAACTGCATGACAGTTTGTCGGCAGAAGCTCTCGTGGACATAATCTGAGAGCATTCAATATAGTGCAATATATATATATACATAAATACATAACTAAAATGACATAAGACAAAAGCTTATCGTAAAATAAACATAAAAGTAACTAATCATAAAAATAATTCTTAATCTACCATGCGCATTAGCTTAGAAGTAGATTCATGGGTGTGCGTGCAGGGTGCTGGCAAGGAATTTATGTCAGATAGAATGTGTGTGTGAGGGTATTTCGTGCTATATCAGTAGAGGCTGTGTTGCGTTGATGTATGTTTGTATGAATGTTTGTGTGTGGTTGCATATTTGTTTGTCTAAGTTTGTATAGTATGCATATTGCGTATGCTTTTTTTGGAACGAAGTTCCTTATCGCGCGTTGTGAAAGGGGGCTAGACGGAAAAAATTCTTAGGAAAAGTTTCTTACCCAACCGTTGGGTACGTAGGTTGGGTACGTAGGTTGGGTACGTAGGTTGGGTACGTAGGTTGGGTACGTAGGTTGGGTACGTAGGTTGGGTACGTAGGTTGGGTACGTAGGTTGGGTACGTAGGTTGGGTACGTAGGTTGGGTACGTAGGTTGGGTACGTAGGTTGGGTACGTAGGTTGGGTACGTAGGTTGGGTACGTAGGTTGGGTACGTAGGTTGGGTACGTAGGTTGGGTTAGGTAAAGGTTTGTTTGTTTATTTTTGTTTCTTGTCGTCACGTAGTCTGTTAGGTAAGAAATGGCGGCGTTAATACAAATAGGTTGTTGTCTTACAGATTACCTATTATTTGCTGTATATTTATAACCCCCGTGTGAGTGACGTGTGCTTCTTGAACTTCGTTCCATCCGGGTGTCCCTTGACACCTCTCGAGTTTTTTTTATACCACTTGGGTGGCAAACAAGCATGCGGTTCGCCTGATGGTAAGCGGTTACCGCCGCCTACCAGGGGTATCACTCGCGCGTTGCCGACCCTACTGTACCGACCGTTGCTGTGTGTATGTTATGTATGTTATATGTTATATGATAGCCCTGCGACGTACCTTGATCTTGGGATATAAATGAGGCTACGGCTTGGTAGAAATAGTATTCCAGAAATTATTTCGAAGTCTTTTCTTTTGCAATGCAGTTCATATAGAGCCCAGGTGGTAACGGCCTCTTTTTTTAAGATTTAGTATGTAAAAATATACACAAACATTATTAACAGTGATGAATACTTCATATTAATGTAATTATAGATTTCTTGCATCGTAGCTCGGCTTTCAGTTTTACCAATCGTGGTTTCCATCCCAGTCTAAAAGAAATATATTATAAAGATAATCAAACACCAACGGCTAAGCCAATTTTGATGAAATTTGTATCTGGAATTTCCACATAGGCTTGTATCCCTGCAGAAATTAATGTTGAACTACGGGAAATACATGAATAAATACTAAGCCCTGTTATAAATCAAGTAAAAACTCTCATCGCGTGTTATTATTAACGATAGGGATCGTAGGTACCCACTACCACTGGTACAGAAAACAGAGGCAC
This sequence comes from Drepana falcataria, assembly GCA_945859725.1. Classification (NCBI taxonomy): domain Eukaryota; kingdom Metazoa; phylum Arthropoda; class Insecta; order Lepidoptera; family Drepanidae; genus Drepana; species Drepana falcataria. Next base: position 3,733,011 of record OX243937.1, read on the forward strand.
TACAATCGTACTAGGCGGCCGGTCAATCCTTCAGTCCTAACATATAATTTTGATCAAAACAAATACTCCACCAAACAAAGTAATCCGTGCTTATCATAATTGTCATTATCTTCACGATTAATAAACATAGCATAATATTATTTTTATGTTTATTAGATCTGAATTTTATTATTGTATTACTATCGTAATACTTCTTTATAAGTTACCAAAAGCTAATGAACTACGCGATAATGAAAAGTAACAAAAGTATGGCCACATTGCAGGGACTATGTGTGTATATTTATAATGACACTTAGCAATTCGAAAACCCAAGAAATGATGTCAGAATTGCCATCTTCCATGTTGGCACCTATACATATCTTCGTCACCTAAATGTATCATATAGAGATGTAATATTCACAACAATATAAATTTCGTCGGATATATTGAGGTGGCAACGTGACAGATAGCGAGACCATCTCTGGCACTGAACGAATCTACATATCTGTTTTTTTTTCTAATTTTGTATAGTTTTTCTGAACTTAAGTACAGTGATTGTCACACCACGAGCATTACAGTGAAGGAAAACATGGAGAGGGCACCTGCCTACATTTGAGATGAAATACAAGGGCATATGTCTCGCCGTAAGTGACGACGATGGACTCGCCATCTTTCACGTTGGCAACTAAAATATATCTCTAGCGGAAAGTGTGGGTACTACCAATAGACCTCTGCCTACCCCTTCGGGGACCCTTGTGGGAAGATGTGAGGATATAAAATTATGCGGGAATTGACACTGGCTTCTCCCATACATTCTCCCAACATATGTCGGCCGTCTAGTAGTGGTCAGAGTTCCTGACTGCGAAGTTTGATGTCGCGGGTTCTTTTGCCGCTGAGGGCAGATATCTGTGTGATGAACACGAGTATTTACATCTTAGTCTTGAATGTTCTATGTACTTATTTATGTTATATCTTTCCATGTAAGTATATATATATCATTTTCTAGTGACCATAGTACAAAGCTAAGCTTAATTTGGGACTAAGTAAAGTTGTGTGGTATTATCCCAAGGCATTTATTTATTGCTGACGGCATAGATCTCGTGAAAGAGACATTTCATTGTTAATCTGATTGGACCGGAACAAGCACATTGCCTCAAATGCTAACTGGCACCTCGATGTACACTGTCTCTTAATGAGACATATGAGTAAAGATAAGCACCTCTAAGTGAATACCGAATCCTATAATCCTTTATACTATTATAAATGCGAAAGTTGGTGGGTATGTAGGGATTTTTGTTACTCAATCACGACAGAACGGGTAAACGGAATTGAATGAAATTTGGTACAGAGATAGGTTACTTGCTGGATTAGCACATAAGATATATTTTAGTACAGAAAAAATAGAAATCAAATATTGCGCGGGTGAAACCGCGGGCCACAGCTAGTATAACATAATACCATGTTTTGGACGTTAAAATCTAATGAGCTTATCAATAGTATCTCACGTAAATTATACATCTACACCCTAATTAATCTTTGCAGGTGGGGACGAACTAAGTAGCTGCTGATAAGAAGGTTCAAATTAAATAAATACGGCAAAGTTGAAGCATCAGGCATAGTCAGCTTTTACTATCCGTCAGCAATGAAAGGATTATTGGTGTTCTTACTTATTGCCACGGGTAAGTGTCAGGGCGATTTAAGATACTGTATCATGTACATCTATACGTAGAACATTTTATTACAAAAAAAAGTCCATAATGTACAAATTAATTGTATTGTTTCTATCTTCTCGTTTTAACATTGTAAGTAAGTGCATTCCATTTCTTTGGGTATCCTATTTGGGACTATAATAAAATAAATAAAACAAATATCCTCACGCCTTCCCACAAGGGTCCCCGAAGGGGTAGGCAGAGGTGTATGGATAATACCCACACACCCACTTTCCGCCAGAGGTATATTAGGTGCCAACGTGTCAGATGGCGAGTCCATCGCCGTTACTCAAGCACGACTATACATACGCCTTTGAATTTCTTCTCAAACGTATGCAGGTTTCCTCACGATGTTTTCCTTCACCGTAAAGCTCGTGGTGTGACTAATCACTGTACTTAAGTTCAGAAAAACTCATTGGTACAGTATTTGGGACTAATTTAAAGTTAGATTATTTTCCCATCCCACAAGGATCCCGAAGGAGCAGGCAGAGTTGTGCAGAAAAATGTACTGCTCCTAGTTCTCCTGCGGCTATTTTTCATTATGTATTATCCACAGCGTACGTCGCCTCTGGCGTCCCTGTGGTCGAAGATGCAATTGTAAAGGACTACCCTCGCTTCATTGAATTCCCTGGAGGCGATGGCAAGATGCACACAGTCGACCTGGAGGCCGAACCTGATCATGAGCTATTGGAAGAAATCACCAAGAACCCAGCTAACAACCTTTACCTCTTGTTTACCAGGTAAGTAAACAATGTCCAGCGCGCAAAACATTAATTACGATATTCAACTAAAAAAAAAGAATTACCGGGAATTTATATTATTGAAAAAAATAATATAATTATTATTAATGAAAAAACAAACTGATCTTCATTCTTTGATCGAGGTTGAGGAAAATATGTATACCTCTTATCGTCTCGAATAAACTATTCAAACGTATTTACAAGATATTTGACACTGATGCGCGCACACGTTCTTTCAACCCAATTCTCGAGAACTGCATTAGTTTACTAATACAACTTAGTAATAAGCCCAGTTTTTTTTCAGACGTAATCCCACCAGATCGCAAACACTTACCATGAACAACGCTGCTTCCATCACATCATCCAATTTCAACGCCAATGTACCCACAGTGGTGATCGCTCACGGTTGGCTCAGCAACCAAAACACCGATATCAACCCAACCATCAGAGACGGTAAGAAAACCTCTCAATGAAACATCGAGGAATATTTCATGTAATATTTGCTTGTTACTAATGTATTATTTCTTTCTAAGCTTATCTCGCAAAGAGTGACGTCAACGTCATCGTCTTGGACTGGAGAAGACTCGCTCTCTCCGACTACGCAACTGCCGCCCTTGGAGTTCCTGCCGTCGGTCGAGGCCTTGGACAATTCCTGGCCTTCCTCAGCTCAGTAACCGGCGCTCCCATCAACAGAATGCATATCGTTGGATTCAGTTTGGGTGCTCACTTAGTTGGAAACGCTGGGAGGGAATTAGGCGGTCGTGCTGCACGTGTGACAGGTAAATAAAATGTTTGGTTCATGATATTTCAGTCATAATCAAAAGGTTACCGATAATTTCATTCGTGGAATAAAAATGGTATCCAGTAACGGTTTAAATTATTTATTGACACAAAGCATATCACATTTAGAGGGATGAGAGTCAACAGCAGAACTAGTTCTTTAAAATAATTATTTTAAACCAACAGGTTTGGACCCCGCTGGTCCCCTATGGAACTACAACACCAACCGTCTGAGAGCTACTGATGGATTATACGTCGAGGCCATCCATACGGACGGTGGTATATACGGCCTTGGTATCGGCTCAGCCTTGGCTAACGCTGACTTCTTCCCCAACGGTGGCAATTCCCAGCCCGGTTGCTATACTAACCTTTGCAACCATAACCGAGCTTGGGAGCTGTTCGCCGCTACTGTCACCTACAATCACTTGATCGGAAGAAGGTGCACCACCTCCCTGCAAGTTACATTGAATACTTGTATCGGAGTTCAGCTGCGCATGGGCAATGATGACTTGGCTAAAACTGGGTAAGTTGACACATTTATTATGGTCGTATGAATAATTACAAGAAAGTCATTATAAAATATCGCTGTTGATAAGCGGATAAGAAATGGATTGATTAGTTGCCTATTATATGAATCACACTATTTTTTTTAATGGTTATCGGGTTAAAATTATTTTCTAACTTACATTACAATACTGCTTTCATTATAGCAACACCAAAATAATAAAAAACAATAAATATGTTCATGCCTTCCTAAAAAGGTCTCTAAGGGTTAGGCAATAGTGTACAATAATTTCGCTGGAAATATAGGTGATAAGTTGATAGGCGATAATAAGATATAGGTAGAGCTGGGATACTAATGACTATATAGTCTTAAAATTTCTTCTAAACCGTATGCAAGTTTCGCAGTTACAATTTATGCGTTGCACGCGACTCGAACGTTTTTTGAATAGTCAAGTCAAATAAATTAATACGTACTCACACAATCCTTTTAAAGAAAAAATAAAAACTATGTTATTGTTTCAGATCTGGTATGTACAGATTGGACACAGGAAGAAGATACCCATACTAAATATCTTTTGTTGAATTTAAAATAAAATACATGATTCTGTATCTTCAATATTTTTTTTTATCCCAATAAGTTATTGGTTGTGTAGGAATTAGTAAAAGTATACAGTTATTCCTCCTTCCATTTTACAAGAAAAAGTGCTTGGCGTATTATTGGTCGAACTGAATGCACAGAATGCATATATATAATACATACATAATATCACGCCAAGGTTCTAGACTTATAGATCTCTTTTGCTTCAATCACATTCATCAATCTCTTTATACAAAGATAACAAAATAATAATTACAGTGTAACGTAAGAAGGATCTTCGACTTTAGGATCGTGAATCTCTTTTGTCAAAGGAAACTCATCTCATCAAGATATGCATATGCAATTAACTAGTTAAGTAACTCAATCTAGTGCCTTTAAGTTTCAAATTCCCACTCGCAGTGTTTACAATGCCAACAAATTTTCCTTAGCCTGGAATAAAAAAAACGGCTTTAATTACTGACTTTTGTGTGCTACAACTCTATCTTGATGAAAGTTTTGTTCTCGACTCGACGAAAAATTGTATTCTCGATGTTTATTTAGTTACTTTAGTTTTACCAAAGTCGTTGAGTTTTTTGCAGTAAGCGAAATTTACAAAGATGTTAATGACCTGAAGCCTATTAGATTTTTCTGCACGATACTTGAAATGTACAACACAGGCTTTTGCAGAGTACATAGGTACGTCTAAAGACTAGCTAGCACCTTGACTCATGAGTGTCGGTTTTTATATTTTTTTATACCACTTGGTTGGCAAACAAGCTTGCGGTCCGCCTGATGGTAAGCGGCTACCGCCGCCTATGGACGCTTGCAACACCAGGGGTATCACTCGCGCAAAACTATTTATTATATTACTATATATTATATTATATACAAAGAATGTATGTATAGCATTCAGTTATACATCGCGCTCATATTCATTTATACATCTTGATATAATTTGTATAAATCTTTATATCTTTATATAAATAAAAAAAAATCTGATATACTGAATGAGATTACAATTTTGTATATCGTTTTCCGAGATCAATGACATAAGCTGATACGAGACTGATTTCCTGCTTTTGAAATACGTAAAGGTAATAGAATATTTCAGAGATTATGATAAGAGAAAATCGATAGGGCTTACGCAGTTGGCAACTACTGCCTGGAGGTACGTGCTGGCGAGAAGGTGGGCCTAGTACTGGTGCCTTCATCTCGCTTAGAATACAAATCGTCACTTAATGAGACCGTGAAAAACACTCGCATCTCCCAAGTCCTCAGTCAATGAGCATCAGCTGCAAAACGAATCGAACCCAATCAACACGATAACAAGCGCTATGTGACTAAAAATAAAGACTATTTTCCTTCCCTGTGTTCCTCGTACACACAAACCGATACTCACAAGAATTGCTGTTTGATATTCCGATAACATTTGTGAAATAATAGGACTTATTTTCTGTCCATGCGAGGAGACAGCAATTTACTGTCTTATGAGTTTGTCGAAAATACATTTGATTAAGCATCGCTTTACTGAGACATTCATTCGCATTCATTCAAATTCCTCTTCAATTGATTTCAAATTCTTATGAGAAGTTATTTAAAAAAATATCGCGACTTGTCACGGTGGTATTATATCAAATTTAATCAAATTCAAAGTGTTCTGGTCGTTACATAGTAGTATATATATCGTCACGCCATCCCACAAGAATTCCCGAAGATGTAGGCTAGTGGTGGTATTTTAGAATATAAGAATAAATCATGTAGAAATAGACTTTAGTCTGTTCTTAACGCCCCGTGTCCCACGGTCCCTGAAGGATGAGCTTCAATTTTTCTTTACACCTAAAATATATTTAGGTGCCAACGTGACAGTTAGCAAGCTCATCGCTGTTTGTTGTGCACTATACCTACATACGTCAAAGACAATTTCTCGAACGTATGTTGGATTCCTCTTCATCGCAAAACTCGTGACTCATCACTCGTGAATAATTGTACCTACGTAAGCTCAGAAAACTTATAGCTACAGTCGAGATTCGAACTTGCAACCAATGCATTGCAGGTGACTATTTGAACCTCTCAGCATACACGGCTCGTACCTATTTCTAATTTCTCTCAAATCATACCAGTTGGTTTTCATGCATATATAACCTTCTCTCCACACAAACATTAGGTACACATTCAGGAAAGTGAAATAGATTTTGGCATTAAAGAAATAGTCTTGTCATACTGAGTGGCAACTGCTTATCATTAAACGATTATGTCAATATCAATCATAAATATATGTTTTTACATTTACATATAATATATTTAATTCCTCAATTGATTGATAACGAACATAAAAACAAAGGGTCGAGTGTTTCTAAGTACTTTTTTAAATAAACCAGCGTACATTCATATTCTATGTTGGCTTCATAGTAAATATTCATGAATACAGGCGCACGATTTGGGAGCTGCATTATATGCGGTCGCATAAGAAGGCGAATGCAAAATGTGCCAGCGAGCGCATCGATCGGTGACCGCAGCACACCAATACAGCGGGTAGACTGACAGCGACAAATTTAAATAAATATATATATAGAATATATCCTCACGCCTTCCCACAAGGGTCCCCGAAGGGGTAGGCAGAGGTGTATATGTATGTAATACCCATACACCCACTTTTCGCCGGAGGTATATTAGGTGCCAACGTGACAGATGGCGAGTCCATCGCCGTTACTCAAGCACGACTATACATACGCCTTTAAATTTCTTCTGAGACGTATGCAGGTTTCCTCTCGATGTTTTCCTTCACCGTAAAGCTCGTGGTGTGACTAACCACTGTACTTAAGTTCAGAAAAACTCATTGGTACAGTCGGGACTCGAACTTGCGACCTTTGCGTCGCAGGCAACTGCTCGAACCACTCGGCCACCACGGCTTTTTGCCAAATGCCAAATTTAAATGTATCATAATTATGAAATCCTAATAGGGTTTTTAATGTACTTTATTGATTTTATTGCATTAGTAAAATGTACACATCAAGTTACAGTTTTTTTTTTTACGCTATCCACATCGCAGGTTTCGTCGGTTGAACATAAAACGCATTCGCCACTGGCTTCGTCAAGTCCTAATTGTATATACATATGGAAGGAGAAGGCAGAGGTGTGTAGGTAGGACCCCACATACCCACTTTTCGCCAGAGATACATGTTCAGTACCAACGTGACAGATGACGAGTCAACGTTTCTCAAGCACGACTATACATACGTATTTGAGTTTCTTTTCAAACGTATGTAGCTTTCCTCTCGATGTTTTCCATCATTGTAAAGCTCTTGGTGTAACTAATCACTGTACTTAAGCTGAAAAACTCAATGGTTCAGTCGGGATTCGAACTTGCAACCTTAGAGTTGTAGACAACAACTCGAACCATTCGGCCACTATGGCTCCAACGATATTAAACGACAAATGACCACGAAAAAAACTCTTTCTGAAGTCGTTGCATCAATACAGCATTTTTATACTGCTTTAGAAAGCGCTGGCCAATCCTAATATATTCAATGTCATGAACCAGTAATCCGTATTTATTCTTATCAACTCACAGGCGTAGCCTCTACGTCTCAGGTACATCTACGTAAAAGTAAACGAGACGAAGTGCAACTCGCACAATGCCACCTCATGCATAGTGGTGATAGCACTACAAGGAACTTATATATCGACCATCAGCCAGCAGCCAGTGACAGCCAGTCTGTCACGTTGGCACCTAAATATATCTCCGGCAAATTAAGTGTTTAACATCTCATAGGGTGCCTTTGTAAGAAGGGGTAATGGTGTAATAACGTTTATTTTCTCACATGAAAAACTCTCAACTATTGTTATTAACGATACATAATAACATTTCCTGGTTCAATAAAATATACTTTCTTTGTCAATACTTATTAAGAAAAGTTACTTATTACCAAAAAACTGAACTTTAAAAATATTTTTAAATCTGCGTGTCGGTGTGCTGCAAGTTTAAACATCATTATCGATGCATGGCTGCTTCCAAGACTATTTTATAGTAAATTGTGCATCTTAGTCGATATAACGAAAAATATCTATTATAATAATATCAACTTTTCTCACTCTGAAGCTATGACGACTGTCTAGTGCTATCTTGACCAGCAAACTATGTAATCAGGGCTCCTGGCTGCGACGTTTGAGGTCATAGATTCGATAGCCACCGGGAGCGGATATGTATGTATTAGACACTACGTTTATTTGTATCTTAGATGTCCTATGCATTTAATGTTATCTAGTTTGTATTGCAAAAGTTTTAGTTTGGGTCGAATTCAATTTGTGCCTTATTGCATATATCATTACTAGTATGATAAAAAAGTTGAGATTCTTTGATTGAACGCTCTCAGAAACTATGAATCCGATTTAAATATATTTTTTGCATTCAATAGCCCGTTTTATTAAGGGAGTGGATATATAACTTTGATTACCACCAAGCCCGCAAACTCTGATAAGGCTTGGTGATAATTTGGTACGTGTCTGTTTTGTAAGGATTTAATTCTACCGAATTAATGATTAATGATAATTATATCTCAAGTGATATGAAGTGGAGAAATAATGCGGCGATAGCTGATTTGATAGCTGCGGTGGCTTTAGTTATTGCCTACAAAATTTAGATTGCTGGTTGGCGCCAGTGGCTGACCGATGAGGGTCTTTGAACTTAAGTGCAGTGATATATCACATTCAAAAACACCGTGAGGAAGTCGAAAGATATCGAGTCTTGTGATTCGTCTCGCCAGTTACTAAGCTCCAGCAAAAATGCATCATTAGTGCTTAAAGCTTATGTTATGTAGGAACTAGCCTAAGAATCATCATCGTAACCAACTTCGAAAAAGGGGGATTATCAATTCGACACATATGTATCTGTATTATTATCGGAATTAACACTAAATATAATATTATTTACATATTAGGTTTATAAAATCAGTGGTTGTTAAGATAAGACAAGTCATTCATTTATATGAGACTACTGAGTCTGGCTTATTCGTATCACAAATAACAGGTGCGATGTCAAAAGGAAAACATATCCAACCTTTTTGTGACATTCTATTGCAAGAAAGAAAAAATACGAAACCAAACTAAACCGCATCTCGGTAGAAATACGCGGCGAGAATTAAACATTAATAAGATTGATAAGGCTATCTGGGGCGTTAATTATGGAACGGAGTAGCTTTTCTATACCGATTTAGATATAACACAAGTGAAACCGCGAGGTACAGCTAGTTTCAAACAGATAATTTCCCGAACCCGTTTCAACCCCTGAAAACTTAAGTCGCAATATTTTCCGAATTGTTATCTCGGTCCCTACGTGATCTGTGCCGCGCCAACTGTTCCTAACCCCTGGACGTGATACCCTTATTATTCATTTCATTCTAATTAAATTATTGTTTGCATCGTTTCCATTGAGTTATTGGATGGAATAACTCAATGGAAAGAAACCATTATCTGTACTAATATTACAAAGTTTGTTTGGTTGTTTGTAGGAAGGTATGCATGTTAATCTCAGGAACCATTTTTCCACGTCGGGCGGGCCCAAAATTATTGTATATAGGTATAGAGCTTCAGATGCGACGTGTGTCTGATAGTTTTCTGACAACTAATCGGAAATAACAATATTAAAAGTTCCTGAATACTGAGGACAATTATTAACGCACCGACTAAATGTCGATTAGGCCAAATATTTTGATTTTGAGTTTTACTACTGCATTCACATTATACAATTTACTTTGGTCGGTTCATTTTGGTAAAATGTATTCAAATAATCTTATATGAGCTAAAAAATCACCCAAACGCTGACTGCTAAGTCTGATACAAATATCACAATACAAACTGAAACGTCGCTAAAACCCTAAACGTGTGTGGTTAGGTTTCTGAAATTACGTTTAGAGGGTGCTCTAACCCACTAAAGTGGTGTGTATAAGAGTTTTTGTCGGCCAAAAGTCCGGAAATCTGTTGTATTAGTAAAGCAATTTGTCCCGGTCCCGCTCGCTGCCCGCGAACTTTTCTAATCTAAACTGTTGGCCCCGCGTTCAATCTTCGTGAAAACTCGTTCACTACACATTCACACCAAAGTCTAGGAGCTGGAAACGTAAGGCAGTTAATCATTACTTTAATTAATTATTACTACTCGCTAAGCAGGTTAGGTAGGCCAGCACCTATGATCCGGGCAATGGGCTTATATTTCAGGCGTGATACATGGCAAATTCTCTCACAAGGTAGGCAGAAAGATCGTCAGATCCTTCGTAAGACTAATATGCTTCTTCTACTTTTTCCACGTTCATCTGCCTATTCAAAGATAACAATAATAATGTATTATTTGCCATAGAAAATTGCTAAATGGTTTCGATTTCGCTTAACTGGGTGGTCCCTTGAGTGTTTAGAGTGATTAATTAATATATCCTCACGCCTCCCACAAGGGCCCCCAAAGGGGTAGGCAGAGGTGTATAGGTAGTACCCACACACCCACATTCCGCCAGAGATATATTTTAAGTACCAACGAGACAGATGGCGAGTCCGTCGCCAATTAATTAATTATAATTAATTTATACTTTTTATCCCTTTGCTCAGTTTTTTTAGTTTCTAGCTATTAACTCTCCGACTATGCTATAGAATACAGGTCCCTATCGATAGCTCAAATGGCTACACACTGAAATTGTATCGTCGCCGCGGAATTTCGCTGTAAGTGTGGAATGTTTTTAAATTATATATAATAATAATAATAATAATATCCTCACGCCTTCCCACAAGGGTCCCCGAAGGGGTAGGCAGAGGTTTATAGGTAGTACCCATACACCCACTTTCCACCATAGATATATTTTATGTGCCAACGTGACAGATGGCGAGTTCATAGCCGTTATTCAAGCACGACTAGGTATACCTCAAACATTTGCAGGTTTCCTCTCGATGTTTTCCTTCATTGTAAAGCTCGTGGTGTGACTAAGCACTGTACTTAAACTCAGAAAAACTCATAGGTACAGTCGGGATTCAAACTTGCATTCTTTGTGTTGCAGACAACTACTCCAACCACTCGGCCAACACAGCTCCTTAAAATGCATGACTTGAAAATAACATAATTAATTATTAAAATTATAATTTCTAACTAAATTTCTAAATAAAAATTAGATCTCTGAATTGTAATTGTGTTCGGACGTTGAGGGTTCGTAAAGGTTTTGGTGGAATCGGCGTGATGATACTAATACATATCATCACGCCAAATCCCTCATCAAAATCAAAATCAAAATATTTTTATTTCACATAGGTCCAGATGGGCACTTATAGAACGTCGGAAAAGGTGCACGGTTCGGTTTGGTCATTTCCATGGAGAAGAACCGGCAAGTAACTCCATGGTTACTCTTTTCAAATCATTAGTTAAACAATAATAAATCATGGCATAGGCAGGAGGTGTAGGTGACCTGTTCTCTCTAGACTTAAAGACCTCTTTTGCTTAAGTAAACTGTTACGAATTACCTTTTTGACCTAAATATATCTCCGGTAAAAAGCGATGTTGTACTACCTCTGCCTACCGTTTTGGGGACACCACTGGGCAAGCATAAAAATATGTTTCTTAAATAATTGTTAAATAGTATACAAGCCAAGTTATATGCATCTCACAATCGTTACACAAACAGAAAACTTGAGTCCACCAACCAGGAGCCGCGTTCTTTTGAAACTGTTGCAAATTTTACCAAGCTTTTATTCTTTTCCGTAGATTTTGCCAGGTTTTTGTGTGGTTCACGTTTGCAAATATCACCGTAAAAGAAGAAATTGTTCGCTTCAAATTAGTCGCTAACGAGCGTTTTTCGTCGATTTCGTTTACCTCTTTCGTGCTAGGGTTGCACTTGAAGCGAAACGTTTGTTTTCGTGTTTAAGTGGTTACGTTTAAACGAACATGCCATCGAGTGATTATAGGGATGTAATTACCATGATCATCATTATAATCAGACACGCTTGTTCTTTAATATTTAGAGAACGCCAAATTATGCATTCAAATGAAAATGGATGGACTCGCCATCTGTCACGTTGGCACCTAAAATATATATATATCTGGAGGAAAGTGGGTGCATGGGTATTACCTATACACCTCTGTCTACCCTTTTGGGCCTTGTGGGGAGGCGTGAGGAAAATTATTCGATTATATAACTTGTTTATTCGCCTCGTGTTGTCGCCTAAGTATGGTGATAAGAGAGTGAACGAGGCAGGCAAGCTGATATTAGATGTATGCATGGAGAGAGACCTTTTTGTGGCGAACACCATGTTCGACCACAAGAGGATTCATCAGTATACATGGGAACGGAAAAATGAGCGAAGCATGATAGATCTGTTTCTAATAGATCAGCGACTCAGAACACAGGTGATGGACACCAGGGTGTATAGGGGAGCCGACCTGGGAACGGACCACTTTCTAGTTATAACTAGAATAAGGGGTCTGTTCGCGGGCTGGCGATCCCGTGCTGGGGGTCCCTGTTCTGCAGTCGCAGACCGCATCAAAAGCTGGAGGCTTCAAGATGCGGCTATTAGAGACAGATATCAAGAAAGGGTATCTGAACAGCTAGCCTGTCCCCCGAAAGATGTATTTGAGAATGTCGATGTTTGTTGGCAGTTCCTTAAGTCCAGCATTTTATGCGCCGCGAAAGAGGTTTGTGGCATTTCGAAAGGGCGGACAACCAAAAATGGCGATGGTTGGTGGGATGATGAAGTGAAAGAAGAAGTTAAAAAGAAGAAGGATGCAAGGCAAGACATTTTGGCTATGTCCAGCTCAAGTGAAAGTATGAAAGAAAAGATGAAAGAAAAATATCGCCTGCAAAAAAATCGTACGAAAGAGATAATAGCTCAGAAGCGTGAGTGGTTCCAAATGACTGTAGACGAAAAACTGTCGCATAATTTCAAGGACAATGCAAAACTTTTTTGGAGGGAAGTTAAGAAGTCCAGAAATTGTGTTACAGCTAGTAGTAGGATGAATGTGATTATTTCGAAGGACAATGACATACTAACTGACAAAACTGACGTCCTCAGGCGATGGAGTGAATTCTACAAAGATATGTATGATGATGATGCCGCTGATCTACTCATAGAGCTGCCTCCAACAGAATCTGTCGAGGATCCTATAGCGGATAAAATAAGTATGGGAGAGATTGTAAGTGCGATAAGAAGTCTGAAATGTGGAAAAGCTGCGGGAATAGATGGGATTACGGCTGAGATGATCAAGTACGGTGGACCAGCAGTCTGGGACGTCATCTATTTACTATGCAATCTTTGCTGGGAAAGGGGTGATGTTCCGGACGACTGGAGGCGAGCAGTCATCGTGCCTTTCTATAAAGGAAAGGGATCACGATTGGACTGCTCCAACTACAGAGCCATCAGCTTGGTCAGCTTAGCTAGTAAAGTGTACACGAAGATCCTGACGATAAGAATGCAAGAGCGATCCGAAAGGTTTCTCTGGGAATCCCAAGGTGGATTTAGACCAGGAAGAGGATGTATGGATCAAACCTTCTCGCTTCGCGGAATCGCGGAAAAGTTTTTGGATATTAACCAAAGGGTTTTCTGCGCTTTCGTCGACTTAGAGAAGGCATTTGATAGAGTCGTACGAAAGGAACTCTGGGACGTGTTGCCTGGATATGGAGTGATCAGTTCCCTACTGCATGCCGTGAAATCACTCTATAGTGATAGCGAGGCGTGCGTTAGGGTTAACGGTGGGATGTCACCCTGGTTTGATGTGAAGTCGGGGGTCAAACAAGGGTGTATCATGTCTGCCTGGCTGTTCATTATATATCTAGATAACTGTCTGAGAGCACTAAGAACGAACGGATGTGGAGTGAAAATGGGAAACTTAGTGGTCAACTGCCTACTATACGCCGATGACGCGGTTTTACTGGCGTCATCAGAGGGCGAACTGCAGTCACTAGTTACCATAATGAAAGAAGAATGTGAAAAGAAGGGGCTGCGCCTAAACGCTGGCAAGACTAAGGTTCTGGTATTCGAAAGAGATGAACAAGTGACCGAGTGTGCAATATCGGTAAATGGGCAAATTCTAGAGCAAGTGAATGAATTTGTATATCTTGGAAGCATGTTCACACGAGATGGAAAGTATGAAAAAGATATTGAAAGAAGGATAACTGCCGGAAATAAGGTGAATGGAGCCATGTCGGCGTTGATGGGCAGTAAAAGTCTGAGCAAGAATGCTCGAGTTGCTGTCCACAACGCGATATTGGTACCTACCTTGTTGTATGGCAGCGAATCCTGGGTATGTCAGAGGAAGTATGAAAATAGCTTGAATGCAGTCGAGATGCGATCTCTTCGAAAAATGTGCGGCGTAACGATATTAGATCGAATCCGCAATGAAGAGATTCGCAAATCAACTGGCATGAATGAGGGCGTGATTGTAAAGATGAAGAAAGGCATGTTACGTTGGTTTGGACACATAGAAAGGATGAGTGAAGAAAGATTGACGAAACAGATATACAAAGCAAAAGTGTGTGCAAGAAGAGGCAGAGGAAGGCCACGTTCCAACTACCTGGATCAAATAGATCGGACTCTCAAGGACGGGAACGTTAAGAGTACTCGAAACCGACGAGCATGTATGAAGAGACTGATGAATGTGGACGAAGCGAAAGAGATATGTAAGTCTAGAGAGAACTGGCGCTCTATACTCTCTGCCTACCCCGTTAGGGACTTGGCGTGATGATATGTATGTATGTATGTATGTATGTGTTCATATAGGAATGAAATATATGATTCGATACATCACAGCTTAAGCATGTATTCGTTCTTAAGAACAAAAGGAGAAATGATTTAACCGAGCGTCGAAGCGAATTGTTTTATGTCAGTTTCAATATTATTACAAGTCCTTCTAATCAATTCCATAATGAGCAGTCACTTACGTAAGACGGTTGACGATCTCACATTAATTGTATAATTACGATCTCAAGAATGATATTAAATTTTAATTGGATACAATTCCAAAGGTAGGTAGCTGTATTTAGTAAGTGAATTATATGATGTTATTCAGGAAATATATATTATTATATCTTCATGCCCCCCACTAGGGTCCCCAAGGGGGTAGATTGTGTAACACCACCCTAATTTCTCTCAAGTGTACTCAAAAGGGTAGGAGGTATTACAACACCCGCTTTATGTATAAAGAAATACTATTATTTAGGGTGCCAATATAACGTGGCGTTCGCAAGAAATTTAATATTTATATATGATGTGAATTTATTATACTATTTTTTTATATTTACTTTACTCCTTAATGGAAATTATTACATCTATACTTTTGAGGAGCAATTGAGAATATTTTTTTGACTTATCAGCAGGCAGAAGAAGTACAAAGTTACTACATACTAGCAGCTAGTCTTAAGATGTAGCTGGTACTTCGTCAGCGTACATACGAATAATAAGATACATTTATATAGTGTATTTATGTCAGCATGCTACAACCCGCAGAGGAGCAGAGCAGTTTAGAGCAAATTAAAAGGTGAAACCGCGGGGCAGCACGACATACATATACATAATATTCAAACGAGGTAATTAATAATTCGTATTCTTTATCAAATCTGCTGAGCAATTTCTGAGATGACCGCGTTCAAACATATAAACTTCTCTTTATATTGTACTAGCGACCCACCTCGGCTTCGCACGGGTGCAATAACAATGCAATGACGACTGTCTGGTCTAGTGGTTAGAGCTCCTGACTGCGAAACTTGAGGTCGCGGGTTCGAATCCCGCTGAGGGCAGATATTTGTGTGATGAACACGAATATTTGTGCCTTAGTCTTGGATGTCCTATGTATTTATGTATATATCTATCTATATAAGTAAAAATATCGTTGTCTAGTTACCATAACACAAGCTTTGCTTAATTTGGGACTAGGTCAATTTCTGTGGAAAAAAAATTTAGATACTAATAATATGTATAAGATAAAAATGGTTACTGTGGGTTGTTATCCGTTAAACATAAATATATACCATCGCGGAGTTTTCTATCGATCTTTTTGAGATATTAAATTTCGTTGTACTTTGATCTGTCTCGTCAGGTTTAGCCAGTGTTTGCGATTTAAGCGCACAAAAATGTTTGTATTTTTTTTCGTTTTTTCTGTACTATAATATGAATGTGTTAGATATATAATTATACATATACACCTTCCTCTTGAATCACTCTATCTATTACTGAAAACTGCATCAAAATCAGTTGAATAGTTTAAAAGATTTAAGCAAATAGACCGCGGAAGCGACTTCATTTTAAACTATTTGTGAAAGTAACGCAAAACTTTAGTCCGTGTAGACAAAATCGTTGACAACAGCTAGTCTATACGTAAATATTATATTTCTAGACTGTTTTCCATTAATAACACAACAAAACAAACATTACCAATTACGCAAACAGCCCAGGGCAAGTCATTAAAAGAAAACCAATAAATGTTGTGGGATGTCTGTCACATGTGCTTCGCTATGATGTATGGACCTTGTTTCGAGATGTAATATTATAATATTAGTAAGAGTCATATTTGGATCAACACTCCTGGATATAATACCTGCATATCATTGATAGCAACATCACCCAATAGCACAATCCAAATCTTTAGAATTGTAAAACTAATATGTATACTTCACAGATTCCTATAAGGTAGGTTCCAAATAGTTAGGCAGAGGTGTTTAGGTAGAGAAGTATTTAAGGAGCCAAGGTGATAGATGGCCAGTCTTCCGGCGTTACTCAGTAAGACTATATATAAGCCATTGAAATTCTTCTTAAGCGTATGCAGGTTTACTCTCCTTTCACCGCAAAGTTTGTGGTGTGACTAATCACTGTACGTTAGTACATTAAGTTTGGCTTTTAATAGCACGCACTGAATAATTTACTATTAATAAAAATTCTTAATGATACGCATATATACGAGACAGCTTGCCTTACCCTCTCACATATATTCGGGCTCGCATCTTTGATACATTTCACCGCATGTAGCAGGTGTTCTGGACCGCAACGTTAATTGTGTCTTGTTTATGCAAACTAATTGATGTTAAGCATAACTTTTGTCATTCCTCGTAGTAACTTGCATAACCCTCGGAGACAGAACTTCAAATGAGTTAATTATACAGGAGCTACGTTCCACTATAGTAAGATGAGTGATATCGATTACGGTATGGCAACATTTATATAACAGTTCTATAAATGTTGCCATACTATCAATAATAGTTTGCTTATTCATAATCTGATAAATGTTAGCGACAATTAAATATGAAACAAATTCAAAGGGCAGTTCGAGCAGTTGCCTGCGACACAAAGATCGTAAGTTCGAATACCGACTGTACCAATGAGTTTTTCTGAACTTAAGTACAGTGATTAGTCACACCACGAGCTTTACGGTGAAGGAAAACATCGAGAGGAAACCTACATACGTTTGAGAAGTAATTTAAAGGCGTATGTATAGTCGTGCTTGAGTAACGGCGACGGACTCGCCATCTGTCACGTTGACACCTATATGGGTATTACCTATACACCTCTGCCTACCCCTTCGGGCACCCTTGTGGGATATATATATAACAAACATGCACGCGCTAAATTTGCTTGCTTAAAAATCATTACAAATATAATTGTTTTGTTTTTCACATCCTCATAATTTTATTATTGCGAGTTGACAGACTGCAAAACCGCTCATTGTGATTTTCTAAGGCTATTTTCTAAGGAGATTTTCTAAGCCTATGCCCAGCGGTGGGCGAACTCTCGTTGATCCAGTGTCTATATAAAGAGCGATAGTGATTAGATTATCTTTAGTCCGCCAAGCATGTACTTTTTCGCAAGTAAGCCGATTATAAAAATCCTTTAAAGGGTATCCAATATTTCATATTTAACCTAGTAAGCCAACCTTTCGCCTTGGATTCTCGAGTTCATTATGAACATTGAATACAAAGTAGTTTCCACGTTCAAGTCCAAGTTCCTTCTCGCGTTGCTACGGTCGTCCAAAGAGCTAAATAGAAATGAGCTTCCTGTTTTTTTTCAATGTCTATTGCAGCTTGAGTTAGGCGAACTTTTGGTACTTAATCGAACAATGACGAGACCTCCGCCAATTATGAGTCTCACCACGATCTCATCCAAAGTAAGCCTGCATACGCTTGAGAAGAAATTCAAAGGCGTACAAATAGTCGTGCTTGAGAAATGGTGATGGACTCGCTATCTTTCCGGAAAAATATATATTTATAGACATAAAAATGGGTGTGACACAACACTCCTTTGCCTACTCTTGAAGATATAATAATGCAGTAATCAAACGTCAAAGAATGGTTTTGAAATGACACCCTTTGCGTTGGTCAAGAACTGAGGTATGCTCATCCCATTAAAAGATAAAGGTCACGTGATTACATGGCTTTGCGTGGACGTGAACAAAAACCCGAAGGAATCCAATTGTGAAGCGTGAAAGTCATTAGGAAACGTTAATGCGACGTCTGGAGTATTCGGAACGCGGGTAAATAAGGAGTCGAGCACTTACATGATTCCGAGAAGTCAGAACTCGTTAGAGAGTCTTTATAGAGAATAAAGTTTTTCGGCCAAGCAGCGAACAGTATGTGGCCAACCAAAACAGTGATAACGAAAAACTTAGCTCCTACGTGATCCTTTGAGAGAAGTTTCACAATGTACGCCAGCCGCTTTCTTCTCGCGAAACGTACCATACTTTTTCATCAATACGTGGTCATTGTACGTGGAGATTAAATATTGGAACAATAATCCGCAACTCAATCTCGTTAACTTGTATATGGGGTCGCTTTTGATAATGGTATTATTCCTTAATACAGCTATGAATGAAGATAAAAAAATATAAATATATTTTTGAACTTTACGACCAAGCATCGTGACGTCAAACATCAATTTATAAGACAGTTTGTCTTCAGGTCAAAAATCTAAAACGGTCACTAGGCTGAATTAATAAAAAAAATCACGATACATTCAATGATTAGCTATACCACAGATAATATATACTTTATAGAAAAATAAGGCTGAGTTACATATATTCACTTGCAGTTAGTTCTACCCAGCTTTTATCGGTATCAATAGCAAACCTCTACTATACAGGGACTACCTTAAAAAAAAGATTAGTATATCTAACCAGCATGCTCATACGATCAAATGGGGAATCCCACCATGGTACAAGATATTGCTCTAATAATTTATTTATTTATTTATTTACACACACCTTAATATATCCTCACGCCTTCCCACAAGGGTCCCCGATCCTTACAGTAGGTATAGCAATATGATGTTAAAAGAAAATCGCGACATGTTCACGCTACATCCGATGAAAGGAGCCAACGCCAGTACGAGTACAAAGAAAATTAAGATCTGTATCGTAAATGAAAACATAAAAGAAACTAAAATTGCTCACGGAACCAATTCATGTGATTGCTACAATAATTTCCTTTATTGGGCGAATTCCTGGATTTTGTGGAAGCAAGAACACATCAGATTTATAACATGTACCTACGTACCTTAAAAAAACTCCCTTCGTCCATAGGCGGCGGTAACCGCTTACTTGCCGCTTACCGCTTGCCAACCAAGTGGTATAAAAAAAAAAAACCTGGTATAAATAAATGATAAACAAATTGGTTCCTACATTGTATTAGATCAAATGTAAGATTAGATTTCCCGTTGGAGTACAGTCGTTCATTCTATTCTTCAGAGAGCACTGGAGAACGAATTATCACCGCAGTACGATTCTAGTCACGCTTCCATCCAGCTCTTTAGCAATAAAAGATTAATTTTGCATGAGAACCGGAATCCCATAAGGCAAAGTAGTAATATCCACACGAACCATCTGGAACAGCTACCTATTTATAAAACGCATGCATATATTATCTGGTGACATCTAATCTTCGTGATATGACCTCGTTAAAACCCCAGGGAGGTTATGTAAAACACGTAGAAGCATACGTTTTTACTCGCTGCATCCAAGCTCTGAAATTACTTGTTTTTACTTAAAAAATACCGACTTTAAAGGGTTAAACTTTTTAGGCTATGCTGATATTTATTATTCAACCTTCAAACTTTAACGGAAATGAAAATAGCTGCGGGCCATCTCAGAAGGAGCTAAATAAAATAAAAATCCCAAGTTTAGGTAACTTTATCAAAATACTTCTCTACTTGCTACCCATCAGAAGTGTATTGTTTTCCTGAATCTTCTTTTTTTTATTACTCTTTTTTATTTTGTCGATCTTTTTAAATAAATGCAAGCTCTTTCAAGACTAATTTGCCTCTTAAATAGCAAGAAGGCTGTGTGGTGTCTGTCATTACAGAAGGTCACTCAAGATTGATACCGTTCAAGCGTTTAGGCCGTAACTCTTTACCCATAAATGGGTATTGAACATTTTCTAACTTTACACACGCTTTTTTTTCCTCTACAAGGTGAGTAGTAGTGTGATGAATCACTGTAGCCAGTTATGTATATCCACAAAACTGTAGAACAAAAAGTCATTAGTAGAGTCGTGGTTCAAACTTCCAATATTTGTGTTGTAGGGCAACTACTCGGCCACCAAGGCCTTTATTTGTTTTTTAATTTATTATATTGGTCATATAAATTTGTTAACAGGCATCAAGTGACAATTAACAGTGGGGCTCGTCTGACATGACAATATCATCGTCGTACATGATCAAAGATGATTTCCAGTTGCCGTAATAATTAATTTGACCACAAATACAACGTCTTCAATCTGCGGTGGAGTGTTTAACCTCAGCATCACTCACAGTGATTGCATTAATGTTTACCAAATTATATTGTCATCATAGGAATCTTGAACTAGCGTACTTCTTGTGCATGAATGTCGATAAATATTAAGAAAATAAATTATTGCTTACAGATTATTTATTGGCACTCGCTTCAAGCTGTAAAGATTTAATTTGTGGATAACGAAGTTTATTTTCAAAATTGCTTTTATGATTAAATGTGCCAATGGAATAATCGTAGAAAAAGCAAACTCAAATGCTTTTGATTTTATTTTCTGGCATCTGGCATTTTATGTAGGGTAGTTACTTTTTGTCGAGTGATTCGAGTAGTTGCCTGAGACACTAAGGTCGCAAGTTCGAATCCCGACTGTACCAATGAGTTTTTCCGAATCTAAGTACAGTGATTAGTCACACCACGAGCTTTACGGTGAAGAAAAACCACGAGAGCAAACCTGCATTTGTTTGAGAAGAAATTCAAAGGCATGTACAGTTGTGCTTGAGTAACGGCGATGGACTCGCCATCTGTTACGTTAGCACCTTAAATATACCTCTGGCGAAAATTGGTTGTGTGCTTATTAGCTAAAAACCTCTGCCTACCCCTTCGGAGACCCATGTGGGGACGCGTGAAGTAATACGCAATGAGATGACATTACGTAATGAACCAATATTATTATATAATATTATTATATAATACTATGATACAAGTAGATTCGATATTGACGTGTTCAATCACTTAACGGTTCCTTGATTAGATTTTCTTAATCACTTTGAGGGAAAATTTCTAATTAAATAACATCGTTCACTTCCGTATATTTAATTGATAATATATTTAGAAAGAACTCAACTAAATTATTTATACATCACTAATAAAGATCTTCAATGGATGGCATAAAACTTTCTGCTACGTGAGAATTATCTACATTTCGTTTTCTGATTACAGTTGTCTTCACTTGTGGCGCTATAGTTGTAACATTTGCAATTATTTTTACCTTTCCTTGTTGATTCTTCTTGATCAGCTTCCGTCTAGCGTCTGTCATGTGCGTCACACCTGCGGGAGTGCCGCAGAGGAAAGAATTGTTCACGATATATAGCTGACACGTCTCTGGTGGCGTTATCTGCTCCCAAGGTTTGGGTGTAAAGGTTTCTTTCACTCTCAGTGCATACACCTCATCATAGACACGATATTTGGTCACAGTAACTACCTTTTGCACTTTACTTTTCTTAACCTTGATTTTCTTTTTGTTAACATCTTCGTTATGTGCGTTTCTCCTGTCCCGTACATTTTCATCCTTATGAAGGTCAAGAAGAACTTCGTTATGTAATTCTTCAGTGGATGGACGATAAGAATTTACACGTGTCTTGCTGTGATGCGCTTTCACAGCTCTTTCCATGCAGCCGAGACAATTTCGACATGACAAGTCATTAAATACAGTTTGCACTTCAGTGTTGCCATTGACAAGAGGGGGGCCGCTTAAATTGAGCAGGACTAATTTGTGTTTATTCGAATCACGGTTTATTTTCTTAGAATAGTTGTATTTAAAATTCTGATCGGTGATGTGGTCTTTTGAACTACCTTAAAAATTTAAAAATAAATAATTTGAATTAAGAACGCAATTATTATACAGTATGCGCAATGATAAAACGAGAACGAATGATTCGCATTGCAATAATTACCCTTGAAATATCTACAATATACTCAATTAGCAACAACATTCATATGACTTATCACTAAAATCAAAGCAAAGGATCCTCACCTAAGGCCAGAGACCCGTGCGTCACAAACATACAGAACAACAATGTACTCATTAGTTCCATTTGCGCGGCCTTCTAGCAGGTGTCTTCAGTGCAGCGACAATCTCCTTACTAAGGTACACTAACAAGCTTCGTTATACTGAGTTTTACAAAACGTACACTGTTACTCCACAGCTTCTCTCACCTCCTGTTAAATGTTTTCAAGTGCTCTTTACTTCAATTCGGAGTCGTGCTATATTCAACTTGAATTCATATAAAAGCTAGAGGTAATTATTATAGCAGAATAACTAATTATTGCTCTATTTTTTTTCGTTAAGTTTAAGCCTTCATTAAAAAAATATTTTTTGAGGCGAGGTAGGATTGTATTAAGAAAAATAACGAATCTATCATAAAATGAAGACAAACAAATGCATATATTACTCACATGAACTTACTTGATCTTTAATCTATTCTCAAAAAATTAAAACAGCCACCTTTACAAATCTGACTGTATATTTCTCCAAGAAGCAAAGAGGCGAATGTCAATTTCTCGTGTAAAACCATACTTATACCGGTTAGAGGGTTACACAGATAAATGCGTATTACGTAAACGTATTGTTCGAGTTGCCCTGCCTGTTTACACTGACCAGCAAACATTCGACAATCATGTTTTCTGCTTCTTGATGGCAAGCTATTGTGATCCGATATATTATGTTTATACTGCACCAATAACAGGATAGCGATATCCGTATTGCCAACACCTTTACACAACGTATCTCAGCTTAGCGTGCAGCCCGATTTATAGGTCACGGAGTTTGCTTCGGATTTAACGCTGGACATTTTTTTTACTATAAGTTGGGTAAGAAAACTGAAAGGTACGTCACCTTAAAGGCGACATTTGCGTGCACCAGGGCAATTTATCATTTATACTAACATTCAATTTCAATCGCATCATAATATCAGATTGACTTTTGCAGTGTTACTTTTTATCGCCAATTTTATTATACAAGAGAAAATATAAAAGGACACTGACGTATATAATTCGAATTTCGTAATTACTAGGTCAATAAATTCCATATCGATATGAAATTAGATTATAGGTTATATACACCACATAGACCACACGGGTCGTGTTATCATATCAAGTAGGTTCAATATTATATGCAGCTGTCTGCTTAGTGCTTTAGTTTCAAATGATAGTAAGTGTCTACATCTTGATTTAGGAACTAATTTAAAAGACTTATAAATAGATTTGATTAATTAATTTTTAATTCAAATTAAAATTAATTCAAAGTAACGTAACTTTCCACAAAGTTGCGCGATTTTACACGAGACAAAATCAAAAGACGTAAGGAAACATTGAGACGCAAATTTTCAATAACAGCTCTGTTGAGACAGTTGAATGAGCTATTATATATACAGTTTGTATTAAATGAAATTAGAAATTATGAGATTATCAAATTAAAATTTAAATAACATACATACATATCATCACGCCAGGTCCCTAACGGGGTAGGCAGAGAGTATAAGGCGCCAGTTCTCTAGACTTACATACCTCTTTCGCTTCGTCCACATTCATCAGTCTCTTCATACATGCTCGTCGGTTTCGAGGACTCTTAACGTTCCTGTCCTTAAGCGTCCGATCGATTTGATCCAGGTATCTGGAACGTGGCCTTCCTCTGCCTCTTCTTGCACACACTTTTGCTTTGTATATCTGTTTCGTCAATCTTTCTTCAGTCATCCTTTCTATGTGTCCAAACCAACGTAACATGCCTTTCTTCATCTTTACAATCACGCCCTCATTCACGCCAGTTGATTTGCGAATCTTTTCATTGCGGATTCGATCTAATATCGTCACTCCGCACATTTATCGCATCTCATCGCATCGATCGCATCGAGATTCCTCTGACATACCTAGGATTCGCTGCCATACAATAAGGTAGGTATATATCGCATTGTGGACAGCAACTCAAGCATTCTTGCTCAGACTTTTACTGACCATCAACGCCGACATGACTCCATTCACCTTATTTCCGGCAGTTATCCTTTTTTCAATATCTTTTTCATACTTTCCATCTCGTGTGAACATGCTTCCTAGATATATAGATATATATATCAAATTCATTCACTTGCTCTAGAATTTGCCCATTTACCGATATAGCACACTCGGTCACTTGTTCATCTCTTTCGAATACCAGAACCTTAGTCTTGCCAGCGTTTAGGCGCAGCCCCTTCTTTTCATATTCTTCTTTCATTATGGTAACTAGTGACTGCAGTTCGCCCTCTGATGACGCCAGTAAAACCGCGTCATCGGCGTATAGTGGGCAGTTGACCACTAAGTTTCCCATTTTCACTCCACCTCCGTTCGTTCTTAATGCTCTCAGACAGTTATCTAGATATATAATGAACAGCCAGGCAGACATGATACACCCTTGTTTGACCCCCGAGTTCACATCAAAGAGGGTGACATCTCACCGTTAAATAACAAAATTATTGTTGTATTCAACAATAGATTTATCACGAATATCCTTCGATATAACCTATTCAAAGGCATTGACCTACTAAAGATTTTCTACGGGTAAGATCAGTACACGGTTTAACCCAGTTGCCAGATTTAGAGACTGGTAAAGACCAGTAAAAATGTTCCATCCCATTTGACTATCTGACATAAGGTTGCTTGGCTTCTCTGATGATCGCAAATAAAAAAAATGAGAGTAACTGTACCTTATTGTGCTATATTAATTATGTCTATAATCTTAGTACAATCCGACGATCCCATCCTGAAACCTGAACTTCTTAAATATGTTGGTTGGGAGTTTTATTCTTGTTCAAGCTTCAGCGGTAAAGTTCTTAGTTCTTAGTTTCGATGTTGGTTGTTTTTTATCACTAAAGAAGAAAAATAATAGAAGTCCTGCAGGTTAAACAATAGAACACGCATCCAGGAAAAACATTCCCTGTTCATGCGTGCTCAATAAAATTATCATAAAATATTATGGTTGAGTGTACCGAAGCAGAAAAGCTGGGTAAACTTATTTTTTGTAACTTATCTCGTTATTCACAAATATGTGACTTTTATGTCGCAGACGGACCTTTAGGTTATTTGTTTACTACAAACCTACTCAGTCTCGATATATCCAGCTTGACGTTAGTAAGAGCCGAGTGGTTCAAGTAGTTGGCTGCAACACAAAGCTCGCAAGTTTGAACCCCGACTGTACCAATGAGTTTTCCACCACTGACTGTTTAAAAGAAGGCATAATAACTAACAATGGAATTATATTACCCTAGATGTGCCTTTAGCTTTCACCCGCGTTAAGTTTAATTGTACATATTAATATAATTCACGTTACTTCGGAATTAATTATAAGGTTTACCAAAGGTGACATAAATAAAAAATCGCTTAAGGATATTTTTCATTTCTTTTATATTAGCATTGACATAATATACAGACGTCTGTAAGTCTAAATAACTTTAATTCCTTTGCCTACCCCGTGCGTGTGTCTCGGCGTTATGTGTACTTATTTGTAAAGCCACAGAAAATTTAAAAATAGAAGCCGATTTATCTGAAGCTCCATATTTTACCCAAAACTGATTTTTGTAATAAAGCATATATTTTTGCGGGAAATTATTAGGCTCACAAAAACGGGCCATAGTTTACGCGCGTCGCATCATAACGTACATTGTATGGCGTAGCATTAAATTAAATTAATTTCCCCAGACCAAACCACCGCTTTTCCCACAGGCTTTAACTCATTCCGCTTATCGGCAGCTTTGATCCCAGCCGACTTTTTCATATAATTATTTTATAAGGAATTAAATGAGTGGTTCGAGTAGTTGCCTACACAAAGATCGCAAGTTCGAATCCCGACTGTACCAATGAGTTTTTCTGAACTTAAGTACAGTGATTAGTCACATAACGAGCTTTACGGTGAAGGAAAACATCGAGAGTGGAGAAGGGAGGGACGAAATCCCCGTCGATGGCGAGAGCTGCGGTGGTTGGTAGAAGGTAATAAGGCCAATGCAAATAAAAGAAAATAATGAATATAGCATAGCAGTTTAATTACCTCCACAAGTTAGACATATTTTTTATCGAGAATGCGGTAGGGTGGGCTCGTAATCGCTGGTTGATGCTAATCCGATTGGCCATCAAGGAATTTTGTCGGCGCTCATCGCCATTAGAACAGATATATATCGAGTTTGAGTGTTACACATGAAACGCTCAATTGCTTTTGAGAGCCAACCATTGAACCCTGGTTCAACATTTACTACCACGTTACCCAATATTGACCATGTTAAGCAGCATTGGAGCCTGGCTTATTTCTTTAATGTTTATTTTATGATTCGAGGAATTCCATTATTTTGGCGGGTCAAGTAGTTAATGTATGTATGTATGTACATTAATATACCAGCATACGTTTCAGAAGAACTTCTGAAAAGAATAATATATCTCCGACGAAAAGTAGGTGGATTGGTAATACACACACCGCTTAACCTTGCGATGACCCTTGGGGGAAGGCGTGAAGATATATTTGTGCTTGAGAAACTTAATATACCTCTGGCGGAAAGTGGGTGCGTGGGTATTACCCATACACCTCTGCCTACCCCTTCGGGGACCCTTGTGGGAAGGCGTGAGGATATTATTATTATTATTATATCTCGTTGTCTAGTTACCATAACACAAGCTTTGCTTAATTTGGGGCTAGGTCAATTTGTGTGGTATTGTCCCAGGTTTTTATTATTTTAATACCCACACACCCACTTTCCGCCAGAGGTATATTAGGTGCAAACATGACAGATGGCGAGTCCATCGCTGTTACTCCAGCACGACTATACATACGCCTTTGAATTTCTTCTCAGACGTATGCAGGTTTCCCCTCGATGTTTTCCTTCACCGTAAAGCTTGTGGTGTGACTAAACACTGTACTTAAGTTCAGAAAAACTCATTGGTACAGTTGGGATTCGAACTGTCGTGAACGTCTGAGAAGATATTCAAAGAATTATGTTTAGTCGGGCTTGAGTAACGGTGATGGACTCGGCATCTGTCTCGTTGGCACCGTAAATATATCTCCGACATATATCTCCGAGTGTGTGGCTACACTTTTATGCCTACCCCTTCGGAGGCCCTAGTGGGAAGGCGTAAAGGTAAAGATACAAAAAATATTTTTTTGTCTATTTTCAATGCCTTCACCCCTTTTCGGCAAGCTCGCTGTTCAAAAGCCCCATCCCAGCTTTGCCCTAGATAGAAAGCTACACATATCGATATGAAACTACAGAATGAAAGGATTACCGGGACTATGTCGTCCTTTGTGGTCGAGAATTATTAAACTGTCAGTTTATCAAAGTTTTTCTTTTTTTTTAACGTTTTCATCGTTCGTATAAAGTTTGGAACCAAATACATTAATTGACTCATGTGACATAGAAATATTTCAGACTACTTAATAGACTGACGATAATAATAGTATAGAATATATTTATGTGTATGTCTTTGTGTGTTATAGTCATAACATATATTCATATAGGATGTCTCAGTAAATAGGACAACTGCTCAAATATGATAGGGTTGAATGAAAGAAAACAAAATATACATACAGTTACCAAAGAAGTATTATTTTTTACCCTATTTTCGCATAAAAGTCTGTTGTAACGATAAAATTACGTAGTTACTAAATTATGTACAATCTAACTACGTATTAATTTTATTAATGGCAATGAAGAACGTATATGTTTTTAATAGTTTCTGAAAAATCCTATAAAACCATGTTTCGGAGTGAATATTCTCTCTTTAATAACATTATAACTTTGTCTAAAATCAGCATCGTCATGAGGATATATTCACAGCATTCTACAACTTCTTGAAGATAACTATTCTATTTTTAAAGACATCCAGTATAGCAAATATAAAAAAACACATTGGACCAATCTTATAAATTGCGTTTTTGATCCCTCAATTTGACAGAACAGGATTAACATGAAATTACGGATTTATTTCATATGCATAAATGCCAGACTCCAAACAAATGGCTTGAAGACTAAAGGTCACGGTTTACTTGCACGAGACCAACCTCAAAAACATGTCTAAAATAATACGTTATTTATTTATAGGTTGTAACTCATCGGATTAGGATGTATTAAACATGTCGGGAAGCCGACTGGTCGTATATTGGGTCAGATTAGGGCCTAATCTCTATTGACAGTATTCGACCTAAACTAAATTTATCGTTGCCTTATTTATATCCGACATGCGCGGAAAACTGTGGATTACATAAATGTAAAGCTAACAACTTATGCAACCTGGAACGCAGCGGTCGTAAATATAGATTTCCCCAAGAAACGTAAACGTTTGCGTTGAATAGGAGGTTTGCGCTCCCCATCTTGCTACCAGACGCCTCTGGATTTCTATCTCGTTGCACGGTGCAAGGTCATTTATTCCCCTTATATTGAAGACGTGTCTTGCGCGCCAACCATTTTATAAGGATCGTTTGCACTTCGTTCGAATCACAACACGTTCTGTTACAACGCATTTTAAAAACTTAATTCCATATTATAAAATACAAAAAGGTCGTGTTTGAAGCTATACAAGGAACATTGTGGGAAAATAATCTGAATAAATACGGAGTATAGATATAAATTATTATAAGTAGGTATAATTCAGTATTGATAAAAATAAATTAAAGTCCGTAAATATGTATCCGTAAATATATCCTCACGCCTTCCCACAAGGGTCCCCGAAGGGGTAGGCAGAGGTGTATAGGTAATACCCACACACCCACTTTCCGCCAGAGGTATATTAGGTGCCAACGTGACAGATGGCGAGTCATCGCCGTTACTCAAGCACGACTATTACATACGCCTTTTGAACTTCTTCTCAGACGTATGCAGGTTTCCTCTCGATGTTTTCCTTCACCGTAAAGCTCGTGGTGTGACTAATCACTGTACTTAAGTTCAGAAAAACTCATTGGTACAGTCGGGATTCGAGCTTGCGACCTTTACGTCGCAGGCAACTGCTCGAACCACTCGGCCACCACGGCTACGAAATATGTATAAAACTAGCTAAAAACTACTCTTGCAATAATAATATTGAAACTGTTAAAGTAAACACAATGAACTATTGTGTTTATAAATATCAAAAATATCATTGAAATATAAATATCACAAACAATTATGAATTGCCTTCCTGATATTTTCCTAAACAAATATATGTGAATACGATTATAGTCATCTCGATCAATGGATGAAGCGAGCCATAACAACCACGAGAAGTCATAACTAGGCTATAAAAATATAACTCAATATTTCCACACAATTACTAGCTACACAATGGGTTAGTAAAAAGGGAAATACAGCAATCACATGCGGTGCTGGTACATGCTTGAGATGAAATAGTTGACATTTAATTACATACATAATAGCATCACGACGAGTCCCTCGAGAGATGTGGAAACAGGTAAGCAGGTTTGAAGATACTGATGCGTTTTTATGATGGGAGTGTAAGTCTGATGAGAACTGGTGCTCTATTCTCTCTGCTGACACTGTAAGGGGTCTTATAGCCCTCACGCCTTCCCACAAGAGTCCCCGAAGGGGTAGGCCGAGGTGTGGAGAGCTCGTTGTGTGACTTAAGTTCAGAAAAACTCATTGATACAGTCGAGTTTCGAAAACGCGATCTTTATGTCACAGGCAACTCGAACCACTCGGGCTCGGCTCTCGTCTTATCGTATGCGATATAAGTAGTTGGTCAAATTCAAGTGATTTTACCTTAGCAATAAGCTTGCGAACTGTCTGATGGCTTACCGGACCCTTGAAATACTAAGGGTATTCGCACGCTACCGACCATCAAGCATCAAAATCTATTCATATTATTTTTGATGAACTCCATGTGTGATCTAAATTGTATTAGATACGACATAAAACCCTTTTAATGGCAGGTCTTGCTGCAAGTTGACCTGAGTAGAGACAAGTTTAGCACAAAATCCTCAAAAAGAACAAGATGTGCTGCTCTCCAAAGCTCTTAGACCTGTCACTTGATAGTGTTGGCACTGATGGCATAACATGAGAACTTACCGTGCCAAAATCGACGATTTCCACCACCGACGTGCAATTACCTCACTGGTTCAACGAACACGTACGGAGAACGAATATTTAACATGATAGCGACCACTGTAGTCAAAATCGGTTAGAAGAATGATGTCAAAATTGTAAGCATCAAGAAATAATAACGTTCTTGTCAGATTATTCGGATTTGGTGGCATATTCGATATTTGAACGTACTTCCTGTTAAGTCTCATCAAATAAAAGTTACCGCTTTCGTTATGCTGGATAGATCCGTCTTAAGATTGATATAATGATGAATCGCCCTAATCTAGGCGCCTCGACGGCTCTTCGCTTCAGCGTACATCCATCATACCTTTCGAATTAAATTGTTTAATATTTCTCTCATATACAATACGTGAGGAAAGCGATTTTCTGCTGCTAGACAAATTGATAGATGTATGATGTTAAGCACCCGTATCTGCACTCATAGGATTTGTTAACTTAACCAATGGTATCACATTAAAGGTCCCATCTGTATGTATTTATCAAATACACATATATGTACTTACCGTATATTTATCATCATGCAAAGATAGGTAGAGTAGGTATAGCGCTAGTTTTGTCTAGACATGTCTAGACCCACCTACCTATCGACTAACACACCGTAAGTGTAAATCGTTACACTATCAATTCAAGTACAAACTTTTAGTTGGCCATGTATATACATATAAAGCAGGGCAATATTTGTCATACAAATTGACCAAGTGCTCGTTCACCTCATTATAAGGTTCACCTCATATATCACCATATATAATATCTTTGCCTACACCATTTTCAAATAAGTTGACGGTCTCTTAAACATAGTGGCTTAATGAGATAGTTCTCAACTATGATTAGAATTCAGTCCCCATTATTCAATTTTCAGCCTGTAATATTCTTCATGAGAGTTTGTTATTTCGCCGCAAATAGTTTATGTGATTTTGTAAGTGAATTCGGTGGGACGTACGTAGATTAATTGGTGTCCAGCCTGAGCGTAAAGTTTAGAGGTTAACTAACGTTCAGTGGACAGACGGCGAAATTACAACGATTCATCAGAACCAGCTGGACTAGACAACTATAAATCACACATTAATTTTCATGAGTTTAATCCATTAATGACACAATCTAGTATGGTTGCCATGTTAAATATTTTAGTTTATTTGTTGCCTATAGATGGCGCTGTTAACTTTTTTGTATTTCTTAGCTCGCGCTATCAAATTGTTCTAAGCGATTGATATGCAGTAATGGTAATGCATCCAGTATTAAGTCGTTCCAATTTTCTCAGCAGATTTTCTCATATTGGTATTTCTCCAACGTAAAGCTCTGGTAAGATAATATGCAGGTACTAAGATAATAAACTTGCTAATTTTAAATTGCAGGTGGCTACTTTACCACTACTTTACTTTCACTTTACTAAATTATTAAACTCGGTTATAAATTTTTCACGCCTTCCCATAAGGTTCCTCGGAGGGGTAGGCACACACAGTTCTAGGAACGGCAAATTTTCGCAGGTTATGATATTAATAAAGCAAACTCAATATTTAATTAAATTTATGATCTTGATAAATATATGGGTACGCTTATGATTGCCTCAAAACATTGTGGAAACGTAGCAGGGTAAACTAAATTTAGAGCTTAAACTTTATTCATGCGGTACTTTAGTGAACTTGCGGCCGGCCTTAAATCGAATAAGCGTCAAATGTGGCGGTGGCCACGTTGGCCGCGTTAGCCTGCAAAATTCCCCGCCATGGGAAAACAGGAGCACTAAATTCACCCCCTGTTTGTGTCACAACTATTTCATGGAGTGGAATTTAGAAAAATCTAATCAAATCCAGTAGTATACGATTTGGCGCAAAGATCATGTCATAGCAAAATGTAGGGCACTACATTGTGCGACTTTGATGTTTAACAAAGTTAACAATTTATGAAGCTTTTTTCACCAATATCTTTTTACATAGATCGTTGAATTTTATATGACCCATGTTTTTATATTATATGGTATATTTTTTTGTTGTCGGTTGATTTTCCATACCGGTCAGTCATCCATTTACTTGTTATAGCATAAATAATAATTAAGGCGTCACATATAAAAATATTTTATTACATATAATAACACAATTATTGCACATAGTAATACAAGTTGAAATATTCCATCATCAATATTTAAGGACAGACGTCTTAACGGTATTATGTCTATATATGTACCTATATCTACGCAAAATCAAGATAGGTGGTACTTAATCATACCTCGGTGGTTTCCAAGCTATGTGATCTAGCATACCATACACTACGGGCTTTAAGCTGAAGGTACCACACGGCCACAGCGACTCCAATGACCTGAGTGATATTTTACAGCACGTGAATACATAATTCTGTTTACCGCATGCTTAAAATAACGGTTTATATCTTATGACGATACTTTCCGTACTTTATTTCTCAGTGTAATGCGATTTTATTGAATCATTATCCTGTACTTGTTACATCGTAGCCCGTGACGAGGGAAAATTGGCAATCATGTTGTATTCATCAATAACTCTTTGATGTGCCTTTATTTATACCGAGCTTGTGCGTTCAGGCAATTTTTTAATTGATTTATGTATCAATCATTCTAAACGGTATGAGGTGTTAATGAGAGGATGGATTGGTTTACAGAAGCATGTTCAGGAAAATTCAATTTCAGCGTGTCAATCACTGTTGATGGCTTCGTGATTATAATAATGTAAAACGTTGTGATTGCTTTACGAAATTAAACATCGTTCGTTCGTCGAACGTAAATTTTTGATCGACTTTGTTCCATTTCACTGATTTGTTAAATTTTAATTCTGAAACGTTATTCCATTTTGCAATTCGATTTTGAATTTAAATATAATGATGTATCCTGAAATTATTACTTCATTCAACGTTATAAATAAACGCTACAATTACTATCATGAGATTGTACATTTTAAACAGTTTGAATACCGTATGAGGAGTATTAAAGAGTATTAACAAGCCGTTTAAACATTTTTCACAATAATAGTTGGGATTCAATAATTCAAAGGCCTAGAATAGTCATGCTCGAGAAATGGCGATGGACTCGCCATTTGTCACTTTGGCACTTTCTCTGGCGGAAAGTGTGTTTGTATTACCTGTACACCTCTACCTACCCCTTCAGGGACCCTTGTGGGAAGGTTTCTTCTCGATATTTTCCTTCACCGTAAAGCTCAGGGCTAGTCAATGTACTTAAGTTCAGAAAAACTCATGTGCACAATCGGTATTCGAACTTACCATTTTTTGGTTGCAAGTTCCACGGCATTGATTGTTTGCAAGCATCTCTAACTAAACATTATTTTATATAAATGTCAAACTGTAATTCATCGAGCGGGCGGTGAGTACGTGTAAGCAGCAGACTATGGTTCAATTCACAGTGATCGACCTCTGTGAAATAGGTAAACTACCTAACTACCAATTTTCAAGTCAGTTTTGTTTACGAGACGTACTGAAATATAATCCAATTAGAACGAAAACCTCTAGAACATAGTTTTAATACTACGCTTGACAGTTTGAAACACATATCGTGGAATTTCAGTGAAATTCCAACCAACAACTATTAATATCTCATCGGACGCGGAGAATGCTTCGCACAACTTTTGACATGCACTTCCACCCCACTTTAAACTCATGATATATGGTGTATAATTTCACATCCAGCTACAACTAAGCAAAGAAGTTCCGAGGAGGCAGCTTTAAAAATATTTTTTATATACAAGGTGTCTAGGAAATAGAGAATGTATTCTGAATATATCCTCAAGAATGCACAATAAAACAAATAGTTCTCAAAAGTTTACGAAATTATAACATTATTAAAGGCAGTAGTAATTTAATACTCACTCCTTATTGTCTTACGTATAGGGTTTCTCAGAAAGATTTTAATATGAAAAAAAGTTGTCTTAACTATATTTATAAAATTTAATTAGGATTGTTTTTTTTATTGCGCTAACACTATATTGAAAATCTGTACCCATAAGTCTTGAAGACATAAGCTTAAAAAGCCTGTCGCTGTATATATATTTAAGTGCCAACTTGTCAGATGGCAAGTACGTAGACGTTTCTCAAACACGACTATGTCTACGATATATTTCATCTGCCTACCCCGTTACAGACTCGGTGTATGTATGTATGTATCTTTCATCGTAAAGCTCGTAGTGGAACATCACTAGTTAAGTTTTGAATGAGCGGTACTTACTGCTAGTTGGAACCTATCCGTACTCTACAATTACTATTACTGTGGCGAAAGTGGTATGGAAAAATTATTTAATCTCTTTTGTGTAATATGCCATTTTAGTACTTAGTTGAACCTTTACCAATTAATAAGAACAAAGTTAAGAAAATAATTATATATACGTTTCTTATACAAGTTGTTTCTTCCGATAAATAACTTACGTCGCAGTCTGCGAAGCGAGGCCACTTCGCGTTGTCGATGCGACGTTTGAGCATCCATAAAATGCACTTTTATTCACATTCAATGTGAAGTTTATTCAGCTTACCACACAATATTTATGTTAAAAATCTACATCATTTTCATTTTCATTTTCATTTTCATTTTCATTTTCATTTTCATTTTCATTTTCATTTTCATTTTCATTTTCATTTTCATTTTCATTTTCATTTTCATTTTCATTTTCATTTTCATTTTCATTTTCATTTTCATTTTCATTTTCATTTTCATTTTCATTTCCATTTCCATTTTCATTTTCATTTTCATTTTCATTTTCATTTTCATTTTCATTTTCATTTTCATTTTCATTTTCATTTTCATTTTCATTTTCATTTTCATTTTCATTTTCATTTTCATTTTCATTTTCATTTTCATTTTCATTTTCATTTTCATTTTCATTTTCATTTTCATTTTCATTTTCATTTTCATTTTCATTTTCATTTTCATTTTCATTTTCATTTTCATTTTCATTTTCATTTTCATTTTCATCAATGAGCTCAATTCAATTCTCACTAATTTATTCAACCAATCAATTTGTTCAATATTTTCAGTTTCAAGTTCACAGTAAACGTAAAAATTTTAACGAAACCTATATACGTATGAGAAGAAATAAAAAAGGAGAATCAAAGGCGTAAGTCGTGCTTGATTAATTGAAATGGGTTGAGATCTATCATGGTATCAATCAGAATATCTCCGTCGGAAAGTGGGTGTTTTTACACCTTTGCCTTATAAGATCTTTATGATAATGCGTGCAGAAGATCTGCGCGTACATCCATTTCATGTACGTTCGCTCAGTACTCAGGTTCAAATATTAATTGACTGAGAGCATAAACATAGCCTTTTCAGATGCAAATGGTAGAAAATAAATACGGCTTGTAGGTGTCTCTGTTAGGAATAAATCATATCATATGAGCCATTAGGGCAATTTATACGAGGAGGGCACGAGGTGCATCGCAAACGTGCCATTAAAGCCGCTTCAACACTTATGGAAACATACGATGTACAAAAAACTAGTACCTTAATAATATATCTTTTGTGATATCAGTACACGAGTCAAGTTTCTCAAACACGATTATATATAATGAATCGTTGAATGTAGGCACGTTTCCTCTTAACGTTTTCTTTAGTTCGTAAAGCTCGTGGTAGATGTAGTTTGAGTTCAATCTTGTTATCTTTGAATGTTCTTTCTTCTTCTTGTTATATTCGAACCACTCGGCTATTACCGCTGTTTTATGGGACATCATCAACAATACTGTGTTGGCAGCAATAGACCCCTAAACGAACCTTATAGTCCCTAATGAGCGTTAAAATAGCCGCGTCAACCGTTTACGCTTACCAGTCGTATGCTTGTTTACCACCATTGAAATTTTGCAATGCACATTATGGGTACTACACATCTTTACTTTCTCCTTGGAGAACCCTTATGGGAAGGCTATATAATTGTATATATATCCTCACGCCTTCCCACAAGGGTCCCCGAAGGGGTAGGCAGAGGTGTATAGGTAATACCCATACACCCACTTTCCGCCAGAGGAATATTAGGTGCCAACGTGACAGATGGCGAGTCCATCGCCGTTACTCAAGCACGACTATACATACGTCTTTGAATTTCTTCTCAGACGTATGCAGGTTTCCTCTCGATGATTTCCTTCACTGTAAAGCTCGTGGTGTGACTAATCACTGTACTTAAGTTCAGAAAAACTCATTGGTACAGTCGGGATTCGAACTTGCGACCTTTGCGTTGCAGGTATCTGCTCGAACCACTCGGCCACCACGGCTTTATATATATATTTTTATATGTATAAACAATGATTTATAATAATGCACATTATAATACAAAAATAAAACGGCTGCTACCGCGGGTATAGCTAGTCTTAAATAAGCCGCTTTAAAGTTTTAACGAATACGATAAAACTTGGGGAATCATTGTCAGTCTCCACTTGGGGCAATTCGATAAACTAAACAAAAGACTGAGCTCCAGAAGCCACTGAACGAATTTCGAAATATTTCCACATCCATTACCCTGTGCCTGTCGAGACGGAACGGAACGATGGAAGTTGCTACGTGGACTACGTAGGTACTAAGCAGGGTAATAAAATGCCGCTACCAGTACCAGCTGTCTCTAAACAAAGCGCCATAGTAACTACCTCCTGGAGATAAAGCGTGTGCCGTTTTGACGTTCCAATTTTGTACCAACTCTGACGTATCGCAGGTGCATCAATGTTTCGCACAATACGTCACTGCGAACTCTGCAAATGACGCTTCGTATATCAAGGCGTTGTATTTCGCGAATAGACGAACAAAAATGTCGTGTGACACCTTTGCGTTGCACCACGCTACTTGCTGTAATGTACTGTTTATTTCTTTCAACATCATTTCTATTTCTTATTACCTTGAAAGGTAGCTGACTCACCATTCGTTCTATATATGGAAGTAATTTATTAGAACAAAGCCTTAAACCGCGGTAGCTGAGTGATTAACTTTGTAAGTTCAAATACCCCAACTGCTGGTAACAGAAACTGTTGGTATGTTTTTCTGTATTTAAGTATGGTGTATCATGGAGAATGAAGGATGAAGGAAGATATAGGAAACCTGCATATAGCAAAAAAACAATGACGTTGATTTTTTTCTCAAACATATGCAGGTTTCCTACACACTCTATGGGTGAGGGTAGACCCGTTTCTGGTAGACGACGGCAAAGGTTGCCGAAAGGTTTGAGGTGCATGTTCTATCATAGTTTAGTTATCAAAGATAGATGGCGAATGTCGCAGCTAATATGTAATCGACGTACTTTTATATTTTGTTCTATATTTTAAATTCTCTCCATGAATTAATAATGGCCCTCAATTTAAACCTTAATGGTCTAACTTCATCCGTAACGCTACGTCAGTACATATCATAAACTGTAAATCGCTGGAACTACGTCCCGCTAAGTAACGACCCACTTTATGACGTAATTGCTTACTGTATGAGGCATTAAGGCGTAATGCGTTGGCTGGTGTTTCACGTCATAATTTCTTCAATAAGTGAGAATGACAAATATTCAATGACAAAATATGCATTAGAAAACGCTTCAAAAGTTTTGAGGTCACTATTTCTATACTCCAAACAGTAGGTAATAGATGCGTAATGATGATATGAAAGATTTTTAAATTTAGAACGTGTTTAGTTCCTAACTAAGTTCAATTCCATAATTACAAACAACACTTACATACGCCTACAGTGGAGTCGCAATGGCCCAATGGTTCAAGTAGTTGCCTGCAAAGAGTATTTTAGATATGCCACAGACCTACAAAAAGGTCTGTTATATAAATTTTACCGCGCATTAACCTCAGAAGTCCCAGCGTTTAATTGACATGTCAAAATCAAACCACACTCATTCAACATACCTAAATGTTGACATTTGCATCACTACCTTTCAAGAAAGTATGAAAACTCGCCGACAGCCGTGTTTAGGACGACGGAAATCAATATTTAGCTGTCTCCGCACCTACGTAGCTAGACAGGCTGTACCTACAATACACAATTCCAGTTATGGCGCTTTTTTATATCTCTATTTTTATGTCATAATGTTTACACCTACACACCCGCACAAAAGTCCGCGAAACGGCAGCCAGTGGTAGCAACAACACTTTTTTTCGTGAGCGTATGTTAAGGCAAATGTCAGATTCTGTCGTTCCCTTTAAAAACGACGTAGCAAGAAAGAGGAAGAATTAAAGATTTACAAAACAAATATGCAATGCGAAAGTGTCGAAAAAGGGGTAGAGAATAACCATGTTCCAACTGAGAACGTCGGGAGTAGGAACTCGAAACCAGAGAGTATGTATGCAGACTGATAAATGTGTATGAAGCGAAAGAGGTATGTAAGTCTAGAGAGAGCTGGCGCGCTATACTCCCTCTTTTTCACCGTCACTCAAGGATGATATTACATACATACGTCTTTGAATTTGTCAATGACGTCTACGTTAGTCAATAATAATTTACGATTCTATAAATATCTCCAGCCGTCTCCAAAAAAAGGAAGATTCGTAATTCCATCGCACATTTTCTGTATTCACTTGAACATTATCTTTTTCGTTAATAACGTAGGTATCATCTTACCAGAAAATATCCCGCAACAAAATAATATCCTTGATATATCTCACGTAGCCGTGATAATATTCCGTCGTGCAAGCATCCGAACTAAATAAGTAATAGGCGACAGGGTAAATAAATGTTTCTGATTCCTTTGTATCATTCTTTGCTGCCTTGAATATTGTTGTTTGGAGTATATGATATGAGCGGAATGAATTTGAATTCAGAACTCGTAATTGACTTTCTTCGTTAAGATTTCAAGACTAACTACAAAGTTATATCGATGCTATACGCGCGTTCTGCTAACAAATACAAATCCATAAACCTCCAAATGGTTTATGACACTTGTAAAGGACTGGCCATTTGGCACATGTGGGTGGCGAGTTCAATTCTCGCGCGTTGTAAACATAAGTGCTTTTCGGCTAAGGAAAAAGTCACAAATCGGTGCGTATGTTAATGAAAAAAATCTAAGACCAATGTAGAGTACTTAGTTCGTAATTTAAAAAAATATGATAATAAGTTTACGAGCATCTGATGACGATTGGTCATTGATTAAATTGGATTGGACATCTTTACTAAGAAAAAAAAATGGCTGTCTGATTATAGAAATAGCTGTTTTTTAATGCATTTGAAAGTATTTACAGTACTGATAACAAACCCAATTTATAAAATTTTGTCTCTCTATGTCTTTCGTTCGACTTATCTTCGAAAGAGCTTTACCAATTTTGACGGGACCTTCCCTATCAGATAGGCAGTGGCAGATATCAATTTTATAAAAAGTAATTTAAGCTACTTTTATTTTTCATGTAAGGAATATGTAAAATAAAAAATATTATTATAATTATTGCTTGTGTCTGTCAATACTAAATATTTCCTCCGATTGGTTCAATTTCTTTCCTCTGCGATTCCACTCTGTATGTGTCTACGACTGTCGGTAGCAAATGAATGCGACCCGTGTTGACTGACCTTGTCATACAATTTCCTCTGAGTTCATACGAATGACGTGGATATCCGGAGCAGAATATGTGACCAGATGTATGTACCTTTGTGTGTTTATTGGTGTTAGCCATATCGGATATTAGCAATAGTAGATTCAGAAATGGTACGGTATTTATACACGATTTTTCCGTATTTTCCGTATTTTTAAGGATAAGGAAAAAACGAATACGTCTCAAATCCACGATGTCTGAAATGCCGTTCCGTCACTCGCAGTGGTATGCTAAGCTACTTATGACTACAACTCGACTTCTTCCATCCCTTAGATGAATGAAAAGATCGGATTGAGGGAGGAGCCCTGATAGCCAAGTAATTCGAGTAGGCGCTTGTAACACAACAATTTCAAGTTCGAATCCCGACAGCACCAATGAGTTTGTTGAACGTAAGTATATTGATTAGTCACATCACGGGCTTTACGGTGAAGGAAAACATGGAGAAGAAGCTTGCATACGTTTGAGAAGAAATTCAATGAGGTATGTGTAAAGCAGTGCTTAAGGAACTGCAATGGACACACCATTGCCAGATGACGTTGACAACTAAAAAATATCTCCGCCTAATAGTAGGTATTACTACACACATCTGCCGTACTCTTCGGGGACCTTTGTGGTTACATACTTAAAAAGCTTGTAAAATTGTTCAAATAGATAAAAACTGCTTACAGATTAAGGAATAAATCAACTAGGAGTTATATATTATAGGCTTCCGACGTCTGGCCTAGTGGTCAGCGTGGCGGGTTCTAATCGAGCTAAGGATAATATTTACACAGATAGGAACACGAATGCTTGTACCATAATCTTGGATGTCCTTTGTATTTATGTATCTATTTGTATTTATTTATAATACTTTGCCCCAAAGTATTATTATTATTTATAAGTTAATATATATTAATAAAATAAATACAATCGTTACTATGTATAATCAAATAATTTGACGCATGGGAATTCGAGGGGCGCTGATAATTTTCAAAGACTTACCAAATTCACTATCTAAGTATAACAATCTAAAATTATGTTTCTGAAATTGACACTGAGTTATTGAAAGGCAGGAGAAAGGGAAACGCCAAAGTGTCACATACAAATCAATTTCTTATGAGTAAAGTACTTTACGATACTTTACTTTACTTCGGTTCCAATGTAGTGGAATTCCCAAAACAGTTGAACTCTGCAACATCTAAAAAGTAAGTCTCTACAACATATGAGTCGGATTATCCCTGGGGAACTCAGCACGAGTCGCGCGAACACAGGTGTGAACTTGACATTTCCCGAGCCGTCGCAAAAATGGACCGGATTAGTGCTGGCACTACACTGAAGAAGCGATATTATTTGCTGAGATTAATTCTCGGACTCGACCATTTATCAGTGCGTTAATGTGTATCTCTCCAAGTTTTGCTGTTGTGTAACTACGCTCGGTAAATTTTTTCCCGTTCCGGAGATGATATATTTACCATAAAGTAGGATTACGTTTTACCTATAGTAGGAACTCCAATGTAATTGCGATGTTCGTATTCCTTTTCAAGATTGAAATTATCGCTCAGATTGTGAAATGACCTGCCGTTGCGGTAAAGAGTTATATCCTTATGTATAGTAAAGCTTGGAGTCCTTGTGATGAAATAAATGATGTAAAAAGGTTCCTGCAGTGTCAGTAGCTCGCGGACGATGCACGTAAGAAGTGTGGGTGGAGACCTTTCGGTCTCGCCATTGTTCAATGAGAAGCAAACGATTCCGGAACGTACGATACGAGAGAAAAAAAATCATAACATGTTAAAAGTGTACATAGGTTTTTTGATGTGCGAAATTTAGTTAACCATAGTGATTTTTGTAATTGCGGGGTCACGCTACCGCTTTGTATTGAGCTTCATTATTGTAATTCTGAAAGCACGCACGATACGAATGAAAAAAAATCAAAACGTGTTAAAAGTATCCATAGGTTTTTTTTATGTGCGAAATTTAGTTAACCATAGTGATTTTTGTAATAGCGTTTTTTTGCCACGCTACCGCTTAGTATTGAGCTTCATTATTAA
Source organism: Drepana falcataria (assembly GCA_945859725.1). Taxonomy (NCBI): domain Eukaryota; kingdom Metazoa; phylum Arthropoda; class Insecta; order Lepidoptera; family Drepanidae; genus Drepana; species Drepana falcataria. The sequence goes on from OX243937.1 coordinate 3,775,390, forward strand.
TAATTCTGAAAACACTTATTTTAATTATCCTATGACAAAAGCATCAATGTCACATAATCAAATATTGTTAGTTAATGATAATAACGGGTACAATTTCGAAACCAACATACATACATATTCACGCCGAAACGCTAACGGGATAGGCAGAGAGAGTAGAGCGCCAGTTCTCTTTAGACTTGCATACCTCTTTCGCTGTATTACGTTGAAAATATTTCAATTATTTTTTTGGTAATATAGTTATGAATATAAATAGTTTCACCCCTTGAGATAAGCAATAATAATGAAAAGGGTATATTGCTTTAGTAAGATTTCTCTAGATGAGGTAATGCGAAGAGTTGTGTTAGATGTGTTGTTTGTGAGTGGTTTAAGTAATTACCTGTCTAGTACACTCGAATCTGCACTTATGAGTTTTTCAGAACGTAAGTACATTGATTTATCACGCCACTTTACCGGTAAGGAAGGCCTTACGAGTAGACATTCAAAGGCGTTTGTACACGCTGACAGCTGTCTCGTTGGCTAATTAAGCCTGCAAACATTAAAACAGCGGGTGTGGGAACCTAACAAACCTCTCCCTACCCCTTCAGGGTTTCTTATGGGAAAACGAAAAGATACGTACACTGTACCAGCTCAGCTGTCTGCATCGCGAACCATTGACGCCTGAAGTAGAGGTCGTAACCCGACAGAGGTTGCCTCTAACTGTATTCCTTAACACTTGATAAATGCCTGGATGAAAGCATTCACGTTTAATTTAATTTAATTAATAAATTTTGTTCATCAAAAAGTTTTGCAAAATAAAAATAAAGTAATTTGCAGGTTAAGTAGCGAAATTTCCCAGAGCTCACGCTACTAGAGGAAAAATAAAAAATAAGATGGTAGTTACGGTGGCCATATTGAAAATTTTAAAAGAGTACTTAGCTTCAACTGGTGACTATTTAAAACAGTACGTTGCAAATATTATAACGAAGCGTGTTGCATGAAATAAAATGTAAGTTGCATTTAATTATGACCAGAGCACTCTACAAGCTGTTTTTGGTATGGAGGTGGCAAATATATTTGGTAAAGAACCGGATAAATGCGGTTGAAACTCGCACGCCGAGTGCGCTGTCCATTTTAATCATCCAGCTTTTCCCCCAAGTGTTTGCGTAATATTCTGCGTGAAAATAACCGCTGCCATACGTAATAATAATATTACTCTATTGGATTTGAAAACTGGACTGGGCGAATTCAACTAAACTACAACTAAAGTACCTACTTGACAATGCAGACAAATTATGTGCACCATTCAACTATCTATAACCACAAAGCACATTGTGCTACTTGTGTAATTCCAAAGTGCGGGTATAGAATACCAGTCGATGGAGAGAGGTGCAATATTCTGAGTATGAAAAGTTTTTTGAAGGAAGGCTACGGTCCAGTATCATCAACTCAATCTACGCTCAACGATGGGACCGTCAAAGCGTAAGTACTCGAAACCGGCAAGCATATATAAAGACACTGATGATGAAGTGAAAGGAAATATCGGCCTACTCTCTTATCCTCGCCGAGTCCCTCACGGGATGCGTATGTAGGTTGTTTTACAACACTATTTAATATTCAAATTTTGGAACCAGACAAACAACATTTCAAGGCAGAAAGTACAGAAAGGCAGATGTAATTAATCCTTATAGAGGCGACAAAGCGACCGCGTTGGTCATGTCTTCTCCAGAGGTCGCAGCTACTCTGTGGCAGGAACAGCGTATCGCACGCCCTAGGTGATTTGCATAAAGCTCCGCGGACACCGTTTTGGCGTCAGTTCAGCTTGTAGCTCATTAGCATAACTGCTCAATTATTTTGTGCGGAATACTCACTTTACAGACAAATTTTGGTTTTGCGCTCCGTTGCCTGCTCTATTGAGGATAAAAATTATTGTTACAAATGCTAAATGAGATTATCGTAGTACATTAGGAAAGTTATTATTTCACGCTTCAATAACTACACTGTTACATTTGACAATTAGGAATATTTCATAGAAAGTGCTAGAATTCTATCTAAAGATCAAATTGAATGGTTTTGAAAAAAGAAAAGCGTTTAAGAATTGCCTTTCTGTGAAACCTATAGTATCCTATTAGCTAATACTAACCCTAATGGTAGCACCATTAGAGTTTAATTTAGCTTTTTGAATTACAAATTACGGCTTCAATGCCGCCGACATCACACATTTGTGTAATTAGCGTATTGTTGCATTTGGGTATAATAATAGTATTTATCTTTATATATATAATTCTTCTGTGAGTGTGTATGTCACTGAACTCCTCTCAAACGACTGGACCGATTTTGATGAAATTTTTTGTGTGTGTTCAAGGGGATCTGGGAATGGTTTAGATTCACAATTGGACCCGATAGGTGGCGCCACCATCTTTTTTTTTCCACCCGAGCGAAGCTGGGCGGGGCAACTAATCTAAATATAAGTTTACTATCTAAGCCATAGCAGGCACCAATAAGTACTATACAGAAGACTGCCTAATTCAGGTTCGGTCGGCTGTGAGAAGTCCATGCTATTTAATTGTATATTGAATCAAGGATTTTATACATGTTCACGCCTTTCCACAAGGGTCCCCAATGGGGTAGGCAAAGGTGTGCATTTAGTACGCACACACCCACATTCGAGATGAGTCGATAGATGGCGAGTCCATCACCGTTTCTTGAGCACGACTATACAAGCGTCATTGTTTCTTGTTAAATATGCAGGCTTCCTCTCGATGTCTTCCTTCATGTAGCAGATGAAATCCACCTGATGGTAAGTGGACGCTTGCAACGCTGAGGAGGTGATGATGATTATGATGATGATAAAGTATTTACGTAAAGCTTATGAAGCAGAGGTGTATAGGTAGTCCACACCCTCTGTCTGTCTGTCTGTGGTCTCTGGCGGAAAGTGGGTATGTACCCACTTTCCGCCAGAGACATATTTTAGGTCCTAACGTGACAGATGGCGAGTCCGTTCCCGTACTCAAGCATGACTATACATACGCCTTTGAATTTCTTCTCAGACGTATGCAGGTTTCCTCCCGATGTTATCCTTCACCGTAAACTCGTGGTGTGACTAATCACTGTACTTAAGTTCAGAAAAACCATACTTACCATACCTTACCAAACGATACATACCGTATTATCTCTATATATAACCAGATTCCATCAATGTAATTGACCTAATAAAGGGTAAATTCTTTACAGGAGCTGGTATCACGATTATCGTCTAAATTGGCCTTCAATCAAATTGAGCCAAAGCAATTAACGTCTGTTTGTTTAACCTCGTAACAAATAAATAGAGTCCGTTCAATTTATCTCGATGCGGATTAAAAGCTGTGTAGTTTCCAATTAACTTGTAAATGTATCAAAGCCTGAGGAGACAATAACCTATTGAATTTGGTCTGATGGCGCCCACAGCATAAATTAAGACACATTGTCCTCGACGCGTTTGTTTGCTGGCAATACATCTACTTTGCACGGTAACTATTAAAGGGTACATATCCATTTTCCCAATGAACCTTGGGTTACACGATATTGCGCCAGCGTGTTTTTTTTTAAATCGATGTAATCGGCTCAAAACTAGATACTAGTTGTAGGAAACAGATTACAAATTATATATTACTAGCTGTGCCCGCGACTTCGTCAACTTCGACTTCTTCGAAAAGTGATATTAAGCAGCATTATTTTTTTCTAAATAAAGTGTAATTTTTTTACAAACTTAGAATGTTATATTACATTATCATCCTCACGCCTTCCCACAAGGGTCCCCGAAGGGGTAGGCAGAGGTGTATAGGTAATACCCACACTTACACTCTCCGCCAGAGGTATATTAGGTGCCAACGTGACAGATGGCGAGTCCATCGCCGTTACTCAAGCACGACTATACATACGCCTTTGAATTTCTTCTCAGACGTATGCAGGTTTCCTCTCGATGTTTTCCTTCACCGTAAAGCTCGTGGTGTGACTAATCACTGTACTTAAGTTCAGAAAAACTCATTGGTACAGTCGGGATTCGAACTTGCGACCTTTGCGTCGCAGGTAACTGCTCGAACCACTCGGCCACCACGGCTTTTTTTGTATGATTGAGAATGTAATATTAATTTATAATATGTTATATCAAAAATGACGTAACTTCCATATAAACTTTCATCCCCTATTGCAATCCCTTACAATCCTTATTCGCATTAAAAAGTATATGTCCTTCCTCAAGCTCTAGGCTATCTCTGTACCAAATTTCATTTAAATCGGTTCAGTAGTGTAGGCGTGAAAAGGTAACAGACAGACGAAGAGTTACTTTCGCATTTATAATTTACTAGCTGTGCCCGCGACTTCGTCGGCGTGGACGGCTTTTTATCTTTCGTAAAAATTTTTTTTTTCAATAAAAAGTATCCTATACTTCTAATACCTCCAAGAATATGTGTATATGTGTTTTATGATGATCGGTTTCGTAGTTTTTACGTGAAAGCGTAACAAACAAACTTGCATTCACATTTATAATATTAGTAAGGATATTAGTAGGGATTGTAAAAGAACCGAGGTAGTGGACTGATTGAGGTCAAAATTGTGGAAAATAGCTCAAATAAACCTGTTACCAAGCTGGCACCTAAATATATCTCTGTAAAATGTGGGCGTTATTCCAGAATACCTAATCCTTAGACCTTTTGGATTAGGCGTCGAGACATTGTATGCCTTGTACCCAAATTATTACTTTTCTACGAATGTACAACAATAGTTTACAAATTGTATCCAACTAATTTTAAAAGGTAGATACAAAACTTTTGATTTCTCGTTTATCCGATTATAGCATTCCCTGGAAACTATCAGAAAATCTACTGGTTTGTTCCAGAATTAACTCCAACTTGTAAAGAGCAAACAAATTATACTAGACAAATTAAGCTAGCATATATTAAATTTTATCTGATTAGTAATAAACATATGGTTTGAATTTATGATTTAGGACTACATCACTAGTGGAAAAGAGAAATGTACATCACTCGAGCGTTCATATCTTTTTATTTATCGAATTGTGAGATATCAAAATACTCTCTAAATACTACTACTCACTGGTTGCCTTGCTTTTACATCCAATTGTTGCGATATTTGTAACACAGGTGCGTACTCACACTACACAGGGACCCTTGAGAGAAGGCGTCTCTACAGAAAGCATATATATGTAAACGCCTGTTAAACTAGAGTTGCATTTTTTATCTTATTTTCGCACAAATGGTGTAACGATAAAGTTATTTATTTATATGTATGTTCTAAAATATATTTTTTATCTTCTTAATAGTTAAAAAAACCGGGAATATGGCCTCCTTAAATAACGTCTAAATTTTGTTTCTAGATTTGTATCTTTAGAGCAATTTGTTTTATTTCATCGTCACCAGGATATATTTACAACATCCTATATTTTTTAGAGGACTACTGTTCTATGTTCTGAGACACGTGTATACAACTGTATCAAAAGCTATAGCATATCAACAAAATAATTGTATTATATACACCTCTGCCTACCCCTTCGGGGACCCTTGTGGGATGGCGTGAGGATATATTATTATTATATTATATTTTTTTAGAATAATATATTCTTATCTCGATTTTACCCAGAGAATGTATCAGACCCTAAAAAGATCCTGTATGAGCCCACATGATTTACTAACTTATCTCAACACTCGATCCTTTCAGTGTAGGCAAAGATTAATAGGACCATTTCACTGCTGTCCAACACACGTCTTGCTTTTCCTACTCATCAGTCCTCTTATACATGCTGTGATTATTTTACGCAACCCAGCCCAGATCTATACTAAATAAAGTGTCCGACTTGTACAGACACCCAAAGGCATATATATGAGCTTTATGAGCTTTAATTTAATAATAATAATATTAAAGAGCCGTGGTGGCCGAGTGGTTCGAGCAGTTGCCTGCGTCACAAAGATCGCAAGTTCGAATCGCGACTGTACCAATGAGTTTTTCTCATCTTAAGTACACTGATTAGTCACACCACGAGCTTTACGGTAAAGGAAAACATCGAGAGGCAACCTACATACGTCTGAGAAGAAATTCAAAGACGTATGTATCAGTTGTGCTTGAGTAACGGCGATGGACTCGCCATCTGTCACGTTGGCACCTAATATACCTCTGGCGGAAATTGGGTGTATGGGTATTACCTATACACCTCTGCCTACCCCTTCGGGGACCCTTGCGGAAGGCGTGAGGATATATTATATTATATATATATATATATATATATATATATTATATATATATTATTATATGTTATATATATATATATATATATTATTATACAGAATGATTCTATTGGGTGTGCGTAATTTATAATAAAAGATTTTCGCAAAGTAACAGCATGGAGTTCTTAAAGACGTATATGTAACTTTTGAGAAGTTGCAAATGTCTATAGGCGGCGGTAGCTGCTTACCATCAAGCGGATAGCGTACTGCCTATTTTAGTAGTATCAAAAAAAAACGGACAATCTGAAAAAACTCACCAAGCCTACATAGATCCTGAACCACGTCAAGCCATGTCAAGCCCTCTTATTCGACCAGTTGCCTGCGACACAAAACAAATGAAAGGATACATATAACATACACACACATATCAGAAACGACAAGCAAATTTGTGATCACACAAATGTGATCATACTTATGAGCACGGATATGTATCTGTATCTAGGTATCCGATCCGGGGGGAGATTTTGCATGAATTATTTCTTAGCAAAGGAAATAAAGATAGAACTTGATTTTGAATAGTGCTTTGTCATAAGGAATTTGAAATTAATAATGCAATTATTTTAAAATACCTACTATGACTTCTAAAAATGTAGTTAAAGAAAGTGATTCTATTGTGCGTTTGGGGAGGGGTCTTGCACCATAACGCCACCCACCCAGCTTGTATCCGGGCCTGCTAGCAATAGCGCCAAACCTTTAACTTTTTAAATCCATTATATAAGAAGATATGTGCCGATACCAACTAATGTAGGCTACGCAAGTAAATTCGCCACACGCCAATCAGAAGGCCAATATTATTCCCCTTATACATGTACAAACTCTAGAGAGAACCACTGGAATTCATAATTTTACGTGGAACTCAGTTAAAGTTGAATTTCAAAGAGAATTAAGCGCTCGACGGACGAGTTAGCTGCATTTATAGCATCCACCTCTGTAAGCACTTCATCACGCGACTGGAAACGAGTAATAAAGTTGCTGAAAAAAGTTTCACCACTCTCAACGCTCGACGGAAGCGTGCGTCGGTGATTTGTCAACGAAAGGACCGCGCAATGTACCTATGCAACCAAAAAAATCGCCCCGCTTTCGGTTGTACGATAAGCCTCCGGGACCATTTCCATAAAGCTCCGCGCTGGCACGACTTCGGCCGGGATTACCATAAGCGCTTAATTATTTTGTTTATCTGACCACTAAACTGCTTTGACTCGTCGGAGAGACGTGGAACGAAGCCAGTGTGTTAATATCCGGACCCAATCTTTTTTGGCAACTTAATCAGTTGGCTTAAGCTAAATGCTATTACGAGAACCTTCATATATTATTTAGTAATACATATATTTTCACGCCTTCCCACAAGGGTCACTCTAAGGGGTAGGCAGTGGTGTATTAGCACCGTCTTTGAGCCGAGGATGTTGGTGCCAATGTGACAGATCCAACATAATATATCCCGTTTAGAAACATAACAAAACAATGTGTGCACCAGAGCAAAAACGAAGTGCGTCATTAGCTTAAAACATAGCCAAGCTGGTACCAGTTTTTGTTAGTTAATAAAATGGATACCTCAACTGAACACAGCTTACAAGCTCTTACTAGAGCAAAATGTATCCCGGTCGTGTTTCCCTGGAGAGGGGAGACGCTTCAAGTCTAAACTGTGTTTAGCAAAATGGTGACACGGTGCGACATGCGCCCAGCAATGTCGAACATGTTTTGTTAGAGAGCCGTCTGGTCTAGTGTCCATCAGTGGCTTGGGTAGATATGATTCTCGAGTATTTGTATGGTGAATAAGAATATTTACCGTACTGGTTTAAATATTCATCTGAAAAGTCAGGGCCATAATGGACAAGTGGTTCAGGTAACGTCCACAAGACAGATTACAAGTTTAAAGCCCGACGGTATCAATGAGTTTTTCAGATTTTATTTACGACTATTCATCACTGTGTGTCATACACTGATAATTGTACGATAAGCTTTACAGTAAAGGAAAACATCGAGAGAAAACCTACATAATTTTGAGAAGAAATTAAAGGACATTAGTGTTTGATACACAGTGCTTGATAAAAGGCGAAGGACTCCCCATTTGATACGTTAGTGCCTAAATATATTTCAAGCGGAAATTCGATATTGTTTTCCATCCTTGCGTGAAAGTACAAAGTCAAGGCTTTTCATTAAAACTTTATGATTTACCACACCGCAGGCATTATGGTGAAGGAAAGCATATATGATACATTTCTGAATCATACCCGAAATATGGTCGTGCGTTAAGTAGTGCTATTTTTCAGCTCTCCCACCAAATATACCTTTATCAAATTACATTTGATATCAAAGTATTGTGGTGACCCAGTGAAGCAGAAACTTTAAAGTCACGGTAAATTAATTAATAAAGTTTAAGCACCAACGAGTTCATTATAGAGGTAGTAAAACGTTAAATCGAAATAGTTGCGGGTGTGTGGGAGCTGTGAATACCTAGTTAGGTGTCCCGGGTAGCCACCGGGGGCCACTAGAGCCCTCGACAAAGTTAATTACACTACCCACGTCAAGTTTCTTTTAGTAGTGACTACGCTGCTCCGACACACTGTTTTAATGATTTATAAATCAGATCACATGCTTCATATGACTATGTTGTTTTATCTTACGCAGTGTATATAATTTGCGAAAGTGTCTGGAAGAGGAGGCGGTCCGGGCCACTGGGAACGATAAAAGTAGTCGAATACGGGGAGCATGTATACCTACAGTAAAAATATGGGGCTGTATGTCTAGTGAAAACTGTCGTTCTGGTAGGAAGGGAGGGGCCCTTCCTACCCGTGAGGCACTCCTCGTGATGATATGTATCGTATCAAATACTGCCAAAAGTACTAGTGTCATGTATCATTAGGAGGGTCAACATACCGAACAAACACGCCCATCTTTATATAAGAGTACCGATTTAATTCTTTTCTTTTTTCTGTATGTTTTCATGCCTGGATTCAAGAATGGTTTAAATTCCTGGAAGTATCTGATAGGTGGCGATGCGATCGTGTTTGAGGAACTTTTATTTTATCACCTAAACGTTAAGTTGACTTGTACAACTTGACATTGACAACTATAAAGTTGACTGCATAAAATAGTGTGGATATAACTGACCAAGCCTTAATATTTTAATTATAATAATGTGTTGTATGTGCTTCCGATTTTAATAGATGCAAGCAAACAGTGCGGTATACCCACGAAAAGGTTGTGTCACAATAAGCTTACTGTTCCATTATAACTTAAAATTATTACCTAAAATACTATTCCACGAAAATTTACGTACGTATCATATTGCTTACGTGCAATATTTTGCTAATTTGAGCACACTGCTCTTAATTTCCCTACAATTACGAGTTTAATTCCTCTCTTCCCTTTTACGTTGCTAGTGGCCACTAGCAACGTAAAAGGGAATCACTAATTCATTAAGAATGCTTTTAGGTCAAATAAATACTGGCTTAGCAAAGATCACTATTCCTTTGCGTTTGTAGAGAAACTTTATTTCATGGACTTCTCTTTGAACCCATATCTGGTTACAAAGAAAAGTGGCATTAGGAATTCGAATAAATGCTACGTTTACTTATAACCTTTGTCGATTATTAGCCTCACATGTCTTAAAAATCTATGAAACACGCTACATCGCACTATTGCGCGTGCTGTCAGTTTTATGTCGACGTGACGTGTCCATACATATATACATGAATGCCTAAGTATCTTGAACCGCTGATTGTATTCCTCGTAAGACCCACTTCATACTGATATTATAAATACGAAAGTTTGTGGGATTTATTTCTTGATTACGATGAGTATATCAGTTGGTATAGCTGGGTTAACACAAAAATAAAAATTCTTCCAGTGAAATCAAATTAAAGTGGGAAGGCGTGAAGATGTGTTATTACGCTGTTCCACCATACTTAAGTACTAATGCTGTAAAATAATAATATTGTTATTGTATACCAAATGATTTGAAAAGAGTAAGCATGGAGTTTCTTGCCGGTTCTTCTCCATGGAAACGACCAACCCGAACCGTGCACCTTTTTCGACGTTTCATAAGTGCCCATCTAGGCCTATGTGAAATAAAATATTCGATGTTAACTATTAGTGCAATTTTTTCTCGAATAAACCACATCCTATTTGGATATTAGGGTTCCGGACTGTAGAATAGAGTCCATATCTGTGCCAAATTTCATTCACCTCTAATCAGTTGTTCTGGCGCGGTTGAGTACCTACAAACATTAATCCAGCCATCCTCGCTTACACGTTTATTATATCATTTTAATGGCTTCAAGAAAACTACTCCTTGACCTACATCACCAACCTGATTATCTTCATTTCTCGTTTAACTAATCTAATTTCATGGAATCAAATTCACTTGGGCTTCCAAGACGGTGTAGCGTTCCCCTGGGCTTTTCTTGTCGTTGTCTACAGTTTAAACGTGTTCTTGCATTAAATAAATAAGCGCTTATCGCACACAGCCCCTTACTCATTTTTAACTTATTGCCCTTCGAGATTATACATTACACTCGTAAAAGATTTATTTGTAGATTAGATAAGTACAATAGAGGTTCTATTTGAATACAAATGGTTATAGCTTGAGTTACCATGAGTGAGACCATGCAATTTCGTTTATAAGTCGAAGACGAAGAAACTATTCTCTGTTTTATTTATCAAGCCGTCGTCTCTACTCAGTATTTTTTCTTGTAGGCATTGTAAGGCAATTGACCTGCAAAATTAATATTGCAGGTCAATTGCAGGATTCCCCGTGGACTATGTACCAGTGCTCTGAACATAAAAACAGCTGACTCCACAGCACGATCTTATAGGGGGAAGAAAAATCATGCGGAAACCAGCAAATTTTGAAATACAACTGTATGTTGAAGTCACCTTTAGACTAGCAAACCGTTACTTTTGGAACTATCTCTGAAGAAAATAATGTATTATAAAATTATGAAAATAATAATAAGGGAATTTCACCGTACAGCTCGGATTGTGACTAATCGCTATACTTAAGTTCAGGAAAATTAATTGATGCAGTCCGACTTCCAACTTGCAAGCTACTGTAGCAAGCTACTACTCAATCCACTCGGCCAGCAAGGCTATTTTACATGGCTAATATTCCAAGCCAAAATTGTAAATACAGAGAAGTACACAGACTTGTTAAGAAGTGGTAACAACTGGTCTGTAGGATATTCGGGCCGACCAGTCAACATTTGTTTTAAAGCTGAAATTAATTCGTTTTGCGGGTGCGTGCGTACACAGACACAAAGAAACGTGATATGGGTCTCTTAATGGGCCGCACAAAGGATCGCCTTTCCATGTGCTAATTACTGACGTTGGCTAATTACCCATTTAAAGGACTATATTTACGCATCCGAAAGCTTTGACAATACTAAAATTGCAGTCGAAAGACAATAAATTCACGTGGATGGTACACGATGTTCAAATACCAAGTTATTTTCATAAACCCTTATCTCCGAACGGTAGAAGCGTGATTTTAAATATACAAAGAATAGACTAACTAACCTTCTTCAAGAAATATACCTGGTGGAGTCGAACTTAAGTAACAAGTATCACGTTGGCACCTAAAATACATATATCTCCTGCGGATATCGGTGTGCGGGTACCATCTTAACATTTTTGCCTACCCCATCGGGGGTAAATAGCTGTGAAGATATAATATTATATTCTATTATTCATATTATTATAAATTATCTTCTCCATATGAAGAGCAGGTACATGTAATAAATGGAATAGATAGCAAATAACCCTCATCAATCAAGACACGCACGAAAAGAACCTTGGATCTAATATATTGTTTGTATATTATTATTTAACAGGAAAACCCCATAGTAACGTGGTTTGAGGTATCGCCGGAATAGTTTATAATATGTCGATTTAATCACCGATCTCTTGCTGTACGTAGGTGGTGCTTTACAGTAAAGAAACCATTGAGAGAATAAGCCGCATACTTTGATAAAATATATAGTAAACAGAAAAATACGTCTAAGAGAAAGTAAATGGAACTCCTTTATTGTTTTTTTTTGTAATTTGTATTTTTGTACAGAATACAGTTGTAAAATTACAGTCCAATCACCGATAAATAATATTTGTCTCGGGGTAGAATAAACGGCCACTCTGCGAAAGTTGGCAACGTTTCCACATATTGTCATTTCACCTTTTTCTACCCCGAAGTCCCTTAGAAGACGTGCTCGTTAACAAACAACTTAATCACTTTCGACCTATTTTCTTCCCACTTTTGTTTAAACTTGTTTTTATTTTGTCAAATCTTATGAATACGCCTACTGTATCGCCAAAGGCTAAGTCAGCGTCAAGAAGAGCGTCATTCGAGTGGCTAAGAGTAAATATAATATCTGTTCAACTGCGGAACAGGGAAATAATGATTTGGCTCATTAATTCCCTGTTCCGCAGTTTTTTCATGACACAGATACAGGTTCTTTAGTTGAAGGCACTTCTATTCTACATATTTCATGTATGCGAGCTCGATTCCTGCTGAGGGCGGATACTTATGTGATGAGCACAAGTATTTATTTCATAGTCTTGGATATCATATGTACCATAGTACAGGTTTTGCTAAGATCGAGATTAGGTCACTTTGTGTGGAATGTGGTACCTTGGGACAGGGTATTTTATTTAGTTATTTAGGAATTAGGTTCTAGACTCTCACACACGCAGACTGACCTAATGAAAATTTCTATGTAACCTAGCAGAGGAAATTTAATTTACAACCATTTCAATGACTTTCTCGAGGTCAATGAGCTCCAGAGGATACCCGTATCATGTAAAAAGGGCCAAATCATTTCCGACCCAGCTTAAGCATTTTATAGCCACTTAATTATGACATTAAGTAAATTTAAATGTTAAGACAAAAATAATAATAACCGGCGTCAGTCTTTTCATACATGTAGTATGAAAAGACTGACGAATGTGGATAAAGCGAAAGAAGTCTAGATTGCTGACGCACTGGCGCTCTGCTAACCTCTGCGAGGCGCATTGCGGGATAAAAGGCTACCAAACAATTTATTATTTATCTTCATACCGACCCACAAGGATCCGCGAAGGGGTAGGCAGAGGTGTAGTTGCACTCCCTCTATTTGCCATAAATGCTCATAAACTTTTGGAGAATTTTTTTAGGATTCTGGCAAAGTTTTACAAATCACAGTTATAAAAGTTTCATAGTTATTAACATTCTTCGGTCATGCAATATTCTCCATTTCCAAAAGAACGAGCTTATTGCGATGTGCACTAAAAGTTAATGAGCTCTATAAAGAACTTATGAAGGAATCCAGTTCGTCAAGTCATACAGACCTCGTATTAGGGTTGTCACAAATATTTTATGCTAATCACTGCTGAGGAGGGACACAGAAATGTAACCAGGACACTCGTGACAACCAAGATCGCTGTCCCGACAATTCACATGTAAATTCGGATGAGGGCTCATTTTTTGCCGAACAGACATCGGCTTCGGTCAGGATTAAAGTGGATTACTATACCTAAAGGTAGATAACAAAGAGACGGGGACATAAATCTTCCAACACTTTTATAGCATTTATAAAGAGGCAATAAACGGGCTTTAGCACTTTTCAAGATAATCATAAAACGGTACAACGATAAACCCCTTCCAAGTGCGCTGTGGATTATGAAATCTAGCAATCTAGCAATGCCTCCAGGTGTCGCGCGCGTTAATTTTGGTTACACATAATATGGTTACTGATGCGCTCCCTTGGATAGTAGCATACATGATATTTGGCTGTTTTCTCATTAACGACACAACGCGTCGAGGTTCACACAGGCCGAGTGGCATTGCAAATTAGCTTGATTAGTGGCTGTACTGCTATAACTATTGATTGAATCGTTCTACGTATCGACAATAATTGCTCACAGTAATAATATGATGTGGGGTGACACTCCACAATCAACGTGCCTATAGTCATAACGGCCTTATGGCAAATAGCCACGACCAACATCTGAATAGTCTCTGGTTAGATGCTTGGATGAAGAGCCTGATGCAGAAAGCTATGAGTTAGCTAAAAGTTAAAAATGGTTACTGTGGGTTACCTGCGTACCATCGCGGATCTTTCTCGTAAGGTTTAGCCAGCGTTGGCGACTTAATTTTTCGGCTCCACTGTACTATAAAATGTATGTGTTATACATATAAACCTTTCCCAGTATGTAAACTTTCTAAAACAAAGGTCGTATTTAGATTATACAAACTTATTTTGACGATAAAAAGTCCCGATCTTCTTGAGATGCTTGGATGAAGAGCCTGATGCAGAAAGCTATGAGTTAGCTGAAAGTTAAAAATGGTTACTGTGGGTTACCTGCGTACCATCGCGGATCTTTCTCGTAAGGTTTAGCCAGCGTTGGCGACTTAATTTTTCGGCTCCACTGTACTATAAAATGTATGTGTTATACATATAAACCTTTCCCAGTATGTAAACTTTCTAAAACAAAGGTCGTATTTAGATTATACAAACTTATTTTGACGATAAAAAGTCCGATCTTCTTGCAATGAATAACGAGGAAATTATTCAAGTATAATCTTAGTCTTGACTGAAATATTAAGGGAGTGACTAAGTATAGCATTGTCAAATGACCCATCCCTTCAGACTGGGATAGGCCATTGTCGTAGAAGACCTTTTTCGGGGACCCTTTAAGAATAATTTTCTTCATATTGACTCCAATAAGAGTCGATTGCATATTTTATTGAGATATATTACCTTCATAATGGCACCACAAATCACATTTGTCGATAAGAAAATTCAGTTCTAGGTCACAGTGAATCGAGTCAAACTTGGCAATTTAGAGACGACCGGAGACTATGTATCAAAAAAATACACAGACTCACTGTCTGTCACGTTGACACGTGTTTTCCCATCTCTCTGCATACCTATTCTGATATAGGCCGTTGTGGGAAGGCGTGAAGATATTTATGAGTTATCTGGAGATATTTGTATCAATTCGTATATTGACATTCCGAGAACATCTCGGACGCGTGTTGAGTGCAAGATGTCCTTAGACGTGATAGCGTTGGCTTTGACTTTTGTTTTTTCCAAAAGCTTCCAAGCACTGAAGAAAACTTATTGGTGGTTTGGGTCATTTTACGGTCCATAAGAGCTCAAAATAAGTCAAATCATAAAACACCCATATCTCGCCTGAGATATATTTATACCAAAGTGATAATTGTCATTTATCACTTTGGTATAAATATATCTCAGGTCTGTCGCTGTTTCCTAAGCATGATTATAATAGGTACAATTTTAACTACGTCTGAACCGCATGCTTGTTTGCTCTCGATGTTTTCGCAGAGTGTAAGCAACTAATCGGTAAGTATAACTAATCGGTAATAAGGTAAGGTAATACAGAATGTGATTTTCTTTTATACACTAAATTGTGAGTAAACAAACCTTACTGCAGTAATAATAAGGTTATTATCAAACACAATAATTATGCCTATTTACGTATTACACGTTTAAAAGAACAATTTTTATGTTCTCCATTAGCAGATATATTAATGCGGGCTGGGGAAAAGGTTGGTTGAAATCCTTTTTGCTCTGTAATAATCTCTCCCTTTATCGGTTTTAAAAGTCGAACTTTCCCACGGCGACTGCGTTAAGGCGTAATGCAAAATAATAAGATGTTATGGGAAGAGTTTCGAGTTCGCCTAAATTGCAAATACCGAGAAAAGGAGCGTCTTTTTCATAATACTCTTTTCGTAAGTTACCCTGACGTGAAATTGATAAATTTGTGAACAATCTTTTCTAATCTGATCTGAAAAAAACCAATTTATTTGACCCCATGTTAAGTGAATGTATTTCGAGTAAGAACATTGAAATTTCGGGTGTACCGACTGCAAAAGATGGAGGTTATCCATGTTATTATACGTTTAGTGTTAATTATAATTTAACTATGCATAAAAACATACGCCTTTGATTTTCTTCTTAGACGTATGCAGGTTTCCTCTGGATGTTTTCCTTCACCGTAAACCTCGTGGTACTAACTAATGTACCTAAGTTCAGAAAAACTCATTGGTACAGTCGGGATTCGAAATTTGTGTCGCAGGCAACTGGAACCACTCAGCCACAACGGCTCTCCACTTCATCATAACAATTGTTTTTGCTCACAACACTCCGAGCGACAACTATTCCACGGTTTCATCGCATCAAATGGTGATGATGAGTAATGTTTGCGTATCGATTAACGAAATTCTACATTTTACGTTTAAACCAGAAACACAAAATATAACGAGACAGTCACGGCCCAGTATGGGGCCAGATATTAATATATAGTTTTATGGAATAGAGTTTATTATTATTATAATTGCGTGAGTGTAAAAAATATTCATTTTATTTTAAGGTTTGCCAATAGTTTTTAGACACCGTTTATGTTTAATAATATTAGTCTTATGCATATATGTTTTATTAACTCGGTTTCCTCGATACAGGCTTTGCCTAGTGAGGAAACCAAAAGATATTGTGTTTTTAAGTAAGTCAGGCTCTCTGCAAGATTGTGTACATATGTTATGTTTAATGTGTTATTATGTTTTTGCAGTAATTAAATACTTTTTACTTTACTTTACTTTTACTTTAACGTGCTTTGGCATGTTGAAAATAAAAATATAATTTTGAGGTGTACATAGGCGGAGGACCGTGGAGCTGGCACCCAAGACAGTTCTTCTGAGCTGTGGGACGAGATACCATTTAATGCGTAATTTCAATTCAGGTACAGAGTTCCGGAACTGGAAATATGTGTTAAATTGCAATGCCAATAATGGTATCTAGGTACTCGGAACCGATGAGAGACTGATAAATAGCTACGGATAAAGCGAAATACGTCTGTTAATCTAGAGCGAACTGGCAGTTCACTCCCTCTACCTGCCCCGTAAGGAACTCAGCGTGTTGACATTTATGTACGAGTAGGCACAAATGTTAAATTGTCATAACGTCCATACATATCTATCGTGAAAGGTAATCATTCCCTACAAGCAATATATTTTGTCTTGTTGGTATCTTGCCTTTTATTAAGGGATTACACTCCCACCTGAGCTCAATTATAGCCAAACAGCGCTGAGTACGGTGTTTGCAAGCAAATACATATGCAATCCCGTTAGGGTTGTGCAAACACGCATTTGTGATTGTGTTAAGCAAATATATGCTAAGAGGCCAGTAAGACGCTAGATTTTTCAAACTAAGAATATGTAATTGGAAACAGTGCTATTTTACGAACTTCAACTTCTTTTTTAGATTTTAATTTATTACAAAATTAATAGGAATAAAAAATAAATTATGAATTCTAAATAACCTACATCATATTGATCGAACAATGAAAGTAACGGTAAGGATACTTTTTATTTACAATAACAACAAACATACATATCATCCCGCCGAGTCCTTAAAGGGGTAGGCAGAGAGGGTAGAGCGCCAGTTCTCTCTAGAGTTGTTGAACTCACATGAGTTGTTGAACTACTTACATATAAAATATTTCTGCCAAATCGATATACCGTGGCAACATGTCAAGAACACTGGCAGCGTCTTTGCGTCGCTGAATATAAATGCTGATTCTCTGAGCAAGTTATTACTGTGTTACAGTACTTTAAACTTAATCAAATGGTGCATGAGGTCGTGAGTAGAATGGCGCTCTATCTATCTCAGACCAACCCTTGAGGGACTTGGTGGCCAAATCGATTGCACCATGGTAAATATCGCTATAGCGATTACAGTTTACCTATGAGCTTGCGTGTCATTGAACTACGTCAACAAGGGACAAAGCTATGCATGCTCTTATACACATTAGTTGCTCTCGATATTGTTTACTTACTTATGCCAACCAAGGTAATACCTTACGTTGTATTGGCTACATTGATTATTATTAAAATAATAATATAATATATACTCACGCCTTCCCACAAGAGTCCCCAAAAGGGTAGGCAGGCGAGTGTTTAGGTAGTATCGATTGGTACATTCGGTATTCGAACTTGCAATCTTTGTGTTTCAGGCAACTACTCTCACCACTCGGCCACCACGGCTACCACGGCTCTCTTGATAATATTTCTTTTACGAAAAGTAATGTAACTATTAGTTAGTTTTGTTCACAGAAGCGGTAATCCCACATGACATTTACAACAGTAATATTAACAGAAGAAAAATCACCCTGATAAGGACACCTGCCATACGTAACTGATATGTGCTCTTGACAGTCCCGTTCAGTCTATCTTCATACAAGGGTAGGAAACAAAAAAAAATTGTGTATGAAAATTATATATAGCTGTTCCATTTAAATATTTCACTGAAAGCCGCAAAAATTGCAATCGAACCCCAACTGAACTTATAAGTTTTTTCCGACCATAAGTACGGTGATTTATCACATCACGAGCTTTACAATGAAGGAAAGCAATGAGAGTATGAGTAGGAGCAAGTTGCTTGCATACGTTAAAAAAGATCGAAGCCCATAGTCTTCGTATTATAGTAATTAGCCTTGGTATTGGATAAACAGCGATAGATTCACCGTTTGTCTTTGTCTTTGGTTGGAACCTCAATAATATATTTCTGGCGAGAACAGATCTAGTCAATAGTTTGACATAACAATTATGACATAACAACAAATATGTTTTTAGGCATAGAAACGTGTCCTATGACCAGACCAAACTTTTTATACATATAAAAAATTTGGTAAACGCTTAGTCTCACAGGTTTGTAATTATCTTGTACCAACTACTGGATATATACGATGTTCCATTTCCGTTGTTACCTCTAAAACAGTGCCTCTGCAGTACAAATTCAAGACAAGACAGCTCTGACATTGCAATAAAAGCTTAACACACACCAATAAGGCTTTGTGCCAAACACGACCTCTCTGTCACTAGATAGTTACAACATCGATAACATTGTGCTTTAAGGTAGACACGTCTTAATCAGCGTATACGTCTGCTACTTGTTTTATAAGCACAGATTAATAAAAAGATATACAAATTAATACAAAGACGGCTGTCTGGTCTAGTAGTCAACACCTGACTGCGAAACTTGAGGTCACGGATTCGATTTCGCTGAGGGCAGATATTTATGTTATGAACACGAGTATTTATAACGTAGTCTTGTATGACCTATGTATGTATTTTAGTTAGTATATATCTTGATGTCTAGTCACAAGGTACAAGCGTTGCCTTACTTGGGACTATGTCAAATTGTATGGAATTCTTTATTACCTGAAGCTGAACCTGAACCTGAATTGTATGATTTCCGACAAGAGTCTCAGATGGTAGACAAGACTAACGTAACACCCTATATTCACCTGAAATGTATTTAGGTTCTAATGTGAAGGATGGTGAGTCTATCGTCTTTTCTCTAGCACAATATGAATCTCTTCTCAAACGTATGCAGTTTTGGCTAGATAGTAGAGTAGTTAAACTAAAAACTAAAAAAGCTTTCTGAAAAGGTGCCAATGTTTTTTGCCTGTCTGTATTCAGTTTTTTTAGTTTTAAATGGCTACATTTCAAAATAGAACAGACTCAATGTATTAAATGAAGTGTCACAGCTCGCTTTATACATTGAATAAACTAGTTTACTCGAGACCTTTAAAACTATTTATATACCAACAGGCATGCAAAGCGCATCACCAAGATCTTCAAAGTGAAATACACAAGAACCTCTTGTGCAATATTTACCTTCCACTGCGTACTTTACGATCTAATACTTGCACTAAGAACTCCCTCTCTGTTTGTTACTCAGTTCATTATAAACAGTCTGTAGACAACAGTGAATATCGCTTACACTCCGGCTCACAATGGTTGGCATTTAAGCAAACTAGTTAATTTAAATTAACATTTTAAGGTGCATATTTGGTTCTGAATTGTATTATTGTTACAGTTTTAGCTAAGCTATTTATATTTACTGACTAAATACACATAACCACACACACCTCCTAACACAGCCACAGGCTTTACAAGCTTAAAAGGAGATCTGGCCACTTATATTAAGTAACATTTTGGTTGCCTACTGAATAAAAAACTTATAAATATGTCCCTCGGTTTCACCCGCATAGTAACGGGTTGTAGGATAAGGTTCATATAATGATTATATGTAGACATTCTACTAAGGAAGGGACTTGAGAGGACTACAATCATAAGCAGATTTTTTTAACCGCCTTACAATAAACATTTGAACGCCGCAGCTCGTATATTTCCCACGGGCAGCCGAATTGATTTGAAGGGGTATACAAAGCACCAATGATTGGAAACCTACACTACATACCTACCACGGTAAAACTGTTGGCATTGCAGTCACTAGGGTTACCACGTAAATAGAATTTGGCCTACATTAAGTAGTCAATGATATTAGTAGTAGTGAAGTTAGTAGCAAATTATGTTTGCAGACTCTATCCCGACGGTATGTGCCATTGACTTTCTGAACTTGAGTTCAGTTATGGTTTGGACATATAGAAAGGTTTAATTAAGAATGATTGACGAAACAGATATATACAATGCTAAAGTATACGACAAAGGACGAGAGAGGTGTAGATAGGGACTCGACATCCTTACTAATATTATAAATGTGAATGTAAGTTTGTTTGTTACGCTTTGACGTAAAAACTACTTAACCGATCATTGTAAAATTTTGAACACATATTTTTGGAAGTATTAGAAGTAACATAGGATACATTTATTGAAAAAAAAAAATTTACGAAAGATAAAAAAGTCGTCCATGCCGACGAAGTCGCGAGCACAGCTAGTTATGATATATGTATGGATGTAAGGACAGTGATTTATTTATAATTTTTACGGTTGGGGCTTTACGGTTGGGGAACACTGTAGCTATGAGTTTTTATAACTTAAGTAATTCTTTATCACTGCACGAAATTTCTGAGGCAGGAAAAGAAGCATTCGTCCCTCAAAAGAATGCAGGTTTCCTCACGATTTTATCCTACTTCGCTTGCAATGTAATAAATCACTGTACTTCAGTTAAAAGAATCATTTTTCAAGTGACTACGACTATCACGGCGTTCAATTAATGGTTCTCACTAAATAATACGCGAAGCAATATGCAGGCATATCCCTTACTAAGTAAAACAAATCCGAAGCAGAACGTTCTCTTTGTGCGATCTCTAGCATCCCTAACCATAGCGTGCTTAATTAGTTAGAGCAAAGCGATAATTAGGCATGTTAAGCAGCCGCGTAATTGAGTTGGATGTGTTTAAAACTAACCTCGGCATTATTACCTTTGTTTAAATTTGTAGGTATTGGGTTTATTACTTAGCATATATATAAATATATATCTTCTTCATGCCTTCCCATAAGGCTCCCTAAAGGGGGGGGACTAAAAACGCAATTTTGGCGCGGAAATATATTCTAGGAGATGGCAAGTCCACCTCTGATTCTCAAGCACGAACTTCTTTGAATAACTTAGTAATTACCTACGTTAATACATACTGTAAGCTGCAATGTTAACGTACTATATATAAAAGTTATTGTAAGTTTTATGTACTACTATACTGTTTTTAAGTGTTCATATAATATAACATATAACGCACACATATTCACCTAGTATGAAACTGAGCAAAGCATATTGAAGGAAAATATCGAGAACCAACCTGCATGAAACCTGCATACCTACGTCTCAGAAGACTTTCAAATGCATTATAGTCGAGTCTGAGAAACGGCGATGGACTCGCCATCTGTCGCGTTGGCTACTAATAATATATCTCCTGCGAAAAGAAGGTGTGCTACTTACATGCCTCTGCACACCCCTTTGGGGATCAATCAATCATGATGCTTCGCAGGTAGATTCCCCAGGATACACACATCTATTAGTTACTTCCCTAATACGAGTAGTATATACTAACGTTTACCAAACCTGTCCAATATACGTATTGAGGTTGACAGAGTATTTGTAGTGCACACTTACATACGATTACACGGTCGGACGCGCCAGTTATGCGATACGAGCATCCTCTACTCTGTGGCCGGACGAACGATTTCGCCTTTCGCATCGTCAGCTACTGACCAGCTTGTCTGGAATCTGAAACGGGTTGTTGAATATACGAATTAGTGAACATATTACGAATTTCCCAATAAAGATAATAGAGATGAGTGGTTAAGATTTTGAACGCGATTTTGAACCTCATCATTACGCTGACTATTATTATTGTTATCATCATATTACGAAACTTTATAGAAATAATAAATCTCGCTCCTTCCGAATAGTCCCCAAAAGAACAGAAGCAGAAATATTTTACCACCATCTTTTCCACGTACGCCTTTAAATTCTTCTCGAAATATGTATATGCAGGTTTTCTCACTATTTTTACTTTTACCATAAAGCTCTTAGTGTTATAAAAAGCACTGTTTTGATAATTGAATTTAATAAGATACATATTTTGATTTCTATACAAAATGTTCTCGCCAAGTCTCGCCGCCAAGAACGTATGATGCCTCAGGATATGTTTCTGTGAATCGAGCAATACTGGTACTGTCTTATATCAGCGTTACTTAACCAAACATCCACAGCTAATGATTAGGTTATTGGACCTACATACTTACTTATGTAGGTACTTTATACGAAACTACACACAATTGGAAATTCACGCCAATTACCTCATAATAAGCCGATTGTCTCTCGACAGCAGAGAGATTCAAAGCTAGTTAATGGCAAAGGCACTCAAATTACCGATTGCCGTGTACGCAATAGACATGCTACAAGCCTTAATAGGCAATACATGCAATAGACTATAGAATAAAGCGTTATAGACAATTATTCGAAGGCTTTTTAGTTATTACTTAGCTATCCACATAAATAAGCAAGTACCTACATATATCGTGGTCAAATTCTATGTTTGTACCATGGAAATTGGACAACGATACATAGGATTACGTCAATTGTGTAGAATATGGAATTTTCTTAGTATTTTAGTGCTAAACATAGTCAAAAAGTATGCGACCGTGTACGGAAAAGAGGCAGAGGAAGAGCATGTCCTAACTACCTAGATGCAACCGATCGAACACTGAATGATGAAAACTACACCAGAAATCGGCGAGCATGTATGAAGAGACTTATGATCTGAAAGTCTGAAGCTGGCGCTCTCCCAACCTCTTA
This sequence comes from Drepana falcataria, assembly GCA_945859725.1. NCBI lineage: Eukaryota > Metazoa > Arthropoda > Insecta > Lepidoptera > Drepanidae > Drepana > Drepana falcataria. The sequence continues at coordinate 3,798,740 of OX243937.1, forward strand.
AAAAAGATTTCGGGATTCGGCAAACTCTGTAAATATGTAAACTGAACTAGATAGGCATTACTATTATTGCAATTGTATAATTATTAAATCTGGCGAACATCGATCATGGCTTAAATTTTCCATTGTAAGTGGGAATGTACTTGAACTCCCAAGTGTCAGATTGCGACCGTTACAACCTTTAATGGTGCAGAATGAAAGTTCAGCGATAATTAAATATTCAAATAAATATTTTTTAATTTCAAAGAAGGTTAGTTCTCAAGAGATCCCAATCGTGGATCTTTTGTGTGAAGCCGTATTTGTGGAATTTCGATTCTTTTTTATTCCCATTTCTTTGACTTTCTATGCGTATATCTTTGACCTTCCCACAAGAGTCCCCGCAGGAGTAGGCAGAAGTGTATAGGTACTTTGTAATATACACACACACCCACTTTCGGCCAGAGATATATTTGACGTGACAGAAGGCGAGTCAATTACCGTTAGTCTACATAAGTTCATTATATCGCTTGAAAAACATTAAGCCGAGAGGAATTAACGCTACCAGACTAAGAGATAAATGGTACCTTTTTTAGCCTTTACTACCTATGAGCAGTGCTATTTGGTTTGAATTTTTGTTTGAAAGTTAAACGATAAATTACCAGTCAAATAAACATTAATTTTAATCAATTAACTTAGGAGAGTTAATGCACAACGGCACATGTTGTTCGATATTGGACGATCGCGACGGGGGCAATATGTCTACTTTACAGAAGATCGCAACCAAATAAGAATGTTTTCAGATAGTGTTTTGTTCCTGAGGTGAGTAAAGTGTCCGAAAACCTACTAAGAAAAACGCACGAATGATCTCTCTCTCTTACACCTAAAATCTTTGGTATTCGCTTGTGCCATATAGGCACTATAAGGCGCCTATAGAGCCGCATGACCGCTTTCCATAAGGTTTATATATAATATTTGCCGGCGACTTTTGTAATATAAAAAAAACCATCAGCCTTTGCAATTTAAAAACCCTTCACCATATACACTGGCAGTATTTGTTCATTAGTAACCTTTCCAGTGCGTAAATTCACGCGAGCATGAGTCAAATTAATGTCTTTACAGCAAATTATTGCGTTTACACCAGCATTGAATAAACATTGCGCCGAACGACAAATATTTGCCGCTAATAATTACGCTTTGAACTCATTTTGTAGAATTTCCACAGAGAGAGTAGTAATTGCATACTATGTTTACGTCATTTTGCCAGTAATTTGATTGACATTATACCGTTGGAGCTGCATTGAAGTGCAACAGAAATCAATACTTTAATGGACGTACTGGATACCACAGTTATGGAAACAGTAATTAAAGGTTCATATTATTAAAAAATACTTACTGTATTTTATTCGCGGGCGCCAATGGAAAATCTTCCCAGACCAATTGACTCTTGTTCATAAAGTTTTTTCAGAAGCACTTACTAAATATAGGCGGTGCGTGATATATGAACGCAGAGGAAGCGGAGGCGGTGTGTAGGGCTGATAACATGATAAGGTGAGGTCAACGGCCGTATCTGCCTAACGTCAAAGGGAAACATGCGTGGTCAAATACCTTCCTAGACACCACTTAATTTTAGTAAGACTTGGTTTGATTAGATCGTTACAAGGTTTTGCTTGAAAAAAGATGGCAGGTTGCCAAAGATGGTATATAAAAAACTAGAAGGCCAATTGTGTTCAAATTGAGGTGGAAATTAAAGATTTTGAAAATCTTTTGAGTGAAAAGAGAGTTTACCAGTTAACGGAGATTTTATTGTACGTTTATTTATTTTATAAAAAAAGGTATTCCAAATTAATGAAACGATGCCATAGTAGGTACCTACTTACTTTAGATTCCAAAGAAAGCCGCTATCTTCGGCATGTCCTTAACATAACATAGTTTATTAAACTTGAGCTTGACAAACAAACAATCTCGTTTGAGAACTTTGATGTTAAAGAAATGTACAATTTAGTCGATATTCAAAGAGAAAATTACATTAGGTTGGTACTAAATAGCCTAACTTTTCTTATATTTGAATTTTTCATGTAATATAGGGTCCCTTCTGAATTTTGGAATCTATTATACTTAAGAAATATACCATCACTAAATGAGGCCGACTGAGACCTAAGAAATCAGACGAAAAGAGTGAAATAGAAACATGTATAATCTGAAAATTTAATATAATAATAGCTCTCGCGTGTGTATTATTTAATCAGATAACAAAAATGCTCACACTACTACGGCCAACAGAAAATTGCTCTGGGATCGGGTAAGTCCGAAACGGCGGAATTGAAGTAGATTTATCTAGAAATTAATTGCATACAGACTTTATAATTCACCAAGTAGAAATTCCACCGGCTGAGTGTACTAGAGCTGTAACGTACGACTCTCGGAGGAGCAATGGCGGATCGAATTATAGCTATTTGTTCGCCGCTAACGTTGTACTGCAATAACCCATGTCTAATGGAACTTGTACTGCTGTTTGCTAATGGGAATATTTGTGTTCAATGCTTTGTTTACATGCGTCTACATGTGTACCTTATCGAACGAGCTAAATCCTTGAATATATTTAATATTTTTACTACTACCTGCCTACCGCCGGGACTCGGCATGACGATGTTTAGTATATACCTGCTAAGCCCTGGTGATCTGAACCAATATATTTTCCTATTGTTAAGTACTATTAAGTGGTTCTGTGGAGTCACTTTCTGGTAAGTGTTGCACCCAGTATACAGTATAGTACAGTACAGTATAGTATAGTCCAGTATAGTAGAGTACAGTACAGTATAGTACAGTATAGTAGAGTACAGTACAGTATAGTACAGTACAGTATAGTAGAGTACAGTACAGTATAGTACAGTACAGTATAGTACAGTATATATACACATTTCTTCGTAACAATTCTATTGCCCGCCAAAGGAAGCTCCAGGTGTTATAAAAATACCTATCATTTAATAGATCCCTTATAACAAAATCTCATTAAGGACTTATAAGATCTTGGCTTTAGCCAGCGTTATTTAGACGCGCTTACATACTACCGTCTTACTCATAATCTACGTAATTTCAAGATCTTCAATTTGGTTTCATAGTATTAGAAATGTGCTTAAACATTGTTGCCTACGCAAGAGCATAAATTACATAAATTTAAATTATATCTCTTTGGAAATTAAGTCTGAACACTCAAATCTGTAAAGAAGGTAAAAATGCCTAAACTATAAAACAATCAATTACATCACATTTGTGTCACATAATGATTTCGATAACGAAACTATATGGAAATAGAATAACCAACTGACTAAAAACATAAAAATAAAATAAAACTACGTTACTGAACTAAACTAAATAAAACACTTTTCCTAAGTCGCTTTTTCGTTGTCCCGTACAAAAGTTATGCCGTTGTGTTAGAAAAATCTCAACTTGAACCGTAGCGTACACTATACTATTGCCAAAATATACCGAGATATACCGAGAATATATCGAGAATGCGAAATATTCCTCTTTTTCGTTGTCGTATATAAAATCTGTCCCTTTTACGCTACTAAATTATAAAAGTTGTTTTTTGGCACCTAAAATGTACCTCTGGCGGAAAGTGGGTATGTGGTACTACCTATACACCTCTGCCTACCCTTTCATGGAACGTTATGGGAAGGCATGAGGATCATCATCGCGCTGAGTCCCTAACGGGGTAGGCAGAGGCAATATAGGTATCTATACTAATATTATAAAGAGGAAAGGTTTGTATTTTTGTGTGTGTGTGTATGTTTGTAATTAATAAACTCAAAAACTACTGTGATTTCAAAATTTCTTTCACCATTGGAAAGCCACATTGATCTTGAGTGACATAGGTTATATTTTCTTTTATAAAAAATCGAGCGAAGCCGGGACAGGCCGCTAGTATATAATAAAAGCAACAAAACTTTGTTGCTTTTAAGGGAGACTTGATCCGCTGAGCTATAACCACAGCCAAAGCATCCACAGGAACATTTTATGAAACGACAGATTGCATACTCTGATTGGTTCAAATGTGTGTTGATGAATGTGCCGCCGATGTACAGTAGATGTTGGCATCATGTCAAACAATTCATCTGATCGCTCTTCGTTGAACAAACGATAGAACAAATATGGGAAGACAATGTCACTTCTCAAGCTCAAAACCTCTCGTGAGCTCGGGATCATCCGCAAACTTTGCGGCACGTTCCTAGCTCGGGTCAAATAGAGTAGTACTTCATATGTACATTAAGTGATTGATATACGAGCTAAGCTATCTGATAGTGGAAAAAAGACAAATGAATCCAGAATTTTATTAGTGTTATCCTAAGGAGCTTTAATGGCTGTAGTCATATGTGAAAATTACCTAATCTATACTAATATTATAAAGCTGAAGAGTTTGTTTGTTTGTTTGAACGCGCTAATCTCAGGAACTACTGGTTGGAATTGAAAAATTATTTTTGTGTTGGATAGTCCATGATTCTAGGAAGGCTTTAGGCTATATAAAATATATATAAATAATAGTTAATATTAAAAAAATATCTGAAAAGTGAGTGTGCGAAAGAGACAGACAACAAGATTCTGAGACGTTTTCAATATATTGACAAATACTCTGTCAGAGTGACGTGTAAATATTGACGGTAAAGGTGCGTTCCACTAAGCGCCCACAACAATGAAAATTCTCCTATACCTAATCGATCCACATAACGACCGCGGTCGTTGTGGTCGCGGCGAAAACGTCAATTATAATGTCATAACTTACGCTCACGACGACCCATCTAAAAAGGTGGGTCGAAGTGATCGTTGAATCGAAGAAAATTTGCATGATTTTCAGAACTCAAAGCATATAAAATGGCGACTGTACCTCTTACCAAATATCCAAGTGTCGCCGCAAGACATTTTAATTCTATTTAAACGTAAATTAATTTAAAACACCAATAATATTAAATATAAAAAAAACATTATATTTTTTTCAATATAAATCTATTTAAATTAATCAAGTTTATTTTCAAGGCTTACAGATTATAAACTAACATCTTAAATCTTTTGCTTTCTTTTTACTAACTCGCCGTTTGTATTATTTACCTGCACGCTCAAAACGCTCTGTAATCCATTCCATTTGAGGTTACGACAGTAACGCTTACAAGCAAACTGTGGTCGTGAGCGTGATCATTGTGAACGCTTAGTGGAACGCACCCTATGTATAGCTAGACTGACATTTCATTCAAGTAGTAGTTTTGACAAACCTCAAATTACAGTTTCTTTCATAACAACAAAAGCAAAAAGATGTTTGTTGTGTTTTAGTGTGAGTTTCATAATTAATCGTCGTATTTGATTAGTAATACCACCCGTAAGGCGTCAAAATATCCGTTGGCGCACACCAGTTCGATCGCAGTGTAACGCAAGTCCTATTCAATCGCAGTGTAACGCAAACCCAGTTCAATCTTCGAGCCAATGAGACTGAAGAACAGCGTAGGCAATGGTAAATACAAATTTCTCCAGATTTATTTCCTGGGGAATTCTGAAGAAGAAGTAAATGAACGCTGTTCGCAGATATCATTTAGCAGTTACAACAACTTTTGCATGAACATAATCAGTTGATCCAATTGTTCAAAACTGTCTTACAAGTAATGTGATGCCATCGGACAATCAGAAAATAGTGATCACAGCAGACAAGCGACCTGCAGGAGACAACATGTCATGAGAGAGGCATCAATGCACCAATGTTAAATGATGTTGCCTTAATCGTGATTGGGGAGAATATGGAGTCTCGCGATATTGTAATGTAACCAAGAAATGATACCATCATCCTTCAGCATATTAGGGCAAATTCTCACCTCTTATTAAAATAATCTAATATCCATGTAACAATAAATGAATATAAACTACACCTAAACAATACTTTTAATGCCTAACTTTTTAACATAATAGTAATGTTTCAAACTACTTAACCCTTTCGTTAACAAGTCAGCAGGCATTTCAGTAGTTGGCAAATTGCCTTGGCATTGAAATTTTGACATTGAAAAAATGGCATTGCCATGTACTCGGCCTCAGTACTGGACAATGCCACTGTCGGTTGTTTTCTGCATTCATATGATATTACAGTACCAGACAATTTAAATCAGAAACCTGTATAAGATCTCCTGTCAATAGTATTTGATGTCCAATCTGAGTCTACAAATCCTTCTAAGTTTTTATTATCATTTGTAAACATTAAACCATAAGATTTTGTTTTATTTAAATATTCTAACACTCTCTTTGCGTTTTTCCAGTGAACTGCAGTAAAACAATTGTTAAATTGGCTTAAATAGCTGACACTGTAACTGATATCTAGGTGTGTAAGTATAGACAAATACATAAGACTTCCTATCAGTTGCTGATAAGGATATTATTTACAAACATTTTCTGACTTATCCAACTTCAATTTACATTCAATAGGAGTATCAACAACATTACAGTTTGACATCTTAAACTTATTTAAAATATGTTCGACAAAATGCTCCTGATCTAATGATATACAACCATTTTTATATACTTTTACTCTCATACCTAAGCATTCTTTCACTTGCCCTGAATCTTTAGTTATGAAATTTGACATTAAACTATGTTTCAGTTCATCTGTCAATGCCTTGCTACTGGAAAATATGAAAAAATCATCGACAAACACAGTTTTTAAAATTTGTTCATTATTTACCTTTTACTATATAAACATGGTTCCAATTTAGACTTAATATAACCCTGGCTTAACAAACAATCATCTACTCTCTTATTCCACTGCCTTGCTGATTGTTTAAGTCCATAAATTGCACGTTTTAGTTTCAGTACACTGTTACTCTGACATTCTAAATTAGGTGGTACTAGCATGTATACTGTTTCATCAAGGTACCTAGCCATTTAAAAATGCAGTGTTAACATCAAGATGAGTAATTTCTAAATTTAACTTTACACTTAAAGAAAATAACATTCTCAAAGTGTTAATACAGGTGAGTATGTTTCTTTATAGTCCACACCTTCTACTTGGGTAGAGCCCTTAGCGACTAAACGAGCCCTATATCTCACGTTATTATCACTTTCAAACTTTCTTTTGAAAACCCAAATTTTAAATTCTTTTCACAAATTTTAGAGCAAGTGAATGAATTTGTATATCTAGGAAGCATGTTCACACGAGATGGAAAGTATGAAAAAGATATTGAAAGAAGGCTAACTGCCGGTATTAAGGTGAATGGGGCCATGTCGGTGTTGATGGCCAGCAACGGTTGCTGTCCACAGCGTGATATTTGTGCCTACTTTATTGTATGGCAGCGAACCCTGGGTATGTCAGAGGAAGTATGAAGATAGCTTAAATGCAGCTGAGATGCGATATTAGCTGCGAAAAACGTGCGGAGTAACGATCTTAGTTCGAGTCCGGAATCAAGAGATTCGCAAATCAACTGGCGTGAATCAGGGCGAGATTGAAAAGATGAAGAAAGGCATGCTACGCTGACTTGGACATATAGTAAGGTTGAGTGAAGAAAGATTGACGATACAGATATACAAAGCAAAAGTGTGTGCAAGAAGACGCAGAGGAAGGCCACGTTCCAACTACCTGGATCAAATCGATCGGACGCTCAAGGACGGGAACGAAAAGAGTACTCGAAACCGACGATCATGTATGAAGAGACTGATGAATGTGGACGAAGCAAAAGAAGTATAAAGTCTAGAGAGAACTGGCGCTCTATACTCCCTGCCTACCCCCTTAGGGACTTGGTGTGATGATATGTATGTATGTATGTATGTAAATTTTCACCCATGCGAAGCTGGGCGGGTCAGCTAGTTTACTATAAACGGATGATACGAAACCTATAAAAAAGTAAGTTAATGATATTAAAGATCTGAGTAGTTGTCAGTAAATCGTGAATGCACGTTCTAAACCTGAGGGTACCAAATTGCTTTTCTAAACTACAGTCAATCACAACACATGCCTTACATTACAGGAAAATCGAGAAGAAACATGCATGAGTATAAGACGAAATTCAAAGATGTTTGCTTGAATAATGGCGATGGATTCGCCATCTGTTACGGTGACACCTTAATATCGCCACAGAGCAGCGGGTGCTCAACAATTTTGCGGACCTTGGAGACCCTTATAGAAGGAATGACGATATGTACAAACTATTTAACATGTCCGAAGCTGACAAGTCAAGAATGAGAAGATAAAAAAGAATGGTTGCAAATTGGTGCATCGGCAAAGCTATACGATATTGGAATTAGCTGCAGGTAATGTTCCTAACTCAGTGGTGAAGACTGGGCAAGTTGGGAATTCATTAAAAACAATAGCGGTTGCGGCCAACTCGATCCACCAAGGCTGCGAGTTCGCCAGTTAATTATAATTCAGCTTCGGGCTAAAAGTACAGAGCTGCTCACATCTCTAGTCACGTCTTAAATTTCATCCGTACTGTTCTGTTGGCTTAAATAGTTTTCAAATTTAATAAAACTTGTAAAATTGGAATGAACAAAACGTATTTCATCTTTATATGTATATTGAGTTATTATAGCTATATGTCTAATTCCAACCTACAAAAATGAGTAACATAAAAAATCATTATCACATTGAATTGTCACGCCGAGTCCCTGACGAGGTAGGCAGAGAGAGTAGATTACGCCTATGTTTAATTGAAGATGTAATAAGATGCTAACATGACAATACCGTGGGAATATCTTCATATGAGTATTTGATTTTTCTCTTGAGACTATAAAAGTTTACTTACTACAATTTCCTCCACGGAAAAAATCATGTTTAAAGTCTCACTATATTAAAATATAAAAAACAGTTCTTAGAAACGGCAAAACGAATTATCTCTGGGCGAAAATCTCAAAGATTTCCTCTCATTCATTCTCAAATAACATTTCAGCAAAATTTACTACGATCAAAGGTAAAGAAGATTGTTATAAATATCACAGACAGAATAGAGTCAAATGAAGCCGTTTTGTTCCGCAGTGGAAGTAATCTTGGCAAGTCAGTGATGGATCTGCATTGCAAATAGCACCAATTTTACCAAGATGCAACAGAGCTGAAGAATGAATTAAGCCCACCGCAACCCATTCTAATTTTACTTTGGGACTAAAGCAATACCTACGCTAATGTTCTTTTTATGAAAACGAATTTCTAATATTAAAAAATATTACTTCTAAATTCAAATTGTTCAAAGCTGTATTATTCAATTACTCATTTCCATTTTATCTAAGTAACAGTGACTAGTTTTAATATTCAAAAACAAATCAGACTAGTCCATGCATGGGTTAAGTTAGGTGCATAATTTAGACACCATCCGACCGTACTTAAGGTGATAAGCCGAGATGTGATAGCCGCCATTAATAACTTACACCACTTAAGCACAGCTCTTAACTTATGCATAACTTGCGTCATGATACCTCCGACACTCTTGAAATGTGTAAACAGGAATTGTATGATTCCACGGACGTGAGTAACTATAATAATGGCAACATTTGTATTAATTTTAGTTTGTGCCTTAGATTTAGCCTAAGTGTTGTATTTTTATTCATGAAGAATAATAAAAATCCTTCTCAGTGGAAGAGGTAGAAAGCGATTACCATGTTAGGGAGATTCATATATTTAATTTACGCCACCTTTTTGTTAAGTGGTGACAGCCCTAAAACTGTAAAAACACAAGTTGTGTCATCGAATAGAAGTAAGATAAGTAAACATTTCATGGTTAGTAAGAACCTGGGCTTATTACTAATGGCTCAACCCTGACCAAAAACGCGGGCAAAAAGCTGCACAAACCTTACCTGCGACTCTTAAGTCTACATGTATTTTTGGGGTAGAGTCGTAGCATTCGTGACCAATATGAATGTGGTACAATTTGTCAGGTTTAAGCGGTTATTTGTAAGAGCACAGGTGTGGATCCGTGGGTCGTGGCCCGTTTCATGGAATAATAATGACAGATTCGACTTAGAGACGACTTAGGGTGCTACGCCCACGCTACGGCGCCTACGGCGTAGCATCCGGCCGCTTTGCTCATTTGCACGGGTTAAGCTATTTTACCTCGTTGATAGATTTTAGTTTATAGTCTTATGTTAAAGTTCATAAATGAATTAATGAAAAAAATATGTAAGAGATACTTTACAAATTGACATCAGCTCACATTGGAGGCCAACGGTCGCTGGTTTAGTTGCTACCTGGAATATTTTTCTGTTTTGTGATAAGCATATTTATTCGTTATTTTCTAGGTGCTTATATGTATACGTAACTTAGTAGTATGTCTATAAGTAATTAGTCATGCAAATCTGCGTGTATGAAGAGACTAGTGAAAGAGGTCTATACCCCGAGAGAGAACTGGCACTATAATCTCCTTGGGAAATTATATTTGTATGTATAAGTGTATCAGTCGATAGACCTACTTATATAGTACAGTAGTAGTAGTAGATATTTAGTGCTATGACACAAATAATAGCACCAATGAATATACAATCATATATATATATTTATATCGTCACGCCGTCTATAACATAAGGGGTACGCAGAGGTATATACCCACATACCCACTTTCCGCCAGAAAAATAATTTAGGTGCTAGACAGATGACAGATGGTGTGATGATGTGATGACAGTAGGTGACAGATGGTGAATCCGTCTGTCACGTATATATATACGTGAGAGTATATATATATATATATATATCTACTCTATACTCTCTGCCTGCCCCGTTAGGGAGTCGGTGTGATGATATGTATGATGTACTATATTAAGAATGGCATTTTTGCATATAGCAATGAGTGTAAAGAGCAAAAATGTAAACTATAATTGCAACTCAATACTAAGAAAGTAATCATGTTGCGCCAATCGTTTGTAATTATATGTACTAAATATTAATAACCGATTATAAGATTTGCATGGCAGCGCTCTCCAATATCTACACTTTCAATACAATAGGACAGTCATGTTCAAATCTGCATTCCCCGAAGTCCTTCACGTAGCTGAGATTTAATAAAAATTCCCGAGCATGTTGAAACTCGGCTGTGCTGACTGATCTCCGCTCGCGTTTTATTTCACTTACACAGACGACATTCCTATGTGATGTCACAGCGAAATGATTTACGTATATATCGTTTGTTTATGAATACATATACTTACTTACATACCATCACGCCGTGTTCCGCACGGGGTAGGCAGCGGGAGTAGCGCCAATTCTCACATAATCTCTTTCGCTTCAACCACATTTATCAGTCTCTTCATACATGGCAGTTTCAAGTACTCTTGACTTATTTTATATGCCTTCTATAGGTGCAATAAGCCCTGTTATTTCTAGAAATATATTTAAATGTCATCATAACTGTTGGCGCGTCGATCACCTTTTCACTGGCGTGACTGTAAATGACGTATTTTAGAATTACTTCCCAAACGCAAGATGCAGGTTTTCGCTATATGCTTTAGATATATTCCCTTGCTTTAGATATATGCTATATATATATATATATATATATAGATATATATATATATATATATATATATATATATATATATATCGACATGTTTATCAGTAGTTGATTTCTATATTGCAGGCTCCGCTTATTTAAGAATCAGTTGGCTTTTTTGCAATAACTTTGGTCTTACTCGACATTTTCATCTTAGAGTAAAATCTCAAATTCTATCACCATCAAATTAATAAAATCTATAATACAAGGTTTGTTATAATTGCTATGTATACACAGAATACATTAAATGCACACGAAAACTCAAGACAAATATTTTCTTATGATAATTTCTTAAAAACTCATGCCTTATGGTAAAGTATGGTAATTACACTCATTGCTGTGTAAATATTTGTATAATTTATCTTCAGCCTTTATGTGCATTTATTTTTCTTTGATAGAAGTGTTCGAGCTTCGCTCATGATACCTATACATTTGAGAGCTTGTTTAGTAAAGGGTAAAATATATTTTAGATTCGAGTAAATAAAAGATTTTTCAAAGAAAATAAATAAACGTACTAGCTAAAGAAAAACACTACAATATTGTTTTTATATATATATGTATGCAGTATATCAACTCTTTATTTTATGTCTTAGTCATCGGTCCTATATTTATGACTACTTGCTCTTTGTCGATTTTTGACGTATCTAATTGAAAATTTCGATTGATTAATCAGTGTATATAGTATGAGTGGATAACGTCGTCGATATTCTTCATGTATCAAAAGCTCTTTTAGCTGAATCTAGTTGTAACACCGGACAATAAATGCCGTGAAATGTTTTTAATAAAAACATATGATGCTCGTAGTTACGATTCAAATTTAATAGTTATTCAATGCAGTTGGAATAGCCCACGTAGCAGTCATAAACCATATAAACATTTTAGCACTGCACTGCCAAGACTTAAATACAAATAGACATCGCACTAAGATACTAAGAAGTTACTTTTAAGCAGCTGTTTACTTCTAGGACGTTGTCTTGTTAACGTATTGCAATTTTATTTATCATAAAAGTGCACTGATTTATATAAAACAAACCAATATCACAATAATGATAAAAATGGCACGAGTAGACATTCAACTCGTCACGGTTTCAATCGTGGTTTTATTTATACTTGTGTCAAATAAAAGTAGCAACTTATAAAGTTGTTACTTTTATGTGACACAAACTGATGCAAACCTGCATGTTTTTTATGCATTTTTTTTATCCCTTGTGTTCATATGTTATGTTGTCATACTTGGTGCATAATGGAACTTGTATGATACTATGATCATACAACATTACCACAATGCATTGTTTTCCATCCCAACGATAGTAAAGTTGTTGTTGCTCACTTCGTCCATCAATGCAAACCCCTCTTAATTCCTAGTATCTCTTATATATTTGTCAGTAACTGATTTTGATTGAGGCTTAATAAGAAAAAAGATATATCTTAACGGCGTCTCACTAGGGCTTTTCTACCCAAAGGGTTAGGCAGTTTAGAATTAATACACCCTCAGATTTTTTCTTTTAATCGGACCCAAAATTGAAGGAAAATTTGAGATCTACTTTATATTGAAACGGTTAGCTAGACAGATAGAAGAGCCCAGTTAACATATGTATTGAGTTGCGTTGAAAGAGGCCAATTTTATCCCCCACCTTATGTTAGGGGATTCCAGACCGTTTCAATGCGATTTACATAGGGAAATAGAATCTCACGTTCACGACATATTCGTACCTACCGTTTTTAAATTTTGAAAACGGATATAAGTGTCAATTGAGATTGTTACAAATCAGACAAATAAGTGCTTCCATTTTAATTTTTATTTTGTGAACAAAACTGTTTGTAGTTGTATACATGTCTGTATATGAACCATCGTGGTTGAGAGGTACAAGCTTTTACACTTATAAAGACAAATGAGCGATCGACCGACCGAGACGACTAATCGAGCTCCGCGTTGAAATTTAATATTAATTAGACTTCGCATTATATTTAAAAAAAACAGGTTCAAACCTCAGCGGTCTATATCAATCATAATTCTTTTTGCACTGAAGTATAGAAAATTTATTTACATTTTAGGGTAAAAGCGAACATCGTGAAGAAACCTGCTTACGTTTTTATATTCCAATTCTAATTGAAAATCGTATTATCATGCGCGAGGAAAGGTGACGGATGCCAGCTGTCACGTTGGCATCTAAACATATATTTCCTACGAGGAGAGTGTTATTACAACTCTGCCTACCCCTTCGGGCATCCTTGTAAGATATTTAGTATATATATATTTTATATATACTCAATATCTTAGCTCCGCCAAAAAAATGGACAGTTTCTATTTGACGTCATCAAAAAGAACATAAAAGCTATTATATTCAGTTCAATCCCACAATAGACCCGGTAACATGAGGGCTACAGCTAATTACACAATGCTCTTTATAATGCTCTAATTAAAAATATATCACGCTCATTGTGTTCCATAGAGTATGGGGCTTTGTTACGCTTTTACAACCACAGACTAACAAGGTTATGTTGTTCTGTTTACGCTACAGTTACTGAACGCATTATATACCTTTGTATTCTGGTGTAATAAATTAAGTTAATTACACAATGACAACGGGAATTAAACTTAATTCTTCACTTCAACCCCGACATGGTAGGCAGGGTTATAATAGCAGCCTCTTATTGCTGGAGATATTTTAAAGTGCCAACGTGATAGATGACGAGTCTGTCACCGATTGTACTATATTATGTATACTGTACTTTATATTTGGAATGTGTTCTCAATACTATGCAAGTTTCCGTACGGTGTTCGCTATAACCGTCATGCTCTTTGGAACAAACCACCGGGGTTCGAACTTATACACTTACTTGGCAGAATTTTTAAGTAATTTGGATACGGCACTTCTAAAACTTTTAAACCGATATTGGATTAATTACCGTAAAACTAGAGTTGATAGACAAAATATAGAAATACGACATATAGCAAATTCCACTATATCGACGGTGTATTTTTTTCTTTTGTGTAAAGAAAGTTGGGTATGGCAGAAGAAACATGAAAGCCGAATAAATGCAGTTGAGATGAGAGCGTTAAGAAGTATGATAGGAGTAATACTGAGTGACAGGATAAGAAATAGTGAGATAAGGAAACGTTGTGGTCTGAAAGAAGATGTAGTGACAAAAATTGAGAAAGGTATGCTGAGATGGTTTGGCCATGTCGAGAGAATGAATGAAGAACGATTGACGAAAAAAGTGTACAAGGCGAGTGTGGATGAAAGTGTTGGAAGGGGTAGACCTAGGCGGACGTTTCTAGACCAAATTAGGGACGTCTTGAAAAAAGGCCAGGTCAAGAGTACCCTAAACCGAAAAGCATGTATGAAAAGAATAATGAAAGTGGACGAAGCGAAAGAAGTATGTAAGGATCGTAGCAAGTGGAAAGAAGTGGTCTCTGCCTACACCTACGGGAAAGAGGCGTGATTATATGTATGTTGTGTAAAGCTCACGGTGTAAAAAAAAGCTTATTGACATTATTAAAGTACAAAATTTTAATATAGTATCAACATAATTTTTCATTAAAAAGTGATATTTAGTAATGGCTTCATGAATACCGAGCCAAAATGAACCTAGTTACTGCAAACAACGTGTTAGGCAGAATGGAGCGCTGTTATTTATGGGTCGCCACAGCTTTGCGGAGGGCGAATAGAAGCCTTTGTTCCAAAGCCAAATGGTTCTAAATCATATGCTGATAATATCGGTAATGTAACCTCTGGTCTTTTTATTATAAAAATAATTTGCTTATATTATTTGTTTTAATGAACTATTTTTTTTATGATAACGATATCTTGCCCACGTTCACCGATTTCAGTTATATATTTAATAATACTATATTTGGATATATAATAAAAATATTTCGATAAAACACACATCTAAAACTGTAATAAGTAGGTTACTCGACGTTTAAATTAATTTTATTTTCAATATGTTACAGGTCCACGAATAGTGTGTATCGGGTTCATAATACGAATATTTGCCGCATGCGGGACTCAAACCAGTGACGTGAAACTTCGCAGTCAGAAGCTTTGAACAACGGCTGTCATTACGTCGATAAAATAATACAATACATAAGTACGGCGACTGCAAAATATTGATCTACACAGTTAGTACTCAAAAACTGTTTTAATCTGCACCAAACGAGCTCGATGTTCGAGATTCTTTAGTAATTCATATATTCATAACTACTACTATGAATATTAGTACTAATACTATAATATTACCTGTAACCTCTGTGGCAATTGCACAGTTTCGATTTCGCTAGAAAGATGACAGGGCGACATGGTCAGCACAATCCTTGTATGCATTTAAATATCTTAATATGTAAGCGTTGTTTACACTTTACATTCCAGTTTACAGTTTATTCGGATCGGATTCGGATCGGTGAAGACAGATAGAGCACCAAATATAAATATGTAAAATACTCTTACCATCAGGTGGACCGCATGCTTGTTTGCCACCCGCGTGGTATAAAAATAACCCTTTTATATATCCAGCGTGGCGATGCAGCTAGTCTTCTAGACACATTGACGTAGAATACCGATTCTACAACAGTCTTACAGTAAATAACATAAATTGTTGTTGTTGTAAGATTTCTATTGCCACAAACCATTGCTAAACCTACTGCCATACCCACCTTAAATATCGTATTTGACCTGAAATATGAATGTATTTCGTTGAAAAACGAAGCAATTTGTAGTCGAGCGCATGGTTGCAACACGTGAAACATTATAGGCGTGCAAGCGCCATCAGAGATCATGCGACAATTACATGGATTTATTATCAAAGCTTTGTTTCCGAGAGCCGTGGCTGAGAGGTCGGTACTGTTGCGAATTAGTCCCAAAATTTCACAAGGGAATATGATCTAACTAATATTTTAGTCATATATTAACTAGCTAAATCTGTACAACGGATGGAAACATATAAATTTCATATGACATATACATTGTCTCAAAACATAGAACAGCTTTGTTCTAGAAGTTATAGGATGTTGTGAATATAACCTCATGACGATCAAATGAAACAAAAACCTCCAAAATAACAACATGACAACACTATTAAAGGAAGTAATACTCACTCCGAAATATGGTTATAAAGGTTTTCCAAAAACTATGAATATATATATTACTCACGCCTTGCGACAAGGGTCCCCGAAGGGGAAGGCAGCGATGTAATAGGTAGTACCCACACAACCACTTTTCCAATAGGCACAAACCGTTAAAGGAAATAGAAATTACTTAAGCAAGACTATACATGCGCTTTTCTCCGGCTTATGCAGGTTTCATCACTATATTTTCTTTTACCGTAAAACTCGTGGTGTGACCTATCAATATAGGTACTTAAGTTTAGAAAAACTCATTGGTACGGTCGGCATTAGAACTTGCAATCTGTGTGTTACAGACTACCTACTCAAACCAGTCGACACGCCACAGGTAAAAAAATGTTGGCTTAGAATGTATTTTTGACATTTTTATTTGTCTCCTTTCATTATACTCTACCACATATTTAAGCAACTAATTGTAAATCACCCTGTATAGAAACAGATGTTTTATAATTGTATGGACGAGGGAATATAATGATTATTAGGTACTTCTTTGATAGATTTACATTTCCTGTCTTTCAAATTGTATTTCAATTCCAAGAACCTTTCTAGGATAACGTAATAAAAAAGCCGTGTTACTTTAATCAGTAACACGGCTTTTTCATTACGTCAATATTGTAAGTTCAACCCCCGGTGATCTGCCCTGCAGCCTATTTTCCGACTAAGTGGTTCGCACTACGAGCTTTGAGGAGTAGGAAGACATAGATACTTAACATAAGAAGGCTTTACGTTTGACTCTATAGGTCTAGTTCGAAAAGTAGGGGATATGAAACGTAGGGTAAATTATGTTATCTGCCTACTTTCAAGATAAAATAAATGATAATATACATACGAATATCAAGTAAAAAATCTCTTTAGAGTTCTATTCTTAAGCCCAGTTACGTGACTTCTGCGCGCAGTATACAAACTCCGTATCCACAAACTCTTGCGAACGCAGCTCCCGTGTGAGCTAATCACGGTTCTCCCAGTTTGTTTATTTCTGTTTACAGTAGATAGTCTCCGTTTGCAAGTTCACAACAAGTTTAAGGCGACGTTGCGAAGAAGACGCCGCTCTATATCCCTGAGTTCACGAGCTTCTCAACTTACGTGCTATAGCATTTTAGAGATAAACAGGATTTGAATGTCGTCTATAAGTACAGCTATCATTATACTGAAAACAATATGTTACACCCAATATGGTATATTGGGTCCAATCAAGATAAGTGTGTATTTTGTTAGCCCCTTGGTAGTGCGATTCTCGGGGCTCGCTATCTGTCATGTTGGTCACCACACATCTATAAATATACTCCCTCTCCCTTCAGGAACCCTTGTAAGAAGGCGTGGAGATATTTATATGAAAATATGTATGTACCTCAATGTTTCAGTCCTCTGTGTACGGTATACATACATTACTAGCTAGCCCGCCCAGCTTGGTTAAAAATGATGAAAAACATATATGCCATCTACCGGGTTCAATTATATTTTTCAACCATCCAGGGATCCCCTCAAACTCATATTGTCACAAAATGTTATCGGTCCAGCCGTTTAGGAGAAAAACACGTACAGAAGAGTTATATATATGAAGATATATATATCTTCACCCGTTCACACAAGGGTCCCCGAAGGGGTAGGCAAAGGACTTCTTAACCGTATGTAGGTTTCCTCTTGATGTTTTATTTCACCGTAAAACTCGTGGTGCGACTTATCACTGTGCCTACTTAAGTGCAGGAAAGCATATTGGTACAGTGGGGATTCCAACTTGCAATCTTTATGTCACAAGCGACTATTCAATCCCCTCGGCCACCACGGCTTCTATAATATATACAAAAGAAAAACAATTCAACTATTATACTAGATATCGGATTTATTCATCAATCTGTTTACTTTCATGAAGTGAAGGTAAATACCCGTATATTTGAGACGAAAGCTTTTACATTCGAATCGAACTCGAACTCGATGGAACTCAATTGCAAAGTGCACACTGAGTTCTTTCGTTTGCCTCCCTGAGCACAAACTATCCGAAGTCTGCACAGACGCTGCAAAGTTTTTGGGTGCAATTTTCTTAACATTCAAACGAATAGGACCCGAATACTTGATTCGTTATTCTGTTTTAAGCTTTCTATTTCAATTTATTTAGTTACTAGCTGTGCCCGCGACTTAGTCCGCATGGTAATAAAAATCGTTCAGTTTCTAAAATAAAAGTAGCCAAGTTACTCCTTTTTACATCAGCTATCTGCCAGTGAAAGTCCAGTCAAAATCGGTCTAGCCGTTTCAGAGATTAGCTGGAATAAACAGACAGATAGACAGACAATTGAAAAAAATATATATTTTGGTGTATGTACCGTATATATATTCATATGCATGTAGTAAAAAGCGGTTATTTCAATATTACAAACAGACACTCCAATTTTATTATATGTATAGATTATAATCAAAAATTATGTCTAACAGCGTATGTACCTTAGTCAGATATAGAAAAACTTGAAATGTTTAGCTAATTCTTTTGTCCTTTTCTTTCGCTTCATTCCCTTTTCTTTATCATCAAAATCTTCTCATATGCTAACCGGTTTCAAGTACTCATAAGTCTTGACGACAACCATACATAATTCTATAATTATATTGTTATGTTATATTTTTTAGTTAGAGATTATGCTGCAAGCTGCTGCATAATTCTGAGAGCGAGATATTACCAAAAGCACTGACACGTGTAGCGTGTAGACCACAGATAGTGTGCGAATAGCCCCAAAATTGCATGAAGCCGACGGTCTATACTCCTTTGCCCGCCGGAACGTTGCATATCCACTTAGCATTAACCGCTTGACTCCTACTTAAACGGCTAACCTCCATAGAACTTGTAAACCCTAAAATCCACCAAGCTTAATTTCTTTGCGTCTCTAGAGTTTCTCGGAAAGTCATTTCGGCAAAGTAATTGCTTATGAGTGGAAGCGGATAAACGAAACGAACTCCACTATAACGGGACTCGTAAAATGGACTCAGGGGCTTGCATTTAATTAATACGACTAGTAGAACTACGTGAGAGCACATAGCCGGGAATGAAATCATTCCTTTTGACCGCCAAACTGACTCCTGCCGTAGAAAAATTCGGTAAATTACCACTTCAGCATCAGCATTTTACCATCCCGGAGCTAAGTGGAATTGCTCGAACTGAATTCACTCGGTGCTTTTGGAAACTTTCCCAGTTTCTTTTTTATTTTCACTCTTTAGGATTCTGGTGTCTCGCTGAGTTATGATACTTTGATATCAAATTGGGAAGTACAAGCAAAAATATATTTAGGGCCTAAAGTGACAGATGTAGACTCTGTCGCTGTTTCTAAGGCGTATATATTCTTTTTTCTTTTAATACGGCCATAAACTTTCAGGTTGTTTGCCTACATTACTCTACCTTAGTTCAGAAGAGTTCATTGGTACGGACCGGAGTTTGAACTAAATATTACTAACAAGCAAGTGATTTAAACTAGATACCTATTATAAATAACTAACAAGCAAGCCATACGCCAAACACGGATAAGGAAATTATTCAATTTAAAAAGTCGGATGACCAGTACATTGTAATTAGTTCCTACTTCAGCTACTTTCAGGCTAGCAAAGGAATTGTTGGGTTCAATAGCCTTTAATTCCGGATGGAACAAAAGGTCACCAATAATAGGAGACAATAGCATCATTGAAACTCGTAGCCAGACGGTTATTATATAGAGTTCATGTTCAGGTATCAAGGCTTGTATCGTTTTAGTGTGTTAATACCTTGGTATTTGCCCTTTAACCGACTTCAAAAAATTATGTTTTCATGTTATCGAATAAGTATTTATGCAATATTATACCAAGCAAATAAAGTATCAATCAAAGACGTTTAGTTTTTTTTTGGTGTCTTATCAATTGTGTTATGTGTGATATGGTCTTTCGTGTGTAAGTTTGGTGTCATGTTGTGCAGTAAGGTTCAAGAGTTCTTGAAAGTTCCTTAAGCTATTGCGTGAGGTTTTTTATGTGAAGTAATATATTATAATGTTATAACATATAGATTATGTTAGGCTGTGTCCTAAAACTTCGTATACCTCTGGTTGCAAGCATCTATAGATGGCGGTATCGGCTTACCGTTGGGCGGGCTGCATGCATTCAGTTGAGTAAAGAATGCTAATAGTAATCTTTAAACTAAATAGAGACGATTTGCAGTGGAATCTCATGTTCTAAAACTGAGTTTGAAGAGGGTGGTAGTGTTCTTGTATAACAAAAATTTCGCCTCATTTAATAGGAGTGTTTAATAAAGGCAGACTCAATAATGTTACAAAAAGGTTGTGCTATTTTTTAAAAAAATTATAAATTTTATCAACTCTATATGCAATATTTTTTCTAGTCTCGTCGGTATGCAAATTGCGAATTCATTAAATGATTGTACGAACCCAGTTATCCTCTATTTTCCTGTCTTCTTTGTAAAGAGCCTCTTGACCGCTGCCTTTAATAGAACCGTTTATAAATTATCCTAATTGAACGACAGTATGCCTTATGTACATCCAATAGAGCCTTAATTTAAATGCAAGAGTAAAACATTTTCTTCGTTAAATTAAATTAGCCTTTTGATGTCTCGTTGAAGTATTCCTCGTTGATTTTAATATTGTGTGTCTACATAATAAATCTGTGTAGTAAGCTTGTACAACAGCTTGCTTAGCGGCGTAGTGACAGAGTGACAGAAGTTGTCACCTATAGAATAACATTTTCAGGTGTACGCCCTTTCAAAATAATTTGTCCCACACTATGAGCTATTCAGTCGAGTACATACATATACATTTGAGAAAAAAATTATCGACGGATTTCGGCAGGGTCATATTACACCCCTGGCTACCAGTTCAGAAAAGCAAATCAAATCAAATCAAAATCTTTTTATTTCACATAGGCCCAGATGGGCACTTATAAAACGTCGAAAAAGAAGCACGGTTCGGGTTGGTCGCTTCCATGGAGAAAAACCGGCAAGAAACTCCATGGTTACTCTTTTCAAATCATTAGGCATATACAATATTTTTTTCGTTACAGCAATAGTACCCAAGTATGGGGGAACAACGTAGGCCCGACAATAGGTCGTTGCTTACTATACAAAGCATACATAAAACAAGATAATTATAACAATGTTAGCAAGATCTAAGAATCTACAAAGCCTACAATGTTCTCACATTCACAAATTAGACAAATTAAACAAGTGACACAAATATTGTCATCAGTACTGTAACTAATTCTGGTCAAGATATGGAATAAATTAAAATAAAAAAAAAGGAAAATAATTATTGTATAAAAAAACCCGAATTGAGAAAAGAAAAAGATTCAGAATTGTTAGAGACATCCACAAATTTGTGCCGTTTATGAGCTACCAAGGAAGCCGCATGCGCAGAAGGAACTAGAGCCAAACTTCTTTATCTTCAACGTAGTCCTTGATTTTATAATATGATTTTTTAATCAGAACACGAAAACAAAAATCGTAAAGATATACTATAAATATAAATTCATAAATATAGAAAAATCATGCTGAATGTCACAGCTGAGAAAAATATAAGTGAGAAGTCTATAGTCTAGTTGCAAGCAAAAGAAAAAAAGAATGCGTCCGTAAGATAACTCGTGTATTGAATCAATGTCGTACATCAATTGTTTTTCCACTGATGACATTTGTCTTTTCGCGCCATAATCATTCTATGGTGCCAGTTTCACTGTTTATCCTCTATGATACAATATACAATAAATACTCTATACACTTCAATAAGACAGATAGGCAGTGAAAAATAAACAGCGCTATACAATTCACTGTAGCGTTTCCGTCTTAAAAGACAAAATGAAAAAGGAAAACGCAATAGTCAAAGTATAAGATGTCAATAAGTACACTAAAGGGAGCGCGTTTGCTGGAATACTAAAACACCAGCGATCCGACCATCGCAAATGATCATTTAAAATGGGAAAATTCCTTCTGTCTCAGTTATTGGAACTCAAAACGTCACATCACTCGGCGAAATTGCACCAAAACCTTATTTGTATTCGAGAACACTTCAGGATATATGCTTTCGTTTGCCGAGCTAATATCCTTCTATATGTCAGCTTTAATTTAAGAGTAGAAGCAAACCTACATAGATACGTATACATACCACTCAATGAGAAGACGAATCTGCTCTTTTTTGCAAAAGTATTTGTCAAACTCGGGAATATCATGTTGAAACAAAACCTACGAACAAGTCATGAGTTCTAAATTAACGAGAAGTTTGGAATGAGGAAAACCCGAGACTAAACCAATATTTTCATCGAACTTCCAAAGAACATCTCGTTACACATAAATTCTTCGCATGTCAAACACAAATACTTGACAGAAGTTACGGACTGAAAGTGTGATATATGTATGGCCATTATATACCATTAGATAAACATGGCGAATAAACATGACAAACGTCATTCTGTCTTCTACAAAGAGAAAAGGGGTTTGGAGAGAATCAAGCAGTCAGTGGTTTGCTGTTTTAATTATGTTTTTCTGGTCTTTAGTGACTAGTTTATGCCATATTGCGCAGTTAGATTCCTATAAGTATCAATTTATTTAGACCAAATGGAAACGCGTATCTAAAGAAGACTTGATATAAAATTATATGTAAATTTTGTTTTGTACGTTTATTAAGCGTACGTTTAATAATTTAACATCATACGACTTTGTGACAAATTCTCTTCAAATTCGAATTGTGCATTAATTTAATTAAGGCTTCAAATTGCTCACTCTTACGTTAATACGACTCTCTCTGTTCTGTGTGTCGGCATTATGTCTTTGTTTATTACCGCTGTGGAAGAGTGGAAACTATCAATTATATTTTTTTAATTTGTATATTAAGTTATTTTGTCCCCATATTTGTATTTTTACATCATCATAATATATGGATTATATACTAATATACCCCCTTGATGTTTTAATTTTATTAGTCTATACGCTTCCCGAAAGTAGCATATATACCAATATAAATAAAAAATCTTCCTTCAGGTTCATAGGTGTGAAAACGTAGCACACATACAGACATGCAGAGTTAATTTATAGCAATAGTGTATCACACACACTTTTATTCGTCATATAGAACAGAGATAGTGTAAGATTGATAGTTAGGTGCAACCTCTTGAGAATGCTCTTGAGTAAACATCGTGCATATGCTTTGAAGGAACCAAAAGTTATTTTAAAATGGCGAAGTATCTGACGCGTTCGAGTCAGTGAACAGGGTGAAATACATGCCTGTGAAAGATCGAGTACCTATCCTTTTTTATCGCGATTCATGATCTATCGAGCTCAATTTTATCTTTTGCTCGAATATAATTCGTTATTTCTCAAGAGACTATGGACGACGGTATTAATATAGAACTTACAAAGCGATTACATAACTAAGATTTTGACGAAGCATGTTACTATTTATAGGCAAGGTACCTATTATTTTTATTATAGGTTTTTTGGCGAAGAATAATTCATGTTTCGATGGACAAACATTTTAAGCAATAAACTAACGTGATTAGATAACTAATATTATAGTTTATTATATAAAGAGATGATGCTGACTCTCTATTCGACACCTGTAGGTGCCCTAAATGATTCCTATCTCCGGTAGAAGAGATAGTTTTTATTCTCGTACTTACGTGTTCGAGGATACAAGAATTCAAGCCTCGAACTCTCATTTATTAAAAAAAGCTGTTGTAATAAGGTTCCTACATCTCGCTTACGTTATCGGGCGGACCTAATTCTCAGTGCTACTTTAGTGTATTTAAAAAAGTTTATTTCACGTCTCGTTGAAAATAAATTATCCACTTCCACATAAGCGCTTAGTCTCCAGTTTACAAAAGCGCCAACATTTGTGCCAATTGCCAAGCGTTTGTTTTTTGTTTCTTAGATTTTACAGACTGCTTTGACATTCTGAGTGGTGGCCTTTAGGAGTACTCTTTTCAAAGTTTTAATTGAATTTCTGCATGCGATTTGTTCGCGTTGAGACTGGTTTTTACGTATTTTACATTAATATACCTGCTATGAACAAGTTTTATTTATTTATTTATTCTTACTAAAATCTACCATTCAGGTTTGCCCAATGCGATAGTGTAGAACAAAATGACAAGGAAAATTTTTCTAGTATTTCGCAATTTTTTTGGGATAGGCCGAGATTTTCGCCAAAGATATAGATAGGTTTAGTATAGTACCAACGTGTCAGAATTATCTCATTGCAGTTTCTCAAACACGATATGCGTCTTTAAATATCTTCTGAGGTTTATGAGGATTTTTTACTCAATCACGCAAAACGGCTGAACGGAGTTAGATGAAATTTGGCAAAGGGATAAGTTATTAACTGGTTAGGTTTAGGACACATAAGATGTGTTATATTTTTGACACATGCTTTTCACCTCATGCTGCTAACACGGATTCCATTCGTCATGTCGTAAGTCGTAGCAACACATAGATTTACTACTTACGTAACTTCTTGCATTTACGCTTATTTATTGCTACAGTAACGGAACAAAGTCTATTTAATTAAAGTAAACCATTTTACTAAAGTAAGCAGAATAAAATTTTTATTACATTTTTATCCTTTTCCAACGCTACAACAAAGCAACAACAATTTAACTCGTCCAACGCTGTTACTGAACGCTGTTTAATTCCCCGCAGCATCTTTATTTTCTTCATAAGCATGATAAGTAATATTTTTATAAGGCAAGTACCCGCATTTAGACATTGTACTGGCGTTCTTCGCTTGCTGTTAAGGATACTGTTCGTGTTGCCTTGAATATTTTACGGAGAATTATGTGAACCATAAGTAAGTTTGTGTTTTGATAACTAGACAACGATATACTTACTTATATATTAATAGGACATCCAAGACTAAAGTACGAATACTCGTCATTACACAAATACATATCTGCCCTCACCGGGTAGCGAACCCGCAACCTCAAATTTTGCAGTCAGGAGCTAGTCTACCCACTAGACCTGGCGGGAGACTATAATTTACCAAAAAGGTACCTACCTACGTTGCATATGTACATTGTCTACCTAATGGTAAGTCCTACCGTAGCCTAGCGCTTTCAATTATAGGGCATCGTGAAGCCTAGATGTTTTAGAAGAGCTCACATTATTAATTAAAGTATTAGGGACTCGGCATGATGATACCAGGGTATCTTAATTAGTTTGTACATTCTGCTCGCTAATTAGTATTGTTCTACATATTCCTACTAATAGATATTCGATCCGAATTTTCGGATATAATTCCCACAAATGTCATAACAGAATTTATTTCTAGCCATGTTTGCCAAGAGTACCCTAAACCGAAGAGCATGTATGAAGAGAATAATGAAAGTGGACGAAGCGAAAGAAGTATCAAGTAAGAATCGTAGCAAGTGGAAAGAAGTGGTCTCTGCCTACCCCTACGGGAAAGAGGCGTGATTATATGTATGTATGTATGTTTGCCTCACTGCTGGGCAAAGCCCCCACCTTTCACCCCACCCCCGTGATCGAGCGCTAGTTCCGACATATTTTCCAGGTGCATGTCCAGGTCGTTCTGTCATCTTCTTGCCCTTCCACGTTAGCACGTCACGTTCTGTAGTAACATGGTAACAGTAATACATTTATCTTCAATGCCTTCCCACAAGAGTCCCCGCAGAGGCACACCCCACATTGACAATTGTTGAATTGATCGCCATTCCTCAAGCACGACTACACGCACGTCTTTAAATTTCTTCCCAAACGCATGCAAGATTCCTCTCGATGTTTTCCTTTACCATAAAGCTCGTATTATGTCTAATTACTGTACTGTGTTGAAAAAACTCATTGGGACAGTCGGGCTTCGAACTCGCAATCTTCGATTAGCAGGCAACTACTCGAACAACTCGGCAGTGAAGAATCGAATCATCATAAACGGTGCACTTGTACTAGAACACTAGAACTTCTATTCCAGGCACATTAGTAGTCCGACTGCACGAATACCTATTTCACTTCCGTTTTAAAGCTCCCTTGAAAATAATTTATTTCACGGATCGAGTACTTCACAGAAATAGCCTCCTTTGCATGTCTTCCTCGCTCAGTAGTCGAGTAATTTCCCTTCAAATGCACAATAGATTTGATTACGGGCATTTATTACGAAATATTGTGCTGCCAGAGTATTGTAGAGCGCTGTTTATTATATTTATTACCCATCAAACCGACAAATATTTGCAAATGTGCCACGACATTGGCTTTTATTTGATAACCAACACAATGGGCTGACGTTTCTTTCTTCTCTAATCGACAATTTAATTATAAGTTATATTAAAAACATACTTAAAGATATGAAGAGACTAATGAATGTGGACGAAGCGATAAAGGTATGCATGTCTAGAGAGAACTAGCGCTCTACTTTCTCTGCCTACCCCAACGGCCTCGACGTGATGATGTATGTATGTATGTATGTACGGGTTCACATTACATCTACCTTTATTTATTTATTATTAGTTTTTTTTACCACTAAGGTGACAAACAAGAATGTAGTCTGATGGTAAGCATATGGCTGCTGCCGCCTATGGGAGCTTTAAGCACTACGGTAAGGTAACGCTTGCTCACTGACGACCGTGCAGGAATATTTTCAGACTCTTCTTAAAGAACTCCTTGCTGTACTTTCTAAGGAACGCCTTATCGGTTCAATGCGCATGAAGTCTGAGACGAACTGCAGTGTTCGTTCGGCTCTAAGGTTTTCAAACAAACAGGGTTTGTATTTTGTTTTGCATCACTCATCCATTATATACAGGACGGCTTAGAAAATGGAACCTACCTACCCACTTTCCGCCAGAGATATATTTTAGGTGCAAACGTGACAGATGGCAAGTCCATCGCCGTTACTCCAGCGCGACTTAGAATTTCGCCTTTGAATTTCTTCTCAAACGTAAGCAAGTTTCGTCTAGATGTTTTCGTTCAACATAAAGCTCGTGGTGTAAATAATCACTATTCAGAAAACTCAAAGGTAGTCGGGATTCAAACTTGCAATATATTTGTCGCAGGCAACTGCTCAAACCACTCAGCCACCACTGCTTTAATGTTAAGTAATCTTGGAGCTATTTGTTGCATTGTCATGACGATGTTCACAAAACTCTATAACTTCTAAAAGACAACTGTTCTATTATCTAAGACACCTTATATATTCAAATTGTATACGCTGAACGTATTATTATCGACCTCATAATAACCATGAAATAGCAATTCAACCCCAATATTAAGAGATAGGCATTAAGCAGAGCAGATGCGAACGGTCTCCTATAGACCACCTTTAACCGAATAATTATCTCAATAAACGAGACTATAGTCGAGTTATGGCCGCATTGGCCAATGTTCGTGGTACTGATTATTATCTCGGTGAATCGTTACCGTATGGGAACAAATCATAAAGCCAAGGGTATGTGCAACAAACTGAAATTGATGGCAAGGGTAGAGTAAAGCATGATAATAATAACCAATGGTTATTTATTTATTTAACTATAATAAACCGGAATCAAAAGCCGTCCTAGCCGAGTGTTTTAAATAGTAAGATGTAAAATGAAGATTTCAGGTCCTAATCCAAAGAAAGTACAGTGATTTATCACACCACGACGCTAAAAGTAAAGGAAAACATCGTGACGAAACATGAGCTGTGACTATTACATCAAAAGCTTTGAACTGCACAAAAAGTCTGTTTTCATTTAATATAATATATAATTTAATTTTCATGAAGGTTTTTTGTTTTCAGTTGAAGGTTTAGCAAAACAAATTAAAATACCTACATACATATCATCACGCGGAGTAGGCGTAGAGGGCAGAGCGCCAGTTCAAAACAAGATTTATAATATCCAGGCCATGAATGCACACCGATGTAATATTAAATAAATAAAAAGTAACAGTTTGGTGCAAAAATGATACATTAAGGCAATAAAGTTGGTAATAATGGCTATATTTCTCTGTTACAGCCCCCAGCGGGCTCGGATTGAGCCAACGAACGTGGACAAATTCCCTAACTTAAGATAACAACGGATTTGCTAAAATACACAATACGAAAGCGTCAATTTATATAGGTAATAGGTAATATTGATATCAGGTATATAAACCGATTCATTAATTAAATGTAATATATACCTGTACATTTAATTTCAATGACATCTTCCAATGATCTTAGTCTACAATTCAAGACGTAAATAATATTTTTTTCAGATAATTTTATTTTACTTTTTCCCTTCGATTTATAAAGTAATGTTTAGACTACCTACATGTGCTCTACCCTCAGGGGCACTCAAAGGAGTGAACAGAGATATCAACACACACTTCGCCGGAGTTATATGTATTTGCTAAAATCAATGATGTTAAATTAAACCTCATTGGCTAAAACGTGATATGTGGTGAGTTCGTCGCTGTGATTTACCTATTGCACGCCTTTGAATATCTTATTAATCACAGTTATTTACGTTCAGTGCCAGCCTTGTTTCTAGTCAAATGCGTTATGTGTTTCTTTTTTAGCTGCCCAAGGTGCAATATATCTTCAATGTATTTATTGTTAAAAAGCAAATCAGCTGATAAACAACTCATAACTATAGGTAGGTACTTAATATTACTGACGTTAATAGGTACTCTATGCCAACCACAGCCGGCAACCTGAAAATACTTGGTTTATGGTAAATAAAAAAACATTTTATTCCAGCTTCAAAAGGTAATTTTCCATTTCTCTTGTAAAATTGCTTAAATATGAGAAACTTATTCAGAGAAATAAAATTCTCTGATAAAAATTGAATTATGTTACTGTAATCGCTTTATTGAAAGTCTTGTGTAGGCGCTAGATATTAAAACTCGTCTGAAGACAAGAAGGTAGTTAGTCTGGCGAAAATTTAGTTTAATAAATGAGTTCTGCAAGATTTTATTCAACTATAATTATTTGATATAGCATGAAATGAGAAATCTCTGTCACGGCAACAAGAAGTCAATAGACATCGGAATTTCATTAATACCAGTGATTTATGTACCTAACCTTAGCCTGAAAACGTAAAAATCAGTAGCGTTCGATTTGACTTAGGCAATAAAAGCGTATTTGATACGAAATCTTATTGTAGAAAGAAGAAACCTTACTCAGTCTAAAACAGCTAGTCTGACTGGGAGGTCTGTTTGTGCATTTAGATCATAGCCCCTAATTGTACCCATAACTCACATTGAGAGTAACATATATCAAACCGAATTGTAATATTCTTTTATTACACAGATTTGCTGAATAAAATTTGCGAGCTAAGTGGGCAACTGAGCGCCGTCGCTACTAACTTATCTTAGTGTTCTACGTTTGTTGGAGAAACTTATTCGTAGATAGGTAGGTACCTACCGAGGTGATTATGTCATACAAATATATACCTACTTAGAATGATACGGTTAATGTATCTCTTCGTTTCAGTTGGAACACACAAGTTACTTTCCTTAAATTATTTTTTTAGAGCCTTGAAGATACAAAAATGTTAGTAAAAAAAAACAAAAATAAAACTACGTTAAATAATGTCTATAAGTCTAGAGAACTGAAACTTTTGTCTTTCAGTTCAGCCTACCTCACGAGTAGATCGAAGTGATGTTATATACCGCATCATGTCTCTCAACATTATTCTTTTTCAGAAAAGCGATAATCGATCATATATTTTGTCGTCACGGAAAGCTTTTATAATTTCTCGTTAATTAAGTGAGTAGGTATGTATTTACAATACAACCTTACAAAATTATTATGATATTGGAACTACCAACGCCATCTATCAATTATTCAGAGAAACATGACCCTTTCGTTTTTACATATAGAAAGGAGTTATGAAGAAAATACATAATTATAATGATGGAATCAGATGTGTACTTATTATTACTTTTTAGCATATATTATATATTTGTTTCTTCAACTGTCCTATGGGCAGCCGACATGGGATAATGTCAAATGGTAAATACAAGATATTTACTTTCACAAGGTACTTGGTCTTATGCTACTATAAAATTATTACACATATTTGAGATTTTCAATTAATTCTTCTTCTTCTTCTTCTCAGCATATATGCGTCCACTGCTGGACATATGCCTCTTGCATGGATTTCCAAGCTGATCTTGATGCGGCGATCCTACTCCAGGTATTTTAATTACAACATTGTAATTAAAATAAAACTATTAGTGTATATTTTTGTCAACATTTAATACATAATAAACCTACATTTAATTACAAGTTATCTACTAGGAATCTATTTTGTTTTTGCTTGAAGATTTGTCAGTTTTGTGGGGTCAAACTTGTATGTTTTTTGTACAGGCCCTTTGCCAGCTTTTGTGAACATCATATCATCTATTCGCTGTCTATCTGCAAGTTCCCTAGAAATTTTAATATTAGTCCAGGAGTCTTTGGCTCCATCCACAAAACCTTTTTTCTTAATTGGGAGGTTTTCTGGTGAATGTTTGATCAATGGTTGAATATTGAAATAGTTCCGAACAGCCGGAATCTTCAGCAGACCCACTTGGCCCAGAGATATGAAGTTTGTGGAGCACCAGTATACCAGAATGGCACCAGGGAAATTAATGGTAAAGGGTATCATCACTAGTGGTACGGCTCTCAGCACATACCTCATAACCTGCATATTGGATGCATCTAAGCGACCTCCATCAACTCCAAGCTCAATTGTTGCCCACAGTGTTGCACTAGTGATAAGTGGCAGGATAAAATATTGATCAGGTACAGTCAAGTCCATGAACCAGGCCAAGCCACCATGTGTCATACTTTCGACAGGACAATTGGCCATACCTCTTAGGCCCATGAAAAAGGAAATAAATAGTGGAGCCTGTGCTAATGGCACCAGGGCAGTTTTAAAGGGATTTAAGCCCTTTTCTTTCATGAATACCATCATTTCTTGTGCGTACCGAGCAGCATCTAACTGGTTTCCTGTCTGTCTTGCTTCTGTCATTTTCATCTGAAGTACCTGTATTTCTGGCAAGTTATTATTCATGAGAGCTGAATTTCGTTGTGATAGTATAACCAGAGGGAACATGATTACTCTGACAACAATTGTTCCTATTACAATGGCTCCCCACCATGGCACGTCAAGAGATATGTGTAGGTATTCCATACAATTCTGTACAATCCCCACGGGAGACCACCCACCAAGGCCGAGGCTAGCAAAGGTCGGCTCACCGTTTGCCGCAAGAGACTGTACTGCTCCAGTTAGATCAGTTACCATTGAAGGGTCAGGAACTGGGGGTGGTTCAGGTATGTTTTCAACCAATGTCGTCATTTTCCCTGCATCGTTATTACCTGTCGATGAAAATCTAACAGATGCAGCTGATGAATAAACGTAATACACCTTCGCAGCTCTAACCTCATATTTTTCACTGAATAAGTTAACAAAAGCGCTGCGACGCCCATGGCGACTCAGTAATTTAAACATTTTGATGATACTGACGTAATGTGTTTCTTAATAAAATAATATAACAAATTTACATTAAAAAATACTCTCAGATCGGCACATTTCTGACACTTTGACAGTATTTGAAATTTTTTTAAACCATAGATAATATCAAATTATGCCTCATAAGTATTATTTGTAGCTGTACAGTGAAGTCTGGACCAAAGATTACAATGTAACAGTCTGGACAGAACCGGCGTCCTTTTCTCTCTCTGCCTACCCCATCGTGAGAGATATGTATGTATGCAGTATCCTTCCTAAAACATTTGTAAAACTAACAACTCGTAGATAACTTCATGGAACCTTAAAATGTCTTAATATTAAAGAACAAAATTATTTAACAAGACTTTTTAGCATCCAGTGTATGTAGCAAAGTTCAATTAATAAGCATGAAACCTTGTTACTGTTTCGTCTTTAGTGCTGTGGTTTTTACTCTATATCTATAAGACTACGCTTGTGATGTTAACAACTTCGGAATAACAGAAGATTTGACTTTGACAAATCTGAAATGTCAGTCAACAGTACATATATCGGCAGAGGGGAGAGTTTACATTTGAATATGATATAGCCCGGGAAATGAAAATATAAATCCCCGAAACACAATGGCTCACATATCGTATCCATTTAAGAAAATTAATAAGTCTGTCTATCAAAAACCGGCTTCTGTTGTCACTGAAGATTCTGTATATTGGAAGAAATTAGGTGTAAGTTTTGTTGGTTAGGGCACGTTGTGTTATTATGATTATTAACATGACCCAATCGTTAATTTGATAATTTCCATATCTTTTAATTTCAGTTACCAGTCCTAATCAAAGAGTTTGGTGCTATTGACTATTTGGATTTCAGCCCCGTTGAGCCTTACTACTTCGCGGCAACGTGCTCAGTAAGAGTACAAGTAAGTAATAATTTTCTTTTATTTTTATAATATATCCTTTGGCCTGGTACAAAAAGACACCATGCAATCCAAACACTTCGGCACTAATATTACTCTTAGTTTTGTTATAACATGTAAAATTATCTTGTACTGTTTCTTTTTTAGATATATGATCCTATAACAAAAGTAGTAGCTAAAAATATATCAAAGTTTGTGGAAGCTGCATATGGAGGAACTTTCAGAGCAGATGGGAGACTACTAGTGGCTGGTAGTGAGGAGTCAGCTGTCAAACTATTTGATGCTCAGTCTAAAAATGTTCTGCGAGTATTTACTGGTCATACTGGCCCTGTGAGTTTTTATGCTATTCATTATTTAAAATTCTTTGACTATTAATACTGCTACTACCCTCTGTAATTGTCATGTACCAGCATAATATCCAGTCTTGTCAAGGATTGTGATGATCATGACAAGAACAGTGTTGGAGCTTATGCAGGTATACACATGAACCGCGGCTAATAACTCAAGCTTTCACTGTCACTGTTTAGAGTATGGTGGGACCTTCTATATTATATTTTTAACATTTTCATGTTTTGTTCCCCTTTTCAGGTCCATAGAACCTTCTTTACAAAGGATCAAGTTAAAGTTCTCAGTTTCTCAGATGACAAGTCTGTTTGTATGTGGGACATAGCTACAGAGGAAAAAGTTGCAAGCTTCTCAGAACACACAGATTACATTAGAGCTGGAGCCCCTAGTCCTATCAGTCCAGATATTATTTTATCTGGAAGCTATGACCATACAGCCAAGCTTTATGACTGCAGATCAAATGAAACTGTCATGACTGTAAATCATGGTAATCCAGTTGAATCCACATTGTTTTTACCATCAGGAGGCTTGTTCATCAGTGCTGGAGGCACTGAGATCAAGGTATGGGACATCTTCAATGGTGGGAAGCTCTTAGCCAACATTTCACAGCATCATAAAACTGTAACAACTCTTAGACTTGCCAGCAACAACAGCAGGCTGATGTCTGCATCACTTGATAGACATGTCAAGATCTATGACATTTCTACATTTAAAGTAATTCACAACATTGATTTCCCGAATGCAGTACTCAGCATGGCTATATCAGAACATGACGACATCTTAGCTGTTGGTATGATAGATGGCATTATATCAGTCCGGAAAAGGGAGCAGCTAGCTCGGAGGTCAGATCATGAAAAGAGGGGCCTGTTCAAATTTGCTCCTGATCACATACAAACTACTAATAGTGTTGAACTGGTTGTAAACGGAAAAAAAGATTTGAAAGGTCCAGAGTTTGACAAATTCCTCAGGAAAATGGAGTTTGCTAAAGCATTATCATCAGTTCTAAAAACATATGTGGCTCTGAAGCATCCAGAGAAAACAGCTGCTGTCTTACAAGAAATGCTTAGAAGGAAAGTTTTGCATATTGCAATGGATGGTTTGAGTGAGAAAGATGTTGGCACTTTGTTAAAATATTTTAAGAAAAATATAGGTGAAACAAGATTTACAAGAACAGTGATAGATGGTATTAATGTGTTTGTTGATGTTTTTGAAAGTAAAGTCAAGATGTTTTCTGAGCAGAATCTGAGGTTGTACACATCATTACAAAAGGAGATAAAGGATGAGGTAGATGTCTGTAATAGGATAAGTGAACTAGAAGGGGCCATTGGTATGCTTCTGTCTGGGGCCCAAATCAGTATGCACAATAACATTGTAGATCTTACTGATAATCTGGCACCATCATCTAAAGCACAGAAAGATATTGTTATTGATGTATGAATAAAACTTAAGATTAGCAGATTTTTTTTTCTTAAGACCTTATTTATCATTTATAATTAATATTCACGCCTTCCCACAGAGGTCTCCGAAGGGTTAGGCAGAGGTATGTATATAGCACCCCCACCATAGTATAAAGAAGAGAAGTAGGTTATCTTCATACAAACGCACCGCGCGCGGCTTGTATGTGTGCGCTATTGTATCTATGTGTCGACGCACGCACACTTTAACAAAATCTCGACCCGTTTCTCAGTGCGCCAGTCACGGCTTTTCGGCACCGCTAAATGATTTATTCATCAATATCATCATCAAAATGTCTGATAATCGCAGAAGAACGTATTGCTGTGTGTTTGGGTGTCTTAATAATTCATCGATTCCAGACCTGTCTCTGTTCAGATTACCTATTGAACAGGAAAGGTAAGTTAGTCACTTATTCTAGCATAATATAATTTTACTTGATGATGAGATACCTACGTACTTACATATTTTTTGTTGGTATTAGTTTTCTATCACACAGGAAGTAGGTAGGCAGGCCTAATTTCCTACTAGAATGTATTAGGTACTTTTGATCTGGCAATTGGTTTGCCGCTATTTCTTTGTTTATGTTTAGTTATGCCGATTTCTCAGTATTGTAGGTATAGTAACTAAGTACCTACCTACTTACAGAAAATCGTTATTCATAATAAGTATGTACGAGTAGCTAATTGACTAATAGTAAATCAAATACATATAAAACAAAGTTCGAATCATAACAACAAATTCGATTATAGTCTAAGAGACAGTCGTTAGTTTTTAATGTTGTTTTTATTTCTTTTAATGATAATATTTCATTCACTTTATTCATTTTTTTATTATATATACCTAATTGCCGCTGTTCATGCGGTTGCTAGCGAAGCGCGAACAGCCGCGTCTAATATTTAGCTAAAAGTGACAACCCTAAGACAGTAGGCAATTATATCGCAAATTGGGCCGGAGATAGCCTACTCCCTTTTCTTTATACTATGCCCCCACATCCACTTTCCGCTAGAGATATGTTTAGGTACCAACGTTACAGACAACAGTCGACAAGTCCATCGTTCAATAGTAGTCCGAGTCCATCGTCGCTACTCAAGCGCGTCTATACATAATTACATACGCCTTTGAAAAGCCTTATCGTACTACCACAGTATGATTGTTTTATATTTATGCTATGGTTCCCCGACTTAGTGTAAAAGTGTATATTCTATCTATGTATTGCACAAAATGTCTATGGTCAGTTGTTGTCCGACAAAATCACAGCAGCACCTAAATGACAAAATGACGTTTCGTAAAAATTCTAAAAACGGCTAAACGAGTACCTGCCTATTACTTATTTCGCGTAGACGAGGGGGATATAGAGTGAATCGTGTTATCAATGCAACAAATTGGATATTCTGACAAAAAGAACAAACTATGTTTAATGCGTATTTGTTAAAAATTTTGACCGTACTAATAAATCGTAAGTTCTCTTGAGAGGTTTCACTTTAATGTTCAATTTTATTGTTGTGTTGTTGTTAATTGTTGGCAGTGTCCAGTTCTTTTTGGTGTTAATAATATATTTACATAAATAACATTAAATTCCTTGGGTATAGGATATCAGGTTATATTTATTTTTCAATGTAGTTTACAATGTACACATTGGATTTTATTGTCACGCAGGTGTTCTTATATGAAAAAAATATGGATGAGCGAAGAGTAGCCGATTACTTTGTGGTTGCTGGTCTGCCAGAAGAACCCATACTACTTGAAGATTCAGACTCTGGCCACCTGAGAGGGTACAGCACTAAGGCTCCCATCACAGATATTGGTAAGTGCTCTGTTCTATAAATTTATAATAAAAATAAATTTAAAAACAAATAAACATCTGCTTTTTACTGTACTAAGTTAATGATGACTTAAGTTCCAATAATAAAGTCGTCACTTAACCAAAATTTCAATAGCTTCAAACATAGATCCATATCTGTTATTTAAAGTATATAAAGTATATAAAGAGTATTATTTAAATATAAATTATTTTTATGAATAGCAGTGAATATCCAGAAAGTTCTTCATAGATCACCTGTAAAAATTGAGTAATTCATAAATAAGAAGTTACTATTCATAGTTATAGTAGCTTTCTGTCATGAGTTAGGCCCTCTGCTTGT
Organism: Drepana falcataria; assembly: GCA_945859725.1. Classification (NCBI taxonomy): domain Eukaryota; kingdom Metazoa; phylum Arthropoda; class Insecta; order Lepidoptera; family Drepanidae; genus Drepana; species Drepana falcataria. The sequence continues at coordinate 3,835,583 of OX243937.1, forward strand.
ATTGCTTTTAATGTTTAAAATTCATTTGTACATTCCAACATGATTGGAATAACAATGTAATATTGACCTAGAGAATCATTGTACAGAGAAGGACATGATAATTAAATACTTCCTTTGCATTACCATAATAAATTTTATTTAGAAATGACCAGTTGTCATTTAGTCAACATTGAAAATGTGTCCTGCAGTTTCATCTCCATATAATTTTATATAATTGGTAGGTCTTTTCTGTATTACAACAAATGTGTCAATCCAGCAAATAATCTATCTCTGTGTCAAATCCATCAAATTCTGTTCATATGTTCTGGCATGATTGTGCAAATATAATAATCCTCGCAAAATGTTGCATTTATAATTTTATTCATACTACAAAAATAAAAAATCCCTTCTTTCTTTCCTTGTACAATTAAATTTGATGTTCTTATTTCCTCATTATAAAGTAATGTTAAGCACATGTTAAACTGAAATTCCATTTCCTCATAAGCCTTACTTAATCAATTACATTGTCTCATATAAAATGTTATATATGTATATTTATTATAACATTCTAGGAAGTTAATCATTAAGAAATCTTGCAGTGGGGTAAGGTCTGTGGTTTGATATCACATTACTTGGTAACTGATATATGAACAGTTATCAGATCATGAATATAATTTATACTCAAGTAATTCATAACTGTCTTAATTTTTTATTAAGTATGTCTATGATTGTTTTATTTAAGATTATTTTTATATAAAATATAATACATAAAATATAGCCTATTTCACTCAGGGTGAATGTAGCATTCCTATGGTTTAAGAATTTTTGAAATAGCTCAGTAGTTTTTGAGTTTATTCATTACAAACATACACACGCAAAAATACAAATCTTTCCTCTTTATAATATTAGTATAGATTAATAGCAGCTTATACATACTAGAGGCTTGCCCTACTTTGCATGGGTGCAATGTAGAAAACCATTTTTATTATTGGTTTAACCATAAGTATGGTATGGTGTGTGTGAGTCACACTGTAAATATTTGGGCTTTCATTATGTGTTGGTAAGTTTATTTATTTTATGTTTGATTGGTATATTGTGCTGCAATTAATGGTATATAGAATTGGATGAATGCATACTATTATATGCCACTAAGTTGGTTGATTAAATGATTGCAGGCATATCCACGTAATATTTCGATGTTCAAATTTTAAGGTAAAAAGTATGTTTAACTAAAAATATAAGGACCATGTAGATTGATTTTCCACAATGTTCCTCTTTTCGTTATTTTTATTATTATATGTCATCAAGTCGAATCCTTTACACGGTAGGCATACAGAGTAGACGCTCTTGACTTCCAAACCTCTTTCGCTTCATCCACATGCGTCAGTTACTTTATACATGCTCGTCGTTGCTCTTGGCGTTCTCAATTTCAAACAATTGAGGTGGCAAACAACCATGCGGCTGCCGTAAGCGGGTATCTTTGCTGATAGAGCTTACAATATTAGGGGTTGTCATTTACGCGTTACCGGCCTTAAGTCAATGTCGTATCAACTTGAGGGTGCGTTCCTATTTTCTCGTTTCTAAATACTCCTAAAGGCAGTTTTGAAGTAGAGTTAAGAGTGAGGGTTAGAAGACTTACTGTTTTGTGAAAGTTACCGGTCGCTAAGCCTCGTGTCCTGATTTGTGTTCTAATGAGCGGAACTAGTCTATCTGCGCTGTTCTTCAATCTAGAGCAGTATCCTTATTAAGTGTATCAACATTTTTAACTTTCTTTAGATAATTAAGTACGAGGTAGACTGTCGGAACTTTAAAACTATGGTCATGTTTAGTCCATAGCACCTATAAATTGGATGGTAATTTCAATCAGATTCGCGAGTATCGAATTTCGAAAATTAAGCATAAATTTACCACCTTTATACTCTAAAAAATATATTTTTTTAATATTTAAGGGATTACGGTATAAACAGAAACTATTTGCGTTCCAAGATATTACTGGTTAGGTAGCTATGTTATACTGTAATATTTATAGCGGGCATGTTTTAATTAGGATCTGTTTAATATTTAGTTCCCGCCCTTGAATGGAAACTCCTCTAAATGTACAGTATATATATATATGTACGTCCATATAAATGTTATGAATGAATACAATATTATACATGCAGATAATGTGACAAGCTATTATTATCACAGTTTCTGCTCTTGGTTATGACATTACACCGTAATGGCTACTGCGTTTAATTTATCGCATTGTAAATAAAGGTGATTCAACCGATTTAAATACTCATTGCATAGATAAATATTCCATACAGTAGTGATTTTATAGCTTGTATTAATTATGTATCTTCTTAGGCAGGTATCCAATTGTAGGTGTATTGTACTTTTCAGAGTACTTAACTAATTTTATTTTACCATGTACAAGAGTATGTTGTTTGAAGCTCGCAGCTCAAACGGGGATATTATATCAGCTCAGTTTAAGACACCTCTGGTCCCTAATATAGAACTTTAAAAATTGGCTGCGAACAGTCATTGTGTTATTTTTAATGCGGTTAGTTCTTTGAAAGTATGATTTAAATTTTTTATGTTTATCTAACGCAAAAAATATTTTTTTAAATAAAATTGATGAATAGAAATATATCTTCACGCTCGCAAGAGTATTCGTGACAAATCTTCTCGTGACGTGACATGGCGAGTCCGTCGCAGAAATTTAATGACTACCCTTCACTATAATGTATAAGGGGCATTTTCAAAGTCCTTGAGACTATCACGCTCGTGTGCAAGCATACATCCAATCGATAACTAGACTAGACTGTTAACATCTCATACGAACCTCGAAGAACCCAATGATGACAATTGAAGTATTAGTGGCCGTGGTGGCCGAGTGGTTCGAGCAGTTGCCTGCGACGCAAAGGTCGCAAGTTCGAATCCCGACTGTACCAGTTTTTTCTGAACTTAAGTACAGTGTCAGTCACACCACGAGCTTTACGGTGAAGGAAAACATCGAGAGGAAACCTAAATACGTCTGAGAAGAAATTCAAAGGCGTATGTATAGTCGTGCTTGAGTAACGGCGATGGACTCGCCATCTGTCACGTTGGCACCTAATATACCTCTGGCGGAAAGTGGGTGTGTGGGTATTACCTATACACCTCTGCCTACCCCTTCGGGGACCCTTGTGGGAAGGCGTGAGGAAGTATTATTAAATCATAAATAAAGCTATCCTTGCCCTATCCTGACTTATTTAACGAAGGGACTTACGACCTCGGCTGATTCATATTGAAAACACCATTGAGTTCGTATTAACATATTGAAAGAGCTACACAGTTCATTGCCACTTTGAACCTTAGACATCATTGTCAATAGAGGCCTATTGTGCGCGTGATGTAACAATGTGTACGCATTCTTGTCGATATGAATTGTTAATTAGTCTATCCGCCAAAGATAGTGGTAACGATCGTATGCATTAAGCTTTTAGGCGACTTGCGAACCGATGCGTCAATAATAAAATGTAGTAAACGTAGTATTTCTAATTCATCTCTGCAAAATGCGCAGATTATATTTGTTTACTAGATTTGTCTCTGTAGTCAATCGTTTAAAGTTTGCTTTCAGAGGTAGATTTTTTTCCGGGATAAAACTGCCTTTGAATTACTCGAAGAGCTAACTAAAATATTTCTGCCTGAAAACTACACTCACGCCAGGAAACAGACTATATTAGTATGGCAAACCCAAAGAAAACGATGTAAAATTAAAAAACATGTAAAAATTATTGATTTCACCTCGTTCTCTTTCCAGGTGTAACCTGTCACTGTGTATGTTATATAATTGGTGGTATTACCACTATATTTTCTTTATGTACCTGCCTGCATGTACCTATTACATATGTCGCCCCGATACGGATGGACGAATTCCGATAATATTTTATTTTCAATGTGATTCGAATCGGATTCACGCCGAGTCCCTCACAGGATAGGCTGAGAGTAGAGCGCTAGTTCTCTCTAGACTTACAGAAGTTACAGACCTTTTTCACTTCATACGCAGTACAGTATTACACAGTGTACTTACATACAAAATTACTTTCCGCACCGCATTTCGTTAAATCATATTTCAAATGTGAGGTGTTTGTCGTTTGTAAACATGTTTTCTTTGTTGCAGCTGTAATATTTCCTGGTCTAGAGGAGAAAGTCCCGAACGGTTATGAGTTCCTAGAGCTAACACCGACTGGACTACCGGCGGATTTGAACCATGGCTCGATGCGGTCCCCTGAGTGCTACCTGTGCGTTCGAAGGGGCAGGGATCGACCCCCGCTTGTCGATATTGGTAAGAAAGTTTTGAAGACTCCATAACGGGAATATCTTAAATAATATCATCCCTCATTTTACTCCGGCCCCTGCATCTTGTAGCTTCACCACATCAGCCCTTTCACTTTGATACTCCAATAAATTACTCGTCAAGGTACATCCAATACTTTTATATGTATTAGGAAAATAGGTACCTACCTAAAAGTCCTTAATCGGTGATACATTATTTAATACGAAAAAGTATATATTATCTAACATCCTGATAGTACTCAAACGCTAAAAGAGATAAATGAAGAAACATAATCGCGAATCCATCAAACAAACTGGGTTAATACAAAGCAATACGTCACATACCTACCTGCGTTAGATAAGAATATAGATAAGCCAAGCTGATACAAGCTAGTCATATTGGGCCCGCATTATGAATACCCTTACAATCATCGATACTAACTAAAAAGGGCGGTATAGATACCTGATTTTATGTGGCGGCAAAACTGGAATCAGATTTTCCATCCTCATAAAAAAAAAATTTGAAAGAAATACAGTCGAATTATTTATTATTCACCGCGAACGTAAACCGCGCTCAGAAGAATAGTTTAACGACCTGTGCCATTCCAGTTTTAAAATATCGATCGATACACATCTCAACGAGCAATAATCGCAGTGATAACTCATAAAATCAAGATTTAAGATCATTTGGTCGTTATTGTGTAACTGCTGAGGGCGTGTCCAGCTTTTTGCGAACTATTCACTGAACTAGTTTGCAGTTTTTGCCACTGTCTATTGAATACAACTTCTTGTACGATTCCTTTTCATGGGCATTTATGACGGTTGCTACTGTATTATATAAACGTACTTTATTACGTTACGTATGCGTTAATCCTATGGACACTAACGCCTTTAGGAGAAATATTTTGAGAGTTCCTCACTACGAAACAATCCGGTCGTAAACACATTTTTTCTTCAAATAACATTCTTACGCAATTAAGAAACAAAAAAATATTCATTTAATAATTAACTCCGTGAATACTTACTTAGTTTTATATATTTATACCAATTGAGCCTTGCCAATATTGCTGATGCGTTACCACTCGTCCACCTTGGAGCCGCTGTCAATGTCAGAAGCGTGTTGTGACACACAGTGAAGCAGACCAATTTCATTATTTGGGGCGTTGTGTGTGATAGCGTGTATTTCTTTGAAATAATGTAAAAAATATAAAGACACTCAATAGCGGTTTCCATAGCGCCTAGGGTCGGCAGCGCTCGACTGAAATCCCTGCTATTGCAAGCGTCCATAAGTTTCCGAAACAAGTTACCCGCTTACCCTCAGACGGCTGGCACTGCTACCTAAGTGGTATAAAAACATATCGTATGAACTTACGCAGACCCCTTCTGTCTGCGGAAGTTCATACTTTCCTTCTGTTCTCACATCCTGGAGCTCTACAAATTCCACTCGCCCCAGAAACAACATTTATTTTCTAGATTCGCCCGCGTGGAATTTAACAAATAAAATAATGTTCAGTTCCGAAAATAAAAGTAGCCATTTACTCCTTTTTACATCAGCTATTTGCCAGTGAGTCCCCTCAAAATTGGCCGTTTCGGAGATTAACCGGAACAAACAGACAAAAATCGTTGAAAATATAATTTTAGTTATTGTACCGTGTATACATCCATATGCAATTAGTTCATCCAGATGCATAAAAAGCAGCTATTAAACAGACACTCCAATTTTGTTTATTTGTATAGATTTTTAACATACAATAAAGAGATCAAAATGTTTTCTTAAAAAGCCCTTAAATATGATTGTATTGTACTGTTCATATACTTACTTCCTTATGTGTTGTTTTTCAAGTGCACTTATATAATATACTCGTAGTTCTGGTTGACACTGCTACGCTCTCGTCACCTCGAAACAACTCTCAAACCGTAATACAGAAGTAATAATAATATGTAGTTTGGAAGGGAACTGATCTTAAATGTCAACTGATCGTGAGCCATTGTGGCCGAATTACACCAGTCGACTGCTTACACCCCGGCGTATCTGTACCGATAATATTCTTTCTGTACTTTGATACCTACATACACTAATTATCACACAAGAAGCTTTATGACGAAAAAAACATGAAAACCTGCATGCGTTTCAGAATAAATTCATAGATTAATACATTATGTAATGTGTTTGAAAAGACGGCGACAGACTCGGGTTCTGTCACTGTCTTCACGATCACGCGATCTTTTCGCTTTATGTTATTACACCTCTGCATACCCCTTCAGTGAATCTTGTGGGAAGGCGTGAAGATATGTAATTATAACTGATCTTAAGCTATGCAATACAATATAATATTTAACCTAGACACACATGGAACAAATATGCTTAACAAACAAATGTGTCTTGCGGTACGTGTACAAACGGGTGTGTCAACAATGACTGGCCTATGGTAGTGCCTTTTAGCTAAAGGTCAACACTTCGATCCCTTCGGCAGTAAAACAACAGTGATCGTGCAACACTCTTTAATTGAGTAGGCCGGAACTGATTTGTAATCCGACAAATTACTAAGGTACACTTTTACCTACACAAAATTCTATTGTATATATTATCTGAAAATATATGGTGCAAAACCGCCGTGCATAACGTTTGTCGGATTACCGGGTGTCTACTGTATATACTGTCTACTGTATACTGACTACTGTCTACTGTATATATAACTATAAATATCCCTTATTCCTTATGCTAGATTTAACCAAATAAATTAATAAAAAAAAAAATATCTATTATTTTTGATACCACTAAGTTGGCAAACAAACATGCGTTCCATCTGATGTTTGATGGCTACCTGTAGACGCTACAATACAGGAGATGTTAATGGTCGCGATATTTCTCCCTCAATAGGTGTTATGTACGAGGGCAAAGAGCGTCTTATGGCCGATGCGGAAATGGTTTTGGAGTCGGTGGGAAAGCGAGTGGCCAACGTGAACAACTCCACGGCTAAGACGTTTATCACTTACCGAAGAGCGCACCCTGGCGCGCCCTGCAACGCTTTAGTGGTGGTCGACATATGCGTCATTATAGCCAGTAAGGGCGAGACACCCCCTCATGCCTTCTGTATGATCGCTAAGAATTTGAACAAAGGTAAGGTTCACTTAATACATTTTACTGAATTAACATCTAAAACGATATTTCGGAGGAGCATTACTCCATTTAATTTAATATGTTACTTTTGGAGCTAATTGTCTTATTGCATCGTCATGAGGATATGAAACATAGTGCTACTGTTTCCAAGAAAAAACTTGTGAACCTACCTCCGCTTTTTAATGTAAAGGACTTTCCAAGCTCGATGTTTAAATTCGTACCTAGCCTGTCAAGGCAATTATTTCTATGAGTAGTTTATTTCAAAGCGATTCAGATCTGGGGCCCTGCCATGTCGTGCAATTGAAATCATAATTCAGGAATATTTACGTGAGGTGTATTATGACGTCTATAAATCTGCCCCGTTCGTTTCCTTAGATTATGTTTGCAATAGAACGCTACGGTAAGGTACGATATCAACCGGCAATACCCTTATTATTGCTGGTTGATATCGTTTATTCCGAGAATACTAGTATAACTTTTTAATTTTAACGTCTTAATGCAAAATTCAAGGCTTACATTGTGCAGATACTGTTATCATAAAAATACTTATTATAAATAAACATTTGTTTTGACTTGCAGGTTTAATGGGCAGCGATGTCTTTCTATGTTACAAAAAGTCAATGAACCGTCCACCTCTAATACCGTACAAACCCGATGTTCTGTTTAGGTGAGTCGTTTATAAATTTAACACATTTTAATTGTTAAAATACTCAAAGTAACATATTTTGCTTAAAATAATCATACCTACACTTCCCACAAATGCAATGCATAACTTGAGACTAGGTAACTAGTCTCAAGTTATGCGAATCTTCGATCGACGATATACATAATTATATAGATAGATATACATATGTATACATACATGTATAACATAATACACACACATATTCAACCACGAGCTCCGACAGCTATGCAATTCGGTCGTCAAAATATTGGAGTAAATTGTAATAGCTGGTATGTATTAACGCTTCCTTAATCTAATTAGATACTTGAAAATCTGGAATGAAATGTTAAGACTTGTTCACGTAACTCTACAGGCTTCTCTCGCGTTACTAATTGAATTTTGACGTCATTGTCGTCGAAAACAGCTGAGCATCTATGTCAAGTTCATAATAATACCTTGATCTACTTATATCTGAAGACAAAATTTTTCTTAAGTAATAAGTCTGTTATAAATGCTGGGAGTCAGCTGCTCTTTTGCAACTGAATTGTTTAGGTCCATTTGCGAGCAGAGCTATGCCTTAACCTAGAGGTTTCTTGCTACTTATAACTATGACTTTTCATCCTGAAATAAACTGCGGGTATCGCCGCAGTACGCAGCTTGTTTTGTAATAAATATATACAACATATATATATATATATATATATATATATATAGGTGATACCCAGAGGTGTATAGGTAATACCCACACACCCACATTCCGCCAGAGGTATATTAGGTGCCAACGTGACAGAGGGCGGTCCATCGCCGTTACTCAAGCACGACTATACATATGCCTTTGAATTTCTTCTCAGACGTATGCAGGTTTCCTCTCTATGTTTTCCTTCACCGTAAAGCTCGTGGTGTGACTAATCACTGTACTGTTCAGAAAAACTCATTGGTACAGTCGGGATTCGAACTTGCGACCTTTGCGTCGCAGGCAACTGCTTGAACCACTCGGCCACTGCTTGAACCACTCGGCCACTGCTTGAACCACTCGGCCACCACGGCTCCAATAATGTAATAAATATGTTAGCATTATACCAGTACTCCCCAATAAACAGTACTTTTTAGCCTTGTTCCCATTGTGGGGGCTTCCAGCATTATGAATGCTAATTCAGTCTAATTAAAGTAACTTTCACAATGGCCAATTTACACCTCGGCAGCTAAGCTCCTTTCCGTTTGTGCCTAATTAGTCACGAATAATGAGAACTTTTGTGTTCATAACAGAAACATAAGAATTACTTAGCATTTGTAACCGTTACGTATTGTCAAAATAAGTTTATTGTAATAAAACATAAATAGAATATTGTGTAGATCTGTACCTTTGTGGTATTCGTACTCTCTATGAAATAAGGGTATGTATTTTTTGCTTAGGTTTACATAGTTCGAGGATTTAGACATTAAATATTGTTTATGTGTTTCTTTACCTTCACGCCTTCCCACAATGATCACCGAAGGGGTAGGCAGCGGCGTGCGGTAACACACTATTTTCGCCGGAGATATGTTTAGGTGCCAACGTGACAGATGGCGGTTACATCTCAATTTGTCAAATGCGATTCTACTTGCGTAATCGAATTTCTTCTCAAACGTACGCTTGTTTCCTCTCTAAGAGCCTGTCCAGAAAGCGCGATTTACGCGCGTGTCCACTCGCGCGTAGGCACTCGCGCGTAGGCACTCGCGCGTTCTCGAGTTACTAGAGCTACATACATTCCGTCCAGATGCTCTCGCGCGTTACCTCACTCGCGCGTAAAACGCTTGCAATGAGCGGGACTCTCGACTCGCTCGTTTTACGCGCGTGCGCCGCGCGAGTCGAGATACTCCGGCGCCATTGCAGCGTCCAGCACTACGCGCGTGTCCGGGCGAGTGGACGTATTCGGTTAAAAATGGGGCGTGAAAACTGAGACACGGAACTTTTTATTGACGAAATTGAGAAAAGTCCGAATAAGTACATCCGAAAGTAGTTGAAAAACTTTTCACTATATTCTCTGAGTTTTGGATATAAAGTTATAAACATACGCGTCATTCTGTCACGTAGAATGGGATGCACGTTAAATCGTCGACTTTCTCTTCGTCTACGACGTCTCCATCGACGGTATGCAAGCCACAACACAACCGCTGTATCCGAGTTCATGTTTATAACTGACCAAATCCGTCTCATCACATACGCGCGTGATTTCGCCGCATCTGGACGCAATACAAATGAAAACGCGCGAGTAGACGCGCGCGTAAATCGCGCTTTCTGGACAGGCTCTAATGTTTCCTCCACTGAAAACCTCGTGTAGTGATTAATTAATATAAATCAGTTTTAAAGTTTTCACTAAACATAAGTTTAAAAGTGTTTATCGTTAATATGATGAATACCTGTAATAATTGTTGTCAAACCGTAAAGTCACTGGAGACTTTTTACACACACTTTTTAGTTCCAAAGTATTTTGCGACCACAATTTTTTACAACAAAGGTTTACACTACTTCAACATGTACATTCCTCAGGTATCCAACAACGGACCGCCGAAGCTTAGCGTTTCCGTCGTCGGTTCCACTGTTTTGCCTCCCGATGGGAGCGACATTGGAGCTGTGGCCCAACAATGCTGCTCAACCTAAGCCTGTATTCTCAACATTTGTACTAACCGTTGCTGATGCTACAGATAAGGCAAGTTGCATCAAGTTTTTTTATACCTCTGGAGCTGCAAACAAGCATGCGATCCGCCTGATGGTAAGCGGTTACCGCCGCCTAAGGACGCTTGCAATAATGCAACCAGGGCCATCACTCTCGCGTTGCCGATCCTGCAGGAATCCCCTTGAAGAATTCCATGCAGTACCCCCTAAATAAAATCTCAATGGGAAGTTCATGCCACAGCCAGAGCGTTCGCGGAAAGAAACTCGCTCGCCATCTATCACTTCGGCTATGGCATCCAGTGGGCATATTGTATCAGTTTATTTATGTATGTGTATTTATCACTCAACTTCAAACGGAAAAAATATGTACGTTATTGTGTTATATCTCTGCCTACCTCTGCCTACCCATTCGGGGACGCTAGTGGGAGGGCGTGAATCTCTTACTATAGATTTCATAGATAATATTTTAGAGTCTACGCCTACCGCTTTGAAACGTCAAATTTTACCCATTTTCAGGTTTATGGTTCAGCGGTGACTTTCTACGAGAGCTACCCCCATACCCAGCTGACTGAATTCCAAATGGACCAACTCGGTTGGCGGCCAGGCGTCTCCCAAAGCACACACTCGGTGCACGCGAACAAATGTGTCTGTCTACTGTCGCGATGGCCTTTCAGCGACACATTCGAACGGTGGCTCTTGTATATACTTGTGAGTAGAAATTTGTATATTATAAGAAATTTGCTTGAGCCTCAGATATTATAACTTTTGTCAACAAAGTGACAAATTTTATTGGTGTAGACTATGCGCGAGTAGCCTTGGTTATATTTTCCTAGGCGGCAGTAACTACTTATCTTGTGGACTGCCTGCACACTTGGTACCTTACTGGCATAAAAACATATTAGATAAATTAGAACCAATATAGCGTATAAATTCATGCTATTTTATTAGTCTTCATATTATCGTGTTTCCATACAGGAAGTTTCGTGGAGCACTGAGCCACTTAGTATACCTATTGAGAGGTATATCACACACCTGTTAGAAGAAGTACCATTTCCCGAGCCAAGGATATTATTACAGGTAACTGTAATTTTATTGTTTACTTTTGCGGCATTCACTACTAATATATCTTTGCAAATCCGTTCATACAATAGTAGGCCCTAGTTCATATAATAGTTAGTACTTGGAAATGCATTAGGTAGATTATTTTTTGTCGGTTTTTGATGACAAGGTAGCTGATATTCCATTCCTACATATTATTCATCAATTCATGTATGTATGTAAGTCCACAGATTATAGAGAACTGGCGCTCTATAATCTCTGCCTACCTAATCTAAAGGGTCGGCGTGATGTTTATTATTCATCAAAATATATCCCAATGTGTATGTCGCCACGTTGTGTAAAAGGCAGTGCAGGAATTATGACTCTTGTAATCTTACCTAAAAGCCACATTTTAAATAATACATATTCTCCTCACGTTGTCACGAAATATTTTCTCACACACGTATCGATTGGTGACAGTTGTCGCCGACCAATAGCCAGGACCGCGTGATCCTGACGCGACGCGACGACCAGCCGCTGGTGCGCAGTGGCGCGAGCTTCCGACAACTTCTACTCAACCTGGGCCCCGACCACTGTCTACTGCTTCTGGCTCTCGCCCTCACTGAGCAGAAGATACTCATACACTCACTCAGGTAATTATAAAACATTGTTTTTGATACTTGAAAAAAAGCCGCAGTGGCCGACTGGTTCCAGTGGTTGCCTGCGACAAAAACATCGCAAGTCCAAATCCCGATTGTACCAATGAGTTCTTCTGAACTTAAGTACAGTGATTAGTCACACCATGAGCTTTAAGGCGAAGTGAAAACATCGAGAGGAAACCTGCATACTTCTGAGAAGCAATTCAAAGGAGTATGTGTGTGTATAGTCGTGCTTAAGTAACGGCGAAGATATCTCTGGCGGAAAGTGGGTGTGTGGGTACTACTTATACACCTCTGTCTCATTTCATTTAGGCGCTTGTGTCCAAATGTATAATAACAAAATGTTTAATTTGTCTAATTTGTGAATGTGAGAACATTGTAGGCTTTTAAGATTCTTAGACCTTGCTAACATTGTTATAATTATCTTGTTTTATGTATGCTCTGTATAGTAAGCAACGGCCTATTGTCGGGCCTACGTTGATCCCCCATACTTGGGTACTATTGCTGTAACGAAAAAATATTGTTATTGTATACGCCTAATGATTTGAAAAGAGTAACCATGGAGTTTCTTGCCGGTTCTTCTCCATGGAAGCGACCAACCCGAACCGTGCTTCTTTTTCGACGTTTTATAAGCCCACTTGGGCCTATGTGAAATAAAAATATTTTGATTTTGATTTTGAGTCTACACATTCTAGGAACGTATAATCGTTAGTTTTTCGTAGTAAAGAATATTGTTGTGGTAATAAATAACAAAGTGTTGTATTTATTTGTCAATGTTTTCAGGCCAGACACATTAACAGCAGTGTCGGAGGCTGTGTCAAGTCTCTTATTTCCTTTCAAATGGCAGTGTCCTTACATACCCCTGTGTCCATTAGGTAAGTTCTCAATGTGACATACATATTTTTAAATCAATTCTCAACCTTATTACTATAGAAATAGAGTGTTCATTATGTATGTTATTTCAGGTTTGGCGGAGGTGTTGCATGCCCCGCTACCTTATCTAATTGGTGTCGATTCAAGGTTTTTCGACTTGTACGAGCCCCCAAATGATGTCACATGTGTGGATCTAGACACAAACAATATTACTGTGAGTGTTTAATAAAAAGCACTTATGAATATGATTGTAATGTCGTTTTTCCTATGACAACTTTTTTTAAATTATCTTTTTCTCCAGATATGTGATTCACAACGGCATATATCGATAAAGTTACTACCGAAAAGACAAGGGAGAGTGCTGCGGCAAACTCTGGAAACACTATACGGGAACATAAGGCCATGTAAGTATCATTAGTATAAGTACTTTTTAAATAAAGGATTGACCGTTAGCAAAGGAACTGATTGGTAAGTCGCCCGTTTTATTTCGGCACAACAATCTTTAAACTCAAACATGGTTTGGGGCACTGCGTTACCTGAATAGCAAAGAATTTACGGAGATTTGTCAGTAGAGCAATGTTGTAAGTAAACACTTGACGGTGTTCTGATGGCAAACTAGGCCGAGGGTTCGATTCTCCTTGTGTCGAATATTTATGTGAACACCAATATTTATACCTGGTTGCGTAAAAGTAATAAAGAATTCACGGAGATTTGTCAGTAGAGCAATGTTGTAAGTAAACACTTGACGGTGTTCTCATGGCAATCAAGGTTTGATACCCCATGCGTCTAATATTTATGTGAACCCCAATATTTGTAGCTTAGTATTGAATTTCCCTTGTTTAATTACATGTCGGTGTCGATATAGTTACTAGTATGGTTTATTTTGGGACTAGGTCAAATCCTATGGTATAATAATTATTATTTAAACAACAAGTGTTATTTTAATTTAAAAAAAAGTGTGTGCAAGAAGAGGCAGAGGGAGGCCACGTTCCAACTACCTGGATCAAATAGATCGGACTCTCAAGGACGGGAACGTTAAGAGTACTCGAAACCGACGAGCATGTATGAAGAGACTGATGAATGTGGACGAAGCGAAAGAGGTATGTAAGTCTAGAGAGAACTGGCGCTCTATACTCTCTGCCTACCCCGTTAGGGACTTGGCGTGATGATATGTATGTATGTATGTATTTAAACAACATTATGTAATGTGTATAATTATTGTATGTGTAGAGTTATATTTGATAATATTTCAGCGTCACCGATACATCACTCAAGTGAAGCCAGGTATAACGGGGAACCAACAACAAGTTTAGATAGAGATTTCCAAAAGAGGAAGAAGGAAGTAAGTTTTGTCAATAGATTTTTCGATGTAATTTCTTTCAATATTAATTTACCCATTAGAAGCCACATTCAATTTCAAATACAAAAGTGTTTAATATTGTAAATGTTATTATTTTTTGTATGTCGTATCAATAGTTTGGAACGAAGTCCTTTGATCAAACACAAAACCAAAAAAATAAGAATGAATTCTTTTCAGCAAGCGCTTGAACTAAAAATCCAAGAGGCATTTCTGCGGTTCATGGCGGTCACGCTTCAAGGGTACCGCAGCTATCTCATACCTATAACGAAAGCGCCTACAGTCGGAACTACGGACCCACACGCACTATTTCACATGGACGCGTTCTTAAAGTCGAGGGATAAGGTTTGTGCGAAACGTCCTATTTAAATACACACGCCTATAACATGCATAGTGTATTACCATGTGTAGGCATACATACATACATACATATCATCAAGTCCCTAACGGGGTAGGCAGAGAGTATAGAGGCATGTGTAGACAAAATTGTATAATTATATGAACTCTAAACCAAGCAGCAAAAGTTCATTTCCAATTACGATCGGTCGCTATATTGACTGACCAACCAAGCTACATACATTTAGCTTGATTGGCCAAGCTGTCCAAATCCGCCAACATCTAATTTCTCGTTCTCGGACAATGCTTCTAAGATATAGCGTAAAAATTAACAAGTGAAGCGATTTTATTATTCTCACGCCAATTTCTGTCCGTTAGCATGACTGTTGTAATCTGAACAACAAATGAAATGATTTTTATACTTTATTATGTATTGAAAATCTTCCCTGCACTTTAACAACTTGCAGTAAAAATAAGTAGGTATGATACATATGTCAGTAAAATTTAAATTGTCTGCTTCACTATATATTAATTTAATACTACCTGTGCCCGCGGGTTCACAAGGGTAAAACTGTATTTTATTACTGCTTGATTTTTTCTGGATTTTATTTAACTAATAAATATCCAATTTGGTCTAGTAATGATTTCCTGAAAGAAAAACAAAATTCCTCACAAACCTTTCGCATATTATAAGTATGATTATTATTTTTCAGACACAACAACGTTTTTACGGGCTTACAATGCGCACGCAAATGTTCACACGTTTCATAGAGGAGCGATCGTTCGTGTACGACGCAGACCAAGGGTTGACGTTTTTCGACGAGTGTATAGAACGAGTTGCGTCCGGAGATGAACAGCTGCTAGGGATGGATACAAGCAATGCTTCGGAGAGGACGGTGTTCGTGCTACCACCGGATCCTCCCGACCCGGGTATGTTTTTAGACGATGGCTTACGTGTATTTTAGATTTGAATCTTACAATTACAAGACGTGTCATTACAATCATAAAAAAAATTTAATAGCGACAAGTGTATATTTCTCCCAAAAGATTATTTGTTTGATGGTATATAGATATTTATATACACAAATTGACCTTTTAGTGTTCGATTCGATCTATCTTATTTAGATAGTTTGAATGCGGTTTTCGTCTACCTGCTACTACTCACTCTGCATACCCGTGAAGGCATGATGATACGTACTTATATAAATATAGTGTTTACTTTACTCAGATAATGTATGTTGTAGAGGAAACGTATAGATACGAGAAATTCACCCTGGACATGGGTATGATGGGAAAATGTAGTGAGCGAGGGCGCGCATGCGCAGTAAGGTCGCTGCCGCCCGCTGCGCTCGCGTCAGCCGAGTCTTTGGCTGACGCATCGCCCATGGCTAAGCGGACGAAACACGAAATTGCTGCGGCACAGAGGTAATTGTTAAGGAAATTACTATATGATAACGCTGGCACAGCTAGTCATATAACATTTACTTGAAAAATTTCAGGTTAGCCCGAAAAGCTAGCTTATCACCAGAAGCGTGGGCCAAGTGCTTACTGGGCGCTTGTTATTCTCTGTATTTCTTATCATTACCTTGTCGGATTATGCTGAACCGGGGCAAAGAACAAGCAAAATTGAGGTCCGCATATGAACTACTGGAAAGGGCTACGAAGCTGAGAGTGCCGTGTGACGAGGTAGGTTCTTAAAAATACTTATCACTTCGATTCATTCAATTCTTTGTTGCTTTTTCACTTATGTGGACCTAATACATAGGATATCATGACTTATATATATTAAGACATATGATAGCAATTTTAGAGAGGGGAGGGGGGGCATCTCTATAATAAAATTTTAAAACATACATATGTACATATATACATATCAAAACGCCAAGTCCCTAACGGGGTAGGCAGAGAGTATAGAGCGCCAGTTCTCTCTAGACTTGACCTAGACTATACCTCTTTCGCTTCGTACAACATCTAACTCGCTCTCTGCCATAATATCGATCAATTCATTCATCTTATCAGCCATACCTCCTCTTACATTCCATACACCCATCCTACACTCTACACTCCACTAATTAATAATAATAATATAATAATATATCCACCCGCCTTCCCACAAGGGTCCCCGAAGGGGTAGGCATCATTAATTAATAGATATATAATAGATATAGATATATAATAATAACTAATTAATAGATATTAGATATGCTGATATTTCAGGTCATTCACAGCCCTCTATTTCACACTCTCCGTGATGATGGCATTGGCTACAGTTGCTACTTGGTGCAAATTCGTTAATATAGATATTAAATCAAAATTTTTTAACTATTTTTGTTTGCTTAGACCCATGTTTGTTACCTTCATGACACTCACTATTTTTGATAATACAAAGAAATATAAAAAAATATGTGTGTTTAGTCCTATTTTTTTAGATGAACCAAATTTTGTTTTCATGTTTGGTTTGTACATATTATGGTAATCTGGATTTTAAGTCTAGAATAAAGTGTGTAAAAGAATTATATGTGTTAATCCATCTAATAACTCTATCTCTGTAGCAAATTTCTACTAATTCAGTTTTTTCGTGAAAAACAAATATTCTTCCAAACTTACGTAACATAGTAGGCAGTGCGTAAAGTAATAGTTCACGTGTATTCCAGGTATGTTATCGAGTAATGATGCAACTGTGCGGTATCCACTCCCTGCCAGTGCTGGCAGTACAACTGCTGTTCTTAATGAAGCGAGCTGGTCTGCAGCCTAATGCCTTGACCTACGGATATTACAACCGATGCGTACTGGAAGCGGCCTGGCCGAAGGATATGCCTAGGTATGTTTCAGTAAGCCATGAACCGAGCTCTATCCGAGCTGGCCTTTTCGTTTGTAATTATATAAGATTGAAATGCGTTTACAATTAGTGGGGATATGTGCGGCGGTTTCAGCCGCAAAAAGTTTTATTTCAATGGTAGATATTTTTTCTTGAATATAACATAATATCCTATGTGGTAATGCAGGTAATAATCTATCTTTGTGTCCAATTTTATCCAATCCCGTTCCATAGTTTTTGAAAAAGGAACAAACATCCTCTCTTCCACATATAGCCCAACGAAATCTACTCGTTATTCGATATTGGTAACGTTCAGTAATTAAGTCCCTTGATAAAGAGACTTATCGCAGAAAGGATCCGCCATAATAATTGCACACTTCTTATGTGAGGCCATTATTCGGGAGTTAGTGCTGATCACCACAAATAATGTCTTACTGGTAACTGGAGATGTCTCTCGGACTAGAACATAATTTTACAATACTTTTTATACACTTGCAATTCCCGATATATTAGTCGAGTTATGTAGTCGACTTAATTAAGAAGTTTGCTGTACTAAGGTTAGCCTACTTTGTTTCAGGTGCTCCTTTAATACTACGTGATCCCGTATCGTGTAGTATCGTGGATCATACCTACGAACTTTCTCCCTCAATTTATTTTCTTGTGTACATTTCCAGCGGGTCGCAGTTACTATGGAACAAGCTGCGTATTGCAGTGGTGGGAGCAGCGCTTTTCCGCAAGGCGGGGCAAGTACGCGCTGGACGAGCATCTGGGGCCACACTTGCCTCCACGCTGGCTGGCAGTATGTTTACCTTATTATGTTCTAGCTAAACTAAGCAGTTTCAAACCCCACCGACAATTTAGAGTAAAATGAGTTATCACACCACGAGCTTTAAGGTGACAAGCATCGTAGGAAAACTTACGGTTGAAGCGAAATAACTTCAAAAAGATCAAGAGCTATCAAACTTCTGCAGGTTATATGTAGTTCTTATTGTTATATTATCACTTGATGGCCATGCTACTTCGGCGTCCCTTGTGCTGCTAGCACAGCTTCTTATTAGATGCTTAAACCAGAGATGTTTTCAGGTAGCAGTACTTTGCCCCGAGTCCGGTCGGCGGCGGCGGTGGGTGACGGCGTGGATTTACACAGCCTGGCTGGTATGGCGGCCTACGAGCCCGCCCTCAGCAGGAGCAGTCTTGACTCTGGTACTGACTTCATTCATATTTCGGTATTTCACCCTTTAACACGTAAATTAACTATGTTGATGAGGCAGCCATAAAGGACGAATACTTTATTCAATTTGTCCTGCTTCTTACAAATCAAGATATTCGATACAATATGATAAGAGACTGATATATTATGACTACTTTGTTGCTGTCCTGGGAGACGGACGAGTGCTCTACAAGTTAAGTGTTTTTTTTTATTTATATTATATGTACAATGTATACTTACAGCTTGCGGGCGCGAGCAAGAAGCGCGCTCGAACGCGTTCGATGCGCTGTGTCGGCGCGGGAACATCGTGCGTACTGCGCCTCAACGTGCGCAGGCGCATGGGCACGCCATCTCCGCTACCGCTGGCATATTGATATCTGGTAACTATAGCAACAGCAGCCGGCATATCACTTGAGCGCTTTGCCATAGAAAGACGAGAAATTTGCACCTCATGACATTTTCTGTAGCGATCTGCCAGCGATCAAGCAACCTGCGGCAATGCACTTTGGCGTATTTTATAGTATAGAAAGAAGGAATATTCGACGATACTAATTATACTGTTTTTTTCAGGCGTACCATCGAATCCAGATTTGAGTGAAACTGCGAGGCCAAGAAGTAATTCCTTAGGAAATGAAGAGCCAGCGTCCCCATTGACTATCACGGAAAAACGACAGGTAAATAACTATTGTTCACATTTTGAAATAAGAATGTAAGTTGTGTACTGGCAATGATAATGCGCAGATAAAAATTCACAGACAGGATATATTTAGCGATATTTATTTGATCAAATGAGTAACACAGTGGGTTCTCTCTTTGGAGCAATCTATTTATAGTACCATTACTATCTCGGGGTAGAAACTCTGCCTTAATTAGGATTAACACGTGTGTGATATGCCTAGATTATTATATTAAATAAACCAAGACCGCAAGCGACAGTAGCCCCTTACCATCAAGTTGACCGCATGTGTGTCTTTCACCGTAGTGATATAAGAAAATACAACATAATATGAATTTGCAGACAATCCATGTGAGCCCCGACAGCCCGTCAGATCTACGTATATTGACAAGATCAGAAAGCTTTGCTGGCGATGCACAGATTGTGCAAAACTTGCAAAGGCTAGCGTTCGGCACAGGTGAGATATCGACCTCATAACTCCCCCTTTGTTCCATTTATCATAAGGGTTCATTTACCGAAGAGCATGTATGAAGAGAATAATGAAAGCGGACGAAGCGAAAGAAGTATGTAAGGATCGTAGCAAGTGGAAAGAAGTGGTATCTGCCCTACGGGAAAGAGGCGTGATTATATGTATGTATTTATGTTCATTTAGTTAGCACCAACCTATGCGGTAATCTGATTACCTGAACAGCGAATCTTCTTATATGTGTGAATGCCATGTCTTTCATTTCTATCAATACGACACATATGTGCAATGCAAAAAGGTGCTGTAATATTTATAAAATATTGTCATGCAGTCTCTCACGTGGTAGGCAGAGACAGTTGAGCGCCAGTTCTCTAACAAAGTGACACTTAAGAATATAGTAAATTATTCTACTTATATAATTTACTGATACTATTATTATTCTATTCCTGAACACGTAGAGTGTAGAATTCGTACTCTATTATCGAGATCTTAATCATGTACATTGTTTTATGATGATTACATTCGGACTTAATTTTAATTTGTCGATAGCCTACTATCTTGTGAACTGGTTATAAGTAAAGTTCTAGTTTCAAAAATTGTGTATCTGCCTACACTAAAAAGCTATATATATATGTTGTTTGGATAGTCACCATTGATGTTATTATAGGTCCATCAAAGTCTAGGTGTTCGAGGACGCTCAGTTTCCCCGAAGAGCCAGAGAAGGAAGCGGCAGCTGCTGAGTTGATAGATCCGTCTAACACTTCACCACTCAAGTATGTAGTGGATCTCTTTATTGTTCCGTCTTTGCTCGCATAGTGCCATCCAGCCATAAATGTTTTCACATTAAGAATAATACAGATCCAAAATGTTTTATTGATGACAACATTCACGTTAGTAGCTAAATCGGTAAAATACATATGAAAGGAAAATGGACTGAACTTTTTTTGTCTTTGCAATTCATCTAATAAATCTAAATCTATTTATACTCACCGCCATTAGAAAGTAGCTTTATGGATTTCTGGGTCGGATTCCCCATATTTATATTACGGTATATAAAGAAGGTTACTAACGGGTAAATATTTATATTTTTATTTAACCATAAATTGTGTCATTGTCCATCAAGAGATGAACATGTTCATCAATTGCTACCCTAACTTTTTTTTAGTTTATTTGTTAAATGTAAACACTCGAGGTTAATAAAGAGTTGTGTTTGTATGGAGGGTGTCTCCCCGTACGCCGGTGCTAGCGGACGACCCGCTGGGCGCGCTCCGCTTGGACGCGGACAGCCCCCCGCCCGCCGCCCGGCCGGCGCCCGACGGCCCCCCGGCCCCCCGCCACGAGCTCAGCGTCAGCCCTAAGCTGTTCCACCGCCGCTCTTCGTTCCAGGACGATCCGCCCGAGGAACATATTGGGTACACAGATTCCTTTATTACTAAATAGATGTGCGCGCGGTTTTACCCGCGTAAATTTGATTCATTTGGTGGATTTTTCCTGGAATAATACATGACCTATGTATTGCCACCCTTTCAATTTACTTTAATTTACAACAGTTGTGATATTAAAAAAGCATATTCTGCCTTAAACATAAGAAAATACTTTTTTAATAGACAACATTTTCGATCTCGATAAAGTTACTACCTTGTAGTAGTTAGTAGTATGTAGGACTACATACATACATATCATCACGCCAAGTCCCTAACGGGGTAGGCAGAGAGTATCGAGCGCCAGTTCTCTCTAGACTTACATACCTCTTTCGTTTCGTGTAGGACTATTCCCCAAAAAAATCAACTTACCACTCAACCTCCTTAGAGCAAAGTATTTTTGAATTACATACCTCGTTGCAAAAGTTGTCCTGAACATATGTATATAATAGTTTTACAATCTTGCTATTCATATATTACGTCTATACATTACCGTCGACCACAGGCCGTTCTATGGTTTGCTATTGCCATCATTATTCAAGATGCCGTAAGGACAGACTTATGCGTGAAAATTATTATATTTGTTAATATTAAATTTAATCATTAATGTTTTGAGTCAGGTAACAGCATTTTACCATAATAAATAAGTCACAAATTCTCTCACTAAAATTAATCCTTGATAATCAAAAAATCAATCTCTATCTAATATACCAACTTTATCTATGAGTAAGCTACCGACTCTTATTTGAATTATGATTGCAAGAGTACAAGCGTCAACGTTTAAAATGAACACGCCTGTATCGAGATAGTATTAGTATAGTTGCCCTCCAAACCACCCCCCTCCCCCAGCACTCTGACAGTACCGCCCGCTAACACAGTACCGCTAGTCCCGCCCCACACTGGTGCACGATAACCTCGATAGTTTCCTCTCCGTCAGGAAACTGCACAGAAGCGAGACGGCGCCCGCAGGAACTGTGTCTTCTAGCCTTGTCAGTCTTGGAAACACCCTTAAAATTAGCTTCGGGTGAGTTTGATGTCTTTTTTAACAAACGCGTTTTGGTGTAACTAAAAGCATTTTCTTTTCTCGGAAACAGTATTTCATTATACACCAAAACACGATAAAATTTTTAATTGTATCGATGTGGAGTTGTGTAGCTGCTATTTTATTTGACTACATTACATACTAATGTGTCGCGTCCGCATGTTTAGTGAAGCATCTAAGGAATACTGTGTGTATTTCTAGCTATTTTGTTGTGTTAATTTTTTTTAGCCCTTATGTTATTAGACGACATTTTTGATTACGCATTCATCAATGCAACTATGAAAAATACATATTACAAGTTATGTGTACTTGTTAACACTGATCTACATATGTACATACACTAATCTTAAGACAGTTTTAATGAAACCTTATAATTATTAATTAATATAATTTTTGGACAGGTTTTTGGACTGTACATCGAAATATTTAACCTGGTTACATAATGTTATGATAAAAATGTATCATAATATTATGTAACTCTACATATACCTAAGTAACTAACGCAAGTATAGTACCTAGGTACCTATGTCTATTGTTTAATTAAAAATGTCGTCAAAGTTTTTAAGTTGCAATAAAAGCGCAAATATATTTTAATTTAACTGCACCAACACGCCAGTACGCTTGCCTGTTTGTTTCTTAGACGCTATTCGCCCGCCAGACTATCGTTGCGCAAGGAAAATATGAAAATCAGCAAAGCGATGATCGAGAATTACTTCAGGTGAGTATCGCAACCATTTGCTACCAAGCAAATCTAATGTATACCATTCCAAAGTAATTCATAAACTTTACACCGAGATTATATAAGAATTACGTACACTGACAATAGTATAACCCCTCGCTCACATAATTGATTGCAATGCCCTATTACAGGGGGGTTACATTGAGTAGTTCATGTAGATATTACCTACGCTTCATTGAATAAATAAATAAATTAATGAAATAAAAATATGTTTGTAAAAACATAATTACAGCGGCCTAAAAAGGATAAGTTTCAATTAAGTAGCGATAATTATTTTTCAAATAGTTTGCACCCTTTGAAACGCATGGTTGTTTTAGACAACATATTGATAGGAATATATTTTTTTATTATTAAAAAATATATTGTTTCTGAACACAATAAAAAGTATTAGTAGTATAATAGTATAACAAAACTTTTTTCACGTGCCTTATTTTTAGGTACCAATATGGCAGATGGCGAGTCCATCGCCGTTCTTCAAGCATAGCTATACAGATAGCTTAGAATTTTGTCGTAAATGCATGCGGGGTTTCTGTCGATGTTTTTCCTAACCCGAAAGCTCGCGGTGTATTTAATGACTGCTAGCCGTAAATTTACAAGCTTTATAAAGTATCATTCCTTTACGTTAGCCCGACCAGTATAGCCGGCAAGAAATCCAACGAGCTGCTCCAAAGTGGCCTCAGCAGTCTCAAGTCGGCTGCTACGAGCATGGCTAAGAAGTTCGATGAAATGAAGGAGGTCATTTCCGCTAACTCCACACCAGTCAAAGGAGCAATAGGGAATGCCACGAGCGCGCTCAGTAGTCTGATCGCAGAGGAAGATTCTACTGATGGATCTTCTGAAGTTAATCCAGACGGTGAGCGCTTATATTTTTTATAGCAATTATAAATTTCTTAATCGACGTCAAGAGTTCTCGAAACCGGCGAGCATGTATGAAGAGACTGATGAATATTGACGAAGCGAAAGAGGTATGTAAGTAGAAATAACTGGCGCTCTCCTCTCTCTCTGTTAGGTAGCCATAAGGGACTCGGCGTGATGATATGTATGTATAAATGTCTTAACCACTTTGTCTTGTTAATAAATAAATATGCTAAAGTTTTTCTTGTTTACCACTATCGAAGTGGCAAACAATGAAAGCTTGTTTGTGGTTTCAGCCCGTAAGTGGTTACAGTCACCCATGGCGCTTGTAACACAAGTGTATATTCGTGCATTGCCGTTTCTAAAGATTTTTGTTCACACCCTTGTAGGCGGTCCTCTTAGAAAGTCAATCTCAAAATCAAAAACGACTATGTAATCATATAAATTAATTCTAAATAGTTTATTTATTATATATCCAGAGTGGGTTGGCGGAGGTTTTCGTCGAGCATCAAGTGACGCAGATTTGGCGTGTTCTATGGAACGCGGTTCGCTCGCCACTCTCATGTCGCATCTGCCAGACAACCTCTATCCACAACATAATGTAAGGAATCCCTATTCATTCATGATATTCGCGCGTAACCCAACTATGGCTATTTTTACAATCTAAAATATCTCTGATTTCGGAAAACAGTTTCTTATTCCATAATGAGATCAATTTTATTTACAATTGATACGGTCAGCTCGTCTACTTGTCTGACCTCCTTGCACAGCTTTTACTTCAAGCTCTCCTGCGCAGCTTCATTATGTGCTGGTAGATGCTCTTTACCAACAGACCATTAGGACTGTCGGCAAAATTAGTTTGTGTCACAATGAGTTGCCTCGTGTTTACTAGGACACGAAGGCGTCGTCAACGCCGGCAGTGGTGGTGCGCCTGTGGTCGTGCTCGCAATGCCACCAGTGCCTGGCGCTGTTGTACGACGAGGACATCATGGCAGGCTGGGCCGCCGACGACTCCAACCTCAATACGCGATGTACCGCCTGCGGCCGACACACTGTACCGCTGCTATCCGTACAGGTAGATACAACATCTTAATATATGTATTTAAATTACGTGTCACGTTGTTTGTCCAAGATGGGCTCCTAAATTAGTTAACAGATTTCGATCAAATTTGCACACCGTGTGCAGTTTGAATCAGCTTAAAATATAGGATAGCTTACATCACAATTGGACCCGATAGGTGGCGTTGCGATCGTGTTTCAGAAAGTTTAACTTTTTCACCCGGGCGAAGCTGGGCGGGACAGCTAGTTTTATATCTTCACGCATTTTCAGTAGAGTCCTTGCAGAGTTAGGCAGAGGTGTAACAACATCCTCTTTGGGCCAGAGATGAGGGCTGTACTTCTGGCGTGTTAACTTTATTGCCAACGTGACAGATGGCGAGTTTCCACCGTCGTTTTGCTAGCAGATTCTCTCTCTCATGATGTTTTTATTTCACCGTAAAGCCTGTACTTAAATTCAGAAAAAAAAACATTGCACCCGACAGGGAGGGTTCGAGCTTACAACGTTGATTTTACAAGCTTTACTTTCTTTCCTTGCTCTAATATATTTTTTTTTATTTTATTATTGACACCATTTATCGGTACTTTAAAAAAATGCATTTGCCCTAGTGATGCACATATGTACACTGTGGAGAAATCACAATTTCTCGTCTACTAGATTTAAAAGTTTTTTTATTCTTTTTATAGATAATGCTTACGGGCCAGACACAAGCGGAGACACTAAGCGTGCCCTATTTGAACCCCTTGGTGCTCAGGAAGGAGTTTGAATCTATTTTAGGTATGTATGTATAGGTATTCATTAACATTCCTTCGTATCTATTAGATAAAGAACATTTTAAATATGTTCTTTGGCATGACATAAAAAATCCAGTTTACCGCAGATACCAGTTTGACTTTATAGCGAATTAATGAGATTCATACATTAATTCGTTCACCTTAAGACCACTTTGCCATGATGGTTTATGTATTGTTCTCCGCGGTATTCTTCCATTAACAATAGTCGGTTAGAAACTGTATTTATTCTATAGGGAGAGAAGGCGACTCATGTCTAGCCGAACCAGAGTTCGTCGAATCGCATCCAATAGTATACTGGAATTTGGTATGGTTCCTGGAGCGCGCCAATATCGAGAATCACTTGCCAGAACTGCTGTGTCCAGACTTCCAGGCCAGATATCAGAGCCTGGACACTATTCCTGATACGGAAAAATCGGGTGAGTATTTTTTTTTACTTAATTACATATCATTCTAAATAAAACAAAGTCTCTCGCTTCGTCAATCTGACTTTCTATTCGCGATTGACCCATAATGAATAGATTTCCGTACGGGTTTCATCTAGTGATTCAAGGGGAAGTTTTATATGTATGTAGTTTAATATTGTATATCCCAAGTGAGCTGAACTGGAATTATATATGTTTGATTTTAAGACAGATGGAACCGCGGGTACAGCTTGTTACTAATAAGTATTTACTTTTCCATGTTTAATGAAACAATTTGAACTTTTCAAAGTTAAAGTCATCCCCTCGGTTAGCCCATAAGAAGAAGCATTTCGAGTACGGCCTCGGAATTCAGTGGGAAGAATTACAAGGCAATTTTTATTTTCAAACTACGTAGGAGCGTAAGCTTTCGATAATTAGTTTTAATTCATATACAATCAGTTACAATAGAAAATATAATAGTTAAGAATAATCTCCCTCGTCCATTAGTAATTGAGTGCTTTCTGCATGAGATGCCTAAATCTCGACAATTGATCACATTCGTACATACGCCGCCGACGAATTGTGTAGCTAGTTTATTAAAGTACATATTCATATTCTGTAGTGAAATAAGTATCAGTTTTAAATAATAATTGTAGTTCTTACATTTATGCCAAAGGTCCATTATAACCATTACAAATAGAATAGATTAGAATAACATTTTTTAAAGCTGTTTGTATAATTTCCATGAATTTCTAAATAATACATTGAAGCCACGTGACATGAAAACCACGACGAGCATAACTGTGTCGCAAAAAAAACCGCGAGGAAACAATGTCTAAGTATATTTCAGATTTGTATGTGACTTATGTGAGTTCGCATGAGGAACGTTGGCAGACTCGCCATCTACCTATCATCTCTGCTTAACCTTGGGAGGCGGGGAGGTAACGTGTGTCCTTGCGTGAGTGTGAGACCCGTGTATAACGCAGGATGTCGCGTGGTTTGCGGGTGGGAGGGCCCAAGCGCGATGGGCGAGCCCGAAGCAGGCGTGGCGCTTCACCGCGCGTGGCGACTGCGGCGCCGCCAGCACCAACGCTCGAGAGCACTTCAGGCCCTACTGCTCACCGAGCGAGACGCGCACGCCTCGCACTCGTATGTGTTACACTATACTGCCATATTAAAAGACCTGTGTCCAAAATGGTATATGTCGAAATAGGTCTGTGGCCAAAATGGTCCATGGATTAAATAGGTCTAAAGAAATAATAAGGTCAGTGGTCAAAACAATCTACGTAAAAATTAAAGGTCTATTTCTTAAATGCTCTACTAAAATTGGTCTATGGCCAAAATGGTCTATGTCAAAAAGTTCTGCGGCTGAAAAAGGCCTAGTCCAAAAAAGATTTAGGCCCGCGAGACCTTAAAATACACATCTCGTTGGTTTCTTTAGATTCTATATCAATTTTGATTTTATGATTTTGATTTTCAAAAACCTGTAACGAGCCATAAAGATCGCAATTTTGCTTATAATGGTATGCTTATATATTTTTTTAATCCAATTATAAGCATACCCGAAGAAAAAGAAACAAGTACTACCCGTAATGTACAATCTTTTGACTTGACAGAGTATCATTGGCAGTCCTGAATGGGTTGCTTAGCAATGACCTGTCGGGCGCGATAGGAAAGCTAGTGTCCTGGAGGGAGAACACTACTACCAATAGGAGATATCATTCCTTATACAGGTACAGTCCAACAATTATTGTATTTTCTTCTATTTATACTAACAGGTACCCACAAGTCTCACTCCAACTTCTTGGTGAGATAATTTTTCGAACCAAATTGTGTTTCTTCAGTCTGGATAGGTAATAAATGTGTGTATTAGTCCTACCTACTCGCATCTACCTACCCCTTTGGAGACCCTTGTGGGTCGGCGTGAAGATATATTACTCAATTTGATAGCTGGGACATTTAAATGTAAATTGCGAGTGTCGTGGGTTGCAGAGACATCTTGTTCCTGGCGATGGCGGCGCTGGGCGAGCACAACATCGACCTGGTGGCGCTACAGCGGGAGTACTCCCGCGCCATCGAACAGCGCGCTGCCGACGTTCGCGCCCAGGACCTGCCGCCCGCCGCTGCCGCCCTCTGCTGCCGCCACTACTTCAAGCGGCTGGCGCTGGCGCTCGACGACTAGGGCTGCCCATCACAAAGGACTAGACGCCAGCCGTTGCCGCCTTCTACTGCCGCTCCTGCTTCAAGCGTCTTAGTCGATCTAGAGTCAAATTCTTGAGCTTTCAAGATTCTTAAAGCACCTTCTCTAATCTTCGAATGTTGTCCATGGCACTACATTTATGACCATTTGATCGTTTCGTTTGGGCTTCGAAATAAAATTTGATGTATTCATTATTGACAGGTCTGGCCGGAGGAGCCAGGCAGCCAGAATTTTTTACAAAAATAATAATAATTACGTATTATTATTTCGGAAAACATCCATAAGCATTAATAAATTAAGGAGTGTACAAAAAATTACGAAATTTGTCGGTATATCAAATATTGGAGCTTGATGTCAAACTTGATGGTAAATGTGAAATGTGAATATTTTTTATACTTTCAATTATAATTGCAAATAATTTATGAATGTTTAATCTTATGAACATAGTTTACGTCCTTTTGCGTACCGCTTGGAGCGCTGAAAAACTTTAAATTCTGACCTGTGAATTCGACAACAACGTAGTACACGTCAGCATATCTCCCATTTCGCTTTAGTGTAACACCAGGTCATTCTTGTTAATTATGAATCGTATATTTAACATTAGAACATTCTTCATTCATTCTTTAGTTAGGTCAATAATCACTGATTAGACAGAATTTTAACTTACCGTCCACTTGTTTTCATAAAAATTATAAAAACACAAATTTCGTTCACATAACGACACACAAATCACGATGAATTTGATGGATCGGCACCGTCACCTTGTGTCATGAACTAGCGGTATCAATCTATTTGTTGAATAAAACAAGGTAAAGTCGAGATCCACACTGAAAAGTAGTCAGTGACCGGTCACTCATTCTCGTTCTTACCACTCTGATATAAACATACAACTTCAATCTTTAACCAATATAAACTTTCTACTTATGTGTGATTAAGCCAATAACACTCATAAAGATGGGCCTGACTAGCTAGACCGTCAACTTCCAACCCAGCTCCTTAGCGTAAACCAGCAACACTTAAGCCGAGCTCCGTACCTCGTACGGGGTGTCCTTTGCTGTGTTTGCTAACACCTAACATGTGCCTGGTTTGAGGTCTTTGGTCTCGTCATAGTTTTGGCTAAGTGGCTAAGTTCCCGAAACTCATGCTACAAGAGAAAACGCGCAATAAAATAGTCCAAAAAGCAGATGCACTTTTAATTTACATTGAAAAAGTTCATAATACACGAGAGAAGATTTATGGATAATGTACAATTATGAATTATGGCCTAAGTTACACCAACATTTGCCCCAAGTAATGTGACTATATCAAGTTTGTTCGATAAGCAATTACCATGAACAGTCGGCATATCCGTTAGGGTCATGGGTGCTAAATGCTAAGAATTTCGAATAATGACCATTATACAAACGAGTGTACATAAATAATGATGTTGTATAGCATAGTATTAAGGGCCGAAGAATGGCCGATTTACGTATATAGCGTATTTAACTTTGTGTGATTTATCGATATATATAGCTCGGTTGTATTCGTAAACGAATGATTTTTGAGGTTAGCTTGTAAATTTATAGTCACATTTATGTCACGATTGTGATGTCCTTGCCTACGTTGTTCAATGTATCAAGTGTTTTCTTTGCAGCTATTTTGTTTGTTAAGAATCTAATCTCTCTTTTATTAATGTGGCCGAAAACAAAAGTAATTTAAGTCTCTTTTTGTGATACAACTTTAAAAGACAGAAAAATACATGTATCTCATAAGACCTTGATTAAAAAAAAATTTACGTAATATGATGTTCGATTTGGGTCTGTTTAAAAGGCGAAGTAATGTGACTGCCAAAATAAAAAAGTATTCAATTCATTAACGTGTCAACGTAGTGTATGTTACTATGATGAAATCATATGTATGCTTGTTAATTAACTATGTATTTTTTTAATAATTAATTTTGGGAAAATTGTTAAGACACGTTTGGAAGTTATGGTTGGTTTGTACATAAAGGTGTTTGGAAGTACATGCAGAGTTTAATGGTATATTAACTACACCACTTGGAAAATAGTTTTGTGTTTAATGATCACTAAGTAATTGAAATTTACTTCATGGGCCCTCAAAGTTGAGAATGTATCTTGGTATAATTATATAGGTACTAAACTTTATTGATTACTGAAGATAACGAGAGACAATACTCAAGCTACTAACAAACTTATGAGTAAATAATAAACATGTAATGTACTCTTCAACTTTAGTTTATTAAAAGAAATATAGTCAGTATCAACTAACTTCAAAGGTTGCTGTCGGTTTCAGCTCATGCCTAATTATATTTTCATAGATTATGAATGCTTAATGTCAGACATTTCCAATAATTATACGATACTGATGTTTATCTCTCAGCAAAGAAATGTGTGTACAATGATAAATTTCATGAGTAATTGGATAGGCGAAATAAAATCATCCTAGAATGGTAACAACAGTTAATATGTAGTCTTAATGCTTACACATACTATGATGATCTTACGGTACAGGAATACATAGTAAGTAAACATGCATATTATGTTTAAGTAATTGACAGACATACATATCTGTTTTGCTGGCACCTAAATATTATCACAGGTGAAGTGGGTGTTGTTACACTCCGGCTTACTCCTTCGATGACCCTTTTGAAAAGGCAAGAATATATCTATTTTCTTTTAGCTATTCTTCTGATGTTAACAGTCAGTATTATATTGAAACGTAGGAATCCCAGCATCTTGGGTTGCAATTATATTGAAGTAATAAATGTATATTTTGCAATAATTTTACACAAATGTATGCACCAATTATATGGTGATAAAATAAAAATGCTTTTGTTTGTGACTCAGGTGATCATCTCAAGCCATATTTTTGTACAAGATGTACAATGGTAGTTGTCTGTGGTTACTATTTATACTATTTATTTGAATATATCACATGGTGTGTCATACAAGAAGACTATCATTAATTATTATATCATACAACCAATGTTCGACTTGTATTGCATCACAGAAAATGAATGTTACTAATAAGTGAACCCAGACATTTAGTTATTTTATTTTGACAAGTATAATGAAATGCATATAGTTTTATAATAAAAAAAATGTATAAGGCTTCAGTTGATGGTTTTATTTCTGACTTAATTTGTCATACCTAGAACTCTGTACAGAAATCTACCATCATGGTCATAGTAACAATCATTCACTTTATATGTGGCTCCCATTTTGTGAGCTTTTTTAGGAATCCTTATCCTTTCTGGATAATCCATTACATTTGTAGTCTTACTTGTATCCTTGTTAGTATTTACTAGTGCAGTAGAATCAGCAGGTTCATGTAATTCTATTTGATCATAACCATTAACATTGTTCTCCATTGAATTTACAGTGTTTACAATTATTTGATCGGGCATGTCTACAGCATTGCCTTCATTCAAACGCTTCTTAATTCTTGATGTCAGCTCTTCTAGTGTAATTTTTTTATAATCTTTTTTCTCCTTTTTTTGTTTACTTTCTGGATCATCAGCATCGGCCGCTGATTTAAATTCATGATTCTCTGTAGATTTTTCTTTATTTGCACATTTCTGAATTATCCTCTCAAACTCTCCCATTTTTTCTTCTTGGGTAATGTCTATTTTGATAGATTTTTTATTCAAAGGTGGTATTGATCTTTCTGAGAATTTCAAAAAATGTCTTTGTAATTCCTTTGGTATGTGAAGGTTACCTTCTTTGAGGTCCTTCCAATTTCTCATGACAGATATGTCATGGCGTGCTATCCTAAGCTCTGTAGCCGGTTTCCATGGGTATTTCAATAATTTCTGCAACATTAAACATTTTATGAAATGGTATTTAAGAGAAGAGAAGAAGAGAAAACTGGCACTCTATATTCTCTGCCCCATTAGGGACTCGGCGGATATGTATGCATTTTATGTGTCAAAATATCATTAAATATTTATCCAGTTATTTTACAACTCGTAATGAACTTACAAAATTAGTTCGTGAAATCTTCCCAATTTATACATACACAACTGGCGAATGTCCTTTTTTTTTATACAACAAGAATGGCAACCAAGCATATGGGCCCACTCAATGGAAAATGGTTACCGCAGCCTATTTACGTTAACAAAACTGAAGTATCACTTGCATGTTGCCAGTCATTGTTCACAGTTATACTGTGTTAGCAGCATAATGGGACTAATCCCTCTGCTGCCAACACAATATAACAATCCTCCCCCTACGCAAGAAGCTCATTAAAGAATGAACTGCCATTTACTTTTAATAGGAATTGCAAACCATAATGTATTTTATACCTTGACAACAGGTACTGTAACAGGAAAACTTTCAGCTATCTTCTCAGGTGTCCACACATCAGGTTCAGTATTGGCCAAGTGTCTGATTTGCTCTTTTTCACTCCATGTTAACAGACTAGGCATGTTTTCCTTAAAGTATTTCTCCTTTATGATTTGATGGCGCAGATCATATTTCCCCATATGAGTTTCATTTAAATGTTCATTGTATGCATCTCCAACCTTGAAAAAAAAAACAAATGTACTAGAATTATTGATATTCATGAATTAAGGTTGACATTGTATACTTAGTGTGTATAATGAGGAAGAACAGCAAAACAGTAAGTCCAACCTTGTAGAAATCACTCTCGGACTGTTCAACGAACTCTTCGGCATCATTATCAGTAATCTGCAGTCCATCTTTGTTAAACGCGTTTATTCTTTTATCCAAACCTGGATTTGGGTTCTGAACGTCTAACCTCCTACCTCTAATGTTGCGTACGATTATTTTATCACATGTCAAGTATAGTCTTCTGAAGTGTACAGCGAACATATTTTATTCACTCGAACAGTCAGTACAGTACGTTAAGATTACAATTTGCACGTTAAGATTCAATAAAACAATTCGTTCTAATCATACGGTATAATAATGTAATGTTGTGTCAAAATTATAAAAAATAAAACTAACTACTGTATGCGGGCACAGACTATTATATTATATACCACAGATAACACCACTATCAGCCACTTTAACAGATTGTCAGTGTTCAAAGACAGTTTTCTACGGCATTGTTAGAAATTAAATATACTAAAATGCATTATTCGGCTATCATCTTACCAAAAACGGTTTACGTGTTTAGTATAATAATGCCTTCACAGCTCTGTTGGGACTACCCCGTTACTACAGTCCCTCAAGTAGGTATGTTCGCGGATGCAAGGACTGAAAACTGCAGTAATACGGATAGAATGCTACTTACTTTTGAGAAGGGTGAGAGGGAGTGACAGCGGAGTTCTGAAGGTCATTGCTGATATGGTGGACTGCTCTTTACTGTGGAGGCTTCCCTAGTTTCAGGTGGCGCGGTGATCCCACCACAGTAGTACTAACATAGTTTAAGATTTTATTTACTTACACATTATAGACTCTGATCGGAAATAAATTATTTTAATTTACTTTATTTATTGCAGTGCATTTCACTACACTATGAATTTTTTTCCAAGACATCGCAGAATATAACAAAAACTTATTGGTTTTTTTTTGTAAACAGCTGTGGTGGCCGAGTGGTTCGAGCAGTTGCCTGCGACACAAAGATCGCAAGTTCGACGTTCGAAGTTCGAAGAAACTTATGTACAGTGATTAGCCACACCACGAAGCGCTTTAGGGTGAAGGAAAACATCGAGAGGAAACCAAAGCATATGTTTGAGAAGTGATTCAAAGGCGTATATATAGTCGTGCTCGAGTGACGGCGACGAACTCGCCATCTGTCACGTTGGCACCTAAAATATATCTATACACCTCTACCTAACCCTTCGGGAACCCTTGTGGGAAGGAGAAATATTAAGGTGGTAACGTGACTGATAGCGAGTCCCATGCTGTTTCTCATATTCTTTAAATTAAACACAACTAGTCTTAAGCACCAATTATTATTATTACCTGTCTACAAGTTTTCTAGTTTGTCCTAGTTTAACCTAGTTGGTAATATTCACATGGTTAGTTAGTTTTTGCCGGCAAGTCGCTTTTCTACGTTCCATTAAATGAGAATTTAATAGTATCGGCCACGAATTGCAGTGCGCTCAAAAGCAACGCGGTGCGAAACAACTATCGCCTGTTGCGCCAGTTGATCGAAACTCTTCATCGCATTTGCGCGCGCTCTCCATATTCGATTCAGATTTTTTCGCAGTGCAACTACACTATAAAAAAGGTAGATTAGTGTTTGTCATCTTACTTTGTTATTATTCTTATATTTTTCGTTTATTATATTTTTTTTGGGTAAGTAGGTACTTAACTATCGTGATTTTTTAAATATCATAACGTATACATATGTATACGTATATAATAGTAGGGAAAAGAGCAACATCTAGGTACATTTTGAGTGACTATGCTACCCCGGCTTAATTAAATATATTTTATTTTAGCGATAGGTAGGTACATAAACTACCCCTTGAAGTTAATAAAATGCGCTGTTTAGAAATTTACAATTGCGAATGCATTAAATGCATGCACGCACACAGAATTTATTATTCCTTTTTTTGTCGCTTGTATTTTTTATATTTACGTAGGTGCTTACGGTGAAGGGAAACATCGAGAAGAAACTCAACGACTTAGATATGATATGTATTTTTGGACGTGCTTCGGTAACGGCGATAGACTCGCCATCTGTTATGTTCGTACTTAATTTATATCTCCGGGACAAAGTGGGTGTGTGGGTACTACCTACACATCTCTGCCAACCCCTACGGGGACCCTTGTCTTGTCCTTGGGAAGGCTTGAAGATATTTATATACGGAGATGTATATTTACACGCAAGGTGTTATATATATTAATTTATATTCAGTAATGATATTAATTGATCGGACGATAAGCGTAAAAAAAACGTATCTATGGTTTAAGCCTTAGATGAGATTTTTATATTTTTTTTATTTAAATTGTATTATTATTAATGGCCCTTAACATGTCGTGCTTGCATATCATATTTGAAGAATGCTAACGATATTATGTAGGTACCTATTAGACGTAGGTATAAATCTATCCCTTTTAATTGTGATTGCAAAAGCAATTAGGATATATGTGCTCACACGGAGTAGGTACTTAACGGGAAAAACGGTGAGAACCAGTTTTAGATTGTATATCCTCTCCGGCCAACTTGTGACGGACTCTGCGGTAAATAAAGGATTCTTCGACTCGAGTCGAAGTCGAACTCGAATTTCTTAATATTCGTTCTATGGACCTATGCAAAAATGTAGAGAGAGTAGAACGCCAGCCGAATTATTAAGCCAGTGGGTCAAACTAACCAGTGCTGGCTCTGCTTTCGCTGGCCACTGACCCCCTATTTCGATGAGGCTTCATTTGAAACAATTGACAATGACGGACGAAGTTCGATTGTCTGGAATCGTATCATACAAAAGCATTGTGTTTATTAGTATATATATTCAATAATATGTTCAGCATGCCGCGCAAATAACATTGTTTGACAAATAATAATATAAATAAATTACTAATATGTAATAACTAATTAAAAAACGAAATCAATTTACAAAATAAACTTTACTCGCAGTACGCAAAACACTTTATTCATCCTCAAACACGTCAACGGGGGCTTAGGTATTTTTTGTAGCCATTCTAGTCATTCATTTCAATATTAATCTAATTTACACAATACTTATGCTGATAATCTTGAATTGCTTAATTAAATAAACATACATGAATAAAATATGGCACGGGCATAAATTTATCACTTCATGTAGGTAAGGCGAATAGTGTGACGTTTAAAAATGAACTTCCCAATGACAATCTTTTAACGTTTTGTATAATTAAAAAAAACCCCGATAAAAATACAAATATTGCCAGTAGATAGTAACTATGCAACTAAGACATTGGCAACAATATATTGCCCTGCCACAGCTAAAAAAATACCTTTTGCTTACCTTGAATCAACCTCTCAATCCATTTTAAACCAACCATTTTGAACCACCATTTTGAACCACCGCTAGAAAGCCTATATTGAATAAGTTTTCAAAAAGTTGTAGAATGGGTATAATGTGGAAATTTTTATATAGATTGCTAGTAGGTTAAGTAGTGATGAATAAATAGTGATAACGAGAAGACATTACTCCTGCAACATACATAAATGTACATACAAATATTACTTTATATTACAATCCAAGTTCTCCGTTGTTTCTGTCTTGTTGTTCGCGATAAACTTAAAAACCACAAAACGTATTTTCATGCGATTTTCACCAAAAGAAATACTGTTCATGATCTAGGTTTCGGTGTATAATTTGTTAAGGTTTTGTGCAAATTGTGTCGTGTTGAAATAAGTTGAGGTGACCCTAGGCACCTCAGCTCATTTCATCACTCACTCATATTATGAGTACATATTTCTTCCGTTGTAGGCAACGGAACTCTCTTGCTCATGCTCTCCCAGTGCAGAGCCGGGACTGGTAGTGTTTATCTATAATTAAGTTGAAGGCCGCTCCATATTTGTCTACCCTAGGAATTTAAATGTGACATATTACGAAAGTTGACTTCTTAATGTGGGACATTGCGCATGGGAATGTCCACACTTACGACGAAACATACCTATGCACCAATTACCAAATACCGCTTCTGTTTAACTCGATTTACTTTTGAATAAGAAGTATAGAGAAAGGACTGTGCTGTGGCTGTGCATTCGAAACCTCAAACTCTGGTGAATTGCCCAATTGGTTTCCCAAACTACACAACACTAGTTTTAAGTTGAAGAGAAACCGTCAGCGGGATTCGAATCCGCGATCTAAAGGTACTCGTCTAGCCAGTCACGTCACGTCAGGAATACGTGTAATTTTATAATAAAAAAAAATAAAAAAATTGCATCTGTTCACTTTGCTCTAACCGAATGTCGAACCGAACGATGATGTCGTAAATAGCAGATCTAACAATAGTACAATGGAAATACTAACTCCAGTACATAATATATGATAATATAACCAAAAACCATTACAAAACAAAAAATATTACTTAAATAGTTAACATCGTCTTAGAACTGAATATTTATAAGTAAAAAGTAAGACTTTTGAAATTTTGGATATTGATATATAATGGATACATATAGGTATAGAACTAGCAGACCCGGCCACGCTTTGCTGTGGCTAAGTTTTTTTGTTAAATTACATTGTAGTTAAATCTATTCAAGGGGAACGGTAGGAGAACATCAGTCATGGGGACCATTATGCTTCTTTACATAGATGGAATAGCTCCACTGTATTATCTTCACTATAGGTAATATGAATTTAAATCCAGTCAACAGATATCGCCACCTGTTAGGATCGTATGGAGCTAACAGATAATTCTGACTGTCAAATAATTTGCAATAAAACAATATTGCGACTATAAATTGCGATGTAAGCTATCCTATCTTTCAAGTTGCATCAAGCACACGGTGTGCAAATTTGATGAAAATCGGTCGAGTAGTTTAGGAGTCCATCGCGGGCAAACAACGTGACGCGTAATTTATATATATTAAGAAAGATAGATAATTCATTTCATAAATTAGCACGACATGATCTAAATGAGCTAATTTTGTCGGTCTTAACGAACGCCACGCCAAGTCCCTAACGGAGTAGGCAGAGAGTATAGAGCGCCAGTTCTCTCTAGACTTACATTCCTCTTTCGCTTCGTCCACATTCATCAGTCTCTTCATACATGCTCGTCGGTTTCGAGTACTCTTAACGTTCCCGTCCTTGAGAATCCGATCTATTTGATCCAGGTAGTTGGAACGTGGCCTTCCTCTGCCTCTTCTTGCACACACTTTTGCTTTGTATATCTGTTTCGTCAATCTTTCCTCACTCATCCTTTCTATGTGTCCAAACCAACGTAACATGCCTTTTTTCATCTTTACAATCACGCCAGTTGATTTGCGAATCTCTTCATTGCGGATTCGATCTAATATCGTTACGCCGCACATTTTTCGAAGAGATCGCATCTCAACTGCATTCAAGCTATTTTTATACTTCCTCTGACATACCCAGGATTCGCTGCCATACAGTAAGGTACCAATATCGCGTTGTGGACAGCAACTCGAGCATTCTTGCTCAGACTTTTACTGCCCATCAACGCCGACATGGCCCCATTCACCTTATTTCCGGCAGTTATCCTTCTTTCAATATCTTTTTCATACATTCCATCTCGGGTGAACATGCTTCCTAGATATACAAATTCATTCACTTGCTCTAGAATTTGCCCATTTACTGATATAGCACACTCGGTCACTTGTTAATCTCTTTCGAATACCAGAACCTTAGTCTTGCCAGCGTTTAGGCGCAGCCCCTTCTTTTCCCATTCTTCTTTCATTATGGTAACTAGTGACTGCAGTTCGCCCTCTGATGACACCAGTAAAACCGCGTCATCGGCGTATAGTAGGCAGTTGACCAAATAAGTTTAGACTAAGTTAAGACTAAGTTTCCCATTTTCACTCCACATCCGTGCGTTTTTAGTGCTCTCAGACAGTTATCTAGATATATAATGAACAGCCAGGCAGACATGATACACCCTTGTTTGACCCCCGACTTCACATCAAACCAGGGTGACATCTCACCACTAACCCTAACGCACGCCTCGCTATCACTATAGAGTGATTTCACGGCATGCAGTAGGGAACTGCTCACTCCATATCCAGGCAACACGTCCCAGAGTTCCTTTCGTACGACTCTATCAAATGCCTTCTCTAAGTCGACGAAAGCGCAGAAAACCTTTTGGTTAATATCCAAAAACTTTACCGCGATCCGCGAAGCGAGAAGTTTTGATCCATACATCCTCTTCCTGGTCTAAATCCACCTTGGGATTCCCAGAGAAACCTTTCGGATCGCTCTTGCATTCTTATTGTCAGGATCTTCGTGTACACTTTACTAGCTAAGCTGACCAAGCTGATGGCTCTGTAGTTTGAGCAGTCCAATCGTGATCCCTTTCCTTTATAGAAAGGCACGATGACTGCTCGCCTCCAGTCGTCCGGAACATCACCCTTTTCCCAGCAAAGATTGCATAGCAAATAGATGACGTCCCAGACCGCTGGTCCACCGTACTTGATCATCTCAGCCGTAATCCCATCTATTCCCGCAGCTTTTCCACATTTCAGACTTCTTATCGCTCTTACAATCTCTCCCATACTTATTTTATCCGCTATAGGATCCTCGACAGATTCTGTTGGAGGCAGCTCTATGAGTAGATCAGCGGCATCATCATCATACATATCTTTGTAAAATTCACTCCATCGCCTGAGGACGTCTGTTTTGTCAATATTGAAAATAACAAAACAATAAAAATAACAATAACAAAATTGAAAAATACATATGAGTAAATACAGTTCATTATAAATTAATCACAGAAAAGAGTATGACCTACTTTCACTTTCTGTGTATGCTGTCATTCAAAATTACCTACACTATAATAATACTTTAATCAATAAAAGATTGGGACAAATCCACGCAAACTGACATTGTCTAAGAAGCAAACCTTATTATTGTATGGGAACTAACCTCGTAATTACCTACATACTTACATTCATAGTATAACGAATATTCAAGTTCATCACCTGAATGCTTTTAGTTAAAATTGCATCCGCAATCTCAGGCTTGGCAGCCAGTATAGCAAACCCCATAATTATATTATTAATCTAGTCATTGTATTATTATTAATTTAAAATAATTTGTGCTTAAAGCATAAATGTGTGCTGATGTTATATTGAGTGTCTGTGAACTTGGCAGATCTAGGTCCAAATTTTTTAAAAAGTGGAGTTCTATTCCCATGCAGAGAGAGGACCTATATTTCCTGATACTTTTTATTAATAGTTCTATCGATTAGACCTTGAAAAAGTACATTGAAATAATAATAATAATAATTTATTTATTTCGGATCATATTATCCATAGTACGTTGTTAGTAAAATACATAAAATAATGATCTGCTATCTTCCCGTAGCACATCACTTCGTGCCAAATAAAAAAATATGCGTTACGCAGGTAGGTTATTTAAACAGTTCCTGATACTTTTTAGCGACAGTTCTGGTGATATCAGCTAAAATAACAGTTTTGAAAGAATTATCTGCTAAATATCCCGTAAAATATTTAAATCAATGATATAATATTCCTGTGAATAGAAATCGATCCTTCAAATCCAAAAGTAAATAAAGCATAGTTCCTATATACATAGTGTTATCGTATACATACACACACACATAGGTACATAAGAATGAACCCAGAACTCATTAAAAACCGAGCCTAGAAGGCAGTATAAGAAAAATTATAAACTGGTTTTAAATAGATTCCGAAGCATACGAGTAAAACAAAATTTTTTTTTATCTGCATGATGATGATGTCAAGTTCACAGACACTCATTATTCTTCATTGTTATAAACTTAAAGGCCCCTTATTTCATGGCCCATAACTGTATGTGCATTGTATTCAATACACGTTTTATGTGTCCTCACGTTCCGTACAATGATATGCAATATTCCAGCCATGTGAAGAGTACGAAAGAGACAGATTTATTGACGTTATATATACACATCGCTCTCATTTAAGAGATGGCAACTGTATGTCTTGTAAGCCCTGGTCGCCTCAAACCTTTGAGGAAAAACAATATAGTTGCTCGTATAATTTAAAAATTTAATTACTAGGGTACATTAATATTGAAGAACCGTGGTAGCCAAGTGGTTCGAGTACATCACAGTCGAATCCTGACTACACCAATCTGTTTTTCTGAATTTAAGTACAGTGAATACTTACATCACGAGCTTTACGGTGAAGGAAAATATTGAAAGGAATCCTGCATACGCTTGAAAATAAATTCAATGGCGTATGAATAGTCGTGCTTGAGTAACGTTGTCACATTGGCATCTAAAATATATCTCTGGCGGAGAGCGGGGACCCTTGTGAGAAGGCGTGAAACCATCAATTTATATTTTCTTAACCGATGAGCACATCTTCGCGAATACACGCCCAATTATAATGTATTAGTGACATAATGAGAACAAAGAGATTGCGTACTTATTAAACGAAAATAAAACATCATGACAATATCTTCACTAATATTATAAAAGGAGGTTAAGGTTAAGTTTGTTTGTAGTAATCGAAGTACGAATCCAATTTTAAATTGAAATTGCATTAGCCCGTTTATTGAGAAAGCTATTTATTCTAGGCCATTTATACCCTCAAACTACCCAAAGGCCCTTAGGTAGTATGAAAATATATATAAATGTGTATATGTATTTAGACAGATTGATTGTCGTGTGAAGTCATATTTAAAATCGGAAGTTGAAATAGGTGTTTGTTTCAGAATCATGCCGGATCAAGAATTCGAGAATATTACAGACTTGCTGACAATAAAGGACTGGCTCTCTAGGCAACCTCACCTTCCTCATGATGTTGGTACGATATTTTAATGTACTTTATTATTCTAAACGTATTGTTGTAGGTCCTCCCTGTCAGTCTGTCAATCACCGGCAAAATGTGAATATGCATAAAAACCTTGATTAAATAGCTTTTTCGTAACTCACCAAGTGATGGCAAACGCCAACTTGTGTTATCGTCATAATTGATATTTTTCTCCAAAGAATCGGGATTCCCACACTGTAAAACTCGTATGGCGATAGCCTACAGATTTTTATTTCTGAAAAAACTGACTGTAATGCACCACTCCCTAGTGGTCTGCATGCTTTTTTTGTTCTTCTGTTTTTTTTCGAGTTGGAACCTACAATCGTGACGTCACAGATGGCCCACAGTCTTTTCTAGCACTAATTACAAATACAATGGACATGTTGTCCATGTTTTTATGGTTGGACTTTGACTGTTCCTAATATGCTATACGAATCAAAACAAAGTATCCCGCCGTCTGTACACTTAGGTATTCTAAACTACGCTACGGATTTTAATGCGGTTTCCAACAATAGATAGAATGATTCAAGCAGAAGGATTATATTTTATAGCTTAATATTGTACTGCCCAAGGGAGCGAATCAGTAAACATTCTGACAAACTTTCGGATTGATAATATTAGAGGAATATATAGACACAACTTCTTATATCGATTCGGAATGACTTACAAAAACTATTAACAAAAAGTTTCTTTAGGTGTACTCAACAAGGTCTATAACGCAACAAGGTGTTTTTGTAATGGTACCTAAGTAAATTGTTCATCTATTATAGACAAAACCTTGGCTCTTGTATTTATTGCTTGATTCCTTACGTAAATCGTGCGTTCGCCAATGCGCATACAGATTGTGTCAATTATGGCATAGCGTAACCTCCTATTTAAGAGACACCTGTTATTAACCTATGTAGATCAAATCGATTGGATACTCAAGGATTGCAATCTCAAGAGTGTATGAAGAGGCCGATGAATGTGGATGAAGCGAGAGGTCTGTAAGTCTATAGAGAAGACGCGTAAGCCATTTGCCTAGATACCCCGTGAGGCAATCGGCAAGATAAATAAATAAATACCTTGGGACAATTTCACACAAATTGACCTAGTCCCAAATTAAGCAAAGCTTGTGTTATGGTAACTAGACAACGATATATTTACTTATATAGATAGTGTATAGGTACATAAATACATAGGACATCCAAGACCAAGGTACAAATACTCGTGTTCATCACACAAATATCTGCCAAGGAAATAAAAACTATCATTCTCTTCTGTTCTTGTATATTGTCTCATTTACACTCACACAAAACACGCGCTGCCTAGTGCGTTTCGTCTCTGCGTTCGCTCGTTTCGCCGGAAGCTTCACAAAATTAAATTTAAAACATAGTATGTGCGAGGAAAATGCGCGACATAAT
Organism: Drepana falcataria; assembly: GCA_945859725.1. Classification (NCBI taxonomy): domain Eukaryota; kingdom Metazoa; phylum Arthropoda; class Insecta; order Lepidoptera; family Drepanidae; genus Drepana; species Drepana falcataria. Next base: position 3,879,051 of record OX243937.1, read on the forward strand.
TACAACATTAATTTATTTGGACTTTGCACGTATTTGTGAAGGAGGGCCACATTGGAAGACCGGTATTATAATTACGTTTGTACGTAATCGAGCAATCACCGCCTGTACACCAATTGTAGCCTGATAGCGTTTTTTTATTAAAATATAGGAAATAAAAAACAGAAAATTTGTTTGTTCAATGACATCAAATATTAAAACCTGAACAACACTTAATTAAATACTCAAGGGTGGAAACGCCACTAGGTACTTGACACCGGCAAGCATGTCTAAAGAGACCGATGAATGTGGATGAACCGAACGAAAGCTTACTTAATCTGTAAGCTTAGAGAAAACTGCCAGTCCAGTCTCACTGCCTAACACTAGGAGGTCTTGGCGTGTTGATATTTAAATATGTTCTACAAACAAGAGCTCTTTGCTATGTGCCAACTTCCACTGTTGCAAGAACAGGCACAACCTCTCTCTAGATCCGTTAAGTGCTGGCCTTAAATATTAAACACAGGTATTAAAAACTTAAGTTCTTTTTATACTTTCTAATTGTCGTTGGTTTTCTATGCGTCCTCATATTTTATCGAAACTAAATGGTGTAAAAAATACGATGCCTCTGATTGACAAGAATTTGGAAGTTTAAATAACTTTTTAACCTTTAATATTTTAGAGTCAAGGATGTCATGAAAAACCATAAACTACCGTCTCAAACTTGAATAAAATATAGCTTAACCTTAGATTTTTATATATATACCTATAATAAATTAACACATTATCAAGATATATAATCTCGTCAACTATATTGGACCCTTAACCGGATAACTTACTATATACTTTACTGTCCTTATCGTTGTATTTTTTAGGGTTCCTTAATACTCTTCCGAGATACTGTACCTACGTCTCTTTTATTTTTCAATTACTCTAGCCATCATTTTATTCATGACGCTACACCGAGTCGTTAAGACTATACCTCTGAAAGCGTGTATCCAAATTTATGATGACCGGTTGAGTAGTGAAGACGTTACTAAAAACAAACTCACCTTCGCCCTTAAATATTAGTTGATAAATTCAATGTCTTTGGACATCACGGTCTTCCCTACGTCGACAGTGCCAGATTGATAAGCCAGGTTTTAGACTTGACACGTGTCCACTGTGTTGGATCAGTCGGTCTTGCTCACAGCGATGGCTGGTCGCCGGCAATTCTCTGGTGCCGGCTCGGCTCTTGATGTGAGATATCGTTTGTGATAACACTAGCTCTTTTCCATTTTATTGACACATCAGTGACAGCCGGCATATTTGCGGCGTTTGTCATCGAAACTCATGGGGTCCAGAAGTTACCCATATTTTTCAAAAGTCTCTTCAATGCCACGCGACAAGAGGGGTGGAACATATCTCGGGCAGAAAATCAGCATTGCTATTCAGCGTGGCAAAGTGGTTATTTGGCATATTTCCGCGGGGTACCAACTTCAATCAAATATTTTATTTGTAGAAATTTTGGACAGTCATTATTTACCTTTATATTCTTGTGATGAACGCTCCTAAGCCGGAAATATTTTGTAACAGTCAAAGTAAAAGTTACTTGGAATTCAGCAGAGGCGTTTGTTGACCCTAATGTGTCCAAACAATTTCGATGTACACAATTGTGTTAGGCAATGGATTTTAATAAGCTATTTCATAACCAATCGGCAAAGGAGGATCATGCCGTACCTACTATGATTGTTTTTCATAGAAGAGTTCCCGATTAGGAAGAATTTCGGCAGACATATTAAGATGCCAAAGTGGTAAACAGACACGAGGATTTTGTCGCCCCAACTTCACTTATTTTTTTTAAATTTATTTATACATAATTAGTACGGCTAAAAATCCAATTACACTCATTAGTAATTATAAGAACCTCATTCATACACTCATCTCACAATACTCCATACATGCCGCAATGAAAGCCTTCCATCCGTCCGCAAACACGTCACAGTCAGGGTTGGACTTCAAGAGGGCATTGAGTGCAGTGAGAGTGCGAGGTACAGGGGAGTGTGCACGCGATACTGTGCGATGTGTGCCCACTGCGAACAATCTGTGGCTCCTGGCGCGTTTGTATTTATCAGGCACAAAAAGCCTTGATAACTCACTGTGTAGCTCTGGAGCATCTGATTTTCCATGTAGTATCTTACACATGGTTATTATTTGGTCATATTTCCTTCTTACCTCCAGAGAATTATATCCTAAAGAGCCTAGAAGGAAGCCAGTAGGATAAAGAAGGGATATAAGCCATAGATCCGTTTGTACAAATATCTTAAAAAAGCTTTTTGTACCTTCTCAGAAATAGAGTATATTTATTTTCGTAGGGATTCCAGACACATGAACTTGATTCTAATTTACTGCGTACTAGCGCACCAAATATAATTTTAACCACATTATGACTTATATTTTCTCCTAAGGCCTAAGGTTAGGGAGCCTGCATACGGCAGGCTCCCTAACTTTCATTCGACTATAAATGTAAACATTAGGCAGTAAACACTACCTCTAGAAGTTTGTACCTAAATGCAAAGAAAATTTCACAAGACTTATGTTTGCTTAGATCCAATATTTATACATGTAGATGATAATTACTAAGCAAATGCCATTTAAAATAATGTTTACATAACTTAGGAGCCGTATTGATTGATTGACGAGCAAAATATTCGAAGTTGGCTTAAATTTGATCATAGCTCAGAGTTTTTTCTTGCGATAAGTCCTTCCTAAAATCTTCTAATTAAAATAGATAACAGTAGATCGAATCCCACCTAGCACCTGTGCAGTGATCGTCTCAATATAAAGATGGCAAGGAACAATTAGATACGTCTAGTATTGCGACTGTCATTTGGTATCTGCTAACCATCAGATGGACCATATATTTGATCAAAAGTCTGACCTCAAAAAGGCAAGCAGGCGAAGACTTGCTTTTGGGTATTATTTTTAATCCATTTATATTTTGTATCGGAGTAGTTTCATAGTAGCAATGGCCGTAAAGGTTGACAATCGAATTGTGTATTTTTTTATTATTTACTTCTCTATTGGTTCTATGGTTCCATATATAATGCGTGCGTATGGATAGAAGTCTGATTGTAGCTGTATGTAATTTGTGCTTCTTTAATAGATGAAATACTTCTTCGTCGCTTCCTGGCTTGCTGCCGGAACAGCTTGGAGCGCACCAAGAAGACCATCGACTTATTCTTCACCATCCGCTCCAATGGACCTGAGCTGTTTTGCAAAAGGGATCCTTGGTCGCCGGAAATAAGACGCGTATTTGATGTTGTGTAAGTATAATGATAAACCACAACATTATTTCAGTACATGTTAATTATCTATAGAGAAATGGGCCTCTGCTCTCTCCGTCTACCCCGTTAGGGACTCTTCGTGATGATACTCTTATGGATGTATACATGTATATTCAGTTATCGATAACAGTGTGCATATCGTTGTCGTCCTCCCATTTCATGAGAAAGATTTAAGTGTAAAAGTTGTTAAGATTTTATGTAAATTGGTTAGAATATAGTGCAAATTATTGATAATGTCGGAAAAAGACAAGTCTTCTGGATTTTATTTTATCGAAAACGCTACTCAATCCATTTGGGATATAACAAAACAATTTATGTACCCAAGCGAAGCCGGGGCGAGTTGTTAGTAAGGTATAAATGTACCTCGCTTTTACATCTAATACTTTAGTTCCTTAAAATTTGTTCGGTCTATATTAGTATCTTATATTTGAGTTATTAGTATGTGGCATGGCAAGCTTTTTGGCCTCCAAAAAGTGCGCTGGGCTCATAAGTCGACCTACATAAAGGTTGTTCACTCTGTACTTACTATTCCGATACGAACTTTCTTAATAATTGACCATACGCTTATTGTCTAAAAATGCTTGCTTACATTAAAAAGAGTTATTGCATACAAAGAGTTAAAAACTATTGACAAATAAAAAAAAAAATTAAGTTTAGTTTTATTTTGTTGAAATTGTTCCTACTAACATAGTTTTATAAGTTAAATCCTGTATTTACTAACAACATACTATGGATAATAAGATCCGAAATAAATAAATCATAATAATTATTATTTAAAAAAAAAATCTTGACAATTATACAAATATTTTACATAAGCACCTACATGTTGCCATATTGCATTCCGAAAACATTCGTCATTAAAGTGAATTTGTACCTAATAACTTTGCATTCTCTCGAAATCCGTATACGAATATGCCGTTATTTTGAAATTATCTATCCAGTCTCAATATTAACAACTTTCACTTAATTGCCACTTGCCAGTACCTAGCTGTAAATTTAGCAAATTCAAATTTAAAAATGCTGTTACGTTATTGTTTGTATCTGTGACCTCCTACACCCTCTCAAGTAAAAATCTGATATCTATAAGTATACATATCTTCACACCTTCTCATTATGGACCCCGAAACGGTAGGCAGAGGCGTGTAATATCAAAACACTCACTTTTCGCCGGAGATTTATTTTAAGAAGCAACGTAACGGATCGCTTGTCGATCACTGTTTTTCTACCACGACTATACATAGGTCTTTGAATTTCTTCTCAAACGTATGCATACGTTACGGTTACGTTACGGTTACGGTTACCTACTGTGTGACTAACAACTGTACTTAAGTTCAGAAAACTCTGTAATGATATATTTTATTTATTACAGGGATCTACTACCCCTCCCAAATAAAACGAAAGAGAACTACAAGGTGTTCATATACAGACTTCGGATCCCAGACCTCGATTTATTTAACTTCGTGGACGTTGTCAAGACCTTCTTTATGCTAGCAGACACCAGGCTGACTGAGGAAGATGACATACCTTCCGGAGAGATACCCATATTTGACGCGGCTAATGTGTCTCTTAAGTTTATTACGAAAGTAAATCTATCGGCGCTGAGGAAATATATGCTTTACACACAGGTATGCTATAAGAAAATACTTTCCTATCAATAATATAAATGTGCATGTTTCTATCTACCCCCTTTGTGGTCCCTTCTTAGACGTGAAGTTAGGTATATTATTGTGAGCTGGTTAATTAATTATGATGTTTGTTACTCAATCGACGACGGATGCAATCTGATACACAGAGATAAAGTGAAGTATTAATTGGATTAACACAGGTGACTGATGAATGAGGACGAAGCGAAAGAGGTGTGCAAGTCTAGAGAGAACTAGCGCTCTTTTCTCTCTGCCTACCAGGGACTCGTACGATCGCCAGAGATATGTATTTTATATTGCCAATGTGACAGATGGCGAGTGCATCGCAGTTATCAAGCACGACTATACATACGCATTTGAATTTCTTCTCAAACGTGCAGATTTACTCTCGATGTTTTCCTTCACCGTAGAGCTCGTGGTGCGACTATTCACTGTATTTAAGTTCAGAAAAACTCATTGGTACAGTCGGGATTCGAACTTGTGATCTTTGTGTCGCAGGCAGCTACTCGAACCACTCAGCCACCACGGCTATCGACTTCATACATTTTAGTGTACTATATATACTCTGACTCTGACTACTATATATATCCCTTCAGAAGCGTATGTATGAGTTACGAGACCGACGAGTTTGAACTTACAATCTTGTATCTGCAGGCTCCTAATGAAACCACGGCCAACTCGGCTCTTAACATCATCGCATATGTATTACTTAAATCTTCCTTACAATTCAATAATAAATATCCTCAAGACGGGTAGTATATATATCGTCTGAAGCGAAATTTCATGATTGTAAATCATTCTTTAATTAATTAAGCCTTAATTAAGCTTATGCAATTCACGCTTGTATAAGCTTACATACTTTCCATTTATAAATGCAGCCAACAGTTATGCAACGATGCATGTAAACTAAGATAAATCAAAATTTACGTAGTACTTTACGGAGAAGCTTTTATATCATACTGTGTCCCGCGGTTTCAGCCGTGTAAAAATCGATTTTAATCTTAAGATGTTCTCACTTGTTGGTGATCAAGTAAATAAATAGGTTTGATAAGTATAATTTTACTAGGTTTATTTTCGGAACAAAAAATAATGCAATGAGTGTTACTTCAGCTAATAATCTATCTCTGAGCCATACAGGATGTATACTAACTGCACCCTGCGGTTACACCCGCGATAAATATGATTATCAGCTGGCTTTGGTGGTAGCATAATTAAATAGTAATTAAGCCTTCCTCAAGAAGCGGGCTGTCTTATGTAAAAATAAGTTTTTGGGATTGGCGCGTTCAAACAAACTCAGCTTCTATATTATATAAAGTATATCTCGATACATTCATTATATATGTATTCATAGATTTTTATTTCGCTTTGAAGACGGCAATGGGCTTGCCATCTGCCATTGCTACGCTTTATTTTCCTCGAACAACTCAACCAAGTTTAACTGTCGGATGAATAGTTTAACGAGTGTATAGACGAGGATTTTTTTTCAATCAAACAATCACGTGGTCCGCTTAATGGTGACGATGAAGTGATTACTAATGGACGCATGCTACACCAGGGGTAGTGCGCGAGTGGAATAAGAAATCCTTTCTCGTCCGTTATATATCTCCATGCTGTTATCTGGCGAAAACGTCAAGCTCAAATATGTTTGTCCTCAATATATTATAATGGCGAACATTTACAATGCTATTAATTAAAAAATATTTATTTCATTTTAGGAGGCCATGCCGATCCGGCTGAAACAAGTACACGTGATAAACGCCCCATCGTACATCGGCAAACTGTATGGAGTGTGCAAGCCTTTCCTGAAGACCGAAGTCGCAAAATTAGTAAGTTTTGTTTCAACATCTAAAAGTCGGCTTTTGAATGTCACATTTGAGGTTTTGGATGTGTAGGTGAAGCGTCCGCAGTGTACGCTTGGCCATATAGGCGCCGCATAGCTGGGCTCCTACATGCGTGAGTTTCCAGCCCTTCCGAACTCTTGACTTTATTTCGAGCCCTTTCGGCCGAGTTCGACACTGAGTGGATATCAGATGTTTCGTCTTCACTTGTTTTCGTCTTTTACTGCAAACGAGCATGTGCGAGGATTTAATATTGTATATAATACTAAGGTGGCAAACAAGCATGCGGTCCGCCTGATATTAGCTAAGCGGTGACCGTCACTATGGACGCTTGCACCAAGGGTAATCGCGTAGCCAACCCTACAGGAATCTTTCACACCGTTCTTAAACAACTCAAATTCCTCCCCATTCTCTATATCTCTCTAAAGCATATGTATTTAACTATGTCAATATTATAATTACAGATTAAATTCCACGAGCCCAACTCGGACACACTCTATAAAGATATTCCGCTGGCGCTGTTGCCTGAAGAGTACGGCGGTCAAGCGGGGCCTGGTGATCAGATCAAGCGGCAGTGGATTAAGCGCATGGAAGCTAAGAGGTAATGTTTATCGACAACTTGTCATATCTGACATCTGACATTTGAAATCTGACATCTGTCAATTGACACAATACAAGAAGAATGCATTATAGTAACTATGCTTTGTTTATATATAGAGATATTTATGAGTTAAATGAACATAAATGATACGCTCGAAATACAAACTTCTTTGTGGTTTAAGCCGAGTTATCAAGGGCTTTATAATGTTAATACTACAAACATACAAGTTTAACAGGTCAATAACGTTAGTAATATAGCGCCTTGAAGATTTCTTGTAGCAAAGTAAAACGAAACACAGGACATTAAAAACAAAACGTTACTCTTGAATTGGTATTCCTATATCGACGGTGCGCTTAATTAAGTTTTCTATTTTGTAAAAAAATCTACCGATTGCGTAAATTACGTGCAACAAACAAGGAAAACAAAATTGTTCGCGTAGTTCTGATTTTCTTAAATCGCCCAGCCCAACCTTGGTAACAACAACATCAAAATCTTCAATAAATTAAATTATGTTAAATCACAAGGCTCTCCGAAGTTGCTTTGTTTATATATAGAGATATTTATGAGTTAAATGAACATAAATGATACGCTCGAAATACAAACTTCTTTGTGGTTTAAGCCGAGTTATCAAGGGCTTTATAATGTTAATACTACAAACATACAAGTTTAACAGGTCAATAACGTTAGTAATATAGCGCCTTGAAGATTTCTTGTAGCAAAGTAAAACGAAACACAGGACATTAAAAACAAAACGTTACTCTTGAATTGGTATTCCTATATCGACGGTGCGCTTAATTAAGTTTTCTATTTTGTAAAAAAATCTACCGATTGCGTAAATTACGTGCAACAAACAAGGAAAACAAAATTGTTCGCGTAGTTCTGATTTTCTTAAATCGCCCAGCCCAACCTTGGTAACAACAACATCAAAATCTTCAATAAATTAAATTATGTTAAATCACAAGGCTCTCCGAAGTTGTAGGCAAAGGAAACACAACACCGCCTTTTGGTCTTTACCATCCTGGTACTAAATTAATGTACCCTACCCAATCCTACAAATTACTACATATTATAATATTATAAATGCGAAGGTATTTGAGGATTTTTTATTCCTATTACAAAAAATAATAGTTAAAAAAAACTAAAAAACACGCTTTTTATAGAAAACCGAACTAAAAAATAGAAAATAAATTTCGATAATATCTTAAAAAGCGTGGGGTGCATGGTGTCAATAGTTATAAATATTTTATTGACAGATATTAGTAGAGTGATTATCATTTCGGTAATATCTTAAAAAGCACCCCACGCTTTTTAAGATATTATCGAAATTTATTTTCTATTTTTTAGTTCGGTTTTCTATAAAAAGCGTGTTTTTTAGTTTTTTTTAACTATTATTTATTTTCTACCTTTTAGTTATTAGTGTATTGTCATCGGTCCTCGATAAGTCTACAAAGTTTGAACGAAATCTGGCCGTTTAAAGTGGGTCAAAATCGAGCTCAAAGAAGTCGGTTACATACATACATACATACATACATACAGGTGAAGCTAATATAAAGCGTGTAAAAATACTGAACGAAATTGGATGAAATTTGGCACAGATATTATAAGCTGGATTAACACAAATAATAATGTATTCGAGAATTAATTTCCAGATTGAAAAGCCACCAACGAAATAATATTTTACGAGGGTAAAATCGAGGGACACAGCTAGTGTAGTAGGTAACTGATTGAATAATTCGTTTTAATTGCAGGGACTGGTTCCTCACAAACGACGAGCGCTGGGCCGTGAACGAGACCCTGCGACCTACTGGGTGCGAAGACGACAGAGCTAATAAGGTCAAAGACATTCCCGGATCCTTCCGCTCCCTTGCACTGGATTAGATCACTGTCTTCACTTTAGATTTAATGTACTTAAGAATATATATAAATAGGGTGCTACACAAAATAAACGGATTTCCAAATATGCGATAGGGCACAATAATAGGAAGCAAATAATAAAAAAAAATTAAACCAATTGCTTTCTTAGTTCATAATTATAATTTCCTTAATTTCGCATAAAAATCTGCAGTGACGTTAGGTAAAGTATTCATATAGCGTATTACGGCTTTTTTTTTAAACCCTAAGAAACATCTGTTAATGTGAGTATGCCCTTTAATAATGCAGACATTTGGTCGTCTTAAGCTAATTGTTTTATTGCATCGTCATGACGAAATACTCTCAATACCCTGTTCTATTTTATAAGACACCTGTACATAATTATATATGTATCTACACGGTTCCACAAAGAGAAGCAGAGGTACACACTTAAAACTCCCTCTTCTCGTCGGAGATATATTTAGGTGCTAACGTGACGTGATGTATAATCCAAGTAGCATTAACGACACATATGAATCATTAATTAATTATTATATCCCTGTTATTGTAATTATTGTGGGTATTACTAATACACTTCTGCCTACCCCTTCGGGGACCCTTGTGGGAAGGCGTGAGGAATATTTGGATTCTGCTAATATTATAAATGCGAAAGTTCAGGAGGATTTTAATTCCTATTTCTCGCAAAAAAACTGAAAGAAATTGTATAAAATTTGGGACGTAGGTAGATTATAACATGGTTTAACACTTATGATATGTTCCATTAAATCAATTGAGCTAAAGAATATACTATGAAATTGATCTTTACGCGAGTGGAACTCCGGGGAACAGATAACTAGTGTTTGTATAAGTATGATGGGGATAGGTTGAATATTACCCGCTTTGTTGGTTAAAACCCAGTCTCTGAAACTTTATGATGTGCTGTTATTATGTGCTATTATTGTAATAGATAGTGCCATCCACGAAGACGCACCCCACCAATTTCTATTTGAGGGGGGTCGACTGATGCTGGGAGTATGACCCGAGTGTATTAATTGTAGTGTTTGTGTGCAGTCATAGGTAATCAGTGTGTACCGATAATACTCAAACTAAGTGGAAGGTTTCACACACTTGCACACTTACCCTATATACTATTGCGACGAATAGTGGGGCGCGTCTTCGTGGATGTATCTACTGTAAAGGTAATTTTGTATTTTTATGTAATAAGATTAAGGAGTTTTATGTAAATAAAAAAAAATAGGTAAGAGAAAAAGAAATAAATTAAAAATACAAATAATTCTGGCCGCATAATTATTTATTTACCTCTACCTCTTTTCTATTTCTTCATGGATCATGGGAAAGTCAAGAGTACTTGAAACCGGCGAGCATGTTTGAATAGACTTATAAATGTGGTTGAAGCGAAAGAGGTCTAGGTTCTGCCTACCCCATGCTTGACGTGTTTTTTTTAAGTGTGTAAATAATGAGACATTTATCATTATACTACACTACACGTCAGTACACGTAAGCATTTATGCGTCGTTGATTGCCATACTATGTTCATCAATTCATCAAAATCTAATGATACGAATTCTGTTAAGTACCTCGCGTATATTCAATCATAATTATATGAGAAATGTGTATCTGTTTCGTGCCTAAACCGCTGAAAGGGTTAAGGTGAAATTGGTTGTTAAAACTAATTCCTCTTCAGAAACGGACTTTGTTTTTTAAAATTCAACCCAAAAGGAACTGGAAATGGTCTGAACTGAACTGAAATGGGTGTAAAAGTTAGTAAGGATGATCTCAAACGTCAACTTTGATTCGCATGAGCATTAGACATTAGAAGGCCATATTGACGAATGTCGTTGTATGTCTTAATCGTATCGATTAGAGAGGACCGGTTTTATCAACTTTCTCCATCAACCTTAAAAATAAGGTTGACATACTTTCGTGTGTTTTAACACATCTTCAACGTTATAATGCACATAATTATAAGATTCAAAGGTCTTAAATGTTGCCAGAAATTTTATATAAATTTTAACATTGCCATATTATTCTTCTTACTAAGTAGTGTTTAATGTTATGTGTGTAGAAATTTGCAGTCGTAACTTAAGTAACGGCTATGGACTCGTCATCTGTCATGTTGGCACTTCAAATATGTATATAAATTGAAAATAAAAAAATATTAATATGCTATGTAAATTCGCATAATTCATACATTATTATTATAATATTATAATATTAGAGCCGTGGTGGCCGAGTGGTTCGAGCAGTTGCCTGCGATGCAAAGGTCGCAAGTTCGAATCCCGACTGTATCAATGAGTTTTTCTGAACTTGAGTACAGTGATTAGTCACACCACGAGCTTTACGGTGAAGGAAAACATCGAGAGGAAACCTGCATCTGAGAAGAAATTCAAAGGCGTATGTATAGTCGTGCTTGAGTAACGGCGATAGATTCGCCATCTGTCACGTTGGCACATAATATAGTGGGTATTACCTATACACCTCTGCCTGCCCCTTCGGGGACCCTTCTGGGAAGGCGTGAGGATATATTATTATAATAAATTCGCACCACACCATAATACATAAAACGTTTATTTTGCAAAAGGTCGAACAATTTGAAAGGACGTGCTTGGGTAGGTAGAATAGGATATTGTTAATCTTAAGAAACCCTTAATTATTTAAATAATAACACCGGTTTAGTTTTAGCGGGCAGGGGCGCTCGCCAACGCTTGGGGTCCCACTAATTAGACAGTTTTGCTAGATACCTCTTCGGACCCCGCCATTGACCAGTTAGGTACCTAAAGTTCCCGCAACTCAAGCTACGAGAGGCAATACAGACAAGACGACGTTTAAATAATCAAAACATATGTACAAAACATTTGGTGAAACGATAAATTTCCATCTATTACAATTTTATCGTGTGGTTAGTTAATCAATGCATAATGTCTTGAAAGACCCGTTAAATGCGTCTGTTGCGGTGCTTTTTGGTTTCAACTTGAGGTCTGCTTTCCACATATCCTCGTTGAGGAATACTTTTCTGTAATAAAATAACGTTATTCATTAAAACACTGGAAATTGCTCGTTTTGTCTTTTCCTAAATCGCTTTTATTATATTAATAAGTCCAACAAACTGAGCTAGCTTTACGGTAAAGGAAAACATCGGAAGGAAATCTGAATACGTTAGAGAAACGGCGATCGACTCTCCATCTGGCTAAAATTGAAGAAGGCGTGAAGATTACTGAAGATATTATACTAAACAGTAAAATATCCTAACCTAGCCCTTCACCAAAGGGACCATAGAAGGTTTTTTCTCTGAATATAAAACCTTCGCTTTTTTTTATAAAATTTACAACATTCATATATAGGTACTGGTATTGCTGTGCCGTCAAACAGGGTGTTATTTTATCTTTAAACATAGTCTGTACTTAGGTAATATTTGATTTTATTTGACACTTTGAAACTACCTAAACGTGCCCCAAGCCGGTTTCAATTGAAAGGCAATAATGCCAAGCTGGTGTTAGACAGCAAAAAAATTATAGAATGTGCCTCAGTCTTTCTTTCTTATATTAGTAGCGCATGCCGGCCGGTATCTGTATGAAAAGATTTTAGGCCTAGGCGATAAGTTTCGCAAAACCGCAAAAGCCACAGATATGGATCCTATATTAAGATGCATATTTACACGATTACCAATTTATCCTCACGCCTTCCCACAAGGGTCCCCGAAGGGGTAGGCAGAGGTGTATAGGTAATACCCACACACCCACTTTCCGCCAGAGGTATATTAGGTGCCAACGTGACAGATGGCGAGTCCATCGCCGTTACTCAAGCACGACTATACATACGCCCTTGAATTTCTTCTCAGACGTATGCAGGTTTCCTCTCGATGTTTTCCTTCACCGTAAAGCTCGTGGTGTGACTAATCACTGTACTTAAGTTTAGAAAAACTCATTGGTACAGTCGGGATTCGAACTTGCGACCTTTGCGTCGCAGGCAACTGCTCGAACCACTCGGCCACCACGGCTCTTAACAACTCAACTTAACTCAATTTAACAACTTACGCAAGGTAATTAGCTAATTACCTTGAAGTTAAACTTAAAAACTGAACGTAGGAACCAGTCTCAAAATGGTTAAATCACCTTGTATTTTCGGCGCAAATCTGTTCAACCCAGTTCCGGTGTTGGTCGTGTATGCTGGGGGCTTCCCCTCCGTACTCCACTGGTAAATACTTCTTGTCTATGGTTGCGTGGAGACCCTCGCAGGTGTCGTGGAAGTTAATCTAACAATAAAATGATGACATAAACAATATTTGACATGATTTTAACCTGCGATGGAGAAATGAAATCACTTACCATGTCACAGATGTCGGCAGGCAGAGCCCCTTTAACTAAAGCATACAGTTTCTCATAAAACGAGGGGCAGTTAACAACGTGCACTTGCTTTAGTCGTACTGGCATGCTGTCCTAGAAACAATAAAAAAAAATTTGAAGCAATACATGCGAGTCGGTTTTGACAGAGAGAGTATGTCACCATTCGTCTATAGATTTAAACAAGATGGGAAGACCACGTTCAATTTGATCAAATAATCAAGGATAGGACCGACAAAAGTACTGGAAACCGGTGAAAAAAATTATGAGACTGATAAATGTTGATGAAACGGAAGAAATCCATAATCTAAAGAGAACTGGCGCTCTATTCTCTCTGCTTACCTTGCGAGGGACGCGGTGTGATGATATACGTATGTTACTAGCAAAGGCTCCGTAATTTTTTATTAATTCAAGACAAAAAGTATCATAAATCCAGTACATACCAATAAATAGATGAGGAACTCTCTGAAGAACAAGATATTAATCTTGGTGACCAGTTTGAGTGTTACATTCTTTATGTCGAAGATGACTATGTGAGATTTGGGAAAGATGTCGTAATAATAGATCCAGTAGTCGGCCTGTATAGTGAACGCTTTTATGAATTCATAAAAGTCAAATTTATCCAGAGGAATGTCGTGCAGTTGGTGGATCAGGATCTCATGACCGTCGGTATTGTAGGTCGCCACGGATCTGTTTAAAAAAAATGCCATTAAATGTATTAAAAATACTCTCATATTAATTGTTAACACTACCATATAATCCAAGTAATTTAAATGTCAAAGTTTGTAAAACTGCGGAACGGAATTGGTTGAAATTTGGCAGTTAGCTGTATTAACACAAAGGATAACGCCGGTGAAAACGCTGTGCATAGCTAAATATCAAATAAATTGCGATCAGACGAACACATATTAGAATAGACACATACCTTTGGAGTTAATACAGAGGTAGAGAGAGTTGAGCGCCAGCTCTACTGTAGAAAAAGCTGGCGCTCTACTCTCTCTGCGTACCCCGTGATTCGGCTAATGTAAATCTTTATATATATATTTCTTCCGTGCGTGTGTTTGTCACTGAACTCCTCCTAAGCGGCTGGACCGATTTTAATGAAATTTTCAGTGTCGTCAGGTGGATTCGAGAATGGTTTAGTTTAGTTTCACAATTGGACCCGATAGGTGGCGCTGCGATCGTATTTTAGGATGTTGTTTTTTTCACCCAAGCGAAGCTGGGCGGGACAGCTAGTATGTTCTCAAAAGCTAAAGGTCAAAGGCTCAACAGATAGTACTATTGGTGATCCTATATAAAAGAAGAATGTTTCTATAAGTATATAGGTCTAGTTTTACAATTATGTTAACAATTTGTATTTATTACATCACTTTGTACTGTATTAATTATTTATGCAAAATCTCGGACAATTTAAACTGTATTATTCTATTGTGTACAAATACTTAATTGCGATATGCATGTTAATTCAAAACCAAAGATGTAATACGCTTTGAAGTTTAATGTCAAGCCGGCAATGCAAAATGTCAAGCTAAAGCTGACTATATTGCAAAGGGCATACTGGTAATTATTAAGTGCAGATAAGGAAGTGTGACGTAGCGGTGACGGTCACACCGTATTGTGGACACATTATTATCGAATTTTGTTAAGTACGGTAAGCCAAATAATCGTTATTCCATATAAACGATCCTTAATGGAATCGCCAGTATAATTTGCATCGCGTTTCGTTCGAACAATAGCAGGATCATAATATGTAGGTATACGTCAATCGGCGCCGGCCGTCGTAAAGTATGGTCTCCATGCTACTGTATTTCGATTGGTGGATGGAAATGACCACAGGCGTCTAGAGAACTCCATATGATGACAGTACGCGTATATTTTTATACTATGTACAAGTATATTTTTATACTATGCCAAAGTTGGCAAAGTTTAAGAATATGTTGATTATGGACCCTTACACTTCGGTATCCAAAGTTTATAATTATAGTTAACTTACGTGCACGAAAAGGCTGTCTGCAAAGACTGTGATAGTGGATCTCTGTTGGTGTAAATCTCAGGCATGTTGCACCGTTTGGTACAAAACTTCTCTATACATTTCTTTGTTTTCTCCAAACTACCGTAGCAACTGTGAATGAACTTCTTCAATGTATTGTCATCTGTAAATAATGAAAAACATCCAGATAGACGAATCAATTTAATTAATTTTGTCGCATTCACTTAGGTGGTTAATGTATGTAAATTTGTTTTGTTTTTTACCGTTCTTATGTAATTTTAAGCATGGTATATATAGTACTAGCTGTCCCGCCCAGCTTCGCCCGGGTGAAAAAGTAAAAAAAAAACACGTTTTTCGACTATTGCTTCCCCAATGGAAGCAATAATTTAAAAACGTGTTTTTTTTTTATTTCATTAAAAGTTGAGTTTCATAAAATCCGTTCTTAGCTGACCCCTACACCGAGTAAGGAATACTCCTACCAAATTTCAAGTCCTTATAGTTCCTGAGATTTCGTGATGAGTGAGTTCAAAAATGGGAACTCCTATATATATATATATATAGATAAGAGCTGTGGTGCCCGAGTGGTTGGAGTAGTAGCCGGCAATAAAAAGATTGCAAAGTCGAAACCCGACTGTACCGAAGAGTTTTTCCGAACTTAAGTCAGTGAATAGTCCATCGCCGTTACTCAAGCACGACTATACATACGCCTTTGAATTGCTTCTCAGACGTATGCCGGTTTCCTGTCGATGTTTTCCTTCACCGCAAAGCTTGCAGTCACACAGAGTACTCATGCGTTGCCAACCCCATAACGACTACGGTTACTAAATCTATAATATACACCAAGTAATAGCTGTCTAGATACTTTGCTGAGCGTTGGATCGTTCATAGCTTATTCGAAGTACAAAGTTCAAATGCTTATTCCCTCATAATCTTCCTCTACGTTTTTGTATAACTAATTCAACTAAATTAGCAACTCCGTTAGGTGCTAATTCCACGACTTTGAAAAACCTACCGAGTGGAATGAGGGTTCCGTACCATCACGCAATACATATTTAATCACGCACAGTGTTTAATATACACATAATGCCTTAACACGGCTGGGTTTTAGTGCCTTACCAAAGTCTCTTGGTAGATAACTTTCCTTGGCCAGCCATGCTTTGATGGACACAATATCTTGTTCGTAGTCTTCAGGCATCTGCAAAAAGTTTATAATACATATTTATTTGTTATAGAGTCGGTACTAGTGATCGCTTAGTGGTCGAAATTAGACCATAATTCATTTAACCTTTAATTTCAAATATTATTAAGGAAAGTCAGTGTTTTGTCATAATTATGATTTATTGTTGATGTCCACTACCTAAGACTTTTTTATTTTTAGTGTAGTTTTTAAACATTAATATATAAACATTATTGCACTTCTTAGATGTTAACTTTAAATAAACCAAATTTCATAATCCTCGATCCGCGTAAAATGTTTAAAAGGCGTACAAAGTTTTTGCTTCACGTCATTATTTATCACTAGTAGTTGCGCCCGAAATGAGTGTCGGAATTTCATTTTAGAACGTAATGACAACACAAGCTAGAGTCCTTGGTAGAATATTGGAATATTTTGATGATTGTCTAGCTGGATATAGACCGTAACTAATGTGTTCTGTATTTTTTTGGTTTAAAATGTTTGTACTAAAGTCTAGATATACCTATATATGTTAGTCTTAAGTAATGGGCCTTGGTAACCGAATCACTGCAAGTTTATATACGTATACGAGAGGCTTTTTAAAAAAATCAGTAGCAATTCATGGCTATGTCCTCTGTGCTATTTCGTTTAATTATCGGTCGCAGGTTTTATGCCCTGCTTACATTTATCAATTTGTGCGCATCAAATATCTATCCATTTAATACTAGTATTAGTATTTAAGCTAGTATTATTATAAGACCTATTATGAAAAAATAAGCCGTAATATTAATTTTTGTCTGGAATAAATGGTTAATAATCTATCCTTTTGCCAAGTTTCATCCGAATCCATTCAGTAGCTTTTGCGCGAAAGAGGTCCAAACATTCTCACAAATTTTCGTATATACCTACATATAATAGGGTAAGGATGTTCTTATGGATTTTTTTGACACATTTATATATACCCTTATTCGCACTAACCCGGATATTGTGAGTATTGGTGAAGGACATTAACAAGATGTAGATACTGATTTGCATGCAAGTGTTAGGTACCTACCAACTTTGAACTTTGCATGGCAGTGTTTATTGTGGACAATTAACTTTTTATAGCAACAATGTAGCTCAGACTACTTCATTTGTATTGTATTACATAAAGTACTCATGTATCATTAAAAATGCATGTCGAAGTGTCATGAAAGACTTTGTCTCAACCACCTAGATCAAGCGTGAACGTTAAAAGCATTGCTGTAATAGTCTCTTGTAGCGTGAGTCAGGGAACTTTTGCTACTTAACGGAGCAATGGCGAGACCAAAAGGCTCTGAACCTCCAGTCAAACACTTCTTAGTACTAAGCAAACATAGCTAAGGGCACCGCCGTGAGATTCGAAAATCGGCTTAGGATTTTGCTGATTTTCGAGTTAGAGGGCTGGGTAGGATTTGATGAAAATATATATATTTTTTTTTATACAACAAGAATGGCAAACAAGCATACGGCCCACCTGATGGGAAACGGTTACCGTAGCCTATTTACGCTCACGATACTAAAGTATCACTTGCGCGTTGCCACTCTGTGTTCGGAGAGTTATAGTGTGTTGGCAGCATAATGGGTTTAATCCCTCTGCTTCCAACACAATGTAACAATCCTCCCCCCTCCCCAAGGAGCTCATTACTGGAAACCTTATTCACCGCGTAGGAACACAACACAAAAAAAATGTGTTATTTGGCTACGGACTTCTATAAGGTGGAGGTCCTGCCCCAGTCGGGTAGCTCCGAATTCGAACGGGAAACCCGTTATGCCCTACCTCTCTTAATATATAAATGTGTATGAAGCGACATAGATTGAAGACTACGGTCCAGAAGACTAAGCTCTGTTCCCCCTGCCTAGCCCGCGAGGGACTCGACGTAATTATGTGTATGTATGTATGTAGGTAAAAAAAGCCGTGGTGGCCGAGTGGTTCGAGTAGTTACCTGCCACACAGAGATCGCAAGTTCGAATCGCGACTGTACCAATGAGTTTTTCTGAATTTAAGTACAGTGATTGATTAGTCACACCACGAGCTTTATGGTGAAAGATAGCATCGAGAGGAAACCTGCATACGTCTGGAAAGCAATTCAAAGGCTTATGTATATTCGTGCTTAAGCAACGGCGATGAACTCGCCATCTATCACGTTGGCACCTAAAATATATCTCTAGCGGAAAGCAGGTGTATGGGTATTACCTATACACCTCTGCTTAAACCTTCTGAGACCCTTGTGGGAATGTGTGAGGATATGTAGATATGTATATATGTATATGTAGGTACGTATGTTTGATGATAATCGTAATTGATTGATATCTTTTACACTTATTCGGCAAAATAAACTATGCCCCTGGCCTAGCTTTATTTATACATTACGACATCTAACCGTATACCACTCGAGGAAAGATTTTCGACCTAATGACCGAGTTACGTCTATTCAATTTTGTCAAGTTACATAATTCTTATGGTCAATACTTCCGCACAAACTACGCGGTTCAATACCGTTCTGCCCCAGTGGTAACAATAACTTTTCCTAGGTTAAGGGACTACAGTGATTTATCGCACTACTAATATACACGTTTATATTTTGACAAGAAACTTAAAGACGAGCTTTACGTTTGGGAATACATCATGAGAATACTTGCACAAGATCTTTAGACAAACTCAAAGAAGTGTGTAAAGTCGCGTCAGGTAGTAGTCTGAGCAGTGAAAAAAGGCTGTTAACTTTTGAATAAAATCTGTGCCTAACCTTACAGTGACCTTCGTGGGAAGGTAGTAAAATATAATAATACCCAAGGATGGAAAGGGTAAAGAAAATGTTCCTAAAAATATATAAGTATCTGGAGCACTGCACTGTATGGTTGTGGGACGTAGACAATGACAATGAGAGATAGAGAGGTTATGGAGGCATTTGAGTTGAGGTGCCGGAGAAGGGTGGAAAAAATCAGCTGGAAGCAAAGGGTAACCAACGAAGACGTGCTCAAAAAAGTCAAAGAATCAAGAGTACTGCTAAAGACAGTCGAGAATAGAAAAGGAAAGATGATAGGCCACCTTTTACCACATGATTTTAGAATTTGATTGATTTTAGCTTCTTTAGAAATATCTTAGAAGGAAAGGTAGAGGGGAAGATAGGAAGAGGAAGACCAGGATTAACATACATGAGTCAAATAAAAGGTGTGGTCATGATGTATAGGGATGACAAAGAGGTTGCGCTGGACAGAAGCAAATGGAAGGGACTGCATCAGAGACGCCGATAAGAGCCCAACTCTTAAATGTATCATGAAAAAGGGTAGGCAGTGCTATGTAGTTCCTACATACTCACTTTTCACCAGATATTTAGTTTAATTTTATAAACTAAATGATGATGATCATCATGGCGAGTCCATCGCTGTTTCTCAAGCATGAATGTATTCTCCAACGAATGCAGGCTGTCCCTCTCCTTCACCGTTAAGAGGGTAATGGATTAACCACTGTGCTTAATTTCAGACTAAATCATTGGTACAGTGGGATTTCAAACTTGCATTCTTTGCATTGCAGGCGGCAGCCCGAGCCACACGGCCAGCACGGCCGTGAAGTATCAAGTACATCAAAGTATCTAATATAGCATTTTAGTCATAAAGGTTTTAAATTGTAATTCCGGCTTAGGTGATCAATATTCATAATCCTGTCAGTTGGAACGCTTAATTTTTTTGATGGTTGGACAGGTTTTTTATTTCGAACCGACAATTAACGTGTAAATAAGGAAAAATATGACTAGACTGCGTGGGGAAAAAATCGAACACGTTTTGCATCTAAAAAATAATGATTGGTTACTATTATGATTAGGTATTTTATGTATCGTCTCTTTTGAATCGCGTTTATACATATTTTGTTATACCTAATTATTTTGTTATAGCCTAATAGTAGTTAGAAATCTCAAATGTATTGACTGTTTAAAATTGCTTTAACATTAGAGGTTGTCATGTAGGGTTTTTTTTATTTTCGGATATGATTTATTAGTAATAGCAACAATAATTACTATTAACGAAAGTAAGAACCATCGGATATTATATTTCTAACTGGAAAATTAAAAAATGTATATACATAATATAATATATAAATTAAGAGAGGTAGGGCATAACGGGTTTCCCGTTCGAATTTGGAGCTCCCCGACTGGGGCAGGACCTCCACCTTATAGAAGTCCGTAGCCAAATAACACAATTTATTGTGTTGTGTTCCTACGCGGTGAATAAGGTTTCCAGTAATGAGCTCCTTGGGGAGGGGGGAGGATTGTTACATTGTGTTGGAAGCAGAGGATTAAACCCATTATGCTGCCAACACAGTATAACTCTCCGAATACAGAGTGGCAACGCGCAAGTGATACTTCGGTATTGTAAGCGTAAATAGGCTGCGGTAGTCGTTCTCTATCAGGTGGGCCGTATGCTTGTTTGCCACTCTCGTATAAAAAAAAAATAAAAAATCCTCTGGCGGAAAGTGGGTGTGTGTGTATTACCTATACAACCCTGCCTACCCCTTCGGGGACCCTTGTGGGAAGGCGTGAGGATATATTATTATTATTTATTTTTAAAAAATTTAAAAAAGATTGTTGCAAAAGTAATAAAAAATTGGTTGTCAATAATGGCAGTAATTTTTTTTACTGGAATTATTTTTCGTATTTTATTTATTGACAATAGCAACGATCAACAAAATTTACTCAAAACAGAATATTTTTGTTTGGTACATATAACACGAAGCAGAGTTCCCCACAGAGTAGACTGTTCTCTCTAAACAACAGATCACTTTCATTTATTACGTTAATTGTTAATATTTCTTATACCTACATAGTTGGAGACGTCATTTTATTTTTCGTGTATAATTTGTACTCAGTTTGCTACAGACTAGATTAGGTAGGTAGGTTTTTGTTGGATCTAGAGACGATTTTAAGCATTTGACGTCTATGATTGTTTCTTTTACCTCCTTGGTTAATCATAGGAATGCAACAAAGAAAAAAAAAAGAAAATTGAAATTAGTTGGTCTTATATTAAGTGTTGATACATAATTATAAATAAATAATTAATCTTTTAGACTGCATTAGAGGCGCCGAAAAGAGCCCAGCCCTTAAATTTATGATGTTAAAAAAATACTCACAGTTACAAAAGCTATCAACCGTGTATTAAAGCTAACACTATATTGTTAACAACTTTCGAATAGGAGGTATCAGATAGCTACCCAGTTCCGTGACACCAGAGCGAACACTGCGAACGGCGCAAACGGCGGACCAGCGTGCTGCCAATTTGACATAATGCATTCTTTAAGGTCACACATATGCGAATTAGCTAGGGCTGTCGCTGCATCGAATCACCTATACTCAGATAATAATAATTTTTTATACCACTGGGGAGGCAAACAAGCATGCGTTTAGCCTGATAGTTAGCGGTTACCGCCGCCTATGGACGCTCGCAACACCAGTGGTATCGCTCGTGCGCTGCCGACCCTGTAGGAATTTTTTCACACACTTCTTGAAGAACACTATGCTGTACTCTCTAGGAAAAACCTCAACGGGGAGCTCATTCCACTGCCTGAGCGTTCGCGACTCCTTCTTAATTAATATTTACTTTGAGACGATACGATGAAAAAGCCTACCTACACGTTCTTGGAAAATATTTTCAATTATTTGTAGGATTTTTTTATAGTCGTGCTTGAGACGCGGCGATGGACTCACTATCTGTCACATTGGCGTCTAAAATATATCTCCGGCGAAAAGTAGATGTGTGGGCATTACACCCCTGCCTACCCCTTCGGGGACCTCTGTGGGAAGGCTTGAAGTAATAATAATATTTTTTACAATATAGGTACATAGTTTGAGTTAGGGGTCCTGAGGCTCACCATCTTTTTAAAGAGGTCTCGAGCCGTCGCCGAGACGATTTGGGCCAAGTATTTTATCTACTACTCTCGTACTCGTAGTTAGTTATAAAACTGTTTTTTGTAAATATTGTTAATATTAATTAATTATAATAATTAATTATAATTATAATTTTGTTAATATTGTTAAATATTGTAAGTATTGTTAAGTTTTGTTATTGTAAATAAATATAAGTTTGAGTTTTATTTTATAATTACGAGGTGCTGTTTATTCAATATTTAGTGTATATGAGGTGCTGTATATGAGGTGCATTATAGTTTTAAATCTAATTGAGATTATGATTTAGATTTTGTTATCAGGGAAACGAGTGGGATGATTTCAAATTTATAATTTTCTTAAGCATAATTGATCGTGATTACTGTCATTCAAGCAATTGTGTAACTTTAATGATTTACTTACCTAGCAATCCTGGAGAGTTTATGATTGAATATTATACATTCGTGTGTATACCTCAATGAGGTTTTATCTATTTACATCATTAGTATTCCTATAATTCGTTAGGATTTGTTTCTTGAGGTTTCATTTCAAGAATACAATTAATATATCAGGTTTTTTGTCGCAGCTTATCATCCTTCAATGCGAATTAAATTTGATTGCATATATTTTGTATCAAGATTTAAATTGATTTATTACCCACCTTTATGGTTGACCGTCCATCGAGCTATGCTTCTTGCCAATTAAGAAACTGGCATGCTAGAATTCCCACGAGACAATGATATAATTTAAAAAACACTAATATTATATTATAAGAAAGAAATATGCGAAATATGCGTTAGTGTGAGTGAGTGCACCATTTTTAAAGCAATTGAATCACAGTACACTCAAAAACTACCAAACCGATTTTAAGAATTCACGTAGGTATGGAAAGCTACATTTTCGCGAGTTATAAAGAAAACTTACATTATTATAATCAAATTTAACACAGTAAAGCCGCGGGGCGCATCTAGATTTTCATATAAATCAATGATTATAGTACAAAGGGGACAAGCGATCGTTACAATAGTTATTCAATGAAATTTGCGTATGTATCAGCTTTGTAGCGGTAGCACGTACAATTTGCGTCAAGGTACATACGTTTCTACACCTTTCGTATTGTCATCATGAACAATTTCGGTGATATTGATACTACGAATGGTAAATTAGCTAGTACTGCATTAAAATACTCATTATAGTTACACGATCTTATTGTACTTTTTTCTAACGTACGAAAATAAGTTACTGAGTACCGAAAAAATTACTAAACCTAACAGGAGGGTTACCATTATGTAACATGTACTTACTAGTTCTTACAAAGCACATCATTGCAACACAATTTTAGACGAGCACAAGTCTTTACGCTTCAATGTATATGTATTTCTTCGGAGAAAAGAGAGTTTTGTGACACCTGTGCCTATTAAGAATACCTTTGTATTTTTTTTTTTTTTTTTTTTATTTATTTAGGATAACAAACAATTACACTGTGGCTTAATATAACAATATGTTACGCACCCCTAATATAAGGATAGTGCTGACTATGCAAGCGCGACTCACCACAGCAACAATGGGCAGCGGTAGAAACCTGAGGCGCTGACGCAGCTCCTTGGACGATTCCACGTTCCGTGGGAACTCGCGTCACTCCGTGTTCACCCATCGACTCGGTCTCAAGTTTAAGTTAGAATATAAGTTATATTGTAATTTTTATTCTTTAATTAAATTAGTTAAAGCATTTTGGTTTTTTTTTGAGACCTCCGGCCGCCACCCGCTTAATTGGCGCAGTCGGTAGGATACTCGAAAGCCGCGTCGTGTCAAGATCTCCGACCAAAAATCGGTCCGAGGCCCGCGTGGCTGCCGGTTTTCAAGCCGAAATCGAGTATACAGAACGGGAGGAAGCCGAGGTGATCTGGACCTTGATCGTCAAAGATACCAAAATGCAGTGAGTACCTTGAATCTTCAAGTATTTGCTATTCCTAGTTCCTTACATTTCATTATCCTTTATACGTCCTCGTTATAAGTGCGATATTATATACATATTATATACTAAAATTAAAAGTATTACATAGGTATATTCATTTTGTGTCGCAGTGTTAATATAAAGCTCAAAGATTTTCCACCCACGCGAGTTTATGAGTACTAGTTATAGGAGTAGTAGTAATATTAATAGGCAGGCGTGTATGGACGAGCATAGGAACTTATCGGGTTTAGAAAATTCAGATAGCTTAGAAATCATGGCTAGTGACTCGATTGATACCATATACAAATCCCTCCGATTATTGCCAGAATTCGATGGAAACCCGCATATACTAACCAGATTCATAAATCTGTGCGATCAGTTAGTTATAACACATTTTAAGGTGGGAGAAGGTCACGAATTATCAAACTTAGCATTATTGAATGGGATATTAAATAAAGTGACGGGACCTGCGGCTAGATTGATTAACTCAAATGGCATTCCAGAGAACTGGATCGGGATTCGAAATGCCCTGATAAATAATTTCGCTGACCATCGCGATGAAACCGCGTTGTACAATGACCTTTCCTTACAGACTCAAGGCTCTAGTAGCCCACAAGAATTTTATGAGCGGTGTCAGAGTTTGTTCAGTACGATTATGACGTACATTACATTACATGAACCTGTTCAGACCACTGTAGAAGCGAAGCGGTCCCTTTATCAAAAGTTAACGCTTCAGTGTTACTTGCGGGGTCTCAAAGACCCACTAGGGTCTAGAATACGTTGTATGCGTCCAGAGAGCATGGAAAAAGCATTGTGTTTCGTACAGGAGGAGCTTAACACCCTCTACATACAGCAGCGCAACGAGGGTGGCCCCTCAAAGAAAGATTGGCAACCGCAACCGCCTGTGAATAGCTTTAATTTGCCCTTGAATAAATTTCATATGCCAAAACCTGTCGATCATCAAAATTTCAGTGTGCCAAGATTACAGCAAAATATAAATATGCCCGGTCCGTCGCGACAATTCATAAACCACCAGCCTTATCAAGGTTGGAGGCCTACACTAATGTCTCAGTTCCGTGGCCCTACCCGGACCCAACAAATACTCCGAGCTCCGCCACCAAATTATAACCCGCAGAGCAATGTATTTAGGCTACCCCCTAGGCCACAACCACAGCCATCGACCTCTAATAACTACCCGCGTCCTATGAGCGGTGTGAGCCACTTTGTCACAAAGCCTCTGCCACCATCTGGGCATGATTGGCGTAAATTTGGCAACCCGCCGCCTAATAACTATTTTAAAACACGTGAAGTTAATTTCAACGAACTTGACTATGGGTGTGACACTCCCGACTATGAATACGGCTATGTTGATGATTATTATGACGACTACTATAACTATGAACCACAGCCAATTTTTTGTAATTATAATTATGACCAACCAAATTATGCCGAAAATGTTTCTGTTGAGGAGGTCAATCAAAACTCTGAGCCTGAGAGTAATGAAAATTTTCAAAAACGTTCGAAATCCGAAAAGCCAAAATAGAGGTAAACTTACATACGCAGCGACAACTTGTCTATATTCAGACAAGTAGCCCCACATTAAAACTATTAATTGATACTGGGGCCAATCAATCTTTTATTAGCCCTTCTGCTGTCGAAAAATACTTCAGTCACATTCCTTTAAATTATGATCCGTTCGAAGTGACGAATGTACATGCCACGAGTAAAAACGATTACTCAATAACTTTACCGTGTTTCTCAGAATTCAACGAAGAAGTTGACGTTACATTATTCATTTATCAATTTCATAATTATTTCGACGGTTTGATAGGATTAGATTTGTTGAATAAATGGGAATCGAATATTGACCTTAAAAATAAAACTTTAGTTACACGAAACGCGGTGGTTCCGATACAAATGTATGATTCACGTAATGTCAACCTCTACGAAGATATTATACCGGCTCAATCGTCTAAGTTAGCCCGGTTGCCAATAAATTCAAAAGATGGGGAAGTGTTTGTACCCAACCAGACTTTGTGTAATTGTTTAATTTCGGATTGTTTAACAGAAGTAAAGAATAATCGGGGCTGGGTACAAGTGACAAACCCAACTCTTAATGACGTTATCTTTTCTATGGATCGTCCAGTATCATGTGAAGTTTTCAATGCCGAATGCGAACGTACACAATATTGTGATATGTCAGAACGTGCTAAGCATGTTGTTTCTCGACTTCGAACTGAACATTTAAATCAGGAGGAACTTGCTAATTTAACATCATTATGCGAACAATATGCTGATGTATTTTACCTTGAAGGTGAACCCCTTACATTCACTAACAAGATAAAACACAGCATTAAAACCAAGGATGAAATTCCTGTCCATACTAAGAGCTATAGATACCCGCATATTCATAAACAAGAAGTTAAAGATCAGATAGGCAAAATGTTGGAACAGAACATTATACGACCTTCAGATTCTGCGTGGAGCTCTCCTATTTGGGTCGTGCCCAAAAAGGCTGATGCTTCCGGTAAGACTAAATGGCGCATTGTCATCGATTTCCGAAAAGTAAACGAAAAAACGGTTGATGATAAATACCCAATACCAAACATTACAGACGTCCTTGACAAACTTGGTAAATGTCAGTATTTTAGCACTCTAGATTTGGCTAGCGGCTTCTACCAAGTAGAAATGAGCCCCACAGATATACATAAGACAGCATTTAATGTAGAAAATGGGCATTACGAGTTCCTAAGAATGCCAATGGGTCTTAAGAACTCGCCTTCAACTTTTCAGAGAGTAATGGACAATGTCCTCAAAGACCTACAAAATGACGTCTGTTTAGTTTATTTAGATGACATCATTGTCTTCAGCACTTCTCTTCAAGAACACATAATTAATTTGGAAAAAGTCTTCAAAAAATTACGAGATTCTAACTTTAAAATTCAATTAGACAAATCCGAATTCTTAAAATTGGAAACCGAATTTCTTGGGCATGTCATTACTACGGAAGGCGTAAAGCCTAATCCTAACAAAATTAAAGCCATAGCTAAATACCCGTTACCAAAAACTACCACGGAAATCAAGCGTTTTCTCGGTTTACTCGGGTACTACAGGAAATTCATCCCTGATTTCGCTCGCATAACGAAGCCGATGACTCAATGCCTGAAAAAAGGTAGTAAAATCACTTTAGACAAAAATTATATAAACTGTTTCGAACACTGTAAAACTTTACTAACAAACGATCCAATACTTCAGTATCCAGATTTTAGTAAAGAATTCTTGCTTACAACTGACGCTTCCAATGTTGCAATAGGCGCTGTTTTATCACAGGGTCCCGTTGGCACCGACAAGCCAATAGCATTCGCATCACGAACATTAAATTCCAGTGAACTAAACTATAGCACCATCGAAAAAGAGCTTCTTGCTATAGTTTGGGCAACAAAATATTTTAGACCGTATTTGTTTGGCCGTAAGTTCAAAATTTTAACTGATCATAAGCCCCTACAATGGGTTATGAATTTAAAAGAACCCAACTCTAGACTTACAAGATGGCGCTTAAAATTGTCAGAGTACGACTACACTGTAATTTATAAGCAGGGTAAATGCAACACTAATGCCGACGCCTTATCACGCGTTGAAATAAATAATGAAACCACAACTTCAATTATAGTTAACCTTTCAGAAGAAGATCCCGATGATTCTAGAACCTTGACAGCAACGGAAAGTGTTGACGGTTCTAGAGACATGACAGCTCATACCGATGCTGAGAGCCCCATCCTGGAAATTCCGATCACAGATTATCCTCTTAATAAATTCACCAGACAGATAGTTATTACAGTAGTAGGTGACATCAAAGGAAGGCCAGTTGCTACCAAACCATTTGACACACATACGCGTACTGTAGTTCAGGTATCTGAATCCAACCTTAAGGAAGACGTCATTAATGCAATAAAGGAATTTGTTAATCCTAAAATCAAGACCGGCTTGTTAATAAATCCGCTTACTGCTATGAGTTCTATAGTACCAATTATACAAACCACGTTTAAAAATTCGGCGATGAATCTTACATTGGCTAAAAGCGAACTAGATAATGTTAGAGAATACTTACGACAGCAGGAAATCATAAGCAAATATCACGATGGTAAGACTAACCATCGGGGTATAAATGAGTGCTACTTGGCTTTGTCTCGCAAATATTATTGGCCTAAAATGCGAGAGCATATTACAAAATTCGTAAACGATTGCACAATTTGTGGTCAAGCTAAGTACGACCGCAATCCAGTTAAACAACAATTTCGCATTGTTCCGCCTGCTAGTAAGCCATTTGAATTAGTTCACATAGATTTGCTTACCATCGAGAGTGAAAAATTTCTGACAATAGTTGACGCTTTTTCTAAATATGCTCAAGTTTACTACCTGAGAGATGGCACTGCCGTAAGCGTAGTTCAAGCTTTACTTAAATTCTCCACTCATCATGGTATTCCAGTAACTCTAGTTTCCGATAATGGCCCAGAATTTACAAATCAGTTATTTGCAGAATTTGTAAAGTTGCACAAAATACAGCACCACAAAATTGCACCACATACCCCTAATGAGAATGGAATCGTAGAGCGTTTTCACTCAACGATATTAGAGCACCTCCGTATATTGAAACTCGAGCGCAATAATGAACCGACTATCAATTTAATGCAGTACGCCCTTCTTGCCTATAACCATTCAATTCATAGCTTCACGCGATGCAAACCGATAGAGGTAGTCACGGGGCATTTTGATCCTCGTGATCCCTTTGACGTAGATCTTTCATCCCATCTTTTGCAACAGTACATAACAGATCATAAAAATCGCATGAGTATAACTTATAACTTAATTCATGAAGCAGGCATCTCTCAACGAACTGAAATAACTAACAATCGTAATACAAATCGCGAAGTAGAAGCAGAATATTCCCCAGATCAACAAATCTTTGTAAGAAATCCACTCGCTTCACGAAGGAAACTAGCTCCACGTTTTACTCACGATAAGGTAATGGCAGATCTTCCGATTCATATTTACACTAGGAAGAAACGCGGACCTGTTGCTAAGTCTAGATTAAAGAGAGTACCCAAAACTGCAAATTTGTTGCAGGACCCTCCTCGTGATTCACCTACTCCTGGGCCCAGCTCTATCGCAAGAGATAATACTTGAAAACCTTGGAAACGGCCCCGGCATACTTCCCTTTAAACTAGGCCCTACACGCATGGTATCGCATTATCATTCATTTGTGCAAGCCGTGAATCTTCAAGAATTACAAACTAAATTGAATTTAATCAAGGAGCAACTATACAATGCTAGCCCTGAAATTCATGACAAAACTTCATTTTTATTTGAGCCACATATGAATTACCTAAAGCATAAGCTTCAAAGTGTGTCTGACCAGATAGAAACTTTTCAATTAAACCGCGTTAAAAGAGGACTTGTGGATGGTCTCGGGTCTGTAGTGAAAAGCATTACTGGCAACCTTGATTATACGGACGCCTTACGGTATAATCAAGCCATAAAAGATCTACAGGACACTGAAAAAAAGGTGATAAGTGAGTATAATAGCCATGTTAGTGTTACAAAAGACTGGATGGCTCATTACTCTAAAATACTGGATAGAGTAGTTGAAAATCAAAATAAAATAGAACATTTTATGAATCAAATTGTTCAAAGCGAAACAACTAGGGATAATGATATGGTTAAGTATGCGCACCTCGCGCAGGTATTTCTAATTTTAGAAGATAACGTAGATTATATATCTCAAGAGCTATATAGATTAGAAAACGTATTGGCTTTCATTAGAACTTCTACAATGCATCATTCGGTTTTAAATTCAATTAAAGATTTAATTAGTAAATTGCAACATTTATATGGTAAGGATAAAATAGTAGATCTAGATATTAGAGAGTATTATAACATTATTCAAGTAGGATAATGTGGATAATGAAATTATTATAGTATTTAAATTTCCCGTTGTCGTTGCCCAAGTATATGATATGTATAAACTATCCATAGTCCCAAATAATAATTTTGAAATACTAACGCCACCTTTCCCTTTCCTGGCAATATACGGACAAGATTTCAAGTACATAGAGGCTGAATGCCCGAAGATCAATAAATGGTTTCTATGTTATAACAACCGCAACATGCAAAGCAGATTACCTGAAGATTGTATCCAGCATCTGATCACCACCCAGCAACGGAAAGAAACCTTAATCAAATTAAATACCATAAATCTTAACGAATTGCACGCAGTCAACGCAAGGGTAGCTACACAACCGGCACTAGAGATGAAGAAGGCAGAGATCGACTACAGCATTTATCATACAACGATCCCGATATACATAATCATATTAACTATAAGCATAGTCGCTGTGTTCCTGGCGTACCGCAGATACAGCATGAAGAGGGTGAAGATTACTAGCAACCATGAGGAGAATCAAGTTGAACTAAGAACAGTGTATGCTATTCCCAGCAGCTCTAAGGACAATCCTGAGCAGCCTCCAGCTCCATTTCTGACTAAAGTCTTCAATAGTCGCTGTACTACGGGGGGAGGTGTTACGCACCCCTAATATAAGGATAGTGCTGACTATGCAAGCGCGACTCACCACAGCAACAATGGGCAGCGGTAGAAACCTGAGGCGCTGACGCAGCTCCTTGGACGATTCCACGTTCCGTGGGAACTCGCGTCACTCCGTGTTCACCCATCGACTCGGTCTCAAGTTTAAGTTAGAATATAAGTTATATTGTAATTTTTATTCTTTAATTAAATTAGTTAAAGCATTTTGGTTTTTTTTTGAGACCTCCGGCCGCCACCCGCTTAATTAATACAATAATAATTAGAATTAACAACAGTGCAACCAGCTGCGTTATCCACAGTTGATCGAGTAAGTATTTGGGATCGGTCTATTCTGAATAGCCACTGAGGTATGTATTAATAAAGGAATAAAAATAGCATAACACATAATTGCGTACATTGACAAAATTGTTTGATATGATAAAGCTTAAGTAAATAAGTAGTTACTATTAGTGCTGAAGTGTCGCAATAATTTTATTAATATTGTTTTTAAAAGTTGCGGGTGAGCATTCGAAAAGTTCAACATCAGTGAAGTGATCATTATACAATGTCACTATTCTATACAAGGGAGAGCGTTCTCCCGCGTGTGTTTTACAGGTTTTTGTAGCAAATAAAAATCGTTTGCGAGTATTACGAATGGTAATTGAATTATTAGGTATGTGCATGTATAACTGATTGGCGAGGGCATTACAGTCAAATTTGTTATGGGAAATATTGTACAACAACATAAGATCTAAATAGTTTCTTCTCATTTCCAGTTTAGGAAGCGAATATTTATCTAAAAGCGTGTGGTAAGAGGCCTTCGATCGAAAGCAACGATAGTTCATCGAGCGCAAGAACTTTCTTTGAACCAGTTCTATTTGATCTTTATATTTAGTATAAAATGGGCTCCAAACGAACGTGGCATATTCCAGCTGACTTCTAATTAAGGATTTATAGAGAAGAAGATAGGACGAAGGTCGCTTTAAACAGATACAGGTCCGCATAACAAAGCCATACAGCTGAAAGGCTTTGCTAACTATTTGATTTATATGAGCATCAAAGTGCAGTTTATTATCCATCAGTACGCCCAAGTCCCTTACAAAAGTAACTTTTTCCAATGTTGTGTCGTTTAAGGTGTAGGTTACGTTGAAATTATTTTTCTTCTTAGAAAAAGTTATTGATTTACACTTACTAAGACTCAGGTGTAACTTATTACGGTCACAATATATAGAAAAACGTTCTAAGTCTTCCTGTAATTTCTGGCAGTCACTAAAAGTGGAAATTTCTCTGTAAATTTTCAGATCGTCAGCATATAGCAAAAACCTTGTATGTTTAAAGCACTCATTTATGTCGTTTATATACAGTACGAACAGCAAGGGACCCAATATTGACCCTTGAGGTACCCCAGAGGTTACCTTTATTGTGTTAGAAATAAACCCATGAATATAAACTCTTTGCGTTCTATTTCTTACATATGAAGAGAACCATCTTAATAAGTCACCACGAATCCCATTAAATGCTAGTTTCTGCAGAAGTATGCCGTGGTCGACCTTATCGAAAGCCTTACAGAAATCTGTGTAGACAGAGTCTACTTGTATACGTCGATCCATGCATTCGAACAAAAAGTTAGTGTAAAGTACAAGATTACTGGTGGTTGAGCGCTTTTTAACAAAACCGTGTTGCTCTTCAATTATAATTTTATGTAAGGTGGGATATATATAGTTATGAACAAGTCTTTCAAGGACTTTTGATAATGTAGATAGCAGTGATATAGGGCGATAATTTGAGACGTCCGTCTTACTTCCAGTTTTATGGACAGGAGTTATATTGGCTAGTTTCCATATTTCAGGAACCGTGCCTTCATGTAAGCTTTTATTGTATAATATGTGTAATGGAACCGCTATGGTTTCAGAAGTACACTTGAGAAAGAACGGAGGTAAGCTATCCGGCCCAGGTCCTTTGTTAACATCTAACGACTTAAGTTCCTTAATAATTTGATTTATCGAAATGCACACATTAGACAGAATGGAGTCACAATTAGTATTGACTGGTATCTCATCAGGATCAATAGCATCATCACTAGGTTCATAAACAGATGCAAAGAAATTAGAGAAATACTGTTGAAAATTAATGCATAACAATTAAATATGTACTGTATTTTGGTCTCACTCAATGTACTTTGAATATATCATGCTTCTTTTTCCAGATTTACGAAACAGGATAAAAACAGATTGAATATTTGACCTAAAAGCATATTGACTACTACTTTCAAGGTGAATCCACTTGTGTGTTCTTGCTGGCAGAATTAAAAAACTTTTTGCTAATTTTGGACTCGATATGTTTGATATCTTTATTATATATCATGCTAATTTATTCCAATGAGAGGTAGACAAGAGAGTGCTTGTGTCATGGGCCAGCATGTGGCTCGCCTGATGATAAGCATTTTCTTCCGCCAGCTGAGGTTTGAAACGCCTAAGTACCTACTAATACTATAAACAAGATACTCCCTGCGCCTTTATCTTTCTTCTTCTTCTTCTTCAGTAACATATTATTATTGACTAGCTGTGCCCGCGACTTCGTCCGCGTAGAATGTAACAAAATAGTTATTGTTCAGTTTCTAAAATGTATTGTTGTAAAAATGGTCTAAAAGTATTGATCCAGAAAAAATCTACAATTGTAATCCACGTCGCAGGATTCGTCAATTGCGTTTCTAAATAAAAATCCATGTTACTCCTTATGACATCAACAGTTCAGTCGTTTCAGAGATTAGCCGGAACAAACAACAGACACATTGTAAAAAACGTAATTTTGGTATATGTACCGTGTATACATCCATATCCGTCCAGGAACAGTACTTTCTATCGGGTTAAAAAGTAGCCCATGTCCTTTACAGGAGGAACAACATGGGTTGAGTAGTTAAGACGTGAAAGCGTAACAGATTTACTTTCTTTGCTGCAATAGAAATGCTCTATCTACTACATTTAGTATGCGCTTGGCCAAGTTGACGCGGAGCCAAATCTTGAGACTACCAACCTCAGCGCCGCCATTAAGACTACCCGCAGTTTCATCAGCCCCTTACCTATTATGCTTTCTTGTCCATGCAACCCTGACGAGGAATTCCTTCTTAGTAGATCTACCGTACTTATGTGTATTAATGTGTAAATTACGCTTTATTGCTATGCTATCACAGAACTGTGCAAATCCAATAGTAAAAGTGTGGCTAAAGTATCAATGCGATTTTGGGCCCTCTTATAATTAGGTGAGGTTCATTTTCATAACGCGTAGGAACTGTGGTCTAGCCAGGGACTAATGAGGATAAAATCGCTTTGTATTATATAAATTTTCTCCGTGCAAGCAAAGAAAACAAATAAGCAGATTATTCAGTATATTTCTCACCATTTTATATAACATTGCTTAACTAGAATAAACCTCCATTACATAAAGATCTATAACCCAGCTATGTTTAGAAACTAATTGGAAAACGATTAAATACCAACAAATTACAGTCTACAAATTATTCTCGTAATTTTCCAACATTGAGTCTAAACGCAAATAAATAAGACATATGAAACAATCTTTCTGAGAATCCTAAGGAGTATATACTGCATTTAATTACTCCTGAGTACTAGGTACTTTTATTAACCTCTCGGAGGGGGGGATTTAGTTGCTCAGAAACATCACATGACAAGTACAAAGGAAGGACAGCGCACCAGGCGGTAAGTAATAGGAACTAAATTTCTTCATACGTGTGCATATCACTTAAAAGCCTTGAAGATGGTGACAGACTCGCCATCAGTAACTTTAATTACAATGACATATACGATTATCTATCTATACAACAATCAGAATGCTCCAGAACCAGTAATTTGTAGCTAAGTAGTAAGTATAACTATCCTATCCTATTCCTATTAAAAGGGGATTTAGAACTATTGCAAAAAATATTCTTACTGCCTCTTAGAACAATGAAGCAGTGTCATATACTTGACTGAAAATGAATAGTTAAAATGTTTACCTAGTTTTATACACGATATGTAGCGTTTAAATGCTGACGTAACGACGTATACATATTATATACAAACACATTCTTACAACCATTTGGTAGCAACATACACGAGATGTCAAAATCACAGCTTGTATTACTAGCCAATTACTTGTCTTAAAAATACACCAAAAGTACACAATAATGGCTTTATCACGGTAAGGTGACAGTAACGACTTTTTGTCTATGCTTGGATATAGTGAAACTAATCTATGGCAAGTGTGCGGAAGGAGCCGACTTCTATGTTGCTCTCCATTTTCTTGGACTTCTTGTCAGCTACCCACAGATTGTCATTGATTAGTTGGTCCCTGAAAAACAATTGAGATATGTGAAACAAACACAACCTATACAAATCTATACTAATATTATAAAGAGCAAAGATTTGTGTGTAAGTATGCTTGTAAGGAATTGGCTCAAAAAGTCCTGGAGCGATTTTAAAAATTCTTTCACCATTTGAATTCTACATTATCACTGATTAATATAGGCATATTTTAATTGCAAGAAAAAAATCATTATGCCAAAATGTTTTAAAATAAATGTCCACCCGTGCGAAGCCGGGACGGGCCGCTAGTATGTTATAAATGTGAAAGTTTGTGAGGATATTTCCAGAACAGGAAATTGATATAACTTGGCACACAACTAGAGTAGGTATTAGCTGGTTTATCGCACAATATAAGGATAATTCCAGAAAAAGATCTTAAAATGAAATCAAATTTGATGTACCCGACGTGAAACTCTGGGGCACAGCTTATTATAGCATAATGTCCCTTCCATTTATGACAGATGGAATATCTGAGTCTTGCTTCTGAGGTGCTGAGTGATTCGATGTAGAAACAATCGGTCAAAACAAAAGCTACCCAATTCCATTACTATACTTTATTATTCGTAATTGGAATGCTTTCATTTATATCGCACCCTCCCGCTATACCACCAAGTAGTGGTATGGCTACACAGATTTCGATAAAAAAATATAAATTTTCATGTTTGTGTTATTATTGTGTGTGTAGCAAAGTTTTTTTATTGCACTTAGGTGTAAATCAAGCAACCGCCTGATGATAAGCGGCTATCGCCACCTATGCAATATCTAAAACGAAACAATAGGAAGGAGGATTGAGGAATGTTAGGTTAACATACCTTTTCTTGGCCAGAATACCAACTGAAATTTCCATATATTTGGCTAATGTCCCATTAGTGCCGCCGAAGTCCTCCGGCAAATCCTCCTTGGTCAAGTAATCGTACAGGGTAGTCGAGTTTGGTAAGTGGAAGTGGATCTGAAATTATGATGAGTTTTTGAGCTAATAAATGGCGGATAAACTTCTCGCTCTACATACCTTTTATAGCTGTTATCAATATGTCATTATTTTATTTATATATTGTTGAGGGGAAAATACAATATAAATATTTGTACAAATACTACAAAGAGCAAAAACAAAGATATCGGAAAATTTTTAATTTTAGGTACCGCAC
This sequence comes from Drepana falcataria, assembly GCA_945859725.1. Lineage (NCBI taxonomy): Eukaryota > Metazoa > Arthropoda > Insecta > Lepidoptera > Drepanidae > Drepana > Drepana falcataria. The sequence continues at coordinate 3,915,739 of OX243937.1, forward strand.
GAAACGTTTCGCTTCAGTCAGGTCTGTCTTCTGTCTGTTTATACAACATACTTTTTGCGTTATTTTAACAAATATTGCTTATCTAGTAAACAATTGCTTGCCACCGAGGATTGCATGTTCGAATTCCGACTGTTCCAATGACTATCTGAACTTAAGAAAAAAGTTTTACGGTGAAGGAAAACATCGAGAGGAAACTTGCATTCGTTTGAGCAGAAATCCAAATATAGTCGTGCTTGATTAATGACGATGGACTCGCCATCTGTCACGTTGGCACCTAAAATATATCTCTGGCGGAAAGTGGATATGTAAAACCTACACATCCATGCCTTTCCCTTAGGGGACCCTTCAGGGAAGGCGTGTAGATATAAGTATTAAGCAAGGAAGCCTTTCTTACCATATCAGTCATGTCTTGTTTCAGGAAAGGTTTCATCATGCCATAAATCTTGTCTATGACAGGCGGTGCGTTCAATATATGGATCTGCTTTATCCTTATTGGCATTGCATCCTGAAATTAGTATCAAATTCCTTTTTAACATCATAAACTCAGGATGGGAACGACAAGAGGACCTACTCGAAATCGGCATGTACGAAGAGATTGATTAATGGGAATGAAGCGAAACAGGTAACTATAAATCTTGAGAGAACTATATAACAACTGAACTGTATATACAGTAGCGTATATATATATATATATATATATATATATATATATATACACGCAGGTGATACGGAGGGTTAGTAAAATAAAACATTACCTCTTGATACTTGGACAATTTCCTCGCAACAGACACGTTAAATTTTGTAAGAAACTTGAGAGAAATATCCTTGGCATCGAGGATTACTATGTCCATCTCCTCTAGATCCTCGTTGTCCAGGAGCCACGAATCAGTGGTCAGGAAAAACATCTTCACGTCCTGAATGTAGTCGTAGTTCTCCAAGCCAGGATCGTTCAACTGCCATATCCAAATGTTCCTTTTCCCGGATACTTGGTATTGGGCCAAGTTGCTGAAATGCAGGAAAGAGAAAAGGTCTTAACAAATCTTAAATATCTTCACGCCTTCCCAGAAAGGTCCGGGAAGGAACATGCTGACATGTAGACCTCTATTTTGCCAGAGATATATTTAGGTTCAAATGTGACTGATGGCAAGTGTCCCCATTCTCGAAACCCGCGAGCATGTATGAAGAGACTGATAAATGTAGACGAAGCGAAAGAGGTATACAAATATGGAGAAAACTGGCGCTCTATCCACTGTACACTGTGATGATATGTATGAATGTATGTATGTACAATACGATGATTTCGTACGTAATAATTTTAACTTTTGTTTCATGCGTCTGTGGACTTAAGTAAATAGCGACCTGTTATCAATTAGCGTGGCTATATATAATTAATTAGCGTCTGCGTAATTCATATAGTGGATCCAATAAACAGCGCTGGATTAATGAATATTGCTACTCTTTACGTAATATACCCAATAAACAAAGTACCTACTGTGGTAAATAAAAGTACCTACTGTGGTAAACAAAGTACCTACTGTGGTTAGTCACACCACAACATCGAAATGAAGCCTGTATACGATATTCCAAGACGATGGACTCACCATCTGTCACGTTGGCACAAAAAATATATCTTCGGCGAAAAATGGGCGTGCAGCAGAGGCAGGCAAAGGTACTTAGTAATGTGTATATATACAAACAATATCGATATTATTTTACGAAACATCTCTACAGTAATTTTCTAACCAAAAAAACCTTTAGGCACTGCAGTTGCAAAAATATGCTTAGGTAATCGGAAAAGTGTGAACCCGCTTCTAGGGTTCCGAACAAAGGAGCAGCAAAGAAAAAAATACTTATACGCATTTAAGCTTTTTCGTGACTAGGTATGTAGCAACAATCGAGGACTTTGTTTTGCCATTTCACTCCTGACAGGTTTTTTCTTAATAGAGGTAACGGTAATTTTATCTAATCGACAGAGAGTCATACTGAAAATCGACAGACAGTCAAACGACAAGTCAGTGTTCTTTTTTGAAATTGACATATGTAAGTACGTAACCAGCCGAAAAGTTGTAATAAAAAACTAATCGGTGGTACTGAATGAGTGGATTGTCAACAGCCGTACCTACATTGTTAAAAGGCTCTTGATGTCAATTGCCTTCTGAATTGGATATATCTTGGGTCATGCGTCAACAACGTACAGAGATCGCGCCAACCAATTGAATTGAACTTTAAACCCTCAATGGCTATAATTGACAATTGACATTTATGCCAAGAATAATGCATGTAGGTATATTTTTATTTTATATCCGTAGTAATATTATAAAGATTAATAATTAAAGCCAGTGATGGCCCAGTGGTTAGAATAGTCGCCTGAAATGCATATATATCAGGTTCGTATCGAGATAAATCAGTTCACGAGCTTAACGGTGAAATATAGAGAGGGAACCGGCATACTTTCGAGAAGAAATCTAAAGGCATGTAGTGGGATTGCGAAACGACGATGGACTAGACTTCTGTCATGTTGGTATGTAATAATAATAATGACAACGAGCACGTCGTGTCAACCAGGGACAACTTCTGTCAAAACTATGTATATTTTTGAAAAATTGCGAAATTGATCACAAATGCATGTCTCACGTCAATTAATTAATGTTCCCTATACTACTTTCCCGTGTCTAATCACGGCTTTGTAATCGATTTGATACGTTTCCAATAACGATGCTCTGACATTTTAAAAATCTAGAACACAACGAAAGCGTACGTTCAAAATGCATCCAACTTTCAAGTGGCAAGCACGGCTTCCGATGCTGATGGATTCGCCTATTTGTACTGCTAGAACAACACCCCCATCCGTCAGACAGTCGGTAACGCGAGAGTTGCTCTACTATTGCTAGCGCATATATTCTACGGTAACTACTTACCATCAGGCGAGCCGTACGGCCATTTAGGTTGTATAAAGTGCGACAAGAAGCCTGCAAGTAGAGGCAGAGGAAGACTACGTTCTAATTACCTAGATCAAATTGATCGAACACTCAAGACTGGGAACGTTGAGAGTACTCAATACCAGCGAGCATGTATGAAGAGACTGATGAATGTAGACGAAACGAAAGAGGTAGGTAAGTCTAGAGAGAATTAACGCTCTACTCTCTCTCTGCCGTTGTCTTTGTACAAAAAAAATACTCACAGTATCTTTAAAGTTTTTTGCATATTTGGTCCCAAAGGATCCCTGTTGGTGAGCAGATCCGATGCTGAAGCCCTGAGAGTGAAGAACAGGTCGGCGGCACCCTTAGCTTTTTCCAAGTCATAGTAACAACTGTGCAGAAACCGCAGCAGGAGGTTGCTCTCTGGAATACATAATTACAATTGTATTCATAACGCAATCAACTTTATGCTAAAGATAATACAAATATTTCTCTGCAGCTCTAGACATAATCCTTTACTGTATGGCAATTGAATTATCAGCATAAAACTTTTTCCGCAGCCGTTAAATACTAAAAATAACTCCATTTGCCTTCACCTTCAGCTTTTAAGGTGATGTCAAACATCATGCTTATGTCCTGCATATCCTAACTTCGCTCTCATTACCATCAATGGTTCACTTGACCAGTTAGTCAATATCACCCACTCTCACAGAACTACCTAGCTTTTTTTTATACCACACGGGTGGCAAACAAGCTACGGTCCGCCTGATAGTAAGCGGTTACAAGCCGCCAATAGACGCTTGCAAAACCAGTGGTATCGTTCCCGCGCTGCTGACCCTATAACCTAGCTCCCTAGCTCGCAAATCAGTAGCTTCCTAAGCCGAGCGTCGAACCACAGGGTGCAGCTTTTCTTAGCACTTAAGATGAACCTAGCTGGAGGTCTTTAGGTCTCGCCATTGTTCGGTAAGTAGCAAAAGTTTCCTGTACCCACGCTACGAGACAATAAAAAATATTAACTGCCTCACTTTTCAAGGAACTCAGGAAACCTTGCTTAAATAACATATACAAATGCGCGTGTATATAAAAAGTCTGAGTCACTTGAACAAGTTGAACTAGTCTTTTCAAACCGGTTGTCGAATTATAAGCTCAACTAAGTCGTAAACAAGTTTTTATGTGGCGTTGATCCGAGGGCAGCTGCTGGCTAGACAGATAGTAAAATGTATCTATGTATTTCGTAAAATTTGTTTTCATCTATTAGGCAAAAATTTTTTTCTACATACAAAATGAACTTTACTAGTTTAGATTAGAATATTTATCTACTTAGTAAATTTAAGCCTGCTCTACCTTACTTTTATTAAAACTGATTAAACAACACATTAGTACCTTTGCAGCGAAAGGGCACCGACCCCCTTTTTAAAGCAGCTATTCAACAGTCATGAAACAGAGAGCGAAGAAATATTTGGGTAGCTCTTATTTCTTTATTTTATAATTTAACTGAACTTTATTTCATAAAAAAAACCGGCCAAGTGCCTCTCCCACGCAGTGTAGAGTTCCGTAGTTCCAACTGTTCCAAGTAAATTTTATAACTTGGCCGACTATTATTCGTTAACCTGTAAAGCCAACTAAGCCATGATAGTTTACCTTTTAAATTCGTTATAATACTAATAGCGTGAATTTTGGTAGAATTTGGTAATTTTGAAGGGTGGGTACGTTAAGAACGCTTTTCCATTTAGGGCTCAAGCAGTAGTTCGTATTTTTGTAGTATACCTAACCGAGTTGAGTTATATTAAGTAGAAAAATTAATTGTGGTAGTAATTATCATGACGGAACAAATAAAACTCAAGAGTATGAAACCACGGGTATTTCCACAAGCACATTGTTTCCAGGCCCACGTTATAACAATACTCATTGTAAAAAATATTTGATATTATTTTCTACTAGGTTAGGTCCTCAGTTTATATATAATACATCATTGGGTTAGGTACATTTTTCAGACTTAAATTTATTTTTATTTTAGAGTTTCTTGATGCAAATTTATTTAGTTTGCTTATTACGAGAATAAAAATAATGGATAAAAATATATAATATGTAGGATTTATGTGGATTGTTTTTTCCTTAGTTAACTTGAATTTTCGTCACGACAATGATTGTATTATAACGAACATAGGGCGATTTGAGTGCTGGTCACAACCATATCTTTCTACCTACTATCTATCTGTCAGTATAATATTTATACTATTCAATCCAAACATCTACTAAGTTTTCTGTTGTTTTAATAGTTTGGCATGCATGCTATCGCCGCTTATCTATAGTGACATTTAATTAATGTTTAAAATGTAGTGAACTTGTGTATGCTAGTGGCATTGGCCGGGCGGGTCGCTAGTAAATAAATAAATTATACTTGCATAATATTCAAAACACTAATTATTGAAATGTAAGTTTTTTTTAAACTCATCTGTCACATTGATATATTCATATTCAGCGGAAAGCGGATGTTATTACAGCTCTCTTTTGCCGCGGCGCGAAGGTATAAATACTTATTGGTTCAAAAAGAGTATGGTGTGAAAACAAGAGATGAAATTAATAAATAAAATGAGGCATCTTACCAACATTTTTCGGCAAATGTGGCTGTCTGTTTACCCAGTCTCTGAGCTGCTCCACTTGCTTCTGTACATCTGCAGGGATTTTGTCTGCCATTTTGTATTGCGCACCTGCAATTGACACATATTAATGTAGACGAATTGACCTGAAGAATTGCTTTGAAGTTGCACATCATCGCGGAAGATGGACGGAAAGGAGGAATGCCTTTGTCCAGTAGTGGGACATAGATTCATATAAATATTTTATTTTTAGTCATGTCGTTATCGGAACCTATTGTTTACTTTTAACATTATTTTATTTGATTTATCAACTTGCAACTAACATAACAGGAAATGTACCTTAATGCTATAGTGCGGCCGTGTAAATAATATATAGAATATTTATAAGTACAGAGGTATATAGGTAGCTATAACATTATATTATATTCATTTTATTTTATTTTATAAATATTTAAATAGTTCCGTAATACATGTAGTCAGTCGGTGTGCACTTATTTATCTGACTAGTTCAGTTGTTACCTATTCGTAGGCGCAAATGAATGCGTGTTATAAAATTCTATCAACCAAGTGTCGACAACACGCACAATACTTTGTACAACTGATAGTTCTATGAAATGGTAGTTCGTTGAAACGTTATCCTTAGAATCAGTTTGCGTGGCTTACTATTGTCATCATTATACAAAGGACACATTGATAAGACGTTTGTAAATATGTGTCTCCCTTTCGTACTCCTAGGTCAAAGGCCAGTCACCGATTCAGTGCAAGTAAGAGATGCGACTGAAGAAAATTATAGAGAATTTCAGTTTCGCTATGATACAAGATAATCATTAATATGTATTCAGGTGCTCAATACTTCATCCGCAGTTAAACAATGCCAAAGGAATAGGTACCTATTTAGCATAACAATAAAATATAATTTAGGTATCAACGACAAGATAAATGTATGAATCGTATAGCTAGTCTTCATACAATGAAATAACGTCATGAAAATGTCTCAGTTTCAACACACATTACTGACACAGTGAAATGAAGAAACATCACAAAACAAGATAAGATAAGATAAGGTTTGCGAAATATTCTGCTGTGTAAGTAAGGGGACATCCTACCTTTGTTTTAGCTAAGCCTTGACCATTCACTGGGGCTTAGATAAATTTATCAAATTTACGTAGGTTTTCTGAAATTGAATGTTTTTTTTTCCTTCTAGCAATCTGGTACTAAGGTGAGACCATCCAAAAGGTGCAAATTTTGATGTCATTTACTTACAAATCTTACAATTGTTTGATATTATCTGATTGTTATATGTACCTGCTTATAGGCACCTGATATACCTCTGGCGGAAAGTGGGTGTGTGGGTATTACCTACACACCTCTGCCTACCCCTTCGGGGACCCTTGTGGGAAGGCGTGAGGATTATATGTATTGCAATGTTAAAAGAGAGAAAGAGAGAGAGAGTTTGGACTAGTTCATTAAACATTATTAAAACTAATCAAAAGTAAAAATTAAGCATATTAATAAATACCAATGTCTAGTTTATTATAACTCATGTGTTATTGAAGGGACGCAGACGCAAAACTGATTTCTTGTTCGTACGGAATCTATTGTTTTAATCGAGCTATTTCTCGTATTAAAACAAGAGACTGCGTACGACCAAGAAATCAGGAATTACTGTATCCAACCACGATTAACAGCATCCGATAATTCTCCGCGAGCCGTTCAACATAGCCTTGAAAATATTTCCATAAATGAATGCATCGTGATCTCAGCACAATAAAATAATAACTAACGTTTTTTATCCGGCAATGATGAAGCAAAAAGCAGGACTATAATTTACACACCATTATGAATGTCTTCTTTTCAGGTGCCATTTCCTACCACAAGTTGGCAATCGTCATTGCAATTAACAAATACCTTGAGACAATTCCATACAAATTGTCATAGTCCGAAATTAAGCAACGCTTGTGCTTTTCTCGAAGGTTCCACAAAACAAGATTTCTTAAGTCTAGTCGTAAAACATCTTGGTATCACTCTATATAGCGGTCCATCTTATATATAGTGTAATGTAAGGTTTGATTAATTTGGATTGGTTTATTTTGATAATTTTAACTTAATCTTAATGTTGATTAGGAATTTTTAATGTATGGATTTTGGTATCTGAAATAAATGAATTATTATTAATATTACCGTAATATTGGATTTTATTCCACAAAATCCAATGAAATCAAATAAATGCAGGTGTCATAGCTGGGGCATACTCAATTAACGTTTGGGGCTAGATCAATTGAATTTGATTGGAATTATCCTTCGATCACTTATAATAAGTGATCGATGGAATTATCACAAGGATTTATCTCGCAGTGCACTTACTAGCACCGCTGATGTTGCAAGCGTTCGTCGCAGCGAGGCGAGCTGTATGCACAAAAATTTACCTCAATTGTAAGTGTCAAATCGAATGTTTTATACCACTGGTGTCAAACAAATATGCTGTCCGCTGGATGTTTAGCGGTTACCACCGCCTATGGACCACTGGCAAACTAGCTACACTAAAGTAGTAGGTCCCTCGTAGTAAGTAGTACTGGCAAAGCGATCAAGTAACAACTTCACTTAGGTTCCTTGAAAGAAACATTAATTCCGCGCTTGTACAATCGTTATCATAAATAATAATTAATACTTAACAATAAATTGTTTACATTATACGAGCTGAAAGCGATTGTGTTATCACTCTTTCACATGGCAATAACAACAGCTCAATGCTCATTCGTATCTGAGAGCCGGTTATTTTGACACATGTGCCCGCGAAAAATTTGTTTTTGTCCGGGATAAAGTAATAATCGATCAATTCCGATAAGCCATTCTGGCGGAATTGTATTACATACATCCTTACAAACATTCCTATACATACCCATGTACACATAAAATATTGACATTAATTTCGTATTTACGTTCAAATATAAAAAAGACTATCTACCGTGACACTAATTGCAAACATTTGCTCAGTTGTATTAGCGTGCCTGAAAAATACAGTTTTGTTTTTCTTTTCCACAAAACATGATTAATATTATATTTATTATGCTCCAACCTTGCTCGCCAATCTTGACCTCTTAATCTAAATGTTCGTTCATTATACCTTGTGCTATTACCTTCTACTAAAGAGTTTTATTTTACTATGAAAATGTTATCTTAACTAACAGGATTATGCGAAATGGGTGACCCTAATAATATAAGGGAGAAAGTTTGATATGAACATTATAATGAAAGCAAGTAAACTTATTAGTGAAGTACGTATCTTGGAATGACCAAACAACTTAGTCGCATGATACCTATGTGTTAATGAAGTGTTTAATTATAGCAAGTAGGTTTTTAATTAAGAAATAATGCAATGGCTAGGTTCTTCTACACGGAATACAAAAGACAATGACAAACTTGTTTTTTTTTATAATCCAGTAAGGATAATAAATCTAGGAGCTATAAAGCCTTAAACTCTTTGTCGTAAGAAAAATAGTAGCTGCTTATTATTTCGAATTTAGAATAAAACAAACTTATTTTGAATATGTACTTGAATAAAGAATATAATTATCATTTATTGGACTCGACGAATGAACAGACCACATGATTTGGTCTTATAATATTATGTAGGAATTTTAAGAAGACTCGGGTATTCCTAAGACGACCCAAGTTGGGGTCGTGCACTTAATAGCCTACCTTTTTGGGGTACATTAAAATGACCAAATAATAGCAGTAAACTTGAAACCTTATTGAAAATGGTATAATTTTAATAACCCAATGTTTTTCAAATGATTATACATAACGAGTGCTACTAAAGGAACATGTTTAGATTATTTTGCGAGCTGCACTCATAAAACACAAGTGGTACAAACAGAGTAGTAAAGCAGATAAAAAACACTTACAAAGATTTTCGTATACTTTTCTACGGCACCGTTCCGTTCAGCATAAACAAATTAAGCATAAAACTTTATGAAAACAAAAAAATGGTTTATATAAATATAACATTTAATAATGCCGACTGAATTCCGTTAGGCGCGTCACGAGAGCACAACGTATAATCGGGCACTGAATTGAATTGATGTAGATGTTTTTAAGCGCGACGGCTAGCAGCTGTTTAGATACGAAGCATACATGCATATATGTATACAAATGGATTATGGGCGAATGGGCGATTGAGAGTAACAGTACCAGTAGAAACGCGTTCGTATGGAAGATTTTTTTATACATTTGTTTGTAGGTTTTTTATGCCATTAAGCTAGCTTATAAGCATGAGGCAGGGCTGGTAAACGGTTACTGCCAATAAACGCTTACAAAACCGAAGGTTAGAGCTCGCACATTACCGAACCCGCAGATCTTGCAAGTCTAGTAGTGGACTAGTGGTTGAAACCATGGTGCATCTCATTCACTTCCGTCTTTTTTATCATCTATCTACATTATAGAGATGAAGAATTACTTGTACGCACTTATCTCAGGATCTACTAATCCACGGGGATTTCCACACTTAAACAATTCAGTTGAATTTATCCAGGGCCTTATCCTATTACCCTCGCCTCCTTTTCGGTAGATGCGAAATGTCCCACTCAAGCGATAGTCGACCTTCACGCAAAATACATCTTCAAACACGAAGCGTTTACATGTTATTCATTATGCCTCCATAGATATATAAATTACTATTTACGTACTTATAACAAGGCCGGTCTGGTCCTAACATTTTCCTACCTACTACATTTGGAGTCCGCTCGTTATATATTTCACTTTCATTTCTGTCTGTGTTTAAACCCTGTCTAACCAAAGATATGTGTCGCATCCATATCTTCCTCTAGCCTTATCACCACCCTTCATAGAAGTGGAGATAAAGCCAAGATTTTTCTTTCTAAGAATGACCTCATCGTTTTATTATAAAATGATATTTAAGGTTATAGAAAATGAAATCATTCATAACCTTTCCTTGGCTGCCTTCGTTCAGCAAATTAGCTACGGCGTATCCACATAAAGCTGCACTCATATCACGTGTGAAAATAAAAAAGAACTTCGTTCTGAAAAGAACGTTTGAATTAGAGTAGCAGTACCATCCAAGTGTTTTACGGGGCTCACTCCTTTTCTGTATATCTTGTATGTATCCACATAAGAAAAGGATTAGGCCCCGGGCTGATTTTACTCTTGATTTTATGTTGTTTAAAAATATGTGTGAGGTACTAAATACCTACATTCCTCTAGTAAAGGTAATAAGTATTTTTAGGTCACAAAAATAAGTTGTTTGATGACAGTTGTGATAAAAGAACTTTTTGAATAAAGATTTGATAAACAAAGATATTTTGATAAAAGAAAATTTTTCATAATAGGTAGGTATTTAGTTATTGGAACTGTAATGGATATATTTAAGCGTAGAGATAATTGTTTATGCATTGATAACCAATATAATGAGCAGTATTGCCAAATTAATATATGTAATAGTGGGTGCGGTGGGTTCGGTATAAGTCTACCATATATTCTACATCAGCAGCGAGCTGGCACAGGCACAATTACCTATATAAGAAAGCCATTATTTCAAAATACATGCGACTGAAAGACTACTATCATTATCATAGATATATTTAAATAAAATATTTCAAAACACAACAAGAATGTGCTAAATGCTAAGATCGAGTTCTAAAGATTTATGTAAGTATCATATTAAATTACTTCAGTGCACAGTAACAAATTATTTTTCTGAGGGAATGAAACAGCAAAAATAAATATGAACATTAATGACAAAAAAAACATGTTTTTAACACCGTACCTACATATCCCCATAATTTATTTTTATTTAACATTTTTAGGTAATGTAATAATTTGACAAATTCACAATTATGACGTTATGAATGAAATGAAGAAAAATATTTTACAGTTCTCAAAAATCTTTTATGGAGCACAAGGTAGGTATTTATAACAAAGGGTTCTCTGTAATTCATCTTTTATGAAATATTTATTTTTCCAAGACGTAAGTAGATGTTAGGTTACCCAACCTTTACAAACAATGATTTTTTTATTAGTACTTATTTTACTTATAAAAACAATGGACAATTTAATACTTATAAATTCAATGGAAATTTTAACTTAGATTAAATTCGGAAGGTCATGTTAATAAATATATTCTGCCGTCTTTTACGTAATTCGAATTTCATTATGAAAATTTATATATTAATGACCTACCACGTAGGTATTGACTAGTTTATATACTTACTGATATTAGTCAGATATATGCACTTGGTCAGTAAAACAATTGTTCACGATTTTCACGTAATTTCGTAATCATCGTTGTTTACTATACGAGACCTTAATAACAGCATACTCATTATGGTTAGGTCTTCGTACTACGACGGACCCAGTAACAGGGAAGGAGGGAGGTAACTAAAGGGAGGGCGGCGCGGCGGAGACAGCATCAATGCGCAACACTTTTTGAATTGGGCGCTTAAGATTATATTATGTACATCACTTCACAGGCACAGCTTAAAAACGAAGAAACGAATTAATGCATATTGATGTAGGTACCTGTATATTTTTTATATTTGAAAAGATATATTGCTTCAATAAAGTTTTTTTAGCATTGCCTAGAATATTACAACATACCTATTTAGTTAATATTAGTTCACATTTCATACTCGTACAAACTTAATACCATAGAGAAATCATTACAACTGTACTATTTCGTATTGCCATATTAGAAGTATAAAAATTACCTCACAATAATATGGCAAATCGTATTTACCAAATATCTGGTTAAAAGTTCTATCCAAGTAAAAAAAAATTTTCCAAACATTTTAGTTTTTTCATACATAGAAATTAACAACATTAAAGAGGTTTTTTTTGCGTTTGTTATAAACTTTTTACGCGTTGATTATGGTAGGATATTACTATTTTTGTTAGCTACAACACTAACTGCTGCAAGTTTGCGCATGCGCCGAATGGCGAATCAGTGACTATTCTTTGAGTGAAATATTTTTAATTTAAGAAATTTTATCGTTAGTCGGTAATTTAATTAAATAAACGTGTAAATTATTCAATGCTTTTACTAGAATATATTGGCTAAATAACTGAATTATAAAAAAATTAAGTGTTAAAAGTGTAACATTGGTGGCCATTACAAAACCTAAACTTTTTATCAGGACAAATGTCCATTTGATGTTTCGGCGACGTTGTGACTAATCCCTGTAAAAGCTTACAAAAATTTGGAAATTGTGTAGTTACAGACTTCAGTTAGATATTTCCGAGTGCTGTGAACGATATCGAGAAGAATCCTTGAATTATTTCAAAACGATTCGTGCCGACCGACAAATTATTTATCGGGGTTGACTTCCCACAAGGAACTGTCAGTCAATTGTTACAATTTTCCTATACATTTTAATCCATTTAACGACAAAGTTGAATTAGATTTCAAGAATTACCAAATTATTTCAAGAGTGATCAACTGCGCACGATGATTTCGGTAATATAGTCAAGTAAAACACCCACATAGCTTGTTGTTACTCTTCAATGAACATAACATTGGCACGGCGACCTCTATTCATTCTAGTTTAATTTCTAACTAAATCACATTAAAAATAGTGATTCCAGCATTGGGAACGGAGCTTAGGAATTGGTTTTCCGAGGTTGATATTAGTTCATAAGTGTCGCCGAAACATACCAAAGCCACGGTTGATTTTGTGTTTCAGTGTAATAAAAATGATTTTGAGATAAATTCTACAATAGTGTAGTGATTATAAAGTTGTAAAACGAACTAAAAAAATTGCAAAAGTTTTAAAAAGGTGATCAAGTTTGTGGATTGTGGCATGGGGTTGCGGTCGTGTGTGGCAATGCTGTGGTGACATGGGCTGCGGCGCGGCCGGTGCTGGCTGGCTCTGGAGTGATGAAAAATAGTAGCTGCTTATTATTTCGAATTTAGAATAAAACAAACTTATTTTGAATATGTACTTGAATAAAGAATATAATTATCATTTATTGGACTCGACGAATGAACAGACCACATGATTTGGTCTTATAATATTATGTAGGAATTTTAAGAAGACTCGGGTATTCCTAAGACGACCCAAGTTGGGGTCGTGCACTTAATAGCCTACCTTTTTGGGGTACATTAAAATGACCAAATAATAGCAGTAAACTTGAAACCTTATTGAAAATGGTATAATTTTAATAACCCAATGTTTTTCAAATGATTATACATAACGAGTGCTACTAAAGGAACATGTTTAGATTATTTTGCGAGCTGCACTCATAAAACACAAGTGGTACAAACAGAGTAGTAAAGCAGATAAAAAACACTTACAAAGATTTTCGTATACTTTTCTACGGCACCGTTCCGTTCAGCATAAACAAATTAAGCATAAAACTTTATGAAAACAAAAAAATGGTTTATATAAATATAACATTTAATAATGCCGACTGAATTCCGTTAGGCGCGTCACGAGAGCACAACGTATAATCGGGCACTGAATTGAATTGATGTAGATGTTTTTAAGCGCGACGGCTAGCAGCTGTTTAGATACGAAGCATACATGCATATATGTATACAAATGGATTATGGGCGAATGGGCGATTGAGAGTAACAGTACCAGTAGAAACGCGTTCGTATGGAAGATTTTTTTATACATTTGTTTGTAGGTTTTTTATGCCATTAAGCTAGCTTATAAGCATGAGGCAGGGCTGGTAAACGGTTACTGCCAATAAACGCTTACAAAACCGAAGGTTAGAGCTCGCACATTACCGAACCCGCAGATCTTGCAAGTCTAGTAGTGGACTAGTGGTTGAAACCATGGTGCATCTCATTCACTTCCGTCTTTTTTATCATCTATCTACATTATAGAGATGAAGAATTACTTGTACGCACTTATCTCAGGATCTACTAATCCACGGGGATTTCCACACTTAAACAATTCAGTTGAATTTATCCAGGGCCTTATCCTATTACCCTCGCCTCCTTTTCGGTAGATGCGAAATGTCCCACTCAAGCGATAGTCGACCTTCACGCAAAATACATCTTCAAACACGAAGCGTTTACATGTTATTCATTATGCCTCCATAGATATATAAATTACTATTTACGTACTTATAACAAGGCCGGTCTGGTCCTAACATTTTCCTACCTACTACATTTGGAGTCCGCTCGTTATATATTTCACTTTCATTTCTGTCTGTGTTTAAACCCTGTCTAACCAAAGATATGTGTCGCATCCATATCTTCCTCTAGCCTTATCACCACCCTTCATAGAAGTGGAGATAAAGCCAAGATTTTTCTTTCTAAGAATGACCTCATCGTTTTATTATAAAATGATATTTAAGGTTATAGAAAATGAAATCATTCATAACCTTTCCTTGGCTGCCTTCGTTCAGCAAATTAGCTACGGCGTATCCACATAAAGCTGCACTCATATCACGTGTGAAAATAAAAAAGAACTTCGTTCTGAAAAGAACGTTTGAATTAGAGTAGCAGTACCATCCAAGTGTTTTACGGGGCTCACTCCTTTTCTGTATATCTTGTATGTATCCACATAAGAAAAGGATTAGGCCCCGGGCTGATTTTACTCTTGATTTTATGTTGTTTAAAAATATGTGTGAGGTACTAAATACCTACATTCCTCTAGTAAAGGTAATAAGTATTTTTAGGTCACAAAAATAAGTTGTTTGATGACAGTTGTGATAAAAGAACTTTTTGAATAAAGATTTGATAAACAAAGATATTTTGATAAAAGAAAATTTTTCATAATAGGTAGGTATTTAGTTATTGGAACTGTAATGGATATATTTAAGCGTAGAGATAATTGTTTATGCATTGATAACCAATATAATGAGCAGTATTGCCAAATTAATATATGTAATAGTGGGTGCGGTGGGTTCGGTATAAGTCTACCATATATTCTACATCAGCAGCGAGCTGGCACAGGCACAATTACCTATATAAGAAAGCCATTATTTCAAAATACATGCGACTGAAAGACTACTATCATTATCATAGATATATTTAAATAAAATATTTCAAAACACAACAAGAATGTGCTAAATGCTAAGATCGAGTTCTAAAGATTTATGTAAGTATCATATTAAATTACTTCAGTGCACAGTAACAAATTATTTTTCTGAGGGAATGAAACAGCAAAAATAAATATGAACATTAATGACAAAAAAAACATGTTTTTAACACCGTACCTACATATCCCCATAATTTATTTTTATTTAACATTTTTAGGTAATGTAATAATTTGACAAATTCACAATTATGACGTTATGAATGAAATGAAGAAAAATATTTTACAGTTCTCAAAAATCTTTTATGGAGCACAAGGTAGGTATTTATAACAAAGGGTTCTCTGTAATTCATCTTTTATGAAATATTTATTTTTCCAAGACGTAAGTAGATGTTAGGTTACCCAACCTTTACAAACAATGATTTTTTTATTAGTACTTATTTTACTTATAAAAACAATGGACAATTTAATACTTATAAATTCAATGGAAATTTTAACTTAGATTAAATTCGGAAGGTCATGTTAATAAATATATTCTGCCGTCTTTTACGTAATTCGAATTTCATTATGAAAATTTATATATTAATGACCTACCACGTAGGTATTGACTAGTTTATATACTTACTGATATTAGTCAGATATATGCACTTGGTCAGTAAAACAATTGTTCACGATTTTCACGTAATTTCGTAATCATCGTTGTTTACTATACGAGACCTTAATAACAGCATACTCATTATGGTTAGGTCTTCGTACTACGACGGACCCAGTAACAGGGAAGGAGGGAGGTAACTAAAGGGAGGGCGGCGCGGCGGAGACAGCATCAATGCGCAACACTTTTTGAATTGGGCGCTTAAGATTATATTATGTACATCACTTCACAGGCACAGCTTAAAAACGAAGAAACGAATTAATGCATATTGATGTAGGTACCTGTATATTTTTTATATTTGAAAAGATATATTGCTTCAATAAAGTTTTTTTAGCATTGCCTAGAATATTACAACATACCTATTTAGTTAATATTAGTTCACATTTCATACTCGTACAAACTTAATACCATAGAGAAATCATTACAACTGTACTATTTCGTATTGCCATATTAGAAGTATAAAAATTACCTCACAATAATATGGCAAATCGTATTTACCAAATATCTGGTTAAAAGTTCTATCCAAGTAAAAAAAAATTTTCCAAACATTTTAGTTTTTTTATACATAGAAATTAACAACATTAAAGAGGTTTTTTTTGCGTTTGTTATAAACTTTTTACGCGTTGATTATGGTAGGATATTACTATTTTTGTTAGCTACAACACTAACTGCTGCAAGTTTGCGCATGCGCCGAATGGCGAATCAGTGACTATTCTTTGAGTGAAATATTTTTAATTTAAGAAATTTTATCGTTAGTCGGTAATTTAATTAAATAAACGTGTAAATTTTTCAATGCTTTTACTAGAATATATTGGCTAAATAACTGAATTATAAAAAAATTAAGTGTTAAAAGTGTAACATTGGTGGCCATTACAAAACCTAAACTTTTTATCAGGACAAATGTCCATTTGATGTTTCGGCGACGTTGTGACTAATCCCTGTAAAAGCTTACAAAAATTTGGAAATTGTGTAGTTACAGACTTCAGTTAGATATTTCCGAGTGCTGTGAACGATATCGAGAAGAATCCTTGAATTATTTCAAAACGATTCGTGCCGACCGACAAATTATTTATCGGGGTTGACTTCCCACAAGGAACTGTCAGTCAATTGTTACAATTTTCCTATACATTTTAATCCATTTAACGACAAAGTTGAATTAGATTTCAAGAATTACCAAATTATTTCAAGAGTGATCAACTGCGCACGATGATTTCGGTAATATAGTCAAGTAAAACACCCACATAGCTTGTTGTTACTCTTCAATGAACATAACATTGGCACGGCGACCTCTATTCATTCTAGTTTAATTTCTAACTAAATCACATTAAAAATAGTGATTCCAGCATTGGGAACGGAGCTTAGGAATTGGTTTTCCGAGGTTGATATTAGTTCATAAGTGTCGCCGAAACATACCAAAGCCACGGTTGATTTTGTGTTTCAGTGTAATAAAAATGATTTTGAGATAAATTCTACAATAGTGTAGTGATTATAAAGTTGTAAAACGAACTAAAAAAATTGCAAAAGTTTTAAAAAGGTGATCAAGTTTGTGGATTGTGGCATGGGGTTGCGGTCGTGTGTGGCAATGCTGTGGTGACATGGGCTGCGGCGCGGCCGGTGCTGGCTGGCTCTGGAGTGATCGGGCGTGCCGGGCGTAACGCCTGCACAACAACACTTGTATTATGAATAAGCGTGAAAACAACAAGGACAAAGAACGTCAGAGTGACGATAAAAGAACTTCCACGTAAGAAACTTTCCTGTCTTGTCTTTTTCACAGCCACAGAATGTCTTAACATTTTACCTCGGCATGAGCATAGTTCGATTAAAGGTATAACATGCTACTCTTCGAAGTATTCATTGAGGGCTTCTGCATTTGCCTCTGTCGGTACAATCTCTGGCCCCCTATAGGCCATAGCCTACACTGTTATGACACTGCCCTCTCTTTGATCTGATTTATTAGCAAAAAGTTACTTCAGTAAATAAATCTCTTCACATTCTAATTACCTACATGATAGAATAAAAAAAAACTCAAGATTTCAGCTCAAAGTACCACAAAATGACACAGGAAATAACTAGTACAAGTTGTAACATGTTGATTTTTTCAAGCAACAGGATATACAAATGGGTTTAGATTATGAGTTGGCACTCTCAAGTTTATGGATGTGTTTATAAAAATACTTTTTCATTTCAATCTTTTGAAAAGTCATGTAGATAAATGACATTCTACTGAAACATAAAGAATTCTAATGTATATTCATAGGAGGATTGTTAACCACAAATAAGGTAAAATTACTAATCTACTTTCTTAAATCTGATCAGAAAAAAGTGTTCTTAGACTGTTACAAAGTACAGTTTAAGCTTAATGGAGCTCAAATACACATAAAATATTTGTTTTTTTTACAAGCTAATGATGTTATGGATCATAGTGGGTGTAGTAAAAGTAAACAATATTATGTAGTTGGATATTTATAAATGAATTTCCTTGAGAAAATCTGTTGCAATTGTTTTGAAAAACATGGCAAAGCAAACTTTGTAGATAAACATGCAATTTTATGTTTGGATTTGTATTAATTCTAATGAATCTATGAACAGTTCTACAAAATCATTGTGGCAGAAGTAAATATATAGTAAATAAGCAAGTCAATGCCCTGAAATGCTATTGCAATACTAACTCAAGATTATTCAATGGATAGATGGATGTGGTGTTTAGAAACCTGCACTGTATATAACGATGGCAATTCACAGTATGACCCCTGCACTTAAAATTCTGATTATCATCATGATTTGTTTAGTATATTTTGTTTATGCTTATTAGAATTTTCCAATTTTAACTAACAAAATTAAACTTTTCAGGAATATGGCCAGTTGCTGATTAGATATGGCAAAATAAAATCATTCAATAGCCAGATAGGCTGCCACAAGTACAGACTTTATTTCTTTGATATTGCATTCTATGTTTTATGGGCATTTTCGAATCAGTTTTACTCCAATTCTGTTACTCCTTCTTACTGAAACAACTGGTCTAGCTTATAACTATTGTTAATGTATGGCAACATTTAATTTAAAATAATACTAAGTACATGTGCAGCTACTATTCCCATAAAGTTCAATAAAAATACAAGTAAAAGTTAATGCCTAATTGAGAGAATATTAAATGTACCTAGGAGGCATGCAGCTAGCTATAGAATCTTTAAAACTGAGTTCTTACAATATATCTTCATGTTTTGCCATTGTGTTGGACCACTAGGCCAGGACCTCAATCATGTTCGAATATTCAACTCTTTAGCATATTTCCTTTAAATCAGTATTCAGACACAATAAGTCAGACATTGATGTCCCACCCTGCTGCCTGGCAGCTAAAGCATCTTTCAAGGTGCTTACTTTATAACACCAAACTGCAACACTGCTTTATAAACCCAAAATATATAAAATCACACTAGATGAATCAATTACATATGAATATATGTATCACTGGCATTCATACACTATATGGTAGTCCTCTAGACTCGTTAATTATGTCTCGTTATATTTATTTGAATATAGATATATATATTTGATCCATCACCATCCATCGATGTACCATCTATAAATTATCCTGACCACCAAGCTACTGTATGACCAGCAACTGCTACTATTAACAGAACCATAGTGTATAGCCGTATTTCCAATAACTATTGAATAATGTGTCATATGAATCATATACTATAAGCATCGTAATAATAAATATAGGTACATATCTCACACAATGCTCCTGATAAGATGTTCTTATTAAAAACAGAATTTATCATTGACAAGACAAGTCACAGGCTGCCCACTTATATAGTATTGGTTATTGTTTGATTCAAAAGACTCCGTTTTGCTCTCAGATTTAATGATTACAAATATTTTAAGCATACAGTTAATGATACACTTTGTCTACCCATAGCAACAGCTTTTATCAATAGCATTCATTTTGTTTTAAAATCAAGAGTGCTTTGGTATAGTGTCATAGGAAATGAAGTGTCTTGTGTGCTGTGGTCACTAATTAGATTTTTTTTATGAATTATGTATATACAAACTGCTGGATGTCATTGTGTTTATTTAAATTCGAACCACAATGCATAGGAAATTGTGAGTACCTATTTGAATAATTTTAACTTTTATAACCTCAAAAGTGATTGTGTTGGGATTCATTAACTTTATGGCCCAAATAGGGTCTGTTAAGGTGACATGCTCTACCAAAAATGTAATAGATATGATAACAAGGACCTTACAGGCTGCATCATAGACTATTAAGGCTTGCCATGACTTTAAGCAGTGGCTTGACTTTGTCATAGTTATTTCAATAGACACCTAGTTAGTGTATATAGTCAGTATGTTTCTAAAGCATTGCATACTTAGGTACAAGTTCCTAACATTAATAATATTGTGGGTTTCTTAAATGTGAACTTTTTTCTGTAATGTCGATCCCCTTAATGATGTCATTAAGAAATGTATTTCTCCTAAATTATATATCCATTGAACTAACAAATACTTAATATTTCATTAATAGTAAGCAAATAATAATGTATTTAAATCTTAATGTGTGAACTGTATTTTACCATCTCATGAATTAGATAGTTTCTTTTTTGTACAGGAAGCAAGTGTATTAATTTTGTTTATATATCTTAATTGTCAGGTCCACAAAAAAAATATTTAAAATACTTACTCATCTATAAAACTACATAAAATTCTGACATAACATAATACAATTATTACATAAATGGTTTTCTTTCTACACACTTTTTTATCGCAATTAACTCTTACAAAGCCAGATAATTGTATTGTCTCCTTCCATGCTTTCGGTGGAGCAGTTGTGGTGCATTTTAACTTTCACTTTTACACTCAATGCCAATAACGGTTGGTATGAATCACTATAGCTTGGGTACATTTTGATCTGACTATGCACTTACTCTTGCAATTTTTGCTTATGAATAATACTAAAATATATGAATATTTTCATAATTACAGGGCATTACTGTGGTATTCTATGACCATCAATATTAAAGAGTGTAATAAGTGACAGATCTATGGTTATTTGTCTCTTTGCACATCCTAATAACCACACAGCATGTCATGATCTGTGGCTTCTGATTCTATTCTATATCCTTCTTTTGACTTTTAATAAAGGCAGTATTAAACTAGGATAGTTTAGTAGGATTACAGAAACTTATGTAGGCAAATGATTTTCGCATTAGTGAAAGTTCACAGAATACATTGTAAAGATTTTACTTCATTGCCCGACCCAAGAAACAAGAAGAGAGTGGACTTTCTCCCTCTTTTATGTAATTTATTTATTTTAGTTAATGTAAAAACATGTAGGTACTTACTTACATTGAATTTGTTTCATACCTACTTACCTAGTTACAATTTGTGTACATTTTTTCAAGACAGTTTTCCTCTGGATTCAACCTAATAATAAGTTACTAGGTCGAATCCAGTGGAAAACTTGCTTGAAAAAATAATGATGATTTTAAAATAAAATAAAAATACATGGATGTAATAAGTTACATCCATGTATTAGAACTAGCCAAATTTGTGGCTTGCATTCCATAAATAGGATATGGTGTTGCTATTCCCTAGTTACCTATATGTAATAAACAGTAACCTACCAACTTAATCTGATTATGGGCACTACTAATCTAGTCACCTTGTCAAAGTGATTAATTCAAGGCCGTCGAAAGCACGCAAAGGAAAAAAGATGGCTACCAGAAAATACCGAAACTGCAAAATTAGGAATAAGTCATAAAAACACGCGGACCTACAACACTTACAGCTGACGGCCTTGATGCCCCATGAGCCAATGACCTTTTAATCGATACCTTTGCGCAAAATTTTGTACAACACTTTTTCAATAAAACTGTTTAGAATACCTTTATATATTTTTTTCTTTTAAATAACTGTATGTAGTGACACCTACCACTACTACTACACCTACTTTTATACCATGAGGCATCGTCAGGAAACGTTCATAAGTTTCGCAAGGTATTCGTGCGCAAATACGTACGTCCAGGTGTCTAAGGGCCGCTGACAGACTCGCTATCTGTCATGTTGGCACTTATGAGTATCTCCGACAAAATGTTGTCACCTTTGTCACTTGTTTTGTTTAATCGTTCTCATGTTATGTAGTTACCAAAAATAATTTTATTTGGCAATGTAGGTAAATACAAATAAGACGGTAGTTAATGTCCGTATATATCCTCACGTCTTCCCACAAGGGTCCCCGAAGGGGTAGGCAGAGGTGTATAGGTAACACCCACACACCCACTTTCCGCCAGAGGTATATTAGGTGCCAACGTGACAGATGGCGAGTCCATCGCCCGACTACTCGCGCGATTACTCAAGCACGACTATACATACGCCTTTGAATTTCTTCTCAGACGTATGCAGGTTTCCTCTCGATGTTTTCCTTCACCGTAAAGCTCGTGGTGTGACTAATCACTGTACTTAAGTACAGAAAAAACTCATTGGTACAGTCGGGATTCGAACTTGCGACCTTTGCGTCGCAGGCAACTGCTCGAACCACTCCGTTTACATTGTTATGGGGTAGAGGCATGCAAAATTATACTTAGGTGTTTGTTACCGATCAGCTGTTATGGCGTGAAAGTAAAAAAAAATATCCTAACATTCTCACAAACGAATTCGCATTTATAATATAAGGAAGATTTAATTTTCCACATTATTTATTTCGTCATCGCCAGTTTCGTTATATGTATATGTACTTACTTAGTGCCTAGTTTTCAGTTTTGTTCACTATCATTATCATGATATGCAATTTAAGCGATCACAGATTAGCCGATATGAAATAAGGGAATTACATACGAAAATAAATGAGTGATAAGCTCAGTGCTGTGTCGCATGAATGAATCTTTCGATTCGAATTAAATCAAGTAGGTAAGTTACCTACCTATATCCCTAGGGCAATTTACACGCTATCTCGATGAAATATCTCGAATATGTTTCAAAATTTACCAACTACTTGTATATCACATGTCCCGCCCAGCTTCGCCCGGGTGAAAAAGTAAAATTTCCTGAAACACATAAATTTCCCGTTCTTGCATCATTTTTCATTTATGCTTCGCTCCTATTAGTCGTAGCGTGATGTTATAGCCTAAAGCCTGCCTAAAGAAATGGACTATCCAACACAAAAATATTTTTTCAATTCCAACCAGTAGTTCCTGAGATTAGCGCGTTCATCAAACAAACAAACTCTTCAGCTTTATAATATTAGTATAGATATTATTATCCTCCTAAGTGTGAATTATACTCCGGCTGGACTCTAGATTTAGAGGCACCTGAATTGTGCTTAAAACTAAACTAAACACCGAAATTTTTAGGAACGGTCTACTATTCCAACGCCATAATCACAGATTGGGATTGGCAGCTAAGTTATTTATAACAACACTAGTTGTTCCGCCCAGCTTTGCTTGGATCGTAGCGCCACTTATTGGGTCCAATTGTGAATCTAAACCATTCTCGAATCCACCTGAACACACAGAAAATTTCATTAAAATCGGTCCAGCCACTTAGGAGGACTTCAGTTACAAACACACGCACAGGAGATATAAAGATATAATAAATAATACCTACCTAAAAATACCTACTAAACTTATTAAGAAAAGAAGTTCCAACCCCGGTTGTCTGTACAAATGTTTTTTTCAGAACTTAAGTAGGTATCTATTGATTTGTCCCACAATGAGGTTTACGGCGAAGGAAAATACCGCTAGGATACCTACATTTGGTATGAGAAGAAATGTATGTGTACTTAGATCCATCGTATCCATCTAATAGTCTTCCTTGAGAAACAAGAAATATATCTCCGTTTAAAAGTTGTTTTACACCTCTGCCCGACTCTTCGAGGACCCTAGTAGGGAGGCGCGTTGGGAATGTAAGTGTTAATTAACAAAATAAACTTCCGAACAAAAGTAGATAAATTTGAGACAAATTAAAAACTTTGGTAACTCTATTCAAAAACACGTAGATTTAATTAGTCTGTGATTTGTGTATACTTTCTTACACACATTTTGTAGAATAATAATTTCATCAAATATAATCAACAGTTCTTAAAATTGTTGATGTACTTTTACTTATTATAAATGCTCATGCACTTGAGTATGTTTGTTATGTAACTTGCAGTCAGGTACTTTTAAAGTTTTTACGTCCAATTTCGATCCAAATTTAACATTAATGTGTCGGTTTGTTATCCCTATTGACGTATGAAGTTTTTATTTCATAGTTTATCTATAGAGCGCCAGTTCTCTCTAGACTTACCTCTTTCGCTTCGTCCACATTCATCAGTCTCTTTATACATACTCGTCGGTTTCGAGTACTCTCGACGTTAAAGATTAATCGGTGTGTGAAATCAGACATACATACATACATACATATCATCACGCCAAGTCCCTAACGGGGTAGGCAGAGAGTATAGAGCGCCAGTTCTCTCTAGACTTACATACCTCTTTCGCTTCGTCCACATTCATCAGTCTCTTCATACATGCTAATATATTATACTCTTCATATATGCCTAAGGAACTGGCTATAGCCAGTTCCTTAGGGTCGAGTAACCTGTACTTAAAGTAGGTATTTTATCCTTTGTTGAAAATAAATAACCATCTGTATCTTTTCTGCTCTGATGAATAATTTTGTAGCAGCAAAAGAAATAACATTGTTTACTTACTTAACCCTGACCTCATTGAACTCTGCGCCGCAGGTCTTCTCGCAAAGTGTTTAATTACTTCCTACAATCATAATAGTATCGATCAGAATATCCGATCGCCTGCATTAAATGTATGTATACCTGCTTATGGTATGTAGGTACCTACTTCCTTATTATTTTTTAAATATTACTTGGTTTTACACATGTAAATCCACATCCACGGGGTAGGCAGAGAGTAGTGCGCCAATTTTCTCTAGATTTATACCTTTTTCGCTTCGTCGACATTCATCCGTCTTGTCGTTCCCGTCCTTACCTATCATCAAGCCGAGTCCCTTAGGGGATAGGCAAAGAGAGCGCCAGTTATCTTTAGACATAGATAACTCTTTCGTTTCATTCGCATTCATTAGTCTCTTCATTAATGCTCGCCGGTTTCGAGTTCCTACTCCTAACGTTGTCACCATTGAGTGTTCTATTGATTAACAATTTTTTCTTCTCTGTAATTTCATTTTAATAATTTACTATGGTCAATCTTATTGACAACAAAACTTAGATTTAGTTATCCATAATGGTTTTTAAATGTTTGTGTGCACAATTGCAGCGCGACCGGCGCGGTGGGCGGGCGCGGCGTGGGCAGCAGCGCGATGCACACCTCGCGGCACTCTGTCACCTCGTCCTCGGGCGTCCTCATGGTGGGGCCCAACTTCCGCGTCGGCAAGAAGATCGGCTGCGGCAACTTCGGTGAACTGAGGCTCGGTAAGAAATCAAATATGGTTACTTCATATGTATGTACTATGTAGTAACAATTCAACAACTACGATGCAAACGAGATCATTTGGTATATAGTAAGATGTTAGCTAGTAGGTATACATACCCTTTTAATATATCCTAATTGGTTTTCCTGTGACGTTACATGCAACACCTAAATTTTAGAAATCTGTTCTGTGAGCAAGCACTGTATATGCCCAAGCAAAGTTTTAAATCGTTGATGATCATTGGTGCAGTTTTCGATCTTGGGCTTATCCCGAACTATTCTCGAACACTCCTCAACTAAGATGTTTTACCTCTGCCGTCCTTGTATATTCGCTTGTTTTATCGTCTATAAGAGCTAGTATTTGTGGTATCTCATGGCCCAGATCCAAAGATTCCAATTGGTTTCCTTGAGTGTTTCAAAGCTGGGAAGCGGGCTATCTACCAAGTGCTAGTCTAGTGATAAGACCCGAATATTCTACTAAGGAGGCCGTACGCCCGCCTGATATCTAAGTCTATGAACGCTCGATATAACAAGGTCTCGATCACGCGATACCTACCGTGTACAAATCTCTTGTAATTAAATTAACGATGGGACATGTGGTAATTCTATTCACTAGCCTTGCGCTAGCATTTGCAGAAATTTCGCTCGTATTTCTACCCCGTTAGGGACTCGGCGTGATGATATGTATGTATGTGTGTGTATGTCCTTTCCTATGAGAATTCTATGACCAAATTTATTAATTAAGTACATACAATTTACGATAAAATATAATAAGATCCGATAACTTTTAGAAGGAATAGGGCGCCTTGGAGTTTCCATACCTTAGAATTTCGACTTATCTGTCGTTCGCAATTTTAACGTGTCGCTTAGATTTAAATATTAGTAAGATGACATCTTATCTGATGGTTCCGGCGCCATGATAGCATGATCTGGGGCCATACTATGACGTGCTGTTGCCATCATCATTTGATAGTTGAAAGGACAGATGCATATGAGTTCTATAAATCTGTCGCTACCGCCCCCCTTGTTGTTGCTTGGTGCACTGTTGCAGACTTACAAATGTCGATTAATCCACTCTGTCGGTCACTCGGTTTGTCGAACTTTATTTTCCCAAGACCTCTTCATTATATGGAACATCTTTATTACTACGAAACTATCTTTGTTATATGTGTCATAGAAAAAATATGCGTGCGTTAGTGCATTATAAATACAGTTTTATTGTGGTCTGTATAATTTCAGTGGACAGAAAATCCTTTCTATATGATTAAAGTTTGTAAGACTAATTCGTGGATTACTTGAGGAAGCGGAATTCAGTATATAGGATGTATCATAAACATATATTTTATGTGTACCATGTGGTTTAGAGGAGAGCATTACCTAATTGCATACAAAGTGTTTTCATCATTTCCGACTTCCGGTTTCTTTCTGTTTGTATGGTTATTCCGTTAGGTTGTCTACTAAAATTATCCAGTATTATTGGAAGTGCTCTCACGTTACGAATTACAGTGAAATCTGCGTGAATCGAGCCAATAAACAACAGTAGCTTAGCAAACCAATAACAACGCTATTCAGCGACCTTGCGAGTCACAATTGTAATATAATTGAACTAAGTGTTGTATTAGGCATATTTTAGTCTAGTAAAATGAGCTCCGAATTCTTAATGATAAATATAACATATACACTCGAATCAAGAACCTCTTTTTTTCGAAGTGCTTGACTTCTCGCGTAGGTGCCATATATTTCTCAGTAACACCCAATAGTTTGTTTCCTAAAAGATTTATAGATTTATGCTGAAGTTTAACATCTGTGTTTTGAAGCAGCTAAAACATATGTGCCATCTCTGTCGAATCTTGAAGGCGTTACGTAAACATAGCCATGGCTTTTACTCAGGCCGAATTTACATTACAATAATTGGTGACGTGAAACTAATGTCATGGCACTGATCGCCTGAAGCTATATTATATCTTCACGTTAAGTTGCATGCGATGGCAAGAAAGGTCGTCTTGTTACTATGGTTTGGTTGGCATGTATTATGTAGTGCTGCGCCACTCAGCCCCTATACATGCCACTGCACCAAAGATATTCTTCATTGACTCATTCTTTCTTTAACTGACTAAGAAAAAGAGGAGGTTCTCAATACGTATTTTAAATGTGTTTTGCATGGTTATAAATGTCTGTGTCTACAATTATAAGCTACAGTTGAAAGTAGTATCCGCTCTGTCGCAACGCCTACACAATCTGAGGTTATGAGCAGGTCCCCTTTTAATACAGCCTTTTCATGCACAGACCGACCCCCTGTCATTGCAGGCGCCGATCCGCACCGAGCTAGTACCTCCCGTTAATCCAAATCAGCCCTGAAATTATTTAAATACTATCTACTAGCTAACCCAGCTCCTTATCGCACGAATCTGCAACGCCCTAAGCCGAGGTCCTAATCCCCCAGGGGTTGCTCTTAGCTGTGTTTAAGGCCTTTGGATCTCTCCATTTTAGTTGGGTTAGGTCGCAAGTGTGAACTCGAGCTACGTGCTTACTACAGTCGACTCTCGGTAATTTGATGCTCGTTAATTTTCTTTTGATAATTTTTAATCAAATTCTTGTTACTTTTTCCTTTTTACTTCTTGGTTATTTACTTTATTTACTCATGTCCTTTGGAACTCCTGGAAATTAAAAAAAAAATCCCTGTCAAATTTGAAATATAAAACAAACTAACCCATACAAAACATGATTTTTATTACTAAGCATTCAATATGACCTCATTCGCAATTGTATGAAGGGTCTTAATACACAAAACCTTTAGTCATTTATTGTAGGTAGTACCTATATTGTGAGTGGAATAATTTCCTTAAGTGATGCCAAGGATTAAAATTTGAACCTGTATGTCGCACCCGGATACATTAGCCTCAAGCGTTTTGGATGGTAATATCGTCCTCGGTTGACTTCCTGTCACATTATAGGCACCATTATACACCGTCATACAAATAGGACGTTTGTTTACTGCTCCTTTGCCGCGCTTGTGCACTGATTATGTGAATGCATCTATATCTTGAAGATATATCATATATATCTTCAAGTCCGGGTGATTGAGGGGTGCTTGAATTCCCTCGTTCGTGGCTGCCTCTAAATTAAATACATGTTTTGAAAAAGGGATAAACTCTCCGCCGAGGTTTTCCCTAGATAACACAACATAAAGTTCTTAAAGAATGTTGTGCAGAGATGTTTGCAAGGTTCTGCAAAATAACACTTTAAACCCTAAAACCTAAAAATATAATAACACAGAAGTAAAGGTACCCTAACCTGTATTGGGAAAATCGATACTACAGAACCATACATTTGATACATCCTTCGGCTTAGCTCTGTAATTCCTATTCAATTCCGTGTACCTAACACGTAGTATCACTTTGGAAAAAGTAGA
Source organism: Drepana falcataria (assembly GCA_945859725.1). Classification (NCBI taxonomy): domain Eukaryota; kingdom Metazoa; phylum Arthropoda; class Insecta; order Lepidoptera; family Drepanidae; genus Drepana; species Drepana falcataria. Next base: position 3,944,744 of record OX243937.1, read on the forward strand.
GTACAACTACATTGTTCAAAATTGCTGTTGGTCCAGCGATAACATGGCCGTACGAGTTTATTGTGTTGCATAAGAAAATTTTCTAAATTGCAACCACATTTCATCATTATCTTGGCCCTTTATAGGCTTGAAGGTATCGCTATATGTTGCTCTTTCATCCGTCGGGTCTTTACTCCTATTCTAGTAATCATTAGCACGATCCATCGATTGTTGGTTTGGTGTTGTAGCCTAGCTCAATTGTTCTAGCCGTATAAAAATATCCACTCGTGTACCTACTGCTTTTTTGACACATTATCCTCGTCCTTTCAACATAACATGTCCCTATCATGACGCTTGGTGTTTGCTCTTCATCTATTGAGCTCTCGTTTTCGGGATCTCTGTAACACATTCATAATTTTTGCTGTTTATTCTCAATTCCATCAGAGAATTCGCATAACCTGAAATCTTCGAAATTTTAACCTATTTTATTAAAGTGTAAATTAGACAAATAATTTGGTTTGATCTTTAATAAAAGCGAAAGCTACGTATTTATATAAAGTTCTATACCCGACATAATTGAACATGATCTGCGTTACTACAACACAATTACTCACAGCTTCAGTACCAACTACCATTATAATACGACATGACCTTATTTTCACCTGTTGTCAATAAATACATTTTAAATATTCAAAGTAAGCAAGTAAAAGCGAACTCGTTCACAAAAGACGTCATATAATGGGAGATTTTATGAGTCATCCTTTTCTTAAAAATTTTCGAAGCCTTACCTTTAAAGTTATTGTTAATGTTGCCCAGGCCCGATGTCTGAGCATGGCCTTATGCCTTTTCAATCTTAATTCAAGAGTGCGAAAGAGACTGATATACATTTGCGTCTGTCGCAATAGCATGTCGTGGTATAACTAAAAAATGCAATTGCGTATCATGGTATAGTAAATTCACACCATTACTAGTTTCAGTTGTTGCGAAGCCCGAGTTCAATTCCATAACGGAAAGGTTTTAATATCCCAGACAAAATGAGCTCAAGATTATATGGCTTTAGTTACGTATAGATGAGAATTGGATTCAACCGCTCGTCACTGAAAATATCATAATTCCTGAACACGTGCGCGAGGTGATTAAGCCGATAGCTATATTATTTACTTACGGCGATGTGTCATTCATAAATTAAGCTTAATTTCCCTTTCAAACTGTTCGTCAACGTGTCCGCCTAGACTGAATTTTCTGCGTGGGATGTTTAATTAATCTTTCCCATTAGCGTTATGACTTGGTAGTAATTTTAAACTATTACTTTGATATTAACGCTACTTTTATACATGAATAGGTTTTCATTAGAATTGCGTTCCTAGAAACAATGAGTTTCGGAACGAATCATTATAAGGTCAAATGCATAACAAAGCGCAACACTGGGTCGGCCAAAATGGTTGTGACTTATCTTAAATCTATCGTTCTGTGTAAATATTGACTTTATTTTACGTAATTTATTAAAATCAAGGTTAACTTGCGCGGTGTCATACTGGTGTTTGATAATAATAGTTTAAAAAACAATAAGGATGAACACGCCTTAACTGCTGGTTCAACGCTTCTGGAGCTGGAAACGCAATTTCAAATAACATTTTTTATTAGGTACCGTCCTAGTCGACTATTACCTTTCATTAACGGGGAATTTCACATTACATTCACATTCAGAATAATTCGGAGTTCAAAAATGTGTATTCGTAGCTATATAGCTTATCATCTAGGGAACGATTGACGATCGCTTTCAAGAAAAAAAGAGCACGGACAACAAGACTGAACAAGCTGTCACGAGAAGAAACTGCGAAATAATCGTAGTTATTTTTTAATTGAATATCAGTCGAGTCATTTATGATTTAATTTGATCGCTTGGTTTTAGTATGTTATTACTTAGGCCAACATTTGAGTATAGCGGACTAACCAAATGGCACAAATGGAAGGTTGAATGTGATCATATCTACTTTTCATTTATTTTATGGATAAGTTTATAACCACATTTCCCTACATACATTTAGTTTCATTAGTTGTATCAGCTTCTGGTAGCCCATGAAATTAAAATGCAATATTTATGATTATAATCAAATTATTCCGATTTTGTGTTTCGCTTTGATTCGAGGCCGCGATTATTTTCATGTATCAAACGGTTTTCCTTCTGTTCACTTTGACCTTAATATAATGAAGGCTGAGGTTGAGGTTGCTAGAATGATCTAACTCAATAGCATTGTAACAATAAAATGCTGAGGTGTATGTAATTGGCGCGGAGGGATTGACGAGTGAATGAAGACGAAATAGGCCGTGAGGGACTAAATGCGGCCTTTGGATACGTTGGTAATATCAACGGTTGCCTACACTACTATATACTTTATGGACTCTACGAATGCTTTGTTGTTTTTCCGGTGATAAGATAGTAAACTATTGAGATCTAATTCTATTTAGATAAGGGCGACATACTGTGGCAGTACGATCTTTGCTTGCGGCTACGGATAGCTTAATCAATACACCGCGTCGCCTGCTATGACGTCACGCTTAACACCATAGTCGAGTGAAGCGAAACTATTCATTTGTTTATTTTATTTTACGTGCATCCATACAATTCTTGTTAATTTAAATTCCATTGAAGGTACCCGTAGGCCTCATTAGCTTTCGCATACCTGGTGCCGTGACACGCACGTTTGCATTTTCGTTATATACATATAAGAATCTGTATTTTAACAATATTATGACCTAACAGCGTCCTGCGGTGTTACCCGCTGTTAAGGCAATAGCAACAATGTAATATGTAATACAGTTTTGTGTACCTTTACCAAGGGCTATGCAAAATTTCATGATGATTTGTTGAGTTGCTTAGACGCGAAAGCATAACAAACAGACACACGTTTGAATTTACATGTTTGATTATAAGTACATAGTTACTGCTTGAAATTAATGTATTCCTTTCCTTTGTTTTACAGGCAAAAATCTCTACAACAATGAACATGTAGCGATTAAGATGGAGCCTATGAAATCAAAGGCTCCTCAACTGCACTTAGAGTACCGATTTTACAAATTACTAGGCACGCACGGTAAGTTACCCTGGTATTCCCTGCATACATTGACACACTAGCACAGAGGCGCTACATATATGTACACTTTCTGCTTAGTCAGCAGTATGTCTCGCCAATTTGATCATATTGCTACCGCGATAAAGCCCATATTCGTTCAATATTAATCACGCCGAACAGTTATGAATCATTAGAATGAGGTACATACATACATACATATCATCACGCCAAGTCCCTAACGGGGTAGGCAGAGAGTATAGAGCGCCAGTTCTCTCTAGACTTACATACCTCTTTCGCTTCGTCAACATTCATCAGTCTCTTCATACATGCTCGTCGGTTTCGAGTACTCTTCACGTTCCCGTCCTTGAGACTCCGATCGATTTGATCCAGGTAGTTGGAACGTGGCCTTCCTCTGCCTCTTCTTGCACACACTTTTGCTTTGTATATCTGTTTCGTCAATCTTTCTTCACTCATCCTTTCTATGTGTCCAAACCAACGTAACATGCCTTTCTTCATCTTTACAATCACGCCCTCATTCACGCCAGTTGATTTGCGAATCTCTTCATTGCGTATTCGATCTAATATCGTTACTCCGCACATTTTTCGAAGAGATCGCATCTCGACTGCATTCAAGCTATTTTCATACTTCCTCTGACATACCCAGGATTCGCTGCCATACAATAAGGTAGGTACCAATATCGCGTTGTGGACAGCAACTCGAGCATTCTTGCTCAGACTTTTACTGCCCATCAACGCCGACATGGCTCCATTCACCTTATTTCCGGCAGTTATCCTTCTTTCAATATCTTTTTCATACTTTCCATCTCGTGTGAACATGCTTCCAAGATATACAAATTCATTCACTTGCTCTAGAATTTGCCCATTTACCGATATAGCACACTCGGTCACTTGTTCATCTCTTTCGAATACCAGAACCTTAGTCTTGCCAGCGTTTAGGCGTAGCCCCTTCTTTTCACATTCTTCTTTCATTATGGTAACTAGTGACTGCAGTTCGCCCTCTGATGACGCCAGTAAAACCGCGTCATCGGCGTATAGAAGGCAGTTGACCACTAAGTTTCCCATTTTCACTCCACATCCGTTCGTTCTTAATGCTCTCAGACAGTTATCTAGATATATAATGAACAGCCAGGCAGACATGATACACCCTTGTTTGACCCCCGACTTCACATCAAACCAGGGTGACATTTAACGCCTCGCTATCACTATAGAGTGATTTCACGGCATGCAGTAGGGAACTGCTCACTCCATATCCAGGCAACACGTCCCAGAGTTCCTTTCGTACGACTCTATCAAATGCCTTCTCTAAGTCGACGAAAGCGCAGAAAACCTTTTGGTTAATATCCAGAAACTTTTCCGCGATTTCGCGAAGCGAGAAGGTTTGATCCATACATCCTCTTCCTGGTCTAAATCCACCTTGGGATTCCCAGAGAAACCTTTCGGATCGCTCTTGCATTCTTATCGTCAGGATCTTCGTGTACACTTTACTAGCTAAGCTGACCAAGCTGATGGCTCTGTAGTTTGAGCAGTCCAATCGTGATCCCTTTCCTTTATAGAAAGGCACGATGACTGCTCGCCTCCAGTCGTCCGGAACATCACCCTTTTCCCAGCAAAGGTTGCATAGCAAATAGATGACGTCCCAGACCGCTGGTCCACCGTACTTGATCATCTCAGCCGTAATCCCATCTATTCCCGCAGCTTTTCCACATTTCAGACTTCTTATCGCACTTACAATCTCTCCCATACTTATTTTATCCGCTATAGGATCCTCGACAGATTCTGTTGGAGGCAGCTCTATGAGTAGATCAGCGGCATCATCATCATACATATCTTTGTAGAATTCACTCCATCGCCTGAGGACGTCTGTTTTGTCAGTCAGTATGTCATTGTCCTTCGAAATAATCACATTCATCCTACTACTAGCTGTAACACAATTTCTGGACTTCTTAACTTCCCTCCAAAAAAGTTTTGCATTGTCCTTGAAATTGCGTGACAGTTTTTCGTCTACAGTCATTTGGAACCTCTCACGCTTCTGAGCTATTATCTCTTTCGTACGATTTTTTTGCAGGCGATATTTTTCTTTCATCTTTTCTTTCATACTTTCACTTGAGCTGGACATAGCCAAAATGTCTTGCCTTGCATCCTTCTTCTTTTTAACTTCTTCTTTCACTTCATCATCCCACCAACCATCGCCATTTTTGGTTGTCCGCCCTTTCGAAATGCCACAAACCTCTTTCGCGGCGCATAATATGCTGGACTTAAGGAACTGCCAGCAAACATCGACACTCTCAAACACATCTTTCGGTGGACAGGCTAGCTGTTCAGATACCCTTTCTTGATATCTGTTTCTAATAGCCGCATCTTGAAGCCTCCAGCTTTTGATGCGGTCTGCGACTGCAGAACAGGGACCCCCAGCGCGGGATCTCCAGCCTGCGAACAGACCCCTTATCCTAGTTATAACTAGGAAGTGGTCCGTTCCCAGGTCAGCTCCCCTATACACCCTGGTGTCCATCACCAGTGTTCTGAGTCGCTGATCTATTAGAAACAGATCTATCACGCTTCGCTCATTTTTCCGTTCCCATGTATACTGATGAATCCTTTTGTGGTCGAACATAGTGTTCGCCACAAAAAGGTCTCTCTCCACACATACATCTAATATCAGCTTGCCTGCCTCGTTCACTCTCTTATCACCATACTTGCCGAGTACTGCCTCGTAATCCTTACGGGCTGTCCCGACCCATCCATTCAGATCACCGCAAATAATCAGCTTTTCATTCCCTTCTTTCGTCTCTAGAACATTACTCACACATTCCCAGAACTTATTCAGGTCGCAAGTGTCCGCTGAGGCCACCGGAGCATACACCGCGACTAAAAATAGTCGGGTAAGGCCTATTTTAAAGCGAGCCCAAATAAGTCTGGGGCTCACCGCATCATAACTTATCATACATTCTGCCAAGCGGCTGGATAGTAGAATTCCCACTCCCTGGCAGGCGTGCTCGGTGTTTGCCACTCCTGACCACAGCACTAAACTCCCGCCCGGGAGCTCGTCTACTCCACTACCCTTCCGCTTGGTTTCAGACAAGCACACAACATCTAACTCGCTCTCTGTCATAACATCGATCAATTCGTTCATCTTATCAGCCATACCTCCTCTTACATTCCATACACCCATCCTACACTCCACACTCCACTTCCCGCCGTGAGGCACTCCGCGTGATGGGTGGCGGTCCCCATCGCCGCACTGTGCTGGATTTTTCGCACCAGCGGGGACGGACTGGTGCGCGTCGCCTCGGGGGCACGCCCTAACAGCCGTCCGGCCAATGCGCATCGAGGTGAGCATGCGCATAGAATGAGGTGACCGAAATAATACCGTTCTTGCTTCAGTCATGAACTGATCTCGTACGGTTATGCCACACGTGGTCACTTTGATATGACTAATTGATAAATTTATCAATATATAGGTACTTCCTTTCTATTTATAAAACATTATCATGAGATGTTAACTACGGACCTTTAGAGCGAAGGAAAATAACTTGAGATAATAAGCCCCTTTGAATAAGTTCATGCTTGCAAAATCTGAGAGAAGGTGGCAGGCTCGCCATCTGTCACGTTAGCGCGTTAATATGTCTAAAACACCCGGGTTATCACAAATGCCGTCTCAAACCTTTATTTATAATTAGGCATATAATCTTGACAACTTTGTTATACTCTAGTGAATCTCTCATTTTGTTAATTAATGCTGCATTATCTAGAAGATTTAATATATTATTTACAATCGCACCTGGATAAGTGACACTTCACCTTTTCGCTTCTCATTAACCTAGTTCTCACATATTCAAGTTTGGCTGTAGTATGTGATGAAGCTTGGTTTTTTATAATTTTCATTTGAATTATCTCTATCTTTAATCGCGATATAAAGGTAATCATATCTGTTCGGTGGGATTGATACAAGTTAACGTAACTAGCAAATCCTACGAACGACTAATATTTAATAGGAAAGTTCTAGTAAATTGAATACCGCCAATCGATGTGGCGACCTGTTTGACCTACTGGTCTGGTATGTGGCCTAGATATTTTTTGAGTTGTACTTTAATTCTGACATCGCCATAACCAGTATAATTGCAGAAATATTCATTCAATTGCAGTACCTAGTAGCAACTGGAAATATACAGGATATCCAAAAATCGAGCACTTTAATATAAGTATATGAATATTACTGTGTAATCATTATTACCTGTATCATTTAAGGCGATGCAGTTAATAGTATTTTAAATAATACTGTCTGCCAATTTAAGTAAATGAAGTTTAAAGTTGTTCCATCTCTATATATAAAAAATATAATAATAATAATATATCCTCACGCCTTCCCACAAGAGTCCCCGAAGGTCCCAATAATTCTGCCTAAAACTGAAGAGCAGTTTTTATATTTGATAATTTTTATGTTACTCTCTATACTTTTGGGGGCCAATGCCAAATGACGTATTAAATGAACTCATGAATAGCTCTTTTCACCGTCACATGATCGTTGTATATTCATATAACGTAGTACGTTGGTGTGCGTTTGGACATTCTGAATATTTCGTTGATAATGAAGTTAATAATTTACTCAGAGGGTGTACCAAAAGTGTACTACCTGGGCACATGTGGCGGACGCTACAACGCAATGGTCATGGAGTTGTTAGGGCCCTCGCTCGAGGACCTCTTCGTGCACTGCGGCCGGAGGTTCAGGCTCAAGACGGTCCTTATGATTGCTATGCAGCTTGTAAGTGACTGCAACACTCACTTCGGTAGCTAGGTGTCTCTGCCACAACACCGTAACCGATATTGACCTGACCGTCTACAATGTGTTTTGACCCGTCACTATTGAACTTGCGATACGTAAAATGCACACAAAATTCAGTGCAAAGGAACTGAATCTTCCAAACATTTAGACATGTTACGTAGCGTAAACTCGCAGCGACTAGTGATACAAAACCCACGGTAGACGTACAAATCGCGCGAGGGCTCCAACGCTCGTACTGTCCTAAAGGATTTGTTCTTATATGTATTTTTTGTTTTAAACGAAGCAATGCTCTCGCGAGTCTCTGTTCATATATCGGCTGCAGTGTTGTGTCGTAAATGGGGGAGCGAGAGCAATGCTCGTTGTTTGCGAATGTGAGTACTAATTTTTCGGTTGTCTCCCTCCGTCCCCGTGTCCCGGCTCCGTGACTCCTGTGTCCCGTGACCCTGTAGCGCCGTCGACTGCAGAGGGTATACCCGAGGTGTACTACTTCGGACCGTGCGGTAAATACAATGCATTGGTGATGGAGTTGCTCGGCCCGTCCCTCGAGGATCTCTTCGACCTCTGCGGGCGCCGGTTCTCTCTAAAGACTGTCTTAATGATCGCTATGCAGTTGGTAAGTACAACTCATTTCATTAAATTTACTCCACTTCAGTCAACTTTGTGAAGCTAATTTCAAGTTGATATTAGAATGTCCTCTCCATTCCCATATTTGAAAGGTAAAAGTTTTGCGAAGTTGTTGCAAACATTGAACTTATCTCTCAGTACGTATTTAATACGTTTTCAAGTCATAAATAATGTATTATAAATCGTGATTACACGTATTTCAAGATCAACCTGATATCTTATACACATTCGATGTTGAGGCATGACGTTGAATAACTAATACTTGAACAATGTTGCGGGACAGAGTACATTTATGAATGCGGGGCTGACCTGTCATGTAAGACGCGACAGGCGGCGCTACTTGAAAGGCCATTGAAATTGTACAAACCGTGCGAAGTTACCGCGTTCATAATACGACGCTGTGATACAATTTCGTATATAGGTTATAAAGATTTCGTTAATTCCTATTTTGGTCCTTCGATCTATGTTATTGTTGAAACAAAACTCAACGGTTACGCCAATCTTTGTCTTTATCAACGCATTTCAAACATCTGTCGTTGTTAACCAAGGTAACGACATACAATTATATCTAATTCAGTAATTGTATCGTGCCCTATAATGTTTCAGTTACATCGCATCGAGTACGTGCACACAAGACATCTAATATACCGTGATGTTAAACCAGAGAATTTTTTAATAGGTAGAACTGCAACTAAAAGGGAAAAAATCATTCACATCATTGGTAAGTTGTATTTGAATTTTAGTCCGACCTGCCCTTCTAGAGAACATCCCTTTTATTCCCGCCTCCCTTCCCATCCCTCCTTCCCAGCCATCCCTTTTTTTATATACCACATGGTTGGCAAACAAGCATGCGGTCCGCCTGATAGTAAGCGGTTACCGCCGCCTATAGACGCTTGCAACATCTGGGATATCACTCGCGCGTTGCCGACCCTGCAGGAATCTTTTCACACTATCCATTGTATGGGATTTTTTTCTGCAATTAATGTCATGACCACGGATGAGGGGTTATGGTTATCTCGATAACGACGAAAACATTATGACGTAGAAGAAAACCTCGGTCGATTATTATAACTCAACACACATTACCAGTAATTTAATGTACCCAAAAACGTTTGAGTGATACCTCATTTGTTTCACACTTTAAACTTACTGGTGGCCATTACGTTAAATGGTCGAGCATTATGCAAAGTTACACGACAATGATTAGGTAATACTAGAGCGGTCGAGTAATTATATCTTCTCGAGCCTTGCGGTTTGAATGTGCTACTGATGAGGATATCACCTGTGCGTGTATGCATAATTACTGTGGCTAGTTCAATTTAATTGAAATACATGGTGGTTTAAATAGTCACCTACATATTAAATACTAGCGGTTCGAAATTAAGTTGTGTGTACCAGGGGGTTTTACTGATATGTACAGTGATTTATGTCACTATTAGCTTTTAGGAAAAAGTAAACTTTCTAAGGAATTCGAATAAGAATGTGAAGTCGTTTCTGAGGTAATGCGATAGCCATCCATCTAGCTTTGGTTTCCTTCACCGTAAAACTCTTGGTGTGACTAACAATTGTACTGGAGTTCAGAAAAACTCATTGTTACCCTTAGGATTCCAACTTGCAAACTTGTGTGTTCCAAGCAAGTACTCGAACCACTTCGCCACCACGGCTCTGTAGTCTGTACGTAACTATAGCACGTTAAAAAAGTTATCAAAATATATAATTGTATATCTTATAATAATAAATTGTGCCATAAGGGCACATTAAGGGTATTAAGTGCATTTAGAGACATAATAAAACACATACACACTAAACACAAACACATACATACTCACACACACACTCGCACCCTAATTCAATAATCAATGATCCTTGTTAATCTAATTTTCAATTTAATTGTGGTAACTAGGAACTCTGTGACACCTTTTTCTGGAGTTGATTGTTAATGGTTGGGACACAGTATTCTTTCTACAACTGCAGGCATTATCGCACATTTATTTGTAACTGTGTTTTCTGTTCTTTAATAAATAAACCAATCACAAAAAAAAACCGTTTCTGCTATTTTAATAAGCCGTGTTCTCATTGTGTTTCAGATTTTGGTTTGGCCAAAGAATATATAGACTTAGAGACAAACAAACATATCCCATATCGGGAGCATAAGTCGCTCACGGGGACCGCGAGATACATGTCAATAAATACACATTTAGGAAAAGGTATGTTAATTTATTATAGCTTTTTCTTTCTGGTAGGCGAGCCATTTGCTTATGCCTAAGACCGCGGATTCGATTCCCGTACATAAAAATATCTGAGTTGCAAGACAAGAAATAATACTGTGAGTGAAAGTGCATCTTTATATAGTTTGAAACAAAGTCCTTTCCAGCCGTTTGAATGCTTAAATCTTAAACTACGCAACGTATTTTAATGTAATTTTCATCAATATACCTTCCATGTCTAGTATATTATATAGTAATGTGTTTAAGAGTTTTAGAGTGTTTACTTATCTTAATGTCTAGTGTTACTATAATACAGCATTAAAAGTTATATTATGCAAATATCAAGGGGTTGTCTGAAGAGACGCAGATTTTCTTACTAATGTGGGTTATGATGTTCAAGTGGTTGAATAAATATATACATATGTATGGTTACATTACCGAGTCACTCACAGGGAGAGTGCCAGTTCCCACTTGATTTATTGACATCTTTCACTTCATCCACATTCGTCAGAGTAATTAAAATACATTTTGGTGGGATAAACACATATAAACGTATGCTAGATTGAATATCGACTTCAACCGTCGTTACAAATCTTGGCCTTCAACAAAGTACGATTCTTTCTAGTCAATACTTTATATAATATGTCCTAGTAACGTTGCATCGATTTTCTATTTTCAGAACAATCTAGACGCGACGACCTAGAAGCGCTGGGTCACATGTTTATGTATTTTTTACGCGGTTCCTTACCCTGGCAAGGTTTAAAGGCTGATACACTCAAAGAAAGATACCAAAAAATTGGTGACACCAAGAGGGCAACGCCGATCGAGGTAACCTTACGTGATATTTATTATAATGTTATACATACTTGCTTGATATTATGTAACGATAAGATAACGTACTAGATTCCAGAATTCATTTTTCATTTTCATTGTTTTATTTTAATTTGTAATAGTAGTAAATGAAATTGTTTTTATTACGTAATAATTATCTATAAATAAAATTTAAATGTGTCCGTAATGTCAAAAAAACAGCTTTTTACTAAATACATGATGGTGTTGATTATGATAACAATAAAAATAATGATGATAATATATGTAGGTACATATGTCTGGACTTAATTTGACTAGGCACTTCTTTTCAAGGACAATAATTTGGTACCACCTAAAAATGTAAACCCTTGACATTAAATCTATATTAAGAAGTATTACCTTATATCTTGAGCCGTGGTGGCCGAGTGGTTCGAGCAGTTGCCTGCGACGCAAAGGTCGCAAGTTCGAATCCCGACTGTACCAATTAGTTTTTTCTGAACTTAAGTACAGTGATTAGTCACACCACGAGCTGAACGGTGAAGGAAAACATCGAGAGGAAACCTACATCTGAGAAGAAATTCAAAGGCATATGTATAGTCGTGCTGGAGTAACGGCGATGGACTCGCCATCTGTCACGTTGGCACCTAATATACCTCTGGCGGAAAGTGGGTGTGTGGGCTTATTACCTATACACCTCTGCCTATCCCTTCGGGGACCCTTGTGGGAAGGCGTGAAGATATATATATATATATATAAGAAGTCTTATCACGTTTCTAAAATTATGTATTGGTGTCATGTGACGTGTGTAGGTGCTGTGCGAGGGCCACCCCGAGGAACTGGCTACATACCTGCGCTACGTGCGACGGCTGGACTTCTTCGAGACGCCCGACTACGATCAGCTGCGGCGTATGTTCCGCGACCTCTTTGAGCGCCGCGGCTACGTCGACGACGGCGAGTTTGACTGGACCGGCAAGACCATGGTAAACAATTCCGTCGCTTAACAAGTCACCCCCTACCTACTCGCACCTACCACTCCCCACGGAGCTGAAATTTTATATACGTCTTTATACGTACAAACATTTTGGGGATTGTTGATAAACGCATTGTGGGTAATTTATAAAATATGACATATCATCACACTGATATTTTGTTTTAAAAATCGTTTTATATTTTCGTAACTGTATGGCGTTTCTTAACTACTCCTTAAATACGAACGAATAGATCGGATACTGCCTGTATACTCGATTCGCATGCTCACTTTCACTCACGTACAAAATTACATGTATGCAAATTCTAGCACTTCCGCTCCAAAATTGTAATTTTATAAATTTGCAAAAGACAATCAAACATGTCGAAATGCACTTTAACTTTTCAGTTTTTTATGATTTTAATTAACATACAACAGATTTTCAAAGGCAAACATGTCGTTTGGTACTCAGCGTTTTAATGTGCTGTTCACACCTTAGTTTTGGTGACATGTGACTAGTTCTAGTTCTGGTGTAAACAGCACTTTATTTATTAGGTGGTGGTTGCGTGTTATATATACATACATAGTTGTATGTGGATCTCATAGAATAGATAGATACATAACTAATAACGTTATTTCGTGTATTAATACTACTATACTATTTATACTATTATAATTTATGATTTATGTCATGCGATAGGTGACGCCGAAAAATATTTGGGCCTAATTCTCTCTGTCGCTGTTGCTATTTGTACTTTGCATAGTCTAATGTATTAAAATTTATATTAAAATAATACAAATACTATATATTGTTTTGGAGAAAGTCATAAATATGTGATCACTTTTACTCTGTACAAAAATATAGAATCGCGCCGAAAAGCTTACTAACTCCAAATGTATTTAAAGTGATACATATTGAAAATGGTATCTTCAAAACGAATATTATGAAGACCGATTTAAAAAAATATTTCGCCATTAGAGAGCTAGTTTGGAAATCGGTTCTAAATAAGCGACATACGTACCTTACTCTTCTCTCTGACGTCGTCTAAAAAGTGTACGTTGATTTCAACTTGTGTCTAGCACCGACATCTCTTCTCTTAAACTCAGCGTATTATACCATTGCGTTAATGTGTTTTTTGACAACTTTATTATATAAGAAAATGCGCGCTATCAGTAGTTTGGTACTGAATATTATGTCGCTAAAAATAATTCGCTGTTAATTGACTAAAAAGACATATAACCGGAACCACCTCCTACGAGTTGGGCTAAAGAAAAATGAACGCTATAACTCCCGATTAGTAAATAAACCCCGAGTGCAATATATAGCCATAAATTTACTTAAAAGCTTTGTTTTTATACTATGCTGTAACTTTTTTAAACATTCCAATCTGTTGTTTTATTTTTTTTATTTAAAGGATATGCAAAGCAACAAGCTTTTAACGGGCACTATGTATTTTGTAAGGGTCGTTGGGCGCTTTTGCTTTCCGTGCTCCAATAAGTGGTCAAACGCATATAACTAATTTCACGATTCTTTCACTTTGTTGGATGTTCACCTGTGTTTGGAGGCCAATGCTTATAATGCCTAGTTCAAATCAAAGAGCAAGTATATACTGTATACCGCTAATATGTAAATCAACCCTTTCATACAAAATTCATGTTATGTGTTATTGGTGTTTGCAAATATATTAGATTCCGTATGAAAATAAAAGTAACTTTACTTGCTGGTTGAAATTATCTCACTGTGCCATCCATAGTTCATTGTGCTATGAGGAAGATTCGACTAAAATTGCCATAGCGCAAAATGCATTTATTGTTAACTTCTTATTTATTTGTGGAATTTCCTATCATTTGTATAGAGTTACTCATCCGTTGGGTTCATTGGCCGCAAAATAAATTACACTGCCTACTATTTAATGAGAATTTTTTCTATAAAGCAATGTATCGCTATCGGAATAAATTGGCGGGCTCGAATTGCATACAGCCCAAGCTTATTTGCTCTTGAATTAGCGCTTCGGACTAACCAATTGTTTTTTTTTCTTAAAAGTATTTATTTTTATGTTCACATTTTGTCTCCCAAAAATAACACAGAACCAATGATGGTCTAAATAAATGTATTAATTGTTAAATTAGATAATCTTTAGATATCGCTATTAGTAGAAGATACATATTTATTATACTTTTTAATAAAATACAATTTGTCCCTTCTTATGTGTGTTTGTGTGTTAACAGTGTAGTTTGTTTTATAACAATTATATATATATAGTTGGCTTTATTCATTGTTTGTTATGCGGGTTCGATTCCACGCGGAAAGTATTCATGGTTGCACTACCTATTTTTGTGGAAAACATTCATAGCTTAAGATAATTGAACAATCCAATTAAATTTTTGATAAACTGATATGATTCGATTAGCGCAACTTTATTTAATTTCGTGCGCATGAAGCATTAATATGTTCTTGTGTATGATACTGTATGATACGTGAGTGTGTTGCATGCTGCATGTTGCTTTGTGTCGCCACGCTGCCAGCCCGCGAACATCCACGTGATGCGAGTGTTGCGATACGCGCCACCCTCCAATATTGTTAAAAATAAATCGGATAAGGTCAGTGCTTGCACGCCGAGTTGGGGACGAATATTATAAAAAGAAATTGTAGAGCTTAGCTTGTGCCACGAAAGATGGCAGCACATGCAATTTTACTGCTGCTTTTCGATTTTCATAGTGTAAATGCGCAAACAAATAACATATTCAGTGTAGTTACTTACGTAAATGATTTACGCCGTTTACCTCTAATTAATATAATACATAGACATGACTATATATAGACCCTATCTACAGATTTTATTATTTTTACAAGTTAATGTAACATGGATAGTAGTCTTTTAATCGCATAATAAAATAATTTGACTATCAATACCATAGCTTGATCTGATGAAATTCTAAACCTTGAATGCGGTCGCAGCGCCACCTATCGGGCCTTATTGGGACTCTAAATATACTTACGAAACACACAAATCATATCAGTTCAACTGTTCTCCCATTCTTCGAGACACATCCAGTGGTTTTATTTTATTTATTAAAAGTGCAACCTCAGTTAGTAAAATGAACACAAACAGAAGAATTATTTATTAAATATGAAGCTGAATTATAATAATATTTATGACGAATTGTATTTGAATGTTCTTCCCCAACGATGCGTATAATACACATATATAGTAGTATATAACCCAACGAACAATAATGTTCGAATGCTTTGATAACTTCTTTTAACCAACTAACAACGTTTATGATTGAGCCTTCATCTAAAGATGCACTTAACACACCATATTTATTCTTTAAGTCGATTTTGGATATCACGGATTTTCAATAAGTATTTATTTTTGAGATTTTAAATGCGGTTCAACTTTTCTAAGGATGATAGTTGTTATAACAATCTCGTTATGATTCCAGTCTACACCAGTGGGCTCTATCCAAACTGGAGAAGTCGTCGTCTCGCCGAACCGCGACAGACATCAGCCTTTCCAAAAGGTAATAAATACAAGGTTTTTATTAGTAGTATATTATTATTTTTATTAAATACTTACTTTACTTACTCTTCATATAATTATTATTTATTTAAAATATTTATTTTACTTTGTATGTATATATTTATTATTTCAAGTCCTGTCAGTTCACCCATCAACATTCACATATTTTTGACAAATTATTATTAGTGAATTGTCGTTATCATTTTATAAGGGAACGGGAATTAGTTAGTTCTCTAGTTAATGTACCTGAAATTTGAATTCCGTTGAATTCGAAATTAGTAATGTGTAAATTGGGATGTTGTAAGTAACTGGCAGGCGATCTGACGTAGCTTTTTTGTCGGTGCAGGATGATTTGTGTGATTATATGATTGGTTTACTTGAGGACGATGAGGCGGCGCTAATAGATGGAAAGGTTTGCAAATGTTTACACCATTAACCTTGTGGGTTGACCCCTTGATGTTGTTTTAGAACGCTCACCCTTGCCATGTCACACATGTCATACCCCTCCCTAATGTAGATAGTGCCATCCACGAAGAAGCACCCCACTATTTTTCCTTATAGGTTATAGTGTAAGTGTGCAACCTTCCACTAATGTTTGAGTATTATCGGTAAACACCTATGAGTGCACACGCACACTATAGTTAATAAATAGGCTCTGTTCATACTCCCCGCATCCCGGGACCCCCTTGACTAGAAATTGGTAGTGCGCGTTTTCGTGTATGGCACTATCTATATATTGGATGACGTAATTTTTTTGCCTAGGTCTTTTTATACAAAGATATTTTATAGTTATCATTGACCTGATGATATAAAGTAGTGCTGTCGATTAATACATAGATCTGTTATTTTATTTGAAACAGCAGAAATTATGTTATCCACTTTTTTGCAACAATAATGAAAAGTATTTAAAACTATCTCCTACTCCACCAGACTTCCTATTCTATTTTCACTTGAACGAAACGTGAAAATGAAACTGAGAGTCTTTGCGTTACTTATGCAGATTGCATCGTGCTTTGGCTACTCCGCTAGTGTTTGACGGACACTGTATGTGTGGTTAGAAGCGTTCCGACCAATTACTAGATGCAAGGCATTTAAGAAAAGATAAAGCTTGTATTAAGGGTTTTTTCCGACCGTCTGGTCTATTGGTTTAAGCCTCTGTCCGCGACAGACTTGAGCACACTATATTTCTATAAAAGTATGATCGCTGTCTTGATCCCGCAGTACAAGCTTTCCTTACTTTGTAATTAAATATTTTTTCTTGAGGTGTCCCAATTAATAAGTTATAATATTATAATTTTGAGCACTATACGAGAATTATATTTGGGTGCTATGCTAGTGTTCAAATGGGAATTCTCCACTAGATAGTGCTTTAAATATTTTTTTGTTAGCTTGAGTACAAGCTAGCAAAGGAAATTCAATGTTTTCTTTATTATCATCCAATATCTAGCTGAATTCCGGCTCCTATAATTCGGGTTCTGACCATTCTATGCTTGTTTTGAATAGTGGCTTATAGTTTCCATTGGTGCAATAATTGCTTGAGAATGTATAGTTGCGTTTTGTGAGAGAATACCGACTATCCACCAATGCATTGAAGTAATTTCATTCATCTTTGATTTTTGTGGTGATATGCTAAAACTAGCTACTGAGATGACAAGCAGCAATGTATAATAAAACTTTTATGTGCTAACGTTTACGTTTAAAACGTGGGTTGTGGAATAAGATTAGATAAGATATTTATTAAAACAAACGCGCACGTGATTGAGAATAGTGAATTATCTCATATCAATTTACTCGTCTCTTTGACGTCATACTTTAAAACCGGTTAACACAATTTTTTCAAATGTGTGTGAAATTAATCTAAATTTAATGATTCTACTAAGAAAAATCTTACTTCAACTCTATCCATTCACATTGATAGAATTTGATTCGAATAAAATCGTGATAGAATATTTCTTTACAATGTGTATTCTGAATTCAGTTGTTTTGGGAAATAATTAACATTGCTCTTATATTATACTAGCTGTGCGCCGCAGTTTCAACCGCATAAAATTGTATTTCTTTGGTTAATTTATTTTTTCTGGCACTGTCGTGCCAGAAAAAATATATCCTATATTATGTTAATTTTTCTAATAATCTATCTGAGTAGTAAAATCTAAGTTGCTGTGCCCCACAGGGTCCACTGTATACCCTGATATTATATATTATGATCTAAGTGGAATAGCAATAAATAATGATGAATTATGAATAATTATGAAATCATTTTTCAATTTTGAAGAACAATCTCTGCCAAATTTTATTCAGTTCCGTTATGTAATTTTTACCTAAAAGAGGAACAAGCATCGTCGCAAACTTTTACATTTACAATATTATAAATATTGTAATTATATAAGCATAAGTTTCCCATTAATACGTGTTGTTAAATGAAAGGTATCTTATTTCCCAACCCCCCCTCGGAGGGATGGCATTCAAAGCCGTTTTAACATTACAGGGCACGTTAAGGGAATTCGGTACTGGAGGCACGGCGAATACTGGCGGCAACTGGCCTCATAGCGGTAAAGCTACGCCGCTTACTACAGGCCACCTCACACCGGCGGACAGACATGGATCTGTTCAGGTAATTTGTTCAGGATATTGATATACCACTCAGTACAATTGTTGATAATAATTAGGCGCAACTTACAACTTTAGTATTATTGTAATAAAAGCTATAATATCTGAATAAATTGAATAAGCCGAAAGAACTACGTAGGTGGCAAGCGTAGTTCATTTGGGATAGAGATTAAATTATGGGATTATATAATGACTAGCCGTACCCTACGGTTGGACCCGCGTTTATTTTAACTGCTCCGCTCACTTGGGTAGTTGCATGAGGATATATAGACTAACGCCTCCCACTATAAACGGGCTATCTAATGCACAGGGATTTTTTCAAAAGCGGCTTAATACTTCCTGAGATTAGCGCGTTCAATCAATTAAACGGTGGAGCAATTCTAAGAATGATACCTCTATCTATCTATCCGCTATCTTACATTACGGCTTCCTTTCTCTTATTCCGGTGTATTGGGTTCGGAATTCTCATTCTTCATTCAGGGCGAGAGGACAAAAACAATTATGTAGGTGTATAATACAGTGCTCATAAAACCTAGATAATGCGTAATTTTCACACTCGTTATGTGTTGTTAACAGCTTAAAATGTAAGCTCAGCTTCAACTTGACATTTCTGATTATTGTACATTAAATTATATTTCTGCCCAGAAGATCATCACTAACATTATATATGAGTGAAATTTATCATAAATTGTATAGTTTTGGGGAATATAAAAAGTTCTATTAACGTCGACGATACCAATACGGTACACCATTAACATTTTTACAGCATTGTTAAACAATTTCATTCCTGGAACGGAAGATCAAATTATCCATATACGGAATAAAAGGACTAGTGTCCAAGTCATGGATTAATTTATATACAAAAACTTGTTAAAACAAAATAAACATTATTTTTAGGATAAAAATAGATTGGTATCATGAAAACAATTGTAGGGGTGGGATGTGTCTTTCCCAGTAGAATCTAGCTGGTTGGTGTTTGTGATGTGTTTGCACTTGTATTCATTGAGGTATGCTAGTGTTCTTTATGGAATAATCACTATAAATGAATTGTACAACTTCAAAACTGCCTTTTACATACGTAATTCCTAAATTTAACTTATGAGGTAATCAAGTGCCTATTTGTTATATCAAAATAACAGTCCCTTTCTAAATGCAAATTAGAGTAGGTATATAAGTATGGGAGATAACGAAAATAAAATTAATATTTTTGTCTGTCTGTCTCTGAAACGGCTGGACCGATGTTGATTGGTTTGAAACTGCACGGCAGATAGCTGTTATAACATATAGTTATGTATAATCAACTGTTACGCGGGTTAAGCTGCGGGGCACTGCTAGTTTTCAATGTGTTTGAGAACGTTTACATACATGTTTGTACCTATATGTGTTTCACTCCCACCTCCGTGCCCTTACATTTTGGGAACACAATGATTCAGTTCAATACACATACAAATCTGCATGCATATATTGGGTGACGTATTTTTTTTTTTTTTATGCAAACATTATTTTGGTGTAATGTGAATGTATATTGGTGTATTTATTTTTTAGCTATTGAAGAATAAACATTTTCGATATGTGAAATTTCCCGGATCGGTATCAACGGTCAGTTTGTATTTCTAGCGACTATTGTGTGTTGCATGTCGCTTTGTGCTATCGAGCTCTTCAATCGCGGCTTATAATAAGCACTGCCAATATTCATTCATGACGTCAATAAATACTCACACTGCTTATTTTGATGTATATATTCTTCTTTGTATGGATTTTAAATATTTATTTGTACAGATTTAACAAAATGTTGTGTTGTATTATATTGCTTCACACACTGCTTTCTGAGTTTGTCTCACATTTTAACTACGTAAAAAGTAATAATGATTTGATGATTCATATTTAAAATAAATCACTCTTTTATCTATTGACACTGGCGTCGTACAGTAAACAGCAATTGACATCATTATTCAAGAGTGCTAAACAGATCTTAAATATACATCTGTCGTTTAACCATTTTTAAGATGGCAATAGCACGTCATTGTAAGACATCTGAAACTGGTGAAAAAATACAAAAAATCTATAGATATATATAAAAATGTTATGTTAGTTTGTGTACGCTTCAAAAACCCAAAAAGTTCTGCACCGATCGAGCTGAAATTTTAGCATGATATATAATCCGCATCAAGGATTGTTTTTATAAATTTTTTCTTCAGTCGCATATCCACAGCGAAGCGTGGCAGGGTACAGCTAGTGTTTTTATATTGTCTTATTATATCCTACACACTAATGAAGAAAACCAATAATACAGTATTAAATACATCTTATCATGCGTTTGAAGGCGTATTTTTTTTTTTTTTATACAACAAGAGTGGCAAACAAGCATACGGCCCACCCGATGGAAAACGGTTACCGCAGCCTATTTACGCTTACAATACCGAGGTATCACTTGCGCGTTGCCACTCTGTGTTCGGAAAATTGTACTGTGTTGTACTGTACTTGTACTGTGTTGGCAGCATAATGGGACAACAATCCTCCCCCACCCCAAGGAGCTCATTACTGGAAACCTTATTCACCGCGTAGGAACACAACACAATAAATTGTGTTATTTGGCTACGGACTTCTATAAGGTGGAGGAGGTCCTGCCCCAGTCGGGCAGCTCCAAATTCGAACGGGAAACCCGTTATGCCCTACCTCTCTTTTTTTGTGTATCATTCGTGAGCTTGAAGTGTACATGCCGATGTTGTATTTTCTAAGCTTGATCTATACTATATAATCAATGTAAGGGTAAGCGTACAAAATAGTCTTACAAACACATTTTGATTGCTCAAACCATCTGTCAATCCTAGATTTAAGGCATAAATTATAAAATTGCTTTAATATATCCTTAAAACAGAAAGCTTTTTAGACAAAAAAATTATGTAATACATGCCTTATGTATGCGATAGGTACGTGGCAAATATTCTGTTTGTTTCTAATTTTCCTCAGTTTGGAATATGATAGGTGGATCAATTATTTGATTCATATTTAATAGATCAATTGATATGGGCCGATAGATTTAATAGGTTTTTAAATGTGTAGTGCGGTGTATGTTTGTTGTATGAATGTTTGCCTTTAAATAACTTGCGTATATTTCATGTAGAATAACACTTTGCTAAACAATTTTAAACCTATAAATATACCTGTATATGCTTGACACGTCTAACATTCGTTGAACAAAACACTGGATGGTTTTATTTAAATTATTATCATATATATAATATATAAATTTACTGAATATCACGCCGTTTTCTTTTCAGGGCACAGATCATGTCTTTGTATTCTTATTGTGTTCTAGATACTTGATTTGTTTCCCAATAAATAATGAAGATGTTATAATAGTAGAAGTAAAGTATAGGAGACTAATATTTGAACTAATCTTATTATTATTAATGTTATATTTTTAAATAATTTAGAGCCTAAATCTCGACACTTCTTTGATTGCAACTGAATTAACCGCATAAATCTCAAGAAAGATTAGGGATGCAACCTTACCACTAGCGTCATCTGGCTCCCTTTTTTTACTTTTTGTTTGTTTTAAGTCTAAAATTAATTGCCCTTTTTAGTATAATGCAAATGTTATACTGGGCTTGACTCACATCAACCAAGCTGTATTATTACTATAGTGTTTCTTCTGCTTAAATTTAAGAGTAAAAAGCTCCCTCCACTTGTATCTCTCCAGAGCCGCGACCTAAAACTATTTGTTGGATCCGATGGCTATTTTTCATATAGCTTTCTTCTACACATTATTATTACTAAGTTTGTAAAACTAAGGTTTATGATATTAGAAATTTCTGAAACTTGGAGAAGATTTTAGAAGACTTGTCTTACGTGCTTGAAAATTGTTCGTACTTAGCAATTATGTAATGTATTACAGGTGGTAAGCTCTACGAACGGCGAGTTGGGCGCGGACGACCCCACCGCGGGGCACAGCAACACGCCTATTACACAGCCCCACCACGAGGTCGATGTGGTCGACGACACCAAGTCAGTGTTCCAACTGTACGACCCATTTTATTTAATTTTTTTTATTTTTAAGTTGCCTTACGGTTGCGACTCTTTTTTTTTTACTAGTGCTTTGTAAATTAATAATGACTCATCTGAATAGATAGTTGTGGTTTAAATCTCTATAAATAATATTTTAATTGGATAGCTCTATCTGTGTATCTGTCTTTATATATGCTTCGTTTTCATATCTCAATAGCTGAACCAATTATGATGACTTTTCGTGTAGAGGTTACCTATACATAAAACTAGGGAGAGAAATAGGGTATGGAGAATGTTAGTAAGAACAAATTTTACTCAGACTTGATCAGATAGACGCACTTCACGTTATTTTATATTAATTAGATACATTTACACACCGGGAGCTTTACAGTGAAGCAGAAATCTACATAGATCTAAAAAGAAATTCAATAACGCTTGCGAGGCGGCACCAAACATGCCATTAGTAAAATAAAAATTATTATAGCTAAAGTAATAGAGGGTCGCTGCCTCGCCCTCCCATTCAAGGAAAAAATGCTCATTTAAAATTTCGATGTCACCCCAAATAATGTATTGTATTATAACGTTATACAATCAATTTACTTTGTTAATAAGTACATTCGATTACATTTATCAGTAAGATTAATAACACCGCAATAGGCATAGCGTAAGTAGCGTTGTATTGGCATTGCATTATAATACTTAATACTATGCAATTAACGGTAGCTTTAGATATGCTCATGAAAAGGTCATATGGTAAATATTATCTATATATGTGTAATCATAATAAAGATACCCCGTAATTGCAAGCATGTTAGACTATCGCTCACAAATAGTAGTAGGTATATACATATATGTAGTGTGTCATGGCGCTGCAAATTGAGCCTTATTGACCTAGCTATCCTTTTATAGTAATGGTAGTAGTAGGGATAATATATGTTTCTAATTTTGCTTTTATCCGGCCAGTCATTAGTTCGAAGAGTCTTAAAGTCACGTCCTACATATTGTTTATATATAAATGATAACTAGAATACTTGTTATCATGTATAAGTAAATACATAATATGTAGAAATATAATATGTTTTAGAAATGACAGGGTGTCGTGAAAAAAGGTTGTTATGCAATGAAACAAATAGCTTCAAATAAAACAAAATTTCATAATTATATAGGGAAATATGTTTTTTGTTCAGGAACAATTAATGTGATAAAAAATCATATTTTCTTTAAAAGGTTCTACAGGTATAAATGTATCATTGCGACAGTTTTTATGCGAAAATAAGGTCAAAAATTTTACAACGCAAGTTTCTTTTATTTGCTTTTATTTATTGTGCACTATACCATATTTCAGGATATGTCAGGCCAGGAGGCACTCTGTGATAAATGTGCAACAGTTCTTTGCCAACAAGACAGACGAGAGTATTTTTTTATACAACAAGAGTGGCAAACAAACATACGGCCCACCTGATGGGAAACGGTTACCGTAGCCTATTTACGCTCACGATACCGAAGTATCACTTGCGCGTTGCCACTCTGTGTTCGGAAAGTTACAGTGTGTTGGCAGCATAAAGGGTTTAATCCCTCTGCTTCCAACACAATGTAACAATCCTCCCCCTCCCCAAGGAGCTCATTACTGGAGACCTTATTCACCGCGAAGGAACACAACACAAAAAATTTTGTTATTTGGCTACGGACTTCTATAAGGTGGAGGTCCTGCCCCAGTCGGGCAGCTCCAAATTCGAACGGGAAACCCGTTATACCCTACCTCTCTTTCACGAGTATTCACTATCTTCATAAATGCCTTATCATTTTAGTTGTGTCGCATTGGCCGCAATTATTCATCTGTCTCGTATCAACTGTATAATGTACCTTAATAAAGGCAGTTTTTTTTTCTATACAATGTTTGTACAACTTAGTCCCTGGCAGATGTTGTAAATCGTCATGTAGGCAATCTGTGTATTCCAGATGCTGTTGTTTCTTCAAACGCAAAAAGAAGAAGTGCGCCGCCCGTGCGGGCAAGTGACGAGTGTGTCCACGGCCCCCCTGCCTCGCCTAGCGGCCCTGTTGCCTCCTACAGCCCCCTGAGTTGCCTCCTACAGCCCCTGTGTTGCCACCTACAGCCCCTGCGTTGCCTTCGTCCCCTGCCGCCGTCTGCCTCACTGCTGACAAAGTAACGCACATACTTTTAAGGATGCAAACAATACCGTCCTAGCTCGCAGTTATAGTTTGTACGTTTCAGATATCGCCCTCCTAAAGGCTTTTCCATCATTGTATATCTGCTTATATACAAGACTTTGTGAGTTAGCGCGTTATTGCTTGTGTAGGCGATAGTCTTTTGTTATCTTGTTTAACTGCTAAGCACAGGACATGATATTTAAATAAGGGCACGTTGAAAAGTCCTTTACGAAATTGGTGGGATTCAGGAGTCTGAATGGTGGATTAGTGACTGAACTACCGCGGCAAAGGGCATGTTTGATCTATGCACACAAGAAATAAATATAAATAATAATATGCATACAACTCTTTGCACATTCTAAGAGTATTGTGAAATCTAATTATTCAGTATGGTCAATATTAATATACCAGCTTGGAATTTGGATGAAACTAAAGAGTTATAGCAAACTATAGTTCAATCGCTAACTGATACGCGATATGTACATGTATGTATACATTGAGTTGATATAGACAAACGGTTACAAGTTTGCTGACTGGCCGGCGAGTCAGTAGCTATTAAATAAATAATAATAATATATCCTCACGCCTTCCCACAAGGGTCCCCGACGGGGTTGGCAGAGGTGTATAGGTAATACTCACACACCCACTTTCCGCCAGAGGTATATTAGGTGCCAACGTGACAGATGGCGAGTCCATCGCCGTTACTCCAGCACTACTATACATACGCCTTTGAATTTCTTCTCAGACGTATGCAGGTTTCCTCTCGATGTTTTCCTTCACCGTTAAGCTCGTGGCAGTTGCCTGCGACGCAAAGGTCGCAAGTTCGAATCCCGACTGTACCAATGAGTTTTTCTGTACTTAAGTAGCTATTAAACAGCCCTATAGTTTATTAAATAATATCACCCAGTCCGGCCAAACTCCCTAGCTAGCGAATCAGAAATGCCGTAAACCGTACACCACAGTGGGTGTCCTATTGTTTACTTAGCACCTTAAAAGTGCCTGACTGAAGATCTTTTAGTCTCGCTATTGTTCGGTTAAGAAGAATAGGTTTGTTGGCCCTAAAGACGAATGTGAATTTGTCTCTTCCAAAAGTCTGTTTGAGAGACGAATTCCAAATGTCCTGTGCTTACATTAGTTAATAGTATAATAACAGGCAGTTGGTATTGTAATATTTATATGTATGCCTATATATTTCTGTATGTAATGTTCCCCAGTTGCTCACTATGTTTCAGCCGTTTATAAGTTACACCGAGACATTTAAAGTTGTTATGAAACAATTTTAGCCAATCGAAAAACTCCTGTTAGCTTTGAATGCGGAAATAGCATTCCCAACAATCTGCTTAGACAGTTGATATATTTGTCTGATGATCGAAATTCGATCTTCTCATTCTTCCGGTAAAGTTTTTAATTGAATGATCGGTCGTATTTAGTCTTCGATCATGTTTCAACTGCATTCGATGTGTTCAAAATTTAAATAGATGAAACTTATAAATACGTTAACACCTTATATATTTTGGGCCGTCTTTACGTTGGTTATGGTGTTTAATAAATATTGTGCACAAGTTCATTGTTGAAAGCTATTTCAGACGATAGCTTAGTTGTTGATGTTGTATTCAAAAGTATTTAAAATTGTTTCTGGATTGTTCTCAACCACATACAGAACGTTATCTAAATTAAAATTGTAGTAAATTTTGTAAAAAATTGTAATTTGAGCAACTGGGAATACTGGGATACCCATGTATAGTTATATTTCAAAGCCATCGATATTATTACATTAATTGCGATGCTCTCTCAGTTCCGAATTATAACCAACGGATAACGCGCCAATTTAAACCTTATGCACCACGTATAGAGCTCGGGTTATTCCACTATCCATTAACACAATAGCTCCATAATAGTACTTATGAACGTACCCGGAAGTTTTCCCCATTTGATGCTTTATTTACTTGTATAAATTCTGAATAGTTAATGTTGTTATTCGAAAACGATTCTTATACTCTGTTATTACTATTACATCAAAGGTTTATAGTAATTTCGAGCAGGACTTCTAAATTTTATTTCGCGTTCGTTAATTCTTTGTAAAAGATAAGCTTGACCAATTTATTGCTGTTTCTTCAGAATTATTATATTGAAGTGAATTATAATAGTGTCTTTGTCAATAGAGATAACTCGAGGCCACAATAAAATATGGAGGTAGCTGCAATTTATCCTACCATGAAAAAATCTGCATGGAAATTCCACCTTTAAATGTATGGTTTAAAGTCGAGATTTCCATTTAGGTTTTCGATGCCTGGCAGTTTGTAAACTTTGCTTGTATTTCAAATTACGAACGCGCTCAGTACGAATGCAATAGCCGCATCAATCTGGTTTATACTGAATTGAGGGTAGAATTTATTTTAAATGTAAAATAAAAAAATACTTAGTAGGTCGCTATTCAGTAGGCCGCGAGTGGTTGGCAAGAATTTCATTGTTTTGTGTTCCCGTCCGTAGTAAATTATTTTTAATGTCTTGGAAGCAGTAACGTGTCTCTTCTTCCCCGCATGGGACTTGAGAAACACATCCACTAAAATCCGTGGATTCCATTCCAGCCACGCAGTACGAACAAATCATAAGATTTGTAAACTAATTATCACAAAACCGCTATAGAGTTATGAGAAAATACTTATCGAGTAATTGTGTTATATCGCTTTGTCCCATTTATAAGTGAAACAATATTTTTGTACGTCCTCTGCAAGTCCATGTTTGTGGATGGACTTTTATGTTTGTGTGAGAGGTCGTACGTGCTCCGAGCGGCGCGGTGCGTGCTATGACACTTGTGTCTAGGGACAGTTGCATATTTCTATTTTAAATTGCTGGTTGTGATTACTGACTGGTTAAATTATTTATTCTACTTTACATTGAATGCGTGTTCATCCGCCTTTTTGTGCTAAAGCCCCTATACGTGCCCGCCCTTTGATCGTTCTTGGGCGAGTAGACGGTTGGAAAGTGTATAGTTTGCTGTAAGTGAAGTGACATAGCACGCATCGCGCCGCCGGTAGCATTTTAGATTGTAGCTCTATTTAGTCATTTAGCTAAGTTCAGGTTGAACGAGAAACAAGTATGTTAAAGTAATTATTTAAAATTGGCTCCGTTCCTATAGTGACGCCACATATTTTCCTATCTTTATTTATGCCTATTATTATAGTGATAACTGAAGATAACTGGCAATTTCATGCAATAATTAAGTGGAATTATAATTACGATGTTTTTTTTTGTTTCATTAACACGCTTACGTGACAATAGTTGGTAATCAAACAGTATGAGAGTAAATGTTATATTTAACGTGCAATAATTTATGTAGAAATTCATTACAATAGTGTAAACATGTAATTTGTTTCAATCGGTGTACCCCGCTGTCCCGAGTGAACAGGCTTCTATATTCATACAAGACTGACTGATACATTTCACCTTGTGTAGAGTGCCTGCACTACTCTGGGCTCATGTCAATTGATGTATTGCAGTTGGCTGCGTGTCGGTCTTGCGGCGCAATATCTTTTAGGAATAGACTTTATGACGTGAGTACAGTTGCAGCCCGGGTCGTCCGGGATCGAGTCATTCCAAAGTATTACCACAGTTTTCGTCGCCACAGTTACACTTGAATATGTTAGTCATTTGTTATAGTGTAACTCGGCACCCGTGGCTGCAGCGTCTTTAGGAGTTGGATTTGTGAATAGACTGAAATGAAAAGTCATCGGCGCTTGTCCTTTACCGCTGCGCTCGCGGAGGCCACGGAGCGTTGCTAGCGATTTATACGCTGAATTCATCAGTAAACTTCATGGCCACACGATCGAACGGCGGCTAGGTTTGATGTAGGAATTGTACAGCTTTAGAAAAACACATTTGTATATTTTTGCTTGGATCGGACGCGACAGGATTCGACAAGCGTGGTTTGAGTAGTAGTAAGGAATTTGTGGATGTCATTATAATCAGTTTTCATACATTGTATGGATCCATTGGTTTTGTACGGCGTTTGTTGTGGCGTATTGATAAGGTATATTGGATTAGTCACCGACACTTAGTCATCACAAAATTGTACGGCCGCGTTAGAAGTTATATCCGTTCGACTAAAGTATGTATAAATGTTTTATAACGTATAACATCTTGTTGTGTCGTTTTCATATTTTTAGAGAAAGTATAGATAATGCAAATATTGATCCTGAAATGTTAATTGCTCGTAATTGGTTGATTTCTTGGATAAATTATTGTGAACAAATTGAAGTATTCTTCTCGTTAAATGGATCGTTAATACTTATTGTACAATACAGTGTAACCCAATGTAATAAGTCGTGAACTTTATTAATACCATAGTTGTACCTAATTGTTACTTTCTATTTGCTAGATAGAATAATGAAATTAGATTGGAATATTGAAGAAAATGGAAGTCAAATTGTGTGATTTGTGAAGGCGACAGTCGAGCGCGAGCGCGTATTAACGCAATACGTACTTTAATGATATCGTGTGGACGAGGAGTGTAAATAGACGAATCGCGCTGACACATTGTAAATGCATACCTTGTGATATCGTGACTAGCTAAATTGCATACAAACATCGTAACAATTATTGACGATCGTGTATTGTAACATTTGGAGTTAAGTAATTACTACGTGACGTTTTGGTGCACCGTTTTGTTCGATTGCGGACTTCGACATAAATTTCTGCTATGTATAAATTAACATAACATGATTATTTATTGAGACAACAGCGAACGTAGAGCTCTCGTTGCAGCTCGAGTGGTGTCTTTACTCTGTAGTTAATATATTTTCTAAATTTTCGCTTACTAAGTAAGTCAAGTGGCTTGTGGACACACGAGGAAGTTTTGAGCTATAGTTATTAACTTTATGTATTATAATCTTTTGAAACTGAATTGAATTCTTATTGTAAGTATAAATAAATATTAATATTCATAGAAACAGTTCTCAGTGTTTATTTTTTCTGTAAGATGTATGGTAAAACATTTGCATAGCGGCAATTTGACTTGTATTCCGTTGAGGTCACAACCCTGTTCAAAAATACGAAAATATTTGTTAACTCATAATTAAATAAAGCTTATTATAAGATAATCGTTTTATTTTTTAGTTGCATTCTTGTCTATGACCACTGCTGTAAACTGCAGAAATTCATCGTGGAATACCATAAAAAAATCTTAACCATATAAGTGATATGGAATAAAAGCGGCCAGAGGAAGAAAATATTCGTCATCCTAAGTCGTCAGTTGCTTGCACGTGGGCAAATATTTTTGGCAACATTACACTTGGAAAAAAACAAAATATCGCATCGAAATTTGCGTTGTTTTTTATAAGAGAAAAAAAAGAGTATACGGCAGTAACAAACGTCGTCCATAAAACAAATCATATTTGACCTGAACTTCGTTACTAGGCCTTCAAAAACTGGCAAAGTATACATGCTGTTTGTCAGCTTAGTGATGTAATTTAAAATTTATATTAAAGAATAAAAAAGGTTAAGCGTACTTTGGCACCCAGGCGTGTATGACCGACGGTGGTCGATTTGAAATATTTAGGCGGCCAAAATCTTAAATACGTAGTAGGCACAAAATATTGACGTCTACGTATAGTAAACACTTCCGCGAATTACCCCCCACCCTTTTTTTCAACAACCATACGTTACCGCTTCCGTGCAGTTAGACGCAATTTGATCGTTGACTTGATACGTATTTCTAATTGGGTGCCGAAATTATATCAAATTTCGCAATACACAACTTAAAATAAACATGCATGTTTATTTTAAGTTGTGTAGTGAAGTGAAAGTGAGTGATTCCCATAGCTCAAGTAAGCCTCTATTAAATAAATAATAGTTTTAACTTTTATTTTTAACTTTCGTTATATTTTTCGGTAGTTAAACATACCCTCTTTTTCACATAAAACATTTTTTTTTTTAATTTCTAAAGAAATTTTGTTATGGATCAGGATTCGTCCGGATCATATTTTTTTTTGTGTATTGAATCCGCAGAATCCCGCTTATTCCTTAAAGACAGCAGTTCAAAGTATTATGTTAAAAACATTTAAAAATCCAATTTTTAGTTACATTTTCAGTCATACAGACAGAATTTTTCAAGAAAATGTTCAAGGGAAGAATGCAACTGTGATATTATTCAAAGATTGCTTCTTACTTCAGATCCACTCGTAAGTAGTGAAAGATCGTTAAACAAAACTTCACACAAGATTTTTTCCAGTGAAGTTATAGAACTATTAGAACCTGCCGAGCCCCACAGACAATCCAGTATTGAGCATGAAGAAGTCGAGATAGAAACATCTTTTAATAAGACAATTTAATGCATTTTTATTTATTTATGATTTATGAGAATAAAATGTGTTTTTATTATAAAATATATGTTTTTCTTATTCATTTTTTAAAACAAATAGATAGTTTTTTAAAATACATTCTTTCGAAGCCATTAACTTCCAAAAATATTTTTGGCCGCCTAAATATTACAAATCGACCACTGTACGACGGTCAACATGACAAGAATGTTCAATGATCTTTGTTTGCGAACTTTATGTAAAGTTAATGAAGTCGGGTAATCGAAAAATAAATACAAATTTTACTTTAACTTTATTCGAACTAGATGACAGATTTAACGACTCTATCTCGGTAAGTAGGTAATTAAATAATTACACTTGGACACTAAATTCTAAACGAAATACTCCGATAAACTTATCAGCACATAATTGCACCAGGTTGTAACACGAAAATGCTTAAAAATAAACTTATACTCAAATTACCATAAATACGCATCATAAATAAAAACTAAAATTTTCAAATATATATTAATTTTGATTTCTCAAATAAATATGCAACAACGTTTATTCTTATTTCATTATAATTGGTACCACTTAATCTAAATAAAATCATGTCTCACTAACATAAACTTAATTATTATGTGTAAATAAAAACTAACGACTGCCCAACAACATCTCGTACTCCTAAAAGACAGTCTCATCAGACAAAACGAAGGAATAATTTCATTTAATAAAATACAAATCTATAAAATTATAATAAAATATTAATATCTGAATGAAAATAAACAATTGAAATATGTAAGAATAAAAATAATAGTATAAGTTTTGACACATGTCAAGAGTGTAAACAAGGCAGAGAACAAGTGATTAAGTTTTAAACAAGTTTGGATTGGCCCCTATAAAGTATTAGAATTCATTGAGAGCACCGTTGACGACGAAACTCTTAACTTCTGTGCTGTTCCTGGTGTCATAGTCTGATATCTCTTCGATTAGGATGTCTTCATTCTTCACGGGGATTGGGGGGAGGATATCGAGAATCTCTCCCAACTTCCTGCCAGTAGACAGCAGGGTGTTTGCGAGGAAACCCTTATCTTCGAAAGTCAAGTCCTCCGCGTCTCTGATCTTGTCTATTTTGTAGAAATGTTCATAATTCTCCTCTTTGACGATGGGGGCGAGGTAATCTCTCCCGTTATCGTAGTCGAATTGGAGCTTTTTCATACGCTTTTTGAGGTTCGGCGGCCAGTCTTCGTCGATAGGCAGGTCCACGTACCCGCTGGGCAGTGCCTTGTGGGTGTCCAAGCTCTTGATGACTTGGTAGTCGTGGTCGGAGTGTGGACGGTTGAATGTGATCAGCTCGTCCATGTTGAACTCGCCGTCATCTATCACGGTCTCGTCCAGCACCATTTCTAAAAGGAATAAGAAACATATTTGAGTACACAGAGTATTTAGAATATTTAAAGAAAGCATGGTTTTAGTAAAGAAAAGAAAAGTGAGGTTATCCTGGTTCAAGCATCATTCTGCACCGGTGGTTTGATTTGTGAAAAAATACACGAGAACTTACATAAGCCTGAGAAATTAACGAATATAATGTATTTAGTCTTGTATGAGAGTCGCAAACATATTGCGTATCGGAAAACATGGGGTTTTGAATCCCAAAAAGGCGTGCCATTCTCTTGGTATTCGATTACCGCCGCCTATAGCTGCTTGCAACTCCAGAGTATTGCGCGCGAAGCCGACCCTTCCGGGATCCTTTGGGACCAGTGTGGTAACGCGTGAAGATATTTATATAGAAAACTACAAGAACTCAGTGCTTTCTAGTAACCTTCAAATTTAATTAAATAATTAAATACATAATTTAATAATCTAAAGATGTATCGTTTAACAGCTGACATAACTACCGTTTACGTTATGTTAAAATCGTGATAAAACCTTCATGTTCATAAAATAACATACTTTAAATGTATTTCAATGATTTTTTAAAGTTATGTAATGTTTAATTCGTCACGACTATAGTGCATTAAAATTATGCAATTTGAAAGTGAGTAGATCTCAATTGGACCGTTGCTCCAAGCTTATATAAAGCAAAATAACTGTTATACAATTCAACTATACGGTTGACGTATTACATTGACAAATATAATCGTCACCATATTTTTTAAACCAGCTTGGCTGGTTCCTTTTATCTAGATTAGCAAGAGTTGCGACATTTAAAATATACTTTCGTTTGAATTTTCATATCCATCTAAACTGGTTTCAAAGTAATTTAGAAAGTCGTGTAGGTACCTATATGGGCGATTAATCTTTATCACCATTCTCGACACCCATTGATATAAGAGTTTAACGTAATCGTCATTAATTCCCTGCTTTTAACATTAACATACAACAACAACATTAACATACAATAAAGTTCAAAGCCATAACGAGCTACATGATATATAGTTACAGTAATAATAGTGAATATAGCTCGTTATAGCTACCCCTTCGGGTTTCTTCTGGGAAGATGTGAAGAAATTGAAAGGCTATGCATATGTAAATAATTTCCCTACTTTTTTATTTGAAAATTACCTATGTGTAAGGAATTGTTGTGTCCTGGACGAATCATCATTATTCCTCTTAAATTAAGCTACTTCTCTTAAATTATATTATTTCGTACGTAAATGCTTGCGTGGGGATATCCAGCACGTAGACGCACTTTTGAATATAGTTAAGCGATACACTTGGCGGGGATACACCCGGAGATGATCCCCGCAGAGTTGGAATTAATATTACTTGATTAGGATGTCCTTGGGGAAGGTGTGCAGGTACATATATACATATCATCACTAACGGGGTAAGAAAAGTGAGTAGAGCACCAGTTCTCTCTTTATTTCTCATTGTGATGTGAATGTGTGTGTGTTTGTATGTGTGGGGGGGGGGGGGAGGTGGTACTGACTGGTGTTGGCGGAGAGTAGCGCGCGCGTGATGGCCTGGTCTGGCGGCGGCGGGCGCGCCTTCTCGGGGCGCAGCGAGGGCAGCGCCACCAGCGCCACGGACAGCAGCAGCACCAGCAGGCACGTGGCGGGCTGCGCCGTCTTGCCGCCCGCGCCCACGCCCGCGCCACTCGACACGCCAGTCAGCACCTTCTGCAACAACACAACACACCCATTCATTATTCATACAATTCAATCATTCATACAACCCGTACACATACATAGGTCACAAGAATAATAAAAGGTTTTTATTTGTTTTTATATTATATGTAATAATTTATAGAGATCAAATTAATACATATAACCTTAAAGACCCTTGTGGGAAGGCGTGAGGATATATTTATATATATATTATATATTTATATTTATATATATATTATATATTTATATTTATATATATATTATATATTTATATTTATATTATATATTTATATTTATATATATATTATATATTTATATTTATATAAATTAATACAACATATGATGGGGAAGAGATGAAATTGAAAACTAAAACATGCATGCATGGCAGAGTACATCATGTATTTATTTAAATGAAATTTAAGTTTCTGCTTGTTAAATCAACATGAATGAAATGAATGACAATATTATATCAAACTAACAGATTTTACTGTGTCTGTCTTCTATTGTCTATTGCTTTGTTTAAGATTAACCCAAGCAAAATAATAGATTCCGTAGATTGTATTTATACTGCGTAGGTAGTAAACAAGATTCTTCACAATCTGATTATTATTATTATATTGACTAAAGACTACGCAATCCTAAAAGCGCAAACTTAACGCGATAAAATAAAAGTAACCGCGAAACACAACTAGTATGCAATAGTTCCATCTTTACCTGTAACCGCTTTAGTTGTGCCGTCAGGGACTGGTTCTGTGACTGTAGGATCTTTATCCTCCTTATAAGTGTTTGATTTTCCGCCGTGCATTGCTTCACTCTGCAACAACGATATTAAATTGTTTATTTCCTCTAAAATTGTATGTACACGGAAAATATAACAGTTGTCTACTAAAAAAAATTGGGGTGTATGTTGTAAATACATCCTCATGATGATGCAATAAAACAAGTAGCTACAAAGATAACAAAATGACATACATACATACATACATACATACATATCATCACGCCAAGTCCCTAACGGGGCAGGCAGAGAGTATAGAGCGCCAGTTCTCTCTAGACTTACATACCTCTTTCGCTTCGTCCACATTCATCAGTCTCTTCATACATGCTCGTCGGTTCCGAGTACTCTTAACGTTCCCGTCCTTGAGAGTCCGATCTATTTGATCCAGGTAGTTGGAACGTGGCCTTCCTCTGCCTCTTCTTGCACACACTTTTGCTTTGTATATTGTTAACATTATTAAAAGGAGTAAATATTATATATATCATTATCTTCTATATATTCACTGCGACACAGGGTTTGTTTTGTAGGATTTATTCGGAAACTATTAAACGATAACTATATAACTTACAAAACTTAAAAAAAAATTGTAAGATTCTTCAAGTATAACTTCATCGTTACAGTAGATTTTTATGCGAAAGTAGAGTTAAATAATTCTCCTTTTTTTTACAACTTTTTTTATATAATCCTTTAATTGTGCTCCGTCTCATACTTAAGCTCCTCCAATTCTTTCAGAGACTTCCTGTATGCTGTATACAGTTGTTTTTAATACAGTAATATTTTTGTATGTAGTTGGAATACGTAATTAAATATCATGATGACATAATTAGCTTCTGCATACTACAACACACAACTTGTAATAATAATAATTATGTCTGATACTAAATATGTTAAAATTTGGTTCATTAAATTAACATGGGTTGATAACTTTGTTAACGTATGTACATAATATGTATGTATACATATAATAAAGTTGTAATGGGCCGATGTCTGTACCTTTTTTTTTAAGAAAACTAATATATCTTTCTCAATTGAATGTAGTTTTCACTAATGTTATAGTGTAAGAGGTGTAGCTCATAATACTGGCTCCATATCACTCTATTTAAAAGTGGACGCGATAAGCAAAGTACATTTATATGAACGAAATAAGTTACTGACTTTCAGATGCAACGCCTTGATAATCTTTTCAGACATTTCTCGAGTTTCCGCAAAGCGTTACCTTCACCGCATAGAGGTATGCGGTGAAGGTAAGTATGACAAACACGAGGAGAGGCGATTTGATTGCCACTTAAAAGGAAATCTCTATAGATGTGTGGGTGTGTGTATTGATCACGAATTGAATGTATATCCGGCACGATACGGAGAAACCCTCCTGCGAAGCGCTGACTAATCATAATCGCAGTGACGATACACGCCAAATACTCGGAGCAAATATGTAAATACCAATAAATACCAGGGACAATTGAACACAAACTGACCTAGTCCCAAATTAAGCAAAGCTTGTGTTATGGTAACTAGACAACGATATATTTACTTATATAGTCAGATATATACATAAATACATAGGACATCCAAGACTAAGGTACATATACTCGTGTTCTTCACACAAATATCTGCCCTTAGCGGGATTCGAACCCGCGACCTCAAGTCTCGCAGTCAGGAGCTCTAACCACTAGACCAGGAGGTCGTCAAACCGATATATGTATATATCATCAACTCTACGTCCCTTTCGCACTCTTACCCCATATGATATGACTTACCTATCTTCTAGGCCGTCAACATACTCCTTCTTGCGTTTACGCGAGTCTTGGGCAGAGATTTTATTCCTAATCTTCCGCCGGATTCTCTTCAGTTCCCTCTCTTCGTGTTTCGTCAACGGATAGCTGGAAGGCAGGGATATGCCTTCCTTCGCCAACAGCCGCCGCTCCTCGGCAGTTAGAACGAGACGGGGGTAGCCGTTCCTTCCGTCGTTGACTTGGGAATCCCTTTGATCGTCTTCATCGTCGCTGTGATCGCTGCCAGAGTCATCTAAACGATACAACTATCTGTTTAAGTTATGTATTTACTTATCAATGTATTGTTCTTTCAACACACAGGTAGGTACACAAATAGGTAATTGAATAGAAAACAGTATTTTACGTTGTGAAGGATTGGTTCCTAAGCTAGGCAAAGCCTGTATTTCAGATTTATTGCAATAGTATTAAGAAAGTTTTATAATATGTTCTTATCGCATTCAAAATTCATATCACATTGAGGACGACAACCCTTGTATTTATGTCAAACTGCATTGAGCATCAACAGATAGGTAATTCAAACTAGATTAGAGAATAGGTTCCAATCTCATGTTCCTTTTCCTCATATTTTTCTGTTACGTTGGCACCTAAATATAAATCCGGCGAAAACATGGTGTTTATTACTCATGTGGCTGTCTCTTCGGATATAAAAATAATAATATCTCTACGCCTTCCCATAAGGATCTCCGAAGAGGTAGGCAGAGGTGTATAGGTACTAACCCCACACAACCACTTTCAGACCACGCCAGAGATATATTTTAGGTGCCTACGTGGCAGATGACTAATAATACAATATTATTACCGTCTAGCCAAAGTTGCACGTATGTATAATTTGCCCAAACATAGACAGAGTGCAATGACCACATTCATCATCAATATAGGCGTTGTCTATGAACAATTACTTCAATGATGGAGTCGAGTCTAAATAAATCGACTAATTCAATGTACCGTTAGGAAATATTGTTGTTCTTTAGCAAGAGCAGTTCCTAACGGAATACTCGCGAAATGATGTTGTGATTACCGGCACTTGAAAGTTGATACCTATTTAGACACTAATGAATTCTTAGCCAACTTCCGAAAAAGAGGTAATTTGAATCGACCTTTAACATAAGCTTAAAAAAATATATATTAAGAAACATAACGTATTATTTTACTTCTTACATCAAAGAGTGGATGGATTATGAAAATCATTGCTCTGGCCTCTCAACCATTTTTGGACCAACATAACACCGATCATGTTAAGGAACCGGTTGGATTAATATATTTTAATGACATATTAGAAGTAGCTTGATCTTTCCGCGACTTGATTTTCGTAAAACGCCTTACAATATAAAAGAAAAGAATCGTCGGACAACGCGCTTTCATAAAAATAGGCATAAAATAAATAAATAATAATAAAATCTAAAAAAAACTGACCAAAACATTAAGCAAAGCTTGTAATATTGGAATTAGACAACGATATACTCGTATTTACTCTTATATAGAGATAAATATACATTCCAATATACAGGATATCTAAGACCTAGCGGGATTCGACACTTCGACTTTTAGCTTCTGCGTCTAAACCAGACGGGTCTTAATTCATAAGATAAACAAAAAAATAGCTGTCGTCAAATTTCGAATCTAATGTGTTCCTGTCGAATAATGTGACCGTTGCATTGATCCAACCGGGAGCATTTGGAT
This sequence comes from Drepana falcataria, assembly GCA_945859725.1. Taxonomy (NCBI): domain Eukaryota; kingdom Metazoa; phylum Arthropoda; class Insecta; order Lepidoptera; family Drepanidae; genus Drepana; species Drepana falcataria. Next base: position 3,983,174 of record OX243937.1, read on the forward strand.
GAAGCGAAAGAGATTAAAAAGTCTAGAGAGAGCTGACGCTCAACTCTCTCTGCTTACCCTATGTGGTTAAAAGGCTTTTTGATTATGCAAATTTAATTCGTGAAATAATTTGGAATAACCAACCAACTTTTGATTTAAGTGTTGTCTGGTATAGAATATTAATATTCGTTAAAGAACAATGGAATCGCAACAGAATTAAATCGCGATGATAAGCGCTCCCGGGCGTCATCTATATTTAAACAAATAATACCATTGGCCTAGAAAGGTAAGGTCGGGCGGTGACTATTGCGACTTTCTTTGATAATTACGTTACAGTAAAGATACTGTATTTAATCGATGCAGATTAAATACAGTGTAGGTGTTTGATGATAAGTTCATACTAGTAACTACCAAAAACACTTTAATTAATGCATCAAATTGGATGAGAACGTTGACTACAATAGCATGTAGAATATAGTAGATGATAATTATATAATGTGTAGGTAGATGTATAAAACAGTCCAACTAAAATAAAAATCTCAGCGGCTAAGCGGTTAAATTAGATTAATTGAGGGTCCGAAGAAAACCTTTGGAAAAATGTATGTTTTTAATTCATCTTCGCTTAACGTAGAAAGCGATGAATATTAAGTAGAGACATTATAAGTGTCAAATGAATTGGTTAAAGAAAATAAATAAATTAGTACTCAGAAAAAATATATATAAATTAATGTAACAAGTCTAACAAATCCTGTGGCGTGATAATACACTACTAGAACAATACGAATCCAGGAAAAGCTCGTTCGAGGAATATTGAGGTCAGAATGAGGTCAATTATTAAATATAGGTACATAGAGAAACGCATAACACTCCCTTATACCTTAAGTCGGCAAAAAACATTAGACTTATAGTCTGTTAATCTTCAAACATATTTTTAAAAACAGCATGCCAGTAATAGGTCTGATAGGGGATTCCTTCAACCGATAATGAACCTAAATACTAAAATAATAAATACAAATTTCACTTACCACAATTATTCCCGCTGTTATCGTACTCGTAATCATGACGATCAGACCTGTGGTCTTGCAACTTGGTCTGCGAGAGAAGATTCGCGGCCGCCAGTTTGATACCGGAGGCGTTTTTGAGATCAGCTGCGTTGATAATCTTGATGGATTTCAGGTCTTTCATATCTTTTATGGTGACAGGCAGGAGGATGGACCTCGGGTTACCGGCCATAGGCGCCACTCTGATCACTCTTCGCTGCGGCGCGACCGACTCTACCGGCTTGGAATACACTTTCGTCTGTGGGTTCAGTACTTGGATATTGGAAACTTTGACGGGTCTCTGCGGCTGTGCTTTGACAACCAGTTGTGGCTTTTGCACCGACGAAGCCGATATTCTTATGGAGGGCTTCTGTATTTTAGGTTGGATGGCGACATGCGGGGTCTGGGAGAGTCGTCGTTTTCGCCCTCCTTTATCTGTGCGACAAAAACACATCGTTATGCATCTGTTCAGCCTTTAAATGATTTTGATTGATTTGATTGAAAATTTTATTTTAAATGACCTTGGATTACGTTTATTTAAAATGTGGTTTATAAACCAACATCTGTTGACTGTGAGTAATACCATTCGATAAATTTGGTATTTAAATAGGCAAAACACCTAATGACGAATTTCCGGAAAAGTGAAATAAATTATCAGCAAGTATGTTACTACGTCCGACTGGTCGAGCGGTCAGAGCCAGCAGTTCTAGCCGCTCTGGGAAGTGAGGTCGCGAGTTCGATTGCTGCTGAGGGCGGATATTTGTTTGATGAACAAGAGTTTGTGTATCCGTATCTTGGACGATGTATGTATTTAATTATATATCAAGGTTAGTTAGTGTCAATAATACTAGCTTCGCTTTGTTTGGGAGTCGGTCAATTCTTAAAACATTATTATTTCCCGTTAAAGATTTTCTACGACACGTCATTAATCGTTTTACCCAACGTTTTCACAAAATTTTTGGCTTGAAACGTTTCTGAACAACGGGCGGAAGTGAAAGTGCCACCAGTTACATTAGCCACGAATTTACGTTCACTAACAAGCTGAAATCTACTAAGTGCCTAAGATTCATTGTGCTACTTGGAATTGTGTTGCATCTGTCTACACAAGAACAATACAAAAAGTAACACTATTGTATTAAATTAAAAAGGTAGCGAAGGTACCAATGATATTTTTCTGAACTTGAAAAACATCGAGAGGAAACCTGCACACGTTTGAGAAGTAACTCAAAGACGTATAAATAGTCGTGCTTGGGAAACGGCGACGTACGAGTCGACTGTCCACGTTGGCACCTAAATATATATCCGACGAAAAGGGCGTTAATACACCTCTACCAACCTCTTGAAGGACCCTTTTGGTAAAGAGTGAAGTACAAGAAAATTATTATTTCACACAAGTTATGGGCAGGTGAGGTTACGTACACAAATTTATTAATAAAAAATATTATCTTAAGGAAATTGAAGATGCAGTTTATTCCTGTCAAAAATCTCTTTGGTTTCCAGAACATCCTAAGAATATACTGTATATCTATTATGCACTAAGTGAGCGAGAGTAATTTCTCGTCAATGTAAAATAATCTGCTGTATTGTAGGTTAGTCAATATAAAATGAAATCGTCTTGTTCTTGTATAGAAATATAAATCTCACTCGTTTCATCACCGTAAACATTCGACCAATCAGTCCAAATCTCGAATATACATTTCCACCAAAACACAATTTGATATGATAGATTTAATTTCCTGTCACAAGATACGAGAGAAATGTTCTCAAAATTCTGTTAATTTGGTTCATGGAGTATTTATTCAAGTGTATCAATGTTATATGAGTCACAATGACAAATGTTCAAGGCTACAAATTAACTTCTATATACATAGGTAATCTCATTTAGGTAAATTTTTACTTGATAAGAACAAAATAAAAGAAATTATCTAACTAGTTGTAATAATAAGATAGTTGTTTACTTAACACTATCTCAATACTGTTCTAAAGATAACGACACTTTAGTCTCTGAAAGACATTTCGACGCAGTAGGTATTTCATACAAAATTGTAGACCAAAAAGTAAACATACCAATAGCATTGAAATTGCACCTGCGCAAATAATTAAAATAATGTATTGCGCAGTAATACGTTTATCAAAATATACTACCTACAGGTAATGTACATTATTAGCTTGGTCAAATATGCAACATTATTATTTATATCTGTCTTCTCGGTGTCGACACGTTAGGTGGCAAAGTGACAGATGGCGAGTCCATCGCATCTCAAGCAAGACTATACATACGTCTTAGACTCTCTCAATCGTGTGCAGGCTTCCTCACGATGTATTCATAAATCAAATCAAATCAACTGTACTCTAGCTCTGAAAAACTGATTGGTAAAGCCGGGATTCGAATCAGCGGGCGATAACTTGAACCACTGGGCCACAGCGGCTCATGCAATGACTGTGCTAAGCGCACGGTAATTGTATAATTGTATGATTTCTTGTTTCATAACAATTTCGTGTTGCCTGCTCAACAACGATAATATTTATGAGTGCTGATAACGGTACCAGTACAAAAATTGAAATGCTTACACGATAATAGCTTCTAATATTAATACGATTACAGCATTTATTACCTTGAAGATGTTTCCAATGGAACGCAAGCTTCAGATTAGCGCAATAAATATATATAGTGTTCAGTACTTGGTACCTAAATATAATTAATACTGTATTATCAAACAAATTAGGTTAGCGAAAGACATCGGATTTAATTTGATCTGTGAGAATTAGGTGTAGGGTGAAGAAAAACATCGTGGGAAAAAACCTTAGAAGAAATTCAAAGACACAAGAAACTCAATCTGTAACTTGCAACCTAATTGTTACTGCCGCGTAAAGATGTTTTTCATCTTCTTCAGCTCTACCTTAGTTGGGACAATACGAGAAGGCGTGATGATGGCGAGTCTCCCGCCGTCCCTCAAGTACGACTATAAAAAGTCATCTTTTTAAACGTATGCGGGTTTCCTCTCGATGATTTCTTCACCGTAAAGCTCGTGGTATGATTAATTATATAATAATTCATTACAGTCGGGGTCGAATCTGAGACCTAGGCGGCTACAGGATCCACGACAATAACACTAGGAAGATACTGACCTGGACTATGGAATGTATTCTTATTAATGAATCCGGGCACGACGTTTTGTTCGAAATCCAACATGTCGAACTCCTCGGCGACCTCGCTGGAAGTGTTGGAGGCATCGTTGGAGTCCTGGATGATCACGTCCTGGACGTTCCCGGGGCTCGTGGGCTCCAGGCCGGCAGTGGACGCGTCTTCGTCGCATGAGTTTTGAATAAGGAATGGCGAAAGTTGTTGCTCGAAATCGCTGCAACAAAAGAAGGTTGCTGTGTCAAAACTGCTTCTCTGTCAAAGGGTTTTTACCATCCGACTAGAAGGACTCAACAAAAAGTTCACATGGTTGTAAAGATTGAGGACCGCGGGTTTTCATTTCACGTGGCGGTAGATTTGCGTAATGAATTCTATTACATAAAATATACATTACGTGAAATCAATGAGCAAGGAAGACCACGTGACCAACTGGGTAAAAATCGATCGAAAGATGAAGAGGGGAACATGTGTGAGAATTACATTTTTACTTGGAGTATGAAGAGACGGATAAATGTGAATGAAGCGAATGTGTTCTGTAATTCTATCTGGTACTTTTCTTGCCTACGCCGTAAGGTAATCAGCGTAAGGATATTAATGTATGTAGGTATGTAAGTAATTCTACTACGTACTTATATTATTCTCAAGTATGAATATACGATCATGGGTATCGTCTTAAGCGTATGCAGTTTTCCTACACCCTAAAGCTAGTGGTGGGAACAATTACTGCAAAATCAAGTCATTGCAGGTTCGAACCCGATTTTTCTGATGATTTTTTCTGAGCTATACTTTAGCTGAATGACTTGATTTTGCAGGCGACTTGAACATCTTGCCCACCACGGCTATTAGAAATGTATGTACAAATAAAATTCATAAACACGTCCAAATAAAAGAGCAAAGTGCATTAACAAATAGGGAGAAATCAAATATTCTACGCTACTGTAACGATAGTTCAAAGTTGTATTAAGATAAAGATATTTATCATTGTATTAAGTAATAACGGTACAATAAAGTTATCGCAGCAAGCATAATGGTACACAGATATGTGGTTAAGACAACCGATGGAATAGTCACGTATTTTCCTTTTATCTATCTAGCTAACTGAGGACATTGGTGTTATTCTTACAACTTGTTAGACGCAATAAGTTTAAGGGTAATGCATGACATTGCCATAAAAATAGAATTGTTTCCGTAGTGATTATGGACGTAATTTTAATGTAATACATATCAGACGGCCGTCTGGTCTAGTGGTTAGAGCTCCTGACTGCGAAACTTCAGGTCACGGGTTCGAATCCCGCTGAGGACAGATATTTGTGTGAGGAGTGCGAGTCACGAGTATTTATACCTTAGCCATGGATGTCCTATGTATTTATGTATATATCTATCTATATAAGTAAATTTATCGTAGTCCAGTTACCATAACACAAGCCTTGCTTATTTAGGGATAATGCAATGGAATTGTCCCAAGGTATTATCTTCTCAAACATATACAAGCTCCACGATGTTGCATCGAAAAACTCATGTAGTAATGACTGTAAGAAGCTCAATAGAGACCTCCGGTATTAAAACTTGCATTAAATCTTGACGTACCGGCAACTACTCACACCACTCGGTCAACACCGCTCAATTTTCGATATTACTAACAATCCAATACAATAGTACTAAGTAGTACTCTTGCGTAATCACATATGAGTAGCTTATCAGGGTAATTTATTCGGCACGGAAACTAGATCGAGCCGGTTTACATATATACACTAGTTGTCCCGCCCACCTTCGCTTGGATGAAAAATTAAATTACGAAGAAATTATAAAGAAACACGATCGCAGCGCCACCTATCGGGTCCAATTGCGAATCTAAACCATTCCCAGATCCCCTTGAACACACACAAAAAATTTCATCAAAATCGGTCCAGTCGTTTGAGAGAAGTTCAGTGACATACACACTCACAGAAGAATTATATATATAGAGATATAGCTACTTAAGCAGCCATGCTTCAAAGTGTGGGTTTTGCTTTATTCGGCTCAGCTTTTTTTTCTTTTCTTTTTTCTTCCTTCATAAATAAATAGTTTGTAGTAAGGTGAATTTAGACACGTGCTGCCAGGTGCACTGCAATGGTGATGAGGCAATCCCGAATCGTGCTAAGCCAAATTGCAGGACACTGGTGGTTTGTTATGGAGATCCCAGAGCCAGAGTACGACCACCGAGAGGCTTAAGTGATAGAAATGTCAGGCTTGCCGCCCAGAACAGACGTGTATGTAAATTAAAGGTTTCTACGTTGAAAAGAAAAATAAATCTACACAAGCGGCGCATCGAGCACGTTAAATAAAAAATACTAAACGCGCGACCTCGAGCGAGGTGAGAAAATCGCTCCACGTGCTGTATGACTAATGAATTCCTAGCTTTCAATCGCTTCTCTCATACTGAGAAGCTGCGTGACACTATTTCGTCGCATAGTGTCGCATACGTACAATTTAATCACATCCGATGCAATGGGAGCGCGATAAAACAGCGAGTTTATCTTGCTTTGTACGCAACCCTGAGTAAAGGATATCAACCTGATTTCAAGAATAGGGCAGCTAAAGGGCACGGTGCAACTTTACGCTGCTCTCAAACTTGTATCACAGGTTTTATCTTTATATTTTAATAGGTGGGCCTTCTTGGGCATACTAGGCGGGGTCGTCATTACAGTGTCAGCTTTGAATTCCACTGGTGCTTTAACTTTAACATTACATAACTCTTTAGTTGTCGAGTCTTTACTCGACATATTATTTTGAAAATAGTAAGTTTAAAGTATACAAATTTGCTCTTCATTAACTCTTAATATAAAACGAATTATTTTGTTTTTACGACAGCTTGGGGCACAGGTACCAAATAAAATGTTTAGATATATTTTTGGGACGCCTTGAATGAGATAATACAAGATGTTGAAAAAGAAGAGAGACTGAGGTTGATGACGAAGTCACGGTCAACAGCTAATATGTTCCACCTATATGGTTTCCACGAAGAAACAATAGTAGGAGCCCATGTCCTATATAAGTGGGTAGTCTATCAACTAAATGCTTTACGGATATCTATTTGGAAGCGGTTTGGAAACGATAACGTATCTAGGGCAAGTATAGTCACCAGAGTTGTAGCAGAAAGTAAAGTAACATGTCACCGTAATTAAAATTTAAATATTTAATCGTCTGTTAATTTTAGAATGCCCTCGCCAAAGTGAAACTGCATTAAGCAGTGAGCACATTCACTTTTGGTAGGCACATAACCGGTATTGGGAGCACGAAGAGGGGATATGTAGTAGGGATATGTAGTATAATCAACTGCAATCAAGAGACTAATGAGCAAAGTTGATACTTTCATGCCTCTCCCATACCCACAAGGGCCCCAGAAAGTGTAGAAGCGTGCTTCGAGAAGGAGGAATTCCTTAGAAAGAGGGTAGCTACCTAGAATACCTACGAATTCCATAGAAATAGGGAAGCTACCTAGTGTACATACGTCCTTGCATTTCTTCTGAAACGTACCTAAGCAGGCTTCCCCACAACTTTCACCTGCAACGTGAAGCTCGTAGTGTGATTAATCACTGCATTGCAAGCTGAGATAAAAACTCCCTGGTTCAGACGGATCAGAACTTTAAACATCAACGACTAGCAAAAGGAATGATCGTGGCTTGAGCTCAATTATTCTTATCAAGTTTTCGAGTTTCCGTTCGGAATACTAACCGTTTATGACAATTTGATTAAATTGAGTGTACAGAATTGCATCAATGGTATCATTGTCTCATAGACCAATGATTGGGGACAGTGGACAGTTTAATAGACATTTACAACGCGTGATGATACGTAGAGTAGAGTAGTGATTGTTATGTGTCACGTACCATATAGGATGTTCCTGCTTTTCTATATAATATATATATATGTACATCTAGATTCTAGACTAAGTGGACTAGCGCTCTACTCTTTCGGCCAGCTTCGTGAGGGACTCGGCGTAGTTCTATCTAGGTATGCAAATGTAGGTATTAATACATTCTCACGTACTTCTCTGAATTTGATTCCTAATCGCTGTTTTCTTTCATAATTAAATTGGAATTGAAACGTAAAATCTTAACTTGACTTAAGATGACTACATATCACGGCATTTTTTTTTACATGGAATGCCTTTAAATGCAAAATGGATCACAAACAACAGAATTCCGAATACCAGAGATTTAGCAGACAGCAATGTTCATGTGAAAATTGAATTGATTCAAGAGATTAGACAAAACGTGTTGTGTTGACCTATTTATAAATATATAATTATGTATTGTTTGAACGCGAAGATCAATAAGGCCATCGGCTGATTGAGCGCCATTCGCCTTCGGTCACATTGTTGTTGCTAACGCCGATCTCAATTGATTCGTAAAGGCGAATGCTCTGATTCTCTTTTCGTTTGAAACGCAACGAGCGCGCATCAGTTTTGTTCAACAAAGAAATAATTGCTACATCACGCCTTTTACTGAAGCAAATGCCAGTTTTTCTGCTCACGTTTGTTAATATTCTTTAATGTAACATTTAAATTGTAATTTCCCTCAAACTTGTGAAATGGGAGCGACGTAACGAAAGCGATTGTTCATAACGATGGTCAACAATATATTTTTCTTCATTTAAGCTAATTCATCAGAATGATTTTTCAAAATATAGTATTTTATTTATAGTGTTTTTATAGACTGCCAGTATCAAATGACGTTTTAATTGTGTAAGACTTACTTATAAAAAAAGAACGACTGTCGGCTGGTATTTTTTTTACCACGACGTGATAAATCAATCCACCTATGATGGTCTGTCCTTCGGGGTTTGAGCTTGTAATCTTGACTAGACCAGACCACATGACCTCAAGTACTCGTCAACGACAGCCCTATGATTGCTTTTTATTACAAGCAACCTGACGCATATGAACCGTGCAGCATATTAAATAAAGTCCCGTTAGAAAAACGTGATGTGACCATCAATAAACACAAACTTTATAGCTTACGTTAAACCGTTAATATAGACAGAAGGTTGATTTTGTGTATTTTATGTAAGTAGGTAGCATAAAAACGTAGACACACTGGTTTTCCGTAAAGGAACTTCGAACCGAAATTAATACAAGCATAAATATTAAATACTTCATTTTAAATAATTATTACCGTAATAAATATTTACCTTTAGTGATCCATACGGATCAACAATAACCGTTTATCAGGCAAGCCGCATGCTTGTTTACCATAGTAAATAAAAAATAAATTTAAAAAATATTTTCGGAATCAGCAGACCTGATCAACCTATTGCCTTGATAATTCTGCACATTTTGACATTATTTTCAGACACAAATTAAAAAATACCTTGAAAATATAATCTCAAGTACGAATTCTACTGGTCGTAAATTATCTAGCATTTATTGTTGATACGATATGATAACGTTATAAACATAACATCTAACAACAACGTGTTATAGTCTTCCTGAATGAAATAAGTAGTAGTAGGTAATCAGTATTGAATTTCAATTTGTAATTGAACATTCAAGGGCAAAACAAATGTTGCTCTGCGAAGTAATACCATAGGATAATACATTAATTTACTCGGTTATATTTATCATTTAGATTACCCAGGTATATATAAAGCTTATCCACCCAAGTATTAAGTTGAAATTTAAAACCTCTTTGGGAATCAGTTAAAAATACAGGTGTAAGTCAAAGATAATTTAAAAAAAGAAATTCAATGGCGTACCTACCTATGCGATGTACACGCCATCTGACATGTTGGCATAAAAATTTTGGGGTTTGTAATGACAAACCCCTAAATAATACGCCTAATATTACGGTGTATAGGACATATATCCCATAGGACACCGAAATATTTTTATCCAGGTTTAAATTATTTAACCATAGACGTAGACGTATGGTTAGACGAAACCCTCAAAACCAGAGTTCACATCGCGTTCGCCGATGTGAACTCTGGTTGAGCGTTGAGTGAGCTGTTCTCGTCAGGTAGGATATAAATAAGAAGTTTATGATAAAATTATCATGATAAAGAAAATTCTCAGGCCCTACCTGAGAAATGGGATAATTTTATGACAGAAAAACAGATCAGAAGAACAATTTCGATTATGTTTCCAATCACATGTTGTTAAAATATCGACCTTAATGCTTACGAGAGTTACGAGTGTAATAATAAATAAAATAAATATATTAAATAATAAAGTGAATAAATAAAATAAATATATACTTTTTTCTTATGTGCCAGGAGCCCTCGACAATGTTTATCACAATCTAATCTGAGAATAAGACTGGAGGATTTTTATTTATATAGATTTAAAGAGTCAGTGCATACTAACTGGAGCAATATTTTGTAATTCAAAGCTATTTCCATACGATTTCATCACAACTTTCTCACAGTATGCAAATGCTCTACGTTCAGTGACCCGTTACTATTAACCGAATGCGGTTTGATATATGTACATATTAATAAAACATATTGTGTACCTACCTATATCTCTGGAGTAGATACAGATGTAGAAAGGTATGTAATATTCGTGTACCTAAACTTATTTGTATGTAATTATACAAAGAAATGACAAATCTGGGAATGGTATTAACCTCCTAATGGTGTTATCACCTAAATCCGCGAAAATCCCTGGAGTATTTTATTGTAAAATACGAAATCATCATAGTTATCTTGAATAGATTCCAAGGTTTGAATAGCGTCTACTACAATCCCAAAAGGTACATATTCCAACATCATCATAGCGAAAATATACACAAGTATACCAAATGTAATTCACTGTAATTATATGGTTCAATATAACGGTTCATTCCTTTATTAAAGCTATTGAAGGTAGACAAAGATAACTCACAATTCAGCCTGGTCACTGGACAGCCCGCTATCAGAGCATGAGCTGCTAAGTGCCTCAGGTGGTTGAACTGTCTCTGGGCACAGGTTGAAGTCTGGCATAGACTCCTCAAGGAAATTCAACGACTCTTGCTCCAGGGAGAAGATGTTCTCCAGGAAGTCGTCTGAGTTCGGCCATGCGTCCGACTGGAATTATATTCTTCTATTACAAAAGTAATAAAGCAGGTATCACTTACTATACAAGAACTCAATTATATTGAGTGCTAGTAAGAATAAAGTAAATTATAGCTTTAGTAGGTCTGGTTATTATAGTATGCCTAGACTTCCTTGTCATCCTCAAATTAAATGCTAAACACAGTTTATTCAATTGTCATTGTGGAAAAATGTGGTCACTCTCTTAGTCCAATTTTTATGCTGCCAATCTGATGAACAGGTATGGCAACTAGCAGCTAGCAATACCGGTATCAGTTGCATTGTTGAAAATATATTGGGAGTTGAGTTGCAGAGTGAAGAAGGCGAACTTAATAGAATCCATGCTATATTTAGTAGCAATAGGGTCTCTAATCAGAATTGCTGTGAGATGAAGTAATGCTTATATTTTATCTATAGGCTATGACCATTGCTTATAAATAATGGTAGTATGTAAATAGGTAATTATGAAAGAACACTGAATAACAGTACCCCTATTTTGTAAATGTATTATCCTTTTGTTGCCAAATTTAAAAATAATAACTCTATATATAGCTCATAATTAGGAAAAATAATACAAGGAGGTAACTGATAACTATGTTACCAAAATGTTATAATAACAATTTTTATCTTCACACCAACCCACAGGAATACCAAAAATATTATAAAAACATGAACATCAAATAGTGAGTGTCATGGTTTGAGGTTTTCAAATAACAACTTTTATGTACACATTTGAATATAATTTCATTTATTATAATTAATAAAATAATTCACTGGTATACCAAAAGTGGAAATATAAATAAATAGTAATAACCTAGTATTTTCAGGGACTTGAAAAGGCCATATATATATACCAAGAAGATGTCACATTAAAGATGCATATTAATATTTTAGTTCCTTGAATTCGATTCAACAAATGGATAAGTATTTCTTATCATTATTAGTAAGATTGAGGTGATTAACTAATTAACCAATATCTCATATATCAATGTCCTATAATGGCAGTACCATATTTGGTTTACTAAGGTATCTAGTAATCATGTTTGTACATGCTGCATACTTTCTATTTTTATAAAATACATTTGTATGATCATGTTCCATAGAACATGGTAAATACCTATTTTATTTTACCATACAAAATGTTTGTACCAGACAAACAGGATGCTTTCAGAAAGTGGTAAATTATCATGGTCATCATGGTAAATTATATTGCTAAATAACAAAGATGTGTTGATGTAGTCATAAGGAGTATCACAACAACCATATCATAGTCTCTCATGGGGTGGACAGAGAGAGTAGAGTGCTAGATCTTTCTAGACGTAGAGACCTCTTTCGCTTCATCCACATTCATCAATATCTTCATACATTCTTGCGAGTTTTAAGTACCAAGCACAATATATAAATAAATGCATTCATATAATCTATATATGGTGTTTATACCCATTTGAAAATAAATTACCTGAGAAGACCAAGTTTTAATAAATAAATGAGACAAGAAATTAAAAAAAATGTTAAAGCTTGATTTAACATTGGCTACATTGGTTGCTTTTTTATCTGAATGTTATAATCTACACTGTGTTGCATGTATATTGCTTCAGCCAATCAAATCTACAGCATTTTTTTCATAATATTTTTCATTACCAAATTAAACACCTACAGTTCAGGTACAAGTATCAAGATATGAGAATCCACACATAAGTTTAAGAAATGTCAAATAAAATATAAAAAAAGGAAGAAATGTTTCAAAGCCTTCAAACACAAGGATCATATTGCATGAGTCAGACAACAGGTTATAAATACTGTATGGACTTGATAATATCACTTTCATTTTCTAGACTTTTACTAAAGAGCACCTTGAGAGAAAGGTGTTATATTTACCTGCAACATTAAAAAGAACCTTAATTTTAATAAAGAACATGAGATTGTATTAAAATGCCTGTATATCTACCAAATTTGTTAATATAAGGTTTAAATAAAGTCTTAGTATGTATATTATACCACAAGTGATTAGAAGGTCTAAAAAGACATGATTTATCTTAATATAAGGAGCAATATTAGACAATAAGATCAATTCAATGCATATTTTAAATATTTGATATAATGATAGAATTTACCTCAAATAATGACAGCAAGTCTACTTTTTTATCCATTTTGAACACTTCACATTTACATGGATATTACATCAGCAGTAATAACATTGATGATGCACAGTCCAGGTCAAAACATAGGAAAGGCCACTGAAGAAAGTTATTGGGGAGTAAAGGGTTGATCCACCCAGGTACACTAGTTTGTTAAATATGTATTGGGTGTTATGTTATATATATTAGAATTATTTATACGGCATATGGAAGTGATAGCGACCGCATGGTGCCTAGCTGGCAATTGAGCTTGTTTACGCGGACCGACCGGCGCGGAGTAACCAATGACCAATGACGCACTAACATTAACTAATCACAACTCATGAACACTCGCTGCGGGAAACCCTCATAGCAATTGACTGAACTAATTATGGCGATAAGGGATTGTATGTTAGCTCAAAGAGAAGAGAAGTATAAGCGCGCGAGCCACGTCCGTTCACCCAACGAAATGAACGTACAACGGTAAAAGTGGCAGCGTGAGTTCACGAAAGCTGTTCAACAAGGTCCGACGGTCGGAGCGATCACTTATTACTTCACTGGGCGTCTGCGATATCGCCCGTGCATTCCAATTTGTCCGGTCTGTCTCATAGTTGTAAGTAGGCAGCGGCGTATCAAGTCCTATCTTATCACTACAGGAATACAACTGTCAAGATACGCACCATTAGGCCGTCGTGCTGGAAACTATCCATTTTGTCTAGTTTTGTAGTCACTATTTAAATTAATTTCTTCAATCTAATATTTTCATTTGCATTTTCAGTGAATCGAATGTACACATCTTTAATTGAATGAGTCATTTTGTCCTAGAATGCCATACACCGGTATCGTCATTGTAATTAATAAACTTGACCAGATTATCTATATCGGACGCCTTTTGCACTGATTTTAATTTATTATGTTTGTTTCAAAACATATTCATAATATAAAAATAGTGTACAAAACAGTCTGACATGACATTTCAGCTTTACTTCCAACGTGGAAATAATGACGTCATGAAAGTAGGACACTTTTCGTGATCTCATTGGTGGCTCTCATGGTAAAACAGTACCCAATATTTGCGCCATCTATTGACAGTACATAGAAATATGCATGATACGTTCCGATTTACACAAAGGTCATGTACGATTAATTATTAAATTAATACTTTCCATGGATATAAATGCTTGCTATTAATTGCCTACTGGTATTGGATTGTAAGTATGCTGTATGGTATGAAATATAGGATATACGATATAGTTTCTATAGCTGACTTTTCCGTTCCCATCTCCAAGAGACAAGCCGCATGAGCCTTCAGTAACCACCAAAGATGCCCAATGAGTTAAGATCTCAATTATTCCTCCCCACCAACCCCATGATTAAGGGACAAAAGCCACTTAATAAATAAGTATATTCGTCTCGATGTTTTCCGTCATCATTTAGCGCGTGACACAGTTGGGTTTCGAACTAGCAACCTTTGTGTTGCAAACTACTCGAACCACTCCTCCACTCAAAGCCACCACGGCTCTATTTAGGGTAAGTATGTAATGTGTATAATTTTTCTTTGAATTTGCTTTGTATAAATAGTAAAATATGAATAAGCTATATTAGAACTGTGTACTTAGGTTCTTACTCAGGTACCTGGTTTTCAAGCATAACTTATCAATCAAGTTATAGTTAAGTTAATTTCCTTTTCATACTAGCTGAAGTAATAACAATAATAATATCCTCACGCCTTCCCACAAGGGTCCCCGAAGGGGTAGGCAGAGGTGTATAGGTAATACCACACACCCACTTTCCACCCACGGTTTTATACGTAGCTGAAGTAGCTACGTATAAAACGTTTATACCTAATATAACAGATTTATATTAGGTTTGCAGATTGGTTGGTAGCATTTGAATTATATTCGAGATTTCGCGCTGTTTTGGTATATCTCAAAGCAAGATGCACTAATATCGCAAAATTATGCAACCCTCGGGGACCCTTGTGGGAAGGCGTGAGGATATATTATTATTATATAGACGAGAAGCTACATACAATGATCAGTGTTTTCACATCAAGGTTAGCTATATAATTAACTTCGCAGTGATTCGTATAACAGAACCAAGTCTCCGAATCCATTAATAATAATGGCCACCAGGATTCATAGAGCGCGTTTCTGCGTTTTAATTTAGTTTGGTTGCTGACTGCTGTCAGATCCTCATATGTATCCTCACAAGGGTCCCTGAAGGTGTAGGCAGAGGTGTACAGGTAATACCCACACATCCACTTTCCGCCAGAGATATATACTAGACTTTCAGATTCGTAACCTACAATGGTATGTTTAAATCTACTGGTAGGTATTTTTCCCAGAAACGGTGATATTAATTATCTATATTTAGTGCTGCCTTTCATAGATGTAGTTAATCACGCCGAGAACCTTATGGGTATGAGATAGCCGTTAACGCAAAACTGGGTTTGTTGCGATGGCTCCCAAAAACAAACATCTAGTACCTACGAAGTAGGCATAGAGAATAGAGCGTCAGTCCAATCTAGGCAATAGATCTAGAATCTAGATTTACAGATCTCTCTTAAAATAAGACGTTAAAATACAACGTTCTGTTCGCAGTGTGTCTGCTATTGTATATAAATATTTGTATTTGAATAATATACCCCCCGGTTGAATACTCGGCGCTACTCTATTTATAAGCAATTTATAAGATAACCCACAAAGCTTTGATGGAAACGAGAACCGAATACATTGTCAAATAAACATAAATCCCCACATTTGTGGTTGTGTTCGTTCGTGCTAACATATAAGAAGAACGTATTTATTTCCCCGCAGGTGAAATCCATTAGCCCTGTCCTCTTGGGTAACAAAATATGATTGTAAAGGGTTTCATAGTTATGTGAAGGTGTCCCGTCCCGCATTACATTACAAGTAAAACTGAGATGTAGGTACTCTTCGTAGAGCGCTTTTAGGATTCATATTTATAGTGCTTTTTGTGTCTCGTACTCTTATATCCATTTGAGGTGTGTTCTTTATGTTAATTGATGCGTTTTTAACATAAAATAAACACATGACTCATTAGGAAGTCCACGTTGATGTAGAAGGAAGGTACTGGTCGTCTACTTGAGATCGGCTAGAAAATTTAATCGCGTCCTTTAAAGCAAACCTTTGTCCAGCATTAGGCAATAAAAAAGAAAATTACGTTTAAAGCACACTAAGCACCTAACGCACTTTGCCGCATTCGTCGTCGTGTTGATTAGAATCGAACAGCTATAGTGGACTAAGACTGCTAAGCATTGCTATGTTTAAATTGACAGGGACTTAATAAGTGTGGAAGTACTTTGCACTTTAAATCTGCCGTGTTTTGTTTAACAACTCAATGGAACATTTTCAAATTGCGACATAGCAATAAGTTAATTTGGAAATATTTGTATATTAACCTTAATGAGCTTTTTTATATGAATCGCGTTCCTTTTTTAAAATTAACTTTGCATACAACAAACAGGACGTGTGTGGCGAGTCTAACGGTGTGTGTCAAATGGAATAACACAACGGTAGACACCATGAAGCGGAGCTGTAAGGTTTTTTGTGCTACTTTTTGTATGCGTATTAAAAAATATATCGAAGGTCGTTGCCCATGGCGCGATCATAGACCAGCTTTTTTATATTTACCCTTATGGTCTTGCTTCAGTGTCCGTATGTCTATCACACCTATTTAACTCAAGAAGTGCATAAGTTATTGACTTATGAACTTCTTGAAACTTGGCGCAGATACTGTTCTTGCTTGACCGCCTTTAGTCCTGTGATTGAGCGTATGAAATTGTAAGGATGAAAACCGCCGTATATTTTAGAGGGACTTGGTATAAATACTTGTTGTTATTCACAAACAATGGATCTTTTCATCGAAAGTTTGCCTATAGGTAAAGGTATAGAACCTTAAAGGAGGAAAATATTGTATTTCAATTATAATAAAATATCTTATTTCGACCTTCTCAACTTAAAACTATATGGAAAATATTTTGACGGTGCCTCTATATTACGTCATTGTTCCTTATTTTAAAGGCTTATGTACCTACTATAGAATACATATACATATATACGCGTTCATACTCCAACCACTCCTCCACAAGAGTTCCTGAAGCGATAGGCAGAGTTCGTCTACTCTCTTTTCTTCTGAGATATATTTGGTGCGAACATGACAGATAGCGAAAAATCTGACACCGATTTTTCTCCTCCTTACCTCAAACATGGATAGCTTTTGATATGTAAATCACAGTACTTTCAGAATAAGCTGCCGAAGTTAGAGCTTGCAATCTTGACTTTTCAGGTCTACCTGAACCAACCAATCACACATCTCTGTTATAGTTTAACAGACATAATAATCATTACTCATAGACGAAGTCGGGGCCGAAGCCTAGCGTCTTCTATAAATGTTGTATCCGAGTTTACGGTACCAAGCACAAAGTCAACGTACAAATTCTCGCTTTGTTTGAGTGGTGCCTCAGGTATTTGATATTCTGTGCTTCTGTTTAAAGTTATGTACCTACTAGTGACACGTATCGTAGTACCTACTAGGGACTATTTGGTATTTATTAGTCTGTGGTTACATCTGTCAGGATCTTTGACACTTCCGCAATTAATTATAAAGTGAGGTAATTAATGGTCATGCCTGCAATGCTTAGCCTTGGCCCATAGGCTATGATATTATGGATAATATGTAATTTGATGCGTTCTAGATACAACATGATCTTGAAACTGCATTACGTACAGGAGTACGTAATGCAGTTTCAAGATCATGTTGTTCAATGGCAAGATAGGTAAAAAAGATAGGAAATAAAAGACAGGAAACTGTGCTAATAAATTAATGTTGAATGAGGATGTAATTTAAAAAAAACATTTTTCCATATTAATATGCAAATATATGCGGTAGGATATAGATAGTGCCATCCACAAAGACGCGCCCCACTATTCTTCCTCATAGCTTGCAACCTTCCACTATTGTTTGAGTATTAATCCGTACACACGGATTAACTACGAGTGCAGGCGCACACAACAATTAATAGACTCGGGTCATACTCCCCGCATCCTGCGACACCCACAAGAAACTGGTGGGGCGACTAGAAATTGGTGGGGCGCGTCTTCTTAGATGGTTCTACCTGTACTGTATTAAAAGACAATTTATATGCTAACAAAAATGTGTTTCTGTCTGTCTGTCCATTTGTATGTATGTCTCAATTTGTTCGGGCTAATCTCCGAAACGGTGTGGCCGATTTTGGCTGGACTACGACTCACCTTTTATTTTTCATATAAGGATATATGTATTTGTTATACAATGTTCATGTTAGTATATACATTTGACTAGTGTGAAAACGCGGGGCAGTCAGGCTGTCAAAAAAACGATACGCAGTCTGGCGATCCCAAATATTTCCAGGGACTTGCGAGGAAGAAGAAAGAGAGAGAACAGAGACATTTTTCAATGATGATGTCATACAGAGTAGCCTGATATTGGAAAAGAAATTGGCTGAAGCTGCAAATCATACGGGACAATAGGAAAGTAAAAATACCTGCAATACCAAAGCAAATTACTAAGCCTAGTGAGATTTCACCAATATCAAATATCGAGATTGAAGATGGCATTGGATTAAGTAAAATATATCTAAATTCCTCAATTGGTTCGCCGTTAGCTTACAATTAAAATTATTTGAAACTCTTCAAACTACAACCAACCCGATGAATCTGAGAAGTTCTTTTATTAAAATATTTACGATCTTAAAGCTTTTGAAATAAAATATCAATTGTTATAACAGAAAAGCACGGAATGCGTCTCACAGTGTAAATAAGCAATTTAACCATATTCCCGGAGAAACGTGCAATGTCTTTACACTTCGAACGGGGTGAAATAGCAGTTTATGGACGTAACGTAGTGCTTGTCTATAAAATACTATTCACCCAGTTTTCAAAGAGCTGTTAGCTGAACTGTGGACGCTTCGATTAATGTCAGATATAGATCGCTACAGGTTTGTTGTATTTCGATTTCTTTGAGAAACCTATGCACTCGTCTACATATCTTTCTGCTTTAAACTTCGTCTGTTTGTTCTTCAGGATAGGCTCAATAAGCGCGCGGTAAGCGAAAAAAATTTGTCGAACGATTTTGCATTCAATTTAAGGTATTTTTTCTTTGTACCCTGATATTTATACTAAGTCAATAATGACTTTAAACAAATATAAGGGAACACAGAAAAACTACTTAGAATTTCTCTGAATCCTAAATCGTTCGGCTAATATTATTTTTTTTCGCATAAAACTTTATTCAAACCATTCCTACCGACCATCATTTCGCTGGTTGTATGGATACTGTAATTCGCAAATCACAAGCTAGCTTGGCGTTAAGGATTCCGTGGTTGCCAATGAAGTTTAAGATGAGCACTTAAATGTGTTATTGCTCGCACATCTTACAGTGCTCTAGAGGTTATTACTTGTAATGCATACTTGCGCGGTAACTCTCAGTATTTAATTGCATTCCTTATTGTATTAACCTCGCGCTTGTATTTCTTCACGCCGTTGGACCGTTGTAAGAAACAACGGTCCCAAGAGGTAGGTGGAGAGGTGTAACACATCCTCTTTTGCCGGTACCTCTTCAATCAGTGATATTCACATTCATTGATCTCTTTAGACAAGCTCGCTGATAATAAATGGTAAATTTCAAACGGAGGATAAATTAAACATTTAATTTCTTGTGAAATTGACAACATTTATTGGTTAAAAGAAAGCTGTTACGCAGAAAACGGTAAAGCCAATTGAATTTACAAGTTCAAATTACATAGGTACTAATTACCTCACGTATATTTACATAATTATATATATATATATATATATATATACATCTTATTATTTTCCGTATAACTCAATGCTCATTTTACAAAGAAGGTTACAATGGGTTCACGTAATACTAACAATATGAGATACTAGTTTATGCCCGCGGCTTCGCCCGCGTGGAGTTCGAAAAAGTAGCTTATGTATTTTCCTGCTAGAATCGGATCAGCCGCTAATGCCGTGAAAGAGCATCATACTTTATATTATAATGTTAGAACTTTTCGAGATAAAAAAAAAGTTGCCTATGTCCTATTCCTAAGTATAAGCTATCACGATTTCAACTTTCAGCCGAATCGGTTCAGCCGTTTTGCCGTAATGGAACCGCAAACATCCAAACTTACAAACTTACACATTTATAATATTAGTAAGAAGTAAGATAAGATGGTACTCATTTTAATATAACTAATATTAGTATTATATGTAACCTATTACGAGACACTTCGCTTTTTTTTAAACTGCCATGTGACACAAATCCTAGCTTAAATACCAATTATATTTATTACCAAACAAATCGGAAAAAACCTACCCGCGCAGTTTTCTTGCTAAAGACTCCCGGGAAATCTATGCGATAACCGAGTGACGTCATTCACATTCGATTTTCCCTTTCTTGTCACGTCATTTCACAGATGGCTGATAAAATAAATAAAAAAACCAACCACCTTGGGTAGCCGTTTTAAGGTCTACAGGCCCATTGTCAATTGTGTCTCCATCGCACTTGACCGATTTTCATATGAAATATTCATCCCACGTTCCCTACTAATACATAGGTTGATATCGGGGCAAAACCTCTTACGATCCTGCAGGCATATGGGATGTTACGATTTATTGCAGAAATGCGCAAAAGAAACTTTTGTAGAAATCTACAATTTTTACAAACGTCGTCTTTTGAGTCTAAGCGGCGGTTGCTAAATAGTTAAGGCACTGTTCTGTGTACCAACTAGTTTATTCTGATCTCATGTCTAGTGATTTATTATACCACGAGCGTTAATTGAAGACAATGTTGTCGGAAAGCGTAATTCGGCGGTATGAACAACAGAAAGCGACGGACCCGCCATCTGTCACGTTGGCACCTAAATATATTTCCGGCAAAACCAGTGTTATTAAAACTCTGCCTAATCTTTAAGACGAGACAAAACAAGCCGATGGGTCGAATACAAACTGAAGGTTATCTGTTCTGTGTAGCGTTCTCGTTTCCGAATAAAATATTTCGCCATTTAATGTCATTTATTTTTATTTTATATCAACTTTTTTTATCGTTATTCCTGTGAAAATATAATAACATTTAGACCCTATTGGGATTAAATTGAAACTAATATCAGTCGTCCCTCGACTGGCTTGCACAATATCTATTCTAAATAATATAGTTTGTAATTTATGTAAAATAAATTTACTTGTTACTTCTGTACCTGCACAGTCTTTTATAAATATTTATTTTGATATACATACATTAAATTAAAGTCACCAAACTGGATTGTCAAGTTCAAGCACCGAATTACTTGACTAATTTGTTAAAACCTTAACTGAGGACATTAGAAACCTGTATGTGAACAGCAATCTTGTTTTTCCTGATGCTGTTGAAAATACTGTTAAAACAGAGGACAGTGGGACCCGCGGCATCAATGAAATAAAATATCCTAATAAATATTTACCCATAAGCTTGGGTAAATTTCCCGTAGATGGCAAGCCAATTCCTCTCGCGCTCCAATCGCTGTGAGCGACGGAGAGCAAAGTAGCAAACTAAACCAACCAGTCGGCAGTCAGCATCACGTGCGCGGTCGTAACGGGTGTGTATTGTGTTTCGCCACTGGATTATTCACGCGCCATTTGACAGTTGTGCCGTGTCCTATTATCACTACAGTGCATAGCCGTGTAACGTAGTGGTTGTTGCTGCTTTTGTAAATGTGAGGAATTTATCATCAAAACGCGTATAAGAAAAAGTAAAGTGATAACAGGGATGCGAGAGGTGAATGCTCGTCGCAGCGGCGCCGACTCTCACTGGCTACTATTGTCTAAGTGCCACGGAATCTTGGTCCTTCCCATCGGATTCCATCGATGAAGCATCCGCTTTTCGACGTGGGCTGCACGCGAAATACTTGCGTCGGCGATTCGTCACAAACCCAAATGTTTACATTGCCAACCAATTGTCACAGATAAGATATAACGCCCGTCTTTTAGTTGTAGATTGTCTTTTAGTGGCTGTCTGGCTGATGTTCTTTACCCAAATATTTAAGTAAATTACGGGCTGCAATTATTATAAATATACATAATTAATGTCTATGATAACCGTAAATATTAGACAGAGCCTGTTTCGCTGAACATATAGATATACTTATATGACAGACGAATAGCCTACTTTTTACTTCACTAGTTTTCTGTTATAACCTTAATAAATACTACTTCACTTCCTCTTAATTTGCATTTTATACTTTTGTAAAATTTCTGCCTGCAATTGTTTCAGCTAATTTGTTAAAATCTTGATGCTGGTTACAAATAAATTGCCAATTTGCTTACGTTAAATAAAAGACAATAAAAAACATCAAACAAGTAACTGACACCAGCTCGCAACACTGTTCAAGCGAAGACATAATGATGACAATCTTCAATGTGTCAAACGAGGTTATCAAACAAAATAATAAACACGTTACGTACTTTAATAATGACGTACATGTTTACTTGAATGTATGTATATTTATATTTATTATCAACACGAAACTTCGATTTGTGAATTTGCAAACGCCTATAAAAATAAGCGTAATAATTCGCATAATTTGCCATTGTGTTCTAATTTTCTCCCCTTATTTAAACATTTCCCAGCCACATAATCTCGATCGTTAAACAAACATTGTGAAATATTCTGTAAAAACACAACATAGCGGATCCTGATCTACTTTGAAATAGGAGTTATATACCATTAATATAAAGCGGTCCCCAGGCGCGTGGCTTATTGAGCGGATTTTAATGTGATTTCCACTGTCCGTTAGGTATTTTTATACTTATAGTAAGCTAGCGGTTCGTCCCGGCTTCGCACGGGTGAACATAAGATTTTTTTATAAAAGAAAATATACCTAGCCTATGCCACTCAAGGTGAATGTAGCTTTCCAATGGTGAAAGAATTTTTCAAACCGGACCATTAGTTTTGGAGCCTATTCAATACAAACAAATAAACATTCAAATCTTTCCTCTTTATAATATTAGTTTATGTCTCCCACTTAAGCTTTTTTCCTAAATTGCCACCGTGCAAAGCTGGATCGCTGCTAGTAAAGACCCACAAAATTCAACGACCTTACTTGAAAAAAAAATATAGCTCCTAATAACTATGATATTACAATAAAAGCTTCGTAATTTTTTAATAATTAATTCATTATACATAAAACTTGAAATAATTAAGGAATATATATGTATACTAATGCTGGATACATTTAGAACCATTGAAATGTTCTGAGTTAGCTTAAGGATACTTATGTTTTCAGTCACGTAAAATCTCATACTACAGAAATCATATGGCAATGGCATAAGCCTTTATCTTTTGATGATACAAAAGTACACAACGGCGTATAAAATATAAAATTACGAATAAAACAAAAAAGAATAGGGAAAATTCATTCGGGCAGCTACGAAATGATCGTCTTGTTTGTCCCAAAAAAAGCGGGATCAAGCAATACTTTTGACAGAAGTAGGTTAAAGTGAAGTATATCGATAGAGTGAAACGTGATTAATGGTTGTCCGGTGATACGATAATAAAGAGCTATATAAGCACCCTCCGTTGAGTCGAGTTCTCCGACATTGTCCTTCGTGTATACTTGACCTACTTATTGGGTAAGTGTTTGCAACACTGCAATACACTCGTCCGAGTTTTAATTTACCGGAAATCTATATCCGATTGACTGGATAGAAAATAAGCATCGAGCCTAATTATTTACGATTCATTGCAAAATTCTAACACTACGTGAATAATTCTTGCAAACAAATTCCAAGTTTGATATTTAAGCAGTCCGCATATGGGCGCTTGATAATTTGTCAAGCAAATATTTTTTTCTCTATCCATTTTATGCATTGTTTCTACCAATTTATTGGTACCTACGTATCGAGTGACGTCGTGTTATTAATATTACTTTACAGTTTTCCGGGAATCCCGAGAATAAAGATATGGACACGAGCGTATGACAATTAGCACCAACCTCTACGTTACTCGAGCAAATACTGTATATATAGCCTTTTGGACTTAGTGGGAGCGACCAAACTCTTTTAAGTGTGTGTGCAATGCTGACAAGTACTAGCCGGTGAGTGCGTGTGCGTGCGATGGCGCGAGGTGCCGTGGTGTCGGCGACCGTGCTGGTGTCAATTCTCACCTTGCTGGAGGCTGTGTTTGCACACTACACGCCTACATGGGCTGTCCACGTGCCGAATGGGAAGGAAGCAGCAGATGCAGTTGCCAGGGATCATGGATTCATAAATCTTGGAGAGGTAATTTTGAATTCTGTAGACATGTATAGATTAGAAATCTTTCTGAATATTTCTGCGGTCCGTCTCTGCTTTTCAATGGTGAAATCATTTTTCAAATTGGTCCAATACTTTTTGAGCCCATTCGTTACAGACATACTTACATACAAATCTTTCCTCTTTATAATATTATAATATATCCTCACGCCTTCCCACAAGGGTCCCCGAAGGGGTAGGCAGAGGTGTATAGGTAATACCCACACACCCACTTTCCGCCAGAGGTATATTTGGTGCCAACGTGACAGATGGCGAGTCCATCGCCGTTACTCAAGCACGACTATACATACGCCTTTGAATTTCTTCTCAGACGTATGCAGGTTTCCTCTCGATGTTTTCCTTCACCGTATACCTTACCTTACGTTCACCTTATAATATTAGTATGGATTATTAGACTGCTGCCATGTAATCGAGTAACGAGATGTAGGTAGATAGCTTACCTGTGGTGGTACTATAACGTATTACTTAAATTATATTATTTTACTGATGATTATAGAGATTATACAGATGTTTATACATGAAAATATACTTACTTACATCAAAAACATGAAAGGTTAATTTGAATAATGAAATGTACGTGTATAACCAAAGAATTTTAAGTACCTATCTTTTATTGGTATTATAACATAAAAAGTATGCAAATGTTCGGACTGGTTCTGTTGCCGGACGGTTCTCACGACGCGGCCGCAAAATTATTTATTTAGAAACCTAAAACCATTTCCGGATGTTCTGACCGAATCGATGACCGTGCTTTTATTGTAACTTTTCATTCTATTGTATTTATTGATACAAATTTAGGCCACATTTCCATGCCGACTTTACTAAACCGGATATTTGAACGGCAACAAATTCCTAGTAAAAACGGTCATTGCCAGGCTTTGACCTTGGATAATTTAATTTGAATTAAGAATCAATGGCAAGCTTTTGTTTTTGTAACAATTAAAACCCGATTCATTAAGTAGCGGCCTTATCATTGTAAAGTGAAATTACTCACATAATGCTGACATTGACCGAGTAACATTTCTCTGCAGTAAAGCTTTCAAATGCATCAATTTTGTTTTCTACTCGCTCCAACGGCATTTCGTTATACGATCAATAGAGAAATGAAGAAAGTTGTGAAGAAGTTAATTCTTTCACATGCAACAGTGTCGTACATACACGCTTAACGGCTTCGAGTACTCTTGACGTATCTTTCATCGATTGTCCATCTTTCACCAATTTGATCTAGGTGATTGAAACGTAGTCTTCCTCTGCTTCTTCTACGTACATGGGATACGAACCTTACAATAAATGTATGTTTTATTATACTTCGTCACTTATCCTGTGTTATAGGTAAATCGGTAATGCAGGCATTACATCCTTCCTATGTCCAAAGCAAAATCTTTACTATGTACAATACTTTTTCATC
Organism: Drepana falcataria; assembly: GCA_945859725.1. Lineage (NCBI taxonomy): Eukaryota > Metazoa > Arthropoda > Insecta > Lepidoptera > Drepanidae > Drepana > Drepana falcataria. Next base: position 4,009,264 of record OX243937.1, read on the forward strand.
TTTAAAATTAGACCTTCAGTCGCACAGTTGCTTAGACAATCTCGTCACTCTCCTCTCTAAAAATCTAAAATGTTAAGACCAATCGTACATACCTGACACAATGATACAGCGAGCGCGTATCAAGTGAGAAGCATCATAAACACTGCACTGGGTTAAAATTAGTCAGTTATTTTGAGGCAAATGCTGCAAACTCATGTGTTGTAACAGGTAATTTGAGGAAATGTTCTATTTAGTATTGCCCACTTTGTTAGCCGTTAATACGCTCTCCATATTTGTTTTACTTTGCCGTAATTTCTAATCGGATTACATATCGGTAGTGGTTTTGTTAAAGGTATGAATAATTTTGAACTATCTACCTACATACATTTCGCGACACGCAGAGTACCTTGCGGCGTAGGTAGACAGACTAGAGCGTCAGTTATTTCTAGGCTTCTCTTACTTCGTCCACATTCATCAGTCCCTTCATATATGTTCGCCGGTTTCGAGAACTCTTGACATATTTGAGTGTTTTATCGGTTTTTCTAAGTGTTTGGAACGCGGTATTCCCCTGCTTGTTCTTCGACACACATTTACATTGTACATATATAGGTTACGTCAACCTTCCTTCATTCGTCATTCTTTATGTACTTGCCATGTACCTATATTGTTATCGTCGTATATATCGTTATTGCCTTATATAACACATTGTTGGAATCTTCAATCCTATTAACTCGAAGTGTCTGGTTATCAAACCTTTACATGTTATAATAATATCGCGAGTATTCGGGAGTTCACAAAACCTCCAAAATCTTTATGTTAGCTCGTTTATAACTCTGCGATGTAAAAATATTGATACTCGTATCTGAGAACACGTTTAGAGAGCTGGCAACGATACTGCTCTATAGGATGGGGGAATAAAAATAAGCATGAAATTTAAGGTTACGTGGTTATTTATTTCAAGTGACAACGGGAATTCACCTCCTCCTTATGGGGTCTATTTTAGTCCATGAGATTGCCCTATAAATAAAACCAGATGCGGTTATGGAAGCTTTTAGCTTAGGGTTTCTTGGATTAAAATGTCGGTTGTATAATCGTCTATTTCTCTATTTTTGCGTTCTTTCTACAACAAATTCTCATGTAGCAATATTGTGATACTACAGTCTTCAAGCTGATAACGATGAATAGATGCTTTCAAGCTCCGCCGCGAACTATACAAAAGGAGGCTGTCACTCGTGCCATCGGTTCTATGTATCCGATAACAAAATGCCTCGTAGCCGGCGCCAGACCTCGATGACGTCACACACGGAGATAAATTATTGAACCCGTTGACGTCATTCGCACAAAGCCTCTTCGAAACTGAGTCTTAGACAATGATACAGGAATGTGGAAAGAATACCATTGTGATTTGGTTCGGACCAGCCTGTTTTGCTGATGCCCGCTCTGCTTGGGTGGTCAAGCGGAAAGGTTAGACATTCGTAAGTACCTATTTACGTAAAATTTTTACTTAAGGTGGTAGCATAAAAGCCGAAGAATTATACCTACTTTATACCGTATCTTTGTATTATGACATCAGTTTCCTTTTTTTTATATACATGTCATCACGCCGAGTCCCTGACGGTGTAGGCAGAGAGTATAGAGCGCCAGTTCTCTCTAGACTTACACTTTCGCTTCGCCCACATTCATCAGTCTCTTCATACATGCTCTCCGGTTTCGAGTACTCTTGACGTTCCCGTCCTTAAGCGTCCGATCGATTTGATCTAGATCTTTTTATTTTATATATTGCAGCAATACGAAGAAATATCTGATACCTTAGAAATTATATACCTACAGAGTGGGCAGAGAGAACTGATCAGAGCGCGTATATGTATGTACAACTTTATTTGAAGTATTCCCACCACTATCACACACTGTTTCTCATCTGTTTTAAATTATTTACGGCAGCTACTATTCTTTAACACCATCCACCACATTTCTCCGGAGATATATTTGGGTGCCAATGTGTCAGATGGCGAGCTCATTTCCGTTTCTTAACCGCAACTGTATACTGTCTTTGAATTTCTTTCCTCGATGTTTATTTCTCTCGTGGTGTGTTAACCACTTGTATACAGTTCTTATAGATTAGAAAATTTCATCAGTACAGCGGGATTGGAATTTGTAAACTTTGTGTTGCAGACAACTACTCGAACCACTGCAACGACGGCTCAATATGTAAACTTAAAGGTTTATATTTATTAGATAGTTTCTGCAGTACAATCTTTACAGGCAACATGATTCGATGTTACGCGGTAAATAAGCTATCTGAGTGACTAATAGGGTCTTTCATTCATTACCAACTTTATATATCCTCACGCCTTCCCACAAGGGTCCCCGAAGGGGTAGGCAGAAGTGTATAGGTAATACCCACACACCCACTTTCTGCCAGAGGTATATTAGGTGCCAACGTGACAGATGGCGAGTCCATCGCCGTTACTCAAGCACGACTATACATACGTCTTTGAATTTCTTCTCAGACGTATGCAGGTTTCCTCTCGATGTTTTCCTTCACCGTAAAGCTCGTGGTGTGACTAATCACTGTACTTAAGTTCAGAAAAACTCATTGGTACAGTCGGGATTCGAACTTGCGACCTTTGCGTCGCAGGCAACTGCTCGAACCACTCGGCCACCACGGCTTTACGAATTTACGAACTTTACGAATTGCCTTGTGAGGGTTTATTTTCAGAAAACTTGTAAACATAATTAATCTTCTGATTTGATTGAACCAGGGAATTTTAATGTATTAAATAGTAAAGATCAATATCATGCTTATGGTACGGCGAAAAGATACACGTACCTAGTCTAAATTTTAAAAGTTATAGTTTAGTCCGATCCTCATTTCAAGATTACTCATTCCGACGACCAAAATGAATGTTGCATTCACAAGAGTAGCGATGATTGATCAATGACAGGACTAACGAGGAATGCATGTATCTCAGATAAGACACAATATTATCAAGATGCCAACTATTTAGTATTGACCTTAGTGAGTTCAGAGCACTAGATAGAGTTCTTAGTATAAACACATCGGACAATGATAATAGTATATTGATAGACAATGAAAGAGAATGTATTGAATAGCCGATCTTAGACGTAAGGACTAACAATCTCATGTTTTGAAATACCAATACTTCGCTCGAAGCGATTGAGATATATACGATTGATATTCATCAAACATAAGAATTGTACATTACGTTAGTATACAATTAAAACATATATTTTGTAGACTTATGTAATTGCACCTAGCATTGCAGCTCGACCGATGGTAATCGGGTAAACGTATCAAGTTTGCATCTGGAAAATGTATGATAACTTAAAAGCATATTCTTAAATGTGTCAGTGAGATTTGATGTGTATACATTTACTTCGGTACCAATGAGTAGAACATATTCTTTTTTATTTTACCCAAAAAGGCGTTTGTCAAGTTCACAGTCTTTCAAGCCAGTTCTGAAATATCCTTCCGAGAAGACAAACGATAAAATAATCTGTATTCTTTTTAAGTTATTCTATGCAGTATTTTTTTTAATCTTACATTGAGATGGATAAAGTTATACCTATTGTGTTGATAACTGAAACTGATTGAACTGAAAAACTAATGAATATTCAAAGTAACTGAAAGACCTTAATGATGGCATGAAAATTTACAATACGTTGTGTGCTGCCAACCTAACTTAATTATTTCACCATTACGAAGTTTTTATATGGTGACTATTTATTTATTGCGTTGACTAAGTCTATTTCTAGTTGTTAAGTCTGACTTAGCGCGTTACTGTCTAGCTTAAATGAAATAAAACAGAACGGGCGCTGGGAGCAGAGCAACCAACAATTACTTAACTACCTACTTATACTTTGAGAAATTAGATTCTATGAATTCAGAAGCTTTTAACTCTATTCAAAGAGTATATAGAACAGGGATCTTCGAAGAAGGCGGAGGTGTAATATTTTTCGCCGAATAGTGGTGGTGATTCAGTTGCCGTCTCTCAGGCACGGTAAAGTGCGATATCGACTCCCTTCTAAAACGTTTTCAAAACTCCTCGCGATGTGTTCCTTTACCGTAAACCACTAGTGGTATACGTGCGTTAAGAAAACACTGCTTTAAGTATGTTAGCAATTTTTACTGGTGACTACATAAATCACACAAATAAAACCTGTTATTGCTTGCTTTATAGAGGGAAATATACATTGCAACATATTTTCCCGCAGTATCATAAACAACGACTCCGAAGAGACTTTAACCCTTGGACTTTTTCGATTTCGAGAATGTAAAGGGAACAAACGTTATCAGTTGCGAAATCGTATTGTTTTCACCAAACATTTTCATGTGATAATAGAGCTACTTCGGGACGATACAAACGAAGAGACTCACGAAGTTATGACGATGGATGTTATCCATAGAATTATATAGAATTGCTGACTACTTACGGTTACAAACGTTGCGTGTGTTCCGAAAGTTATTATCATTGCGAAGTCTCAGGATAACACTACTAGAACAAATAGGTTGGGAGTTTTAGTGAAGCCCGAGTCGCGTGCAGAATGTTTACATTAAATCGACGAACTCGGTACTAATAGTTACTTGGCGTTGATAGCTTGGGAAACTTCTTTGTTTGAAGTGAAGCGCAGTACGTGCGCCAGTGCGAGAGTGATGTGATTTGAGCGTTGTTCAAAGTGATTGTCTTTGCCGAAATTCTATTCATTAGTAAAAATTATTATATCAGTCCAATAATGAATGATAAAAACAAAACTAGATTTTATTGTTAGTAAGATTTTATAACTATTTTTTTATAGATATACGTATTTTATTTTTGTAACGGATGTACTAAAAACATTAACAAAAACTTTCACCTGTTTTAAATATTAAATTATTCCAGAGTAAAGGAGGGATGCACTATAATTTATTTTAAAAATCCCTTTGAAATCGTGATCATCTAAACATATATGTATAGTCAAATTCAACGCGGGCCAATCCACAGAGCAAAGCTAGTTCAACAATATTTTGTGAAAATAAAGTTTAGTTTATCAGTGAAATTATAAATAGCGACCAATAATTGAATACGTAAGAAGGTTTTGAAATTTAGCTATCAAGTAGAAATCTAGATGCTTATACCTACCCAGCTCACTTAATTTAAGTACAGACGATAAGGGTCTTCGCTCTGTACTCTGTACTCAATATCGTGTAAAAGGACATTTTTATTATTCGATGCTATTTCATTGAGGAAGGGACGTGCATTCGTGACCTATGCTTAGGCGCGCTGCCAAAATGCGTTGGCGCTGAGCCTCGTGACGCGATACGGACACATGCTCAGTCACACTTGTGATCCGAATCCGCGAAAATATACCGCTTTATTGTGCAAGTCATTCACCGGGTCGAAAGTGCCCTCGCCACCACGGCGCGCCAAATGATCATTAAGCAAATAAGACCTTAAATACCAGAATACAAAGTCGATAGTTGATTACAAAGTTATACGTCATTGTCATCGTCACAACACCAAAAAAAAATAGTACATATATATATATACTAGCTGCCCCGCCCAGCTTCGCACGGGTGAAAAAGTAAAATTTCCTGAAACATGATCGCAGCGCCACCCATCGGGTCCAATTGTGATGTAAGCTATCCTATCTTTTAAGTTGGATGAAACTGCACACGGTGTGCAAATTTCATTGAAATCGGTTAAGTAGTTTAGGAGTCCATTGAGGACAAACATTGTGACACGAGATTTATATATATTAAGATATATTATCATAGTGAGTCCTTTACGGAAGTGGCAGTGAGTCTAGCACCAGTTATCTCTTTCGCTTCATCATCATTCTTCAGTCACTTCATACATTTCACCTGTTTCAAGTAATCTTGTGGCTGAGGTTAGACCTCAGCCACAAGATTACTTGAAACAGTTGTTCGACCGATTTCATCTAGATAGTCAAATCGTGGTCTTCCTCTCTTTTTACATGCTTTGTCAACCCATCGGAACTCATATTTTATAATTTTATAAGTCCTAATTAACGTAGATCAAATACATTTCTTCATCTTTGCAATCTTTCTTTCAGTTTCATCAATCAGTTTCTTTGCGAGTCGCGTCATTATGAATTCGATCTAAAATCGTTACGTCGCACCTTTTTCGGATGGAACGCATCTCAATGTATCGCTAACACAGGATTTGAAATAACGCCGAAAGCTCTGAACATTTTTTTTGTCAGTCGTATGTGCAGGCTGATATATGAACTCATAAGGCGGCTAAATTAAAACCGCAGACGAACATAATGGTTTTAAGGCACTCTGCTGGCTTATTTGTGTCTGATTTTTGAATTAAGAAAAGCCTTGAAGGATAATTTTAAACGCATTCCCAGAATAGTCATAATTGCCTCGTCTAGGTATATTCCATACGCGATATATCAGTTTCTGATGTGGCCTACTTTGAAAAGACCAGCCTAGTTCCAAATTAAACTGATCAATAATGTTAACTGATATTAGCCATTTCCTGAATTGGTCAACATAAGTTAATCCAATCAATTGGAAAGCTCGAATTGTAATTAGATTATGCAACTTGATGCTACATTATTAAGTAAATGCGTGAAAGCATTAATCGAGGTTTTATTATTATTATTTCATTCCTTTACACAATCCCAAGAAAGACGAAATACTATATACTTATGTGAAATTACGAAGTACAACGTACTTGTGCGAAACCGTAAATAAAATTTGAATTTCATCTCTAACGAATGCAGGTCTTCAACTCACGAGTTTATCTTCGACATCAAAAGTTACTTGATTAATCTCTATGGTACATGCCACTAGGACTTTAACTTGTAATCATGATATTGCCACCACATTCTACTCATTCCTAATCATCATCTCATTCCTAACCCAAATAAAAATAGGACACCAGTAAACAAAGTTATACAGTGCATAGTGCATTCGTCAAATTGCAGTATGTCAACGTGAAAATCCCAATTTGATCTAGAATTGGAGAAATTGAAAAAGCAATTGTGAAAGAATCTCAAACAATGAGCGCTAGTACGGAATGGGATTCGTTTTCTTTCGAAGCTATTCTGTAGTCGAAAGCAGGGCGGGGGCGGTCTTTTGTAAGGGGCAATCGTCGTCGGCTTAAACGCTCCTAGCCTGGGGGCTGAGGGGAATGCTCCGGAGGGACGTCTGCTTTGTGTCCGCGTCTTTATGCATCCGACCAGCCGCAAACACTACCGAGACAGGCCTCCCAAATAAAATGAGCCGATTGCATAAATTCATTCCGTAAATGATTCAAGTATTCTTTAAGGGCGTACTAGCCGTTTAGAAAATAATTAAAACAGTATTTAAGTGTGTCTAGTGTAGTCTTAAACACACATTGTGATAGGAAATGAGTGACCAATTTAATAACGTAATATGAAAACGAATAATGCTGGAAGGAATAATTGCAGAGACCATTACCATCATTTCGATCAATTTGATCTATGTACTGAGAAAGTGGTATTGCTCAGCCTCTTCCAGACGTTTGCATTGTATAGGTTACTGTTTTATCGACCATTTCGTTACTTATTATTTATATATCTCCCAAATTTCGTCATTTTTACAATCACATCCCATTCACATCAAAATACTTGAAGCTTACTTAATCAAAGATTCATGATTCAGCGAAGGAGACAGGAACGTAATTGATTTTAGTCATTATTAATTGATTCTTTGCCAAGTATTGTACTGTCAGACTGTGGTTGAAGTGACTCAAACAATTTTCATGTTCTATTATTTCAATCATTGTTAGTTAAAAGTTTTAAGAGTTAATGAAATGGAAGTTGATTCACTTCACTTAATAATAACAAATATCGAATTGAGTGACAAGGGTATGTGACTTATAAATTCTTCTTTTCTTCACGCCCTCCCAAAAGGGTCCCCGCAGGGGTGGGTTCTGGTGTGCAGTACATACACACCCACTTTTCGCCGGAAATTTATTTTAGGTGCCATCGTGACAGATGGCGAATCCAATACGTCTTTGTATTTCTTCTCTAACGTCTGCAGACCTCGACATTTTCCTTCACCATATTTGTTGTAACAGCAACAACAGTAAACCTTTAACTTTCGCCAGGGCATGTCTACTCGTCAGCGTATCTATTTAGATGTCTTAATGAAAATTAGTACAAACCTCGCCTAAGAATTTTGTCTTGTGTTCTCAATTCACGTGGATCAACAACCTAGAATATCCATTAAGTGGCAGCATTGATGTGGGTATACCCAATCGGATACGTTAGAGCGTCGATTTAGATTAATGGTGTTAAAACTTAATGCAGACAACAGGATCTGGGCCTTCTGAGTTAATTGAATCGATATTTATTGCCAATTGGACCACTTATTGCATGTATATACGCATATAATATATATTTTTATATTAAGAGGTAATATAAAGGTTGCAGTTAGACATGCCGTCCACTTGATGGTAAGCGGTTACCGCCGTATATGAATACTTGTAACACCTAGGATATTGTTTGCGTTAATGATATCAATTGACAACGCCTGTTGGACTTATGAGAGAGATACATTTTCGACCTGGGCTCGTGTCGTATTCATTTGCTTCTGAGACTTATTATGTGATTAAACTCATATGTACTAATCTTGCTTTTCCTTTTAGTATATTTTCGTCTATCTTTCCTTGTTTTAAAACAGGTTTTTATGTCGTATAAGGTGAGTAGTCTATTCTTAACCGTTTTCAACAACTCTTGTCTGTCGTCCATTATGAATACGCTTTCGTTTGTTGCTCTTTCGCCCAGTTGTACCTTCCAAATTTTTTTTATACCTCTAGGGTGACAAATGAGAATGCAATGTGCCTGATTGGCGGCTTTTAACGTTTCTTGAAGGACTCCAAGCTGTACTTACTGGGAGTTTATTAAGTACATCGCCTGAATGCTCTCCATTCTCCTTCAGTGTAATATTTAATTTTTCCCAAGGTTTGTTGCTAGTAACAATGTCCTTTACGTCGTTTTGAATTTAACATCTTTTCACTCACCTTGCAAGGCGACAAAAATTTCTTCCCGAAATTGCGACTTAACAAGTCGACAAATAGGCTTACAAGTTTCAAATTATTATGCGATTCTCCGCAGGTTGCTTTCGTCAAAAGTTCTTTTCATTGGTTTTTGATGAAAGTTTTTTCATAAGAAAGTTTTATAACTATATTCTGAGTATCCCAAACCGAACGTATCCCCTGTTTTTAATAATATTTTGTTTGTGAATGTCACTATTCCAATATCAGCATCAATCCTTATTTATTATTATGTATGAGAGGGTTATATTATCAATTAATTTATATGAGCCAGTTTTGTACCACTGCTGGACATAAGCCTCCATTACCTTGTGGTGGAAAATTTCCCAATTTTGTAATATTTTCGGCCAGATCTTCAAGTAGGCGTCCAAGTCATCTTTCCATGTTTTTATCCGCGTTCCAAGAATGTACGCTGTTTCAATTATGTTAATTAAAAAAAACTATATAAGTCGTGTGAAAGTCGACGAGACTTGCCTTTTAGCACGTTGGCTCCGAAACATATCTTTGGCGAAAAAGGGGTGATATTAAACCCAGCCTACGATCCTTCTAAGAATATGATATTGTTATAATATCCAAACATAATTCGTTGCATTACCTTGTCATGAAATGAATGCGCATGTTTTGGTAAATAAAGAACACTTTTTGAAATGTAGATGTACGCTCAAAAGAAGTTCTCAAGTTTGTATCTCATTTTATGTTCGAAATGGTAGTAAATAACTACTTATTGCGAATTCCAACTTTGTCCAGACCGCAATTTGTCTGGCAAACGAATTACTATCTCAGCATATTAAAAGAAAACGAAATCACATTACTCAAGCGAAAAGCTAAAACAAAATCTTGCCAAATAAAATAACATTCGGGTGTCTTTTAATGATCTCAGAAAATGCTTCTATTGCGCCAGACGAATTGGCGACTGCTATTTACATATTTTAGCAAGTAGGGTGTACACATTCTCAACTAGATAGTGGAAGATGAAGTCACTAACGAGCCTGGCCATTTGGCATATTGGTCGTATCACATTTTTTATTTATTTCCAACAGCTGCCACTACCATTGCAGGCTGAGCCCAATGCGACGGTGTGACTCGTCTTATTATAAAAGTACTTATATGAATATTATTGACTTATACATAACTTTTTACGAATACAATAAAAAAAAAATACAAAATTATCTATAGTCTCCAGGTACGGGCAGGCAAGTTTTGGTTTGGTGTTGAACTTCATACATTATAGTTATCTTTTTAAATATTTAGGTATTCGAATTTGAATGAACGGGTGAATGACTAGTTTGAATTTCTGCTATTTGGCTCAACAGCTCCCTTTCTTGTGTCCATTCCGGCGGAATGTAGCTCTATAAATTTTTTGACCAGTTTTATCCTTGATCTATTATATGGTCATCAATCATAAGGACTGAAGGACAGATTTTGTGTTCGGGAAGGTCTGGTCTCAAATTTATCTTGGCTCCGGTGACCCGGTAAATTGTCGTCTTAACTTGGGGGAACCATTTATTTGCGTTTAGTCTCGATACTAGGCTTGTTTTATATTATGCAAACGAGTTTTCATTCCGGACTCGGATTTGGGACGGGAGCGAAACGGTAACCTTGCAAGGTAGGTAATCTTACCGCCGACTCGAATTGAAGGGGTTCGAATAAAGCTTTTTCGTATTCTTTACGATTGGCCTCGCTAAAGACCATTATTTCTACGATGCGATGTTCAGTACCTATCTTATTTTGTTTCTGATTTACATGCTTTGATTTTTATTTAATCATGCCTTTGGGCGCTTCCAAACTAAGTAGAGCTAGTAGAACTATGGGAACGAGACAATAATATAAATACTTATTAGATAGGTAGTTATGTACATATATATATAGGATATCCGAGACTAAAGTCAAGCCTCTGATCAGGTGGCCGTCGATTTATAAAGTTATATTGAAACATTTAAATGTGTTTGTAATATCCGTCTATGTTTTGTGTTTCTTGTCCATTGCCATGGCGTACTCGTCATAATTTTTAAAGCTTTACCTCCTGTACTTTTAATAACTTTCTGAACTTTAGTACAGTGATCACCACGCCAAGAACTGTGTGATGGAGGAATATCGTGAGAAAAACCACATACCTCTGAGAAGAAATTGAAACACGTTTGTGCTACACTGAACATAGTAACTTGAGAACCTAAATGTATCCCCAGTGGAGAGTGGTATTGGTCTGTCTATCATTTGGAAACCTTTCCGGGAAGCCGTGAAAATATATAAATTAATACCCTTTTGTAAAAGTATTGCGCAAGTCTGTCTAGTGATAAGGTATGAAACATCGCAGTGCTTCTAGCTAGGAATATTATTGAATAGACTCTACATAATGGATTTTCAAGCTTCAATGATCGCGGCTTTATCGGCTAGCTTCGGAAACGTTAAAATATTCATTTTGGTACCGACTGAAATAAACTACCTATGCTTACGAAATAATGTTTACTTATAAATGAAATTGAAGTGTCTGTTTGTTTTATCACAATGATAGTTTTTCTAAATGAATATATGTACAATACTGATAATGAAACATAATTTATAAAAAAAATCTGTACCGGCTAACCTCCTAAAACAGCTTGATGATTTTGACGAAACTTTCATTGGCACTTCTTCAAACATGAGATAGGACACAATGAAAGGAAGCTAATAGATAAGGTAGTAATTTTGTTATCTTTGCAGCTATTTGTTTTATTTCTTCTTCTTGAGGTTATATTTACAATACCCGACCACATCTAGAAGACAACTGTCCTATTTCTGACACAGTCTGAATATCTAGATGAACACAAATATATATAAAATTCTACGCAAGAAAACCGCGGGGGCACAACTGGTACTTTATAAAAAAAAAAAATCCTTTCATGCAAAATGTTTTTGCAGTCGTGTGTCGGCGACGTTGTCCATTGAATTGGCTGAGAAATTCACAAACTAAATTGCTTTAGCGGGTATTTAAGGTTTTTTGAATTTTATTAGTTGTTTAGCCTTGGATTTGAGAGAACCCGCTCGAGAACTTGTAATTACTTTGGAAAATCGACGATTCTCCTTTTATTCGCTTTAGGGTTATGGTAAATTTGTGCTCGTATTGGATGCCATATTTTCTAGGCCCTGTTTGTTGTTGGCTGATCGGAATTATATGAAATTTGGCACAGAGATAAATTATAAGGTGATGAATTAACAAATCACATAGGATATGTTTAATTTGAGAGAAAACAAACTGACCAATGAAATCAAATTTTACGTCGGTGAAACCTTGGTGCACTGTTAGTACTTAGTTAGTAAAACAGAGCCGTGGTGACCGAGGGTTTAACGTCTTCTACGAAGGTCGTCTACAAAATCGAGTTTGCACGTTCGAAGCCCCGGTTTGCTCCAATTAGTTATATCTGAACTGTTAGTTTGAGAAGATGGAAGTAAATGAAAGAGGTAGCCTTTTAGCAAAAATCCTGGTAGAGAAACTTTGATGATCTCGTTTATCTCATTGGTACCAAAACATATCAGAGAGTATGGCGTAGCTGTAGCTGTAGAGGCGTGAAGATAGAATAAATAATAAATTTGTTTTAAATTCGATCGCGCCGTTTTCTCTTCAATTTCAGGATTGTTTCATCCACATTCATTAGTCTTTTCATACATGCTGTTTTTGAGTTCTCTGAAAGCTCCCACGCTTTATCGTCCGACCAATCTGATCTAGACACTTGGAAGGTAGTAAACCTAACGTTTCTCGTGCTAATGTTCTTCCATACATATTCGCATCTTTTTATGACAAAAAAATTTATATAGTAGGTACAAACATTATTAAAAAAAATTGAAAGTAATGTAGAAACGATAAAATTGACCGAGTAATTTTTTGTTCTATCATCTGTAAAGTATAGAGAAAGATATAAGAACGAGCAGAGACGAATCATAATTAATTTTTATCACGAAGAAATCCGAAATAGCCTTGTGAGTCTTGTAATAAAAAGGTCCGGTGCACATAACGATGTTAGGAGGGCGATTAGGATAGATAATAACGTGGCCGAACACGGTGGGGAGTTGAAAAACTTGCACTACCTGCGTCTAATGAAGGTCGTCGTTTGTGGGCAGCTACAGAAAAATTATTACCCTCCAACGGATGTCCAATCATACGTTTCAAAGGTAATTACTGAGTGACTTCATCTTCTCTTTGTTTGAATTTAACAAAGTTGAAAAGTTGCTCGAGCGCAATATCTGTCGTGGTACAATCATTATTTCGACGAGAATAGTCAATGTTTCCAGTATAACGAACATTAATTCAAATTTGTTTTGTATAACCAACGTGTTCAGTGAACTATTTGTGTATGATCGGAAGGAAAACGACATATATCAATTACATACATATTTCCTGTAGACATATATGTACTTACATTACCTACGTATGGAGCGAAGCGGTCTCATAATCTATAGGGAACAGAACAGAACTCTCTCTGTCTCCACAGCGTGATGACATGTGAGTAAGTAAATTTATTGTTGAACTGTGTAGGAACATCAGATGATAAAATTACCTATTATGACACAACAGTTAGTCCATTTTGTACATACGATATGTTAGTTTTTATCAATTTAAGTAATACGGATATATTATATTAAGATGCAAGTATTTATAATTTAAAAAGAAATTAGTATGTATGTATGTATATAAAGAGCGACCGCACAATGAATATTAAAACAGGTATTCTGTTTATACCAAGCCATCGTTGCAGTTGGATTGCTACAAAGAACCTATCCGTCAGATAAGCTTTTCTATGCCACGTAAAAATGCTAGTCTTATCCCGCACATTTTTTTTTTAATAGACGGGAAGTGTTTTTAGGTTTCGTAGCCTATACCGAGGTATCACTTGCACGTTGCCACTCTGTGTTCAGGGAGTTAGAATGTGTTGGTAGCATAATGCGACTAATCCATCTGCTGCCAACACAATATTGGAAAGCCAATTATTGGAAAGCTTATTAATCACGCAGGAACAACACAAAAAAAAAGTTTTTTGGTAACTGAGGAAATCCACATACCTCTGTGTTATAATAAGGTGGAGGTCCTCCCCTATCGGGCAGCTCCAAATTAGAACGGGAAACCCGGTACGCCCTTCCTCTCAAAAAAACTATTTTTTTTGAGCTTATATTGTTACCTACTTTCGATACTAACCTCGTTATTATGCACCAACAAATTTGCTGTTTAAGGGTTATTATTCGTGACGTTACTCTTACATATTTAGGCTATTTTCAGAATTATATATCTGCACGCCTTCCTACAAGGGTTCCCTACAGGATAAGCAGAAGGTGTGTAGGTCGTACCCACCACCCACTTTAGCCGAGATATGTTTTTAGGCGCCAGAATGATGGAGGCGAGTTCATCATTATTCTGAATTACTTCTCCAACGTATAACCTGCATACGTTTGAGAAGTAATTCGATGTTCCCTTCCGATGTTTTCCTTAAGCTCGTGGTGCGACTAATCACTGTACTTAAGTTCAGATAAAATCAATGGTACAATCGGGATTCGAGCTAGCAATCTTTGTGTTGCAGGCAACTACTCAAACCACTCGGCCACCACGGGTATTTAATAAAATAAGCTACTTAATATTTTTAACAAACAAAGTTAACAGATAAAATATGAGTATTAAATTACTCTATTTAGCACTGAGTAGCGAGTGCAGTGATACAAATCTGATAAAAACAAAGTACCACCCAAAGAAAGAAAAAGTGCAAGACTACGATGGACTAAAATAAATAAAAGAAATGGAGTCAGATTGTTTCAGATGGACTTATTATTTTTATTACGTTTGTGCCAGACCCACCGCGAGCGCGCACGGCTACAACCCTTTCATCTAATACTTATGGATCACCTTAGAACTGCAGCTTAAAACATACTATGCGTAGCTTTTATCGTGTCCCGACTGTGCGGTTTGTTTTCTTCGCCTAGAGCATATGCCTGATTAATATGGATGATCCTAAAGAGGTTCGTAAGTGTAGAGAACCGAACTCAGCATGATAATATGTATACATATATACGGAGATAATTGAAGGCATAGTGGGTTGAACTCACTAATTGAGATGGTCTAGCGGCGCGCACACGTACATTGTTTTACTTAAAGTTAATTACCTATGCGGTTGCAACCTGACATACACGGTTAAGTGCTCTGCCACGAATACAATTAGTTGCGTCGATAAATCAAACTGTTTCAATATGTTCTGAAATGTCACATGATTTATTACAATAGTCTAGAATGACGGGCGTGTGGTCTAGTGGTCAGAGCTCCTGACTGATGCATTGAATAACTCGAAAAATAAATCCTTTAAATATATGATTGTACATTTCAGTAATTATGGTACCTTCCTGAGAGGCCTAATATTCTGAAATTTCTACCTAACGAGAACATCAAATTGTTTATTTTCTAAGAAGAAAGAGAGAACTAAACCTATATTATTAAATGCATTGACAGCGATGTTTTAGATAGCATCCAGTATCTTAAAAACAATTAAAGAAATTATCTTTTGTGATCGAATCCGAATAATTTTGATTTTGATTTTGAAAAATGCGAAAGGAGGATGTTTGTTACTCAATCACGCCAGAACAGTTGAACAGAATTGGATGAAATTATGTACGAAGATAGATTATTAGCTGGATTAACACATGGCATATGTTTATTCCAGAAAAAAAGTTTGTTAAGCATGGGACAGTTAAGAGTACTTTATCGAAAATGGAGTATGTATAGTGAAAAAGGTGTAGCTGTACCAGCTAGCTCCAGTAGAAATACTCTATTTGCTGCCCCGTATAGTAAAAATGGGCTGAATGTGAGGATTTCTAAACCGTTAGCAAAATAAAATAACATCAGGTGATGTGTGGTTCTTACAAAAGCATTAAAAGGCCAAAGCTCCGTACGGTGGGCTGTCAAAACAGATTACGCCGATAAACCTCTAGTGAATACTGACCGCCCCTACTCACCCGGGCAGATAGAAAACGGGGTACAACGGGGTATAAAGGTATGCCATTAAAATGTACTATTTTCACCAATTCAATTTCGCTTTTCAATATGCGGTGGCCTAGGTGGTTTAAGCACTCTCCAGTGGACCGGACCACAAGGTCGCGGGGTCGATTCTCGGCGAATGTTTTGGACTTGGTCTTCCTATGTATTTAATTACATGTCTATCTACATATATAAATACCTGTATCATTATCTTATTTTCGGAGTAAAGGATTTGCTTAGTTGGGAACTGGGTCAATTTGTGTGGAATCGGAACAATAATATATATTAATACTTAAGCTTAGTCACAAGTAAAGTGGTACTTGAATTTTTGCCTTGAATATATAAGGACCCGTGATATTTTTGTGGGGGTGACACGGTCAATTACAATGTCTCATTCAAATTTATGGATTGGCTCGGTCAATTTAATTTAGATTTGTGGTAATTAAGTCATTATTCGTGAAAACAATTTCATTTCTTTGCCAACCTTGTGCAGCACCGAAATAATGATTATTTCGTTCAGTTTACGCACAAATCGAATCTAAATGGAGCTATGGAAAATTCAAAATTAAACTGTATTAGTTGCTAAGACTTCGAAAAATACACTGCGTCTAGTTCCAATCTTATATACAAGCAATTAGATAATTATAAAATAATGATGAAAACAATCAAATAATGTTAATAATATTAATCAGAACAAGTTACACAAAGAAGTAATAAAGTGTGAGGAAACAGCGCATCATTTGTTTTCTTGCTCTTATAAATACGTTGGAACAGCAATGGGACAGCGGATGTTGGTGAGTGACAGGTATTTTAAAACGCCATAAAACAGTTCACACATAACAGAATGCCACAATACTCTGGAATAGACAACAGTGACACCGGAAGCTATTTATAGATGAGCAGAAGCTACACAAGAAGGATACAATTAAACCCCGATAAGGGAGGGAATTTTATAATTTAAATATTTGTTTTTTCTTATATAGCCGCGGTAGCCGAGTGGTTCGATTAGTTGTCAGCAACACAAATATTGCAAGTTCGAATACCGACTGTGCCTTCCTACGAGTTTACTTAACTTAAGTACAGTGATTAGTCAAGCCAAGAGGTTAAAGATGAAGGAAAATATCGAGAGGAAACCTGCATACGTTTGAGCAGAAATTCAAAGACGTATGAATAGACGTCCTTGAGTAACGGCGATGGACTCGCCATCTGTATCCATCGGCACCTAGCATATATCTCCGGCGGAGTGTGTGTGTGTGGGTATTACCTACCTACATACCTCTGATTACCCCTTCGTGGAAAATCGGGAAAATGATATGTATGACATAAAGCAAGCGTTCAAGCAGTGCGCCTGTGGAACGCGCTGCCATTGACCATAAGGCAAGCAAAGACACCTCATTCCTTTAAACTACTTGTGAAGGAACATTACCTAAATTCTCTGCAATAATTATAAATAAATATATTTGTATTGATGTTTATAATATATATATATATATATAAGTTTTATGTATTTAATTTCTCTTAATATGATGCCGTACACCTCCAGCTACCAAATTAATTATCTAGATATTAATGTATTCCATCCAATGGTTGTCTGGAAGAGATCGCCGAGTGTTATCGCACTCGGCGATCTTGCCGCGCGACCGCCAATTGTACTTTTTGCCTATGTACTATCTAAATTAAATATAGTGTACAATAAAGCATATATAAATAAATATAAATAAAAATAAATTTAAATAAAATAAATTATAATAATATGCACAATTTAGATAGGATGTAGTTTAACCCATCTTGACCTGTGTAATTGTTCGCGTTTGTTTGTCATAAGTGTCAGTATTGCTTCCAATAGCTACAACACTGTTAATTACCATTAGATCGTGCGATCCAGAAACGGACAAATTGGGCTGATCCTAAATACGTGATTAGTGATCACATAGGCCTTTGTTACCGTTGCCTTCTCTAATTATTCCAGTGTTCCAGCAATTATTAAAGCTTATTGGAACTTTAAGCGTGAGGGATTTGAATAATCGAGACGTGCTATGGAAAATGGCAGGGTCAAGTTTGGGCTGGTTCGAATCTCTACTGTACCAATTCACACCTGAATTCAATACGAATATGAATTTAAATTTTGTGATTACTTACGGTGCGAGCTTTACGGCTAAGGATACTACAAATCGAGAAAAAACGAGCGTGCGCTTGAGAAGAAATTTAAAGACGCATGTTCTGAGACATTGCCTACCTGAAACTCACGCCGGCACCGAAATATACATTTAGTGAAAGGGAGTATTGATACACTTCTGCCTACCCCTTCGGTGACAACAATGGTGAAGATGTAGGCATTTATTAACCATTTGGATAAATAATGGACCATCTGCTTACGCCGTTGAAGGCATAAAACCTTCTTTTATAATTTCCCTTGGTTGCATTTCGCTTGCATTTGTTTTAAAATGAAATCGAATCATGTCATTCTTCTTTTGTTTTTTCTTCACATTCTGACATGCAATATACAAGAAGGTACATTGAAATTACATCCTATTGTATTTACAAGAATTCCTAACATTTAGTTATGTCGAAGTACGCGACACCATCAATGATTCCCATGATTTTTAACCTCTAACTTTAGTACTAATTATGAATTGTATAATTTGTACAGTGTCTGCACTTGTTGCTTCTTTAACCTTCTTCTATCTTCACAAGATAAAGATGAGTTTTTGAGATACTCCTGTTAATTTATCTGATTTGTGTTATACTTAGAGAGGTAGGGTATAACGGATTCTCCGTTCGAATTTGGAGCTGCTCGACTGGGGCAGGACCTCCACCTTATAGAAGTCCGTAGCCAAATAACACAATTTATTGTGTTGTGTTCCTACGTGGTGAATAAGGTTTCCAGTAATGCGCTCCTTGGGGAGGGGGGAGGATTGTTATATTGTGTTGGCAACCGAGGGATTAGACCTATTATGTTGCCAACACAGTATAACTCTCTGAACACAGAGTGGCAACGCGCAAGTGATACTTAGGTCTCGTGAGCGTAAATAGGCTACGGTAACCGTTTCCCATCAGGTGGGCCGTAAGCTTGTTTGCCACACTTGTTGTATAAAAAAAAAACAATGAATTATTCATAAGTCTTGGCCATTTAAATTCTTGATCCTTATCGCGATATCTTAATTCCTTTTTCCAATCATATAAGGTTTGGGTTGACGGTGAACAGTTGAAATACATTAGGTACGGTCATCGGTACCATGAATCTGAAGTGATATTAAAACTTACCATTATTTGAACAAAGTCGAAATTTGCTTACATATTACATCATTAGATGTATTTTTTAAAGGTGGATTATCCTCATAATGAGCTTGAGCATAAGGTATAATATCGCTTAATCACTAAACTGACCTGAGTTTTGACGTATTGAGTAGACCTCAAATTGTTATCAAGGCATTATTGTGTTGTACCACGTTTTTTTATTAGATTATCCATTTACAACCATTCACATAGAAATAAAACAAGCGATTAAATCATATAATTGATACTCGTTTACTTAAATATCTTCACAAAAAATAGTTTTTCAACTGTGCGACTGCGACAAATGTATATGACTTGTATACAGTTGTTCTTTTCGAACTCATTAATTATTTTACTATTAACACAACATGGCTAAGCTCTCTTATTATGATAATAATTGTGTACTTTATTTCAAATACATATAGCTGAATCACTAGGCTGCCTGAACCCATCTTCTTAAGTTGCGGGTCTTAACTTGGTAACAGAACACTTGTCTTTTCCTAGTCATTTATGTATTATTAATATTATAATGTAAGTAGTATATTGGCTTGATTTTATTATCATGGTATCAGAAACTAGGGTTAGAAGAGCAACGAATATGTTGATATTATTTTTAATAAGGTAATTTTTGTCATCGTAAATTACTGCTTTAACAGTAGCAGTAATTTACGAATTTAAAGCTGCTATGTTTCATTTCTTTACAATATGTTGATTACTACCTTCATTGCACATGGGTCCCCAAAGAGGTAGATACACACTTTTATTATTACTCTATTTTCCAAGGCTTTAGGTGGCAACGTTGAATAATCGCAAGGGGTTGAGGGGGGGGGGAGGGGACTCTCGTGGACAACTTCATATATGATCATATATTTGGAAAACTTCAAATGCCTCTTGACGAGGATTTCCTTCACCATGAAGCTTGTGCGAGATTTAACTGGTGTTTTTGTATAAATTTCGAAAAAGTTTTGAACTTACTATTTCAACATTTACGTTTCGTTTTCTCTCTCGACGGTTCTCTTATATATATATATTCTCAGATTCAGACCAATTTATTTCTAGTCACAATGAAAAGAAAATTATCTAATGAATTCTGTGTAGGAGTAGGAACGATTTAACATTACTGAAGTTCCTAAATTACTTCTGTAATTTTATTAAATGTGGTTGTCGGGTGGTGGCGACATTACCGCTTATTTAAGACAAAACGGCAATTACAAATTCAATTGCTGTTGGCGGTTATAAATGAAGTTCGTTTAGTATTCTGTGATTTTAGATTTTAGGCATAAGACATAAAAGTTAGTTATTATAGTTAGTCAATATGCGGAATGATGATATGTATACTTTATATCTAGCTATAGGTAGCTCAAGTGTAAACTCAGTCTGCCTCATACATGACATCAGTAGACGGTAAATGTTTTTCATATATATTTCTCAACTCTTAAGGACGGGAACGTTAAGAGTACTCGAAACCGACGAGCATGTATGAAGAGACTGATGAATGTGGACGAAGCGAAAGAGGTATGTAAGTCTAGAGAGAACTGGCGCTCTATACTCTCTGCCTACCTACTTGGCGTGATGATATGTATGTATGTATATATATTTCTAGGAACTAACGAAGTCTGACCGTCTGGTCTAGTTGATAGAGCTCGTGACTGCGAAACTTGAGGGCAGATATTTGGATTGGATTGGATTGGATTCTAAGAACTAAAATATTTTCGTTTGTAAATATTTGATACTGATAAATAAATTGTTGTTATATATCCCCTTATAATGAAACGCAAAATAACACGCGTGCGCTGCATGCAAGGTAGTTATCCTGTTAAGCTCCTATTGAATTGAATGGCTTGAATCCTCTCATCGACGTTACAATGGACCTTGCGATTGAAATTATCGCTTCGGACAGGATGAAGCCACTATGAAGATAGCGTATGCTCGTGTTTCGTAATAGGTACCTATAAGAAGTTCAGAAGAGCCGTGGCGGTCGCACTCGGAACTACTATTCGAGTAGTCCCGCAACGCAAACTTTGCAGGTTCGAATCCCGACTGTACCAATTACTTTTCCCAACTTCAATGATTAAAGACCACGAGCCTTACGGTGAAAGAAAACATCGAGAGGAATCTTGGATACGTTTAAGAAAAATTCGAAGATGTATGTATAGTTGTGCTAGGAACGACAATGAACTCGCCATCTGTCACGTTGACAACTAAGTATATCTCCGGTGAATAGTTGATGATAATATGCCCCTACCCCTTGGTGGACCTTCATGGGAAGGCGTGAAGACACCTATGTTCGTAAGAATTCATGTCAAATTATGTTGGATATGAATAAATGTCAAAGTTAGAACGACAAACTTTACGTAAAACGTTTGGCGCAGACCTGCCTAATAAATAAATAAACCCAAACCCAACCCAAAAAAAACAATACAGATACACCAGGAGACTGTGCCCGGAGAAAAATGTAGTTTACGCACGGCTGCACATCAGACTATAAACAGCCAACTTAAATTGACCTGGGGTCTGCTCATACTGGTTGTGTAAAGGTGATGGAATGTGTACAAATCGGAAGACTAAACTTGAGCAGGAGTATGGGTAGATGCGCTCAGACCGTATTTACCCCCATCGCGGCCTGAATGCGTCTGCGCATATTGTTTAATCTGTACTAACAAATTAAATTTAAGTGTATGTTTGTAAAAATAAAGTTTTTTTTTCTAAATGCATATTTAAGTTCATTACGGCACCTACTGATAGCAAAATACAGTGTATAATAATTTTTTCTGTATGGCTAATCTCCGATGCTACTGGAATGATTTGACGAAATGTTCAATGGCAGATAGCGAATAGTATAGGTAGTTATTTGGTTACGTTTATATGTATTACCATATTGCTATAAATATATTAATTCAACGCGGGTGAAACCGCGGGGTAAAGCTAGTTGTATATACAGATGATTACAGCTGTTTAATCAAATGTTTCAGAGACAAATAGTGGCCACTCACTGTTCGATTACGGAACCTATTCCTTTGTATGTACGTAATGTATGTACTGCGCGTTATATGCACGGCTATTTATGTATGTATGTGTGGGTGGATGACTCCATGATACTATTCCCTGTTGTCGTCATTCTAAAGCCCAAATTCGTAATGTACTTTCCACGTGATACCTGTGTAAGTAAACATTCCAAAATGAGTTCCTCTCGCCTTCTGAGAACCCAGTTCCACTAGAACGGTCACGGTGTGAATAATCACTGTGTATATGCTTAGAAAATGTAATTGCTACTTCCATCAGAACTCTCGTCAAATGTGTGTGACGTCAAAATGTCAATCTCGACATTTGTGGAACACTACCAAATCTTAATAGATTCATTCACATTTCTGTAATGCTGTGGTTATATTAAAATTATTCAATTGAGAATTGGGCATTCCTTACAACGATACCCCCTTACCTAGGTGGAGTAACGTAACTTCTACATAAATGACCTATATTCACTTTTTCATACATATCTATATATGTACCTATATATAAAATCACAAAAGAGTTTGTTGTGGGTGGAAGTGCCCTCGTTACCATTAATTTGTCGACTAATAGACCAATAATGTTTGACAGTAAACATGCGATATATTTACATAAGCAGCAGACACAAACATATTTGCTAAATAAATATAGTGTTATCGTATCGCTTAAAATAATTTTAGTCATAAATAAAATGTACATAAAAAGGGGACCAATGTTAAAAAAACTGGTAAGTAGTTGGTTCTTCACCTGATCGGTTGAATCTGCGATGACTATGGTTGTCCTCTAAAGGGCATTGCAAGTCATGAATATGCATGCATTTATTGAATAAATAAATTATAACTGAATTCATAAAATATTGTTAGATAACTTATCACTCATACACTGATATCATTCATGACGAGTTTTTCAGACAGTAGCATGTTTAAATTATACAGCAAAAGCGAATAAGATAAGTGTCTCTCTGAGTGTTCACATCCTCTAAATGATAGCTTCCCAGATCACACAAACAATCAAAAACAGTAACGCAACCGGTTAAGTAAAGTAAAGAACGATTGCCAAAACAGATATAAAATGCCAAGGTCTGGGAGAAGCCCTAGAGG
Organism: Drepana falcataria; assembly: GCA_945859725.1. Taxonomy (NCBI): domain Eukaryota; kingdom Metazoa; phylum Arthropoda; class Insecta; order Lepidoptera; family Drepanidae; genus Drepana; species Drepana falcataria. The sequence goes on from OX243937.1 coordinate 4,032,669, forward strand.
AAGACTACGTTCCAACTACCAAGATCAAATCGATTGGGTACTCAAGGATGGGAACGTCAAGAGTACTTCTAACCGGTGATGTATAAAAAGATAGATGACTATGGATAAAACGAAAAGGACTTTTGTTTCTATCTATCCCTTAACAACTGGGCGAGTTGTATATAAATAATAAAAAAAATAACCTCAATTATTTTTCCTGCCCCAAATATCTAAATGAAATTACCAGTCCAGCCCAGTACCCTTGCTTGCGATCTAGCAACGGTCTAAGCCTAGGACCGTACCACGCAGGGGTTGCCCTTAGCTGTGTTGCTTAGCATATTAGGTACACACACCTGGCTGGAGGTCTAGGTCTCACCATTGCCCGATTAAGTAGTAAAAGTTCCCGGAACTAACGCTACGAGAGACAATAATACAAAATAAACCACAATTATTTGTTCAACTCGATTACAATAATACATATATTGTGTGATTAAGCGTGACCTACGCGAACATATAATTATTAATTACCGTTCTAATTAGCAGCCTCGTTATCAGATATTATGGGTACTTCTTAACCCACTTAGATACAGTAACCTTATACATGTCATGTATCAAAGGATAAACTCTTAATAAAGCGGTTCTTTGATACTATTTCTAATAATGGAACGAGGTGTCTGTCAACCGTTAAATTACCAGTTGGAATATCTTCTCATTAGCAGTACAGTGCCGCTTTCGGTATGAATCAACTAATTAGTGTATATGTATGTATGACCCTCATGTCTTACCATAAGGTAATAAGTAAACATAAATGAATACAACCGAAAGTGTAATAACAGGCTCTTTCAGCCGAAGGTATATTTAGGTGCTATCGTGACAGATGGCGTGTCCATTGCCGTTTCTCAAGAACAACTACACATACGTCTTTGCATTTATTTCCATTGTATGCAGGTTTGTTCAAGATGTTTTCCCTGCACTGTAAAATAATGTGACTGTTCTAGAGTTCACAAAAGCTCATTGATACATACCGCCGGGGTTCGAACTTGCAATGTTGGCTTAGCATTTGACTGCTTAAGCTTGTCAGCCAGCACGTACCAGAAGTGTAGTTGTGTAGGTACTTTATGGGATCGTAATTGGCAGGATGCCAAGTAATCGACATTATCTCATGCAATGTATCGGAAAATCCCCGCACTTTTTATTTTATACAAATTATTATATATACGAAAGTGTCTGAGGATGTTTGTAATTCTTTCACGCAATAGCTCCTGAACAGATTTAGATAAAATTTGGAACAGAAATTGACTATTAGCTGGATTAACATATGGGATATGTTTTATTCCAGAAATGAAATGAGTTTCATTGGTAATACAAAATTAAATTTATTTATTTATTTATTTACAATTAGCACGACAACGTGGTCATTTACGCTAATGTGGTGGTATAAGTTAAAAAAAATATATGAGTAATAATAAATAAAGTTAATATACATGTATTACCAAGAAGAAGATGGCCTTCTTTCTGCGTATGCCAGACACTCATTCAAAATCACCTTCCATTCACCTGCCAGCACATCACATTCAGGGTCTACACTTGAGTCCAGGAGGGCATTGAGTGCTGTCAGTGACCTCGGGATCGGAGACTGAGCGTGCGCCACTGTTCGGCAATATGGCACCGCGAACAGTTTGTGCTTTCTATTTCGGCAATAGTTTTTGGGCACAAAGAAGCGCGATAGTCCGCTGTGTAGGTCGGACGCATCAATTTTCCCATGTAGGATTTTGCACATCGTTACAAGTTGGTCGTTAGTGCGTCTTACCTCCAAAGAATTGTAAATGCAAGTAGAACCGCGGGACACAACTATACCTCTATCTATCCATCTCTATATAATATAGCTGTGATGCTGGTTAGGTTTATGGGATCACCTGCAAAAGAATTGCGAGCTCAATTCCTGGTGATACCAATCAGTCTTTTTAATTTTTTAAAATTAAATACAGTGATTTATCACAGCACTATCACGATGACAGCGAAGACAAAGAGTAGGTACTTTGTATAGTATAATTTATGATAATGCATTCGATACTTATAGCTGCAGTGCAGTTTATATAAAGATATTATTATAATATACAGTTTAGTCGCGGAAGCAAGGAAATGCTGAGTGAGGCAAGGTAACGAAAGTAGGCTTTCGGCGCCTACGCACTCGCAAGGCGATACACTTTCCGTTCTTATAAGGCACTGGTATTGTACTGGTATTGTTACTGCCAATGTTTCCTTTGTGATAACGTTGTCTGCATTTGTTATACGGACTGTACCGTGACGTAATTGAGTGATAAAGTCTAGAGATAACTCACTGATAGTATTGTGTCGTTCAAGGAAATATCATACGTATGTAGATTACCAAGTTGATACAAATTATACCTTCACGCCTTCCAATAAGTCATATTTTCAGAGGACTTCGAGGATACATTGCAGAGCCAATGGGATCGTGACCATGTCGTCACGTTATCCCTCTGGCACACCTGTTTATTTCTTCTCAGATGTATGCAGGTTTTTTCGGTATAGATCGCTACATATTTTGACTTCTAAGTCAATACTTGCACTAAACTAATAAAAAAAAATTACACAGGTCAAAGGCGATATATTATCATTAAACGATATTTCATTGTCATTATAATCATTCGTTTAAATTTTATTATAAATTAGGCACTTAATCATGCTTTTGATACTGTTGAAATATTAAGCCGATAAGTACGTACTAAAAACCGCAAAAATATATTAAAAATACAGCTTTATTCACGCCATAAAATCTTTAACTTACTTTGTTTAGTTACTTAATTTAGTAAAAATTTAGATAGTTTATGTATCAACAATGAGATTCGCTCTTTCCTATAATAGAGACTTTTACATAAAAGTCATCGAGGAATATTATAAACTACATATTATCGTCTAGATATAAAGAAAAGTATATTGTAGCAACTCAATGATATATCTCTCAGTATGATCATAGGGTTGAGTGTAGCATATGTTGAGAGTTTCTGAGGTAGATGAGAGCAAATTATACCCATATACATCGTTAGAGTGAGGGTATCTTCGGTTTTCATGATTAAAAACCTTGTTTGACAAAGTACGTAAGACTATATGACTGTAGACAAAGTACCTTTATCATGTCTACGTAACTATGTAACTTGAAATAATATCATGGTTAGGTAGCAAATGTTTTTAATAACAAAACTGAGTTGTTACTTCTGGTATAGCACTGGCCAGGATTGAATTAAGCTTGAAATGATTAAAAAAGTAATAAGAATATTGGAATTCGAAAATGGAAGGCGATCAATAATAACTCTATTTTTGATGATCGCCTTCTATTTCAATGTTGTATTCGGATTAAGGGAAATGTTATGAATCTCTAGCACAAGCTCGCTGTTTTAGCTACCTTCGAGGTTCTCGAATATTCCATGTTATTGCGTACTAGATCGGACGTCTAATTCTTAAATGTTAGGGTGACATTTTCATTTGGTCGGAACACAGTGTTCATCTTTGGCCATAAACCACTTTATAGTATAGTGAAGGTTTTGTAAATCCATTTTGGTGTGTAAATAGCTGCCATCACCGAAATAAGTTCATATTTTAAAACCTCCCTTTTTTATTAGTACTTTACAATAAAGACCTTGTGGTGTTCCTTGCCGGTTGTTCTCGGAAGGATATTCTCCGAACCGGAAATATATTTGTTTGAAGGTTGTATCCTGGATAAGCCTGCTCTGGAATTAAATTGCATAAATCATTTTCCATTTTCATGGTGTGTCTGGTCAGGTTATATTTATTTTCATAATATATATAAATTAACATTGTCAGTGGATTTCGTGTACGGATCTGAAACGATGTTATGTCACAGACCAATTATATCAACGAGGCCTTAAATTTAACGTTTCTTAAGAAAAAAGTCTATTGTACAAATGACTACTTAACGCATCATTATAAGGTATATCACTTTTGACGCCAGTTTCTGAACGATCCGGACGATTGATGATTGCGATGGTCTGTGGCTTTCTTAATTTTCGTTTAGGAATTAGGAATTGCGCTACACTAACAAAATTAATATGGTGGGATTATTTGCATTTTCTTGCCTGCTATCCTAGCTACCATAGGTCTTGTCTATGTCAAAGCTGACTAGATCCCTGTTGAGGGTAAATACTCGAATACTAATGCACGTTTTATATACATACGTAGGTATATGAGTTTGTGTATATACTTATCTAGTTTAATTAGTGTCAGGTGGCTGGTACCTCGCCGTTACTCAAGCATTTCTTCTCAAACGTATGCAGGTCTCCTGTCGGTGTTTTCCTTCACCGTAACGCTCGTGGTCTGACTTATCACTATACCTAAGTTCAGAAAAACTCATTGGTACAGTCTGGTTTCGAACCTGCCATCTTTGTGTTGCAGGCGACTACTCTAACAACTCAGCCACCATGGCCCTTAATATATGTAGACAATATTATAAACTTAATTTATAATAATCTGTACTAAAATTATAAAGAGGAAAGATTTGTATGTTACTTACATACAAATCTTTCCTCTCTGTATTGAATAGGATCCGAAACCTCTAGACCGATTTGAACTAAAAAAAACTAAAATTCTTTCACCATTGGAAAACTACATTCACCCTGAGTGACATAGGCTATATTTTCTTTCTAAACAAGTCTTATGTCCACCCGTGCGAAGCCGGGACGGACCGCTAGTTTTTAATAAATGTTCAATTCGTTTTAACTTGTTTCAAACAACTCGGGGACGCTAAATTATGTTAGGTGTAGAGACAAAACTAATAATAGGTCGTTTTAATTGGGTGACCTAAATTTTTAATGGCTTTAAAATATACCTACTTGTACCCTACCCCTTAAAATACTCTAGTAAATTAAGTTTTCAACCTTCATTACTTTATAATTAATGCAATCCTATTATGTATTCTGCGGTGTAAGGTATTGGATTTTCCACTCAACCAAGTATTTCTACCTAGGTATATATACCTATGTATTTATATGCTTGCTTGCATGCTTCTTTTTCGACTTTTTATAAGTGCCCACCTGGGCCTATGTGAAATAAAAAGATTTTGATTTGATTTGATTTGATATGCTTGTTTACTAATTAATTATCGTATTTCATATATTTACTATCAAATTTGGGTGAATTCCCACAACCGTGTCTACCTTGGCCATAGGAGTAATAGCCCCCACATTGACGAAGATTTATTTAGATCTCATCGAGTAAATCAGAACGTTATTATGTCTTGTAGGATTCCTGATGAACGTTCAGGAAAATCTTTAGGTACAACTTGACCCCAGTGCGAATCTTGAGTGTGCAGGTGAATACTTAAACTACGGCTCAATTTCAAATCCTTACAAATAGGTGTATTTACAAATATAATAGTTAGCGCCATCTCGGGAATTCTGTTGTCATCTTTCAATTCATAAACTTGTTTTGTATAAAACCAGTGACCTGTGTTGAAACCCGGATAGTGAGTGTGTGGGTATTACCTATACACCTCTGCCTACCCCTTAGGGATCCCCCTATAACAATAACCTATAGCTATATAAAAAAGTTAGTGAATAAAATATATCTAATGAAATAGATTATCCATCCAGAATATTTATCCAAATCAGTTCAGTAGTTCCTGAGCTTAGCGCGTTCAAAGAAACAAAAACTCTGCCTCTACAATCTTAGTAGGTATAGATACTTCTCGACATAATCATTAGGGGATCAAAGATAATTTATTAACATCCCCAATATTTATGATCTATGAATTATTTCAGAAAATTATACTCCTTAATTCCGAAATATAAGCTGGAAGCGGCCGAGATAAATATTTATTCGAGGCGTAATCTGTTAACTGAGGCGCATTGGCTCGAGAGCTTCCAGGCTGTATCAAATTAGGTAACGCGGAGAACACACTCTTTTCTTAGTCTTTGTCCGTGTTGGTTTTAGGGTTCACAAATAAAAGTCACACCATGAGCTTTACGGTGAAGGATAACATCGAGAGGAAACCTGCATAAGTCTAAGAAGAAATTCACAGATGTGAAATCACAGTCATCACAGTGCATTAAAATATGGCGATGGACTCGCCATCTGTCACATCGGCACCTGAGTAACCTCCATTAATGAGAATGTGTTACAACACCTCTGTCTACCCCTTATGAGGTTTTAAAATCCTGCATTTGGTGTTAACATTTCTCTACATTTTGAAGCCGTGGTGGCCGATTGGTTCGATCAGTTGCCTCGGACTCGCCATCTGTCACGTTGGCACCTAATATACCTCTGGCGGAAAGTGGGTGTGTGGGTATTACCTATACACCTCTGCCTACCCCTTCGGGGACCCTTGTGGGAAGGCGTGAGGATATATTATTATATATTATTTTCTGTAGGATCGTCTATGTAACATTTCCTATTAAGGCCTAGTTTATCAGTTATTAGTTTCAGTCAAATTTTACTTCTACTAATATCCTTCAGAAGGATGATCGATGTATGACGACTCCAGGATAGCGGCGGGCTTTGAAGTTTGTCGATGTTTACGACATAGAAACCTTTCTGACATTTTACTTACCAAGTGGTAAAAGTACTGTGATATATGAACGTAAGTCTGCATATTATAATGCTTGAGTAGATATCAAATCAAGCGTGAAAATACTCACACGTATAACTTTATTATACAGAGCCGTGGTGGCCGAGTTGTTGAACAGTCACCTATTAAACATACTGTAGAACGCCGGCGGACTTTACCATTTCTTTTTCTTAAGTTCAGTGATTAATTTTAACACGTATATCTATCTAGTCATGCTTGAGAAACGGCAAAGGACGGAAAGTTAAATTTAATATAATCGAGGTTGTGGCTTACCCCTTCGGGATCCCTACCCCTATCCTTGTGGGAAGGCGTAAATACATTATTATAATTGTTTTTTAGATGAAAGATCAAAAATGTTGTACAGAACCCTCAATGCTAGTCACGTTCGAACTTACCCGGTTTTTCTTTGCGACAAGTGTTCTTGAGTACCTGAGACGTGCAGGATCATAATACAGCTACGTATTGCGGTGAACTAACGAAGTGCTCTTAAAGAGTCAAAGGACACGTAAACCACTGTAACGTGGCATTTCTAAAGAGCACTACCAACCATCAGTCTCCGGAAAATATACCCGCTACTCTCACAAGGACTAGTTTTATCGCCCAACTTCGCTCGGGTAAATACAATTACGATAAAAATTTAATGACAAGCCGTTGATATCGTGCCCCATTACAAATAATACATTAGGTACACCATAACATTATAATATCTAACACCCTGTAAGGGCACAGCAATGAGAGGTAGCTATTTCTAAATACATCTTACTAATATTATAAATGTGAAAGTTTGTAAGTTGGATGTTTGCGGTTCTTTCACGGTCAAACGGCTGAACCGATTTGGCTGAAAGTTGAAATGGTGATAGCTTATACCTAGGAATAGGACATAGGCTAATAAAATTTCCAAAGCTACTTTTTCGAACTCCACGCGGGCGAAGCCGTGGGCATAAGCTAGTATGTCATAATTATGAAATGTGGGTATTCTTTACATTTTATTCAAAATTGTTCAATGCTTTTATATTAAAAGTAACTGTAACTATACAAATAACAACGCAATTTCATAGCAACGGTGTTTCAGGAACGTGCTCAACAATGTGTTGTTTAGCGTGGGTTGGTGTGAGTGGGTATTGCTTGTAGTGATAGTTGATGAAAACTCAATTTTGAATAAGACTTGTTCTCAGTCATCATCATCATAAATTTAAGAGCTGGGCTCTTGTCGGCGTTTCCTACCCATTCTCTGTTCTCAGTAAGCGTCGCAAAAAGAGTAACTATGCAAAATTTCTAGTCAATTGTTACCTACCTGGTTAGTTTGATCTCTTAAAGTATACCAGTTACAAACATTACAATTACGCATACAATCTGAAAGTTGCATCAACCAAAAGCGTACCGATATTAAAAGAGGGCAATGCATGAAGCCAGAGTCCGGACTCCCATCTAGCGATTGCGTGGAGACGGGCCCAATCCACCTACTGATAGGATCATCCCATTGTTTTTGTAAGTGCGGACCAAGGTGAGCGCCTGTGTTTGGGCAGGCCATAATCCAAGCATTTCTGGACTCAGCCAAGTGCGAAACGTCACAGCGACTAAGTGACGTAATGAGAATATTTCCTATGAAGTCGCGCACAACATGCACAGAAGCCAGAAATGCAGGTAAATCCAAGTCGGAAATTTTGCGTATTCCCAGACTTCCGAACCTAACAGGAAGTAATGCCTGAGACTAAATGCGGCCGTCCAAAGATTCTTATTGATATTTGGTTGTTTAAGGTGACAAACACACCTACGGAAGAATTATATATTTAAAGATATATAGATAAACAAGTCGCATATCGGATTTCAATGAAATCCTGTATAGGCTCTTCATAGTTCACCTATTCACTGTTTTGGTTAAATCATCCCTGTTAGAATAAAGCGCGTTTTCCTCAAGTGAAATGGCTCACAAAAATGTTAATTTTCACGGTCTAATTTAGCGTCTATTTCTGCAGCGGCACTTAAGATGTCCCTGATGAGGTAATCTGCCCGGCTTTAAGAGAATGGGTAAGAAAAAGTGTTGTTCGGGCGTTTTCTTTACAGCTTTGAAACAAACATAATACTAGGGAGTCGCTAGGATCAGTGTTGGCTTGAGTTCTAGATACGTCTGCCAATTTACTAACATTACAAATACAACAACTTAGCGTATAGTTACATCTTAACTTCTTTCGACAAGGGTTTTCGAAAGGGTTGGCAAAGGTGTAATATCACCCTTTATTGAGGTATATTTAAGTTCGTAATATGATAGATGAATTTTAATAGTAACTGAGCATCTCTGAGACACTATTTAACTATCTAAAAAGGTTCGCCTTTTAAGAAATTTAAATAGTGTCTCAGAGACGCTCAGTCACTATTAAAATTTCTTCTCAAAGGTATGCAGTTTTCTGTATCGTAAAGCTCGTGGTGTATTATTACCTCACGAACTTTACGGCGAAGAAACAATTTATGTGCTTAATTTCATATCTAATTTATTAGAACAACCCGTCAAGGTTCAATGTTCAAACTTGCTGGCTTGAAGTTGCAGATAACTTCTTCAAATCCTTCGCAACCACTGCTCCACTACTAGTTCACTCATTTATTTGATTTACTGGAAGACAACAGGTTGACTCAACATGTCGCCTGATAGATCTAACTTTGCCCTACAACCACTAACACGAACAAATGATACAGTAATATCAGTTAAAGGAAAAATTACGTCGAGTTCAACATGAATTAGGCAGTCAAGTGAATCCAGAATTTGATTAGCATAAAGGAAACCAGTTAGTTAATACAGCGGTAGATATCATTACTTAATATAACATTAAGGTACCCAATACGGTTAGTTAAACTGGTCCATAAATTAACCTATTTTGGGGTTCGACTAATCATAGCTTACATACGAACTGGAACCTGCATGTTTGTGTCTCTGCTAATCGTGCACACAGTGGGTTTAGGGTCCCGTAACTTTGAGGATCGATTAATCACGATTTAGTTGCGACACGTGGATAATATTCCTTTCAGAGTTTGGTAATGGGTGTGTAATTAATGACACGTTTGGTAAATGTGCTGCGAGCCGAAATATCTTGCGAGGAATTAGTTCACAATTTTATCTTGTTGAAATTGATTTCCGTATTCACGCTTTCCTACATACTCTTGTGGGAAAGCAAATGGAGTGTTACAGAAGTATTTAGATTTCAGTGTGTCAAATGGCGAATCTTCACTCGGAGTTCACAATTTTTCCAAAAATTCTCAGACGTATGAAGTTTTAATCACGTTTTCCTTCACCTTCAAGTCATTTTACTGAAACTTAGAAAGAAACTCGTTGTTATACTAACCAGCGCTTGGACCTGCGATCCTGACGTTTCAGGTGACTGAGTAAACCAGTAGACCTCATGTATTTATAACACGTAACGTAACATCTACAGTAATAACTCGTAGTACCTACTCCAGTTCTTTTTTTTTTTTTTTTAGTACAACAAGAGTGGCAAACAAGCATACGGCCCACCTGATGGGAAACGGTTACCGTAGCCTATTTACGCTCACGATACTAAAGTATCACTTGCGCGTTGCCACTCTGTGTTCAGAGAGTTATACTGTGTTGGCAACATAATAGGTCTAATCCCTCGGTTGCCAACACAATATAACAATCCTCCCCCCTCCCCAAGGAGCTCATTACTGGAAACCTTATTCACCACGTAGGAACACATTTGTCGTAAAACAAGTATCATAATGAACTGATTCGTAATATGAGACAAATGCATTTACTTCATGCCTTGACATTTCATTCAGTGTTTGTTTTATTTCTGTTACTTACAACTGGTATTTCAATGCGAATTGATTGTCACAATAAGTATGTACAAATAAATCATTCATAAGCGGAAGCAAAAGGTAAGATAAAGAATTCGAAGGCCGCCTACAAGATGGGCGAGCGACATTAACTGACTATGCCTTAAAAAGGATACAGAAAACTATAAATTCATGGTCATTGGAAAGGGAGTTATCTATACTATTACTAGATGAGATTTTTTTTTCATTTCATTTTGTTTGTAGAGTTTTTTTTAACACAAACCACACACTCATGCAGTTTATATAAGCGCGATAGGCTATATATATATATATATATATCTATGTATATCATCCTGCTTCACGCTAGTCTACGCACATCTACCTACCCCTTGCTTGAGGTGGGGTTGCTTGGTAAGAATGGACGCCTCACCCCCAGACGCCTATGGACGCTAGCAACACTGGATTTTGCCCGTATAGAGCCTTTAATTTTTTATCTAAAAATTGTATGTAGGTATAAAATTAACGACGATGGACTCCCCATTTGTCACGTTACCAATCTGTCACCAATTTTTTGTGTTGTGTTCCTACGCGTTGAATAAGGTTTCCAGTAATGAGCTCCTTGGTGAGGGGGACGATTGTTACATTGTGTTGGAAGCAGAGGAATTAAACCCATTATGCTGCCAACACACTATAACTCTCCGAACACAGAGTGGCAACACGCAAGTGATACTTTGGTATGCGTGAGCGTAAATAGGCTGCGGTAACTGTTTCCCATCAGATGGGCCGTATGCTTGTTTGCCACTCTTGTTGTATAAAAAAAAAAAAAAAAGTGTGTGTCAGCTCCTACGCACGACTGGAGTTTACTCCTTACGAACGACTATAAAATAAATAGATTAGTTAATAAGGGTAAATAAATGTATTACTTATAGTACTTAGAGTATGCATGACACATCTATAGATTGATTTTTATTCATTGAGTAATTTTCTCAATTTTGAAGTAAATATCAATTGATATAAATTTATATTTATATCAATTATAAATAAAATATAAAATTTACGATAAAACCTCCGCAAGTTGACAGTTGTTCTAGGTTAATATCAGGTTAATACAATATGCAATTGAAAGTAAATATTAACATTAATTACATCGCCATTCTGTTATTCTCGCTGTCATTCATCAGTAGATTTTACCTCTCATATTTTTCTCATACCGGGCGCCTTATATATGAAAATCGATTCTTAAGGAGTAAACTCCAATAAACTCCAAAAAAAAAAATGTTAGCACCTAAAATATATCTCTGGTGGAAAAGGTACATATCAGTACTTTATTTTTATGATTAAGCATACTATGTGTATTATTGGTGTACCATATAAATAAATAAATAAATAAAAAAAAAATGGGTGTGTGGGTATTACCTATACACCTCAGCCTACCCCTTCGGGAACACTTATGGCAAGGCGTGAGGAATGCATTAGGCTAAAATATGTATTGTACAGAACCACACGAGCTGATAGGCAATGCAACAGCTTTTTATTGTTTCAATAAATTAGCCCGGGGTCGTCCGTCCGATGGCAAAACAAACGTTTACCTGTCGATCCGACCGTGCCGGACCCTGTTTTACATTGAATTTAAAAGCACGGAATGAGATCAAGTTTAAACGTAATTAAGTGAAATATATGCTTGAGATGAATTTGTAACCGACCGACGGTAAAAAAAGGATGGATGTTACGTGTGGATGTATCTTTTAACAAATACATTTTTTGTAGGTTGTTTTACTAAATCAAAGGCTTTGTTCTGACAACAATATGGTATATATTTATGTAGAGTCTTTATGTATATAAAGTTGATCTATATTTAAGGACGAGTCCCTCGTTAGTTACACGGAATAGAGGGCCACTTGTAATTGGACTTAATATTTTAAGTTCTTCAAGAAGGGTGCGAAAAGACGTGCAGGGTCGACAGCGCGCGAGCAATATCCCTAGTCTTGCAAGCATCCATAGGCGACGGTAATCGCTTACCATCAGGCGGAGAGCATGCTTCTTTGTCACCCGTGTGGTATAAAAATATTTATAATAATTACCTTTTGTGCACCAGTGTAGTGAGATTAACACCGTGAACTCGATCTCTAATTAAACTCAGGTCTACAGATCTCAAGGCTAGCATTTTACCAATTGGGTTATTGGACATGTCAGTATGTCACTATTGCCATAGATCTTAATATGATCAGGGGCCTCAAGAGTGTAGAAGAAAGCGAAATAGAGACGTCACATTCTGTCTCATAAATATACAATTGGTTACAAACCTATACTACCAGATATGGTTTCAAAACATCACTGAATATTTGCATACGTATATGTTGTAATATTTCGACGTGAACATACAATAATCCTCAGGTAACGTCCCACATGAGCGGAAAAAATCCACGGCGTTTCCCCCAAACGCAATATTCTATTACACCTGAGTCCTCTGACAGATTTCGTGAGCGCTGTCGTGACACAGCAATGTATGTCGCTTATTGCGGATTTACCGTCTGTGAAATGTTGCCGGGATCGATGTGCTAACCAGACAATAGGCATAGCCCGCATAATTTTTTATGCGGTTTTCCGTTCCGAGGAGAGACTGTGTGTGCGTCATTTAACCTTATGTCTAAGCACGTTTAACCACCGCATTTGCATTAACAGTCAATCTTACACGCATTGTCTTTAAAATCGTAATTACTTACTATTTTAACAAGCTTTGTCCAACGGTTTCACCCGCGTAAAACTTTATCATGTGTTTACACACCTCTGCCTACCCCTTTGCATACCCGTGTGGGAAGGCGTGACGATAAAATAGTGAAGTATGAATAAGTATGTTTGACTTCGACTTTTAATGTCCTTTAATTTGCATATTAAAGGCCCTCGGGGCATAAAGTGGGGTACTTACTTTGATTTATAAATTGTATTCCGCAGTCCTATATTGGGACCACTTATCCGTTTGAACATCGAAGGAAATTAATTAACATTTCCGATCTCTTGCCATTTTTTCTCTACGGAATAAAGCATTACGTTCTTGATTGAATTGAGCTATATCTTAATATATATATTTCTTGTGTGCGTGTGTATGTGACTGAACTCCTCCTAAACGACTGGACCGATTTTGATGAAATTTTTTGTGTGTGTTCAAGGGGATCTGGGAATGGTTTAGATTCACAATTGGACCCGATAGGTGGCGCCACTGGGTCCGTGGCTTTAATTTTTTCTCCCAAGCGAAGCTGGGCGGGACAACTATATATATATATATATACGTTAATTTATACGCTCTTTACTCTCTGCCTACCCCGTTAGGGACTCGGCGTGATTATATGTATATATACGTAAATTTGACTATTTAATATACCCCTTCGGCATATTATATTTTTTATATGTGAAGAGCAGCATTTGAGTTGCTCTACTGGAGTACTTTACCTCACTAACAGAAGATCGCAACCAAGTGGCTGATTGTTTGCCACTCTTGTGTATAATAAAAATCGTCCTTGAGTGGGATCCCCCGCTATTATGCGCATTGGGCATTTCATCCTTTCGAGGAAGAAGCTCTGGTGCTCCAATTTAGAGCAAGAGAAGATAGGCTAGAAGCGGGGACCTTTCGAGGGCTCGGATTCGTGATATAGCTACTAACAAATAGCTCGCCACAAGCTGCTTTCACGCTTTATTGCTATTATAAATATACACGTCATTTACGGGGTAGGATGATTAGAGTGCCAGTTCTCTCTAGACGGCGTTTACATAAATTTTTTTGGTTCACATCCACGTTCATCAGTTTCTTCAAACATGCTCGCCGGTTATCTGCTAAAATATATTTAGGTATTATTTTTATAACTCCCAATATCTAGTTGAAAAGTCAGCCACGTGATGACCCTTCGAACAATTGTTTGATTCTTCATTTGAAAAAAGATCCCGAAACTGTTTAAAAAGAAGGCAAGTTTAACAAACGCTGGAATTTCTCAATAGCGTCGTGCATCTTGTGAGATGATAAACGATGTCCTTAAGATCCCGAGCGCTTTTTTAATCGCAGCCCACCTTGCTCGAATGCTTTGATCGTTTTTTTATTACTCGGGACATTTTATTATAATGCACATTGTTGAAGAAAGTGCCTGTCAGCGCTATTGAGACTTCAAAGGGTTAAGGCTAATCTCAAAGTATATATTCTTCGCTTTGTGTGTGATGTGTTTATGTTTTTTTTATTTAACTAGGTAAGGAAATATACTTGTCTTCTCTTTATTTAGTCGTGCTTCTAGTTTGGTATCTACTTGAGGATTGATTCCCACTGCAGTCGAATATTTCTATGATGAACACGTTTCTTTAGATACCTTTTTCGTTGATATCATATGTGCTTTATTTAGTTGCCATTGATCACGCTTTGGTTACTTTGGGACTAGGTCAACTGTGTGAGAATGGTACCAAGGTATTTTTTTTTTTTTTATTGTACTCACTTAGTATTAAAATTTTTTTATGAGCATTAATTTTGCTGAAATAAAATCACAATCAAGGTCTGTCGCTGCATTTGTCGAGAGGCAGCAATCTATCACGTGGGCACCTACCTACATCTTATATAGAATACCGACTATACCAATGAGTTTTTTGAACTTAAATGCAGTAACAGTGACAGTCACAGTATGAGCTTGACGGACATCAAAACAACGGAAGGAAACCGGCAAACGCTGGAGAAGAAATTCATAGACGTATGTATAGGTACATAGCTGTGCTTAAGAAAGGGCGATGGACTCGCCATCTGTCATGCATGTATTATTATTATGGAACTATATGACTTTTAGTTTCAAACGAACAAAGAACTTGTTCACGTACATTTTAATAGGTTTATTTTGTTGGTGACTGTCAACGCTCTGCAGCGGAGTCATCAATCTAAACTGATGCACAGATAAAGCGATCATTATCTATGTCATTACGCTACTGAGAACCGTATTGCCATGAGGTTGGATTTACTCGTCGCCTCGGATTATTACCCTTGTGAAGTTAGAATAAGTCAGTACAACATATCTAGATTAATATTAAGGCTGTCTCAGACACAAGATCAGTCGTCTCCTAGAAATTATAGGGTATCGTAAATATATCCTCATGATGATGCGATAAAGCAAATACCTCCAGAATGAAAATATGACCACATTATTAATGGGAGTAATACTCATCTGGATGGACCTACAGACCCCGATTACAGAAAAAGAGCGCCAGTTCCCTCTAGACCGGCTTAGCGGCTGACTCCGTACGATACCAGGTGTGATGATGCATCTCTATGTTCATAAACATTCGAGATATTATTAACAACGGCAATACAGTGCCAGTAAGTTGGCACTAATAAGGAATAAAGGACTAAAAGAAATTTGCTTCTCTATGGTTCTGTTGCTGCTGCTGAATGGTTGCGGAGTGTTCTTTTTTCAAAATTATATCTTTTTAAAAAGTTACTCTTATGTCTAATTTGTGTAAGTTGCATGGCATGCCGTGCTAATTACTGGATTGATGAGTTAATCTATACAAATAAATAAAATTTGAGTGTCTGTTTGTAATATTAAAATTACCGCTTTTTACTAAATGCATATGGATCGGTACATATATCAAAATATTTTATGTCTGTCTGTTTGTTCTGGGTCATGCCTTAAACGGCTGGACCGACTCACGGTAGAGAGTTGATGGAAAAGGGAGTAACTTGGCTACTTTTATGTTAGAACCTGAACAATTTTTTTTGATAAATTCCACGCGGACGAAGTCGCGGGCACAGCTATTATAAATAAAATAGATCGATTGATTTACGCAACCGCTGACAGATTTCACGATGCGCAGTCGTCGCTTTAAATTATCCCGGCTTCGGTGAGTTCAACATTCGTGTCGCCTCTTTTATAATGTCTAACTTTTAACATCAGACCGTGACAAAACGCCTACATTTCACTATAAACAATCAGGCGAATTAAACTGTATGCCTAAGGTTTCAAGATTCAAAATTGTCTGCATTTGTAAGTCACGACTGTTGAGCTAAATCTTTTGTTTCACTATTTGCGTTTCTTAATATAGGTATTCAGTATTTAGCTCTAGGTTCGCGCTCTGTAGTCCGCAATTGACATTTTACTATAATTTTATTCATTTTCTTTGTTTCTGCAGGGTAGGGTGATGACAAACGTACCGGTTTGTCGACCGGATGTGAACCACTCCATAGAATGAATGTCCCGCACCGCGACGGTTGAACTAAAATGTCTATGTGAATGTAGGCGATTGTTCTACATTTTAAACAACTAACTTTATGAGCACACACTACCGGAAGGCGTATAAAAAGAGATTGATGTTCGTGAGGTCTGAGGATCTAGAGTGAATTAATCTTACATAGGTATTTGTTGTGCTTCTCGGCAGCTTATGTAATTTTGTTATGTATTTTTGTTTGCCGAGTGTTTCTTTGCTATATTCCAATCCAATGAGTCTATATGATATATTTTCCTCCTCACGTCTTCCCACAAGTTTCCCCGAAAAGGTAGGCAAAGGTGTGTAGGTACCCACTTTCCGCCGGAGATATATGTTTGATACAAACGTCTTTGAATTTCTTCTCAAACGTATGCAGGTTTCCTCTCGATGTTGTCCTTCACCATAAAGCTCGTGGTGTGATTAATCACTGTACTTGAGTTCAGAAAAACTCATTGGTACAATCGGGATTGGAACTTGCGATCTTTCTGTCTAATGCAACTCGAACCACTCGGCGTCCACGGCTCTCTATATATTTAGTTTCTTCTTTATATATACCTAATATACCTCTGGCGGAAAGTGGTCGTGTGGGTATTACCCATACACCTCTGCCTACCCCTTCGGGGACCCTTGTGGGAAGGCGTGAGGATATATTATATTATTTATATTATATATCTAATTATTTTTATTTTTTCAGGTAAGAAACTGATTTGGATACTATGCAAAGGTACAGTTATGTATCCAAGTACCTACTCATCATACGCAGAAATGCGTACATAATATTGTTTTACGCAGTCTCAGAAAAGGTTGGCAACAAAAGAGATCCTTAAAACTTTGCTATTACTAGTTAGTACTTACTAACTTTGTAGTGTGAAACTGCTTGTGGCTTTGTGGATAGCTTTAATCAATATACTTATAACCAATAATATACATTTCAAGATTATTTGCTATCGGCATTATCGTGTGCTACTAATGGTTTTATTCACCCATAAAATTATAGTTTTATTAAAAGGCAACAATGCATAAACTTACGTGCTTATCGAAACGAAAAACTTGTATCTAGTTTGTCACGGAAATTGATTGCGCGATAAATAAAAATGGTTTAAACGGAGCGTTGCATTTATAAAATTCGATTTTTGTTGCCGCTGCCGACAATGCATCGGCGGCAAGCAATATTCCTCGCGTCAGTAACACAATATGCTGTGTTACAAAAGGATACGGTTTGCAAATAGACTAGTAGGGTTTTACCATGACATGTGATTGCCACCACTATACTAGGGTGCGCAAGAGATCTATTTATGGATATCATATGACCCCTAATGACCCTAATGACGCAAATCAACTGGCGTGAACGAGGGCGTGATTGTAAAGATGAAGAAAGGCATGTTACGTTGGTTTGGACACATAGAAAGGATGAGTGAAGAAAGATTGACGAAACAGATATACAAAGCAAAAGTGTGTGCAAGAAGAGGCAGAGGAAGGCCACGTTCCAACTACCTGGATCAAATCGATCGGACTCTCAAGGACGGGAACGTTAAGAGTACTCGAAACCGAAGAGCATGTATGAAGAGACTGATGAATGTGGACGAAGCGAAAGAGGTATGTAAGTCTAGAGAGAACTGGCCCTCTATACTCTCTGCCTACCCCGTTAGGGACTTGGTGTGATGATATGTATGTATGTATGTATGTAAATTTTCACCCATGCGAAGCTGGGCGGGTCAGCTAGTGTTAAAATATATAAAGAACTAGCTGTACCCTGCCACGCTTCGCTGTGGATATGTGATTGATGCAAAAAAATTGATAGAAACAAGCCTTGATGCGGATTATATATCATGCAAAAATTTCAACTCGATCGGTGCAGAACTTTTTGAGTTTTTGAAGCGTACACAAACCAACATAACATTTTTATATATGTACTAGTTGTCCCGCCCAGCTTCGCTCGGGTGGAAAAAAAATGATGGTGGCGCCACCTATCGGGTCCAATTGTGAATCTAAGCCATTCCCAGATCCCCTTGAACACACACAAAAAATTTCATTAAAATCGGTCCAGGCGTTTAGGAGGAGTTCAGTGACGTGTGTATCACAGAAGAATGATATATATAAAGATATAGATTTAGCGCCTCTAACGTACCGCTTTCATCGCTTTAATGTTCTAGGTACTTATCCAGCTTCCACAGATTATGGTCGATGTAGGTACTGGTATATCCGAAGCAATAACTCTCAGCGTGAACACCTGTCCTCGTATCTCGTGATCGGGATCCATACTGTGACAAGACTGATAGGATTCCACGCTCCGTTTGTCTTTGTGAGATGTGTTGACACATGCTCTAAGAGGTTGTTATACGGCTGTAAGCTCACGGTTGTATCTGACATTGTTTTGTGTTTAGTACGTTTGATCTCTGTGCGGTGTACTTTGTTGGTACTCAATTACTTTAGAGCAATCATATTGTATGTCGCTACTGTGGTTGTTACTGTACAATAAGACTGAATAACCAAAATGGCACACGTAGTATTGACTTAGTAAGAGCTTAGCAATGATTTTATTATGGAATCTAAACATATATGTGAATACTTGTTTATTACTTTTTTGTACATACCTTAATAGTATATAGAATATCGAAGACTACAATACAAAATTGACATATTTAAGTGTAACGCTATGGAGCCGAACCCGCGAGCTTTAGCTTTGCAGGGACGGTTCTCAGGAGTATTTTTTTAATTGAAAAAACAATAATGCGTGAAACACTAAAATCTCTTCACATACCCACAGAAACTCATTCTGTTTTCATTCGGGAAACCCAACGCGAAGCTCATTTTAAAACCTAAGCACAGTTGGAAATAAGCCTCTTTGAAACCGCATATAGCGGTTTCTGCGCTCCCAATATGAGGAAATGTACTGATCGTATATTGTTTTGTTTTGCCTCAGGGAAACTCCTTTCATTCTTTGCATTCAATTCCCCAACAACTTAACAGAATATTTCTTACGGGAGCACCTTCGAAACAAAAAATTTAATTATTATTCGAATTCGAAAATAGCAGCCAATTTGTTAGCTTTACAAGACGAAGCTAAGACTAAAACTGTAATGAAATTTGACTGAATAAATGCTACATCGATAGACAAAATAATTTGACAACAGAACAATTGTTGCTTTGCGCAAAAACATTTTGATTGATGAAAATTTAATTTCCGTATTAATAGTTTATAATAATATCCTATTATATAATAATATAGATAGTACACATACACACACTTTCCGCCAGGGATATATTTTAGGCGCCAACGTGTCTGATGGCGAGTCCGTCGCCGTTACTCAAGTACTAGTCTATACATACGCTTTTGAATTGCTTCTCAGACGGCGTGGCTGTACTTAAGCTCTGAAAAACTCATTAGTACAGTCGGGATTCGAACTTGCGATCTATGTGTCGCAGGCAACTACTCGATATAATACAAAAACGTAAAGGTTTTAGGGTACCTACATTTATAGTTACAAGATATAGTATAAAAATACGCTGAGTACGAATACGAAGTACGAGTACGTAAATACGAATGTTACTTATATTTCTACGCTTACCGTCAGACGGGCCGCGTACTTGGTTGCCACAAAGTAGTAGGTAGGTTTCTACCTACCTATTACTTTGTGGAGGTACTGAGTATTTTAAATTCTGCTACTTATGCCTGTATTAGGTAGGGCAAATATCTTGTGGCTTATGCTATGATATAGATATGCCTCATAGTTTATAGTGTAAGTGTGCAACCTTTCATTAATGTATAGTATTGTCGGTTCACACTGATTACCTATGGGTGCGCACGCACAATTTTGGGGCGCGTCTTCGTTGACGGCACTATCTATAACTGCTACTGCATCTTGTGTACAATTTTGTTTGTTAATAAATCGATCGTTCTGTTCCTTTTATCTTTTCACGACGTCGAGCTATGTGGCAACAGCCATAGCTGGTGGATTAGACCTTATATTCACATCAAATCTGTCAAAATGGAAAGTCCAGAAGAAGAGGAGTCCATAGCTCAAAAAAAGTTGCCCATAAACAACAAACCCACTCTGTGGATTCATCGGGTTTAGTCAACATAAGTTAAAGCGTGGGCGCGTTAATATTCCCATAAAACTACCAAATTACGCTCACGACTCTGAGCATCCAAAGAGTACAACACTCTTAAAATGCTTGTCACATAAGTTTGTTTAAAGCTTACTTTATTTATCGTTGCGAGCGGGCTAATGAAGTGCTCCTAACTATTTAGTGTTGTGACATATCTATTTCTGAACGAAAGTATTTGGGAATAACGGACCCTTATATAACGAGTTACGGTAAACGACGGTAATTTCGTTGGTTGATATTTGACGCTCGGTGACTAATGGATACATAGCTTATCGGAAAAATATATTTATTTTTTATGCTACCCATTACAAATGAACAGTTGATTAATTATTCTAAGAGACGTAGGGACCGATTATTTTAAGTCATCTGCAAAGTCAACATTGCAGGTTTAAATCCGTGTGGTTGGTACCAATACGTCTGCAGAAAGCGATTTAGTTGCAAGAAAAAATCGTGAGGAAACCGGCAAGGATTCAGTTTGAGTAGCAAATCCAAGATGTCGGTATGTGAAATCATGAAAAGCTTGTCATCTAAATATAATCTCCTGATATAGGGGAAAGATTAAATACCTTCCCTCTCGATTACTGTATGGCTGATAATTCCCGCTGCAATCCACTATTTTGTGTAAGATTTGCTTGTTCTCCCAAGAATAGATTTTAATAGTGCGATAGTAAATGTTCAATGTTTATGATCGGAGTAAACTGTTTAACAACGATTTGGTCAAACCACAACATGGTGGTTCATGGTACATATCGTGAGGGCGTGTATGAGTTGAGTTATTCCCACACGAAACGTCAATAGATAAAGATCTATCTATATATATTATAACTAAACTGTAAGTGTCTCTACATTTAATGTTATTTAATAGAAATATACATTATAGTTATAGTCGATATACAATCAAAGTGTCATTAAGATGAGTATAATCTCGCCATTTTTACCAAATTATATAGTTGAAATTTGAACATTTCAAACCTATACTTAGCCTAAAAATTACGCAATTTTTTTGTTTGAACGCGCTAATCTAGAGAACAAATATTCTTAGTTGATAAATATTTTTGCATTGACAGACAGAGATATACATATACATCATCAAACTGCTACCTTACGTAGCAGAACAAATATATTTTATTATTTACTTATTTACGATATGCGTGTACTTGTATGGATTATTTAATAAATGCGGATGAACAGATAATAAGTTTATATGGAAAGTTGTGTTTAACCCGAGTGAAGCTGGGCGGGGTAGTAAGTATCCTAATACAGGATAACGATTATTAGAGGCCGCACACGTGACAAGCCCACACACCGAGTGTGGAGCCTGCAGTGCGTGCTATAAACACCTACCGATGGATGGATATAGAGATAATCTTTGAACAATGAAGGGATTTGCTTGGATCGGCAACTGTTCTTGTCGTTTAAGCCTATCTTTTATACTTCAAAGTTCCGCCTGATGATATGTGGTTACCGTAGTCTATAGGCGCTGGCAAAACTAGATGTAGTGCTAAGAGTACCTACCTACCTATGCGATAAGCCGCGTTGCTACAAGATTTTTGCTATCAGTTTGACCGATGATGGTACAGATTTTCCAAAGCAATACTTCAGTGGTGCTCTAGAAAGCTCACCTTTAGTGCTGTATATTTTGACTGCGAACGTCTGTAAGGTGAAGATTGAAATATATAGGTATTTGCGCATATCACTTGATCTGCAATGGATTCCTAATGTTCTTGAGTTTCACTAATACCCAGTTGGGCAATTCAGGTAGGGCGTAACGCGTTTTCCGTTTGAATTTGGAGCTGCCCGACTGGGGCACCTTATTAGTTACCACATACATATTTTTACATAGTAGTACGTAACCAAATAACACCATAAGATTTCCAATGATGAGCTCCTTGGGGATGTGGGACGATTGTTATATTGTGTTGGCAGCAGAGGGATTAATCCCATTATGCTGCCAGCACAGTATAAATCTCCGAACACAGAGTCGCAACGCGCAAGCGGAACGTCGGTATCGCGAGTGTAAATAGGCTACTGTAACCGCTTTCCATCAGGTAGGCCTATATGCTTGTTGTATAAAAAAACCTGGTCTTCGTACAAAATTCGACATTATAGCATCCGAAGCGATTTTCTAGTATCGTCAGTCCATTTCAATAATATTTCACACGTATGTATATAGTATGTACATTTTAACTTTGCGGAAAGGAAAAACGGTCATACCGACCTTACCATAACATACTATAACTAGCTCCATTCAAGAGTGCGAAGGAGACAGATGTACACGGCATGTCTAAATCCGCCCCTCTCGAACTTCCGTCCTAGATTATAAGACTTCTTCCGATGAAATATGTAATCACTCAAATACCAAATCTGCACCATATGTGTTTAATACTCGCTGGGCATTGTGCAGAGGCACTGAAAATAATCTTTTGAACTTATTTTACACGATCGTAAAGTATCAAAACTCGTACATTTTACGAGTACTTTACGTGTATTATACTCGTAACAGATGAATGTAAACAAAGCAAACAAAGCCATATTCAAGTTGTCTTGGCATGTGGAGCCGATAAGTGTCATTAAAATTATGAATTTAATCTTGAGTTAACTTTTACAGCTTTGGATACATGTCCTTTTGAACAATGCTTTTTACTATCGGATATTTTAAACATGAAAGATCAATCCCCTTATCAATACTAAAGTTATCCGTCTGGGGTAGTACCTCCCCCTTATAGAAGATTGCAGTCAAATTGCATTGATCTAGCATATTACTGTATTCCTGAAGTGTCTCTTTAACTCGACTTGATATTGTTATGTTGGCGGAATATGTTCATTCTTTATGCTTTTAGCACAGCGTCGACTCTCAACATGGTTGTCAACGTCTGGGTATTTAAAGCGGTTATAAGTGTCAGTAAACTTATCAACCGCACGTTTTCTTATTATTAACTAGACACGGTTTCACCCGCGTGTATTCAGACTTTATTGCGAGATGTTTTTCTGGAATTTTCATTCACCATTCCATAAAATTTTTACGCGGTGCACAATTTGTTGTGTGACGTGGTTCATTGTACACAGCAATTGTGTCCAACGTTTAGGTACGAAGCGCACGCGACGGTATTTCTAAGAAATAAAAAAAACCCACCTTTGCAACATATTTCATTGATTCACCGCTCCTTTTGTCGTGACGTAACGTCTTGCTCGAAGGGGCTATCCAAAACCAAAAGATTTTTTCAATTCGCATCAGATTTTGATTTCGAATGAGAATTTGAGATTTGCGCGTTCACCCAAACAAACAAACTTCTTCAGCTGTATAATGTGATAGTATATAGATACACTAAAAACCAGTGCAAAGTGGACAAACCCACGCTGACTAATAAAGCCACCTCAAAGAGCTAAACAATGGGAATTCAGCTGTAATCTGGGTCCGGCCAAGTTTTGCAATAAATAAGAACTTCCTTTTGGAGATATTCGTTTGTGACGTAATGAACATGGCCCGGGCGAGGCTCGTCTTTACATCCGTCACGAAAGTATTCTTCTCTAATTGTAATCAAACGAATTGTTTGAAATAATACTACTAGAAATAATATAATCAATGCGAAAGATTGTGAGGGTAATTGTTCCTCTTTCACGCAAAAACTTCTGAACAGAATAGGAAGAAATTTGGCATTTAATTATTATTAGCTGTATTTATTCATATATAATGTTTATTCCACAAAAATCTAGCAATCAAATATATTGTTTATACTAGTTTAGCCCCGCGGTTTTATCCCCTTTAAAATTACTTCTGGAATAAAACATCATAAATGTTAATGCAGCTTGTAATCTGTGCAAAATTTGTGATTGAGTGAAAAACATCCTCACTAACATACACATTTTTAGTACATACATATCATCACGCCGAGTTCCTAACGGGGTAGGCAGAAAGAATAGAGCGCCAGTTCTCTATAGACATGCATATCTTTTTCGCTTCGTCCATATTAATCAGTCTCATCATATATGCCCGCCGGTTTCGAGTACTCTTGACTACTCTTATATATATATCCTCACGCCTTCCCACAAGGGTCCCCGAAGGGGTAGGCAGAGGTGTATAGGTAATACCCACACACCCACTTTCCGCCAGAGGTATATTAGGTGCCAACGTGACAGATGGCGAGTCCATCGCCGTTACTCAAGCACGACTATTCGCCTTTCAATTTCTCCTCAGACGTATGCAGGTTTCCTCTCGATGTTTTCCTTCACCGTAAAGCTCGTGGTGTGACTAATCACTGCACTTAAGTTCAGAAAAACTCATTGGTACAGTCGGGATTCGAACTTGCGACCTTTGCGTCGCAGGCAACTGCTCGAACCACTACCTAGGATACACTAGGATACACTAGGATAACACTACCCAAGGGAATTCCCATTCAGCTACGGGACGCAGGGTATAGATATACTCATAGATATGAAGGGTTTATTTCATTATGGTTGCCGTATGCTAATGGATATTTTCATGGTTTTCAATGCACAAGTAAAAAGATACCCTATCCTTTTAATCATCCGGATTTGAGGGCGAAATCCGAGGGGCTTAGGAAATTCTACGTTTGTACAAGAAATGTTATCCCTAGGGATTTAGATGCGGTTTTATCTACTAAGTAGTACCTTTATGTCCAACAGAATATTACGTCATCGTAGTTACACGTGTTTGTCCCTCAAAGGTTTGTGCGATTAATATATCGGACATGGAGAATAAATCGATTTTAAACTAGCGGTCCAGCATTATTTGTGTAGAATGGAACACAATTATGGCTACACACATCGGGTCCAATTCGCACAAAATGCAGACATAAAAATCAGTTTTGCTATTCTGGAAAATTTTGAAAGATTACTGTATATCTATAATTTTGCAAGATTAACTCGTTAAATTTGCGTCATAGATATGACGCAAATTTAACGAGTTCCTTTGTTTTTTTCTATTAAGCCAGGAACCCTCGCGGACATCCACAGAGCACCCTACCAAAGTTTCATCATAATCTGATTAATGTTTTCAGTACGCATAGAGTGGTTCTCTATGCGCTCTATGATATGCAAACATTCTTTCGGGTCCAGGAAGGCAGAGAGAGTAGAGCGCCAATCCACTCTAGAGCTACATACATAGAAGACACAGATTGTATTTTTAATTACTATGGTAAAAGTCGTGCTTGAGTAACGGCGACGGACTCGCCATTTGTCACGTGGGCACCTAAAATATATCTCTGGCGGAAAGTTACAGAAAGGTACTACCTATATACCTATGTCTACGCATTCGGGGACCCTTGTAGGAAGGCGTGAGATACTATGGAAATATATATTTGCTCATATCGCTTGATCTGCAATAGATTCCTTATGTTCGGAAGTTTCACTGACTACGCTTAGGTCACCGAGTTACGTGTATCGTAAAATGTTTGCTATTTCGATGTAGTGATAACAATAATAAGCCCAATGGCAAAGAGCCTTGATCAACATCTGACGTAGCTTTTGTTAGAATTGGTACGGAGAAAGATGAGGATAGAGTAAAAAATGCATTATCAATTAGCACTGAGTTAGGTATTCTTCTCCAAATATTGGTTTAAAATTCAAGTCAATCAAATAAGTTTTTCAGTAGAGAATGCTCGTTAATAATAAATATATTTACCACCGGTTTATTAAAATCTTCCGGTTGACCAGTCAACAATCAACGTTTGCAGGTAACCCTGGCTTACAATATAGGGCGCTTACACACAGGCCGTTTTAGAACTTTCAATGGATATCCAATACACGCTTGTATGCGGTACTTGCACCGCGTACATTCCTCTGCATTGATCCAAAAGTAACACTTGTGAAAATGGTTCCAAATATTCCTGCAACGGTGTGTCGCATAAATCGTGGACAGTGTCTGTTGTATTTCAGCTGTTTGCGTTCGCAATATCGCGTGAATTTGTCGCAATCTGGCACTTTCCAATTATTTGTCGTTTATGTGCTTACAATTGGTGGCTTTCTGATGCAATTAAGTTGCAGGTTAATGGCTCCTGCGAGAACATAACATACTCGACGGTTAAATGGAAGTTTTCAATAAAAAATAATCCAAAGAGAAATGTATATTCGCTAATTGTGAACTGAAAACGGTGCACTTTTTTCGATGTTTCATAAGTGCCCATCTAATGGATACTGTTATTGTCAATATTGTATTTTTTTTGTTTTTGCAAACAAAAAGTAACTATGTTGCTTAGATTTTGAAAAAAAATACGTTTTTTTCAAAATTGTATTAATATTAATCCATCTAAAAGTAGTTTTATCCAACATTTTGGCACATCATAACTGACTTGTGTGTAAACAGGCTGAGTGCCCGAACCCGAGTGCATGCTTGATGTGTTGCCAAGTAGGTCCCAGTAGTAGTTTGCATTAAATTGAATTACTACATTGCACGTGAATCTTGGACGGTTATTTTTGCGACCATTTTGTCGCATTTATGTGTCACTAACCTTATATATGGATCCCTGCCGCTTATATATAAACTGCGACGTGCTCTCAACAGGAAGAGGATCTCCGACGAGGTTTTGATACTTCTGCCACTCCTTCGCAGATCCTTGGGAGAAGGTGTGGATATACATATACCTAAGCATGATTTTACTAAATCTAAATATACCTACATACATATCATCACGCCGAGTCCCTAACGGAGTAGGCAGAGATAATAGAGCGCCAGTACTCTCTAGAAATCTAAATATAACATTATAAACATTTTGGTAATACAATACTTGTATCATTTACGGTTTTTTTACTTTTTCGCAATAGATATCCGAATTATCAAACGCGTTTCCTAGATGAGATACAATTATTAACAATTCTTGTCAATTATTTCTTTGGGTATGTTATAAAAGGTATGTTTCCATCGAAGAAAACTTCCCAACGTAGAACTTCCAAACGTGCAATCTCTAAAAGTGTCACAAAGTACCTCCATAGTGAAGGCGCCTGTTACAAAAGCTCCAATTGCTCCAATTCAATCGGATGTTGCTATACACGAATTTGGATTATCAGCTTGCAGGTACCAGGCTGGCATGATTTCCAGGATGTGTAATGAACGCGTCGCAGCGAGATCACATCGCGATACAAATCGAAAACCATTGTGTGCGCCCGGATGCAAACCGCACGCTCCAATCTCGCGCCCCCGCACAATGCCCTCACGCACCGTGGTAATACTTTGTCCATTTCAGGGCTGCCACAGTTACTGCTACAACTAATTAGCTTGTAATCGATTATCGATTACTTGAATATCGGAATATTTAAGTGATCTTCATTAATTGGTTATCCGTACCGACGGCTGTTGTATCCCCCACCTGGTAAAAACCAATAAATTGTATCTAAACTTGGATTAATTACTCTGTTGCTGGGAGGATGATTAATAACGATTTATATTGCATGCTTCTTATGTAAATTACTTGAAAACAGCGTGTTATTCTAAAGTCTTGGTTGAAGTAGGCTTAGTACATTACGGGTCATTACTTTATATGACTTAAATGTTGAAAACATTTGAATTTAATAGTTCTTCTTACATATATCTTTTATTGATAGATGCTAACCGTTTAGTAAGAATGTATGGAGTATTTTAGTTTAATTTACATACCGCTTGGTGCGCTTATTATCATCCTATACCGAAATTTTACGGGGTAATGCAAATTTATAGGAAGCGGACTGGTATGCATATTATTGGCTAGGTTATATACATTCAGTGTCATGTTACCCGCGTAGCCTATAGTCGCTTGCAATAACCGAGGTGTCATTTAGGGCTTTATGTTGAGTCGAGTTCCCGTGCCAACAGCATGAGTGATGCACGCTCCCCTTTTGCCAGAATGGCCATTTCATGTGACGTTCTGAAACCGTTACTCACTGCAGGATGACAACAAGAAGCAGTACCATATGGCTGCAGAAGTAACCGTGTCGGTCCTCTCTCAAGAATTTACCCTTTTAATTTATCAAGAACTAATTGTTAACACCATTGTCTTGGGGTGATTATTTTGCTTAGCATGTGCATAATTGCAGTGTCAGATTAAGTCGACTGCATATAATGTAAGCACAGCACGCGTGTCAGTATTGACACATTTACATGATTAAGCAACTATAAGCCGTCATAGGTGTACTGTATGCACTGACATGCAATGCCGAAGTCGCCGACAAAAGGGAAATTGTGCAATTGGTCATTTGCAACCTCGAGATCAAGCTGAATATGGAGCGGGCTGGACTCGTCACTATGACACACTGTTGCTCCATCCTATTCTATTAAACTGCTTTTAACAATAGATATTCACATCTTTCCACTAGGTTCCCAGATGTGAGCTTGTCGTCGTCTCTGAGTCATTTGATTTCATCTGAAATGTAGGCGCGGTTTTCTCAAGACGTTTTGCTTCACTGTAAAGCTCGTATTTTGTGGATGCTGTACGCCTAACTATAAATAGGTTTAAATATAAAATAGGATCTTATTTCGGTTTAAACAAAATAAATACCAAAAATCTCTTTCACCTTTAGGGTGCATGCAATACTATCAATTCTAAATCCTTTGTTTTTAAGTGTTAACGTTTTTATTTCAACAACGATCTAGTGATGAGGCTCTTCGTTTGCTTTATGATTAGAACCGCACCTGTTTACAAAACAGTTTGAAGTCCCACCCGCGTCGTTTACGCTATTGTTTCACTATGTAGGTAGGTACCTTTAATTCGAACGGGGTTTCGCCGTACATAATCTGAAGTTGTTTTAATTATTTTCGAGATCGAACGGCTATATTTAGAATCCGCAATCAAATCATGTGACCCGAAGGTAATTGCGCAAATTAATTACATAAAATTGTTTGCAGACTAAAAGGAAAGGAAATATTGAGAAGATATATATTCAATAGGTACGTATCTATAATAGGTAATACCCACACACCCACTTTCCGCCAGAGGTATATTAGGTGCCAACGTGACAGATGGCGAGTCCATCGCCGTTACTCAAGCACGACTATACATACGCCTTTGAATTTCTTCTCAGACGTATGCAGGTTTCCTCTCGATGTTTTCCTTCCCCGTATAGCTTGTGGTGTGACTAATCACTGTACTTAAGTTCAGAAAAACTCATTGGTCGGGATTCTAACTTGCGACCTTTGCGTCGCAGGCAACTGCTCGAACCACTCGGCCACCACGGCTCTTTCTATATTGTATGCAATATGAGAAATAATATTTTTGTATATACACCAGATAAACAAAAACGAAATACAAAATAGGTACGCAATAATTATGGACATACAAGTTTAATAATCAAATTACCTTAGCGATGACCTGAGGAAGCTATATCCTCACGCCTTCCGACAAGGGTCCCCGAAGGGGTAGGCAGAGGTGTGTAGTACATAACATTATATATTTTCACACCGTTTCGTAAAGGTCCCCAAAGGGGTAGGCATAGGTGTGTAGTACATATACACGCCCATGAAAATATTATATTGAGTTAATTGCGTTTTAAAGTCGATAAATTATATTTATTTTTATTCTCCTAGTACTAGCTACAGACGCTCTGTATGTTCGAAAATAGCTCCTGTAATAATATTATCAATTGGTGAACGTTCCTTGATCTTATATAATAATTATCCCCCTCTCGAGGGACTTAATACCTTATGAAAGAGGATTACAAAAGATTGATCTACAGGTCTAATTAAGTTAATACTGTAATGTAATTGTCTGTGTCTTAAATATAACGAAGCCGTGGTGGCCGAGTGATTCGAGTAGTTGTAGCTTACACGAAGATTGCTATTTCGAATCCCGACTGTAGCAATATTTTACAGAAGTGTAATATCACATACATTTAGGCGAGATTAGGCTTATTTGTAAAATTCCAGACCGTGAATTTGTCTCTTTGAATTTCTCCTTAGATGTATAAAGGTTCCTTCATTGTGTTTTCCTTCTATTTGCATGTTCAGTTCCCGGCATTTTAACCTACAATCTTGAACGAACAGCCAACCACACGACCACATCGTCTCTTCGAATTTATATTATTCTATTTTACATGAAATCCAATTACGCAATTCGGATTATTTGGTTAAATCGGGCTTTACGAAGCTTACAAATTGTAATCATCTTTCATTTTTTACATACAAACGTGGATTTAGCTCAAAATGTATTCGTATGCCTGTTTGTCCGATGGGATAAGAAATTATACTGCTCTGAAAGCGATTGATGGTCAAATCTGCGTATACAAATATAATAAATCTGTCAAAAAATTCCCGGGTATTTAGATAAAAAATCCTTTGCTTTCGGTTCCCAGAACTTTTTGCAGAGTATTGTATTATTTGACTGATGAAAAAAAATTAATTTGATATGTTATAATAAACACATATTCAACCCGAGCGTGGTTTGTGGCGTTGTAGTATTGATAAAACTTAATTGACGAATAAAAACTGTCAAACTTATCCTTACTACCACAAACCCTGTAAAAGCGCGTAGTTTTGCCGACTGGTTTCTTCGTTCATATGAGACTTATGAGTTGAGAAACTAATTTCGCGGCGCACTAATTCTCGCTCTAGATTTTGTAATTTTCTTAATATGAATTCCATTTGAATCAAAATTCCATTTCGATATTTAAATGAACATGAATTTACAAAACAAAACGAATTTCTGAATTAATAAAATCTAATTCAATTATATTTGCGTAATCGTGTTTCTTTGTGATTCGTACTCTAAAGGTTTGCTAGACAATGTACGTTTAATTTGGAGCGTTTCTCAAAGTGAGTTATACCTCTTTTCAAGGGATTCATCCAGGTGGATGGTAGGTAAATATGGGAACGTCCCTAAGAATAAAATGAATTTAAACAAAAGACAGTAAAAGCGATTTCGGTCGTTATCCAGACATATTGGATACTTTTCCATGCGACAGCATTGCTCGGTCGTTTTGAATATAGAAAATAATATGATATATGTGTTGATTCGGATTTCGTTACGGATATTTCACCTTTTGAAAGTTATGCTCTCTGCGGATAATTTAATATACCAAACGGAATATAGTATTATGTTACTTTTTCCATGAAAGTGTAGCAGATTCTATACAAAATTGGATAAGTCTATACTACAGGTTCCATCATACCGTAAGGAAACCTGCCACACTTGTGCCTAACTGACTTGCGGCAAACTGGTCATCGATCACATTGGCACCTAAAGTAGGACCTTCTTCTAGCGAAGATGTACGTAGCCTTGCCGAAAGAGATGAATAAAGAAAAAATATTTCATATTGATGAAAGCTTATTTAACTTTCTCGTAACACAGGCAATATAAAATTCATTTGTTCTTATATTTTTAATTTAACAGGACAAAGGTTTTGCGTAATTAAAAACCTATCAATCATTCTGCGAAAAAATCGCTGGGCAGAGTTGCGAGAACAGCGTTGCAGTTCATTATCAAGCGCGAGGCGTAAATGAAGCTGTCAAGAGCAATCTAACGCTTTATTTGATAGGTATTTAATATACGCAGCTGATATTGCTAGTGTATTGAACTATTTTGAAAGAATATGTATATGAGAATATATTTTTAAAAGTGCAGTTTTTACGCGCTCCGTGATTGACGTTCTCAATAGTTTCGCTATTAAATTGTTATGTTATTAGTGAGAGAGGATATTGTTGTACACGATGTATGATTGTACAATTGTTTTAATCGACAACTCGATATCATGACACTTAAAAGTATTGCTTTTATATCTTGTCGACTAAAAACAATTAATTAATTAGATTTCTTCTTACCATTAAAATGAGTGCTAATTGACTAGTTTTGTTTAAACGTCAAAGTAAAGGAGTCTCAAGGAGTCTTTGTTTAAGGTATTCTTACACAAAAATAAATCACATAAAATAATATGTCTTTACAATTTTACCACAAGATTTATCGTGCATTTTTATAAGATACCATGGTCATACCTTTTCCTTTAAATACAATCACACGACCCCCGCCTGACAGTAAGCGATTACCGACTACTAACAGTAAGCAACATGAAACACTAGTTTTCGACTGCCAAAAATAAATAAAAAATAACCCTAGTATGTACGCTCTCTAGGGAAAACCTTAGCGAGGAGTTCATTTCGCAAGCTAATATGCCAAGAAGCTGCAATTATTTCCCCATTATATCCCGACTTCCATATAAATTTTAATAAGCCGAGAGTAATTCTGTTTTTTCGTACGAAAAAACGTGTTTTCCTTGAGTACCAGTGTGCGGTAGAAGTAGCCAATTAGCATTTAGTGGAACCATTAAACTTTCAGACCCATTTGAAACTGCTTTGTCAGAAGAAAATGTAAGTAGCACTCCTTCCTGGAATGAAAAGGGAAACTGGCAAGATAATATACGACTCTTGAAATAGATTGATGATACAGACCCAAATCTCTTGGAAACTCATAAAGGATTGCAAAAGTCAAAGGTTAGTTCTCACACAACTGGTTAGACATTAGTATTGAAAGACATCATTTAATAAAAAGTTTTTCTTTTTAATTGAACTCGTTTATTTCTATTTAAACAAGGCTCGTTAATGGAGATTTATCTTTTACACGTATATTTTGCCGCTAGCCGCATGTTTGCAATTTGAGTGGTATGTATATCTATTACTTGAAGGAAGGTCCTTTTTATGACTTCGATACTAGTTCTTAAGCAATTTGATATTTTTCAAATGATTAAAATCTTAGTCTAATTCTTAGCAGTCTTCAAACTTGTTTCCCGAAAAAAAAATTGGTTGAATATAAAATATTTGCGGTGTTTAAATTGCTTTCTACGCTAGAACATGCCCTTAAATAACTTTTGAAGAACCGATTTCATCGTAATTTAATAATGTTGTAGAGAATTATGTGTATAGGTTGTCTAGACTAATATAATCGTCGTAAGTCGAGTCTTACGACGATTCGTCGTAAGTCTTGTAATAATAGGTGGCGTATAACCTCTATTATTTATTTATTAGCCTTTAAACAATATTCTGGTAATCTTACAGAGCTTTATTTACCTACGCCTGCATACGACCAACGTATTTGTTTTTGATTTAATTTTACGGTCGGGGATTGAACCAGCAGGGCAACTAAAGGTAGGCTCAGAGAAGTCTCCATAATTGCATGTGTGTGTGTGGCGTTTGCGTGTGAGCTACGTTTTCTATATTTGAACCATTCATTAAATAGCTGCTGCGACGCCAGCGCTCGTTGGCTAATTGATTTATCTTTGATATTTCCGATGTCTATTACTCATTGCAACCGCACTTTGTATCAGCCCAGTAGCTGTATAGACTCAGAACTATTTTAGCGAACTGGACAGCTGATATGACTGATGAAGACGTGTTTGAGAAACTACGACGCACACGCCCCCTAGCACGTCGGACAGTAACATACTCCTATCTTCGGCGAAAAGAGGGAGCTACTAACACCTTTAATTTAGGCGGAACAATATATTTTTTATTATAAACCTACATAAATATAATAATAATAATAATAATAATATATCCTTTATTGTACAAACACACACATTTACAAAAACAAACAGAAATGACAAAGAAAAACATATAGTAGGCACAATAGGCGGCCTTATCGCAAAAGCGATTTCTACCAGGCAACCCAAGTGTAGAGAGAGATAAGAAACAGAGAAAGAAAAGGTAGGTGTGACAGTTGAGAGGATGAAATAGAAACAATCATTATAAAATACAAATAATAGGCATTCTACATAAATAAATACGAAACATATACTTATATAACATACATACAATAATATATACATGTATACATATATATAAACTAATATTTAATATTCCTTTGAATCAATTTAAATTTAATTTGTGTAATAAATATGGTTAAGCATAGCATTACGTATATATAAATAAACAAGATCTGGATGTGTTTTCTTACTGCATAAATGTATATTTTAGTTATCTATGAATAGTTAGTTTGATTTAATGTATGTATGTCATGCATGTTAAAATAATTTCTTTCATTTCTGTGGATACTGTTTGTCGTTTATTATCTATTTGTTAAGTGTATTGTTTTTTGATGACTGTTTGTATCCTGAATAAAATAAAATAAAAAATAAAAAAATAAAATAAACAAGTTAAAAAGATAATATAATATAGGTATACATTGTACTCGTACGATGTGATGCTTTTATTAACATAATAACAATAGAAGTGGGGCTTATTCCAATTTATTGTTTCCCATATGAATATATTTGTTACATTTATACATATTTGGTATATAGTTTTTTTTCTAGATGGGTTTAAAATTATACCATACAGGGCGCAAACGAGCATGCAGTATCCGCTTCCGCTTAATGATCTTATATAGGTACCCGACCCCCCACGAGCACAAAGGCATTTAATTAAATTTAGGACAGACAGTGGACTGGACACCATAGCCAAATTCTTAAGCCCCATACACAAAACTTCAAATTGGACTTAAAAGCCTTGTACCGGTATGTGACTGGTCTGTATACTAGGATTAATTAGTTTCAGCAAAAGTGTTAATTCGGGACATCCTAAAAGATCCTGAGATGGAAATACCCCTTATATAATAGGCATCATATAGTCCCTACTCCCCAAATTGGACATTATGGCGAGTCACCAGTATGTTGAGTGATTTATACGAATATACTGTAGAAGGATTTATTACTACGAGTAGATTGTTCATTTTGGAACATATACACTTTATTTAGCTACGATATCATGAAGCTAAGAAAGGAAGGAGAGAGATGGCGCTCGTAGTTCCATTCTTGGAAGTGTCTTCTTCTTTCTTATAATATATCCTCACGCCTTCCCACAAGGGTCCCCGAAGGGGTAGGCAGAGGTGTGTAGGTAATACCCACACACCCACTTTCCGCCAGAGGTATATCAGGTGCCAACGTGACAGATGGCGAGTCCATCGCCGTTACTCAAGCACGACTATACATACGCCTTTGAATTTCTTCTCAGACGTATGCAGGTTTCCTCTCGATGTTTTCCTTCACCGTAAAGCTCGTGGTGTGACTAATCACTGTACTTAAGTTCAGAAAAAACTCATTGGTACAGTCGGGATTCGAACTTGCGACCTTTGCGTCGCAGGCAACTGCTCGAACCACTCGGCCACCACGGCTTCTTCTTTCTTGCTTTGCTAAAACCTGTGACGTCATAATGTCTGTGACCGCAACGCTCATTGAACTATTTTGTAAACTGTATGAGATATCGTACTAACTATATACATATGTATATACACATACATATATACCTTACCTACCTTATACCAAGGATATAGCAGTGATATCCTTGGTATAAGGTACCAACCGCAAGGGTAACGTCTGCTAACCTTGGATTGCATCCTTAGGCACTATCAATTATATATTTAATATAGGTATCTTTGTGTTGCAGTCGACTACTCGAACCACTCAGCCATCACGGCTCTTAATAGATTTTATAACGAATGCCAATATGGAAATATTGGCAACGAGAAAGCAATACGCTTTTATTTGTTATTAAAACAGTTACGTAACATTAATTGGCTTAGCTTACAGTTTTTCAGAAGTATTTCGCAACCATCCACTCGTTAAAACTCATAAAATTTCCATCCGAACTTCGGGAGTAAGTAATTAAAATGTACGCAGTCCGGTGTAACTCCTTCCAGAGTAAACTAATCAATCCACTCTGTGTAAACTGAAATCAAAATTGCTTATTAGGAGGCTATGGAATGTGGATCCAGTGGTGTTTTCCAATTAATATGTAAATCGGGTTTATTTTCACGTGATATTCGTTTATTCCACGAGATACTGTCACAACAATGAACACTGGATGCCGCAGTTGTCATGAGTTTTCATCGGTCTGTTTGTTCATGAACGTCACAATATTTACGAAAATACAATAAACAATACTGAAGTCCAGTTGTGTCAATACACTTATTGATTCAGTATGTAAAAAAGATATATATGTCTTCACGCCATCTCGTATGGGTCCTGAAAGGGGCAAATAAAGAGTATAGCATCCTTGGCACCCATCCGCGTAACGCTGATTTGAGACATATATAATAATAAATATATATTATATATAGTTGTGGAAATGTTCTATGATGTTCTCTTGGTTGGTTTTTCTCATTTGAAAACGTGTATGTGGTAGCAGGAAGCCCTCAACCCCATTTAGTTGCCTCTTACTACAGGCAGGGGACCCATGTACCTGTTCCTGATATAACATAACAAGAACACATCCATTCGCTGGGTGAAACCTCTAATGACAAAAGTAATTGTGCAATACGTATATCATGAACGTGAACGTTTACGCAGGTTACAGAGTAACTTTATATGACATAAGTGTCAGTAACTGACAGCGTAATTATCATATACGAGTAGACACCATTCAATCTCCGCTGTCAACTATTGAAGGGCACTGGCCAGTAAAAAGTACAACTTTCCACTTAGTACTTAGGTAAAAAAAAACTAAATAAACAGGAGTGATTTCACGGTGAATTATAACATTCCATTCCACTAAAGCGAACAAACAAACCGTCGCGGAAAGAATCCGATGAAGTGTACGCTTGGTTACATCGATCCTCTGTCAAGCTATTCAAAGGATAGCAATAGAAATAAATGTATCCTTATTATTACGCTATCGTCTGTTACATTGTGGGTGTGAATGGCTGTCTGAAGTCGCGCTATATATCTGGCTCGGAGTACTTTTATCAAGGATGATGCATTGGTGTATAACACGCCAAGCTTCTAC
Organism: Drepana falcataria; assembly: GCA_945859725.1. Lineage (NCBI taxonomy): Eukaryota > Metazoa > Arthropoda > Insecta > Lepidoptera > Drepanidae > Drepana > Drepana falcataria. The sequence continues at coordinate 4,070,060 of OX243937.1, forward strand.
AATATTAATATCCACGCTCATAGTCCAAACGCTGCTGAGTTCCTATACATCACGTGGAAACCGAATCCGTTATAATTTACAGCTATTACGAGCTCAGTAGCTCCGTTATTTACGTCTGAAAAGGTAGCTTAATGACTACCTTTTGAATATGAGAAATGTATTTTCGATGTAATGTAATTCGATGCAAAGTAACTTAATAAGTTTGAGCCTGAAGGGATTAAGTGGGAAACCTGATTGTGCTCAGTAGAGTTTGTGCACAGATACTTGTTATACCCAAGTTTCCTTCAAACAATAGTCGCAAAATAGTATTGATATTGAAAAGTTACAATGTCATTTTACACCTACCACCGTATACATAACATTAGAAGACTGAGGTAACTATAGAAATATATAACATATATTCATACAAATCAAGACATACGCCTTTGAATTTATTCTCAACCTTATACAGGTTTCCTCTCGATGTTTTCCTTCACCATAAAGCTCGTGGGGTACTCGAACCACTCAGCCAAGGTGACCGGTTCGAGGGTTGAGTTCTGTCCAGCGTCCACCATCTCTTTGACCTCCCTATATCTCATGAGAGACATACATACGACTTCATAGGTAGACTTTAATTACCTACCGCACCGCAATCTAGCCTGAGCTATCACTACAATATTAGGCAACATCAGTGATCATCAAACAACTGTTGAACATTTATTTAATAATAAAATTAGTGATAGCTCATATATATATCTAGTACTGGTTCGACTTCGGACACGTTTCTCGGAGTTGACGAGACAAGTAACTATCTTTCCCCGAAATAACTTTAATAATGTTAAGTGTCTTCCGGTGTTATACCGCCTGTGATCTCCGAAGTCGGTAGCATTATGTTTAATTATCTATCTTATGTATTGCCAAGGTACCGGAGTGATTTACTCACACTGACAAACGTTTTTGTAAGATGCCTCTGTGACAGATGGAAATTTCCTTTAGATTTTTCGGCTTCACATGCTTCTTAGAATTTCCCCATAACAATGCAGGTTTCTTGACGGAGGTTTCCTTCGACGAAGCACATCTTACTAATATTATAAATGAGATAGTTCGTGAGGATGCTTGTTCCTCTCTCACGAAACCTTCTGAACAGAATTGGATAAAATTTTCGTACAGCGATAGATATGAGCTGGATTAACACAAGTTATGACTTTTTCCAGAAAACAATCTGCCCATAGAATCTAATTTTACGTAGTATTATAACGTAGTATCATACGTAGTATTATCATAACACATATTAGTTCTAATGTGAGGTATTCATGATTTTTCCGGTGATTACCTAAACGTCGTGGCCATTGCGCGCAGAAAGGCGTATGTATAGTCGTGCTGGAGTAACGGCGATGGACGCGCCATCTCTCACGTTGGCACCTAATATACCTCTGGCGGAAAGTGGGTATGTGGGTATTACCTCTGCCTACCCCTTCGGGGACCCTTGTGGGAAGGTGTAAGGATATATTATTATTATTATAGTGCCCAAGATACGGAAGTCCACATTATTCTAAAACAATATGCTTGATTATCTCAAATGGGTACTATACACAGGAACATATAATTATGTTTAAATGTAACTGTCTTTCAATTTTGCTTTTAAAATCAGATCGCGCTTCGGAGTGCTCGCAAAAGATCTTTTGAATTAAGTTTACGCTTATGTTAGCACTTGCTTAATTAATCTTGTCTTAATTGCTGATGGCTCCGATTGGAATTATAATCATCATTGAGAAGTATCTCTAAAGAACGAAACATTGTTTATTCATATCATCACCAGTCCAGATGGACTCGCCATCTGTCGCGTTGGCACCTAAAATATATCTCTGGAGGAAAATGGGAGTGTGGGTAGGATACATACTATCTACACACCTCTGCCTACCTGGACCGTTGTGGGAAGGCGTGACATACTTATAACATTAGAACTGAGAATATTTTTCGGGATACAAATGTAGCCTATGTCCTGGGTATAAGCCATCACCATTTCAAGTTTCAGCCAAATCGGTTCAGCCGTTTTGCCGTGAAAGGGCAGCACATATCCAAACATCCAAACTTACAAACTTTCGCCTTTATAATATTACTTAGACATAAGAGAACCTGCCTGAGATGTGAAGGTACCCAGGTACCCATATACCCAGTGTTCGCTTGATATATATTTTAGGTACCAACATGACGGATGGCGAATCCATCGTCGTTACTCAAACACGACTATACATACGTAATTTTTTTCCCTTACCGTAAAGCTCTTGGTGTGACTAATCATTGTACTTAAGTTCAGAAAAACTCATTGGTACAGCTGGGAGTCGAACTTGTAATCTTTGTGTTACCGGCAACTACCCGAACCATTCGGCCACCACGGCTCTTTATGAGATTTTAGGTTAGCAAATTTCTTGCGTTTCATCACGATCATTATGTACGATTAAATAATTTGCAGTAAGGAATGGCGTTCATTTATTTGATTCACAGCTAAGCTCTTTACCTCAGGAGATGTAAATTGTAATATGAACGCTGTTTGCCAAGGGAATGTAAATCGTATTTGTGGCGGATAAGGCGGCCTAACAAGTAGAAGCGTTCGTAGTAAAGCCTGTAAGTCTAAAATCAATTATATTAACTCAGTTACGGTTGAATGAAGGACTGTTAAAGTAATTTTCTGTTTATTGAAGTGTTAGAGGAGGGTTCGCTCCAGTTGTTTCTATGTCAATACATTTTGTAAAGGCACTTTATTTATATGAAGTATGTAAGTAATCCTCTTTAGGATTTTTGCTACGATTTAGTACTTGGGATATTGGCATTACAAGAGGGATTTATGAATTACTGGCGAGCGAAAGAGACAGTTAATGTGTTTAAGTTTATGTATTTTCACGCCTTACCACAAAGATATATCAACACCTACTTGTCGCTGGAGATAAATTTAGGTGCCTGCGTGACAGATGGCAAGTCCTTCACCGTTTCTCACGCACAACTACGCACATGACTTTTAGTTTCTTCTTCAACGAATGCAGATCTTCTCTTGATTTATTTCCCGTTAAACTCGTGGCATGATCGATGATGGCACATCCGGGTTTCAGACTTGCAAACTTGATTTTGCAGTCGATTGCTCGTATCACTCGACCACCATGCCTCTATTTAGACGTCATTTACGAGATAATTACGACATCGTCGTCGTCAAGTCGCCTGTCACACGATCCGTCATCACGACTTCGAATGACCGAACGAATCAGCATTCGGCGTTTAAAATGATTCGTTGATTCTATCCGCTGAATATTCATTACGAAAACGTGACCAAATTGATAATTACCTTCATATCCTTAGCAGGCTACAAATGGCCGAACAGTAAAACAAACGAACTGGTACTTAGATATCGCGGTAATAATTTTTCACTTTTTCTGGCATTACTTATCGGATGCTTAATGAAAATAAATTCATACAAAAGAAACAAAAGGAATTGGGTAATATTAAATCCCTGCTGTTTTATTGAGTTCCGCGAGAGTTTGGATAAGCATCAAATAAACATCTCAGACGAGCGTTTTAAAATACCATCTTTTTTTGTTTGATTGAACAACGATGTCCCGCGGTATCACCTGCGTAAAAACTTATCATACAAACTTAATAAAGGTTCTGTCTATCTGTCAGTGAAAGTTCTGTACAAATCGATTCAGCCGTTTTAGAAACTAGCCGGAACATAAAGATAGAAAGCTATCATTTTCAAAATTCAAATGTGTTTTTTGCAGTAGCGTTTGTTTACACCCAACTTTGTATATGTTACTATATATATATATTCTCAAGCCGTCCCTGAAGGGGTAGGCAGAGTTGTATTGGTAGCACCCACACCCACTTTCCCCCAGAGATATATTTTATGATGATGCCGAGCCATCGCCGCTACTCAAACACGTTTATACACGCTTTTAAATTTCTTCTCAAACGTGCAGATTTCCTCTCGATATTTTCCTTCACCGTAACACTCGTGGTGTGTCTAATCCATTGTACTGAAGTTTATAAATACTCGTTGAGGCAGTCGGGATTCGAACATGCAATATATGTGTTGCAGGCCACTACTCGAACCACTCGGCCACCACGGCTTCTTACTAATTGTATGTTTCTAAGCTTATTTATATTTATTTTAATACACATTTATTTAATTGTAATTAGGAAATTCATTACGCGTGCTCAAGGTGGAAGTGAAGTAATGTACGCACGTCACTAATAACTTCCATCTCATATTAACAACTATTGAACCGAATTTAAATATTATTAAACTGTTCGCCTACCTTTAGTAAAACGCAGAGTTTCTGAGAAAATGTATCAAATTTCCAATATCAATAAGACTTTATATACCCTCACCTAATTGGGAGAATATTCGCTCTGAGTTCACAAACAATTTCAGAAATTACCTTTTGTAAACATATGTGCGGCAGTAAGTATGTACCTACATCTATATGAAATATCCTTTTCGCTTCTTGCACGTTTATTAATTTTATTACATGCTTGTCGGTTTCCAGTACTCTTGACATTCCCATCCTTGAGAGCTCGATCGATGTAATAAAAAACATGCCTTCACTGGAATTAAGTATATCCTATGTGAAGCTGGATTACAGCTAATAAAAATAATAATCTATCTCTGTGAAATCTCTGTCGCTCTCTTTCGTAAAATTCCATTCAGCCGTTCTAACGGGATTGAGCACCAAACATTCTCATAAACTTGGAATAATAATAATAGTATATCTTCACGCCTTCCCACTAGGGTCGCTGAAATGGTAGGCAAAGGCGTAGGTTGTACCCACACACCCACTTTCCACCGAGAATATATTTTAGGTGCCAAGTGACAGATGGCGAGTCAATCGGCGTTACTAAAGCCCGACTGGCTTCCTCTCGATGTTTCCCTTCACCCTAAAGCTAGTGGTGTGACTGACTAACCACTGTACTAAGGTTCAGAAAAAAAGGTGAATTCGGGATTCGAACGTGCAATCTTTGTGTTGCAGGCTATTCGAACCACTGGGCCACCAAGGCTCATCACAAACGCTTGCGTCCATAATATTAGTGTAGGATCTTAAGTGTAACGAATTTTAACAAAGCCTTTTGTTTGTTTAAGGTGAGTGGAGCTAGTGGTATTTGGAAAGGGCAATAAAGCAAGTGACTCCAGCTGATCTTCCTGGTAGCAGTATTTTAAACGTAAGTAATCATTTCAAGGTTGTCAAGCAATTGAATGTCACTTGCTAATGACAGGCGAGTTCCGTGCGGCCTTGCGAATAGCCGCTTATTGGGTTTGCTGTACCTTTCATCCTGGAACATCGGCAATTTAATGTCAACCTTCTCACACTATGATAAGGCCGCAAGTTACATGAGAAACCTTGGGCGTGGTTAATTAAATAAACAGCTTTATGTTATACATCGCATTAAATATATTGACTACATATATTTCGCAGTAGGTACTCGGGTAATATTGTCAACTGATAATTTCATCAAGGTTGTTTGGCTTCGTCTTGAAAGAAGTTAATACATTTGTAATAAGGCTGATGTTTATATTATACAGCCTCTACATACCTCGGGAGTGTCTTGATTAAAAATAGCATCAAGATAGTTTACACCCTGTATTGTCATTGTTACATCAAACTACGTCGAATCGAATTCTTAATTTCCTTTTTTTTTATTTATATCGCCGTTTCTAATGAACATATAATATTCATACGTTATTAAATTTCTTTACGCCTTCCCACAAGGGTTTCCAAAGGGGTAGGCGGAGGTGTGCACCCACCCACTTTTCGCCAGAGATATATTTTAGGTGCCAACGTGACAAATGGTGAATCCGTTACTAAATAGCCTAACTTCATTCAATTTCATTTCAAACTAATGAATATTTTCTTCTTTACCGTAAATGAACTCTGTAGTACAGACCCGGGAAGGAAACTGCAATCTTTAATTCACAGGAAAGACACTCAAATCACTAGGTCTCCACGGGCTTTCATATTCACATTTTCAAATGAAAAAAGCATTAATTTTCCTACACACAAAATTAATGTTTTCGTAATTAATGTTACTTACCTTACAATAAGATTGTTATGGTTACAACACGTACATTTTGTCAAATTTTACAGTAACCTCTGTTACATTACAAACAATGAAGAAATATCATCCATTTCTTGTGAATCCCTAGGAAGTACAAATTACTTTCATTTTATTTCCAACGAAAAATATAATATTTCGCTGATTGCGCTGTGGAATGTGTATTTGGGACGATGTATATTTTCCGCGGACGTAAATTGGGTTTATTTGTTCCGCTCAAATGACTTAATTTTTCACGAGCATTGTTCATTTTAATTGATTTAAAATACCGTTTTCAATTACTTGACCATTGTGTTAAAGACAGACAATTGTACAAATTATACGAATTATAGCCATTTTGTCAGATGATTTCGAATGTGTGTAGTATGACGAAACATTACAAATATTAAAAGAAGTCTTAGGAAAGATTATTTTTATTTTACTACATTAGTTTATTTGTGAAAAACTTAAACAATTGTATCAAAACTTTAACTAAAATTAGATTAAACTATTAACAACGTAGAGTTAGGATAAATCTGAACAAAATTCATTATTATTAATAAATTTTAGACCTGTGTTGGCCGAGTGGCTTGAGTAGTCGCCCGCGACACAAAGGTTGCAAATTTGAATCCCCACTGTACCAATGAGTTTTTCTGAACTTATGAACAGTGATTAGTCACACCATGAGCTTAACGGTGAAGAAAAAAATCGAGAGTAAACGAACGAGAGATACGTTGAGAAGAAATTCTAAGACCGTACGCATTTTCGAGAAACGGTGATGGACTACACTGCTCTACATTTACCGCAACTAGCGTTAGCGTGAGCGTGAACAGAACGGAAGTTTGTCCAGGGAGACCTCATGATCACAGTATGCGCAGTGGATCACAGTATGCGTCGGTGTTAATTGATATTTCTCGCTGGCATCCAATTGATATAACTGTTCCGTGTGCAACAAGCTAATGAACCTAATTCTCTTCAATTACCGTCATGTCACACTGACCTGGCCCAGGACGTGTGTAATCAGCTTAATTTGTTGCGATACTGCTCTGACCGTCGGATCAAACCAATTGACTTGTTTTAACAATATATGCGTAGATTATGGAAATTTGAATAATGACTTCGGTAAAGGTGGCAAACAAGCATGCGGTCCGCCTGATGGTAAACGGTTACCGCCGCGGACGCTTGCAATACTAGGGGTATCGCTCGCGTGTTGCCGACGCTAACACTAAGGAATGGGGCAAAAAAAATTACTTTTATTTTTGTGAATCCTATTCTCAAGATACCTCAATTTTGTGTCATAATGTAATTGTAGCTTGCAATCAAACACTGTGAGTACTTTGAAGAGGTATATTTTTTTCTGCACTGCTTTAATTTTTTGCCACAAATCTCGTGTTATACAGACTCATAAATTTAAAATTAATGTTTCATGATGTAAGTAAATTCTCAGTGCAGTAATTATTTATGAATAGTAAATATTAGCCCTATTAGGAGTTCTTTAAGAACCGTGAAAGATTTTTGCAAGTTCTGCAAAGCGAGGCTGTTACCTACGGAATTCGACGGACGCAACCGTCCTAGGTTGTATAAATGCAGTAACTATTTATTTCACACATAACGCATATATGCGTGTTATGTACTTATAATAGTGATGTGTTAAAACATACCTAAAGGTATTGATAGCTTGTAGGTACATCTCTTCTTCTTTCTATTCATACGCATTTTTCCAACTTATGCATGATCGCCAGCGGTAACGCAGCCTTGGTAACTACGCCCACCTTAGATAGATCCGACGGTAAACCCTTGATGAAACTCAAGTTGATCATTCATTTATTTTCATCGCTTCAGTCGCCTCATTAACTTAATTGTACTAAATGGCTAAGCGGGGCGTAACCTTCACAAGATGGGAACTTTGACTGACGTCGCTTTGGCCAGAATGGCCTACCCCCTCGGGATTACAGTTTCTAATGGTATTAGAATAAACGCTTGTTTAGGACAAAGGTTTCTCTCTCTAAAATTTAAAATAAAAGTAAAATTTTTCAACCTCTACCAGAGGTTGAAAAATACCCACTTTTGGCCGGAGTAATATTTAGGAGCTAATGTGATACGCGACTCCGTTGCTATCTCTCAAGCACGGGTTTAAGTAGTTGTAGTGTGTATTTAGTTGTTAGTTAGTAGTAGGTTTTGATTTTCTCAAACGAATGCAGGCTTGCTCTTGATGTTTAACTTTGCCACATAGCTCCTGACTGCGCAACTTGAGTTCGAATCTTGGATATCCTATGTATTTATGTATATATCTATCTATATGAGTAAATATATCGTTGTTACAATAACACAAGCTTTGCTTAATTTGGGACTAGGTCAATTTGTGTGGAATGGTCCCGAGGTATTTATTATTATTAAGTATTTATTAAATTGACGGGATTCGAACTATTTAAGGAACTCTTGTGGGAGGGCATAAATATAATATGTTTTTTTGGGGATCTTAGATAAGGTGCCTTTTATAGCTTGAGGTTGACGGGTCGTATTCCGCTTGTGTTGGATATTTGTGTAATGGACATGAATAAGTCGATTTGGATATAATATGCATTAAAGTATATAATCTGTATTATACATAAACAAATATGATGTGTTTAGTAAGTACAGATAGTAGTATTTTTCTTGGCCACCTCTTCAAAGTGGGTCTATAGCTATTTGCATGGAGTGGCTGTTTCCGGAAGCTCCTAAACGTCAAGCGATATCATGATTGATACATTTTCGTCACGAAATCGCATATTTTAGCTTCCATTCTGAGTGACAGAATGATTTCTTAGGAGTGTCAGCTGAGACATTATACTTTATGATAAAACTTTTCTTTCGTGCGAATCAAAGTGTATATAACTACCTCATTTATATACTAATGACATTTAATATAATTATTGGTGGAGGTTCGTGTTCGGCCTGAATTAAACACATTCCGCTGCGTTTGCCTTAACGACGATGAATTTTATGCGGTTTTCACCTTTACTTAGGTACTTTTTAGGGAGAAGTTGTTCGAGCAGTCGTCTGCGACAAAGATTGCAAGTTCGAATTCCGACTGTACCAATGAGTTTTTCTGAACTTGAGTACACCACACGAGCTTTACGGTGACGGAAAACATCGAGAAACCTGCATGCATTTGAGAGGTAATTCAATGACGTATGCATGTATAGTAATAGTCGTGCTTGAGTAACTGCGATGAATTCGCTATCTGTCACGGAACCCCTTTTGGGACCATGGACGGCGTGAAGGGACGGTGCAATTAATTAATAAAACAAACGATATAAAAAGGAAATAATATTCAATTTGCGAATCTGCTGTAACTTATCTAGGTCGAATCCAAAGTCATGACACCGTACAGGATCGTATTAATTCCGTTTATGAAGATAGGCATGTTTCTTTGGTCTTTGTAAATAACTATCGCCTATCACAGTTCATTAGTCTGTAGCGAGTTTCAAAACAATCTCTCAAGAGCCAGATGCTTATAACTTCTCGCATGACCTTTACAACTTTCATTTGTCTTATAGGACAAGTCCATTAGTTGGTGATCGCTTCCTGTGAACAGTAATTAGTTGGTGTTATTTGTTACTCTGACCACGCGTGTGAACCGAACCAATGCTACAGTACTACAAAATTTTCTTGCTATTTTAGTGGTAGGCTAATTACGTAATTTTCAGGACTATGCTTCTGATTAGGTCCTATATAGAGCTTCTCTTAGCAATTTTACATTTATTTTTAACGCGGGTGGAATCGCGTGGCACAGCTAGTCGTATGAAATAGAATATAATATGAAATAATCCGTGCTTGCAATCTATTATATTAAATGATAGCTCTAGTGAAATTAATATAAGTATAATGAGTACAGAACATCCAACCAGTGACGATTTAAATGTATACTAGCTAATAACTAAATACACCCTTAGCTAATATTAGATTATCATCGAATAATAAACACAAACATAGCATCACGCCGAGCCCCTCAGAAGGTAGGCAGAGAAAGTTGACTAACATACCATAGGCATTCATCAGTCTCTTCACACATGTTCGCCGGTTTCGAATATTATAGACGTTCCCATCCTTGAGTGTCCGATCGATTCGAATAGCAAACCATTTCATCGAAAAGAAAACCGAAACATTCCAAGTGCAGACTTGTATACTATCCCTTTTAGCGAGATAATTGCAATTTGTTGAGAATCAGCAATGTCGTAATTCGCATTTCCCCTGCGGCACCGAACCGGGGGTGAGAACAGGGTACGCTGGAAACCATGGACCATCTTAATGAATATTAACTGTTGTACCGCAAAGGGATATAATTCACAGTTGCTTTCGTCCCCTATATAAACTTTCTAGATAATTATATAGGAAGTTAGTATGGAATGCTATGCATTCACAAATCCCGTTCATTTGATTTTTTTTTATATTTGTAGGTAAAAGCAATCCATTTCTTTGTTTATGTAATAGTCAAGATGGCCGTGTGGTGTCAGCTACCACCCGAAGTGGCAATTTAGTAGCGTCGAATGTTTTATTAGATACATAGCATGAGCATTATGATGAATAAAAATAGAACTGATACTAAAAACTAATCAGAACATACATTTTATCACCACGCCGAGTCTCTAACGGGGTTGGCAGAGAGAGAGTAGAGCGCCAGTTCTAGATAGGCTTACCTTTTACCCTTTGTCCACATTCATCAGATCATTAACGAGATAATGTGTTCTCGAATGAAGAAGTCTACCTTGAATATTTAAGATTTCACCGAAGTAGGCCAATTTCTAAGAGCAATGGGGCATTAACCTCGCTGTTCCTAAATTAGCCCGTCAAAAGCCTTCTCGACAATAAGGTTAGTCTGCGTGTCTTGTTCTAACAAGATTCCTTTTCATAGCATGTGATCAGTCTGACAGTAAGCGGTTATCACCACCTACCTATGGGCGTTTGCAACACGTCGCTGCAACGTGTCGCTTGCGCAGGAATTTTGAAGAACCCCAAGAAAGTTAAATTGTGGACTGATAATTTATATAATAAAAATAAAGTTTAATAATAATTCTTTTTAACCTGCTTGCATTTACGGCGTCCTAAGTGGGAACTGTGTTTATCATAACACGTGTCAACAATCAGCTGATTCGTTCCACCTTCCGTTAATTCCCAGTTTTCCGCAAGAGCTCTCCTGTATAAGGGCCATTAGTACGAAAGTCACGCTAGCACGGGTTTTTTTAATTTGAAAAGGCGTAGCTGCTCCTTTGTTATCGTGAGAAGTACAGAGATGTTATTGTGTATTCAATGCGTTGTGGGAATTATGTGCGTATTGATAGTTTCATTCAAATTGATAATTGACATACTAGGCCTGACTATGTAGTGAAACCAATTATTGATAGCAAATTATATGTTTATATACTTTGACAAAAACCTTAAAAGGAAAGGTTGAGGGAATGAGTGGAAGAGGCAGGATTAATCACGAGGATTAACATACATACGTCAGATCGAATGCAAGATGTGTGACATATCGTAAAGTGGAGCCCAGCCATTGAATGTATTATTGTTATGAAGAATATACTAAGGTCAGGACGTAACGAAATTTGGTGAACGGAGCCTGGTGTTTGGTAGCCCGGAGGTACCACCGGCTATCTGTCACAATGCTATTTTTATTAAAGTGCCTATAGTGATTGGCCCCGCCACCAGTCTCATGGAAAACATCGAGAAAAAATCTGCATACGTCTGTGAAGAAAAAAAATACTTTTTTGTTGCAGTGTCCTTTTAATTTCAACTATTGAGATAACTTGCATTGACAAGTTACCTGCTACGATTTCTCTATAAATTAAATTCCAGGCCACCTGCCCTTACATTTAAAATGAAAAATATGGTATGGTTAAGTATAAATTTGGTCAGGTTGTAGGATAAATCACCAGAAATTTATCAGACAGGACAGCGCAAATTAGAGCCGGTCTAGACGAGACGGAAATCGTTGAAGTTTAACCGGGAAATAAGAGGCCGTTTTTAGCCGAACAATAAGTATGAAAATGATCGGTTAACGTGCAACCCTCTTGTAAGAAAGCGGATTGTTACCCGGCAGGACGTGGCCGGGAACAATGGCTTATAATGGGCCACTTTATTGTTTCTTTTGTTCCGTTATTTCGCGGAATAGTACTAGGGGATATTTTTAATTAAAATTAGTCGACAATTACATCATAATCATGTTTTGGCAAGTATCTTTTGGAGGTTGGTTGGTACTAATTTTTTATTGCATTTCTACGCAGACATAAAGATAAGCTTTACACTCACAAACCATATCCTGAACGATACTATGAAGACTTTGCCCCATGAAATGAATACCATCTAGCGCTCGCAACTTTTGCTAATATAAGTCGGTAACTTATCTTCGCGGCTGACAGTGTGCCAAACTACTCGTAAAATAAAATAACTTTGACAGATCTTGTCAAAGTCCTCTTTCTCATTACAATGGTATTACAATTACATACAACTATACACATTTCGGAGATCAATAATACAATGCCATTTTCATGAGCATAAAAGCTTCCCCGTAAGAAGAAAGGTTAAAGGCAACATGCGAGTTAGGATGGAAGATGAGCTCAGCTGGTAACAACAACGGTTAGGAAGTCGCGGGTTTAAACGGTGCTTAATTTTATCCCTGACGGCCAGAATAATATACACACGTAATTTAATAAAAACATACCGTCACGATGATAGTGGCCCTAATACAGGCCCTACTATGTGTTAACAGCTGAGAAATATTTGTCCTTAGATCTATATCACCAAGCGGCGAGTCCCTCAAGGGACTCACTCACTAGATTAGAGCGCATATAGACTCTCTATAGTCTCACATAATGCTTTCGCTTCATCCACATTATTCTTTATATTTTGGTTGTTGTTTTGGTATATTAACCTACATAAATATTATTACCATAATATCGAAATCGGTCACCGAAATCTATAGTAGGTATCTATAAACTAAATCATTTTTGCTCAAAGTTTAATCTGGATCATTATTATTATTCGCAGTCAAACTCATAATGAACGATCAAGTATACTGTAGGTATACTTAACATTTATCCAAGTTATATTGCTCGGCTAATAATAACTTAAACTTGGACTGTTACCACCGTTACGCATGGAAACTCGCCTTAATTGCACGCTCGTGTTGAAAGAGCGCAAAGTATCATTACCTTTGGCATCCATGGATGAACTTATACATTGGCAAAGACGACAACTACGAGCAAATTATAAATCTAAGCTGTCATTTATTTACTTTTAGTTTTGAAGTCCAGTGGTGGCCAAGTGGGTTTCCAGTAACGTGGATTCAAATCCTAATTTCTGTATTTGCAAACCTCGATATGTTTGAAAAGATATTCAAAGACGTAAGTAAAAGTAATACTTCTTGACGGCGATGGACTCGCCACCTGTCGTCAGGTTGGCACTTAACGTCTTCGGAGACCCTTGTAATACGTGAAGGTACTAAGCTATTAACAGAATTTCATATACCTCAGAGTCTTGTACTAATATTCGGAGCAAAGCGTATTATTATTAAGTGTTGTTAAACCAGTTCATCGTATGAGTATAAGGAACCATCAAAAATGTGAACGAAATTAATACGAACACCATTATTGGTCCCCAGTCCGTAAGGTTGAATATTACTTTAGCAATTCCAGTCGAGTTTCCTACACAAATAGGTCTCATTTTCTTTGAGCGCACATACTAGAGATTTCTCAAGACCTCGTTTTTAATTTCCTATTCGAAAATAAAATCCGGTAAATAAAAGAGCTTAGTTTGTTTTCTTTTTCCAATCTATTTCGTAATATTGTTTATTTAAGATGTGTAAAAACACTATAATTTATTTATATCTGGAATACAATATTACATGAATAGCTTATTAAAACTTTTGCATTAAAATTATTTTAGAGACAAATTAAATCGGGATTACGCCCTCTAGTATGATTTTATGATTGAGTGCAATTTTAAAGCAGTTATATGAAGCTATAAAGGAGTAAAAAGTTGGTACATAAATCCGTGCCGAATAATTTGATCAAGTTCTGAGTATATAACGACGCTTAACTTTGAATATTTTCTCAAGTTTTTCTTTATTTTGTTAGCTTGTTTAATTCGACGTATGAAATGACTTTTTAGCTAATGTCGCCACAAATAAAAATTTTTTTGTATACCACGCGATGCATGCAGTCCGCCTGATGGTACGCGGTTACCACAGCCTATGGACTTGAATATTAGATTTCCACTTATGGAAAATCATTTATCTTTCTATAGGGCTCCAAGAAAGTATTTGTATATTTTTTAAATAACATCATGTAGATGAAGGACTCGCCATCTGTCACGTTGGTATTTACAATTTCTTTGCTGAAAGGTGTTTAGGTTCCACTTCTGCTTATCCCTTAGCGGACCCTTGAAGCAAGTCATTTAGATACATATAAAGAACGAAAACTTGCACTCTTCTTCTTCTTTCGTTTCCGTTGAATACCGAATTCTACAGAAAATATATTTTACTATTACAAGTTTTTACTACTGCTATTATAAATGTTAATTTTGTAATTATTATTTACATAACTTTAGAGAATCGAACACTCAAGGATGGGCACGTTAAGAGTTCTTGAACCGGCGAGCGTGTTTGAAGTGGCGATAATTGTTAGAGTGAAAGAGGTCTTAAACTCCTGAGAGAACTGGCTCTATTCCCTCAGCTAAGCCTCGGCGGCGTAATGATATATGTGTTATACAATCTCATATGTATAATTCCTAAAACAGGCAGTCTGAGATATATACGAATATTAATTATGAATCCATAAATTCAGCTTCAGTAATCACGGAGTGTTGGAAACATTTATCTATAAACTCCCGATCTTTTAAAGCTAAACCATAGGTGTTGTACTAAAATCGTATACTAATTAATAAATCTATGAATAAAAATATTTAATAATAAATAATCGTAACGCATGTGAATGTTTGTTGCATTTTAAAATCTCTTTTAAGCGAAAAAACTTATGGTGACATTTCGGGAAAGATAATGCATCAAACTTCAATGGACCTATATGTATACAAATAAACATTCTAATTGAGGAAACATGACAAGCTTATTCAAAATCTGATCTTAAACTAAGATTAAATGTCTCTCCCAAACGGTATAATAATCGTAATAGTTATCGTTAAGGAATACAGTGCCTTATCGCCGCTCAAGTTTGGGGTCCTCCAATCTGAGACAAGTCGTCATTTTCATTTACGATAACTATGACAAAACACACTACAACGACAAAAGTTGTTCGTCATTTTGTGGGATAACTTTGCAACTATCTCTCATGTTACTAATGATATATCAAAAGTGAACCGTGTCTGTTTCCTATTCCATTATGGAACAGTTCAACAGTTTGTGTAAACGAATACCCACTTTGCTTCAATGATAAACTGTCTTTCGTATTATGTTAAGATTGGATGACTGACGAATGGTTAACAAAACAAATATAGATACAAAGGAATGTGTGCAAAGAAGAGTAAGCTACCTAATCGATGGAACGATCAATTATTGGAACGACATGAGTACTAGAAACCGGCAAGCATGTATATATAAAGATAGTGATGAATTTGTATAAGAAAAAAAAATCTGCAAGCTTAGTAAGAACTAGCGCTCTATTCTGTGCCTACCCAGTAAGAAATTCGGCATGGTTGTATGTACTTTTATAGAGAATCTTCTGAACGCTGTCTGTTATATGTATAATTATCTTTAGAAACATTTCTCATAAATTTAGAGCGCAAGATTTTTAGTGCGTTAATCTTTTGGCTTTACTATTCTCATGTATCTATCGAGAATCGTGAATTATAGCTAATCGGTCTAACACATAATTACATACCTACAGTTTTCGTACGCTGGTACGTACGTTCAGTTACTATGGTCGCCTTTTCAATGCCCTGTCTGCTTGCGAGACGTACACAAACGCAATTAATAGTTTACTGGTCAATGCTTTTCATTGAAATGTTCTAAGAAATAATTAAGAGATTATAGACCAGTACAAAGAACCATTTATTTATATAAAAGCAAACACGAGTAGCTCAAAAATATTCCTGTCCTAATTTTTTTCTCTAGATTTGATGTTGAATTTAAAGTAAATATTTTTGTGCTAAATTAGTCCCTTTGGTAGAGCTGTTTTTCTAATATAATTAATCTCTAAAATTGATTCATAACGTGAAACATGCCTTGGCTTTTCCCAGCCCTTATGTTAATTTAGCAAATCCTTACAGCCTATAAATACAAAAGATAAACAAATTTCCGTTAAAATCTTAGAATGACACAATCCATTTGACCCCCTGGTCTTCCCTTACTGACGTTCAATAATTAAGCACCATTTCACTTGTCGCACACGTTTGGGTGTTCGGACTGTGTTTAAGCTATTTGGTTCAATAGCATCGAACGATTGGGACCCATCGATAATTCGACTGAAAATTTACACTCGCTGTTATACTGTAACAATTACCCTGCTTTCTTGTTGTAATTTGAAACGTGGAGCTTTTGATTGGAGTATTAGGAACCTTTATTTGTGGGTTAAAAAGCCGTGGTGGCCGAGTGGTTCGAGCAGTTGCCTGCGACACAAAGATCGCAAGTTCGAATCCCGACTGTACCAATGAGTTTTTCTGAACTTAAGTACAGTGATTAGTCACACCACGAACTTTACGGTGAAGGAAAACATCGAGAGGAAACCTGCATACGCTTGAGAAGTAATTCAAAGGCATATTTATAGTCGTGCTTGAGTAACGGCGACGGACTCGCCATCTGTCACGTTGGCATCTAAAATATATCTCTGGCGGAAAGTGGGCGTGTGGGTATTACCTATACACCTCTGCCTACCCCTTCGGGGACCCTTGTGGGAAGGCGTGAGGATATATTATTATATATTATTTGTGGGTTTTCTCGTATATATAGTGCTCGTGAGCACAAAGCTTCTGTATTGAATACATAATTTATATGAAGTATCTAGTATTAACTCACTACGTAAATGGTGCACTACGACCTATTTTCTTCATTCGTGCATTTCTGTAAGTGTAAAAATAATCTTTATGCATAAAAAACCCGATCTATAGTCGTAAAACGTACGTAAATACGTAAAATAGTCGTACAATGTATTCGACATTTTACCGAATTTTCGCAGTATTTATAATAAAACATTTTTAAACTGAAAGTCCTTAAAACTTGATAATGCGCACATACGTCTCTTGCTTAAGTGCTCGCTAAGAAAGTTTTTAGGCGCTCCGAAACTTGCCTTTAGCTACCTGGATAGAGAATGGCAAACAATGTTATCCTTTGGTTGGTTCCTTTATAAACATCCGCGCACTCAATTAATTCAATGTAAAACAGGTATTTAATTAAGCTTTATTGTAAGCCTTGATCTATAATAATTGCATGATATGTCTTGTAACCTGTTGTCTTAAATAGGTATGTGGTACAAAGCCTTTGTGTGATAATTTATTCACCGCGCAGGAACAAAACACAAAAAATTTTGTTGTGTCTACGGACTTCTATAAGGTGGAGGTCCTGCCCCACTCGGGGAGCTCTAAATTCGAACAGGAAACTCGTTATGCCCTACCTTTCCTATGTTATAAATTAGTTATCGATACTCGTCGGTAATCGTACTTATAATCCATATGATTGCCACGAATTCCTCATTTGGTTGGTAGAGAGAGTAGAGCGCCAATTCAATGAAGCGAAATGGGATCTCTCTAGACTTACAAAAGTCTAGAGAGAACCCATTTCGCTTCATCCGCATTAAAATTTAGATGTACCTTACATTTAAACCTTACGCAAATTAACATAACCTGTTTAGAAGATAGTATAGGGTATTATTATTTGTAAACCTAATTTGACGTCAATTTATTATCGTAAATAACCACGTCAAGCAAATTTGTGAAATAATTATATGTACTTGTATGTAAGCTAACTGCTTAAAAGACCTTTAATGTATGTATGTCGAAATCTTTTCACAAATTTATTTGTGTACTTTACATGCGTGTATGTTAATGAAAAATTCCCTTTCTCCATATTTATATTCTTTACTTTTCATATAAAGAGAAAGACTACGAGCTTGTTGAAAAATCTGACGAGACATTTCTATAGCGTCTTAGACATCTTAGATGTCCTATAGACATCTTATAATCTCGTACACAAGGAAGTGTACGAGATTCAGAAGTCAATAATTATTTAAATTTAATCAAGATTTACAATAATAATTTTGCGCTGGAGATATATTTAGGTGCCTACGAGACAGATGGCAATACTTTCCTCTAGATTTTAACATATAACATAATGTTGTGATGCTCAAGTTGTTTACACTATGATAATTCCGACTTGCCTCTAGCAGTTGCGATCCCTCTGACCAAGATTCGTCCCTAGCTGCGACACTGCGCTTGACACCTCATGACATTCGTTATTCAGTCTCTTACGGCTAGTAATTTCACATAGAGCGCCCTTTAGACCGTAGCTCAGTAATGTAATGCTGCTGTTTTCGACCTGAATATGTGACACTGCATTTGCATATTATACATGATGGAACAAATTAAATCTACACTCATATGATAAAGAAGTTAAAGTTTGTACGTTAGATGGAATGTATGAAAATTTCAGATTTATAAAATGTTTTCATTTTAGATGGACTATACATATACAGAGTCCCGGGATTTTAACAGGAGTTAACAAAGAACAACAAGTTATTTTCAAAAATTTCCTTTCACAGTATAAAGCGTTAAAGTCTTGTTAGTACTAATCGATATAATAGTAGGATGGTAAAATTGTTTAAATTTATCATCTAAATATTCTTGTATAGTGTAGTAGGCTTTTTTGTTCAAAAATGTTTTTACTAGTTTTATATATTTACTTATATCGTTTTCTTTCTTAATATTATCAGGTAACTTGTTATATATTTTGATAGACATTATTTGAGGACTTGTTGAATGTAAAGTTAATGTCGAAGATTATCGCGTTAGGAAAACACATATCAAGTAAATTACCGACTTACGTCTATGATATAAACTACTTTTTAAATTATATTCTAGGGAATTACTCATAAAAGTGACATCAATATGCATTAAAACATCATGTGTAAGAAAACTTAGAACTAGTTCACAAGTCCTCACTCGAACTTATAACAAGAAAAGTTGAGGAATCTCCACCTGTCTTATTCAAATTAAAAATAATACGTCGGGCTGACTACTTATTTCGAGAAATTCTTCCACTGCTTTCACTTTCTCTATACTCCTTCTTTTAAAACATCTCTTTTACATATTTCAAATGATCGATACTTACACAAATTTAAGTGTCTGATTAAGATATGTAATAATCTCATACATTTTGGTAGTTTGTTGCTTAAAAATTAAATGACACGAGCTGAAATTAAATGACACGAGCTGAAATTAAATGACACGAGCTGAAATTAAATGACACGAGCTGAAATTAAATGACACGAGCTGAAATTGACGTATGTATATACTAGCTATACTTCGCGGTTTCATCCCCATTAAAATTAAAAAAAAAATCCACGAAAGGTTTTCTGCTAGAGCCTTAGCACTTGTTCTTATTTTCCGGTGGGATTGAAACCATTCTCATATACCTATTCAAGCTTCCACTTTTTAAATGCGAAAGGTTTTCAGGTAGCTACTTGGATGATTGAATTAGATCAACTTGGACACAGAGTCATATTATCTGCTGGATTATTTCATAATATATATGTTTTATTACGGAAAATAAAAACTACAAATGAAATAAAATTTTACCCGGCTACAGGCAGTATCATAGACATCTTAGGAGATTTCCTTGAAATAATATTTAGAACACCATACATAATACATCTTTAAACGTGTTTCTTTCCACTTGGTATACGATCAGGGGTGTGCACCAGTTTGATATACGATATACGCGATGTCTCCGATGGTATAAATAACTTTGGTGCGTTGACCGCACTCGGGGTTGCCATTTACTTCACAAGATTCCACAAAAATACTTTCGGTCCCATCTTATACCAAAACATCTGACGTGTTTAAGTGTTGCGGGAAAGGATTGACATTTTTGTTCGTTCCGCTCTCATTTCACTGTTAAAATGTTATTTTTAAACTTCTTTGACATTAATATATTGGTACAAGCACACTGGCTTCGCAATTAAGAGTACTTTTTCGTGAGTTAGGGACTCGGCGTGACGATATGTATGTATGTAAGTTTTCATTAAGATATATATTCGCGTATGTAAATCTCTTTTGAAAAAAACCCTAAATGCCGGTGAAAATCGCATCAAAATCCGTTCAGTAGCTTAGAGTTTATCGTGTTCAGATAAAGACGCGGGCTTTGTTTTGTTAATGGTATGCATATAATGATGAAATATTCGCGTAATCGCTAAAGGAATTTCAATTTTAATATTAAATCTTTGGGGACTTAAATGGAATGCATACCTACAGAATCAATTTATATTTTCCCCCTTCGCTTTATAACGGTAAACATTGTACGTGGTAATAATATTTTTAAACGGGTGATATAAAGGGCGAAATTTGTCACAACCCTTGGAGAAATCGAGGGTGTTTTCTTCCTCAGCGGTTTAAAGCTTTAATATCGTTTCGCGAGCGTCTCGCCGCGGCAAAATAAATGTCTACAAGGACCGCGAATGCCTTCCATCCAGCCACGCGTGACAATCGAAACACCCTTTTTTATAAAGAACTTGCGACTAATATTGCAGTCAAGGGGCTATAATAACACCGACATATTGATTTAGAAGCTCTACTATATTTAAAAAATTAATGGTACCCTCATCTTGCTAAATGACGAGTAGAATGTTTGATTTAGTTTAGTTAATAATAAAGTGAAATTCAATTTATATTTCTTTCTTATGTATTATATAAAACTATTTAGATTATTTATGATTAATTGTAATACAGTTTGTATTTGTAAAACTATATAATATAAATAATAATATAATAATAATATAATTTGTAAAACTATATAATAATAATATATATAAAACTAATCTATTAAAATTAAGAAAATCTTAAGGACAAGATTTCCTTAGCTGCTGGAATTATTTTTTTATTGTAGATTGTATATAACGATAGCAAAAATTCCTATTATTGCAATATTAACAATAATTCAATATTATTTTTTAATAATCAACTTAAAACACTAGCTCACTTCATATTTGTTACACATTTTTTTCTGTTTGTCATTGTACATACATACATACATAGCATCACGACAAGTCCATAACGGGGTAGGGCAGAGAGCGCCAGTTCTCTCTAGACTTACATACCTCTTTCGCTTCGTCCACATTCATCAGCTCTTCATACATGCTATGTCATTGTAGCAAGTAAAAAATATATACAAATTTTTTGGGCAAAGCAATATATCTAAAGGATAAACGGTGCACGTCTAGCGTTTGGACCGTGGGCTTTATTGGTTCGGACCCGCTTTTATGGTTACATAGATGCAGCAAGAATGTGACGCTACATAATTGAAAAGGTCATAAATTAAACGAACGTCAAACAAGAAACGTCATATACAATATCGTCTGCGTGGTTTCGCACGTATATAATTTTATCGCTACAGTAGATTATGCATAAATGAAGTCAAAATAATTTAATTATTACTTTTTTTATGTGCTTCCATTCACTGTGTCTTTCCATATATTTAAGCAATTGTCCCATTTCTCAAGGCACCTCGTATAGTTTTTTTAGTTATCTATATATAAATACATAATTCCTCGGTCTGAAGTTTGTGACCTCCACGGTTGGCATACCGGATCAAGTTTTTCCAGGTGCAGCTTGCTCTGCTTGTCTAATGGCTGTTGGTATGGCTGCTTTCGTAATTTCCTTTACAACATTTGTCCTTCTGTTCGGTAATCTTCCTTAACTTCTTTTTCTCTCCACGTGCCTGAAATATATAGGTTGCTATAACTATAAACATACATCCCGTCATACACGTACAGGAAAAACAGTAAAGTAATACCTCAATATGATACATTACTTGAAAAGAGATATAAATCATGAGAATTATGTACCAACATACATTTCCGTTACGGAGTATATACTTCTGAACGGTTTTTTGTTATGTTTTTTCGCAATACTTTCAGCAAAATATTGTTAGCTCTTCGGTACAATATTTTGTGATGGTATTTAATATACATAGCATTTTGATAGAGGCATGTCTGCATCATGTATATATATAGGATCCTGATACACGAGTAAAATCTTGTGTACTACGTAACTACGATTCTATTTATTGTATATACAAACATACATATTATCACGCTGCATCCACAAGGGGGAGGCAAAGAGAGAGTAGAGTGCAAGTTCTTTACCACCGACTTGTTTCGCTTCATTAAACATTATCATTATCAGCGAGCATGAAGTCTATAAAAAACGCTGCATTATGATAGTAAAACATCTTGACCCATATCTAATATAAAATACCCCCCTCACCATCTTTGCCGCCAAGAGTGGTATACCAATTATAAAGGAGTTCCTGCAATAGGAACACAAAAGTTTGTACATTGAACACTCATTCGGTCCACTATCAAGACAATTTTGAACTGAACACCAAACTTTTCCAATAACATCGCCAAGAAATTTTCAATTATCAACTTTATCCACAAATCGGCGAAGCTCTGTGCATAAAGTTCTTTGGGAATGTTTTATCGAATAAAATGAGTCGAAGGACCATAGATGTCCTGCCCTCCCGCGTCTTTTGTTCTTATTGCCGCAAAAGGATTTGTTCTTTTAATCTCATTCTCTCCTTTGGGACTGTGATACCTTTCAATTCTAAGGATTACCCATTATGCATGCAAATAGGATTTTCTCAAAAGACTTTGAATAGATTCGGTGATCCTAATGCGCAGTTAGATATTGGGTGTACCTTGTAATCTTTGGTACGTCGGGCCTTAACAAAAGTAAGCCCACGAATTTTTTTAAAGTAATAGGCTTAAAGTCGGAGATAAATGAAAGAGATATGTATATTTTTTCCCAATAGCAATGGTAAGCCATAAAATAACTGAAATGTTGTTTAAATTCTTGAATTGATTCTTTCTACGCAGGTATTTGTTTTAAACTTGTGTGTGTACCAAAGCAAATCTACACTTCTTGTACACATCTCAGTGCAAAAACTGCACTTGCATGTAATCTTTACCGACAAAGATATTTTTCTAGCGGTATGGGTTTAAGATTTCGAGTATTGTTAATGACTTATATACTATAGATTCCAGTTATCGCATATTAGGTTATATTGAGTAAAAAAACAGAACGAAAACTTAAGAAAGTACGAATTGGCTGAGACAGTTATGTATAATACATATCAGCAATGCATTATAAGAGCTATGGCGATAGGGCATAGATTACAACTCTCCACCTTCGGGAACCCTTGTGGGAAGGCGTGAAGGAATTCTTCATACATTTTCGATTTGGATAAAAAAAAACAGTCCTTTGGATATACCTTCATTAGTGCCTTATGTCTTTAATTTTATCTCCGAGTTGGCAACCATTCTTTTCAACAAATGTAACACGAAATTTGCATCGCTCCCAAATGTTTTAAAAAGAATGTCTGTCCAAGTCCAAATGTCTAACTTCGTTTTGAATTTGAAATGTTGTTGGGTCCAAAGTTGTTACTATTCAGTATTAATTCAGTAAAATCATGAAAGAAGCGTCGAAAGGTTTTCTAGATCAATACAAATCCAACTTGACTTGAACTTTATCCGACTCTTTTGTGTAACAGGAGAGTGCCCTGAATATTAAAATGCATTGTCACAGTTCTAAATCAGTTACACTGTTTTTAAGGTCAGCTGAGGTACAGTCGGCAGGTGGTTGTTTGATTATTCAACAGCGAAAAATAAAACGAAAACAAGTGGTACTTAGCTGCTTTCTCTTATGAACACAGCATGGAGCTCAAAAGTAAAATGTAAAAGATTTTTGATTTTTCCGCGATTTATTCCGTGCGTGATGAGTCTATACTCTACTAGGGGACCAGCTATGCCTCGTGGTTTCACCTGCGTAAAATGATATTTTATTGGTAGTTTTATTTTGGAATAAAACATACCCCACGCGTTAATCTTGCAAATAATTTATCTCTGTGCCAAGTTTCATTCAATTCTGCTCAGCCGTTCCGGCGTGAGTGATTAACGAACATCCATACATCTTTAAAACTCTCTTATTTATAATATTAATAATAAATACCTTGGGACAATTTCACACAAATTGACATAGCCCCAAATAATGCAAAGCTTGTGTTATGGTCACTAGACAACGATATATTTACTTATATATGTAGATTATATATATATATATATATATATATATATATATATATATACAAAAAATCATAGGACATCCAAGACTAAGGTACAAATACTCGTATTCATCACACACATATGTGCCCTCAGCGGGAATCAAACTTGCGGCCTCAAGTTTCGCAGTCAGGTGCTCCTACAACTAGACTAGATAGCCGTTAAAATATTAGTAAGAGGTAAGTAGCCATTTTGTTGACTTTAACCACAAGTGCCCAAAAACATAATTTTATATAACCTGTGAAGCAACATCGGAGTATTAAGAAGAAAATTCATCAAATGAAAAAAAGACTTGTTTGATATCAACAATAAATTTTTGAGTGTTTATGCATACAAACGTACATTTGGGCGAAGTGAACAGATGTGCCACTTCGTTAGATAAACACACGACGTCTCTCGGCGATTATCTCGAGCCGTGAATACCTAAATAAACATTGTATGTTAACTGCATTATTTGATGTTTACGTTTCTTGCGTCTTATGACCGCTGGAGGACTATTTTAATAAATTATTGTCGCAACTATTATCGCTTGATTGCAAAACATTGTTTAAAAATAACCTGTGTATTGCCATTTACAAAGGTTTGACACGGTAGTTTTTGCGTGGTGGTAAAATCGTCGATCGAGCAAAGCGGGTTTGTGAAGTTTCTTGTGAACATTGAAGGCGTTGTACCTGTCATGTCACTATGGCACGTTTTAACGAAAATATTTTAATTAAAGCGTTTTATTTTATTAGTGTGGCTTAGTTAGTAGTTTAGATCAGAAAATTTTTCAAACATATTTTGGTTTCGATAAATCCGACAAGGAATAAGACATTCGCCTGGCGCTAGCTAAGTGGTTACAACAACCTATGGGCCCTCTTATTTTTACCACTAAGGTGACTAATGTGATCGCTGCCCGCCTGGTGGTAAGACTTCTGTTTATAGACGCCTCCAACACGAGGGATATCGCTTGCGCGTTGCCGATCCTGCAGGAATCTCTTCACACCCTTCTTCAAGAATTCCATGCTGCATTTTCTAGGGTAAAACTCAGCGCGTAATGTCCCTTGTGGCTCGAAGTTTTAACGTAAAATCTCGTAACAATCGGGTTAGGAGATTTTACGTTAAAACGTATCCCTTACGGGTTAGGCAGAGTGAAATAGAGGTCTCTAAGGCCTGAGAGATGCGGTCTATCCCTTCGGAGTCTGTTAGGAGGGCGTGTAAGATATAAAGTTGTATTATAAATAGATGTACTCCTATAAAAAGCATTTAAATATGTACTATATTATATATTACCTATTTACGTTTGACTTTAAAGACAGTTCTAAGTTAACCTTTGTAAATGTTACGAAAATGTATTAAAGTATCCATTTAGAAAATCCCCAGCTGTACCTACGAGACAAACTTTTAAAAGTGTGATGACTAAACTTTTATCGGCTATTGGCTACCTTTCGTCAGTAACGCTATGGTTAGACTCAATTTAAACTTTCAGTATAAAAACTAGCATGAGGATTTGCAGTTTACATTTTGAATAACTTTTAATTGAATCTCGAAGTATGATTTCAAATAATCGAAGTTTAATAAGTTCACTTCACTTCAACATATTTTCTATGATT
Source organism: Drepana falcataria (assembly GCA_945859725.1). NCBI lineage: Eukaryota > Metazoa > Arthropoda > Insecta > Lepidoptera > Drepanidae > Drepana > Drepana falcataria. The sequence continues at coordinate 4,096,026 of OX243937.1, forward strand.
ATATATTATAGGTACCCTAGTTTTCAAGCTACGAACTAGATGCTGAATCATTACGTTGCAAGGACCTTCTATGTTATATACTCTCCACTCACGGCATATCAAAACCTCAAGATATATCTATGTCACCAACTTGTTTCTAACATCATTGTTTTTATGTTACCAACCAGACAAAAAATCGTATCATCTCTTGGTATTTCCATGCTGCCAACTTTAAAACGATTAACGACATATATTCAATTAAAGGTGTAAATATGACACCAACTTAACAGAATAACACGACACCTACATGTAGCGCCCTAAGTTGCTTGTTTCATACGACACTTAGCACACTTTTTTGAGGTACAACTCAATATGTAGCATTTGTTTGGTTCGTTTAACTATTTAGGTACTACTTTAAGCTATGAATTTATAATTCTTGGTATTGAATGTATAATAATTACTTACCCGAGCAGTAAGATGTAAGCAGAGGTGTATGGGTAGAAGGCGAAGGCGAGTCCTTCGCCGTAACTAAAGCACGACTACACATACGCCTTTGAATTTCTTCTCAAACGTATGCAAGTTTCCTCTCGTACTAATCACTGCACGTAAGATCAGAAAAACACATTGGTACAGTCGGGGTTCAAAGTTGCAATCTTTGTGTTGTAGGCAACTACTCGAACCACTCAGCCACCACGGCTTTGAATATATTGTTTCTTTTTTATTATTCTTATGATTCATGTTCACTTTGGATACATACTATATACAATTTCTTAATTTAATTTAATTCCAATAACCATCAAGCAGTTTCAGCGTCAAGGAGGTGCAAATATTAGGTAAATCACTGACCTCCGCTTTTATAATACCTTTGTGTTTATTACCATTTCATTCAAATTCGTAGTACCTACCTACGTTATACACGATAGCTAAATCCTACTCATCTCCGGCGTTCGAAGTTTGAAACCTGTTGAGAGGGATCATGCCGTGGGTATCCTTTGTAGGCTATGGATAAGCCATCTTGGAGTGCATGAGAGCTTTGTACATATTTGATTATATCACTCGAACAGCTTAACCCAAGACACGCGTTTTAAGTGCTAATGTATTTGTCAAAGACATGTTTCTTTATACCTATATCTATTAATCCATTTACAATCTTCAAGAGGCTTCATTTACAATCCTAAAACAATAAAACTAAGGTACTTGTTGTAGTTAATGTCGTAAAAACAATTAACCTACTTCAAAGATACCTTTCAACATTTTTAGCTAGTGGATATTATTTAAGTAGAATAGAATGAAAAAAAAAACTTCGACGTTTAAACTTTTAAGTGCATAGACAAGTCACAAAAAATCCGTAAGGTTTGGGAGCGCGCAATGAAATTAAGTATGCGGCGACTCGTGGGGCTTCTGACCCAGTTTCAGGCTGACAATCGCTGAGCACACACATTTTACATATTACGTGGAAATAATTGCAAACAACGCGATTCAAATAAATCTTACTTCTCTTTAACGTATAATATATTGCAGAAACGATACGTCTGCTGTTTTTTCTGCTTTGAAATACTTTTGGTATGGTTTTTTTGGTAATTGAAATACTTTTGGTTTGTTTAATTTGGTAATGGTTAGATAAGGTTTGAAATGAAATGTAAAAAAATTATCTTGAGAAGCTTTCGCTATAGCATATTATGAAACAACAGTTTTATTTATTAGTTTTCTAAAAATCAAACAGAGTGTCAACATAAGCCAACAATAAACAAAACACAGCCAAAGAATAGGCGGTCGTGTCGACAGATTCATTCCCTGAAGCGATTGTAAGCGATATCGGAGGGGTTAAGAGATTGCGAATGGATAGACCCATTAATTATGCAGCGCTTAGTTCAGCTAGACTGTGACCCAATTTGGGTGTGATGTGAAATCCCATCGCTCCAAACTTGTCTGCACCTATACAGCCGTTGTGAGCTGACTTTATATTGAGATCTTCCATTTGTTCGCTTTTGTGCCCCCAAAATACGGATGTCATGCCTCTGTGGGATTGGAGTTTGGTTGTATGTTGAGTGGTTAAGATGCGTAATTTGCATACATACATATACACATCACGCCGGGTTCCTAACAGGGTAGGCAGAGAGTTTCGGGATTCATAATGTATTTATTTGCTTATTTCTCTGCATTCAGATATATGAGGATGAGAAATGTACCAAAAGCTTTACATACATACATACATATCATCACGCCGAGTCCCTAACGGGGTAGGCAGAGAGTATAGAGCGCCAGTTCTCTCTAGACTTACATACCTTTTTCGCTTCGTCCACATTCATCAGTCTCTTCATACATGCTCGTCGGTTTCGAGTACTCTTAACGTTCCCGTCCTTGAGAGTCCGATCTATTTGATCCAGGTAGTTGGAACGTGGCCTTCCTCTGCCTCTTCTTGCACACACTTTTGCTTTGTATATCTGTTTCGTCAATCTTTCTTCACTCATCCTTTCTATGTGTCCAAACCAACGTAACATGCCTTTCTTCATCTTTACAATCACGTCCTCATTCACGCCAGTTGATTTGCGAATCTCTTCATTGCGGATTCGATCTAATATCGTTACGCCGCACATTTTTCGAAGAGATCGCATCTCGACTGCATTCAAGCTATTTTCATACTTCCTCTGACTTCCTCTGAATCCTTCAAAAGCTTTATAAAATAAAAATTTTTTTTCTTATAGTCGTAGTTTTTAAGGCTGTAATCGCTTGCCATCAAACGGGTTGAAGTAAAATAACCAGAGAAAAGGCGAGAACCTGCAATCTTGCATTTGCAAATGGCTTCTAAAACCACACGGCTACGACTACATACAAAAAATATACAACAACTCATTCAGTTTTGATTGTGCTATAGTTGTAACAGCATCAAGTTGGTATAATTAGTTTGCTTGTTGAACTTACAAAGTGGAATATTGAACTTCGTCTTTGCTACAAAGTGCTGTGCTTCTATATTAGACAGCTTGAGTACCTATTCATTAATTGGTTATATTTTGAACCTAGTATACATTGCATACATATCATCATGCCGCGGCCCTAACGGGGTAGGCAGGGAGTAAAGACCGCCAGTTCTCACTAGACTTACATACCTCTTTCGCTTCGTCCACATTCATCAGTCTATTCATACAAGCTTGTCGGTTTCGTGTACTCAAAAGAAGCACTAGAGTATACCTTGCGATAGATTTTATTGTATTAAATAAATAAAGAAAATAACGTACTTAAGATTATAGTAATTATGGTGATAGTCATGTAGAAACTTCCCTAGACTAGTTACATCTTCCCTTCAACAACTAATCAAAGTTTTATCATAATTACAGATGAACAATTTGATAGAGTATATGAAGATTGAGTGACAGTAATTTGTTATTAAAAAATCGTAGTGTACTACTACTATATAGTAGTAACGGTTTTTTAAACTGGTCTAGGGGAGTTTGTTAGTGACTATCACCATGATATCGTGCAAAGATATTCTGGATTAGGTGGTTCAATATTAACGCGTAGAAACAATTCCCTTTATAACATTAGTATAGAAAGAGATCCTCACTACGACCCGTAGCCATGGCTATTATAATATAAGTACATCCATGGTAAAGCCCTTGATTTGACGTCTTCTGGTTCACTAGATAGTTCTATTTAAGTTAACCCTCTTGCCACTACAGCATTCCCAACTAAGTTATCAAGTTAGTCCACCATTCGGTTTAGTTCCGGACATCGCCAATCGCAACGAGATGCGAATTCGCAAGTTACGCTGCGATTTGTACACCTTGTTATCTAGTTTGGCTGCGATAGATTGTCGGAGTTTATCTCATTGACATACTGTCGGTCGTCTGTCTGCTCTAGAGGTCAGAGATTCTGACTGCTTTAGGTAGCGGGCCCCCAGTAAGAATCAATTCTTACTCAGGGCCGATATTTTTATAATGAACACGGGTATTTGTCTTTCTCTGTTCTCTAGGATAGTAGTATACACCTATCTATCTTTATAATAATTAATAACGTTGTCTAGTTCCCATAGAACAAGTGTTGTTTAGGACTAGGTCAATTTGTTTGAAGCTGTCCCAAAGTTTTTATTTATTCACCTAAGGAAAGCGATAATACGGTACCTATATAATATATCCGAAGAAAAGTTACAAGATAATGTTAACGAAGAACTGTCTAACTGCTTTCTTTAAAGATAGTTCAATCTTATACAGAGATCATCCAATTACTGCAACTGTATTCTATGATGCATATTTGTTTATTAGACGCTGATCCTGCTTAGTTTGAGAGACCAGGATGCAAAGAAAATATGTTTTCTATAACTTCTAGAGTTTGGTTTGTAAAACGATAGGTTCCCATGAATCGTTTCATCCCGTTCGAATTTAATTTCATTCAAAATTCGTCAAAATAGACAATACAGACATATAGAAATATACTTTTTTTAAATTGAATGTCGGTTTATTATTAATTTGGAAACGAAATAAATTGGAACGGAAATTAGTATTGATGTAGACGAAAATACCTAACATCGTGAAATGTCAAATAAAAAGCTATCTACTAAAGTTTAACGAAATTACAACTTTTCAGTCCACGTCACCCGTCCACTCGTCGCGCCAAACTATGTGCTCACGCCTATAGCTCTGTAGCTTAGGCGGTACTATCGGCTGGAGTCATCATTTCGACGAATTAGCTGCGGGAAGCGAAACAAAACTTTGTCGTTGAACAGAGTTCGTTAATAAGCCGCATCTAAGTGGAGTTTTCAGACTGGCCGTGTTCGGGGGAGACACCGTCAGTGGAAAACTTTTTCCACATTGTTTTAATTTCCAATTATTAATTTCATTTTAATTAACCACTTGGAAAGGATTATAGTATTTGTTTGGATTGTCATTAAGGCTGTTTTTACCATGATGCTTTCGATCTAGAATATAAAAAAGAGAATCCTTAGTGTGACGTCTCAGAGAATGCTTGAGGTTGGAATTACAAGGGATGTTTATTCCCTGAGTGTCTAATAATTTGCCTAATGGCTTCCATTTCAAGGAGCATTTCATAATTGAATGGACGCCTGCGACAATAATAGTGAAAAGGAACCATTCGGAAAATGAGAAATCATTTACTCATTAATTACAGTCCAAGTAGACATTTACACACCACCCTGCCTGACTTTTCACTGGAAAAGTAAATGTAGACAAATGCGCTTTTTAAGCTCCTATTTCAACTGACATTGACAAATGTTCGAATCTTAAACTTTAAATTACGAATATAAACATAATTTTAAAATAAACTTCAATAGACTATAAATATGTACCGACACGTCAGGCTTTCTTATCATGTTGGTAATTGTAATTCTTTGTTAAAATATAACCTTCACTGGGTAAGCATAACACTGTTGGCGGAGGATATAATTTGCTTGTAGCATTCGAGTCTAATATTCTCCAATGACCATACTTAAAAAACATTATGACTTATTATAAAAGACATTACTTAAAAAAAAGTTGTCTAGCGGGAGGGTGTCAAGAAGGCTGGCAGCATTGCCACTTCGTATGGCAATTCTGTTACTTTGTGTCTTATATCTGTCACTCTGCCAATTTTTTTGTGAAAAACACCTAAAGTGTTGCATTTTATTAATCAATAACCTCGTTATTTTCAGGTAACCAACCAATATTACTGCGTGTTACCCTACTGCTCACGGATGCAACACGGTAGGTTTTTACTAATAACAAATCACAACCCCAACGGGTTTAATAGAAAAAAAACATACAATTTAGAGGCAATGGAAATATCGAAGCATCGGTCGGTGCCTAATAAAATATTCAACGGGCGTAATTTAAAAGCTTCCGGGTCACTTACTCCCGGCTCACCCTGTCATCCCGGGCTTGATTGCTCAAATATGCACCCTAATCCACCGTGTTAAAATTAAATTTCCCTATTTGAACGATTCGCCGTCATGGATCTTTATATTTAGGACGGATAAAATCTTTCGTGATTTAATATAAAATGGTTTTAGCCGTGACATCGAGAATAATAAAATGTTAGCAATTATGAGTGATTATAGCGAGTCAATTTATGTTTTATTTGTAAAAATATGTTCAAATTAAATCGAACACTGTGACAAATCACACCAAGAGCTTTACAGTGAAGGATACTACTGTTGTCACCTGTATACATACGTTTCTGAAGATTCTTAGACTCATGTCGGTCGTGCTTGAGAAACGGCGACGCAATCGCCATCTGTCAAGTTAGAATTAGATAAAGATACTCTAAAAGTGTTTTCACACTGCAACCTACCCTTTGGGAAGGCTTGTGGAAAGGCGTGATTATAATTAAAAAGTATTGACATCAAATCGTTTTTAAGCAGGTCCAGATTTCACAATGAAATACAATTTTCTTAAAAAAACAATGACACTAATAACGACCACATTATTAAATTTACTTACCACTTTAATAAACTTTATAATCTATTACAGTATTCATTACTTGCAAGAATCTAGATGACATTGAATCCTCTAAGACCTTAAGCATTCCGCTACTTAATTTGATTTGCGAGGCAGACAAGATTCATTCTAAACCTAGAATCTACTTGATAATGCTACTTGAGGCTTTGTTTATTATACAAAGGTGATATGCGGCTAGCAAAGTAAAACCAGCGGTATTATTAACGAGTTGCAGGCTATGGATAGAATTATAGCTGTGCTGGCAACGGTGAGATTCCGTTGACCTTTTCTTATTTTTTTTATACCACTGAAGTTGCAAGAACCCTTGATGGTGGATGCTAACAATAAATAATAAATAATTAATAAATACCTTGGGACAATTCCACACAAATTGCTATAGCTCCAAATTAAGCAAAGCTTGTGTTGTGATAACTAGACAACGATATATTTACATATATAGATAGATATATGCGTAAATATATCAGAGATCCAAGACTATGGTACAAATACTCGTGTTCATCACCCAAATATCTGCCCTCAGCGGGAATCGAACCCGCGACCTCAAGTTTCGCAGTCAGGAGCTCTAAACATTAGACCGGACGGCCGACATAACAATGCTCTCTCTACACCCTCTTTAAATATCTCCGTGGTTGACTTGATTTCATTCCACAATCTGATCGTATGCGAAAGGAAACTCCGTTAAAACCACATTTGTTAAGTAACATACATACGTATCATCACGCTGAATCCCTCGAGGGATAAGCAGATATGATGAAGTGGGCACTAATATCGCGTGATGCACATTTACTCGTGCTTACTTGCTCAGGTGTTTTTTGGATGTTAACGCGTCTATGTTGCTCCGTTCACTTTAATACAGGTAGTTCTTTCTTTTTAATACTTTTCGTCACTTGATGGAAAGTATGAAATATGCTTCCATGATAAAAAAAAACATAATATTATTGTAAAAGGTGCGGACAAATAGTTCTTAAAGGAAGTATGTGCGAATGGTACATATTTATTCTCCGAGGCTAGTTATCTCAGTATAAACATTTGCCATCCCCGATTGCGACGCAGTTCAAATTCATTGCAGTTGTTGCCTTCAACGCGGTCGATATAGGAAGGAACCTCTGTAGTCTTGGACTGAAGCCAATGTGACTTCGCCCTGGCCAACTTATAATCATGTTTAAATTACTTTTAAATTGTCTTAATGTTAGTTAAAGGGACATACTCTGCACAACTACTCTTTTTAAAATAAGAACTGTTAAGACGTGGAAACTTGTCTTTTCAGTAATATCTTAAAGTTAAAATTCTGAACTAAATTAGAACTTACATTAGGAGAATAAAATAAAAACTTGTGTTCTTTCACAGACAAAAATCTAAGAGATATATAAGTCTAGAAAGAACTGGCGTCTTTCTCTGTCTTCCGACCCTGTTAGGGGAACAGCGTGATGATATTTATATATATAAAAATGTTATGTTGGTTTGTGTACGCCTCAAAAACTCAAAAAGTTCTGCACCGATCGAGCTGAAATTTTAGCATGATATATAATCCCCATCAAGGATTGTTTTTATCAATTTTTTGCATCAGTCAAGCCTGGCAGGGTACAGCTAGTAATGTATATAAACGTAAAAATTAAAAAGGTAGAAATAAAAATGTGTACAAATAGGTTCTATTAACTAATCTTAAGATCCCTAACAACTTGTTCCTATACTACATTAAGTGAATGCACAGGCACATCACACTTACGAATTGATTATGTACGTATGTTATCGTAATATGCCAAACATTTGTTCCAATATATACACCAATATCTCTCAATGCCTATTTTCTCTTACCTGACGAATGTTTCGCCTATTATATATCTTCGCTATTTGCACACTTCATTTGGCATGACGCAAATAATCCGACATTAGGTTTTAATGTGAATGAAAGACCTTGTTATATGGATGTTACAGAACCTATTTATAAAGTCAGTTATACGGTTAGCCATTCTCTTATAAATAATAATATAATAATATATCCTCACGCCTTCCCACAAGGGTCCCCGAAGGGGTAGGCAGAGGTGTATAGGTAATACATACACCCACTTTCCGCCGGAGGTATATTACGTGCCAACGTGACAGATGGCGAGTCCATCGCCGTTATTCCAGCACGACTATACATACGCCTTTGAAATTCTTCTCAGACGTATGCAGGTTTCCTCTCGATGTTTTCCTTCACCGTTCAGCTCGTGGTGTGACTAATCACTGTACTTAAGTTCAGAAAAACTCATTGGTACAGTCGGGATTCGAACTTGCGACCTTTGCGTCGCAGGCAACTGCTCGAACCACTCGACCACCACGGCTTTCAATAAAATAACATTAATTTGATATCTTACATACATACATATCATCACGCCAAGTCCCTAACGGGGTAGGCAGAGAGTATAGAGCGCCAGTTCTCTCTAGACTTATATACCTCTTTCGCTTCGTCCACATTCATCAGTCTCTTCATACATGCTCGTCGGTTTCGAGTACTCTTAACGATTTTGATATCTTCATGAAAGCTATTTGTTTATAGAATGTGCTGTTACGTGAAGGCTTTCTGCCGAGCTCTTTCGGCTCGGGGCAGGCAGTCAAAGTGAAGCGCTAGTTCTTTCTAAACTTATGGACCACTTTCATGTAGTCCATATTCACAAGGCTCTTTATTAATACATATATTCACGTCTTCCCACAAGGGTCCTCGAAGAGGTAGGATGATGTGTCCACACCCACTTTTCGTCCAAGATATATTTAATTCCATCGCCGTTTCTCAAACCCGACTATAAATACTTCTTTGAATTACTTCTCAAACGTATGCAGGGTTGCTCTCGATGTAATCCTTCACCGTAAAGCTCGTGGTGTGACTATTATTTTTGTTATTGTATATACTACTTAAGGAAAAAGGCTAAAGCTATCGCACTTATCATCAAATCGTAGGAAATATGAACACCCTATCTTGATTGCTTGGAGCAATTTCACACAATCCCCTGGACAGCAGCCAGGGTTCCGTAGGATGCTCGAGTGAACCATTAAGTGGTGCGAACGAGATTGCATTTTCACTATGTATGTATAATACTCGCATGATCTCGGCAGTATCACGGTGCTGCAGTGTGCTAAACCTTTACACTGCATTTTGTGGGTAAAATTGTCTCGCCGTTAACTTACATTGTATGTGTATTAAATGCCATTATGTTCTATTGTTCGGGTGGTGTTCGTATACAGATTTCGTTTAACACTGTTATACAGGGAGTCTGAATTATATGAACGACGACATAAAAAACACCTCGTATCTCTTCACTTCGAGTAATTATGCGGATGCGAAATATATTATAAATCTTCGGAATAATTTATTTATTTTGTTTTACTTAATTTGCTTTTAGTGATTATTTACGTTCTTGACATAAAATAAAGATTAATAATATATATCCTCACGCCTTCCCATAAGGGTCCCCGAGGGGGCAGGCAGAGGTATTGCTAGCGTGCTTACGGTTACCGGTTGTCACCGTGTGAGCCGTAGATGCGCTTGCTTCTTTTTCTTCTATTTTTTGTACATGACATACATTTTAGGGGCTACATATATATATATATATATATCCTCATGAAAATAAATTTTCGCAGTTCAATCCAATTTAATCTGCTGAGTGCTACGGATAAAAATTGCGTTATATATCTATAATATACATACAGGATGTCTCAGAAAATAGAACAGTTGTCTACTAAATGTTGTCGGTACGGTACGATACGGGCCGGTCCATTTGCAATTCTAAAAAAAACACCAAGTAAGTAGATAATAAATTTTGAAAATATTCATACGCGCTGGCAACTTGAGGCAAAATTAATTCTATTCAGTTTGAATTTTAAATTCAGAACGGATGGCCACATAAAGCTGCCCATTCATTATACGGCACGCGGGCAATGCTCCGATAACAGCTAGCATTATAGTCGGTGGCAAGACTGGCAAGTTTAACGTGCACATTTTCTCCTCTGAGCCTGGATCAGAATTTATGGCCTTCTCTTGGTCATTAGCTACAACGGTGGGGGTCGTACCTGTAATAGGTCGCTTAGTTGAACCACATGGGGAGCAAATTGTTCCTTTGTAGTCGGAGCAATAGATCTAAACTAATATTATAAGATTTTTTGTTTATTACGAGTTAACTCAAAAACTACTCGCCTGTTTTAAAAAAACGTCTTTACCGAGTATCATAGGCTATATTCTAGGAAATGTATTTTTTTGTGTTTGAATAAAATAATAATTTAAATAAAATTGAACGCGAGTGAAATCTCGAGGCACAGCTAGAGGCCTATATTACTTACATTCCTTTGTCAAATCAAACACGTTCGTATTTTTCCTCCAAGGGCGCTCGTACGCCATCCGAATCTCAAACAATTCACACAACCTTAGCCTAACAGGATCTTAGCGCAACGTTAATTTCAAGCGCTTTACTTGTCAAAAAGTTTAGCAATTGTGCCGTTTGAGTAAGGCCGACTTTATGAATTAATCTTAACGTTAGACAGCGATATTTCAAATTCAGGAGTAATAAAACTTTGATTGCAAGAAGCGGGATTGTCCTGCCATTCCTGACTTAGGGTCCTTAATTCGATTTTTTCATAATTTGTTTTGGGAAACAATTATAAAGAGTTAGCGTCAAGCTGTGTTATCCCCGTTATTAATTATTAGCACTTGGAATTGTAACAAATGCAACTTAAGAACTTTCGTTCGAAAATGCGATCGGTGATACTACAAGAATCATATCTACGACAATTGGCGCAGTTAACTGATAGTCAGATTTACATATATCTTCACGCCTTCATTAATTTTTTTATATTATTATATTATATAACAAATTTATTAATTTTATTCTCGTCATTAATATTTTATAAGGAGTAGGCAGAAACGTAACAACAACCATTTTCCGCTGGACATGTTTTGACTTCAATATGGTAGATGTCAAAGCAAATTTAATATTTGACAGCTATGATATGATGACAGGTGACGCGTCCGTCGCCGCTACTTTAGCCAAAGAATACTATTGAACACTGGCCACTTCGAACTTCTTACAGAACGTATGTCACTTTCATTTTTGTTTTTCTTCAAAAAAACCGTCAAGCAACTTGCAGCGTCACTTAAATCAGTAAAGCATATTTGAATACATAAATAATAATTATTAAGTAGGTACCTACACTTCTCGCACTTAAAGGCACATAATACCACTAATGTAAACTGGTTTCGATATGGAGGGCGCGATGCCCTAGATTATGTAATGGATCCCCTACTATGATACTGAGGTTACAATCTGTTTCGATTAACAACATTCCCCGAATTATGATAAATACACTCAAGAGGGTTCAAACTATTTTATTTTATTTTAGCTGTGCTCCGCGACACGCCACTTATTGTAATGAGGTTTCTTTCTCTGGGACCCTAGCCACCGGTTCCTTGGACCCTAATCTCGATACCGGTGTCACCGTATATTTTATATTTTTTTTATATATTAGGACTCTAATGAATAAAAGGAATCATAATAATAATATACTGACGGTACCTTGGACCCTACTCCTTGTAACGATGTTATATTAATGTTTTAAATATTTTAAAGTGTTTTCTTTTAGAAATAAATTAAATAAAAGAAATAGTAATCATAATTCTACCTACAAGTTATTGGTATTAAAAAATAGAGAAGCTAAGATTATTATGTTTATGAACTTATTTATAAAACAATACCAAAGTCCCTTTGCAACATTGTGTGAGGCTATAAAAGCTTTTTGATGTTAAGCAGTGGAATCGGGCTTAGATGGCTCGAAATAACTTTTGACAGGTCCGATCAAATGCTGTATCACGCCGAATTGAAAGTGTCATTCTATTTGTAGTTATCTTTATTGGTTAACGAAAGATTTTCCCACAGGTCATGCATTGGAAACAAGTATTAAAATCAAATAATAAATATAAAAATATTCTTGGTCTAAAATCAAAAGTCAAATTCAGTTGTACTAAAACGAACATAAGAATTTTATGCAAAATATGAACATGCACACATGCATAAATACATACGTACATCTATAAATATAATGAAAGTGTAACGGATCGCTGTCTGTACATGGAAGATGTACAGACAGCGATCCGTTACTGTACAGAGAAAATATGTGATAGGGACCTTTTTCAACGCAAATAGCATCCAAAACACTGATTGTTAGAATTTTTGTCTGTTTGTCTGTGCGTTTGTGCACGCTAATCTCAGAAACGGTTCATCCGATTTAGATGTGGTTTTTCAATAATATAATGTGGTAAGCTTTGATTTGTCAATAATAAAGTAATTTATATCCAAAAAATTCAACCCAAAGTCACTTTTCCACGCGGACGAAGTCGCGGGCACAGCTAGTACATATAATAAAAGCTTCTAATAAACAGAGTCGTCTTGGAAGCCTTTGGAGTCCTTTGAAACCGTGCAGTGTGAGTTTTCGGATGAAGTTTCCGTTGATGGCGAGATGTGCGGTGGGAGAAGGTAAAAGAAGGCATTATGTCGAACAATCTTCAGAAACTCCGTTATACAAGCAGTAGAACACACACAGGGAGGCTCTCAGAGAGGTGTTGCCAGTTGTCTTCTAGATGTTATAGGATGTTGTGAATATATCCTCATGACGAGAAACGTAATAAATAAAATAGTTCCAAAGATAAAACGAGAACATTATTAAAGGGAGTAATACTGACTTCGAAACATAATTTATATCGAGTTTATATTTCAAAAACGATTGGTACTATAAGTAAAATAAATGCATAGTTAGATGAATACAGTGCCAACGAATAATGGTGAATCCGTTGCCGTCTATGGTCACGTCAATTGCGTACATATTACATATACACCTTTAATACGTGAATTACGTCATAGATTTTTTATTGTCTGTCGGTGCTTGAGTTCTGGAAACTTGTCTTCTTCATCGAATAATGGCGAGAGCAGAAGGCCTTCAGCCCGGCACTTCATAAGTTAACACAGCTAAGTGGGAGTGCCGTGAGGATAGAACTGCGGCATAGGACGCTGCTGATTTGCGATCTAGGGAGTTGGATTAGACTGGAAGATATATAAAAAAATAATTATGTTAGGACCGGTTCTGTGCTTTTGGCTCAACGTATGAAGTGAATTTTGAATGATACTGGAACATATTTCGAGGGCCGGTGCATTATGTAGAAGACTGCGATAGCTGACTTAACACAAGTTCTAGAGAGCAACATTTTCCTTTAGCAACACACACTCCAGATATAGAAACATTTGCCGACTGGAAGTTCTATGCAAATACAAATATCACTTCTGCACGTTTTGCTTTGAACGTTGCATTTTCCAACTCACGGCGCCATATTCGTGTAAATAAACTTATGTTTATTGTTTACTTGGCCACTATGTTATACAGAATAGAGTACAAATTGGTTTGAACTCAGAGATATGATACGAAATTTTTATTGACAAGATAAAATTTAAAGTGCATTGTTACATTACTATAAATATTACTTATAAGTTGAACTGAAGTGAACATTTTATTTATTCCTACAAGAACTCCAAGGGGCAGTGGTGTCAGCAAACCCACTTATAACTAAAATAAATATGTTGGGCTATCCACGTGATAAATGGCTAGTCCATCACTGTCACACATGCACAACTAACATGCGCCTTGGGAATTAATCTCAGATAGATGCAGGTTTTCTTACTACCTTTTCTTTCATCGTCAAGGTCGGGTCGCCATAAATCATGATACTTAAATTCACGAATACACTGGGTATAGTTTAAGGTTCTTACTCGCATCTTAACTTTACAAGCGTCAACTTTAAATCATTCAGCTTACAATAATGTTTTAGAGCAGACAAAGCTGCAGCTAAATATTTTTTATTATAAAATTTAATTTAAACTAATTGATTCCGTACATTCATATCTCTCATTAAATTACACCTTAAAGATTGATAAATGAAATTGTAATGGTATTCGGTTGATATACGGCCGTCTGGTCTAGTGCTCCTGACTGTGAAACTTGAGGTCGCGGGTTCGAATCCCGCTGAGAGTGTGATATTTGTGTGATGAACACGAGTATTTGTTCCTTAGTCATGGATTTCCTATTTATTTATGTATATACCATAACACAAGCTTTGCTTAATTTGGGACTAGGACAATTTGTGTGGAATTTTCCCCAGGTATTTATTAATTTATAAGGTATTTATTATTCGTTAACACCTTCAAAGGTATAACAACCTAAGAACTAGAAGTACTAAATATGTTTCGCAAGTAAAGCATACTGCCGTGAGGCTAAACGGCACTTCTAGCCGTTAGTTGTATCTGTGACAACGTATTTAGCACCTTGGCATCGTTGTACGTGGCTGGCTTGTTAGAAGTGTACTATGCATGTTAGAGCATTCGGGAAATGTATGGAAAATTCGACTAACAAACTGGTAATGGCTATAGTATTTTAATATGTACCTAAAATGTTAACTTTGTATTGAGAAATAAAAACAATTTTTGAATGTAATAATCACATATGCTCACTCACTCACATGCCTTCCAAGAGGGGTTCCAAGACGGGTGGGCAGAGATGTAACAACACTTTTCGCTGGAGATATATTTTGGTGCCAACGTGATAGGAAGGCGAAACACTACCACACATATGTCTCTACTTCCTAACGATGTTTTCCTTCACTGTAGATTTCGGGGTATATGATTAAGTTACAAAACTTCATTGGTACATACAACCCGGCTTTGAACTTAAAATCTTTTCGCATGCCACTCGGCCAACACGACCCTTTTTCCTCTCCTCCTTGTACTGGTCATTTTAAGATTTACCGAGCTCTTTTGCATCTATCTGTCTCACACATGCTCGTCGGATTCGAATACTCTCTTGTATGTTCCCACATCCCAGATGCATCCAACATATGCTCAGCAGCAGAACCTACTTACCAGCAGGCAAAACATAATTTTTTTGCTACCTTTGTCTAAGAAATAATTACAATATACATTTTCTCTGTCGACAGAGTAATTGAACAGCAACGAAAAAACGATGTTCAAACTTTACGATCTTAGCTGCTATTACTGCTCTATCCTAAGAGCAGCCCGCGGTTAACCATTCAGATCTCATTAAGGTTCTCGAAGACAATAGAATTGCGGACCATTTGGAATCTAAATGGATCTTGCAGACCGCACAGACGTCTGTCCAATTCATTGCCGGCTTAGGACGGACTACCTTGGACAGCTTTTGAAACATTAGCTAGTACCGGATGCCTCAAAGTATCTGGTGCTTTGATAATGCATCAGTTGAATTTGTCTACAAACGTTAATTTGTAATCATATTAAAGAACATTAGTCGCAGCTCGTAGTGGACGGCGAAGGAATACTTCGAGAGGAAACCTGCACATGTTTGAGAAGCAATTCAAAGACGTATTGCTGTTGACTTCTCTTGTAATACTTTGTGAGCTAATGTTGTCCACACACAACGTGCCCGATAGCGAGTCAGATTCTCAACACTCACGACTATACATACGTATGCAGCTTTTCTATAGTAGATTTCTTTAAAAGTCACCTAGAACATTTGTTACTTCAGCAGACATACCTACGCTATACAGGCCCATATCCAACGGTGAAAATTAGCGTGCACGCGAGAATTACCTCTGAGATGATAATTAACTGAGTGTCGAGGTTTGACAGTTCGAGTTCAGTGACCACGCTTGTGACACTTCAGTACCGTTAGTAATTAGCACAATGACCTAGCAGGTTTATAAATTGATTAAATACTTTTTACAAATTTATTGCACGCAGTGACATAAGCTGACTACATAATAATATCCTCACGCCTTCCGACGAGGGTCCCCGAAGGGGTAGGCAGAGGTGTATGGGTAATACCCATACACCCACTTTCCGCCAGAGGTATATTAAGTGCAAACGTGACAGATGGCGAGTCCATCGCCGTCACTCAAGCACGACTACACATACGCCTTTAAATTTCTTCTCAGACGTATGTAGGTTTCCTCACGATGTTTTCCTTCACCGTAAAGCTCGTGGTGTGACTAATCACTGTACTTAAGTTCAGAAAAACTCATTGGTACAGTCGGGATTCGAACATGCGATCTTTGTGTCGCAGGCAACTGCTCGAACCACTCGGCCACCACTGCTCTAAATACACTTGTATATAACGTAGGTAGTGCATCTTAATACGATGGAAACATTATTCATCTGTAGCGTAACATTTGGGTCATAGTGTAAGGTTTCCTTTATAGTTGTGGTATAAAATAATTCATTACTACGATCCGTCGAACAGTAACACGCTGATAACCTAAGATATATGAAAAACGTACAATAGTTGAATCCAAAATGCTGATGATAACTTTAAATTGTTAATTAATTAGTCAATTCGATATTTCATCTCCCGTATTCCCGATTTCAACAACAGCATCAACTTGCAATTACAAGAGTATTTTTTCTGCAAAACTCTCAAGGAAAATCTAATCAGGCAAATTCCCTCCAGTAATAATATCACTCAGGAGAAATGAGATCAAGCTTCTTAAACATTATATGCTAATCGCGTCACATTTTCTTTTTATGTTAGCCCCTATTAACATACAAATAAGATTTTGTTTCGGGGTTCCAGTTAAGATTTATCCGTCTGGCTCAACTTGATACAGTACTGCAGGTACATTGTACGTGACTACTTGCTTAATATTATGTGGTGCTACGTCGAATCATTATTCTCTTTGCGCGAGCGAGGTCAAAAGTGTTAATGTCAAATTATTATATTCTTTTAGCACGCGATTGGGTATTATTTTATGTCGATGTTTTCCTGGGTTTGTTTATTTATTCCTAAGCTCAGGGACTGAATGATTAGGACTAATTAAAAATATCGCAATAACTTCAGGCAAACAGGATCAACATGGTGATTTATCCGGAACAGGTTGTTTTAGGCGAAATTATTTATGAAACGCTAAGGACGGGAACGACAAGAGTACTCGAAACCGTCCAGCACGAAGCGTAAGAGGTATGTAAGTCTAGAGAGAACTGGCGCTCTATACTCTCTGCCTACCCCGTTAGGGACTCGGCGTGATGATATGTATCTATGTATGTATTTTTACAATGCTTAAGCGTATACAATAAGAAACTGTTTTTTTATATAATGGATTATCCTAAAATTATGAATATTATATAACTAACTGCCTCACCCTCTACCCTTTACACAAACTATGCTATTTTATAGTTTCAATTATACTTTAATAGCTACTCTATTCCCTGCAGCTCAATAGTATTAAACTGTTTACTTTTAATTAGAACAACCCAAAACGTTACAAAGGCTTAATAGACAAAATAATCGGGGAAATCGAGAAGGCAATTAATTCGTCTAACCCTTCAAACTATTTAAATAGAACATCATTTTCCTGATGGGGAATGCTCAACACACACTTTATATTACAAACATGCAATAAAGATTATAATATTGGAGAGGCGTGGTAGGTGAGCAGTTCTTAGTTCGAGAACGCAACGAATATAATGCATATTTTAATCTTGAATGTCAAACGTCTTGAAATCAATGAGAATTTTTTTTTTCTTTTTTATACTTCAAGAGTGGCAAACAAGCATACGGCCCACCTGATGGGAAACGGTTACCGTAGCCTATTTACGCTCACGATACCTAAGTATCACTTGCGCGTTGCCACTCTGTGTTCGGAGAGTTATACTGTGTTGGCAACATAATCAGTCTAATCCCTCGGCTACCAACACAATATAACAATCCTCCCCCCTCCCCAAGGAGCTCATCACTGATGATGTAAATGATGAACAAACATACCCACAAACTTTCGCATTTATAATATAGAAGGATTTTGGTCGCGCTGCTTGAGCTAACAATGCAAGGTGAATATTGTAGATTCGAACTTGCAATATTCATTTTGCAAGTATGCATGTGCCTAAGACACCTATCGAAAAGATTTTTGTATATGTAACTATTGAGAAGACACTAACACTAAAAAACGTTACGTCTTAACGTTATTTAATGTTATTAATTGGCTAATAACATCGCATGCATGAACAAAAGCCTTGTAACAAAGTAACTTATATAAAACTAAGCGCACAAACCTGTTAATACAGTTATCACACGCGACCCATGTTACTTTACCCAGCTCATTAAAATAATGAAGCTTTTTAGGGTCTTTCCACGCGTTGAAATTATGAGCTTTTTACGTCTTTGTATCCTTGTATCTTTAGTAAGCTTGTAAGCGGTCTTTGAGTCGGCAAAGTGGGTTTGTCTTTCAGATCATCATCATAAATTAACAACTCCGAAAAGAGTACGATGTTACAACTCTGCCTACCCCTTCGGGGGATCCTTCTGGGAAGGCGTGAAGATAAAATGTATTGGAATCGGATCTTTCAATATTCCCGTAAGATCCCGCCGTCTCTCAAGCGTAACTGTACATACTACACAATTTACATACTATATCGTACATAGTATGTAAATTATAATAATATATCCTCACGCTTTCCCACAAGGGTCCCCGAAGGGGTAGGGAGGTATATTCGGTGCCAACGTGACAGATGGCGAGTCCATCGCCGTTATACATATACATACGCCTTTTAATTGCTTCTCAAACGTATGCAGGTTTCCACTCGATGTTTTCCTTCACCGTTCAGCTCGTGGTGTGACTAATCACTATACTTAAGTTCAGAAAAACTCATTAGTACAGTCGGGACTCGACCTTGCGATCTTTGTGTCGCAGGCAACTGCTCCAACCACTCGGCTACCACGGCTTTTTTTCCTCACAACGTTTTTATAAATCACTTTATTTTCGGTTCAGAAAAACTCATTGGTACAGTTTGAGGCCGTATACTCGGATATGTCATAATGAAGTTCCTTGTTAAATTTGCTTAACCAAGTTCACACATGTATACGTTAACATGTATTATTATTATTTATAACATTTTGTTTAACGAACAAACTTTTATATACTAACAAGGTCTTGTCGGTTTGTAACTTGGCGTAAATGAAAATACACGAACAAATAAACTTAGTAACTCAATATTAATGTAATAAATTACTTGCTCAAGTGGTTTTCTCGGCAATTTGTTGGGATATGTGTGTGGCAATAAAGGTCTGGGTAGGTCATCATACAATTAATTGAAACGAAATATTTTGATATATTTTTACGCCTTTTGAAATGTATTGAAGTGGCGTGATTCTGAAGTCCGATGTTGCTATCATGTCCGAAAGCCAACTCAAATCTTGAATTGTGCAGATGACTTTTTAAGCAACACACACAACCTTATTAAGATTTAGCAAACGACGAATGCCCTAAATTCCCCTAACCACATTATAATCCGCATAGACTAATAAAACCTTAAGTTCTAGCATAGCGCCTTAGGAAGGAATTTAATAAACGTAAGCCATATATATTCCCTACTAAAGCACATTTTCATTTGTGCTGACGTAAATAAATTACCCGAAAAAAACATATAACCCTCTTCATGTAGTATTATCGAACGCCACTAAAGTAATTTCTCTAAGAACAGACTCATCCGACCTTTCTACTTGACGGAGAGTGTTGGGAAAGATTATGTTTAAGTAAACGTGGAAATACATTTTGCACGGGGATATTTTTTATGGCTCACGTCTATAAACTTTACTACTACTTAAGTCATTTTGTAAAGACATTTACGTTGTAATATTCTAATATGGTTTTCAAATCTACTTTTGCTACTATGGACCACGACGAAACTGGACCAAAATTGTCGATAATATGTCTTCAAGCCTTCCCACAATGCCCCAAAAGTAGTTAGGCAGAAGTTTGTAGATAGTACCCACACACTCACTTTCCACTGGAGATATATTTAAGGTGCCAACGTGACAGATGGCGAGTACATCGCCGTTACTCAAGTGCGACTATACATCTTTAATACTTCGATCTGTTCTCAAACGTATGCAGGTATCCTTTCTTAAGTTCACAAAACTCACTTTCAACTCACTCAAAACTCACTGGTACAGTTGAGAACCCCTGTGGGAAAGGCGTGAGGATACATACTTACATTATAAAATTATATTAAAAAAACCATTGAGGTAAAACCAGACCAGGAGAAGCTAGTCATAATAAATTATGTAACTTTGTATTTTGGACCTGAATCAATATGTATTTTGTGTGTCGTATACCCTACACCTATTTATATGGTCTGTTTTTTTAGTCGCCCTGTATTTGTGACCTGACTATGAGCTCGTTTGTAGTGAAGAATCTTGTCTAGAGGTAGGTACTCGTCGGTTACGAACGTCATTAAATGTGCACGCTTGTTGGTTGCAAGAAGGAGGATGTACCAAACACTTGCAATTCAACTTGCAGGCTGAATTATATATCTCCTGACGTACACAGGGTATGTACCTCAGAAAATGGGTTAGTTCCTCAAATAGATAGTGCACAATGAATATAATATTAAACAAAATCGCATAAAATCTACTGTGATTATTGAAAAACAAACAACAATTTAATATACATTTCAACTTTTTATGGGGTTCGCACCCTTTACGAAATTTTACAATTTATGAAGCCTTCTACGTTATCCACAGGCTACATAATAGCATTACTTATGCAATTCAGGGACTAATAAAGTTATATAAAATAAAAGAAATATCCTCAAGCCTTCCCACAAAGGTCCCCGAAGGGGCAGGCAGAGGTAATTACAGAGGAACCAGTGTTCCTCGGTCCGAATAACAGTTTATGTGGCAGGAAACTAAGTTCATCATAAAAAGGAAATATTGAAACGAAATATCTTATCACGTATATCATTTACGAGTATTTGACGATGAAGCGATACATCGTTTAAGTAAGAGATAACCTCAGTGGTTGTAATGTTTACAAAAAGCCGTATCATACAAGGTATTAGGGTGATATTCCAGCATATAACCGAGTTACGTAAGACGGTGTGGCTTATCTTAAGATAGACATTAAATTTGCTTTACTTGTGTAACAGTGCCGTCGTTAGGTTGAACATGTATTACGAAAATTTCTGTCGAAAAATTTATGCGAAGGCAATACTTTTGCCAATAAGAATTTCTTAATATGACACTAAGCTGTGTCATATAAAGAAATTCTTGTCATATTAAGACTCTCTCCTTCAAAAACAAGACATTAAAATGTTAGACATTTCAGACGTTTTGTCCTAGCTTAGTTCAAAATTTGGGGACACTATACTTATTTTTAATTTTAAAGTATTTTTATTCCTCATAAGAATACAATATTCAGAAAAAATACTGAGTTTTTCTGTACTTAGTACAATTATTAATAACACCACGTGTTTTACGGTGAAGGAAAACATCGAGAGGAAACCTGCATAGGTTTGAGAAGTAATTCAAAGACTTACATATTATGTATACTAGGGCTTGAGAAACAGGGATGTACTCGCCATCTGTCATGTTGTCACCTAGTCCTACACACCAAATTTAACTACTAGGTTAAACTCGTGGGCTTAGCGTGTGGTTTCCGATCAAAGGTAACGCCTCGGACTATTACTAGTTTTAAAAAAAACATTTTGATGCTTTTTTATTTGGCTTTTTTTATGGTTAGTTCTTACGAGTAAGCTTTAGACAATAGTAAAACCGAGTTTTTATTACGCAGTTTCTTTCTCGAGGGAGCAAAATATAACTTCTTTAGAAGTTTTACACTCGCTTACATACAAAGAAAGTACATAGTTCATGTATCTCTTTGAGCGATGCTTTTGTATTCACGACTTGTTATAGGGCCCATTTCAAAAGTCTTCAAGTAGTGTAATGGATTTGTTACTTACGGTTTAGACGCTATAAAGCATAAACTCTTTAATTGATTTATTTATTATATTGTATGATTATATTGTACTTACAACTATCCTTACAAGTTAACCTAATTCGATAGTGTAGAAAAATTGAATCCTAAAATGATGTAAGCTACTTCCTTCGCGCGCAATATGCTATAAGTACTTAGCCTTCGTGAATTCGTTCAGTGAGCGCGAGAAAACATCAAAAGGAGTTACAAAAACTTTCATAGATATGGGTATTTTTCTCCGTAGGCTTTATTTCTATTTCTTGTTAATATTGTTAATTATATACATACATACATACATACATATCATCACGCCAAGTCCCTAACTAAGTACTCGAAACCGACGAGCATGTATGAAGAGACTGATGAATGTGGACGAAGCGAAAGACGTATGTAAGTCTAGAGAGAACTGGCGCTCTATACTCTCTGCCTACCCCGTTAGGGACTTGGCGTGATGTTAATTATATGATTATTATAAATATGATTGTCCCTGTCCATCAGGGATCTTAGACTCGTTTGTACCATTGGATAAAAAAAACATAAAAATACCAACCAGCCAGAACTCTATTATACAAAAGTAGCACGAAATGAGTTTTAGGTTTTATTTAAACCTTGCTTCGTATAAAAAATAACTGTGTCTGTGCTTGCTACTGCGTCGAAGTTGCCACATTCCGTAAATTGTATGAAACAACGCTATACTGTACAAACCTATGCAACATGGCACCAAGCAGTCTGGAGTTGATATCAGCTGAGGTGAGGGAGAAGGGGAGGGGGGGCCGTAAAAGCCTCCGGTTTACAATAGCGCACGTTTGCACTACAACGCGTTTCGTCGATCTTGTTTCCAATGAATTTCAGTTTCCACTGAAATCAGCTTTTCTCTTGCATTGGAACGAGTACTTTAGTAATGATCGTTACGGTGAATAATTTCCAACTGGTCTTTCAAATTTACTCTTAAGTCACTTTTAAGCCGTTTTTCAATATCCAGAACCTACATGCATATCATATTCAATATTTTTTGTATTAGTTTCATTATTTATTGTTATTTTTATCCTCCTCCCATCCCATCCTCCATCTTCACGCCTGCTCATAAGTGTCCCCGAACGGGAAGGCAGAGGTGTGTAGTCGTAGTAGAGTTATATTTTTGTGCCAACGTGACAAATGGCCAGTCCATCGCCGTTATTCAAGCACAACTATACATACGTCTTTGAATTTCTTGTGGTTGTGTAGAGACGAATAGCGAGCCAATTCTCTCTAGATCTACAGATCTCTTACACTTCATACAGATAACTTTACGATAATTGCAATCAAGGATGATTATTCGTCACTTTAAATTTGGACACTGAGTGTTCTGTTTTTTTGAATGTTGTTCTTTACAATCAGTATTGTGCTTCTCGACACGAGATCTACAGGATGTGTTTATTGAAGCAAACCGCACGCCCTGTCCGCGGGGGTAATATTGAAACCTGGAACTAGCTTTTGTTGGGCCTTGGCCGCTTGGGGACCGAGGTAGTCTACACAATTTTATTGAGACTCCAGCGGGAATCATAGCAGGGTACATTTTCTTCTACGTTCCTTACAATACATATTATTTACTATATTATTTACTGAGTTCCACCCAGAGTATTATGGTGCAAGCCTATTATTTGTTGTAATATTACGTTCCAACTACCTAGATCAAATTGATCGGACACTCAAGGACGGGAACGTCAAGAGTACTCAAAACCGACGGGCATGTATGAAGTGACTGATGATTGTGGACGAAGTGAAAGAGGTATGTAAGTCTAGCGAGAACAGGCGCTCTATTCACTCTGCCTACCCCCTTAGAGACATTGTTCTTTAATCATCATATGACCAAAACTATTAATAAAATCGAAATGTCAACGCTCATTGTTGACATTTTCCCCGGAGCACTTATTTACATTATGTATTTGAGTATCTTTCGAAATGATTCCCAGCGCCAAGCCTGAATCTTACAACTACGCTGTACTGTTATAGCTCAATTGAGTAACGAATGTCCTATGTACCAATATATGTAAATACTTTGAAACCAAATTGAACACACGTATCTTAAACTTTTTCAAACAACCATCACTCTTCGTAGGATACAACTAACGGTCTCTTGGGATTTAAACTACGATATCCGGACAGGGTTCCGCGTATTTACAGTGCTACGACGTGGGTCGTATATCACCAGAGTGCTGTGATGTAGACATATTCATATAAAGTGTTTTGAACTAGGTTTTCAATACAAGCATTGATTCAAGATAGAGCAGTAAATGTACAGAGAATTCAGTTTCACGTACTCACATACCTAACGCTTGGAGCGTACAGGTTTTTACATTTTAACAGGTTACGTGAACTCGCTAGCGAATATTCAGTCAAAACTCATTGTGAAGTTACTAATGTGTGGTGTCAGAAACGCGAGGGTTTAGATTGTGGTAAACTCATAACGTCAGGTTGGTTGTATGCGAACTTACCCTATTGCTAATTCAAAGAAAGGTTACTCTGACTGTCAAATCCACAAACGACAGTCTTGAAGTTCAGTTGAAAGTTAGCTCAAAGCCATAGTTACCCTCGAAACTGTAAAGATGTTATGTATGTATGGACTGGAATAAAATATGTTATTCAGAACACTGGTTTATTGATAATGGCGCCCATATGTACCAAAAGAAATCGCTGACAGCTGTCATTGTAAGTGACCGCGCGAAGGGAAACTTACTGATAGCTGTCTGGCAAGACAGTATACACATACTTGGGGACCTTGGGGTTAGGGACTCGGCGTGATGATATGTATGTATGTATGAAACTGTAAAGAAAACTATGTTACTATTATTTGCATCATAATAATTATGTGTTGAATATATTATAGTATTACTTATAGGCGAGTTTAACAGCATCTTTTCACGGAGAAATACCTTTATTTAAAATCATAACGTACGTGCATCTTATATCTTGATGTCGTATATGTTGTCCGATAAGACACAATAATGAATAGATATCTTTTCCGGGAGGAAAAAGAAGGTGGGAATCTACTGATTTCCTCCGTCCTTTTCTTTTCTCTCTTAAGCATTAATTATCCGTGTTAAATGCTCACAACAATGCATTTTATTTAGAATTACATTCAACCAACAGACAATACTGCAGTTTGACAGACACAAAACAATTAGTTCTCTCTCATTGTTTTCTTGCGGTCGAGAAATTCCAGACTTTGCACTCTTATGGAATAAGACATACATTTTAGACAATTTCATTATTAATTTATGCCTCATTCCCTTACTTTCAAACTACTCCAACAGTCCCTCTCACGCAATACCTGTGCACGGTATCAACATTGAATTACAATTTAAATAATTCAAGCGCTCCCTATCTGACCCGCAAGTTTGTTTACCCATATAGGTATGTATAATATGAAATAATATTGAAAATTCGAGTCTTCAAGACGCCTTCGAGACATATCAGTCATCTGTCACTTAAATAATAAGTCCTTGGTGGTAAGTATTTTTATATCAGTTACAATAAAAAACAAAACGAATAAATAGCTTCGTCTCAAATCGTTGTCCCATGGGTGGATGCCTAAAAGTTTGCAAGAATTATCATTACCTAGATATGCGTTTATTTGCCAAAATGGACACCTAATAGAGAACAGACAACCTAACGAGTCTTCTTCGATTTTACCACAGAACTCGATACAGGCTTTGCCTAGTGAGGAAACCAAAAGATATTGTGTTTTTAAGTAAGTCAGGCTCTCTGCAAGATTGTGTAAAAACATGTTATGTCTAATGTGTTATCATGTTTTTGCAGTAATTGATAATTAAATACTTTTTAACTTCTAAAACATGGATAAGAGATAAAATATTTATTCATCCGCAAACAAATTGGAACAAACAAACAAGGAGGCATATCCAAGAAATCGTTAAGTATGGAGAGAGTGCGTGGCATAGCGGGCTTTGCATTTTGGTTGGGCACGCTTATGTCATTTTGGCACCTCAGCCTTGATAAGGAGGCCTGCGAGACATGGTAGGCTTAAATTACGCTAGTTACATATGTATATCTTCCCACAAGGGGTAGGCAGAAGGACTTTAGGTTAATGTGTCATTTATAACCAACTAATGATTGATTAATTATGGTTTATAATAAAATAAAATAACGCCGATCATAGTTTCGGATTGACTCTATTGAGAACTATCCCCGAGGTTCTTTAAAAACTTGTTAAAAAGTTCATTTTGAAAACAAGTGAAATCTCTACAAAGTACGTTAAAAAGAAAATAAATATCTTTTGTTAACTACTTACTGAGCTCAGACTCCTGAAGGTATATACAACTTTAGCTTCAGTGAAGGTTTCATTTTAAAGTACCTACGTCATTTGATCAAGTACGAATGGTTTTTTACTGGCTTTCATTATCCCTTAAAGCAAAAGCATTCAAAAATAAACAGATTTCCAATAATAGAGCTATGTTAGGTTAGATAGAAGGAAAGAAGAATGCTAGCATTCTTCTCCGATTGCCTGCCCCTCCAAGGATTCGGTGTCATATATTTTCACGTCTTCAAGAGGTACGTTTCCACCTCTGTGTTAGCAATTCAGCTCTGAGATACGATTATTTGAATCTTAATGTTTTTTTAAACAACCATGAAGCCAAATGATAAAGTTTAGTCTCCAAGGCCTATGTGGCAGGCAGTGTACTGCGTACTTCTACTACGTCGCAACGTAAATTACTTAGTATGTCCAACATAATGTTACTATCTCCAGGGCCCTTCGTATATCCCCGGTAATATGACTCCCGGGCCCTTCAAATATTTTTTTTCTCCCTCCTTACCTAGTGCATTAATAACGACAGGCCTTTACTTCGCCGCCAATTTTCTCGCTTCATTCACAATACACGGAGGGAGAATATTTACTGTTACGGTGCAAGGGAGATGCTTTTTGGGTGGCTGCCTGCCAGTTTCCATGGCAACAGACAAGGGTTTCTTTAGACAGTAAAGTTAACTTAAACACACCGGTGGCAGTGTTTTGTCGATACGAAGTTTAATGTTTGAACATTTCACTGAGGCTGTTGTCCTTAGGAAATACATTAAATTGTATACTCCAATGAATCTGATTTGTATTTCTTGTGTTCTTAACTTTAAACTTTTCCTACTGTCTTTACTGGCTATGCATCGCATATGGTATCAGTCTTACAAGTCTTTCATTAAACTTTCTATATCCTCAACTTCATAAATAAATAAATAAATAAACTTTCCACCCACAAAGATTCCCGAAGGGGCCACCATACCCTAATTTTGTCGGAGATATATTTAGGGGCCAAGGTGACAGGTAATTTCTTATCAAACATATTCGTTATCCTCTCCTTTCCTCGATGTTATCCTGCACTATAAAACTCGTGGTATGATTATTAATTGTAATCCAAGTTCAGAAATTCATTGATACAGACGAGATTCAAACTTGCAATCTTTACGGCGTCCACTTGAATCACTGGGCCAGAACGGCTTCTTATTAGATATCTAATATTGGACAAAACGTCTAGTGCTTTATTATTTTCCAAGCCAACGTGTTAATAGCATACCTAAGATTGCACGGGTTACAAAGGCTCTAGAAGTCTGTATTGTTAAAGGCACAAATAATTTAACATAAACCTCTCTCTATGACATGACGCTCATAGTTGGAATTCTCGTCTGAAGTTATAGAGTATTTAGGTTATTAAATTTGTTTCAGTAATTAATATTTGATGTCGAGTTTAATTGTAGTTACATAACACAGGTATTATTAGGTACAGATCGGTTTCCAAGAATATTTTGCGCAAAAGTAAGGACCATGTTGGCTCTGGTAAAGGTCGTGTCTTCGATCCTGACACAAACGACAATTATGTGTTGAGCATATTTTCTGTTTCTGGGCGTACTACTTAGATAAGTAAATATATACTTACGAGTAGTTACTCGTAATTATATATTTACCTGGCACATATATTACATTTTTTGTTAAGGTAGATTGTTAAAGTAATGATTTGAATGTGATCAGATTAGTTGAAATTTAAAGATGCATGTATCGCTATATATCAATATAAAACATATTGCGGATACACCTCTGCCTACCCTTACTGTATGCTTAATATCCAGATTAAAATAAAATTATATTAAAACTAATAATAAGTAAAATTTGAATCCAATGACGACAAGAATCTTTAATCAAAATCGGTGAAACATCAATAGCACAAGAATGTACTAAAGTACACAAAAATTCAGCTTTTTTCATAGAGATAAATAAATACAGAGTAAAATACATTGAACGCATACGAGCATCGGAACACCATTTTGTAGCGCGTACAAAATAGAACCATGACTGAGTGGCCCGGCTGTGGTTGTTCCCAATTGCAACGGCAAACTTCAAAAAATTGCAACGTCGAGTGTCGACTGATTGAGGGAATAGCATGATACATATATCTCACGGATGTAAGGGCTAACTGGGAGACCATTTATTACTACCACTGTATCTAAGGATCCGTATCTTTTACATTGATTAAAATGTATATAGCACTCCAATTTATATAAATTCAAGTTTATTTCATGAGCATTTTTATATCGTAATTTTTCTTTACACTTCTTTGATTGTTATCAAACTTATTTGTAGCTATGTATATTTGCCATTGATACACATATCAGGGATATATTTCTACGATTAAGTGTATTGCTATGTGTAATGTTGGTGTACCATATAATTTAAAAAATAAATAACTCTTTGTTCTAATTGGAAGCAAACAATTCCACCGTAGCCAAGGGATATCTAATGAGCGACTTGCTGTGTTTATATTGGGTGGAGTTTCTGCTGCTAGCAGCATAAAGAAATAACCACCTTCAACTTACACAATCATTCGGACTTCTGGAGATCCTATTCACTGCAGGCCCAAAACACTATCCAGAAGCAGTGCTATTTGGCTGCGATCTTTTGTAAGGCGGATGTACTGTAATAGTCGAGTATGGTAAATTCTTCAAAGGGAACGAGGAATGCGTTGTTCCCTTAAAGACACATTCAGTGAACTCAAATGCTATTGACATGGCAATTCTCATACGCTACGCGAATTGTATGTTAGGAACAAATAAAACCATGTTCAAAGTAGAGCCATCTTATTGCAATGTTAGCACGCATGGTGAATTATTAACATAGTGATTCCCAACAATATTTGGGAAAAAGAAAATCCACAATATGTTGATCGAAAGAAACTCAAAGGTACTCTATCATTTTGTTGACTCTGAGAAACGAACTTGGATTCAAACAAATATGATAAAGATTCGTTACTGCGAATTTTTAGTTTATTCCCACAGATTTTTTCCTGGGAATTCTTTCGCCTTCGTTAGAATAGGATAGTAAAAAAAATATTTGATTAAGAATAAAACAGTTTCTGATGTGATTTAATTTTTTTTTATGTCTTAAGAGTAAAACTAGTAAACAATAAATAGCAAGTTTTGATCGATAAGCTTTTGATAACTTTTTAACATCTATCGCCGTACAGAAGTTGAAGGTTTACTGTGAATAAATTCTAAGATTTTTGTAATTTTAATTTTTAAGCAAAAACATTTACGAACATTTACAAATTATCCGAAGTCACTACAAACAAAATTATGTAAAAAAAAATTTCATTGTTTTAACAACTCGTAGCGGTATACGTTAACAAAGGAATCCTGGCCACTTAAATATGTGCCTAATTTATCACACATTCCCTTTACTACAGGGGTTACGATCTATCCCAAGGCGTGACGTCTTTCCAACAGGAATGCGCGTGGGGGTATAAAATAAGACTAGGGAAAATTTTCGTCCCTATCAAATTAGAAGAAAATAGCCCCTATTTGTATGCGCTAAGCTCTCTATTTGCATACACGTGGGAGTGGAATAAAGTAAAGAGTGCTCTCTGAAGGTATACATGTATTAACAAAACAGCAAGAAAAGTGCCCGAAAAATGTCTTACGGTTCAAATTACTTCTAAGCTTCTCGGCAATTTATTGCGCACCTTATACGCAAGCAATATCATTATGTTGGCAAAAATGTGTGCAGAAAAAGAACGCTGACAAACATTTTACGTACCTAAACAAAATGTAAGCCCCAGTTAACTTTTCAAGTAAAAAGATACGGCCCCAGCCTCTGCATACCGTATCAGGCGGGCTGCATGAAATCCCGTTTTCCACGCGAGTTCATAAATACGGGACGCGAGAGCCCCGAGGCGATTTTACAAGGATCCCCTACCTATACGACTTGCACTTATAAAAGCCTCGTTGACCGTCCGCCTGTTTTAAAACGAACTCTATTCTGCTTTGGTGTTGGATACGGTGTATACAATATGCGGTCGTTGGTTCATTCCTTACCCTTGGCAAGTATTTTTCTGATTTTCATATAATTTGTCATTGTAACTATACCCGTATCGTAACTTTTATATATCGATAGACTGCTAAAATTAGGGTCAGTTGTCTTTGTGTAATGGGTTGTAACTTACATACATTTAGTTATCATGTAAAGTAAATAATATAGTCAGATACATAAACCCTAGTGGCTTATAAAAGACGATGATAAAATATACGAGCTAATATATCTGGTAGTAAAGCGGGACGTAAGAGATTACCAAATTATATTTGCGGTGTCTAATAAAATTATAATGACAGTATCTGCAATGCAGATACATTAGACTACACACGAATACCAACATGACTACCTCTCGGGCTTCTCGTTTCATCACTTGGTCACGATCGATAGGTGATATTTTCTACAATTACATAATTGTTACTTGGCGCTATGTTATATGGAGAAATAAGCGCAATTAGCTGTTTTGAAATAAAGTATTTTTTTAAGGATACTGAAGCAGTTGAACTGCCGATCCATTTGTGAAATAACATATATTATAAAATAATAATAATTATTATTTGGGACGATCCTAAACAAATTGATCTCGTTCAAAATCATTCTAAGCTTGTTGAAGAACTATATTTACTATAAACATACTTATACAGATAGGTATTTTTCTTAAATACATAAGACATCCGTGACTACGGTACAAGTACTAGTTCTGTGTTAATCTTGGTCTTCCTCTTCCTCTCTACATTTCCTTAACATATTTCTAAAGATATCACTTTTATTTACTGTTACATAATTAGGTATGTACTTTTGGAAAGTTCCTATATAATCTTGGAATACGCTTGTATTTAAAGATTATACGAGACTGAACACTGAATTCCTTTGAAGTACATTCTGATCGGATTATAATTATGAAAACGTCTCAACTAAAGTTAGCCGAATTAAGTTAATGTTCCGAAGCGGAGTTTATGAGCGTTAAATTGTTTTTGTTTTGCTATAGCCGCGGTTAGTACCTAGTTCAATTTAAAGGGATAATATTCTCTTTCGTACAAAAAGAGACAAGGAACCCGTCTACGACATAAAGAACAAATAGTGTTAGAAGGACATAGTACGCTTAGATTTGCCTGGATTTACTATGATGTCACATACTCTAAGACACCCTGGAACAAGATGAATCCAAGGATATCATCTCATCCTTGGATTTATTACCTTCCTTCAACTGTTCAACAAAATGTTTTACCTCACAATACATATTCAGTTAAATTCATTCTGCCATGATAGTATAGAGATATGAGGTTTATACTGAATAAACTGCCCCAAGACGTGTGAACTCGTATTTGAGCGTCGCCGTCGGTAAGACTGACCATCTGTTAAGGTGGCACCTACAATATCTTAGAACACCTATACTTACCTCTTCGTCCTTTGTGGTAAGGCGTGAATTACGGATATGAAGATAAGAAAAAATATATATTCATCTGTTGAAACACTTGAAGTAAAAAAAATTTTGTTCGCAGATATTCGACAATCACTACCACTTCCATCATCGCTCCATATCGCGGCGGTCTGTCTCGCCTGCTCACGAGCACCACGAGAGGTTAGAGAGAGACACAAGAGTGAGATGGGCCAAACAACAGAAAGTGCTTTCCAGAAGAAAAAGGGATTATATTCCCATCCAGGATACTCCATCCACAGGTAAGTCAGTGTCTGTCTTTGTGTCTTTTCGCAGTAACTGTCTTCACGTTAGAAAAGCCGCATATGAATCTGTCACAATAGGTATAGCTCTTATTTATTTGTATGTGCTGTATATAGCCTGCAACACTTCAAAAAGGACCTGTTCTAATGTCATTTACATTCTAAGTACAATGAGTTTTCACACTGGCATTGCCGTGATGAAAATTGTCTTTCAAAAATGCTATGTTGTGCTGTGGTATCAGACTCGCTTATATAACTATGCTATTGTAACACTACCATAACTCTTATTTATATGCTCTGGCTATTTATACATAAGATTTTTTTAGCAAACATGAGATAAATGGCAAAATTTCTCAAAGCCCTATGACATATATGTCCGAAATTCAGTAATGTTTTAAGGCTTGTACGGGTCATCAATTCACGAAAAATCCAGAAGCTTAGTAGTATTTTTTAGAACTCGGGTATTCAGAATGAAAGTTGTCTTTCATGTTAAACATTCTACAAGCTACCATTTCATTTGTGTGTTACAATTGCCGAGAATAGCGCGAGTTCACTATTCACTGGCGGTAGTACAAAAGAATACAGCACTACAAAAGAAATAGATCGTGATTTTACGTTTGACTTTCAATCAATTGAGTGTAGCGAGAAAACTGGTGCAAACGGCCGTGCTGTTTCATCTGAAACCTTTAAAGCGAGCGCAATCTATTCCTCTGTGAAAAGTATAACTTAGGACGTCTTAGATATGCAAACTTCTATAAATATATGTACAGATAGTGCCATTCACGAAGACGCGCCCCAACGATTTCTAGTCGAGGGGATCGAGGGATGCGAACAGTATGACCCCAGTTTATTAATTGTAGTGTACGTGTGCACTCATAGGTAATCAGTGTGCACCGATAATACTCAAACATTAGTGGAAGGTTGCACACTTACACAATAAACTATAAGGAAGGACAGTGGGGCGCGTCTTCGTGGATGGCACTATCTATACATGCAAAGGTCTGCTCGAACAGTTATATATGCGTGGCTTGTCCATCACAGCACGACTGTACATGTATAAGCTTTTGAATTTCTTCTTAAATATAAACAGGTTTCCAGGTCTCAATGTTTGACTGCAAAGTGCAAAGCTCGTGCTAGTGTCTGATTATCAAACTACTTCTTAACTACTACTACTACCTAAGTTAAAAAAAAACTAGTATAGTCGGCGTTCGAACTTCCAAGCTAAGCATTGTATGCGACTACCGAACAACGTGGCCACCACGGCTCTCTTGAACAATTATCTCCAATCAAACCATGACATAGTACGAGTCATTTATTGATTATAAAGCTCACCGTATCGTACTAAAATCCAATTAAGCGTACTCATCTAAGAGAATCGCCAGATTAATTAGTGTACAGTTCGAATTGCACGAAACGAAAATCTCTCTGCTCATTAACCGATTTAAAAAGAGGAGGAGGCTTCTCAATTGTTTTTTGTGCATATATTTTTAGGTTTAGGTTTTAGGTATATTAATTATTGTACACAGAAAACTCATTACGTTTAATTTATCGCACTAATTGAAAATATATCCTCATGTCTTCCCACAAGGGTCCCCGTGGGGGTAGGTAGATGTGTATAGGTAGTGCCCACACACCCACTTTCCGCCAGAGATATATTTTAAGTGCAAACGTGACAGATGGCGAGTCTGTCGCCGTTACTCAAGCATGACCATACATACGCCTTTGAATTTCTTCTCAAACGTATGCAGGTTTCCTCTCGATATTTTCCTTCGACGTAAAGCTCGTGGTGTGAATCTTGATACATGACTGTATTTAACTTCAGAAAAACTAATTGTAAATTGTTTATTTGAATAGTTGAAACGAAGACATCTGATCACCCTGCGCCTTCGTCAGCTTCAAAACGCGACGCGGGAAACAAACGCGCCATACAACCTTCTCGTATTAAAGGGCGAACGAGAGCAGCTGACACAAAATTTCAACTAAACGACCCTAAGTGGCCTCATATGTGGTATCTGGTGAGTAATTTTAACTACAGAAATAGTGTATTTGAGTAAAGTTTCTTCCGGTATAATATAGTGGATTTTTGTAACAGCAATATTCAAGATAACGCCAAAATCACGCATATACTGACTGACTTATATTACAGTACAGTTAACTGACTGATATTGAAAAGACTTGAAATTGAGCAAAGTTACATATTTCGCGATGTAGACGCTTACTGACAATGGATTTTATAGAAATCCTATCCAAAATGTATATATCTAATTACCACTAATTAATCCTAATACTATTGACAAATATAATCTTCACAAAATCTCTTCACTGAAGATGTAACAATAAAAATGAAATATAATAAACCGTTTCTATGGCACCGTAACGGTTACCATAGCAACGATTTACTTATAACCCTTTTTAAGAGCTGGAGAGCCGGATAGATAGTCGTCTACAACATAGGAGTTAGTTGTTAAATGCAAACTTTTTTTGAACCTTTGTTAACTTGAAACAACATCCAAAGTTAATCAATTAGTTAATTAGTTGGCAGTACCTGCTTATGAACACGAAATGTTCGAAATACTTTATTAATTATAAAATTTTAGCGTTAATATTGGGGACCCGAATAATAAGAAGCTATAAAGTTGTACTGTATAAGCAGAGTATTCATTTTGCCTCGTCTTGTTTATCTTTAACGATTCCAGTGAACCCAAATGGAAGCTTAATTTTCTTTCATCAAAGTTTAAAACGTTTCTATTAAAATATTGACGAGAAATCAGCCAAAAAATTCAATTTTATTCAGACACCGCGAGAAGTGTTTCACTCAATCTGATGTTTCTAATAAACTTTCTGAATTCGGATGGTGGAGACTTTGTCGTTTCAGAACGATTATCACAATCATATGACAAAGATAACTTACATATCATTATCGACATGAAATTTAATAAATTCGGATGACCTATAAATAGTTTGGTTATAACGTAAAAAAATTCGAATCCAGTAAGTTTGCAGAGAATAGGAATGTTTAAAAGTTATTTGTGTATCTGGCGAACTTTATGCAGACAGAATACGCTTTTATTCTGAGCTCGCATAGATATTCATTTAACTTTGGCATTTGTTTTCTAAAATACTATTGGGACACATTTTCGAAATGAAAATATGAATGACCATTCTTTAACTTTTCTACACAGGTGTATCCCTACTGGTAATATTATAAATTTGAAAGTTTGTGATAATATATTAAAGTTATTACACGTCAGAGCGGTTTAATTAAATTTAGATTAACACATAGGATGTTGAATTCCAGTAAAAACGAATAAAAAACTCCATACGAATTGAAACTGAAACTGTGAGGTAGATATTTGTCTATGTTTGTATATTTTTGTTTAAGAATCGAGGGGGTGGTTTAGACATGAACGTGATACCGGCGTGGCGGGAAGGAATTACGGGCAAAGGAGTCGTCGTCACAATACTGGACGACGGCCTTGAAACTGATCACCCGGATTTATTAGCCAATTATGTGAGTACATTTAATAAAAATAAGCGATCTTTGTGTCACAGGCAACTAATCGAACCACGCGGCCACCAGGGCTCTTTACAATCGAGCATTTACAAATCAGATTCATTTACATATATGAATTAAAGACTACGATCATGCACGGCTAGTGTTTAAGCTCTCAGGTAAATGAAAGCATTAGAAAACCACCGATGAAATCAGAACGGGAACGTGGTATTCACGGAGAGATTCGCGTTTCGCGATAAAAGGGCGCGGAGTGTCATCTGTGCGCTGAACAAAGGCTGCAGAGTTTCAAATTACACAATTCATCTCGCCCGTCTGGCTTTAATTTCACTGTTGGTGTTCGGAAAAATGGGTAATTGGGTCGCGAATGTGCGTGTGGCGATTTATATTCCTGTCTCTTAGCGCAAGGGCCCTCTTGATCACGGATACCACTCACGTTTCAAGCCTAATCACACATGTAATACGATACAAGGATTAAACTGAAACCGCATTAGGACCTTTTTATGTTTGCGAAGCTTCTAGTTGAATAATGTATTTAGGTTTAATCAACTATGCGAGAATAGAAACAGAACTAGAACTCAGTCCAGGTGTTCAGAAGGAAACAGAATTGTAACTTTTCAATACAAGTTAAGCGAGAGGCGTGAGTACTTATTCTAGGACGCGCTCATCATATCACCGGCATCATCTGCTCCTTTGGCTAATATCATGATGAAGCGTCAAAAACGGTCTATCTAAAATATATCGGATCCGTAGTTGCTGAGATTCATTTAAGTTTTTATTTATTTATAAGATGAACATAAAAATAGTAAGGCTACAAAATAATATGCGATACTCTTGCAACAGTTATAAACTGTACGCAGATATTAACATTACCACATTAATGCGTTCAAAACAAACTAACAAATGAACTCTGCACGTTATAAGGATAGTATAAGTTTTATATAGTATACCTCTGCCTACTCCTTCCCTTGCAAAAAGCCGTGGAGAAGATATTTATGCTAGTCTAATAATGATTTTACCAACAGGACCCCATGGCGTCATACGATGTAAATTCACACGACTCCGATCCACAACCCCGCTACGACATGATAGATTCAAACCGGCACGGTACGAGGTGTGCAGGAGAAGTAGCGGCCACCGCTAATAACTCATTGTGTGCTGTTGGAGTGGCCTTCGGGGCTAGCGTTGGAGGTAAGAGTAAGAGCAACCCCGATAAATGGTACCTAAGAAACATATTTGTGAAAATGAGGACCAAGGTGTACGCCCTGTTGAGAACTCCAATGGTGAGAGAAGTTACGTTGTTACTTTGAGCTAGTTCTGAATTTATCATTTAGGAAAAAATACGTACCGTTGAATAAATTAAAAAGACAATATAACTGATTGAGGCGAAGGTTCTAGAATATTATAAAATAAGTAAGATAATTCTGGTAGAAATGATTTTAATAAAAAGCACATTGTTGTTATGAATGAATGTCGTTGGAGGACAATGCACTGCATACTCAAATCACGATGCAAGAGAAAATAAAGAAAATATTTACTTTATAAATTACATACTTTGCACTCAAAGTCAACGCGAAATATTATTTTCAAAAACAGTCATATTTTCCAAGTACATATGGCCATTGAGTATGTTATGATATAATAAGATTAGTATAAAGCCACAATGGGGACTTTGCCTCAAATTTTGGATGAAAAAATACTAGATGGGCAAAACTAATATATTGTGTCCTGAGTGGATATCAAACTTAGAACGGAGTTTGACCACATAACCAACCGGGCTATAATGCCCTGAAGTGTAATTTTTAACACAGAATATTTAATTATCAGGTTTATTCAAGTCCTAGGTGTGTCCCGCGGTATAAATTCGCGTGAAATTTGCTTTCATTGATAGAAATTTGTTTTGAAATAAAACATACATAATAAAACATTAAATATAAAGTCTATGTTAGTGCTAATACCTCCAAAAGTATATGTACAAAGTTTCATGGTGATTGGTTAAGTAGTTTTTACGTGAAAGCGAAACAAACAAACTTACATTTACATTTATAATATTAGTAAGGATAAGGATTAGGTCTCTCCATTTTTGTGGTTCGAAAACTTTGAATACAGCTCTAGCAATAGCTTGAAACAGAATATAAGATAACCTAGAATGCAATGCAATAATATTCTATAAAGGCTATACATATTTGCTTACAGCTTGTAAAGTTCTCTCAATGGTATAGAAAATAGCTGCGGACGGCTCATCGGGTCGAAGGAGGTCGTAAGGAACTTTGTTACTTGGATATTTCAGTTTATGTGGTAATATGGAGACGGATACAAGTTGGCAACTTAAAGGGTATAATGAAGCCATTCTCCTTTAGATAGTGTATTTAATACTTCGTAGCTTCATAGCTTTATTAGTCAACAAGATTTTATGTTAGAGGATAAGTTTTTGACTCGACTGACGCAGTGGGGCCAGATACAGTCTCTTTCAAATTTATACCTTCAAAAATGTATATATTGTAATAATATATCATCACGCCTTCCCACAATGGCCCCGAAGGGGTAGGCGATGTGTGTATCTACACACTCACTTTCTCTTCTCTTCTTCGCTTCACTTTCTCTCCTCCTTGGTTTCCTCTCGATGTTTTCCTTCAGTGTAAAGCTCGTGGTGTGACTTATCACTGAAAAACTCATTGGTACAGTCGGGATTCAAGCTTGCAATCTTTGTGTTGCAGGCAACTACTCCAAGCACTCGGTAACCACGGCTATTATTATACTTGTATAACAATTACATTTATATTACATACATACATACATATCATCACGCCAAGTCCCTAGCGGGGTAGGCAGAGAGTATAGAGCGCCAGTTCTCTCTAGAACTTATATTATGTAGTGAAATTATCAAATAGTAAATATTGGAGCACGGATGTGTATTTATACATACTAGGCTCACTTAATTTTCGGTTTCGGTAACCTCTGGTACTGAAGACGGTGACAGCGATGGACTCACCATCTGTCACGTTGGCACCTAATATACCTCTGGCGGAAAGTGGGTGTGTGGGTATTACCTATACACCTTTGCCTACCCCTTCGGGGACCCTTGTGGGAAGGCGTGAGAAGACAATTAAATAAATTATTAATATTCTGTGTAAGGAAATCCCTGGATATTAATTTAAAAAATTGCAGACAGACAGACACATAGTTGTACTTACCACATATGTATGCATGGATTATATCCTCACGTTGTTTTTGAAATGGAACCTGTCTCGCTGAATAATAAATTGTATTTAAGTAAAGGTTCACATAACTTTGCATTAGGGTACGTTTCATGCGTATCTGTTGTGCTATGGACGTGTCGGTGCGTACGTGGTCATTACGAGGCCGCGTGGTAAAATATCTGGGGTTTTACACTTGATTCTCCCTACTAATATTATATATGCGAAAATTTGTAACGATGTTTGTTCCCCTCTAACCCAAAGACTATGGAATTAGATGAAATTGCGCAGAGATGGACTTAATGAGCTGGATTATATATGTTTTATTCCAGTAAAAAAGCCAAAATAATACATACATTCGCCGAGTCCTAACGGGGTAGACAAAAAACCTACGTCAATAACCAAATGTTTCGTAGATAAAAACTTCAAGGCTCGGCTAGTGTTACACGAGGCTTATGAGCTAAATAGAGAGCATAGTTCGTCACACAATCTGCATGCTTTTCACAAGGGTAGGCAGAGATGTGATAACACCCACTTTCGGTCGGAATAATATTAATCGCACGCGGGATAGATGGCCAGTCTGTCTTTTAGCATTAATCCAGCTTTTTTAATTCAAACCAATTTCTTCTGCAGGTGTGCGTATGTTAGATGGTGACGTCACCGATGCAGTGGAAGCCAGGTCACTCAGCCTCAATCCTCAGCACGTGGATATATATAGTGCGTCTTGGGGACCTGATGACGATGGAAAGACTGTGGATGGACCCGGGATGCTGGCTACGAGAGCTTTCATTGAAGGAGTCACTAAAGTAAGACCAAAGAGAACTAATAAGAATTTAAAAAGCAATATCGTTTCTTATCTAACATTAAGTCGATAGCGGTAAGCGGGGTTACCTTGACTTATAGGCGCCAGCTATATGTCACCACGGTTCTTCTAAACCTATGGGTATTTCTCAAATAATATATCGTTAATATTTGTTATCATTTTCGCAAATAGTACTCTCGATATTCTATTATTACATGAAAAACAAATGACAAACAAATCTGTAACGCATCACGACACTCGTATAATTAAAAGGAAAACTCAATGACAAATTAGATACAGTCACGAACAAAAATAAGTTATCTAAATAAGACTTCGCAGTGGACACGACAGTAACGTTTTTTTTAATTTACTTTAGACGAATGGTGTTGACACTCCATTGATATTAATTATTTTGAAGCGACATTATAAAGTTGTTGCCAGTTGGAGAAAAACGTGGAGTCAGGAGTACAGTCACGTTCATAGGTTTAATAAAAGTCACAACTCCAGCTGCGTTAAATTCGTAACTTTAATTTGTCACTGTTACTGCGGACAAATGATACTGATCCTTGTTAGAGGTGATATAAGGTCCCATTTTATTTTTGCATTTATTTGCTGTATTTGCAACTAAGTTAGTGAAGGGCGCACCACGCTAGGCGACACTCGGCTAAAGCAATTTCTGTAATGACGCAATTATTTTCTCTCTATTTCGTGCACTATATGGTCAAGTGTTTGCGAAGTATAAAATTTACATAATGTTATTTCCCTCTTCAAGTCTAAACAGCGTTTGAGGACTCTTGTTTATACAAAATACACCGTTTAACCCCTCTCCCCCGGTGCCTAGTGTTTGTCTTTTGCGTATCTTTATTGTCATTTCTTTTCCATTTGAAATTGGATACTTCGCACAACGCCTCGTAATAAAATATACGGTTATAATTTGCTGTTTTAAGACACCAAATTATCCCTTACTACCAACTCGCTCGGCTTCGCTCGGGTACATACAGTATTTGGTTATATTTCAAATGGATTAAGGTAGCGCTTTCGATGAAAGCTGTTCTCCGACTTTCAAAAATGTTCACCTTCTTTTTACCAATTTACACAAAATCGTATCCCACACCTTCCTCATGTATTACTACTTTGTCTTTTCGTGAAAACCGAATGAAAGTCCGTTCTGTAGTTAAGGAGTTCGCCAACAGTCAGACAGACAGTCCCACGCCGGGTATGTCGGTCTTGATTTAAAATATATTTTCATTTATCAAAGAGGGATTTTTGATTTGTAAACAAGAGATTAACATAAATTATTACTTCAGTTAGACTGTAGATTGAAATAGTCTTTATTGGAGATACAATAAAGCATAGCGAAATGTTTTATTTTAAATTAAGGTTCCCTATACGATAGAATATCAGTATCAGATTACTTCAATATTTAAATACCTCTTATTTGTGGGATTTGATAACATTTACAGAATGGTACTTCAACCATTTTGCGAAAAACCTTCAGTTAATAAATCATTCTTCACCTTCTCGAGAAAATAGCGAGAAAATAAAGCGAAGCAGGATTATTCGATTTCAGTTCTATTTACAATTTATCCACAATAAGTTTCTTCACTTGTACTTGTCTTC
Organism: Drepana falcataria; assembly: GCA_945859725.1. NCBI lineage: Eukaryota > Metazoa > Arthropoda > Insecta > Lepidoptera > Drepanidae > Drepana > Drepana falcataria. The sequence goes on from OX243937.1 coordinate 4,137,392, forward strand.
AATTAAGGCTAAGACCAATATGCCTCGGAGTAAATTTACATCTATCTATTTTGCCAATAGATTCCCTGTTAACTGAAGCTATTTCCGTAATAATTTCCTATCGATACTTAGAGCTTGTTAAAGATCGAATATCTGTTGATCGGTTCCATCCAATTGTGCACGTTTGGACGTCAATATCTGCTCGGTCACTAATTACTCTGCGAGCCGTAGATTAATTGTCCAAAGCCACTTCTGTATACGTTTGCCATCGCTTATTAAGTGCAAAATATCCATATAGCTTACATAGTACAAGCTCATTCGCTTCTCATATATATCTATTAAATTATATTATTCTCTTTATTTAAGATCAATCTTATAAATTAATATTTAAAAATATAAAAACATATATTTAAAAATATAAAATATAGGGGCCCACCCGTATCGGGATCAGGGTCCAAGGTACCGGTGGATAGGGTCCCAGAGAAAGATACCTCCTCACAATACGTGATGTTTCGAGCAGTACTGCTTTCTGCATCAGGCACTAGCTCCAACCGTCTAACGAGAGAATTTGAGGTGTTGGTTTAATGTGTTATTCTTATTATTAATAGTATTCAAATTTTACGCCTTTCTACAAAGGTTCTGGAAGTTGTAGGCAAAAAACACTCTTTTTACGTTGAAGGTATATTTAAATGCCACGTGACGAATGGCGAGATCATCGCCATTTCTGAGGCACAACTATCTCGTATGGAATTTTTTTCATTCAATTCCTTTTCAAACGTGCATTCGTTTAGTTTTGTTCTCGATGTTTTTCCTCCACCGTAAAATTCTTGTGGTATTTATCACACATAAGTTTAGAGAAAACTTCGAATTTGCAATCATTGATTTGATAGCGACTACATTTTAGTACTAGCAAACTACAATCTTAACGATATAAGGGACATTTCCTTATAAGTGTGTAATCTGTGTCTGAGCAGACCTTTAAAGGAGCTATCTTTGCTCTTTATGACATTAGTCGCACAATTTATCTTTTTATTGTTATTGTTATGTGATTTTGCACTCAGGGCCGTAATGGCAAGGGGTCGATATTCGTTTGGGCTTCCGGGAACGGCGGTCGAGAACAGGACAACTGCAACTGCGATGGCTATACGAACTCGATATGGACTCTATCTATATCTTCGGCAACGGAGCGAGGAGAAGTGCCTTGGTACTCAGAAATGTGCAGCTCCACGCTAGCAGCCACTTACAGTAGTGGGGCGATCAATGAGAAACAGGTCAGTTATTTATAGTAATATAGTGTTTAAGACGACTTTGATCCATCGATCGAGAGATCGTTGTCATTCTACTCCAGACGAAACGGATTGATAACTTGATATAACATTAAGTAATCGTTACTCAAGGTCTTACATTTTTTTGCATGCCGTCTTGTCAATTTTGTATATAACATATTTGTACAACAAAACGATTTACTTGATCTGTGTTTCAATGTTGAACACGTGTTTATTGTAAGCTATTCTGCAGTCAATTTCTATTTACTTGTTTTTTTCATAGGTTTGCTGATTGAAGTCAGTTCTTTGTTGAGTAGTTACGCCAATCACAACTCGAAAAGACCTGTATATAAAATTACTATTAAGTTTAAAACTAAATATGAATGAGCAGCAAAGAGCCGTGGTGGCCGAGTGGTTCGAGCAGTTGCCTGCGACGCAAAGGTCGCAAGTTCGAATCCCGACTGTACCAATGAGTTTTTTCTGAACTTAAGTACAGTGATTAGTCACACCACGAGCTTTACGGTGAAGGAAAACATCGAGAGGAAACCTGCATACATCTGAGAAGTAATTCAAAGGCGTATGTAAAGTCGTGCTTGAGTAACGGCGATGGACTCGCCATCTGTCACGTTGGCACCTAATATACCTCTGGCGGAAAGTGGGTGTGTGGGTATTACCTATACACCTCTGCCTACCCCTTCGGGGACCCTTGTGGGAAGGCGTGAGGAATGAGCATTTAAAAGTTTGTCATTTAAATACACATTATAACAATGTTAGTTTTGGTTTAAAAAGGGTACTGTCTCTATCAGCTATTGTTCGGCCACCCGCGACTCTATTCTACAAAAGGGTTACACTCAATCTAAGTTTTATAAACTTTTGGGTCAAACAAATTTGTTTGTGATTGGTAAACTGTGATATGTAACACTGTCGTTAAGTAAGATTCAGAACTAAAAACAATTTCTTCACAAGATATCCCAACACTAAATTAAATTCCTTTAGACTCGCCCTAACTTGTCTAATAAATGTTGATAGACAAGCCATATTGAACCTTTGTATCAATAAATATAAATGCTTGTTTCCTTTTCACAGTGTAGTTTTCAACTGTTAGTAATATTAACATAAGGTTTCTAGGGATGTTTCTTCTCAATAATAAATTAATTCCAATTAAAAACGAATTCTCATTAATTCATTTACAAGATCAACATCAAGAAATTTAATTTTATGTGTCCTAGGTATGTGTCATTCGTGATAATGATTATCTGTAATAAATAGAGGTAGATCAATAAAAAAAATCCTTACTTAATATTATAAATGTGAATGTAAGTTTGTTTGTTACGCTTTCACGTAAAAACTACATAACCGATTATCATGAAAGTTTGTACACATATTCCTGGAGGTATAAGATATAAAAAAAAATTTTACGACTGAAAAAAGCCGGTTTACTGATATTTTTTTATGGTAATGGCTTATACCCAGGATTAAGACATAGGCTACATTTGAATCCCGAAAGATTCAAAGCTCTAATATTATAAAGGCAAAAATATGTATGTTGCTCTTTCCACGCGGACGAAGCTGCGGGCATAAGCTAGTAGTTTATAAAATGACGGATGGAAAGAGGGAAGGGAGGCAACTTTCCAGCCGTGGGACATATGGGGCAAAAATGAATAAAGTTAATAGCAAATAAAATTATATGACCGGTATTAAAAAATGTGTACTTTTCGTTACGTAAGTTTGTGTTACTTTTGTACTAAATTCTACTACAGTGGGTTTTTAAACTTATTATTATCTTTTGAAAGATTTTATTATTGTTATAATAAAATCTTTCAAAAGATAATAATCCGTAAAATCGGTTACTCTAGAAAGTTCCGAGAACATAAAAAACAGAGAAATTAATAACCACGTCCTTTTTTGGAAATAATGGCAACAGAGGGATGAGTCTCATTATGTTGCCAACACAGTATAACTCGCCGAACACAGAGTGGCAACGCGCAAGTGATACTTCGGTATCCTAAGCGTAAATAGGCTACGGTAACCACGTCCCATCAGGTGGGCCATATGCTTGTTTGCCACTCTTGTGGTATAGAAAATAAGTATTCCTTGACTTATATTAATTAGTGAGGGTGAAGTTAGTCTAGCAAATAGCGTGTGTAATGTGTTACATGTATAAAGTATTAAACAAATCCAAATTACAGGGCAAATAATTCTCCCAAAGCTTCAAAGTACGATAAAATCTTCAATTCGAATAATAAAAAAAAACTTGAGAGGTGTCAAGGGACACCCGAATGGAACGAAGTTCAAGAAGCACACGTCACTCACACGGGGGTTATAAATATACAGCAATCACTCACACGGGGGTTATAAATATACAGCAAAAAAAAAAGTGTCGTGGACAAAAAGTGTCGTGACAACTTTTCGTAAGAATGTTTTCCGTCTAGCCCCCTTTCACAACGCGCGAAAAAAAAAAGTGTCGTGACAAAAAGTGTCGTGACAACTTTTCGTAAGAATTTTTTACGTCTAGCCCCCTTTCACAACGCGCGATAAGGAACTTCGTTCCAATAATACTTTCCTTCGTGGTTTATCTGAAGCTAGCTTTAAGATTGTAATCCAAGCCACCCAATTAAGTTCTATTGCACACAATCAGCTTTCTTGCAATGAAGTTAGCTTCGTCTGTGCGATGTCTTGAGTGGATAACTCCCTCATACTCCGAGCATAGCGAGAAATCTACAAACAAGCAATTCAATATAGCCGTTGTATAAAGCCTTAGCGATGCCTCGTAGCTACCGCTAGGATATTTAATGGATCTTGTCTATTAGCCCAGGCTTCCTGGTAAAGCTTTAATACTCCGGAAAGTAAATCGGATGTCGAGTGAAAGAAAAATATTTCCCGTTTCTTTCATTACCGGCTGGTTTCCTGGTTTATCGCGTGTTAAATAAAAAGTTTGCTAAAGAAGGCAATTTTAGTCAATGACGAAGATAGTGTTTCTTGCTCTATTAAAATTTAAGGGACTTTATTTTAATTAGAGTAATAATGTACATAGCATTTTAAATATAAACTGTTAATATATACAAATATGGTAACAATAAATAAAATACATGACCATATCTGTGTCACGTAAAAGGGTGCCGAGAAAGCTTGTCATGTTGTATGTCAATACTCATTCGCTGAGCGAAATATTCACCAGCCCTCTTGTCCCGAGAGGCCTCAAAAAGTTTCACCTTTCGTTGTTCTAGGTTTATTAACACAAATAAATGTATTTGTCATTATCAATTGCTTAGTTAAATTAATTACATTATATATATACAAATTCATATTATATATACAAAATAACTACATATAAACCAAACCCCATTGTAACACTGTAGGCTGACTACAACCTAATTTAGACGGATATGTCTAATTAGATTAACTAAGTCTCATCAAAGGCTTAGGCTTTTGCTACATCAAAATAACGTCAATTATTTAAACCGAATCCTTCTTAACTTATACGGATTATGTAGTTAACATTCTTCCAAATTTCATCTCAGGTGGTAACTACAGACTTGCACCACTCATGTACTGCTGGTCACACGGGTACATCTGCTTCCGCGCCACTGGCTGCTGGTATCTGCGCTTTAGCACTCCAAGCTAATCGAGATTTGACCTGGAGAGATATGCAGCATATTGGTATGTTACTATTATGTAATTCTTAACTATTAACAATAATACTTTATTTATTCTATCTGTTTATGTGTATGCCTCAGTTATAGTAAGTCATATAGGCCTAATTTATATACGCTGGCGCCTAGAACACAGGGAATCCTAGGTTAGGTGCCAGTTGCTACTCAACTATGCTTGTTATGTTAATAGAATTTGCATACAACCTAGTCCGATACTCACCCGAGTGTATAAATTTAAAATATGTGACCTCTAGTGTAATTTCTGTGCCTTTTATTTTGTTAACATAGTTGTTTAACTTATTTATTTATTAATGTAATATAATTGGTCACATATTAATAAATTTTATTTATGCTGAATAAATTATTATTATATTAAATGTTTCGAAACCTCAAAGTGTTTGATATATATCCTCACGCAAGTCTAGGTTAAAGATCAGACTGCTTGGGGACCCGTGAATTTGTATTATTAAGTATGGTATTAATTTCAGTAATTACAGGTTGGAACCATACTCCTTGTTGAGGCCTCTCTGTAAGTGTAAAAATAACTGTGATAGTTTATGGAAATATTATCGGTTTTTTATTAAGGGCACCAACTAATAGATAATCACCTCATTTATACGAACATTCTAAATTTGAATGTAATTGATAGGCGAATGCCGAGAGCCAATCCTTTAAGCTTCCTAGTCGATTATCAAGGAAAAGGTTTTTGGTAAGAGGTTCTGGGCCTCATAATGGCTATTCCAATGGTTTCTACAGAAGAAAAGGGTTGAGGCCCGTTGCAATGTAACGGTATGATTTCTTGAGAGTTAGAGTGAATACGAAGTATTTACATTTTGGAACCTTCTAAGAAGCTGTTGGATCCAATATCATGAACCGAGTTCCTTCTTGGAATTCCGTTGACTACAATTCAACAAGTTGCCTAACCATTAAATACTGTAACGTCTTCTATCGAGTAGATTGATTGACTACTGGGAATCAAAATCCTTCTAGACGCTGTATTTATGTAACGAATGTAAATTTAATATTGCTTCAAATTTTACATATCATTAGGTTAAGGCACTTTTCTTACACTGAAAGGATATTACGACTAACAAATAAAAACGACTTTTAATACGTTTTGTCATAAAACATAGTAGATATTTTAATATGCAGTAATTTTAATTTATTACATATGTCTTATAAGTTATCTATACTTCTACTTTAATATTACATCCCATCAGGGCCTGTCAATCACGGAGTTTTTGTTTATACCACACGGGTGGCAAACAAGCATGCGGTCTGCCTGATGGTAAGCGGCTACCGCTGCCTATGAACGCATGCAACATCAGGGGTATAAGGCGCACGATGTCGACCCTGCAGGAATCTTTTCACACACTTCATGCTGTACTCTCCACAGAAAACTTCAAAGGGGAGCTCATTCCACAGCTTGAGAGTACTGGCAAGTACTCTCTAGAGTTGTCTTGAGAACAGATATGAATGTACTAATATTATTAATTTAACGCCCAAGATCTTAGGCATCATTAATTCGATTTTAAAAAGTGTTTTGTATTTTATCGCACGACTATATATTGAAGATTAAGTTTGCCCCGCGGACTCAGCCGCGTAAAATCTGATTTCATTTGTAGTTGTTTTTATGCAATAAAACCGTTCCTGTTTTAATTCAGTATCCCTGTGCCAAATTTCATCCGATTCCGTTTGTCAATGTTTGCGTGAAAGAGGGACAAACATCAAAACTTTCGCATTTATAATATTAGTAGAACTATATAGGCTGTATATCATCATGCTACTAGGTAAATAAGATAATCAAATTTAACCCTAGTGAAGCCGTGAAAGCAACTATTTGATCATAAAATAATATGGAAGCCCCTCATTTGTTATTGTCTTAACTAGCTATGCCCCGCGGTTTGAACGCGTACAATTTTATTTAATTTATCATTTTTTTCAACAAGCAAAAATCAAATCTGTCCTCTAATATAACCCATGCTATAGATAGTGCCATCTACGAAGACACGCCCGACCAACTTCTATTCGGGGGGGTTGCGGGGTGCGGAGAGTATGACCCAACTCTATTAATGGTAGTGTGCGTGTGCATTCATAGATATTATTATTGTATATCGACAATAATCAATACTTAGTGGAAGGTCGCACAATTACACAATAAACTAAAGGGAAGGATAGTGGGGCGAGTCTTCGTGAATGGCGCTATCTGTCAGTACATATTATATGTACTCAGTGGTAAAGATGTAGCTTTCTAATGGTGAACGAATTTAAAAAGGAATGAAATCGTACCAAACAAACAAAACATCAAATCTTTCCTCTATATAATATTAGCTTGTAAGTAGATTAGGATTAAATCCTGTCCCGAGCTTATTTAATTTAATATACGGTGTGTTTAATTGCGCTTAGTATGAAGTAGGCATAGGTGTAAACCCTATGGGTATATGTACATGCTCCGAGTGATAAACCGCTGAAAGGACTGATGTTATCATATTAATGATAATACCTTGGGAATATTCCATACAAATTGACTTAGTCCCAAACAAAGCAAAGCTTGTACTTACTGTGGCTAAGCAACCGTATATACTACAAATATAGTATGTTCCCAGTTTGATGATACGTATAATATACGCTCAAGTTCGACGCATGATTGGTTACATAATACACTGTCTATATGATATTACATTGGACACAGCTGAGTCAGAAGAACTGTCATTGGTGTAGCTAAGACATAAACGGCATCCTGGCGAACCCCAGTTCGGAGGAAATAAGAGGCTTATTGAAATTATATATAGATTTTAATAATTTTTACATTCGGTGACCTAAAGGAGTGGCATAGACGGTGTACGTCCTTAAAAAAGTGAAAAAAAAGTTCATACAAATTTGGGGGACGAGAAAAACGGGATTTGAGCTTTCAATCTTTGCGTAGGCGACTACTCGAACCACTCGGCCATCACAGCTCAAAATAATGCTTATTTGCTAATTACTCATCTTAATCCTCTCTAATCAGTGGTCCGGACAGCGCGGCCTGAACGGCTCAGCATCGGCGGCGAATGGCGAGTAAACGGCGTGGGGCGGAATGTGTCTCATTCCTTTGGCTACGGGCTTCTGGATGCAGCTGGAATGGTCCGCTTGGCCAAGACATGGAGGACTGTTCCGGCGCAGCGAAGATGTGAACTGGCCGCTCCAAGGTCGCAGCGGGCAGTGCCACCCAGATCTTCAGTTTCCATGGAGGTTAGACGTGTGGTTTTGTAAAATGGCTTATTCTAAATTTAAACGTGGCCTAATGTGTGTCGAAAAGTGTTTAATGAATATCGCAGACATTTTTGACAAGGTATTTATTTCTTATAACATTATAATGCAGTAAGTACACCTGTTTATTCTGATATGTTTCTTCGACCGAATAATCTCGTTAATAGGTTTTATAGAAGAATTAAAGAACAAAAATATTCCTTAAAAATTGTTTCTTATCCTCCATCAGACACTATTTTTGTGTTGGGGAATTAATATACTTATAGTAATTTCTATGAGTAACCCGTACATAGTCAGGCGTAACTGGGTTTTTACGTTTAATAAGAATTCTAAGCTCATATGCTCTGGCGATGATAAAATTCGGAGGGGGTTAGTGATGATGAAGGTTAATTAAAACTTAACGTTACTGACAATAAAAGGTCATATTCAAATTTTTACATCCCGCATATAGTTTTAGGTCTAACATATTATATGCTGCGTAGTCAGTCAGTAAAACGGGTTGCAGTTGTTTTTATGAGCAACTGCAACATATACAAAACCATATTTAGGCAACATTTTAATCCGCCGCTTTCTATCAGACCGATCATGACTTATGCGTGTGTTGTGTTCGCACAATCCAAAAAGTCAGTACTCCACCCCTTCAAGTGCTCCAAAGCCGGTTCCTCCGGAGAGCCACAGGTGCCCCGTGGTACATGAGAAACAGTCAACTTCATGTTGACCTAAAAGTCCCCACGATCAAACAGTTTATGAAAAAACTGTCGAAACGCCATTTCGATTCTGCTGAAAATCATCCCAACCCTCTCGTCGTATCGGCCGCCCGATACACACCCTCCCTTAAGGAAAAAAAAGGCGCCCAAAACATGCCGTCATCGAACCGGATGACGACATAACGGTCCTCCAGGACGCCCGACGACGACACACAAACGACACTACACAAAACCGACCATTGTTCCGTCCTCGCCGGCGAGGCTCGACGCGAATAAGCCGTAACGTTCCCCCCAGACTCTCGCAAGTGCCGGCCCGAGCCGAGCCAGTAGCGCAAATCCCCTCCCCAAATAACTAAATAATAATAAAATACCAGACCAGCCCAGCTCCCTTGCTCGCGAACCAGCAACGCCCTAAGCCGAGGTCTGAACCCCAAAGGGGGTGCCCTTAGCTGTGTTGCTTAATACTTAAGTGCCTGGCTGGAAGCCTAGGTCTCGCCGTGGTGGCCGAGTGGTTCGAGCAGTTGCCTGCGACGCAAAGGTCGCAAGTTCGAATCCCGACTGTACCAATGAGTTTTTTCTGAACTTAAGTACAGTGATTAGTCACACCAAGAGCTTTACGGTGAAGGAAAACATCGAGGATGGAAATGGAGGACGGAGGAAACCTGCATACGTCTGAGAAGAAATTCAAAGGCGTATGTATAGTCGTGCTTGAGTAACGGCGATGGACTCGCCATCTGTCACGTTGGCACCTAATATACCTCTGGCGGAAAGTGGGTGTGCGGGTATTACCTATACACCTCTGCCTACCCCTTCGGGAACCCTTGTGGGAAGGAGTGAGGATATATTATTATTATTACCTAAGTTTATCTGCGGAACTTTTAACAAGCTGAGCCCCATGATTTTACCTGCGATAAATTTGATTATCTGCTCTTTTGGGTAGTAGTATGATAATAATATAGACTCGACTAACGGGCTGTGTAATGGCAAAATATTTTTTGATATCGGTATAATACCTTTAGATAAATGTTTGTGAACTATTATTTTTTAATCTAAGTAAATAAAAATAGGTGAGGAGGGAATAATGTAGGGGACATAACATATCGAAATATTTTCAGGTGAGCGTAGCTTCGTGCCCTGGCGTCAACTACTTGGAACATGTGCAAGCCCGAATATCGCTTTCGGCAGCTCGCCGAGGTGACTTGAGGATCACCCTCACCTCACCAGCTGGCACTAAAGTTACGCTGTTAGCACCCAGGTAATGAACAACTGCCGTATACCTAGTTTCTAGATTTTAAGTCCAAGTGAGATACGGCGACGGACTCGCCATCTGTCAGGTTGGCACCTAAAATGTATCTCAGGCGGAAAGTGGGTGTGTGGGTATTACATATACACCTCTGCCTACCCCTTCGGGTGTATCCTCACGCCTTCCCACAAGTGTATTGTGGGAAGGCGTGAGGATACACACATTAGTGTCATAATTTTTTTCCATACCAGTTACTTAATTTTTTTTCTCTTTCCCAAAGAAACAGCAATATTCATTTAGTTCCTAGATTATGACAGACTTACTGTGTCTTGAATTTGATTATTACATATATTCTAGCTGTCCCGCCCAGCTTCGCTTGGTTAAAAAGAAATTGCACTATAACATGATAACAGTGCCACCTATCGGGTCCAATTGTGAATCTAAACCATTCTCGAATCCGTTTATATATTATATATATATATATATATATATATATATATATATATATTAGCATATACATATGTAGATTTAAATTATTTCAGCGTAGCGCAGCATTAGTCTTTATTCCCTTGTGTATCGAATACACCGGTTTATTTAATTAAATTCAAAGATACATAAAAGCAGGTTTGATAAACATACCGAGCCTTTCATTGAAGGACTCATTTCCTCGACCTAATTTAGTCAATGTACGTCAATGGCTTTAAAAAAACAGAGCTCGATTTTCTCACGTCTTTGACAGGTCGTGACCTATTTATAGTTCAGAGTTAAGATTGTTGTTGTTCTACTTGTTGTTATGTACACAAAAGTTAATTTAAAGCTCAAATTTAGATATTTGATTAGGAAACAGTTGAAAGAGCCGTATTTAATGTTTGTATAGACATTTTTGTGCCTAAGAATAGTATGTCTGTCACGCACTTAAATATTTGTCATCATGTTGAAGAGGGTACTATCACCTCTATCGCTTTGCAGAATAATATAGTGGAATGGAAGTATAATATATAAAGTCACATACACACACACACACACACACGTACACACGCACACACGCACGAAGTATACTCTATCTTCTTAAGGTTGTGCAAGTTAAGAGTGCAAAACTCTTCATCAGTCAAACCGAGCGATCTATTTGGTCAATACATACCATTGTAGATAAAAACGATACCCATATTAAAGTTGTCTCTAGGCCATATACTTCCATGAAGTATATAAAAATAGTAAATATAACAAAAATCGTAGTTAATTAATATTTAACTAAGTAATTGTAGTTAGTGTCTTATGACAAAGCATGTGCTGATAATTTTTAATTTCTATATCGAAGCCTGCGATGAATAAGTTTTATGCCCAATCGACGAACCGTATGCTGTGGAGTCGATAAAATTATAATTCGTATCTCTTTTTATTCAGCCTTCTCAAAAAAGTACGGTCGTACAATAGACTAATCCATAAACACGTACAGCGGTTAACAATAAACCAACTTCATGCATAGCAAACAAATGAGTGTTCCAAATTTATTCTCTCGTATAATTGCTTAACTTTCGTACACAGGCACAGGCAGGCGCAGGCATATTTTATAGAGCCGACTTTATTAAGGAGCACAAGACTAGACAATGTAATTAAACTGATAATTTTCCGGCAGGGCGCACGACTCCTCGCGAGCTGGGTTCAGCTCGTGGCCATTCATGTCGGTGCACATGTGGGGTGAATCCCCACTTGGCGTCTGGCAACTGGAAGTATCCAACGAAGGGCGATATATGGGTAAGCATGTATGCATATTCACGGTTTTCTAATCGTCATATATACCGGGAATCGGAGAAAATACTACTGTTGTCTTCTAGAAGTTATAGGGTATTAGGAATATATCCTCATGACGATGGAACCAAACAAAAAGCTGTAATGATAACAAAATAACAACATTATTAAAGGCTACTTCGAAACACGGTTTGTGGAGTTTTCTAATATATTTTTGATTTTTGAGATTTATAATATATATACGCCTTGGAACAGTTGGGCAAATGTATGATAGAGCAATAATCGGAAGCAAATAAAAAAAGAAGTACTTTTCGAAGTTGACAAATTTATGACCTTATTTTCGCATAAAAATGTGTGTCACATAAAGTTATACATGGAGAATTTATATATAGAAATACAGGAGGATACGCTTATCGGTCTGAAAATGTAAGACTAAACTTCTAGGTTACAATTAATTAAACTTAGTTTATGAACTCTTGATTGTATATATTATACTTTAGGATATGTTTAAAAATGTTTGGTGCATAGGTCGAGCAACATTGCAAGAATGGTCTTTAACATTGTACGGAACGGGCACGCCTGCAACTAAATACGATCCAGTACCGTTCAGGAATCCAATAATACGGAATAGAAGTAATGTGACCCGCCCCGTCGTAGTACAGGCCGGCAGGAAAAACAGTCGGGGAAAGCCCGTGTCAATCGTTCCCACCTACACTGTTGGACTGGTTAAAAGAAAAAAGAATAAGAACTCTAAGAATCCAAATAGGAATTCGCAAAAATCGAAACAGAGTCGGCCGGCGACTAGATCGCCGATCGAGAGTACAACGAGTACTACATCTACGACGCCAGACTTGAGCCTGAACTTGCGAGCAGACCTCACGGACCCGCTCGCCGACGCTAGGGGTCGGAAGATGTCTAGCCTCTTCGAACAATACCCCAAAATCCAACGAATATACCCGGCGCCGCTGCAAGCCAATGGTACTAGTGGTCAATGTGCATGTGTTGAGTCCGCTGATTCGTTTTGCCGAGAGCGTTTTATTTGGCTGCCGCCGCCTAGTTTGAACCTGCACGTCAATTACCTTTGTTCCGGAGGTCGCCGCTCTTTGCATGTCGTGTGTTTGCGCTGTTTACATTTTATTTCGTAGTGGAAGTTTATTTTATGAAGTGTTCGTGTTGTATTGAATTATGTTTTCAGTTAATGTATTAACATGTAGTGGAAACGACTCCAGTTTAGTTTGTTAAGTTTGCAAATTTTATGTGGAGTGGTTTTAAAATTTATATATTTTTACTTTTGAACATTCGAATTAATACATAGGTATTTTTGTTAGCATTATCTTTCTTACGCTGTAGTATTATTACGCTTATTATTATTTTAGTGTAGTAGGTACATTACTTTTGAGATACAATAACACTATAATTTTACGCACCGCGCCAAGTAGCTACAGACATATTAATATATTTTTTAATAAGACAACCATTCATAAGTATCGTTTTATTCATGAAAATGTATGTTTGTTTAGCTGAACTGCAAAAGCCATTCGAGCTGACGCAGTGGCAAATGATATTCTATGGGACGGAGACGCCGCCGCAGGAATATGACACCTCACCGGAGACCAACTCGCTAGGACCAAACTCTGGGACTAACGTTGGGGCAAACGTTGGGCCCAATGCTGGGTCCAGTGTGCCATCCTGGAACGATGCCGACTCCGTAGAAGAAGTCAGGCAGAACGCTATCGAAGATGACCTCGCACTCGTCTGGCACGATTCCCACGCGGTAAGTTCAAGTTAATAATTCCTTTTAGAATTTAGTTGATTTATTTTAACAGAATATATGACCACAGTTGCAGTTTAATATTTATTCCAGATATTTAAAGTCTTTAGTCTTTACTATGTAGCAGCGATAGGTGATTGACGGGTATACGGGTGGTTGGAACTAGTTTACTTTTTCTTGTGTAACCTGCGAATTATACAGATCACTAGTCATTTGTTTGGAAAGGTCGGACAATATATTTTTCCAATAAATAGAATTGGCACGCCATCGACCCTTGATTGGTGCGAATTACAGCGAATAGTAACAGTATACCAACTATGCCCGCGGTTTCACCCGCCTGAAATTGATATGTCGTTCCAGCTAATAATCTATCTCCATGCCAAAATACATCCAATTCCATTCAACCGTTTTGGGATGATTGAGTAATAAATATCCTCACAAGTTTTCGCAATTCTAATATTAATATAAATCAGCGATGTATTGGATGTATCTTGATAAAATCAGATTTGAATACAATAATAGGTTGTACACCCCTACCTAAGCCGGATTTTCCTATTGCGGTGTTACTCCCTCTCTGTTGGCGCTGAAACAACAGTGCATTCAGGGATTTATATTTTTGCCCATTTCGAGCACTCCGTGCATGAAGTTTAGGATCACGATATATCATCATAATGTCCCAACGAGATACAGTCGTGATTTTAGGATTTTGTGTGATTTACAGTGTACTGTTGATCGTGTATCATATTTCTGTAAACACAATTATTTATATTTAAATAATGTAATGTTTAATATACCTCTGGCGGAAAGTGGGTGTGTGGGTATTACCTATACACCTCTGCCTACCCCTTCGGGGACCCTTGTGGGAAGGCGTGAGGATATATTATTATTATTATAATGTCTAATGTATCTTCACTTTACGTTTTCCCACAAGGGTCCCCAAAGGGGTAGACAGAGGTGTATAAGTAGTACCCACACACCTACTTTCCGCTTGAGTAAAACAGACAAATTTGCGGCGGGTATAACCAGGGGGCACAGCTAGTGTTATATAAATAAATATGTTCCAACTTACGTTCTTGCTCTGCCTTAGAGTGAAGCTAAGATTAATCTGTTGCAATACGTACGTGACGCTGTCGCTTGCAAGTTTCGTTCGCACCCATTCCAGACTTTGCAAAAACCTATTAAATATACGCTGAAGGGAAATACTAAGAAGAATATTATATTTTCAATGTATGAGATACTGGTCTCCTGTATTGGTCTACAACTACCTCCATTGAGGCTGGTTTCTAAGCAGCGGAGACAAATTAAGGACAACTTTTACTTTACTTTTCTTTGTGTCACTCTTAATACTGAAATGTTCAGCTACCTTCGTCATGTCACCATTAATTTTTTACTTTTTACGGACGGTGCTGCTACTTTCACTTTATATTTGCGACAATGTGCCCTATATTTTCTAGGTATTACAATTACATCCAGATTAACTTCGAAAAAAAAAGATAGATAAGACTTTTAATATTCCCAAGAATAAATACAAGGTTCTTTCGAAATATGACGATACAAAAGGTTTTAAAAGGTGAAAGAAAAAAAACTGTATCAAATTAAAGAAAATAAATTAACCTCAATAAGGCGTTATCATGTCTTTCAATAAAAATAACATCTGGCTGGCACGAAAACCTGTCCAAAAAGTTTGATTGACTTCGCAATTGACTACTTTATTACCACGGTCGCCTCTACCCTATTGTATACACTAAATACATATAGTAGGTACTTTTATTGCTAGAATAATTAGTTATCTTATCTATCTTAGATATTTCGTCTATGCTGATAATAAGACCGCAAGAGAGCGAGCTACATGGTATGATCTACGTGTACGCCTAACAAATTAGATTGTTTATCTGCAACTCTAATTCAAATATGCTAAAAGTCTATCTTAATTTTCTTCGTATTGTGTAACTAAAGGCTTAAGATTTAATCTGCAACATCTAATTAATGTTTTGAGTACATAATTGAAAACGTGAAGATGGTAATACCACTAATATATTCATAATACCTGTTCATTTGTTATGTCTATCGTCGTAATTATTATTTTGTTATTTTAGAAGTAACAATATAAAGCGAAAGAGGTACGAAAGTCTGTGAGAACTGGCGAACTCACTTTGCCAAGCCCGTGAAGGACTCGGCTTGATGATATATGTATGAAAAAATATAGTGTATTAAAATATCGTTTTAAATTGGTCGGTTAATAATCGTATTTATGGCGTGGTTTTTAAGAAGTACTTTTCTCTGCATCAGATTCGAGAGGAGAGTCCTCCGGAAGCACCTGACGTCGGCAGCGCGGGTCAGTACGCGAGCTCCGCGGGTTGCACTGCGCATGCGCCTGTTCCGCCCCACGTCTGCATAGGTTTGTGCCTATTACTTCTCCTAACCGCGGTCTTGTCCAGACATCCATATAGATTAAACATAACTGAAAGGTTAAAGAGCGACTGTGCACTAACTGCTAACATAAGTGAATTAAGTTCAGAGGAATCACCTCGGCCTCCGCGAGCGCCTTGCTTACGGCAACAGCAAAAACCCAAAATAGTTATGGCGCCCTAGTACTTAGCCGCCCGATAATGTGATTTTAGTTAATTTTACCAGGTTATTTAATAAGTACAAGCTTATATCTATTTTTACTTATTTTTATTTGTTCAAGCTCTACATCACAGTAAGGTTAGCTAATTACGAATAAACAGCCTTCCGTTGTACTTAAGTGCTAGTATTCATTGGTGGAATTAAAAAGTGCATTGAGTACTAACATTTGTGGACCCACAAGGGCCTTATAAAGCTATCGTCATCATTATACAAGGGTGCGAAAGGAACAGATATATATACGAAACTAAATCTGTCTCTTTCGTATTTCGGTTGAGTCTGAGGTGTGAAGTTTGAAAGTTCCGTTTTCACCATCACATCTAGTTAGTCCTTTGATTTGTGAAGGTTAATTGTGTACTTATACACCGTGCAATGATAAAAGTTTTTTTTTATTTGGCAGCAATCATAGGCTTAACTAATAGCCTCTTTGGTATGGAACTTTTGATCTTTAAAACGTTATATGCTATGTGATACTCTTTACATTTAGTTTTAAACCCACAAACATATGTATCTAACATTTTATACAAGCAAGCAATTTCTGTTCGAAGTTCGAAATTCTGGAACACAATAAAATTGGCAAACAAGATGTCGTATACAGTGTTAAAAAATGCAGGACTTAGCTACCTCTGCCATGCTTGTAAATTTCATATACAATATTTTTGTTTTCAATGTTATATCTAGAGCCAATAAGTTAATCAGTTTATGTCATAGCGTAATTTAATAAGCCATTACATTTCATAATATTGTATTCGTAACACATTTTTGTACTAACACCTATAACAGCGTATTCGAGTATATGAAGAGCTAGAACAAGTGCAATTACTTGATTATGATAATGTGTATTTACTAATTCCAATTGATATACGTCCAACATGCATGAATGAAATCGCAAAGTGTGAAATTGGCATGTGTATTAAAAGCGCGTGGACTATTGATAAAAATTTGGAGAGCGATTGAGGAGCATACTTCATTTTTTTATTTTGTAAGTTCCTTTCTTAACATTGTCTGTTAATTAATCGCTGTATCATTTTCCGCATCAACAGCTGTTGAAGTGACAGCTATAAATAGTACGCTGAGTATATACATAGATACATGGGTTGGGTATATAATGGCCGTTTCATTTTCATATAGTACGTGTAATAGTACGTACTACTGTTCTTAAGTCCAGTCTTCCTTGTCAGAACAATACCAAATGTTAAAGCATTTATCTTCTTAAACAAAGGTTTTCCATGTGTTATTTAATTTATTAAAAAGTAATTATGTAGATAGTATAAATTTGTTTTAGTCTGTACGTGATTTATTTGTAGCGGCAATTGTTTTCAATACAGTTATATAAACTATTGCTATAATAATGAAAGAGATATCACCAAGTAACACCTTACAATAAATCACAACAAACAGACATAGGTACATACATATCTGTTACAATAAGTTGGATAAATTTAATGTTATATTGCCTAAATTCTGTGCAGCGTGTTAGGTAGTTAGAATGTCCATCACAGTTGTCAATATAAGTTTGCTAGGAATGATTTTGAGTACATTTGGGTACATCTCGAAAATTATATCTAGTAGACTTAAAGCACCAACAATTCAATGTATTTGCAACCAATCATATTCTTTACAACCAAACAAGCAAATATTGTTTGAGTTCTTGATAGCGTCTATATTAAATATCGATACTTTCCCAGTGAATTTTGAAGACGAAAAATCTATTGTTAGGGTCATTTTATCCACTAGAGAACTTGTATTGCATCTGTCAATTGGACTTCGTCACTTGTCATTTAAAAACGAAATTGAATCGGCAAGTCAGCTGGGCTGCTTTTATTTCTGTAATACATGAAAATATCGTCAAATTTGTGGTGGACATCATATTCGAAAAGTAGTTTATGTGTGTATGAATGTGTAATGTATTTATAAAAACATCATTGCATATTGTGGTTGTGATCATAGCGGAGATTGCCAATCCATATAGCATATAGTGTAATGAAATGTAAATAAAATGTAGGTATGTATCAATAATAAATAAATTTGGAGACTTGTACAAATTTGCTCACAAAACTGTAAATTGAAAACGACTGAACGATCACGATTTCTCATCGACTGGTAGCTAAATTTAAACTGTAATTAAATGAATAATGGAGTTGGTTAGTCCGTAGCCCTCGTAGCATCTTCAAGCAAATCAAATAGATCTATGGATTTTAATGCTTTACGTTGCTACACCGGTAACTTCGTTAGATGTACCAGAAATTCGGTATGTCTCATTTTTTTATGTAAAATTGTTCTGCATTAAGTATAGCCCTCTCCGATGTATTGTAGCTATTAATGTAAATGTTGAAGCATAATTTGTATATATTGAACTTAATGTGAACGGAAGAATAGTAATAAATACAATCTTTTAATACAAACATTATAAAGATTTTCATTTTGTTGCTGCCAACGGGTCTTGTCTCTGATTATCATGAAATAGCAGTTAGTCACATTGTTTGAGTTATTTAAGAAAACAAACTGTGTTGTTCTGTGTTATATTTTTATTTTGGTAACATTTAAGTTTATTGCATGTTTGGCTTTGCTTCATAAATGCTTTATTGAGTAATTTTTGTTGCCCCACGCTTTGTAATATCACGTACTTCAAATTCACCCTATTAATTCGCCTTGTTCGTTCTATTTGTTTTCTTTTATTTGTATTTAATTTGTGTCAGATTCATTTTCGAGTTTTCTATGTTTCACTCCTCTGATTTCATTTAATTTTGTGCACGTCCTTTGCATGTTCAACTGTATATCTGTTTGTTTTCCTAAATGTACATATTTCGTGTAGTCTAAAAAAAGGGCAAAATTAATTGAGATCAGCGACAAGATTCTAAGCATTACCTATTTCCATGACCTGTCCAATACTTACCTTCTCCACTATGAGGCTTGGTGCCTTGGCCGCGCATCAACATCATTGACTGCTGTCGGAGAACTGCATGGACGCTGAGCGGTGCTGGTGGTGACGGACTATATACCTTACGTCTATGTAATTAAAGCTCTTTGTTCTCTTTCTTTCACTAGAATGCGCGAAGGGCTTGCACTTGTACTTCGGGCGGTGCTTCGAGCATTGTCCCGACGGTACTTATGCCAGCGAGGTATCGGTGGAGCGGAGCTCAAGAAGACGTAATCTCACTTATTTTTCCGAAGGGGCTGTTATGAAAAGGCAGCGCAGTGAGGTCGTTAATCCTACCGCGCTGGAGGCAATCGACATGGAGCCACTTGGCAATAACGAGACAAAATCGCCTCTCAAGTGCTACCCGTGCCATTACACGTGCGCCACTTGTGCTGGCCCGCGTAATGATCAGTGTGCATCGTGTCCAGACGATGCACAGCTTTTCAATGAGACTGACACTGAACCGAAAATATTTTGCTACCCTAATACGATTGTACCGCAAATAAACAACGCTAATTGGCACTACCGGCTCAATGTCGCCCTTTCCGTTGTACTCTTCATTGCGAGCTCAATTGCAGTGTATTTTGTGTTTTCCTGCGTATTCCAGCGGTGGTGCTGTGCTGGAAATTATGGTTCTAACGTTGCGGTTTATAATAAATTACCTCTAAGTGATAAACAACACAGCGCTTTGGAAGTCGAAGACGAAATTCACAAGGCCTTAAAGGATTCAAGTGATAGCGAGTCTGATGATGACTTGAATTTATAGCGCTTGTTAACATTCCAACCCAAGTATTATGAATTATTGAATCAAGATTATGATTGATTGTGAATAGGATTTAAATGTTTCTTAAACGAATGCAGGGCTCATCTTGTGATATGAAAAAATCGGTCACAATTTTTTATGTTTTTACGTCTTTGTAAGTTAGTTTAAAAGTTTTATTTGACACTACCGTGGACCAAGATTTGGGTGATTTTAAATGTATTTGTAATAAATTACTCAGTCGATCGATTTTATAAAATCAATTAGGTATGTACGAAATTGAAAATCATACAAATTTGAGGTAGATAGGTATTTGTGTTAATCCAAAGAGCTGATCAACTCTTTTCTCTTCTTTAAATGTTATTTTTCTCTCTTATTCTATTAGATTACACGGTAGTTAATAAATAACATTTAATAAAGACACGTTAAGGAGAATACTCATATTTTCATTAGGCGATATGAATCCCGTAAATCAAAATCCCTGGTTGATTCGCCATAAGATATAATGATTTTGGATATGACTACACTCTCAACGAATTTCAACGAAAACATTTTGATCTCGGTTATATTTAAGTACTGGTTTATTTCATTGTATTCTAATTACAATGTACGACGTGTAACTAGATCATGCAATATCAAAATGCAACCGCTATGCATATTTCCTCCTTTGGATATTCTAGATATATAGATAATCGCTCAAATCAACAACTCCGCTGATTTAACTTAACTGGCGCGCATAGTATAAAATTTTAGCTGTTCAAATGCTACAACTATAGTCCCGAGGTATAGTGTAATTTTTCGATTTAATGGGTCTCCATCGATTCAAAACTTAACAGCTCCATTGATGGCTATCAAATTTCTATGTATTAATGCAGGTCATAAGCTACTCCCATTATTAATTTGATTCATATCAAAATCCACGAATCATCCAATCCTCCAATACTCCCAAATTTTCCCGTTTATAAAACTAGTAATAACTATTGCATATCTTAAGTAGTTACTACTGGAATCCAATCCCAATACTAGGAGAAATACTCCTTATAATTTTATTTAAGCTAATAAGATTCAATCGTCTTTCGATTAAAATTGACCCAGTCCTCATGTCGAGACTTGTTAGATGTAGATTCTAAGAGAAGAAACTTCTTAGAAGTGTGAAATATTGTTGAGGATATTTCAATTTTCATTATTTTAGAGACAGTAATTGACTGCCAGAGGTTGTTATTGGAAGCGAAATAAATATCGTTCGGAGCTTGCCCGCCCTGGCAACGGGGTCACTTTTATTTAGAGGAGGAATGTAATTTATACGCTCTGTCACTGGATATTACGGAGAAAATTACATTTTTATAATATCTTCCTACTGACTAGAATCTATCTTTTCGTTTCAAACGTAAGCTAATACTTCTTTGCGATACTCGTCATGTTATTAATACTTTATATTATTATTTTTAGGTACATGAATAATTCTAAGTAAAGTCGCATCATAATCACATTATCGCGCATAATAATTATCATATAAGTTTTGCTCAAGTTGCCATTTCGTTGTACCTATGTATGTAATGGGCCCCTCTAAAGTTTGATGTAAATAATTTTGTTTCGGTATGTAAATAAAGAAGTTCCTATTTTCACTTGTTTTGTTTTATTATTTGTTTTCATTTTCTTGCTGTGATGCACTAGAGATATATGAAAGTTTGATACAGGAGCCAATGTAGACAGGGAAGATCGTATTTTTTTTCGTAAATGAACGCTTTTTTCCCTAAAATGCTGCTGAAGACCGGAGTGCAAGATTGTGGACGTTATTGTCTGTCTGTCTAACGACTATAATGAGATTGACCAGACATGTGTCAAACCAGATGCAATACCCTAAGGTAAATAAAAAAATCTATAAATAACTTGGGACAATTCCATGCAAATCGACATAGCCCCAAACTAAGCAAAGCTTATATAATGGGGACAAGATAAAGATATAGACAGATTCATACAATCCTTCTACAAGGGAAATAATAATAATATATCCTCACGCCTTCCCATAAGGGTCCCCGAAGGGGTAGGCAGAGGTGTATAGGTAATACCCACACACCCACTTTCCGCCAGATGTATATTAGGTGCCAACGTGACAGATGGCGAGTCCATCGCTGTTACTCCAGCACGCCTTTGAATTTCTTCTCAGACGTATGCAGGTTTCCTCTCGATGTTTTCCTTCACCGTTAAGCTCGTGGTGTGACTAATCACTGCACTAAAGTTAAGAAAAACTCATTGGTACAGTCGGGATTCGAACATGCGACCTTTGCGTCGCAGGCAACTGCTCGAACCACTCGGCCACCACGGCTTCTTCACGGAAATCAAAACCGTGATATCAAGCTTCGCAATCGCGATTTCTGACCGCGACGTCAAAAAACGAAAGCAGTCGACATAGACGCCACAAAAGAAGAATAGAAGAAAAGAGTATGCATTTTAGTCTTCAAACGAAAAAAAAACTCAAAAACGTAACTCTAATCTATCAAATGAAATCCTAAAAAAAATACCTGAAAAGCTGATAACTCTCGTAACCGGCGCTCAATAGTCCTGATTCTATCAATGTTACGTTTTAAGAGCATGTAACATTAGCGTATGTGTAGTAAAACCTAGGATAACATCTTTGATTGAATCCGCCCGCTATTGGTTGGCTCAAACGCTGATTTGACGTAATACATTTAACGTATGTGTTGATTTTCTTTAATATATTCCTTTTAGTGTGATACCTAATATAATATTTGCTTACGTAATTTCAATGTGATAAAGCTATTAATGGCTCTGGGTTGTAGAAGCGAATATTTCTAGCAGCTTTTTAAAAAATAACCGTCAAGTGGCTCGCATCCTCACTGGACCATTTAAACAGTAAACTAAGACATTTAGTTTTGGAATAAAATAAGTTGAGGAATAAATTAATATCACGGGGAGTCCCACACTGGGTAGGTAAAGAGAATGGCGAGAGGAGAGCTCTCTAGCCTTACAAATCACTTTCGCTTCGTCCACATTTATAGGAAAGTCTCTTCAGACACGCTCGCCGGATGAAAGGGTAATATAGAGGTAGCCTTTATAATTTTCTATACAATCTATTCTGATACGTGAACAAATAGAACAAGTTTTAATGACTTCAACAGGATCGTACTTTGAAAGCTTATATCAAACAAAATATAATAAACAATACTCGGAATACCTAATACCGATGTAAATTACGTCGCACCTACATCAAACGCTATTATCAAAGACCCTCGAAATAAGCGCGCTCGCGTCGAACGATCAATAGAGCTAATGTATTGGGTAATAGTACCCCAAATCACCTACCTATATGTGGATGGAAATGGCTATTGCCGATAACCGCGTATTGTGCAAGCGAAATTTACATTACACCTATGAATGTATACGAAGAGACATGTATTGATTGCCAACCTTCAATGATTGAGGAGACCACACAAAAGAAAATTATCGAATGCTTCGAAACTATGGGAATTGATAATAATAATAATATAATAATATCCTCACGCCTTCCCATAAGGGTCCCCGAAGGGGTAGGCAGAGGTGTATGGGTAATACCCAAACACCCACTTTCCGCCAGAGGTATATTAGGTGCCAACGTGACAGATGGCGAGTCCATCGCCGTTACTAAAAGCAGGACTATACATACGCCTTTGAATTTCTTCTCAGACATATGCAGGTTTCCTCACGATGTTATCCTTCACCGTAAAGCTCGTGGTGTGACTAATCACTGTACTTAAGTTCAGAAAAACTCATTGGTACAGAAATTATTTAATGCTTCGAAACTATGAGAATTGATATAGGGATTTTATAATTGATGTTGTCTGTTTACATTGCTTCTGCTTCTGACGGATTATTTTTTGTTTTCATGTTGGTGTCCTGGTAGTTTTGCGAAGATCTGGCGTCTGCATATCGATCATCATCATATTAATGATGGCGATACTCTACCTGTGCCTTATTTTTTTTTCAAACGCACCTAATGTTTACTTTATACAGATACATGTTAAAATTGAGTTAAATTACAAGGCACATTATATTTTGTTGACACATCCAGTCACGTGTTCTGCAAATTATATTATTGGTATACTGGCCCCTACGTAGTCGCAAATAAGGGATTCAAGATTCTTCCGAAAATGCTTTTATTATTAAAGGGAGACAAAATTTTCACCCTTAGTACATATCTATTGATTCATATTGCGACCCTTGTCATCAGTGAGTGTATGTACGATAATTAAATATCGCTTTTGTGCTATGTTATACAAATGACTATATTATAGCATAAAATATGTATGTCATAGTTAGAAAATTCATACGGTTAGGTACGTATCCAGAGAGGAACTCGGAACCCTATGTACCACATCACACAATACCTAATTATTTTGTCCACTTCCCAAAATGGCGATAGTCTTCATTATGATCTATATTAATGAGATGCAATTGCGAGAGCGCTGGTGAAAGTTACAAAGTCGGAGGCCCAGTCTTAAGAAACTTATTATAAAAAAAGAAAATTGACAGATTATAGCTTTTTTCATAGATCCTTATACGGTAGCGTTATGACTTGGCCTCCTTAGTGGAAATTACGGCCAGAAATTTGAAAGAGTGCAACCATAAAATCTAATATCAAAAATGATAACATTGTATATATAATATAGGGGACTCTGTATCTTAGCAAACGTTAGGGTTCGAGCAATTTGTATTGCAAACTGCACTCTTGATGTCCATGCAATTAAAATTCTTCGTCGCATTCATGTTCAGGTAAGAGGAGATAATTGTTTATTTATTTATTTAATATTTTGCAACAGTTTAAAATTTTTATAAACCGACAATATACCCTGATGGGTGAAGCAACACAATTATTTTCTTATAACTTAAAATAATACAAACTTTACTTAAAAAAATTAACTTAAAATTATGATAACATTAATACCATTAAAATTTAAAATAAACAAGTCAAACACAAACACGTTTCCAAACAATAGGCATTGTCTTCTGAATAAAGTTAGAATATTTTGAAAAATAACCCTCTTTCTATACCTTCGAAACCTGATTATTAAATCTTAAGCCTAGTAAAATCATGGATCGTCTTAAAATAGCAGACATCAGCGTCGTCAAAATTAAATAAAACTCTCAATGCTCTTACATTAATATTCCTAAAAGGAAAATCGTGGAAAGAACCAACAAACCAGTATTTACAATCGGGAACAACGTAATTAGATATCCTCTTTCGCGTTTATTACGCCTCATTTACTGCCAATAATGGACTGAGGATTGGTTTCGGAGACTCCTCATGTTCCCAAATCACGAAAACCCAAATTTAGCAGAAATGTATATTCACTTTTTGGATTACACACAAGTTTTCAAAATATATTTCATTTACTTTCAATTCGATTCAAGATTGTACCATTTCATTCTACTACTCAGCAGCGCTATTAATCAGCCTTCACTATGTATTAACATTACATGGTCCCATTCCTTAGAGACGTTTCGTTACTTAGGTTCAGAGGTTACGTATTAATCTAAGGATAAATCTCTTATTTACAATCTCATAGCCATAACTTTATTTCGTTACAGGAGATCTTATACGAAAAAATGTTGATGTATATTCCTGCTTCGGAAAAAAGCTAAATGCGTCTTTTTATATTGACTGAGTGAGTGAGACGCCAATACTGTATATGGCCTATATATATACTGACCAAGGTTAGGTTAGAAAAAACATGTGAGTCTCTTCAATTGCGGTTTTATAGTCTGAAGTCTTTTATGTACTGGCCAACGGAGAAAACTTGAGGAGATCCAATCTTATGTAATCGCTACTATATCGCTCGATCTGTAGTCAAATAGGGGTGTTTATTTACATGCAGAGTATCGGATCCGAGATTGTTATGTATGTCGAAATGTATTCGTTTTTTAGTAACCCATTGTTGTTATGGACTTACCTACAGAGGCTTAGTTTACAAAAGAGCCAGACAGAATAAATGTCTCTTTCGATGTTATCAGTGTTTTTTTAATTGCTTTTTTTATATACTAATAGGTACGCCCGCGGTTTCACCCACGTAAAATTTAATTCATTGTTAGTTTTTTTTTCTGGTAATTAATATTCTAGGTATGTGTTAATACGGCTCATAATATATACCTCGGACAAACTTCATCCAATTTCGATCAGTCGTTCTTGTAATGTTTACACATTTATAATATTAGTATGAAATAAACTGAAATAAAATATTAGGGAATCGAACCCACGACCTAAAGTTTCGCAATCAGGAGCTTGAATTGAACCGCTAGACCAGACGGCCGAAATGATTTATCAATACTTTATATACAATAAAAAAATGCATCGGTAGATGGCGCTTTATCAACGATCTGTAGTCCTGAATCGCGCTATTAGAATTCTCCTTTTGTGAATGACGTCCCTTATTGTAGCCATTACGAGCATACTTACCTGGCGTAGGGGACACCGTGATCAAGACGGCGGTTCCCCCAGGGCGAGACGCAACCATTGCACTGCGGTTGGGTTGACCCCTGCGATTATCCCTAATGTGGATAACTCGGGCGCGTAATTTTTGGTAGTGGGGACTGCGTACGCGCTGTCCCCTCGTTCTAATAATATTCATTTATTTACTGACCTGACTTGAGTTGCTTATATAATCATATAAAAAGAGCATAACTAATATTTAATTGTATCCATACGAATATAGCTCATAAATTAGATTAGCTAAGTCTCAGCGAAAATGTAAGTTTTGAAACTGCTGAGTAATTCACATATGAACTTGTGCCTAAGTTCTAAACTGCCGGAGTCTAGCCTTAGACGCCTGATTACTTTGAAACTTATTACTATTACTAGCCCTGCATTGTTCCGAGGTCCCCAGATTCGTACTCTAAAGGTCAGATCTGGACATTGTTTGTATTTTATACATTTAGTTGTTATCATGGCCTGTAATGAATTGCTTAAGGATAAATTAGCTCAAGTGTAATATTACGTATGTACGTGTGTGTACATATATCCCCCACCACAGTTTTCGCAACCATTTTGCCATCGAAATTATATGACCCGTCAAACGAATTCTTATGGTATTTAAATAGAATGGCTTTGTGCACAATAAATCTCCTCTCCACTCTATAACATGACAAAAAACCTCTTTGATGGACGGAAATAGGTCCAACAGTATGTGTCGTCCTTTTGTTTGTTATACTCTTTGTTTAAGTAGAGTTAATAAATAACAATTTCTTAAAAAAACGTGATTTAATGTAAATACCTTACGAATCCAATTGGGTCTATTCCTCAAAAATTTATCCCTATGTGTACTTCTTGTATTATGTTAACATAGACAACGATACACATTAGCATAAAGATAGTATATAACAAATGTCAGTGCTAATTGCACAAAAAAAAATTGACCCGTCACGTGACGCCTGACAGATGCGAAACATCGAAATTATAAATTTACAAGTAATCTGCGTACCTACAAGAACAGAATAAGACAGGAGCTAAATGCTTCTAATGAAAAATAATAATTTTACGATTTTTTTCACGAAAATAAAGACTGCTTATTTAATATTTATAACATTTGATTTCATTAAATACAAAAATTCTAAATCTTCAAAGATTTCAAATTGTGACCACTCAATTCATTAAAATATTCGTTATGAGATTTTTTATTACATATAACCACAAAACATTGGCAGGGCAGGCATCGTCAGTCACAGGCATAAAACGAGATTTATATATGGGGGACAGGCGCGTACGCAGTCCCCACTACCAAAAATTACGCGCCCGAGTTATCCACATTAGGGATAATCGCAGGGGTCAACCCAATCGCAGTGCAATGGTTGCGTCTCGCCCTGGGGGAACCGCCGTCTTGATCACGGTGTCCCCTACGCCAGGTAAGTATGATGTGAAATCGAATACAGAGATACTTGATTACCGACAGGAGGCTTTCAATAGCGCGATGCAGAAAAGCTCATGTGGGAAAAAGCGCCATCTAGCGATACTTATCAAAGATATAATATTATGCTGGGTAGTATTTCGAAGAAGTATTTTATATTGTATATATGGGATGAAAATGTATGCAAACAGGTATGTAAGTCTAGAAAGAACTGGCGATCTATACTCTCTGCCTACCCCGTTAGGGATTGTAAAGAGGATTATGAACTTTGTTCACGACACATGTTTTTACTGCAGTTAACTTATGCGCAGAAGTTAATAATTCACTCAATGTTGGTAGGTTCCAAAGCTTAATTACTTTTTAGTTTAATAATCATTGTATAACTTGGCTTGCAAATAAATTATGAAACAGACTGAGTCCTTTAATGTTTATTTTGCAAGGTCATTACTCAAACTGTACGAACACCATGGCGTAGGGCCGTATTTGTAAAATAAAACGTTTTTTATATGAAACCAAGCAGGCCTTAGAGGAATGACCTTAAAGGCTGTAAAAGAAAATATTTTTAAAGTAATTAAATATTTAAGATATGTCTGATAGGAGCCCACAAACTCGCCACATGTCACGTTGGCAACTGAATATATTTCATGCGCAAAGTGGCTATTATGTCGTCTATACCTACCCGTGCAGGACCCGTGTGGGAAGGCATGAACATTTTGTATATATATATATATTACACGGAAGCAGTTCATTAGCTTTAAAAAGCCCAGCTTTAAGCTCTGGCGAAGAAGGTCGATCCTCACGTGAAATACACGCCTTTTAAGCGGATTACTATACATTTTCTGTTATATATTTTTAAAAGAATTTGCTCTGATAAAGTTTGATATTTCACTGCATGCAATCAAAGCTAGTAATTATTACAAATAAACTGACCGTGTCCGAATTTCGCTGATATTTGAGTTTATAATTTGCTTCCGAATAAATCCAAAAGTCAGCGCTGCTTTTAGCAAAGCACCTATAATATGTTCATGTTTAATTTTTATTTAAAATCTAGTACAACCTTAAGTACCTTAAGCCACAACACAACAAGTGACGCTAATTGAGTTGGACGGAAGCTCTCTTTATTTATTACAAAGCTTTACGGTGCAGGAAATTTCGAGTCGGAGAGTTGTGTTGTGTCCATAATCGAATCAATTTGATTGAGTTACTTTACTGTATGGGGGCGCGGTCATGAACCGATGCTTCCAATGGACAAGAATCGCTTCCAAATCATGAATTCAAAGACTTTAATTAAATTAAAACCAAAAAAACCTTATCATAAAAAGTTACTTTATGTTAAAACTGGAATGAAGGTTAATTTGAACAAGTAAATCTGATGTAAGAATACATATGTGTGCTAATACAGCATGTTAGTGTTAGGGGAACTTGAAACCGGCGAGCATGTATGAAGAGGCATATGTCTGTGGATGAAGTGAAGTAGGTCTGTAAATCATGAGAGAACTAGCGCTCTACGGATGGTAGAGCGCTAGTGCATAGCACGTGAGGAGCTCGGGGTGATGCTATATGTATATGTATAAATTTTTAAATGCTTGCTCTTATTTGAAACTTTTTTTTATCATTTATATCGGTCTGTTTACTGGATAAATTGTATACTTATATAAACATAAAAGAAGGGGAAAAAAGCGCCATCTATCGGCATAATCGTGAACACACGAGCTGTCAAATTAAAAAAGATATTGGTATTTTACGTGATATACGTGTAATGTGGAGGCCATTAAATCGTGATTTATATCGCTGCTATCGCAAGTATAGGTGGATTGTGTCGGAATGTTCCAATGTTCGTCATTTGCTTATCTTGCCTCCGTGTTTGGAAGAGAGAGCACGCTTAGCCATCAATCTTACTTATCAATTGAACATCTTTGTCAATCGTTACAGCTATTATCTTTAATTTAAAAGGACCTTTTATTTTAACCATGACATCTAAATATATCTGCGGTGAGAGGAGGGTGCGTAGTAAAGACACCTCTGTCTACTCCTTCGGAGAGTCTTATAGGTAGGCGAAAATAAGAAAATTGCTGCGTTAGGAACCAATGATAGCTTCATATATACATACATATTCATATATACGTTCAATATTGTATTGAGCAGCTCTACTGGTGGTATTGGCAGTAAACCTAAACCTTTACACCAAACCTTGGCCCTAATTGACTTAGTCCCAAATTAAGCAAACCTTGTGTTATGGTAACTAGACAACGATATATTTACTTATATAGATACATATATACATAAATACATAGGAAGCACATAATATACACATAATACATAAACACATAATATCTGCCCTTAGCGGAATTCGAAACCGCGACCTCAGGTTTTGCAGTCAGGAGCTCTAACCACTAAACCAGACGGCCGTCTGTCCAGTTATTGCTGTGTGCCTACAGTGAGTAAGGTTTCACACGAGTTCAACGTTTTAATAGTATACATAACACGAAAGTTAGCCAAAGACTCTTATTTGGTAACTGGGTGCATCGTTTTGTCTTTAAATTTAGGGTCAGTTACCGCAACGATGTTTTCATTTACAACAACGATATCTACATTATGGAAACTGTACAAAGATCGATACAGAACAGTGGGTCTTAACATCGTTTCAAATATTAAACATTACTGACATTCAGATATGTTGTAGTCGTGTTTAAAGAGAAACGGCGATGGTTTCGCCATCTGTCACGTTGGCACCTTCATATGTGTATCCTATAAAGGGATAACACTTATGCCTATTCTTGTAGACGATATACGATAGACTTGTAGGCTTTGTAGTAGATACAATCTGATATCGAATCAAATTACCGACCCTGTTATGTCCCTATACATTAATAAAGTTATCATCGTCAAAATATTAATCAAAGGTCCTTATTGTGTGATCTGTACGTATAAGTAATTAGCTTCTGGACACGTCTTTAATAACAACGGACCATTAAGCCGGATCTAGGCTGGCTTTATTTTAAGGCTCTCCGAGAGAAATAATTACTTGCCCCAAGTACTAAATTAGAACGACTGGAGATATATTGTACGGATCTTTTAATTAAGCCCGCTTGTGTATTATTTTTCTGTCCCCATATGTACTATTTTTAGTGGTGCTATGAAGTAATTGTGTTAAAATTAATGTGTTTCATGATAAATATATTATGAGAGCCGATACTCGATTTCTCATTCACTGTCATATTGTGATATGTGTATTCACGCCACCCGGTAAGCGCCGGAGACATATTTTAGGTAAGAACGTGACTAATGACGAGTAGTCCGTTGTAGTTTCTCAAGCACAAATTTCTTCTCTACTATTGTCATTATTTAAATAACAAATAAAAGGTTTTTATTCTTATAGTAAATAAGAAGCCAATTGTACTTTGTCTGTCTATGATGTTCTGTCCTGATTAAATTATGGTGTACAATAAAGCATATATATAAATAAATAAATAAATTGTGAAAGAGGCCCCTAAGCCATTATTAAATGTATACGAACTTCAATTTAGATCGGTGCTGTATTTCAGGCTAGAGTGCCAGTCCTTTGAAATTCGTTAGAGTGTGACTGCGCTGCAATATGTACCGACTAGATTGGCAATAAACGGAAAGAGCATACTAAACGCATATGGAAGCCTGCGACGAAATAAGAGTATATTTAAAATAAGTACTTAGACTATGGATTTAAATCGATCAAGAAGGATATATTAAGATACGCAAACTTTTTTCTTATTCGAACTAAATAACACTACGCTGTTACTATCTATACTAATATTATAAAACTGAAATTTGTTTGTTTGATTGAACGCGAATCTTAGGAACTATTAAAAGGAAAAATAATACATTAGATAGCCCGTTTATTGAAGAAGGCTTTATGTTATCAAAACATCATGCTATGACCAATAGAATCAGAGAATCAATGAGGAGAGCAAAGGCAAAAGCAGCAATGGGGAAAATGTATGTTTTATTCAATAAAAATACAATTTATGTGGATAAAACCACCGGGCATAACACTTTCATATGAACACAAAAAACTTTTAACGTTAATTAAGTATACAAAGTTTATCTAAATTTGTTCTGCTTGAATTGACATAGAAAATATAATAAGTACAGTACGCAATATCACTGTATGTTTCAGTTTTTGTAGTTCTCTATTGAAAGCCATTTTGCTTGTATACCGCCTAAGTATTAAGCTAGTTTGATTTCTGTCACGTTGGGCGTGACAAAAAGCGAGTCTAACGCAGTCTCTCGTGCACGAGTTTGCATAAATCTTTGATTTCCTTCTTAAATGAAAGCAAGTTTCCTCACGGTGTTTCCTTCACCGTAGAAGTCGTGGTTAGATTTATCACAAAATTTAGACTTGTGTTTGAACTTGCAATCATGACATTAACGGTCAAGGCCATCACAGCCATGAAAAATAATCCCTTCAGCTAATGAAACGTTTATAAACCAGGATTTAAGTCTTCCACGATATAATTATTTTAGCTTAACGCACCAAATTGAAAACATTAAATTAGACTTGAACAAGATAAAATAAGAAATACTTCAGAGTGTGCTTGCGAGCTTATCTTTTCTCTATTTACATTTGAAGCTTTCGACTTGATTAGAAGAAGGCTACGTTCCTTATTTTCTAGGTAAAAGCTTTTGTAGTTTTCTTTGAGCGTACAGCATGGAGTTCTTTAAGAAAGATGTTAGTAGTTTGTACAGGGTAAGCAATATCCTTGGA
Source organism: Drepana falcataria (assembly GCA_945859725.1). NCBI lineage: Eukaryota > Metazoa > Arthropoda > Insecta > Lepidoptera > Drepanidae > Drepana > Drepana falcataria. The sequence goes on from OX243937.1 coordinate 4,169,949, forward strand.
GATGCAAGGGTCTTCTGGACGGGCCGCCGTCCCCTTAGTCGTATGAAAAAGATGATTTTTGAGCATCCTCTGGAGGCAGTTAGGCTATGACACGTGTCAGTTCAGCTTTCTAAAACCCCTCTATTTACCGTTCATCTAGAAGGGTCCTAAGATCTCCATTTGATCAACCACGCTATGGAGGGGGAAATAGGCATAATATCGAGCATACTTTCCTAATACTCTGAGCGCAGTACCTTCAGTACCTACCTAGCTTGGCAACACGTCATACTCTGTATTGCAAACGCCTGTAGTACATACATATACGATACCAAGGCCAAGTGCTTATGTATCAAACGTTAATAATAATATTTAGATAAACTGACTTAATGAGAGAAATAGTGCACTAAAAGACAGTTTTAATAAAAAAAATTACAGTAGTAAAATAGTAGAGTAGGCACAGGTGTATTACGTCTACCTTTTCTCGTCGTAGGTTGTCGTTTCTAAAGTTAATATGAAATTACAATATACGTATGTTTCAATAATAAATGCTGCGGAATATTAAAGTTACAATTTAGACAGGTTAGACCTAGTTTGAGAACCAGGGCACATTCATAATGATACAATTTTGCTTATACTAATAATTATACATTTCTAAAACTCGATAAGTTTACCTAATAAGACTAGATAATAAGTTCCACTGTATACATATTCTTGCTTATGTAAACTTTCCATATAATGTATTTTATTGTTTATGTTATATACTATATATAGTTATATACTCTTTCTGGCATTTGAATAAAATTTGAATTTGAATTTGAATTTAAACTGACGATGTGTCGTATTGCTCCTGTCAAATTAAATAGCGAAGGTACTACAAAAGTTTTGCGACACGAATAGAATAGAATTGTATTTGCATGTATCCAACTTCCACAAACATTTGCAATTTCATCACTCTCAACGGCCTTTGCCTTATTATATTGGGAAAGTTGTTAGTTTCACCCTTTGGTTTTTATGTGGCGAATTCGTGCTAATTATAACCGCGTGTGCGTATCATATGAAATATTTTACTTTACGTATAATCAATGGGTAGCCTTTACAGAAGGGATATTTTTCAAGAAGCTTTCAAACACTATTTTAGTTGTAAATCTCTGTTATGGTATTGAGACACATTTCACAATTTCCCTTATTGTATTCTATTAAATATTATAAAGAGGAAAGATTTGTGTGTAAGTATGTTTGTATTGAATAGGCTCCGAAACTACTGGACCGACTTGGCAATTTCTGCACCATTGGAAAGCTACATGCACCCTGAGTGACATAGGCGATTTTCTTTTATTAAGAAAATCTTACGCCCACCCGTGCAAACCCGGGACGGACCGCTAGTACTGTATAAAATACTAGATATGCCCGCGGTTTCACCCGCGTAAAAAAACAATTCATTAGTATAATTTCATCTAGATTTATTTTCGGAACAAACTATATCCTAATAATCTATCTCTTTGACAGAATATCATTCAATTCCGTTCAGCCGTTCTGGCTTGATTGAGTAACAAAGATCCATACATAATACATAATAAATTTTTGTATTTAACATTTGATTTTATCGATAGATTTTTTTAAAGTATCATATACCAATGAGCTATCCTGCTTATAATGTAAATCTGTGCCAAATGCCATCCAATTACGTTCAAGTAGTAGGTTTTGCGACAAAGGGGAACAAACGTTCTAAAATTCCTCCACATTTATAAGTATAATTTTGGGTAGAGTTACTGAGCCAGTAAGGATACTGTTACCGCTTACTGTAAGAGAGGTCGCGTGCTTATAATAGGTAATTCGTAAGAAATATAGTATTGACAAGCGTTCATATGTCTACGGTAAGCTTGTACCGTCAGACGTAAACTATAGTTATTAGCCGCCATTTTGTTTTGAATGCTAAGCTCACTCAATAATAAAGATCAAATTCCCACAACCCCTCCCGAGATTGATAGCTATAATGTTTTTTTAAAGAACGTTTTCTGCTAGGGTCGTCATAAAAAGTGAGGAAGATTTATTTACACAACTCTTTCAGGGAATAAGGAAAATCTGACAGTTTTATTATGTTTGTCACGGAGTGCAATGTAAAGAAAACTAGTTGAGGAAATATGATTTCACTTGTACCGATGCTTCAGCGGATATTAAAATGTCGATGAAATTCCTCATCAGATTTCAAAAGGGTACGCTGCAACATGTTAATAAATTGCGACGTTGAACGGAAACTCGCATTTTCCGACTTCATTTGGGATCTATATTTATAAGCGTTGTTCTTGATAATACTTCTAAGTAGTATTAAATGCTGAGTTGCAAAATCGAGTAATTTTAGACGCTGGTAGCTTCTGATTTTTTTTTAAACAGTTATTAACGCCGTAACCACTTAACATCTGGTCAGCCGAATGCTAATCATGATTATGATTTGAAGACGAATATACTACAAGCTAAACACTTCTGACGTAACGGAATAAAACCAGCTCATCTCTTTACGTATTATTTAGGATAGCAGCGTATACACATTAAAATTCTTGGATCTTTTCCTAAAATCCAATTACATAGCACGTGGGCACGGGGTGGGCACAGCCTACAGAATGATAGCGGATAAGTACCTATACAAATAGGGAAAAAGAGGTAGGATTTTAAATCTCCGTGTTATTGTAGGAGATTGGGCCAAATTAAATATTTACTCTGCCATCAAATAAACATGCCGAGCTCTCTGAAAAGTATTTACAGTGTTTTGAAAATGTTATCGTTTTATATTCATGCATACAAAAACAAATTGTAGAAAGTAAGTACTTTTTGGTGTACGGCAGGTATATGATGGCGACATCTTCTTTAAACGGAAAATATATTTACGTACTAATATGACAGATCGGAGTCTCGTAGGGGTATACGGAAGGATATATACACGATATCTCAGCCGGAAATATATTTAGATGTTAACTGGACAGTTCGTCGTCATTTATTTATTTATTTAAGGCCACTTACATAGTAGACACTAAAAATAACTTACAACTAGATGTTAAATATTAGTTGAATGCCACTACATTTACAAGCGGCGACAGCATGCACACAAATTAATAAGGAGCACAGAAAAATGTGGATAGGTAATAATAATAATATAGGTTTATATCTAGAAATATATGAAAAAAGGAAGCTAAATTAGGCAGTTTAACGTCATTTATGACGTCAAGCACGGCATTTATTACAGGTTTTCCCAAAATGCTTTCCTTCACTGCCAAGCTTCTGGTGTGATTAATCACTGCCCTTAAGTTTAAAGAAACCTATTGGTACCTACAGTCGTACGGGCAGTCCTTGCGTTAGAGGCTACTACTCAAACCACTCGGCCACCATGGTTCTTAGATGTTCCCGAACGAATTCCAAAGGGTTTCTTAAGACTATTAAACTAGCGAAATAGGAGTATGCATAGTCTCTTAATACATTCTGTGGAATGCATCGAAGTGCACGCATTTCAGTCACGTGCGCCGTAAATTTAGTGTCCGTTTGAGAAAAATATATTCGCTCTCACACCTCGTGGATACTTGCAACTTAATGTTTGAATAATAATGTGAAATTTATTTCTTAGAAGTGCTTTATACTTCTTTATAAAGTCTTTATGACTTTGGTTGTCTTCCACGAACTTTTGCTACTTAACTGAACAGTTCTGAGACCAAGGCCACCAGACGGGCACTTATTCGGTGCTGAGCAAGCACCGCTAAATCTGTGGGTACGGCCCTTGGCTTAGTTAGAGCGTCCCTGGTTCGCATGCTAGAGACTGGCTATTTTTAATAAAATACTATTTGTCCTGCCCAGCTTTGCTTGGGTGAAAATTATCAATTTCTGAAACACGATTGCAGCGCCACCTATCGGGTCTAACTGTGAATCTAAACCATTCTCGAATCCACCTGAGAAGACACAGAAAGTTTCATTAAAATCGGTCCGTCCGTTTAGGAGAATTTCATACATACGCACAGAAGAAATATTATATATATGTTTCTTTAATATTTTTATCATAACTAATTAACTTATTTTTATATACCTTCTCCTGACAATAAAGGATACATAAAAGAAAGATTTATCCAATTTGGCGCAGTCGTTTGGAAGTTATGCGCGTACAAACATTTCGGTGATTCATTTTTATATATATAGATTTAGAAACTAGTTTGTAGGTACTGGAATTTCTTTAATCTTTTATGCAATGGATGCATAGGTAAATATCGTCACGCTTAGTCAATCACGGCTAAAATAACGCTATTCTACTTGATATTTTCAAACATTGATCGCTTCTGATTTGATTTGAATGACTTGATATATATAATATTGTATTTTGTTGTTGTGATAGAATAGACCGGCAACAGATATAAACATATCATTATTATATATCAAGTCATTTATCAAGTAATACAACATAATACGTACATCATCATCATCATCATCAGCCCACTCTAGTCCACTGCTGGACATAGGCCTCCCCTAATGAGCGCCATAGCGCCCTGTCTTCAGCTTGGCGCATCCAGCATCTGCCAGTAGTCCTTCGCAAATCGTCATCCCACCTGGTCGGAGGGCATCCTACACTACATTTGCCTAGTCGAGGTCTCCACTGAGGAACACGTTTACCCCAGCGGTTGTCGGTTCTTTGCGAGATATGGCCGGCCCACTGCCACTTCAGCTTGCTAATTCTTTTAAAACCTTGTTTCTCTGTCGGATGTATTCGTTGCGAATCTTATCCTTATATATCCTTAATACGTACATACTATATAATAATATATATACAGCTGTGCTCCGTGGTTTACATATAATGATTACTGCTCCTTTCATCTTACTTAATGAACAGGATATCTAATATAAATCTTTTTCTAATTTAAGTTCCTGAGATTAGCGTGTTCAAATAGACAAACCTTGCGCCTCTTTATAAAATTAGTAAAGATATATAGTACCTATACTCCGCAAAATATTAAAGGGCATGGAATTCTTGATTATGTAGTTTGCTCCAAATTCGAATGAAAAAGAATGAAAGATATTTGAAACTCACTGTGAACTTTTAGGATGCATATATTTTTCTTTTTCTTCATAACGGCCAGTAATGCATTTTATTTTCAGACTATATTTTGCAGTAAAGAGTTCATATTGCACTTTGTGACATGAGCCGTACAATAAACATCTGTCTGGACAGTTATTTTCTGCGCAGTAACAATTAAAGTAAAATTTCTCGGTAAAGTTCAAACAAATTCAGAACGTAAAGGGCTTTGCTGTCGAGACGTTTACGGCGAGTGTAATTCCGTTGGCCGTGTAACTATCCGTTGAGATCATTTCGGTCGGTTTTATTGCTCTTTGTTACAATACTGAACTAAACGACGAACTACTAAGAAACTGTTTCTATCATTTAAATTGAACATTCATACATAGTTGGTATTTCCTTACTTCGGACGATGGACTCTGCCCGCATCTGAATATAGGACTCGAAATATTGTCAATAGCTGTTTTTTTTATTATAAAACTGTAAATGTTATGGTGGGCTCTATGTGGAGGTGGAGTGGTTCGAATAGGCGCCTGCAGCGGAAATATTGTATGTTCGAATTCCGACTTTACCAATGAGTTCCTCCTGAAGTTAAGTCCAGTGAACAAACACATAATGAGGTTTAGTAAAACATCGTGATTAAACTTTTAAAACGTACATAAATGTATACTGGTGCTTAACAACTGACTCGCAATCTGTAGCGTTTATATCTTCTAATACCTCTTCATACCCCTTCCCAGGGTCCTACTTTCCGAGGGTCCCACAATCATGGAAATATAATATTGCCTCGCGATAACTAAGTCAGCAACTAACTACTAAGTAAGCACTAAGTGACATAATCAGCAATACACATGTGTATCCATACGTACTTATCTATCGTAATTCCCCATACCGCTTCCTGTTAGCAATACAGAGTTAGTGCTTCATAAAATGTGTCCTGGCGGAACTCATAAGAACGGTAGGTACATATTCCATCATGTACATAATGAAAACTATGTCAGAGGCCCCGGGCTGAGCATTGATCGGTCCATTTCCTTGAAAGCCTCATAAATTGTTACTTGCACCAATAAAACCGACGATTGGCAGCGCCCTCCGCGGTTTATTGAGATACGACAATTCGTCGTTACGATTTGTTTGCCACAATGGTTTTAAATTTATACTCTTGCGAGTAGAAGTAAGTCTTATGAGATGAGGTAGAATGAAAAATGTGTACATACTGGCTGAGCGCCGCGATTTTAAATAATGTTACTAGAAGGGGCTTCTGCTTTAAACTCAGTTTTCGTCTTTTTTTTCTGAAATAAAACAACAGTCTTGTATACTAATCTAGCTAATAATTTATCACCGCGCAAAATATCATCCAATTCCGAACAGCCGTTTTGACGTGATTGAGTAATAAAGATCCATACATCCACAAAAAAAATTCTATTCGCGAACACTCGGACTGTGAATTAACTTCTCGTTGAGGCTTTCCCCAAGGAGTCCAACATAGAGTCCCCCAAGACAGGTCTGAAAAATTCCTGCAGGGATGAAAACGCTATTAACACATTATACGCTTACCATCAAGCGGGCCAAGGGCTTATGTACGTATTCAATTGTCCGTAAATCTCATTCAGCATTCGTTAAGAGTGAGCTAGAGAGACAGAATTAATGAATATTTTGCGTCGGAAAAAATCGTGCCTCACGAGAGCTTCGCTATGAAAATCAATATGTTTTAATATACAAACAAAGTATTGCATATACATTGGGACAGTTCCACATACATTCATTCAGCCTCGAATTGAGCAAGGCTAATACTTTAGGGACTGGACATCGAAATACACACTTACTTAAATAAATTAAAAGAGCCGTGGCGGTCGAGTGGTTCGAGAGACCTGCAAAACGATTGCAAGTTCGAATAGTTTAATAAGTTTTTCTGAACTTAGATACCTACAGTGATTTTTCAAACTACGAGCTTTTCGATGAAAGAAAATATCGAGAGGAAACCTGCATGCGTTTGAGAAGAAATTCAAAAGGCGGATTTCATGCTTGAGTAAGGGCAATGGACTCGCCATATGAAGTCGCGTTGGCACCTAAAATATATCTCTGGCGGAAAGTAGGTGTGTGGTTACTACCTATACACCTCTGCCTACCTCTTCGGGGATTTTTGTGGGAAGGCGTAAGGATATTTATTAATGCATAAAAAAATTACTACTCTGTCGTGAAATTCGTCTTGCGCTACAACATTGACATCAAATCCAAGATTAAACAGTACATAAGCCCACAGAGCAATGAAATGAGGTTAACACAAATGAACGTTCGACGTTCTATTTACGAGGGTAGCAAAGAGAGCGGCGTATATTATTTCCGGACCGAAATGAATGGCTGTTGAAACTCGCCAATGTAATACATGTGTTACCGATCGTGCTTTACACGATAATGTCCTCTTAACACGAGCCAAACGCTCGTAATTGCATACGTCAATTGTATCGTTAAATGCAATGAATCTATGCAAGAAGTATGGGGCTCGCCAGTCTGTGAGCTTTGCGTTTGATGACAACGCCGCGAGACAAATGCGTACGCGATCTCCTTCGTAAGTAATTTATGGTGCTAATACGTCAGAAAGCAAGTGTCGTCATCCATCAGTTCTCGACAATATATGTACGACATCGACTATATATGTACGTCTTTGAATAACTTCTTAAAACTATTCACTCACATCGTTTTCCTTATTCCTACGTATCTAGCATTAGTCAACAAAAACCAACTGCCACTTTACTAAATATATCTCAGGCAAAAGGCTGGAAGTGTTTTTACTTACGCACCTCTTCTTAACACTTGCGCAGACTTTGTGGGAAGGTAAATAAATATATATATATATATACATATATATCCCTATAATACCCATATAATTAAATATATATAAGAAGTGGTAGAGGAAGACCACGTTCTATCTCCCTAGATTTAGGAACGTTAAGAGTATGGAAACTGGAATGAAAAGACTGATTAATCTGGACGAAGCGAAAGAGATAAAAATCAGAGGAAAGTTGGTAATCTACTCTCATTGCCCCAATGCAAAAGAATCGCCTTATTTACGAGCGAAATGCGAATTGGCTATTCATAGCTCACTACAAGGAATCGATACGGATTCTTGGTAGTAACTTTAGTCTGTATTTCATATCGCATTTATGTGTCAAACATATCTATATGTATTTTAATAGCTTCGGCAGTGTTTTGGTCCACATTGAACTAAGAAACAAACTTCTCGACGGTCGTCTGGTCTAGTGGTTAGAGCTCCTGACTGCGAAGTCACGGGTTCGATTATTTTTATCTTAATCTGGGATGTCCTATGCATTTATGTATCTATCTATATAAGTAAATATAGCATTGTCTTGTTACTATATCACAAGCTTTGCTTAATTTGGGGGCATGTCCATTTGTGTGGTATTAATTATTATTGATTATTTATAAGGCCTTTTGAATACCAGGGGTTTCACACGAAATGAGTTGGGAGGAATAGCTGAGTTCACTTCGGAAAATAAGACATTTTGTGTCATGCAAATCGAATCGAAGATTGTCCATATCAGTTACGACGGAGGTACTGGTAGGTAGTCACCAGTACTTAAGCCGGCTGCTAGGCGGCTTTAGCAAGTAATTGCATAGTCCCAGTATAAAGTCGGTACTATCTAGTCGCACCACGCCTCGCACAATTCAACCCTCATTCTCTACTGGGTGCCATTAGTGCCTAAGCATCTCTAACGTAGGTGTGGATGCTTTTATATGGAATGCGGGAATTGATGCGCTTATTTCTTTCGCTATTTTTTTAAACTGTATGTGTATATCTTATATTAATATAAGATAAGAGTAGCCGTGGTGGCCGAGTGGTTCGAGCAGTTGCCTGCGACGCAAAGGTCGCAAGTTCCAATCCCGACTGTACCAATGAGTTTTTCTGAACTTAAGTACAGTGATTAGTCACACTACGAGCTTTACGGTGAAGGAAAACATCGAGAGGAAACCTACATACGTCTGAGAAGAAATTCAAAGGCGTATGTATAGTCGTGCTTGAGTAACGAAGATGGACTCGCCATCTGTCACGTTGGCACCTAATATACCTCTGGCGGAAAGTGGGTGTGTGGGTATTACCTATACACCTCTGCCTACCCCTTCGGGAACCCTTGTGGGAAGGCGTGAGGATATATTATATATATATTATTATTATAATATATTGATATGTTAATTTGCTGTTAACTTGCTTTTAGACTAAATACCTATTTGTTTTATAAATAATAATAATATCCTCACGCCTTTCCACAAGGGTCCCCGTAGGGGTAGGCAGAGGTGTATAGGTAATACCCGTACACCCACTTTCCGCCAGAGGTATATAAGGTGCCAGCGTGATAGATGACGAGTCCATCGCCGTTACTCCAGCACGACTATACATACGCCTTTGAATTGCTACTCAGACGTATGTAGGTTTCCTCTCGATGTTTTTCTTCACCGTAAAGCTCGTGCTGTGACTAATCACTGTACTTAAGTTCAGATAAAACTCATTGGCACAGTCGGGATTCGAATTTGTTTTATAATAATATAATAATAAAATTTATTGAGCATAAACATGTTATGCACATATATAAAACAAATAGGTATTTAGTCTAAAAGCAAGTTAAATAACTAAGTTAACAAAAAACCAGGCACAGAAATTATATTAGAGATACACATGTTTAAATACACTCAATTTAGTTGTCAGAGTAGGTAGTTAGTAAATTGTATTAACATACCAAGCATAGTTAAGTAGCAACTGGCACCTAAGCTAGGATACCCTGTGTTATAGGCACCAGTTCCTTCCCTTTAATTTTATATATGTGCAAAACAGGTTAACAATGACAGCAGTTGTGTGCTGGAGATGAAACGACGTATTGGTATGACCAAGGATGCTATGACCCGCCTGAACAAAATATGGAAAAAGAGGGGAATAACTAATAACGCCAAGATCCGGCTAGTACGAGCCTTGATAATCCCCATTTTTCTGTATGTCGTGGACGATACGGGGTCGAGAGATGCAGAGGATTGATGCCTTGGAGATGTGGTGCTGGAGGCGTATGCTTAGGATACCTTGGACGGCCAAGCGAACAAATGTGGCGATCCTATCAAAGCTCAAGATAAAAACTCGTCTGCCCACAATATGCCATCAACGAATTCTCTCGTATTTTGGTCACATAATGCGAAGGGGTAATGAGAGCCTGGAGAAATTGATCGTAGTTGGGAACACAAATGGCAAGCGAGCCCGAGGCCGATCTCCTACCAGATGGACCGATCAAATAAAAGACTCCAGGTCCCCGAGGTTTAGCTCCGTCGTCAGGGCCGCGATGGACAGTAGCCGATGGTAGCAAATAATTCACTCCAAGTGTGGACCACCTCTTGATGACCACGATCCTCAGTCATGAGGGAACGACAAGAGAGAGAGAGAGAGATAACATGTAACCAATCTTATACTCAATAAAATTTATTATTTATTATTGTTATTATGTTACGCCTATTATTGTATTACGCCTTCCTGTAAGGGTCCCTGTAGGCAGAGGTAGCAACACATCCAATTTTCGCCGGAAATATATTCCGTAGTCAACATGACACATGACGAGCCCATTGCCATTCCATTAGCCAGGCTATATTTACGTCTTTTAATTTCTCCTGCTTCTGCTCAAACCTTTAAAACTTATTTTCCTTCGCCGTAAAGCTTGTTGTGTGACTAAGCACTTAAGTTCAGGATACTCATTAGTACAGTCAGGATTCGAACTTCGGCAATATTTGTGTGGTCAATCGGGTGACTCATACCGCTCGGCCACCACGGTTATCTACCTACATCACTGTTCATATACCAATATTGTATTTGCAAGAAAAATTTATGCTCTTTTCCTGAAATATTAAACGAACGTAAAGAGCTTTGATTACAAATGTACAAACGCAGAAAATAATGCCAACTTGGGACCACTGATTTTCGTTTCCAGCTTGATATCAGTTTCCTATTTACTTTTGGAGTTCTATTTTTGAAATTACGTAAAAGTATAAGGCTGTGAAATTATTTAAGGTAGCCGATATAGGTACCTAAGCGTTGCCTAAGCAACGTTCATGTGCTCATACATGGATGGATAAGTTCAAGCGAACTTGGCAACTTACTCGGACGTAGCTCGCCTTCGCTTGAGCACTCTCGTGAATCAAAATCCGTGGAGAACGGCTAATTTCCCGACTTCGAGTGCACGCTATAATATTTTCCTTTCAAAGCATATGTAAAAATATCATGTCGGCTTTATTTTCAATCGAATTAGTTCGCGAAATCACTATATAAGTTATCATAAACGTTGGAATAAGTCTTATCCATTAATTATACAAGGGCAATGTACACTTAAATTTCAATAATTAAAAGCCTAACGGCTTTTATGGTCCTTTCTCTGGGACCCTGGTGACTGGGCCACGACACCAGTGGGCTTCTTTTATGAAATATATTTAAATATTTGTATTTTATAAAGATGTAGGGTACAACATATATTAAAAATAAAGAAAATAAAAGTCATAATTTGACGTCCTACATACAAGGTTAGTTCATATAAAGCAGCTTAGCTGAGGATCAATAGTCAAGAAGCAACTTTTACATATATATTATCACGCCGATTCCCTAAAGGTGTAAGCAGAGAGAATAGAGCGCCAGATCTCTCCAGACTTATCAAGAGCAACTTATTAAAACTTTATATTTTTAACGTCTACAATCAACTAAAAAGGCAGAACAAAGTAAATTGCAAACTCAAAAAATACTAAGTAATTTATATAAAAGGTTTGTCTTAAATCAACAAGCCTAGGTTCATTGGCCAGTGAATATTTATATGAAGTTGCAATAAGGTCAAATTCCTTGCCACGACTCATTACATTTAATGAAAAAAAAAATTGAGTGATAGACGGCGAAGCATGACTCCCAGGCATGACTTCATGTCTTCTTCTTCCACTTCCACTTAATGTGTCCCTTTGGGATTCTCTCTTGATATTTTCCTACATCGCTTTGCGTATAGATCAGGTTTCATAATTCACAATTCACTGCGTCTATTTTCTATACTGCATTTTCTACAACTGAAATTGAAAGTTCAGTTAATACATGCTTAAACTCACTGAACTGACTTCGATCGCGTAAAATTCGTTTTCAGTGGTATTTTTCTTAAAAAGATATTCTATCATATCATAAAATATATATTCTATCCTTTATCTATCCATTTTATCTATCCTTTGCTATAAAACATAACGTATCCTAATCCATTTCATTATCTATCCCTATGCCATATTTCATCCCATTCCGTTTTAGTATTTTTTGCTTGAATGAGGAACTAACATCTTCACAAACTTTTGAATTTATAGTAAGATTTACAACAAAGCATCTCAGCCTACGTTACGAACACAGCACGTCCATTTAAGTGTTGTTTCAGTGATGGTGGATGTAATCGATGCCAAGTATATTAGCTGAAAGAGGCTGACCAGTTAATCGACACAGCGTGGGTGTCCCAAAACAAACAGACGGGATCAACAGCGGCCTTTGTGAAACTTAGCCCAATTAGCATACGACCGGACACGGGCCGTGCAGCCCCGCAAACACAGTACGTGACGACTCACTAAACTTGTAAAAAGTTATGTGACTCTGTTTACACAGTTATATATATTTACAGTTACTCGTTGATGTTAACTGAATTTTATACATATAAAAATCCATGAGGCCTTGATAATACTGAGTAAAATTATTTATAATTGAAAAAATAGCCGTGGTGGCCAAGTGGTTCCAGTAATAGCCTGCAACACAAAGATTACAAGTTCGAATCTCGACTGTATCAATGAGTTTCTCTGAACTAAAGTACAGTGATTAGTCACTCCACGAGCTTTACGGTGAAGGAAAACATCGAGTGGAGACCTGCATACGTCTGAGAAGCAATTCAAAGGCATGTGTATATTCGTGCTTAAGTAACGGCGATGGACTCGCCATCTGTCACGTTGGCACCTAAAATATATCTCTGGCGGAAAGTGGGTGTGTGGGTACTACCTATACACCTCTGCCTACCCCTTCGGGGACCCTTGTGGTAAGGCGTGAGGATATATTATAATATTATTACAAACCAACACGGTGAATCCTGCACTGGGTAGGGTTACTTAGAGGGTAGAGCGACTCGCTAGACTTACAGAACTTCATCAATAATATCAATTTAAGTAGTTACGACACGTCTTGTGTCAACTATAAGCTGTCTAGAAAGGAGTCTCCGAGGGCTTAGTAAGTAGTTATCTATCTAATTAGTCGAGGACAAACTTGGAGCTGATGAATCGATTTCGAACGAATCTCATGAAAAGTTGCCAGAACATTAAGTGAAAACAATTATACGTAAGAATTAATCATATTAAATACTGAATTATTATTTCTTAACAAATTGTAATATTCATCATAGTTTTTAGCACATCATCCACAAGACCCTTTTGGAACTGTATACAAATTCATTTCATTCGCATCACTTAGATAATATATCCCCGGTCCCCGAAGGGGTACTCAGAAGTGTGTAGGTAGTACCCACACACCCACTTGCCGCCAGAGACATATTTAATGTGCCAACGGGATAGATGGGGAGCCCATCTTCGTTACTTACCTTTTAATTTCTTCTCAAACCTTTACAGGTTTCTTCTCGATGCTTTCCTTCACCTTATATCTCGTGGTGTGACTCAAATCACCGTATTTAAGTTCGGAAAAACTCATTACTACAGTCGGAATTCGAACTTGTAAAATCTTTGCGTTGCAGGTAACACTCGAATCACTAGGCCATTGCAGGGCTGGGAATTAATAAAAACAAATTTAAATATTAACATTATTACAGCAGCTATTTACATTAATGTATATCACTCGATTCAAAAAACAACATCAGATGTTTCATTTAAATAGGACAATTTTGTCCATAACAGTTTTCTGTTTTTCATAAAATCTATTATCGCAGCGTGCAGATGCAAACTTAATTTGCTAATGGACCGCGTCTACTTTGCCTGCTTTGCCATACTTTATCTTTTTATTAATAAGCTTTGTCGTCTGCTTTCAGCTCTGTGGAAAATAATTATAACATTTTCTTGAAACTCTGTTGTTATTTAAACGAGCCACGTTGGACGGCTTTATCCGTTTAACCTTCGATTTCATTGATAGATTTATTTCTAGGTTAAAACATATCTTATGTGTTAATCTCACGCTTAGTCCCTAACCGGGTAGGCAGAGAGAGTGTAGAGCGCCAGTTCTGTCTAGACGTACATACCTCTTCCGCTTCGTCCATATTCGTCGGTCTCTTCATAAATGCTCGCTGGTTTCAAGTACTCTAGACGTTCTAGAAGTTGGAACGTAGTCTTCCTCTGGCTCTTCTGCACACACTTAAGTATTGTATATATGTTTCGTCAATCTTTCTATAGGTACTCATCTTGTCATCGTAATATTTTTGGATATTTCATTCAATTCCGCTTAGCCGATCTGGCGTGATTGATTAATAAATAACCACACTATAATACACACACATTCTTTCACACTTAATTATAGAAAACTAGTAGTAGGATACATATCAAAAAGTCCTTTACTAGTTGGCAGCTAAAGAAAAGCATATATATCCACACGCCTTTCCATAAGGGTCCCCGAAGGGGTAGGCAGAGGTGTATAGGTAATACCCCACACACCCACTTTCCACCAGGATATATATATATATATATATATTAGGTGCTAACGTGACATATGGCGAGTCGTTACTTACGCACGACTATACATACATACGCCTTTGAATTTATACTCAAGCGTATATAGGTTTCCTTTATTTAAAACATGACAATACAAATAAATGTCTACTACTTTAACAGGAATTAATGTACAATATATTTAAATTGTAGCGGTCCGCAATGTGCCGTGTCTCGCCGGCCGCGTGTTGCGGTGTGGGCCATAGCCGCGCTAAGCCACAACTATTTTATCGTAAATGAGAACAAACCAAGTGCTTTAATGTCAAAGGTAATTAGCAAAACGAATTTAGCTTTGCAAATTATCAATAATAGTAGCTTCTTGGTCGACATACAGTACAATTGGAATTTCATGCACAGTTGGATGTTGGCAACTATTTTCTTGATTAATAAGTATTATTCTTATATAATGTAAGTATACGTTTCGAATTTTGACCTTATAATATATGTGTGACCTTATAGTATGCAATAACGATTGAACATGAGTACCTACGTAAGTATACGCATGCATATACATATATTTATACATTATTGAACCTAGTTTTCTCCCTATTTAACCTTTTTGCGCCTGAGATTTACTTTCTTCATTCAAACACCGATCTTTTTTAAACATAATTATGCAAGTTTCCTGTCGATGTTTCCCTTTACCGAAAAAACTTGTGCTGTGATTAATCACTGCACTTGAGTTCAGAAAAACACATTTATACAGTCGGAATTTGAACTTGCAATCTTTGCGTTGCAGGCGACTTCTCGAACCACTCCGCCACCACGGCTCCAGGTTATAATGAAACGTATTTGTACCTACATCATAACATACTGCCTTGCCTGATTGACACCATCAAACGATTATTAAACGGCATTATAATTGCGGTCTGATTCTGTGATCTCCCTGTGTTAACAATTACACCCAATAATGTCGAAAATGTATGAAGCACGCACTCTAATTGAATGTAAGGGTAATTATTATGCATGTACTTTCGTGTGTGATACTTGATTCTTGTCTCGCACGTAGTCTCAGAATACGTGCCGTCTTATCTATCACGATATCACATTATACAATTATAAGTACTATAGGTGCCTAAGCTACACTTGTAACTCTAAGGTTAGTAGGACGTTAATAAAAAATGTGTTTGTGTAACTACTAAATATCTTCAGTTCTGTAATTGTCTAATTCTGTAATCATACTAATTGAAGGTCGCCAACGCGCGAGCGCAACGAGCGATACCTCTGGTGCTGCAACCGCTGACCATCAGACGACTACTGGCAGTACAAATAGAAATACTCTTGAACCACGGGTACGGCGAATAAATACACTAAGTTTTAAATATTGGTACATTGCGGAGGTAAGACAAGAGCTCCTTACGGTGCTCAATTCCCATTTTCATATATTTCCAATTAGGCTTATAGAATGCCTGAGCATTTTGCACTGTTTCACATGAATCGCCCATCTAATGGACATGTTTTATTAGCCTCCATTTTGAATACATCATGCAGTTTAGTTAGCTTAGTGTATGCTTTGGCATGTGGATGTGCAGTCCAACCCAGGTGCAGCTGAAAATCTGTGCTTATTTCCAACCATCGCTCTATGCTAAAAGGAGATTTCTGTGGTATTGTACATTATTATTAGTTAAAGAAGTGTAGTATGTAAGTCTAGAGAGAACTGGCGCTCTATACTCTCTGCCTACCCCGTTAGGGACGTGATGTATATATGTAAAGTAGTGTTCAAATAATGTTCTCTAGCTAAGGTGTGTGAAAATTCTGGAATAAAATATATCCTTTGTGTTTATTCAGCTAATAAACGATCTCTGTGCCAAATTTCATCAAATCCCGTCAGCCGTACTAGCGTGATTGAGTAACAAAAGTCCTTAAAACTTTCGCATATATAATCTTCTAAAATAAGACTCTTAGCAGTGTAACTGGTGAAACTATTTATAATATTAGTAGGATATCACTACTTCCCACAATGGTATCACATTATTTTCACATATATGTTGTGCAAGTATATATGTAGTAAAGTGTGTGCAAGAAGAGACAGAGGAAGACCACGTTCCAACTACCTAAATCAAATCGATCGGACACTCAAGGACGGGAACGTCAAGAGTACTCGAAACAGAGGAGCATGTATGAAAAGACTAATATGTATGAAAGTGGACGAAGCGACATTGGTTTATTAGTCTAGAGAGAAATAGCGCTTTATACTCTCTGCCTACCCGTTAAGGACTCGGCGTGATGAAATATATGTACATATATATGTATTTGCCAACATAATAGTTTCCGAGCCTGTAAACGTCTCTCAGATACGACTTTCATGGTGTTTTCTTTCTCCATGAATCTCGTGATGTAATAAATCAGCTAGAAAAACTCAAATTGTAATTGGTACAGACTCTCGGGCTCGAAGCAATTACTTACCACTTTTTTTTTTTTTTTTTATTCGACTTGGGTGGCAAACAAGCATCCGGTCCGCCTGATGGTAAGCGGTTACCGCCGCCTATGGACGCTTGCAACACCAGGGGTATCACTCGCGCGTTGTCGACCCTGCAGGAATCTTTTCACACCCGTCTTGAAGAACTCCATGCTGTACTCTCCAGGGAAAACCTCAACGGGGAGCTCATTCCACTTATAAATTGTCTGAATTATTTATGCCATAAATAAATTGTATTAGAATAAATGAGAACCACAAAGGTAAAATTTAATTAAAGAAACAAAATCCAATCAAAATCTAAAACGGACCATTTGACCGAAAACTGCTACGTTAATTTGTATCGTAAACAAAGCGATTAGTTTTCATTTGGTTCCTCGATCCTTTCGTCGCAAATCTTCCCTCTCATCGTTTCAAAATGCTTCACTTCTATAATTGGAAATCACCTATTGTGGCCCATAATTATATCTAAATTTAACGTCAAGTTGACTCATTAAGTTTAATTGGAACCCATAATATAAATGATTAATATAAATATATACTTTTATAGATATTATAAACTACATAGATGTACATGAAACATTAGTGTTACACAAGTAACATTAGTGCATAGGGACCAAGGTAGACTATGCAATTCTCGTTAATTGTTAGTACTGTTTTAGGAACACTCGACTCCTTTTCCGTGAATGTTAAGCAGGCTACATCATAAGTTAAGACCTTAATGTCGTTGTCAAACCCCTGAACATAAAAGTGTTGTTATAAAAGTGTTGTTATGTCTATTCCGCAAGTATTCAAAACCTAAACTATCAAGACAAGACTACAGTGAACAGTGAGTGAAAAGAACAGACAAGAGTGCGTCGCTTTATTGGCGAGATAATAAAATTAAAAACCAATATTTCAAATGATTGCAGGTAAAATAAACCTAAATAATCTGTTTATTTTATTTTTTTCAAACAATGCTGTTGAACCATAAGTTATACTCTAATTTTGAAACTACTCTAAGTTGAGACTCCAAGAAAGTCGTTCGTTATACACACAATATGTCGTGTCACAAAGTACAATATGCGAGGCGAAAATAAAAGCATTAAACCTGAAAGAGAAAAGCGCAGCCAGGACAGAGAATCTGGCCAAACGCTGCATAATAAAAGTAACCGTTAAAAATGCAGGACAAATCTTATTTCGCTACAACACCACGAGCCAAAGGAAATGTGGGAGATATAAAAACAAAAATTAAGATAAAACTCATTCACTTCTCATTTTGGTCGGCATTTACGCCAATGTTCTGCAGCGCTATTCTCCGTACGTAATGTTTAGTTTCAGTGTTTAGTTCGTAACATTTATTAACTTTTCGCGAGTTTTGTATAACAATAAGATGAAACTTCAGCCTAGCAAATTCAGGTAGCTAGTTCCCAACAAAACACGCTCCATTCTTCGCAAGTTATATACGAGCCTCGAGCAGGCTGGTCGTAACAAAGCAAAGAGAATCTTGTATTTGATTCATATATAGATAAAACATAGACATCTTTTTTGGCTTTCCCTATAACATGGAATTCTTCAAGAAAGTTGTGCAAGGGTTGGTCCGCCTGATAGTAAACCGTTATCATACACTATAGTGGTATCTATTGTACGCCATGAAAAATAATTTCTACTCGATGTAACATAAGGGTCCAAATATTGGATTTGTTCTAAACTATAAACAAAACACTGCAGACAGGTGTCTGCTATAGAGGTACGAAAGTGTATAGTATTACTTAATAATACAATAGCGAATAGCCTAGTTTGTCTAGAGAGCTGTTAGGATGCTCAGGTACTCCCAATAGTATCCCCGTCCTGTATGGTAATATTAAACAATTACTGTGCTAAATGTTCCGTTCTATTGCCTTTTCATGCATCTTATATGAATTAATTAGTTCAGAATCAGTTAGTTGTGCAAACGTTGAATTGCGACTTTGGAATGCTAGCGTAAATATATTATTATGGTAATATTTTATAACTGTATACTGTCAACTTCAGTTTTACTCCAACACAGTACAACTATTTTTTAACCCATTAATTTTTTAAAACCCATTTCCAACCCATGTCATAAAATTAAATTTACGGTCATTTTAATTTTCTTTTCATTTCTTTGTTCTGTTCATTTATTTAAAGTAATTAATAAGAATAATAAGAGATCCGAGAAATAGTGTCAAACTTGCCGCTATTGACGGAACTACGCGATTTTGATTAGTAGTAAGATTATTTTGATTAATGGAGGGGTCAAGGAACATGAAGAGTACTCGTAACCAACAAGTGTGTATGAAGATATTGATGAATGTGGATGAAGCGAAAGAGATCTGTAAGTCTAGAGAGAACTGGAGCTCTAGTCTGTCTGCCTACCCGGTTAAGCAACTCGGCGTGGTTATATGTGAGAAGCGGCCTGACCGAATAAACGTAATACATTTTGGAAACATACTAAATGCACAGAACAAAGAATAGTCGATGCATAGTATCGGAAACGTTCTGTCAACTTCGCTCAACGCGTTCTAAATCTGACGTTTAATGTCAGCCGACAAATGACGTATGGTGGCTATAAACAAACATCGGGGAAAAAACTGGATACACTGCATGTCGTATACAAATTGGCAAAATTATTTTTACAATTCATAGAAATAATTAAATTCACGATATGTACCCACGTATTGTAGGACAAACCAAAAATCTGGTCAAAAGTACTTATCACTGAGCATTCAGGTTATGATATATGTAAATAGCTATATTACAAAGAATGCTTAGAAAATAAAATATTCTTTATACCTTGCTCATAGAAGTCTCTAATGGAAAGGGAGAGATGTTACAACGGTATCTTGTTTCGTAAGTACAACCATGCGTCTTTTTTTTTTTTTGTATTGTCTCTCGTAGCGTGAGTTCCGGGAACTTTTGCTACTTAACCGGTCAATGGCGAGACCTAGGCCTCCAGCCAGGCACTTTATTTCTAAGCAACACAGCTAAGGGCACCCCCTGTGGGGTACGAACCTCGGCTTAGGGCGTTGCTGGATCGCGAGCAAGGGAGCTGGGCTGGACTGGTAATTTTATTTAAATATTATTTGGGGGCGGGATTTGCGCGTCAGGCTCGGCGCGGGCCGGCGTTTGCGGCGGGGGTCGGGGGGGAACATTACGGCTTATTCGCGTCGAGCCTCGTCGGCGAGGTCGGAACAGTGGTCGGTTTTGTGTAGTGTTGGTATGTTTTTGTCGGGCGTCCTGGAGGACCGTTATGTCGTCATCCGGTTCGATGACGGCGTGTCTTGGACGCCTTATCTTCGAGATAAGGGAAGGAGTGTATTGGGCGGCCGATACGACGAGGGGGTTGGGGTGATTTACAGCAGAATCGAAATGACGTTTGGACAGTTTTTTCAAAAACTGTTTTATAGTGGGGACTTTGAGGTCAACGTGGAGTTGACTATTACGCATGTACCACGGGGCACCTGTGGCTCTCCGGAGAAACCGGCTTTGGAGCATTTGCAAGGGGTTAAGTGTTGACTTGCTAGTGTGTGCGAACACTACACCCGCGTATGTCATGATTGGTCGAATGCACGTCGTGTAAATCCTCACCTTGGATTTCAATGAGAGTTTACTTCGCGCATTCAACATGCTGTGAAGTCTACCGAGCGCGAAGGCGGCTCGCGCGCGTACCGCCTTTACGTGGTGACGGAAAGAAAGGCGTTGATCGAGGATCACACCCAGGTATTTGGCTTTTTCTTCCCATGGAATGGGTTTGCCGAAGAGGGTGATGGGGGCTACCCGTGGGCGTTCGAGGCCTTTCCAGAATAGAATGGCTGCGCTTTTGGTGGGGTTCACTTCAATTCTCCATTTCCGGAACCACCGCCCCAGGGCTGTGACCGCGGATTGGAGGTTGTCGTGAATTCCCTCGGGAGCTCTACCTTTGTAGTAGATAGCCGTATCATCGGCGAATAGAGCGCTTTTAACTCGTCTATGGAGGGGAATGTCGCTAGTATAAAGCGTGAATAGGAGTGGCGAGAGCACTGAGCCTTGCGGGACTCCTGCTCGTATGGGATGGGGGGAAGAGAGTGTGCCCTCGACTCTGTAGCGGAAGGAGCGGTTCGACAAAAAGTCCCGTACTATGCGTACTAGACGGTCCGGCACGCCCAACTGGTACAGCTTGTATATTAAGCCGTTGTGCCAGACCTTGTCGAATGCCTTCGCCACGTCGAAGAGGAGCATACCCGTGGTATAACCGAGTTGGAAGCCGCTACTGACGTCTTCCACTATACGGTGAACTTGTTGGGCACAAGAGTGTTTGGTTCGAAAACCGAACTGTTGGTCAGGTATGACTTTCTTAGAGTCTGCAAAACTCTTTAATCTTTTGTAGATAAGTCTCTCGTAAATCTTGCCAAGGACGTTGAGGAGACTGATGGGGCGATAACTGGAGGCTTCGGTCTTGGGTTTCCCTGGCTTGGGAATACCTATGACCGTTGCACTTTTCCAGGATTGGGGGAAAAAGTTGTTGCTCAGTGCTGCATTGAAGATGGCAGTGAACAAAACTATGAGATAAGGAGAGAAGAGTTTGATAACTCTATTAGCGATCCCGTCGGGACCTGGGGCTTTCCTGGGGTGAAGATCCTTGATTACTTTCCGGACTTCGTCCACCGTGATTGGGGCGATAGGGTGGTCTGGATGTTCGGAGGGTGGGTGGGATAGTTTGCTTTCGACCTCGGCGTCCACCTTCTTGAGGTGGCGCTGGTCTACTGGCAAGGTGCTGGGCGTACATTGAGCCTCGAGACTGTCGGCCAGGCACTCGGACTTCTCGTCGTCGTCAAAGGCGGGCCCTTGATTTGGACGAGTGAGTGGAGGCATAGACGAGATTTTGTCTGATTTAAGTTTCCGTTGGAGATGCCAAAAGGCCAAGTGACTCGGTTCAAGTTCCCCTAGGAACTTGTTCCAGCGAGCGTCTCGCTGGTCTTTCATGCGGTATCTCAGATTGCGCTGGAGTGACCTTAGAAAGGTGCGGTTCGCTTCAGTCGGGTGAGCTCTATGCGCTCGGAGGGCGGCGTTCTTTTCCGTCACCAGTTCACGCACGTCATCGGGAAGTTTCCAGCGATGGTCTTCCATCTCCGGAACTTGTCATGAACAGGCGTCCACGGCTGACTGTACGTGAGCTGTGAGGGAATCGACCGCCTTTTGAGTGTCGGCTGCCGACTCTATGAGGGGCGGGATACTATCTAAGTGAACAGATGAAGAGGACTTGAGGAGTTCCTCCAGTTTTCTCCAGTCTGTTATCTTTTTCTGAGGTGGGGGCTGACCTGAGTCCGGGGGGCCTAGTCGGGGGGAGAGCGCTAAAGTAACAGATCGGTGGTCAGAATCTAATTCGTCGTGCGACCTCAACGAGTGCAAACGGAGGTTTACATTCTTGATGATCACAATGTCTAGTACGTCCGGTCGGTGGTTGATATTCTCGGGGTAGTGGGTGGGGTGCATAGGCGCAATGACGTCGAATTGGAGGAGCCCACTGAGGTCCTCCAATTGGCGTCCTCTGTTATTTCGTGAGTGGCTGTTCCAAGCATCGCTCTTGGCATTCAGGTCACCCGCGATAATAACTGAGCTACTGAGGTTGATGAGGGCTTTGATATCAGCTTTGATATCGACCGTCGAGTTAACAGGGGAACAGTACGCGAAGACTATCGTAATCGGCTGATGGCCGGTCATTCCTAATCGACAGATCGAGGTCTCTATGTGGGAGAGGGTTGGCGGTTGGATCGGGATACAGTGCAGGGACCTCTTGTAATAGATCAAAGTACCGCCGAGGGCGGATCGAGATCTATCATTGCGAACCACGCAGTAGTTTGCAATTCTAGGGTCTCGGTGTGATGGTTTCAAGAAGGTTTCCTGCACTAAGAAAACGTCGATATTGTTGTCGCGGAGGAACGCGGCGATCTCTTCCTTTTGGCTGTGAATGCCGTTGGCATTAAAGTAGCCAATTGAAAGTGATCGGGGTTTGATTCTGCTGCTTACGTTTGAGTCCATTATTGGTTGGACGAGAAGGTAGCCAGGGACTCTGATACATCGGCGTAGTCGCCGAGCACTTTGAGGAGGGCCAGAGGGTCCTTCCGGACGGCCCTGAGGCTTCGTGCCATCTCGTTAACCCTTGAGAGGTTGACGGTGGAGAAAAGATCCGCCAGGAATGCCATGTTGGCGGAAGTTTCAGAGGGGGAGGAAGTGGGCTGGACCGCCTGGGGTCTACGCGGGGGAGTAGCAGCCTGGGGCTGGGGCTGTTGAGGTTTGGCGGTGGAGAGCGACGGCAGAGGTGTAATCTGCGGGCTCGGGGCCGCTGAGGGGACAGGGGGTGACGCTTGTGGGAGGGGTGGAAAGTCCCTCGGAGGGAGAGCCCTCCAAGGGGAAGGTCGGGGTGGGGCGGGTTGCGCGGGGGGGGCGTTACGCCATTCGCGGGCCGCTGCCCTCTTGACCACGACCGGTCTGGGTTTGGGGGCTTTGGGGCATCCCCTGTAATTGGCCGGGTGGCCTTCTTGGCGGCACAGCACGCAACTAGGGGGCGAGTCGGCGAGTGCGCGGTCCTTTGGGCGCGAGCAGTCGCTCGTCCCATGATCGCCCAGGCACTTGACGCACCTGGGTTTCGCGTTGCAGTTACGCGAAGCGTGCCCGTATAGTTGGCAGTTGTGACACTGCCCTATAGGGCCGCCCTTGTGGGGGGTTTCAACCCTTATGCCAGACAGGTGGCATAAGGTTTTTATCTTAAAGACGGCTTTGCCGTCGGGGGAGTTCTCGCAGATGGCGAGAACCATGTTGAATGCCTCTCCGGCATTTTGTCGGTGCATGCGGTGCACCTCCTTCACCGCGACATTCTGAGCCTTCAGATCATCTTTGATCGACTCGGTATCGATTTCGCGTGGGACGCCGCGGATGACGACCCGGAGTAAATGGTCCTCCGGCAGATCATAAGTGTGGTATTCCACACTTCTGGCCTGCAGGAGCCTCGTGAAGGCTCTGAATTCGGTCGAATTCGGGAGGTGCACCTTAATGCCTTCGGCTGTGGCCGTGGCACGGGTGAAGGTGATTCGGTTGGTTTTACACCAACCGGAGATTTCCGTCCACTTGGACTTAGTGTGGACGAAAACGGGGGGGCAAGAGCGCTCCTTCGTCGAGGAAGGCCGCATAGGTCGCGGGACGGGGGAGAGCCGGCTAGCCTGAGGGGCTTCGGCTTCCGGAGAGGCGAGGGGGGCGGGGGAGGGGGGTGCCGGGGAGGGGGCTACCGGGGAGGACTGTGCGGAGGGCACGGGCACGGTCTTGGGGGCTTTAGTGGGGGGAGAAGGTGAGGTTGAAGCCTCCTTCTTTTTAGCGCGTCTGGCGCGCTTCTTGGAGCCCGTGACGGGCGTAAATTCGTCCGAGGAGCCCTCGGACGACTCGGATTGGAGTGACTCCATTTCGGAGTCCACAATGACAGATTCGGGGGACAAGGGGGAGTCTTGAGACTTGTTGGCCTCGTTTGTTACGGCTATGATGGCGCTCTTGTCGAGCGCTGCTGTCGCCTCGGCAGTGGGGGTACCCGCGTTTACATCGCGGGTGTATTCGTCATATTGACGTCAGAGGGTGGGCACGGCTTCTAAGAGCCGCGCGAGGAAAGCCAGTGAGGCTTGGGGGTCCATTATTGTGGACATGGTGGATGCAGACGTGGGAAGGCAAAGCGGCAAGGGAAACGTGTTTCGGGGCGCGGTCGCCCAGGGAAAGAAACACGCAAAGAAACCCCTGGTGACTTAAATGTTAGGAGACCGATCCCCGGGGGGTTGACCCGGGGGTGTGTACTGAACCCTCCCTGTCGGGTGTAGACAGGGAGGTGAGTGTGCCTATGGTGTGAGCCCTAAGCTTGTATTCCCGCTGCCAGTCTTATTGTGCAGCGGGTTCCTGACAGTTCCGGTGTAGAGAGCACTAGTCCGTGGACAGTGCCCAAACTAACACCGGAGGATAGGAGGTAAGGGATAGGTAGGGTGGGCGGTGGGTGATAACCAGGCGCGACTAGGGTAGACCCCAAGGCCGGTGAACCTGGTCCCAACCGTTTTTAGCCTTACCCTGAAGGGGCAAGGCTAAGAGCGCAACGGGTCAGCGCCCCACTCGGTTTCGTTGGCACCGTTTGGTTTCCACCGAATGACCACGAAACTGTGGATTTTCCCGGAAGGGGACAAATATTATTGTCGAGAAACAAGAATTGTGATTGTTGTTGCCTTGAAAAAGGTGACCAACAATCACCACGTGCGGTGCGTAGCGGCTAGCTAACGCGTGGCGATTTGCGTAGCGGCGGGTGTGGCTTCTGCCGGTCGTAGCGGGCGCAGAGCGCGGGAGCGGTGGGAGCACACGTCTGCTCGGTACGGCGGCCGGAGCGAGAGTCCGCAACCATGCGTCTTTGAATTTCTACTTAAGTGTTTCAGCAAGTTCTCTCACAATTAATTTATTTTGACGCATCTTAATTAAGTTCAGAAGAATCTCATTGGTATAGACCGGCGGGGTACAGACTATAAATCTTGATTTCGCAGGCGACTACACAATTTACTCGGTCACTACGGATCTTGAATAAGAGGACCTTTACAAAGTAAATTTTCTGACTGCCGAACTGAAGTCTGCAAAGTATTCATGGTATTTTTAGTTCTTTTGTCTGTTAAATGAAGAAACATTATTGTTCGCTATTCAGCGTGAGTATGAAACTACTCTTGACTTGACGTAATTTCTTACTAATCAATTACAATGTAACTGATATTTAACTGTACCTGATATATATTCAAACTATCAAAAATGTATATTAATTTAATAAAAATTACTCAGAGAGATAATATTAACTCCCTAATGTGTTTCGTCACGTGATTTGATTTTTTTTTTATTCTTGAATAAGGAAATATATTTGCTTAGTTGTAATTTGGCACGACCTAAAAAAGTACGGTATAGGATACATACATACATATCATCACGCCGAGTCCCTAACGGGTTAGGCAGAGAGTATAGAGCGCCAGTTCTCTCTAGACTTACATACCTCTTTCGCTTCGTCCACATTCATCAGTCTCTTCATGCTCATCGGTCATCGGTCATGCTCTCTACATGCTCGTCGGTTTCGAGTACTCTTGACTTTCCCGTCCTTGAGCGTATAGGATAATATTTAATTCATATCTGTAACCACTACTGACATAACCAAAGTCAACACAAAATACCACTTAAGGTATTAAAGGAAATCATTTAAATATATGTTACAAACGAAACAAGTCAAATAGCCCGCGTTGTTAGACGCTTTAGTCCCAAACTAAAGTTAGATGACGTGTGGCGAGCTAAAGCTTGGTCTAAGGAAAAGGCGTGCGGTGATGTGTGCACAATGGGCGTAGACTAACAATGGCTAACGAAGTCTTTGTATTGTCATAATAAATATTGCACAAATTGGTCAGATGCTTCCTTGTTATGAGAAAATATGATCCTTTTTGCCACTATTTTCATGGCCTCATTACGTATTTTGCCATTTGATTTGCAACAGCTGTTTCTTTGCGTTCATTGACAAATTTACATCGCAATAAAGGAGCCCAATTTTCACCAAATTCATGAGCCGCCGTCGAGGTATGATGAGGTTGGTGAAGTCTTGTCTGAGGTGACACGACTTCACATGCGTATTTCAATATCTTCTCAGGCGTGATATATTCACGTTATCTTAAAAAATACTGTTACTGTATGTGTGTTAGTCCCTAATTGCGACATCACACGTAATGTAAGTGTTCGGTATTGTTGAGTCTGCAAGGACACTCCGGTACAGTCACCGTGACAAGTGTTTCGGTGATTCTCTTACAGCTTACGGTGGTGGCAGGATGCTCGCTCGCCCGCTCGGGATGAAATATGAATCCTCCTCAAACGCGACCGAATCACCCGAATATTGGGTCCGGGCGACCGCTTACATATATCACGTGCATTATTTATCTGCGGTAACTTTACAGTAAGGTTGTTATTTTCAAGTTGCAGTCTGCTTTCAAAGCTATGGCGATTTTTGTTTAAGTAGTCTAATACTATTTTTTTACGGTAAAATGCTCATGTATTTTTTGTTTAAATAGATGCGACAATACGTACAGTATAATAGAGCACATCCTATATATCTTTGGATATTGTAAAAATAGCATTAGCGTAGCATTATGTGAAGAAAAATGTCTTCTTTATTCTTTATTTTGTACAAATAAAAGCTATTGATATGAAATCGTACTCAAAGTATGAACGATTGGAAAAATCTGAGGGGAAAAGTGTTAGTATCTAACTTTATTTCCCATGAGGATGTGATACTGATGGACTCGCTCCTCATTTTCGTGTTAAAAAACACAAAGAAATACTCACCGCTCTCACTTTTTCTACTGCTCTCTTTTATTATTTCCATGTTTAATTAACTATAAAAGATTTACTATCTACATACATATTGATGCAATATGGATTCTTTTACTGACAAAATATCTTTGTTTATTTTGGCCATTGGCTGTTATCCTTAATTCTCAATTTACTTGAAAAGTCAGAGATACAATAAGCATGCATCTTAATGAGTAGCTTTTGTTTGTAATCCCCATTAAAATGAAATATAAACAAGCTGGCAAAATGTGGGATTAAATTTATTAGTAGCACCGAAGAGTGCGAACTCTGGACGGTGTGAGGTCCTGGTTAATCTAGCTTTTGAAAAGTTTAAACCTTCCGCAAATTTAGGTCTCCAGCTGTGAAACACGCAATTAAAACTCACTTTAAACTTTTAACGCTATTTCAGGATAGTTTTGTAGATGAAAAGTGGTATGTTAATGCCACCGTTGTTTTGACTCAGTTGCATTCTACGTCCATATTTATTTATTTTATGCGTTGTGGCTAAGTGGTAAGTACGTGTAATTTCCATGGAAGTTTGAACTCCGATAGTCTGTACTAAGTTTTTCTTAGCTTAAGTACATTCATGTATAACACCCAAAGTTTAACGGCGACGGGAAAATATTGTGAAAAATCTGTTTGCATTTGAGAAGAAAGTTCAATGACGTATGTATTGTGTTAGAGAGGCAATGGAAGACTAGTCATTCGTAAGGCACTTAATATCTATATCTATAAAGGTATATAATGAACGTGAAGTTTTTTTTATAACAAGAATACATTTCCTTTACGTTCAACAGTCACCGTTATAATAGACGCTTGCAAAATAAGAATAATCAATCCTCAATAGCCAACAGAATATGTAGACAGGCTGTTCTTATGTCGGTACTAAATAAGCTTAATTTATCCTGTTTCATACCATCCAGAAAGCGATATTACTGTCTAGGAAATATTCTGTCTAGGAATTTTTGAAATGGATATCCACCCACACACATATTATTATCGCAGCAGCAGTTAGTAACAAACTTTGTCCAATTACCAATTCAATGTTTTCTTGTTTTACTGTGCATAGCTATTGCAGCTGTTTTTACTGTAACATTTCATTTATTTACCGCATCCAATATTAAGCCTTATCGTTGGTTTTTAAGAACTATATTTACATATCAGCAAGATGAACGAGTCTTTCACTTTGCATTATGTAATAAAATTAAAGATATTTTATATAAAATCTTAATAACCTTAAACTGTAAGCACCTTCTATGAAATTCGTACAAGAAATTTAATCTACTTTTCTTAATAAAACGTATTTGAAAGGAATCGCAAATATAAGTAGGTCATTTCAAAGGATCTTTTGTATATCCTCACGCCTTCCAACAAGGGTCCCCGAAGGGGTACGCAGAAGTGTATAGGAAGTACCCACGTACCCACTTTCCGCCAGAGATATATTTTATGTGCCAACGTGACAGATGGCGAGTCCATCGCCGTTACTCAAGCACAACTATACATACGCCATTGAATTACTTCTCAGACGTATGCAGGTTTCCTCTCGATGTTTTCCTTCACCGTTCAGCTCGTGGTGTGATCACTGTACTGTCGGGATTCGAACCTGCGATATTTGTGTCGCAGGCAACTACTCGAACCACTTGGCCACCACGGCTTAGGCACGGATCTTTTGAATCTAGGTATAAGTATTTAATTATTTTATTATAGTAAGGTGAACTGTAGACGTTAGCTATTCCTAACGTAATTGTGCAAGTCTGGATATTTTTATTTTTTTATACAACAAGAGTGGCAAACAAGCATACGACACATCTGATGGGAAACGGTTACCGTAGCCTATTTACGCTCACGATACCGAAGTATCACTTGCGCGTTGCTACTCTGTGTTCGGGGAGTTATAGTGTGTTGGCAGCATAATGGGTTTAATCCCTCTGCTTCCAACACAATGTAACAATCCTCCCCCCTCCCCAAGGAGCTCATTACTGGAAACCTTAAGCTTATTCACCGCGTAGGAACACAACACAAAAAATTGTGTTATTTGGCTACGGACTTCTGTAAGGTGGAGGTCCTGCCCCAGTCGGGCAGCTCCGAATTCGAACGGGAAACCCGTTATACCCTACCTCTCTTAAATGTTTCTATGTTTCTTTATTGTTTGTCCAACCATACAATACTTTTCTCGTATTATTTAAGTTAATTCATCAAGTACATATAAGATATATATGATGAAGTAAATATTTACATATAAGAGTGTACTCGAATAAATATGCTTAAGCCTTAAACTTAAGGTGTATAAACATATTTCATCGAATTGGGAGTTTAATGAATATTGTTCATTAAATTACAATACGTTCATAACATATAGATATGTAACGTATCACTTCAAAAACACTTGGTACACAAGACATGAAGATGAATAGGGGATAAAGGGGAGGCATAGCTACAACATTTTGTTGACACTTTATTCCTCTAAGGGATTTCAAAGGAGTTTATTTCCGATAACGCTCAGACCTCCCTAGAGAATGCATGTAGTTCTTCAAGAAAGGTGTTATATTATTCCTGCAGGAAGTTACGCGAGTTATACACCTGGTATTGCAATTGTCCATAGGCGGGGGTAACCGCTTACCATCAGGTGGGCCGCGTGCTTGTTTGGCACCCCCGTGGTATATAAAAAACATACTATAAGTAGGTATTATACAAAATGTATGGTAACGTATAATGATAACAGCTTGCGGCTTTCATAAGTCCCTGGTCCAATGGGACACAAGCGGACGTGAGCGTATACATGAAGGTAAGTAAGTACCAAAGACACGAGCCGAAATCTTATTACTCAGTTCAAGATTGCCACTAACTCACTTCATAAAAACTCTTTGTAACTCGACAAGGTCTCGCGATCGAATTCCCTGCGGTGGCTAGAGTTTTATCATACCTCCATCTTGGTCGTTAGAAAGACTCCGCCTTAGAAAAAATATCAACGGCGCACTTATCATCTACAATACTTCGGAAAGTTAAGGAACTTATTTCTGGTTAATTATGTTTGGTGGAATGTATTGTTTAGTTTATTATATTTTTATACAGTCAATTTATATTGCAGACAGGAAATAAAAATGGCCTAATTGAAAAATAAAATATCGCGATTTTTATTCCAGCAAATTATGACTTTATTTAATAAACTTTCATTTTTATTAAATACAAAAATTTTAAGTTCTATAAATTTTTTCAAATTGTGACAACTCAATTCGATCTGTCACGTTGGTACCTTAAATATATATCCGACGAAATGTGGGTGTGTGGGTACTACCTAAAAATCTTCACCCTTGTGGGAAGAGCGTGAAGATATAACATATATATATCTTAATATATATATTTCTTGTGTGCGTGTGTATGTGACTGAACTCCTCCTAAACGGCTGGACCGATTTTGATGAAATTTTTTGTGTGTGTTCGTGGAGATTCGAGAATGGTTTAGATTCACAATTGGACCCGATAGGTGGCGCCACCATCTTTTTTTTTCCACCCGAGCGAAGCTGGGCGGGACCACTAGTCTTAATATATATATTTCTTGTGTGCGTGTGTATGTGACTGAACTCCTCCTAAACGACTGGACCGATTTTGATGAAATTTTTTGTGTGTGTTCGTGGGGATCTGGGAATGGTTTAGATTCACAATTGGACCCGATAAGTGGCGCCACCATCTTTTTTTTTTCCACCCGAGCGAAGCTGGGCGGGACCACTAGTATATATATATATATATATTTATTT
This sequence comes from Drepana falcataria, assembly GCA_945859725.1. Taxonomy (NCBI): domain Eukaryota; kingdom Metazoa; phylum Arthropoda; class Insecta; order Lepidoptera; family Drepanidae; genus Drepana; species Drepana falcataria. Next base: position 4,201,254 of record OX243937.1, read on the forward strand.
CTGTCGAGCTATTAATATAATACATTGTAACAGACGTGTAGCTGTCAGTTTATCAGTTCACGGTTCACTTCGTCGTATCAGCTGCAGTGACGTCGGGCGACGTAATAAATTGACGTAATTACCAGCGCTTCACGGCGAGCTTTACCTGCTTCGGTTCCCAGTGTCATTTATTATGTACAAGATGACAGTCGTTTTGTATTTTTTTTATATTGTTACTGAAATAATTAATCGTAGTACCAAAAGATAAGTCAGAAAGCTTATCAATCATTTACAATTCCTTTATTATTTTATTTATAACTGTTACCCACGTTTCTATCCGTGTAAAATTTGATAACATAGAGTTTGATTAACGGTAAATCCTATATGAAACCCTTGTATGAAATATTTGGTGCACTTGGAAGTATGAACGCCAGAAAGTTAGTGATGTTGTTTCCCAAACTACTGTTTATCCGAATAAGCCGAGAACTTATGTTATGTTTCTTTTAATACTTGTATTTACTCATATAAGTATGTATGCTTATATAGGAATGTGATGTGAGAAAAGTAATTCATAAGAACTAATGAAGTTACATAAAACTCGTAACATATTAATTTTATTGTTATTGACGGAACGTAATTGAGTTGTTATCGCTAGTCCGTTGTAACGCTTTGTAAGTACTTTTTATATACATCTTCCTACCTTTCCTCAGAAGTATTAGAGCCCCAGAAGTATATTAGACATAAATATTTTAGTGTTAACGTGATTTTTTTTTGTATTGTCTCTCGTAGCGTGAGTTTCGGGAACTTTTGCTACTTAACCGGTCAATGGCGAGACCTAGGCCTCCAGCCAGGCACTTTATTTTTAAGCAACATAGCTAAGGGCACCCCCTGTGGGGTACGAACCTCGCCTTAGGGCGTTGCTGGATCGCGAGCAAGGGAGCTGGGCTGGACTGGTAATTTTATTTAAATATTATTTGGGGGCGGGATTTGCGCGTCTGGCTCGGCGCGGGCCGGCGTTTGCGGCGGAGGTCGGGGTGTTAACGGAAATAAACTCCTTTGAAATCCCTTAGAGGAATAAAGTGTCAACAAAATGTTGTAGCTATGCCTCCCCTTTATCCCCTATTCATCTTCATGTCTTGTGTACCAAGAGTGTGTGTAATTTGAGAATCAGCAATTGTTACTGTTAACGACTTATACATACTTCTTGAAATTTCTTGTTAAACGTATGCACCTAACTAACGTTTCCCTTCACCCAAAAGCCCTCTAAAATTCAAGAAAAGCTCGATGGCACGGACCACCTAGGTTTGAAACTATAGCGTTTGTTGCATAAGTGACTACTTCAACCAAAATGATTATACAATTTTATCGAACGTCTTACGTACCAACTTATTTTAGGTATTTTTGGTAGCGGTAGAGATTGCTTGATTATACCTACACAGAGTGTATCTCTGTCTAGGTATAGGCATTCCGAACATAATTATTGTTGCATAATAATACAGATGAGATTTCTCATGGAAGTATCAATAATATTTTAATTTCACGCCGAGTCCCTCACGGATTAGGTATTGAGATGAGAGCGCCTGTTCTCTCTGATACAGTCTGATCTGTCGTGATAAATTCAAAAGCTTGTGAGCAGATTTTGATATATATTTCGCCGTCAAAAATTCTTTCAAGGAATTTGTATATGCCATATTCATCAAAATATTAGATTGTTTTAATTGTACTCGTGCGAATTCAAGGCGTGTTATATACATTCATAAAAGGCTAGTTATCTTAATATATATATTTCTTGTGTGCGTGTGTATGTGACTGAACTCCTCCTAAACGACTGGACCGATTTTGATGAAATTTTTTGTGTGTGTTCAAGGGGATCTGGGAATGGTTTAGATTCACAATTGGACCCGATAGGTGGCGCCACCATCTTTTTTTTTCCACCCGAGCGAAGCTGGGCGGGACCACTAGTATTCATATATATTCGTGACAGTTTGAAACAACTTCACTACTACATTATCGCACATTTATTTGTTATTAATAACTGTATTCCTTCTCCTAATACAAGAATTGTATTATATGACTTTACCCAAATCTAAAAGAAATAAGCATTTTATATTTTATCTCTCTATCAAAGCATAACGTACGTAAAATTGTACGTAAAAAATATATTATAAATTTTACGTATACGCCCCAAATATGTTTAATTATCCCTCTCTATTAAAGGACCAAAATTATATGTAAGCCACCATATCAAGCCTAAGTGTAAGCACATGGTCTAAAAAGTGGTTCAAATCGCGCGCCGTCACCGGGATCAGGGCGTGATAAATGACGTGTCTGCGCCGCGGCGGCCCTATGACTGATGGCACTTCTTGCACTATCACGCAAAAACTTTTTACCTAACTAGGATTATAGTTCACCGATGTTTTGATAGGTCATGATTTTCAAGATTTAATAAATATATCTTCACGCCTTTCCACATGGGTCCCCGTAGGAGTAAACAGATGTGTGTAGTAAATCTATACAAATAAATAAGATTGGAGAGTCTGTTTGCAATATTAAAATAACCGCTTTTTACAAAATGCATATGGATGTATACACGGTAAATATATACCAAAATATTTTATTTTTTATTTTTGTCTGTTTGTCTGTTTGTTCCGGCTAATCTTTGAAACGGCTGAACCGATTTGAACGGGACTTTTACTGGCAGATAGCTGATGTCAAAAGGAATAACTTAGATTGCTCATATTTTGGAAACTGAACAATGTTTTTTTTGTAAAATTCCACGTGGGCGAAGTCGCGGGCACAGCTAGTATATAATAATAGCCGTGGTGGCTGAGGTGTTCGAGTATTTGCCTGCAACACAAACTAGTACCAAAATTTGTTTTTCTGAACTTAAGTACAGTATTTAGTCACACCACGAGCTTTACGGTGAAGGAAAACATGGTGAGGAAACTTGCATACTCTGAGAAAAAAATCAAAGTATGTATAATACATACTTTGATTATGTATTATACATACTTTGATTTTTTTCTCAGAGTTACTCAAGCACGACTATAATACGAATAGTCATATATCACTGTTACTCAAGCAGGCGGAAAGTGGGCATGTGGGTAATACTAGTTAATATATTATTTATTATACTCGTAAGTAGTGTGTGTAGCTTTATTCATTATTATTCACTCTACTAAGTGGATTAATATAAAAAAGAGAATACAGTCAAAATATTCATGAGGAAAACGCATGCGCAATAAACACATCCTTCACATATCGTCGCCATCTTTGGAAAAAACATTACGCACACAAGATTACATATGAACCGTCTTATGAGACCCCTAGCCGCCAACTACTTGAGCCTACAGGAGTGTCATATATTACTGGACGGTCTAACAACGGCGTATGGTAAATATTTACACAAATGTTATACCACCCTCAGGCTTGATATTACGTAAAGTCAATTTATGCTAATACAAAAAACAAGAAAAAATATTCCATACAAACTGGGCTGAGTATTGGTTGATATTATTTCACAAGTGTGAAGAACGAAAACTGCCGCTGCGTAGACGTTACCTCACGTTGTATGAAATACATATAGTATAGAGAGTATAGAGAGATATATTAGCTTGACTTTCTTTTATAGGTGAATATTTTCCATAATATATATTCTCCATAAATATTTACCACTATTGGATTTATATATATGTGTACCAGTTTAGAACAGCTACCTGGCTCACGAAGTAGCAACGGTTAAAAAGCCCAGGTCTGTACTTCGCGGCAACGTGCCAAGAAGACGCAGCATTACTACACCGGATGGCAATGCTAACATGGCGGGTACCTTATTAAACATATTTTTTTTTTGTATTTTAATGAATTTATTGAGTAGTACCTGGATGACCGAGCTTAGCTCGGTAAATATAAATAAAATATAATTTATACGAATTACAGACTTATGGAATATGAATAATATTTTTTAATGTTGCCAATATAATAATGAAAAAATATGAACTTGTTATTTAAATAAAAAATCACGACTTAATTGGTTAAGAAATTAAAAAGATATGCCAAAATAAAGGATCATCTATCTAAACATATAATAAAAATGTAACGGATTGCTGTCTGTACATGGAAGATATATGAGAAAAAAATATAATTGGGAGCTTTATCAACGCAAACAGCACCCAAAACACAGATTTTTAGAATTTTTGTTTGTACATTTGTGCACGCTAACCTCAGAAACGGCTTATCCGATTTAGATGTGGTTTGTAAAACTGTAACGGATCACTGTCTGTACATGGTAGATGTATGAGAAAAAATATGATTGGGACCTTTATCAACAATTACACACGTTGTGCCATACTCTGCCACAAATCTTGTAAACGTCGATTCCGTTGTTCGTCATTAGTAGTAGCTACACGTTGTGCCGCACGCTGCTGCAAATCTTGGGGACATCGCTCCTGTTGTTCAACATTTTCAGTAGTTACACGTTGTGCCGCACACTGCCGCAAATCTTGTGGACATCGCTCCTGTTGTTCAACATTTTCAGTAGCTACACGTTGTGCCGCACGCTGCCGCAAATCTTGTAGACATTGCTTCTGTTGTTCGTCATTTTCAGTAGCTACACGTTGTGTTATACGCTGCCGGAAATTTTACAGACGTCACTGTCGTTGTTCGTTATTTTCAGTAGCTACACGTTGTGCCGCACGTTGCCGCAAATCTTGTAGACATCGCTCCTGTTGTTCGTCATTTTCAGTAGCTATACGCTGTGCCGCTCGCTGCCGCAAATCTTGTCGACGTCGTTCCCGTTGTTCGTCATTTTCAGTAGCTACACGTTGTGCTGCACGCTGCCGGAAATCTTACAGACGTCGCAATTTTTGTCCGTTATTTTCAGTAGCTACACATTGTGCTGCTCGCTGCCGCAAATCTTGTAGACGTCGTTTCCGTTGTTCGTAATGTTTAGTAGCTACACGTTGTGCTGCTCGCTGCCGCAAATCTTGCAGACATCGCTCCCGTTGTTCGTAATGTTCAGTAGCTATACGTTGTGCTGCTCGCTGCCGCAAATCTTGTAGACGTCGTTCCCGTTGTTCGTAATGTTCAGTAGCTACACGTTGTGCTGCTGTTTGCCGCAAATCTTGTAGAGGTCGTTCCCGTTGTTCGTAATGTTCCGTAGCTACACGTTGTGCTGCTCTCTGCCGCAAATCTTGTAGACGTCGATCCCGTTGTTCGTAATGCACAGTAGCTATACGTTGTGCTCCTCGCTGCCGCAAAACTGGTAGACGTCGTTCCCGTTTTTCGTCATTTTCAGTAGCTACACGTTGTGCTGCACGCTGCCGGAAATCTTGCAGACGTCGCTCTCATTGTTCCTAATGTTCAGTAGCTACACGTTGTGCTGCTCGCTGCCGCAAATCTTGCAGACATCGCTCCCGTTGTTCGTAATGTTCAGTAGCTATACGCTGTGCTGCTCGCCACCGCAAATCTTGTAGACGTTGTTCCCGTTGTTCGTAATGTTCAGTAGCTACACGTTGTGCTGCTCGCTGCTGCGAATCCTGTATACATCGCTCCCGTTGTTCGTTATTTTCAGTAGCTATACGTTGTGCTGCTCGCTGCCGCAAATCTTGTAGACGTCGTTCCCGTTGTTCCTAATGTTCAGTAGCTACACGTTGTGCCGCTCGTTGCCACAAATCTTGTAGACGTCGTTCCCGTTGTTCCTAATGTTCAGTAGCTACACGTTGTGCTGCTCGTTTCCCCAAATCTTGTAAACGTCGTTCCCGTTGTTCGTAATGTTCAGTAGGTACACGTTGTGCTGCTCGCTGCCGCAAATCTTGTAGACGTCGTTCCCGTTGTTCGTAATGTTCAGTAGCTACACGTTGTGCTGCTTTTTGCCGCAAATCTTGTAGACGTCGTTCCCGTTGTTCGTAATGTTCAGTAGCTACACGTTGTGCTGCTCTCTGCCGCAAATATTGTAGACGTCGTTCCCGTTGTTCGTAATGTTCAGTAGCTACACGCTGTGCTGCTTGCTGCCGCAAATCTTGTAGACGTCGTTCCCGTTGTTCGTAATGTTCAGTAGGTACACGTTGTGCTGCTCGCTGCCGCAAATCTTGTAGACGTCGTTCCCGTTGTTCGTCATTTTCAGTAACTACACGTTGTGCTGCACACTGCCGGAAATCTTATAGACGTCGCTCTCGTTGTTCGTAATGTTCAGTAGCTACACGTTGTGCTGCTCTCTGCCGCAAATCTTACAGACGTCGCTCTCGTTGTTCGTAATGATTAGTAGCTATACGTTGTGCTGCTCTCTGACGCAAATCTTGTAGACGTCGTTCCCGTTGTTCGTAATGTTCAGTAGCTACACGTTGTGCTGCTCTCTGCCGCAAATCTTACAGACATCGCTCCCGTTGTTCGTAATGTTCAGTAGCTACACGTTGTGCTGCTCTCAGCCGCAAATCTTGTAGAGGTCGTTTTCGTTGTTCGTAATGTTCAGTAGCTACACGTTGTGCTGCTCTCTGCCGCAAATCTTGTAGACGTCGTTCCCGTTGTTCGTAATGTTCAGTAGCTACACGTGGTGCTGCTCTCTGCCGCAAATCTTGTAGACGTCGTTCCCGTTGTTCGTAATGTTCAGTAGCTACACGTTGTGCTGCTTGCTGCCGCAAATCTTGTAGACGTCGTTCCCGTTGTTCGTAATGTTCAATAGCTACACGTTGTGCTGCTCGCTGCCGCAAATCTTGCAGACATCGCTCCCGTTGTTCGTAATGTTCAGTAGCTATACGCTGTGCTGCTCGCCACCGCAAATCTTGTAGACGTTGTTCCCGTTGTTCGTAATGTTCAGTAGCTACACGTTGTGCTGCTCGCTGCTGCGAATCCTGTATACATCGCTCCCGTTGTTCGTTATTTTCAGTAGCTATACGTTGTGCTGCTCGCTGCCGCAAATCTTGTAGACGTCGTTCCCGTTGTTCCTAATGTTCAGTAGCTACACGTTGTGCCGCTCGTTGCCACAAATCTTGTAGACGTCGTTCCCGTTGTTCCTAATGTTCAGTAGCTACACGTTGTGCTGCTCGTTTCCGCAAATCTTGTAAACGTCGTTCCCGTTGTTCGTAATGTTCAGTAGGTACACGTTGTGCTGCTCGCTGCCGCAAATCTTGTAGACGTCGTTCCCGTTGTTCGTAATGTTCAGTAGCTACACGTTGTGCTGCTTTTTGCCGCAAATCTTGTAGACGTCGTTCCCGTTGTTCGTAATGTTCAGTAGCTACACGTTGTGCTGCTCTCTGCCGCAAATCTTGTAGACGTCGATCCCGTTGTTCGTAATGCACAGTAGCTATACGTTGTGCTCCTCGCTGCCGCAAAACTGGTAGACGTCGTTCCCGTTTTTCGTCATTTTCAGTAGCTACACGTTGTGCTGCACGCTGCCGGAAATCTTGCAGACGTCGCTCTCGTTGTTCCTAATGTTCAGTAGCTACACGTTGTGCTGCTCGCTGCCGCAAATCTTGCAGACATCGCTCCCGTTGTTCGTAATGTTCAGTAGCTATACGCTGTGCTGCTCGCCACCGCAAATCTTGTAGACGTTGTTCCCGTTGTTCGTAATGTTCAGTAGCTACACGTTGTGCTGCTCGCTGCTGCGAATCCTGTATACATCGCTCCCGTTGTTCGTTATTTTCAGTAGCTATACGTTGTGCTGCTCGCTGCCGCAAATCTTGTAGACGTCGTTCCCGTTGTTCCTAATGTTCAGTAGCTACACGTTGTGCCGCTCGTTGCCACAAATCTTGTAGACGTCGTTCCCGTTGTTCCTAATGTTCAGTAGCTACACGTTGTGCTGCTCGTTTCCGCAAATCTTGTAAACGTCGTTCCCGTTGTTCGTAATGTTCAGTAGGTACACGTTGTGCTGCTCGCTGCCGCAAATCTTGTAGACGTCGTTCCCGATGTTCGTAATGTTCAGTAGCTACACGTTGTGCTGCTTTTTGCCGCAAATCTTGTAGACGTCGTTCCCGTTGTTCGTAATGTTCAGTAGCTACACGTTGTGCTGCTCTCTGCCGCAAATATTGTAGACGTCGTTCCCGTTGTTCGTAATGTTCAGTAGCTACACGCTGTGCTGCTTGCTGCCGCAAATCTTGTAGACGTCGTTCCCGTTGTTCGTAATGTTCAGTAGGTACACGTTGTGCTGCTCGCTGCCGCAAATCTTGTAGACGTCGTTCCCGTTGTTCGTCATTTTCAGTAACTACACGTTGTGCTGCACACTGCCGGAAATCTTATAGACGTCGCTCTCGTTGTTCGTAATGTTCAGTAGCTACACGTTGTGCTGCTCTCTGCCGCAAATCTTACAGACGTCGCTCTCGTTGTTCGTAATGTTTAGTAGCTATACGTTGTGCTGCTCTCTGACGCAAATCTTGTAGACGTCGTTCCCGTTGTTCGTAATGTTCAGTAGCTACACGTTGTGCTGCTCTCTGCCGCAAATCTTACAGACATCGCTCCCGTTGTTCGTAATGTTCAGTAGCTACACGTTGTGCTGCTCTCAGCCGCAAATCTTGTAGAGGTCGTTTTCGTTGTTCGTAATGTTCAGTAGCTACACGTTGTGCTGCTCTCTGCCTCAAATCTTGTAGACGTCGTTCCCGTTGTTCGTAATGTTCAGTAGCTACACGTGGTGCTGCTCTCTGCCGCAAATCTTGTAGACGTCGTTCCCGTTGTTCGTAATGTTCAGTAGCTACACGTTGTGCTGCTTGCTGCCGCAAATCTTGTAGACGTCGTTCCCGTTGTTCGTAATGTTCAGTAGCTACACGTTGTGCTGCTTTTTGCCGCAAATCTTGTAGAGGTCGTTCCCGTTGTTCGTAATGTTCAGTAGCTACACGTTATGCTGTTCGCTGCCGCAAATCTTGTGGACGTCGTTCCCGCTGTTGGTCATATTCAGTGAAACAAATCTCTAAAAGAAGAGCAGAAAGGTCTAAATCATTAGACCTTTCTGCTCGTATAATGTTGGTCAAGTTTTGCAAGACTTTAGCACTACGTGTGGGACGAGCGGAAAGCTGTTTATTTTCATTAATTTGTTAAAATGAGTCTTGTTTGTCGATCACTATTTTCTTGAAGGTTTAGGCATTTTGTCATGTAAGTAAACAATTGATTTTATATAATTTAATACGTCTACGAAAACGTCAAACCAAAAACTCATTGGCTTAAAGTTTGTTGCTTAGCAACGCTTTATTGTTGCTGTGTCGGTAAAGCAGTAGCGAATTTCAAATTCTAATGAAATTGTAGGAGATTTTCATTGCCTAAAAACACGGATAAAACTTTTTTTTTTTAAATGAAACCTAGCTAGATCAATTTATTGCCCCCGAAATCCCCCCCGTACCAAATTTCATGAAAATCGTTGGAGCCGTTTCCGAGATTCAGATTATATATATACAAGAATTGCTCGTTTAAAGGTATTAGATAAGCATGTTCAGCGAGTGATCAAAACTTATACTCAATAAATATTGAATACTTATAGAAAAGAACAAATAAAAGTTCGCTAGAAGCTAACAATCCAACGAGCATATACTAGAATCACATCTTCATAAGAGTTAAACCAGTATTATTACTTAATAAAAACTTTATCAAAGACAATAATGAAAGAATAAGACCGCGAGAGCGCAGTCCATTCTACTAATTGGGTCAAATCCACACCACACTCGACACGTAGGTACACTTCGATTTACAGGCTATCAAAGATATACCCGGGTAGTATTGTCCGAAGAAAACATTTCTGTAAATACGTCACGATGCCCTCAGCAAAGAGAAATAGGTAGTTTCATTTCAGAACTACCAAACTCATTTTTAACACGAGCTGAATCTAATACACCCACACACCATCTCACAACGGTTCCCAAACAGCAAGGCATGGTGGGAAAAATTTTTTTTCGCCATAAGTCACGTCCATTCAACTTTAAAATTAGTTTTTTACGATGTATGCAGGTTTTCTTACACCGCAAATTATGCTCTCAATGATCTTAGGTCTACTGCTTCAATATTAAATTATACGTAGAAATGCTATATTTACAATATTATCCTACAAATAATATAAATATCGAAGTTTGTTAGTGTATACTCAATTACGCCAGGACAGCTTATAGGAATTGGACGAAATTTAGCACATACGTAGATTTATATTTGCTGAATTAACACAAAATACAATTTAATGTAGGTGCAACCACGGGGCACGACTAGTCTGAAATAAACGCGTGTATCAAAATGACGCATTTTATCTAAACAAATCGCCAGAGTAACTGAAGCGATGGTATGCGGGATAATAACAGTTTCGAGAGCGGATATGGAAAGGCACAAACATTGGATTGTACTAATGGAATATCCATGCTGCAATATAGCAACAATGGTTTCCATATTCCCAACTAAAGTGATTCAGTGAAAGCTCGAACTACAAATAATATTGATTTTTACTTCGATGGAAAGCATACAGGATATGGAAACTTTTTGTGAGACAAACATATCCTCCCTACGCCTGGTCCCTTGCAGGTAAAGCAGACATAGTCTACTTTCAGATCCCTTTGATTTAATCCACATTCACCAGTCTCTTCATACATGCTCACGCATTTTGGATATTCTGGACGTTGCTATCCTTAAGTGACCGATCGATTTGATGGGATGAATCAATTCAGAGACACAAATTCAAATATGTACCAGGACTAGAGAGTCAAGTAAATTCAGCATCTACACCTGAGAAGAAAGCCATGAGTGCATGTGAAGTCAAGAAATATCGTAGCACATATACGAGTACATTTGAACCTTGATTAATTATTGAAGTGAACTGAATACGTAGATGTGCGAAGAAAATCAAGAGCTCATGGGAAATCGAGGCTGAGAAACGACCCTATCCGTAAAGCTGGCACTTATATATCTCCGGAGAAAGGTGGATGTTATTACCTTTACTGTCTCTTCGAGGATCTGTAGAGTGGACGTGATAGCATAAATACTCGTATAATGGTCAAAGTACCTGGATGACCGAGCTTAGCTCGGTAAATATAAATAAAATATAATTTATACGAATTACAGACTTATGGAATATGAATAATATTTTTTAATGTTGCCAATATAATAATGAAAAAATATGAACTTGTTATTTAAATAAAAAATCACGACTTAATTGGTTAAGAAATTAAAAAGATATGCCAAAATAAAGGATCATCTATCTAAACATATAATAAAAATGTAACGGATTGCTGTCTGTACATGGAAGATATATGAGAAAAAAATATAATTGGGAGCTTTATCAACGCAAACAGCACCCAAAACACAGATTTTTAGAATTTTTGTTTGTACATTTGTGCACGCTAACCTCAGAAACGGCTTATCCGATTTAGATGTGGTTTGTAAAACTGTAACGGATCACTGTCTGTACATGGTAGATGTATGAGAAAAAATATGATTGGGACCTTTATCAACAATTACACACGTTGTGCCATACTCTGCCACAAATCTTGTAAACGTCGATTCCGTTGTTCGTCATTAGTAGTAGCTACACGTTGTGCCGCACGCTGCTGCAAATCTTGGGGACATCGCTCCTGTTGTTCAACATTTTCAGTAGTTACACGTTGTGCCGCACACTGCCGCAAATCTTGTGGACATCGCTCCTGTTGTTCAACATTTTCAGTAGCTACACGTTGTGCCGCACGCTGCCGCAAATCTTGTAGACATTGCTTCTGTTGTTCGTCATTTTCAGTAGCTACACGTTGTGTTATACGCTGCCGGAAATTTTACAGACGTCACTGTCGTTGTTCGTTATTTTCAGTAGCTACACGTTGTGCCGCACGTTGCCGCAAATCTTGTAGACATCGCTCCTGTTGTTCGTCATTTTCAGTAGCTATACGCTGTGCCGCTCGCTGCCGCAAATCTTGTCGACGTCGTTCCCGTTGTTCGTCATTTTCAGTAGCTACACGTTGTGCTGCACGCTGCCGGAAATCTTACAGACGTCGCAATTTTTGTCCGTTATTTTCAGTAGCTACACATTGTGCTGCTCGCTGCCGCAAATCTTGTAGACGTCGTTTCCGTTGTTCGTAATGTTTAGTAGCTACACGTTGTGCTGCTCGCTGCCGCAAATCTTGCAGACATCGCTCCCGTTGTTCGTAATGTTCAGTAGCTATACGTTGTGCTGCTCGCTGCCGCAAATCTTGTAGACGTCGTTCCCGTTGTTCGTAATGTTCAGTAGCTACACGTTGTGCTGCTGTTTGCCGCAAATCTTGTAGAGGTCGTTCCCGTTGTTCGTAATGTTCCGTAGCTACACGTTGTGCTGCTCTCTGCCGCAAATCTTGTAGACGTCGATCCCGTTGTTCGTAATGCACAGTAGCTATACGTTGTGCTCCTCGCTGCCGCAAAACTGGTAGACGTCGTTCCCGTTTTTCGTCATTTTCAGTAGCTACACGTTGTGCTGCACGCTGCCGGAAATCTTGCAGACGTCGCTCTCATTGTTCCTAATGTTCAGTAGCTACACGTTGTGCTGCTCGCTGCCGCAAATCTTGCAGACATCGCTCCCGTTGTTCGTAATGTTCAGTAGCTATACGCTGTGCTGCTCGCCACCGCAAATCTTGTAGACGTTGTTCCCGTTGTTCGTAATGTTCAGTAGCTACACGTTGTGCTGCTCGCTGCTGCGAATCCTGTATACATCGCTCCCGTTGTTCGTTATTTTCAGTAGCTATACGTTGTGCTGCTCGCTGCCGCAAATCTTGTAGACGTCGTTCCCGTTGTTCCTAATGTTCAGTAGCTACACGTTGTGCCGCTCGTTGCCACAAATCTTGTAGACGTCGTTCCCGTTGTTCCTAATGTTCAGTAGCTACACGTTGTGCTGCTCGTTTCCCCAAATCTTGTAAACGTCGTTCCCGTTGTTCGTAATGTTCAGTAGGTACACGTTGTGCTGCTCGCTGCCGCAAATCTTGTAGACGTCGTTCCCGTTGTTCGTAATGTTCAGTAGCTACACGTTGTGCTGCTTTTTGCCGCAAATCTTGTAGACGTCGTTCCCGTTGTTCGTAATGTTCAGTAGCTACACGTTGTGCTGCTCTCTGCCGCAAATATTGTAGACGTCGTTCCCGTTGTTCGTAATGTTCAGTAGCTACACGCTGTGCTGCTTGCTGCCGCAAATCTTGTAGACGTCGTTCCCGTTGTTCGTAATGTTCAGTAGGTACACGTTGTGCTGCTCGCTGCCGCAAATCTTGTAGACGTCGTTCCCGTTGTTCGTCATTTTCAGTAACTACACGTTGTGCTGCACACTGCCGGAAATCTTATAGACGTCGCTCTCGTTGTTCGTAATGTTCAGTAGCTACACGTTGTGCTGCTCTCTGCCGCAAATCTTACAGACGTCGCTCTCGTTGTTCGTAATGTTTAGTAGCTATACGTTGTGCTGCTCTCTGACGCAAATCTTGTAGACGTCGTTCCCGTTGTTCGTAATGTTCAGTAGCTACACGTTGTGCTGCTCTCTGCCGCAAATCTTACAGACATCGCTCCCGTTGTTCGTAATGTTCAGTAGCTACACGTTGTGCTGCTCTCAGCCGCAAATCTTGTAGAGGTCGTTTTCGTTGTTCGTAATGTTCAGTAGCTACACGTTGTGCTGCTCTCTGCCGCAAATCTTGTAGACGTCGTTCCCGTTGTTCGTAATGTTCAGTAGCTACACGTGGTGCTGCTCTCTGCCGCAAATCTTGTAGACGTCGTTCCCGTTGTTCGTAATGTTCAGTAGCTACACGTTGTGCTGCTTGCTGCCGCAAATCTTGTAGACGTCGTTCCCGTTGTTCGTAATGTTCAATAGCTACACGTTGTGCTGCTCGCTGCCGCAAATCTTGCAGACATCGCTCCCGTTGTTCGTAATGTTCAGTAGCTATACGCTGTGCTGCTCGCCACCGCAAATCTTGTAGACGTTGTTCCCGTTGTTCGTAATGTTCAGTAGCTACACGTTGTGCTGCTCGCTGCTGCGAATCCTGTATACATCGCTCCCGTTGTTCGTTATTTTCAGTAGCTATACGTTGTGCTGCTCGCTGCCGCAAATCTTGTAGACGTCGTTCCCGTTGTTCCTAATGTTCAGTAGCTACACGTTGTGCCGCTCGTTGCCACAAATCTTGTAGACGTCGTTCCCGTTGTTCCTAATGTTCAGTAGCTACACGTTGTGCTGCTCGTTTCCGCAAATCTTGTAAACGTCGTTCCCGTTGTTCGTAATGTTCAGTAGGTACACGTTGTGCTGCTCGCTGCCGCAAATCTTGTAGACGTCGTTCCCGTTGTTCGTAATGTTCAGTAGCTACACGTTGTGCTGCTTTTTGCCGCAAATCTTGTAGACGTCGTTCCCGTTGTTCGTAATGTTCAGTAGCTACACGTTGTGCTGCTCTCTGCCGCAAATCTTGTAGACGTCGATCCCGTTGTTCGTAATGCACAGTAGCTATACGTTGTGCTCCTCGCTGCCGCAAAACTGGTAGACGTCGTTCCCGTTTTTCGTCATTTTCAGTAGCTACACGTTGTGCTGCACGCTGCCGGAAATCTTGCAGACGTCGCTCTCGTTGTTCCTAATGTTCAGTAGCTACACGTTGTGCTGCTCGCTGCCGCAAATCTTGCAGACATCGCTCCCGTTGTTCGTAATGTTCAGTAGCTATACGCTGTGCTGCTCGCCACCGCAAATCTTGTAGACGTTGTTCCCGTTGTTCGTAATGTTCAGTAGCTACACGTTGTGCTGCTCGCTGCTGCGAATCCTGTATACATCGCTCCCGTTGTTCGTTATTTTCAGTAGCTATACGTTGTGCTGCTCGCTGCCGCAAATCTTGTAGACGTCGTTCCCGTTGTTCCTAATGTTCAGTAGCTACACGTTGTGCCGCTCGTTGCCACAAATCTTGTAGACGTCGTTCCCGTTGTTCCTAATGTTCAGTAGCTACACGTTGTGCTGCTCGTTTCCGCAAATCTTGTAAACGTCGTTCCCGTTGTTCGTAATGTTCAGTAGGTACACGTTGTGCTGCTCGCTGCCGCAAATCTTGTAGACGTCGTTCCCGTTGTTCGTAATGTTCAGTAGCTACACGTTGTGCTGCTTTTTGCCGCAAATCTTGTAGACGTCGTTCCCGTTGTTCGTAATGTTCAGTAGCTACACGTTGTGCTGCTCTCTGCCGCAAATATTGTAGACGTCGTTCCCGTTGTTCGTAATGTTCAGTAGCTACACGCTGTGCTGCTTGCTGCCGCAAATCTTGTAGACGTCGTTCCCGTTGTTCGTAATGTTCAGTAGGTACACGTTGTGCTGCTCGCTGCCGCAAATCTTGTAGACGTCGTTCCCGTTGTTCGTCATTTTCAGTAACTACACGTTGTGCTGCACACTGCCGGAAATCTTATAGACGTCGCTCTCGTTGTTCGTAATGTTCAGTAGCTACACGTTGTGCTGCTCTCTGCCGCAAATCTTACAGACGTCGCTCTCGTTGTTCGTAATGTTTAGTAGCTATACGTTGTGCTGCTCTCTGACGCAAATCTTGTAGACGTCGTTCCCGTTGTTCGTAATGTTCAGTAGCTACACGTTGTGCTGCTCTCTGCCGCAAATCTTACAGACATCGCTCCCGTTGTTCGTAATGTTCAGTAGCTACACGTTGTGCTGCTCTCAGCCGCAAATCTTGTAGAGGTCGTTTTCGTTGTTCGTAATGTTCAGTAGCTACACGTTGTGCTGCTCTCTGCCTCAAATCTTGTAGACGTCGTTCCCGTTGTTCGTAATGTTCAGTAGCTACACGTGGTGCTGCTCTCTGCCGCAAATCTTGTAGACGTCGTTCCCGTTGTTCGTAATGTTCAGTAGCTACACGTTGTGCTGCTTGCTGCCGCAAATCTTGTAGACGTCGTTCCCGTTGTTCGTAATGTTCAGTAGCTACACGTTGTGCTGCTTTTTGCCGCAAATCTTGTAGAGGTCGTTCCCGTTGTTCGTAATGTTCAGTAGCTACACGTTATGCTGTTCGCTGCCGCAAATCTTGTGGACGTCGTTCCCGCTGTTGGTCATATTCAGTGAAACAAATCTCTAAAAGAAGAGCAGAAAGGTCTAAATCATTAGACCTTTCTGCTCGTATAATGTTGGTCAAGTTTTGCAAGACTTTAGCACTACGTGTGGGACGAGCGGAAAGCTGTTTATTTTCATTAATTTGTTAAAATGAGTCTTGTTTGTCGATCACTATTTTCTTGAAGGTTTAGGCATTTTGTCATGTAAGTAAACAATTGATTTTATATAATTTAATACGTCTACGAAAACGTCAAACCAAAAACTCATTGGCTTAAAGTTTGTTGCTTAGCAACGCTTTATTGTTGCTGTGTCGGTAAAGCAGTAGCGAATTTCAAATTCTAATGAAATTGTAGGAGATTTTCATTGCCTAAAAACACGGATAAAACTTTTTTTTTTTAAATGAAACCTAGCTAGATCAATTTATTGCCCCCGAAATCCCCCCCGTACCAAATTTCATGAAAATCGTTGGAGCCGTTTCCGAGATTCAGATTATATATATACAAGAATTGCTCGTTTAAAGGTATTAGATAGATAGATACACGTCAAACAGACGTACAATAAATAAGAAAGTAGGCGTAATGTCTTTCCGAATAGGTAACTTTACTAGTTAGGCCTCCATTTGCGAAAAGTTCTTGACTGCTCTTATCTACAAGGTAATTAAATTGGGTGAAAATATGCGTTTTCCGGAGCGACAAACGATAGTAGTTCATAATGATTTAAGCATAAGTATCATAATCATTTATAGCTTTATTCACAGCTGAGGATATAATCGCCATCTGTCACCACCTAATATACCTCTGGCGGAAAGTGGGTGTGTGGGTATTACCTATACACCTCTGCCTACCCCTTCGGGGACCCTTGTGGGAAAGCGTGAGGATATTATTATTATTTATTATAATCGTGACTGTTATTAAAAACGCGTAAGTGAGTTTGGATGTGACGTTTTAACTTAACTGGTCATCAAGTTTCGCATAGATGTTGTCAGTAGTACAGAAAATCATATAGGGAAATACTGATTTCAGCTAAAGAGTTTCCGAGTAATAAAAAATAACGTAATTTTATTGATAATTAAAATTCAATTGATTCCGAGCCCAGTAGCTTGTGGGCCAACAACGCGTGAGCGATACCCCTGGTATTGCATAATTGCTAATTAATTGTGTTGTGATGTGAGTGATGATCGAGAATGGTCACTCTCGATATTTGTCGCCTTGGCGCTCAACGGTTAGTAATCGGACCGTTGGATATTCGCCCTTCAAAAATTACTAGCGATGACTGCAAATTGATTATTGGTAACGACTTCGGACCGTCGATGAAAATTTATTACATATATTCAACAATTTTATGGATAAATTATACGGTAACATAAAATAATATTCAACTGATAGATAGAGGAATGAAAGAGGATATAAAACGGCAATTTGTGAAACGACTACCGATTGATATTGAAACCCAAATATTTTTATTGATTTCAGTTCCATATAATATGAAAGATGATTTATGGAATTAAATACATAGTGACTGGAAAACATTCGTAGAATTTGCAAAGATATGTTTGTTACGTCATTTGTTTAGCCTTGTTTGGTTTCAATTATTCTTTACATTTACCTAAACTTACAGCTTCAGTCAAAATTTTTTATATACCTATCTATGTTAAAGAAAAAACCAGCCACGGAGCCGAGCGAATACTATTGTCTCCATTTTGCGTTACAAATTAGATTTTATTTTATAACTAGTAGTAGTAGTAGTAGGTACTAAGCGTCTCTGAGCTAACCCGCCGATTGAAGGATGGGCTGATAGACAGGCGGACATGACGAAACTATAAGGGTTCGTAGTTTATTACGAACCCATGAAAATTCCGAACGTTCTTTAGATCGATACAAATTGTTTGTATTGTAACTATTCACGCTTAACTCAGTACCAGCATATTAACTTACAACTCACATAAGTTAATTGTAATTTTGCAGTAGTACCTAGGTAGTACTTCAAAAAAGTTTGTATTTATCTCATATAAATAATACTATTAGAAACGTTCGACCAACCAACGAATATATCCAATGTGTTCGTGTGTAGTCATTTGTTTTCATGAACAAAAACAATGACATGTCGTTTCTAAAAATATACGTGACATGATTCCCGTTAGGCGGTAGTTCATCAATTTGGAAGATAGGCAGACGTGTCCTATCAGTTTCTGCCATCTTGGATCACACTACTACTCTCCGCCACAACACAATTGCCTACAGTACACAAATTATAAATTATTTTTTTAATGTTAAGTCTTCTTTTTTTATCTCCTCGTCATTCCACAATGGTCTCCAAAAGGGCAGGGATGAACCCGGTTTCAGCCTCGCTAATAAATTAAGATTCCAAGGAGGTAGTTCGCGAGTCCGTACATACATCCAGAAATCTTGACTACCTGCATTGTGGTAGGCAGATGTCTACTTTAACTTATCTTTTTCACTATTAAAGAAAGCTGTGCCGATACTAAGAGCATACTAGTGGATACCCGGAGTTTTCAACTACGCTAAAAAAACTCATACTTTCTGTTGCTTTAGTGGTCTAAAACCATCATCACATTATTGCCTATGAAATGACACCGGTTTGGGGCAACGGTTGGAAAGTTTAAAAGTATATAAAGGACAGATATTTTTATATTGCATACTTAATTAAATTAGTAGTTTGGCGTCCAGAATATTTGCAGGAATTATGCAGACTAACTGTCCACACTCAACATATAGAGGTCTCCCAAAAATACCTGCTGTTCACTCAACTTACGTAGCCAACTTCATTTTACACAGGTTAATACAATGTTGATAAGATAGCTAATAGCCATTAAAGCTGAGTAGGAACCGGCCCGCTATTACGCTTAGGTATAATAGTCCCCAAAACATATTTACTATTGGGGACTTTATTACAGTTGCAAACTAACTTGGCCGATGACACTATCTGTCGAATATGCTTTGTTCAAATCATAGCTTTAAATTAGTACCTATTTAATGAACATTTTGTCGTTTCTTAAATAAATATGAATCTCATATTTGACTTTAATTATAAATATTAAGGTTGATTTAAAACTACAAATAGGTTAATTCGTCATTTACTTGCGGTACTATACTGCAAACTAATTAATATACTGTGGCGCAGGTCTAAATCGGATCAAGCTCCTTAATCTCAAGAGGCTGAGACAGCGAAATAGCATTTTAAGCCTACTTGCTTTTTTTGTCATATATCATGTTTGATTGTCTCGTTTGTTTATAACATATGCACATAGATGTATATATGTTTGATACGGTTTAAACAATTCAGAGAAAAAGATTATCGTACATTCATATCACCACGCCGGGTAGAGCGTCTCTCGAGTCTCTCTGAACTTACACACACCGAAATAGATTATCAAATTTGTTTAGTGAAGAATTAATTTTTAATATACTTATTATTTTTTAACATAACAAAAACAAAGAGCTAAGAATATATTACTATTTGTTAAATAAAAATTTACATTCTATGTATTTAAAAATATATATATATATATCCTCACGCCTTCCCACAAGGGTCCCCAAAGGGGTAGGCAGAGGTGTATAGGTAATACCCACACACCCACTTTCCGCCAGAGGTATATTAGGTGCCAACGTGACAGATGGCGAGTCCATCGCGCCGTTACTCAAGCACGACTTTACATACGCCTTTGAATTTCTTCTCAGACGTATGCAGGTTTCCTCTCGATGTTTTCCTTCACCGTAAAGCTCGTGATGTGACTAGTCACTGTACTTAAGTTCAGAAAAACTCATTGGTACAGTCGGGATTCGAACTTGCGACCTTTGCGTCGCAGGCAACTGCTCGAACAACTCGGCCACCACGGCTTTTAAACAAAATAATTTGCTGTTATTCTGTAACAATGTCTAACGTACTTTCAGTATCGCATCTCGTAATTTCAGTGTTTACACTATTAGAAAATATGAACAAATCACTTTTCCCTAGTTAAATATATGCATTTTAGACACAATGCATCTACGCCGTAGCCACGTAGCAGCGACGTAGCAAAACGCAACACCTTCGTAACCATTTTCAATATTTCTGTCAGTTAGGCTGGTAATGGGGCCTCAGGAATTACATTAATTTCATAGGAAACGCGCATAATTTTTTAATACTGTTGCCTGTTACAAGACTTATTCATGCATGCTACTACAGTTTAACATGAATGCTTTGAGGATGTTTAATTACGTTTATTACAGTATGTAGCAACGTGGGGGTTTAGGTGCTAACTGCAATGCGCTTATGAATATGTAACAATGTGTTCACGGCCAGTTAATGGTTTGACGGGTGATGATGATATGACAGAAGGAACCTGACCGATACGTGAATATGATGATGAAATGATGATGAATGGATATAATAATATCATGACATGGTTAGCGTAAGTTAGGTCTACGTTCAGTAATTGTGATCATATGACGCCGGCTGTGATTGAACAACTGATTATTTATTGTTTTATCTTAACTATTGTGTTAATCTGTAATTAACCTTCTTTATGTTTGTTGTTATATTAGCTCAATATATGTCGCTATGTTAAGAGTACCTAGTTATAGGCTATGTCTGGATCGCGCTAGAATGGCATGCTTGACATTCTTAATAACAGTTTTTTGTATTTGCAATAAATGTTGAAAGTTGAAAAAAGAATTCATCTCAAAAACAGTTGTGTCTTTAATTAAAAAAGAATATAAGACGTAGTTAGAGTGCTATACATATTGAGTTTATTTCTTCTTTATGCCATTGCTTTTTCAATCACACATCAAGGTCCCAAACATCTCTGCCTTTTTTGGCCTCTTTATTTAGGTTAACATGGGGCTAAGAAAAAACCTAAGTAAAAAGTAGAGTTGAGTCGAAGTATTCAGAGGAATTCGAAAGTAAATTAGTTTATTTTCCGGTAGTTCTAAACTCATCCTTATTGATGTTGGTTAAGATCGAATTCAGGGTGATATTGACGGATCGTATCAAAATAGAACAGGCGTGAAAGTATGTACCTTTTACATCTGATCGACAATAAACTGGCATTACGTGGGTAGTCAAAGGCTTCGCCGCTCGCTCGAAAAAACAGGTCAAGTGAGTGAACACTATCACACAATACGAATAATGTAAAATATGGAAAATGGCTTCACTATATGAATCTAATTTTAGATCAATGCTTAAAAAGTCTTTTTAAGCATTCATCTGATCTTTAGTCTTTGACGTGTATCTGTATAATTAATTGAGTTAAAAAATAAGAACGCTAGTTATATTTTTTCCCTTTATCGAAAATAATGAAAACGGAAAAAGTATTGTTTCATGTTCTATTACCTAAAAAAAACTGTGGGTAAATTTACTATAATGAGTTAGAGCGCCATTCCACTGTAGACTAAACAGATATATTTTGCTTCATGTACATTAATCAGTGTCTTCATACATGCTCGTCGATTTGGAGTACTTTTAACTTTACCAGCAGCGATTGTTTGAACGATTTGATCACTCTATACCTGTTAACAGTAAGATAGGAATGTTTTGTTATATACGTCCTTTCAATCCTTTATTCACCTTGACCTATATCTAGATCTATAAATCGTGAAACAGCTAACATTTATTCGTAAGATATTATTTATTAAATTAAATCCGTTTTAATATGATTAACCCAATTTGGGAATATTGCAATTAATCACCATTATCACTGCACAGCATACATTATTTCAATGCGATGATAGCGGAATATGAAAATTGAATATTAATGAGTTATTATTAATTACAGCTTTAAACATTTCCAATGTTAATTTGTAAACAACAATTAACATGCGTTCTAAGCGTTTTGCTGCATTTTGCTGCATTTTGGGATTAACTATGTTTGTGCAAGGCTTGACCACGGAAACCGTTAGATGTTACACATGATCCTCGGAGCAGCTACTCGAAGACGGGCCGCATCAGAATCGGTATAGTAACGTGGCAATAATGCACGCGGTGCGCTGATGGTAAGTGGTTACTGCTGCCTACAGACGCTTGCAACACCAGGGATGTCGCTCGGGCGTTGGTGAAAGTAACACCCAAGAATAAGTCCACGGTAGCGTTGCGCTGGGTAGCAAAACAGATTTAAAATATATGTTTCAGCTTGCGTGGCATGAGTTTTGATTAGACGATGTGAGCACAATTTAAAAAGTTGATGAGCTTCTTAACGTCAAGAATGCTAGCACGGATATCCTAAAGGACTCGGTTGCTCGCTCATTTGTTGGTATATTGTAAGCAATTCAAATTATTTCAATAAAGTGAGTAAAAAGACTTGCCAATTATATGAATAAAAATTATATATATACAGCTGGTCACAAAGTTTATTGCCATCGTTAAAACTTCGATTTTCATTATAATTAATGTCACTTTCCCTTTTTAGAACTGGTAGGTAAATCGAGATATTTTCGATTCATGGTCAAAATTATTACGTTGCAATGTTGTTAAAACTTAATGACTTAGAAAGAGTTATGAATTCGACTAATAACATGCAAGCATGTCTGGAATTTTAGTAAAGAGGGTAATAAAGGAATTTTCGTACAAAAAGTCTGTGGTAGCACCCCGAAATGTTTAGGGTCGTCTTTCTTACTTTTTGCCTCACGCCGAGGTTGCCTAGAAAGGACTCCTTACGATAAGTCTGGGTAATGTATTCTGGAACAGACTTGTTTTTTACTTTCTTCTTAATATTGTGGAACCTTTACGATGGCTAATATAGTATGTAATTCATAAAGTTTATACTTTTATACAAATTATAAAGCATTAAGCACAGTCCTTTACGAACTTTTCTAAAGGACTGTGCTTGGGCTAAGCTTACGAGGGCATAGCGTATTATCTACACTAACATACCACTTTCATCAGTGTCCACATACTTTCTCAACGGTTTGGAGTTCTCATGACGCCCCTATTTTTGATCATCGATCGCCTTCTATTTATATCGAAATATTGTTCAAACACATCCTTGAGACGTTCGTTTTCTGTTATTCCAATTGTTTATGTTATTTAAGCAACCTAATCACTATAACATACTTGGGAGATAGAGTTGTGAGTAAGTTTGACAACCATTCTACTAAGGCAGAGGTTCCTTTCGAAGATTCGTAAAAAAATATACATATTTTAGCGTTTGTCCTGCACAAGATTACTTTTCTACGTGCCTCCCCTCGACCTTTCAAAGTTTGATGGATCTTCCACGTAATGCATAATTTGATCAAAGATTCAATAATAAGAGAACATAGAGAAACGAATAATTTACGCTTTTGCCAAAATATATGGTAATTTCTTGTAAGATTTATATTTGAAAGGATTTTATTGTTGAATTTATTTACACCACACGACAAAATCATTATCGGCTTTACATATCAGATAGCCACGACATAACCAAGCACCGTTCAATCGTGCGCTCTTGATATTAACAAATTCCATTGTTCGCTTTTGAATGCCGTAAAACTTTTGTCTGTGTTCATGCATTTATTGCGAGTGTTTTCTATTGTACTATTCTCGAATAGAGTAGCAAACAGCAAAATAAAACTTGAACAATTAAAAGTTATACTAATGAATAAATGTGTTGTAAATATACATAATTATAGCATAATTTACTGCACAAACTCGCCATGGAGCAACGAAAATCTTATTTTATCTCTTCGGGGATAGAGGAAGAACAGAACTGAGATATAATTAATTTATTTATTTATTTGTCAGGTAACAAAATCCATTTAAATGTATATATGATATGTATATAACACGCCGAGCCAGAAACAAAAATCCCTTGCGCTCCGATAATAAAGGAAACACAATCTACACCGAGGTTCAAACCTATAATCTTAATATTGCAACTAGTTAAACCATGGAAGTTTCATGAATTGATCCGGTATACAGATGCCGTAAAGCACTAACTGAAACCATTAAGCATAGATTATGCACATGTGATTTGCATCGTTAGTGCATAACGGGACTGCTGCGGGTTCTAGGGGAGGTGTATCCTGAAACAGAGAACTGCAGGATCTTCTTTGCTGGCAAAACGTGTCGCTTAATACGGGAAGTGTATCGCTCGGAAACAAGACCGCAAGTGTTTGAGGGTCTCAGAGGTTGATCGATGATTGCAATGTCGGTTAATAGAAAGCCATGTATATTTTATATAATTAGATGATTAAATTAATTTATAATTTCAATAGCTAAGCAAATAGATCCAAGAGCAAATTCATTATACATATATAATCAGTCCCTCAGCCCTCGAAGTATTAATACTTTAGAACTATCAAAAGTATCACGGGAAGGCGCTTAATGGTCACATTGTTACTAGACAATGTGACCGTCAGGTACTTGCATGTTTGGCACCTCAGTGAGAATAACAATCCAGATAATGTGTAGTATAAAGACACTATAAGTACCTTGTATAGTCAGAGCACAAAATTGTAAGAAGACCAAAGTCACTAAAACAAGTAGATATTATTACCCGCGCGACAAACATTTGAACAATATTCGGGTTGCCTTGCCTCGAGCACTGGCTACTTACCATAACTTTGCCTAAACTACCCTCTGATGTTTCTGACATCTATTGTCAAACTTACAACAGTTACCACATAGAATTATGAGCTCGGATACGATCGAGTCGAAGCCGAACGTACCACACACTTCACGTTTGAGTAAGTAAGTTAAAGCCGTGGTGGCCGAGTGGTTCGAGTAGTTGCTGCGACACAAATATCGCAAGTTTGAATCCCGACTGTACCAATGAGATTTTCTGAACTTAAGTACAGTGTTTAGTCACACCACGAGCTTTACGGTGAAGGAAAACATCGAGAGGAAACCTGCATACATCTGAGGAGCAAAGACGTATGTGTAATCGAGCTTGAGTAACGGCGATGGACTTGCCAACTATCACGTTGGCACCGACACCAACTTTCCGCCAGAGATATATATTTAGGTGCTAAAGTGACAGATGGCGAGTTAATCGCTGTTACTCAAGCACGATTCCACATACGCCTTTGAATTTTCTTCTCAAACGTATGCAGATTTCTTCTGGATGTTTTCCTCAATTGTAAAGCTCGTGGTGTGATAAAATATTGTGTGATACTGTACTTAAGTTCAGAAAAACTCATTGGGAGGTGCAGTTGAGATACGAACTTACAATCTTTGTGTTGCAGTAACTTCTTGAACCACTCGACCACCACGGAAATGAAAGTAAACACGTTTAAAAGTAAAGTTCTAATATGTCACATGTGTCCATACACAGCTTAAAAATCACGGTTGCAAAAAGCATGAAATACGTTTTATAATATTTAAGTTTGCAGCATTCCCTGAGGTTTAGTGTCGCGTAAATTTCCGCCGCTTCGGGCACCTCGCCAAAGCCATCAACGCGCTTCACGTAGTGAGATCCGTAGCCAAATATAGAGTTATATCTCGGATATGGAGACATATAGCGCCAGTGCCATCTGAATTCACGTCTGTGTTAATAAGATCAATAGCCCATTGTGGCACAACCGATGATAAAATGATTACACTGCCACTGTAACCAATCAATCTCAATAAATTTTGCTTGCTCACGCTACGGAGCCATAGAATGTAATTCTACAAATATTATAGCATGGAATTATTTTGGAAGGGGTGTAAGCGAAAAATTCCTTCAAGGCCGGCAGCACACGAGAGATACCCCCTGGTGTTGATAGCTTCCATAGGCGGCGGTGACCGCTTACCATCAGGCGGACCACCGTGTTTGTCACCTTATTGATATAAAATAAAATGCGAAAGCTTGTGAGCATATTTGTATCTTTGATACAAACTGATACAATATGGAATTGCATGATGAGACATATTACTAGGTGAATTAGCACAATAGGCGGCCTTATCACAAAAGCGATTTCTATCAGGCAACCTAAGTGAGAAGTGAGAAGAGGGAGATAAGAGACAGCCAAAAAAAAGAAGGTGGGACAGTTGAGCGGATTTTTGTACACAATTAATATTGTGTACAAAAATATACAAGTAATCTAAACAAATAAAAACGAAACATACACACTTAATATACATAATTATAATTTCTAAATATAGTTTTTCATAATTAATTTCGTTTTCTATACTTTACCTACTAGATACAACCAAACTTACCACAACAGTTTGAATTTATTAGCCCGTTTACTGAATAGGCTGACACCGTGTTTTACGTTACTAACTACCCAAGGGAGTGGAGCAGTAATTAAGATTATTTTATACAAGAGTGGCAGGCGAGCATACGACCCAGATGATGGGTAGCGGTTACCTTAGCATATGTACGCTCACGATACTGAAATATCACTTGCGTGTTGTGACATTATGTTCGGAGAGTTATACTTTGTTTTCCAAGTTGGCAGCATAATGGGAGTATCCCTCGGCTGCCAACACAATATAACAATTCTCCCCCACCCCAAGGAGCTCATTTTAGGAAACCTTTTTCATCGCGTAAGAACACAACACAAAAAAGAGTTATTTGTATACGGAGTTCTATAGGGTGGAGGTCCTTCCCCAGTAGGCTAGCACCAAATTCGAGGTATGTCCTACCTAGCCTATCGCCCCATGTGTATCTATAATCAAATTAACGTGGGTAAAACCGACGCACAGATAGTTTCTATATGCTTAAATTACGTATATATATATATATATATATATATATATATATATATATATATATATTTTAAGTATATAATCCAGACAAGGGACTATGGCGCGCGTGTGCCGCCTGCCCTGCATTATGTTAATAAAACACAACTGCGACGCTATCCGTTGTAATGATGATTACGCTCCAAGTTTATCTGGAAAAATATACATAATGATATACAACCTATCATCATCATAGAACCGTTGGTATATTTTTAAACTGCATAATACCACCTGAATGTGAACTAAGCTGGATAAAGCTAGATCAAACTGGCAGAAATAATATGAACGAACATTTTTTTATACTCGATTACTTTCTTAACCTGTTCAAATATGTAACTTTCATATAGCCACGCGCTATATGGCAAAAATAATAGCGCTTAAAAAAGCGCGTAAAACTTAATTCGATTCAAATCTCAAGGTAGATTGGAGGAGAACTTGTTTTCCCTTAACGACGTCAATTCCTTGCCAATTAAGTTTTACCATACCATCATTACACATTCATTAATGATAGCTTTACCAACGCACTTAAACTATGCTTGGTTAGCACCTTACACAGCGATTTTAAATGTTTGTGATCTCGTATATACTTCAGACGAACAGGGTAAGCTCCAGCTTAGCAAACAAACTCATGTCCGTAATACTAACATTTATGTACATTGTTAAGTTATATAAGTACATATATTTATATAAGTAAATATATCTCCGGCAGAAAGTGGGTGTATGATTATTACCTATACACCTCTGCCTACCCCATCGGGGACCCTAGTGGGACGGCGTAAGAATAAATTATATATTATTATTATTATTATTGAAGCCGTGGTGGCCGAGTGGTTCGAGCAGTTGCCTGCGACACAAAGATCGCAAGTTCTAATCCCGACTGTACCAATGAGTTTTTCTGAACTTAAGTACAGTGATTAGTCACACCACGAGCTTTACGGTGAAGGAAAACATCGAGAGGAAACCTGCATACGTCTGAGAAGAAATTCAAAGGCGTGTGTAAAGTCGTGTAACGGCGATGGACTCGCCATCTGTCACGTTGGCACCTGATATCCCTCTGGCGGAAAGTGGGTGTGTGTGGGTATTACCCATACACTTCTGCCTACCCCTTCGGGGACCCTTGTGGGAAGGTGTGAGGATATTTATATTATTACTACGAGTCCCTTTAAAGGTAAGCTAAGGGGAGCGCTAGATTTCTATAGACCTAACAAACCTCTTTCACTCCATCCATATTAATCATTATTAAGCTTGGCGAAATCGGCATAAATTATTGTCTTATTTAACAAAAATACATACGTTTAAAATTAACTAACTGTTTCCATCGCAGTACCAAAATGGATTCACGTTGCCCGCATAGACTCGTGTATGCATAGTAAAGCATGGCTTACATACATCTCTCCCTAACGGATGTTCAGCTATAATATTGACATGTTATCCGTCACAGCTCCACACGACCGTCGGTTATCCGGTCAAAAGTTTTGCGTCCAGCTTCCAACAGTTGAATAAATAAATCCGCCATGTTTCACCTCCGCTGAATGAGTAATCGAAATACGAAATAGGATGGAATTTTTATTATTCACAACAGCTTGGTGTTGTATCCACTGTATAGGTATAAAATTTAGATTGTATTCTACTTTCCACATTATTTCGGCGTGTCCATCGCCGTTTCTCAAGCACGACTTTGTAATTCTTCTCAGACGTATGCAGGTTTCCTCTCGATTTTTTCCTTCAGCGTGTGACTAGAAAATTGTAATCGAACTTGCACTCTTTATTTTGCGGGGTGAACTAAAACCACTCGGACACCACGGACCGCATTATTATATTATGTTTGCAATAACGTCATGTTTAGGTCCGTAAACAACATATTGCAACGGACCTGAATATTTATGTAACAAACCCCGATATTGAATTAAAAAATAATTTATCAAATTGTAACAGGTGTGTTACAATGTCATTTCGATAAATTACCGTACAATGATACCGGCATCGCTTGGCGCGACGAGTGGCTATAATATTTAATGACCCACTTTACAAACAGATGCAATTTACACAAGCAACGAGACAATACATGTACCTAAAAAATATTATAACAATTAAAAGGAGAGGATTCTTGGAATGTATTGGATACAACTAGTATGAAAAGATTCGGCAACGCGCGAGCAATACCTTTGGTATGGCAAGCGATAGCCGTTCGCCATGAGGCAGCTGTTGCAGGCTGGTTTGCTGCCTTACTGGTGTAAAAACAAAGGCTGAAATTAATAATTGTTTAACGTCACTACGTCAAGGTCAATTATCAATTCTTATCTTCTCTTAAACTCTTCTCTTCTTTCTCTTCTCTTGATCTTATTAAACCTAATATTACACCCAAATATAGCTCTAAAACTATCAGCGAAACAGATTATGAGTGTTAGCTTTCGTTCAATTTCAAATAATATTCAGATAAGTTCAATACTTTTTCATCATGTACATATATATATATATCTTAGACTAAGCAAAAAAGCTTTGTGAATAAACTCGTGCTCTGTAATAGGAGTTATAAAAAAGGGTTGCATTATTTTTGTCCGTAAACTACACCTGGCACATACAATATGTGAATTGTTATTCCTCTGTATAATTGTGGCCATATTTTTTACCAACAGCGTGACAGTCCAACGTTTCAACTACCACAATACGACGGTCCGACCACAGCTGGCCATCGACCACAAATAAAACGTGACCACTGTAAGCGTAAAGTAGTAGTTGTATTTAAAAAGCTTTTTATACTTTTAAACGAGTGTGCACATTTACTCAAATAGTCCAAATTAATATCTTTACTGATATAAATAACAAATGTGTATATACTCAGGTCTTCCCACAAGGGTGATGCGGTAGGTGGTGGTGTGTATACCCACACTCCCACGTTTAGTCGGAGATAAATTTTAGGTGCCAACGTGACAGATGGCGTGTCCATAACCGTTACTCGAGCACGACTATACGTACGCCATTGAATTTCATCTCAATAATATGGAGGTTTCCTATCGATGTTTTCCTTCACCGTAGAACTCATGGTGTGACTTATCACTATACTTAAGTTAAAAAAACTCATTGGTACAGTCGGGATTTGATTTTGCAAGCTTTGTATTGTAGGCAACGCTCACAGAAGTGAATATATCGTATCGTCTACTGGAGCGATTGTAACTTTGATATCCATGATTTGTCGTCCAAGGACCGGTACTAGGACGTGTGTTTGCAATCAAGACTACGATCTGTCCCTTAAATAACCCGTCTTAAAAACGCCCCTTGAAGATAGACTTTAAAAAATTTAAGACAACGCAAAAATATAAATTATTACATTAATTTGTATTACAGGCCTAGCTAGCTGCGCCTCGCAGTTTTACCCAAGTAAATGTTTTAAAAATTTTAAAATTTCATTGGTTCACTTCTTTTCACTTTACACTTTTTTTCTGCAATGGAAAGTATCCTGTGTGTTAATCCAGGTATTTCTTTCTAATTTCAGCCAATTCCGTATTAGCGTGATTGACCGACAATTATCACAAACTTTAAAATTTATAGCGCTATTAAGATAATCCAGCAAGTCGAATTTACTCTCTCAAACTGTGCTTAGGTATATATATATGGTTGCAAATTAAACACGGTATCAAAAAGGATTGCAAAGCTTGTAGCGATCTTGATATATTACCGTGGGGTGTAGCTTGTATGTGTGCGTGTGCATGTGTGAAACAACAAAAACGTATATGAAAATAGAGAGATTATGTTTCTTATCATTAATAAAGATTAATCGATCGACGCGGATTTTTTTAAAGCAATGAAGATAGAATATTCTGAAGATATATGATAGAATACCCAGATACTGTTCTTGTCAACAGGAAAATATGAACGTATATATTTTGTAAATAAGAAGAAAATGTTCTTTCTTTTATATAGGTATAAAATCCGTCTTGTCTGACTTTCAAGGACAAGGTGTTACAAAATGTACAATGAATAATTCGGCTCCAACTTAGGGCGGCGTTATACAAAAGTTTGCTCCATACTGTTCTCCATTCAGGACCCAGGTGGGCTCTGACGTCGTAATTTAAATGGATAACTTCCCTTACGTCCGTATAGTACTTTACGGTATTGGGTAATTAAAGTATGGAATTGCTTTTGAAACGAGCCATAAAAATCTTCTCTTTGAAATAATAAATTAGTTGCCGGCGTGCAGTATAGTGCAGTTCACGGGAGACAAAGCTTCGTAATGAATGAAATGCACATTTGAGAAATTATTATTTATTAAACATTATCGAGATTAATAAGGTCGGTCAAATCAGCACTTATGTAGTATTTGGCCCCAATGGGCTAAAGTGACCGCTTAAAAAACTATGGAACTTGCACCTCGTTTCATCGATACATCACTTATTCACCAGTCTGTCAAATATACTGACAATAAAAAAAAATACACAGGACACAGACTGACATTGATTGTAGTATCCATACGGATACAGTAGGTATAATGTATGTATGAATTTTATACGCATTGGCTCCCGTCATCGAAAATGAACGAAATTTATGGAAACTCTTATTATTAAACTGCATATTTTAATCTAAGCGTGTTTTGTATAAAATAAATGAACCGTTTGGTAACAAAGGTAATTGCAATAACCAAAAAAACTAACTGTATTCTGGTTTTACCAATTCGATAAATATGATCGAATGAACTTCTGGAGAGAATAAACAAAAGCTTATTCATTATTGCACGTGTCACTTCATTTTGGGGTGAACTAATGAAGAATGAATCGAACTTTATTTGTTTCAAATAACCATAACTAATGCATAATTGCAGGGATACATAATAAATTATAAACTAACAACTTAGAGAAGGCATTTGATAGAGTCGTACGAAAGGAACTCTGGGACGTGTTGCCTGGATATGGAGTGAGCAGTTCCCTACTGCATGCCGTGAAATCACTCTATAGTGATAGCGAGGCGTGCGTTAGGGTTAACGGTGAGATGTCACCCTGGTTTGATGTGAAGTCGGGGGTCAAACAAGGGTGTATCATGTCTGCCTGGCTGTTCATTATATATCTAGATAACTGTCTGAGAGCACTAAACGAACGAACGGATGTGGAGTGAAAATGGGAAACTTAGTGGTCAACTGCCTACTATACGCCGATGACGCGGTTTTACTGGCGTCATCAGAGGGCGAACTGCAGTCACTAGTTACCATAATGAAAGAAGAATGTGAAAAGAAGGGGCTGCGCCTAAACGCTGGCAAGACTAAGGTTCTGGTATTCGAAAGAGATGAACAAGTGACCGAGTGTGCAATATCGGTAAATGGGCAAATTCTAGAGCAAGTGAATGAATTTGTATATCTTGGAAGCATGTTCACACAAGATGGAAAGTATGAAAAAGATATTGAAAGAAGGATAACTGCCGGAAATAAGGTGAATGGAGCCATGTCGGCGTTGATGGGCGGTAAAAGTCTGAGCAAGAATGCTCGAGTTGCTGTCCACAACGCGATATTGGTACCTACCTTATTGTATGGCAGCGAATCCTGGGTATGTCAGAGGAAGTATGAAAATAGCTTGAATGCAGTCGAGATGCGATCTCTTCGAAAAATGTGCGGCGTAACGATATTAGATCGAATCCGCAATGAAGAGATTCGCAAATCAACTGGCGTGAATGAGGGCGTGATTGTAAAGATGAAGAAAGGCATGTTACGTTGGTTTGGACACATAGAAAGGATGAGTGAAGAAAGATTGACGAAACAGATATACAAAGCAAAAGTGTGTGCAAGAAGAGGCAGAGGAAGGCGACGTTCCAACTACCTGGATCAAATAGATCGGACTCTCAAGGACGGGAACGTTAAGAGTACTCGAAACCGACGAGCATGTATGAAGAGACTGATGAATGTGGACGAAGCGAAAGAGGTATGTAAGTCTAGAGAGAACTGGCGCTCTATACTCTCTGCCTACCCCGTTAGGGACTTGGCGTGATGATATGTATGTATGTAACTAACAACATTCCCTAAAGGGACTCCTGAAATATATTTCAGGCATAGAGACTGTATTGTGACGTCACTGGTAATAACTTTCTCCTTCAAGGGTCCCCTCCTTGTGGGAAGGAGTGGGCCCTGGAACATGCATTTATAATTGAAATTATGTGTAAAAATTGCCAATTGCCAATATGTATATCATGAACTACGAATAACTTGATATTATAATATTCTCCGCTATAATTATGGCGTATGTCCATATAAAATCCAGCCGTCGGCACACAAGTTTCTTCAATTCACACACAAGCCTGGATAAAGCAAAAAGCCTGCCCGCCATTATTCCGAGTGATGAAGCAAATTGTTGAAAAGCACGGAGTTAGTTCGCTGCTGGATATGTTAGCTGACCGTTTCATAACTATCGCATAAGCAGAGCATTATGTGAATGAATATCATCGTTTAATGTGCTTCAAAAGGGTGCAAAAAGCGAAATAAAATATATTTACTGTTGCCTAGTTTAGTAGACGAAGCACATGGTTTTTAACCTAATAACACGTTTTGCTTAGTTTGGAGCTAGGTAATTCTCGTTACCCTCATCATAGCCGTATATGTTTGAATGAAGAAAAAATTCAAAGGCAACATTCAAATGTACTTGAGGAACGGAGATGAACTTACACTCGATGGCATCTACATTATATCTCCGGCGAGAAGTAGGTGAGTGGGTTCTACACGCCTCTGCCTACCCTTCGAGGACCCTTGTGGCAAGGCGTGAAGAATATAACACGGTAAAGCTAATCAAGTCAGAGTATATATTGAGTTCTATCAATACAAGGTGAATGTCTTATAAATTACTAGCGGCCCGTCCTGGCTTCGCACAGGTGGACATACATTTTTTAAACACTTAAAAATTTTTAATTTCTTGCAATTAATATAGCCTATAATATTAATCAGTGATTATGTAGCATTCAAATGGTGAAAGAATGTTTAAAATCGGTTTAGTACTTTTTGAGCCAATTCGTTACAAACATACTTACATACAAATCTTTCCTCTTTATAATATACTAGCTTATGTCGGCGGCTTCGCCCGCGTGGAGTTCGAAAATGTAGCTTAGTATTTTCCTGCTAGAATCAGTTCGGCCGTTATGCCGTGAAAGAGCAACATAGGTTATAATTTTAGAGCTTTGAATTTTTCAGGATTCAAATGTAGTCTTTGTCCTAAGGTATAAGCCGTTTAAACTTTCAGCTAAACTACTTTTTATCTTCGTAATATAAAGTATCCTATATTACTTCTAATACCTTCGAAATGATGTGTATAAAGTTTAATGGTGAACGGTTAAGTGGTTTTTACGTGAAAGCGAAACAAACAAACTTACATTCACATTTATAATATTAATAAGTATAGATAAGAGGAAGAGAAAATAACACAAATATTCGCCCTTAACGAGAATTGAACCAGCGACCTTAAGCTTCGCAGCTAGGAGCCCTGAACATTATACCAGACAGCAGTCTAAAGAATGGCAATGTGGATGAAGCTTATGTTTATAAGTCTAGAGAGAACTGGCAATCTACTATTGATGATTATTGATTAAAATAATAACTGTATTGATTAATAATGATGCACCTTCTTGTAACGCGTTTGATAAGAAATAATTTTGTATCATTTCCAGAATCTTTATGTAGGCCAAATGTTTGAAGACCCAGAAAAAGGTTTATGTAACTGAACGAACGATCGTAAGCCTTTTGTCATCAACAGAGATAGTACACCATTATTTTAGTTATGACCTTAGCCTTTGGAACCATTGTAACAAATATTTAGTCTATAGGTTTACTATAGGAAATTACATGAGAAAATTATTATAAGTAATTACATAAATTATAATATACAGTGTAGCTAGAACTAGTCTTCTACACTGGTGTTGTGAATATATCCTCATGACGATGCAATACATATTACTAGTTAATTAAATTTACTACTAGTAAATTTAAATTACTACTAGTAAATTAAAGTCATTATAAAAGGGTGTAATACTCACTCCTAAAAATGGTTTCATGTTTTTTCTTCTAGTTTCTGCATCCATTTTTCAAATGTATTTTTTTTATCCGTTTCCATTCATTGTGAGCAGAAATTTTTGAACAACTGTTATATTTGAATTTCCCTGAATATAGAAATGCAGATACTGTAGGTATCTTTTCACACCCTTCTTAAAGAACTTTATGCTGCATATTTATGTTAATAAATACAAACATTTTTGGATTCCTTAATTTCTTTATTATTCACTAAAATCAAATGCTTAATTTTAAATAAAAACACAACATTCTTTGTTTTTTGTGAATCTTAGAACTCAAATGATAAAAAAAAATACACTTTTATGTCAAAATGCCTGTTGAAGGCAAATTTCCATACGGGCAAACAAATTAAAAAGTGCCCACACTTCTAACTGTCCAGTTGACTGGGTACAACATGGGAATAAATAGCTTTCTGGCTCTATGTTGGTATTGTTTATAGGGGTTGTGTATAACCGAGCCGTAGTGGCCGAGTGGTTCGAGTCTGCAACACAAAGATTGCAAGTTCGAATCCCGACTGCACTCGGATGGACTCGCCATCTGTGACGTTGACACCTCTACCTACCACTTCGGGGACCCTTTTGGAAAGGCGTGAGGATATATTACATTATTATTATCATGTATAACCTATTGTCTATTCATTGTCTATTATTCAATGTCTAGTCACACTTCTACGATATTTTCAATCATACTTATTGCCGTTTGCCGTCGTACGTAAGGTCTCCGTAATATCGCATAATCTTTAAAGAAATTGCGATATTTTTATTTTAGATTTCATACTTCGAAAGACATAGATTAACAGTGTTTACGATTCAGCAACATATATTGATGCCTCGACTCTTCAACACAAGATGTCGCTAAGAACAAACAAACCAGAGTGTGATCTCTCAATCCAACCCGCCAAATTTAGAATTCCAATATGGTTTACTATTTGAACGTACTACTAAATTCATTATTAGTCTTTATTCATACTTTGTATACGTAATTTTATAGAAATCTTTCAATATTACATGAACCGACTTTTTAATCCTAGTCTTAAAAAATAAGAAGTAAAGTACGGCTCTTAGAGTATGAAATACTTTTAAGTTTACATTAAGCTCCTTGCGCAGAAAAGAGCTTTTGAATAATTTAATAATGCTTGTAAAAAGTGCTTTATACCCCATTAAGTACCTGTGTATAAAATATTAATTTATATTAACGTTTTGAGGCAACCTTAAAGCCAGTGCCTTTAGGGCTAACCTTAAAAAGAAAATTAAATTACTTATTTTTCACTTTGAGATCTTAGAAACCACAATAATGATAAAAGTACCTTAACATTTAGTACACCAATCGTGGTCATGAACAAATTGGCCAGGTACTCTCTTAACTTGCATAATACCGGCTAGCTGAATTCTTAAATTTTTGGACTCTCACTGCATCGTCGAATTTTGAATTATATACCTACAAACAATTAGTGATTTTGATTTGAGTTTGTAGATATCGTAGATCTTCTATTTTGGTATTACTATGTGAGTTGTTTTCTGCTTTCTTCATAAAAAATAAAATGTATAATGAAATGGCCGAAAGTGGGGCCGAATTAAAAAACACCGGTTTCTTACCATCAGTTTCTCGGTACTTGTGTACAATAGCTTGATCTCAACTTTAAGCTGAAGGAAATCATCATGAAGAAACGGTTATATAAGCAATCAAAGATGTATTTAAGTCGTGTCTGAGGTAAAGGACTTGCAATCTGTCGTAGACACCATAACATATGTTCAGCGTAAAGAACTCACTTCTTAGGGAGAACTACACCCATGTGGGAAGGCCTTGATTTTGTATAAAAGATTCTAAAAAAAGTATTTTTCTCATGCACGTTGTGTTCCATTTTTAAATATAGACTTACGAATGCTTAGCATAAGACCACGAATAAAACTAAAAAGAGCATTTAAAGGTCTAAATTCATGTACAGCCCAGCCTTCTCTCATCTGATTATTCTTTTTTTACTCTGGTGTAAAGTAGTGGTGGTTCGCAAGTAAATTAGATTCAGCGAAATGAATCCGGCTACGTCTCAGCAAAGATTAAGGGAACACGCTTCAAAGCTTTAGTACAAAAAACTACGATGCTTAAATTCTCAGAAAAATGGTAGGTATATAGATAGCGAATGTACGGGTAGTATTCCTTAGCCGTCTTCCCACAAGGGCCTCAAGAGCAGAGCTAACTATTTTATCCGGTGATATCGTGCCAACGTGACAGATGGTGAGTCCGACTATACATTCATCTTTCTATTACGCGAGCGATACCCCGGGTGTTGCAAGCGTCCATAGGCGGCGGTAACCGATTACCATCAGGTGGACCGCATGCTTGTTTGCCACCCGTGTGGTATAAAAAAAACGCATTTCCCTCAGCCTTCCTAACGATTGGTACAACCTACCTTTAATATGCATATGGCTAAGAACTAAGCACTCAGTCAACGCTGCCAGCATGGTTTAAGAAAATAAAACACATAGGGTACGTGGGTACATTTTACTCATCGATAAAAACCATCACGCGTCTTGAACCGAGCGATTTGTACTCAATCTCCTTATAAAAATTTCAACGAAGCTTTGGTATCCGTACGTGATACAGTAGACGGACCTTTTTATTGGCAATATCGCCACACGTGCCTCTAACGATTGTTCTCAAGATGCAATATACAGACTCAACATTGTTTTATTACGCTCTTTGTATGCGGATATTATCAAAATTTAATTTTGGAATCGAATATCCGGTTTGTTAGCTAAGCTAAGGGGTCGTACATATTTCATGGATATGCCCTTTGATGTAGGTAAGTGTCGTGGTGTCCGAGTGGTTTGAGTAGCCTTTGTAATTATTGCAAGCTCGAACTGTGGCGGTTTGGACAGTAGCAATATCTTACCTTTTGTCACGGTGGCAGCTAAATTTAAATCCGACGAAAATAGTAATTACACCTAATTCTGAAACCCTTAAGGAGAAGTTTGAACTTGCTCAACATCAAGCAGACTTTGCCTGACTCCAACTTGTCCTTAATTTACATTTGCAATTGAATATTTTTATTATTGGTAATTCTGTCTTGAATTGAATTAATATGCTATTACACAACTTACTCTCTCTGCCAACCTCGGTACGAAGTCAGCGTGATGATATGCACGGATATGAATATAGAAGTCGTAATAATACAGCCGTGGTGGCCGAGTGTTTTGAGCAGTTGCCTGCGACGCAAAGGTTGCAAGTTCGAATCCTGAGTGTACCAATGAGTTTTTCTGAACTTAAGTACAGTGATTAGTCACACCACGAGCTTAACGGTGAAGGAAAACATCGAGAGGAAACCTGCATACGTCTGAGAAGAAATTCAAAGGCGTATGTATAGTCGTGCTGGAGTAACGGCGATGGACTCGCCATCTGTCACGTTGGCACCTAGGATACCTCTGGCGGAAAGTGGGTGTGTGGGTATTACCTATACAGCTCTGCCTACCCCATCGGGGACCCTTGTGGGAAGGCGTGAGGATATATTATTATATTATATACAATGAGTGATATTTAAACAGCCAGATAATCATCTAACCCATAAAACTCAAACCCTCCTACATTTCACCGACAAAAGTTACTAATTGCTCAAAGATAAAGGATTTGCATTAATTACTGGCCAAATTTAAAAGCTAAAAATATAAACTCCAAAAAAAATATTTAAAGGTTCCGTTTTAATTACGTTTCCGGTAGGATATTTTGCATTTTATCTCACCCCTAAGGTGTTGAGAGCAGGAAAATTTATAGATGTTTGAAAAAGTTTTAATATACCTACTAAAACGTGGCTACCGCCCACAACTTTGTCCCTGTGGAAACACAAACATAATGATATGAATTTCAAACCACTAACGGTTATTAAAGTTACCAAAATACTTTGTTATCAAGTTTAAGGGGTATTGCAACCGAATGACGAAGGTCAACTTACCACTTCCTTTAAACTAACTAACCTAGCCATTAACTTAAACTAACAATGCTTCGCGACGTAGACAAACTTCAAAAAAACCACCTAATTCTTGCTTTGATTTTATATATTATTATTTTAACGTTCAAGTTTCCAATTACGCCCTGCCTTATAATAGGCTACGGAAATCCCTTGCCTTTGGGCGTCGGATTTTTTTCCCTAACTTTTTTCGTGTCCACGCCTTCCCATGAGGGTCGCCGGAGGTGCAGGCAGATATGTAACAACACCCTCCTTACACCTCAGTGCCAACGTGACAGATTACATTCATCGCCGTTTCTTAACTATACGTACGTACGTCTTTGAATGTCTTCTGTAACCTATACATTATAAGGAAAGTAATTCCTCGAAGAGGTAGGCAGTCTTTTCCCCGGATATATATTTAGGTGCCAACATGACAGGCGGCGAGGCCATCGCCGTTTCTTAAGCACGACTATATATGTCTTTAAATTTTATTCTCAAAGTTATGCAGGCTTCCTCTTGATATGCCGTAAAAGAGGGGATGTAAATAATCACAGTTGAAGTTTGAGCTTAGAATCTTTAGATTGCATTACTCGAAAAACTCAACCACCAGGGATTTATTCCAAGGGATCCATATCAAAAACCTTTTAACGGAAATATGTTATCACCGTCATTGAGTTCATAATAAGAGCATGATTGATACACAGTCTCCGCTTTAATTATCTCAAACTGAAAAGGAAGTAGATATTGCGAGCGACGCCGAACAACTTTCAAGTGAAACATTGATAAATTGCGACAGCACTGAGATTTAAACGGTTTGCTGGGAATAGCATAATTACCCCACTTATTTCCTTTCAAATAATTATGTCACCGACAGATGTATATTAGAGGTAGAGGAATATGTAGGAAAGAGAAGTTCAAAGAACACTCAAGAAATGGAACGTCAAGGGTACTCAAAACCGGCAACCATCTTTGAAGAGACTGACGTATGTGATGAACAAAAAGAGAACTCTAAGTCTGAGGCAAGTAGAG
Organism: Drepana falcataria; assembly: GCA_945859725.1. Lineage (NCBI taxonomy): Eukaryota > Metazoa > Arthropoda > Insecta > Lepidoptera > Drepanidae > Drepana > Drepana falcataria. The sequence goes on from OX243937.1 coordinate 4,240,830, forward strand.
CGCCAATTACATCGAGTCTCTTCTCGACGAGATTAATTATGTAGATTTATATTGGAGGTAAGGTACGGGAACCTCGCTTTCAGCATTAGAGTTTCCCGACTGGAACAATTTCTCCACCTTACGATGCATGCGGCATCTATTGATTTTTGTATTCCTGCGGTAAGAAACGCTTCAAGCACTTTTGCAAGGAATGGTTTTACTAGTAAAAGCGGAACAATACCATCGACTAGAAAGTACGTCTATACTGATGACAGAAATAAATAATTGCAGGGAAAGCTTACTAGGTACGCTTCTTTGCAGTTTGTTGTATAACAAAGCATTTTAGAGTTCTGGGCTAATAGCCATCCAAATAATAAAAATAATATTTAACGACCTAAGTACAAGATAACACCTCATCGAGCTTGGAAGAAAATTAAAGAATAATAGCTACGAAGATTAATTATAAGTTATTCTCAACAGCAATTTAAATTAATTACCACCTTCTGAAATGGGATTATATGAAAATAACTTTTATAATATACTAGCGACACACCCCGGCTTCGCACGGGTATACGGCAGCTTTTACTTACAAGCTCCCAGGTGGTTTGACTTTTACCGACATGTTCAACTATTATCGTCATAAATCATATAAATCAAGTAATTTACACAAAACCAAAACAAATTGTTAAAGAATACCGAATTAACCGAAAGTAAGACAGACGGACGAACACGGCGGGGACTTTGTTTTTATAATAAGTAGTTGCGGTCAAGTCGTACCTTGCATGGAAATTCAAGCTTCCTTTTTATTACTTATAGGTCTTAAGTAAAATAAAAACAGTGACTCAGCTGAACTAAACTAAATATATAGCTTGTCCCAGGCTCTTGTCCCGCCGGAGGGTGCTAAGCAGACTGCCATTACCACGCTGCACGGCAATCGTTTGTGTAAGGTATGTTCCATGTTCTCTTCACCAGAAGCCCTCGAGGAAACGCCATGAACTCAGCTGTTAAATCCTCTTCCCCCCGGACCGCCGAAGGGCTCGGTTGTGTTGCACAGTGTTTCCGTATACATTTTTCTTTTTTAATTATAATTTTAAATAAAATAATCAGTGCGCAATAATAGGAGTACAGAAATAGTTAGGAGGCCAACAGCACGCTCCTAGTACGCGAGCGAACGTTTCGTCGAAACGTCGAATAAAGAAGCGAGAAACTGAATTAGACCTTAAACAGTTGAAACAAAGGCACAAGTACAGTGAGTTACCAGATTTTCTTTCTCTCACTATCCCACAAAAATAATTAACTAAGAGGTCACATTAAAATTGACGGAAAGCAAATTAGTACGAAAACCTCCGATACACGACCAGTTTACTAGACCCCTCCATACGGCGTCGAGAGCTCAACTTATTTTGGACAGTTAAGCGATACTAAGGAAGTCATCGATACATGTCCACTCAGTGAGACCCCTCTCTGTAGTACACATTTAATAATCCTGCAAGTTTGTATGCTATCCTGGTACATTTCTAAATCAGCACGCAAATATGCCTCTCAGTCGTAGCCCACCTATCAATATACCACCACCACCATCATCTACAAACTCAACGAGTGCATCACCGTCACAAATAGCGCAACATAGTATTATAGACAGATCCCTTTCCGAGTCGAGATTAAACGAATATCTTAAGGAAAATGCGCCTGCGGATTATATTACACAGCGAAGTAAAAGGAGGAGGGGTGATGATATATCCTCAGATCTGGACAGTTTTAAAGAGGAAGTGAGATCGATGTTTCGCTCATTCATGGAGTCACAACACAAGGAACTGCAGAGCATCACTTCCAATCTAAAAGAGATTCAGCTAGCAAACCACAATATAGATAGCTCAATTGCCTTGCTCACGAGTCAAAATGATGAACTGCGACAAATAATTGATCAACTGGAAGGGAAAGTTAAAAGAGACACTGAGCACATTTCTTTCTTAGAAGAAAAAATTGAAAACATACAGAGAGAAAGCCGAAAAACAAGCATTGAGATTAAAAATGTACCAAAAAAGAAAAACGAAAATAAAGAAGATTTAATCGAAATGGTTCTCAACTTGACTAAGAACGTAAACTGCATGGTAGACAAGCGTGACATCAGGGACATATACAGAGTGAAAGGGAAGAAAGATGCCGAAAAGAACTCGACCATAATTGTGGAAATGGGCTCGACTACTCTAAAGGGAGATGTGCTGAAAATGTGCAAATCGCATAATATAAAAAATAGCAGAAACAAACTTCAAGCAAAACACTTAGGATTCGCCAGTAATGAAGATGATCCTATTTTCGTATCAGAACAACTAACGCCAAAGGCTGCGCGGTTATATTTCCTGGCCCGAGATCTTACAAAAATAAAGAAGTACAAGTTCTGCTGGACATCTTTTGGACGAGTATATGTCAGATTAAATGAGACGTCGCCTATTATACTGATAAGGGAAGAAACTCAGATTCATCATCTTCTTCAAGAAGAAGCTGCCACATGACTACCCAGCAGTACAGTCTGTAAGACAACGCTTCCGGTATTTACTTCTAGTTTTGCACCTGTTCATTTCTTTTCTGTATATCTTTGTCATTTAATTATTATTGATGTAATGCTGAAACAAACATATCTAATATCGCCACACGCCTTAGGGCATACACAACCCAAAACAAATAATACATATTTCATCACCAACTATTTCAAAACTAACACTTATACACTATATTGTATTCATTCAGATACACTTCATAGCAAGAATATATTTTACCTACCACTCAAATATATAATAAAAATATACATTAAACTGAACTCGATACTAATCTATAAGCCACAAATTATATACACAAAAAAAGAATTTTATTATATACTTTACCACAGAATTTTATCATGTAGCACCTTGAACACTAAGCCACTCTTATTTCTTCATTTATTATTTAATGGCTGACACGCTTAATACATTGAAGGAAATAGATATTGTCGAAATAGCACAGGTATATGAATGCGAAGTCTCGGACCTTACAAAACATATAAATGTTAAGATAGGTGATCTCACTATAATTTCTCAAAATATAAGAAGTATTTACTGCAATTTTGATGATTTTATGATAACGTTATCAGACTGTAAATTTAATACTGATATTATAGTCTTAACTGAGTGTAGACTATGTAATAAGAAACCGATTCCACAATTAAGCCATTACTGTTCTTATGCATCCACAAACCATTTAAATCAAAATGATGGAGTAGTTGTGTACGTTAAAAATACACTCAAACACAAAGTTAAAGAAGTAAAGTTAATGCATGCGTCCTGTCTACAGCTGGATATTTTAGATACTGTGCTATTGTGTCTCTATCGCTCCCCATCGAACACGAATGCAGAAAGTTTTATTAATGGTCTTGGTTCCCACTTAGAGACACTTAATGCGCACAAAAATATTGTAATTACGGGTGATATCAATATAAACATAAAACCTAGAACCACAGAAGCGTCTTATGAGTATAGAAATAGAACGCACTATCTCAATATGCTTTCCGAGCATGGTATTCTCCCCGGTCATACACTACCTACCAGACAGAATAATTGCCTGGACCACTTTATGTTAAAATTCAACAAACTTAAAGTTTCCGCATCTATTGCTATACTACATACAACTACAACCGACCATTTTACCTTATTATTAAAACTTTCCAAATTAAAAATTGACCGAATTAGGTCGTACGATAAAATTACAATCGATTACGAAGATGCGATCAAATATTTAAAAGATAAAAATCTAGCCGAATTACTTTTTTGTGATGATCCTGATTTACTGATAGAATCACTTACTGACAAATTAATTCAGTCTCTTCAAGCTAGTACCACCATAGCGCAAATCCCTAATAGTAAGCGCATTATAAAACCATGGATTACGCTTGGAGTCCTACGCTGCATTAGGCACAGAAATACACTTCAAAAAAAACTTTGTAATGACCCTTATAATGACACATTAAAAATAACTTACAGACGTTACAGGAATTTCTGTAACAAGCTATTAAAAAATGTCAAACGAAAATATGAAAGAGAAATACTAGCTAAATCTGTAAACAATAATAAACTTTTATGGAAAAATATAAAAAATCTCACATTTGCTACTAAGTACAAAGATCTAAACACAGAGCTACTAAACATTAAGTCATCACCAACAGATTCGGTTAACTATATAAATGATTACTTCTCTAACATAGGAAACTTGCTTGCACAACAAATTCAACCACCTGTGACAAATATTACTGATTTACCTATACCACATGTACAACAAAATTCATTTGTTTTAAGGGATACTGATCCTGATGAAGTAGATAGCATTTTGATGAACCTGAAGTCTGAGAGCTCGCCGGGCTGGGACAATATCTCATCTAAATACCTAAAATCTGTCAGGAGTGAAGTTGTGCCAGTAATTACTCATCTTGCCAATTTGTGCTTTAAAAAGGCAACTTTCCCAGCTCTTCTTAAAAAATCTATAATTACTCCGGTGCACAAGGGAGGGGACGGAAGTGATATAAGTAACTATCGACCTATTTCAGTTTTACCAGCAATTTCCAAAATTTTAGAAAAACTACTAAATTCTCGTTTACTTAGCTACTTAAATGCTTATCATATTTTATCCCCTTCTCAATATGGATTTAGGCATGGTAAATCTACCGAGGATGCTGTAACAGCCCTTACCTCATTTGTAACAGAACAACTGGACAAAGGAAACAAATGCATGTCTGTTTTTGTGGACCTTAAAAAGGCTTTTGATACAGTATCTGTACCAATCCTTGTCAATAAGTTGGAAAATATAGGAATTCGGGACACTTCTTTAGCCCTTTTTAAAGACTATCTATCTAACAGGAAACAAAAAGTTAGGGTGGGACAAATACTAAGCGAAGACACTGATGTAGCATGTGGTGTCCCTCAAGGCAGTGTACTGGGCCCCACACTGTTTTTAATTTACATCAATGAGCTTTGCAGTTTAAGAATTGAAAACGCAAAACTTTTTTCATACGCTGACGATACAGCTATTGTATTTTCTGGGAAATCTTGGCAATCTATTAAAGAACGTGTTGAATCAGGACTGATAAAAATAGCAGATTGGCTTAAAATAAATCTTCTTACTCTAAATACTTCTAAAACCAATTACGTATGCTTTAGTATCAGCAACCGTAATCAGCCCCTCCCTGAGTTTAATATAAAAGTTCACGAATGTCGCGATGTCCATGATACAAATTGTAATTGTCCCATTATTAATAGAGTATCATATACTAAATACCTAGGTATTGTGGTAGATAACAAGTTATCATGGTACCCACATCTAGAGCAAGTGATAACCAGAATTAGGAAGTTAGTATGGATTTTCAGTTCATTGAGGCATATTGTACCAAAGAATGAAAATAATAAAACAAACTCTCGGAATCTTTTGACAGAAATATATGTCGCGCTAGTGCAATCTATCCTTCTATACTGTATTCCCATCTGGGGAGGCGCTGCAAAGACCAAATTCATAGAGGTTGAGAGAGCTCAGCGGTCCCTAATCAAAGTAATGTATTTTAAACGTAAGAGGTACCCCACTGAACACCTTTACAAAATTAGTAACGTGCTTACAGTCAGGAAGTTATATATCCTTAATGTTATAATAAAAAAACACAAAACATTACCATTTGACATTAGCTTTAAATCAAAGAGACTAAAGTATAATATTGCTCCTGTACCACAATGTAAGACTCACTTCGCATCCACACAGTACAGTACTCGTTCAGCTAAGCTATACAACACTGTAAACAAAACTATAAATATATATTCTACGACCTGTTTTGAACTTAAAAAAAATATAACTAAGTGGATTGTACCCCTTAGTTATGATGAAATTGAAACCCTATTGCAATGATATAATTACACACAACCACACACACACATATACACGCACACACACACGCGCACACACACACACACACGCTCACACACACACACACACATTTTCTCTTGTTTTTAATTCAAATATTAATAAATTTTGTACTTTAAGTAAATAAACTAAGCTATGGAAGAGCAGAGACTCCTAACACAGGCTTACGCTTAAAAGGGGACTCTGGTCACTAGTTATGTAATTTGATATTTTTGTTACTGAATAAAGTTTTATTATTATTATTATTATTATTATTATTAAATGTCAGGACCTAACGGGGCCACGGTCTTGACGGTAAAGACGGCAAATATGTAACCTCTTCTAAACATCATCTCATGCATCTTTACGCCGTACATTCCGCTTTATTTAAGTTTAACTGTTATTATTAAAAAATATTACATTGTATATAATCTCTTATATTGTATATGACCCTAATCAACTTCGTCAAGGAGAGTACAATTTTGACATAATACAAACATGTCGTATTCTTCCTCGAGCCATTTTATACTTACGCAATGTACAGATGTATCGTTCGGTTAAAATGAGGACTTTGTACTGGAAAAGCGGCCTTGACCCAGTTTCCGTCAATATAAATACAATAAGGAAAATGACGTGATGTTATTAAAGACAGTACATATTTCTTCATGGACATTAATGAATGAATGTTTTAACAACAATGGTAAACCAAGAGCAACATTCCCCATTCTACCCATCCCGTTAGAGCTCAGAGAGTAAATTTTAAAATTTAATCTGATTTAGGGGTATAATTAGTGACAATTTCATCTTTTTACTTTCTAAAAGTAACTAATAGATTTTCTCATCATCGCGATCACATTTATCTGATCCTACTAATACTAGGGTGTCGTTTCTCTTTCCTTTCGTTTTTTGGTGTAAATGAGCAGAGGAAAATATACTTCCCTTGTATAATTTGATAAGTTTGGAGAAAAAGCTCATTATCAAATTGTACTTGAACTTAAAGTTAATTAAGTAACTTACTTGAACTTCACGGAGGGCTGCTTGTTATATTTTTTTAAGAAAGGAAAATTGGGCACTTTGGAAGTTTTGGTTTTGCTTCATTAGACGGCAAAATTGAGAAAAGTTTGATGTATCTACACGTTGACGTATAATTTATTAATTTATCTACATTCTAAGACATTCTATAAAGACAAGTATAGTGAGTATCTCGACCTCATATAATATATACAGCTATAGATACGATGGGTGTTATGACCTCATTTTTTATATGCAGAAATGAACCAATTTAATACTTCTACATCTGTGTTTTCATTTATCACATAATTGTACTATGTCCATATATATTATATATATGTGTATATATACATATATGTTATACTACATAGTATAACTATGGATATATGTGTCCTACTCTTTTTCTTGGAAGTTTTGAAGGATTTTTCCGAGAATCCTTCTCAGCGGAAAGCTTATTTATTACGCGATGATTTAATTTTATACGCTTCTAGCTATGCCCGCGACTTCGTCCACGTGGAATTTAACAAAAATAAATATTCTTCAGTTCGCAGACTTTACAATAACTTCTTAAATACCTATGCTAATTTTCAGAATCATCAGAATCAGTCCAACCGTTCTTGAGTTATAAATGGTGTAAATAACCCGACTTTTTTTAAATTATTTATTTATGTCCACATTACATATCCTTTTATGTCGTGAGATGTCGCTGAACGTAAGACTAAATCTCGCTATAGAGATCCTCCGTGCGTATACGAGTATATACACTTTTGCTATTTTATTTTTACAAACCTGACCTGAATAAGTTCTGGGAATGTGTGAGTAATGTTCTAGAGACGAAAGAAGGGAATGAAAAGCTGATTATTTGTGGTGATCTGAATGGATGGGTCGGGACAGCCCGTAAGGATTACGAGGCAGTACTCGGCAAGTATGGTGATAAGAGAGTGAACGAGGCAGGCAAGCTGATATTAGATGTATGCATGGAGAGAGACCTTTTTGTGGCGAACACCATGTTCGACCACAAGAGGATTCATCAGTATACATGGGAACGGAAAAATGAGCGAAGCATGATAGATCTGTTTCTAATAGATCAGCGACTCAGAACACAGGTGATGGACACCAGGGTGTATAGGAGAGCCGACCTGGGAACGGACCACTTTCTAGTTATAACTAGAATAAGGGGTCTGTTCGCGGGCTGGCGATCCCGTGCTGGGGGTCCCTGTTCTGCAGTCGCAGGCCGCATCAAAAGCTGGAGGCTTCAAGAGGCGGCTATTAGAGACAGATATCAAGAAATGGTATCTGAACAGCTAGCCTGTCCCCCGAAAGATGTGTTTGAGAGTGTCGATGTTTGTTGGCAGTTTCTTAAGTCCAGCATTTTATGCGCCGCGAAAGAGGTTTGTGGCATTTCGAAAGGGCGGACAACCAAAAATGGCGATGGTTGGTGGGATGATGATGAAGTGAAAGAAGAAGTTAAAAAGAAGAAGGATGCAAGGCAAGACATTTTGGCTATGTCCAGCTCAAGTGAAAGTATGAAAGAAAAGATGAAAGAAAAATATCGCCTGCAAAAAAATCGTACGAAAGAGATAATAGCTCAGAAGCGTGAGAGGTTCCAAATGACTGTAGACGAAAAACTGTCGCATAATTTCAAGGACAATGCAAAATTTTTTTGGAGGGAAGTTAATAAGTCCAGAAATTGTGTTACAGCTAGTAGTAGGATGAGTGTGATTATTTCGAAGGACAATGACATACTGACTGACAAAACTGACGTCCTCAGGCGATGGAGTGAATTCTACAAAGATATGTATGATGATGATGCCGCTGATCTACTCATAGAGCTGCCTCCAACAGAATCTGTCGAGGATCCTATAGCGGATAAAATAAGTATGGGAGAGATTGTAAGTGCGATAAGAAGTCTGAAATGTGGAAAAGCTGCGGGAATAGATGGGATTACGGCTGAGATGATCAAGTACGGTGGACCAGCGGTCTGGGACGTCATCTATTTGCTATGCAATCTTTGCTGGGAAAGGGGTGATGTTCCGGACGACTGGAGGCGAGCAGTCATCGTGCCTTTCTATAAAGGAAAGGGATCACGATTGGACTGCTCCAACTACAGAGCCATCAGCTTGGTCAGCTTAGCTAGTAAAGTGTACACGAAGATCCTGACGATAAGAATGCAAGAGCGATCCGAAAGGTTTCTCTGGGAATCCCAAGGTGGATTTAGACCAGAAAGAGGATGTATGGATCAAACCTTCTCGCTTCGCGGAATCGCGGAAAAGTTTTTGGATATTAACCAAAGGGTTTTCTGCGCTTTCGTCGACTTAGAGAAGGCATTTGATAGAGTCGTACGAAAGGAACTCTGGGACGTGTTGCCTGGATATGGAGTGAGCAGTTCCCTACTGCATGCCGTGAAATCACTCTATAGTGATAGCGAGGCGTGCGTTAGGGTTAACGGTGAGAATCCGACTTGACAACCCTGGTTTGATGTGAAGTCGGGGGTCAAACAAGGGTGTATCATGTCTGCCTGGCTGTTCATTATATATGTAGATAACTGTCTGAGAGCACTAAGAACGAACGGATGTGGAGTGAAAATGGGAAACTTAGTGGTCAACTGCCTACTATACGCCGATGACGCGGTTTTACTGGCGTCATCAGAGGGCGAACTGCAGTCACTAGTTACCATAATGAAAGAAGAATGTGAAAAGAAGGGGCTGCGCCTAAACGCTGGCAAGACTAAGGTTCTGGTATTCGAAAGAGATGAACAAGTGACCGAGTGTGCAATATCGGTAAATGGGCAAATTCTAGAGCAAGTGAATGAATTTGTATATCTTGGAAACATGTTCACACGAGATGGAAAGTATGAAAAAGATATTGAAATAAGGATAACTGCCGGAAATAAGGTGAATGGAGCCATGTCGGCGTTGATGGGCAGTAAAAGTCTGAGCAAGAATGCTCGAGTTGCTGTCCACAACGCGATATTGGTACCTACCTTATTGTATGGCAGCGAATCCTGGGTATGTCAGAGGAAGTATGAAAATAGCTTGAATGCAGTCGAGATGCGATCTCTTCGAAAAATGTGCGGCGTAACGATATTAGATCGAATCCGCAATGAAGAGATTCGCAAATCAACTGGCGTGAATGAGGGCGTGATTGTAAAGATGAAGAAAGGCATGTTACGTTGGTTTGGACACATAGAAAGGATGAGTGAAGAAAGATTGACGAAACAGATATACAAAGCAAAAGTGTGTGCAAGAAGAGGCAGAGGAAGGCCACGTTCCAACTACCTGGATCAAATAGATCGGACTCTCAAGGACGGGAACGTTAAGAGTATTCGAAACCGACGAGCATGTATGAAGAGACTGATGAATGTGGACGAAGCGAAAGAGGTATGAAGTCTAGAGAGAACTGGCGCTCTATACTCTCTGCCTACCCCGTTAGGGACTTGGCGTGATGATATGTATGTATGTATTTTTACAAAGCGTTGCACTGTAAACTTAATATGCTTTGTAATACAAACTTCACAATTTTATTGATGTACGCCTTTTTCAAGTTTGCCTACACTACAGAATATCTGGAGATTCTTCAACTATTTTAATTCATTCTAATTCCTCCGGTTAACAATATTATCTTAGAAGATAATTCTCAATAATGATAATTAGATAATAAAACTCGATTATAAAATACCACTTAAAAATATAATAATTCTTAAAATATCTAAATCACTATCAAAGCATCCTGTTCATAACGTTTTAAAAAAATAAAGAAAATAGAACTTTGTAGAAATGAAATTTTATCTGTCTTCCTGTCTCTTGTACGCTGAAAATACCGACGCAGTTAATAATAGCTTTAATTAAATTTCACAAGGACCGTTCAACGTTGATATATTTGAGCTGTAGAAAAAGAAATAACCTAGGAAATACATTTCCTATATAAATTTGGGGTTAGCTGTCGCTCTAATCTGATATTGCTTATTTATTATATTTATTATTTATTATACGAGTACCAATTGATAGCTATAGCTGTAGTCGTTTTTCAGAGCAAGTACTTGTCAGATTTTACTAAGGCTTTAGACAGAAATCACGTACCAAGAGTACTTACATTTATTTTAAACTATCAGTACCCCGAGGTTTCATCCGCGTTTAATTTTCAATTGTTACACGAAGGGGCTTCTACTCAAACCTTTTTGTGTCTTCAAATTTTTTTCTAGTAAAAACCTGTTAAACTATTATAATCTATCTGCCCCAAATTTCATTCAAATCCGTATAGCCTTTCTGGCTTAACTAAATACAACGTTATTCAATAATTGAAATAAAATTAATTATATAAAATTTTAACTATGCAACGCAACACGAGCTGACGGCTAAGGAAAACACCGTGAGAAAGCCTTCGTTCATATTATGTACTAGCTGTCCCGCCCAGCTTCGCTCGGGTGAAAAAGTTAAATTGCCCGTAACACGATCGCAGCGCCACCTATTGGGTCCAATTGTAAATCTAAACCATTCTCGAATCTAGCTTAAGACACACAGAAACACACAGAAAGCTTCGCCGGGGTAAAAAGGTAAAATTCTTGAAACTCGATCGCAGCGCCACCTATCGGGTCCAATTTAATATAGCCTATGTTACTCGGGGATAATGTAGCTTTCCAAAGGTGAAAGAATTTTTGTAATCGGTCCAGTAGTTTCGGAGCCTATTCATTACAAACAAACAAACAAATCTTTCCTCTTTATAATATTAGTATAGATGAGATAATTCAATGACGTATATATGTAAAGTCATGCTTGAGGGCGGCGACACACTCGACATCTGTCACGTTGACAGCTAAATATATTTCACGTTTAACTGGATGATATCTCTAGTCTGCCTATCCCTTGTGTCAAAAGAACCTACGTTTAATTGACATTTCAAGCTATTAGTGTCAGTGCGCCATTAACAAGGACAGAGTATAAAGAAGAGGGAGTAGGCTATCTCCGGCCCAATTCGCGATATAATTGCCTACTGTCTTAGGGTTGTCACTTTTAGCTAAATATTAGGCGCGGCTGTTCGCGCTTCGCTAGCAACCGCATAAACAGCGGCAACGTCAAGTCATTAAAAGAAATAAAAACAACATTAAAAACTAACGACTGTCTCTTAGACTATAATCGAATTTGTTGTTATGATTCGAACTTTGTTTTATATGTATTTGATTTACTATTAGTCAATTAGGTATTCGTACATACTTATTTTGAATTAGGATTTTCTGTAAGTAGGTAGGTACTTAGTTACTATACCTACAATACTGAGAAATCGGCATAACTAAACGTAAACAAAGAAATAGAGGCAAACCAATTGCCAGATCAAAAGTAGCTAATACATTCTAGTAGGAAATTAGGCCTGCCTACCTACTTCCTGTGTGATAGAAAACTAGTACAAACAAAAAATATGTAAGTACGTAGGTATCTCATCATCAAGTAAAATTATATTATGCTAGAATAAGAGACTAACTTACCTTTCCTGTTCAATAGGTAATCTGAACAGAGACAGGTCTGGAATCGATGAATTATTAAGACACCCAAACACACAGCAATACGTTCTTCTGCGATTATCAGACATTTTGATGATGATATTGATGAATAAATCATTTAGCGGTGCCAAAAAGCCGTGACGCGCGCGCGAACCTTGTGCAGTGTTAGCCCCGACTGGCGCACTGAGAAACGGGTCGAGATTTTGTTAAAGTGTGCGTGCGTCGACACATAGATACAATAGCGCACACATACAAGCCGCGCGCGGTGCGTTTGTATGAAGATAACCTACTTCTCTTCTTTATACTATGACAAGGAGCTGTCACAATACATTTTAATATATTTCGAAATAAGGCTTCTGTTGTTTCTCACAAATTATCTATAACGAAAGAGAAGATAAACTATTTCCAGATACGTTCCGTAAGATTTGGTCTTAGCAACCCAATACGTTCAATTTAAGTCTCCAGGGGCGTCTGATGTAACGCGTTCTTTCCGATTCCTTGTTACTTTTGTATACATAGAGCCTTAACATATATGCCGCATACGAAATAAATATACACAAAAACGATAAAATTTAATAGGTTCTGTCGAAATTGAAGTGAAAGTGAAGCAAATGAGGAATATAATTTTACAAAGCACTGGCGCTCTAAGCGTTTGTGATTACAATAAAAAAGGAGACAAAGAGATTGTCTCCTTTTTTATTGTAATCACAAACTCAGGAAAGCTTGTACGATATAAAATGTACATTACTGCTTAAGTACGTCAAGAGTACTCGAAACCGACGAGCATGTATGAAGAGACTGTGGTTGAAGCGAAAGGGGTATGTAAGTCTAGAGAGAACTGGCGCTCTATACTCTCTGCCTACCCCGTTAGGGACTCGGCGTGATGATACTGCTTAATTATATTTTCTGTTTAGCTTAAAGTACTAATAAGTTAAATAGTACAAAATAAATTTTGAAACTGAATTCTTTACTTTTAGCTGATGCACTTTAAAGAGTCACTTAAGTGGAAGTGGTTAAGATAAAACTTTAAGTCCCTTTACTTTTGCCAACTTCCCTCGCGTTCGTTGATTCTATGCTGTGAAAATAGCCATTATATATACATATAAAGACTTATATTCTACATCGAATACAAAGTCTTAAGAGAACTGGCAAACTACCCTCTCTGCCTACCCTGTAAGGAACACAGCGTGATCACATTTTATGTTATGTACACCAAGTTTATTTATTAATGAATGATACAGCCATGTATGCTTTCGGTTTACGGTAATACTTGCTTTAGTATCCCTGACGATGACTGAATGTAACTTAATGTGTAGGTGCCAATGTGACAGATGGCGAGTACATCCTCGTTTCTCAAGTATGCGTACGCCTTGGAATTTCATCAAAAGTATGCAGGTTTCGTTTCGATGTATTCCTTCGATATAATGCGATGTGACTAATCACCCAGTCGTGGATACGGACGACTGCATTACAATGATTGCAGATTCAAATCCTGACCTGAGTTTTACTGCTTATAAGTACTGTTTATGAATTTAAAAACATATAAGTAAATTTTGATAACAACTCTCCAACAATCATATAATCTTAACGACTTCATAAAAGCACTTCTATGCAGAGCATACGTTCATAAAGCTTTGGTTGTAAGCTCAAAAGTACTACGTCTGAAAGTTCACAAGTTATTCTGCTTTATGACATATAAAATGTGTTAGAGTTTGCTTCATTTAAAGTGAACCATTATGTTCCAACACACTCATAAAATCACAGTAAGAGAGTGACAATAAAACATGTTTGCTACTTATATTAAAACTTGTAATGACATTTTCCAGTGCCTTGAGAATTCGTTCTCTAAAACACGGGGTTATTCTTGAATTTATATCGTAATATATTATGTGGAATTATATGGAGTCGTACATTTAGTGCCATAGAAAATGGTACAGTTGTAGTATTAAAACAAAGTATATTGCAATTTTTTAAGTTATACTTGTAGAATGTATTACCACCTACCACATACCAGGTATTTTCTTTTAATTTATTTATTGTGTTTACTATTATGAAGGCATAAAACCTTTTTGTATAACCTACGCAATTATACACTTTCATTTGTTTTATAATCAAATCATACGATGTAATTTTTCTTTTGTTTTTCTCTACTTTTTAGCTTACGAGGGTACATTGAAAACGTCCTTTTTTATTTACAAAATTCCTAACTACATTTTCTTGTGTCGAAGCACGTGATAAATAGTTTCTGAAAAAAAAACAGTGTACCATGTTTGGGAGTTAAAATTACTCCATTTAATAATGTTTTGATTTTGATATCTTTGCAGTTATTTATATCGTCATGTGAATGTTTTCACAACACCCTGTAACTTCTAGAAGACAACTGTTATATTTTCTGGGACTCCCTCTATAAAGGAAAGGGAAGGCATTTGATTGGTCTCACTATAACTATTATGATCATGTTCTAGAATAACCTCGGGTGTACAGTCTCAAGAGGTAATACCGCATAAACTTACATAATTGCGGTAACTTTTTCGTTTTGGTTGAATTAATAGAACTACTCATCATGAGGTGCTTTTAAAATACATGTTTTTAAATTACTTCAGTACTAACAAAGTGTGGCTGGGGCTCCCTTTTAAGTATCAACAGGCACCTGTGACAGGGTGTCCCGCTCTTCCTTATCTGAGTTTTAAAATTATATTTAATACAACATGCGAGTAAAAGCAATTCTTAATTAGTCCGGAATTATTTTAAACGAAACCGTTTTTAGGAACGACTGTAAGTTATTTAGTGTTTCTTTTGTGTTTACCGAGCGTTCAACATAAATAGCATACTCCGTAGACAACGAGCGTGCTACGCCCGTAGCATTAACTATGATTGCTACGTCGTAGAGGGCTGCTTGTTACTTGCTACGAACAAAAAGATTTTAGATTTCTGGTTGCATCGTATAATTGTGTTTAATATACTTTTAAGGACGTATAACCATAATTTTTTTTTGTAGCCAAACATTTGTTTTATGCGGTTTTATGCGGTTTTATGCGGCACGGTTGTTTTACGCGTTATTTGTAGGTTATGAGTGAAGAAACATTGACGAAACAGATATACAAAGCAAAAGTGTGTGCAAGAAGAGGCAGAGGAAGGCCACGTTCCAACTACCTGGATCAAATAGATCGGACTCTCAAGGACGGGAACGTTAAGAGTACTCGAAACCGACGAGCATGTATGAAGAGACTGATGAATGTGGACGAAGCGAAAGAGGTATGTAAGTCTAGAGAGAACTGGCGCTCTATACTCTCTGCCTACCCCGCTAGGGATTTGGCGTGATGATATGTATGTATGTATGTATTTGTAGGTAATCGGTGCCATCTGTGAGTAGCGACCACAGTAAAGTTAATGGACTTGTAATAAAGCCGGAAGTGTGTGATAATAAAACTCTGCTTTCCGCATTTATGTGGTGCATAACTGTGACTGTTTGTTATCCATTATACGGGATTGAGGATATAAAATTAGCAATTAAAAATACAATTTATCACAAGCCACAGACAAGTATGAGAAAGAAGTATACATTTAAAGTATTTTAAAGTATCGATTTAGTTAATACAATAATTTATGTAAATTCTTTATACTAAATATTCTTGTCCCTCAATCATCATCTTTGAGAGTGGATTTTCACACCTTTTCGCCGGGTGAATACAAAAATTTTATTGAGCCGGAAATATTGTTTACAGCTAAGTAGATTTCTATGGAACGGCTTGCTTAAGCTATTATATTACGATATTACGTACCACAGACTTAATAAAGTAAAGCTCTAGGATCGAACTAAACGAAGCAGAAACATATTACATTCGAGTACTTAAGAATAAAAGCTCGCAAACCCTTTCATTCGGTTGTATCGACTCGACCATAAAATGAATCGACTCTTACGTTGCGACTAGGTGTATTGATGAATTTACGAAGTAAAGCAACCTCTCCCATGACGGGTCACCTAGAAAGTTGGGAAGAGCACGTTGCACGACATCTTGCAAATACGAAGTTCATTTTGGCTGGTGCGTTGATTTTTATTTATTAGTGTAAAGCCGTGGTGGCCGAGTGGTTCGAGCAGTTGCCTGCGACACTAAGATCGCAAGTTTGAATTCCGACTTTACCAATGAGTTTTTCTGAACTTAAGTACAGTGATTAGTCACACCACGAGCTTTATGGTGAAAGAAAACATCGAGAGGAAACCTGCATACGTCTGAGAAGAAATTCAAAGGGATATGTAGAGTCGTGCTAGAGTAACGGCGATGGACTCGCCATCTGTCACGTTGGCACCTTATATACCTCTGGCGGAAAGTGGGTGTGTGGGTACTACCTATACACCTCTACCTGCCCCTTCGGGGACCCTTGTGGTAAGGCGTGAGGATATATTATTATTATTAGTGTAAAAAAGGCTGTAAAACTGTTCTAAGTAAATAAATTAATAATTAAATTAGAGAACGTTAAGAAATACAATAGATTATACTAACATTGAGGGTATTTTAATGCTAATAGAAGAAAGCAAGAAAAGTTTCTTCCAGATTAACCAAAAAGTCTTTATCTGCTATAAAATTCCCTGGACCTAATACCAGGTCCTCAGTAGAAGGTGTAAACAGCTAAATACGCAGTACACACAAAGGGGCGAGCAAAGCGCTGGGCTTGACAAACACTATTCATGCTGGCTAGCGTTGTTTACAGATAATTTATTATGGACCATACATTGCCAGTCTATCTTATAGATTGTGCAGCCTACGACAATATTGACTCTGCAATGTACATGCATATATGCGGGATGTGTGGTAATGAGGTATGATGCTCCTATTTGGTTATAGGCTACTGTAGATAATTAAGTTTAAGTATAAACTTAACTAAAACAACTTATATACTTTTATGTATCGTGAAATTCTGCATTTACATACTCATAAGTATAATAAAGTAAGTATAAATAATAAGTTTATCTCTAAAACAATCCAAAGATAATGGGCAGGCTCGAGAAGATGGCAAGAGCCCGATGGTCTGACACTGGTGCCCTAGCGGCTGGGACGGCCCTTAGTGTAGGATGCTACCTGCGTCGACGCTCTGACCTCCCGAAGACATTGGTGGCTGCCGGCGCCGCGGCTGCTTGGCAGGAGCGCGTCAAGAGGGCTGTCGAATATTTCGCTCAGCGAATCAGCATTGCCATACAACGTGGCAATGCCGCTAGTCTTCTTGGCACCCTTTTGCGTGGCACAGATTTGGGTAATTTATTTCATTCATTCTATTTATAGTTAGTTTATATTTATTATTACTTTGTATTTCATATAGACTTAATAAATAAAATTTTACTATTAAATAAAATATTTTTAGTAAATTTATTTATTTATTTAAGACCACTTACATAGTAGACACTAAAAATAACTTACAACTAGATGTTAAATATTAGTTGAATGCCACTACATTTACAAGCGGCGACAGCATGCACACAAATTAATAAGGAGCACAGAAAAATGTGGATAGATAATAATAATAATAATAATAATATAGGTTTATATCTAGAAATATATGAAAAAAAGGAAGCTAAATTAGGCAGTTTAACATAACATAAAAATAATGAAAAACTAAACACTAAAATAAAACAATAAACATTATAGTTCCAAAGATATATATATATATAAATATATATATAAAAATACCTGGGACAATTCCACACAAATTGACCTAGTCCCAAATTAAGCAAAGCTTGTGTTATGGTAACTAGACAACGATACTTTACTTATATAGATAGATATATACATAAATACATAGGACATCCAAGACTAAGGTACAAATACTCGTGTTCATCACACAAATATCTGCCCTCAGCGGGATTCGAACCCGCGACCTCAAGATTTACAGTCAGGAGCTCTAACCACTAGACCAGACCGTCGTCATTGTATATGTCGTCATATATATACCACGACAGTTAAATTTGTATAACACAGTAAAAGCTTAGAATGTGCCAGAAAAATGAAACCAAAATAACGGCAAAAATTACGTATGTACTTGATATTAGTTTTCCGTCGTAACTACAAACAAGGAATACCGTCGATATATTGAGGGCTTGCGTCGCGCCTTACAATAATTCCTAGCGGAATTTTCCAATATCGTCGAGATGAAGACATCGGCGTGCGGGAATGTGACACGCAAAGCTATGTACTTTCCATCGAACTATCTTTGTCGGTAAACGTTAAACTATATAGAACTGCCATCTATTTTATATTTTTGTCACCCCTGAATACCCCCTGAAGAGTGAGGCAGGTTTCACAACGACCTCTTTTCGCCAGAGATATATTTAGGTGCCAACGTAACAGGTCTCGCCACCTGTTACTTTTTATGCTATATATATATATATATATATAGCATAAAAAGACGTATATATATATATATGTATATATATATATATATATGTACGTTCTGGAATTTGTTCTCAAACACAGGATTCCTTTCGATATGTTCCTCGTGGTGTGATAGATTCTATACATAAATTCAGAAAGAACTCATTTGTGCAGTCGGAATTATCCATTCTACTACTAGCTGTCCCGCCCAGCTTCGCTTGGGTGAAAAAATAAAAGCCAATAAAACACGACAGTATCTACTGGATCCAAATGTATTTTATAAGCATCCAGGGACCCACTCAGATATAAACACATACATTTCATCCAAATCGGTACAACATAATTCGTGACAAGCTCAGTAAAGAGGAATTATATATTGAACACACGTACTGAAACCGCAAGATCACGTCAGTCCAATTCGTTTCAACGTCAATAAAAAGTGATCGCGTCTCGACCCCGCCTGGAGCAAAAGCAATGTCAACCTCCCATTGGCTTAAGCTCTACGGCTCAAAGTGTCAGTTGACGTTCTAATGGTACATGGGTATGATAGTTTTCGTAAAAATAAAGTAATTTTCTTGAAATATGTCTTCAAGATTCACCCCTTGAAAGGCAGGACAAAGATGTAGTACAATCTTGATAGATGCGAAACTTACTATTATACTCGTACATGCGAAAGCTTCTGAGTATGTTTATTCCTTTTTCAAGCAAAAATTACTATTATAGATAGATTTATAATCTGGATAACACATAGTGTATATTTTATATTAGAAAAAAATTCCAATGTAATCAAATATTATGTGATTTAAACCGTGGGACACAATTAGTGGAATGGGAACGTCAACTTAACTTATTGGAATCGGGCGAGTATGTATGGAAGAGACTGATGAATGTGGATGAAGCGTAAGAGGATAGTAAATCTAGAGAGAACTAACGTTCTACTCTGTCTGCCTAACCTGCTAGGTACTCGGCGTGATAATGTGTATGTGTATGTATGTTTATAATTAATTATTAAATATTATAGAATGCGTAGGGCGCAATGAGTTCGCCGAATACAATGCTAAGTGTTCATATACGAGTTGCACAAACACAAAGAAACAAAAGCATTTCATAACTCGAAGGGAAATAGCAGACATGTTTTTCCCGACTATGTAACTCGTTATATATATGAATACTGAAATAAAGCCATCCACTTGTGCCAGAGAGATTTCCTTAAAAGCTTTTCGTGACGAATGCATGAATGATTGACGTACAATAAGGAAGGATGATAAATTTACTCTTCAACTTGGCTACTGAGGGATTGGCTGCGAATACAAGAAAACAAATAGTACGACAATGTAGCTTATTCATGGCCTAATATAAACCAAAGCCAATGGTACCTTTTTTATAAATAACCCTCTTTGTTTAGTGTCCTGTAGTTCCACTTGGGTTCAATTAATAAATATCAATAAGTACTCTCTCTTGAATCAATCTATCTATTGACGAAAACCGTATCAAAGTCAAAAACTGTTGCTTATTTAAAAAGATCTAAACGTATAGACGGCGACAAACGACTTTGTTTTAAACTGTTTAGGAAAGCGGTTTCTATATTCTGTATTTTTTAATTCTTCGTCATTCGGTCTGTCAGTCTGACTTCCGAATGTTTGTACACGTACCATGCAAAAATACTACTGAATATACTTGAATGCAGTTTCTTCGATGTATTGCTAGAGATTAAACTTGAATGTAGACTTGATTTTTACCACAGGAAAATTTGATAGGAGTCGCTGCGATCGTGTTCCATATTATGCCAGACCAACTAAAATGAATGTAAATGTTTATGAGGGCATTCGTTTCCCTTTTACGCAAAAACTACTGGACAAAATTGGATGAATCTTAGCACTGTGGTATATTTATTAGCTGGATTATAACATAGAATATGCTATGTTATAATATCGAAAATTGAAGACGAGAATGACAATAAGCTGTCTTCCAAGATGTATATTTTTGATCACATTCAATATTGACATCTGTCACCTTAACTTCTTTTCTTATAACAAAACGTTTGCAAATACGCGTTACTATTTATTCTTCGTCGCACGCTCCTTTCACGTCACTGTCACGTACCTTTGAAGTGTCACGTCGACCGACACGTATGTCGAGTAAAAAATCAAAGAACTTGCGTAACGTTACGTCATTTGAAAATCTCTCAAAGGGTTTGCTTAATGCCCTCGAGGACAGTGGTACCTGTTAGTAATTTTGACTTGCGAATAATGTATTATTAAGAGATAAATTATTATCATTAAAATTTCACTTAATATTTTTTACAATCAATAAACAAAATGATATTCCACTTTCAGTATAAATTAAAACATCTGTATGACTCTTTAAAGTTACATCTTTAATTCATAATTTATTTTGATAATTAAAAAAAATATAATAATTCGTCGTTATTAGTTGTAAGGGTTCGCATTTTGATTCTCTCCCACGCTTCCTAACCCATCAAATGAATCACATGTATGTCATGAGATCAGCCTGTGAGACGTCGCTTTATAACAAACAATCCGCATTACACGTACTAATCTGTTTCACGCATATTTACTAAGTGTAAAGTATAGACTATAGTTCCATGTGCCCGACAACTACTCGCGCTTTAGGAAGCACAAGCTGTTTGCCGTACCCGCGAGCCGAACAGTCGCGCGAGCGCGCTCCCCTGTTCCGCGCACCCTCTCCGCACTCAACGCTCTTCTGGAGGAATATCCTGAATGTGATTTGTTTGCGGATGACTGGAAGGATATCTTGTTAGTATGTCTGGAGTACTGTGAGAAGACAGTATGAAAGCGTGTACATATTAGTGTAAGTGGCATTGGCCGTTCTAATATGAAATATAAATAAATAAATAAATAAATAAATAGAAAACTGGCATAGTACTCGCAACTCCGTTGAGTTATGAACGCCTAAAATGAAAAATTGTCTGTGATGCCTTACTCAAACGTTCCCACAGTACACACAGCCTTCGTATATTTCAATAGAAATTTTCAACTAGGAAAGCAGTTCTTGTCAGAAATTTCAATTCTGTCTCAACATTTTCGTGTTATTTATTTATATTTGCGGCCTGGAGAATGCGTTCCGCCGCAACGCTTCGAGTACTGTGGAAGCTGTAGAGAGGGGTTTTATGAACATACATACTTACATATATCTTAATACAGTCACTCACGAGTAGGTAGGATTTTAGATGCCTAATCCGTATCACTGAGTTCACATAGTTGAGATGATTATTCACTTTGTGTATCATTCATCAGCCATAATCATAATCACCGTAAACTATAAATGATCATGGAGGTAGTCAAATGATGAATAGGATACCTTCTTGCTATATCAGTTAGAGTTGAGGTTTTCCCTAGAGAGTTCTTCCTTCAAATAGGGTGTGAAATATTCCTGCAGGGACGGCTACGCAGGAGCGATACCCCTGGCGTTGCAAGCGAATACCGGCGGCGATAACTGTTAGCCATAAAGTGGACTTTGTTTGCCACCTTTGTGGTATAAAATATATATATATATGATATTTCAAAGGCGTATGTATAGTCGTGCTTGAGTAACGGCGATGGACTCTCCTTCTGTCACGTCACCTAAAATATATCTCTGGTGGAAAGTGAGTGTGTGGGTACAACCTTTATACCTCTGCCTACCCCTTCGGGGACCCTTGTGGGAAGGCGTGAGGATATATTATTATATATGACTTTATGAACCGGTTGGGTTGTACCCGGCCAAGATTAGCAAAGGAAGTCTAATCAAAACGGTCCCAGAAGGGATTGGTAGTAGTTTAATAGGATTTGTCTATTTGTCGCCAGAAATATTTTAGGATCATAATAGTTATGACAGATACGAGGTTCTCGACTTGCTTGTCTTTACAAGCACAATTTTACAAAGGCCCTTATTTCTCAAACCTATACACGAGGTGTACTTACGACATTTTTCCTTTATCGTAAAGCTTGTGTTGTAATAAACAAACGTTTTCGTATTTAGAAAAACTTATTGGTTTCAGTCAAACCAAGACTGGAACCTACTTTACAGGTATCTTCTTAAGCATTTAAGACAACTAATATTTATTAATACTACTACTAAATACCAACTCGAAACAAAATCCCTTATACCTAATGTAAATTTCCAAGGCCAGTGTAGTCAACATAAGCCATCTCGTACTGAATTGCAAGAATGTTTTTCCCCGGAAGAGTCCGGTGTCACTTACAAGCTGCGAAGTAACGTCGTTATAACAAAAGAGCGAAGAGAACTCGTAATGGGCCCTACGTCTTCTTCAAAAGGACAATTTAAGTAGAAAAATATCTTTGTAGCCAATTTACGGGAGCGTTGTTTACTTTTTCTTTGGTACTTCGTTCTAAGAAGTATACGTTACGGTAACTTAGATGGAAAAGTTATTAAGGCTCACATTAATTGCCGTTTTTATTCAAGATTCAGATCCAAACCCTTTTGACAAGATTCACTATGAGATTAACTATAAAGATTTTCTACATCAAGAGCGATATAGTAGTGTTGAGCATCGGAAGGAAACTAACAATTCGAATTATTCAAATCCATCGCGGTAAAAACATAATTAATCATTTTTAAGACATCTTTATCCTTATAATACTATAAGTGTCGTTCAATCTATCACAATATCTTCTCGGATCTCGCGTCTTTTAGCCTACAATTAACCTATGCGTAAATACATCCATCAATCATCCGCATCTTTCTTGCCTTAATCTGAATGCTCCTATTATTATTTTCAGACATTTTATCGGTTCAGAATTATAAGTGCAAATAAGCGAAAATGTTTGAAAATACCTTGACGAAATTACCTAAGATAAGCAAACTCGCAAATAACATACATAAATAAGAGATTCTGAGGTAACTGACAGCTATTACTCTACTACTACTAAGGAAAGTCGTTTTATATTTCACTTAGAGCACAGGACAATCGGAGTAAGAAATGTCGGCTAGAGTCGATATTTCCTTGTGCCAGAGCTATCATCAGTCATGCCAGTCTTTTAAATATCCCCTTGCCGTTTGCAGAGTTATTATTGATCGTAAGAAATCCAAGAATATGTGATATTGACTAACAATTAAATAGAACAGGTACTATTAAAAAGGTATTTAACCTTGTTATCACATTAAGAGTGCATTGTAGAGCAACTATTCCGGATGGCTCAAGACAGGGAGATGTTTTCCGAGCTAACGGCCAACCTCCAGTAATGGAGTGGCTCTTTTAGAAGAAGAATCACATTAAATATGCATTTCTTATTTTTTTTCAAAAGGCACTAATACTACAACCGCCTAAGGAACTAACGAAACTAAAACAACTCTGTTTAATTCGTACCCCGACTGTACGTAATCCTATTAACATTATTAATGCGTAAGTTCTCAGTATTATATCAATTATGAATATAGAAAACAGTTGTTTACTGACATCGGCAATACCCAGTTCCTTATCGAGAGTAATTGCTCATTGGAATTTCAACCACAGAGTGAAAACCAAATGACTCTTGGTGAGTAATTCTCTATCTATCTATCTATCTTATAAATTTGAAAAAGAATGTGTTATATATACATAAATATTTTGCATGCAGTGCCTGTGGGGACATATGTAATCCATGGATTGGATTTACTTAACAAGGGTATGGTGTACGCAAATTTGGTAGATGTACGACTTAGATTAGAAAATGGTTTTGACACACATATAAATGAAAATTTAACCCGTAGCCTATACGCATCTGCAATTATCAGTCATTCGCAGTCCTGTTACGCATTATAATATTAATAGGTACTCCTGTATTGTACAAAGGGCAACCGAATCCCCCTTCTAATAATGTAGCTAGCATTATCAGCTGTCCGGGATTCCTTGGGAAGTCCAGAAAACCAGTCGTAGGAATACAACCCAACAGGAGTTGCCACTAAATTAAATATTGAAGTCGGGAGAATAATAAAATCGCCTTCTCTCACGTTGATTTCTTACCTTAGCCGAAATGTGGTACACCTCTGTCTACCCTTCATTGGTGGCGGATTGGCCACGTAACAAGTTTAAAAAATGCTACGGGCCCCGCGCATTTGAGAGCCCGGAGCATTAACATCAACTCATTCCGACCGTAAAAAAAGTAATTATTTATATCGAAATTTTGTTGTTCTATTTAATACCCTAAGCTTGATAACCTAAAGCAATCCAAGAGGTTTTTATATAATTTGCTTCAGGCCCAGAACTGACTTAAAACCATAAAGGAAGCAAACAACATTTTACGTTGAAATAATATCCAGTTATAATGTGCGGTAACAAAGTTATTGTTATTCAAATGAGTGTCCAATACGGAGCATGTTAGTGTCATTCAGACCGAATTAGGTTTGTTGCGCAAACTGTCTAGAGTTTTGCCGACCTCCAAACATAATATGCTTGGAGGTTCAATAAAATTAGCAACATGCCTTATATTATGTTCACACGGAGTTTGCTTTCAAAGGTAGCACGACCTTCATGTGAAATTAAATACATTAATAAGTCACTTTATATATTCCCGCTTCCCACAAAGGTCTCTGAAGGTGTAAGGTGGAGTGCCCTCTTCTGAACCTTTGTTTATACATAGAAGTTACGCGACAGTCCACCACTGCTTTTCAAGGACAACTATTACATACGTCCTCTGAAACGTTTGCAATTTTGGAACGAAGTTCCTTATCGCGCGTTGTGAAACGTTGTCACGACATTCTTACGAAAAGTTGTCACGACATTCTTACGAAAAGTTCTCACGACATTCTTACGAAAAGTTCATCACTCCGGCCGAGTTGAGTCGAGTGAATCCGAAGTATTACGAATATTATAATCCGATATATTTTGGATGGTCACTAGAGATATTAGTTGACTGAGAAATATTAGCATATCATAGATAGCCACATTCTAATACATGAATACGTCAAATATTAGTGATATCTTAACTAATACTAATATATCAGCAACACCACTAGCCATTATTACGCGAGAATTTGCACGGATTGTTTTGTTATGCTAATTTATCTATTGTAATATGTGATAAGCTTGATTGTGTTGTAGTATATGGTTTAAAAAACGAAAGTAGTGAAATTTTACTTGCCAAGTGTTGTCACAGTGTTTGTTTTGTTTCACCGTAAAGGTTTGTTTGTTTATTTTTGTTTCTTGTCGTCACGTAGTCTGTTAGGTGAGAAATGGCGGCGTTAATACAAATAGGTTGTTGTCTTACAGATTACCTATTATTTGCTGTATATTTATAACCCCCGTGTGAGTGACGTGTGCTTCTTGAACTTCGTTCCATCCGGGTGTCCCTTGACACCTCTCGAGTTTTTTTTTCTCTCGATATTTCCCTTTACTATGAAGGTCGTGATGTGATTAATCAAATCACATAGTTGAGAAAAACTCATTACTCAAGTTTGCTTTAGTGGAAATGCCTGTGAAGTGAATCACAAACGTACGTGGAGTATAACGTAGTGTAGTGACGGCGACAGACTAACCATATGCCGCTTTAATTAAATATATCTTCTGCAAAATGTGAGCCTTGGTTCAAAATCAAAATCAAAATATTTTATTCAACGTAAGGGACACAGGGAACACTTATTGAACGTCACATATTTAATATAATAAAAAAAATACCTGCCAGGAGAAGAAACGGCGAAACAAACTCCACGGTTTTATTTTGATGATGAGATGCACAGCTTAAAACGGTGATCTGTATAAATTTGATCTTTAAAAATAATAAAGTGAGAAAAACTCCGATAATACTGAAAAATCGTTGAAATAAGTGTGCAAAAAGCCCAATGAACAAATAACAAGTGAAAATAAACACCAAAAAGGGATAAAACCAATAAAATTGTGCTATTGCTTACACGGTCAATTACTATAAATTTACGTGCAAAAGTTACTTTTCCGGACAATAAGTCAATAGTGGAACAAATCTGAAGTGAACGTGCGTGACAATTCAGTGCAAACTCAAGAATAATTAAACCTTCTATTTAAAAATAACCTAAAATGTGTTGCTAATTTGCTAAGTCATAACAGACCAATTAGACAAGTACATAATCAAAACAACAGAGGGCGCGATATACAAGTCAATCATCAATCAATTAATAAATAACACCATCTAGCCTCAAATAGCCAAATTATCTCAAGATCAGCTACTGCAGTACCAATCTACGTAAACAACTACTCGATACTAGAGGTCGCAAAAGCAAAAAATAACAACTTAAAATACAAAAATATAAATCAAAATGGAAGAGGTAATGGCAGCACTTCGAAAAATTCAAAATGATTTAGATGAACAGAAAACCACTATTACAAAAATCGCAGATGAAGTGACGGAGAAAGTAACAAAAAAAATTAACAAAATATTAGACCAAAAATTAAAAACTTTGGAAAGACATCAGGAAAAACTCGAGGAAAAAATAGAAAACCAAGAACACAGGTTAAATCAGTTGGAGAGACAAGCAAGGCAAAGAAACGTTGTTTTCTTTGGTATGGAGGAAAATGAACGTTCTTATTCACATCTAGAAAACAATGTAATTGATTTTCTGAATAATTATTTTTCTTTAAATATAAACTGCTATGACATAGAAGCTGCTAGAAGAATAGGGAAAAAAGGCGACAAGCCCCGTCCGATCGCGGTCACATTCGCCACTTTAGGTCACAAGATAAAGGTAATGCAACAAAAGAAAGCTCTGAATGATACCAGCTACTATTTAAAAGATGATTACCCATATCACGTCCTAGAGAAAAGGAAGATTCTTCAGGAACAAGTCAAAATAGAGCAGGAAAAAGGGAACAAAGCTACCATAAAATACGATGAGCTGGTAGTAATTAAACCTAATAAAACAGATGCCGACCACACGGACAACTGAAAAAGGTACCTTTCTATCTCTCCACAACAGGGGAAAAATGCCGGGAAAAGTACCAGTACACAAGCAGCTAAGAAAAATAAAACCGTTCAAAGTCGCACAACACCTCAACGATCCTCCAGCATCTCAGAAGGAGTGATTAAGCCAGGAATGCTTAACTTTTTAGTAAACAAGAAAGACATGCAGAGCGACGAAGAAAATAAAAGAAACAGCAACAACATATAGCAACTAACAGCGCCTCTCTCAGTGAACAAACACAACATAGATAAACTTAACAAAAATGAATCATCACATCTTCCAAGACGGTCGGTCACCGAGGAAGATTACGACCAAAACCTTCCAGCAATACCATTAAAACCCAACTCATCAACCGAAGAAAACAATCTAATTGATATTAAAAAAATAGCTGGCCCCAAATGGCAGTGCATAGCGCAAAATAGAGAAAACTGGCAAAAGCTGGAAGAGGCCTTCACCTGAAGAGGGGTTCCTATACAATAATTAGAATATCAAAAACTGTAATTAATAATACTTAGCATGATAGAAATATAGTCATAATATTTATTCATTTACTAATAGATTTTGTTAAGTTTTGCAAAGGTCTAGAAAACCACATAAAGAAATGTGCCTTATTAATTAACTATATTGGGAAATAAAAGGTTTTTTTATTTTTTTATTTTTATTTTTATTTTATTTATATTCTACTGATACCGGTCTGGTCAGACTTCTGCCTTTGGACACATCAGAGTGTCAACACATTTATAATTAAATTGTTTTTGTCGTTCACGAACGATCCGAATGTTTTTAATTAATGATGTGATGACTTTTTTGGGGACCTTTGTGGAGAGGCGTGTGTTTGTATTATTTTAAATACACAAAACATCCAAGACTAAGGTACAGAAACCCGTGCTACCTATAGACACTTGTTGGATCTCGTACTGAGTGACCTGAAGTCCGATCAGGTGAAAATCTCCACACGGTGACCCGTTAGCTCCTATTAAAGTTTACCACCCGTCTCTAGACTTAACTTTAAAACTATCACGTAGTTCAGTACCGACGCCGGCACAGCCGTCACCCCGGCCGTGTTCGTTGTTATTTAGAGAAGAGCCGTGATGGCCGAGTGGTTCGAGCAGTTGCCTGCGACGCAAAGGTCGCAAGTTCGAATCCCGACTGTACCAATGAGTTTTTCTGAAGTTAAGTACAGTGATTAGTCACACCACGAGCTTTACGGTGAAGGAAAACATCGTGAGGAAACCTGCATACGTCTGAGAAGAAATTCAAAGGCGTATGTATAGTCGTGCTTGAGTAACGGCGATGGACTCGCCATCTGTCACGTTGGCACCTAATATACCTCTGGCGCAAAGTGGGTGTGTGGGTATTACCTATACACCTCTGCCTGCCCCTTAAGGGACCCTTGTGGGAAGGCGTGAGGATATATTATTATTATTATTATAGTTTAGTCTAGTCTAACTTATTAGTACCTACGAGAGTTCTGCGGGACATATTATTGGGCGCAGTCGCACCGAGGCGCCGGCCTCGTTTTTTGCTTAGACCCCTCACGCACACAAAGCATGCTACCAATGCGTACCCACAGTGCATGCGTTGCACCTGATCGGGGACATGCTCACTCAGTGTGAGTATATAGATCTGTTTGCTGATTACTTGGAAATAATACTAACCGAAGCTTCCAAATACTTAATTGCTAATTGTATTTGACACGAAATTATAATAACTATTGAGTTCAACTAAATATTATTTTGCTATATTGTATTGTAATGACATAATTAGGTAATTAGGTAATTAATATTGTGCTTAGAATTTAAAACGTGTCTTGGAGATCTCTCTGTGAACTGTATGTTGTTTGTAAATAAATAAAAACGTTAATACTTGTTTTTTCAGTCAATACTTTTACTTTATCTATACATACATACCAACCTACATATGTAAGTCTCTGAAAAAATTCAAAGACGTACATACATATGTATACACAGAGAAAGAGCGATGTATATGTTTATAAATGTGTATATATTCAAAAAGTGGGAAATGTCAGTTCTATCTGGCATTACTTACTTTTACATCTCCATGTCAAATTTTATCAGAATACATTCAGTGGTTACAACAAATATAAATATGTATATAAATAGTTTGAGCTGTCAACTCCATTATGATCCGATGGTCTAGTAGTTCCAATCGTTAAGTAATTAGATCCATCTATATAAACACAAGACTAACGAACTGATTATTACTATTTTGACTCATCTCGACGAGCATCGACGTGCATTCGGATCACGGGTAAGTCATTTTATTATTTAAATAATCTCAATTGTATGTCATGGCATAGTTACAGTCCACTTTCAACCATCTCCTCTCGACAATTGATTAACATATTGACCTCAATTTTGATTCTCTGGGACATTAGAAGTGACAAATGCTGCAACCATGCTCATCTAAAATAGCCAATATGCGGTTCGGCCCACACAAATTGTTGGATCAAGTTTTTTTTTAGTGTCTGTCTAAAATTTCAAACTGTTTCATAATATATGTTCCCATGCATGCTATATGTATTCCCACTCGTTTTTATTAGAGTAAGATATTTGTCAACCAACTTTTATAAATATATTTTTTTATTAAGTCTAGTTGTCAGTGTTAAGTGATTACTCTGTGTAAGCTGTCTCACACCTGTTATTAGTGAGTAGGCTAGTCTGTATTATAGTTGTGCTATTTTTTTATGTAACATTCGCCTATGAACTGTTGGTGTGTCAATAAAGTAAATAAATAAAATAAATATATATATATTTATATATATATACAAAGTAATAATAAATACTAAACTACCTATAAATAGAATAAATGTCCCAAATCTGTGCCACGCGGAAGGGTGCCAAGAAGACTAGCGGCATTACCACGTTGTATGGCAATGCTGATTCGCTGAGCGAATTATTCGCCAGCCCTCTTGTCACGGGAGGCCTCAAAAAGTTATACATATTAGTTACGTTAGTTATATTTATATATGTGCCCGTGACTTCGTAAGCTAGGAGTTTAACAAAAAAGTTATTGTTCAGTTCGCAGAATTTAGGATAATTTCTTACTTCTGTATATCGCATATAGAATTACGTACCTATGCTAATTTTAATGAAATTCTCCTATTTTGTGAATCGATATTTTGTCTTTGTACATATTTCTCCATCTAGTTATGTTTTTAGTTTTTGCAGTTTTAGTTTAATTATTAATTATTTTCTTTCTTATTTTTTAGTTCTTCGTATTAGCTTTAGCGTAGCGAACAGCAAAATAATAATAAATATGTATGTTTGTAAAACAAACTTGTTTTATTTCAGGTCACTATGAAGTTCCTTATTTTCTTATCCTGCCTCGTGGCAGTCCAAGCCGGTGCGGTAAGAAAAACGTGCCAAGGCATATCCGTGGAAGGGTCCTACTACAAGAAGGAATTGTTACTAAAAAATTTTGATCGACCCTATCTATTGGATGTGAACAAATTCACCAACGAGCTTTACTTCAGTTACTCCAAAGATGAAAACACAACTTCTTCGACATCTGTTAGATTTGACCTGAATACTAAACGTTATTATAAAATTAAAGATATTGAATCTGGGAGTTGCCACGCTGTGGACCAAGACACTGGCGAAATCTATATAGGAGCGTATGGCGGTATTTACAAATACAAACCCAAAAGTACGCCAACAGAAATTGTGAGTGACTTAAACAAATGGGTTATTGACATATTTTTTAAGGACGGTGTGTTATATTTCTCAACTTCTCCCGATGGTAGAATGTACACATACAGCAAAGATGGACACACACAATTCTCAAAGCTCGACGACTCAACTGTTAACTACTTTGTACTTAACGGCTCCGATGTGTTGTTTTTCTCTAACGATACCGGTATTTATAGTAGGGATGCGATGAATACTGTACAACTTATGAGCGTCGCCAAAGATACAGTTCGTGGCTTAGCTTTAGATAACAACGGCAGAGTGTACGCTAGTTTGGTAGATGGTGTGTACGTGTTGGATGATGAGCATTCGATGATGCAGAAATTATTTGACTTGCCGTCTTCGTTCGGTGTGGCTTTCGACAGAGATAATAATATGATATATTCTACTGATACCGGTCTGGTGAGACTTTTGCCTTTGGACACATCAGAGTGTCAATACATTTATAAATAAATTGTTGTCGGTCTCGAACAAACCGAATGTTTTTAATTAATGATGTGAAACAACATTTTTCATTCAATATTTATCGAATAAACTGGAGTGATGTAAATACATTTTTAATTATTCATAGTTTTTTTTTGTGACTCTTGTGGCAAGTCGGGAGGATGTATTATTTTATTTACACAAAACATCCAAGACAAAGGTACAAACACTCGTGTTCATCAACAACAATCAGTCAACAAATATCTGCTCTCAGTGGGAATCGAATCCGCGACCTCAAGCTCCGCAGTCAGGAACTCTGACCGCTAGGGGAGCGTTCAAGTATTACGTAACGCAATTCAGGGGGGAGGGGGACTCGGAAAACGTTACGGTGCGTTACAGGGGCGAGAGGGGGTCTTTCTTACAACACGTTACGTAACATTGTTTAAAAAAAAATTGGGAATTAAAACACCCAAACTGGCAATCCTTTTCATTTACGTTACGGGGGATCCCTCGATTGTATTAGTATGGTCGTCATTTTTTGCATGCCTTAAGAGCGAGCGTAGGTATGCTCTACTATCGCCTAAAAATGTAGGTAAAGCCAAACATTTATAAAATATAAACAAATTTGCAGTTGTTGCGAATAAAAATTCTCTTGTTTTATTTAGTAGACTTCGCCCGCAAGGAATTTAACAAATAAAAAAATTTCAATTTCTAAAATAAAAGTAGCCTACGTTACTCCCTTTTATAGTGAATGTCCCGTTAAAATCGGTCCAGCCATTTCAGAGATTAGCCTGAAAAAACAGACAGACAGACAGAGAGAAAAAATGTTATTTTGGTGTATGTATGTACCGTATTTAAATTCAAACAAAGTAATAAAGTGGGTGTGTGGGTATTACCTATACACCTCTGCCTACCCCTTCGAGGACCCTTGTGGGAAGGCGTGAGGATAAATTCATATGCATGGAGTAAAAAGCGGTTATTTCAATATTACAAACAGATTTTATTTATATGTATAGATTAAAACTATCCCAAGTGTAAAAACTATTACATAACTCTTTACGACTTTAGGGTAAAAATGATCACTTGAGTGTTACGTAACGCTTAGAGAGGGGGAGGGGGTGTACTGAAAAACGTTACGGTGCGTTACAATGGTGGGGAAGGGGGGTCAAACATCCTCAAAAATTGCGTTACGTAATACTTGAACGCTCCCTAGTACAGAAGGCCGTCAATGGATTGGATACCTTAATAGGGTGAATGACACGCCTTGCTACAAGCATCCCTTAGGACAGGCTTAGAGGAAGCGGATATATAATCAATGCTCACATTTTGCAGGAGATATATTTAGTTAGCAAAATAACAGTGTAAGTCCGTCGCCGTCACTACACTACGTCATACTTTAAATCCTACTTCTCAGGCATTTCCTCTAAAGAAATACCTGAGTTATCACTTTCCCTCACTAAAGTCGTCTTTGAGAAACGGTGAAAACGGACTAGCTATCTGTCACGTATATACATACTTACCTCTCTCGCTTCGTCCACATTCACTTCACTTCTCTTCATACATGCTCATTTGCTTCAAGTTCTCTTCACGTTCCCGTCCTTGATCGATTTGATCTATGTAGTGGGAACGTGTTCTTCCACTGCCTCTTTTGGCGCACACTTTTGCTTTGTATATCTGGCTCGTCAATCTTTCTTCACTCATCCTTTCTATATGTCCAAACCAACGTAACATGCCTTTCTTCATCACACCCTCATTTACGCCAGTTGATTTGCGAATCACTTCATTGCGGATTCGATCAAAGATTGTTACTCCGCACATTTTTCGAAGATCGCATCTCAACTGCATTTAAGCGATTTTCGTACTTCCTTTGCCAAACCCAGAATTATACCAATATCGCGTTGTGGACAGCAACTCAAGCATTCTTGCTCAGACTTTTACTACCCATCAATACCAACATGGCCCCATTCACCTTATTACCGGCAGGTATGTTTCTTATAAAAAGCCATGGTGGTAGAGTGGTTCGAGCAGTTCCCTGCGACACAAAGATCGCAAGTTCGAATCCCGACTGTATGAGTCTTTCTGAACTTAAGTACATACAGTGATTAGTCACACCACGAGCTTTACGGTGAAGGAAAACATCGAAATGAAGGTAACCTGCATACGTTCGAGAAGTAATTCAAAGGCGTATGTGTTGTCGTGCTTGTGTAACGGCGATGGACTCGCCATCTGTCACGTTGACACCTAAAATATATCTCTGGCGGAAAGTGGGTGTGTGAGTACTACCTATACACCTCTGCCTACCCCTTCGAGGACCCTTGTGGAACGGCGTGAGGATAAATCTGAGGATTCTCCTTCTTTCAACTACTTTTTCATACTTACCATCTCATGTAAACGTGCTTCCTAGATATAGAAATTCATTCACTTGCTCTCATCTTCTCAGCCATACCTACTCTTACATTCCATACACCCATCCTACACTCTACACTCTACTTTCCGCCGTGAGGCACCCTGCGTGATGCGTATCGAGTTGAATTGCAGCCCTCTGGGCTGGCGGGATCGCGACGTGCACGCTTCCTATATATATATATATATATATATATATAATATGTTTGTATACTGTATATAATATATATAATATATTTGTAATATAATATATTTGTTTATATACTGAAAAGGCGTTAAGTCTTCAAAATAATCATATTTCATCTCAGGAACCCGAAGCTTTTTTATGCCATGGAAAACATTAAAGATACCAAAGCTTAGATTTAATTCTTATGGGTGAAACATCTCGGCGCGGACGGCATTTTTAATTTGGCAAGGAAGAGCCACAGTGCTGGCTTCCTGGCTGTGTTGGTAAGCGTAAAGGACTTTGCGTCACCCAATGTCAAAATCAAGATACAATTTTAGTTTGATTAAGAATCTGACGTAATGATTTTTTAAGTTAGACACCTCAATTTATTTGAGAAGAAACTAAAAGGCGTAAGCCTTTGTGTGGTGCTTAGCCATCTCTCATATTCTAAGCGTCTTTCGCGATAACCGCTTACCATCAAGACACACTTGCTGCCCCCTTAGCTATGATACGCAATCGATTTCCTGTTATTGTAAGCGCTTATAGGTATGTTTTACATCACAATGTAAAAACCAGACCATCCAAACCAAACCGGGATGCGGTCTATATAATGTATATGGTTAATGTGGTACGTACATTGTTTACAATAAACCTACCGTCTACATAAACTTAAAGAACAATTCCATATAAGGTATCTCTATATATGTACAATCGGTTCAACTATGCATGTATGTGACTGAACACTTCCGAATCGACACAATTTTTTTTTATTTATTTATTTATCAACTTAAAACTAACATAACAGGAAATGTATCCTAATGCGTTAGTGCAGCCGTGTACATAATATATATAAAATAAGATATTAAGATAAGATAAGGTATTATAATTTAATTTATAACAAATAATACACAGTGCTACCCTGTTGAATTCACTCAGAGTACTCGTCAATAGGTCTACCTCTTCATGGATACTATTAAGGGTGTGTAGCGCTCCAGTCACCGGTGCTTCCTTGACCAGGATTACTACTATTTGATAGAGATATGTATTGAGATACACAACTTTTATGGTTTCATACTAACGAAGCTACATGTAACAGCTGGTATTTACTTTATAATGACGTTTATCCACTTTATCTATACATAAATATGTCAAATATATATATAAAACAACGATGTACATGTATATATCTCTATTTACAATAACAATAATTACGAAGAACAGTTGCAACTCACTACTTACAGATGAAATATTTGACCCAAATCAGATTCGCGAGTCATCGTGCCAAGAAGACTAGCAGCAATGCCACGCTTCCACGTATTTATATGTATTTTAAAAAAGTGGGAAATGTCCATTCTATTTTGCATTACTTACTTTTACACCTCTATGTGAAATTTATGCCTATACAACGCCTATTGTGCGTATTACGTTTTTCTCTGTCTTTTGTCATCCTATTTGTTTATATGTGTGTGTGTACAATAAAGAATATTATTATTATTATTATTACATTCAGTGGTTACAACAAATATTAATATGTATATAAATTGCTTGAGCTGTCAACTCCATTAGATCCGATGTTTTGGTAGTTCCAACCATTAAGGAAGAAGAGCAGTCTATATATACACATGTCGAACGAACTGATTATTACAGTAAGTACTCATCTCGACGCGGCATCACGGGTAAGTCGTTTTATTATTTAAATAATCTCAATTGTGTGTTATGGCTTGGGTCATATATATATATATTATACTAGCTTTGCCGCTGTACTTCGTCCACGTGAAATTTACGACAACTTATTAATTTACGATATATTATTCTGTATATAGTGTATAGAAATACTTACCTATGCAAATTTTAATGAAAATTTTCTATTTTGTGAATCGATATTTAGTTTATGCATTTTAAGTTTAATTATTCTTTATTTTCAGTTTTTCGTATCAGCTAGTAACTTACCGTAATAGCGAACAGTAAAATAATTATAAATATGTTATGTACTTCGTCCGCGCGGAATAGTTATTTTTTATTTAAATCCCTTTTTTATACCATTAATACAATCTGGTCAAATGTTAAAGAAAACCTTTAAAATTTCTAAGTTCCTCCAGGTTGCGCACTTGTGTTTTATTTTTCTATGCCTTATTTCAAGGCTGCTGGTGTCTCAGCTATCTGCCAGTGAATCCCGTCAAAATCGGTCTAGCCATTTCAGAGATTAGCCGGAACAAACAGACAGACAGACAGATGCAAGTTAAAAATAATGTTATTTTGGATTTTATGTACCGTGTATACATCCATATGCATTTAGTAAAAAGCGGCTTTTTTATATTACAAGCCGACACTCCAATTTTATTTATTTGAATAGATATTATTTACTACATGCATATATATCAACATATTCGAGTAGTCTCGAAACCGACTAATTTACAATATTATGTATTTATTATATTATGAGCCAGTGGATTGGTTTGAAATAGTAAGTATATTACTAAAAATGCGAATGAGTCCAGGTCTTCCGAAAACTCTTCTTCTAAGAAGCAGAGGACCATGTTCCAATTAAATCGATCGAACTATCGGGACCAGACGGACTCGTCAAAAGAACTTGAAACCGGCGAGCATTAGTGAAGAAACAATGAATGTGGATAATATAAGAGTCAAATTAGGTGTCGGCTCTCTAACTACCCCTTTGAAGTTCTCGGCGTGATGATAATAATATGTTCCTATGCACGTTACCTATGTATGTTTGTAAAACAAACTTGTTTTATTTCAGGTCACTATGAAGTTCCTTATTTTCTTATCCTGCCTCGTAGCAGTCCAAGCCGGCGCGGTAAGAAAAACGTGCCAAGGCATATCCGTGGAAGGGTCATACTACCAGAAGGAATTGTTACTAAAAAATTTTGATCGACCTTATCTTTTGGATGTGAACAAACTCACCAACGAGCTTTACTTCAGTTACTCCAAAGATGAAGACTCTACTTTAGCTACATCTGTTAGATATGACCTGAATACTAAACATTATTATAAAATTAAAGATATTGAATCTGGCAATTCCCACGCTGTGGACCAAGACACTGGCGACGTCTACATAGGAGCCTATGACGGTATTTACAAATATAAACCCAGAAGAACGCCAATCGAAATTATGAGTGACTTAAACAATTGGATTACTGACATGTTTTTCAAGGATGGTGTATTATATTTCTCAACATATCCCGATGGTAAAATGTACACATACAGCAAAGATGGACTTATACAATATTCAGAGCTCGACGACTCAGCTGTAGACTACTTTGTACTTAACGGCTCTGATGTGTTGTTTTTCTCTAACGATACCGGTATTTATAGTAGGGATGCGATTAATACTGTACAACTGATGAGCGTCGCCAAAGATGCAGTTCGTGGCTTAGCTTTAGATAACAACGGCAGAGTGTACGCTAGTTTGGTAGATGGTGTGTACGTGTTGGATGATGAGCATTCGATGATGCAGAAATTATTTGACTTGCCGTCTTCGTTCGGTGTGGCTTTCGACAGAGATAATAATATGATATATTCTACTGATACCGGTCTGGTGAGACTTTTGCCTTTGGACACATCAGAGTGTCAATACATTTATAAATAAATTGTTGTCGGTCTCGAACAAACCGAATGTTTTTAATTAATGATGTGAAACAACATTTTTCATTCAATATTTATCGAATAAACGGGAATGATATGAATAAATTTTTTTTTTTTTTTATTTATACATGCATAGGTACATCACACCCTAAAGGGATAGGAAGAGAGAGTAGACCGCTAGTTCTCTGTAGACTTACATACCTCTTTCGCATCTTCCACATTCATCAGCCTCTTCATACATGCTCGCAGGTTTCGAATGCTCCTATTTTATTCAATATTATACATATTATTGTTGTACATAAGTGCGTCTTCAAATTTCTTGTGAAACGGATGCAGGTTCCCCCGATGTTTTCGTTTACCGCTAAGCTCGTGGTGCGACTAATCACTGTATACTTAAGTTTAGAAATACTCATTGCTACATCTCGAGTTCATCGGTCACCACTTAACAGGTCTCCAGTAACAAATAAGATAGATAAATGATGTACAGACATTACATTTATCTGAATTTGATGATTCATCAGGTTATTAAGTATTTAATGACACTGATTAAATATGTTTTTAATGTCACCGGCATTTATAGCAACGACGTGAACGGAAAATATGATGTGTCTTGATGCAAGGCAAGCCAAGAATGCCAATCACATGCGCGTGCGCAAGTTTTGACTCGCGTAAGGTGATAACAGTGCTGATAAGAAACTTAATAAAACATCTGATGCATTCGTAAGTCACACAGTATGAAAAGGTTAAACTATCTGACCTCTGGTAGTGCTAAATGAACTAAAGAGAGTCCCACTTAACGGGTATTCGTATTATTGTGTTTCTATGGAGAACTGAGGCTTAAAACTACAATCTTCACAATGCTGGTTGCAACTCAAGCCACAGCTCTTATACAATCTCCTCATTAGTTAATCGATATCTACATACCTTCACGCTATCCTACAAGCATCCCTTAGGACAGGCTTAGAGGAGCGGATTAATAATCAACGCTCACATTTTGCAGGAGATATATTTAGTTAGATATAAGCCGTGGTGGCCGAGTGGTTCGAGCAGTTGCCTGCGACGCAAAGGTCGCAAGTTCGAATCCCGACTGTACCAATGAGTTTTTTCTCAACTTAAGTACAGTGATTAGTCACACCACGAGCTTTACGGTGAAGGAAAACATCGAGAGGAAACCTGCATACGTCTGAGAAGAAATTCAAAGGCGTATGTATAGTCGTGCTTGAGTAACGGCGATGGACTCGCCATCTGTCACGTTGGCACCTAATATACCTCTGGCGGAAAGTGGGTGTGTGGGTGTTACCTATACACCTCTGCCTACCCCTTCGGGGACCCTTGTGGGAAGGCGTGAGGATATATTATATTATATTATTATATTATATATATTTAGTTAGCAACGTGATAGAGGGTAGGACTATCGTCGTCACTACACTACGTCATACTTCAACTACGTAGGTACGTCTGTGATTTACTTCTCAGGCTTCCACTTCAGCAACCTGAGTTATCACTCTCACTCACTATAGTCGTCCTTGAGAAACGATGGTGGACTACACACATACATATATTCATACCTACCAAATTATTATTTTTTATCTCAGATACCGAAGCTATTTCAAGCCATGGAAAACATTATAGGTACCAAAGTTTACATTTAATCTCAACTTGTAAAACTTACGAGAAATATTTTAAATTCTTTTCGGGGAACCATCTCGCCGCGGTCGGCATTTTTAATTTGGCAACGGAGGAGTCACCGTGCCGGCTTCCTGGCTGTGTTGGTAAACGTAACGAATTTTTCGCCATCCCAAAGGCGAAATCACGATGAAATTTTAATTTGATTAAGAATCTGTCGTAATGTCATTTCTGGCAAGATAGATTGAAACGTCAAACCGAAGGTATTCTGTTTACGTTTAGCGTTATTTGTGTTCGTCTGGATCCTGTTAAGAGTGCGTTGATAGAATTATACCTTCCAGAAATAATATCCAGTTTCGTAAGACTAACATTATGTCCATAGGCGGAAGTAACCATTTACCATAGAAAAGTTGTTACATGGCCTTTGGTTTAGTGGAGTATTTAATATTACTCTCAGTAATAAAATTATGAATTAAGAATAGGAAAAAAATCCCTGCTATGTAAGTAGTGGTCAGAGATTCTGACAGCGACATTTGAGGTCGCGGGTTCGATTCCCGCTGGAGGCAGATATTTGTGTGATGAACAAGACGAACAAGAATATTTGTATCTTAGCCTGGAATGTCATCTCTACTTACATATATACTAGTCATGTATATATCTATCTATGTTAGTATGAATATCGTTGTCTAGTTTCCATAGCACCAAGCTTTGCTTAGTTCATGACTAGTTTAATTTGTGTGGAATTGTCCCAAGGTATTTATTTATTTATTCTCTTCCAGTGGTGAGAAAGGTTCACAGTACTCCACGCCGCAAGGACTGGCTGCGCTAGCAGGACCCCAAATACGTCTAAAAGTCTATTCATAATGACTTAACGAACTGACCGTACTCTTGTTTGCGACCGACGCTAAATCTGAATTAACAAACAATCAAGGATGGTAACGTTAAGAGTTCCCGAAACCGGCAACTATTTATAAAGAGACTGATGAATGTGAACAAAGCTAGACTTAGTTCGGAGAGGATTGGCGACTTCTCATCATGCTTACAGCTTACATTACGTTTGCGGTGATATTTTGTATGTGTGTATATAATATTATACTAGCTGCGATCCATAGTATCGAGTTTAACTTTATAATTCGCTCCCCTTAGTAAAAGTATGACGATATTATTATATAAAAATTATGCATACATACATATCATCACGCCAGTCCCTAACGGGGTAGGCAGAGAGTATAGAGCGCCAGTTCTCTCTTGATTTACATACCTACATCCACATTCATCAGAAAAAAACAATTATGCCTTCCTCAATAAAGGCAAAAATATATTTTCGCGCAATTAACTAACAAACTCTGCCTATTTTAAATGTGGTGGAATATTTTAACGAACGAGGAATAATATAGAGCATTTATACATATTCCAACACATGATAAGAGCGTATTGGATATAAATAGTAATTCTTTGCACCCAGTGTCGTCACCGTCAGCTTATCATTCCAATGCTGTTTGTCTGTCCCGCACATGCAGTCCATACATGTCATTATTTGCAATGTATTTGTACTAACCTAGTTGATAAGCCTATGTTTACTAACACAAAATGGATCCAGATATCCGATAAAATAAAATAAATTATTATATAGGTATATTATTTATACTAAAAGGTACGTAGATGTGATACGAATATATGCGCATTTATAATCGATAAAAATAATTACGGTTTGAAATCAAATTAGCTCACGGCGGGACCGCGTAGAAATACGTCCGTAAGCCATCGCCACAAACTAGACGCAAAAGCAGTACCCTCAGAATTTTGGAATTTACTTATATTTATATAAACATATTTCATCACGCGTTTGCTACTAGTGGGAACCGAAATCGAGTTGTCCGATTGGTACAAAGTGTCAACCATTCTTTAGCCTTTACCCTACATAGCGTTCCTTGATTGATTTAACATTTTTGCCAGCATGTTAATAACGCGGCTGATACAGATACCAGCCTACAATATAAGACCTTATACCCCTGTGTAAAGGTCGACATTAGAACGTCAGCAGGTCATGTCATGATTGCCGTACAAAATTTCAAGGTACATCAAATCAGAAACGTGAATCTCTACATAGTATAAAACAAATTCGCATCCCACCGCCTCTAAGCTTAGACCTTCCTAACTACGAAACTGATTTTAAGGCTTCAATAGATAGAGTGATTCAAGAGGAAAGCTTCACTCTGTTGGATAGTACAATATTAACTATACTCTTACTCATTTCTTTTTCTAGTTCATGATCGAATGGAAAGCCCTAGAGGACGCTTTTAGCAGGAGTAAGACTGCTAATAGGGGAAACCAGGAGAAAGCAAAGAACAACCATTTTATGCCATAAGTGAAATACTTTTCCTACCAATATTATAGACTTTTTAAATAATTGTTTGTAATAGGGGAAACCAGGAGAAAGCAAAGAACAACCATTTTATGCCATAAGTGAAATACTTTTCCTACCAATATTATAGACTTTTTAAATAATTGTTTGTCAAAATAAAGGCTTATTTAATTTATTTATTTTTCATATTACAAACATCGCCATCAGAACAGCCTGGGAAGAAAAGACATTTTTACATGTTTTTAAGTTACTGTTTAGCACTCGTGTACTGTGACCATACGCTTAGGGGCTATATTTTACTTGGCACCCTTACCTGGGGTCTGTCGTAAAGAGAATTAATGAAATCCAAGCGGACCCCTTCAATAAGGAAGGGAACTAATGATATAGCTTCTACATTATGCTGGCTTGGAAGGTAAGCGTCATAAATTTTAATTTCTTGTACTCCAAAGCTACTTGGCGTTAAAGTTGTGCACCTGTCCTTTAATACACTTCTATCCTTAATATCCAATATGAAAACATTTGTACGACAGTACCTTATATAAATAATACTTAATAAAAACTGATTAGTCACGAGCCTTTCTTTCGCTACTTTCAATGCCATGAAATTACACGCTAGATGGTAACGCTTATTCTCTGGGCGAGACTGCTATGTTCCAGCCACCTAGTAACGAGATAACTTAGCTTAGATGACGCAAGATTTGCATTGCAAAAAATTTACGAGATTCTTCGGTTCAAAGTCACAGAGTTTCAACGTAAGTATAAAACTAGATGTGCTCAGCGGTTATACCGCAGTATGTAAGATTTAGTTTTCTGATATTTTTTTCTGAAATAAAACATATTCTATATGTTTATCAAGCATTATCTATCTTTATATCAATAATCTAGCTTTGTGCCAAATTTCATCCAATTCCTTTGATCCATTCTGGCGTGTTTGAGTAACAAAAATCTTCATACACTTTCACGTTTATAGTAATATATAGTTAATTACGAGAATTGCATTGCATTGCATGAAATCATTTGGTTTTCACTCTGTGGTTGAAATTACAATTAGCATTCGTTCTCGATAAATTGGTCATTATCGATATAATTTATAATTGGTATACAATCAAATTGAAAGTTAGATAAATGTTCATCCAATTAACAATGTATTTTCTTTAATAAGAAAATTCCGTTGTAACTTCCTTTCCTTAACATTTTTCTTCAGTATTATCCTGCAACAATATAAAAGCGTACAATACAAAGTCCCCGAAAATTTACCGTTATTGTTAACTCACGCAAGCGTTGGTGTTGGCACTCGTCAGTTTTTTTTCCAGTTTTTCACAATGGCAACTTTAATCCTTTGCACCGAAAACATGCCAGACTGGGGCACAAATAAACGGCCTGTTATGTTAATGGCAGGAGCTGAATAACGTCTATTTATTTTATTTACACCATTGACACGCATTAGACACGTTTATTGCGCCTAACACGCGATGTGTCTGGTCCGAGCAGCTTGGGATAATTTGCAGAAAATCTATTATCTGTTTTTATTTACATCACAACTAACCAGATAATAGTAAAAAATATAATACTATTATTATTATTTCCTGTAGAATAACCTAGAATTCTAGCTCATGGTGAGCTAGAATTCCAGGGTATAATGAGAAGACAACGCTACCAGAGTGCAGTACACCAGTTTGCTTCTCATCTTTAAGTAGCAGACACTGAATCACAGTTTTTAGTTTAGTATTTTCAACGGGCGATGTATTGTGCCCCACTCTTATTAATCAATAAATATAATAAAAATGTTAGTGATCGCTGTTGAAACGTACAACGTTGTAGTAGGATTATCTTAATTCAGAGTGCCTGCGTGATAGCTGAAAATACTCTTTAAATTCGTGGGATAATCTTTGAATCACCATCCGTTCCAACACTAACTGACAAAAACGATCCGTTTGTAGCTTGTCCTGCCAACTTACGTAAATTTAACAATTAACAAGGGTCCGTCGGGGACAACCCAAATATATTTTAATTAAATTACGAATTTCAGGCCTGATCATATAATATAATATAAATCATACATAATTGAAAATAGAGAAAGCTCTAGTAGAAGTAGGTACTTCAGAAAAAGAGACAACAACGTTCCCGCCGTAAGTATATGTATATTAGGTATCAATAAATACATTGAACACATGGTAAGCCTGTAGCCGACTCTCAGGTACACTTTACTCAATTTCCACTCATAGGTTTTCCAACTATGTTTTCAATCACATACCGAGGTTCGAATCTGCATATTCTTTGAATATTCCTCTTTGCGGGTTCACTTCCAAATCGACACAGCCACTATGGTCTGCCCAAAACGGAACGTCGTGTTTGTACTTTCCGCTGGAAGAAAAAGCTGCATGCAATAAAATATTCATGTAATGATTTACGCCACAGTGCGTAGGTAAAACAGAGAAAAATGAGGAAAACATTCAGGAAATATATTTTATGGTAGGCCACATTTCAGATTCCGGTGTCGTTTGGGAAATGGGTCCCCCGCGTCGTAGAGGTAATTCACTCTTATGTGAACTAATTAGACGAAATGGCGACATTTCAACGTTGTTACTTTAACCCAAAGCTGGCGTTGGCATACGATGTTTTTAACGATTGAACTTGACCTTAGATTTTCAATTACATTATACAGCATATAGACATACATACTAATCACATCCCCTAATATGTTTAAAAATACGGTGATGTTTGAAATCTATTCATTTTGTTAATTTCAGACTAAAGTTTGGTCTACCTGGAACGGTAGCTACGACACAGCTTAACGGTTTCATACAATTATCCCACAAAAAAACTGCCACTGCGATGCGCCGGAAGCGAAGCAATATGTCGGTATTGGAAGCATCCTGTGGATATGAGATTATTGATAGGATAGTGACATTCTGAAGCATTGCGTCATAGTGTACTTAT
Organism: Drepana falcataria; assembly: GCA_945859725.1. Taxonomy (NCBI): domain Eukaryota; kingdom Metazoa; phylum Arthropoda; class Insecta; order Lepidoptera; family Drepanidae; genus Drepana; species Drepana falcataria. The sequence goes on from OX243937.1 coordinate 4,285,717, forward strand.
AAAGATTCTAATTCATATTTAATAAAAGGAATGGTAAGGCATAACGGGTTTCCCGTTCGAAGGTTGAGCTGCCTGACTGCTGCAGGAACTCCACCTCCACCAGAAGTCCGTAGCCAAATAATCATTTTTTTGTGTTGTTTTCCAGCTCAATGAATAAGGTTTCCAATAATGAGGTTGGGGCGGGGGAGGATGGTTGCATTGCAGAGCAGAGGGATTAGTCCCATTATGCTCCCAATAAGATACAATAATCCAATGCCAACAAGCATACTACGACGTTATATTATATATAGGTAAGAGATTGAACAATTACTAATCAGCAATTTACAGGAATTATAGCCCATCCCATGGTGTATCCCGCGCGACGTCCGGCGGTATCGGAACCAGGGGTCACTGCGCTTCCGTTAGATTTCTCATACTAATTTGATATGGAACGCAATCGTAAGTAGTTCGCAGATATATATAATACTAGGTGTGCCCGCGAATTCGTCCGCGTGGAAAAATTGATAATTCAAAGTTCTCTCCAAAATAACTCAATGTAGATGGCGCTACCATACAGATATTCGTATATATTAAACTGAAACGTTACTAATCTTATATAGCCTTCATCTCAAAATCCTTTCTTAAGATACCTACGTCATAGTAGCTTTATGCATGCAAAGGCGGTTTAAATTGACAAAGTTTCATACAAACTTTCATCCCCTACTTTATCTCCATGGGGGTAAAATTAATCAAAATCCTTTCGTCGCGGATGCCTACGTCAAACATCTACCTGCATGCCAAATTTCAGCCCGATCCGTCCAGTGGTTTGGGCTGTGCGTTGATAGATCACTATGTCAGTCAGTCAGTCACCTTTGAGTTATATAGATATAGATTATTTTATATTTTTTGTATAAAAACCTTGTTCGAAGAGGAAACAAATGAAGCATTTTTCGTAGGAGATATATTATTTTAATTGCCAATACTTAAACGTCGGACGGTGAAAAGAGGCGAATGTCTCCGCGGCAAAATAATGTATTGTCGCTCTTATCTATCGAGCTTTACATGACGTATTCCGCATGTGTGTCCACTTTCCCCTCCCCTTATATTTGTCTTATAGGGGGATATAACAGTTGAGGGAGAAATATAATATGCTGCTTCTAATTCATTAAGGAACATATATTTGTATCGCCATATGTTGTCACATATTGGCGTTAGAAATGTACACGAAAGATTAAATATATACTCTTAATTGTTTTGTTTTTCTTTAGATAATTATCTTATTACAAACTAAACTGGCGCTAAGATAGGTAGGTTTGTAGAGCCTGTACCTTTACCATATTTATATGTATACCTTGAGCAGAGCAGGTAAGCAGAGGTTCTAAGACCCTGTATTTTGTGTGCCAACGTCTGTGGCGGAAAGTGGGTACTACCTGTACACCCCTACCTACCCCTTCGGGGAAGCTTGTGGAAGCGCATGAAGATATAATATTAAGTGGTTAGTTACCTCGTATTTCTCTGCCCTTACAGATTTACCTTTAGATATTTTAATGTTAAAGTACCTACTTTATAATTTGTAATATCTAACACTGCGATAAATAAGATTATGGGCATGTTATACTTAACTACTATACAAGCTGTAACTCGCGGTTTCACCTTGTAAATTTTGATTGATGGAATAAAACATATCCTATGTTTCAATCTAGCTATTAATCTATATGTGTGCCAAAATCCATCTTATTCTGTTCAGTAGTCCTTGCGAGAATAAGGAACAAACATCCAAACAAACCTTCAGAGCTATCATATTATAATATTCCCATTGGCAATTGCATACAATTAAAGTGCATTGTAAATTAACATGCACTGCAATGCGGCTGTCGAAGGTATTTCCTAATTGGTAACAATTTATTACAGTACAACACGTGTGGCGATATATTGGTGAGGGCTACACGTGCAGTTCCGATTCCATTACACAATGCGGGAATTTATGCCACTTCTGAATGCAGTCTGTTAAAAAGCAAATATTCGCAACCTTTGGAACATTAAAAAACAAAAATCTTACAATCATACTATAAAGGTGAAAGTTTGTAGGTTTGGATGTTTTGATGTTTGCTGTTCTTTCACGGCAAAACGGATGAACTAATTCGTCTGAATTTTTTAAAGGTGATGGCTTATACGTATGACTAGGACCTAGGATACATTTAAATCCCAAAAAAAAAAATTCAAAACTCTAATATTATAAATGTTCTTTCACGGCATAGCGGCTGAACCGAATCTAGCAGGAAAATACATAAGCTACTTTTTCAAACTCCACGCGGGCAAAGCCGCGGGCATAAGCTAGTATTGTATAAAGAAACCTTCATTGGAAAAATAACTAACTGACGATGAAAACCGATATAAATTCGTAATTTTGGAGTTTATCATGCTTCGTCAGACACAGCGGGGTACTTTGTTTTATGGTATGTAGTGAAAATTTTAAGCAAAATTAAAGCATATACTAATACAATACAAACATTACATGTAGTGTGGAAGACATCAAATACATGTTTGAATGGTTCATATAATGCGGGATTCGAACTCACGCGCGTAATTAATATAAATTCGTGACGCTGACGTACAAAAATGAAAAGCGTCTCTAAAAATAAAAAGCAATCTAGGTTTGATCAATGCTTCATCTTCATCCGCGTAATAATTATAATAAGTACCTTGGGATGATTCCACACAAATTGACATAGCCCCTAAATTAAGCAAAGCTTTTTTTATGGTATCTAGACAACGATTTACGTATTTAGATAGATATATACATAGATGCATAGGACATCCACAAATAAGGTATATCATGTCCATCACACATAAATCTGCCTTCAGCGGAAATCGAACCCGCGATCGCAATATTCACAGTCAGAAAAGCTCTAACCACTGACTGGACCAGATGGTCATCCAATGACATATAACACATCCTATTGTGAATCCAGCTAATAATCTGTCTATGCCAAAATATCATTCAATTTCGCTGTTCTGGCGTGATTGAGTTACAAACATGCTTACAAACTTTAATTATTTATTATAATATAATATTAGTATGATATCTTAGTAATACCTCTTTAATTACCATCATCTAATAACTGTACCGAGTTAAGTAGCTCCCGTGATGAATCGTGAAACTAGATCAAATTTCAGTGCAACTAGATCCATTATGGTGTCCAGGCAATTAGCGGTTGGAGTTGTGTTCCGGCTATTTAGAACCGTTACGCTTCTCTAATGTCCGGGAGCGCAACGACTCCGCATACGGCTTTGTGCATTTTAAGCTATGCTAATTCCATTTACGCTCTGGATGTTAGAATATAATTTAACCGGGAGGTCAGTGTTACGTTGTCGCCTTAAAATTCTTGATTGCAGATTCGAAATCCAGTCACTAATGAGTCTACACGTCTAAATACGTCTAATTTCTACATAGAAATAAAGTTTATACTGTCTCATAATTTCGAATTCTTAACTCTTTCTCTAATCTTTCTCGTCTGTTTTTAAACTGCCGAGCATCATACCACGAGCTTTACAGTGAAATAAATATCGTCAAACAGACAATACAAACAAGACTTATATGTATTTCTAAACTTTCTTTCGTTTGACGAAAGACTTGGCCATCTATCGCGTTCGCCTCTGGCTATTTATCCGGAATCCGGACACATTTGTGAGAGACTTAAATTAACGTAACAAACGCTCATCACAAAATATTCACGTATAAGTTAAATTCATTGCAGAGAACTTCAGCAACTTAATTTTTAAAAAGTAACATTTAGGTATAATAAAATATGAGTTTGTTGTTTTCCTGTTAATTAAATTTAATCGTGCCCACTAATTGATGTTTTCGTACCTACTTCATGCCTATATTATATATAGATGTAGAAATGTAATTGTTTTCCTGTTATTGTACTTAAATGCATGTGATTAGGAATCTGTCTATGGTTGTTTGTGTCCTGATGGAGTGAACCTTGTAAAGGAAGCCTGTTCCACATAGCAGAGCCTCTGTATCGTAACTGATTGCTTGATTAAAATATGGTGGGCATTCTTCTTTACCAGTTTAAGACAATAAAAAAAGTCTCCCGGTGCATGTTCAGGGTACCAGCGCGAGTCTATAATAAATACCTTTGGATATTTACCACTCGAATTGAAATAGTCCCAAGCAAAAGGTTTGCACTATGGGAACTAGACAACGATATATATATATCATACATATATATAGAAGACTTGGTGGCCGAGTGGTTCGAGTAGTTAGTTTACTGTGACACAAAGATCGCAACTTAAGTACAGTGATTAGTCACACCACGAGCTTTACGGTATACAAAAACATTGAGAAGAAACCTGCATACGTTTGAGAAAAAAATCAAAGGCATATGTATAGTCGTACATGAGTAACGGCGACGGACTCGCCATCTGTCACGTTAGAACCTAAAATATATGTATATCATTACGCCGATTCTACTAACCACTAACGGGGTAGGCAGACAGTATAGAGCGCCAGTTCTCTTTAGACTTACATACCTAAACCTTAAATATATCTCTGGCGGAAAGTGGGTGTATGGGTACGTATGGGAAGGCGGGAAAATGATATATATATATATACTCATATAGAGTAAATTATTATTATTATTATAGTTACTTTCACATAATCTGCTTCATACTAGGTTATATGTTTGCCCGAGGCTCCTTTAATGACATTACAATAATATAATAAGGCAAGGCTCCCGTGACGTCACGTCCGCCGGCGGTGACGCTATTTCCGGGTGTCAACTCCTGACGCCTACACTTCCGTTCGCCCGAGGCGAGTATTGGTTGCGCAAGTAAACATCATTTTTATAAGAGTGTTTGTAGATCAAATGAGAAGAAGCTTTTGTGATCACTTTTTTAGTACTAACTAAAATACTAAATAGATATAATATATATACAGGATATCTCAGAACAGTTGTCTTCTAGAAGCTATAGGCGTTTTAGTTTAGTTGTTTTAAATACATCATCATGAAGATGCAGTAAAAAAAATAGCTCCGAAGAGAACAAAATTCCAAAATCAGTAAATAGAGTAAAAAATAAATATCCTCACGCCTTCCCACAAGGGTCCCCGAAGGGGTAGGCAGAGGTGTATGGGTAATACCCACACACCCACTTTCCGCCAGAGGTATATTAGGTGCCAACGTGACAGATGGCGAGTCCATCGCCGTTACTCAAGCACGACTATACATACGCCTTTGAATTTCTTCTCAGACGTATGCAGGTTTCCTCACGATGTTTTCCTTCACCGTAAAGCTCGTGGTGTGACTAATCACTGTACTTAAGTTCAGAAAAACTCATTGGTACAGTCGGGATTCGAACTTGCGACCTTTGCGTCGCAGGCAACTGCTCGAACCACTCGGCCACCACGGCTCTTTAGAGTAAATAGAGTAAGTATTACGTATTCTGAAACATGATTTTTGGTGAAACTATGAACAAGATAAAAATCTTAGTCTGTAGTCTACTTGCACATATAACTTGATCGTTTTAGTAGATTTTATGCGAAAGTAAGGTCTAAAAATATTCAAATTTTATTTTAAAAGTGTTTTTTTTGTTTTCATTCTTCCTTTCCTTCCTTTCTTGTGCCCTTTTCAATATTTGAGCAACTGCCCTACTTTCTGGGACATCCTTTATACATACGCCTGGAAGGAGGAGGAAAGACAGCAAGTTCGAATCCCAACTCTGTTCCATTTGAGGAAGTAAAGGGAACAGTAGTATATATTATTGTTCAATAATTCTATATTTGAGTGGACATCGTAAGTACAATAAATAATATTAGCTGGCCAGCTACGGTTGGGTGAAAAAATAAAAGTTACTATAACACGATCGCAGCGCCACCGAATTGTGAATCTAAACCATTCTTGAATCCACTGATAAAACACAGAAAATTTCATTGTAATTGGTCCGGCCGATTTAGGATTCTATGAAGGACAAACAGACAAACATTCATTTTTCATATATATCGTTATTATACCAAGCACATATCTCACTCGTTATTATTAGACGACCATCTAGTCTAGTGGTTAGAGCTCCTGACTGCGAAACTTGAGGTCGCGGTTTCGAATCCCGCTGAGGGCAGATATTTGTACCTTAGTCTTGGATGTCCTATGTATTTAAGTATATATCTATCTATATAAGTAAACATAGGTATCGTTGTCTAGTTACCATAACAAGCTTTGCTTAATTTGGGACTAGGTCAATTTGTGTGGAATTGTCCCAGGTATTTATTTATTAGGTATTTATATGTATGTCACCAATACACTAGAAGCAGATTCAACTGCAAACATTTGTTTTCATTTGTAATTTTTTTTTCAAGAACAAAACATTCCCGTGCTTTAATTCAGCTAGTAGTCTCATTTCTGTGCCAAATTTCATCCAATTTCTTTTAGTACTTTGTGCGTGAAACAGGGACAAACATCCTCACGGAAATTTCGCATTTATAATATGAGTAGGATATAATAAATGCGATTACAGATTCGATCCCCGGTAGTAAATAAATAAAAAATATAAAATTCATTTATTTCGACCAACAAGTCATGGGTTTCATGGGAATCATGGGCTAGTAAACTATTGTCATTATAACTCAAAACACTAATGTTAGTAGCAAAACATGGATATATACCGACACATAAAAACATGCAATTAATAAGTGACTCTCAGCATGTGAATCATTGAGCAATGCTTCTCATACTAAAGATCAAACCTACTCGCCAGCAAGCTCATGATGGTGTTGGCGCTGGCCCGCTGTCTGCGCGTCATGGATGTAGGTAGGGTAGTAGGTACCTCCGGGGGGAGCACGCTTGTATGTTTGCGCGATCTCGTGCTCCTCCCACATAAGCGATGAGATGGTATACCGTGGGTTTTTAGTCAATAAGAGACTGACATGAGGATTTTCCCACGTTAAAAAAAAAAGGGTAGTAGGTACCGGGGATCGAAACTGGAAATTTTAATATGCTCATATTTGTGGTTACGGCGACGAATTGTTATTCACAAGTGACAAATTGTCTTTCCTGGTGACAGAATTCTTTAAACTCAATCTTTACTTTGAAAGTGAAAACTTAAATCAACCGGAATATTGCTTACATAACTTTACTTGCAATAAGACCTTCCTGTATAATAATAGATCCTATTCTCTGGTGAAAAGTCTGCAGCATCGTAGAAGATTAAACTAGTTTACATAATAATGAAAGCTACTAGTAGGGACAAAGCGAACGCCATTTATTTCCAAACATCGTTAAATACACGACCAAAGACTACTATTGAACACTTGGACGAGAGGTCTCAGATTCGAAGCCAAGTCGGCCTTTGCTTTTTGTAAATTGATTATCTGTTTTATACTACACTAGGTGCTAGCTGCGTCTTCGTTCGTTTAAAACATATTCTGTAATTTTGCAATAAATTTGAAACACATATTCTTTATTTTGTACCAAAAGCCTGAATGGTAATTTTGAGATCTCTAACTTGAAGAATTATGGATTGTCCATACAACTTACGGCGCCTTTTTCTCTTCTTGCCAAATTTCATTACGATCCGTTGAGCCGCTAAATAATAAACAAAGTTAATTACGCATTACCGTTTATTAGGTGTGGAGCGAGTTGAGTCAGGTGAATTTGATTGGAAGTGGGTCCTGGGGGAACACCGTCGAGAAGGATTGTATACACTAAGGGCCTGAGAAAGTGGACAATTGCTCAGATATGTGATAGAGTACAATAATGTGAAGCCATTTTTTTTACGGTTAAGGAAAACATTGAGAGGAAACCTGCATACTTCTGAGAAGCAATTCAAAGGCGTATGTAGGTATAGTCGTGCTTGAGTAACGGCGATGGCACGTTGGCATCTGTCAGGTTGGCACCAAAAAATCTCTGGCGGAAAGTGGGTGTGGGTACTACCTAAACATCTCTGCCTACCCCTTCTACGCCTACGCCTTCCCACAAGGGTCCCCCTGTGGGAAGGCGTAAGGATATATATCATAATTTTTTATTAGTATTCGCGATAATAAAAATGTGGGTTTTCAGTCCACTCATCATGTATTTTTTTCAATTTCTCCAAAATCTTATCAAATCCCTTCTGTTGAGAGCAATATCGGGGTTCGCCTTGGGAAATATCAATAAAGTACAACGGTTGTCCCACTGCGGTACTCCCGCAGATAGGGTCGCCATTCCAGTCATTTGGCAAGTGATCTAGTTTTAGCGATGACGTGACGGTTCGTGTCTCACTACGACACGCGTTCCTATCAATATTTCATCTCTTGTCAGCCCCCTAGACAAGATCCCTATGTGTTCACGCTCACGCTATCAACTATATGGCAATGACATTATGCGGAAAAAAATATGTTATTATCATACAATAGATAGCATGAACAGAATGTAATTTGGTCAGGTCAGAGGTCTTAAATATTTTTACTGCGATTTCGTGTGGCTTGGGCATTAACTGAAAATGTAGATTCGGACTTTCCGACGGACACTCTAAAATCAACCCACTCGACAATAGTTTCTATATATCTCTACACCAATCCATAAGGATCTCTGAAGAGGTAAAAAGATGCTAGATGGCAAGACCGACGATGACTAAACATCTAAGTACATATAATATCTAGCGCAAATATATATAGTATGTAGTACATACTCCACAACTTCGCTTATATTTTACTTCGCGAAACAAAGTGCGATGAAATAAAAGGAAGTCAATAGATTGCTCTTGGGGCCACGATACAGCAGTATAAATCCATTGGTGGATAGTGGATACCGACGTTATCCGTAGGGAAGCGCTCTTATCGGCGGATTTCCGAAGATCCGGTCTAATCCAGCCATTTACTTTTAACGTGCCTAACTAAGGAACGTCGATAAGTTATTCAGGATTCATCGATGAGAGGAAATAGAACAACAGCCTTCTGAGACCAGTATTATTTATTAACTCAGATCAACGTTAAGATTCAACTGAGGCTTCGCTATTTCCGTTTCGCGGCCTATATATCAGCATTCTCGTATCTATCTATGATAGCTAGGTTGTTAAGGGTAGAGTTGTGGTAACCGTAAATGAAACTATTGATTTATTTTGAAACCAGCCAGCTAGCATGAAGAGACTGAAGCAAAAGAGTATGGAATATTAAAGAAGACTACCGCCCTAGTCTCTCTGCCACTCTACTCGCACATCTCTCTCTCTCTCTACCCCATAAATGGCTAAGCGTGATATGTGCACGATATTTGTTTTGCATGCTACCTACCTTAACTAAAGAAATTGTATATCTCCGAGTTTGTTGCTCATGCAGTTAAATTTTTTATTTGGAAGAGACGAAATAGGATTACGTCTGGTAAAAATAATTAAAAGAAAAGAAAAAAAAATTAAGGTAAAAACAAAAAAACAGAAAAGCATTGCCGTTGATCTATATATATATAAAACAGTAATTATAATATTAAGTTCATTAAATCAGGTAGGTATGCTTGTTAGGCAACTGTGTCATAAAAAAATCTTATTCCAACTTTTATATTGCCAAGTTACCGAATGTCCCAGGGACCACAAACCAAAATAAGTACCTCAGAATACTTCAAATCGTATTGTATCCTTTGTTTCGGGCGCAATCTGTTCTGTGTGCAAATATTGAACTTTCAAATAAGATTCACGCGGCAAGTGACACATGAGATGGTTCGGAAATAGCAAAAGTTGTGATTTCGTCAATAATATTATTTTAATCTGCCTGCGTGGGATATGGCGTATCGATTGACCTACTTCTGTACGCTCCCTGCTTCCTACCGTCCTAACCAATCGGCCTGCTGACTCATTTAGAACGTCTCTCATTATTAACCTTTTTTTAATGAACGTTATCTACTGTATTGATGAAAATATACAATCTAATAGTATTGTTCCCATGTGCGATCTACTATCTTAGTTAAGACTGTTATAATTACTAATACCTAAGTATACTTAAACTACAGCCAGTCTACTACCAGACAGATTGAGAATATGTTTCTATATATTTTTTTACATATCTTCGCACCTTTCTGAAGGTGAAACAACACCTTCTATTCACCACAGATATTTCAGCCGTCGAGCATATCGCTACTTCTCAAGCAGCACAACGCATAAGTATTTGTTTTTTTTTAAACCGTAAGCATGTTACACCTCCATGTTTTCCTTCACATTGAAGCTCGTGGTGTTATTAATTACTATAATAATAATAATAATAATATCCTCACGCCTTCCCACAAGGGTCCCCGAAGGGGTAGGCAGAGGTGTATGGGTAATACCCACACACCCACTTTCCGCCAGAGGTATATTAAGTGCCAACGTGACAGATGGCGAGTCCATCGCCGTTACTCAAGCACGACTATACATACGCCTTTGAATTTCTTCCCAGACGTATGCAGGTTTCCTCACGATGTTTTCCTTCACCGTAAAGCTCGTGGTGTGACTTATCACTGTACTTAAATTCAGAAAAACTCATTGGTACAGTCGGGATTCGAACTTGCGATCTTTGTGTCGCAGGCAACTGCTCGAACCACGGCTCTTAATTTAATTACTATACCAACTTAAGTTCATAAAAACTCCTAAGTACATACATGCATATCATCACGAGTCCCTAACAGGGTAAGCAGAGAGAATAGAGCCCTAGTTCTCTCTAGACTTACATACCTCTTTCGCATCATCTACATTCATCGGTCTTATCATACATGCTCGCCGGTTTCGATTACCTACATATCTGATGATATGTATGTATGTAGTATGGATCTGATGTTAATATTGAATCGTTGCAAATCTTTAATTATCGGCGCCTAATATAAGGATACATTTGTAATTTTCCACTTCAATTACTGTGAACAAAACCGAAGCTAGAAAGTAGTTCAGTGAATATCTCCAGTGTGTTTGACGCCTTTGATCACAAATTTCTAAAACTGAAAGCAATAACGCAACAAAGGGTTTCAAATAATTGCTTATTAATTATTTGTTCAGTTCAGTAGGTGTCTAATGTCAAAGTTCGTCGGTAGCCAAAAGTACAAACTGTAACCCCACAAAGAAGTGAACTTTATCTACCTCCTGTTCGAGTCAAATTTCTTTGTAAATACATCTATTTGAGACTTTGTTACACTGTCAACATTGGCGGTATAAAAATTAGAGAGAAATTTTTATACCGCCAAAGAACTTGGTTCTCAATATTTATAGTTAATAAAACATGGTTATTGGAGCATAATAAGGGCCTTATCCTTAAAAAAATACCTTACGATCTCCGCAAAGTTATAAAATGGGTGCATTTCATGTTTTCATGTCACAGCCAAGCAGCTATGTGCTAAGGATAAAGATGAGATACATGGATGAATAATTTAACTATTTCGTACCCGGAAAAGTAAAATGAATAAAAACAGATAATAAAGAATAATAATCCTCACGCCTTCCCACAAGGGTCCCCGAAGGGGCAGGCAGAGGTGTATAGGTAGTGCCCATACACCCACTTTCCGCCAGAGATTATATTTTAGGTGCCAACGTGACAGATTGCGAGTCCAGCGCCGTTACTCAAGCACGACTGACGCCTTTGAATTTCTTCTCAGACGTATGCAGGTTTCCCCCCTTTATGTTTTCCTTCACCGTAAAGCTCGTGGTGTGACTAATCACTGTGCGTGTGAATAAAACAGTTCCTATGAGAGCTGTGGTGGCTGACTTGTTTAAATTATCTTTCGAATGAAAAGATTAGCAAGTTCGAATCCCAGTGGTCCGTAACAATTATTATTTTTTGGACTTTCGTAAGATACGTTAAATAACTACGTTTAAGTTTTAGCTTTTAAGTAGTAGTCGTTAAGTTTAAGTTAAGTTTTTTATTAACACCAGGTGAAGTAAAACATCGACTCTTTAACATAAAATGAATAAATCGATACTCGATATAATACTCGAGTAATTTTTGTGATACCAGGTTTTTTAAAATCATTAGATAGATTAGTTAATATCTTGGAGCAATTTTCTACAAATTTACCGAGTGCATAATAATAATAATAATAAATTTATTTATTCAGACAGTGTCCATTTTGTTAGTAAATGATTTTCTTACATCTATGTTAGTAAATATAATTTAACACATGTGTGCAAAAGTGCTGGTCAGATATATTCAAATAGGATTATCTGACCAGCACTCGAACAAACGCTTTCATGATTGCCGAATCATATTTATCGGCAATCACTTGGAGGTTGCTATTGGTACTACCCCGAATTCTGTTGAGTATGGAGACAGTCCTTTTGCGTATTATAGCATGGAAGCCATCCACTCGCGCTCCTACAAACATGTTAGACGCACTGCAGAATCGGGGTAATCCCATCAGAACCCTAAAGCTGTTATTGTATTGGTTACGTAGGTCATTAAACGATCTCTGCGTATATGAGACCCACAGGCTGCTCGTGTAGAAGGTTTGGCGGTATGCCTTAAATAGTGTTATTTTGACTTCCTTACTACAACGAGCAAACCTGCGCGCCAGCATATTGCTTCTGATCGCCAATGCCCTACGTTCCCTTTCAATATCTAATTGATCATCGAGACACTCGGTTACAATGTGACCCAAATATTTGAAATTGTGTACCCGCTTTATATTTACTCCGTTCAACTGGATAGCGGGCACTAGCAATGGGCATTTACCTCGTGCCTTGAAGACCATGAACTCGCTTTTACTCGTATTGTACAGTAGTCCATGCCCATGCGCATACTCTTCACAGCGGGCTAGCAGACGTCGGAGCGCCCCGACGGTGGGACTCAGCAAGACCATGTCATCTGCGTAACTGATATTGTTCATAAAAACCCCATCAATCACGCCGCCGACACGCTCATTGCTGAGCTCCACCAGAAACTCATTCACATACAGGTTGAAGGGCTTAGGCTTAGGCTTAGCTTAGGCTTTAGTAGGTAACAAAGTTTTTACTATGGGATGCACACACTTAAATACATATAGATCCAGGGTTACCTTCGGTGCTTTTTCAAATCAAATCAACACATAGGCCTAGATGGGCACATATAAAACGTCGAAAAAGGTGCACGGTTCGGGTAGGTCGTTTCCATGGAGAAGAACTCATTGTGTTCATCATGATTAGCTCGTGTTAACTTTTGTATAATTCACGTAGCGGGAATCGAACCCGTGAACCACTAGAACACACCAGACGATCGTCCGAGAGACTCATGTAGTAAATAGGTAACCAGAAACTCGTCTCGCCACTGGTAAACGTAAAAAGTAAATTGTGTGCTGTAAAGTAAGTAAGCTACAGGCTAATACAATCTTTCGCACAGATTAAATTGGTGGCATTTATTATACTAAAAACGATAGACTGCGGCCTCAAACTCGACATCTTCAACTTCAACAAGGGTCCTCAAAGGAGTAGGCAGAGGTATAACGCCCATATTTCACGTGAGATATATTTAGGTGCGGTCCATCGCCTTTTGTATCTTTTTCAAGCACAACTATATTTCTTCGCAAACGTATGCACTTTTCCTATTCATGTTTTCCTCTACGGTAAAGCTCGTGGTGTGATTAATCGCCATATTTCCATTGATGTAAAAAATAATAGATACGTCTTACCGCGCTCGGCTTGGCTAACTCCACACAAGCTAATTGGCTTGAGTCAACTTAGTCGCAGCTTGACTGGCAACGACGTAGCACTTATTCAGCATTTAGGAAAAATGCCTTCTTAGGTGCTTAGAAACTGCAGAACATATACTGGATTAACTCCTGCGACGATGCCACTGCGCCACTCGCGCGAACGAGACCAGTAGCGCGTTACATTAGAGAGCGAAAGAGAGAACGATTAGAGCTCGACATATTGGCACGTGGCTGTGCTGTTATCCCTTTCTGACAACTAGGATCCATATACTTCGTGTTCTTTTAATCTCATCAGTGTGCTTAATGCCGTTGTGTGAGTTGTGTATTGTAGCTATATGTAGGTATAGCATACAATTTGCCATGTTTATACTTCATATTCAAGGAGTATAACGTCTATATAGATAAAACCTCATTGCATATTTCTACCCGAAGCACTCGGGCACCGTACGTCCCATATTCATCAGTCGACGTAAACATACACGCTCGTCGGTTTCTTTATAAGAAACATTTGGGAATGTGTAAAATAAATAAAATTAATAATTCTTATTTAATAAACATTTATTCGTACATAAGTACCTACCTATGACTAACAAAGATGCTTACATATGAAATAAATGTAAAGATACATTGAGAGAAAGAAATTAGGCTAAGTGCACACCTGCGATGAGTGATTATCGAATCGCAGGTGAACATAGCCTTAATAAGAATAGATCAGATGAACTCGATAGAAAAAAAATGTTTCGTCCAATTATGTATATTTAATAAAGCAAAATACAGAACTATTAAACATAAATAAGTTTAAAAAATATATTCAACTTTATCAATACTTAATCAACATTACTATATTTATTGGTGTTTTAATTGCATTCAACAAGTTGCCGAAAAAATACCACAAATAGGAATTTATTTAACGCATATAGTTTAAAACTCATACTTGGTCTAAAAACGCTTCCTTTAATAATTTTTTATTGGAATATGACCTCGAAATAAATAACTACGTAATACAATCTTAACCTAGGAATACAAGTAACTAGAGCCAAATTATAATTTGTTATTAATATAAATCCTATCTAATGTGTAACTTTCAACTGAAAAGCGCCTATATATAAATAACGCACATAAAAATATTATCAATAATAATTACATAGTATAAATGCAGATACAACAAAAAACATTTCTGAACCCTGAAACTCACACATGTATATATATCACAAATAAATCGTCATAAAAACTCTAAATTGGAAGACCTAGCAACCAATGGCGGTCGAAAAGCGGAAATCTAACGCGAAATTATTCGCATGCAGGATAAACCAAAATGAATCTTAAAACGTTAGGTGTAGGGTCGTTGAAAAGTGCAGCGGTGTCAATAGCAGATGGAAGCGTTTGGAGTCACATATGCTGGCTAAAATGCGTATGTATGCGTCACCTATATTTATCATTACAAAAGAGAAAAGCGACTAATCAATCTTTTAAGCTTACACTCATAATTAAAAATCAAATCATTGAATCTAATCAAAAACGTCATGAAAATACGCAATGTAGAATGATTGAATAAGCAGCTTAATACATGGACCAAATCGCACGTTAAATGCACAAGTGGATTGATTTTAATTATTAATACTACTGACACAAAGATATGACGAAACGGCTGCCACAATAACAGGACTAACGCAAACAATCTCACGCATACGTCAAAAGCGCATTAACACAGACATAGCGTCACGTGCATCTACACTAGGTGCTCGGGAAAAGGACTTACTAAAACGAAGCAATTAACACAACAAACCAAAACGGGAAAAGTGCATCACGTCAAATATAGAAAAAAAACGTACCTACGTATATATTTTTTTATTATTTTCCGTGTAATATCTAAAAAATGCCTTCTATTTTACAGATTACAAGATGATACATGTGAGATCTGGAACGCTCCCACGGCCGCTGGCGGCGGTCGTTTGAGTATTCCAGCGCTCGACGCAGAATACTATTTTAATAACAAGTATCAGCTGACATGAATTACGCACTTTCAGCAAAGAAAAATATGTCAAAACACTACTAACATTTTTTCGACTTGCGACTAGTGAAATCAACTCTACTTGACCATGTATCGATTAGTTGTTTTTTATGTTATAAAACTTCGATTAGTTCGTCCACGAATGCACTATGTTTTAGTATTACCCCTATCTATCTTCAGACACCATGTTTCCGGTTACAGTACACACATCAATTGAACAATTCCGACCTTCACGTGATCATATAGCCCGTATATGAAGAGGAAAGCCTTCTTACGCACAATCGTAGAAACTTCCATCTGTCAAAGTGACAAAGACCTCCATCGTTATTGAACGAAAGGTTTTTTTTTATTTGCAACAGAATATTCCATAGAATTTAAAATGTTTTGCTATATCGTTCGGAAACTATCAATTTGACAAATCTGTTTCTAAGCCAACAATTGCACCAAACAGCATTCAAATCGATTTCAGTGTAGTGTAACACATTGTTTTCAATAACCACGTATACGTTTATACGTTTTTTATAAACCTTAATCGTTAGCCAATTAATTTATAAAATGTTTAATTTTGAGTTTCTACATTTGATGACAGGATGCCGTCTTGAAGAAATTCTAATTTCTTTTGAGTTATGACGTCTAAGTTGAATCGTTGAGACGTGACTTAACTGACTTTAATTTAATAAAATTTCGACGGAAATTTTAAACGTTACCTTTTAAAACAAAACGCTCAGGACTAATTTTAACCTTTCATATAAATTGGAACTTTAATGCTAGGACAAAAGTGATATATTGGCTTGGTCAGTTCAGTGCGTCACGTCCCTTCCAAACATGCATGCAATGTCGATACAATGGTAGGTATATGGCCGGCTGTGGTCTGACAATGGTATCTAGAGTTGACATACTGTGAACTGTCATCGCGTGGTCTCAGGGAGCCTAGTCCTCCGCGCCAGCGTCCTCACTGATTATGTCGCCTGCTCTCTCTTGGGAAATGTTTTGACCTGGAACACACGTTTACATATCTTCACGCCTTTCCTCAATGGTCCCCTAAGGGGTCGGCAGAGGTGTGACACCCACATTTCGCCGGAGATATATTTAGGAGAGAGTTCAACACGGTTTGCATAAGAGATTTATGTATACAATTCAAGCAAAAACTATTTTTTTTAATTCAACGTTAGGGAGAACATTTTATTGAATGTAGAACGTCTACCGAAATAGCACTAGTTTTCTTTAGGACTAAATATACACTTCTCATCAGAAAAATCGAAACACCTTGCAAGTTTATGTTTTTTATGAGAAGTATATTTTAGCCTATGGAATTGAGGCTATGCATACAAAAATACAATTACTGCCTAAATGAATACCTAGTTTACTAGCATAACGGAGTAGTCAATTAATTATGTATCGATTTATTGACTACAAAACTACGAGCAGAAATCATGCATGTATGACACTGATGACTTTGTATGAAGCGATAGATAAGCTATGTCTCGACAAAATTGGCACTCTTCTCTCTCTCTCTGCCTGCCTCGTAAGTTACAAGGCGTGATGGTTTTATGTACATACCCTTTTTCGCTGATGAAAGTATGCACTTCTTGCAGCTTATGAAGAAAAAGGAGACACGTTAGAGTTTGGCGTGGAAGGCATGAGGTCCATCGTTTTGCAAACCCAGCCCGCTATGTCCACCTTCTCCGCGTCTGCCTTACGGATCCAATCGTGGTTCTGAATACATTACACACAATTAATGTATGAATTAAAAAAAGAACTTTTTTAATTTATAAGTAAGCCGTGGTCGCCGAGTGATTCGGTGAAGTAGCCTGCACCACAGAGATTGCAACTTGGAATCCTGACTGTACCCATATTTTTGCTGCCACCGTGACAGATGACGATTCCGCCGTTACTCAAACACAACTATATATACGCTATTGAATTTCTTCTCAAACGTATGCAGATTTCCTCTCGATGTTTTCCTTCACCGTAAACTTCGTGGTGCAACTAATCACTATACTTAAGTTCATAGAAACTCATTGGTACAATCGGGATTCGAACTTGCAATCTTTGTGTTACAAGCAACTAGTATAAACAACCGGACACCGTGGTTTTAAGTTGTGATTATCCATTAATAATATTAAAGTGTAACATACTAACAGAATATAAGCAATGCATTGAAGTGTGGTATAAAAAAAACATCCAAGAGGAACGTAAAACGCAAATATGGATATTTTCGTGATGTCATACTTGCGGGAAACGGACCCGGCGATCACAAGCTTCGCAAAGAAGAACTGTGAGTACTAGACCATGCGGTCTTCTAGGGGTATAGTGTACTGACCATCAAAGTCTTAAGATCCGCCCTCTCGTCGGGGTTCTTTTTGAGGCAGCGGTCGACGAAGTCCTTAAAGTCGTCGGTAAAGATGCCCGAAGGCAGCTTGGGCGGTGGCTCGTTGACTATGTAGTCCAGGAGCTCGAATATCGCCATTGGACGGGGCGAATATGGAGCCTGTAGATATATATTTCCATTCTTAAGTTCAATACCCTAGTAACAGTATGGAGCCTGTACATATATTATGTACATTTCTGTACTTAAGTTCCATATCCTGCTAACAGTACGGAGCCTGCAGTTTTATTTATACAAACGAACAAAGATACAAGGCTACAGAATATATGAGATAAATGCTATAATGCCTGCATTACTTGTAAACTGTGAAACAAACTAGGATATACATATTCATGAATTTGAAAGAGTCTGAGGATGTTTCTCATTCTATCACGCTAGAACGGAAAAGATACAATTCCTACAAAGGTAGATTTTATCAATGAAATGAAATTTCATGCGGGCGAAACCGCGGGGAGCTTTATATATGTATACTAGATATATATTTACGTGCGTGTCACATTAATTTATTTAAAAATACAGTGTCATGATTTAATTGGAAATAAATTAAAAACTACTACTGGCTTACCATAAGCATTCTTCTTATTAGAAAACCAAATTAACTAACCTGACCAGGCGAGTGGTCTTCGTTAGGTCCACCAAATATAGCTGCCAGGGTCTTCGCATCGGGCGGGGGGATGGGGTACATTCCAATCGCCATTTCCACTAACGAGAGTCCCAGAGACCAGATGTCTGACTGCACCGAGTAGTGGGTGCCTTGGAGTCGCTCCGGCTAGAATATAGAAAAAAAACACGGTTTAGTTTAATAAAAATATACATGTGTATGTACATACATCACGCCTAGTGTTGGGTAGGCAGAATTCTTATTGCGCCAGTTCTCAAGAATACATATACAAACTTAACACCTTCCCACAAGGGTCCACACAACGTACTCTACTCACCTGAGATTAATTTAGGGTTCAAAGTGATGAACTGACTCCTTTTCTGTTTCTCAAGCACGACTATATCTACTTACGTTCTTAAACTTGTTGTCCAACGAAAGCAGGTTTTTTTCACTGTACACAAGTTTACCAAAAGTCATAAGTACAGTCGCGATTCAAACTAGCAATATTTGCGTTACAGGCCACTACTCGAACCATTCGGCTACCACCACCCACGGCCAACAGGTCATCTCACGAAAAATATATCTACAGTTGTTGAAATCAGAAGGTTGAAACGAACGAAACTGTATACACTGTCTCGTAGGGACATTATGGAGCTTTAAATTGACTAAAACTCAAGTATTGTATTTCTTCAAAATGTATATTAATTAAAATCGACACACACGAGATGCTTACGCGTCGCTGGTTCGTGGAAGAGAGAGAGGGCGCCAGGAGCGCCTCAGACCGACTGAGCGGGAACGAATGAATGAGTAGTGGCGTAGACATAAACTCCCCCCGTTGAAGACATGAGTTCTTCAACATCATCGTTTCTTGTGGTTATTCTTCTGGTAGAAGTGGGCAGAGCCGAACGAAGGGTCGCCGGTAAACTCCCTTGGATGTGGTGACCTCGGCAACGCGTGAAATATTATCTGGACCAGGGAACAACTTAGTCACGCGTCCAACTCGCCAGCACAATGGAGGCAGTGCTTCTTCATGAAGCAAGACCAAATCTCCAATGTTCAGGGTTCTAGTCGTTTGCTTCCACTTTGTTCGTAGCTGCAACTCTGATATGTACTCCCTTTGCCATCTTCGCCAGAAGTGTTGCCTTATTTGTTCAAAGCGAGCGTAGCGGTTCAGGCTGCTTTGTCTTTGGGCTTCCAGAGTAGGTGCAGGTAGTGCATTTAATTGTCTTCCTATAAGAAAGTGCCCTGGGGATAGGTATTGGTAGTCGTGTGGTGATGAGGACAAGGGACATAAGGGACGGCTGTTGAGAATACATTCCACTTGTGCAAATAAAGTGGTTAATTCTTCGAATGTGACGTGAGAATTACCGATAACGCGTTTAACGTGAAATTTAGCCGACTTCACACCAGCCTCCCAAATACCGCCGAAGTGAGGAGCATAAGACGGAGTAAAAATGAATCTAATTCCTTCTTGAGCTGCAAACTCAGACAGTGACTCCACATGAATTTTTAAAAATGTACTTAGCTCTTTAGCTGCGGCAACGAAGTTGCGTCCATTGTCAGAAAACAGTTCCGCCGGCTTTCCACGGCGAGCAATGAATCTACGTAATGTCATTATGAATGCATCTTTTGACAGGTCACTAACAACCTCCAAGTAGTGAAGACACTTGTACCGTAAGCATACGAATATACACAAGTAGCATTTACTGACCTTGGCTCCACGACCCTTTCGATTAAGGACGAGAAACGGTCCAGCATAATCCATTCCTACCGAATTGAAAGGAAAATCTGGAACTACGCGTTGTAATGGGAGGTCTCCCATTTTGGGACATAATGTCTTACCGAGGGCGCGTCGACAACGCACGCAGTTGTTTGCTGTGCGTCGCGCGAGCCACCGACCATTTAGTGGCCATACAGTTTCTCTCACTATTGCTAACAGTAGCTGAGGGCCTGCGTGTAAGTTGCTGACATGTTCTTGTTCAAAAATTAATTTTGTTAGATAGTGTGAGGCTACTAAAAGAATAGGGTGCCTTTTTTCAAAGGGATAGCTGGAAGAATCTATTCTTCCACCAACTCTTATCAAGTTATCGCTTTCATTGACAAAGGGAGACAATGATAAAATTTTAGATTTTGAACTTAGACATTTATTATTTGATAAAATAGTATATTCCTTACTAAAACATTCTTGTTGGGCAATAAAACATAGATGTTCAAAAGATGACTTTAATTCAGTTGTAGTTAAAATTCCAGTCATTTTGTCTTTAGGGTATTTCATATTGTGAATAAAGCGCTGTACATAGCAGAAAGTCCTTTTTAATCTACTCAATTTGGAAAAGCGTTGGAGATTAATGATTGGTTCATATATATGCATGGTTAGTGAATTAGTAGTAGGTTTAATGAGTTCGTCATCACACTCCTCTCCTATCTGCTTCAAACAGCGAGTACTTAAATAACTGGCACTTGCAGTCCCGTAAGTGACAGTATTCAACTGCATAGTTTTGATGGGTTGAGGCTCATCCTCTCTCCATAATATGAGCTGTAGGTTTCTGTCACCGGTATGGACTTGAACTTGACGGTACATTTTCTCAACGTCTCCGGTGGGGAGATACTTATACTGACGAGCTCGTATTAAAATTGAGAAGAGAGAGCCCTGCACATTTGGACCCACCATTTGTAGATCATTGACAGAATAACCGGAGGATGAGGGTGCGGAACCATCGAACACCACTCGGATCTTAGTAGAGTCGCTGGAGTCTTTAAACACTGCATGATGACACAGAAAGTATGATGGATTGGGTAAATGTACCTTAGATTTAGAGAGATGGCCTAGTACTTCATATTCTCTCATAAATTGTACGTATTGTAATTTTAATATAGGACCTTTCCTGAATCTTTTTTCTAAGTGAAGGAGACGCCTTTTGGCAAGTGTGTACGAGTCACCTAAGCAATCAGGAGAATCGCGCAGCGGCAACCTAACACAAAATCGACCAGTATCTAATCTTCTAGTGTTTGTTAAAAAATGATCTTCGCAAAACTTAGCTGATTCACTTAAGATAGCTCTTTGTGGTAGCTCTTCCAGCTCCCAGAATTTTGGTAGAAATTTGTCAACGTGGGATTCTTTGCACAAATCCTGCTGTGACATTTTTGTATGAATTGAATGAGTTGTGGATGAGTTGTCAACGTGGGATTCTGTAGACAAACCCTGCTGTGACAATATTGTATGATTCGAATGAATTTTGTTGAATGTGTTTGTATGTGTGTATTGTAGTGGGCTGTGTGTGTTCATCTGGCCACCAATCAACCAACCAAATTGTGAATTATATAGCTTAGGTTTATGCTTTCCTAGTGACTTCAACTCACTACCTAGGACATCCCAGAAGATGTCGGCTCCAATCAGCAAATCAATAGGAGCTGGTTGGTCGAAGTGAAGGTCGGCTAACTGTATATTTTGTGGAAGGTTGAGGTGACTTAGATCTATGGGAAATCTTGGTAACTTTCCTGCAAGAGTTCCTAAGACAAAACAAGAAACGGTAATTTTGAAATCATTAATTGAATCACGGGATTGCAACTGCACGACACATCTTTCGGTGACAGTGTCAGCATGGCAATTACCAATACCAATGACATTTATTGAAGTGGGAATTATGTTAAGTGATAACTTATCTCGTAATGACTTGGTTATGAACGATGATTGACTGCCTGAATCCATTAAGGCACGTACCTTGACTACCTCCATTGTCAATGGGTTCACGACTTCAATTAGGGCAGTAGACAACACTACTTGACTAGAAATTTGCTCAGAAAAGTTTACGACAGACTCAGGTTTTTGGACTTCAATAGAATTAACAATTGAGTCAGGTGAATCAGTATGAAGTAATGAATTATGACGTTTTTGACAATATCTACAGGGACCCATACGGCACTCGCTCAAGAGATGACCCTGTCTTAAGCAGTTGGTACATAATTTATTCTGAGAGACATCTAGCAATTTGTCTTTTATATTTTTCGATTTAAAGGAAGGACAGTCATATATTTTATGATTTTGTTTACAAACAACGCATTTATATGAACCACCATTATTTCGACTAACTGAAGTAAACGACTTAGTGTGTGAGCCACCTAGTCTGCTGCTGCTAGCGATACCTATATTTTGCTGAAATTTGGTATTATTAGTATCCTTGTGACGATGCATTGCCTCGAGAACGTGTGCACGGTCAAGTAGAAAAGATTTGAACTGCTCTAATGTAGGACTGTCACCTAACGTGCTACTGTGCTCCTCCCATTTCATCAAGGTATTGTTATCAAGCTTAGATGTTAAAATGAAAATTAAAAGTATATCCCATTGATCTATAAGCTGACCAAGGTTGGATATGGCACGTAAGTTTTTAGTTATATGATCTACGAGAAATCTCAACGAATCTTCAGACTCACGAGTAACTTGTTGCACATTGAATAAAGATTTTATATGGTGATTTAGTAACAATTTTTTGTTGTTAAATCGTTCACAAAGTAGTTCCCAGGCATTTAAATAATTAGCTGAGGATATTTCAATATTAGATACTATGCGCTTCGCTTCACCTTCGAGGTATGACAGTAAATAATGAAACTTTTGTATATTAGGTATGCGTAGGTTATTATGTATTAAGTTTGTAAAAGTGTCGTGGAACTCAAGCCAGCGAAAAAATGATCCATCAAATTTAGCAATCTGAATTTGTGGCAACCTTAAGCCTGTATCATTACCATGATCGAGAGTGCACTGAGCTTCTTCGAACATAGATGCTCGTCTTTTCCGTTCTTGTTCAAATGATTTAATTTCATTGTGTGTTTCAATTAAACCATTGGCTATAGCTGTACACAAAATAATGTCTTGTTCAATGCGCTCTCGCTCATCAATTTCACTTTCTAAATCTTTACTATTCAGAATCTCTATCTGAGTCTGCAGCTCATCAAACTTTGTTGATAGACTGTCAAACCTGCCGAGCTTCAAGGATAACTCGGCAAACTCAACAGTGGTCAATGTTGCTTGCTTTGTGATTTTGTCGATATAGTTTTTGAATTTAGTAATTTGCCCTTTAATTGAGCTTCGCTTTATTAATAAATTTCCAATTTCAGCGTTGATGGAACTGCCTACCATACTTTTAGTGATAGGTGCTTGTCTTTTGTCAAGTATATTTTCCTTTTCCGACATCTTAAATACACATTAAGGTAACTATAAAATGATTGATAACAACAATTGATCACAAAGCAACAACCACGGAAGGTGATTTGATTAGGAAATAATTGTTTCGTCTTACTTTCCTCACACGGCGAATACCTGGGTGGTACGACAGGAGCCAAGCGGTGCAATCAGCTGTTGCACCGTTGGCCGGACAATGGCCGGGTCACCAAGCGACCCGCGTTCCTGGAAATGGTCGGCAAGAAATCGTCTAAATATCACGAAAATCCTGGTGCAAAACGATGTGGACTGAATGTATGGTATTATCAAGTAGTTGAATTATGAATTTGAATATGATTTTAACGTAGATAGAAAGCGAACAATAAATTAATAAAGATATATATATTATTTTTTTTTTATTTGGGGGTACTTGTGTAAATTACGAGTTGAATTTTATTTCCACAAATGAATTGTATTTTTGATTATGATTGACATGAAATTATGGTTGATGAATAGTTAGGAAGTAGGGATGGATAAACAGGGCACTTATCTGATGAAATATGCTGCGAGGTGAGGCTTTTGCTGCGTCACTGCCCGGCGGTGTTCAGTGTGACCTTGGCTTGTCCATCCAGACTCCAATGCGCTTGTTGCATGTAAATCACGTCGGGGTCACCAATTTATGTCTCGTAGGGACATTATGGAGCTTTAAATTGACTAAAACTCAAGTATTGTATTTCTTCAAAATGTATATTAATTAAAATCGACACACACGAGATGCTTACGCGTCGCTGGTTCGTGGAAGAGAGAGAGGGCGCCAGGAGCGCCTCAGACCGACTGAGCGGGAACGAATGAATGAGTAGTGGCGTAGACATACACTAACCTACATACATGAAGATTTACATGAATATTGCTTTTTTCCATAATTTGTATGATAAGTTATTGAACTGGAGACTCATAGATCTAATATACGATTCCCACTGCCGGGTATAAGCCAGTAAATATATGTATACTTTTTTGTTAAATGGTTCAGCAGTTTAGACTGACGATAAACTAATATACACATGCACATTGATAGTGAATGCAGGTCGTAGTGTAAACTTATCTTATCTTATAAGTCTCCCGGGTGAAAGCCGCCGATCCTTACCGACATGTAGCTCCTGGTGCCAACGAATGAATTAGCCATAGAGTCGATAAGCTGCCCGGAGACACCAAAGTCGCAGATCTTGATCTCCCCGTTGCTATTAACGAGAATGTTGGAAGGCTTCACGTCTCTGTGCATGATGGCGTGCTTGTCGCGAAGGTAGCTCAGGCCTTTGAGGACGGCCGATGTTATTGTTCCTATTGATAAATAGTTTTTTTTATTACTTGCATTATTTATAATAAGGAGCCGTGGTGGCCGAGTGGTTCGAGCAGTTGCCTGCGACGCAAAGGTCGCAAGTTCGAATCCCGACTGTACCAATGAGTTTTTCTGCACTTAAGTACATTGATTAGTCACACCACGCGCTAAACGGTGAAGGAAAACATCGAGAGGAAACCTGCATACGTATGAGAAGAAATTCAAAGGCGTATGTATAGTCGTGCTGGAGCGACGGCGATGGACTCGCCATCTGTCACGTTGGCAGCTAATAAACCTCTGGCGGAAAGTGGGTGTGTGGGTATTACCTATACACCTCTGCCTACCCTTTCGGGGACCCTTGTGGGAAGGCGTGAGGATATATTATATTATTATTATTTATAATAATTTGAAATACACATCCAGTAGCCAATTACTCTAAATGCAGTAAGAACACGATATATTTATATGATATCCC
Organism: Drepana falcataria; assembly: GCA_945859725.1. Taxonomy (NCBI): domain Eukaryota; kingdom Metazoa; phylum Arthropoda; class Insecta; order Lepidoptera; family Drepanidae; genus Drepana; species Drepana falcataria. The sequence goes on from OX243937.1 coordinate 4,311,270, forward strand.
GTACCAGTTTCACTCTCATAACATTTAGATTTTATTGGTAAACACAATTTATCATTTTATTTTTCTGTATTATTACAAAAATAAGACATATTGTAAATAGATAGCCATCCACGAAGACGCGCACCACCAATTTCTAGTCGAGGGGGTCGCGGGATGCGAGGATTATGACCCGAGTCTACTAATTGTAGTGTGCGTGTGCAATCATAGGTAATCAGTGTGTAACGATAATACTCAAACATTACTGGCAAGTTGCACACTTACACTATAAACTATAGGGAAGAATAGAAGGGCGCGTCTTCGTGGATGGCAATTCCTTTCAGTACTTTTAGCATGGAAGACGAACAAATCGCGAACTTTCACGTTCACAATATGAGCAGGGTCTTCTCACCTACGCACAACTTTGAGAACATATGCATGCATACTAACCTAAAATAGACTCAGGAATCCTTCCAGCCTTCTTCAATATAAGATCAAGAGACCCGCCATCCATGTATTCCATGCAGATAGAAATCTCTCCATCGCTATAGAACGCTCCATAGAAGCCCACGATGTGAGCAAAGTTGCACTCGTGGAGGACCTTCAGTTCTCTGATGATTTGCTTCTTGATAGCCGGCTTCACTTCTAGATGGATGAGCTTGCGAGCCATTATGAGGCCTGTTGACTTATGGCGAACTTTCATCACCACACCCCCATTTCCTTGACCTGCAAATATTATTTTTATTTTTATTCACACTTGACTTGATAAATTGGCGTGGTGGCTAAGTGGCTCGCGATAGATGGCGAGTCCATCGCAGTTTCGGAAGAATGATGATACATATGTTTTTGCAGGTTGCAGCAGGTTGCTTCTTGATAATTTCCTTTTTAAAGCACATGGTGTTACTAATCACTGTACTAAATTAAAGAAGAATTAATTAGTACAGTTGGGATCTTTGTGTTGCAGGCGAGCACTCGAATCCAGCGACCACACCTTGTGTAGAATACAACAAAAAAATACATACCCAACTCGCCCAGTTTCTCAAAATCGTCATCACTGAGCTCGCCAATTTTCTCCTTCTGGCAGAGAAACACTTCGATTCTGCGCCTCTGGGTGTCATCCATCTCGATTTGCTCCAACCTCTCTGTGAGGGCCTCAATGCTCGTCTTTGACTTTCCAGCTAAACCCTGCCGCCTACAAAGCAAGAAACCATGAGGCTTGTCAAGCCTAAAATGTGGTAACCATTAAGTAATGCTAAGAATAAAACAATCAACATTAGTTCTGAATCTGGTAGTTTTACATGTAATTAAAATTAGTCTTATTCTGAGTCTTCAGAAAAGATTTTTTTAATAAGAAAAAAATTATTATATTTATATTATAAATATCCTCACGCCTTGCCACAAGAGTCCTCAAAGGGGTAGGCAGAGGTGTATAGATAGTACCCATATGCTGGGCAATGCTAAGAGCTCAATTCATACAAAGTAATACTTCTATAGTTCTCACTACAATTGTTCTCAAAGTATACACTACTTAGAAATGGCAAATAAAATTGTTGGTTCTATTTGATATCCCTGATGATTGGCGCAATTTAAAGGATAGACAGACATGAATATCCCTTTGTTATTATTCTGTAATAAAATCATCACTTACTCGGTAGCCGTGGCAGACTTGAGTTGAGGTGTCATATTGGATGGGGTGACCGCCGGAACTGTGTCTATGGACCCTGGCGGCAAGGTCAGGTTCAATTTGTTCTTTGACATCTTACTCATCTTGGATTGTTTTTGGGCTTTTGCTAACCCATGAAGTTGTCTCAATTGGGATGCTTGTATCTGAAATGTACACTTTATTAACATATTATGAAATAAACTTTCCTCTTTTTGCAATATTTTGTATTTGGAATTTGTAAATTTTTTACTAGTGTGGCACCAGGGTCCGGCCGTCTTTCTCTATGAACAATTATCTGCAGTAAGTCAAGAAATTTACTAGAATTACTAGAAAAAAAACTACTACACTTAACTATGCACAACTATTGCAAATGATAATCTTTAATAAAAAAAAACCACCTGGAATGAGTTTTAATAAATGCAATTTTTTTATAATCATGTAGCAAATCAGTCTAATAGGGATTTTTAGTAGATATAAAGCTATATTATATATAAGATATAGCCATGTAAATACTCAAATTATGACTTAAAATTGAATAAACATCTGTCAGTGCATGTTGCAGTGTTGAAACAGGTCAAAGTTTCAATATTTTAAAAACAACCTTGATATTTTTCCTGTCCTTGTCTTTTTGTCATTTCGTCACTTAAATCATTTGTCACACCAAGAATAATAATTACCCAGCATGTTTTATTAACTAGCACATGTCTTTACAAGTAAAGAGGAAGTTGTCTTTTGCCCAATGTACATATAATAAAATCTCCCATAACCATTTTATGTGCATTTGATGCTATCAACATACGCTCATGTCAGTTATATACATACACACACACACACACACACACACACACACACACACACACACACAATAACATACTTACACATATAGACACACAATCAGTGCAGTGAAACACACACTTCTCAAAACCATATTTTTCATTTTTCTATCAGTAAAAATTTGTTAGCTTTTCTCAGTATTTAATTTAATTTCATTTAATAGTTTTATTAAATTTTTAGAAGACAGTGCAATTGTAATCTTTTTGTCTAAATATGAACCAATCTATATTTATTATACACAAGAATTATTTTGTGTACAGTTGATGTTCTAGTTGAACTTCCTTTTATGCCAGCAAAGCCATCCCTTGCAGTAACTATTCCTTTGCATCCTTATAAACATTCCTCTCTTAATCAATACAAGACAAAACAAAATAACAGTGCTACTTAACTGCTTTTATGTTTTAGATGGGTTTTCTGGCCCTATCCAGTATGTATACATATCGAAGGGAAAATTCCATTATACCTAACCTCTCTTCAGCTACTCTTTTAGCACCAGCTAGAAATTAAATGAAGTCTAAAGACAAAAAAACAGTACCTTTTGCTCATTAGATATCAAAATCAAAGATATAAAAAGTAAATTTTATACATTGATTTGAGGAAGGTAGGTATGAAGAAATATATTAATGGAAATACATAGTGCTTTGATAATTAAGCCATAAATGCCTCATGAGGCTATGTGTGCCATTAGAATCAATAAAAAAAAAGATATATTAATACTCTGTATTGAGCAAGTATCTTCCCTATATGCTTTCAATAAAAGCCTATGATAACATAGTAATATTCATTCACAACAACTACTTATTACTAGGGACATCTTCATGTTGATTAATAAATAAGGTTGTAAGGAGTAATAAATAAGCCAAGATATCCAAAATATATTAGTTTCTGAAAATGAACTCATAATATTCTTTATTATCATATTTCTATACAGTCCTATCCGGCGTCGATTGTAGTTTAAATAGATAGGATATTGTGCCTTAAGTACTAACTTCATCACAAATTGTACCAATTGTATCCAAGACGGAGTATTACGAGCATTATGGAAGAAGCACGTTCGTTCGCCAAGCATAAATACATATACTGAAAATTTATGGATGTGGCTACTTTCACAGTAGGTAAGTAAATTTCAAGGGAAGCAGGAATAATCAAATATGAATCAACAAACACTCACGAATTGGTCTCATTCGTCACACCATTTAAAATGTTGGATATCTTGAATGCTTATCATTACAGTCACATTTAATGTCGAATAAATTTTGTCATCAGTTAATTATTAAAAACGTATGTACCTAGTCACACCCACACTTTTCGAAATTTCGATATTTCTTACTGCTTACACGGGAAAACTGCAATGCAATGATTTATTTGTCAATTTGTCAGATACAATTGTCAAATGTCAAGACTTCTTTCTTTTTTATTGGAAAATTATGTCGCAGATCATAGATACCGCTTAGTCTTCAGAGCTCAGTAATAAAATGAATTTACTTATGCATTATAATTTATAATAGGATACAGTAATATTTTTTTGAGATTCAAGAACTAGTACCTATGCCATGTTTCAAACATATTCACCAACTAACAGCTGTTGTGTATCACATCTACAAAAAATTACTTTTTTAGTCTGCATAATAATAAACAAAATAAAACAAGGTTTTGTTTAATTTCTAGGGATATATTTTACCATACCTTACACATATTTAAAATACAAATGATATTACAACAAATTATATACATGACACCAGTTATCAATACATGCTTGATTATACACTGGCACATACCATTTCGGTTATATTTTAGGAGCTGTTTATATCAAGGATAAAAGACAGAGCGTACCTCATTATAAAATAAGTTCCTTTTTTTGTGAAGTGTGAACGTTCCTAGAATGTTCATACTTCCAAAAAAGGTTCACAAGTATGACAATAGATTCAGTTGCACTACCTGTATATTTATTACACTTGAAAGATAAAGACCCTAATAATAACAATAAACATCTAATGAATGCTATTAGGATAAGTAGATAGATAGAGGATAGATAACTATTTAAAATTTAATTGATAGTCTCATTATGTAGGAGTTTCCGTCAGAAATTATATTTAATTAAGATATTTATTATGCATAAAATGTTAAATAATATTTAAGTTGATTTAAATTTAGTTAAAAACATGTTGATCCCAGGCTGATTTTTTTTCACCTCTGGTGTATTTTTCTTGGTATCAGGTTTAGGCTTTTTAGATTCTTTTTCGTCACAATTACTTTTTGTTTGTTTTTTCTTCTTGGTATTTTTGGGACTCGTTTGCTCGCCCTCATTGCTGATTGACTTCTTCTTCTTCACTTTCTTTTTCTCTGTGTCATCTACTTCGTTCGTGGGTTGCAGAAATGGCGTTGGATCATTCATAATCATAGACAATTTTCCGAAATAATTCCAAATAGCGTCGACACATTTGTCTGGTTTACCACCATCATTATTTTCCCAAAGTAAACCATATAATCTTGGTTTTAATTTCTCAGTTGGTTTCTTCATTTCAGATTCAAACTCATCTTCTAATACTTTCAGTTTGGCTTTTTGAGCTTCAGGAGAGAGTGATAGGACGTCATCTTCATCCATTGTTGCTTCCTAGAATATATAAAAAAAATAACATTGACAAATAATCATTGTCATGCAATGCTTTCTAATTACAGACTGAAGATGCTGTAGTGTTATAATGTTACGATCATAAACCTTCACATAGAGAATAGATGTGTTGGTAGAAGCGGGCCCTGTCTGAGCTTATGCTGCTAGAACAATAGCTTACCCCCACAAAGTTAGCAAATGCTGCAGCAACAGTTTATCATCTGAGAAACTGTGCCATCATGTTACATAGTTTGTAGTATAATCCTACTGCCTATATCGTAACAATCTATCAATCATCATGATCTTTGTCAAATGGATGGGAGTCAGGAGTACAGAGTACTAAATACAGATGTATTAGAAATACTTAGAACCACACAAGACTGTGTTAAGTGTAAACGATCAGTAAGTGTAGAAAATGTGGTGTTCTACTCCTTTTGTCTACATTGTAAAGGCATTGGCATGTTGATATTGTATGTGTATACATAACAAAAAACTACCTCATCGCTGAGATAGCCGTGTGGTACGAAGACCTCGTTGTCGACCTCATATTCGTCAGCATCCTGTTCATCATCGCTGCCCGCAGCACTGCCGTCGATGCTCTCGCCTTCCTGCTCTTCCTCCCAGTCATCGTCACTGTCCACTTCGTAGTCTAGATATTTCTAGAATAAAAATTTTCATCAATTATATATGTATCTTCACACCTTTCCACAAGGACTTCAAAGGGATATGCAGGGTGTAACCTTATTTTGCCAGAGTATTTGGAACCGAAAGTAGAAGTTGGCGATTCTGTCAATATTTCTCAAGCATACACACACATGTTTGAATTTCATGGTTTGCAGTTGGTTGATTTGAAGTTCATGGGTGTGTTTAATCACTGTAGTTAACTTAAGTTCAAAAACAGATTTTTTTAACAGTTTGGTTCGAATGTTGACGTCTGTTATTGATATACTACATCTGCCAACCATTTTAGGGACACTGTTAAGAAAATGTTATTATGGATAATCCAGCTATGTTCTTAAATGAAAATTAAATTACCTTATCCTGTCCAAAAGGCCTCCTCGGTTTAACAATGGAGCTCTTTTTACGCCACGTGCCCCAGTATGGTGGACGGCGGTTTTCAATGAATCTCAGTAGTTTAGGGCGAAGTTTCTCGGAAGGAGCTGATTCACAGGTAGTTATTTCGCCCCCATCAGTTGGTGGTAGTTCATCTTCTAAAAGTGTGATAAGATATATTAATAAAAAAAAAATCTTCTGCTTTAGGAATATAAGGTTTGAATAATTTAAAATTACATGAAAGGTAATTTTGAATTAATGTAAAAAAATCTCTCAAGCATATTTAATTATTCTATCAAATTGAAATTATACCATAAATCATACTAATATTTCAAAGATAAAGTGATGATTGTATGTTGTGTGAGCGAAATTTAGCTCTTTTTTTTCAAATCCATAATGTGAATGATCTTAGGGACTTACCTATAATTAGAACATCATCATCATCTTTATCACTCAAAGTCCAAGTCTTCCCATTAGACAATGGCTTATGGGATCCCTCTTTAAGTATCTTCAAATATAAATTACTATCTGTAGCACTCTGTTTGTCCAACAGATCATCTAGCTTTTGTCTGCGATCCTCATTTAATTCAGTCCTTACAGTTGGTGCTAATCGCATATCCACCTTGATGGTAAAACTTGAAAGCATATCAGTTTTACTTGCAGGACCATCTATAGCTTGATCATTCTCAGATTTCTGTTTAGGAACAAAGAAGTTTGCAAATGCTTCTGCAGCTTTCTTCTTTTTGAGCTCTTGTTCTTGCTTCTCTAGTTCTAAAGCCTCTTGCTTCTTACGTTTTTCTTCCTCCCGTGCCTCTTTCTCTTTTTTTCTTTGCTCTTCCTTTTCTTCCTTCTCCTTTTTTTTCTGCTCCTCTTTCTCTTCCCTTAATTCTATATGTAAACAGAAGAAGCATATATAACTTTTGATTGTAAAACATTGTCAGTTAGGAGATTATTTCAAAGAAAAACACTGTTTTCTATAAAGCGTATATCATTCACAACTTTTCTAACTATTACTATATCTCACAAAATCACTAAGGGATTAGATCGAATATTCATACACACACACATACCTAAATATACAATTCTTCTCTCTTCCTATACAGGATGTCTCAGAAAATTATACATTGCTCAAATGTAATTATGCCCTAATGAAAGGAAGCAATATAAAAATATAAATAAACATTCTATGTTGTAAAGTCCCTCTCTTTGTTTTATAGTCATCAGACATTCTGAATGCCCACAATTACTAAAGTTACTATACATACATATCATCACGCCAAGTCCCTAACGGGGTAGGCAGAGAGTATAGAGTGCCAGTTCTCTCTAGACTTACATACCTCTTTCGCTTCGTCCACATTCATCAGTCTCTTCATACATGCTCGTCGGTTTCGAGTACTCTTAACGTTCCCGTCCTTGAGAGTCCGATCTATTTGATCCAGGTAGTTGGAACGTGGCCTTCCTCTGCCTCTTCTTGCACACACTTTTGCTTTGTATATCTGTTTCGTCAATCTTTCTTCACTCATCCTTTCTATGTGTCCAAACCAACGTAACATGCCTTTCTTCATCTTTACAATCACGCCCTCATTCACGCCAGTTGATTTGCGAATCTCTTCATTGCGGAATCGATCTAATATCGTTACGCCGCACAGTTTTCGAAGAGATCGCATCTCGACTGAATTCAAGCTATTTTCATACTTCCTCTGACATACCCAGGATTCGCTGCCATACAATAAGGTAGGTACCAATATCGCGTTGTGGACCGCAACTCGAGCATTCTTGCTCAGACTTTTACTGCCCATCAACGCCGACATGGCTCCATTCACCTTATTTCCGGCAGTTATCCTTCTTTCAATATCTATAAAGTTACTATTATCTAATAAAAACATACTTTTCTCCAATTCCTTCTGCCGTTCCTTTTCTTCTTTTTCCTTTCTTTTCTGTTCATCCTTTTCCTCTTTTTCTTTCCTTTTGGCCTCCTCCTTTTCCTCTCTCTCCCGCTTTCTTTGATCCTCTTTCTCTTGCTTCTGTTTGGCTCTCTCCTCTTTCTCCAGATTTTTCTTCTTTTCCCTCTCTACTCTTTCCTTGTCCCTTTCTTCTTTCTTTTTTGCTGATTCTAGTTTCTTTTGTAGCTGTAATATTCAAAGTAAATCAAATCAGAGAAAATAACAAGATATTCCATTGTTATCAACCAATAGGAAAAATGGTATACATTTGGAAATAATATTTAATGAATAATGTGATAATAAAAATACACTTTGTATTTGATGATAAATATAAGTATTTTTATTTTCCTTCAAATCATTTACTCATATTCTATTCTATAATTCTTGCTCATAACAATGATCATAATTATAGGGCAGATTACTTACTTACTTGTACAAAGATTTATATTAACTATGTTTCTTGCAAGTCCATCTATGTAAGCATGTGGATTAAGGAAGAAATATGTACATTATTACATGTCATTAAGAATGTTGAACTTATGTATGGTAATTTAGACACAACAACCAGTGAATTCATCTGAAGAAGCTGCATATGTTTGTCAGGTAATTTTATGAATATGTATATAGTTGTGCTTGAGAAACTGGTACAGACCCACCAGCTGTCACATTGGATCTGAAATATACCCTTGGTGCTATATGCAATTTACATACATATAAAACATGATTTCGAGAACCTTACATAAGGGAAAGAAAGTAGAGCACCAGTACTCTCTAGATAAAAATTGTGCACTTTATCCACATTCTTCAATATCCTTGTGCATGATCATCTGTTTAAAGTACAGTTTTAGGTTTATCACATACACATAGAATAAGTTATATTTAAATATGTTGTTATAGGACATGTATATGTGTGCGAGGTTATAGGAATGTATGAATACATTCTGTAAGCATACCTGTTTTGGTGTCAATTTTGTGGAATCACTGAGTGTTTCATCCAAACTATTTGTGACCGAGGAGCTTCTACTCTGTTTGGCATTTGTGGCATCGGAAGAAGAAGACTCATTGAGTTTTGATGAGGCTGGTGAGTTAATAGCTTGCTCCACCCTAGTTTTGCTTCTAGAGCTTCTTTTTCGGGTAACTACTATTGGCGGGGGTTCTGCATTTAATTCAACACTTCCACTATCTTCAGGTTTTTCTGTGGACTTGTCTTGTTTAACTTTGTCTTCAGCATCAGATAATACCTCTTTTGTTTCCTCCTTTTCTTTTTTAGCTGCTGTATTCTCAGTAGGATTCTTTTTCAAAGACTTTGTTGTTTTTTCTTGAACTTTAGCAAAGGATCGAGTTGTGCGTTTTGTAGTTATATTGGAAGAGTCTTCTGTTGTTTCTGATTTATGTTCTGTTTCACTTGAGTCAGCGCTCAATGTCAACTGATCATTTACTTCAGCAGATTTGGTATCTGATGAACTATTTGACTCTTTCAAAGTGATTGTGACATCTTTTTCACTCTCAGAAACTTTAGTTGATTTACTGTTTAGGTCAAGTTCTTTAGAAGGTAAGGGTTCATCCACCTCCATCATTTCACAGTCCCCAGACTCTCTATCGTCCCCAGTGTCAGTAGCACTTTCACCACTAACTTCAACAGTACCATTCTGATCTTTTGAACTTTTAGTGCAATTCTTCTTTTTTTTAGACACTTTCGCTTTCTGCTGTTTCTTTTTCCAAGCTGTATCAACTATTTTTAACAAAGGATTGATAGGTTTCTCCAAGGTTTCTGTTGTAACGGCATCTTTGCTGTCTTCGTCAGTAAGAACAACTAAGTCTATTACTTCATTTTCCTTGCTGATCTTTCCCACTTTGGAGGAAGACTCCGCCTCCGAGGCAGACAGTTTCCGTTTTCGAGTTTGGGGTGAAACGGGTGTTGGTGAACCCTCACTAATGAGTTTGAAGGGCAGCCTAGCTTGCTTCAACTTTTTTTTGGACGGGGTCGTATCACTCTCGGGTGACTTGGTAGTCTTCATTATTTTTGATGAACACCCAGTTAACATACAGCATAAATTGTTCTATATAATACGTACATTTATCGTTTATTTAACAATAAAAACACATCTCGTCAAACACTGCTCGTTCATTGAACTATTTGACTTGACAGAAGTATGAAAACGCGGGAGATTTTCATACAATTCATGCGTTCTGAAAGAAAACACGCTTTAATATTTTTTTTTATTTATATATGTTTGACGTAAATATGAGTCTTTAAGTCCATAATAGAAATACTTTTTGGCAGTTTTCATAGGAAAGAAACAAAAAAATATTTAGAGCTGAACATTCCACTTATGTCACTTAGTCCAGACTAGACGTCCAGACTTCTTCCCCCTTATTTTCAATTTATATAAAATAATTTTCCTAGTCAAAAGTTCATTAATCTTAACTTAATCAGCGACTAGTTACGGTACGGTACTACTACTGTATCATTAGATTAGAATAAGGTAATGCAATAATTAATATATGACATGGATACGAGTTCTTTAGTTGCATGTTTTTTAAATGTATACCATTTTAATTTTCAAGATCAAGATTTTAAAAAGAAAACCGCTTTCCCCAATTGCAAAATAACAACACTAGGTGTAGGTTAAACGAAACTTATAGATAGTGCCATCCCCGAAGACGCGCCCCACCATTTTATAGTCGAAAGGGTTGCGGGATGCGGGGAGTATCATATGACCCGAGTCTATTAATTGTAGTGTGCGTATGCACTCATAGGTCACACTGATGCGTACCGATAATACTCAAACATTAGTGAAAGGTTGCACACTTACACTATAAACTATGAGGAAGAAGAGTGCGCGTCTTCGTGGATGGCACCATCTATATTTGGAGGAAAGTGGGTGGTGTGGTGTGGGTACCACCTACATGCCTCTGCCTACCCCTTCTTAAAAGTTTTTTTAATGTAAAGTTATTTTAATGTCTATTTACGATGGCTACTTCAAGTAACTATAATGCATAATACTTTTACATTATATTTATGACCACAAGTACTTTTTACTCTCTAGGTACTGTCAAAAATCCAAAGAGCTCTGCATGATTCCGAATTAATAATTGGTAAAAAAACTCGACAAAGAAAGTAATCTGTTTTTTCTTATGCAGATGTAATAATTGACAATCGTGACTTGTCAATATCCCTTTCTATTGATCAATCGTATTTGTCACCAATTCTAAGGAACAAATACTAATCAATTCAACAAATATACTTCACTACGAATTTTATTGCTAATATATACAATAATTATAATATCATGTCAGGCAAATGGGATTTCAGAGATGTTTCAACAGGTTTAAAAATGCTCAGAGATTTCTTGTTAGGACGACGTCATACATTACATGGCCGTTTTCCTCCACTTATATCTCCAAGAACAATACCTCCACCAGACATTCCTCGTGGCCCGGATGATTGTTATTCAAACAAATATTACTATCAACGCAGTGCGAACGACTCTGTGAAGCCACCTGTAATTGCGCCTGTAGCGGAAGGGCCGCCTGTTAATCGGGATTGTTCCAAAAAAACTCAGTCGGGTGGCATGAACCCTAATTCGGTAAAAACTCTATTTAATGTTACCATACCTCACAGGTATCTTATGTACTAGTCATGGAATGACCTAAGTGCCTGATACAAAATGAATAGCAAACTTACTAGATGTAAAGTATACGTAAGGCGTAAGCGTGATCTAGGGTGACTTCTCAATCAAAGCCATTCGATGTCTTATAATTTCAGTAACTATATTCTTGAAAGTAATATATATAGTTGACGTGAACAAGTAGATAACTCAGGTATTATGAACAAACACGTTAGTGGTTAAGCTTTCTCCTACAATTGCAATGATAAGTTTAATTTTCTCTTTTGCTTGTAAGGTAAATCTTTATAAGACCTACGCCCCAATGGAATACCGTTACGTTGCCTGAAATAAAAATAATCCTAGACCTTCCTACAAAAACAAAGTGGTGGATAACACTAATTGTCAAGGTGATTTTGTTGACATCTTATACAAAAAAATTATTTTCTTTTGCCAGGTTTGCTTCACGACCGCTCCGACTCCTGGAAACGCCTGGTGGTGGGATGGGCACTGTTACTTTGAATGTGTGCCAGACTCGGACCCCTGCCCGCCCCCTCCTCCACCCCCCTGCCCTCCATGCCCTCCATGCCCCCCATGCCCACCACCCATTTGTCCTCCGCCGTGTTAAGAGCTACAGCTCCTTTAGACAGAAACCTTTTCTATTGACATTCTTGCTATCCATTGTATGGCCTTCTCGCTAACCACTGTAGAAAACTTTTCCCAATGTCATTGCCATACAAGATATGGATATCGGATAGCGTGAAGACACGCTCCTCTAGAGAAATCCTTTTCTGTTAGCTTTCACGTTATCTTAATTCCCTGTATTTTATATTCACGTTATCTTTAATTTACAATTATTATGTTAGCTTCCCAAAAATCCCAGAAGTAAGATAATATACATCGGATAAATAAACAAATACCTACATATCTTGGGACATAAAGGATCTTTATTAAAGCAGATATGCGACCTCGCTTAATAAAGTCTTGCGTTATGTACCTGCTAGTTGGAGGACAATATATTGACTTAATTTATTTCTTGAATTAAATATAACTTGTTTAACTTGCATGTTGATTGATTTATCCTATTATGCACTACTATGGTAGGTACGTAACGTAGGTAACCCTACCAAATAAATGTGGTAGAAATAACGTAGTGGTCGAAATAAAATACATTTTGTTCAGTTTCAAGCTGTAAATAAAGCAAGTGGCAAGGTCTTAGCATCTATATACAAACATTATTTATATGACTGTCACCAACATTATCCATTGACACTATATGAGAAAATCCATAGGTCATATGTTATTCAGTTGTGTCTAGCTGGACGAACTAATATTTTATTTAGTAGCAAGCCCGGTGGTTTCAGAGTATCGGGCTAGATGACAGTTAAGTGTTAATTGACAGACGTACGGTATACAAAAACAAGTTCCATCAAAATTGACGCAATCGACAATCGTGCAGCCGCAGTCACGTACTAGGTATTCCAATAGGATTTCATTGTAAGGCACTGCGAGACGATTAGCAATGATTTATTACAATATTTAACGACTGGTCGATAATTAAATGTATGTCGCAGATGCCCTTTATGGTTTTCGTACAAGCGATCACGTGTCGCGTTCCAGTTATAAGGAATTTTCATACTTGTAATGAAAATTTGTGGCCTATATAGCCTTAGTATTCAACGTTCTAGTTGCACCCGTTAATTTCACCCGCGTAATATTTTATTTCATTGGTTGGTTGTGTGTGTGTTAATCCAGCTACAAATACCCTCATAAACATTCACATTTGTGAGTTAAATCTTCACGCCTTTCCGAAAGGACAGATGGTCACATGATTGAGAGTCCGTCGCTGTTTTTCACTCAACTCTCTTCACTCGCATGCTTGTTTCAAATCGTTGAATGACAAGTTCGGGAGTAACATATAATAATAGTCGTTAGCCCACTTTCTCAGAAGATAAAATGAAGTGCAGATAAACAAAATTAAATAACTTTCGCATTTATACTACAAATGTCTCTATTGAAAGAAATCCTGAACCTGAACCGAACCACTCGGGCTCCAGACCGTTATATAAAGAACGAACTTATTACAAAGCGCAGTCATAGAAATTCAAAGTACGTATTAAGAAATCTTAATGTAAGCGAGTTGGTAGAAAATAGACTTGTTTTGCAACTGCTTATTGTAGAAGCCACGTCTACGTTAGCGCCCTTTGGAATGGTAATATCCACTGGCGTTTATAGTATAATTAAGTGGAAAGGCAGTTAACTACGTCAGATGGCTCTAAACTTTAGTGAAACGTGGCTAACTTTAATTCCATTTGTTTTTGTTTACCAGTTTTTTTTCATTGAAACGTGGACTACGTTTTCGTGTTACTTGGTATGAAATCAACATACATACTTTATGTAGCTACACACGCTATTTGAAAAACTGGAATAGATTCTTATAAGTAATAAGGTCTTAGAAAATCTTGTACATTTTGAACATTGAAGGCTATAATAATTTGTTAAAATAAAAAAATATATAATTAAATGATAATTAATGTTAAGCTCTGTTAATAAGAGCTTAACATTAATATGAAATTATAATTATAATTGACGATGAAAATTCTGCCTTATTTAGACAATAACAAAATTTGAATAATTATAATGTTATATATATATATATATATATATCTCTATATATATATCCTCACGCCTTCCCACAAGGGTCCCCGAAGGGGTAGGCAGAGGTGTATAGGTAATACCCACACACCCACTTTCCGCCAGAGGTATATTAGGTGCCAACGTGACAGATGGCGAGTCCATCGCCGTTACTCAAGCACGACTATACATACGCCTTTGAATTTCTTCTCAGACGTATGCAGGTTTCCTCACGATGTTTTCCTTCACCGTAAAGCTCGTGGTGTGACTAATCACTGCACTTAAGTTCAGAAAAACTCATTGGTACAGTCGGGATTCGAACTTGCGACCTTTGCGTCGCAGGCAACTGCTCGAACCACTCGGCCACCACGGCCTTATTTAGACAATAACAAAATTTGAATAATTATAATGTTAATGCGAATAAAATCGACATATTATTGTCATTAAAAAAAATATATTTCTAAGTTTACTACTGTCTACTGTCTAATAATTACGTACATAACCTAGTTCATTATAGTCCAATAAACTTATGTACCTAACTACACTACCATATTTTTTGGAAAGGTTTAATGATATTTTGGACATCGTACACAAAATTTACTGACCACACAGTAGTTCTATACGTTATCTAATTGAATACAGTTACAAATAGATGTAATTACTAAGACAAAATACGACCCACAAATATGCACATCAATCACATGTGTGCTGTAAGCGATAATCGAACCCACGATCTTCATAATCATCATGTATATAATTATTACACCCGCTCGTTTTAAAGTGTAGACGATTTATCTAACATGTTTCTTATCAATGCATCTTTTTGAGGTAGAAAGCAATACACATTACGACAGTTAAATAAAAACATAACAAACTTATCTTCCATCAGTCAAGATACGGCAAAGAACACGGCACTGTAAGAAGAGTATTGAATGTAGATAGTGACAGACACAAGTCTAGGAGATCTTTCATAGATGGATGCTATTAGAATTAATCGGAGTACCTATGAGTGGGCACCGTGCGTCCATGGCGCATGATCGGCGCCCGACAAGCTCGACTACGACAGCCCGGCCGCCACAGTACCTCCGCCGCTCTTAACGTAGGCACACGTTTCACCTAGCCCATTTCACCCCCCCCCCCTGTGGAGTACTAGAGAAATTATGACAGACACCGCCCCCGAGATCGAGGGTGCGACTCACAAAGACAAGTGAACTTTTCGTGCAAGATATGGCCGAACAACACGCACAATCCTATTTGTTTCGAAACTAAGATTTACAGTGCTAATGTTTGTTTAAACTCTGTGCAGCGGACGTTTACGCATTTTGAGCGCAACGGTGATTCAACGCAACTGTGCGATATTGCTTGATACGGTGATATTATAGGGAAGTAATCAAAATGAGGCAGGACAGCGATGCCTCAGCGTTGGCTGAGCGGGTAGCCGCCTTCAGAAGTGATCCGGAGAAACTTCGCGAGGCTACCGAATTTGTAGATGAACTAATTCAGCAAGCCAAAAAAGAGACAGAACTTAAACAAAAAGAGAAAGACAGAAGTAAATTCGTAAGTATCAATGTATATTTATCCCCGTATGGAAAAAGAAATAAAAGGAATTGATAGGGCGGTAAGTGTTAAAAGTGACGTAGTACTGGCGTAGAATGCAAAATTCAGCTTCTTCCAATAGAAACGCTGATTCCATTATGACTAGCATATTTTCAGTGCATCTACATTTCCAATATATTTTGCATGCTTTTCATCACATTATCCGAGTCAAATGAACATGTAATGTACGTGCACTTGCACTTCATGTCAGTAACTCTAATCGGTAAATTTGATCAATAATATAACGCCTGGCAATTTGGTATCATATATCGTATTGAATGGAACTAAGGGTTCTGCCAGACAAATTCCCTGTTCTCTAATAATGACTGATGCAATTTCATTTACTTAGGGCTCATTAACCATTTACAAATTAGAAAATTTACCTGGGCTCGGGATAGGTATAGTATCTATCGAATGCTTATCAATACTACACCCTAAAACGATGATTTGTTTTGGTAAAACTGTATTGCTTGTTCACGAGATTATTGGTGCCAATTTGGCTCGCGGTTATCTGATAAAGCGATGTGACGTTTTGTTGTATGCAGTGAAATTGACGTCTGATGGATTGTCGAATGGGTCATCATTCTAGACTTCGAACTTTGGCAAGAGACCAAGATGGACCACAAATACTTGCACCAGGAAGCTATTAGTTAAATATAAACTACTCACCCTTTTTTCAAGACTATTTTAAGGGTTAATTAAAAATTTTGGGATAGCTTTCCTTCTAAACTGACTTCTGAATTGAATTGTTCGGTGAATATCTGAATTTATGGGGCGAAAAAATTATGTCCTCGTTTATGGGAAAGCTATTCTCTAGTCATAATACTTAATGGAAATATGCCCTTTGACAGTAGTTCTAACATTGTTTTGACTGAATTTTAAGGAATGCCTTTTTAACTTAAACAACACTTTTCTTAACTTCTCTTCTACCTTAGCGTGACTCTCAACAATTAATAGCCGTCATGACAGGGATTTGTTTGCATTTTCAACGTACGTAGCATAGCTAATTTTGTAGCAATTTATTATGAATACCTACCATTAAACGACCATTCCAACGAGCTATGTATTTGTAAAGTTATTATAGTTTAGGATAGCTAAACATTAAGTGGTGTAATTCAAAAATCATGTTTTATTTCGTGGATTATATCTTGCAAGCTTTTGCGTCAAATATAAAATATATTTCTCAGAATTAGTCAATCCTGTTTAAATTGCGTCCTATTTTTGTTTCAGGAAACACAAGATCCAGCCGCGGGTAAGTTCCAGGGTTATTAAATAATATTCGAAGATTTAAGAATAATGTTATTTTAAAGTATTAACAAAAAGGGTTCCGGAGACAAAATTTTCAGCTCGATTGAAGTTCTTTTTCTGTATGGTTAAGGACTAACAAATTAAAATTTAAATAAAATAATGACGGCTATGAGAATTAAGAAATGAAAGCGGTCCCAAGTGGGACCTTTGGGAGCCCTCGTTATCTTACTCAATTCTAATTGCAATTCGGCTTCAGAGAAATGGTAATGAATCCCATAAAGGAGAGAAATAACTATTGATTGTGAAATATATAAAGGCAACAAAAACTAAAAGAAAACATCATTAAAAATGTATCTCATTTAAACGAACATATTTATATAGCAAGGCTTGGTAAAAGAGAAAGAAAACTACTCAAAGCCTACGTAGCAGAAAATAGTATTATTATCATACTATAGTTGGTCATTTTATAAAAAGGGCGGTTTAGGACCACAAATTACTGAGAATTATTTATTACATATGTTTGATGTGGTTGAGAATCCGTGAATTTTGGTACGGACGAGGTCTTAACCGCCAACATGAATTTTCTATTGTATCACATTTAGTTGGCTTTTTTTGGCACTTTGGGGATGATATTTAGAACGTCTTTTAAATTGTAATCAAGAAAATCTATTTTAATACGAAATTAATTGGTAACAAACTTTCTTCCATTATTTTACTTAAAAACCAACTATCTTCACGCCTACCGACAAGGGATAGGCAGAGGTGTAATAACTTTTAGGTGACAGATGGCGGCATTTCTTTCATGGTGAAAATATCAACTCTCAGCCACTCCACTAGGATTATACCGTGAGCGTTAATACGTACGTTCAATGACTCTCTTCCTTTGTCAATAAACATAAAAATAATAAGAAAAACAATTCTGACCCCGTCTCGTCGGAAATTATTCATCTCCGTTGCGACATTGGTTTCCTCTACTCATTGACCGTTATGTTAATGTCTTCCATTTCATTATTCCTATTGCTCTATCGCCTCCATTTGCATTTGCTTCGTAGCGACTTCGACTTCGACTTCGCTACGAACAAATGCAAGTGTGTATCTGTTTCATACGAGTTCTACGATTACATTATTCGCATTTTTTTTAAAATATTTTGTCGTGTTTAAATAGAAAATAACTTTTTACTTGACATCTTTAAAATTGAAATAGCAATATCGTTTGTTCCTACAATCGTTCTAAATATCTAAATAAACTTAAGTAAGTAATCATGTTATAACTTGAAAGAGTAGTTTGAATTTTCCAAAAATTCTCCAATATAATTTCTTATGGAATAAAAAAATGATGCAGGTAAAAATTAAATTAAACACACGATTTTCTACGACGCCAATGCTTAATTTACGATTACCTTTATTTATTACTAGGTGTATAGACCACTTTTTACAAAGTAACAAAACAAGCCCAAAGCAACTATTTTTCTAAGGTAATTATTTCACAGCATTTATCTCACAATATCCATGTAAATTCCCTCCAACCGCCAGTAATGGTCTATTTTCATCCTTATAAACATAGTAGGTAGGTATGATTATATTTCGGTGATGGAATGTCCCTAATATATTTCATTGTCCTGGGGTGCGAAGATAAATGCGTCTCATTGAATTCGTATCCACCTTATCCCTTTGTAGAAATTCTAAACATCCCTTAATTCAGCACGGGTTCATTGTGCGCGGGCGATATAGACGTTTTATTCGGTCTGAGTTTTTTATTCCGAGTGCCGTTGGTGGCCGAGTGATTTGAGTAGTTTCCTGCACAAAGATCGCAAGTTCGAACTCCGACTGTACCAAATATAGTGATTAGTCACACCACCAGCATTTACGGTGAAGGAAAACATCGAGAAAAAACCTGCATACGTCTGAGAAGCAATTCAAAGACGTATGTATACTTGTGCTTAAGTAACGGAGATAGACTCGCCATATATCACGTTAGCACCTAAAATATATCTCTGGCAGAAAGTGGGTGTACGGATACTACCTATACACCTCTGCGTACCCCTTCGGGAACCCTAGTGGGAAGGTGTGAGGATATATTACTATTTTATAATTAATTATCTTTATAGTATACAAATTGCGTATAAGAAGCATTTCTAATTAATTTGATCCTGTCAAAGACACTGGGATAGACTAAGGTTTCTGCCACACCCACAATGAATTCATATGAAAGGCATTGAAAAGATTCCTTGATGGATTTTTGTAGAATATCGTCCGTACTGTAATTACAAGGTAAGTAATTGCGAGCTACTATTATAAACTACTGCTAATATGTATTACTAACTAATATTATAAAGATAAAATATTTGCATTTTTCTTCATAAAGATCTTTTACAGAAGAATCAACTGTTGGTTTTAGGTTAAGCAATTTTTTTTTCGAAGTCCTTTTTCGTATCGATGTGATATATAATTTTCATCGTTATTAATCTTTAGAAATTAGATTACTCCACTGATATTAATTGCATTTGCTTGATTATTTACATTGTACTGCATTTATAAGTAATTCAACTGTACTTTACAGGGTATAAAACATTTTTTGTTTTCTTTAGGAACATTATACATATAACACATTGCTATCTTCAGCTGCTCTCCCCTAGTCTAATAAATCTTTTAACGTCGCTTATCATAAGACATCATTAGTGGATTGTGACTTGCTGGCGTCAAGTTAGTACTTCGTCGGTATTAAAAGGTCAGGTAGGGAGCGATGAAGACGGTACAGCTGTCATTCTGTCTGTTTGGGCGGACATTCTAAAGGGGTCCCTCCCAATTCAGCTCCATTAGCGGTGTCAGACAACAATGAGCCTTATATACTTACACTTGAAATAGCAATATATGTACTGCCGTTTCCTGCTCTTTTTGACGTCTTCAATTGTTTTAATTACAATGGAAATAGAAACATAGCTTGGCAAAAAATAAATTATAAAATTCTCCATAAATTATGTCCGTCATATCAGTCATACTAAATACCCACATACAGAATATTTTAGCAGTATCCATTCTTCTGAAAGTGTCATCAAGCATCAGTACAGGTCGATTATCATAATACGTATTTGTGTATTTAAAGCCCTATATCCCACTGCTGGTCAAAGGCCTCCCCATCCCCCGCAATCGAGCGCCACTTCCGACCAATTGTTCAGGTGCATGGCCAACCTCAGCCCGTCATTCTTCTTGGCTTTCTATGTCTGCACGTTACGTTAATTGGGTCCAATGTGTAGTTTGTTTCTTATCACACAAACCGCTCAATGTAAACAGTTAAATTGTAAATGAATCATCAAATATTTGATCAAACCCAATCCTGCTTATCGCTGTATACGCGAGTGTCTATAAATCAGAGGTATTTTGGACTTTCGCGTCATGAGTCTTGATATTGAGTGATCTATATTGAGCATTTCCCGTAAAACAGGATATTCATATTGAATTGAATCAGCTGCTTATTGTTATGGGCTACTTTGTACGAAAAATATTCTCACATCTAAATTGCTAATATTATGCGTACTCTTCCTGGTTTAATAATTAAGCTATTGGGTTTTGGTATTTACATTTTTTTGTATACCGCATACGTAGCAATTAACAACTTAGCCCGCCTAGGTAGGTAAGCAGAACTGCCACACATGGCCCTTTTCATTTGAATGTCGTAGCGTGTGTACAACATAGTTAACTGAACAGTCGCAACACCGAACGGCCTCCAAAAAGGCACTTCTCAGAAGCTAAGCGAAGCACAGTTCAGGGCACCCACTGTAGGCCACCTCATCTCCATAGGCGGTGTCATCCAAACGCTACACCAGAGTTACGAGTATATATAATAATAATAATAATATAATATATCCTCACGCCTATACTCGTACGTACATATATATCATCACGCCGAGTCCCTAACGGGGTAGGCAGAGAGTATAGAGCACCAGTTCTCTCTTGACTTACATACCTCTTTCGCTTCGTCCACATTCATCAGTCTCTTATTACATGCTCGTCGGTTTCGAGTACTCTTGACTTTTCCGTCCTAGAGCGTCCGATCAATTTGATCTAGGTAGTTGCAACGTGGTCTTCCTCTGCCTCTTCTTGCACACACTTTTGCTTTGTATATCTGTTTCGTCAATCTTTCTTCACTAATCCTTTCTATATGACCAAACCAACGTAATATGCCTTTCTTCATCTATACAATCACGCCCTCATTCACGCCACGTACGAACGAATACGTAATAGTACGTATTAATAGAAAGTGAACGAATAACACTTTTATTCATTTATTTTAATTAGACATCCTTGAAATTAACATAATGTGACCCATTAAAACTAATACAAAAACTGATTTCTTCTCACTATTACGTCTAAAGAACAATGGAGTGATCTTTGTGGAGCTAACGTTGTTAGTTTTTCCAATAACCCATTGTGCAATGACTTACATTAACCTAGCTCGCTTTGTTGTCCCGACATGAAAATGAATGCTTGGTCGGGTCTGCTAATGGGATGGTTTAAATGTAGCCGCAGTAATGTCGCATACAAATTGGAAAAGACAAGTCAATTACATGAAATGTTTCCAGAATTATATATGTTTATTGTGTTATGAGAAAAAAAAAAATTCATATTGCAATTTCAGTTTGTATAATATAAAGAGGAAAGTTTTGATTTTTTTGTTTGTTTGTTACAATGTAACTCAAAAACTTCTCGAACAATTTTAAAAATTATTTCACCATTTGAAAGCTACATCTTTACCAAGTAGAACAAGCTACATTATAGGAAGGATTTGCTTTTTTTGTTGGCTGAAAAAAACGATGTGCGACATGACATCTATAACCATGTCGCATCCCAGTCCTTTAAACTTAACTGAAACAGTACAAAATACCTAAGCAATTTCAGTTGCTTGTTACATTTTTGACATCCCAATATGTTTATCTATAATTGAATTAGAGAGGCCAAAAAGAGCCCAACTCTTAATTACTATTACTAACTAATTATCATTACTTATGACTATATGATGACTGTATATTTGATATTTGCTATAGATATTAGTTTTTCTACAGATTTTAAAGCCTGATCTTCCAGAAAATATTTGTAGTAAAACTATTTTTTAGCTTTGTATCAAATAATTAGTAGTAGCATTCAAAAAATTTAGCTTTGGTCGGGTGTAAAGAGTAACATTTAGGTAGCTATGCCACAGTATAATTATAGGCTAAAGCAGTATGGAAACCAGTTCCTATTTTTGAAATAAATAACTACGCTCCGTTGAAAAAGCAATATTATCGTGGCATTTTAAAAAAGACTTGTATCGCCGCCGCTGAAAACTCGCTACTGACAGCATCGCGAGAATCGCCGAGATTATTTTCTGCGCGTCAGTGTGTGTGGTTTTGAGGGGTTTGTTTCTAGTTTCCTTGCTGCTTTAGCTGATACATATATATACTATAGAATTAAAGTAAGCAAGCGATAGCTAAACAAATAATACTGTAAGTATATACTACAATCTTATCATACCGACCTTTATCTGTCTGTCAAATAATATCTTGATCTCAGATCTTCATGACACTTAATGTCGTCTAACATTTAATTTACTTAACGTGACCATACACGTGCCTACCTTGTTATGACCCATCCTTTGTAAATTTAGGCTCAAACCCGAAATATGAGAAATCTTCATCTATATAAATGTTTGGATGTTTTGTTGCACAATCGCGCAAATACGGCTGGATGCATGGATTTGGATTAAATTTTGATACAAACAGTTTATTAGCTCGATCAACACAGGATAAAAAAACACGAATGCTTATTATGCTAATCCGTTGGGTAAAAATATTTTTGCATTAGACCGTCCATTTATTAGGATAGATCTAAGCTCTAAACAACATCATGTTGGGTGACGTAAAAACTGTAATAAAAAACAACTGCATTTATTTTTTACATATTTACTCGTTATACTTCTTTAAATTATCATCAAATGTTGATCATTCCTATTGTGTAAATCATACACATATCAGTACTATAGTTAAATGATGAATTCTATTGCTATATTTTATTATATGTACCCTATTATTAAATATACGCGGGGCACAGTTTGTTCTGTATAAATAAACCCTATACAAGGGGTAATACTTAGTGAATGGACGGACCCTCTTCTAATTATAGCAAAATCCGTGAGTTGTCTCAAATCAATAAAGCACCCTCAAAGCCCACCCTCCTTACGACAAAACTAACAAGCTAGCGATAGTCTACGGCATTACTTAAGGAAAATGAGGCAGCTTGCAAACACACCATTTTCTACCTGTCTCATTATGTAAGATTGTTAGAAAGATCTAGGTCTGTTTGAATATATTTGCTTTAAGATATCGCTGTGTAAGTAGTTCGTGTCAGGGACTTTCTTGGAATTATATTAATATGAAGTGACTGTGGTTTGTGCGAGGAATGTATTGTTCGAAATAGATTTACAATTATTTTCCTTAATTAAACAATTTTCAGTGTTTAGTTAGTCACCTGATATAGGTATACGTTTCACCCGTATTCAATTAATATAGGTATGTATGTTATTTCCACACTGGTCTCTTGGGTAGTACAACATTAAACTATAATAATAATTTATTTCACCAAATAGGTTACATACTACTTAATATGTATTCAATACTTTTTAACAAATAGGACTAGCCATTACATAAGTTAAAACATTCTTTCGTTTTTGAGATACATAGTCAGTCACGAACAGAGAAGATAGAGAGAGCTATTGGTCGCTAAAACATATCTCCATCAGATATACATATTGCTCATCATTTGAGAATTCGGTGAATACCTACTTCATTAAAATATAGTTATGGTAAACTAGCTCTAAAGCTAATGATTTCTTGTGTGATAGAATATTCTTTCTTTACATCTTTACACATAAGTAATTTATGCATGTGTGCGTGCAGTTCACGTAAAACGTATATACATATTAATATGAAACAGTATCTACCTTTCCACACGAAATACAAAAGAACCAAAATAACTCCCCTTGGATTTTGTCTGGGAAGGTACTTCTGCAACGTGGCATTGATAAACACAATATTATTCACACTCGTGAATGTAGAATTATAATGGCACGTCGTGTTACGATGAGAAATTATATTTATTTAGTAAATATCTATATTTATACTGTAATTTTTTCACGTCTTCTAAATTTATACGGTGTAAGTAGAATGAAAGCTGAAAAAACTACAACTTTTTTAACGGGTATCGATTCTTATGTGCTCCTAAAAAACAGCTCCTGGCGAAAAAATAACCCCGAATATATATGAGAGCCATGGTGGCCGAGTGGTTCGAGTGGCCTGCAACACAAAGATTGCAAGTTCGAATCTCGTATGTACCAATGAGTTTTTCTGAACTTAAGTACCTATGTTATGGACTAGCACGCACTAAGCACGACTATACATACGCCTCTGAATTCCTTATCATACGTATGCAGATTTCCTCTCGATGTTTTCCTGCACCGTAAAGCTTGTGTAAATCACTGTACTTAAGTTCATAAAACTTGCAATATTTGTGATGCAGACAACTACTCGAACCACTCGGCCACCACGGCTCATGAAATTATACTCTATCTTTACTTAATGCGAAATCAGCTGTCTGCTAGGTTTTCACATCGTAGTCACAGAACCAATTTTCGGGACCATTGTGGGAAGGCGTGAAGATGAAGACGAAGAAGATACTAATTCGTTTAGGAGGCCGCGAGCAGCAGTCTGTTATTTTATTTTGCATGTAATTTTACGGAGATTGAGGCATCTCGCATATGTAGGCCCCGTATAATGTCGGCATTCACACGAGTAGGTACTCCATAGAACGCCTTTAAGCTTCGGAAACGCTTGATACAAAAGCGATCGTATGCAAATAAAAATATAGCTGGTATAAATAAAATTTATTCTGAAGCTTAAAATGAAAAAGCATCACAAAACTAATATAATAGCGTAAACAACGCAATAATTAAATCCACTTCTTCATCAGATCCTCATCTTTCTTTCTTTTTGACACTAGATAACATATTAGTCCTATAATAAATATAAATCCAAGAATAAAAAGTAATAGAAGGTCTAAATAGGTTTTCTGGTACCAGGGCACTAGCAACGCTGGCGAGCGCAAATGTGGTGCGCCTCGAGTACGAATCACGTGCTCTACCCAATGAACTATCTGCTTTCGAGGACATACCAGGCGATCATGGTAAATGCGGGATAGCTCTTTAATTCTGTCACGGTGCCTGAAAAGATGCAGAAATAATCATGTAATAGACTGTGCATTACATAAAATCCTCATTACTCATCCACCAATATCCCGTAGTAATATGATTGATGGTCCGGTTGTATCCGATTCTGTTTCACTCTGGATAAGCATATATATGTGCTCTTCGGGTTTCCCTTGACAAGCAATTCAAGGACGTATATATAATGCCAGAGAAATGCCCGAATCACCATCTGTTAGGTGGTAGCACCTAATGAAATCTTCGAAGCCAGTGTGCAACACAATACGCTTTTGTCCTGCCCTTTCGGGAAGGCTAAAAAATTTCTATGTTAATGTGACTGGATATAATATTTAAAATACCAGGGTCTTTCCATCTTCATTCAGTTAAATTTATCTTTTAATATTCCACTCAGCAATAGGATTAGAACAATTTTAAAGGGAGCTAAATTTAAATGTCTAATTACTTTGCATTCAACTGCACGTCTTCAATAGCCACCTTCAACATTCTAGGTGTATCATAATTTAGTTCAACTCTTGCGGCGAATCCTTTTTGTACAGCTTTATCAATGTTATGGAATTGGTCTGCGTATATTGGTATTCCAATTATTGGCACGCCGTAATGTATAGCTTCAGTAATTGAAAGTAAGCCTCCATTGGTGACGAACAGGACGCATTTAGGGTGCGCTGAAAGAAATCGTTAACGTCAATTCAATGATCCCCGTATAGTGTTCAATTTCGGCAATTGTATAATTAACTTGATAAATTAAAATTGGGTTGAGGTAAATGCTGGTTTATTGTACATAAAAATGTATGGTGAGATATATAATAATTAGGTATTTAGTTTATAGACACATAAATGGTATGAATATTAAAGCGTATAACAAAAGAAAATCTATATAATGTATTTAGGTAATAATAATAATAGATAGGTATATAAATAATATGTAACTATTTAGGTGTATAAATACAGTACGTACAAATGAATACGTCCGAAAAAAGCTAACATATCGTAACGGTGATTTTGTGCTAATTTACCCAGTATACTCTGCTGTGGAGCCCAATTAACCAAATGCACATTGTTGTATGGTACAGACATGTTTCCCTCAAACTTCCATATAACTGTAAAGTTCAGTCTTCCGAACATATCGAGCAGCCCTTTTTTTATCGCATCTGGCAAACTCTCACTCCGTAGTATTGATCCCATGCTGAAGTAAACCACACCGTTCTTAGCGCCGTCCATAACTCTTTTCAATTTCTGTGAATATTCCAAATATAAATATAGGTCTACGTGTAATGAAGATAAAGAAGAGCGGATCTTGCCATGCACGCACAAATTTGCTTAGAGGGAGATTCAGAACCCAGATATGTTAACTTTTAAAGTTACCAAGTACACAATTTATTATCTAATTTAAAACAACTGATTTTCTCTGGAGATATTTTCAGGTGCAAACGTGACAGATGGCGAGCCCATCGCTGCTCAAGTCAAGTCTCTACATACCTACGTTCATATACACTAAAACCATAATATTGATCATATGTTTAAAGTAACCAAATGTAATTTTGGAAGTCATAGTATTTTTACGTATATTTGGGTACACTTGAGTTTTCGCGTTCTTTTTTCTACATTACCGACTACATTATATTTATCACTATATAGTTTTTCTTCTAGAGCACGGAACTCTATATTCCTAATAACGAGGGACCAGTTCGCAGAGCTAACCACCCTTGTCCGCCCACCCTCTCACTTCCTCTCGAGTTCCAAATGGATTATGCCTGGCAAATCACTTTATAGTCATCTCGTTACAACGCAACGTTACGGGCGCAAAATATAGACTTCAGATATTATATAACATTAAAACGTTGTTATTCGGTCAATGATATTTCTGCTACTATATATTGACGCGCTACCGTCAAAGATGGCGAGACCATGGCCGTTCGAACTCGACCAAACCGCCACAACACGAAATAAGTCAGTATTACTGAAGATAAGCTTAACGACTTAGCGTTTTTTTTTTATACCACATGGGTGACAAACAAGCATGCGGTCCGCCTGAGCGTATCGAGAAAGGCGGAAACCTTACCATTAAAACATTTTTCTTAGATTCTCATTACCTTAGTTAAGGGCTCCAGTACATCTTCAACATGATAGCCAGCTAAAGGCACGTAGTTCTGCGGTAGGCGTGCATATTGTCCCGAGGACACTTCCAAGTTCCCGAGCATTAGAGACGCGTTATATTTAACTACATCCAAAGGTGCTAGAGTAGAGCCTCTCCCAGCCACCGCCGTTGCAAAAGCCTGGATGAATAATTTACTCTCACACCCGCTTATCAACCTGTGAACATTAAATGTTGTATATACACCTGTGTAAAATTCGAGGAAATTGGGAGTATGACGGCTTTACGTGCTATAAAGTCCGAAACGGTTCCCTTGGTTTTTATGGTGTGTATTTAATAAGACAATGAATGGAGAATTTTTATGCTGATATTATGTCTCATAAATCTCCACGCCTTACCATAACCCTTACGGTTACGGCCGAAGAGATACCTAATAAAGATGTTTTACCTTTATTACTTCATCGGCTACCCTTTTTTATTCAGACAACCCACCTGGAGGTTTTACTTTATGTTAAATATAAACAGCGTAATAGATAGGGTCTGTAGTGTTTCGGACTCAATTTGGAGATGCAATCAAATTCGTACCTGATACTTCACGAACGGTGAAAGAGCAGGTGTACATAGAACAGTTGTAAGTACTCTCTAGACTCTCTAGATACTTCATAACATGCAGTATGTATATAAAATCTATAAATCGGTATCTTTCGCAATCGCAATGATACGTTCCTGATACGTATATGATAGGTGCATACATACATATCATCACGCCGAGTAACCGGATAGGCAAATTAAGCAGAGCGCTAGTTCTCTCTAGACATACCTCTTTCGCTTCGTCACCATTAATCATTCTCTTCATACACGCTAACCGGTTTCGAGTACTCGAGACGTTCCCGTCCTAAGTTTCTTATCGATTTGATTAAGGTATTTGGAAGTCGTTCTTCCTCTGCATCTTCTTGCACCCACTTTCGTATTATATATCTGTTTCGTCAATCTTTCTTCTCTCATCCTTTCGATACCAACGTAAAATGCCTTTCTTCATCTTTTCAATCACACCCTCACGCAATTGTTTTGCGAATCTCTTAATTACGGATTCAGTCTGAAATCGTTACGCCGAACATTTTTGAAGGGAACATCTCAACTCCATTCAATTCGGAATAATTATTGCAGTAACACGTCCTGGTACTCTATAAATACCATTATTGTGTTCCGAACTTTGTTTCATACATATAAATAACTTCATTACAAATAAAACTATTTATTGTCGTGCAGCACGAAAGACGCATTCAATTTTATGTCATTGATAAACAATGACCTTGTCCTAAAACGTATAATGAATAAACGTGTTGGTTGCTGATTCTAGTATTCCCCACGATAACTAAATCTATACTTAGACCTAAATATATACTGGGAGTTTGCGTGACTATCACATCATCTCTTAATCCAAAATTACATTATGACTAAGAAAAAAGTCGATGTGATCTTTTAGTGAGTGTGGCTTTAAGTATTCATCTGCGAATCAAGGTCGCGGATTCGTGCCCCGTTGGTGTAAATCAGTTTTATCTGAACTTCAGTACGGAGTTTTATAACTCCACGTGTTTTACCACACAGGGATCCATTGTGAAGAAATCTGCATACGTTTGAGAAGAAATTAATATAGGTACGTTCGTGCGACACACTTCCATTTTGTCACATAAGCACCTAAATATATCTCCAGCGCAAAGACGGTATCTCAACTCGTTGTCATCGTCACTCTCGTTATAACAATACATCAAGATATAGATTTAGGCTCGACCACCCCAGCAGGCTTGGAGACTTGCGAGTGGTTCCCTTTGCAAGCGTTTATAAACGGCGGTAATCAGTTACGAGTAAGTACTATCAGGCGGGCCGCCAGCATTTTACAACACTTTAGTGGTATGATAATAACCCAGTGCAGTTACATTTAGGCAATTATATTTTGAAAATGGCGATGATGCCAATTTTATCCTTTCATGAATATCTATTCTATCCATTGTCATTACATTATTACTATTCGAATATTACCATTTATGAAACTTGATATGTAGAGCATTCCATAGTTCACCAGCGCGTTGCCAGAAGGTGTAAGGTGGACTTATGTTGATAGATAGATGCCCTGGTGAATACGCAGGGTTGGGCATCTCGTCTATGAGCGAAAGTGCCAGAGGATGTGGCTCCATAGATGATGACCAGATGTAAGGACAGTTAAATACAGAGGCGAAGCTGCAACGAAGATACTGAGATAATTAATGAAGGAATTACTTAGGATGTTTGAAAACAAAACTGAGGTTAACCCAGCATAACCCGTTTCTATTAATTTTAGCATAACACAAAATCCCTTTACTGGAATACATGTTGTTGCAAGATAAATATATTTACCCAGTAAATTTTAATAAAACAACCATTTGAGTTTTTGGGACTTTTTCTAGTAGATAATGTTCCAATAGTTTTTTAAGAGTTATTTTCAAACCTAAAGTCATACATCTAGATCATGTGATTTTAAATAATAAAAGGAATAAGGCGATAGGAATAATGTATGGTCACCGATTATCGTAGAAGCTTTTAAATAATAAGGGTAGTTCAAGCGAATGTTGCAGACCTTGAGAAGCGCTAGCGACCGATAAGGGACGCTCCCTCACTGCTATCTAGAAACTACATAAAAGTACTAAGTTTAGGTACATAATTCTAGATCCATTGCGACAATTTAATAAAATACTCCCATTTCGGAAGATAGACGTAAATACTACAAGTAAACGTAATAGAGTATAATAAACTAGCGGTCAGTCCCGGCTTCGCACGGGTGGAGATAAGATTTTTATAAAAGAAAATATAGCCTATGTCACTCAAGATGAATGTAGCTTTCCAATGGTGAAAGATTTTTTCAAATCGGTCCAGTAGTTTCGGCGCCTATTCAATACAAACATACTTACATACAAACCTTTCCTCTTTATAATATTAGTTTAGATAATAGTTGACCTGGAACGAGCTCTCTAAGTTTAGAGAGAACTGGCGCTACTATATCTGTCTACCCCATGATGAACTCATGAGGAGTTCATCATGGGGTGTAATGAGGAAATGTCATGATTTACGAAGTTAAACCTTACCCAGAATAAATATCTAAATACATCCATTCGACAATAACAAGATCGAACTGCTGCTTTGGATCGTGTATAAGTCGCTGGACATTCTCGTGGAAAACTGTGGCGTTTGCGATCTTCAGCATTAGACTAAACGTTGTCGATGTATCTTGCATGTCAAATTCTTTACTTAGCAGCTTTTTCAAATTGGTCGCGTCACCTAGAATGATAAGGTTGGATTATTAAGATTAAAATATTAGTTGTTTTTTTATTAGGTACCATTAAAGGAGAGTACGAAGCTAGATACATATGTATGTGTGCGCTTGTGTGAAAGCGCGCGTGCGCATGTATGAGTGCGTGCGCATGTATGAGTGCGTGCGCATGTATGAGTGCGTGCGCATGTATGAGTGTGTGTGTATGTGTGAACATGAGTACCAGCCGCCTGATGATAAGTGGTATGAGAAGTAGGTAGTAAAATATAGATATTTATTATTATTATTATTATATAGTTATCCTAGGATAAAGGTTGTAATAGGTTCCTTGAATAGTTTACCTGGAAATATTTGGTTGTTAGACGACACGTCAATATGATGCAAGTTAGTCGTTCCATTTTTTATCGGGTGAGGAGTGATAAATGTAACCTGAAATTTATTAGTACATATTTTTTTACTATAATTAAAATTTAGATTTCGATCACTTTAGTGTTTATGTTACAGCTTAGAGAATTTAGTTCCATATTTAAATATTGAAAAACTGCGATTTACTTCTACATCTTTGGCGAAAAGAGGGTATTATTACATGTATACATATTTTTTTATATGTATATATATATAGCAACTTTACAAGGTAAACATACCTCATGACCTGCCTTCAAAAGATTGTTGACGTAGCCATTCCCAAGAATAAAATTGCCTTTTCCGGGCACTGGGAATACTAATAATATTTTATACGTATTGCAACTCCTTATTAAAAATGTTGCCAGTAATGCGGCCCCCAAGTTACACATTGTCACTTGCACTGTGCTGGATTGTTCTGACTTTTATCGGTTCGTTACTTAACGATGGCAAAATGGATTTTTGGTCACGATTATCCACTAAATGATGACTATGTGAGTTTTTAGTACCCTATTGTATGATCTACAGGGACCGTACCTTGACGTGCCACGGCAATCCTGATTTAAAAATGTTGCGTGAAGATACTTTAAAATTTAACGCACTGGAAAGTTGATAAATGAATTTCTAAGCCGAAGTACTTATTACCTAAGATTTGCTCAGTGGGGATATATTTATTGTTAACCGAAATAATAAGTACTTACTATTTTCGAACGTGAGACATACCTACTCCTGCTATATAGGTACTTAAGGTGAATTAACGACCAATCAGGACTGCTTCTGGGGTCTAACCATGACGTGTTGTCATATTAATTAAGAGTGTGAAAGAGATGGATCTATAGTCGTCATAATTCATATGCATCTGTCAACTGTGGACTCTTCAATAATGATGATTGCACTAAATCGTTATGGTACGGAAACGAATCATGTGTCGAGTTTTGTAAGGCAACTTGACTCACGTGTCCCCTACTATTTGTTACAGGTAACTTGAAGCGACGTCTTGGCCGCGCACGTGGATTCGTCTTGCGCATGTTCGACGCTCTGTGTAACTGTACCCAGACTGCCGCGGCCGCCGCCCGCACAACCGCTCGAAACAACCCTTTCACTAAGCGCTAACCCGATCACTAATCACCTATGCGACTTTAAATCGTAAATCGACATTTCATAGTTGACCCATGTTATTTTGAGGCTCAATGTCAAAAGAATTATTGTTTTTTTAAAGTAGATAAATGTCATATCATGCAAGCTTCAATCCTTTGTAGTACTAGTACATATTTTGATATCATGAAAAGATAGTTTTATAAATGTATTTCTAATGAATATATGTGTTTACACATACACCGAGGAACATCCAGCGGCCCAACTACTAATGCAGATATAACTTAACTTAAGATCTGATACTTAATCTAAAGTAAAACTGTAAAAACTTGAAAAGGTAATAAAGCTCTGCCGCTTAAGTACAGGGAACCTCTCAACGCGGAGGTACGTACTTAAAAATAAATAATAATATATCCTCACGCCTTCCCACAAGGGTCCCTCATACTATTTCCGTAAGTTAAATACTTATCAACTTAAATACCTATCTGTCCAAAAGTAAAGTAGTTTTTTCCAATTTTAAAACTTTAGTCTTCCTGTAAACTAGTCCCTGAAACGGTGTAACATGGTGTAATGTGATCGGTGTGATGACGCTTATAGTCAGTAAGGTTATGTATAGCAATACACACACATTTTAGAACGAAATGTACGACGCAGTTATGGATTGTAAACATATTGGATTCACTTAGGTATGTAATTACTTGTAGCCTGCTTGAAAAGAAGCAAATGCAGGAATTGATAAAATGAATGATAATTGTGGATGGTAATTCAAATTTTAATTGTGGTATGTGGTAGGTGATGGTAATTCAACGTATGCAGGTTTCCTCTAGATATTTTCCTTCACCGTAAAGCTCGTGGGGTGACTAATTACTGTACTTAAACTAAGTTCAGAAAAACTCATGTTACAGTCGGGAGTCGAGTCTTTGTGTTGCAGGCGACTGCTCAAACCACTCAGCCACCATGGCTCAATCACGCTAAAATATAAGTTAAGCGTTATAAAAAAATACAGGTAAAACGTCTTATGTCATTGTTCACGTACTTACTGTGATATGGCAAATTGAATTTTCCATCATTGAAATTTCGAAATGTTGCGTATTGAACAATTCCAACATTCGTGGCTTTTCAAAATAACCTTAGAATGAAATACACAAGTACCTACCTAATAAAGTACGTAGGCATTTTTTGTAACTACCTACAAGTACATACTGCGACGTACATTGCATTCTATAGTCTATGGACACGTATACCCTGTCTGAATCTATCAATTTTTATAAATGTTAACTGTAAGTAATACCCATATTTTTTGTAGTTCAGTAATAATATGTAGGTAACTTATATATTTAGTTCTGAATTTTGATAAGCTTGGCAATGTATTTTTTAGACTAATATATGTTTCCCTTTGTATGTAGGTATGTATATGCATAAAGCACATTCGATAACTATGATTTCATGTAAAATAATTATAGTGTTTCCAGAACCAGGCACAATAAAACTATTAATTAATGATACTAATTTATAAGTTATAACGCACAAACGAATTAAGCTGAAAACATTGAATATGTATTTTTCAATTAAAGCTTCATTATATGTTTTGCCGTTTTAAAGTTTGAGTACAAACAAAGAATATCTACGCAGATACTAACTTTTCCCTGAGTAGGCACTTTGTGTGGTGCGTATGAGAGCCATTTGCAGCACTAGCCTGGCGTATTGTTCAAGTTCACCTTAAGGAAGGGAATATTGTCCATAGTTCTTGGACCTCAGTAGTAAATAGACAGTACACCTTCACCTCCACCATAGATCACATAAACTCTATCTGAACTGACAATAATTTGTTTGTACTCTGCTTTAAAAATAACTAACAAAAATGAGAGAATAAAATACTGGGACTAGAAAGTTATCTTCGTAGTCTTTATATATGGAAATAAAGAAGTATATATTTTTCAGTGTAAAAATTCTTAATTATGTAGGTACTAATATTTATTCAGAAAGTATTGATATAAAAATATTTATCGATATAAATGTTCAATGTGATATCCTGCCTGTAAACTTTCTTCCGGTGTGATTCTACTGAAAACCTCTAAGAAATAAAAGTGATTTTATAAAATGACAACCATTTCATTTCCGTGTAATCCTACTTACATATAAGTGCTAAAGTTTGTCTGGATTTTTGTAAATTTTTGATGCAACAACTAATGAACGAAAATGGCTGAAATCCGGCACAGAGATAGATTTTCAGTTGAATTAATGGGATGTTGAAAAAATCTAGCTTGGAGACCTAATTTTCCGCGGAAGAAACCATGTTTTTTATTTTAATAGGGACGCCTTCTCACAAGGGTCCCTGAAGGAGTGGTAGAGATTTAATGCCTTCACTATGCCAGCCAGGTTATCTTAGGTTTTTTATGATGGCAATAGCACGGCAAGATAAGACTCCAGGTAAGTGAGGGTACCTCAGTATTTAGGTAAGTATGGGTCTATGTATGAGTACCTACTACTACACTGTTATATTTATTGTTATAGTTATTGAAATTAACGGTTAGATTACCTTTAGATAATAATATTATAACGTGATGTTGGTTCCAGGGCTTACCTGTTTAACTGAAAATTTGATTTCATTGGTTATATATATTTTTTGTTGAATAAAACATATCCCAAGTTTTAACCTATCTAATAATATATCCTTTAGTCTAATTTCATCCATTTCCGTTCAGCCATTCTAGTGTGCTTGAATAACAAACATACGCACAAACTTTTACATCACAATCACACAATTACTACAATTGGCACGTATAAGTAGGATTACAAGTTGTAAAGAAGAACCCCGGGTCTATTCATAATCTAACACCTTTTTTTATTCTACCTACAGAGTTGGTAAACAAGGTGTTTGGTCCCGTGATGGGATGCGTATCTACAGAGCGGGAGACCTATCTACAAGACCGCAGTTTAATCCTACTCAAACCCAGATTATATGCTAATACGTTATCAAACAAGTATTCAATACACAAGGTTAAAAGTATATGAAAGTTACACACATTTTATACAATATTTTGCAACATTTAGCAAGTATAGCTGAACTATTATTTAGCGGTTGGAGTTGCTTTATAATTTTAAATAAATTTTCTACTTTGTTGTTCCCGAAAAACCAAAAACTACTTCCATAAAACTGTAAAATTTTTAGAAAATTCTGCTGTGACAAAAAGGTTTTTTTTTATGTGGACAAATTAAAAATCTGCTATAACCTTCCTTCAGATATCTTGGAAAAACATATTATTGTTTATGTGTTAAGGTTCAGATCTCTATATAAGTCTTTTACGAATTGTTTTAACGATCTAACTTGACGTGTAAATAATAATAATAGTATTTTATTTCAGATATTAAAAGATCCTTATTTTGTTAGTAAAGGCTGCATTAATACATTTTCAGGTTCAGCAATAGGTTCAAATTTAACGTTTTGTTTCCCAACACAAAGTTCTGTGTCCATGATCGTGGAATAGGTACGTAGTAATATTAGCTCAATGAAATATTAACCTCTTCTACAAGAGTTAATATGTGACATATTCTGTAGACGCTGCGTGACAGTTACGCCATCTTTATTGGGTTTGCGGTAAAGAATTCAATAGACTTTACTTTTTAGTATGATAATTCTAGAAAAAGGATTTATCATAATAACTACCTCAAACTGTTCTATCTGCCTGCTCTCAGCCACGAATTTACTCTTTTGACGACCCCCATCGCATCAGAGTAAATAGCACCCGAATCACCTGTACCTATATTAACTACTATAAAAAGAGTGGGCCCACCCTTTAGCAAAGCGGTGGTTAAGTATAATATGGACGTTCAATAAATACCTTCTTTATTTCATTAAGATTTCCTGCGACTTCATATATATACTTGCTGATACATTGAAACTAACTGAAAACTTAATTCAAGATTACATCAAATGACGAATTTGCTTCAGTAATATATGATGAACGAGATAACAAACCTAGCTCATATACACTTACGTAGTAAGATACATTTCTGTTGTAAGTAATCGGTTATAAACGAGCGCGGAATGGTAGTTGTTATGTTGTGGAGGCGGTATCAGATAATTTTCGTCCATATTATTTTAGCAGGTCAAGTCGATACTGAAGGCTTGGAGAAATAGGTCATCGCACTAGGCTTTGCGTTGGCTCGCCTCATTACTTCGACGGCGTCATTGAATACCTATTGCGGGTAGGTAGGTACACTGAGGGTAAAATGTCTTAAGAAATTTAACGGTACTTTGCTTTGTCAAGTGAGATGGAACAGAATAGGAAATAGGGACGAAATATGAAAAAAATGGTATGGTGAAGGAAAACTTTGAGGAAACCTGTATAATTATATTTGAGAAGAAATTTACACAATACCTTGTGTAGTTGTGTTTGATAAACGG
The DNA here is from genome assembly GCA_945859725.1 of Drepana falcataria. NCBI lineage: Eukaryota > Metazoa > Arthropoda > Insecta > Lepidoptera > Drepanidae > Drepana > Drepana falcataria. Next base: position 4,347,988 of record OX243937.1, read on the forward strand.
CGATTGGTTTGTGTCACGTTGGCACCTAAATATGTCAGGTGGTAGGCAGAGGTGTATCTGCCGACCCGTTGAAGGCCCTTTTGGAGAGGGGTGAAGATATATTTATCAAGCATTCTACGCGTCAAAGCACTAATTGACGAATGTAATTGTAACAGTCACTGGCGTGCATACTCATACGTCATGAATTATATTATTACTACTATGTACTGTAGGTACTATAATAAGTACAGTCTCATTGGAAACAACTCAACAACTCGGCGAGTCGAATAGCTAAGCGATTATTCGAAATTACATAATGTGCATGTTGTTTACAAACAGACTGCACGCATTAAGCATCACAGGGTCACTTACCTACCAATAATGTATGCTATTCATAGAGAGTGTACAGAACTCTACCTAGATAGATTATGATACCTAATTGGAAAAAAGCCCTTTAATTTTAATTTTCATGAAATGCTTTATCGTTTCTCCCATACACGTGTCAAATTTTCCGTTCCCCTGGCTGCTTTGTAGTGGGACGACTAACGACATCTATTGACATACTTACAATACAAGGTTTTAACATTTTATTTATATCAGTCCATTATATTTTTTTAATTATTGGATAAGGAATTTAATAGTTCAGTTTTTCTAAGTGGTATATGAGATTTGAATCTATAACGGTAACATTTTTTTTACAAAGTTGTGAACCAGTTTCAAGGTAGGGTTTTAAAATTGTAAGACTTTCTCTCCTGACAGTATTCATTTAATATTCTTTGCAGATAAGGCCATACTTTAGTTAATAGTGGTCATAGTTTGAGATAAAGGCGCCTTTGTGTGGCTCTTGTTGGGTTGGCAGAGATAAGTTATGCCGTATTTTGTACGCTATTTTTATGTTTTAGTTTAAACATTAACCTACATTAAAGTATGATTATTATATTCTTCGAGGTATTTTTCTCCTTATCTATACAAATAAATAAAATTGAAGTGTCTATTTCTAACATTAAAATAACCGCTTTTTACTAAATGCATATGGATGTATACACGGTACATAAAGCAAAATCACATTTTAAAAATTTTTTGTCCGTCTGTCTGTTTGTTCCGACTAATCTCTGAAACAGCAAAACCAATTTTGACGGGACTTTCACTGGCAGATAGCTGATGTAATAAGGAGTAACTTAGGCTACTTTCATTGTAAGAAATTGATCAATAACTTTTTAATTAAATTCCACGCGGACGAAGTCGCGGGCACAGCGAATAAGATATATGATGTTGGAATGAGATAAAAAGTTTAGATACATATATAGCTGTGTTCGTGCTAGTTACTTTTGTTCACCAGTTTTCAATCTCAATATGAATATTTCTTTGGCTTGCTATATTAGTTAAATCACCGTTTGTACGATCGAGTACCAGTATTTTTTTTTGATGAATCTTGATATAATTCTTTCAATGAAACTTAGGCAATTGGGCCGTTTCGGAGCAACAGTGGCCACTCAGAATTCAAATATATATTTGATAAAGAGGTTGTTATTCTCCTACCTATCACTTCGTAGAAGCTTTCAGAGAACGCGTTAAGGTATAAAAATGCAAATTAAAAAAATTATTTAATAATTTTCAACTTATTTCCTATGCTTTTTATAATTGGGTGACCGGTCTCTGTCCCTCTTCTTCTTTTTTCCTTTCCGTTTCTTATCTATATCTCTTTTCCCTTCTGAGCTCTTTTTATGTTTTCTTGATTCCTTGTAGGAGTCAGATGACTCTGGGCTTCCTCTTTTTTTACTTTTATGCTTCCTGCGTTTTTTATTAGTGTCAGAAAGTGAACTCAAAGATTCATCACTACTATATTTCTTATCATTTCTTCTTCTATTTCTTTCTTCGCTACTGGAAGACTTCCTTCTATACCTGTCTTGACTTCTACCATTAGAAGGCTTCTCACTCTCTCTTTCACTTCTACTGTCATTATACTTCGAGTCATTGGTTCTGGTGTTCCTGTGGTTCAATGAACTCGAACTTTCTTCGTTCTTGCTAGATTTTTGATGCAGTTTTTCGCTTTTCTTGTACTCTTCAAATGTGTCAGCATCTGGAGAAATAGGTTACATTTATTATTAAGCTTTACCTCCGGTCAACTCCATACAAAATATCTTAGTACTAAACTAAGGTACCTTGAGATCTAGGAAACATTATAAGCACAAACATAAACATATATGTAACTTGAATGTTGTGCAAATTTTTTTTCTCCCCAAACAATTAAATTCTTAACATGAAACCAGATTAAATTAAATTGATATCATCATTTTGATATTATTCGAAATTTAGAATAATGTGTGGACAAATTTTACATACATACATATATATCATCACGCCCAGTCCCTAACGGGGTAGGCAGAGAGTATAGAGCGCCAGTTCTCTCTAGACTTACATACCACTTTCGTTACTCGTTACGAAAAAATTTTTTTTCTTTATACAACAAGAGTAGCAAAGAAGCATACGGCCCACCTGATGGGAAACGGTTACCGTAGCCTATTTACGCTCACGATACCGAAGTATCACTTGCGCGTTGCCACTCTGTGTTCGGAGAGTTATAGTGTGTTGGCAGCATAATGGGTTTAATCCCTCTGCTTCCAACACAATGTAACAATCCTCCCCCCTCCCCTAGGAGCTCATTACTGGAAACCTTATTCACCGCGTAGGAACACAACACAAAAAATTTTTTTATTTGGCTACGGACTTCTATAAGGTGGAGGTCCTGCCCCAGTCGTGCAGCTCCCAATTCGAACGGGAAACCCGTTATGCCCTACCTCTCTTAAAGGAGACATCGAGAGGAAACCTGCATACATCTGAGAAGTAATTCAAAGGCATATGTATAGCTCGAAACCGACGAGCATGTATGAAGAGACTGATGAATGTGGACGAAGCGAAAGAGGTATGTAAGTCTAGAGAGAACTGGCGCTCTATACTCTCTGCCTACCCCGTTAGGGACTCGGCGTGATGATATGTATGTATGTATGTATAGTCGTGCTTGAGTAACGGCGATGGACTCGCCATCTGTAACGTTGGCATCTAAAATATGTCTCTGGCGGAAAGTGGGTGTGTGGGTACTACCTATTCACATTTGCCTACCCCTTCGGGGACCGTTGTGGTAAGGCTTGCGGACTTAGCAAAGCATTTATTGTTTCTGGCCATATATGAGGTATAGAACTTCAATGCTAACTTTCAAACAGTACCAGTATCATTATTTGATGAATTACAGACTGCATAATGTTATCCTAATTTAATGTGGGTTTGTGTCATATCGCTTAATCTTTGGTAATATTATAAAGGTTTACTTACTTATGACTTTGGACTCCTTGTCATACTCAGATTTGGTAACAGGATGCATCATGAATTCGCTCAAGTTTACTGTTTCTTTTTTAATAGGTATATCCACCATCACACGGCCATTGTCCTCGTCTAGACTCACTACCTGAAATTGATAGTGGTAAGTGTACAAATTATGAAATCATCACCCTGGTTGAACTAGGTCATGTTAAATGAGCAGCTGAAGAGAGGTAGGATAATGGATCTTTCAGAATTGGAGTTGCCCAACTGTAGCTGTACTTTACAATGGATTGCAGTCAAATGGCACTGTTTCTAAGTAGAGTGCAGATTACATATTTTTGGAACGAAGTTCCTTATCGCGCGTTGTGAAAGGGGGCTAGACGGAAAAAAATCTTACGAAAAGTTGTCACGACATTCTTACGAAAAGTTGTCACGACATTCTTACCCAACCGTTGGGTACGTAGGTTGGGTTAGGTTAGGTTGGGTACGTAGGTTGGGTGGGCGGGGGATGAGCTAGAACCCCTAGGAGTGACCCCCAGGGGTCCTCCTACAAGGGTGCTAGCCCATCACCTACTTTGTTCACTTTTTCCGAGTGAGCAATTTGGCGTTGGTCTTGGGAGTAGCGCAGGTCGCGTAGATCCCCAAGGCAAGTCCGGAGCACTATCCTGCTAGAGGTTGCCGCCTGCTATTGGTCTGGTTCCATCAGAAACAGACGTAACTGAAAGCTCCGGGCGCTCTCCACATTCCCACCTTCCCAATTCCCATTCCTTTCCCTATTCCGAGGTGGGGTTGCTTCGGCGACCTCCGCCTCAGCGGAGGCGGGCTGCAGAGACATGGGCTGGGTTTCGGCCTGGCCCGAGGTCTCTGAGCCCTATCGGTAGACTGTGGGGAAACGGGCTGGAGGCTTCGGTCACCGGCTCGTAGCGGCAGAAACGAGTCCTCTGCTGCGGCCCCGCGGTTTACGACGTCGCAACCTGGAAACAGGCGAGGCGGCGTGCAGGCGGCTCGGGCACTCGATGCAAGCTGGTCTGCGGGGGAGTGGAGGGCTGCGGGGTAGCAGGCTGGAGGTTCCGGCCCGGCCCGTGGTGGTGAGGCTTGAGTGCCTTGCTCCACACCCTGCGGCTCTGTAGGCACGGCGGGGGTGGAGCACTCCCGTCGTTGCCGCGGAGACGTGGCGGCCAGGAGACTGGACCGTCGCGGACTGCCTCCAGGCGGCGAGCTCGGGGGGGCTCGTCGCCATTGCACGCACGGAGGCTGGAGAGGAGGCCTTCGGGCCGAGGGGCGGGCCCTTGCTCGCCCCCGAGGAGAGGCCACCTTCGATGGTGGCCCGCCGCCCGGTGGTCGTATGTAGAGTGCGAGAGCGATCCAGCGACCACCGACTCAGCGGCCTTGAGGACTGTGGGCCTTGCCCCGTGGGTTTTTAGTCAGTAAGAGTCTGACACTCCCCGTCGCTGCCCCCGTGGCGTCGGGGGTCCTATGCAGGATTTTCCCACGATAAAAAAAAAAAAAAAAAAAAAAAAAAAAGGGTACGTAGGTTGGGTACGTAGGTTGGGTAAGTAGGTTGGGTACGTAGGTTGGGTACGTAGGTTGGGTTAGGTAAAGGTTTGTTTGTTTATTTTTGTTTCTTGTCGTCACGTAGTCTGTTAGGTGAGAAATGGCGGCGTTAATACAAATAGGTTGTTGTCTTACAGATTACCTATTATTTGCTGTATATTTATAACCCCCGTGTGAGTGACGTGTGCTTCTTGAACTTCGTTCCATCCGGGTGTCCCTTGACACCTCTCGAGTTTTTATGTATTTTTTAAACAACAAGAGTGGCAAACAAGCATACGGCCTACCCGATGGATAACGGTTACCGCAGCCTATTTACGCTTACAATACCGAAATATCACTTGCGCGTTGCCACTCTGTGTTCGGAGAGCTATACTGTGTTGGCAGCATAATGACTAATCCCTATGCTTTAATACAATATAACAATCCTCTACCCTCCCCAAGGAGCTCATTACTGGAAATTTTATTCACTGCGTAGGAACACAACACAAAAAATTGTGCTATTTAGCTACGGACTTCTATAAGGTGGAGGTCCTGCCCTAGTCAGGCAGCTCCAAATTCGAATGGGAAACTTGTTATGCCCTACCTCTCTTGTTCAGGTGTCTCTTTTTAAATTACTTTATTAAAAAGGTTTATAAGCAACTTAAAGTTACCTTGCCATAATAGCCACTGTACTTTCCAGTTGTGATTTTGACATATGAATTTTTCACAATGGTTAACTCATCGCCTTTGCTGTCTTTGGCCAGCTTTTTCTTCTGTTTGTCTGTTACTACTTTGTCAGCTCCTAAACCAAGGCCTTTTGGTCGTAATTGGGGCTGCTTGTACTGAGACCTGAAATTTTGTTTAAGATATATTTTGATATGAAATTGAAAAATGGAGGTATTCATCTCTTCTGATTCAAAGCACAGCTTTACATTGCTGTTACTAAGCATTTGTATAACAAGACATGATAGTTTTTTTATTTTTATCACCATGATATGTCCAGGGTAAGCAGAGGTGTAAATATCACCCCTGATTTTGCTGGAGTTATACACAGTACTAATTTGATGTAGTCTTTTACCGTACCTCAGATATAACTTTAAACTTCCTTAAATTTTCATTGAATTTCTTTTCACAGGAATTGAGGTGTTTACTTTTAGCTTAATATATAAATGTACATACTGTTCATTGCTAGAAGTCCATCCCATGCCTCGTAGCATCGCCATTCCAAACTGCTGTACAGGCACGGCTTCATAGTCATCTAATGTTGACTGGAAATTAGTAGCACCTTGTTCACATTTATAAATATATATTACAATTTAGAGTAGCATATCTATATCAGACTACTATTTCCTATGCAATATATATAAACACTTGATGTATGTCATGGATTTTTGTTATAGCTAGTGCCATCCATGAAGACGCAAATAGTTTATAGTGCAAGTGCGCACTACTACTAATGTTAGATGATTATCAGTACACACTGATTATCTATGTGTGCAAACATTCACAATTAATAGACTTAGATAACATATAGAGCAACCCGCGACCCCCTTGACAAAAAAATTTTGGTTTCTTCGCAATGTTTTCCTCCACGCTACCAGAGAGAAAGTGTTAAGAAACTGATGTATAGGAAGCTGTCTGACGTCTAGAGAACTGGTACTCTACACTACACTGCTACCCCATGAGAGACTCTGCATGATAATATGTATGTCTGCTTAAAATAAACATAGACAAACACAGATAAAAGAAAGAAGGGTTTTACATATTTCTATTATTAACAGATTCTATAGTCATATAGAATCTATTTATGACATAATATATGATAATAAGGACATAATTAAGCAATTTTTGTTAGCAAAGTTAAAAACAGTTTTACCTCTTTCTGACCATCACTAACTGGCTTAGCAGGAAGTGGAACAGAGAACTCTTTTGTTTCAACTTTAATTTTAGTCTTCTTAGCATCCTCTAGCAGCTCCCTTGCTGCCATCTGCTCTAATGTTTCATTCTCCAGAACTATTCGCATTGGTTCACTTGGTGTTGCCTTGATTTCAGGCTCATCAATAGCACTTTCTACTTTCTCTGCAATTTGTCTCAGCCTTTCATTTGTCATGAGTGTGTTTGGTTTCATTGGGATAACAAGAGGTGTGTTATCTACGATGACTTCTCCGCTGAAATGAAGTGTTACAAAGATAAAAATTTGATCTCAAGCAAAGACTGGCATACTTCAAGCCAAATGAATGAATGGCTATCAGGAAGTTAATCAAGCGTTTTTATTATCCACTTACCCCACAACCTTAATAGATTTTTCTTCAACACATTCAATGAAGTCCCGTTTCTCTTCTACAACTGGTTTTTCGGCTTTTTTGGTTTTCATGAAGCCAAACGATATCTTTTTGCCCTCCATTGTTCTACTTTTGGAAGTGTATAACTGGTTTAATGTTTAGTATTATAGCCAATTCAGGTGATTGTGTTCCGTGAAAGTTCATGACCAAAATAATTAAATTGATGCAGCTTCAAAGTTACATTGTATTTCGTTGTTTTACACAACTGACAAATGAAAATAGGAACAAGAACATGAAGCTATTTTTGACGTTTCGAAATTCGATGCACAGACAATAAAAGAGAGATTGTCTCTCGAAAATACAGAAACGAAATAGTTAAATAATAATGACAGACCAATCTATGATTATATAGAGCAAGAACACAAAGAAAAGTATAACTATCAGAATATTTTTTATCATTTACAGACTGTAAATGAAAAAAAGTAAAAAACTTATTAACAAAATTTACAATTTAAAAAACTGATACAGTATCACTAATTTCAACATAACCGTACGGGGTTAGTACGGATCTTTAGTCTCGGTCTTACGGGTTTACATCTATTAATGATAAAACTTTAGCATTGGTCTTAGACCAATCTTAGACACGTTTTGTTTCATATATATAAATGAAAAGAACTGTGATTTAAGAGGAATCACAGGAGGTGAGAGTAAGCGAGCGAGTAGCACTTAATATAACTTTTATCTGGACAACGAGTTTGAAACAATGAGTTTTTCTGAACTTAAGTACAGTGATTAGTCACACCACGAGCTTTACGGTGAAGGAAAACATCGAGAGGAAACCTGCATACGTCTAAGAAGAAATTCAAAGGCGTATGTATAGTCGTGCTTGAGTAACGGCGATGGACTCGCCATTTGTCACGTTGGCACCTAATATACCTCTGGCGGAAAGTGGGTGTGTGGGTATTACCTATACACCTCTGCCTACCCCTTCGGGGACCCTTGTGGGAAGGCGTGAGGATATATTATATTATATTATTTATATCTGGACAACTTTTCTTTTTATTTTAGGAGGGCTTGAGTCGTTTCAAATAATAATAATAATATATCTTCATTTGTTATATAAATCTCAATAGCAGATTCTAGTCAACCGGATATTTTAGTTGAAAAATAATATCTCCCCAGTTATTTTAAATACCTATCTCTACGTTTAAAATGTGTATCTACTAATTATAGGTATTTATGTAAATGCTAAAAATATATTATCATCAAACCTACCCAGGAGTGCCGTCGAAGCGAAAGACAGAGTTGTAAAAGAATTCTCTTCGCCGGATATATTTATGTATGTGTAAATATTACCTATAGGTATTAGGTGGCGAGTGTGTCGCCGTTTCTCTAGCACGACTAAATGAATTCAGGTTTCCACTTGAATTATTCCTTTAGCGTAAAGCTTGTGGTGTGACTAATCACCATAATAGGGTTCAGAAAAAAATCATAAGAGTCGGGATCCGAAACTGTAATCTTTATTTTCAGGCGACTGCTTGAACCACTCGGCCACCCCTGCTCCTATATATAACAAATTAACAAAAGTCACAAACAGGGCACTCCACAGTCGAACATTCTCGCGTACATATTGTTTTTATTAAGGAACAATAAAGAAGGTCGCTTGAATGGACTCTTGCTCGGTGTCACGGACCAACGAAATGAAATATTTTCGTGACAATATCGACATATAAATATAGGAGCCCGCAAATGCTTTGTGAGCCGGCTGCGATTTATTTGCTGTATGGAATGGGACAATAAAATTTATGTTTCTCAGTTACATAATATTTACTTACCTTCGTTTCTTTTCAAAGATAGCTAAAATTGGTTCATGCAAAATAATGACATTGACATTATTTAATGCAGAAAAATTCTCGCTGACCAAGTTATTGACTATCTGTGCTCCGCAGTTTCACCCACGCTAACTTTGTTTATACATATATTTGGATTACTGCTCCGTTCCCATGTTTAGAAGCATTTTTTATACCACAAGAGCGGCAAACAAACATACGGCTCACCCGATGAGAGACGCTTACCGTAGCCTATTTACGCTCACGATACCGAAGTATCACATGCGCGTTGCCACTCTGTGTTTGGAGAGTTATACTGTGGTGGCAGCATAATGGGATAAACCCCTCTGCTCAGCTGCCAATACAATATAACAACCCTCCCCACCCCAATGAGCTCATTACTAGAAACCTTATTCATAGCTATAATGCTAAATAGTCTCATAGCATTAATCAATAAACAGGATACCTAATGCAAAAATAATTTTCAAATCAGTAGTTCTTGAGGTTAACGCGTTCAAACAAACTCTGCCTCTAATATAAAAAAAACTCCATTCGCTGTGGGTCCACAATTCCAGAACACTCCCCTGAACATCTCGGAGAGCATTAGGATTCTTGGGGTCGATATTTCTAGCGACGTTCAGTTCCGTGGTCATTTAGAGGACAAGGCTAAGCTGGCGTCGAGGAAGCTCGGTGTGCTCAACAGAGCTAAGCAGTACTTCACACCGCAACAAAGGCTGCAACTTTTTAAGTCGCAAGTCAGCCACATATTGAGTACTGCTGCCACCTGTGGGCTGGAGCCCCTGGATACCAGCTAGGGCCTTTTGACTCGGTTCAGAAACGCGCCGCTAGAATTGTCGATGATCCCATGCTCAAAAGCGACTGCCTCCCGGTGTGTGTCTCCGGGTTTCCCGGTCTACCGCTTGTATAACGGGGAGTGTTCTGCAGAATTGTTCGACATGATGCCCACTTCCACCTTCTACCACCGCACCTCTCGCCATCGACGGGGAATTCATCCCCATACCTTGGAACCACAAAGGTCTCGCACTGTGCGCTTCCAAAGGAGTTTTCTTCCGCGAACGCTCAGGCTGTGGAATGAGCTCCCCGTTGAGGTTTTCCCTGGAGAGTACAGCATGGAGTTCTTCAAGAAGGGTGTGAAAAGATTCCTGCAGGGTCGGCAACGCGTGAGTGATACCCTTGGTGTAGCAAGCGTCCATAGGCGGCGGTAACCGCTTACCATCAGGCGGACCGCATGCTTGTTTGCCACCCAAGTGGTATAAAAAATATATATATATATATATATATTAGTATGATCACTATCCAATATTCTGGTACCAAAAATTAGTATATGGTATCCTATGCCGGACGTAAAAGGCGACTAAATAGGAATCGACGGACTTGCGGGAAGTCAGGGTGGGGGTTCTTGCTGTTGCACAAGTTGGACCCTGGGTTGTCGGCAACGCGCTAGTGATACTTTAGAGCTGCGGTAATCGCTTAACATCAGATGTGGCTAAAATGTATGACCCTTTTTTAGTTCAAAAACAACATCTCTAGGGACTTTTATTATACTTGTTCTATGGATATAAGTACAAATCTGCCTAACAACCTTAAAAACATAAACCAGAGACTAAATTCTTATGGAGTCGTTATCTATTATATGGCGGAGACATCGTAAATAATTTTTTTATGGGAGACCGGCTGTTGTCACGGAAATTTGATTTTTCGAATGAGTGAGTTTAATATGTCTGCTCACCTTTGACAAATTACAGCGCCACTGTATCGTGAATCTTGTGTACATAATGATTAATTTTAAATTTTATTGAACATTATGTCGAGTGTTTTATTTACAAGTCTGTAAGATGAATATTGCTTATGGTTATAACATATCTATGAAAAAATGTGTACATTGAAATGTATAACTTATTAATCTATTATTTATAGCTATTAAGTAACAGATATATTTTTATTGATAGCTGGATGCTCTAGTAGAGTGGGCGATATAATTTTTTAAGGGATAAAAGTTTTGTTAATCGAGGAAAAGATATCAATATTCCTCTAAGCTAGTGTTTCCATAAACGCGTGATATTGAACATGAACATATTCACAAACTTTTCATTTCAATTCATATGTAGTTAACAGAGTGGCTTATCACACCACGGATTTTACGGTAAAAGAAAGCTTCGTAAGAACTCTTTCAGAAGCCCATTAAAAATCAAAGTTGTCTATATGATGTCGCGCCTCAAAGACGGCGACAGACTCGCCATCTGTCACGCTGACGCCTCTATTTGTATATATCAAGTGAAATATAATGAATGTGGGTGTTAAAATACGTCAGCCTATCCCTTTTATAATATAACTTTAGCGGGAGTTGTTGAGTAAAATTATCAATCCCAATTCATTATGTATCCGTTTGAGTTTGTAGTCGAATGCAATTAAGGAGGAATTCGGGCTATAGAGTGGGTAAGATGGCCTACCCAGGGACCCTAGTAAATAATTCAGACGGTTATGAATATTCACGGACACTTCGGCGGCAAATCTAACGAATAATTGCCTAACTTGCTAACTTGAACTCTCCAGCTCGTAAATTTAATAGCTTACCGTCGTATCAGATTACATTGGATATCAGCTAGTACGTTTTATATAAGTTGAGCTATTCGGAATGTGGAATGAATTCCCCTTTGAGGTTTCCCCTAGAGAGTTGGTACTGCATGGAGTTCTATAACAAGGATTAAAAGTATTCCTGTACGGTCAGTAACGCGCGATCGATACTCTTGGTATTACAAGTTTCCATAGGAGGCGGTTACCGCTTACCGCGTGTTAGTGATATATATATATATATATATAAGAATTATATTGTGAGTTGTTCGTTCCAACTCCATTCCACGAACTCACAATATAATACATGTAGTATATATATATATAATATAGGTAGTACATATAATAAAACTGAACTGAGAACTTAAGTTCTTTATACCGGAAATAACAAACCTAATTAGTAAACGTAGGTAACCATAGTAATTTACTCTCGGTTACTTACTCTGTGGTTAGGTACATTAAATTAACTACAACTTCTTCAGTATTGCATATCTTATGGTATTCTGGGGCTATTTTCAGCGGTATTGAATTATTCGAAAATAAGTCGGTAGGAACTAGTCGTCGAGTAATTAATACTTACATACATAAGTAGCTATACTTTGATAAACTCTGAAATATTTTTAAAAATCTTTCTTATTATTTCTTTCGAAAACGTTTAATATTTGTTTAAACGTTTAAAAAAAGAAGGGGCTGCGCCTAAACGCTGGCAAGACTAAGGTTCTGGTATTCGAAAGAGATGAACAAGTGACCGAGTGTTCTATATCGGTAAATGGGCAAATTCTAGAGCAAGTGAATGAATTTGTATATCTTGGAAGCATGTTCACACGAGATGGAAAGTATGAAAAAGATATTGAAAGAAGGATAACTGCCGGAAATAAGGTGAATGGAGCCATGTCGGCGTTGATGGGCAGTAAAAGTCTGAGCAAGAATGCTCGAGTTGCTGTCCACAACGCGATATTGGTACCTACCTTGTTGTATGGCAGCGAATCCTGGGTATGTCAGAGGAAGTATGAAAATAGCTTGAATGCAGTTGAGATGCGATCGCTTCGAAAAATGTGCGGAGTAACGGTTTTAGATCGAGTCCGCAATGAAGAGATTCGCAAATCAACTGGCGTGAATGAGGGCGTGATTGTAAAGATGAAGAAAGGCATGTTACGTTGGTTTGGACACATAGAAAGGATGAGCGAAGAAAGATTGACGAAACAGATATACAAAGCAAAAGTGTGTGCAAGAAGAGGCAGAGGAAGGCCACGTTCCAACTACCTGGATCAAATCGATCGGACTCTCAAGGACGGGAACGTTAAGAGTACTCGAAACCGACGAGCATGTATGAAGAGACTGATGAACGTGGACGAAGCGAAAGAGGTATGTAAGTCTAGAGAGAACTGGCGCTCTATACTCTCTGCCTACCCCGCTAAGGGACTTGGCGTGATGATATGTATGTATGTATGTTTAAAAAAAATCTTTGTCTTTTCTATTAGATACATAAAAATATGTACATACACGGACTTATGAAAAAGCAATTTTTATACGTCGGTGCATACATACGTATCATCCCTCCAAGTCCCTCTCGGCTCAGGTAGAACGGATTGAGTGCCGTTCCTCTGTCCTTTTCCTTCATCTTCAGACCTCTCTTCCGTCATCCATATTCGTCAGTGTCTCTCATTTAAATATGCTCGTCAGTTTTGTGTACCTACTCTAGACGGTCCTATCCATGAGTGCTAATTCTAATTAGCCTTTTATATCACAACAGAACGAATTTCGCACCTCAATTGTATTTGTTTGGGGAAGTCTTAACCATTTAAATAATCATAGCCTAGCCTTACATTGCAGTACCAATGTTTCTAGAATACTATGGAATATGGAGAGAGATACTAAAGCCTACGGGCTTTATAACCACTTGGAAACACGTTCAGTTTTACCTTCTTATTTTCCAACCGATAGAACTAAGAACATATAACATTTCAACTCTAAAACTCTCTTCTTACCCCCTACGTTGACATGTCAGAGGCGGAAAAATTTACTTACTACTAAAGTGAACTTCAGCAGTATTTTAAACGAGAAAATAAAGAGTACTTTGAATTTCGCAAAGCTGTTTGTAAGCCAGTCGTTGTCGCTGTGACGTCATAGCAGCAGAGCGTGTCAATCTTATTAAAATCGGGAATAAACAGACCTCGCCAAGGCTCTATGCTAAACACAGCCGGGATTACGATTGTGGAGGTCAGTTTGTTTCAATTCCATTTGGAGCATGATTAGAAAGAACAACATGTTGATGAACACTTTTTTTTACTATAAACAAAACATACTTAAAAGATGCTTTTCCATGGGTAGTCATCATTATAAGTTCAGAGAAGTGCAGGGAAGTTTGTAATGCGATTGCGGTTGTGTACTGTCGTACAGTTGTTACTCTGTACCTGCCTGTACATAAATAAACTATTCTGGTATCAACATTATGTCCTGTGGCTAGCACGTTGTATATTGTTCACTGAATGTAATTTCAAACTCGGAATACCGCTGCAGTCGTTCTGAAACCCCCGAGGTGCCAAACAACAATGCATGAAGCATTCGGGTTCTGTCGGCTTTCAGCGGTTTTTTTTAATATCGTTTGAATTAAACGAAGTTCGGAATTTGAGTTGAAAAGTCATAATTATCATTTGGTGCGAGCCCGAAGGAGGTCACTCGCTTCGGGATACGGTCATGTATATACTTAATACAAACATATAAACATTTATTTTAATGCTAGCTGTCTATCTCGTTTTCATGCAAACTCTCTCTACCTTCACCGGGTGGTAATACCTGCTTGATTTAATTGAACGCAGTAAATAGTAGAAGGTGTGCCTTCTATTCGATGAATAAAGTTTTCAAGTACATATTTATAAATTGTCAATTAAAGAACTTGGCTCAGACTGTTTGTATGTAGATCACACGAGCTCAGGTATTTATGGGCTTTTTTAGAACGATATTTCTGTATTGAGTGAAATATTGTTTTAAGTACAGGTAACAGTTTGTTTTAAGCGAAGGCCCTTGTAACAACACCTCTTTTTACCGAGATTGATTAGGGTGCCAATAAGACAGATGACGAGTGAATCGCTGCTTCTCAAGCACAGTGTATAGACACAAGTCTTTGAATATCTTCTGAACTGTACGCAGGATTCCTATCGATGCTTTTCTTCACCGAAGAAACCACATTAAAAAGTCCTTCATATTGGTCTCGACTAACCGGAGTGTTTGCATTTGTAATTTTGTTAAGTTTAATACTTCAGTTGAAATTTTGACAAGTCTTTAGCATTAAAGCTGTCATATAATTCAGAATGAAATATTCTGTCATTTCTGAATTACTTACAAAAGGCTCAGATCTCAAATAGTCTGTTAATTTTAGTCTCGCTAAATTGAGTGGGATGGAAACAATATTGAACAATCCTCAGAGGCTCTACACTTTGCAAACTGGATTATTGCTTTATAATTTGCAGTCTTTGTATATCGAGATTGTGTTCAAAGAAATATTCCGTAAATGATTGAAATGAATAAGAAATAAGTAATGTTACCATTTAATAATTGCATAGCAATGCTATTCCGAAAAAAGTTGTATTTACAATCGACAACTGTCACTTCACACGAAACCTGTCTAATGAATCGCATTTATAACATGTATTTCTTGCAGTTTGGGGTCATTGATTTATGTTCTCGTTACTAGCATAGTTTGATGTCCCCGACAAATTTCGACGCTTTTCATTCTTCGGAGAAAAATCATCATAGCAAATCGCAGGAAGCTACTTCAAGCAAAAGTGATTCCTCCAAAAATATTCAAATTAAAATAAGATTTTCCCGTCATGCAGACTAACCTGAAAATTTATCGCCTCAGCCGAGTTATGGAACAAGTCAAAAAGTTTCGAGTTCCCATTAGTATTCATTAATTTCAAGATGCAATTTGTTGAAAATGGAAAAGTTTCACGCCTAAATATTGGGCAGAAAAATATTCCCTGTTTTAAAGCTACGGCAACGGTCTTGTTTTTCAGCATTTAAGCGTCTGCTTTTCTTTCATTAAAGCAGAAAAGTTTTCTCTGGACACATTTTATAATTTCTTTTATTTCAGTACACTTTCAAAATATTTACTTTGTCTTGGTTTTTATTTTTGTAAATTAAATCACTTAGATAAAAGATTTTTTCGATCAGCTGACCTAACTTAGTATTGATGATGTAAATATGTGATGAAGAGATGTAAAAGAGCTCTTGTTTTTTATGTTTTAATGTAACCAACTAACCGGTGATGAGTGAGAATTTGGATAGGTATAACACACCTCTGCCTACTTCGGGGATAGTTGTCGGAAGGAGTGAGATATATATCAATCTAAACCTATATTCAAACCATTACCATTTTTTTCACACTATATCGGCGTCTATTTTCAGCATTCAAAAAACAATTTTATTATTTTAAAAACACAACACCCATATCCGTACAATAGTTCAACTTAGGCCGCAAATCCAGTTGAAAGAGAATAGAAGACAATTATTTGTATATATATGTTTTTTTACTTTAACTATCATTTTAGCGAACAAGTATCAAGAAACTGACGCATATGGATGAAATGAATGAGGTTTGTAAGTCTAGAGAAGTGGTGCTCTTCTATCTTTGGCTACCCCCTAAGAGTTTCGGCGTGATGTTACGTAGGTTCATATATGTATGAATGTTAGGGTCGTTGTCGTGTTAGTAAACTCTTGAACAAGATTGCTGCAAATAATGCTGTTACATTATTGAAAGGCTAGAATTATCTGGTGAATGTTGTCGTCAATACGTCCGAGAACAATAAATGGCTACCATATTTCTCTTCGCTGGCAATGAATCCAATTATCGGGGTACGGAGGCGACATGTTAAATGGTGGCCATTCCTCGTGGCCTGTTTCTATCGGAGCACCTCAATAATGTGCGGATCATTATATCCCAAGCTATCTACGGATGGGCATAATGTCAAATGATATTGGCTGATAGATTGATTGGCGTTGACCGAGATAAGAAGCAATATTGGCGTTAACTTCAGACTTAACGGTTCATTTTTTGATATATTTTTATTTCTTTGATAAGAGTTTCATTATTCTGAAATATGAAATTGTATAAACTTTTTCATCTAGCATCACACATTTCGAAAATAGTGACGATTATGTTCAAGTTTATAATGATTCCAATAAATACCATTTGATTGATAAATCCCCATGTCTCTGGGCAAAAAAACGACTATCTTTAATTATATTTATGTATTTTGATTTTATATGTTTTACAAATTGTTAACTTAAGCTGTATTTTCTTCTTTCCTTTTTTTTTATACAACAAGAATGGCAAACGAGCATACGCCCCACCTGATGGGAAACGGTTAACATAGCCTATTTACGCTCACGATACCGAAGTATCACTTGCGCGTTGCCACTCTGTGTTCGGAGAGTTATAGTGTGTTGGCAGCATAATGGGTTTAATCCCTCTGCTTCAAACACAATGTAACAATCCACCCCCTTCCCCAAGGAGCTCATTACTGGAAACCTTATTCACAGCGTAGGAACACAATACAAATATTTTGTTATTTGGCAACGGACTTCTATAAGGTGGAGGACCTGCCCCTGTCGGGCAGCTCCGAATTCGAACGGGAAACCCGTAATGCCACACCTTAAAATCTCTTAAAGAGTTACACAATTATTGCTATTTGCACCCAAAGAGATACTACTCTCTGTCTTTAGACAATGTGTCTGAGACACTGTGGTCTTCCCAGATTAGACTAACGTAATTGAAGATCGATGTATGTATATAAAATCGAATAAATAATAACCCGTGTGAAATTTTATCCTGTGTCCAATTTATACCCTATTTCTGTACCAAATAATTTTATTCCATATAGTAATTCTGGCGTGATTGAGTTACAATCTTCACAAAAATTCGCATTTATAAATAATATTAAGATCTAAACTGTTGGCTTAACAGTCTGATAACATGAACCTCTTTAAATAATAATACCGGTATTCAACTTTCCCTGTGAATCTCGCAAGGGACAAATGATAATATAATAACCTACAGAGTGTGAAAATTTGTTTATCGACATCATTGGTTAAAGAAGCGCAATTTACCTTTACGAAATTATTCCAGCTATTTACAGAGTAAAGCATCAAGTTTTGATAAGGGTCAATGCTAATCCCGGCAGACGCATTACACCGATCGCAGAGGTAACCAAAATCTGTAATATTTTAAGCTGGTGTGCATAAGTTGCTCTAATTATAAATAAGATGTACTTGAGAGAGAAGTAATAGAAAATTGTGAAAATATTTTAAATTTTAAATAGTGGTGGTTGCAGGCAAGTATTCAAATAGTGATTCGACTCAAATCTTGAATTCAGTTTGTACTCGGCTGTACGAATGAATCTGCCCTTATATGTATATAGTCCCCTTATCTCATATGTAAGCAGAAGTCATCAAGAGGAAACTGCTTATTTGAAAAGAAATTCAAAGAGGTATACATAGTCGTGCTTGAGAAACGGTGATGGACTCGCCATCTGTCACTTTGACACCTAAAATATAACTGGCGAAAAGTGGGTGTGTGGATATTACCGATACAGGGCCGCCGTAAGCGGGCGTGCAAGGCGTGCACCGCACGCGGGCGGCACGTCCAGGGGGGCGGCAAATCGGGCGGGCGACTCATACCTAATTCAAGTCATTGTACCCCTGACCGGTCGACTCCTAGGCAGAAGACGCGCATAGGATACCAACTTGGGGCGCCTGCAGCGGGCTAGCCGGTCCCCGGCTAGGTAGCGCGCGACCAATAGGCATTTTATATATTTTTTTAATTTTTCATAATCATAATTAAGCGCAAAAGATTACAAGGTGGCGAAGCAATCACGGAGGAAACAATTTTTTTTATGAGGTAAAAAATCTATTATTTTTGGTAATTTCTCTTATTTTAATTACTAGGCTGTTAAATGTTAAATAAGAGCTTATTAATTATACATCAAAGTTAATGCAGATTCTAAAAATATATAGTGTCCGTATCCCCAAAGTAACTCATATTAAAATATTGTTTCTTTTTTACAAAACCTCCCAAAGAGGATTATAAGAAAATTTCATTGGTTTCTGTCCGATCACCAGCTATACGGGTGAAGATCTATTAAATTTTGTTAAGGATTTATTTTCACAATTAAATCTCAACATTCAAAATTTCGCAAATGTAAAGGCAAGAAGAGTTACCCTCATTCACGCCAGTTGATTTGTGAATATCTTAATTGTGGATTCGATCTAAGATCGTTACTCGCACGCACATTTTTTGAAGAGATCGCATCTCAACTGCATTCAAGCTTCCTATGACATACCCAGGATTCGCTGCCATACAATTAAGTATGCACCAATATCGCATGGTGGACAGCAACTCGATAATTCATACATATACATCAACGCCGACATGGCCCCATTCACCTTATTACCGGCAGTTATGTTAGTTAGTTAGTTATGTTAGTTAAAGAAGGATTTCTTTCAACATCTTTTTCATACTTTCCATCTCGTGTGAACATGCTTCCTAGATATACAAATTCATTCACTTGCTCTAGAATTTGCCCATTTACCGAAATAACACACTCGGTCACTTGTTCATCTCTTTCGAATACCAGAAACTTAGTCTTGCCAGCGTTTAGGCGCAGCCCCTTCTTTTCACATTCTTCTTTCATTATGGTAACTAGTGACTGCAGTTCGCCCTCTGATGACGCCAGTAAAACCGCGTCATCGGCGTATAGAAGACAGTTGACAAATAAGTTTCCCATTTCCACTCCACATCCGTTCGTTTTTAAAGGCTCTCAGATATTTATCTAGATATATAATGAAAGAGGAATGCGAAAAGAAGGGGCTGCGCCTAAACGCTGGCAAGACTAAAGTTCTGGTATTCAAAAGAGATGAACAAGTGACCGAGTGTGCTATATCGGTAAATGGGCAAATTCTAGAGCAAGTTAATGAATTTGTATATCTTGGAAGCATGTTCACACGAGATGGAAAGTATGAAAAAGATATTGAAAGAAGGATAACTGCCGAAAGGGCAGTAAAACTCTGAGCAAGAATGCTCGAGTTGCTGTCCACAACGCGATATTGGTACCTACCTTATTGTATGGCAGCGAATCCTGGGTATGTCAGAGGAAGTATGAAAATAGCTTGAATGCAGTTGAGATGCGATCGCTTCGAAAAATGTGTGGAGTAACGATTTTAGATCGAATCCGCAATGAAGAGATTCGCAAATCAAGAATAAAGAAAGAAAAGAAAACAAATAAAGAAAGAAAGATTGACGAAACAGATATACAAAGCAAAAGTGTGTGCAAGAAGAGGCAGAGGAAGGCCACGTTCCAACTACCTGGATGAAATCGACTGATGAATATGGACGAAGCGAAAGAGGTATGTAAGTCTAGAGAGAACTGGCGCTCTATACTCTCTGCCTACCCCGCTAGGGACTTGGCGTGATGATATGTATGTATGTATGTATGTATGATGAACAGGCAGGCAAACATGATATACCATTGTTTGACCCCCCGTCTTCACATCAAACCACGGTGACATCTTACCGTTAACCCTAACGCACGCCTTGCTATTACTATAGAGTGATTTCACGGCATGCAGTAGGGAACTACTCACTCAGTTGTCCAGGCAACACGTCCCAGAGTTCCTTTCGTACGGCTCTATCAAATGCCTTCTCTAAGTCGACGAAAGCGCAGAAAACTTTCTGGCTAACATCCAAAAACCTTTCCGCGATTCCTCGAAGCGAGAAGGTTTGATCCATACATCCTTTTCCTGTTCTAAATCCACCTTGGGATTCCCAGAGAAACCTTTCGGATCGCTCTTGCAAATCAATGCAAGATAAAATTTATAAAAATACATATGTTACTTAAAATAAATGTTTTATCTGGGTTGTTGTTTTTTCCCCACCATAATGAGAAACATTGATTATCCTTTTTTTGACAAAACTCAAGAGTCAGTAAGCCTAGGGCGGCATAATCGGTATTGCACGCGGGCGACGAAACAGCTAGCGGCGGGCCTGCCGATACACCTCTGTTTACCCCTTCGGGGACCCTATGTAGTCCCGATAAAGCTATATGAGGTGAAAGCAAATACATAACTTTGACGTGTTTTAGTAATTTGGGACAGTGGTTAAAGTAATTAATATACAATACAATAAGCAAATTGGTACCCAAACCCACCAATGTTATAAATGTTATATTATAATGTGATTCAAGTAATTAAATACATTTTATTAATCCGGTGACTAAAATTTAGCTTTGATGTATTGTGGCAACATAATTTATGTCACGTCTTTCCCCGAATTTGAGTATTGAAGTCTCACTTTACCACTAATTGAATTGTCAATTTACTTCACATATAGATCGTTACCTTACATTTAAATTAATATTTTTGAATATATTTGAATTTAAAGTGAAGGAAGAGACTGATGCATGTGTACGAAGCGAAAGAGGTATGTAAGTCTAGAGAAAAGTGGCGCTCTCTTCTCTCTGCCTACACCAAAGATTACAATGTATACTGTAACAGCCTACACCGTTAGAGACTCGACGTGATGATATGTATGTATATGAATATATCTATTAATTATTTAATCGGTAAATTATACCTTTATATCTCCACTAAAGGGTTTCCGAAGGGTAGGCAGAAGTTTTACAATACCCAGGCATACAATTCTTTAGGTGGCCACGTTATAAATGGCGAGCCATCGTTGTTTCACAAGCGACACTATATAATACACTTTTGATTTTCTTCTTATACGTATTTTCTCACGATCTTTACCTTCATCTTAAAGCTTGTGTGATTTTACTTAAGTAAGAGATTCGAACTTGCGATTCTTCGACATCTTGAACACTCAGCCTACCTGGCTCATATTAAACCTACCATAAAAAATACAAACGGTTATAGTAAGACGCTTTCTGATTGGTCGGCAAAGCCTGCCTTCACTCCAGAATGCCCATCTGATGGTAAACGGTTACCCGTTTGCCATCAGATACTATCTCAGTATTATCAGTAATACATTATCTTCCTGCACGGAAAGCGCGATCTACAGTCATGGTTGAAACAGAATAGGGTCTCAGTAATATTTAGTATTCTGTGAACGTGTGTTCCGCCACACGTATCACATTTAATTTAAATACTCTGCTTTTTACTAGCTCGACGAGAGTACAGCAACAAAGTGAATTTAGAAAAAGGTTACTTTAAAGGGCTACAATGGTGACACAGATGGCTTAGGGGAGATAATCTAGTTACCGTTGTCTATGGTAGATTGCACAATAAAACACTCGCCCGTACATGATTTTGAATAAAAAAAACAATGTGAACGACAGTACTGAAATATCTTTTACTTCTAGTACAAGTATGAAAACCTCATTTACACAGGAACACAACATTAAAAAAAAAATGAGTGAACACATAATACACATTATTAGACCAAATCAGGGACGTCTTGAAAAAATACCAGGTTAAGAGTACCCTAGACCGAAGAGCGTGTATGAAGGGAATAATGAAAGTGGACGAAGCGAAACAGGTATGTAAGGATCGTAGCAAGTGAAAAGAAGTGGTCTCTGCCTACCCCTACGGGAAAGAGGCGTGCTTATAATTATGTATGTAACCAATGAACTCGAATTTTACATGGGTGAAACATTAGGTTTAATATACATACATCAATCTTAAACTACGGTAGTCTAATCTGGGAAGACCACAGTGTCTCAGGCACATTGTCTGAGAACAGAGAGTAGTATCTCTTTGGGTGCAAATAACAATATTTGTGTAACTTCTCCAACATAAGGATAGAAGAAAATGCAGATTAATTTTACGATTTATAAAGTGGATGTACTACCTTTACGCCTTTGCCTACCCTCTCTACTTCGGGGACCCAGGTGGGGGGAAGGCGTGAGGATATAACATGCATTAGAAATTACATTGTAATTCATGCTTATTTGTTACTGTACAATCCGAACTTCCGGAAAGTGTTCGCGAGCTACAATGATATATGCAGTAAATAATATGTTGCGTATAGGAAACTCCTCAGAGCAGTGAATCAAGAACGTTCGTTTGTGATGTAATGGAATTGCCTTTGTAACACCTCGGGCTAGTTTCTAGCTTACAAAGACACGTTCATGTGGACGGGACGTGACGGGGGCGTGCTTTAAAGGTAATTCACGCACGGATAACATTTCTTTTACAAGTCAATGTACTACGATAGAATATATTGTTTTTGCTTTGTTCTGTAATCGTAGGAATAGAAGTGAAGTTATTTGAATTTGCTTTTTTAATTATTTGTAAACTTTTATCTATTACAAGTTGGGCGGGCGGTTTCACCACCGTAAAATTTTATTTCACGTTATTCCGCATAATAAATATGCTACGGCGATACTTGCTAATTTATTTTTTCCACTGAGTTATTACAAAACAGATATATCTCCTAAGATATTAATTGAAATCAAATGATATGAGGGCAACTTTGATCAAAATTAAATATGTGTGATGAATTGCGCATTTATTTGTCTTCATTTCATTGCAACTAAAATATATATCTGACGGAAAGTGGTTGTGTAGGTACTACCTACACACCTCTGCCTTCCCTTTCGGGGGCCTTTGTGGGAAGGCGTGAAAACTTTAACCGTTTACGCAGCGCACGCAACGGAAGCTCTCAATAGGAATAACCTTTCCCCGTTTTTGTAACATTTTTCATTGATTCTCTGTTCCTTATGGTTATAACTGCGTTTAATTTGAACCAGTAGATCTTGAGACTAGACGTTAACCAAGCAAACAAACTAACTCTGCCTCTAATCTCTCTCTATCTCTTTTTCTTTTACTTATTTATGGACTTAAAGATATTATATATCTTCACCCTAAGGCAGAGGCCCTTGTGGACAAAGGTGAAGGCCACCTGGGTAGGCTGTGGTGTGTAGGTAGTAAGTAGTATTTTATTAGTTGCGTGACAGATGTCGAGTCCACCGAAGTTATTAAAGTACGACATGTGTGCATACGCCTTTGAATTTCTTCTCAAACGTATGCAGGTTTTCTCTCGATGTTTTCCTTCGCTGTAAAGCATTTGGTGTGGCTAACGAACTGTGGTTACTCGGTTACACTTAGTATAAAACTTATAACTTAGATTAACCTTAAGTTCAGAAAAACTAATTGGCACAGTCAGGATTCGAACTTACAATCTTGCCATCTAAACAGTCGGATTTAATGTCAAATTAGCCGATTAAAAAAAATGATATTATTGATTCTCTATTCTATGTTTAATATAACTAAATGTTTTATATTGTAGAAACCGAGCTAGAAAATAACCTTCCCACGACACGTGCAGTTTTCTGTTTCATAGATATGTAGTAATCACAGCTGACTAGTTGGATTTCAGTCTCATTTCGGGGGAATCAATTTGATCCATTCTTACGTGCGTGAGTGATATTACAAAGACAAACCTTTTTTTACAAACGACCGGAGAAAACGACACGTCATCAGAACAAGCGCGAAATAATATTTCTTGTGTGTGACTTACTTTTTCTCAGGAAATCATTTTCTTTTTCCTCGCCTTCACATTCCCAATTATTTTATTATTACGTAAGTGTTTTTTACGCAAAAGATATATTCATTGTTTCACGTAAGTGGTCGCGTTAAGCAAGTACTTGATTATTTCCAGTACGAGTGACTATTTTCACCATTAGTCCCCAGGATTACCCGGATTACCAGGATTTAGTACACAGGATTGGATCGGAAGTAAATAATATACTCCTCGTTACAATTCCATACAGATTGACCTAGTTGACAAAGTAAGCAAAGCTTGCAATATGGAAACTAGACAAAGACAACAACTTCCAAGACTATGGTACAAATAGTCGCGTACAAACCGCGAGTATAGTATTAATTTATTTTCTTGATAATAACGCACTTACAGCCATCGATACATTATCAACACATCGATGTTCTCTGGGGCTAGGCAGGTAGGCAGAGCGAGTAGAACATCTGTTCTCTCTAAAGTTCCAATCCATGAGTGTCCGATTGATTTGATTTAGGTGATTGAAACGTGTTCTTCCTCCGCTCTTCCTCCTCAAACTTTCGCATTGGTTATCTGTTTCGTCGTATATTTATTGAGACGTTATTAAGTATCAAACAAAAATCTTGACACACAAGTACTATATTAAAAAACTATACAATTATAATATCGCTTAATTTACAAAGAGGGCCGTGGTGGCCGAGTGGTTCGAGCAGTTGCCTGCGACGCAAAGGTCGCAAGTTCGAATCCCGACTGTACCAATGAGTTTTTTCAGAACTTAAGTACAGTGATTAGTCATACCACGAGCTTTACGGTGAAGGAAAACATCGAGAGGAAACCTGCATACGTCTGAGAAGAAATTCAAAGGCGTATGTATAGTCGTGCTTGAGTAACGGCGATGGACTCGCCATCTGTCACGTTGGCACCTAATATACCTCTGGCGGAAAGTGGGTGTGTGGGTGTTACCTATACACCTATGCCTACCCCTTCGGGGACCCTTGTGGGAAGGCGTGAGGATATATTATATTATTATATTATTTAATGCAAGTTAATTAAATGTACGGGTATTCGTAGCAGAAAACTCTTTGAAGATTGAAATGCTTATTGTTCATGAATTCTATTGAAACACGTTACATCTTTATAGGAACAGTAATTTCGGTAATGATTGCGTAGGTATGTATTAAGTATATACGTGTCGTAAACGGCATCTCTACAACGCCACTGTTTGATCTTGTCGGTCGAAACTGTAATGTGTTTAATTAACGAGAGCGTGATGAATGGGTACGTTTCTTCCCATATAGAGCTAGGTTTCTCATTATAATATATTTTAATTTATCACTTGCTGGCAAATTCTAGAGCCTGTCCTTTAAATACACGGATTAGTTACTCATCATATCATGTCACTATTGTTTCAGATAATGATTTGTCCTGGGACTTCGAATCCGCTGTGAAGAGATTCGCAAAGCAACAAGCGTGAATAAGACTGTGTCTGTAAATGTGAAGGTGGGCACGACACATTGGTTGGACGTATAGAAAGGATGAGTGAAGTAAGTAAGTAACTAAGTAAGTAGAGGAAAACGTTCCTAATACCTAACAAATCGATGGAGCACTCTTTCAGGTAACAACACATTAAAAAAACGATTACACATATTAATATAAACGGGTGAAACCACGATCACACCTAGTGTACATTCATCTTCATGTGTATGAGGTAGTGGCTATTGGCAGAAACTTATTGGATATAAATACCCAACTATTTATAAAACGAATGAGTTTCTGCAATTCTGCCAGGATCACAAATATCTATCACATAGGGGTCACTGTCGGCAGAAACAATCCGAAGATTCCTCGAGAGACAAGGCCATCGTTTATAAGGCCTCGTAAAGCCACAATAGCACAATAGGTAGAAAAATGTTTTCGGATCTTTCTATTCCCCAGTGTACTTTTCCGACGCATAACAGATTGCGGGCTCGGCTGGCTAAAAAAAACTGTATTGATGTGTCATACGAAAAACTTCCACGAAACTTTCCTAAGTGACAGAAACAAATAGTCGTGCGGGAAAAATGGGGAAACTCTTTGGAACAGAAAATTTCTATCACCCTACGTGCGAATTCATAAGAAGGATTTTGCGTACAATGGGAAGGGATCAGAAACTTATTTCAATCGATTTCGGTGATGTTCAAGTATAATATTATGCGTCCTCTATATTGTATACAAAAATATGCATTGAAAATAAGAAGCCGTGGTTGCCAAGTGGTTCGAGTAGTCGCTTGCACCACAAAGGTTGCAACTTCGATTCCCTACTGTGCCAATGAGTGTTTCTGAGCGGAAGTTTAGTGATTAGTCACACCACAAGATTTAAGTAAAGACGTAAGTATAGCTGTGCTTGAGAAACGTTGTTAGACTCGCGATCTGCAACGTCGACAGTTAAAGTATATCTCCAGCCAAAAGTTGGTGTATGTATACTATTACAATTGTATACCCCTTTCCGTTCCCTCTTGAGGAATGCGTAAAGAAAATAGGAAGCCGTTGTCGTCGAGTGGTTCATATAGAGGCTTACAACTCAAAGCTTTCTAGTTCGAATTTCAGCTGTACGAATGAGTCTTATCTGCACTTGTGTATAGTGATTAATCACACCACGAGCTTTACAGTGAAGGAAAACATCGAGAGGATCTACAAATATTTGAAAAGACAAGCAAATGTTTACAGTCGTGTTTGAGTAGAAATAGTAGTAAATAGTTTTTCCACAAATGCCACGCTCTTTCAAAAAGGTTGCATTATACCTAATCTTAGTTATTTCCTAGAAATAATAATTATATATCCTCACGGCTTCCGACAAGGGTCCCCGAAGGGGTAGGCAGAAGTAAAATAGATATTATTAAAACCTTTGATGCGTCGAAACGAAACGGTTGTAAAAGCGCAGTAAGTAGACCTTAAACAAGGAATGTAATGTTTGACTAGGTCGGAATACCATTTGTGTAGGATCCCCGGGGATTAGGCAACTTCACGGTTCGGAACCTTACGCGAAAATTGAACTAACAATTGTTTGAAATTTCACAGACCTCGCATTTCGCCGTAATTATTAGGTGGGATAACTACCATTAATATGTTCAAAGGATATTTTCGGTCAGTTTAGGCAGCGACACGACTTTTAATTGTACATGTAGTATTGTGTCAACTATTGTCCGGCGCTTGTTAGCATCTCATATACAAACAATGAGCTTGAACATAACATATTAGGTACCGTTGTACACAACCAGAGGTGGTACATAAGCCATTTATGTCGCTCTCGCGTTGTCAACCTTATACTAACAGCAGTTCGGTGCTAGCAGTAAATTTATAGTTGGCTCTAACGCCATTAGACATTTTGCAATTTGCAAAATTGTCCTAGAGCAGTGTGATTTACCCGCGATTTTCTGTAAGAGGTTTAGTATATATCAAGTAGCCTATAAGTAGGAGCTGTATACTGCTTCTGACTCCAAGTTCAGCTCCAAGCGGGAGATAAGTTGTGTAACACTTCGGAGTATTATATATGTGTATGTATAAATTTATAGATGTGGTTACAGATTAAACATCTGTAATAGATAATTTTGTTACAGGGCACGACGTGAAACCAGGAAACGTCTCTGAAGAATATTCAATTCATAATGTGAAGTCGTGCTAGAGTGACGATGTCAGGCGGCGCTTTTATATACAAGAAATTATTATATCCGCAAAACTGACTAACAACAACAGTCATGAGCCGTGGTGGCCGCGTGGTTCAAGTAGTTATTATATAAGTAATTGTTTGCAGCACAAAGATTGCAAGTTCGAACCCCGACTGTACAAATGTTTTTTCTGAATTTCAGTACAGTGATTAGTCTCACAACGAGCTTTACGGTGAAGAACATCGAGAGGAAACCTGCATACGTTTGAGAAAGTCAAAGGCGTATGTATAGTCGTGCCTGAGTAATGGCAATGGAAAAATGCTCGCTAGTTTGAATGTAATTCGAAAAATACTGTCCAGTTACAAATACTTCACCAAAGATAACATTGGCTGAAGATCGATTAATCTTTTATTTACTGTGCGAGAAAATGTGACAGGCGGAGAGTAGTGCGTGATATAGTTTCTCAACTTATCGCGCCTGATATTGAGCTATCAGTGATTAATGATTGTTTGAGATACCACTAAGCTTCAGCCAAAATATGCTATATAAATGCACAGCAGGTTGCTACTATTGCCTCAGCAATAATGTGATTGCGGCAGTTCCTTGCTCCATTTTGAGGGCGAAAAAAAATATGTCGCTTTGCATTAAAATGTCGCCTTATCCAACCCAAAAGACGTATGTATGAGAGCTTGAGAAATGGAAACGGGCTCGCCATTACGATATTTAAGTGTCACGGTGGCACCTAAATATCGAAAAGAGGGTGTTTTACATATATCACATGTGTACCCCTTCGGGTACCACTGTGCAATGGTAAAGATATTATTAACGTACTAATTAGAGACTTTATTTTTTTTTAAATAAATAATCTGCTTACATATAAAGAAAATAAATTGACGAATGTAGTGACATCATAAAGTCTATCGCTTTAGTTACGTTCTAACATCTTCAATTAATGTCTAAATTATAAAGCCCAAGTTGGGCCCAAGTAGGTTCTTGGGTAAAATATCATACAGTTTATATAATTATATATTTACCTTTTCCAAGTGAATCAATACAGGAAGGCAAGTACATTATATTTTTCTTCAATTACTTTGGTTAAGAAAAGAAAATCTGCCCTTGTTCTTTAATTAACATCGAAGAACACGAGACAGCCCGAGGGCAATAAAATGTTTGATATAATATTTATGCCGAACCGAATTTCTCGAAACTCTTCATACTAAGGATACTGATATCGCATTCGATGTAATGTAATTATCGTTATGGACAGGGATTTTGTATAAAAGTAATTTAAAAAATAACTAGGATAAACAACTGAAGACAGGCCTGCTTTGTGAAGTTCTGGACAAGAGTGTTCTAAGGAAAGAATTTTATAACACCTTTAAATTAATCGCGACAGATATAACTATTTATTTATTCATTCAATATCAGCTAAATGTGATAAAATCGATCAGGTTATTATAGAAATAAGAAAAACGCTTTGCCACCATTCAGCATTTCCCAGAGAACGTCAAGCAGTCCAACCCACCTTGCATCCACCGTCAAACACGGATTAGATCCTGTATGGATGACTTGGCATTATGTGGCCTGGTAGTTTAAGAAGTCCCCTGCAACTTAAGACTGCAGGTTTAAGTCCAAACGGTCTGCACCAATAATTATGCCGGCAGTCACTTTGGCGTAATATTTTTTTTTATATTAATGGGGCGGTAAACAAGCACGCGTGATGGTAACAGCTTACGGACGCTTGCAACACCAGGGGTATCGCTCGCGCGTTGGTCATTTCACACCCTTATTGAAGAACTTGAATATCTTCTTCCAATTACGTTAAACGTTATAGAATCATTTCTATTTCTAGGGATGGACCTATGTACGCCGTCTAACTGTATCTCAATTACAACACAGTTTGAATGCCGGTTATGCTGAAACAAAGGCAGTATGCCAAAATCCGATTACATACCTCACAGAAGCACGGTTGGCGGCTCTGTAATTAAGGCATTCGAATGTCGTTAAATGACACTAGCTTTTGGACTGTAAAATGTGTTGCATATTTCTAGTTCTCGGAAGTACATACATAAAACATAACACCCCGGGTTCCTTACTGGATAGGCAGAGAGAATAGAGAGCCAATAGATACCTCTTTCGCCTTTATTCAGATTTATTGGACTGTTCATACAAGCCGGTTTTGTAGAGTACACGGAACTGGCTTGTATGAACAGTCCAATATATGATATTAAAATATACTCGTACTTAATGATATGCCTCAAATAATCCCAGTATGCACTGAAATTTTTAAAATTTTTCATATTGCGTTCTTAATTAAAGGTGGATCCAAACTTACGTATATCTTTACCGTGACCATGGAAGAGTCTCAATCAATCAAGCAAACAGGCAAACACCGTTTCAATTAATTCCGATGATTTATTTCTAAAAGAAGCCAATCAATCTCTTCTTCCCGCTCGCCAAGGATCAAATCGATACTCAATTTGAGATAAATTGCTTGATCAAAATTCTATTCGATTATAATCACCTTCTATAAGCTCTCCCGGTTGAAATTTAAAGTGCTCCTTGAAATTCACAATTCCGGCCGTAGTATATCGTAGTATAGATTTTCAATGAGAAATACGGTGCAATTATCCTTGGGTGTTTCGACGAATAGATATTGGGGTCCGGTTATGATAAATCTTTTTACTATCGAATGTGAAACGAACTGCTGTGTGAGAAACATGTATGACAATGAATGAATAAAAAAATAATAGAAAAGGCACAGTTAGGATAATGTTGGTTCTTAAATTCACAACTTGCGTATTTGTTTAACAAAAGAGGTATAGTAAAGTGGCCAGCTTGCACTCATGAATAAATGTACGAAGTCGTATTTTGTGCGCAACACTACGCTTACAGGAACTGTTGTTGTGAAAGCCGAGGAAATAATGTGAAAAATGAAATGGCAGGAGGTTGACGACCTCTGTATTGTAATGCGACGGTTAGTACGGCCCTGACGCGCAAACTCCGTAAGTATTTGTTAGTTATAATGTTGGGATATTTATTTTTACGTTGTTGAACGTGATATATGATAGCCTCACGCCTTCCCACAAGGTACCCCGAAGGGGCTCTCCGCCAGAGATATATTTTAGGTGCCAACGTGACAGATGGCGAATCCATCGCCGTTACTCTAGCACGACTATACATACGCCTTTGAATTGCTTCTCAGACGTATGCAGGTTTCCTCTCGATGTTTTTCATCACCGTAAAGCTCGTGGTGTGACTAATCACTGTACTTAAGTTCAGAAAAACTCATTGGTGCAGTCGGGTTACGAGCTTGTGAACGTTGTGTCGCAGGTAATTACTGGAACCACTCGGCCACCACAGCTTATGTGTTATCTATACTAATATTATAAAGCTGAAGAGTTTGTTTGTTTGTGTGAACGCGCTAATCTCAGGAACTACTGGTTGGAATTGAAAAAAATATTTTTGTGTTGGATAGTCCATTTCTCTAGGAAGGCTTTAAGCTATATAACATCACGCTACGACTAAAAGGAGCGAAGCATAAATGAAAAATGTTGCAAGAACGGGAAAAAAATATTCCTTTTTGAGAGCTTCCGTCGCGTGCGTTGCGTAAACGGTTTATGTTACGAAAATATCATGTATGAGGGAATTGTTCCTCTTTAGAAGTTCAAAAAAAAAGTCCGCGACAGCATTTGTATATCTTTTAAGATTGACTCACTATAACCTTTTTTACGACAATTAAGTCCGCGATGGGCTCCTCAACAACTTAACCGATTTCAATCAAATTTGCACACCTTGTGCAGTTTGTGCAGTGCAGAGCTTACATCACAATACTGCGATCGTGTTTTAGGAAATTTCACTTTTTCACCCGGGCGAAGCTGGGCGGGACAGCTAGTGGATGTATACACGGTACAAACACTAAAATATGCTTTTTTTAAAATGTTGTCTCTGTCTGTTTGTTCCGGGTTATCTCTGAAACGGCTGGTCCGAATTTAACGGGACCTTCACTGGCAGATAGCTGATGTTAAAAGTAAAACTTAGACTACTTTTATTTTGGAAACTGAACAATACATTTTTTTGTTAAATTCCACGCGGTCGAAGTAGCGGGCACAGCTAGTGTGTAATAAAACGATTACTTACTATGAATTATTTGTGAGGTAAATGACTTGTGTTTCTTACATGACAGCGCACCTAATATTCTTTTAGAGATAATGTATTTTTTTAACAGAAAGCGGGCTGTCAAAAAAGCGACTTGAATACCTATCCCGAAAATGATAGCTCTGGCAACTAACACCTGCATATGTCTGAGAAGAAATTCAAAGGCGTATGTATAGTCGTGCTTGAGTAACGGCGATGGACTCGCCATCTGTCAGGTTGGCACCTAATATACCTCAGGCGGAAAGTGGGTGTGTGGGTATTACCTATACACCTCTGCCTACCCCTTCGGGGACCCTTGTGGGAAGGCGTGAGGATATATTATTATTATATAACTAACACCTTGACACTGACAAACAATCGCTTAGATACTTTTAGAATATTTAATGAGATGATTTTTAACAGAATGCTATTTTAAAGCGTACATTAGGTACTATGTGTACATATAGTAAGTCGTATCTCTATATACGACTTGAACGTAGGTGAAATGATGATGTTTTTACTATCTCGCCGCTGCGTTATAAAAATGTTAAGGTTGGTACGTAAAATAAAAGTTCTGCCAGTGTTTGCTTTTCGCGTTCCATTACATGCTTCAAAGCGGCATATTAAAATGTTTAGTTTACCGAGCAGTAGACATCGCTCGTGTAAAGTTATTGTAAACTTAAGGTAAGACTTAGTTTTTCTACACGCAATACTCTATCATTTTACATCGGTAAGATAAAATAAATAGGCTGAAATAAACTGAAACATGCTAATTTGGTACGGTTAAGGATATTTTTATTTCTCATAAGAATATTTACTTGAGACTCATTCACTCACTACTATACACGGCACAACTTAAATTAAGTTAAATTCGTAATACTTTCTATAGGTGAAATATTTATTAAAATTGGTTGATTATAAAGAGGAATGCGCAAACTTACAAACAATTAAAGCTGTCCTGTTTATAATATTTGTGTTGATTGATATGGTTCAGTTATGATGCCGGTTCTTTAAGCTTTCCTCGAAGATCTCGGACTTCGCAAATGAAGAAGGTTCCTTCAATTGTTTTAATTTAATTTGTCAATTTGTTTATTTAAATTTTGGGTAATTTCATCCGGCGAGTGATCGTATCCCTTCGTCCTTCATCAAGACGGTTCTTAATTGAACAAGACGCCCTGTTTATTTTAGAAGCTATTTAAGAAGATCGAGCTATTTTTAAATAAACTAGCTTTTCCTTTGTCATAATGAATTCTTGTAATTTCAAATATGTTTAACTAGAAAGTGACATTTCATTCCCTTTCAATTTTTTTCACTTCTATTTAACTTACTTATACATGTATAAAATTATCATTATTCACTTTATATTTACAGTATAGGTAAGATACAAAGTTTCTTACTTAAAGATGATACTATTTATGTATAGTACCTGGATGACCGAGCTTAGCTCGGTAAATATAATATAAAATATTTCGTACGAATTACAGACTTATGAAATATGAATAATATTTTTTAATGTTACCAATATAATAATGAAAAAATATGAACTTGTTATTTAAATAAAAAATCAAGAGTTAATCGGTTAAGAAATTAAAAAGATAATATGCCAAAATAAAGAATCATCTATCTAAACATATAATAAAAATGTAACGGATTGCTGTCTGTACATGGAAGATGTATGAGAAAAAATATGATTGGGAGCTTTATCAACGCAAACACACGTTGTGCCATACTCTGCCACAAATCTTGTAGACGTCGATTCCGTTGTTCGTCATTAGTAGTAGCTACACGTTGTGCTGCTCGCTGCCGCAAATCTTGTAGACGTCGTTCCCGTTGTTCGTCATTTTCAGTAGCTACACGTTGTGCCGCACGCTGCCCCAAATCTTAGGGACATCGCTCCTATTGTTCAACATTTTCAGTGGCTACACGTTGTGTTACACGCTGCCGAAAATCTTACAGACGTCGCTCTCGTTGTTCGTAATATTCAGTAGCTACACGTTGTGCTGCTCTCTGCCGCAAATCTTGTAGACGTCATTCCCGTTGTTCGTAATGTTCAGTAGCGACACGTTGTGCTGCACGCTGCTGGAAATCTTACAGACGTCGTTCCCGTTGTTCGTCATTTTCAGTAGCTACACGTTGTGCCGCACGCTGCCCCAAATCTTGGGGACATCGCTTCTGTTGTTCAACATTTTCAGTAGCTACACGTTGTGCCGCACGCTGCCGCAAATCTTAGGGACATCGCTCCTATTGTTCAACATTTTCAGTGGCTACACGTTGTGTTACACGCTGCCGGAAATCTTACAAACGTCACTCTCGTTGTTCGTTATTTTCAGTAGCTACACGTTGTGCCGCACGCTGCCGCAAATCTTGTAGACGTCGCTCCCGTTGTTCGTCATTTTCAGTAGCTACACGTTGTGCTGCACGCTGCCGGAAATCTTACAGACGTCGCTCTGGTTGTTCGTGATGTTCAGTAGCTACACGTTGTGCTGCTCTCTGCCGCAAATCTTGTAGACGTCATTCCCGTTGTTCGTAATGTTCAGTAGCTACTCGTTGTGCTGCTCGCTGCCGCGAATCTTGCAGACATCGCTCCCGTTGTTCTTAATGTTCAGTAGCTACACGTTGTGCTGCTCGCTGCCGCAAATCTTGCAGACATCGCTCCCGTTGTTCTTAATGTTCAGTAGCTACACGTTGTGCTGCTCTCTGCCGCAAATCTTGTAGACGTCGCTCCCGTTGTTCGTAATGTTCAGTAGCTATACGTTGTGCTGCTCGCTGCCGCAAATCTTGTAGACGTCGTTCCCGTTGTTCGTCAATTTCAGTAGCTACACGTTGTGCTGCACGCTGCCGAAAATCTTACAGACGTCGCTCTCGTTGTTCGTAACATTCAGTAGCTACACGTTGTGCTGCTCTCTGCCGCAAATCTTGTAGACGTCATTCCCGTTGTTCGTAATGTTCAGTAGCGACACGTTGTGCTGCACGCTGCCGGAAATCTTACAGACGTCGCTCTCGTTGTTCGTAATGTTCAGTAGCTACACGTTGTGCTGCTCTCTGCCGCAAATCTTGTAGACGTCATTCCCGTTGTTCGTAATGTTCAGTAGCTACACGTTGTGCTGCTCGCTGCCGCAAATCTTGTAGACATCGCTCCCGTTGTTCTTAATGTTCAGTAGCTACACGTTGTGCTGCTCTCTGCCGCAAATCTTGTAGACGTCGTTCCCGTTGTTCTTAATGTTCAGTAGCTACACGTTGTGCTGCTCTCTGCCGCAAATCTTGTAGACGTCGTTCCCGTTGTTCTTAATGTTCAGTAGCTACACGTTGTGCTGCTCTCTGCCGCAAATCTTGCAGACATCGCTCCCGTTGTTCTTAATGTTCAGTAGCTACACGTTGTGCTGCTCTCTGCCGCAAATCTTGTAGACGTCGCTCTCGTTGTTCGTAATGTTCAGTAGCTACACGTTGTGCTGCTCTCTGCCGCAAATCTTGCAGACATCGTTCCCGTTGTGCTTAATGTTCAGTCGCTACACGTTGTGCTGCTCTCTGCCGCAAATCTTGCATACATCGTTCCCGTTGTGCTTAATGTTCAGTAGCTACACGTTGTGCTGCTCGCTGCCGCAAATCTTGTAGACGTCGCTCTCGTTGTTCGTAATGTTCAGTAGCTACACGTTGTGCTGCTCTCTGCCGCAAATCTTGCAGACATCGTTCCCGTTGTGCTTAATGTTCAGTAGCTACACGTTGTGCTGCTCTCTGCCGCAAATCTTGTAGACGTCGCTCTCGTTGTTCGTAATGTTCAGTAGCTACACGTTGTGCTGCTCTCTGCCGCAAATCTTGCAGACATCGTTCCCGTTGTGCTTAATGTTCAGTCGCTACACGTTGTGCTGCTCTCTGCCGCAAATCTTGCAGACATCGTTCCCGTTGTGCTTAATGTTCAGTAGC
Organism: Drepana falcataria; assembly: GCA_945859725.1. Taxonomy (NCBI): domain Eukaryota; kingdom Metazoa; phylum Arthropoda; class Insecta; order Lepidoptera; family Drepanidae; genus Drepana; species Drepana falcataria. The sequence continues at coordinate 4,383,752 of OX243937.1, forward strand.
TACACGTTGTGCTGCTCGCTGCCGCAAATCTTGTGGACGTCGTTCCCGCTGTTGGTCATATTCAGCGGCCACAAAGAAGCCCTCGTGAAACATCTAAATCATAAGACCTTTCTGCTCGTATAATGTTAGTCAAGTTTTGCAAGACTTTAGCACTACGTGTGGGACGAGCGGAAAGCATGAGTCTTGTTTGTCGATCACTATTTTCTTGAAGGTGTTCTTGAGATGAGTCTTCTTCTTCTTTTAGGCATTTTGTCATGTAAGTAAACAATTGATTTTATATATAATACGTCTACGATAATGTCAAACCAAAAACTCATTGGCTTAAAGTTTGTTGCTTAGCAACGCTTTATTGTTGCTGTGTCGGTAAAGCAGTGGCGAAATTCAAATTCTAATGAAATTGTAGGATATTTTAATTGCCTAAAAACACGGATAAACGACTTTTTTTTTAAATGAAACCTAGCTAGATAGATTTATCGCCCCCGAAATCCCCCCCGTACCAAATTTCATGAAAATCGTTGGAGCCGTTTCCGAGATTCAGATTATATATATACAAGAATTGCTCGTTTAAAGGTATTAGATTAGATAATACATAGGTAGACAGACAGTATAATGCCATCGTATTTGATATTATGTCACTAATTATAAGGTATTAAAGCGGGGTAAATTTACTGCTATCGGGATTTGACAAAGGCTTTGTCACAAAGCTATCCCGCGAAGTGACTATTGCGATGAATAAAAAAGACGAAAAATTTGGGAGCTTAGGCACTTTGGCATAAGTTGGCGACACGCTTCCTACTGGAAAAATATCTTTGGAGATATTTATTGAAGACAATCTGTCAATATAAACTCAAACAACCTTTCAGCCATATTAGATTCAAGAATCTTAAGTAAGGTTAGGTTAACCCCTTATCTTACCTTTTTATTATTACTAGTTAATATATGTAAATAAAAATAATGAATCTGTTATAATTGGGAAAGTTTGTGAAGATGTTTGTTGCTCAATCACGTCAGAACAGCTGTACGGACTGTAAGGCACAGGGACGAACTATTTGTTAGACTTACACAAAGGTGTGTTTTTTATTAGAAATAATCCGAAGGTGAAACCGCGGTGCACTAGTTAGTAAGAATGGACGGACGCCTCGAATAGTAAAGTCATGTTCACAGATAGTATAAAAGCGAAAAGCTTACTGATTCATATACGAGTAAGTATACATACTTAGTGCGCACACAGAGCAAGTATGGTCAGAATGATAGCTTATATATTCAACGACCCAGTTTATCTTCATCTGAAAGAGAAATTGTTATTGTTAGTGGTGGACCATTATTACGGCGATGCATCTTGTAGGTGCGCCTCTGCTTGTCTAGCGAGCACAAAGTGCTTCATGGATATTTTATAACTAGAACGAACGTTAGAGCAGACTTTGAATCTCGGCTAGGTGGTGAAAATTTATACATTATATAGATCAGTGTCTTTCAAACTATAAGGTTCCGGGAAAATTTAAAACACCAATATAAAAAGGGTAAAGGTTCTACATACAAAAAAATATTAGGATGGGCTTATTATTAAAAAGAGAAAAGCATGCATAAGAGTTCTCATGGCTTCTGTCAGATGCTAGTTTAATATTATAATCTGATCTGAAATAAAATCATGAACGCAGTATTGTTTGCAAAATAAATAATAAGATTACTCAAATCTACGGACGAAATAGGTTTCTAAGTCTTGATAGGACTGGCGCCGCATCTCACACGGGAAGAGAGAATAGAACGTAAGTCATACATTTTCATACATTCTTGCTGGTTTCGAATGCACCTATCGTTCGTTACTTTTAGTTATCAAATAATTTCCCCTCTTATAATTTTTCTGGGAATATAATTACATACGGGAATAGAGCATATTGGTTTTGTAACCTTACATGCTTTTATTAATTTATAAGAAAGAAAATAAGCTTGGTTTAATAATTTCAATAAATAATTTCACTAACAACGACACGCTTTGTATGAATACACCAAGTATAAGAGGAACATTTTAATTTATTCCATGAAACCAACTAAAGGTATCGAGGAAAGCATAAATTTTCGTATTTACCATTGGATCCTTTTTACCTTGTTACCCGTGAAGATAAGCCCTGATACCAATATTATGTTCTAAACAGTAATGTTTACTATCGAACCGTAAACACGGGTGTCCTCCATTCAGACTGATGGGTTCTTACATTTTGTTAAGAAATACAGAGGATCAATTCGGAGTGTTGTTCAGATCTTTTCTGTGTAATTAAACCTTATTTTTTGTATATATTAACTAGTGTTAGTCACAAGCACAAATGGAGTAAAAAAGGTTGACAAAAGAGTTACAGGCAGAATTAGAAAGTTTGTGGAATTCATACAAAATTCAACAAAGAAAAAGAAGTAGAGTAGGACCGTATTCTTATTTCAAAAAAGGAAATGTTAAAATATGTTAAGAGTCTGATGAATGTGGATGAAGCAAAAGGGGTTGATAAAAAGATTTACCCTGCTGTCTTTACTTCAGCCGTTATTTATTCTGAAAGTCGGACTCACACGCTTATTTATCCTTGGGGTCTATGCACCGACGGATCTGCGCGGAGGTGGGTCATTAAAAGCCCAACAAGAGAGAGAGGAATTTTGGGATAGCATGAGAGAGGTCTTGAATAAATGCGGAGAAAATGAACGGATCGTAATGTTAGGGGACTTTAATGGGTGGGTTGGAGTAAAGCGTGGTGGGTATGAAGGAGTTCTGGGGACGTTTGGGGACGAAAGAGTGAATGAAAATGGGAGACGCCTGCTTGAAGTATGTTTGGAATGGAATCTTAGCGTGGCTAACACAATGTTTGACCACAAAAAGATCCATTTGTATACAAGAGATGAGAGTGAGTCTAGAAGTATGATTGATTTTGTAATTGTGGATGAAAGACTGAGGAAGAAAGTGCACACTAGGAAGAAAGTGTAGACACTCAGGCGTACCGCAGTGTAGGCCTCGCTACAGACCACTTTCTGGTCATAGCCCGAATGCGTGGCCTCTTTAAACGATGGCGACACCGAGGGGCCGAGCCTACGAGTGTTTTGGAAAGAGTAAAAGTGGAAAATCTACAAGGAAAAGAAAAGAAAGTCGAGTATGTAGTGAAACTGAAAGAAAGTTTTAAAGGCATAGAAGAGATAGGTGTGATTGAAGATTTGTGGGAGACATTTAAGACAGGGGTCGTGAATGTTGCTATTGAGGTATGCGGGGTAGCTAAAAGAAGGAAAGGAAGAAAGAACTATAATGTGTGGATGGATAAAGATTTACAAAGGGCTGTGCAAGAAAAGAAGAAAGCATGGTTGGATTGGTTAGCAACAAAGGCTAACCAAAAAGTTTTAAGAGAGGTAGGGCATAACGGGTTTCCCTTTCGAATTCGGAGCTGCCCGACTGGGGCAGGACCTCCACCTTATAGAAGTCCGTACCCAAATAACACAATTTTTTGTGTTGTGTTCCTACGCGGTGAATAAGGTTTCCAGTAATGAGCTCCTTGGGGAGGGGGAGGATTGTTACATTGTGTTGGAAGCAGAGGGATTAAACCCATTATGCTGCCAACACACTATAACTCTCCGAACACAGAGTGGCAACACGCAAGTGATACTTCAGTATCGTGAGCGTAAATAGGCTGCGGTAACCGTTTCCCATCAGATGGGCCGTATGCTTGTTTGCCAATCTTGTTGTATAAAAAAAAAAAAAAAAAAAGCAACGGATGACGAGATAAAGGAAGCAAGAACGAAGTATAAAAGACTGAAATCAGCAGCGAAAGAAGTTGTGACTAGAAAGAAAGAAGAACGAAAGGATGATTTTGATAGGAGGCTCACTGAAGATTTCCAGTCAAACATCAAGTTTTTCTGGAAATCCATCAAAACAGCCAGAGGAAACACTTCTACCTCGGAGCTGAGTACAATCAGGAGTCAGAATGGGAGCATTATAAAAGGAGAAGAATGTGTGTTAAAGAGATGGAAAGAGTATTTTGAAAGTTTGTTTGACAGAGAGGAAGTGCAGGTACAGCATCCGGCACCTTCCATGGAAACGAATATACATGTTGATGAAAGTGAGATAAGCATGGATGAAATAGTGAAAGCGTTGAAAAGTATGAGATTAGGTAAGGCTGCAGGGTATGACAGGATGACCGTCGAGATGCTGAGGGCCGGACAGGGCATAGTGGCTAGCCAGCTGTACCGCCTTTTCAATTTGTGCTGGCGAAGTGGGCAAGTACCGGGAGACTGGTGCAAAGCCGTAATCGTGCCATTGTTTAAGGGAAGGGGGTCACGGCAGGACTGCATAAATTACCGCGGTATAAGCCTTCTCAGCGTCGTCGGGAAATTGTTAATTAATGCGAAAGTGTTGATTGAAAGGGTTGTGAATGAAACAGATGAAAAGGTATGGGATGCACAAGCGGGATTTAGAAACGGAATGGGATGTACGGTTCAGGTCTTTTCCTTCCGGTGCATAGCCGAAAAGAGCTTGGCTAAAAACAAGAAGGTCTATTGCGCGTTTGTGGATCTTGAAAAGGCTTATGATAGAGTGGTGAGGAATGAACTGTGGTCAGCATTGTCCGTGAACAGTGTGAGCAGCAACCTTGTGCGGGCATTGCAATCTCTATATAGGGATTCTAGTGCTTGTGTGAGGATAAACGGGGCCTGCACTGAATGGTTAAATATCGAGAGAGGTGTTAGACAGGGATGCGTAGCGTCACCGTGGGCTGTTTAATCTGTTCATGAACAATTGCTTGACAGATTTAAAAGAGAATGAAAGTGGGTTGAGAATGAATGAGTTACTCGTCAAGTGTTTTCTGTATGCTGATGACCAAGTATTACTTGCGTCTACGGCCGAGGAGTTGCAGGAGATGGTAACTGCTTTGAGTGGAGCTTTTATTAGAAAGGGAATGAAGATGAATGTAAAGAAGACGAAGGTATTGGTGTTTGAAAGAGATGAAGCAGTGTCAGAGTGCAATATCAGAATGCAATACGGGAAAGAGGCGTGATTATATGTATGTATGTATGTTATTTAACAGAAATACCAAGAACCTGGTCCAGAATCGGCGATCTTCTCTAAATATATAAGTCATATATGTATATATATAATAATAATAATAATATATCCTCACGCCTTCCCACAAGGGTCCCCGAAGGGGTAGGCAGAGGTCTATAGGTAATACCCATATATATAATATATATATTGAGCCTACGAATTATGACTTGTGGAGTTTTGCGTGTAATTGAAAATAATTATTTTGTTCAAAGCAGTAACAGTTCTCGTCAAAGCTTGTATTTTATTTTATTCAAAGGAAAACATACAATTACATATAATCTAAATTTACATCAACTATATCTAAGTTACAACCATTAACATTTATGCAGTTATGTAACAAAGGTAGGCTTGTTTAAACTAGGCAATTTCTTATATGTATATCTATCAAAGTACCATTATGACTATTCGTTACACAGTAAGAGAACCAATATAAATAATAATAATAATATCCTTTATTGTGCACACACATCTACAAAAACAAATAGGATGACAAAGAAAAACAGAGAACAACATGTAGTACGCACAAATAGGCGGCCTTATCGCAAAAGCATTTTCAAGCATAGCATAAGCAAGATTTCTTCTAGGCAACCAAGTTAGAGAGAAAAGAAATAGAGAAAAAAGAAAAAAGGTAGGTGTGATAGTTGAAAATATATAGTACTAGCTGTCCCGCCCAGCTTCGCTCGGGTGAAAAAGTTAAATTGCCCGTAACACGATCGCAGCGCCACCTATTGGGTCCAATTGTAAATCTAAACCATTCTCGAATCTAGCTTAAGACACACAGAAACACACAGAAAGCTTCGCCCGGGTAAAAAGGTAAAATTCTTGATACTCGATCGCAGCGCCACCTATCGGGTCCAATTTAATATAGCCTATGTTACTCGGGGATAATGTAGCTTTCCAAAGGTGAAAGAATTTTTGAAATCGGTCCAGTAGTTTCGGAGCCTATTCATTACAAACAAACAAACAAACAAATCTTTCCTCTTTATAATATTAGTATAGATGAAAGAATATCCTTTTCTAATAAGTAATTGTCTATACTGACAAAATCAGGTCGAAACATTGCATGTTGAATGGAATCTCCATTTGGATTAGGAGCTCGTGGTATGCTTATCACTGTATTTAAGTTCGGAAAAACTCATTGGTACAATCGGTATTCGAACTTGCAAATTTTTGTGTTGCACTAAAATTTGTGTTTGTGTCGAACCACTTGGTCTGGTCGTGCAACTTTAAACTTTAAATATTCAAAAAGTTTAATTTAAATAATCTCAGATATATTAACGTAAATATAATAAATTATGCATCATGTAAGTTTACGAGATATTATAATCCCATTTTATGGTTTACCTAGATGTTAGAATTAAGCGCCGGATTCTAAACAGGCATCACGGGCACGGAATATTTAAGCACCCATCTGTATTAATTGCTGGGCTTAATGTTAACGTGGTATTAGGTTACAAACGAGGTGGCTTAGTAAAAATATTATGGACTTTTGAGAAAAAGAACAACAAACATTATAATTTTGGAAGTAGCTCTCTGTCTGTATGTCAGCCACTTTTTCATCATTACACCGCTATACTTAGCTTGACAAATTTAACTTTTATCATTTTCTAAGCACATTTTTTTTGATACCGCACATGTACGCTGTAGTAGCCTACGCCTCCCACAAGGGTTCCCAAAGGGATAGGCAGGTAGGCATATAGGTAGTACCCACACATCTACTTTCCGTCAGAGAGATATTTTAGGTGCCAACGTGACAAACCGCGAGTCCATGGCCGTTACCTTAGCACGACATACCTCTTTGAATTGCTTCTCAGACGTATGGAGGTTTCTTCTCGATGTTTTCTCGTGGTGTCAGCTCGTGGTGTGGCGAATCACTGTTCTAAAGTTCAGAAAAACTCATTGGCACAGTCAGGATTCGAACTTGCGATGTTTTTGTCGTAGGCAAACTTACTTCTTAGTAGTCTTAGTTGTTATAGTAGATATATTTAGCTAGTGTGATTGTCGGTGGCCAGTACGAGAAAATCCTCAAACTATTTGGTTTGTTTCGTATCCTTTTCACGCTTACATTAACAAAATCCCAATAAATACGCTGATGGGGTATCTTATTCAAACATAGTCACAATATTATCTTACAAAGAGTTTATTATAAAACCGAGTGGCTTAAGTAGTTAAATGAAGGCAATGTCATTCTTACTGATTCACACATTGGGAATGATAATGCATACTCCTTTTGAGATTTGAAATACTACGTGAAGATACAAATAGATCATCGATCGAACACTCAAGAGTGAAAACACCAAGAGTACTAAAAATCGGCGAATATTTATGAAGAGACTTAAGGATGTGGATGACGCGAGGACTGTTGATATAGATAATACTCACGCTGTACTCTTCCTGCCTACATCTTGAGTGACTAAGCGTGATGATATATGTATGTATAATAATATCATCAGAAGGCCTGTAAATATGTTAATAGAAAAAATATCGGAGATGTATCGTGTCGTTTCTTACTCATCGTCATACGTCACATGACAGATATCTGTCATGGCATTTTATATATTTTTCTAGTTGTAAAAATTAAGAACAACAAATATGGTCCATATATAAATGTTAGAAATAAATCGGTATTCCGTTGGATTCACAGACATGGATAGCTATAATCCTTTCTTGGTCGTCTCCGGTCCATCCTCAATATATCACAGTTTGTAAAAAGTAGTGGGATCAAACTACCTAAAGTAAATCCGGACGTTTGTAAACTTCCTGTACCAAACGTTAGTTCTCTGAAGTAGTTTTGTGATTAGTGACGTTGATAAGTAGTTCCTAATGGCTGGTTCTCATCGACCAAATCTCTGGCAAAGTTTCTAATTCACTTCCGCCCCAAAAAGCGGGGCACACGTGTGGTAAAGTTGTTTACCATGATGGGCTCTCTGGGGTCAGCGTTTCTCTTATTTATTTACCCACTGCTATTAGAAACGGATAACGTTATGTTTTCATTTGCCTTTGTTAGAATTCTGTTGACATTAAGGGAGGTTACTCTTCAAATAAAGTTCTGTTCTGTACACTTCTGTTGAAATGCCGACTAAGCTCCTTCCAAACAGTGGACCGATTTAGGAGTAATTTTTTGTGTGTTCATAGATCCATAATATAGACGGTTTTCGTTGCGTTCGTGTATCAAGAACTTCTTTTCATTTTCCAAGAGAAGTTGGGCGGGGCATCTAGTTAGGTATATAGGTACTTTTAGACAAAACTGATATAGACTAAAGATTAAAAGGCTATATATTTCGAAACGAAAGTATGAACTATTCGGCAGTTATTACCATCTAGTACTTTTGGTGTTGGCCCATGTCCATAGGACCTGTCACGTCTGCGTGACCTTCTTTTTTATACCAATTAGGTGGCGAAAGCACGTGTTCCACCTGATGTCAAGCGGTTACCGCTCGTGCATTGCCGACCTTCTTAGCATCAGACAAGCCACTTGCTTGTATTAACATTTGTGGTATCAAACATGTATCCGGTTAATGTCAAATGATTTTTTATTCTAGGTAATATACGTTACAATATAATTTCAATGGTCAACATATTTTACTTTGTAATTTTTATAAAAATAATCTACAATTTAAATCTCTGTACATTTTCTATCAAGTTTATGACAGCATATATTATAACAAGTTATTTAAAGTTCCCTTATCGCAGTGTGATGTCGGTAGGTTAATTTTATTGTGTTTAATTTCCGTTTCATGTCGTAAGTCCAGCGTTGAAATATTTACGTATAAAATACTACACGCGTAGGCGTGCGTACACGTAGGTGCGTAGTAAGTGTGATAAATGAACGCAACCCGGGGATAAGTACGTTGCTTCAACATTTTTCTTGTCCCTCCGAGATGATGTGTCTATAAATCAATAGTCCATTATTGATCCCTCTGTAAACTGCTAAAGGGATGCAATTTGTTTTTTTTTAATCGTACGCATTGTACTGTTTTGTAGAGTACTGTTAAACACAGTTGAGAATAGAAGAGTTTGTTTTGCAAATGTTAATTTATATATATATAAATATATACTAGCTGCCCGCCCCGGCTTCGCACGGGTGCAATATTGATACTAATAATAATGTAAAAGATAAAAATGGTCATGGTGGTATATCCTTTAGAGATAATTAAATACAATCGCGGACTTTTATATCGATCATTTGAAGATATACTACTCCGTAGTACATTCATTTGATCTATCTCGTAAGGTTTACCCAGCGTTTGCGATTTAAGCGCACAAAAATATGTGCCTATCATCACATTACAAATCTATGAATATTTCGTTATTTATGAAATAAGAGAAAAAGAGGCGAATTTGGAATAGTCTTGGTTTCCGATTTTCATTAATAGTTTGATATTTGAGCGTTTTTAGCTGACCTTTACATCGTGTAATACTCCTACCAAATTTCAAGGCAATCGGCCTTATAGTTCCTGAGATTTCGTGGTGAGTGGGTTCACAAATAGAATCTCCCTGCGTTCCACCTTGCGGGTGGAGTTTCATAAAATCCGTTCTAAGCTGACCTCTACACTGCGTAAGGAATACTCCTACCAAATTTCAAGTCAATCGGCCTTATAGTTCCTGAGATATCCTAATGAGTGAGCTCACAAATGGGATCTCCCCGCACTCCACCTTGCGGGTGGAGTTTCACAAAATCCGTTCCTAGCTGACCTCTACACCGCATAAGGAATACTCCTACCAAATTTCAAGTCAATCGGCCTTATAGTTCCTGAGATATCCTAATGAGTGAGCTCACTAATGGGATCTCCCCGCACTCCACCTTGTGGGTGGAGTTTCACGAAATCCGTTCTTAGCTGACCTCTAAATCGTGTAAGGAATACTCCTACCAAATTTCAAGGCAATCGGCCTTAATTCCTGAGATTTCGTGATGAGTCAGTTCAAAAATGGGATCTCCTATATATATATATATGATTACTGTTTTGCTCTCTTATTTAGTAGCATGATGTTATATAGCTTTCTTTAAGAAATAATTGATATTAATGCAAAAAACTAAATTTGAAATCTGATTAGTTATACCTGAGATAAACGCATGCCACTTGTCAAGCAAACAAAACTCTACTTCTTTATTATATTAGTATCGATAATATCTGCGATAGAAAGCAAGAGTTCTGCTATAGTCACCATCGCATCAGGTATATATAATCATAATAATATCCTCACGCCTTCCCACAACGGTCCCAGAAGGGGTAGGCAAAGGTGTATAGGTAATACCCATATACCCACTCACGCCAATATATTCCGCCAGAAATATATTGGCGTGAGGATATATGCCAATGTACATTCAGTTCATTGCCGTAACTCAAGCAGGACTATATATAAAAGCCTTTAAATTTATTTTCAAACGTATGCAGGGTTCTTCTCGATGTTTCCTTAAAGCTCGTGGTGTGACTGATCACTGAACTTAAGTTCATAAAAACTTGTTGGTACAGTCGGAATTCGAACTTTCGATTCGAACCGCGCGGCCACCTCGGCCCTTTATTCATTAATCCATATTTATCTCTATGCCAACTTTTATCCAATTCCGTTTAGTCGTTCTGGCGTGATTGGGTAGCAAATATTCTCACAAACTTCCATATATACTTATAATATTGGTACGATTTATATACTTAATGGCTTTTATGATACAAACGTTATAAAGAAAAAAGGAATGGGGAAATGAAATAGCTTCTGTTTGACCTCTTACTACGAGACGATCCGAAAGGTAGCCTCGAGGGCATAATCTAGTCCAAGACATTCTGACCCTTTTTCTCGTGAAGCTTGCCTCTAAAATTAATATCTACTCATAAAATTTTCTACAGGAATGTATTACAGAAATTTGGGTATTTTAGACTATTTCACCGAATATTCGGGCCATTGCTTATTTGATCAGGCGATTGAACGTCGTAGCGGCTTAAATTATCACCTGTAAATTGTAGATTGTGCGTATACTCGCATCAAGATGTTCTATTTGAATCTACTTAAGTACATGGATTTATCCTACCATAAGCATAACGGTGAAAGAAAAAATCACGAGGCAAACTTTGTACATACGTTTCAAATTCAAAGTCGCATATAAATTAAAGAATATCGCCTGTCGTATGAAAACTGAACTGAAAAAGAAATTACATGGTAAACACCGTTATATAAAAGCTTTGGAAAATTCATATAGTGAAGTGTATACTTACGTACTCTTCAGTGGTAAGGTATGGGTAGTACTTAACTACCGTATTGTTACGTTCAGTATACGAGTATATATTTATCGAGGCAAAGTAACAAAAGCTGCACATTATACGTTGGCGAATAGCTATCTCAGGCTTTCAGCGACGAAGTACGCGGAAAGTATTTGAAACAATATTTTATGGATATGACTAAATATATTATTTATATATTTATTATATATTTTTATAATAATAATAATAATATCCTCACGCCTTCCCACAAGGGTCCCCGAAGGGGTAGGCAGAGGTGTATAGGTAATACCCACACACCCACTTTCCGCCAGAGGTATATTAGGTGCCAACGTGACAGATGGCGAGTCCATCGCCGTTACTCAAGCACGGCTATACATACGCCTTTGAATTTCTTCTCAGACCTATGCAGGTTTCCTCTCGATGTTTTCCTTCACCGTAAAGCTCGTGGTGTGACTAATCACTGTACTTAAGTTCAGAAAAAACTCATTGGTACAGTCGGGATTCGAACTTGCGACCTTTGCGTCGCAGGCAACTGCTCGAACCACTCGGCCACCACGGCTCTTTTATATTTTTATATTATTACATACATAATATACGTATGTACGTGACGCTGTTCTTAAAGCGAAGCTCGCGGATTCGAGTCCCGCTGAGGGCATTTGTCTAATGAACACAGGTACAATGTACTTTATTTATGTATCTACCTAAGTCATCGATTTTCTTTTTATTTGTATGTATATATATATATATATATATATACATATATATGTATGGATATTATAGTTGTCTAGTTTGGTGTTTTATTTGGGACTGTGTCAACTTGTGTTGAATTGTCCGAAGGTATTTAGTAATTATTATAACATGCCAAGTCTCCTACGAGTTTCATCTATCTAGTTCAAATTGATCGAATTCTCAAAAACGTCACAGGCACGTCAATAGTATTCAATACTGGCAAGCATGTATGAAGAGACTAATGAGTGTAGATGAAGCGAAAGAGGTGTTTTGGATTAGACAGAGCTTTACTCTTATTATCTATATCCTTTAAAGGCTGGGCGAGGTGATTACGTTTGTGAATGGACTAAAAAATAAACATCAACTGGTGTTCAACTTCGTTAAATATTATAAATATTTGTTATTTTCATTATAATTATGGTAAAACAAAAAAATTAAGCTTTAAAGCTTAAACTGTTAACTGAAGCGTTGTGCTTAAACCGACCGCCATAATTATCTGTACTCTTTAAAAGAATAGATTTAAAATCGTTGCAAGTGAAAATTGCGAGCGGGATTGAAACGAGTGCTTTTGTAATTACGAGTATTGTATCCAACTTTATGGAACTAAATTATGCTTTCGCATACTAAACGTTTTAAAATTGATGAAAATAATATATATTTGATTCGAACAAAAGTTAATAATAGAGATGAGTTTTTCTGAACATAAGTACAGTGATTAGTCACACTAAAAGCTTCACGGGGAAGAAGAAATGTTTGCGAAGAAATTCAATGACATATGACGTATAGTCCTGCTTGAGTACGAAGATAGTAATTAAATATTTACTCAGAGCACAACGTGCACTTTTTTGTTTTTGTAAGAAATAAGACAAATTATTTATTTTGTAAATTGTATTTTCTCCATTTTGCACTAGAAATATGAAGTGCGAGGATAATCCTAGATATAAAATCTTTCTTTATGAACTAGAAAAATATCACCAAGGATTTATATCTATCCGTGCAGTCATGTTTTCTTTCAATTTCGCTCACTTTGGCTGATGTCTGCTTTTCCAAATTGAATTTCTCATACAGTTGTATTAACACTCACAACTTGTTAGTTTTATGTAAAAATATATCGTTTATAGAACATGATCGGTACGTTGTCCTCGTTGAAATATTATATTCTTATTGAAATGAATTTCTTTCAAGCACTTTCAACACTAAGAAGTATACATTTTAGTGTTTAATGAGTAGGGCTTCATTCAAATAAAAATTTTACGATGTATTGACCGAAGAGAGGGGATTAAGCAATGTTGGGGATTAAGCAAGTCTACATAGGTTCTCTTTAGACTTACAGATCTCTTTCACTAAAGACAAAATCATCGGCAAACAAGCATTCGACTTGCTTGATGGCAAGCGATTATCGCGGCCTATGTAGGATTACAACCCTGAGAATGGCAGGAGTTTATAGAAATTTGGTCACACCCTTTATTAATATTCCATGGTGTAATATCAGCAAAAATCTGCTTAGATCAATCCATCCTATACAAATGATTGCTTAACCGATTGGCTGTAGGTACTGTGCCCCAAATCCAGCAATACAAACAAAGGCTCATTCTCCATGTGATCTGAACTTGAGAATAGTTGTGAAGGCAGGAACTGATGCGCTTTACCAACTTTTCTACGTGACGTATCGAAAATGCATCGCTTGGTAAGAAGGCTTATAGGAGCTGACTTTAAAGTAGTTGGAAACGCTAAGCGTGAATCGCATTTGGCCCCTCACTCCACATAACTCAGCGGGTGACCTCCTGAAGTTTCACTTCGGTAATTTAAACAATGAATCGGAACCGTCTACAAAAGTGGCGCAATTTGAAAATTTCACAAGGATTTTCAGACCAACTGTTTTTCGCTTATATGGCGTACCATGGGAGAAGCTCATGTCCTGTGTACTCTAATGAGCTGATTCATTGAATGTGGTTAACGTTGACTATATTTTACGTTGAATATATTTTAACGTTGAATACGTTAGACATCTTCAATCTTGGATGGAATATTCTTGGAAGTCTTGGAAAAAGTCTTGAAAAAAGTGAAAATCTTGGAAGGATAACTGCCGGAAATAAGGTGAATGGAGCCATGTCAGCGTTGATGGGCAGTAAAAGTCTGAGCAAGAATGCTCGAGTTGCTGTCCACAACGCGATATTGGTACCTACCTTATTGTATGGCAGCGAATCCTGGGTATGTCAGAGGAAGTATGAAAATAGCTTGAATGCAGTCGAGATGCGATCTCTTCGAAAAATGTGCGACGTAACGATATTAGATCGAATCCGCAATGAAGAGATTCGCAAATCAACTGGCGTGAATGAGGGCGTGATTGTAAAGATGAAGAAAGGCATGTTACGTTGGTTTGGACACATAGAAAGGATGAGTGAAGAAAGATTGACGAAACAGATATACAAAGCAAAAGTGTGTAAACAGATATACAAAAACAGATATACAAAGCAGAGGAAGGCCACGTTCCAACTACCTGGATCAAATAGATCGGACTCTCAAGGACGGGAACGTTAAGAGTACTCGAAACCGACGAGCATGTATGAAGAGACTGATGAATGTGGACGAAGCGAAAGAGGTATGTAAGTCTAGAGAGAACTGGCGCTCTATACTCTCTGCCTACCCCGTTAGGGACTTGGCGTGATGATATGTATGTGTATCTTCAATCTTGTTTTCTACCTTCTGCCGGGTAAGCACGTGGCTATTAATTCATTGTATCTTCATTATATTCATAAATTTTTTTCAAACACACATTTAGGATCAAAAATATGTTATTTATCTTTAAGCCTACGTATTTAAGTAAGCATGCCAATATGGACAGCCACTACTTGATATAGGGCCCGTGTATTTGGTTTCATTACCCTGTATCAACACAACTCCATCGTATGGCTGCGACAGCAAACACCCAGTGAGGTTGCGGCCTTATGCGGCACAGAAATTGTTTAGTGTATGCTAATATTTGCTGAGGTTTTTGGCGTGTAAATTTATGGCCGCAAATTATTACAGCTGTTTAGTACAGATAAATGTTTTAAAGAGCTTTTTATCTCTTTAATGTGTTGTTATAAGGGTTCTCTAAATCGGTTTTAGGGTTCGTTTGTTTACACAAAACCCTAAAATAGATGAGCGAATTAGCCATTTTATGAATATGTCTATGGCGTTTCTATTTGCTGACTTCCAGATACATAGACTAGACTATGTATGAATTAGGCATCCAGCTTGGAGATCATCAATGTTCTCCTTTAGTGATTTAAAATCAAAATGCAATTAAGCAGAGCAATGGTATAGAATATTGTGTTTATATTACCAGACGATGTGGTAATGATTGAGCTAGACATGTGCTTAATAATGTTAGGAAATTTTTGAGAAAAAAAAATTCTAGAGGTTAATAAAAAAGATATAATAATTTATTGGTCAGCATTTGAAATAAAATTTGTAATAAAAAAAAAACTATCCTCACGACTTTCCACAAGGATCCCCAAGGGGTAGGCAGAGGTGTATATGTAATAAATAAATTTGCAATAAAGAGTAGGCTTATTGCGCCTGCAGTGTTTTTTTTTCTTTTTAAACAACAAGATTACAAGATTACATACAAGCATACGGCCCACCTGATGGGAAACGGTTACCGTAGCCTATTTACGCTCACGATACCGAAGTATCACTTGCGCGTTGCCACTCTATGTTCGGAGAGTTAAAGTGTGTTGGCAGCATAATGGGTTTAATCCCACTGCTTCCAAAACAATGTAACAATCCTCCCCCCTCCCCAAGGAGGGGAAGGGCGTAGGAACACAACACAAAAAAATGTGTTATTTGGCTACGGACTTCTATAAGGTGGAGGTCCTGCCCCAGTCGGGCAGCTCCGAATTCGAACGGGAAACCCGTTATGCCCTACCTCTCTTAACTGTAAAATTTTCTTCATCACCTCACCATCAAACAGCTTGTACAATGTTTTTACACGCTTTATATTAGCTTCACCTGTATGTATGTATGTATGTAACCGACTTCTTTGAGCTCGATTTTGACCCACTTTAAACGGCCAGATTTCGTTCAAACTTTGTAGACTTATCGAGGACCGATGACAATACACTAATAACTAAAAAGTAGAAAATAAATAATAGTAAAAAAAAACTAAACAACACGCTTTTTATAGAAAACCGATAATATCTTAAAAAGCGTGGGGTGCTTTTTAAGATATTACCGAAATGATAATCACTCTACTAATATCTGTCAATAAAATATTTATATCTATTGACACCATGCACCCCACGCTTTTTAAGATATTATCGAAATTTATTTTCTATTTTTTAGTTCGGTTTTCTATAAAAAGCGTGTTTTTTAGTTTTTTTTAACTATTATTTTTATATTAGTAAAGTCGCTAACAAACACGCAGCCGGCCTGATGGTAAGCGGTTACCAAGCACGCTTGCAACACCAGTGGTAACACTCGCACGCTACCGGAATCTTTACAAACCCTTTTAAGAACTCCGTGTACTCTCTGGATAAAAGATAAACGGGAAGTTATATTTTGTTATAGTTATATTCATGTTTTTTTGTTCATGTTCTTATAGTTCTGTTTGTTATCTGTTCATGAAAAAACTCCGTTAAACACGTCTGTGGTTTTATAGGTCTTAGTTAAAAAGGGGAACAGCCTGTGCATTACCCCGTATCAAAGTATCCGCTTCGGTGCTCCCTTCGTCTCGCCCCGACGCCTCAGGTCTCGCCCCATTCCTACATCGCAAATGCGTCTAGCTGTAACATTGTAAGAGAAAACTTTTAATAAGAGACATGTTCTTTGGAAGTCACTACAAAAAAGTTTACTGATAACTTATAATTGGTACAAGGCTTTTTCAGTCACTTACTACACAGTCGTGTTGGAACTGGAGCTAGTTGTAGAAAGCGAGAATTTCATTGACCGTCTTATTATAGTGGTCATAGTTTCGATCCTGTACTTGTGAGGGAATCACGAGGTAGGCCGAGAAATACTTACACTTACTTTAGTTGTTAGCTAGCTATATCAGAGTGACATTGCTCTGATACGCCTTTACTATTGCTTAGCTTAATTACCTTCTGGTAGTTAAGTTCAGGTTTCCATAAAACGATACAGCCAGAAGCGGGGTCAGTGCGTTTCTTCCCCTGCTAGCACAGCATCTTCACCTGACATTAAGTCGGCAATGCGTGAGTGATATCTCTAGTATTGCTTACTCTTATAGATTTTGGTAACCGCTTACCACCAGACGTGCTGTGTGCTGGTTTTGGTAAACAGAAGTGGCACCACTGTAGTAGTTAGACCACGAGCTTTTCGGTCAAGGAAAATATCGAGAGAAAACCTACATAGGTACGATTATGTACTTACGTCACATTGCACTCAAGAATATCTACTACACACCTCCGCCTGTCCTTTCGGAACCCTTGTGGGAAGACGTGACGATATACAACATCGTCAACAAAAAATTGTTATAATTTTACGGCACTTAAACGAAAGCTTTTAGCTGTTCGAATTGAACTAGAAACGGTGAACGAAAAAATGGTGGAAAAAACAGGCTTGAAATGTAAAACTAAATTGGAATGTAAATCAAGCCCGCCCGTTCAGTGTTCCCTCAATTCCCGATACACCTGATTACTGAAACAAACTTTGCTGAGTAAACAGTAAAAGCCAAATAATCCTTCAGTTGGTACTCGTTTATTAAATGCTTTCTCTTCGGAGGTACACCATTGTTCTAAATTTAAACACCATTAATACGATTTAATTGAAACTGACAGCAGATACTGTAATCATGCCTTGGAGGTTTATTTTTACTAATAGTATAAATAAACAATAATAGTTGTTAAATGTTTTCTCTATGAATCTCTGTATCGATCGAACACTCAAAGTCGGGAACGTCAAGAGTACTCGTAACCGGCGAGCATGTATGAGGAGACTGATGAATGTAGCCGAACCGAAAGAGGTATGCAAGTCTAGAGAAGACTGGCGCTCTATTCTCTCTACCTACCCCGTTAGGGACTCGGTGTGATGATATTTAGTTGATAGTGACGAGTGCAGACTTGAAGTTCTTCACGATTTATTCCGTGTATCCACCGTACACCTACTTGAGATCAGAAAACATCTGGTGCAGACAGTACAATCTTACTAAATCATTGTCGATCCTGGGAATACAAATAGCTTTCTTTTCAATCAAATTTGGGACTAGTTTAAAATTTTCGATCAGAATTTACAATTATTACGGAGAATATTATTACAAATTTCAATGTCTAGTTCAGTGAGCGCACGCAAAATTACTCATTAGCTCAGCCCGGACTGAAACTGAACAATACGTGGCATATTAGCAATCAATTTGCAATATTTGCTCGAAATTATTTAGTATGGCACGATAACTTGGTATATCAAAGCATTTTGATTTTACAGAAGCACAGGCGATATTAGTAAGTCTTCTCGTGGGGAATATTAATTATTCCAATATTGTCGTTTCATTAAACAAAGTGTATCAAAGCAGTTAAGTTTTAATCATGGAGTTTTGTTTTTAATTTCAGTGCAATTGTTTGAACGAAAGTACTTATTAACATTTATTTTTCGAATATAACTAATTAAGTGTTTCGAATGTTACGAGTATGATTCGAAATCTCTTTTCAACAAAGTGTTATGTACCTACATACATTGTGTCGAGCTAAAATATAAAAAATAGTAAAGTGTACAGTTTATGTTTTCATTGTTTTTGTTGCGTGGGTATTATTTTACTGACAACATTTAAAAACCTATGTACTTTATGTGAGAGAATCACCGCTTGCTACGGTATAGGAGATTTTTGATGATATCTCTCTTAGGCTTGGTAAATAGACGTTTTCCTATATACTGCAGTGAGATAGAAACATAATCATATATATATAATGCTTCAAGTTTACCTTCCTTCTCGCTCACTTGGATGTAATGCAAGTCACAATACGACCCCGGGTTTATGAATTCAACTACCGACCTTTTCCCGGCGAACTCTTTGAATATTTCTCAATGCGAAATGTCTTTAACTGCACCTGTTTACCCTACTGGCGTATATTTCGCCGGAATTGACCGATTAAAAGACCCGTAGAAAAATGTGCTAAAAGTGTATTCCAGTTAATTACTTCTGGATTTATAACAGTCGTTAACTTTTAATTTCGTTTCCATTTACTTTTCCAACCGTGGATTTTATGAACACTGATGGCATTTGAAACTCAACAGGATGAATATATTGATGCGATTTAAACATATCAGACGTATTTTGAAAATTGAATGAATAAACATGTTATACATATATTCTCTCTGATAATTATTCAAGGAAATTGACATATTGACCGTACCACGTCAATACATATTCCAAAATATGATATATGTTAGAAAGAATATTGTAAAATATAAGAAAATAGCGACTTGCATTCTGTGAATACACGTAAACAAAAACAAAACTAGCAACTCATTTGTCGGGAAAGGTATAGGCTTTTTTAATAAGCTACCTCGGGAAATAATTGAATTACCTTTTGTAGAATTTAAAGCTGTAGTTAAAGTAAATTTATTGAAAAGGCTTATTATAAAACATCAGATTATTTGAATGATGGCCATGCATGGCAATGAATTGTTCCTCTTATACAGAGTTTATATATGTGTATAACTCGCCATCTGGCACAATATATCCTATATACGCCATCCCACAAGGGTCCCCGAAGGGGTAGGCAGAGGTGTATAGGTAATACCCACACACCCACTTTCCGCCAGAGTTATATTAGGTGCCAACGTGACAGATGGCGAGTCCATCGCTGTTACTCCAGCACGACTATACATACGCCTTTGAATTTCTTCTCAGACGTATGCAGGTTTCCTCTCGATGTTTTCCTTCACCGTTAACACCTCACATTAGTTAGTCACATTAGCACCTAAAATATATCTCTGGCGGAAAGTGGGTTAGTGGGTACTATCTATACATCTTTATCTACCCCTAGGTGGACACTTGAGGGCCCTTCGGGGGACCTTTGAGGGAAGGCATGAGGATATATTATTTTGAGTTTGAAATATGAACAATATTGAGAATGCAAAGGTACTCAGTAAGGTCCCGACTTTTATGTGCTTTATGATAATAATTTGCCCTCCGTTGAAAGCTACAAAGTATTAGCATACATTATACGTGTAAGGTACTCGTGTACATCGTCAATTTATGAGCATGTAATATCAGGACAATTGTAAAGGGAACGGGACTTGGAATGTTACAACGGCGTCTCCTTTAATTTATAGGACGTAATATCCCCGCTCCTCCTAACTCTCACCTGAACACGCCTCGTCACAGCTATGCACACCCGGCTTAAGAACATAATCTTTATTACCAACTCCAGTCTTAACAGAGACTTCCTTTTATTTTACTCCTCGCGGTAAACGTAATATATCCAGGATTACGTGCGCCTATGAAATATGCAGTATCTCAGAGCAAAGACGAATATATGATGTTTCTTTAAGCAGTGTAGCGAGCTTCAAATCTCATTGCGCTCATTTTTTATCCCACTGTAAATATGCAGATTTTCATATATGTAGGTGTACAGCGCGAGCCATCAGCTGTTGCTTGAATTATTGATTGTGAGGGCCCGAACACCGCATCGCGTATGAATAATTAATTTGTGTTGTGGGTTCATTTCAAAATATAGCGTTGCGGCGTTTTGATTTTTACGGAACCACACCAGATGGCTTCGTAGATGTATGTATATAGGCGCCTTCCTTCCGGATAAGTTGAAATTAAATGTTTTTAACGTGTTCATTACATCGATGACAGTGTAGAAAACGAGCCGAGTCACGGGGGATTTTCAAATTGCTTCCCTTTGTCATTCAAATTGGTTGATGCGCTTTGTTGTTGGTTTAGGGCAAATACGGCCTTTCTTTGGTACTTTCTATTTTTTTTTTATGCCACCACGGCTTCTATAAATATAAATTTACAGAAGCCATGGTGGCCGTTATAATTAAATATAAATTAACGGAAGTAAGTTTTTGTCTGCCATTTCCATATTTTTATGTTTACCTTTTATGCAAGTAATACCAGATCAAAGCCTATAATAAACCTATACCTATAACTTAACCTTTAACTACCTATAACTAGAAATACAGTACAAACATTAATGTATTTCTAGTTACCTATAACTAGAAATACATTAATGTTTATTCTTGCGTTAAAATCTTTTTGTGTATTATGTATTTTGGTGGTGGTCTTAAATATAAATAAATAATAATAATATATCCTCACGCCTTCCCACAAGGGTCCCCGAAGGGGTAGGCAGAGGTGTATAGGTAATACCCACACACCCACTTTCCGCCAGAGGTATATTAGGTGCCAACGTGACAGATGGCGAGTCAGCCCATAAATAAATACATATTTAATTTGTGAAAAGACGGCATTATACCTTTGTACATATTATATATTTCCCTATACTATATTAACGACTAATTGACCTACAAAATTGCCGTTTTGTCAAATTGGTCACTTTGAGCTGCAATATTAAACACGTGCAAACAGTGTCTTAATGGACGAACGAACAGTACGTTATTGGTTCTACAGCTTTTGTACTGGGATTGTCGATCTCGTAAACATAGCTTACCTACAGCCAGCTTATAAGGTGATTATTCTCTATAACTACGGCCTTTTAACACTACAAACGCGGCATACAAACATTCTACATGTTTGACTGTACGCAGTATTGTAGCTTGAATAAGCTTACGACATCATTAGTCCTAACATGTGCGCTACTAGACATTTAATCGATTTAAATTCTCATTAGAAAACGAGACAGTACTAACATATTCAATTCATACTTAAGGTTTCAATTGCACATAGATATATTAGATACGACTTCACAGCGACCCTACAACCACTTCTTGACGAACATCAAAGAACATCCTGTTGGTTTAAAAATAGCATATTATCATCATGATAATAATTATCACGCCGAGACCCTCACGGGGTAGGGAGAGAGAAGAGTGCCAGTTCTATTAGGCTTACCGACCTTTAAAAAAATAGCATATTATTATATGAACATTTACATACATACATATCATCACGCCAAGTCCCTAACGGGGTAGGCAGAGAGTATAGAGCGCCAGTTCTCTCTAGACTTACATACCTCTTTCGCTTCGTCAACATTCATCAGTCTCTTCATACATGCTCGTCGGTTTCGAGTACTCTTCACGTTCCCGTCCTTGAGACTCCGATCGATTTGATCCAGGTAGTTGGAACATTTATGTATGTATAAACCTTTACGCCTTCTCACAAGGGTTTCTGAAGGAGTAAGCAAGGTGTAAGTTTTGTCTTCTCGCCGGTAGTGTCGTATATTGTATACAGTCGCCGGTGCAAACTAGATGGATAGCGGAATTCGACGTTTCTAGCTAAGCTAGGCATTTGTCGTTGAATTTATTGTTAAAAGTATGAATTTTTCCACTGGAAGAATTATTTTATTGCTGTGCGAAATACAGAAAAGAAAATCAAACAAAGTTGGTATAGTCGCGCTTCGAACTTGCAATATTGGCGATGCAGCCGACAGCTTGAACCGCTCAGCCAACGCGGATCACTTTTACTGTTGTATATTACGCGGATCATATTCAAAGTGTACCTAAACTTAAAGTTTAATAGTAAGAACTAATGAATTTATTGCATTTTATGAGGAGAGTGAGCCACGAACTTGCTCCAAGCAAAGTTAACTATGAGAGAAAATAGTAATTTAACATACTACTTCCTTTAAACTTCGACTTAGCGGTGGGAGCAGTTAAACGTACCCAACTTGCTACTCCAGTTAAGCTTCAGTAATAACATAAGTGCATCCACTTCGACTGACATATTATTATATCTGCGGAGTTACACAATTTGAAAGCCGCATCCCTCAAACTTTGCCGTAAGTTCGAATTATAGCTCCCTACAGATACTGCGTTGATTAAATCCTTAGAGAATACGTGCCACATAATGACGAGGAAAGCTTCGTTCACGGTGGGCATTACACCTGTCAATTTCATACTATATAGATTAATATGTATTATTGTTTAAGTTGCTTCTTACTGAGTCTTTATGATATTTTCATTAAAATAAGGGCACAAGAGAATCTCTCTTTCCAATTGGCGTGTGCGATCTTAATACAGTGTTAGGTAAAATAAAGGTACTGTCGTTAATTTATCGTTAAAAACAACCGGAGAGTTTGTTTCATCGATTTTTTCCTGCCAGGTTTTTCTTGGAAACGGTACTTAAGGCAATAAAACATTTTATAGCTAATATAGCGTTAAATAAGGGTTCCCTGTGTTCCTTACACTGAATAGTATGTATATTATGTATATATATATATATATATATATATATATATATATTAACCTCTGGTGGCAGGCACCTCTGCCTCCCCCTTTGGGGACCCTTGTGGGAATGCTTGAGGATTTAACTAACCCGGTCTCCTCAATGCATAATAGTGAACAAGTGCTCTCCATGCATCGGGAAGATCGAATTAGACCATTTTGCAATGCTGGCAAGCGAGACCGAGTGGACAATAAGTATTGTATTCTTTCGGTGTGTTTTCCTCTCAATACGAGGTTGATAACACGCTTTTGATACCTCATAGAAGTATTGTAAGCGGTAAATAATCCAGGCGAAAAGTTTGCACTTTAACTACAGACAGAATAAAAAAAAATGCTCCTTTTCACTTCATTTTATAACATACGTGAAAAATCACTCTTCCGAGTATAACCCGTTTATTGTTTCCAAGTCGTAGAGCTCCCAATGATCCAGTTTTTGCTAAAGATCCAGCGATATTTTTTGCTTCAGAATTGTTTAACAAGTTTAAGCGAATTTTATATAGGTAGTTATTATTTATTATACAATACCTATGAAGTATCATACACCAGCGAACTATCATCATATATCAAAGGTCAACCTATCATATCAAAAATCACCCTCACCTGTCTGTCTGTTCGCGATGAGCTTTAAAACTAACGAACAGATTTTTATGGGTTTTTACACTATGAACATTATGTATGTATGTACGTATGATATAGTTCTCTATCTTCACCATCCCGGGTATAAGATGCACGATCTTTACGTATGCTCTTTATAAATAGTAAATTTTAAAAGTAGTAATTTTTCTATTGCTCAGTCAAAATCAAAAATCAAAAGCAAAATATTTAATGTCACGATGGCACCTCTATATCTCTGGCGGAAAGTGGGTGTGTGGGTATTATCTATACACCTCTGCCTACCCCTTCGGAGACGGCGTGAGGATATTAAATAATTTATTTCACAGAAGACTAGATGGGCACTTATAAAACGTCGAACAAAGTGCAAAGTTATTACTTTGCCCAATTTCTTCGCTCGGGCGGTCTAGGAATTCCATAAAACAACAGATTTCAACCAGAACCTACATCGTTTAAGCCTACCTGCAGATTATGTGCGCAGGATTTAGGATAATGAGATAACACTCAGTCCTGAATTCGTACATACGATTTATATTCACAGAATCGTACCAATCTGAACGAAGGGATTAGTCGGGCTTCATTCATTGTCGTATTAGCATTACATCTGCCTAATACTAGCTGCATCACGCGGTTTTACCTGTAGAGAAATGGCGATAGGTGTGTCCTTTAAGAATGCGATGACAGTAGCCTTTGTCAAAGTTTTAAGTTAGTTTCGTTTCAAATTTCATCAATTTCCACAAACTTTTACGTTTATATTATTAGTAGGGTTAAATTGTTCTAAGTTCTTGGTGTTAAGCTGTTGAATATTAATTACTTGATATCTCCGAAGACATTCCGTCTTAAGAGAATAATACAGTTCCACTAATAACAACTGGTCCAGATTGTGGTCCATTGTGATCACGGAAATCAGTATTGTTATCCTTGTAAGACTTCAGAACGGATTTAGGTATCGGAATAAATTAACAAGTGTTTGTGTTCTTAAGTCCTTTGATGTTCTTACAGTTATCAATTTTGTTAGTCTGGTCTCCTGGTTTCAGTTTAAACATATCTTTTAGGGTTTTTTTCCATTAGATCATGCATTGCAATGCAGTTAAAGAATTTAGCATTGGTTTGAACAGACTCCACGGCTCTGAGGGGCCAGTAAATTTGAAAAGGTATCTTTAAGTAGTAGTAAGGTAGGCAGAGATTTTGTACTGAAAATGTGTTCTTATACATATCATCACGTCGAGTATACATGTTTCAAGCTTAGTGTGTATACAATGGATTTATGAAATTGAATTTAGAAATATGTTTTTTATATCAGAACCGTTGTAATGGGATACAAACAAGTATCCAATTACCTTTCAATTACCTCACAAAAGTCACGACACATTTCTTTCCTTACGCTGCGTTTTATTCGAGTAATTTAATTAAAGAAATATTGGTTACATTTTGCAGGGGCGCCGACAGACCGAATGTTCAGTTATTGTTGGGAAAACTCCGTGTAATTCGTTGGTAGGACGGGCGGGAAGAGCTCCAGCAAATCTCTACTGTGTAGGTAGGGCTACCACGTGGTTGATAACTCTTTGTCTTAGTTAGCTGTCAACAAGCAAAATATTATAAATAAATTAATATTTATGAAGCTGCAGTCTTAACCTTGCAAACGTATAACCTATTTCAGTATGTTTTCTTTATATATTTTTTGTTATTGGACCCATTGTATTGAATATGGCATGTGGCAATATTATCATGCATGAATATAATATATGAGGAGGGAAGCCTTTCTGCGACAGTGGGAAATAGAATCTAATAAATAATAATTAGTACTGTGTACATAATGTATTATCACCACCTTAATCCAGCCATAACTCCCCAGACAAACGTATACACATGCAAAGAAATATATGAAAGTATATGTGAAACATACTTTTCGATTTATGCGGCGCCAGTGGACCCTTGCAGCATGAGATTATTTTTGTATACTTTATACACATACAACCTCAAGTGGAACTCGTTCAAATTCTCATTGAATAGATTCCATATTTAAAAATAAGCTTATGTACGATAGGTATATGCAACTTAGCAGTTTGAAATTGCCAACACTTATCTATCGATGTTTCATCTACATTCCGAAATGGCTTACAAAAAGTTATTAAAAAAACTCTGTAAGTATATAACTGTAATATTATTATAGTTACGTTCCAACTACCTCGATCAAATCGATCGGTCGCTCAAGGACGGAAACGTCAAGAGTACTCGAAACCGACGAGCATGCCTGAAGAGACTGATGAATGTGGACGAAGCGAAAGAGGTATAGAAGTCCAGAGAGAACTGGTGCCCTATACTCACTGCCTGTAGGCAGAGGCTTTAGGCGTTGAGGACTCGGCGTGATGATATGATGATATTATAGTATATTATCACTGTGTAGTGATAAAACGGAATAGCGTTCAGGTACCAATGATCGCTATAACTTTTATCCGCGTGAAATCTGATTTCACTGGTTGATTTATTCTGGAATAATATATACAAATTCAATGTTATCCTGTTAGTAATCTATATCTCTGCCAAATGTCATCCAATTTCATTCAGCTGTTTTGGCGTGATTGAGTAACAAACATGCTTACGAACTTTCGTATATGTAATTTATTAATAGGATATATGTAGGATATCCTGCCATTTGAATACAGAACCAGAACCGGTATAATTTTTATCAAAACGTGAGCGCCCTACTTACTTTCCAATTCGTTCGCCCGACGAGAACATTCTGCAGGCTCACGACCAATTGCGTCTGCCTTTTTACGACTCGATGCCATTGTTCGACAAATATGAAAAAATAAATTCTCAGGTATAAATTTGGCCATAACCGCTAGTTACAGGCAATGGCAGTCTTATGTTATAGCGATTGAAATCGTTTGCAATTAGATCACTTAGGTATGAAATTACCTACTATTGTTACTCGTATCTATTAGAATGTATATAATATATGTATATAAAAATAATATCGGCATCGAAATTAAATAAAGATTTATATCGACAACAGATTAAACAAAACATTAAATGTGATATATGCAGGTTATGATTTTTAATAAAACAGCCTAAGATTATGATTTTGTATTCTCATAATAAGTTAATGATATCAACAATCTTGTATCTATTTATTAATCTTGTATCCAAACCCAAAACGTAAAACAAATTGACCAACTTACTCACTTATAAATACATATAACGCATCAAGTGATTTTGTGCACATTATTTGTCACAGCGCAGCCACACTGACAATTGCCTCGGCGTTTAACCACATACAGCCTTATACATATTGCGACAGGTATTTGGAGAACAAAGGACATTATTTGGCAGCAATCACCTGTGAGGTAGGAGCTCAGATTTGATTTTGGTCGAGAAATCCTATTGTGCCTTACTTGCTTTCGGGATTCTCGTTGCGTCACTCGATTTAATCTTCGTTTTTAATCGTTTTGACGGTACCTTAATTTTTTATTCGTTACGCTATTGACAGCGTAAACATTTCTTGTATCCGTTAGTAGTACGGCCTGGACACCCATCTTCTAACAGACATTCCAACTACAACCTACCTTCCAGCTATGATTATACTAATGTTATGTTTTCAACCAATAATTATAAAATTTTGCATGCACATTGTCAGGGCTACAGAATAAATCTACTTTTATATAATATCCTCACGCCTTCCCACAAGGGTCCCCGAAGGGGTAGTCAGAGGTGTATAGGTAATACCCACACATCCACTTTCCGCCAGAGGTATATTAGGTGCCAACGTGACAGATGGCGAGTCCATCGCCGTTACTCAAGCACGACTATACAAATACATATTTATTTTTATTTTATTTTATTAAAACTTCCTGCAAACATTATTGCTAAGGCGAACTTAATGCCGAAGGCATTCTCTACCAGTTAACCTTTGGGTGGTGCAGAGATATTCATGGCAGGCTAAAAGATATTTACAATAGGGAAATATAAAATTCCTATATGTTTTATTTAATTTACATATATAAAATGCCATATATAACAAACAATAATATCATACATCTAATATAATATATATAATAAATAGAATAAATCTACATACACATATACATATATATAAAATTATATACATAAATAATAATACATATTATATATTACACATACATATTATACATACATATTATAATACATATTATATATTACAAAAAAGCCGTGGTGGCCGAGTGGTTCGAGCAGTTGCCTGCGACACAAAGATCGCAAGTTCGAATCCCGACTGTACCAATGAGTTTTTCTGAACTTAAGTACAGTGATTAGTCACACCACGAGCTTTACGGTGAAGGAAAACATCGTGAGGAAACCTGCATACGTCTGAGAAGAAATTCAAAAGGCGTATGTATAGTCGTGCTTGAGTAACGGCGATGGACTCGCCATCTGTCACGTTGGCACCTAATAAACCTCTGGCGGAAAGTGGGTGTGTGGGTATTACCTAGACACCTCTGCCTACCCCTTCGGGGACCCTTGTGGGAAGGCGTGAGGATATATATATATATATATATATATATATTACACATAAATATTACTCTGTTTCTACTTGGCGGTAGTAGTATTGCTTCACTTTTGCTTTAAATGTATCCCTGCTATTGCACATATTGTATTTGACTTATCAATATGCCTTTGAATTTCTTTTCAGATGTATGAAAAAACTACTTTTATTGTACCTTTTTGTTCCCAAGGTATTTTTTCTTTTAACTGCGGGTAACACCGCGTGGAATAGCGTGTAAGCAATAGTTAAGGCTTCGCTCGCTAAACTTGTCACGGAAATCTCCGTGAGACTTAATACTAACAGAGGTTGTAAGTCTTCGTCGCAACAAAAGACTTGCGATTAATCGTTGCGATTAGCTGCTTTGTGTTCATCCGGATCGTAGTCGGTGCAAGCGGACGCTGGTTGAAGCATAAAAGAGATGTTTTGCCTCTATAGGTACTCTGTCTATAAGTACTCTGTGAAGGCGTGAGGATAGAAATTCAAAATATATATATATATATTTAGAATTTATAATATTTTTACTTCGTGTACTTTTACTTCGAGATTACCAATAGGTTTTTTTTTATTCGATTAATAATAAACAAAAAGATAATTAAATCAGGGTGATCATGAATAATTGGTCCGAAGTAGAGCTTGAGCCTTTAGGGTGGGATGATAAGAGACAGGCTTTTTCTCAACATTCGCGCTTAAAGAGCCAATAGAAGCATGTTCTCACGAGATGGAAAGTATGAAAAAGATATTGAAAGAAGGATAACTGCCGGAAATAAGGTGAATGGAGCCATGTCGGCGTTGATGGGCAGTAAAAGTTTGAGCAAGAATGCTCTAGTTGCTGTCCACAACGCGATATTGGTACCTACCTTATTGTATGGCAGCGAATCCTGGGTATGTCAGAGGAAGTATGAAAATAGCTTGAATGCAGTCGAGATGCGATCTCTTCGAAAAATGTGCGACGTAACGATATTAGATCGAATCCGCAATGAAGAGATTCGCAAATCAACTGGCGTGAATGAGGGCGTGATTGTAAAGATGAAGAAAGGCATGTTACGTTGGTTTGGACACATAGAAAGGATGAGTGAAGAACGATTGACGAAACAGATATACAAAGCAAAAGTGTGTGCAAGAAGAGGCAGAGGAAGGCCACGTTCCAACTACCTGGATCAAATAGATCGGACTCTCAAGGACGGGAACGTTAAGAGTACTCGAAACCGACGAGCATGTATGAAGAGACTGATGAATGTGGACGAAGCGAAAGAGGTATGTAAGTCTAGAGAGAACTGGCGCTCTATACTCTCTGCCTACCCCGTTAGGGACTTGGCGTGATGATATGTATGTATGTAAGAAAGGCATGTTACGGTGGTTTGGACACATAGAAAGGATGAGTGAAGAAAGATTGACGAAACAGATATACAAAGCAAAAGTGTGTGCAAGAAGAGGCAGAGGAAGGCCACGTTCCAACTACCTGGATCAAATAGATCGGACTCTCAAGGACGGGAACGTTAAAAGTACTCGAAACCGACGAGCATGTATGAAGAGACTGATGAATGTGGACGAAGCGAAAGAGGTATGTAAGTCTAGAGAGAACTGGCGCTCTATACTCTCTGCCTACCCCGTTAGGGACTTGGCGTGATGATATGTATGTATGTATGTAGAAGTAAATTATAGTTCGAACGTATACTTTATACCTCACTTAAGGATATATGCAATTGTTTTTTTTTAATAAGTAGTAAAATGTAGGGCCGAGTCGTTCTAATAGTCGCCCGCAACACAAAGATTGCAAGATCAAATCCCTACTGTACCAATGAGTTTTTCTAAACTTAAACAAGTCACTCCACGAGCTTTACGGTGAAGGAAACATCGAGAGAAAACCTGCATACGTCTGAGAAGAAATTCAAAGGCGTATGTATAGTCGTGCTTGACCTTGACGCACGTTGGCACCTAATATATCTCTGGCGGAAGGTGGGTGTGTCGGTATTACCTATACACCTCTGCCTACCCCTTCGGGGACCCTTGTGGGAAGGCGTGAGAATATATTATTATTATTTTATATAAACAAGTACAGTAATTAGTCACACCAGCGTTATGGTCCAGGCAAACATGGAGAGCGTACCAGTATATGTTTGGGACTAAAAAAAAAAGGACTTACACTACTCTATGTGAAGGCACAAAGTTGTATATAAATTCGTATTCTTGAAGTAAAAGTACTCTAAAGACTCAACCAACTGGTCTGATTTGATTGTATTAAAATTACGCAATTTCCGAAAATCCTTTCATTTGTTAATTTGTTCAAAGTCAAAACATTTACCAAACACAAAAGTTTCCTCAATTGTATAGGTAATTCAATAAAATCGGCAAAATGTATTATTCTCAGCGGAAACACAAATTGGTTATTATGTTTTTTTATTTACTTTACTTGAGATTTCTATATTGAACATTAATTGTATTCTCGTTTTCTTTGAAGCCTTAAAAGCCTGTCTAGTCTTTTTTCGTAAATTCAGTAACTATCTGCGTAGGTAGTCTAGACTCTTCTATATACAAACTCTATCACCGGGGATACTCTGTAAGCCTTGGGGGTTTCTGCATTTACTTTAAAAAGAAGCGAAGGCAAAATTTATTTTAAGTAGCTACGGAAGTAAATAATCACAAATAAGTTACGTATACGTTTACACGTCTAGATAGAACTGGCGCTCTATTCTCTCTGCCTACCCCGTTAGGAACTCGGCGTGATGATATGTATGTATGTTTACACGTAATCACAAAATAATTATGGAATATCCTGAGAACTTTTTGAGCAACTTTTACGCACAATATTATCTGCATCATCATCTATCAAATCTTTTCTCTTTATAATACTTATTAGGTATTAGTACCTGGATGACCGAGCTTAGCTCGGTAAATATATTATAAAATATTATTTCGTAGGAATTACAGACTTATGAAATATGAATAATATTTTTAATGTTACCAATATAATAATGAAAAAATGTGAGCTTCTTATTTAAATAAAAAATCACGAGTTAATCGGTTAAGAAATTAAAAACATATGCCAAAATAAAGAATCGTCTATCTAGACATATAATAAAAATGTTACGGATTGCTGTCTGTACATGGAAGATGTAAGAGAAAAAAATATGATTGGGAGCTTTATCAACGCAAACAGCACCCAAAACACTGATTGTTAGAATTTTTGTCTGTGCGTTTGTGCACACTAACCTCAGAAACGGCTTATCCGATTTAGATGTAGTTTGTAAAACTGTAACGGATCACTGTCTGTACATGGTAGATGTATGAGAAAAAATATGATTGGGACCTTTATCAACGTAAACACACGTTGTGCCATACTCTGCCACAAATCTTGTAGAAGTCGATTCCGTTGTTCGTCATTAGAAGTAGCTACACGTAGTGCCGCACGCTGCCGCAAATCTTGCGGACATCGCTCCTGTTCTTCAACATTTTCAGTAGCTACACGTTGTGCCGCACGCTGCCGCATATCTTGTAGACATCGCTCCTGTTGTTCGTCATTTTCAGTAGCTATACGTTGTGCTGCTCGCTGCCGAAAATCTTGTAGACATCGTTTCCGTTGTTCGTAATGTTCAGTAGCTACACGTTTTGCTGCTCGCTGCCGCAAATCTTGTAGACGTCGTTTCCGTTGTTCGGAATGTTCAGTAGCTATACGTTGTGCTGCTCGCTGCTGCAAATCCTGTAGATATCGCTCACGTTGTTCGTTATTTTCAGTAGCTACACGTAGTGATGCACGCTGCCGGAAATCTTACAGGCGTCGCTCTCGTCGTTCGTAATGTTTAGTAGCTACACGTTGTGCTGTTCGCTGCCGCAAATCTTGTAGACGTCGTTCCCGTTGTTCGTAATGTTCAGTAGCTATACGTTGTGCTGCCCATTGCCGCAAATCTTGAAGACGTCGTTCCCGTTGTTCGTAATGTTCAGTAGCTACACGTTGTGCTGTTCGCTGCCGCAAATCTTGAAGACGTCATTCCCGTTGTTCGTAATGTTCAGTAGCTACACGTTGTGCTGCTCTCTGCCGCAAATCTTGTAGACGTCGTCGTTCCCGTTGTTCGTAATGTTCAGTAGCTACACGTGCTGCTCGCTGCCGCAAATCTTGTAGACGTCGTTCCCGTTGTTCGTAATGTTCAGTAGCTACACGTTGTGCTGCTCTCTGCCGCAAATCTTGTAGACGTCGTCGTTCCCGTTGTTCGTAATGTTCAGTAGCTACACGTGCTGCTCGCTGCCGCAAATCTTGTAGACGTCGTTCCCGTTGTTCGTAATGTTCAGTAGCTACACGTTGTGCTGCTCTCTGCCGCAAATCTTGTAGACGTCGTCGTTCCCGTTGTTCGTAATGTTCAGTAGCTACACGTGCTGCTCGCTGCCGCAAATCTTGTAGACGTCGTTCCCGTTGTTCGTAATGTTCAGTAGCTACACGTTGTGCTGCTCTCTGCCGCAAATCTTGTAGACGTCGTCGTTCCCGTTGTTCGTAATGTTCAGTAGCTACACGTGCTGCTCGCTGCCGCAAATCTTGTAGACGTCGTTCCCGTTGTTCGTAATGTTCAGTAGCTACACGTTGTGCTGCTCTCTGCCGCAAATCTTGTAGACGTCGCGTCGTCGTTCCCGTTGTTCGTAATGTTCAGTAGCTACACGTTATGCTGCTCGCTGCCGCAAATCTTGTGGACGTCGTTCCCGCTGTTGGTCATATTCAGCGGCCACAAAGAAGCCCTCGTGAAACATCTAAGACCTTTCTGCTCGTATAATGTTAGTCAAGTTTTGCAAGACTTTAGCACTACGTGTGGGACGAGCGGAAGGCTGATTATTTTCATTGATTTGTTGAAATGAGTCTTGTTTGTCGATCACTATTTTCTTGAAGGTGTTCTTGAGATGAGTCTTCTTCTTCTTTTAGGCATTTTGTCATGTAAGTAAACAATTTATTTTATATATAATACGTCTACGATAACGTAACGTCAAACCAAAAACTCATTGGCTTAAAGTTTGTTGCTTAGCAACGTTTTATTGTTGCTGTGTCGGTAAAGCAGTAGCGAAATTCAAATTCTAATGAAATTGTAGGAGATTTTCATTGCCTAAAAACACGGATAAAACAACTTTTTTTTTAAATGAAACCTAGCTATATCAATTTATTGCCCCCGAAATCCCCCCCATACCAAATTTCATGAAAATCGTTGGAGCCGTTTCCTAGATTCAGATTATATATATATATACAAATATACAAGAATTGCTCGTTTAAAGGTATTAGATAGATAAAGAAGAAGAAGGTAAATGAAGATTTTGATTGTTCGTAATGGATAAACTAAAAAATGACTTCATGGATATAATTTTTTTCTCACCTATTGAAAGTTCCATGATACCGGAATTATGGAATGAATCTTATATCTATTATAATATAATTTAATGCTGGTAAAGCGGAGGATATCTTAAAAGGTAAATTTTGAGACTGGTAACTTTCAATTATATAATAAACCCATGAGGATTGACGGTACCTAATAGTTTCATTTACTTACATTTGTTGCGGCTTTGTGCCCGGTACATAGACCACAATGATTGTATATTGACACTAGCTTGTAATAAAGACATTTTCAAAACCTAGGTACGTACATCTGTAAGACACACTGAAAGGAGTCGTAAATCAAAAGGTAATTAATTATTCATTGCCAACACGTCGATTGTGTTGCGTTGACACCTAAATATATCTGGCGTAAATTTGTGTTACTACTATCATGTATATCCTGGATCCTTGTGGGAGCTCGTAAGGGTATTAATACCGATTTGTTAGAAAAATAAACTTAATGCATTCTCATTCCATATAAGTGGTAATTAAAAGTCGTGGTGGCAGAGTGGTTCGAGCAGTCACCAACAACAAATATAACAATATCAAAATCCCGACTGTACTGCGTTTTTCTGACAACGTGACAGCACGAGCTTTACGGAGAAGGAAAACATTTAAAGACTCGTCATCTGTATCTTTGGCACCTTGACATATATCAGGTTAAAAGATGGTGTTGTGTTACACCTACCCTATCCCCTGGGCGACCTCCATGGAAGGTTTGAAAATATATATAGGCATTTATTATTTATTATTTTAAAATACACATTAGAACGGCCAGTAGCCAATTACTCTAAATAGTTAAAATTATATACACAGCGTATACACAACACAAAAGAAAATATATAAAACAACATTCATACAATCGCCTCCCAATACTCCAGACATGCCGACATAATAGTCTGCCATCCATCCGCAAACAAATCGCAATCAGAGTTGGACTCCAAGAGATCATTGAACGCAGAGAGAGTGCGAGGGACGGGAGAGTATGATCGCGACTTACTACGACAAGCCGATATGGAAAAGAGCCTGTGTTTCCTGGCGCGTGTGTAGTTGTCAGGCACAAATATTTTTGTGAGCTCATCAGTAATTCAGGGGCATTAATACTTCCACGAAGCACCCTGCACATAGTTGACATTTGGTCACAGTTCCTTCTCACCTCTAAGGAGTTATACCCTAAGCAGCCCAGGAGATACTTTGTAGGATACAAGTATGGATAGTACCCATACACACGCTTGTATAGAAACCTTAGGAACGCTTTTTGTACCTTCTCTAAGAGTAGTATGTACTTCTTCTCGTAAGGATTCCATACGCATGCGCCAGCTTCCAATTTGCTGCAAACAAGGGCACTAAATATGACGGAAATTATCTTGGGGTTGCTAAAATCCTGAGCGCTTCGCAATAAAAATCCCAGTCGCTTGTAGGAGTCTTTAGCAACCGCTATAATGTGATCGTGAAATGTGAGTTTCTTGTCAAATGTGACGCCAAGATCTTTCGTAGTATCCGTGGAAGCAATATTAATGTCACCTACCTTGTAGCTAAAATCAATTCGTTGTCTAGATCGGCCAAAACTCATTACATTGCATTTTGTATGGTTTAACTCCATTTTGTTCTCAACACTCCAATCTAAAACTGCATCAATATCAACCTGTAAAGCCAGGCAGTCGGTTACAGATTTAATCTCGGTAAAAAGTTTGAGGTCATCAGCATACAAAAGGCAGTTAGTATGCAAGAGAACACCGGGGAGATCGTTAACCATTATGAGGAATAACAATGGTCCTAAGATAGAGCCTTGGCTGACACCAGAACGCGTTTGATACGGCTCAGACTGATATATACCCAGTCTGACAAACTGCTGACGATCGCGAAGGTAGTCAGCTAGAAGGCGGAGAAGACCAGGGGGAAGCCAATGTTGTGCAATTTGGCCAGCAGTATATCATTATTCACCCTATCAAACGCTTTCCGGAAATCAAAGTAGAGGACATCTACCTGACCCCCTCGATCTAAAACTTTGGTAGTAAATTCAACAAAAGTTAATAAATTTGTATTAACAGATTTTTTCGTTCTGAAACCGTGCTGTTGATTACACAGATATTTGTCAATTTCGGTGTAAATATATTTATGAAGTACGTTTTCAAAAACTTTTGCTGGGGATGAAAGAACTGCGATGGGTCGGGATTCCTCCACTTCGGTCATGCTGACGTCTTTAGGTATGGGTGTGACCCTTGAGATTTTCCACTGGGACGGATAGGCTCCAGTTTTTAATGCCAAATTGAAGATGTGGTATAAAGGTAAGCAGAGGTAATGTTTAAACGTTTTTAATATATCTGATGGAATATTATCGGGTCCTATAGAGCTATTTGATTTGAGCTTTTCTATTCCTAGTAAAATATCTTCTGGAGTAAAGTTGACAATATTTATATAATTACTACCGAGATTTTGATCAGTAATTGGGAGATTGCCTACATCAAGTTGCGGTTTCTCTTCAAGAAATACACTAGAGAAGAAATCCGCAAATGCCTTTGCCACCTCTATGTTTTTCTCCTTTATTTTTTATGGTTAGTTCAAACCCACCTTTGGCGCGCAAACTTGAAATGTGCTGCCAAAACTTACGGGGATTAGATGATAAGCTGGTTTCAATAATTTTCATGTGATTTGTATAGGCGGCTGCAGTACGACTTTTTAGACTAGCTCTAAGCTCTGAGAATTCCTTATATGTATTATGACATTTGGTACGCTTCCAGGCAGCATGGAGATTGCATTTGCGTCTTGTATCCTGAATAATGTCACGCGTAAACCACACGGGGTAACGCCTTGTCACTGTAGTTTTCCTTGACTTCTTTGGGATACATGCATCAAATATATCGTAGATAGCCTCATAAAAGAATTCTACAGCCATATCAACGTTGTCAGTTTGTAAGACGTTCTCCCATGAATATTTAGAAAATAATGTATATAGTTTTTCACGGTCTGATTTTTTAAAGTTCCAGTCATTAGTATTATAAATATTGCTTGGTTCAAACAAATCAGATAAAAGTAATATAAAAGCATAAAAATAGCATATAAAAGTAACAACAAAAAAGAGAGCCGTGGTGGCCGAGTGGTTTGAGCAGTTGCCTGCGACGCAAAGGTCGCAAGTTCGAATCCCGACTGTACCAATGAGTTTTTCTGAACTTAAGTACAGTGATTAGTCACACCACGAGCTTTACGGTGAAGGAAAACATCTAGAGGAAACCTGCATACGTTTGAGAAGAAATACAAAGGCGTATGTATAGTCGTGCTGGAGTAACGGCGATGGACTCGCCATCTGTCACGTTGGCACCTAATATACCTCTGGCGGAAAGTGGGTGTGTGGGTATTACCTATACACCTCTGCCTACCCCTTCGGGGACCCTTGTGGGAAGTCGTGAGGATATTATATAAAAGTAGATTTTTTCTGTAGCCCTGACAATGTGCATGCAAAATTTTATAATTATTGGTTGAAAGCATAACATTAGTATAATCATAGCTGGAAGGTAGGTTGTAGTTGGAATGTCTGTTAGAAGATGGGTGTCCAGGCCGTACTACTAACGGCTACAAGAAATGTTTATGCTGTCAAGAGCGTAACGAAAAAAAACCTTTTATAAGCGCGATTTTCGCCCATAATTTTGGCAAAGTATTTCAATGTACATAAGTGTTTTCTTCAGGTAGCTAATACAAATGCGTTTTGTGTTTATTATTCCATTAGCATGGTGCGTCA
This sequence comes from Drepana falcataria, assembly GCA_945859725.1. NCBI lineage: Eukaryota > Metazoa > Arthropoda > Insecta > Lepidoptera > Drepanidae > Drepana > Drepana falcataria. The sequence goes on from OX243937.1 coordinate 4,421,327, forward strand.
TGCGGCGGTACAGTGTGGAGATACATCATCGTGACTGACAGTGACGATTAGGGTGTAGCGGTGCTTGGGTAACACAATTTGGTCTCGTGGGATGAAATTATACAGCCCTTTACTCATCATCATATTAACTACTTCAGTTATTTTCAAGAGCCTTGGGATTGAGTGCGACACAAAGATTGCAAGCTCGAATTCCGACTTTATCAATAAGTATTTCTGAACTTAAGTATAGTAATTAGTCGCAGCATAAGGAAAATGAAATGAGGAAATGGCGATGGACCCGCGATCTATCACGTTGGCCCCCTTTGTGAGAAGGCGTGAAGATATTTTATTATAAACTTAATATTGCGTTACCTTCGAAGATTGAGAGGCGTAACGATTTCAGATCGAATCTGCAATGAAGAGATTAGCAGAACAAAATATATTGTATTACGTTGGTTTGGACCCTCAGTTTATATATCATTGGTTTGGACACATAAAAAGGATGAGTTAAAAAATATTGACGAAACAGATATAGAAGCGAGCATGAGGCAAGAGGTATGTTAGACTGGAGAGAACTGGTGCCTTTCCACTCTGCCTTCCCCTTGATATAATTAGTACGTACTCAATTTGTGGTTCTGAGAATTGCGTTTCTGTTCTTTTGCTCCGCCACGTTCACAAAATATGATGAATAGTCGTGTATATTAACAAGGGAAAAAGGAAAAAACGACGATGCGCTACTTGGGCGAAAATGCTTTCATTTTTCAAGGCTTGATAGGTACATTACGAAGAAACTGCAAATGTTCTGGAAGGAATTGTACAATGGACGTTCTTTTTTATCGGCTCGTTTCCTTTGTAGGGATTTTCGTTGGTGAAACTCATTAAATGCGAAGCGATCTTAACGCTAAACGTTTTGATTACGGGTTTTGACGCCGTATGCAATTTGTCGCAGCATGTAGGTATAATTTGCTTATGGCATGGAAATCCAGTTGTGAAGGCCATTTAGATAAAATTCGCAAGTTAAATTCCTAGTTTGTAACAAATTATATATTTTAATAAATTTTTCAAGGAAATAATTTAAAGTACTACCACTGAAATTATCTACTTACTAGCTGTGCCCGCGACTTCGTCCGCGTGGAAAAGTGACTTTGGGCAGCATTTTTTAATACACATTTTGATTTACTTTGTACATGTTACGAAAAGCTTATCACATTATATTATTGAAAAACCACATCTAAATCGGATAAGCCGTTTCTGAGATTAGCGTGCACAAACATTACTTTTAGTGTTACCTTTTACCGCTACTGAATCTTATCTTATATATTGAATTTAAAATTGTGTATCGGCATTTTTTTCAAAACTGACCAGTCATTCAATTATGTACACCCACGTTTCCAGCTTCAATGTTCGGATGGCGAACTTAAAAATGGAATAAAGATCAGATTTCCAATGTCCGTAAATACATATTGCGCGATTGTTCGCGTTGTGGTCTCCACCAGTATAAACGGGCCCCTCGTAGGTTGAGGCCACTTGTACGAGTAGCTTTGTGCAATCAATATATTGTTTGTGTGTAGCTGAAAGAGTATCCATATTCAATTATAATATATTGATCAATTATATATCCTCACGCCTTCCCACAAGGGTCCCCGAAGGGGTAGGCAGAGGTGTATAGGTAATAAATACCCACACACCCACTTTCCGCCAGAGGTATATTTGGTGCCAACGTGACAGATAATTACGGTCATACTAAAATAGCTGATTGGAGTTAAAGTATCATACTTAAGAAACCGGAATACAGTCCCTTCTTATATCCTCACGCCTTCCCACAAGAGTCCTTAAAAGGGGTTGGCAGAGGACCCATGCACTCATTTTCCATTAGAGATACATACTAGGTGCCAACGTGACAGATGGCGAGTCCATCGCCGATACTCAAACACAAGGTACATTATATCAGTATCAATATAAGCTATAATTTTTCCATATTTTTTGTTGTTGTTATATTGTGAGATTAATTAACATACGCGCTTGAATTAGTTGTTTTACATACATACATATCATCACGCCGAGTCCCTTAAGGGGTAAGCAGGGAGAATGGAGCGGCAGTTCTCTCTAGACTCACATACCTCTTGCGCTTCGTCCTTCTTCTCGTCTCTTCATTCATGCTCGCCGGTTTCGAGTACTCTGACGTTCCTGTCCTTGAGTTTCCGATCGTTTTAATCTAGTAAATTTGTTTTCTCTTTATTTAAGGAGTTTTGTCGCACAGTGACTATGCCACTCCGAGAGGTCTCCATAATGTAAAAAATATTCAAATCTACGCTTATATAACTTTATAAACCTCTTAATTCATCAGAATTAGGGATTTGTTTGTTAAAAATCATTATTTTCGCTACGATACAATATAATAATACGTTAAAATCTTTTTTATCTTTTAACTGTCGTTCTTTAACAGTATGTCCAAATCGAACGCGTACACGTGTCGTGAATTTCAGCTCTTTACTAAGGCACCATGTGACAACCGGGCAATCAATTCAGCGCCCTCAGGCGCTCCGCTCCCCAGGTATACCTCGCTAAAAATTCCCGCCGCCCGAGCATTACTCAACTCACTATTGTTGCACACGTTTGGCTCAAACACTTTTATTTCGTATTGTAACGATCAAATTGCTACCCTGGTACTTATTCTTTATAAGCGTAGAACTTGAACAGTGGCATATTTCCTTAAATTATGTCTTATATTGCCCATTAGGTACGTTCACTAGTCGCTACTGTACTCCAAAGAAGCAAGAGCTATGACGATATTGTTTAGGTATCCTGCAATATAAAGATTTGAGGCTCGAACAAATTAACTACTACACTACACGGCTAACTGCACAATTATTATCTGATAAATTATAACATGATATTCGAAATAAAGAAAAAGGAAAAGGTCCCGATGCAGAAAATGTTATATCTTCCACAAGCGAATTCGTGAGTAAAACCTAGTGCAACGATATTCTTTCAGCGAGCCCTATTATTAACCTCACAGGCTAAAGTGCACCGGCTTCAGTATAACGACCATGTCTGCTGATTTATAGAACTTAAAATAACATTACCGTTCACTGCAGTGCAGCGTCTTGCAGATGTTTTCCCTTAAAACAATCAACTATTGTTGTCTTACCTGAGTATATCGTCATGCCTATCGAGTTCCAGAAAGGGAACTCTATTTCGTCTAAGATATATTAAGGCACTAACGTGACTGGTAGTCTGATGCCGTGTCTAAACAATTTACATACCCCTTTTCACTTCAAATGTATGCAGGTACTCAAGATATTTGCCTTCACTGTAAAGCTCATGGTCGTTGTGTACGTCCGTCAACGTCATTGGTACCGAGGGGTGGGGACTGGCAGTCTTGTCTTTGAAGGTGACTAGTTTTTTTACACAGATATTGCCACAACTTACCGAAACACATTTTTAATGTTACATGGAACAGTATCGAGAAGTTATAGGATATTGTGTAGCATGACTATTATTGTGTCGTTTCATATATTTAAGAACCTGTCTAGTTTTATAGACCATTCTGTATAATATACATGTTGTTCTAAAAACTAAAATAGGTACATACCTTATCACAGGTGCAAAGCTAATCTTCACACAAATAACTTTGAGCGACCTTTCGTAGTTTAGACCCCTGACACTACACTACACAACACTACTCTACACGACTCACCATATATAAATATTTGTTCGTAATAGCACAAAGACATGGGTTATTGATAATTTAAGTTGGAAAATGAATCTTCTCGTGAGTATAATAAAAGATATCATAATATGCTTAATCATAATTTCTAAATTCTAGCCAGACACATGAGGTTGATTGAGTTAAACCAGTGAAATTTAAAGCGAGAGAGGTGAATGACTCATATAATGAATGTAGATATGAATAGGATTAAAACAAGTTATAATTAGTTGGTACATCATTATGCTGGCTGCTTCATATCAAACAGATTTGGATACATAATTGAGCAATCCTCAAGGGAAATACTAAAGACAGCGTTGCAGCTCGGGTCTGCAATATGGATCAAATTTGCATACACATAGCACTCGGCTAAGGGCGTTATCTACCAATATGCCGAGGAATACGTTGTATTGTTTAGGTGAAGATTGAAGTGAATAATTAAGTACTTAAGTAGGTGCCTAAAGTCCTTTGGGCATGAGTTATCGCGTATCTACAAGGGCTTGGTATAACTATAAACCCTGTTCTGTATATGTAAAAGGAATGGTAAGTATTCCTTCTAAAATTATAAATACGAGTGTTTGTTACCGCATCACGGCAGATCTGCTAAACTCATACATCAACATATATATATGTGTCATCTTATCGAAGTCCGTAGCCAAATAACAAAATTTTTGTGTTGTGTTCCTACGCGGTGAATGAGGTTTCCAGTAATGAGGTCCTTGGGGAGGGAGAAGATTGTTATATTGTGTTGGCAGCCGAGGGATTAGTCCCACTATGTTGCCAACACAGTATTACTCTCCAAACACGGAGTTGCAACGCGCAAGTGATACTTCGGTATTGTAAGCGCAAATAGGCTACGGTAACCGTTTCCCATCAGGTGGGCCGTATGCTCGTTTGCCACTCCTGTGGCATAAAAACAAATCTAGAAAAAAAACTACTAATAAAATCAGATTTTCTGTGAGTTAAACTACGGGGTAAAACATCGCGCAAAACAGTACTGATAAAGAATTCAATTTCGATATTTCGTCATAATAATAAATAGGTTAATAGGTGTAAGCTTTCATTTCAATTCACTCACTCAATTTTCACATTTTATTAAACAATTATGTAATAATTAATCCATATATAAACAATTCATAATTATTTTTCTAACTGATTTCTGACTCTTGTTCGTAGCATAGTTTTAATTTGCGTATTATAATATAACATGACGGGATACCCGCTGTACGTATAAGTATCTCATATATTTGGCGTACGAATAGACATTTGTGTGATTGAGGGCTGGGAAAGGGTGTTGTATGGGTCCCAATTTAAATTTCAGTTACATTTGCACGAAATAACTCTTTTTACCGGATTAAAGGGGCCGTGGACGATGGACATTAGTGCGTCCGATTACTTTACTGTAGGTAATTCTTAACCCTTATTTATCTGAGCTTTGCTCTGTAGCACCCTTAATGTATGTGTTTAATAGAATGGGAAGTTTAAGTAACGATCAAACACCAGCAAAAAAAGAGTTAAAATTTGTAGGCATCATAACTTTTTTGCAAGGTTTGATGAAAACCAGTGGCGGTATGGCGGTATATTTTATTATCTCTAATTAAATATGGAATAAATACCGCATTTATAACAAAACAGTTTTACAAACAGCCACTTTAACTGCATTTGTTATTATTACATACATACATATTACCATCACGCCGAGTCCCTAACGGACAGAGAGAGTATAGCGCCAGGTCTCTCTTGACTTACATACCTCTTTCGCTTCGTCCACATTCATCCGTTTCTTCATACATAATTGCCGGTTTCGTGTACTCTTGAGGTTCCCTTCCTTGAGTATCTGATCGATTTAATTTAGGTAGTTAGAACGTGGCCTTCCTCTGCCCCTTCTTGCACTCACTTTAGCTTATCTGTTTCGCCAATCTTTCTTCACTCATCCTTTCTAAATGTCCACAACCAACGTCCCATGCCTTTCTTTATCTTTACAATCACACCCTTGTTCATGGCAGCTGTTTAGCGAATCTCTTCATTCGATCTGAGATCGTTACGCCTCACATTTTTTTAAGAGATCGCATCTCAACTGTATTTATGCTATTTTCATGTTTCCTTTGACATAAGTACTCAAGATTTGCTGCCGTAAAATAAAGCGGGCACCAATATCGCGTTGTGGACAGTAACTCGAGCATTGCTGCCCATCAACGCCGACATGGCTCCATTCACTTTATTACTCTAAGTTATATTGTTGTTGAAATGTGATTGACAGAATGTACAATAGTATTTATAATTAATATAAACGAAGCAAAGCTGTGGTAATTAGCGCTTCAATACACTTGAGGTGCATAAAGGCACCGACAATACGTCTACCGCAATTATAATGAGCCTCGAACTTGCTTTCCGCAAAATAGCTGGAGGCAATTAACACTCCCTTAGCTCGCGATTCACTTCATGCCGCGCTGAATATTTTGTAAACAAAGAGCGTAGCAATTGCTTGGGCAATCCCCTTAATTATTTTAATTAGGTATATAGTATAGACAAGGTTGAATGTCGTGAGTATTTACATAATCTTTGTATAATTATTGTTAAAACCTGTTTAGCAGGCGAAAGAGGTATGCAAGTCTAAAGAGAACTTGCGCCCCACTCTCTCTGCCTACTCCGTGACGGAATCAGTGTGATTGATATATACCTATGTTAGTATGTAACGTTGTTTTGTAAATACATCTCCAAACAAAATAGGGTACTGCTTCACCTCTGCCTCCTTCGGTGGTCTTTGGGCGTGGATTTAATTATAATTATTTTTACATCTTTTCATCGTTAAGCTCTGAGATGATGAATCATAGTAATGAAAATTCAAAAAAAATCCCAAGGTGCAATGGAATATGAGCCTGCGAACTTCACTTTGTAGACGATTTATTTAACCACTGATAGAAACACTTTCTTTATATAATATATCCTCACGCCTGTGGGTATATAGGTAGTACCCACATACCCACTTTCCACCAGAGATATACATTAGGTTCCAACGTGACATATGGCGAGTCCGTCGCCGTTACTCAAGCACGACTATACATACGCCTTTGAAGTGCTTCTCAGACGTATGCAGGTTTCCTCTCGATGTTTTCCTTCACCGTAAAGCTCGTGCTGTGACTAATCACTGTACTTAAGTTCAGTATAACTCATTGGTACAGTCGGGATTCGAACTTGCAATCTTTGTGTCGCAGGCATCTACTCGAACCACTCGGCCACCACGGCTCCCTAACACTTTCTTTATTTCAATCGATAGATTCTTAATCATCACGCTGGATAGAGCATTATCTTATATTATTAACATTTCGAAATAAAGCCTCTATTAAGGGTTTTTTGTGTGCTCCGCGAAAATTTTATTTCATTTTACGTAATTATTTTTTTGGTTGTTCCAATGACAAAATGATTTCACTTATATAGCAATCAGGCTTAGCGTTTCGCATAGACGAAGCGGATATGTTTTACTGTTGTGGAATATTTAATAATATCACAATCGCTTGAAAATATTGTTCCGTTTTTGTTGTTTTTCTCGGGTCGCTTTCGTCAGACGAGATAAGGGAGACGTAAAGGCTCAAAAGGGTCGCAAGCACAAAGGACCATGAAATAATGACGTAAAATTTTGGCGTAATTTTAATTAAACGCTAATTTGCAACATTCACAAAACCGGAAAATTTTACTTTATTAATAAAAAAACTTGCGAGTACTTACATAAATTAGCTACAGTCGTTATACATTTTGAAAAAAACGAGACCGATATATGAATATTAAACAGCCTTATAAAAAAGCACCAAAAATTCCCTTAATAGGCCTAAATGACCAGATATATAATATTGTATAGTTCAGTTCAATTCGAGATATTCTAAGGAAATTTGCTATCTTTTCGTTTTCCTTTATGCTCTCGTTTCAACTGACAGCGAAACTTTGGTCTCTTAAAACGGCTGGATAAGGTTTTCCTTTCCCAAATAATCTGCAAATATCTTTTTGTAACATTACCTTTTTGTGAGTGAAAAAACAGATACCGCTGACAAAATAAAGTAGTTCTTTTTGGTATTTGGGATAAGTCGCAAATAAAGCGCTTTGTAGGATTTCATCGTTTATTCAGTACCTTTGACATTTTCTTAACAAAAACACGTTTTCACTACACTATTATAAAATAGGGGAATTTTCCATATTCATTTGAATAGATAGAGAGAGAAAAGTTAACATCAAAAAGATTACTTTAAAGGCAATGATCCTCATCTTCTTTTAATCCAAATAAGGCTTTTGTGTCTTTCCCCATTACGCTGCAAACCTACGGGTTCAAGTATCCTGAGGATTTTTCATCAAATCTTCTCGTCCTCTGTTTCAGCATACTTATTTCACAGAACTTCTAGCTAGAGTTCATGCTTCTAATTGCCTATTCCCAGTCCCTTCCTCTCCCCATCTATATAGCACACGTCGCCGGATAAAAGAAGATGGAATATCTTATTTTAATGCCTTTCATTTAATTAAAATGTTAATATTTTTAACCTTAGTGACAGTTTATATACATTCATGTTGCTGCCAGTATCTCCTAGGTCAGATTATATATGTATATGTATACATTTATGTAATAAAACACTGGAAATCTTTAACAATTTTATAGCTACGCAGCTTTAGTATACATACAGTGGATTAAAAAACAAATTACAAAGAATAAAACAGTTCAAGCCTTAATTTGTGTGATCAAAGAGAAAAAATATCATAAAGTAGACAACTAAATAAAATCCTCTTTAAGTTCTCCTTACGTCTTTTTCGTAATTTACGTACAAACATGACTGTTAAGAGAAGTACACTCGAGGGATCCGGCCGAGAGTTCTGTCATCTCTTAGAGTTGCGCCCTAGAGACGAACCGTATTTGTTTTAGCCTAGTTTATTAGGTTAATCGACAAAAAGGGTCAGTCGTAGATCTATAGTGAACCGATATATTGAGTTAGGATCGTTTTTGTTCTCCCAGCGGAAGAGGTTCGTATAAATTATCTGATTCATGATCGTACTTTCTGTTTGTCTGAACTGTTTTCGGTAATAGCCCTTTTTGTAATAACCGATATCTCATTTTATCAGCTCTTTCGGAAATTAAACCATTGAAATCGTTTAGTTTAATTCTGAGCCATGGTCGCCGAGTGCATAGAGTAGCCGTCTTTGAAATTAAAATTACAAGTTCGAGCTTCGGAAATCTGTACCAATGAGTTTTTCCTGAACTTGAGTTGAGAACTTGAGAGACTCCATATACCTAATATGCATTTATTACATTAAAGAAATTCGAGACGAAATCGACATACGTTTAAGTAGAAATCTTTTAAAATTAGAACACGTTTATATAGTTGTGCGATGGCGACGACTCGCTATCTGTCACGTTAGCACTAGAAAATATAATTGGCGATAAGAGTTCGTGTTACTACATACCTCTGCATACCCATTCGGGGATGGTCTGGATCGAACATTTCGAACTTGCACTCTTCCCCTTTACCTTTGATCCCTTGTTTTCAATACAAAAAATGCATAGCATGAATGTGGATGAAGCGAAAGACGTATGTATGTCTAGAGAGAACTGGCGAACTGGCCTCGTGAGGCACTTGGCGTGATGATATGTATGTATGTACAAAGTATACCGTCTAAAAGTTACGGCGCTAGCACCCTTGGTGTTGCAAATATCCGAATGATATCGACGAAAGCAATCCTACTAATAGCGTTCGAGTGAAATAAAATCTCAAAGTACATGCTTCAGTGAGCGCCCCTGTAATTCAGTGCTCACATGTGATCTGACACGCCGTTGATCCCTTCCGCTCGATTACACTAAGAGGCTTCAATGTATTCATTTTCACATAACCCCCTATCCCTTTTTACGCTTAGCCTGCTTATTAAACATAGACATGTAACAATTCAGTAGATTTCGGAATGGTATCGATTATTCTTTAGGTCACACTCATCGGGGACATTCACCGTTTCTAGTTCTGAAAAGTATATCAGCAAGCCCTTAGTATAACTCCTTAGTAGTATTTTTTTACGGATATAGACAATTAGAGAAGTGACAGATGGCGAGTTTTTAGCAGTAGCAGTTAGTACAACTATTGGTACTGTTTCCTCACGATGTTTTCCTACCTCAGAAAACTTTTCAGAAAACCTCATTATTAGTCGTGTTTCGAACTAGAAATTCAGGCGACTGTTCGAATCACTTGGCTATCACAATATATACGAGAACACTTTTTATTATTTGACAAATTATGGGGTAATAAATACATTTGGAAACATTTAAACATTGGGTAAAAACAAAATGCCCCTTTGGGTGTAATGAGAACAATTAATTTAATTGACGCTTGCCACTTTTACCCTTCGTAACATTAATTTATAATTGGGGACCACAACAAGAGCATTTTAAATATACTTTGTTGTAATGAAAGGATTGCTTTATTCTTTTTAGGAGAAAAATATTAGACGGATTGAAAAAATTGCCTTCATTAAGTAGTCATCAATTTCACTTAACCACCTGCAACTTAACCATTTTTTTCTGAAGGGCTGGCAAGATTAAACGACATTTTTAAAGTTGAGTAGCCCCTCTAGAAAAATACTTTTCTATTAGCGCTAATGCTATTGTATGACAATGACATTGTCTATGGTTATATACGCTAGTCCTTTTCGATGTTCGAGTCAGCTACAGATCTCATCAGGACGAGCGTCTGTTTTGACACTAAATAACAATTTATTTACTTTTATATAAGCTATATAAGAAGGATACAGATTTATCTGTAAATGTAAAATAATCCTGTATCTTTCGCATCCTTGAATAATGATGGCATTAAGTACGTCACAGTAAATAGCCTGGTAGGTTTATAGTACACGTGTCCAATAGAGCGGCAGCGCTAGAAGCGCGTAATGTGATTAGCGTACAGTTTCATAGAGCAGTTTTAAGCATGAAATGCAACGCTTATTATTCTTATTGTAATTTATTCATTGACGGCTGTCTGATCTAGTGGACAGAGCTCCTGATTGCAAAACTTGAGATCGTAGGTTTGATTCCCGCTGAGTGCATATATTTGTGTGATTAACTCGAGTATTTGTACCTTAGTCTGCATGTCCTAAGTAGTTATGAATCTATTTATCTACATATATATATATATATATATGTATATCGTTTTCTAGTTACCATAGTACCAGCTTTGCATAAAGAACTTTGTGTCGTGAAGCCGTCGCAATTATTATTCAATTAAAAATAGAGTTAGCCTCCCTATGTTGTACTGTATATCTTCAAACCTTCCCACAAGGCTCCTCGATAGGGTTAGGTAGGCAAGGTTGTGACAATACCCTCTTTTCGCTGGAGATATATAAAGGTGCCAACATGACAAATTACTAGTCCATCGCAGTTCCTCATGCTCGACTATAGGTTCGTAAGTACTTTGAATTCGTTCTGAAATGTGTGGAGGTAACGATTTCAATAACCGTTAAGCTTGCAGTGTGGTTAATCACTGTTCATAAGTGTAATTTTCATTGTACTGTGAGTCACCGCCACGGGTATCCACGGCTGTTATACTGTAAGTCATAAATGTATGGTAACACCACACATTTTGTGGTAAATTCAGATACTCATTGTGACAATATTGAAAGAAACACAACAGTAATAACACGTAAAACGTATTTATTTACAACCTCTATGTACACTGTTTAGCTAAGTTTACAAATGTTTACTAGTTTATAAGATACATAACTAAAACAATAATGGATATAGAATGATATAGAAGCGAAAATCGTTTTCTCTTCACTTTCGAAGTGAAATGCTTCGGACGGCAATCTGTCTACAAGTATTATAAAATTCACTTCTATTGTTATATATGATTAAATAGTCATATGCAAATGAAGTAGGTAATGTTTAGGATACTTCTGTAATATTGTACACTGATTTGATCTATTTGAAGACTTACAAATATTTTTCCGTTTTATTTAATCAGTTTGCATGTCATATACATTTTAACTACTGGGATATCTTGAAATAATTTGCAATATATAAATGAGCCAAGTACACATTATGAATGTACACCTACATTAAATTTGAAGAACTTATTTCCAAAAGGATATATTTACATTATTTTTTATTTACGTATCATACTCCTATTTTAGGCTATTTCACGAGGCAACCTCACAAACTAGGCCATAAACGAGCTCCAAGGAAGTCCGAGTGCAATTTTATCACGTTTCCTTATTTAAATTGCTTGCACCTCATAGAACTACAACATGCATCTGCTTCTAAATATATACAACGCTGTCTTTGAAATGTTACATATTAAACCTAATTTTATTATATCTACACGACTTTCGATGCATTAAAATACACAAATAATACATTTTATTATATAAAATTTGGAATATTTACAATGTTTAGGTAATATTAGTCGTTCTAGAACTACACTTAGCTTCAAGTAATCAGCTTAGCTTCTTTATCATTGGAGTTGATATCGAATGATAATGTTCAATAGTTTTGAAGTTGTAGTTTAACAATATGCTATAAGATTTAAACTTCAACAAAAAGTAGGCATTATCAAGATTTTGAATTTCAAATATGCTTTTTTTTTTACAGTATTATTTGTATGAAATAATTACGATTGACTATAGTATATTCTTATTGCAATAATTCGTTTATCTCCATTCTTCAATCTATTGTTTGAACATTATACCTAATATCTGAACGCCTTGCATTTTAGTAATTGTTATCCGGTCATCTTGTGACAAATCTTCTGATGCAGTAATTATTCCAAAACGGTTTAACTTTCTCTATAAAATTTAAAAGATATTTCGTATCCAGAAGCAATAATATCTTTATTACAATAGCTGTGAATAATTCTCTACTTTCGTCAATACTAAGTAAAATTAATAGCAGCGGAGTGATTGGTGGAGACATTTTCCCAGTGTTGCTCTGCATTGCGGCTGGTCGCTCGCCACTTACCACGTGCACTACCACTGATGCGGAATCTACCGAAAAAGGAAATAACAGCATTTGTAAACGAAAGTTGTCCATACTCACGTAAACATTCGCAGAAGATATATTTAACCCTTAAAAAAACGATTCAAATCCATTAATGGCACGAGAAGACTACAAATGTCTGATAAGAAAGCAAAAACAGTGAATTGAAAACGTTGAATCAGTATTTTAGGAGAGGAGGAATGAAAAAGACAAATGGTTTCAACGGGGCTTACGGCAGAGATATAGTGGAGAGAGTTGAGTGAAAAATGTATGTAATATGTACCGAAACGTGCAGTGAAAAAAGTAAATACGTCTTAATGCCCCAAAAGCTGCGTTTTATTTAGGTGAGTTATGAAAATACTAATATAATTGGACACGGGTGATTTTACATTAGCTCGCCAGCATTAAACATAATAACATGTACTAACCAAGAATTACATTAAATAGTTTTTCTAGTAATAAAAGTACTTACCTCTCCGCCATTAAAAAATTAAAGAAAAAATATTCCATTTTTAAAATGTGTAGTTCTACAATGCAATTCTGAAGTAGGTACTTACCAGAACTACTAGGGGCGCAGGTGTAGTTGCCGGAGTCTCGAGGGGAGGCACGCGCTATGAGCAGCCGACTCGTCCTAGTTCTTTGTTCGGTCTCTACGCTTATGCCCCCTCGTTGCGCGTAGTTCACCACGTTCGCGCCTCGGTACCAGTAGATAAAACTATTGCAAACAAATTAACGATCGATTCTTATACCCGATATTTAAAAATCGAATCGAAATAAAGCACTTTTCCTATTGCATGAAAAATTCTTTAGCGTATACTTTCATCACCAAGACCGAAACTAACATATTATGAAGAATTACTTTTTTTTGCTTTATTTAGGAACACAAACTGTCCCACATAAAACGATAAAAATAAACAGTATCCACAAATAGCATTATTTCTACGAAAGATGAAATCGAAAGTACAGTAATTAGAACTGGAACATAATTACTGTCTAGCAATATTTGTTTATACAATGCTTAGCAAGATTTTGTTGAAATAATTTTCAACAAAACAATTTTTAGTGAAGGTTTCACAGATTTCAATCACATTTTTAGCCTGGAGCTTTTAATGATGCCCTATGTACAGAAAGAATTAAAAAAACTGGAGTTTATAATTACAACCAAAAAATTACATATCCGTATCTCCGTAATTATATGAACACACCGCTTTCAAGCAAATAACGGCCGCGGAGGAGTAGCCTTGGTAAATACTGTTACTAATTAATATACAACTTCACGCCATCCCACATGGTTCTCGAAAGGGTAGGCAGAGATGTGTAGTACCAACGTGACATCGCCGTTTCTCAAGTAGGTACTACAAATACAATACGTCTTTGAATTTCTACTCAAACGTATGCTGCTTTCCTCTCGATGTATTCCTTCACCGTAAAGCTCTTGGTGTGGATAATCACTGTACTTTTTTTCAGAATAGCTCATTGATATAGTCAGGATTAGAACTTGCAATCTTTGTGTAGCAGGCAACCACCCACACTCTATAATATCCCCATAATTCTGAATTAAGAATAATAGTGTATCTGTTAATAAAACATAATAATAATAAAGTATATTGTAGCTCCACACTCAGTGTACCTACCATGCCCAACAGGGTCCATGATGGTTTCTATCATAAGTCTATGTTTACACAATTGTATACACATTAACAGGGTAGGCATTGGGAGTAGAGTGCCAGCTCTCTAAACTAACTTGTAAGACATGGAAAACAACAACCACTTACTATAAATTGAGACATGATTTTCTGCCAACTTTTTATATGAAAAATGCGTAAAGGTAAGTATTGTAAAATCAGTCCAGTTCAACATACATTACATTAGCTTAGAGTAAAAGAGCTTATATTGTCCTTAACCTAGAGTAGCATATTAAAAATCCATACCTCGGTGGATCGGGAGCATGTCTGGCGATACATGTCAGATTGATATCAGAGCCCGCCCTTACAAAGAGCTCCGGCCCTGATAAGATCTCAGCTTTTGATACTGTAACAAAGAAGTTATCACATTTTGTTGACTTTTATCTATTTAATATCGACTTTTTTTGATAATTATCTATTTAAAAATTTACTTATACGCAATTTGTTTATAAAGATAACTACCACCTGTCACCTGAAATTATACCTACTTGTGCTAGTTCGCTCGCATACGTATGAAATTATCTTCCCATGGAATGGGATTGCCGAAGAGAGTTATGGGGGCTGTCCGTAGGGCATGCTTGCCTTTCCAAAAGAGGACGGCTGCGCTTTTTGAGGGGTTCACTTCTATTCCCCATTTCCGGAACCACCGCCCTAGGGCGTTGGCCGCGGTCTGGAGGTAGCCGCGAATCGCCTCGGGGGATATACCTCTGCAGTATATGGCCGTGTCATCGGCGAATAGTGCGCTTTGGACCTTTCTAAGGGTGGGGAAATCTCTCGTATAATATAAGGACGGATGTAAATATGAATTTTGGGAGAGAGACCTGTCATCTTGTTATCTGTCGCTAGGGAAACAAGGTTGTCATAACAATTCTATCTATATCACGTGTCGAAAAGCGATGGCTACGCAATATTGCGTCTTATATAGTAAGCACATTAGTCTCTTTTCCATATAAATCTAATCCACAAATTACGCAACAAGCTGATGTGACGAAAAACACATGTATTTCTTGTGCTTATATAGGCATTGTCTTACTACCTGTGCGAAGCCGGGGCAGCTCGTTAGTATTTTATAAACCTGTTTCCTGTATGACATGTGTGTTGATGTAGTTAGAGCATACATTGCTTTGATAATCAGTCTAATTGCAATAAGGACGTGTTGATTGGGCAGCGAGTCTAATAATTACAATCACGGTACTATACAATTAAGTTACCAACGGTTTGTTTTTTTTGTATTGACTCTCGTAGCGTGAGTTCCGGGAACTTTTGCTACTTAACCGGTCAATGGCGAGACCTAGGCCTCCAGCCAGGCACTTTATTTTTAAGCAACACAGCTAAGGGCACCCCCTGTGGGGTACGAACCTCGGCTTAGGGCGTTGCTGGATCGCGAGCAAGGGAGCTGGGCTGGACTGGTAATTTTATTTAAATATTATTTGGGGGCGGGATTTGCGCGTCTGGCTCGGCGCGGGCCGGCGTTTGCGGCGGAGATCGGGGGGGAACATTACGGCTTATTCGCGTCGAGCCTCGCCGGCGAGGACGGAACAGTGGTCGGTTGTGTGTAGTGTTGGTATGTTTTTGTCGGGCGTCCTGGAGGACCGTTATGTCGTCATCCGGTTCGATGACGGCATGTCTTGGACGCCTTATTTTCGAGATAAGGGAAGGAGTGTATCGGGCGGCCGATACGACGAGGGGGTTGGGGTTTTACAGCAGAATCGAAATGACGTTTGGACAGTTTTTTCAAAAACTGTTTTATAGTGGGGACTTTGAGTCCAACGTGGAGCTGACTATTACGCATGTACCACGGGGCACCTGTGGCTCTCCGGAGAAACCGGCTTTGGAGCACTTGCAGGGGGTTAAGTGTTGACTTGCTAGTGTGTGCGAACACTACACCCGCATATGTCATGATTGGTCGAATGCACGTTGTGTAAATCCTCACCTTGGATTTCAATGAGAGTTTACTTCGTGCATTCAACATGCTGTGAAGTCTACCGAGCGCAAAGGCGGCTCGCGCGCGTACCGCCTTTACGTGGTGACGGAAAGAAAGGCGTTGATCGAGGATCACACCCAGGTATTTGGCTTTTTCTTCCCAAGGAATGGGTTTGCCGAAGAGGGTGATGGGGGCTACCCGTGGGCGTTCGAGGCCTTTCCAGAATAGAATGGCTGCGCTTTTGGTGGGGTTCACTTCAATTCTCCACTTCCGGAACCACCGCCCCAGGGCTGTGACCGCGGATTGGAGGTTGTCGTGAATTCCCTCGGGAGTTCTACCTTTGTAGTAGATAGCCGTATCATCGGCGAATAGAGCGCTTTTAACTCGTCTATGGAGGGGAATGTCGCTAGTATAAAGCGTGAATAGGAGTGGCGAGATCACTGAGCCTTGCGGGACTCCTGCTCGTATGGGATGGGGGGAAGAGAGTGTGCCCTCGACTCTGTAGCGGAAGCAGCGGTTCGACAAAAAGTCCCGTACTATGCGTACTAGACGGTCCGGCACGCCCAACTGGTACAGCTTGTATATTAAGCTTACCAACTGTATAAGCTTATGTTATATATAGGGTGATAGTTCGTTCGCCTCCATTCTACATTTCAAAATTTGAATAAAATGTGAAATTATCGCTAGCAATGTAACTTCCATGGGAGTAAATCTTCAGATAAGTTTAAATAACGGGATTTTCTGTTCGATGTTGAAGCTATGAGTTTAAGTACCTTTATTTTACAGAAGGTAGCAGTCATAGTACAGAATCGAATTATATTCTTCTGGTAAATACGTCAGAACTCTTCGAGCTTATATTTACTGGTATGTAGTAGAGGATCGGTTAAGGGACGGCGCTACATACTGATCATACATACATACATACATTTTGACATGTCCAATAAAATGTGGGTGATATTACACCGTTGATTATCCTTATGGGAAGCATAAACTTACCTACAACAGTGAGCCTGAACGACAAGCTAATCTTTGGTTCAGTGGACACCTGGCATTCGTAAGCGCCGGAGTCCCTCGGCTGGGCGGGTGCCACCCTTAACGTCCACTCATCAGAGCTATCTGTGTGTAAGGCAGCGAAGCGTGCATCGCTGCTGTAGGTATGCACTCCCACTGTTAGGATGTGCAAGTCACGCTTGCGAATCCAGGATACCTGGGAATAAAATAAGATTGTTGATCACCAAACGAAGGACAAACGGAACAGGTAAATGAACGTAATGAACGAAGGACGTGGCTTGGCTATTGTTTAAATGTTCGTAGTCAATACTAGCAAATTATCTTGGTCACTGTCAAGTAAGTTGGCGCTTGAAAATACTAAAAGCAGTATTCACACGCCAGCCCACAAGGGTCCCGAAGGGGTAGGGAGAAATGTGTAGGTACCAACATGACAGATTGTGCGTCCGTTACTCAGACACGGTTATACATACGACTTTGAATTTCTTCTCAAACGTATGCAGGCTTCCTCTCTATGTT
This sequence comes from Drepana falcataria, assembly GCA_945859725.1. Lineage (NCBI taxonomy): Eukaryota > Metazoa > Arthropoda > Insecta > Lepidoptera > Drepanidae > Drepana > Drepana falcataria. The sequence goes on from OX243937.1 coordinate 4,439,140, forward strand.
TTTCTCTATCGTAAAGCTCGTGTTGTGTCTAATCATGTGTACTTATGTTCGAAATAGCTCGTTGGTACAGACAGGACTCGAGCTTGCAATCAACTCTCTCGAAACAATCGGTCACTTAGTCTTCAAGCAAAAGAAAGCATTTTAGAAACATTCGAGAATCACGTATAGGTTATCAACAGTCAAACCTACGAGCAATACCTATCTCCAAAATGCTTAGGGGTACTTTACAAGAACTATAATAACATCACAATAACAATCAACGAACTCAACAGGTTCCAAGAAACAAATTAAACGCTCCACAATCTGCCGAACTTGTTAGTAAAAGACTTAATATTAATTTTCAAAACTTTGATGAGAATTGCTCTCAGTTGGAAGCAAGTTGGCAAGTTCTCCACATTCTGAACAACCTAGACTAGGGCATAAAATATGGTTGCCTATGACGATAGGTAGGTCGGTACTTCAAACAAAAATGTTATTCGATAATCGCTTGGTTGCCGACTGGTATGAGTGTAGGTCTACTAGAATTTCATGGCAAATGGAGAAATAAACATTTGTAGTGCAATATCGGGGAAATTTGATTACCTAGTCGATCTCGATACTGTTTCATTTTTATTTATATTGTTTTAATGTTAATGAAAATGAATAAATTTAGGAAAATAAATATTGAAAACTTATTGTGTATTACGTTACATAGACATGTATTGGATAAAGAGCCATTAATGATAGATCGCTCTTCTAGAATTTCAATTATTCTGTGTTGCTCGACGAATCGCTTTATCGATTTTCTTTAAAGGTAGAAATTTGTATTTCGCCACTACTTTACAATTTGTGAGAAAGATTCTTCTGTCAATGATATCACCAACAGGCCTATTTAACTTTGATCTGCTCTCACATACGATCGCCGAATGCTTTCTTGTACGTGCTCAATGTTTTCTTTCATAACTACCAGCTCTTGGTGTGACTAATTAGTGTTTAAGTTCAGATAAACTCATTGGTACAATGGCTTCGACTTCATCGATCGCGCGAGCGATCGAGCGATCATTATCTTGCAGGCGATGGTATAGGTATGCCGATAGGGTCGGGCTACGCGCGAGTGATACCCCTGGTGTTGCAAGCGTCTACAGGCGGTGGTAACCGTTTACCTTTAGGCGGGCCGCATGCATGTTTGCCACCCAAGTGGGATAAAAAAAAAAGGCGACGACTGCTCGAACAGAACTCGCCAACCACAGCTATTTTTGTGCAACGGCGTTATTATTATTATTATTATTTTTCGCTGGTGTTTGCTACTAAGACTTACAAACTAAATTTCTAACAAGCTTTATTCACGTCGATAGCCCTGGAAATTTATCGCTTTTTATTTATCGTCCAATCATTTCAGTAGAAGCCTGTCAGTGACCGATTCAATAATAAGTAGATTTAGGTTGATTTCGATAGACATTAAGATCTTCAAGGGTCTTCATTAGCTGACTTGTTGAGAGGTTAAGTTAACAAGTAATTAATTGTTAAGCTAACAGTTCGTGGCATTTAGATTCAAATGCCATTGACGTATCGGCGGATAGCGATCAAGAGGATTATTAACTTAAGACCGTTCTCAATATCCCTAGTTGTCGAAAATAAACAATGAATATCTCTCCTATTACCTTGTATCTCCTAGTCATGATATGAATTACTTAGCTATTTAGGCACGCTTTATCTGTACGTCTGAATAGTGATTTATCACACCACGAGCTTTTTGCTATGGAAACTTGGAGAATAATATGTATACATGTAGGTCCATTTAAGAAGTTCTTGAAAGTATGTAGGTATAGACGAGCTTGAGAAACGGCATGTTGGCATCAAATTAATATCTTTGGTTAAAAGTATACCTACGTTTTAACACATATAACCCTTTAAGACTTAAACATTTGGCACATAATATACCTCTGGCGGAAAGTGGGTGTGTGGGTATTACCTATACATCTCTGCCTACCCCTTCGGGGACCCTTGTGGGAAGGCGTGAGGATATTTATTTTTATTTATTTTACATTTGATTTAAATTTAAAATAGTCTTTGTAAACAATGCTTTTCATGGAAAATGTTGACTTTCTCAATCGGGCATACTAGGACTGATGACGCCCGTCTGGTCTAGTGTTCCTGATTGCAAATCTTGAGGTCGCGGTTTCGATACCCGCTTGTCAGTCTTGCATATCCTCTCTATATATGTAAAGACATCGTTGTACAATTGTACAAGATTTGCTTTTATTTTGGGATTGGCGATTAGTGTGGAATTTTTCCATGGTATTTATTTATTGAATTTTGATGAAGCGAAAAAGGTGTGTAAGAGAGAAGTGGTGCTCAACTCTCATGCTATCCGGTGAGTCTCGGCTTGAATATGTTTGCTTGGAGGAATTTCTTCGACATTATAGAAAAGGCACAGATTGCCTAAAGCACATTGGAAAAGCAGCTTTCTAAACAAAACTGCGTCGTTTCAACTTAGTTACGGATCAGTCATTAAGGTCGAATCCCTTTTTGCTAGTGTCAGCAAGATTCTCGGCGACAGCATTAACCTAGTTACTGTGAATAGTTTTCCACATTAATACAAAAAGGATTTAATGTATGCGGTCTTAATATTCATGTCAATTTAATCTTGATAACTATACTAATATTATAAAGAGGAAAGATTTGTTTGTTTGTTTGTTTGTAATGAATAGGCTCCGAAACTACTGGACCGATTTCAAAAATTCTTTCACCTTTGGAAAGCTACATTATCCCCAAGTAACATAGGCTATATTAAATTGGACCCGATAGGTGGCGCTGCGATCGAGTTTCAAGAATTTTACCTTTTTACCCGGGCGAAGCTTTCTGTGTGTTTCTGTGTGTCTTAAGCTAGATTCGAGAATGGTTTAGATTTACAATTGGACCCAATAGGTGGCGCTGCGATCGTGTTACGGGCAATTTAACTTTTTCACCCGAGCGAAGCTGGGCGGGACAGCTAGTATTGTATATAACAATATTATTATTCGATTTCCGTCAACTCAATTTTCTTCAATATTACAGTTAAGAAGGCCAATTTAATATATATATATAAATTACGTGTCACGTTGTTTGTCCGCAATGGACTCCTAAACTACTTAACCGATTCCAATCATATTTGCACACCGTGTGCAGTTTGATACAACTTGAAAGATAGGATAGCTTGCATCTCAATTTATAGCCGCAATATTATTTTATTGCATATGCAACACATCATCAACACATCTGTTAGCTCCAAACGATTCTAACAGATGGCGATATCTGTTGACTGAATTGAGTATGTAGCCACAGCAACGCGTGGCCAGGTTTGCTAGTAGAATATATATATCCACTCTAAAGGCTCTCCGAAGTGGTAGGCAGAGGTACAATATCCTCTTTGAGCTGGAAATACATTTAGGTGCCAACTTGACAGAAGGCTAGTCCATCGCCATTTCCCACGGACAGCTATGAATTAATCGTAAACGTATGCTACTTACCGTCGCCAAGCTCAGACTGAAATAAATCATTTTATCTAAGTTCAGAAAAAAACTCATTGGTACTTACCGTCGGACTCAAACTTGCAATCTTTGTTTCGCATGTGAGTACCTCTCCACTCGGCCATTCGGCTAACTTTTATCCCAATAAGAGAAATTGTTAGGTACTTTAGAATCACTGCTATAACCGAGAACTCTTGACGTGTATCCGCGATGTGGCGGTAGTATAAATAATGATAAGACCTCAATATATAAAAGGGGAATGTTACCGTAAAAAAGCCGTGGTGGCTGAGTGGTTCGAATAGTTGCCTGCGACATAAATATTGCAAGTTCGAATACTACTGTATCCTCCTGAGTAATCCTAATGAGTTTTCCTGAACATAAGTACAGTGATTGGTCTTACCACGAGCTTTACGGTGAAGGAAAACGAGAGGAAAAATGCATACGTCTGAGAGTATTTTAAAGACGTATGTATAGTCGTGCTTGAGTAACGGCGATGGACTCGCCATCTGTCACCGTGGCACCTAAAATATATATACACCTCTGCCTACCCCTTCGGGGACCCTTGTAGGAAGGCGTGAGGATATATTATAGATTCCTATCTACAAGTATAAATATGTTTTTTTCTAAGTTGCATTCAATTCTATGAAAGACATACAGCAAATTGACTATAAAACATAACTTAAGAATGTACTGTAAGTAAATATTGTTGTCTTTATTTCTGTAAGCAAAACCCAGGCGGGTTTCATTTGTCCGTGAACTAAGCAAACTAGTACTCACTTTGAGCGTAGAGCATTACAACCAACGCGACCCTCTTTAAACCGCGGAGTCTAAAGCGATCACTCGTCCTAATTGTAAGCTAATAAAGATCCGAGAATTTGAGCTTACTTTTATGAATAGGCAATTCGATAATGATTCAATTAACCTCTTTGAGGTAGGTACTAAAAACCTTTGTGGGATTTGTGCTCAATATTAGGCTTTCTGAATGAATTTATCGAAACAAAATTTAATTAACGCTCCAAACGATAATCTGCCTTCAACAGTGTCTGTTCGTAATTTGAAATAATTTCGAACAAAAGCCAACCTACTTACTCGACATTATTATCTACAGTCTTTTCACTTTGAGTTCCGAAAGATTTTCACGTACCCAACTAATTAGCTATTGTTTTTATCTTCGTTAAATTAATTCAACAAGTTGGTAAGGACGATATTCTCCAAATTTTCAAGTACAAGCTGTCTTTTGTCCCTACTTTCCTGGAATAAAATGAAAAGAAAAACTTTGTTTATATCAAGAGTGAATAGATTATTTGTTTTCAATTCTCGTTCATGTTATTATATTGCTAGAGGCTATATTCTTATTCGCTTTTAGAAATAACACAATTTATTTTCCGTTTCCATCTCATTAGATTACAAATACTTCAGTTAAAAAAAAAACAGTCTGTTATATATTATTCCATACTTTGTTAACAAAGATGACCGACGAAGAGATCATAAAATAGATATACAATCAGGATATTTTTCTTCGAATTTAGCCGTGGTGGCCGAGTGGTTCGTGTAGTAAGTACCCTGCGACACAAAGGTCGCAAGTTCGAATCCTTACTGTAGCAATGAGTTTTTCTGAACTTAAGTACAGTGATTACGATTTACGCGTGTGATACCGCAGGGCAGCGCTAGTATGCAATAATGTTGAGAAAATAATGAGCTGTACAAACATAGTACGCAAAGCACTGATCGTAGTCGATGCGAATGCAGCTGACAGAAAGTCAATAGGTTATCGCAATAACACCGTGTTGAGCAAATACCGACTGATTTATTGATTGCTCGAAAAGCAACTCTCCAGTCTACATTCAAATTTGATTCATATTTTAGAGTATTAAGATCTATTGTAGCTAGTTAATGTAGGAGTCATAATAATATCTTCACGACTCCCACAAGGGTCGCCGAAGGGGTAGGCAGAGGTGTATAGGTAATACACACTCACTCACTCTCCGCCAGAGGTATATTAGGTGCCAACGTGACAGATGGCGAGTCCATCGCCGTCTATATAGCACGACTATATATACGCCTTTAAATTTCTTTCGCAGTCGTATGCAGGTTTCCTCTCGATGTTTTCCTTCACCGTAAAGCTCGTGATGTGACTAAGCACTGTACTTAAGTTCAGAAAAACTCATTGGTACAGTCGGGATTTAAACATGCAATCTTAGTGTTGCAGGCAGCTACTCGAACCACTCGGCCACCAAGGCTGTACCTATATACCATAAAACATATTTATATCTACATTAAGTATCTATATACTTAAACTTTGATATCGTCGAAGATGACAGAGTATCAAATCTGACACAACCACTATATATTATATATTCCATATTCCATATTCTTATTTCGTAGTATAAAGAACATAGCATAGGCAACTACAATCACTGCAAATGGCCGTTGTGGAATAAAAAAATAACAATTGAAATGGAGATATTCTCATAATTATCATCACGTCGAGTCACTCTATCCTCTCTGCCAGGGGTTGACAGAGAGTGTAAAGCGCCAGTTCTTTCTAGACTTATTATACCTCTTTCGCTTCGTCTACATTCATTGGTCTCTTCATACATGCTCACCGGTTTCAAGTACTCTTGACGATCTCTTTCTGCCGTGCTATTGACTCGTTGTGTGGATTTGTATGTATGTACCTACTACAAAAATAATTACCACACGGGCTAACTGCCATGACCTCGTGGCATGACCTATTTTGGGTGCCTATCTATTGCCGTAATAATAATATATGTGAGTTACAATCATTACTCACTGCATCTCAACTTTCCCAAGTGTATATAATAGCCTTATTATTACATCAGGATAAGCAAGCCATATTAAGGCAAAGTACCCATAAGAGAATGTTGACTGTTTACTTCTGTTGGCATATCCTCGTATATCCTCGCATAGTAGCCAAACTCGTTATAACTTCGTGAAAATCTTAGTCAAATATAATATGCGCAGTTTGACGGCCTCAATCTCATTGCACCATGAATAAGGCCACGCTAGGAATTGGAATTGGAATAAGGCCTGAAATATTTAATATTTGAATCTTTGCATTATTAGGTATACATATCCTCCGTCCTAGCAACGCTAGGAGCTAGATACGCAACTTAATAATAATAAACCGTGCTTCAATGTCACATAAGCACATACTATTAAGTTATCGTAGTATCCGACTGGATTAAGTGGTTGCCTCAAATGTCAAGATTGCCCGTTCAGCTCTTGGTGGGCCCCACTAATGCTTCTGGGCTAAAGTACTTGTGAAATCACGAGTTTTAAGTTTAAAAAAACTGAATAGTTTTCTTGGACGTAAAACTAGAGAGTAGAGCTCGAAGAGAGGTTATGAATTTCAAAGAGCTCAAAGACGTTTGTGAAGTCGCCATCTATCACTTTAGCAACTTAAATGAATCTTCGACAAAATGTGGTTTTATACCGCTGTGTATACTTTATTTTTCGTCATGCATCTGAAATAACTAATTCGAGTTAAGTCAATTAGGAGTGAGATCATCAGATCGCATCCGTAACAACATCATACGCTCCAAAACACTAATAGCCGATGCGGGTTGCCAAGCTGCCCGACTTAAACGGGATTAGGCTGGACACGTCTGTCGTATGTCAGACGAGTTGTGGGCCAAACGAACGACATAATGGACCCCACAGAATATGACGCACAGGCATGAAAGAAGATGGTGGGACGAACAGGACATGCACCAGCAATTAGTCGAAAGAAGCGCTCGAGCGCGGAGATTGGTAAGACAGGAAGGGTCTTTGTCCAGCAGTGAGACATAGATGGCTATAAATAAATAATAATAATAGAGAATTCCTTTTTGTATATGCGAACAAAACGACAAATTACGTAGTTACTGAGGTGGTACCAACATGTATTTATTACCTACGTAAATGTTTTTGTAGTTGCCAATGGATCGTTTGTTTGTAGCTCAGTTAATGCCTCGTTGATGTTACGATAAATTATTTTAATTACCAATTAACTTATTTAACGACCTTTTTAATCACAAGTGTAAATTAATATAATACGTTATATTTCATTTTGTATTAAATATCAATTGCCATTAACGTCTACAGCCTGTTAGCTAAGGCTTATTTAATGAGTTCACAAAGCTGTGAGCAGAAAACTAATGGTGGCATTTATTAAGTTTCTCCAATGTAAAGCGGGTGACGTAGACTTTATGTTTGCAACGCCAAGCTTTGCTGATCTTGCGCTGAGACAATTCGACGTGCTCTGCGTGCAATATAAGGTTTTACTAGATCCTAAATATATCTTCATGCCTTGCCACAAGGGATTCATTCCTCCTTTGGTTAGAGATATATTAAGGTGACCGATGGCGTGATGACAGCGTTACTGAAGCACGACTATTCAAACGTTACTCCTCTCGATTTGTTCCTTCAGCGTAAATCTTGTCGTATGATTAATTACTGTTGAGAGTCACACGGATTAGTTCAGAAAAAGCTCAATGGTACAGTCAGGATTCGAACGTCGTTGCAAGCGACTACTCAAACCGCTGAGCAACCATTCTTCTCAATTATTAAATTTTCCGTTAAAATTGCTACAAATACATACTTACCCACCATTAACCTAAATACCTGAGCTATTAACAAAACGTTTAGTACTACGTACATTAAACTTGGTGAATTATATTTAAATCAACATGTGAGCACAAATACATAGCATCAATAGTAACTCCACGTAGCCCTAAACAAACAAAACTGTATAACTTCAGACGAAAGGTCAGGCATCGTGCGTGTTCATATTATCTAATTTCCTTCAAGAGCTCCATATACACCAACCCTTTTTAATATACTATGTAACAACGGATCGTTTCATTGCACATAGCTCGTGGAAATTGCCGGTCTTATAAAGTCCTCGTACGTGGTGGGGGTATTCATCCAGAATCTCTTTTAGACATGGAGTCAGCAAATTTATTTTAATATCTCTATAGGCATAGGCTTGAACGTACTTGTAAGCTTTCCGACGAATACCAACTGTGCTGAACAAATACTCGTAATGTAAGATTATTTTCTTTTGTTCTATCTATTTCTATCTATAGATTTATATAATTTTCTTTTGTTGAAAATATTAAATATTAGTAAAGCCGAATGTTTCGAGTAGTTGCCTGCGACACAAAGATCGCAAGTTCGAATCCCGACTGTACCAATGAGTTTTTATGAACTGAAGTAACAGTCATTAGTCACACCACTAGCTTCACGGTGAAGGAAAACATCGAGAGGAAACCTGCATACGTTTGAGGAGCAATTTAAAGGCGTAGGCGGTATAGTTGTGCTTGAGTAATGGCGATGGACTCGCCATCTATCACATTGGCACCTAAAATATATCACTGGCGGAAAGTGGGTGTTTGGGTAGTACCTATACACCTCTGCCTACCACTTCGGGGACCCTTATGGGAAGGCGTGAGGATATATTAATATATTATATTATTATTTATTATTGCGCAAAAAAAAATATAGAAAATAAGTATATTAACTTCATTGTGATAACCATAACTTCCTCGCTCATAAGTTATGCACGTAATCACGTGTTCTTCCACGAAGTGAAGTCATACACCGACATAATTTGTCACGTGGGAAATCCACAGCTTGCTTATTCGGGAATTAGATTTACATTTCGCTGTTTCTTCTTGTTGTGTTCACTCTAATGAAGTTCCATTTACATAAATAATCGTGTAAACAAACGAACGCTACATTCATTACGTTTTATTGCTTAGTAAAATACGAGCAGCTTAGGCCTTAAAGCATTCGATTTTGACATGCTCTAATTGTTTTTTTTTATAAGTACATAGATAATAAAAATTTACGATACTTTTTACTAAGAGTAGATACGTTTACTTTACGTTTAAATTAAAAGAAAAAACAGTTTTATTCCCACCAATTCGCTCGACAATGTAGGTGTTAACAGCAAAAAAATCCAATTAAAATACCTAAATAAACGTGGAGATAGCTCTTTTTGTTTCATATTCTATTATCTGTCTGCAAAATTCGATGAATACACGAGCTTCGTCCAATAGCATCCATGCTTTTATAAATGGTGCGACACCATTATTAACCGGGGCTAAATTGTCATACAGTATTTTATCAAAATAAAACAAAATCGCCGACCGCGGCTGGCTTTGTTCCAAAATGTGTGGGTTTCGTGGGCCTCGACCCAATTCTCCTTGCTTTATTCGTCGACGAGGTTCACGCGACATTTCCTATTGCACTTACAGTGGGATCGTACCGAAAATCAAATCGTACATACGAGCTGTTAAGCTGCATCACTCGTATACGGTCGAACGTCGCACCCGATAAATTGGCGTTGCCTAATACAATTCCTCTACCGTTTCATTGTACATATTGAGCCTCGTCGGTCGCGTGAGCGTTCGTGAAACGCGTCGTTCGTTTTAACATTGCTAGACGCATTATATATAAATACATACCGTATTTATATATTGTCAATATATATCATTTTTATGCAATAATATATTTATTAGACCAAAAAACACATGTATACACAATTTGTCTATGAGCTAGTTACAAAATATCTTCAGTATTTATATTATATACAATAAAAATTATATATTTACAATAAAAAATTACAATAAAAATACATCTCTGTACTATTAAGTTTCTTGAATTACTATGACGTACTAATAATTCAAGTACGTCATCATTATCTTCACACATCTTGGCCAATGGTCCTCGAAGAGGCAGGCAGTGGTAAAATGACTCTCTTTTCATAGGAGGTATATATACATCATGCGTGTTTAAATCGCGAGGATTCAAAGCTATGCTTCATCGTATAGGGTGTGATGTGGTGCTCCTGAATGCGAAACTTGTGGTCGCGGGTTCCATTCCCGATGAGGGCAGATATTTGTGTGATGAACATGAGTATTTGAACCTTAGTTTTGGATGTCCTATGTATTTATGTATATATCTACCTATATAAGTAAATATATCATAGTCTTTTTACTGCAACACAAGCTTCGATTAATTTGGGGTTATGTCAATTTGTGTGGATTTGCCCTACATGCCCTAGGGAACGGATACTAGGTTATAACGCGGGTGAAGCCAGGGGTACAGCTAGTCATTATATAAACCATATTGTAGATGGAATAAGTAAATAAATCAGTTCAGTGCGCATTTGTCAGTATGGAAAATATTGAGCGGCTGAAAAGGTTTTTGACATGTTGGCTTAGTGTCCGTATACCGCTAATGTGCGAACGCCTTTCGGGTCGCTGATATGTGCACACATTAGGAACAAGCTTGTTGAGATAAAAAGTTGATAGCTGTTTCGGGCTACAATTGTATTGTATTTAAGATCGCATTTGCTACCCTAATATGAGTCATTAAGGGCAAGAAAGGGTTGGTTAGGTCCAATCTTTTTTAAACAAGACTGGGATAAAAAGGGAATCGTTTTATTTTGCGTCGATGGAATTCAATTGCTTTTTAAAATGAGGATATGAGGATTATAACGTTAACAATGTCGGCTGGGAGTGGAACAGGCTTTTGTGGACGTTACAAAAGTACCCAAACAGGTTTAATGTTCATTGCGTGTTACCGACGAATAGAGGACATGGAAGCGTCCGCCCAATTTTTTCGGTAAACGTGAAAAGTTATGGTTATGTTTGAGTTTAAGTTCACCAAAATAGTTTTACATGGATATAACAGTGTTATTTATATAGGGCATTGTAAAGTACAGGATGATTTAGTGGTGACATTAGAAACACGTCATACCCTCGTTGCGGCTACGTTTGGCTGAGTAACAAGAGCCCAAGGGAAAAGGTTTCGTTAACTTTGAATACTTTTTAATAAAGATAAATGATTTCTGTTCTTTTCTTTTTATGCTTTGGCAGAATAAATCGAAGCTAAGTTTATGTTTATGGTTTCTTGAAAGATATATACATTTTATACGACTGATGTGAACTTATGACCATTACCAAATTGCCAACTTTTTCATTTGTCAAGGAAACTCACTGGTGCACTTACTTGTCATTGATTGTATTGTAAGTATTAGGACTGGAAACTCACTGTAGAATTGCATGACAGTAGTATTTTATTACGTACTGTTTTTACTAAGCCGTAATGGCCGAGTGGTTTGAGTAGTCGCATGTAACACAAATATTGTTAGAACCCTGACTGTGTATGATCAATGGGTATTTCTTAAGTTAAGTTCGGCGATTAGTCACACCATGAGTTTTACAGTGTAGGAAAGCATGAAGACGTATGAGATTTGTTAGAAGTAATTCAAGATGTAGTCGTACTTGACAATGGACTCGTCATTTGTTAAGTTGGTACCTAAAATATATCTCTGGCGAAAATTGGGTTTCTGGGTACCACACGCCTCTGCGTATCCATTAGGCGACCCTGGCTAGGCGAATTCTAGGGATATTTCATTATCAACCAATTAAGAGGATTATGAACGATGGATAAATTGAGTAACTAGATCGTAGCTAATAAGATTTTATCTTAAGCCCCTTCTTGCAGGCGGTGGCATGTCTTGGCAGTACTTGTTACATTATTTACAAGAAAAGGCTATTCATAGATCCTACTAATATTATAAATGCAAAAGTTTGTGGGTATGTATGTGTGGATGTATGTTACTCAATCACGGCAGAATTTTGTTACAGAAAGAATTGCCAATGCACTCAACTTTTGCGCAAATGAAAACCCCTTTAATTCTTAAAATTTATACGTATTCATGTAAAAAAAATACCGTAACAAAAACCTTTATTAAACGCTTAAAATCCCACCCAAATAATATTTCAGACACTGAATAACTTATCAGACTAGTTCGAATATTACTAGGTAGGTATAAATTCAGGGTACATAAACTATAAATCAAATTTATGGTCCATAATAGCAGGCTGCGATGGAGATGAGAGAAGACTAATTAATAAAGTTGTTTATTGCAAGCGTAGTAGCACTTTATAGCTAAAGAAACTGGATCTCAAGTTATTACCTATCTATCTAGTCGTGTTACATTGTTAGTTGTAGAATGAAACTTGAGCAATCTTGTACTTGTTTATATCTTGATTAGGGATTGGCAGATAAAGTAGCCTTTTGTTTAAATCTCAACTTTAAACTTATTAAGATTGGGTTGATCACACAACAAAAAAAGTCAAAATCATTTTCTTATCAGAATAACTAGTTATATACAATAAAGTATTGTATCCTTGAGTATCCGATCGATTGAATCTAGTATTATACATTTTTGCCGTGTAATTAAATAAATTAAAAAACAAAATTATACTTACAAGTAACCTTAAAATAGGAAAGCATTGATATTATTTTGTAATTCTAACATTTTCATATAATATGGCAAGGCTTAATAAACTTTTCAGACAACGAGTCTGTAATGTTCTCCCATTGTTATTTTTCAATTATTATGTACTTTAAATAAGTAACAAAATTGATAACTATGTTTTCAGTTTTCTGAAAGATTACAAAGTTAATATAAAGTTAATGTGTATAAAAAAATAGAAACAACAAAGTTTTAAGTGAAAGCCAAAAAGATATTTAAGCCTGAAAGATCTTTTCTGATTCGTTTTCGTAATATGTGTTTGTCATTGGTTAATACCAATGACAAACACGTATTATATACAACTTATAGTTTTCAAGCTGTGATATTTCTTAGAGAATTGTAAAAAGGGTCTGTTGGAATACTATATATAAAAGACGGAGAGAACTTGTATGTACAAGAACAGGTCCATGTTAAGCTCGAGTATTAAGCACACTCCGAGCTCTGAGCGAGCTCTTCATTGCGACTTTATTTTAGTTCATCCTATTTTCATCACCAAATTTTTCTTGATATTTCTGATCTGTGCAAACTCTGTGTTATCCATGGTTCATGGTTGAAATATTTGAGCTACGTGAAATGTGGTACCTAAAAGTCGCTGACCTGTCGGCATCTGATTTTTTTTTTCTTTTTATGTCTCTCGTAGCGTGAGTTCCGGGAACTTTTGCTACTTAACCGGTCAATGGCGAGACCTAGGCCTCCAGCCAGGCACTTTATTTCTAAGCAACACAGCTAAGGGCACCCCCTGTGGGGTACGAACCTCGGCTTAGGGCGTTGCTGGATCGCGAGCAAGGGAGCTGGGCTGGACTGGTAATTTTATTTAAATATTATTTGGGGGCGGGATTTGCGCGTCTGGCTCGGCGCGGGCCGGCGTTTGCGGCGGGGGTGGGGGGGAACATTACGGCTTATTCGCGTCGAGCCTCGTCGGCGAGGATGGAACAGTGGTCGGTTTTGTGTAGTGTTGGTATGTTTTTGTCGGGCGTCCTGGAGGACCGTTATGTCGTCATCCGGTTCAATGACGGCATGTCTTGGACGCCTTATCTTCGAGATAAGGGAAGGAGTGTATCGGGCGGCCGACACGACGAGGGGGTTGGGGTGATTTACAGCAGAATCGAAATGACGTTTGGACAGTTTTTTCAAAAACTGTTTTATAGTGGGGACTTTGAGGTCAACGTGGAGTTGACTATTACGCATGTACCACGGGGCATCTGTGGCTCTCCGGAGAAACCGGCTTTAGAGCACTTGCAGGGGGTTAAGTGTTGACTTGCTAGTGTGTGCGAACACTACACCCGCATATGCCATGATTGTTCGAATGCACGTCGTATAAATCCTCACCTTGGATTTCAATGAGAGTTTACTTCGTGCATTCAACATGCTGTGAAGTCTACCGAGCGCGAAGGCGGCTCGCGCGCGTACCACCTTTACGTGGTGACGGAAAGAAAGGCGTTGATCGAGGATCACACCCAGCGAGGACTCCTGCTCGTATGGGATGGGGGAAGAGAGTGTGCCCTCGACTCTGTAGCGGAAGGAGCGGTTCGACAAAAAGTCCCGTACTATGCGTACTAGACGGTCCGGCACGCCCAACTGGTACAGCTTGTATATTAAGCCGTTGTGCCAGACCTTGTCGAATGCCTTCGCCACGTCGAAGAGGAGCATACCCATGGTAAAACCGAATTGGAAGCCGCTACTGATGTCTTCCACAATACGGTGGACTTGTTGGACACAGGAGTGTTTGGTTCTAAAACCGAATTGTTGGTCAGGTATGACTTTCTTAGAGTCTGCAAAACTCTTTAATCTATTGTAGATAAGTCTCTCGTAAATCTTGCCAAGGACGTTGAGGAGACTGATGGGGCGATAACTGGAGGCTTCGGTCTTGGGTTTCCCTGGCTTGGGAATACCTATGACCATTGCACTTTTCCAGGATTGGGGGAAAAAGTTGTTGCTCAGTGCTGCATTGAAGATGGCAGTGAGCAAAACTATGAGATAAGGGGAGAAGAGTTTGATAACTCTATTAGCGATCCCGTCGGGACCTGGGGCTTTCCTGGGGTGAAGATCCTTGATCACTTTCCGGACTTCGTCCACCGTGATTGGGGTGATAGGGTAGACTGGGTGTTCGGAGGGTGGGTGGGATGGGATAGTTTGCTTTCGACCTCGGCGTCCACCTTCTTGAGGTGGCGCTGATCTACTGGCAAGGTGCTGGGCGTACATTGAGCCTCGAGACTGTCGGCCAGGCACTCGGACTTCTCGTCGTCGTCAAAAGCGGGCCCTTGATTTGGACGAGTGAGTGGAGGCATGGACGAGATTTTATCCGATTTGAGTTTTCGTTGGAGATGCCAGAAGGCCAAGTGACTTGGTTCAAGTTCCCCTAGGAACTTGTTCCAGCGAGCGTCTCGCAGGTCTTTCATACGGTATCTCAGCTTACGCTGGAGTGACCTCAGAAAGGTGCGGTTCGCTTCAGTCGGGTGAGCTCTATGGGCTCGGAGGGCGGCGTTCTTTTCCGTCACCAGTTCACGCACGTTGTCGGGAAGTTTCCAGCGATGGTCTTCCATCACCGTAACTTGTCGTGAACAGGCGTCCACGGCTGACTGTACGTGAGCTGTGAGGGAATCGACCGCCTTTTCAGTGTCGGCTGCCGACTCTATGAAGGGCGGGATACTATCTAAGTGAACAGATGAAGAGGACTTGAGGAGTTCCTCCAGTTTTCTCCAGTCTGTTATCTTTTTCTGAGGCAGGGGCTGACCTGAGTCCGGGGGGCCTAGTCGGGGGGAGAGCGCTAAGGTCACAGGTCGGTGGTCGGAATCTAATTCGTCGTGCGACCTCAACAAGTGCAAACGGAGGTTTACGTTCTTGAGGATCGCAATGTCTAGTACGTGCGGTCGGTGGTTGATATTCTCGGGGTAGTGGGTGGGGTGCATAGGCGCAATGACTTCGAATTGGAGGAGCCCGCTGAGGTCCTCCAATTGGCGTCCTCTGTTATTTCGTGAGTGGCTGTTCCAAGCATCGCTCTTGGCATTCAGGTCACCCGCGATAATAACCGAGCTATTGAGGTTAATGAGGGCTTTGATATCAGCTTTGATATCGGCCGTCGAGTTAACTGGGGAACAGTATGCAGAGACTATCGTGATTGGCTGATGGCCAGTCATTCCTAATCGACAGATCGAGGTCTCAATGTGGGAGAGGGTTGGTGGTTGGATCGGGATACAGTGCAGGGACCTCTTGTAATAGATCAAAGTACCACCGAGGGCGGATCGAGGTCTATCATTGCGAACTACGCAGTAGTTCGCAATTCTAGGGTCTCGGTGTGATGGTTTCAAGAAGGTTTCCTGCACTAAGAAAACGTCGATATTGTTGTCGCGGAGGAACGCGGCGATCTCTTCCTTTTGGCTGTGAATGCCGTTGGCATTAAAGTAGCCAATTGAAAGCGATCGGGGTTTGATTCTGCTGCATCTGATTAAGCTTACCTACGTTGTTATGTACGGAACCCTTTAAAACGTACCCAAGTTTCATAACTACCTGAATATGGGTAATGTAACATGGAAGGCTCGTATCGGCCATTCCAGTTTATAGTTACTAGTTAGGCTTGCTAGTAAGTTGCTTACCCTCCCAGCCCCGCGGGGAGAGTGGCCTGTTTATGTCCTATAAAAATATTCATGTATTCCGTCTATTGGGTAGTAACACAAAGTTGATGCCCCTACATTTTCTCGAGCGATGGAGCGTGCATATGAATTTCTTTGTTCTATTTACGAATGGAAATTTTTGCACAAAATTTACGTAATTGCTATGTTCATTAGGAATATAATTAATTTTGATTTTAAATCTCTTGGGTTTGGTCAAAGCTTTTTCTTTTAATGTGGGTAAATTCTCGTGGACCCCCGTCTCGGTATGTATAATAATATGCTTATTTTTGTAATAAAATATATTTCATGTCCCCCAGAATGTCCTCTTTATAATATTAGTTTAGATATAAATGTGACGTCTTTGATTTCTGATAGGGTTATATTGCCGCTTCCCAATCATACTTAGATACTCAGCGTAATAATATTATGGTGTACGAATGCATGTATTTTATGATACGAATGTATTTTAAACTATCTGTCGAATGTAAAATGAACCGCAAATTATTTCTACAGTGGATAATTGCAGCGATTACTATTATCATTCGTTTAACAGTGCGCATATAAGCAGAATATTATTGGTTTAGCCAAAGGTTCATACCTACCTGACGTCATTTAAACTCAGAATTAGGTAGATATAATTTTTATTACCACTGTTCTACTAATCGTTTTCATTATTCTTTTTTCAATATTATTCAAAATAGATCTACAGAATACAAAATACAGCCGTAAATAAGGTGAATGGAGCCATGTCGGCCTTCTGAACTTCACCACGAACTTTTGGGTGAAGGAAAATATTGAGAGGAAACCTGCATGTGTTTTAGAAGAAATTCAAAGACGTATGTATAGTCCTCTCTTCGACTCAATGGCATGTTCATTCATGTAAGTTGCTTTATAACCTTGACTTTAACAAATGACGCTACCATAAATTCATCTTTACATCTAACCCGAACTGCAGCATAAGGCAATTTAATTCTGACATTTGGCATGCGTCGGACTGAACTAGAAATGTAATTTCACTGTAGTTTTATGTGATTCATATGTAAATTCTGAGTTAATTTGGGTTTGAACATAAATTCGCCAGTACGTTGGCACCATCGTCGTGTCTATTTAAGTCTTATACACAGTTAATTATGAATAGACTGTCGGAAATAAGATTACACAAAATTAATATGCTCGAAGGGGCATTTTAGGTGTAAACAAATACATTTGGATAACGCGTGGCCTGCATATCTGGCCAATTGCAGATCGATATAGTCCATGCTCCTTATATGTATGTACTTTCAAATTTGCAATATAAAATAACAGACACTCTAATATACTCTAGAGTATATTATATATATAATATACTCTTTTCTATAAACACAATTAAGTTGAATTCATGCCAAATATTATTTTACGGATATAGTGATCAAATCAATTTGATTGAAAACAGCATTTAATACTTACAAGCGAACGATTACGACACTTACCCGTACAAACAATTTCACGGTTTTTACAAACTATCAATCTTCTAAATGCAAATATGTACCAGCTACGAGTAATATGTCTACTCTCATTTGTAAGCTATACATTGATATTAGATCTAACGTTATCTACATGGCAAGGTTATAAAGAGAAAGTAGTTATAATGGTCAAAGTTTGTGGGTAATAATCGAATTTCAAGCTATGGATCTGTTTAGTTATACGACATGGAAAAATAAATGCTTTATATGAGTAATAACTGTTAATAATTGTAAAACAAAGACGTAAGAAGAAGGCAGAAGTCCCTCCATGGCTGAGTCCTTCTCGGAGAGCGCAGAGAGTTACAAACCTCGTTTGCTTCTTACATATTCATCAAAAACTTATTACGTATTGGCGGTTACGAATATATTCACAAAATTGCGTGTCTTTGGATTTTGATTAAATAAAATATGTAGCCTATTGATCCTGTTTGCTTCCGCACGTTTGAAGCAAGATATATTACAATTGATGTCTGAATGGTTAACGAGCTAAATAAAGATGGAATAACAATAGAAGAAAATAGAAGATTCTCTGCTTTAAGCTAAATGTCCATTACTCAACCAGGATTAATTATGACCTGAAAAGGTGTCTGCACCACTTATATATACTGTAATAAAGCGTGTTAAAATGAATCATTTTGAAAAAATATTCAAAGTTAATAAAAAATATTTCCATTAATTTCCATTCGTTAAAAAATTTTAATTTTCACTTCTATGCTAATCTGATATAAACATAATGTTATTGACAATCGCGGCTTACAAGGGAACAATAGAAATGATATTTTCCGTTGTTATTTGTTGAGGGTTGAATTTTGTGTTTTCCAATCCAACCATATTTTCATTCTAACCAATAAGCAATCGCCTAGATTAGTCCATACATTAAAACATGCATGCATCATAAACACTGTGTCATTTATTTTTATCATTGTTCATATTTAGTTCTAAAGTCATAATGTTTGTAGTACTAATGTTTACAAAGCAAGCATAGCGCATTACTGAGCGGTTAGGAATCCATTTGATAGAAGATTTTGCAAAACATATTTCACACAAAATACCGCTTCTTACGTCGTCATAAGTATAATGTCTTGACAAATTTATCAAATTCCCTTGGACGGGAAAAGGTCAAGTGTAGGTACTTGTATTAGGAGGCGGCATTCGGCCGTGGATATTATTGCGACAGGAAGACAGACTATTTTTACAAAATTGCCTTTTTTATTCGGCCTTTTTGTACCTTTTTTCTAGGTTATCTAGGATAATCCTACTGATTTTATTCACATGACTCAATACGACGACACATCCTTTGATTGAGTTTAGTCAGCTTATCTTGTTTACGTCAAGATAAATATGAATGTTTGTCAAACAAACACTATATGTGGTGTGAAATTATGAATTTTGATTAGCTAATTTTATATAATATTGATTGTAAAGTTGAAGAAAGGCATGTTACGTTGGTTTGGACACATAGAAAGGATGAGTGAAGAAAGATTGACGAAACAGATATACAAAGCAAAAGTGTGTGCAAGAGGCAGAGGAAGGCCACGTTCCAACTACCTGGATGAAATAGATCGGACTCTCAAGGACGGGAACGTTAAGAGTACTCGAAACCGACGAGCATGTATGAAGAGACTGATGAATGTGGACGAAGCGAAAGAGGTATGTAAGTCTAGAGAGAACTGGCGCTCTTTACTCTCTGCCTACCCCGTTAGGGACTTGGCGTGATGATATGTATGTATGTATGTAACTTTAATATAAATAAATCTACAATACCAATATTATAAAGAGGCAGATCTCAGGAACAATGTTTGCATTAGATAGTAAATTTATTGGGCAATCCCATACCCATAGGTTATATCATTTTGCTAATACACAAGGGAGCGGATAATCAAATTTAAAGCAGATGAAAACGCGGGTCACTACTAGTACAATAATAAAAGTAGATTAAATATATGTACATAAAACGGATTTTTACAGATTAGTTACCCGCCTCATAATGTTTGAAGTACAAAAATACATTTATATTAATGGGTAACTAGAAAAACAAAAAAGATGCCGTAATTACACACAAATGTAGAAATAAAAGAGAACGTGAAATACCCATACTATATTCGTGGTAGCAAAAAAACATATCCATTTTTCATGAAAATGAATGGCTCTCCTTATCTGAACATTTCTCAAAAAGTTCGCTTCATACTTTTGACGTAACAATATTTCACAAAGTGGTAATTACGTACACAATGCTGCATTCACAAAGCAATTGTAGGTACATTCGTTATCTAGTTTAAAATAAAATTAAGTTATACAAATTATATCTCCGTTACGTAACGGACGTTTGAATCACGATTATCTAAATTAAGTTGAACATTACGACTCATTATATATATTACGTATACATTATGTACCTATGTATATAGGTTTGAATTTCGACTTTAAAATATTAATAAGGGTTTGTAGGTCGGCCCACAATTCATGTTTAAAGGGTCTTTATCTCTGTGGTAGGCCTCGTTTAATTTTGATTCAGCGATTAAAGCACTTTACGTTCATCGAATATATTTTTAAACAATCAAAATGCACACAAGCTTATAATATATAGCGTAAACCCGCCAGGTGGTAAGCGGTTACCGTAGCATAAATTCATTGATAGACGTATCATCTGACGGTACTACACTTTTGACAACTCCAACCACACCAGTTTTAATTTTCAATTCACTGTGGGTAGTTTAAACTGGGCTTACATGTAACCAATCCAAATTCATTTCTATTCATACTCGCTAGTTTCGAACCCTTAAAGTTCCTATCCTTTAGTGCGTAATCGATTTGATTTAGGAATTTAGAACCGGGTACCTTTGTCTGCCTCTTCGTCCGAACACTTTCTCATTACATTATTTTGGTTAGTCAGCTTTTCTTCACTCTTTATCTTATATTTAAACTAACAAACTTCTTTTAATTTTATAATCACACCCTCATTCACACCAGTTGCTTTGCAAATCTCTCCATTGCGGATTCGATGTAAAATCATTACGGTCTTTGTCTCTTTTATCTCAAGTAATTTTAGGATTTCAATCGAATTAAGTTAGACAATAGCCAGTACATACCGCTCTATCGGCAAGGTTCTTCACGCGACAGTGTAAGTACGCGGGCTGCCCCACTGCCGCTGTGTACTCTCGCTTCGTGGCATTGTCGAAGTACGGCTGCCCCATGTTCTCGGAGAGCAGTGTCGTGTTGTTGATTTCCGTGGTAACAGTAGTGCCATCTTCAGTTTTCTCCCCACCACCCGCCGACAATCCTGAAAAAAAACCTAGATAAATATTGAGAAAGAGAAACCATTGGTTACCATTCCAGTCTCAGATACCACTTTAAAAGTAGTCTTGTGAACTAGCTGATATTAATTGGTCAAACCATAAATTATTTGGATTAGTAAGTATTACTTCGTAATACAATTTTTAATTAAAATTTTACTTTCAGAATTATAATTGCCGGGCTGAGGCAGTATACAGTTTACAGAAGTTTGTGGCAAAAGGCACTGCTTTTGGTTTGTGTTCCTGTAAGAGAAAATGTTTTCATTACACTGTTCTGGGCACCTGTAAGAACTGGCAGAAGGAAACATATTCGTAGTTTATATTACGAGCACAGTTGGTCCCCTGACTTACCTAAGTTGAAAACACGAGAACGATAATACCCGGGGTATTGCTAGCGCCAGTTAGGCTATGGCTTACTATCAGGAAAGTCGTTATCGTGTTAGGCGAAACTAACCAAAATGATTGGTAGAATAAATATTTTGTTATTCTGTAACATGTCAACCTAATCAAAGCCTTTATATAGACCTCATGCTTGAATGGGACATAATAAAATTAATAAAAATCCAATAAATATTTCACATTGCTGTAATGCTCATTAATATTTAAGGCCTAGAATAGAACCCTAAAAGTTTTACGACGCCTTTGTTTCTTTTATTGAGCAAAAGCTTTTTGTACAACTCGCGCAATAGGTTTGAAAGCTGAAGAAAACAAATTTCATTTTGCTAGGTGCTTAGATTTCGCTCAAGACTCGCTTTTTTGTTTTAAATTGAAGATCGTTTTCTTCAAGGTCACGTTGTCCCTAATGTTTATAAAATAAACCTATATTTAGTAAAACTTTTTAAAGTATCATAAAATACATATTATTATTGTCATACAATTTTCAGAAGGGGTAGGCAGAGGTGTCCATAGAGAGGTGATTGGGTAACGTGATAGATGTAGAGTCCATTGCCGTTTCTCAAGCTCATACGTCTTTGAATTTCTTCTCAAATATTTGTAGGTTTCCTCTTGATGTTTTCCTTCACTGTAAAGCTTGTGGTGTGTATCAGAGTACTTAAGGTCTGAGAGAAGAGTCGGGATTCGAACTTTTTAGAAAATCTGCAGACGACTCGAACTTGAACTCGAACCACAACCATTTGAACCACTCGGCCACCACGAAGTTTATAAAGCTTTCGCAAATAGTAGCAACTTTTGAGCACTACATGGGCGGCAGACTGGTTTTATGATCGATTTCAGCTGTAGCCGGTTATTTGGGTAAACATGAATATTTGCACCTTAAGCTAGGATGAAATTCCCTATCTATAGATACTATGTATAGAAGTATCTAAAGATACTATGGGAATTTCATCCTTGTTTAATTTTCAGCTTTGTTTAATTTGGAACTAGGATAATGTTTATGTGATTATGATTGTATACTATTGTTATACTGCGTTTTTCCATAGGTTTTACTTAGTCCAAGTGATACACGCTGAGGGAACATAGGGTGCAATGAGATCGTCGGTACAAAAAGTTTCCTGCTTGGGGTAGTACCCCAAGCCTTTCAGAATTCTGTAGTGGTAAAGTAAAATCCCAAAAACTCTACAGATAATTATGGAAATGCCAGAAAGAGACCACGTTCATTCAAAAGACTGCTGGCACATTAACTCCACACCGATTAAGGTTGGCCGTATGCCTGATTTGAAATATAAAGGATTCATTTTCACATCACTGTAGTTCACCACTGGATTGTTCGACTGGATCACATCGTAAATCTTAATCGTTATCAAAGGTTGTCAATTCAGAGACAGCATCATGAGATTTCTTTGCGAGAATAGTTGGCAACATTGAAATTGACAAGGGTTGCCTCGGGAAATAAAATTCATTCAGCCCAAACTTTCGGCAAGTTTATCAACTTGTCTTGAAATATGATTGGCCGGTTATGACCTGTCACTGATAGTGAAATAATAATAAAAACTGGTCAAGTGCGTGTCAGGTCACGCGCAGTATAGGGTTTCGTAGTACCTAGTATATTTTATAACTTGGCCGACTAGTACTCGTTAACCTGTAAGACCAAATTAGCCGTGTTTTCTTTACAAATCTACAAACAACGTTTTAACAGGTAGAGAGGGGACACATGACTGTAACTAAAATTACAGCTTTAAAGCTTAATATTTGTTAATGGAAGAATTGTTAAGCGATACCTAGTTAAATTTTACAATATAGATGGTAAAATAATAGATGATTTTTAGAAAGCAACTAATTGTATATTATATTGTGAACGGTAAAGTTTTATACAACCATACCTACGCTAGATACATTAATGTTGACAGGTCATTGGCTCCACTCTCCATCTTCGTCCAATCTTTGACAACACATTTTTATAGCGAGACTACACTTTACTCTTACACTATCTGAACTATACAGTATTCATGTGCTATAAGCATAAACTTTTTGTTAGAAAACAACTCGCAGTAGCGAGGACACTTTTAAAGGAGAAATGCATCCCATTTGATGTTCGTTTTTTATTAAGTTGTTACGCCAGATCGTAAGCCCCTAACGATATGGTATTACTTACATGAAAATGTATTCACCATCTATATTACTTTATTTCATAATTATAACCAATGTCTGGTTTGAATAATTTGATATGAAAATAGAATTGATAGTGTTTTGTTTTGCATTGTCGAATTTGTCTCATATAGTTACTTGATACTACATATATGTATACTTTCATGTTAGAGGCTAATCAGTGGCCTAGGAAAGGTTGTATGCAAAGAGTATACATACATACATACATACATATAATCACGCCTCTTTCCCGTAGGGGTAGGCAGAGACCACTTCTTTCCACTTGCTACGATCCTTACATACTTCTTTCGCTTCGTCCACTTTCATTATTCTCTTCATACATGCTCTTCGGTTTAGGGTACTCTTGAAGACATGTGTTAGTGTTTTGGTACATATGAGCTTGAGAAATGGCAATTGACTCGCCAACTAATAAGAATATTCGCCAAAAAAAATAAGGAGGTTGTGATTAGCTTCGTAGACCTCTGTGGAAAATAGTAAATTTATGACCATCAATTACTCTATATATCGAAGATTTAACTATATAGATAGTGTAGTTTATCCAAATTCGCTAATGCAATGAACTAATAGATTAATTATTATTAATAGTTAAAGTATCATATCCAGACATCGTACCTTTACGGTTCGGTAATCTATCGCACCACCGATCTTAAACTTCGTTGCTGTACTTTCAGTAAATATTCCGCTCGGATAAACCTTTTTGAAAATATTCAAATTGTTACACCAACATCATCTTGTTTGCCAGAATTCGATCTCCCGCATGAGTGTTCGTATTTGAGAATGCGGTTGGATGGAGATAGAAATCTTTGCTACGTCGGAACATATACCAAGAAGACGTCTAGAGAGTTGATCGCATTTTTCAAAGGATCCAAGATGCCTTTTACTTTAGTTCAAAAGTCCTTGGGATTGTACGTGATTGGGCGAATAGGGACATTCTGGGAACAAAATATGAATTTCATCAATAATATAATTCCAAGGTACGCATAAGAATTTATAAATTGCTTCCTAGAATTGTGCGCTAGAGTACAAATAAATATGATGAAAATAATCGATCGACCTTGCTCTTTTTGAAGTTGTAAGAACGCGAATCGTAAATATCTTTGTTGCCATAATATACAAATGAACGCTTAAAGTACTCATTTGTATAGCATCCAGTGATTCTAAATCACCACTTTGGAGATTGAAGAGTCAATTTGTTATTTCCAGAAGGCCTATTTCATGAGGCATTGACCTCTTTTGAGTCTGAATAGGCCCTGAGCCTAACGCGACTGGACGTCGTCTATCATTTTGACAGCTGCCAATAACACTAACCTCTACTTTGTTCACGGTGGAATTACATACCTATAGTAAAGCTAGGTATCAACAATATGAGATGTCAGGCGAAATTTCCAGTATATTGGATATGTTTTGAGTAATTTCACATTATACATAAGTGTAGCTTTTTTTGTAAAATTTCACGGGCTGGCGTCGTGCTAATTATACGGGATGACTTGCCTTTCAAGTTTGTAATTAATCACCATGTATTCTAATTTTGTATGTGTTTTTTAAAGATTCTCCAAATAGGGCTTGAATACACTTTAAGCGGCTGTATTTGCAATTGTAATTCGTTTTAAATTCGACATGTTCCAGATTTTAAAAAATATGAGTCACATGAACGCTTTGCCCTTGAAAGCAAACGCCGTTCTATCTGAGTCGTAATTTTGAGTTATTCAGAATCTCATTCTGACTCGTAGACCTGCTACGCTTTTGAGGTGTATTCTGGGCCTATTATGTAATGTTTCAGTTTTTAGGATTTCAGATCACAGTTAAATGGGTTATGCTGGTTAGTCTTACGGGTAATCAGGTATGAAGCAACTGCTGGATAAATCCCAACAAAGCTTGACATAAAAGCCAGGACAAGGATAATGAAATGGAATGTAAGTATCTACTGAGCAAGACATAATCCCGTTGTACCACAAAGGATTCTTGCGTCCGTATCACTTTACTAAAAGTCGGGCGTAAAGCCTCCCGTTGCGGTCAACATACTCGTTATTATCTCTCTGAAAACATTGTATGAGATGTATGGAAGCTTAAATTTTGGAGCTTATTCTTTGTCGGGAACGTATTGTCTTAAGGAACCTTTTTATTCATTTTTAGGTTTTTTACTGAAATTGATTGTAACTTTATAATTATAATTGGCTTTGTTTTCTGACTGTAAGGAATTCTCTTTCATCATCAAATAGAAAGAGATGGTAAGAAAATTATAGCTTTAGGAAAAGGCAGCGCAAGAAAGACTATATTCATCTGGGAAGAAATTCAAAGAAATAGACATGGGTCAATACAAGTCGCATTTAAATAAATTTAGGACTAATTTAAGATACAAAGGCAGCTAACAAATTTACAGACCTAGCTCATGGTAAGCAGTTACCGTATTCTATGATCGGTTACTCGCGCATTGGCTTCTATATTTTCATTAGATATAGCATCATATGGCTCTATAGATCATCCAAGGTTGGTATTATTATTTATCTAACCCGTATAAGTATGTAGAGTTAAGTAGTCAAATCAATTATTAGAGTATATTTGGAACGATGTTATAAATTGTACAAATACATAAAAATGCCGATTGCTTCATGCAGTAGGTAGGTAGAGAAAGCATAGCGCTAGTTCTTTCTAGCATGCCATATATTTGTTTAGTATAGTCGGGATTCGAACATACAACCTTCTTTACACGAACCGTATAACCGTAAATATTACATCATATTAAACCATAATATAGTACATTATAAACTAATACGACCCTCATAAT
Organism: Drepana falcataria; assembly: GCA_945859725.1. NCBI lineage: Eukaryota > Metazoa > Arthropoda > Insecta > Lepidoptera > Drepanidae > Drepana > Drepana falcataria. The sequence goes on from OX243937.1 coordinate 4,465,721, forward strand.
TATAGCACGGTTCTTGATAAGTCACCGAAGGTTGAGTCGAGCCTTAATTACACCGGAACGGTAGAATGTTATATTTTATCTTAATGCACTAACGGCCTTGCTCGTAATGACTTATCATTAGCGTACTCAACTTTGCTTGTAAAAACCGCATACTTTTGTTTTTACTTCTTCTCTTATTTTGTCATTAATTCTTGTAGGCGTCAGTTTGCAACTGCCATGGATACAACTTTTTTTTATCTGTCTCTGTCTCTCTATATTTCCTTCTAAGATATTTTCAAAATAGTTGTCATGTCGTCATCAGGAGGAGAGCATGTATTTTTGAGATATAAAAATAAATAAAAACAAAAATATGAACATAAAATGAGACGTCTTAACTTTTAACTTAATTTAGCCAAGGATGTGTTTGTAATATTAACAGAAAAAAAATTGCTACCGCCATATTATATTTCGTCGTCCATTAGATAGTCAAAAAATCAAAATCAAAATCAAAATATTTTATTCAATGTAAGGGACACAGGGAACACTTATTGAACGTCACATATTTAATATAAACTAAAGTTACCACCGTTTCCAAGAAAAAAAAGTACCTGCCAGGAGAAGAAACGGCGAAACAAACTCCCCGGTTTTTTTTTTTAACATTTGTTCCCTTTTACGTGGGGGGAGAAAAGATTACATATATAAAATCTGTACCAGAGGAGCAATTCATTGCCATGCATGGCCATCATTCAAATAATCTGATGTTTTATAATAAGCCTTTTGAATTAATTTACTTTTAATTACAGCTTTAAATTCTACAAAAGGTAATTCAATTATTTTCCTAGGTAGCTTATTAAAAAAGCGTATACCTTGCCCGACAAATGAGTTGCTAGTTTTGTGTAATCTAGCTGTAGGAACATGGAGTTTATCTTTGTTACGTGTATTTACAGTATGCAAGTCGCTATTTTTCTTAAATTTTATAATATTCTTTCTTACAAATAACACATTTTGGAATATATATTGACATGGTACGGTCAATATGTCAATTTCCTTGAATAATTCTCTGAGAGAATCTCGAGGCTTAAGGCTATAAATTGCACGAATAGCCCGCTTTTGCAGCACAAAAATAGATCCAATGTCTGCAGCATTACCCCACAAAAGAATGCTGTAAGACATGACACTATGAAAATAGCCGAAATAAACTAATAATAAAAATAAAAATAAAAATAATAGTGACATATATACCTAAGAGAAAATCCAATGTTATAGAATTTAAACTAAATTTCCTAATGTACATGATGTAACATGATATTCCTGTGATATTGTAGGGTGGGTCTACTAAAGAGCCTATACTAATTGACTCTCTAGTAAAAGCATATTACCATCATGAGCATGTATAAACACAATGGACTTTGAACTTTATATATAGTTACATATAAGCGTTGTAGTTTTACGATACAAATTAAATATTATATTAGTACATAAAGTACCTACACTTGAAAAAAAGCTGTGGTGGCCGAGTGGTTCGAGCAGTTGCCTGCGACGCAAAGGTCGCAAGTTCGAATCCCGACTGTACCAATGAGTTTTTTCTGAACTTAAGTACAGTGATTAGTCACACCACGAGCTTTACGGTGAAGGAAAACATCGAAAGGAAACCTGCATACGTCTGAGAAGAAATTCAAAGGCGTATGTATAGTCGTGCTTGAGTAACGGCGATGGACTCGCCATCTGTCACGTTGGCACTTAATATACCTCTGGCGGAAAGTGGGTGTGTGGGCATTACCTACACCCAGACTATAATAATAATAATCCGTTATTCTAGTCTCAAAACAAATACGTTCTCTTTTATATATTCCAAATTTGTACATAATTACAGCTGAACAGCAGCGGCGCCGGCCGCCACCGATGTGTCAGGACGATGGGAAGGAATTATATCGATACACGTAGCGTCCCACACTAGATAATTATGTACAATATATATATAAAATATTATATACACATCGGTGGCGGCCGGCGCCGCTGCTGTTCAGCAGGAGTGCCTCAAGCGCCGCAAGTATGCCTGTCTCGGGTCAGGTTACATATTTGCTGCATTTGCGGTTGAAACTCTGGCGCCTTGGGGTCCCTGAGGCTCACCATCTTTTTAAAGAGGTCTCGCGCCGTCTAGTCGATACCACTCGTGACAGGCGGGCTGGAACATCAGAGAATCAGCATTGCTATCCAGCGTGGCAATGCTGCTAGTCTTCTTGGCACGTTGCCTCGGTATGCCGATTTGGGACAAATATTTTATCTGTAAGTAGTTAGTTTCAACTGTTCTTTGTAAATATTGTTAATTGTTGTTATTGTAAATAAATGATAAAAACATAATTATCTGATCAGAGTGTACTCTGAATACCACTTTGACAGAAGTTACTGTTATCATCAACATCCGAACCAATATGTTATAACAAAAGACGCATAATATTCCATTTCTCCCGTCATATTTATTTCGTTTACCAATATTTATAATGCAATAAAAGGAAACCTCAATAAAATATTATGTTATGTTGTTCCATAATAATGGCTGACATAAAGCCACTTTATTGGGTTTGATGAACGTACTTGGGTCCAGTAATTTGGCTCACAGCTAATTTTGATATATTTGTTGTATAAATAAGAATTAGACTTCTACGTTGTGTTAATGGAGGCTGTCGACGATAAATAACGCTCGTTATTATCGTCAATGTGTTTACTTTGGCCTGATGGCGTAAATATTTGTGCGGTATTGATAGCTAAGTTACTTAGTTTAAGTGCAAAAGTTTAGTTCGAAAGTGTTGAGTCAATCTGTTCAACGTTTTACGTACAATTGAATACAGCCTCTAATTTATGGCTATTTATATTTTTTTGCCATATATTAGTAGGGTTTTGAGAATATTATTAAAGATATCACCAAAACGTATGTGAGTAGGTAAGATTAAATAAGGAGTGCATGTTCTACGATAAGGCAAATTAAAGTGATTTAATAATAGACCTTAAATGTATGGTTACATATCATCACTTTGAGCTTTGATTTCAATAGGTTTCAGTCATACGAATTCACCAGCGATGTATACGAGCGCATTTGCTCAATGAGCAAATTTTCAAAAACCTTAAATTTCCCATTTTGTTAAAACGCTATGTACATATCTGCTATCATCTGGTACCTTTGAACTGCGCGTGTAGTAGTGTAGGCAGTGTAGTATGTATTTAACAAACTTATCTTTCTTTAATGCAAATAAGCGTAACTGCTGCTTAACATTCTATGATAAATTAGCAACACGTAATAGCTTTAAGAAGCCGTAATAATAGAAAATACAAATATATTTCCGCTGCCACGTTAGCAAAATTGTCAACAATAGAGATGGAATTATTGAAAACATGTCGGAATCAAGTGTATTGTTATCGCACGTTTGTTGAGCGACGGAGGCGCCCATTGTGTACTGCCTTTGCAATTGCATACAATGGTTGAATAGAATCAGGTGCTGTGATAGAAATATTACATTAAAACAACATCATCATCCCTAAACCACAAAGGTCTCGCACTGCGTGGTTCCAAAGGAGTTTCCTTCCGCGAACGCTCAGGCTGAGGAATTAGCTCCCCGTTGAGGTTTTCCTTGGAGAGTTCAGCATGGAGTTCTTCAAGAAGGATGTGATAAGATGCCTCGGGTCGGCAACGCCCCTACAGGAATCCCTGGTGTTGCAAGCGACCATCACGCGGCTTGTTTGCCACACGAGTGATATATAAAAAAAACATCACTAGGGGTCCACGATCAATTTAATCGGGTACAAGCGTGGTAGTAGACGCCTCACAGCAGTCGGCTTAGGATAAATTCAAACACCAACTGTGCGTTTTAAAATCAATTTTATAATCGAAAGAACAACACAATGGATGATAAGCTCATTTTAAAGAGCAAATTAAGCAATTTTTTTAGTTTTGGCTACTCCCGAAACTTATCCGTTGGAATTGTCCTAAAATATTTGTTTATCATATGTGAGTCAGATCAAAGAAAATTATCTCTCGTGAGGGTCAAAGAGATTGCGTTAAACAGAAGCAAAAGGAAAGAAATTTATCAACGACGCCGACAACAGTCCTCTTAAATATTTGATGAGGTTTATTCAACACTTGCTTTTTGCACAATTTAAAATTAAAATTTATTTTAAATTTTAAATTAAATTAAACCTGCCTTGTTAATTGTAAAATAAAAAATATAAGGTTAATAAGATAATGACGTAATAATAATATTCTACTACTTCTATACTAAAAATATATTGACATTCCGTCGAGCCAATAGTCTACAGACCACTGTCCACTTTCCTTCCTACTTTCACTTTACTTATTCAGTTAACTCATGTAAACGATTTATTACTACTGCAATAGCATATATTCTGTAGCCACGTTATGAAAGCAAACAAGATTTCACTGTTTTTCCAGGTTTTCATCAAACATAGCTCTGAAAGCTTTGCCTGAATGCGTTTTCCCGGTATTTGAATATATAAACATTTTTTGAAATTTTACTCGCTGGATTTCTCTATGCATTTCCCGAGCCGAGCATTTAAAACTTCGGTAGTAGAACAGCCCATTGTTACGTTCTACACGTAGCCTAAAGAATAATTTCCTAGATGGTTTAAACGGTACTTTTTGTGATATTGCTCAGTATTATGCAATGGGAACACGTCTGTTCAAAGAACACAAATATGCTTATCAAAAACAGTACTTAAAATTATATATAATAATAAATAACAATACATTCTCACGCCTTCCCACAAGGGTCCCCGAAGGCGTAGGCAGAGATGTATAGGTCATACCTACACTTTCCGCCAGAGATATGCATGTATATATATTTTGTGTTTTATGTAGTAGCATTATGTGCCAGATGAATTATTCATATAGCATTAATTTTTTTCCATCATCCAATTTTATCCAGTAGTTTTAGCGTGAGAGAGTAAGCCATATACTCAGAAACTTTCGCTTATGTAATATTAGTAGGAGCCACATAATTATTCCAGTAGTTATATAGAATGTAATAAATATCTTTTCGCCTTCCCACAAGGGTGCAACAATACCCTTACCGCCGTACATATATTTCGTGAACGTGACTGATGGCCAGTCCATCGCCGTTTCTCAAGCAGGACTGTACACACATAACGTTCTCTTTAAATATACGCTTGGTGTAGTGTAAGGCGTAAATCTCGTTATATATGTAATGAATCACTGTAATTAAGTGCATTAAATCTCACCAGGGTTCAAACCTGTAATCCTGGTTATGGATAGAATAGAATAGAATTCGTTTCGGAGATGAATACTCGAAACAAACGACCGACGGCCTTTAAATAAATGCATTTTTGAATACGAAATTTCCATTCAAGGAATCCATATATCATACCAATTTAGGCCATACCTACATAACCTTTGCATAACTACGGCGAACCTCTATTACCGTAGCGTCGTGTGTCGTGATCGATCACACTTCCAAACGGAAATTGAGTCGCATGCGACCCCTGCCATCGGTGTAACTCATAAGAGTTGCAAAATTCGTATCATTACTGTAGATATAAATCTTTAACTATGTTGAACCAGCGGCAGAGACATAACGATCAAATTTGTACAAGTTTAATTGCTAAATTGTATTTCTATTTGAATGGAATTATGTACGAGGTACACACAACGGATAATTCCATTCCGGAAAAACTCATTGATACAGACGGGATTCGAGCTTGCGACCTTTGTCTAGCAGGCAACTACTCGAACCACTCGGCCACCACGGAAGTCTTTGATTATATTTTAAATCCTATCCTGCATAAATACAAATTCTGAATAAGTTACCTACCTACCTCTCTTAAAAGTTTGCATTCGGGTTCCGTAATATTGGCTTCATATAATCTAATTCTCTTGGAGAAAATATTTTCTTTAAGTTAAAGGATGCTAAAGTACATTATTCATATAAAGTGATTTTTCCTGGTTTAACTTATAATTATGAAGTCGGAATTGTATTATTATAAAATGCTCTTAATTTAATTTGAGCTAAATTATGGCGATCTTTACCGTGCTTATATTCTTGAAACAGGTCAAGAGCTGTTTAAGAGCTAAGACTGCAGTACGTAGCTTCTACGTAACTTTGCAAATTAAGATATATTTTTAAGTGTACATTACTATTTTCTTTTATAGTCTTTTATTTTAATAAAATATTTTTTCTTCACTGTGCATTCAGATTTCAGCAATGCCATAACGGATATTTTTAGTATAGCATTTTTAATATATATTATCACGACTTTCCACAAGGGCCACCGTAGGGGTAGACAGAGAAAGGGGTACAGTGTAGTATCTACACATTCACTTTCCGCTGGAAATAAATTTTAGCCTGTCAACGTGATAAATGGCGAGTCTTAAATTTTTTTCTCAAACGTTTGCAGGTTTCCTCTCGATATTTTCCTTCAACATCCTCCAGAACTTTCTCAGAATCAGAAATCAAAGTGTATATTTTGATGTCGATAAAATAATTAAAGTTTTCAAGCTAAGTTACCTACTAGTTACCTTAAGAACTTTGTCTTAGCACGTCAATTGAATAGTTGTCTATTCCCGCAACTTGACAATATGTAATCAAATATTTCAAGAAGTAAGTTACTTTACGGATTTAAGAGAGGTAGGGCATAACGGGTTTTCCGTTCGAATTTGGAGCTACCCGACTGGGGCAGGACCTCCACCTTATAGAAGTCCGTAGCCAAATAACACTATTTTTGTGTTGTGTTCCTACGCGGTGAATAAGGTTTCCAGTAATGAGCTCCTTGGGGAGGGGGGAGGATTGTTACATTGTGTTGAAGGAGAGGAATAAACCCATTATGCTGCCAACACACTATAACTCTCCGAACATAGAGTGGCAACGCGCAAGTGATACTTCGGTATCGTGAGCGTAAATAGGCTACGGTAACCGTTTCCCATCAGGTGGGCCGTATGCTTGTTTGCCACTCTTGTTGAATTAAAAAAAAAACAGAAAAATTATACTAACTAAAACACTAAAGGCTACATTTCAAATGATAAATACATAACTCATCAGGTCAACTCTCTCAGGATAGATAACAGATTAATAATAATACATTTATGCCATCATTAACAATTTGAAGAATGTTCTCTATTTATAAACGTATAAGGGTTGCTTTACAACGCTTTCTCCATTATGCCTAAGAAGAACTACGAGTCAATGATGAGGGTCTTACATACCTAAGTACATTATCACAGGGGAACATTCGTAATCATTAATAAAGAGATCACATCCAAAACAAGTCGTCGTTACGTCTTACGGAGGGTAGAGTTCTTTTAAATTAGGGCTGTCACCCTTTTTCGGTTAAAGAGGACTGTAGCATCTATTTAATTACTGTACTATTGAGACAATTGTATTATTGTACTGTTGAGAGTTTTAAATAGCGTGTGGACATAATAATGGATTGATTATTAGTTTATGGATTGTTAATTTAATATTATAATATTAATATTGAGTTTTTAAGCAGATCTCTATAAGTAGTTATTATAAAATAAAATAAATAAAGTAGTTATTAATAAAAGTATTTTTATATTGACTTAACATTATATATTATGACATAAATGGAAGCCATCGCCGATTTTTAAGTACGACAATACATCGTAAATTTAAATTCAAACTTTTCTTGTTCTGGATGTTTCCCTTCACCGTATAGCTCACGATGTGATTAATCATTGTACTTTTGCTCAGAAATAACTCATTAGCACAGGTTCAAAGACGTACTACCTGGCCAAAGGCTCTTTTAAATAAATAAACTAAGGGACTAGCACTCACTGAAAAAAAAACCGCCAAGACCGTCCAACATGACATGAATAGGGTTGTCAGTTAAAGTATGCTTTAAAAAGCTGGAATGTACCAACTTAAATCTGTCAACCCTATTTATTTCGCGTTGCCCGCATGCTCCCTGTAAAACCCATTTACTCTTATTACTATCACTGTCACCACATCCCATTACGATTCCTACGAGGTTTACTGACATCTCACATCTCACATTTTTTCTTCGTATCTCTATAAAGCTCGACACGTAACAAACCAATGCAATTATGGTAATGTGGACTTCAAAACTCTACGTCAACATCAAACGAATTTACACCGTGTAATAAGATATCAAAAAGTTTGTTTCCCTTTGAAGTGGGAACCATTTCGACGTATGATGTCGTTCGAGACTTGGAAAACTTAGATACACGTTTTGAATTTTTTAAGCAGATGATAGGATTGGTTGTAATATACAGCTAGTGTACAGGACCTACTAACAGATTTTTTTAATATAAGCTAACAACCGTTTGACGTTGAGATGAATTTGTCTTCATTATCTTAAAAGGATCACAATAAAAGAGATAATTAGAAATTAACAACTATCGCCAAAGACAATGATTAAATTAATCTTCTTCTTTTTAGTAATATAAAAAGCGCTTATTTTCTTCGAAGTTCTAAAAAAAGAGTAAAAATAAGTAAAGAATTCTTCATTTGTATTTGTATTTGTAAAAGCTTCACGGCGTAGATTGGACAGCGAATACTTACCGCAATGTTATAATGTCTGATATAATATAAAATATATAATAATAATAAATTCTATATATAATAATAATATATAGTATATATTATTATTATATTAATATTATAATTAATTTTAATATATTTTTTTATTTATCTAATTTATTAAGTACCAAGTATCCAATCCCAATGGATTGGATGATATATTAAAACGCGTCTTGATACTTTGAAAACCGTGTGGTCGACACGGCTCTGGTCGACCCCTTTTGTACTCAACCGCTCAACCCTCTCGTAGGGGAGCACTTGCCCCTTGGTGCAAAATAAATTTGCTTTGGGGCCACCAGGCCACCTCACTAGCTAAAACGAGTAAACCTGCTTGACAATTTCATATACGACAAATCATTTTCTTTTACACGTTCCAAATATGAATCTCTAGAATTTTCGAATAGCAATTTATAAAAACTTTTTCAAATGATACTAAAATGGTTTATGGCTAAAAGCTTTGGTTTAATCTTGGTTTAACATTAGTCATAGCTATGGTCTTATAAATTGTATACTTAGGTATATAATAACTATCCTGTTCAGTTCGGATTTTTTACTGCAAATCCGGGGATAATTGGCATGACCAATTAAAATAACGGTATACACGGTACATATACCAAAATATAATTAATTAAATTCTTGTCTGTCTGTCTGTTTGTTCCGGCTAATCTCTGAAACGGCTGGACCTTCACTGGCCGATAGTTAGGTAGCAAATTTGAATTTGGAAACCCACTCGAACTTCAAATATCAAAAGTCACCAGTTGAGTTCTAAAAACGAAAATTTTGTATATATGTACATGTAATAAATGATCCTAGTGATTTCAGTAATTCTTAAATCAATATTAATTAAACAATGGTTATTTACACTATTTATAACTCAAGAACGGGTGGACCGATTCTGGTGATCTCTGATTTGTTAGAGTCGTCTAACCCGAGAAGTAGCGAGCGAGACCAGAGTAACTATTAAAATATATGAATGATTAACATAAGAAACTGTCATTACATTAATTAAATTTGGTGGTACTCAGCGACAGTAAGAAGCGACGATTAAAATCATTATGTCATTTTATAAGCACGTTTTAGTGTTGTAGTTGACAGCTTTACAGCAGCTATAATGTAGGACCATTACCTTAGAAAACTTAGTTGACGATATAACGTGAGCATCACAGCTGTCCAATTTAATATGCAGAGCAACACATGACAAGAATGGCTAAACCTTACGTGGTTTACCTAAAATGTTTCATAGAGAACAGAGGTAGGATATTAAACGCTATATTATCGTATACTTCCTACTTACTTCCCTGTGTACAATGGGAATATATTATGGAATAAATCAATTTTGTACCGTGGTACGCGTTGTATGTAGTCGCTTGCAGTATTACAGGTTCAAGCCTGTACCACCGAGTTTTAAATTTTTTTTGTGATTTATCATACCTCGAGCTTTACGGCGATGGAAAATATTGTACTGTATACGTTTAGAAGAAATTCACGTACGTCATCAGAGTGATTATTGGGAAAAGATTTGTCATGAAACGAGGGTGTGTCGTTACACCACTATCTACCCTTTGGAGACTCCTGACGGAAGGCGTGAATTCGTTTAATATTTTTTTATGTAATCATACAAAGCATGTGCTCGTCAGAGCCGTGGCGGCCGAGTGGTTCGAGTAGTTCCCTGCAACACAAAACTTGCAAGCTCGAATCCCGACTGCACCAATAAGTTTTTCTAAACATAAGTATAGTGATTACTCACACCAGGAGCTTTACGGGGAAGGAAAATATCGACAGGAAGCCTGTGTACGTTTAAGAAAAAAATCAAAGGTTTCTCAAAAAGAACTCGGCGTTTGTCACAGTTGCACCTAAAATATATAAGTTGGAAAGTGGGAAAGTTTTTTGGGTACTATCTATAAACCTCCACCTACCCCTTCGGGTACCCTTATAGGTAGGCGTGACGATACATTTTAACAACAGGAACCGTTTCGCTGCAATCTCAAAAAGCCTCATAAAATTGAATATAGAAAACTCACCAAACAGAAACTTAATCATCTAATGTTTGAGTTTACAAAGTTTGATGATATTTCGTCCGAAAGCTGTATCCCTTTTATTATGTAATACATTTTTAATCCAACCGACCCTTCAGGAGTTTATGGATTAGCAAAGTTCAGATTATACTAATAGCATGTTAATGGTGTAATGAACATTTTGAAAATTCACACAGTATAATAAAGTTTTCTAAGCTACGACGAATTAATAGCTTATAATGCAATGACTTAATATTTGTGGGTTAATATTTTACGATAAATAATGAATGTAGAATACGTTTCTTTTTTTTAAATTGTTAATTATTTCTAAATTTAATATTGAAGTAGCTGAGTGGTTCGAGTAGTGAGTTGCCTGCAACATAAAGATTAAAAGTTCGAACTGTCCCGACGGAACCAATTTGTTTTTCTGAAATTATGTACAGTGATTAGTCACACCACGAACTTTACGGTCATGCAAATATTCGAGAGGAAACCTGCATACATTTGAAAATAAATTCAAAGGAGTATGTATAGTCGTGCTTGGGTAACGGCGTTGACATCGCGGGGCGTCACGTTGACACCTAAAATATATCACGGGCGGAAATCGGGTGCGTGGGTACTACCTACACATCTCTGCCTACCCCTTCCCCAAGGGCTCATACGATTGGAAGTGCGAGAAGATATTTTTGGTTTTAAATATGCGTGATTTGCACAGTAACTTCATTGTGTTTCAAATTTGTTTACTCTCTTACCAGCCACTTTTATGGCAAATCATCTACTAATTGCTCATCTTGTTCCTAGGGCGTTTTGGATTCAAAATTAAATAAAGAATAAAACTACTAAAGTTTAAAGTTATACGAGTATTTCAGGTATTTCCCAAAACAACACAATGAAACAAAATGAGATCACGTAAAGGTCATGGTGCTTGTGTATATATGAAATTGACATATGGAGCCTACATGTGACGGGTTGCTGTAATGATAGCTTGAGATTCCTCTGTGTAATTTTTGATTATCATTGTCAATCAACCTTGTGTTACTACGGCCCATCTGCATGGAGTAATAAAACAGCTACTACATTAGAGTATCCTATATCAATGTGATGCCTTGTCTTACAATGGGCCTTGCGTCTCGGCCTAGGAAAGTAATAGAATTTTAATAACGATACCTATTTAGAATATAATAAAATGCATATTTTGTCCTATTTGTAATTATGTATATTTGTGCTACAGCCAGAGAACATAAAAAGTAATATACTTCGAGCGTAGCGCTACGTCGTAGCCCCTCTGCGTACATACGTAACTTGTGAATTCATCAAATCAAATCAAAGATAACATCTATTTACTTCAAATTATCGACGCACAAATACTACCAATTTCATTAATTACGTTAGTTGACTTTTACATTAGTTTATCATTTAATAATTAATTAATGAACACTTCGTCTCATTAATTTATTACTGTGTGAAACAATATAGCCCATTCCATTGGGAAGTATTCCCTAACACAGATGCCAAAAGTTATTTCGCAATATACGTGTACGTAAATGATCCTACTTACGTGATATTAACTTATGTCTCATAAGTAACTTACGCAAGATAAGAGGATATTGTTCAGCGTCGCAATTTTGTTTACTTAATAATATAGTCAAAGAGTTTACGACATATTTTCGCGAGTTTGTTGAAGCTATTTCAACGTTCAAGTGAAGTTACACCGCGGCACTTTTTATGCGAATCAACAGTGAGACAAACAATAACAATCATATTTATTGACTTAAGTATTCATTTATTATACACCACGGCTCTCATGAGCACGGATATCACGAGTTTTACGGTGAAGGAAAACATCGTGAGGAAACCTGCATACGTCTGAGAAGAAATTCAAAGGCGTATGTATAGTCTTGCTTGAGTAACGGCGATGGACTCGCCCTCTGTCACGTTGGCACCTAATATATCTCTGGCGGAAAGTGGGAGTGTGGGTATTACCCATACACCTCTGCCTACCCCTTGTGGGAAGGCGTGAGGATATTTTTTTTTATTTCTTCTGATTGGTTCTAGTTCAGTTTTCTCTAGACTAATAGATATCTTACGCTTAACTTACTCACCATACATGCTCAACGATTTCGAGTACTCTTAGCGCTCTCATCCTTAAGTGTTTAATCGATAAGATCTTGGTAGTTGGAACGTGGTCTTCCTCTGCATCTTCTTTCAGACACTCACCTTCCGTAGTTTAGAAGCAATATCTTAGCTCTACACAGAAATGAACTGTTATATTGTTATTTCACCGCACATTATTTTTGGTAACGTCTGCTGATAAGCTGCAAGTAAAAACCGTTGGAAATAATCTTGATCGAGCCAAGCACGTAAATCTATTTTATAAGTTGCCTGTGTTAAAGAATGCCTTAAATATATTTTTTTTTACTAATAGTCAATTTCCAAAGATGTTTGCGTTTTCCTACGTAGTGTTTCTCATTTTTTTCTTTGTCTAATAAGCGTAATTGGCATTTTCATACGTAATGTTAAAAAAAATACAAAATCATAAAATACAAATTAAAAATCATTAATTGGAAATAGAACCGGTGATACAGATATAGCTTTTGGTATTGAGCTCTAAAAACAATTAAGTACGTTTCTTTCATAATAAACATAAATACCTTTTTCACTTTAGACAGGACTAGCGATCTTCTCCCTCTACCCAACCCGTGAGGGATTCCTATGTAAAAGGAATAATATGTGAATGTAATAAATACTCTGCAAAGAAAATGTTACTTGGAAAAACGAATAACGTATTTAAATATTTTCAGCTTGAAGTGCAAGTACATGTCACTTGAATTTAAATGCAGAAAATGTAGTCTGAAGAGAAGTTTTGTAGTGGCACTGGTGGGACCGGCGGCGGTCATGTTGCTCAAGCAAAACTTCAACATTATATTTCCATTCAAATGCACTCAAATACAAAATGTATTTACGTGAGGTGTAAAATATCTTGAAATATTTAAAATGTTACTTAGCATTTACGTATCTTTACGTGCGCTATGTTACGTTTATGAAGGGTTTAAATAAAAGAGTTAAGAAAAAGTATTATGTATTTCTTCATAGTTGAATGAGCTTGATGACTCAAGAACTGGCGCTCGGCTCCCTCTGCCTACCCTGTTAGTGACTCGGTATGATTATGATTTCGTGGATGTAAATACTCGATTTCGAATTCTAATTTGACAGATTTTTCATAATACATTATTATCTGAATTATAAACGAAAAGTGTATGTTATCCGTCAATAACTACACTTTGTATCGTTCTTAAGGAGACATCAGTCTGATAAAGGTATATTAATTGGCTAATCTATGTGAACTGGCGAAAAGCAATGGATGTGTTTATCAACTTTGTCGGGGAATTCATTCCCACACCACAACCAAACAGTTTTTTCCCGGTTGCAAAGGAGCATCCTTGGAGGAGGATGCTAAGCTTATTATATGAACTCTTCGATGACGACTATTCTCTAGAGACTACAGCAAATATTACTTCAAGAAATGTTTGAAAATATGTTTGCAGGGTCGATAAGTGATACTCTTAGTATAGCAAAAATTGTGAGCCATATAAGTACAGCACTTAACTTAAAAAAAAAACTTTAATTTCTACTATGGTGCTTTTATTTTCAATGTAAATACTTTGTAAAACAGTACGTTTTAAATATCATACTACTTAATAATAATATTCTTGAGTTTATAAACTACGCAAAACTTTCAAGCTACTGAAAGAAAGCTGTTAGTAGTCGACGCTACTCGGGTCTCTAGCAAGGTCTCGCAAAGTCTGCGTTAAGTTTTATCGTTTAACGCTCAGCGGGTTCAATGCTTTTGCATATTTAATCAGTGCATTTGGCATAATATGCATATTCGATTATCAAATCCCTGTAGCTTTGCACTAGGAGCTTAAAATAAGCCAGTCTTGCATCGCCATACTTTCGCTTCAAAAACAGAGTCAATTGAGCTGTGAAATTTTCATGAAATGAAAACTGCATTCGTTCGAGAGGAAGCTGTAAGATGTATGTCGTAAATCGTAAGTCGAGTCATCGAGAGTAATTTATGAGACAGCGTCTCAATCTCTGCGTCTATCACGTTGGATCACCGAAGAAAATCAGGTGCTATTTATCTATACATATAATAAAATTGGAGTGTCTGTTTGTAATATTGAAATAACCGCTTTTTACTACATGCATATGAATATACGGTACATACACCAAAATATATTTTTTTCAATTTTTGTCTGTCTGTCTGTCTCTCTGTCTGTCTGTCTGTTTTGTTCCAGCTAATCTCTGAAACGGCTGGATTGATTTTGACGGGACTCTCACTGGCAGATAGCTGATGTAAAAAGGAGAACTTAAGCTACTTTTAATTAAGAAACAGTTTTTTTTTAATTTAATTATCTAATTCCACGCGGGCGAAGTCGCGGGCACAGCCAGTGTATAATATGTCTCTGCCTACCGCATCGAAGTTTTCTACACAAAAATGTTTATTCTGTATTATATTCGTCCCGTTGTGGTGTCTAGACTCCTTATCGCGTTACACATCTTGAGAAATAAATATTTATGTGACACCCAGTTCTGTATGAAAGCGTTTTAGGAAAGGTCGTCCCATATCTGTTGATTTATTTATTAAACGGTTCTATTGCGATCTTAAACCATTCGGAAGGGATCATGTTAAGATTCCCAGCTCAGGCTATTCAAGTTTATGTTAAATTATTAACAAGCAATTTCGATATCTCTTCAATTTACACAGATTTACTTCGTGTTTTAGGCCCTTTGATACATTAAGATTATTTAAATAAATAAATCTATTCAATATTTATGGAATACAAAGATATTAAAATATGAGTATTACCTGTATTGCTGTTGACAGATTTTAGTGCGTAATTGTGTCCTTCGGTATTCTGGTTAGAATAAAACTACATTTTTGTTATACCATACATAGCCGTGGCGGCCAAGTGGTTCGAGAAATTGCCTGCAGCGCCAATTTTGCAAGTTCCAATCCCAACTGAACCAATGATTTTTTTCTGAACTTAAATGCAGTTCTGAATCACATGACTAGCTTATGGTGAAGAATCAGTGAAGAAGAAACATCGAGTGGAAATCTGCATACGTTTGAGAACAAATTCAAAACGTGCGTATAGTTGCGCTTAAGCAACGGCGATGGAATTGCCATCTGTAACGTTGGTACTACCGATTTACGTAGATAAAAAAAGATTGTAATAGAAACTTACCGAAGTAACAGAGAAGATTCACCAACGCTGCGAGCCACATTCCGATTGCTCTTTTTCACATCATTAGTGAGCCCGGTGCAAACGTAGTCGGTTAGAATATAATTGTCATTTTATATACCATTATACACTGCATACACTTGCACCTGAAAAGAGAGATATAGCAATGTAGGTATGTTTAATGAAGGCCGCATGTATTTACTTAACGCTAGTTAGAAGTAAACTTAAGTTTAAAGTACTTAAACTTTTATAGATTTTTTATGACAGCCAGTGGTCGAGAATTAGGTATCCCCTTTCACTATCACAGTCATGTATTTGACATGGTGTATTGTAATATAACTGGCTACTTAAATAGGAACATTGAACGAATACTTTACCAATACAAAAAGAAACCCAGCCTACTATCCTATATGCTTTTCCTGGGGTTAGGGATGGTTTCTTTAATACAGTTAATATGTACATATAATCTAATTAAAAATATACTTGCTGGACATTCTATTCGTAAGACCTGGCTTTCCAACGAGAAACCTATTGTTTTTTATTTATTTATAGTCTGATATTTGAGTAGAAAAAAATATTTGGATCCAACTTTAAAATTTTGTGGCTAATTAATAAAAGAAAAACAAAAAACTGGCGCTATATTATTTCATTTTGATATTCAACGAGGGACTCGACGAGATGTTATGTACTCGTATATAGTTAATGAAGTATGTAAAAGCTACTAATAGTTAAAATCAATAATGTTTGCTTGGACGTTCCCAGAAACCTGCTAATAGTTAGATTCATTTAAAGTATAAATGTCCAATGCTTGGCAGTCGACCTAAATCTGAATTCACATAATTTTATTAAATTATTAAAACAATTTATTTCAAATATCTTATCGTCCTTTGTATGTATACCGCAGAAATCATTAAGGAATAACGTATTTTTAAAAAGCGTTTTTTAACCCGTTTCAAATTTATGATTTCTACTACATGTAAATATCCTCACTAATTCACATCCTAAAATTAAATACTTACTTAAATACGCTAATTATTAAAAGATATTGCATAGAGCGGGTTGCACTCATATACTAGTATTATTTGATCGTTAGACGGGTTAACTACTAACAGGGTCCAACATGTTTTTATTTTACCATTAAAAAGAGAAACGAGTGTTCCTTTTGTTTTGGTTATAAAAAGTGGTCAAGCACGAGTATTAATTGCACATTGAGAACTTAAAACCTATACCCATAATTAAATTTACAGTGGAATAGACGCAATAGGGAATTTGTTTCTTTGTTACGTGTACCAGCCCCGCTCCCTTGCTTGCGATCCAGCAACGCCCTAAGCCGAGGTCCGAACCCACAGGGGGTGCCCTTAGCTGTGTTGCTTAGCACTAAAGTACCAGGCTGGAGGTCTCGCCATTGACCGGTTAAGTAGCAAAAGTTCCCGGAACTCACGCTACGAGACAATAAAAAAATAAAAATAAATTGTTACGTGTAACTGTACTAGGCTTTACGGCCAAGTATGCCCTTGTAATAAATGCAATTCTCCTCATATAGAAGGAATGTATTCAAGCATTCTTGTATATTCGCATCGAGTTGTCAAATCGATACAACAGTCGGATGTGAGCAATATCGATATCAAAATATAAAAGGCTTTCCGCTTACCGATTAAATGGCGTGTGAATAAACACATAAAAAGGAATGTTAGCTCTCGATCCGTAACACGCCATAGCAAGAGTAATAACTAATAACGGTACCTATGTAAGTGCTGGTAAAATTTTTTCTTCAGCAAGTAAATGATAATTCAAAGAAAATATAAGATCCTGATGCTAACAAACTTTAAACTTTATTCATAGTTATTTTAACGAAACTTCACTAACTTATTTCCATTTGCTTCTTCAAAGAGAAAAAGTTACGACCGATGGCAATCACATCCGTTATAGTTAATATTGAAATTCGAGGCAATCTCGACTTTATCGTGCTAATAATATGGACTAGAACAGTGAATTTTTCTTAAGCGGAAAAAACTCGAGTATTTGAAATTCAAAACTCGATTTTAATTAATTTATGAATGTTTGTGATAACTGGCAGCCAACTCAAACAAACAAGTCAAAGAAACTTTTCTTTAGTTTAGTTCCAAGTTTAAATTAAAGTTGTTACCAAGGCTCGATTCCTGACTTACTTGTTATGTATATACACATCGCAGAATTCACAGCAGAAATTCATATTGATTTTAGATCTTCGTGTTTTTTCTATACTGGGAGATTCATCCGCTCCTCTCGACGACCTCTGATTGCCTGAATTGCGAATTAAATATATTAGTGTAATGAATTCGTCTTTAATCTTGGTAAGTGTGTATATAATGTCTAAGTTCCCATCATAAAAGCTTTGCTTGATTCGGGAATTGTTAATAGGTATTTTACGAGGATAATGATATTATAAAGTTTACTTATCCGCTGTTTGGGATTAGCTTATACGTATATAGAGGAGAAGTAGGACGCTAGCCGTAGAAATTGAATATAAATTGTTATACAATTTCTTATGTATGTAATATTGTAGGTAATTTTATATATTAATGAAGACGTGTGAAACATGTTATCTGAGAAGTAAATAATAAAAACGGCCTTCCCGTCCGAATTTGGAACTGCCCGCCTGCTGGGCAACAATATTTATTTGTGTTGTGTTCCTGCGCGATGAATCAAGTATTAAATAATGAGATCGGGATTGGGAGGGCGAGGATTGTTATATAGTGTCGGCAGCAGAGGGATGAGTCC
The DNA here is from genome assembly GCA_945859725.1 of Drepana falcataria. NCBI lineage: Eukaryota > Metazoa > Arthropoda > Insecta > Lepidoptera > Drepanidae > Drepana > Drepana falcataria. Next base: position 4,484,306 of record OX243937.1, read on the forward strand.
CATTATGCTGCCAGCACAGTATAACTCTCCGTACACAGATTGGCAACGCGCAAGTGATACTTCGGTATATTGAGCGTAAATAGACTACGGTAACCGCTTCCCATCAGGTAGACCTTATGCCTGTTTGCCACTTTAGTTGTGTAAAAAATCTATAACTATTGCATTGGTTTGCATCTCCTTTATTTATTTCCAGAAGTCGTTAAAACTGGCGACCACTGGCGATACTAAGGTCGTTAATAGTACACAAATCGTTACGATAACGCATTATGGTCGTATTTTCCGTCGTTAAAAGTTTTATATTCCGATTGAAAAAACGTTCTGATAGCAATCGCTGATGGAGCGATAACGAGTCGAATAAAGATCGATTAAGTAAATTAAGCGTTCGTTTTAAATCACTTATGATGAGGAAAGTGGAAGTCTAAGACTTTGGCGTGTTTGGTTTTCTTTATTCTTTGTTCAGCTTAGGAGATGAGAGCTTTCACGCGCTGTGAGCTCAGTATATTTAGAAGTTCGTTTGTGTAACCAACAATCCTACGCTTTTATTCAAGTTATTCGCCAAATTTCTTCGAGATATTTCGCAATTATTTTAGTAAAATTATGATCAATACTTATAATTTACGACTAAGCTTTGTTTCTATAGTAAATTTAGTACTTATAATATAATGAAATAAAAATATACTTCAAGTAAGCTTAAGGTATGACAGACTTCTGCCACGTCTCTTTTGTACGTAATTATTCATTATCTAAAACCAATTATCTTTGACGAACCTAGTAAATAATTTTAAATAATATATATAAGTTCTTTGAAAGCAAGTGTAAAAAGAAAATTTGATTATATGCCCTTAAAATAATAATGTAAATATGTCTTATAGAATACTCTACAATTGTCTGTCTGTTTGTTATCTTTGCTCCGCCTAAATCCCTGAACAATTGTCATGAACCAGAGCAGTTTTACATAAAATCTTTTTCTCACGATATAGGCACGCCACACGACTTATTGTAAAAGCCGAGTTCACATGAAATTGTGGCGTGACGTGAGAATTTTGCCGAATCGTCGACTCTTTTGATCCACGGTGTTAGCTTATTTGATACCCTTCTGAGCAATCACCTTTCCAGCTCAGCAAAATCATACTCTCTATCCCTGCAGTATCTTTAATAAGGAGCGCATTCACAGCTGTGCGACCGCGGCCTTGTAGATAAAGTCTTTGAAGCTTAGATTTTTAGAAGAGTACGTTCAAACCCCAGTTAGTACATAATAGTTTTTATGAACTTAAGTAGTTCCATAGTTTTATCAAATCATGAAGGAAGTCTTGAAGGAATGAGACCGTAAGTTTGAATCCGATTAAAGGCGATTGACTCGCCATTTGTCACATTGAGATCTGAATATATCTCTCCACCCACATAGAGTACATCTTTGATGTATTAATACGGAAACAGACCATCCTTAAGCCACCTCATACGTAACGTATCGTACCTCATATGCTCAGTAAAAAATTTTCATGCTAAGTTTATTAGATTACATTTAATGTCCTGACAGTTTTTACCATTCTTTAAAAAAGAAGATTGTATGTCATAATGCGTAAATATAGGAACACGACCATCCGTATGTCTGCTTAAAATTGTCCGAAAAGCGTCTTAACTTCATTGGCCTCTTCCTCTAATATTTTTGGGGTCGGCACACTTAACACCACGTTTTTTCTTAGTTTGAAGGGGCAACAATTAATTCTGCAAAAAAATTCCATTGCTCAAGAAAATTTCCGTTCATCTACAGTGTTCGTAGTTCCTAACAGGCTTCAGTCTACGGCTGTATTCAGATTTAGACTTTGTACGAGTGAAATAAGATTCAAAATAACGGAATGTTAAAAATGGTTTTTCTTTACCTTATTTTTCACAATACGGGTGGGAACACCTAGACAGTGAAAAAATTTGACATCCGTAATTCCTTCTTGTTCATTCGTTGATTGTAAGCAATTTGCGTCCTGGTGCCTTTGTGAACGTGCAAGAAGCTAATTCCGAGCTTCCGAGATACTAGATGTAAATGTCTACAAAGGAATTAGGTATTTTGTTTTTATAAATGTACTAAGATACACTTCAATGGATTTTTTAATAAAATAACATGATAACACAAAAACACTGTGTATATATGAAATATTCTCAGACTGAGAGTTTTTTTCTTTATTATGCTTAGCATGCCAATTGTAGCCACTTCAATTCGTAGGTGTTACCTATGAACATGAACTTGAATAATAGAAGTAATGCAAAAATGCTATTTAACATAACCGTTCAATATTAGACGATCTACAAATCCATTTAAGAAAATATTCCCAGGTTAAATTCATTAATCTGCTACCCCTTTGCTTTCTATATCACGAATAAAACAATAACAGTTTGAATCAGTGAATCGATACTTATGCCTCAGTAATGTTATCTTTAATGAATGAGGTATGTAAGTCTAAAGAGAACTGGCGCTCTATACTCTCTGCCTACCCGTTGGGGACTCGGCGTGATGATATGCATATGTATGTATGTTATCTTTCAAATTACCGTACTCGTACCAGGGAATAGGTAAAGGAAAGGAACACAAACAGTTTTTTACTTACAAATATGCAAAAAATAGGTATTAGCGAGCATAATACCTAATAATAATGCTTTCAATACTTTTTGGCCGAAGTGACAATCCCTGTCCATTACTATTGGTGCTCATTCATTCGAGTTATGAGGCACGTTATTCACCATCGAGAATATGCCGTTACCGCTTGTTATTAGATTAATCCGCATTGGGACCGTGTAGTACTCTAATAATGATTCGATTATATGATAGTGTCGTACGCTGGGAGTGGTCCCAGCCGTAAACTTTTTCAATCTCATTTTCTCATTAAGGTATTAATGGCTTTCCTGCTTCACACAACTACGACCGGAAGTTGCATGACTTGGTTGCATCGAATTTACTTTAAAATTTATGCTTTGTAATTACTGTTTTGATTAGTCACACCACGAGCTTTACGGTGAAGGAAAACATCGAGAGGAAACCTGCATACGTCTGAGAAGAAATTCAAAAGCGTATGTATAGTCGTGCTTGAGTAACGGCGATGGACTCGCCATCTGTCACGTTGGCATCTAATATACCTCTGGCGGAAAGTGGGTGTGTGGGTATTACCTATATACCTCTGCCTACCCCTTCGGGGACCCTTGTGTGAAGGCGTGAGGATATATTATATATTATTATTATGTATCTGTTGCTTGAGATGAAACTTTCCAGCTTTACTTTATGCGCACGTCATCATAGCTTATGAACGTAAGCTGTTTACGTATATTGTTGTATATATACGATGATACCATATTTTTGGTAAAAAATGTATCGTTATCATCACCATTATCATCAGTAACCTATGTTTTTGTTTGATCATGCTTCAAGCATGCGCTCTCCCCGTGACGTGTTACGTAGTGGTCAGTAAATTAGTTTTTATTGAAGACCCACAACAGTTCCCGAAGGGGTAGGCCTTTGCCTACTGTTTGGGCACTGTTACAAACACCCATATTCCACATTTACTGTCCCAACGAGAGGTGTGAACGTCTTTGAATTTCTTCCCAAACGTATGCAGTTTTCCTCCCGATGTTTCCTTCACAGTAAAGCTAGTGGTGTGACAAATCACTTTGCTTAAGTTTCGGAAAAACTCATTATTGTTCCAGTCGCGATTCAAATTTGCAACTTTTGTGTTGCCGCGGCGTTTTACTGACATATTATGTCTTTACGCTCTCTTGAATCACTAAACTTACATACATAAATACATATCATCACGCCAAGTCCCTAACGGGGTAGGCAGAGAGTATAGAGCGCCAGTTCTCTCTAGACTTACATACCTCTTTTGCTTCGTCCACATTCATCAGTCTCTTCATACATGCTCGTCGGTTTCGAGTACTCTTAACGTTCCCGTCCTTGAGAGTCCGATCAATTTCATCCAGGTAGTTGGAACGTGGCCTTCCTCTGCCTCTTCTTGCACACACTTTTGCTTTGTATATCTGTTTCGTCAATCTTTCTTCACTCATCCTTTCTATGTCCAAACCAACGTAACATGCCTTTCTTCATCTTTACAATCACGCCCTCATTCACGCCAGTTGATTTGCGAATCTCTTCATTGCGGATTCGATCTAATATCGTTACGCCGCACATTTTTCGAAGAGATCGCATCTCGACTGCATTCAAGCTATTTTCATACTTCCTCTGACATACCCAGGATTCGCTGCCATACAATAAGGTAGGTACCAATATCGCGTTGTGGACAGCAACTCGAGCATTCTTGCTCAGACTTTTACCCATCAACGCCGACATGGCTCCATTCACCTTATTTCCGGCAGTTATCCTTCTTTCAATATCTTTTTCATACTTTCAATCTCGTGTGAACATGCTTCCAAGATATACAAATTCATTCACTTGCTCTAGAATTTGCCCATTTACCGATATTGCACACTCGGTCACTTGTTCATCTCTTTCGAATACCAGAACCTTAGTCTTGCCAGCGTTTAGGCGCAGCCCCTTCTTTTCACATTCTTCTTTCATTATGGTAACTAGTGACTGCAGTTCGCCCTCTGATGACGCCAGTAAAACCGCGTCATCGGCGTATAGTAGGCAGTTGACCACTAAGTTTCCCATTTTCCCTCCACATCCGTTCGTTCTTAGTGCTCTCAGACAGTTATCTAGATATATAATGAACAGCCAGGCAGACATGATACACCCTTGTTTGACCCCCGACTTCACATCAAACCAGGGTGACATCTCACCGTTAACCCTAACGCACGCCTCGCTATCACTATAGAGTGATTTCACGGCATGCAGTAGGGAACTGCTCACTCCATATCCAGGCAACACGTCCCAGAGTTCCTTTCGTACGACTCTATCAAATGCCTTCTCTAAGTCGACAAAAGCGCAGAAAACCCTTTGGTAAATATCCAAAAACTTTCCGCGATTCCGCGAAGCGAGAAGGTTTGATCCATACATCCTCTTCCTGGTCTAAATCCACCTTGGGATTCCCAGAGAAACCTTTCGGATCGCTCTTGCATTCTTATCGTCAGGATCTTCGTGTACACTTTACTAGCTAAGCTGACCAAGCTGATGGCTCTGTAGTTGGAGCAGTCCAATCGTGATCCCTTTCCTTTATAGAAAGGCACGATGACTGCTCGCCTCCAGTCGTCCGGAACATCACCCCTTTCCCAGCAAAGATTGCATAGCAAATAGATGACGTCCCAGACCGCTGGTCCACCGTACTTGATCATCTCAGCCGTAATCCCATCTATTCCCGCAGCTTTTCCACATTTCAGACTTCTTATCGCACTTACAATCTCTCCCATACTTATTTTATCCGCTATAGGATCCTCGACAGATTCTGTTGGAGGCAGCTCTATGAGTAGATCAGCGGCATCATCATCATACATATCTTTGTAGAATTCACTCCATCGCCTGAGGACGTCAGTTTTGTCAGTTAGTATGTCATTGTCCTTCGAAATAATCACATTCATCCTACTACTAGCTGTAACACAATTTCTGGACTTCTTAACTTCCCTCCAAAAAAGTTTTGCATTGTCCTTGAAATTATGCGACAGTTTTTCGTCTACAGTCATTTGGAACCTCTCACGCTTCTGAGCTATTATCTCTTTCGTACGATTTTTTTGCAGGCGATATTTTTCTTTCATCTTTTCTTTCATACTTTCACTTGAGCTGGACATAGCCAAAATGTCTTGCCTTGCATCCTTCTTCTTTTTAACTTGTTCTTTCACTTCATCATCCCACCAACCATCGCCATTTTTGGTTGTCCGCCCTTTCAAAATGCCACAAACCTCTTTCGCGGCGCATAAAATGCTGGACTTAAGGAACTGCCAACAAACATCGACACTCTCAAACACATCTTTCGGGGGACAGGCTAGCTGTTCAGATACCCTTTCTTGATATCTGTCTCTAATAGCCGCATCTTGAAGCCTCCAGCTTTTGATGCGGTCTGCGACTGCAGAACAGGGACCCCCAGCACGGGATCGCCAGCCCGCGAACAGACCTCTTATTCTAGTTATAACTAGAAAGTGGTCCGTTCCCAGGTCGGCTCCCCTATACACCCTGGTGTCCATCACCTGTGTTCTGAGTCGCTGATCTATTAGAAACAGATCTATCATGCTTCGCTCATTTTTCCGTTCCCATGTATACTGATGAATCCTCTTGTGGTCGAACATGGTGTTCGCCACAAAAAGGTCTCTCTCCATGCATACATCTAATATCAGCTTGCCTGCCTCGTTCACTCTCTTATCACCATACTTGCCGAGTACTGCCTCGTAATCCTTACGGGCTGTCCCGACCCATCCATTCAGATCACCACAAATAATCAGCTTTTCATTCCCTTCTTTCGTCTCTAGAACATTACTCACACATTCCCAGAACTTATTCAGGTCGCAAGTATCCGCTGAGGCCACCGGAGCATACACTGCGACTAAAAATAGTCGGGTAAGGCATATTTTAAAGCGAGCCCAAATAAGTCTGGGGCTCACCGCATCTAAACTAAACTTGACTAGCATTATATGGTCCCCTTGTTAAAACTACATACATTCGAATGTTTATGTTCTATTTTCTTTGAACCTGCCGTCGTTGCTAGTTCTGTACCAAAAACCAGAAGGAGTTTCGGTAAAAAAAACATTTCGTTGCCAATAGCCAGCGTGGGTGGTCGTAAAAAATTTACGCTTCGGATGAAGCGTTTGTGCAATCAGACCGGATTGTAAGGAATCTAAGCTAAGCCACGCTTAGCGTGGTAAGGGCTGGGAGAGCAGTTCCCGGCTGAATCCCATTATCGTATTTTTTTCTAGTTCCGTTCACTTCAAAATGCCACTTTCGGTCATTACTGAACCGTCTCTTTTTAGAACTCGTTAGTACAAAAAATAAATGGACGTTATTTACGTAAACGCAAAAAAAATATGTATTTTTTTACATTACATTAGCAGTTGGTAAAGACTTTTTCCTTTAGCAAACTATACGAAAATCTCTCGCCGTCTGTGTCGTTATATCAGGTACTATGTAAGTAATCGTCTTGAACTACGACGCTCTCCCACGAGAATCGTAAAGGGGAGGACAGATGTGTGATAACACTTACTTTGCGCTGGAATTATAGTTAGGTGCTGATGTGACAGCGTCTCTGTCCTCAGATACGACTTCGCAAACATAATTTACGACTTACAATTTTAGCCGATATTTGCTTAAATCCTCAACAAAAATTAATATCCTCACGCCTTCCCACAAGGGTCCCCGAAGGGGTAGGCAGAGGTGTATGGGTAATACCCACATACCCACTTTCCGCCAGAGGTATATTAGGTGACAACGTGACAGATGGCGAGTCCATCGCCGTTACTCAAGCACGACTATACATACGCCTTTGAATTTCTTCTCAGACGTATGCAGGTTTCCTCACGATGTTTTCCTTCACCGTAAAGCTTAAATACAGCACCGTAAAAGATTAATCACTGTACTTAAGTTCAGAAAAACTCATTGGTACAGTCGGGATTCGAACTTGCGATCTTTGTAGTTGTCGCAGGCAACTGCTCGAACCACTCGGCCACCACGGCTTAAATGCTATTGCTATTAATCAATTGCATACTAAAGCTATATCAGTGCTAAAATTAATAAGGTTTCAGACTAAATCCAGTTGAATAATGTGCCGTAGTCAGAAATTCTTCCAGTTCAATGAATTTCTATTCCACAGTTATGTATATACAAACTTACACAATATACACCAGACAGAATAGGGTGCCAGTTCTTTCTAGACTGAGACTTCTTTAGCTTCGTCCACATTCATCATACATGCTCGTTTTGAATAGGTACTCTTGACGATCCATCCTTGAGTCTTCGATCGATTTGATTTAGGTAGTTAAAACGTGGGCTTGAAAACATTATCTGTTTCTTTTTCCACATATTTTCGTATTGTACCCATATTTGTTTCGTTAATCTTCTACACTCAGGCGTTCTATATGTCTAAACTAATTTAACATGCCTTTCTTCATCTTTGCAATCACATCCTCGTTCACGTCAGTTGCTTTGCGCTTCACTTCATTGCAGATTTCATCTATTATTGTTACGCCGCACATTTTTCGAAAGAAACTGTGAAGTTCACAGTTGCAATGTATGTAAATACCCTTGATCTCAAAGCTCTACCAATAATATGACCGTGAGAGTTTGTAGATGTTTATAACTCAATCAGGCGCCAACGGCTGAATGAATTAAGGCGAAATGTAGAGCGGAGGTAGCATATACCTAACGCATATGCAAACTTTTATGTAATGCAAACTGTCATTGTAAATATATGTAAAGGCATGTTACGTTGGTTAGGAAATATAGAAAGAATGACCGAGGCAGATTGACGAAAGTATAAGGAAATATATATTAATAGCAGCAGAGGCAGACCATTCTCCAACTTCCTACATCAACTTGTAACAATAGTCGAGGTTTGCAATTCTATAGAGAACTGGCGCTCTAATACTCTACCTGACCCATAATTACATTGCACCCTTTTATCACAATAAACTTTTATAATATTTTTTCCCTTTAAGGAAATCCGTGGGTCAAAACTTACACAAAACGTGGTAAAATAATAAGCTATTTCAAAGTGATTCGCACACTCAAGGACGGGAACGTCAAGAGTACTCGACACTGGCGAGCATGTATCAAGAGATTGATGAATGTGCACGAAGCGAAAGAGGTATGTAAATCTAGAGAGATCGGGCGCTCTACCTTGTCTGCCTACATCGTTGGCGTGATGATATGTATTTCGAAGTGTTTAATTGAAATAGATTTTTTCCAAAATACCTAGAAGTCTCGCGCTCTTGTCTCTCTACCTAAAAGATTCGGCGTGATGACACATATGAATTCATAAAACTTTGTTCCACCATTGCTATTGCGCATATTGATCCAATATGTAGTTATGGAACCGTGCGTATTGTCAGTTTTATGAAGGGTACGTCAAGCGTTGTTGAACTGTCAATGGTACGTGGCGATGGCGACCTTTAAATATTCGTTAAAATTAATAGAATCAAGACTTCATCTGGGTATAGGTATAGGTAGCCGTTGCTCTCTATAGAAAAATACGACCTTGTGATGGCAGTCACGCTATGTAAAGATCTAGTCAGATCTGACTGAGTGCTGACTGTAATTACTAGAGCGGCTGAGGTCAGTTGATGCATACTCGCATATACATAGTTCTAGTTCATATGCATATGAAATCTCTGCCTACCCCGTGAGGGGTTCGGTGAGATGAACGTAAGTATAAACTAATATTTTAATGCTTGAATAAAGCTTGAACCTTGGGCACGGACACAATTTAATTTTTAAATTCTATACATACAATGAAAAGAGATGTAAAGAATTAAACTTTGTACTCGAATTTAAAATGTGTAAAAAGGATATTACTTGTAAGACTTTTTTTAAGGTGCTAATTGGCCTATGGAGAAAAAACCCAGATCTCAAAGTTTTCTTTAAATAATCATCGATGTAACCAACCAAAAATCGGTGCGCCGTAATAAGAATATAAAGAAAAATAAGATAAATAAAAACTGGACGATTATCTTACTAACTTTTAAATTTAAATTTCTTTTAATCCGTTTGTGTAATTCATTTGTGTATATTACTTAAAATATTAGCTTCTTGGTTACATGAAATATACCGACCTTAGAAGTTTGGTGAGTCGTTAATTAGTTCCACTATACGAAAACTTATTTTGAACTAATCCAATTTTTACACAACACTTAATTTATTAGAAACTTATCGCAGCGGGAACTTGAAAAGTTCTGAACCATGCGTTCACTTAACCACAAAGCACAGTTCATATATCAAGTAAATCGGATTACCTGTGGGCTTAAAGTTTTTTTAACGGTACACAGATTTTTTATTTGGCGGCTGCAACCGAACGCCGAACGAGTTTCGAAATTCGAAAAAGCGCATAGCTCAGGCCCGTTTGGAGGTAGCAGAAGCGTCGGGCAGACTGGAGGCCGCGGCCGGTTCGAAGCAATGCGCATGCGCGCGGAACCTCTTATAATTTGATATCTCACATCACCGCCCCTGTGACATTCCGTGGTAAAACCTACTCGTAAATTATTCAATTTTATTTACTTATTCGTACGCTTCTGTGGGATATTATGACATGGGTCGTGGGATTTTTATAGACGACCAAAACCGATATATGGAATCGAGGTCTGGTATTTTCCTTAAATTATAAAAAAGTGTCAACGCGAAAATTTATTGAGAGTTGAGAGTTTTTCGAATGCTAGAATGATATTACAAAAGTCATTGCATTCTGTATAATATCAAGATTGCTTTTAAACGATCTCGGCGTTCAGTTGAAGTTGGTGCACAGGATCGCGCGATTGTATTTTATGAAATACCATTACCTAAATGTATTGAAGTAAGTGCGCGTACAAAGAGATTGTCGCTCAGTAAGCCGACTGGGAATAGAGAGGAGTCGTGCGATTGGGGTTGGCAATGTGCCCGCGCCCCTAGTTATCCCGATCCGGCCGATATGACCATACTCCGTAAAAACCAAACCTCGCAAACGCTTCAATGCAGAATCATTTACGCCATCACGGTACGAATAGTTTTTCCTCCATAGCATTGAACTACGATTTATCACGAATGCTTTAGCTAATAATACCAGACTGGAACTCTTTTATATGGAACTACCAGTAGGTAGTGTAACTTTATCATTCCTTTAATGTGCGGTCGACCTTCATTTGTCTTTCTCCTTCACTGCCCTTCTTTCGAATATAAGGCCAACGTAGCGTCTTTCAATTCCCTATAGACCACTGTCTAACTAATCATGAAATGTTCCTTCGGTATATATTATACCAAAACTTCGACACATTTAGACATTTCTAGGTGTTATCATAATTACTATATACCTCGACGTATGATGACAACGGTCGACGAGAAAAAAACATGCATTGTTTGTTTGAATTTGCCGTTTATGTGTAGGCGAGAACTTGATCTAGTAGATAAAGCTCCTAGCTCCGAATTTGTGTGATAATCACGAGTATTTATACCTTAGTCTTGGATGTACTTTTGTATATGTAGGCTTGATAATATGTATTTATATAAATTAGGCAGTATGAAGTACGGATGCAAGAGCATAGCTACAAGTTAGTATTGAGATACTTGAATGTATAAACCCTATGTTCGACAAAGATGTCACCCGCAAACTCTCATGCTTTGGAATGATCTCCCCGTTCAGGTTATCCGCAGAGAGCACAGCATGGAGTTCTTCAAGAAGGATGTGAAATAATTCCTGCAGAGTCAGCAACGAGCGAGCGATATTCCTGTTGCAAGCAACCATGAGCAGCGCTAGTCCCTTTAAGGGGCATCTGGTGGTTATACCACTAGTCGGGCCGCGCACTTTCTTGCCACCTTAGTGGTATAAAAAAAGTGTATGATTGAAAGATGATACTAAAATGCCCTATCATATTACGACTCCTATCCAGTAAATACCTACAAAGTTAAAGTAAGAAGTCGTTAGCTTCGATTATTCTCGAAAGAAACCTGTCTGAGAAACAATTTTGTCTGAGGTAATTAGTAGCCACAATTTCGATTCACTGCTTGCTTAATGAGAAATGTTCAGCTTACGAACAAAATGCATGAGAGTGTAAGCTAATGGTACATTTGGCCATGTAAAATTTTGCTCAAGCTAATTAAATATAAAAGTTTCGTCCGCATAAAGGGATGTTCGGTGACATGAGTTTGAGAGAAAATTACAATTTACGTCACAAAATGAGAGCATTGGAGTAAGCGTCATCTATCCTAATGAATATTTGTTTATATTTGTCCGCGATTTTAAAATTGATGAGATACGATATAATGACCAGACACAAATATGTTGTGTTCGTTTTATCTTTAAGCGTTCCATTTTGATAATGTTTATATGTGGGTTATTGACGTATATCTAAGGGTTATTGACGTAATAATATATCTTATATGAGCGCTGATTGTTGTGTGATTTGAGTCGCCCGCAACACAAATATTGCAAGTTTGAATCCCGACAATACAGATGAGATTTAATAAATTTAAGTACAATGATTAGTCACTCTATATTATAGACTACATACATATGTTTGAAAATAAATTCAATGACGTGCGTACATATATTTTACATAAATCGTGCTCGAGAACCTGTGATGGACTCGCCATCTTTCACGATACCATCTAAATATACTTCTACCGAAAAGGTTGGTTGTATTATTATTCACCTCTGCCCAATCCTTCGGGAGCCTACTAAAAAAATTAAAATAAAATATTCCAAATTTCCTGTTTATCTCGATATCAAAACCTTATTTTTGCTTAAAGAAATCAACATACTTAACTAGATTGAAGCCATCGAGCCGGCCACCATATGGCCATGTCCAAACAAATTAACTTGCATTCCGAATGGCTATCCGTATTCCGTGAGGATTTATATAGCCATGAATAGCCCTTTATTGGGCCAATAAACAACTTTCACTTCTGATTAAAGCTGCGTAAAATGTAAGTAGATTTACGATAGCGAAGAAAGATGTATGAATTATTCTATGATAAATGAGATCATACATGTTGATGTTGCATAAGCATAATGTTACTGCGAGTTCTCGTGACGGAGACCAATAAGAACGTCGTGAATAACTACCTTTCCAAAAGACGTGGTCCAGTTATAACAATATACCTACATACATATATCATCACGCCCAGTTACCTACGGGACAGGTAGAAGGATTAGAGCGCCAGTTCCTTCTAGACTTACTCGTACATACCTCTTTCACTATTACGTATTAACATATTATAACAATAAAAATACGGTTATATACAGGAGTATTATTGTTACATTAGAAATAAATATATATTTTCCTAAATAAGACGTAGCGACCGTGTGGTTTGACTCCTTGCTGTAACTGTGATAGTAAGTTTTTCAGAACTCAAGGGAGTATTCTCCACAAGCTTTACAGTAGGGAAAATATTGAGATATTCGAGAGAAGCCGCATACGTTTCAGAAGAAAGATCTATAGTCCTGCTTGAGTAACGGCAACAGACTCGCAATTTGTCCAAATATGTCCTTGTGGGAAACAAGGGTCGCCGAAGGGGTAGGGGGTAAGTGGTGTATATATTGTAGGTGATTACGTAACAGATGATACAGGTCACTGGTACCTAGTCGGGATTTGAACTTGCAACCTCTGTATTTCAGACGACTACTCGAACCACTCGGCTACCACGGCTCTCTTCTGTTAAAGTACCTTCTATTATTGTATATAATAATAATATAATATATCCTCACGCCTTCCCACAAGGGTCCCCGAAGGGGTAGGCAGAGGTGTGTAGGAAATACCCACACACCCACTTTCCGCCAGAGGTATATTAGGTGCCAACGTGACAGATGGCGAGTCCATCGCCGTTACTACAGCACGACTATACAAACGCCTTTGAATTTATTCTCAGACGTATGCAGGTTTCCTCCCGATGTTTTCCTTCACCGTTCAGCTCGTGGTGTGACTAATCACTGTACTTAAGTTCAGAAAAACTCATTGGTACAGTCGGGATTCGAACTTGCGACCTTTGCGTCGCAGGCAGCTGCTCGAACCACTCGGCCACCACGGCTTTATTATTGTATATGAGCGAATATTAACCAATATTATAACATAAAACTCTATAACTACAGAAAAACAGCCGTATTGTACTGTACCATGAAGGTAATAGGCCGGAAATAATTAATTTATCCCCGATACTATCGGAAAAGGGTTTGGTTTGTATTGATAGAAATCAAAGATGGTGGTCTAAGGGAAATCGTCAAGGGCTGTTCAATTGACCACACCCCATAGCCGATGTATGGATATATTTTATAGGCATGACTGAATACGATTTAATCAGACGAAACTTAAGGATAATTGCCTACGTGGTCAAAATTGGTTAACCGTTAATCGATTGGATAGGGACGGAGGTACTAGGTTCGATTTTCGAATCTGTAGTTGAGTCAAAAATTACTAAGGGATCACATATTTTTTTTAGATTATAGTTTTAGGTAATATTACAGTTTTATGTTCAATAATGCTTGAACGGCTGAAATTACTACAATAAACATATAAGTACTCAAGTAAATTCATAGGTACGACTTGGGAGATTTTTTCTTATATTTTCTTTCTGTATATATATAAATGTAAAATAATAATATAAAATATTTTACTTTTTCAAATCTGCTTTACATTGTCAAAAGAAATTTCAGGCAACTCATTTAAAATCAAATATCAATTTATAGATGACATTGAAATGCTTATTCTTATTCGTAAATACAAAGAGTGTGACTGTTGTCAGTGTTATTATTTATAATTTCCTTTTATGAATTAATTATTACAGTTCTCGAAACATGTACATATATAATTCACCAAGTATACACGAGACAAGCCACTAGCGTTGTGTGATGTTAAATTATATATTATGTTAGCTCGGTGCGTGAAATGGGAGAATGTGCACAGTTATCAAATTAATTATGAAGCTGGTTGCCGATTGGATATCTAAATATTTTGAAGCTGATACAAACCAATCCGTCGGACGGCTGTCTGGTCTAATGGTGAGAGCTCCTGACTGCGAAACTTGAGGTCGCGGGTTCAAATCCCGCTGAGGGCAGATATTTGTGTGATGAACACGAGTATTTGTACATTAGTTTTGGACGTCCTATGTATTTATGTATATATCTGTCTATATAAGTAAATATATCGTCGTTCTAGTTACCATAACACAAGCTTTGCTTAATTTGGGACTAGGTCAATTTGTGTGGAATTGTCCCAAGGTTATTTATTGTATAATCCTTAAAAGTTATTATATAGAGGCAGAGTTTTTTTGACTTCGCTGGTATCAGGAACTACTAAACAAATGATTTCAAGAAAATTTATTTAGTTTTGTATTGATTAACCCGCTTACTGAAGGAGCCTTTAGATTGTTTATATTATATACATCAATCAGCATATTACAACCCAAGGGATCAGATAATCGAATTTAACGCGGGAGTAACGACAAGGCACAACTTGTTAAATATATATGTTCAATAAGTTCAGAAACGTAGTTTACACCTCAGAACTTACCTCAACGGGCGACCAATTAAATTCTAAAAATACATACATAGTAGTCCCATCCTCACGCTGAGTCCCGACAGGATGGGACTATTGTAAGGCTCACGGGACTGCTCTCAAACTTACATTCAGTCCCCTTTCGCTTCATACAAATCGTTAGGTGTTTTTCAATATTTTTTCGGCTAACATCTACGCGTTAGGTACGCTTTAATCGGGGCGTACCTATTAACTTGCTAACAAAGTTACGATGTTTCCCTACCTAATATATATTTAAATCGCTCGGGGCACAAAGTTATGGTTTGAACTTTGAGTACTTTGCCCAGAGACAGAGAGTATACCTACGCTATCTGCAAAAAGATCTAAAAGTTCTTACACTCAAGAACCAAAATGTTTTTCACGTTTTCAATACACCAATAGGGGCATACAAATACAAGCATAGCCCCGACAAATGATAAGCTGTTACCGGAGCCTATATAGGCCCAAAGAATACTAAAGTAGCACTTGCGAGTTGGCTTCCTATATTGGGTAGTGTCTTTGCAAGCAACATATTGGATAAACGGTTCTCTGCTGATTGCAGTCTCATTCCATCTGAAGATCTGCAATGAATAGTCATTGCAGGAGCACTACCCAGAATTTAATATTTAATGAACTATGTGTAAGGAAAAAACATAATTGTAACTTAATTGACAACTTAATTTTCTGTATACTGTTTAAATACCGTAATTATTATAAGTACTATAATTACACTAAGTATTAAGGTTCTGTCACCGAACAAAAAGCATAACAATTTTTTGTTTTTTATTTATCTTGATCGTGTTGTCGTTGGGGAGGGAGGGAGGCGATGAAGTGAATTCTACAAAGATATGTATGATGATGATGCCGCTGATCTACTCATAGAGCTGCCTCCAATAAGATCTGTCGAGGGGATCCTATTTTATCCGCTATAGGATTATAGCGGATAAAATAAGTATGGGAGAGATTGTAAGAGCGATAAGAACTCTGAAATGTGGAAAAGCTGCGGGAATAGATGGGATTACGGCTGAGATGATCAAGTACGGTGGACCAGCGGTCTGGGACGTCATCTATTTGCTATGCAATCTTTGCTGGGAAAAGGGTGATGTTCCGGACGACTGGAGGCGAGCAGTCATCGTGCCTTTCTATAAAGGAAAGGGATCACGATTGGACTGCTCAAACTACAGAGCCATCAGCTTGGTCAGCTTAGCTAGTAAAGTGTACACGAAGATCCCGACGATAACAATGCAAGAGCGATCCGAAAAGTTTCTCTGGGAATCCCAAGGTGGATTTAGACCAGGAAGAGGATGTATGGATCAAACCTTCTCGCTTCGTGGAATCGCGGAAAAGTTTTTGGATATTAACCAAAAGGTTTTCTGCGCTTTCGTCGACTTAGAGAAGGCATTTGATAGAGTCGTACGAAAGGAACTCTGGGACGTGTTGCCTGGATATGGAGTGAGCAGTTCCCTACTGCATGCCGTGAAATCACTCTATAATGATAGCGAGGCGTGCGTTAGGGTTAACGGTGAGATGTCACCCTGGTTTGATGTGAAGTCGGGGGTCAAACAAGGGTGTATCATGTCTGCCTGGCTGTTCATTATATATCTAGATAGCTGTCTGAGAGCACTAAGAACGAACGGATGTGGAGTGAAAATGGGAAACTTAGTGGTCAACTGCCTACTATACGCCGATGACGCGGTTTTACTGGCGTCATCAGAGGGCGAACTGCAGTCACTAGTTACCATAATGAAAGAAGAATGTGAAAAGAAGGGGCTGCGCCTAAACGCTGGCAAGACTAAGGTTCTGGTATTCGAAAGAGATGAACAAGTGACCGAGTGTGCAATATCGGTAAATGGGCAAATTCTAGAGCAAGTGAATGAATTTGTATATCTTGGAAGCATGTTCACACGAGATAGAAAGTATGAAAAATAAATTGAAAGAAGGATAATTGCCGGAAATAAGGTGAATGGAGCAATATCGGCGTTGATGGGCAGTAAAAGTCTGAGCAAGAATGCTCGAGTTGATGTCCACAACGCGATATTGGTACCTTATTGTATGGCAGCGAATCCTGGGTATGTCAGAGGAAGTATGAAAATAGCTTGAATGCAGTTGAGATGCGATCTCTTCGAAAAATGTGCGGAGTAACGATTTTAGATCGAATCCGCAATGAAGAGATTCGCAAATCAACTGGCGTGAATGAGGGTGTGATTGTAAAGATGAAGAAAGGCATGTGACGTTGGTTTGGACACATA
Organism: Drepana falcataria; assembly: GCA_945859725.1. Taxonomy (NCBI): domain Eukaryota; kingdom Metazoa; phylum Arthropoda; class Insecta; order Lepidoptera; family Drepanidae; genus Drepana; species Drepana falcataria. The sequence continues at coordinate 4,501,663 of OX243937.1, forward strand.
GAAAGGATGAGTGAAGAAAGATTGACGAAACAGATATACAAAGCAAAAGTGTGTGCAAGAAGAGGCAGAGGAAGGCCACGTTCCAACCACCTAGATCGATAGATAACGTTCCCGTCCGGGACGGGAACGTTAAGAGTACTCGAAACCGACGAGCATGTATGAAGAGACTGATGAATGTGGACGAAGCGAAAGAGGTATGTAAGTCTAGAGAGAACTGGCGCTCTATACTCTCTGCCTACCCCGCTAGGGACTTGGCGTGATGATATGTATGTATGTATGTGTTGTCGTTTTTGGCCCCATGAACTACTCGGCGACCACGACTAATTTTTTTTTTTTTTTTTTTTTTTTGTATGGTGTCTCGTAGCGTGAGTTCCGGGAACTTTTGCTACTTAACCGGACAAAGGCGAGACCTAGGCCTCCAGCCAGGCACTTTAATACTAAGCAACACAGCTAAGGGCACCCCCTGTGGGGTACGGACCTCGGCTTAGGGCGTTGCTGGTTCGCGAGCAAGGGAGCTGGGCTGGTCTGGTATTTTTATTATTATTTGGTTATTAGGGGCAGGGGGTTTGCGCTACTGGCTCGGCTCGGGCCGGCACTTGCGAGAGTCTGGGGGGAGCGTTACGGCTTATTCGCGTCGAGCCTCGCCGGCTAGGACGGAACAGTGGTCGGTTTTGTGTCGTGTGGTTTGTGTGTCGTCGGGCGTCCTGGAGGACCGTTATGTCGTCATCCGGTTCGATGACGGCATGTTTTGGGCGCCTTATTTTTGATATAAGGGAGGGAGTGTATCGGGCGGCTGATACTACGAGGGGGTTGGGATGTTTTTCAGCAGAATCGAAATGACGTTTCGACAGTTTCTTCATGAACTGTTTAATTGTGGGGACTTTTAGGTCAACGTGAAGTTGACTGTTTCTCATGTACCACGGGGCACCTGTAGCTCTCCGGAGGAACCGGCTTTGGAGCACTTGAAGGGGGTGGAGTACAGACTTTTTGGATTGTGCGAACACAACACACGCGTAAGTCATGATTGGTCTGATGCACGTCAAGTAAATCCTCACCTTGGATTTCAATGAGAGTTTACTCTTTGAATTTAGCATACAATGAAGTTTACCTAGCGCGAAAGCAGCTCGCGCGCGTACCGCTTTTGCGTGGTGACGGAAGGTAAGCTTACGATCGAGTGTCACTCCCAGGTATTTGGCCTTGTCTTCCCATGGAATGGGATTGCCGAAGAGCTTTATGGGATTGGTCCGGAGGGCATACTTGCCTTTCCAAAAGAGGACAGCTGCGCTTTTTGAGGGGTTCACTTCAATTCTCCATTTCCGGAACCATCGCCCTAAGGCGTCGGCCGCGGTCTGGAGGTTGTCGCGAATCGCCTCGGGGGTTAAGCCCCTGCAGTAAATGGCCGTGTCGTCGGCGAACAGTGCGCTTTTGACATTTCTTAAGGGGGGGAAATCGCTCGTATATAGCGTGAAAAGAAGAGGGGAGAGCACCGAGCCTTGCGGGACTCCTGCTCGTATGGGACGAGGGGAAGAGAGTGTGCCCTCCACTCTGTAGCGGAAGGAACGATTCGACAAAAAGTCCCGTACTATGCGTACGAGACGGTCCGGCACGCCCAGCTGGTACAGCTTGTATATTAAGCCGTTGTGCCAGACCTTGTCGAATGCCTTCGCCACGTCGAAGAGGAGCATACCCGTGGGATATCCGCGTTGGAAGCCGCTACTGACGTCTTCCACAATACGGTGGACTTGTTGGACACACGAGTGTTTGGTTCGAAAACCGAATTGTTCGTCTGGAATGACTTTTTCAGAGTCAGCAAAACTCTTTAATCTACTATAAACAAGTCTCTCGTATATTTTGCCGAGAACGGTGAGGAGACTGATAGGGCGGTAACTGGAGGCTTCGGTCTTGGGTTTCCCCGGCTTAGGAATACCTATGACCGTCGCACTTTTCCAGGATTGGGGGAACAAGTTGTTGCTCAGTGCTGCATTGAAGATGGCAGTGAGCAAAACTATCAGATAGGGGGAGAAGAGTTTAATGACTCTATTAGGGATACCGTCGGGGCCAGGGGCTTTCCTAGGGTGGAGACCATCGATCGCCTTCCGGACTTCATCGACCGTGATTGGGGTTATGGGGTGGTCCGGGTGTTCGGAGGGCGGGTTGGACAGTTTGCTTTCGACCTCGGCATCCACCTGCTCGAGGTGGAGCTGGTCTACCGGCAGGGAGCTGGGCGTACATTGGGCCTCGAGACTGTCGGCCAGGCACTCGGACTTCTCGTCGTCGTCAAAGGCGGGCCTTTGATTCGGACGATGGAGAGGAGGCATGGGCGCGGTGAGGTCTGATTTGAGTTTACGCTGGAGTTGCCAGAAGGCCAAGTGACTTGGTTCAAGTTCCCCTAGGAACTTGTTCCAGCGAGCGTCTCGCAGGTCATTCATGCGGTACCACGACTCAAAATTTTGGCTTATTTTATATTGAATTGATCATAGACATGCAGGCTGCTCGTATATCCCTTGCGAGAATGTATATAATATACTAACAAAATAGAGGGACGTGATTCGTCGCTGTATCAAGGAGCTTACGTTCATGCCAAACCAGCCAGCGTATGCTTCACATCGTGTAGTGGATAACTGCAATGCGTTCCTAAAAATAGGTCACAAGTATTGGAGCTAAACACTTGTTATTTTTCATTATTACGGCCCTCCATAAATATAATTTCCAAAAGAGTACTTTTGAATATTGATGGAAAAGCAAGGCTCCAGGCGGGCAACACGTTTGTTTGTGTGTTCGCAAGTGTCCTGTTTTTAAATCATAAATGATAATAGTTTAAAGAATATCTTTTTAAGATCCATAAACGTGAATTTAAAAATGTATTTTTATTATAAAATATTTGACGTCTTAGTTACATTAATAAACGAAATATTGTACGGTTAAGAATATACAGAACACTAGCCTAAAAATATTAAAGATTCATATAGCATTTACTTATGAAGTACCTACAGTCATTTCAATGGATGTTTCTCAATTGCTTCATTAAGCCTTCAAAAATGGACCAATACAGGCATGTTTCCTTACCAATAAAAGCGCTTAAATATTCTTTTATTTGGTTTTTTATTCCTTTCACAGTTAGGTCTTACAAATTTTGGATATTTTTTGTAATTCGAATGATTTTGATTGCGCTAGTGTTTGTCGTTCCAACGAGTGGTCAGATCGCTTATTTGATAAAACTGACCATATCAGGAGACGCGGGGATTCAGGAAATTGCTGGCATGTAAGTGACGTTTCTTATTACAAAGATAATATGTTGCTTATATTCGTGCTACTACAGAGCCCATTGATAAATAGGACTAGTTATGCCCCGCGATTTCACCCGCAGTGAATAAATATAGGTATATGACAATTTTATTATACATTATATATCAAGCAACGGCGATGGACTCGCCATCTGTCTCGTTGACACCAAAAATATATCTCCGGCGGAAAGTTCGTGTATGATTCCTATCTTAACACCTCTGCCTTCGGGGACCTTTGTGTGATGAGAAAATGCCAGCACTCTAATAGAAATATAAACTACTAAACTAACTACACAGTACGTAGGTACGTGCTAACTAGTACGTATACAATTTCACTTCGTCCACAATCATCATTCCTTTCATACATAGTCGCCAGTTCCGAGTACTCTTGACGTTCCCTTCCCTGAGTGTCCGATCAATTTGATCTAGGTAGTTGGAACACTTGGAACTTTGTTTTTTTTTTTTTATACCACTTGGTTGGCAAACAAGCATGCGGTCCGCCTGATGGTAAGCGGATACCGCCGCCTATGGACGCTTGCAACACCAGGGGTATCACTCGCGCGTTGCCGACCCTGCAGGAATCTTTTCACACCCTTCTTGAAGAACTCCATGCTGTACTCTCCAGGGAAAACCTCAACGGGGAGCTCATTCCACAGCCTGAGCGTTCGCGGAAGGAAACTCCTTTGGAACCGCGCAGTGCGAGACCTTTGTGGTTCCAAGGTATGGGGATGAATTCCCCGTCGATGGCGAGAGGTGCGGTGGTAGAAGGTGGAAGTGGGCATCATGTCGAACAATTCTGCAGAACACTCCCCATTATACAAGCGGTAGAACACACACAGGGAGGCAAAGTCTCTCCTCAAACTTAGTGATTCCAAGCCGCCTGTGAGCATGGGATCATCGACTATTCTGGCGGCGCGTTTCTGAACCGCGTCAAAAGGCCCAAGCTGGTATCCAGGGGCTCCAGCCCACAGGTGGCAGCAGTACTCCATATATGGCCGAACTTGCGACTTATAAAGTTGCAGGCTTTGTTGCGGTGTGAAGTACTGCTTAGCTCTGTTGAGCACACCGAGCTTCCTCGACGCCAGCTTAGCCTTGTCCTCTAAATGACCACGGAACTGAACTTGATTTCCTTCTCTTCTTGCACACACTTTCCCTTTGTGTTAATGAGATAAAAAGTAATTGATTTACTAATTATGTGACTTCCGATGATATGATTTCATTGGTTTAGATGATGGAAGATATGTCTGCGATCGCATCGAAACGAAGGGACAGGGAAGAATTTAATTAACTGTATTATGTGCTGCTGGAAATTATTAAAAGTGTTTTGCGTATAAATAAATCTCAAGGAAAAGATTTGATAATTTCTAAAATGCTCGGGCGTATTAAATCTTAATTAGATTCACTATGGAATATTTTATATCTTAACGCTAGGTCTAGAACTTAAACTATAGGCCTCAACAATGTTAGCTAGAAGAGTAGTTAGTTTGTTTTCTTGAACTTGATAGTATTAGAAAATTCTAGGAAATTATTATAATTTTACATTAGACAGCCCATTGGGGAATGGGGAAGGCTACCACACCACTACCCTAAGCAAGCGGAGTAGTTATCAGAATAGTAGTAAATAAATCATAAAGTCAGATCAAAGAAAATGTTTCTCTAATGACGTATAGGGGTTACGCTGATAAAGAGGTTGAGCTGGACAGAAGCAAATGTATGGGACTGCATCACATACGCTGACAAGAGCTCAGCTCTTAAATTTATAATATTATATTATATGTATAATCAAATTTAAGCGGGTAAAACCACGGGGCACACCTGGTTCGATTACAAATATTATTGCATAACTGATTCGGAAGCTTGAAAGGCCAGCTTCGAGGCTTGAGGAAAAAATGTGAATGGAAGACTATATACATACATAGGTACAATTTCCCAGTAAGGTGGCAAACCATTGGGACCTTTATTGACTTCCTGAAATGGATGTCATGTGGAAGGTTATTTATAAAAAAAATCCTATTGAATTCTTCATCCTCCGAGGGGTTTGTTAATGATATTTTCATAAATAAAATCATATTATCAAATGACGTTCCTTACGATATTTATTTCTGAATAGGCAGGCAGCACTGGCAGTAATAAAACGATCCAAAAATAGACCAGGGTTCTTATTCACAATTTGTTTTGACACAAATCTGGTCTATTGAAAAACTGCTAAGCAATTGGCCTACCAGGTTATGGGGTCAACCTCTACACAGAACGCAATGTTTTCTGTTTATAATACGTTGAGTTAAGGATATATTTTATACTTGTTGTTAATAATCTCAAAGAACGTGGTGGCCGAGTGGTCCGAGTACTTGCAGGCAACTACACAAATATTGCAAGTTCGAATCCCGACTGTACAAATGAGATTTTCTGAACTAATCTAATCTAATCACTGTACTTAACAGTGTTTAGTCACACCACAAGTTTCACGGTGAAGGAGAACACCGGGAGGAAGCCTAATACGTTTGAGAAGAAATCAAAATCCATGGTTACTCATTTCAAATCATTTGTACACCAAATTATATACTATTAGGTACTATATTATTACGTAACAGCATTAGTACTTAAGTTTTGTGGGACAGCGGAGGCCCGACAATAGGTAATTGCTTACTGTACAAAAAAAGCGTAAAACAAGATAAATAAATATAATAAAATTAACAAGATTTGGGAATCTTAAAGGCCTACCATGTTCACACATAAACAAGTGACACAAATAGTGTTATTAGTGATGTAACTAATTCTAAGCAAAATATGAAAAGCATATATATTTAATGCTACTTATACATTTTCTTTTTATAGTAGAAAAATAAGTGTGTGTTGTAACACACACATAGACAGCGTTTGTATATGTATGTTTGTGTGTGTTACGAAACAAAGTTATTTACTATTATATTAATTTAGTAAATTAATTTATAAATGGATGTTTACTTTAAGTCAATGTTACAGAATAAACCTAATTTTAACGGAATTAATGACTTCATTAAAACTGTTAGATATGATGCTACGTCGTACAGTATTGATGCAACTTATAGAACTGATGAACAGCGAAGAGTTTAAATGCGAAGATCGGAATGTCACACAAATATTGGAGCGTGGGGTTAAGATATCTAGATACTTATTCTGGAGTTTGTTAATTGGGACTGCTTTTGATATAATGGGTATGTATGTGTTTTGGTAATTGTTAGAAAATTACATGATAGAGGAAAGTGGTTTTGGCAAGTTCAGTCCAGCGGTCACTTCCAATTAGTTCTTTTTCTGTATAGGTTTACTATGATTTAGTAACTCACGAATTTTATGGTGAAGGAAAACGTCGTGGCCTTTATTCGTTTTTTTTTTATCGAAGACGTAATGTAGTCATTCTTGAGAAACGGAGATGGATCCTCCGAAACAATTATATTAAATATGCCTATTAATTAATCACATTTAGTCAGGCCCTCACGGATTATGCAGAGAGAGTAGAGCGCAATTTTTTTCCACTTCATACTTATTTACCTATTATTTTGAAATAAATATATGTCATATTATGAAATACTGGGAAAAGATAATGCAATAATTTCAAGCATGATATGTATTTGTCGTGCGTGTGCGTGTGCGTGTGACGAAGAATAACGTGTATTTTAAGCATAAATCTTGAAGGTAACGACTATATTTCATACAAAATATTCGTTATACAAGTATTCATTAGCTTGAACCAATATATAAACAATATATTTCTTTCAGTACATGTCATCGTTGTACCTGCCTCCCATCGATTCCAAGCGTTGCCTTTGAAAATGGATCTCATATTCTTTGATGTAAACGACGTATTTTATTTCAAATACGTCTGCGCTTATCAGGTATACAAAGAGAAGTATTATAGCTATTTTCAAGCTTATACAAGTTAAGGGAAAAATTTGAACAAATTAAAAATTTATATAAGCCGTGGTGGCCGAGTATAAGCCGTGGTGGCCGAGTGGTTCGAGCAGTTGCCCGCGACGCAAAGGTCGCAAGTTCGAGTCCCAACTGTACCAATGAGTTTTTCTGAACTTAAGTACAGTGATTAGTCACACTACGAGCTGAACGGTGAAGGAAAACATCGAGAGGAAACCTGCATACGTCTGAGAAGAAATTCAAAGGCGTATGTATAGTCGTGCTTGAGTAACGGCGATGGACTCGCCATCTGTCAGGTTGGCACCTAATATACCTCTGGCGGAAAGTGGGTGTGTGGGTATTACCTATACACCTCTGCCTACCCCTTCGGGGACCCTTGTGGGAAGGCGTGAGGATATATTATTGTTTAAAAAAATTTATGATTTTATTTAATATTTTCCATAAAGTTCCAAAATGGTTCGCGCCAATTATTTGAGGACTCCTATGACAGGACTAGCGAATATTTTTGTTCAGCAAAGCAGCACTGCCATACAAGGTGGCCATGCCGCTAGCTTTCTTGGCACCGTTGCGCATAACAGAGGCTTGGCAATTGATTCTTCAGCTTCAGTATTTTTAATATTCCGCTTTATTTGTCTCAGATTATGTACAAGCCTGTTATGTTGGTAGCGTTTGTTGCCCTGCAAACACTGCCATGGTGTGCAATGTCCTGCGCAAGTAAGTATTAATATAATTATTTGCCCAAGAACGGTAGGCATATGGTATTATACTTTTACATTATATTATTAAATGTTTCTTCGTAAATCGCACTCACTCAGTCATCTAAGAACAAAACAAAGCGCTTATTCTCTGAAGCTTAATAGACCTCTTTCGATGCAACTCTTTTTTCAGACTGGTTGAAAGTCAACATCTCGTTGACTTGACGCACTTTTAAACTTTTATAACTGAGCGCTTGTGCTGTTCGAACTAGTGAGTGTACAGTATTACAAACAAATTTGGGTTTATAATCAATATATAATAAAACAGACGTCCTCAGGCGATGGAGTGAATTTTATAAAGATATGTATGATGATAATGCCGCTGATCTACTCATAGAGCTGCCTCCAACAGAATCTATCGAGGATCTTATAGCGGATAAAATAAGTATGGGAGAGATTGTAAGAGCAATAAGAAGTCTGAAATGTGGAAAAGCTGCGGGAATAGATGGGATTACGGCTGAGATGATCAAGTACGGTGGACCAGCGGTCTGGGACGTCATCTATTTGCTATGCAATCTTTGCTGGGAAAGGGGTGATGTTCCGGATGACTGGAGGCGAGCAGTCATCGTGCCTTTCTATAAAGGAAAGGGATCACGATTGGACTGCTCAAACTACAGAGCCATCAGCTTGGTCAGCTTAGCTAGTAAAGTGTACACGAAGATCCCGACGATAAGAATCCAAGAGCGATCCGAAAAGTTTTTCTGGGAATCCCAAGGTGGATTTAGACCAGGAAGAGGATGTATGGATCAAACCTTCTCGCTTCGTGGAATCGCGGAAAAGTTTTTGGATATTAACCAAAAGGTTTTCTGCGCTTTCGTCGACTTAGAGAAGGCATTTGATAGAGTCGTACGAAAGGAACTCTGGGACGTGTTGCCTGGATATGGAGTGAGCAGTTCCCTACTGCATGCCGTGAAATCACTCTATAGTGATAGCGAGGCGTGCGTTAGGCTTACCGGTGAGATGTCACCCTGGTTTGATGTGAAGTCGGGGGTCAAACAAGGGTGTATCATGTCTGCCTGGCTGTTCATTATATATCTAGATAGCTGTCTGAGAGCACTAAGAACGAACGAATGTGGAGTGAAAATGGGAAGCTTAGTGGTCAACTGCCTACTATACGCCGATGACGCGGTTTTACTGGCGTCATCAGAGGGTGAACTGCAGTCACTAGTTACCATAATGAAAGAGGAATGTGAAAAGAAGGGGCTGCGCCTAAACGCTGGCAAGACTAAGGTTCTGGTATTCGAAAGAGATGAACAAGTGACCGAGTGTGCTATATCAGTAAATGGGCAAATTCTAGAGCAAGTGAATGAATTTGTATATCTGGGAAGCATGTTCACACGAGATGGAAAGTATGAAAAAGATATTGAAAGAAGGATAACTGCCGGAAATAAGGTGAATGGAGCCATGTCGGCGTTGATGGGCAGTAAAAGTCTGAGCAAGAATGCTCGAGTTGCTGTCCACAACGCGATATTGGTACCTACCTTGTTGTATGGCAGCGAATCCTGGGTATGTCAGAGGAAGTATGAAAATAGCTTGAATGCAGTTGAGATGCGATCGCTTCGAAAAATGTGCGGAGTAACGATTTTAGATCGAGTCCGCAATGAAGTGATTCGCAAATCAACTGGCGTGAATGAGGGCGTGATTGTAAAGATAAAGAAAGGCATGTTACGTTGGTTTGGACACATAGAAAGGATGAGCGAAGAAAGATTGACGAAACAGATATACAAAGCAAAAGTGTGTGCAAGAAGAGGCAGAGGAAGGCCACGTTCCAACTACCTGGATCAAATCGATCGGACTCTCAAGGACGGGAACATTAAGAGTACTCGAAACCGACGAGCATGTATGAAGACACTGATGAACGTGGACGAAGCGAAATAGGTATGTAAGTCTAGAGAGAACTGGCGCTCTATACTCTCTGCCTACCCCGCTAGGGACTTGGCGTGATGATATGTATGTATCAATATATCCAGGACAATGAAGCGTACCTTTCTTCGTCTTTACAACCATACCCTCATTTGAGAATGAAGGTATGGTTGCCTTTCACGTAAATTTCCTTCATGCTGTGATAAGTATATTAAACGGGATATGAAAAAACTTTTTCCTCTATTACAGTAAGCCAATTAGATGTTTTAATTTACAAACTTATGAATATGAAACGACTTGTTAAAGAAGTAATTTCTCAGAGACGGTGCGATGAAAACGAAGCTTTTGAGTTGATTTTCAAAGGATGCGCCGTTCACCATAGGCTTATTATGAGGTAATGTATTTAACCATTAACCAGATCAGCTCTCCTTGATAAGATGATTACGCATCACTTAGCGTCTTCTATAAACTAAGTAGTTATACCTCTAGATATTGTCGACCGTCTGGTCTAGTGGTTAGAGCACCTGACTGCGAAACTTGAGGTCGCGGGTTCGAATCCCGCTGAGGGCAGATATTTGTGTGATGAAAACGAGTATTTGTACATTAGTTTTGGATGTCCTATGTATTTATGTATATATCTATCTATATAAGTAACGTTATCGTTGTCTAGTTACCATAACACAAGCTTTGCTTACTTTGGGACTAGGTAAATTTGTGTGCAATTGTCCCAGGTATTTATTATTTGTTGTCAGGAGATAATGCCGATACCAATCGAAGTCATGAGCGAATATTATTGAACTGAAGTAACTTATAGTTTTTGTGTAAATATGTATTTATTGGTGTATTTTTGTGTACATTGAGTAGTCAGCTACTATCTTACAATTATATTACATGTGCGTTTAAGATTATTGACGCGAAAAACCTGGCCATATAGTGTCGTGACATTTACCATAGTTATATAATTTTGACATTATGCCGTAGTAACCATAGTTTATAATTAAGACATTGATATGCATTGTATGTAACTTAATTAATTTGTAATAATAATAACAGCCACTAGGATTCAAGATTTACAAGACAAAAAACGAATTATACATCTATTTCTGCTAGCTATTCTACGAGGAAAAGTGAAAGAATTCCCCTAAAAGCAGGAGGTTCAATTGTATAATAAATGAATTGAACAATTCCGATCCAATCAAGGCTCAACTGACGGGCAATTATTTTCAAGATAAATTAAACCTTTTGAGTAAAATTCTGTATTTTCAAATGATTGCATTCAGATACGTAAATACACTGCAGGCAACATTCAGTGGCCAGTTTTTTGCAACGTCAATGATAAACGCTTGTGTTGTTGGGACAACTGCTGTGCAAATTTTATCGGTAAGTTTATTTTACGAAATTTGCCTGTAGCTCTGTGTAGTTTTGCCTGCCCCTCGAGGGATTCAAGGTAATGTTACGTATGTAGAACTGTTTTCTGGTGTGTCATGCTTTAAGCTGGGGCTCGGTGTCACCACGATATAGCTCGTGGACTAACACTGTAAGGGATTTGTGGCCAACGTTAAAATCATATCCTTAACTAATGAATCCGTGCATTTCGCTAGGCACAGACCCGTCTTCATGCATAAAAGAAGGATACTAGTTTAAAGTGCGCAAATTTTGCCTATTAGCCCTGAGTCTGCTAAGCATGGCCGGGCTCAGAGAAATAAAATAAAAAAGTAAAAAAGAAAGAATTACATAACCACGTAAAAATTAAGCACCCATTTTCTTCTTATATACCTATATTTTTCCCCAGTGGGACAAACATTTAACAAAATCAATGTAAAATCCGTGTTGTCTGATTTAACTATAATAAACATCTCAAAACAAGTAACAAAAAACTTTCCAGCCCCTAGACAAAGTCCCTTTCTAATCATCCTCACGCCATCCAATATCTATAATTTGTATGGCAATGAGTTTCCTGCAGATAATGTCCTTGTCATGCGTAAGCGTGAACAGAAAGGGATTTTGTCAAGCGTCCGTACGGATCTGTTAAATGCTACTTGCAGTAACTCACAGACACCTTTTTTAACCAATTTCATTAAGCTCTATTGTTATTAGCTTGGATCTTTTATCGTTCTTTTATTTTGTATAAATAATATTATTACTAAGAAGAGGCCAGGTTTATTTTCCTCTTCATTATAAAGAAATACTCAGAAAGCGTAAATTGATATAATTTGAATACCCGTTCCACGAATGGAAATTAATTTAAACACAATATTTTCGTTCAAACTTAGCACATTGCAGATCGAGGCTCCCTTAAAGAACCTGGGTGTCCTGACTTGGGTGTTGGCGTACCTTTGTATGCTTGTGTGCATTCTATTTATCGAATGCTACTTCGGCAGCTTTATAACAGCCAAGGTACCTAATAAGTACTATTTATTTTATATGTTAAACGGCGACTTATTAAATTGGTTTGTTTAGTCATACCACGAGCTTTACCGTGAAGGAAAACATCGAGAGGAAACCTGCAAACGTCTGAAGACGAATGCAGGTTCCCTCTCAATCTCCATTCGACCGAGTGGTTCGATTAGTTGCCTGCAGCTTAAAGATCGCATGTTCGAATCCCGACTGTACCAATGACTTTTCCAGAACTTAAGTACAGTGATTAGTCATACCACGAGCTTTACGGTGAAGGAAAACATCGAGGAGAAACCTGCATACGCCTGAGAAGAAATTCAAAAGCGTATGTATAGTCGTGCTTGAGAAACAGCGACGGACTCGCCATCTGTCACGTTAGCACCTAAAATATATCTCTGGTGGAAAATGGGGGTGTGTGTGTGTGTGTGTGTGTGTGTGTAGTACCTATACACCTGTGCCTACCCCTTCGGGGAAACCTTGTGGGAAGGTGGAAGGATATATTAATATACGTATTACGTATATTTCTGCTGGATGCATACTATCTTCCTGAAATATCTTTTGTTATACATTACTCATTAACTCAGATATTTATTAAGGACAGTAACTAACTTCATCCACATAAAGAGAGATCTTACTTCTAATTTTAATGGGACGTAAATGTTGCCCTATTTTCGCTCCGCAGAGCACGTATCTGGCTACAGTCGCATACTCCTGCCCTTGGATAAACTTATCTAATGACATGAAGCGGAATATTATAATATTTATAGCTAACACTCAACAACCAATAGTAATAAGGGCTTCAAAACTCGTTCCGGTCTCCATGGAAACATTTGCTAAGGCAAGTAACATGTTTTACCTAATTGTATCGTCTACAAAACTTTCCCGTGTAGTTGAGATAAAATTACAAATACAACGATGCTACCGTAATTATTATAGAGTATGGAAAGGGCAGATGTATAAACGTCATATTATACACCTCTGCCTGTCATACTCTTGAATAAAGTCAGCAAAATCAATGGAAGCCTAATAGGTGTATACACCTGTCACCTCACTATAAACAACTTTGAAACAGAAAAAAAAATTGATATAACGTCAAGAGTACTCGAAACCGGAGAGCATGTATGGACGAAGCGAAAGAGATTTGCAAGTTTAGAGAGAACTGGCGCTCTATTCTCTCTGCCTACCCCGTTAGGAACTCGGCGTGATGATATGTATGTATGTATTTTAGATAAGCAATACATGAATTACTTACTTTCTTTTATGAAACGGATTGCAAAAGTTTTGCGTATGCCTGTTATAGTTATCATTTTTATGTAAAGAAGATTTACATATATTGTTGGTGTACCGTAATAATAAAAATTAATGAATAACTCTCGCCGTGTTGCGGCTCTAGATACTTCACGAATGATTAGTTCTTTTATCTCTGGTAGGGACACGTTTTCTGGTTACAATTATTATGGACTATATTGGGTGCATGCTTGCAATAGTCCAAATAAAATATTGGGTAAAACTATTCTAATAACTAATATCTATAAGTAAACATCTATCTATCTGTTTACGTGTACGAAACTGTTTACGGCTTAGTAGTTTTGATATTAGCACCTGTAGGCATCATGCAATATCAGCACATATCGCGCATTCGAACCATCCGCGATAGATATTTGTTTGATTAACAGTTACATAATTTCACTGGAAGCTCAGTTTGATTTACTTTCACATAATTCGCTTAGGTGTTGTGAATAATTAATTATTTGAAATATTCTGATCGATTCCCTCCTAAATTTTGTAATAGTAAAACCAAACCATTAAAATGAAGTTCTAACACTATAAGCTGTTAGAAGTACTAAGTGGGCAGGCGAGTAAAGTGTAATTTTGTATTAACTCACATAAAATAAAGATTTTTTATTGCAAATATTGGGGTTTACGGCTGTAACAAATCGCGATTCAACGATCTTACGACCTTCTGTTGATCAAACCTTGGCTTAGCAAGGTTTGTTATATAAAGTATATACTTATATAATATACATAGTATATATAATGTACTAGATAGATAACATTTGACTTTAATTATCAAACTCGTCCACACTATACAATTTAACAACAAAAACTTCAATTTTGCCATAAATAATCACAATTTACGATAACTGAAATAATGCGATAAATAGCCCATTATATTTCTACATCACTCAACTTAATTAGTAAATCGTGTAAACGTGAAATTATACGACTCAATGTAAATCAGAACTAGTTAATTAAATCCATACCACAATTCTGTGTAACAAAATCACGCACTAAATGTGCTACATGCATTGCAGTACTGTTTGATAGTGTGCAAATTGAGAGACAGCGCTCAGTACATGTATCCCGACATTTACTCTGTCTGCAATCTGGCTATAACGTCTAAGTTTGTTCAACTGCATGCACACAGCCCAGCGACTGTGAGTAAACCTTATGATTAAGCAAAATTTATTTAGCATGCGTCCTTTTTAGTGCCGTTTTAGTGAGGTGTCGATACTTCTCCCGCGTAATTATAGCAGAAATTATCTTTATTATTATAATACATATATATTCATCTTTTTCATTCGTAAATTTGATAAGATGGCAATAAAGTAGTTAGGTGATAAAAGTCCCGAAGGACTAGATATTATATATTTAGGCGACAACGTGATAGAGGGACGTGAGAAGACAGCGGGGTTTCCGTGGCCACCTATGAAGCGCAATAAAACAATCATTGATTTTGAGCTAAAAATACAGCTTTCATTGTTTTGTACCGGAAATCTACAAACTTTATTCATCGGAATCGTTGTCCTAAGTAGTTTTGATTCCTTAACGGACACGAAATTCTCTGAACTGAACATAATATATAATAATAATAATAATAGTATTCTTTATTGTACAAACACACATAGAAACAAATAGGATGACATAAATACATCGTGCATCGGTCGTGTACGGACGCGCTTGAGTGTGTCGTGCGTGCACTATTATTTACAATATCGTGATATCTGTATGAACGTAGGCCAATTCAATGGCAACGAAATGTACGGGATGCGATGGAGGTATCTATGATATAACGTATATGGAATGTTCTCAAGAACTTTGTAAGAAACTGTACCACCTGAAGTGCCTTGGCTGGTCGACAGAGAAGTTCGAAGATTTAAACCCGGAAGACAGAAACAAATGGATTTGTCCTGATTGCATCCGCACCATGCCGAAACGTAACAACACGGATACACCAGTCCGAGGAATTCCAATTATGGACAAAACATTTACACCGAGTTGTTACGTAAACACTAGCCGTGGCAGTCGTCTCAATCCCAAGGATGTGTCACTGATGGATGTTGACAGTAGAATCCTACTGGAACTTCAGGATTTTCGTCTAGAGGTCAAAACATGGATTGGTAGTCAACTAAAGGAATATGCTTTACTACAAAACCGATTTACTAATACCGAAGCGGAATTGCAACACTTAAAAGAAATAATGACGGTAGTTCAAGACAAAGCTTCGAAAGTGGAGAGTTTAGAATCACAACTTAAGATTTTGTTAGAAAAAAATGAACATCTGGAATCTCGTCTGAAAGCTAAAGGTACTGAACAGGAGAAGAAAGACCTGCCGCAGAATCATGAGCATCCTCCATTGTCATTTGCGAAGATAGTGCAGGAAAATCAAGAAAACAAAAATGCCAACAATACCGAGGCAAAGACGGTAGGTAAACCAGTAAGTGTGGCCAGGAAACCGGCGGTTGAACCGGTGAAAGTAGTTACCGTTCAAACAAACGAAAAGGTTTCTGAGCAGGAGAAGATTGATATCGAAACTAAAGACGAGTGGAAGGACGTTGTACACAAGAAAAAGAACAAGTACCGCAAAACTGAGGTGATAAAGGGCGGAAACACAAGTGATTCTGATATACAAGGAACTGAGAAAAAAAAATATTTACATGTTTGGCGTCTCCATAAAGAAACCACAACAGAAAATTTGGAAAAGCACGTCAAGAAAATCTGTGGAGTTCCAGTTTTTATAGACAAAATAAAACATAAAACGGAAAGGGATTACTCATCATATATCATTGGTGTCCCTGAAAGCAAGTATGAAATATTATGTCAACCGAAATATTGGGCGGTAAACATTGAATTCTGTGAGTGGGTGTGGTTTCGTGGATCAACAAATAGAACAAAGTCCACAAATCCCCCCCAGTAAAAATATAGAGGTGTACTACCAGAATGTAGGAGGACTTCGAACAAAATTAAACGAATTTCACGCAGGTATTGCATCGTCATCCTCGGACCTTTACGCTATTACAGAAACAGGCTTCAATGAGTCGATACATGATGCAGAAGTAGTTCCATCTGAATACACAATTATAAGAAGTGATCGCACGGATGGGCGTAAGCAAGGCGGCGCGTGTCTCGTGGCCACACCGCGTCTGCAGCTAAGGCGAGTTACCGTACCGGGTGGGGTTAGCATCGACGATCATGTGTTCGAATTGGTTGGTGTAGCAATTTACCTACGTAATAGATTTTTATTTTTATGTTGCGTTGTTTACATTCCGTCAGGTAGCAGTGACAATGAATATATGGTTTTGTTTAAGATAATCGAAGAATATTGTGTTAGGTACAGTGACATTATTGTGATAAGCGATTTTAATTTATATTCTTGTTCTTCAAATGTTAATAGCTATTATGAGTACTTTAATACTTATTGTGGATTTACCCAGAACAACGATGTATGTAATTGCAACAATCGATATTTAGATCTGGTACTAAGTTCATTTAAAAATGACGGAGATGTGAGAGTGCGCGTAGCGGACACGCCGCTTCTGCGGGTGGATAGGCATCACCCTCCTCTTGAGGTAACTGTGTCTCTGCGTCGGCACCACACAGAGGCAGCCCAATGCAGTACTCATAGAAACTCTGCTGCATGTGGCACGGGTGAAGGACCACGTCAATGGAATTTTTACAAAGCTGACTATTTAACACTTTATTCGCGCATAGCTAACATTGACTGGACACCTTTCTACGAGTTAGATCTAGATAGGAGTTTAACTTATTTTTATGACACAATAAATTCAATTATTGATGACTGCGTTCCAAGTAAAAAGCGAGGTGGTGTAGACTTGAGATATAGTTATCCTGAGTGGTACACGTCTGCAATTATTCGCAATATAAAATTGAAAGCTGTTCTTCATAAAAGATACAAAAAAACAAAGGCAAGTTGTGACTACGAAGCGTTCGCTCTGTGTAGGACTATGGTCAAAAAGGATATATTAGTGGCTCATGATCAGTATCAACATCGCGTTCAAAACGAGTTACAAAAAAATCCAAAGGCATTTTGGAGTTACCTAAATGCGAAAAGAAAAAGCCGCAAACCAAAAAAGATTTTGAAAAACAGTAGGATACTCACTAATGAGGAATGTGTAAAGGAGTTTGCAGAGTACTTTCGCTCGGTATATAGTACAGAGCGAGCCAAGCTGAATATAGGTATGGCTATAGAGGAGTCGGGTGGTAGAAACGAAGGAGCGCGGGTCCATATAGATTTATTGAACCTAGAAGAGGTGAGATACGCTTTCCAGAATCTCAAGCCTACGAAATCCTCAGGACCAGACGGCATTCCGCCTTATATCTTTAAGGACTGTCGATCGGTGCTAGCAGAGCCGTTACTTCATATCTTTAACCTCTGCCTGCAGGAGGCTGTTTTTCCAGAGAGATGGAAAATCACTAAAGTAGTACCGGTTCCTAAAGGATACCCCGGTACAACTGTCGAGGGTAATAGACCGGTGGCAGTTCTTGACATAGTGGCAAAATTATTTGAATCCTCAATTCAAAAGGCCATTCTGCCGCAAGTAAGTGCGCAGATCTCAGAGGCTCAACACGGATTTTGGCCTGGTAGAAGTACGACCAGCAACCTGCTTACCTACATGACTCACATCCTGCCTATAGTAGATAGTGGGGGACAGGTCGACGCTGCTTACTTTGATTTTAGAAAAGCTTTCGACTTAGTCGATAATGACATATTGCTGAAAAAGTTGGCGGCCGTTGGTTGTACCCCACATCTACTGAAGTTTTTTGCAAGTTATTTGACGGACAGGCGCCAATACGTAGAATACGCAGGTTGTCGTTCTGAACCCTATTTCACACGGTCTGGTGTAAGTCAGGGCAGTAACCTCGGTCCTTTGGAGTTCGTTTTAATGATTAACGACCTGCCGGAGGTGGTTCAGGATGCGAAGTGCTTGTTGTTCGCAGATGACTTAAAGCTTTATCTCCCTGTACAAAATGAAGAGGACTGTAGCAAGCTACAGAAAGATATAGACAGGGTGGTAAAGTGGAGTAAGGATAACCTCTTGGAGTTTAATACCTCCAAGTGTGTATCCATCAGTTTTTCTCGCGCTCATACACCACTGCAGTATTATTATGAAATGGACAATACTCCCTTGGACCAAGTGACTGAGATCAGAGATTTAGGGGTCCAACTTAATACGGAGTTGACGTTTCGAAACCATATTGTGAAGATATGCAAAAAAGCATTCAGAAACTTGGGCTTCGTCCTACGCAGTGCGAGCAGTTTCACAAACTCTAATGCCATTACTGCCTTATATAATTCTTTAGTGAGGAGTCAACTGGAATGTAACGCGGTCATCTGGTCTCCGCACGAATCTAAGTATAACGACATGTTGGAGCGCGTGCAAAACAAATTTATGAGATACTTATATCTGAAGCAGTATGGCGTGTACCCATTCTACCCTCTAATGTATCCAACCTTATTTGTCATAGGTATGGTAGGGTACAATGAACTTAGGGTTAGAAGGGAACTTGCACTAGTACTATATGTTTTCAAGATTTTACGGGGTAAAATGTTTAACGAAAATCTGTTAAACTCAGTGGGCATAAGTACTCCTGATAAGTACGTATGGCGCCGGCGCCGGCCGCGGCTTCTGGTGGTGCCGAGTGCAAGAACTAACCTATTAAAGGAAGCGCCACTTACGCGCGCTTTTCACACTCTCAACCTAGTACATAAGGAGTCAGATTTGTTCGGATGTTCTCTAAATGAATTTAGCAGAATAGCTCTGGCTATCATTTGCTACAATAAACGATAGGATTTTTTTAAAAAAAAAAAAAAATTTATTATGTATATAGGATACAACATTAGTTTGTTTGCTGCACTATCGCATTAGGGTATCCTGTTATGGTAGATGTATGTTGATATGTAATAAATAAATAAATAAATAAACATATACCTTCCTGCGGTTGAAATTGTAAAAACATAATACTGTTTGTTTTGAACATCATACCTACTAGTACATTATTACAAGCATGGGTTGGAAATTGCCCATCGATCCGACAATGGAGACACGGCTCAGGGCTAAGAATGAGTGTATGTTGATAAGGTTTCCATCACATCTTCAAATATAACAAAAATATAAAATATTGTTTCACCCGCGTATAATTTATTTTAATCTTTTATCTGGTAAAATTTATGCTGTTTAAATCCAACAAAAATCCAACTTTGTGCCAAATTTCATACAATTCCGTTCAATAGTTGTTGCTTGAAAGATGATCAAATATCCCCACTAACTTTGACATTTAATAATATTTGTAGGATTTTGTATATATATGAATAGTCAGAATTTTTCTATTATTTTCTAGTACTTTTTCATTTACGTAATGCGAAAAGGCATGACTGGATGTGGGTTGTCTGAAAAGATATCTATAATTGAGGGAAATAGAAGGCCATGATAAAACAGGCTGAGCCCACCACCATGAGGGATAAAAAACCATGAAGAGAGGGACATACTTATCCCAACGCACTTATCAGAAATCAACCATGATAATATAATGGAAACTGTTATATATTCTCATATCCATGAAAATATAAGCATAAATAGCACATAAAGTAGAGCTAGAAGCGCCGAAAATAGTTTTATTTGTATTCGAAGGTCGCAGTCCCAAAATTCAGATATCTGTCCTAAATATCTCAGTGATTCGTAGTCATGGAAGCTAAGATATAAACAGCCATCTTTGTCTGTCACCTGTATTATTCCTTTCTGCCTAAGCTCTATGTAATACCGCTTTTGATGCTACATTTTCAGCCCTCGAAATACAGTTGACCAAATCCATTAAATAAAGCATTTTATTTTAGACGTAGTAAAGATTACTTTTATGGAATGGCGTGCCTATTTTACATAAAAGTCAGGTCGTTACTTTTCATTGTTGGTCTTTGAAACTTTTGGGCCACGTAATGAATTCTGATAGTAGAAATAGATTGTACTATATTGTAGACTCTTATGTAGTTATAGTGTTGGAAAAGGCTGCACATACGTATGTATGTATATGCTCGTCAAATATATATATATATAATATATTGGCCAATAGATAATATCAATAAATAGAAACTCTTTTTCTGTATCCAGACAACGAGTATCCAAAAATTCATGATCAGTTGAAAAACGTGAAATAGCCGCAAACTTCCTTTACACTTAAAATAATAGTAAGTTAATATTCACAGGTTTCATATTTATTAGCTATACCCACACATTGGCTTCCTAAGCTTCTCACTTAACACAGTGTGCTTATTCTGTATGATCACTGATCCCTAACCTCTTAGGCCGACATTACTAAGGAGCTCGTTGCCGGAACACATCATCGCGTGTGACGTTGATGACGGACTTGAGTAGGGTTTCAGTCTAAACTATAACTTGACATATTTAGTTGAAATCGTAACTCGACTTATTGAATGCCATTGACAAGCACTATGGGCATCAAGTCATTGTGTTTGTAAGAAAACGATTCGGTGGGCTTATATATTATATGTATGGCAAATGTGTATTTCAATTACTCCGCACTCAGTTTTATACAGCAGATTATAATCACACGCGCATTATCTGCAACAGAAAGATTGTATGGGAGGAAATCATCTAGAGACAACCTAAACCAATTGTTGAGGATAAAGTCATGTCAGGTTTCAATGCGACAAATGGCGAGTCCGTCGCCGTTTCTAGCACAACTATACATACGTCTTTTAATTACTTCACAAACGTATGTTACGTTGCCGTTGTCGCATTGAAACCTGACATGACTTTTATCCTTAAAATTGTTTTAGGTACTCAGGAAAAATAATGAAGCATATTTTTCTCATATGAGGAAATGTAATCTTTTATACATGCTCATATAAGCTTTATAAAAGCTTATAGAAAGTATAGGTGCAGATAATAAATAAAATATCCTTGGGAAAGAACCGTAAAAATGTTCTCGTAAAAAACTATAACCGTGAATTTGTATAGTGTATTTTCTTAAAAAAATGTTCTATGTATTCAGGAAAAATAATAATAAATATTTTCCTCATATGAGGCATATATAAATCTTTTGTACATGCTCATATAAGCTTTATAAAACCCAATTGATAGTATATTTATAGGTAATAGATTAAATATCCTTGGAAATGAACCAAAATGACTACGTAAAAAATACCTATGTTTTCTTAAAAAACACTATACAGTCACGCGGTAAGGAGATAGGAAAATAACTGCACTAAGAATATTCCCTTGACATCTCGCAATCAACTCATACCATATTCCTTAATTTCAAAGTAGCGTCGAATTATTTATGAGTACGTCCAACCGTGTCGGTTTCCCGGAAAGTAAGAATACATAGGAATTACATTAGTGCGCTCCATTAATAAGACTGCTTACTCGGAACGGTAATATATTCTCTAAGATTTCTGTAACTTGGAAGTACCATAGTTCAGTTCTATTAATATAGTCATTTAGCACGAATTTAATCATAATAAATCGTTAAACAGGGAGCAGTATCTAATTATGGTATTTCTATAATTAATAATATTTTTCTTACTATCAATAGTTGGTAGAAATTGACATCGTGTTCATATTTTTTAGTACAGGTTTATTTATCAATTCGGCACTTGTGTATTTAGTCTCCAAGATATTATTTACTGGTAAAGATCACGTAGCAAAATGACTGACAATAAATGGTACCATTATATTGTCAATCATAATATAATTCGCTCGGAACTTAAGTACAGTGATTAGTCACACCACGAGCTTTACGGTGAAGGAAAACATCGAGAGAAAACCTGCATACGTCCGAGAAGAAATTCAAAGGCGTATGTATAGTCGTGCTTGAGTAACGGCGATATACTCGCCATCTGTCACGCTGGCACCTAATATACCTCTGGCGGAAAGTGGGTGTGTGGGTATTACCTATAAACCTCTGCCTACCCCTTCGGGGACCCTTCTGGGAAGGCGTGAGGATATAGTACAGTGTAAATCACACCACGAGCTTGGAAACACTGTGAAGGAAAACATGGACAAAACAAAACCCCATTAGGGACTCGGCGTGATCATATGATGATGATGATGATACAAACATGGAGAGGAAACCTACAAACGTTTCAGATTAAATTCTAAGGCGTTTGTATATATATTGTGTCTGAAAGGAGAAGCAGAGGTACCCAGATTAAATTGATCGACTGATGATAGGATAGGAACGTTAGGAGGTCTCGAACCAGCGAGTATATATACAGCGATAGATGATGCTCAAGAGCTGAAAGTCTAGAGAGGAACGGCTCTCAACTTTCTCTATATCACTTGAAGATGCAACGGAATGTATGCATGCAAAAATAAAAGCTGTTTCAAGTTTTAAACTAGATTTATTATCGTATTTGCCAGAGTTGGGTTGTAAACTTATTACTTAGAAGAATTTTCAAGAAGTTAAAGCCTACAATAATAGCAATCGGAATATCTTGTAAAAGTATTTAAATAACTTACGACCGAGAAACTTTATAAAATTTGAAACCGAGTGTTTCGGACACCGTTTTTTGTCCCCTGTTGACGTTGTAACGTTGTAACGTTGATTGAAATTTGAAATGAAGCCATTGTAAAACTTTTTTAGTATAATTTATGTACATTGTGTAAATTTTATAGACCTTAAAGTTATCAAATAGTAATATAGTCCTAATGAGTTTACCATTGCATACAAAATGAATTTACAGAAGAGGGGGACTAATAGGCTTTTGACCTATTTTCAAGATGAACAAGCCTATGGGTATATATTTTTAATAACATATACATACTATAATTCTGTATACGTTTTCCTATTTTTAATTCATAAAAAAAAATTGTTTACGTGATCACGTTTTATATATATTTTTTTTTAGTTCAATATTTTATAATTTTTTTATAAATTGTATATATATACAACTTGCCACTCACGGTGTAAGCAGAGAAAATATAACGTTCTCTCTAGTTCTCTCTAGCTCACAAGTTTGAGAAGAAGTTTAAAAACGTAAGTATAGTCGTGCTTGAGTAACGGCGATGGAGTCGCCATCTGTCACGTTGGCACCTAAAATACATATATCTGTGTGGCGGGCATACATCTATAATATCTAGGTAGAAACTACGTACTCACCTCTACCTAGCCCTTCGGGACCCTTGTGGAAAGGCGTGAAGATTATATTATTATTATTACATTTATTAATGTTTGCTGATTTCCAGTAACATTCACGTTCCCATCAAATAAATATTTTCAACATGCAAAATTGACAACTTATTTGGTACTTGAATTATTGAACAAAACACAAAAAGCTATTAGAAGTAGCGACTAGAAAGAACATTTAAATTTGTGGTCATTGTCGACACCAACCACGTACGCGTCTATTAAAGATATAGGCTGGTAAATTATTCATCATAAGTCGTCTACTTTGAGGTCAAGCCGCCTACTGGAATGGAACCGTGAATTACGTATTATAAAGACATTTCATTCAGTCTCCAATCGTTAAATGTTAGACCTTGCACTCGTGTTTTCCTTCACCGTAAAGCTCGTGGTGTGACTTAATCGCCGTACCTAAGTTCAGAAACACTCATTGGTACAGTCGGGGTCTTGCGATCTTTGTGTCGAGGCATATACTCGATCGAACCACTCGGCCACCACGCCTTACATATTATATGTACTTTATATATAAGATAACCTCTAAATATCATAGATGTCATCACACCGATTCCCTCACGGGGTAGAGAGTAAGAGTAGAGTGAGTTCTAGAGCTACATACATTTGCATCATCCATTTACCTCAAGCTTTCCTAACATGCTCTAAATCTTGTTTCTTACAGGTCATGAACTGGACCTACAAAGGCTTCACGGTAATGAATCAAATGAAGAAGTAAACATGTATATATCCTCACGCCTTCCCACAAGGGTCCCCGAACGGGTAGGCAGAAGTGTATAGGTAATCGCCGTTACTCAAGCACGACTATTCATACGCCTTTGAATTTCTTCTCAGACGTATGCAGGTTTCCTCTCGATGTTTTCCTTCACCGTATAGCTCGTGGTGTGACTAATCACTGTACTTAAGTTCAGAAAAACTCATTGGTACAGTCGGGATTCGAACTTGCGATCTTTGCGTCGCGGGCAACTGCTCGAACCACTCGGCCACCACGGCTTTTAGTACGCCTTAAGTAAACAAGTACATACGTAAAAGTAATATTAATCTTAATATTGTTATATATAAATTGTGTCCATTGTATTAAATTGTTTGAAATTGAATATTCATCTACTAGCTAGTTTTTGACTAACTTTTGATTTTCAGACGACCACCAAAGCTCTTATATATCTAAGCTACTCGTATATAATAACAGTACATAATATGTATACAAACATGAACACTGAAGGCTTGGTAATTGAATTTGTGAGTGAATTGAAATGTATACTATCCAATTAACAAGGCTAACATCAATTATTTGTGATAGTTTTCACAAATACAATTAATTTTGTAAATACATTTCTATTTAAGTTTAATTAGAGATGTGTAGAACAATTCAACTATTTGTTGTATTCCCGTAAAAGCAGCAAGCCAAATAATATTCTATAGTGACTCAGAGTAATAAATAAATAATACTTTAAATAGTCCTCAGGCGATGGAGTGAATTCTACAAAGATATGTATGATGATGATGCCGCTGATCTACTCATAGAGCTGCCTCCAACAGAATCTGTCGAGGATCCTAAAGCGGATAAAATAAGTATGGGAGAGATTGTAAGTGCGATAAGAAGTCTGAAATGTGGAAAAGCTGCGGGAATAGATGGGATTACGGCTGAGATGATCAAGTACGGTGGACCAGCGGTCTGGGACGTCATCTATTTGCTATGCAATCTTTGCTGGGAAAGGGGTGATGTTCCGGACGACTGGAGGCGAGCAGTCATCGTGCCTTTCTATAAAGGAAAGGGATCACGATTGGACTGCTCCAACTACAGAGCCATCAGCTTGGTCAGCTTAGCTAGTAAAGTGTACACGAAGATCCTGACGATAAGAATGCAAGAGCGATCCGAAAGGTTTCTCTGGGAATCCCAAGGTGGATTTAGACCAGGAAGAGGATGTATGGATCAAACCTTCTCGCTTCGCGGAATCGCGGAAAAGTTTTTGGATATTAACCAAAGGGTTTTCTGCGCTTTCGTCGACTTAGAGAAGGCATTTGATAGAGTCGTACGAAAGGAACTCTGGGACGTGTTGCCTGGATATGGAGTGAGCAGTTCCCTACTGCATGCCGTGAAATCACTCTATAGTGATAGCGAGGCGTGCGTTAGGGTTAACGGTGAGATGTCACCCTGGTTTGATGTGAAGTCGGGGGTCAAACAAGGGTGTATCATGTCTGCCTGGCTGTTCATTATATATCTAGATAACTGTCTGAGAGCACTAAGAACGAACGGATGTGGAGTGAAAATGGGAAACTTAGTGGTCAACTGCCTACTATACGCCGATGACGCGGTTTTACTGGCGTCATCAGAGGGCGAACTGCAGTCACTAGTTACCATAATGAAAGAAGAATGTGAAAAGAAGGGGCTGCGCCTAAACGCTGGCAAGACTAAGGTTCTGGTATTCGAAAGAGATGAACAAGTGACCGAGTGTGCAATATCGGTAAATGGGCAAATTCTAGAGCAAGTGAATGAATTTGTATATCTTGGAAGCATGTTCACACGAGATGGAAAGTATGAAAAAGATATTGAAAGAAGGATAACTGCCGGAAATAAGGTGAATGGAGCCATGTCGGCGTTGATGGGCAGTAAAAGTCTGAGCAAGAATGCTCGAGTTGCTGTCCACAACGCGATATTGGTACCTACCTTATTGTATGGCAGCGAATCCTGGGTATGTCAGAGGAAGTATGAAAATAGCTTGAATGCAGTCGAGATGCGATCTCTTCGAAAAATGTGCGGCGTAACGATATTAGATCGAATCCGCAATGAAGAGATTCGCAAATCAACTGGCGTGAATGAGGGCGTGATTGTAAAGATGAAGAAAGGCATGTTACGTTGGTTTGGACACATAGAAAGGATGAGTGAAGAAAGATTGACGAAACAGATATACAAAGCAAAAGTGTGTGCAAGAAGAGGCAGAGGAAGGCCACGTTCCAACTACCTGGACCAAATAGATCGGACTCTCAAGGACGGGAACGTTAAGAGTACTCGAAACCGACGAGCATGTATGAAGAGACTGATGAATGTGGACGAAGCGAAAGAGGTATGTAAGTCTAGAGAGAACTGGCGCTCTATACTCTCTGCCTACCCCGTTAGGGACTCGGCGTGATGATATGTATGTATGTATGTACTTTAAATAAATACCCTGGGACAATTGCACACAAATTGACATAGCCCAAATTAAGCTAAGCTTATGATATGGTAACTAGACAATGATGTATTTACTTATATAGATAGATATATAAATAAATAAACACATAGTATATCGAAGACTAATATACAATTACTCGTGCTCATCACACAAATACACTGCCTACAGCGGGAATCGAACCCGCAACCTCAAGTCTCGCAGTCAGGAGCTCTAAGCAATAGACCAGACGGCCGTCATAATGTATGTAAAAAGCCATATAAATTGGCAAACAATAATAAGTAAATTGAAGTTGAGAATTTGGAGACTTCATCGATCATATTATAATCATATTATTACCTCTTATGTAAATTGTTGTGAATAATATTTTTATTGCCATAATTAATTATTATACCATAATAAAATTTGTGTTTTGTTTTCAAAAACAAGCTTACATCTTGTCTGGCGGTAGGCGATTACATCATGGCAACTTGCATTGTGAATTCGATAAGAACTATGACATCTATGTAAATTTCCGCTTGAAGGGTCTTGCCTATAGCCGATGGACATAACAGATGCGGTGTCGAATTATGGGGGATAAGCGCTTCATCCATTAGTGACAAATGTTTGCTGCAATCAGACGCGATGCGGACGCATGCAATTAATCAACTAATATACAGACAAATACAATATGTACGCGCGCTCTATTGTAATGTATATATATGCCTCTACTATTATCTATACTAATATTATAAAAAGGAAAGATTTGTATTTTTGTACTTGTGTGTGTATGTTTGTAATGAATAACCTCAAAAACTACTCTGCCGATTTCAACAATTCTTTCACCATTGGAAAGTTACATTTCCTTAAGTGATATAGGCTATATTTTCTTTTATAATAGAATATTATGTCCACCCGGGCGAAGCCGGGACGGGCCGCTAGTACTTTAGAAAAATGGGGTAGACAAAGTGGTAATTTTTCCCACTTTCCGTGGGATTACATTGTTTTAGTTATTTTACATAATGGGATCATTATTACTTCAGTATAGTATGAATATTTTCTTATCTAAACAGGGCCTATTCAGGCGTTAGCACAGTAATAATGGACCCCATATCATGGAAAATTTGCTAATTAAAGCCCTGCAGTGTCAGATAATGTGAGGTTCTTATATTTAAAACCCTTCACATATATAAAACAAAATAAATAGTTCACACAAATGTCTATCACATGTTATAAATTGTATTTTTGTTGTAAGTGGCGTATATTTTTTTATACACATAAAAATATACTGTTATTTGATATGAGAAACAGTTTTTTTCTTGTATTAGTATGAGTTCCATACGTTAAAATAATCGCATTCTATTTGCGACATTAAGACATTTTTTTTTTAATCTTAACCACCATGGTATATCTTTGAAATAATGAAAAGGTGTCTATAATAAATCAAGATTCCTCTAACAGGTAGCTTTGTCCCCTATTATAATACAGAAAAGTATTAATTAGGCATAATGCCTTTTAAATACAACCTATTGACTACCTTCACCGAAGTGTGAATTGCGAACCGAGGAGTTGAGTTAATAGTAAACACAAAGAAACCTTCCCGATTCTTCCATTTATTATTCGCCTCATATCCTGCTAATCCGGAAATACTTTCCTTTATAAGAAGAGCCCATACACCTTTGTAGGATTAATTTGCCCGACTTACGTCGAGATAACAATTTAGTTACGCAAGAATACGTGTGAAAATACCGCGAGTAAAAAGCTGAGCTTAAAATAATAATGTTACAAGCATGTATGAAGAGACTGATGAATGTGGACGAAGCGAAAGAGGTATGTAAGTCTGGAGAGAACTAGCGCTCTATTCCCTCTCCATACCCCGTTAAGGACTCGGCGTGATGATATGATATGATACAACTAGGTTTTCATTTAATAACCATCGACATTTTTATTTAATAATTATTTCTTACCATTGCGTTCAATCAGTGTTATTCTATAAATAATATTTTTACACCTCGCCGCACACATCTCGAAGTGTGTGATATTGCTTACATATGGGCTTAGGTACATTGATTTAAAAGTAACGGAAGTCTGTCATCCGTATTTTGATAAATAACGATAACATTTTTACGCGTCACAAAGGAGTCCTTAGGCTACTGGTGCCACCATAGATGTGGAGTTTATCACAATCCCATAGGTATTCTTAGCTCAAATTAAAAAAAATCTCATACAAATTTCTTTCCGATGTTTTCCTTTCAAATTAACTTATTAAGCTCAACACTTTTTTTAGTTAAATAACTTTATTATCTCTCAAATAGGTCTGGGAGTCCGCCAATAGAATTCCAAGTACCTAAACCCTAATGAAACAGAAAATCTTCAGCAGCTTATTAAACATTTACAGTGCTTACCGTACCCCCCACGTACTATAAATGCTTTAACTCTCAAAGCCCCCGTGGCCAGGTAACAAGACTAGATTTGTTCGACTCTCGGGCAGCTTAAATCCACATGCCTTTGAGAACAGAACTGTTTCGAACAGTGTAGCAACTGTTCGGGGATTTGTTGATCTACTCCGTAACTACATAATGTCCATAATGAACTAGCCGTAGTGGCCGACCGGTTCGAGTAGCCGTTTGCAACACAAAGAGTGCAAGTTTGAATTTCGACTGCGTTTTTATTTACCAAATAAAGTACATTACTCATATCGTTATCTTAATGGTAAAGGATAACCTGCATAACATTAATGAAATTTAAAGACGTATTGAATAGACGAGCTTGAGAAAAGGCGACGGGCTCACCATCAGTCACATTGGCACCGAAATATATGGCTGGCGACAAGAGGTGTAAGTTGAAAAAGTTGTTACTTCTTGGAAAATAGTCTCGAAATGAATCGTCGCCCCTACATTGTGTTCGACCGGCGGCTGACTGGCTGAATGTAGTTGACTATCCCGTCGCCGCGTCTCGTTGACAATTTAATTTGCAGCGCTCAGCCGTCACAAATACCCTGAAACAATCTACCAGCAAACTGCCTGGATTAACTACGCAAATAGCTTACATGTTTTTTTTCGTTGCATGGGATTATTTCTTAAAAAAAAAGTTTTTTTATATACATATAGGGCACAAATTCATCAGATCCCGTCCATTTGAGTCCATCACGCAAATACTAGGCATGCCTTTTAAGTTCTGTCGTTTCCATATTTCCCGGCAATTTTGAATTTGGAACTGTTCTATATTCGAATGTGTTTAAATTTTGAATCTCAAAACAGGTGAAAGTATTAGGATTAATGCTATTGTTTAGTCACAGCGTCGATTGGTATCTATTAGGTTACGTACGAAAATGAATCTTTAATAAGAAAAATAAAGGGTCGGAGATAGGTACCTCACGTATTGCTGTGGAGATCATAAGGCGAGCGGTGGGCGTGTTTGTATAGTCTGTAAATATATTCTCAACACGAGTGTAAAAATCCCCAGACAACACTTCAAGATCATTTTAAAGCAAGCTCTGAGAGGTGAGATGTGTCAATGTCAGGATCCATACACTCAGGCGAATGAAATATTTGGACAATGGCCGAAGATGGACGGGATGTCAGAAGTTTTAGTCCGTCCGTCTCTGAGATTCGTTAGTAAATAGCGTTTCTCGGTTCCGCGTGAGTTGCCAGTCAAAGTTACCAAGTTTACGTACGGTTCGCTCGTTCCGCTGAATTGAATTGACGCTCCACCTACACAATTGTTTTGGTTTCTTTACGTTGTCCGTGTTATGTGCGAACTTAATTTATCTTTCCTTAACTTTTTTTCTTTCCTTTACTTTACTTAACAAGCATACGGCCCACCTGATCAGAAGCGATTACCGTAGACTATTTGCGCTCACAATACCGAAGTATCACTTGCGCGTTGCCACTCTGTGTTCGGAGAGCTATATTTTCAACACAATATAACAATCCTCCTCTCCTCAAGGAGCTGATTGCTGGAAACATTTTTCATCGCACAGGAACACGGCACAAAAAAATTGTTATTTGGCTACGGACTTCTATAAGCTCCAAATTCGAAAAAAGAACGATCTGTATAAAACCATTATTTTAAGGAAAAATTTACGGGATCGTATTAATTACTTGAGTAAGTGAGTACAATAATTGATGTGCTATTATAAATATTACGTTACTTTGGCGCAGCGAAGGTGCCGATTAGTACGAACAAAATCTGATAAAGTTCAGCGACATTATGTGAGGTCACAAAGCGAGCACGCAATCTGAGAATTTTCCACACAATAAACCTAATGCGCATTATACATTTAGCTTTTCTACGTTGAAAGATGAGAGAATAATAACGTTGTCGTAGCCTCATAGGATATTGAGCTCTAATGACAATGTCATAAGGTATTATTAAATTTCTTTTCTTTTTTACAAGGTTGGCTGCAATAAATCATGAATAAGTCAGGTCAGTCCTAATCTCAATACATTTCTTATACTGAAACTAGTTGCAATGGCATAAATAAATGTAGTTTCTTAGAAAGTATTTATATTTACTAACTAACTACAAGGGTTACCAATGAAATTCATTGAATATATAGAAAACAAGTTTACAATACTTAGAGAGAACTTTGCATCGTTCTTTCTTAGGTGTAAAGTTCTCATAAAAAAACAAATTCATTTTTTTTATGTCCTCGTGTTATTCATTGACTTCCTCCTAAGGGGCTGGGCCGATTTTGATATTTTTTTTGTGTTAAAGTAGAGTCGACAACGGTTTAGATTCACAATTAGTCTCGAAAGGTGGCGCTGCAATCGTGTTTCGGGAAATTTATTTTCAACCAAGTGCAGCTGGGCGGTAGCTAGCTATAGGATAGCTAGTCTTTAAATGTATTGTGTGCGTGAGTTGTGACTGAACTTCTCTTGGACAGCTGGACCGATTTTGATAAAATTTTTGTTTGTTGAATACACAAGTTTGTTGATTCGAGAGTAATTATACCCGATAGATGGCGCTGCTTGTGTCAGGAATGTTCACCAAAGCAAAGCTAGGTGGAACTGCTAGTATCTAATACACACCTTATAAATAACCTAAATTACCTTGTCCCAAACTAAACAAAGCTTGAATTATGGTGACTGGATAACGATGAATTCATATGACATTCAAGACTAAGCTACATATAAATAGTAGTGTACACGCACAAGGATCCGCCCTCAGCGGAAACCGTATCCACGACCTCAAACTGGCGTCAAATGATTAGGCATCAATGCATAAATAACAGAACGAAGGGTGTTGAACTAGCATGACAAATACGAATAGTCGTGTAAATATACATACTAAATATACCATGATAATATCATTGAACACACAAACATAATATGTTTTTGTTTATTTGTCTCAAAGTTTCTTTTTTTGGAATGCAGAGCTTACTCTAATAAGGACTAGCCCTAAATGTATCAAAGTAATACAAAAGAAGTCAGATGTTCCTAAAAATACTTATTTTATTTATCAAATAGCTGTAATAGCTAGATTTCATTTAAAAGCAAAGAAAATAATGGACTTTCCGCTTGATAGATCCAATATCTTACATTGGAGTTTCCACTTGATTGTACTAATAGTACACTCGCATGGTACAGTGGTAGCATGAATCGACTGTTTAACGGTCGCTACGTGCAAATGCATCCAATTTGCAGTAAGGTTAAAACAAAGACGCCATGATGTTTATCCATGGGGAATATCATCTCGTTTCCATACAGTTACCATATTGCGTGCCGTATAGGGTCAAACGTCTGCACTGATATTATTCTGAGGATAGAGATAACACAAGCTCATTACGTCTCGTGCTAACGTTACGTAATGGTTTGGAAAACTTAATGTATTTTCACGCCTTCTCACAAGGGTTCCCTCAGGAGTAGGCAGAGGTGACACAACACCGTTTTTTTTTTTTTTTTTTTTTTTTTTTTTATACAACAAGAGTGGCAAACAAGCATACGGCCCACCTGATGGGAATCGGTTACCGTAGCCTATTTACGCTCACGATACCGAAGCATCACTTGCGCGTTGCCACTCTGTTTTCGGAGAGTTATAGTGTGTTGGCAGCATAAGGTTCAATCCCTCTGCTTCCAACACAATGTACCAATCCTCCCCCCTCCCCAAGGAGCTCATCACTGGAAACCCCATTCACCACGTAGGAACACAACACAATAAATTGTGTTATTTCGCTACGGACTTCTATAAGGTGGAGGTCCTGCCCCAGTCGGGCAGCTCCAAATTCGAACGGGAAACCCGTTATGCCCTACCTCTCTTATGTTTTTACCCTTGAGTGCTAACTTGACAGATGGCGACTCCATAGCCATTTCTCAAACACTGTACATATGTATGATTTGGACCATATTGCCACAAATTACTTATTTTTGAGGCTAATATCAACTCAATATTAGCCTCAACATTTAATCTCCAGGATAATTTGGGTATATTCTTTATCCCTCCCTCCCAATCAGTGATTGTTTAGTAAGATGTGAAGAAAATAAGGTAAAAAAGCCATGTACACGACGGTGACAATGTTATTCGCGTATAAAATTTTATATTTTGTGCTCAAGCGTGAAAAGATAAAAACTTACGGGAAGTTAACGACAGCAGCAGAGAACAAACAAACCAATAACAAGGTAGGATTCTTACTTAAACTTAAATTTCTACGTATGGAAAAGGATCTTTGGAAAATAACGTCATCATCAGCTTATCTCAACGCTTCCGACTTCCCACTCAATCCAATGCTGGGATCTATATTCTATGCAATCAGTTGCTTTGTGCAATCTGCGCCCATTTATGCGGATGTTTCGCTTTTCGTTTACAGAAATATGACGTCACTATTTGAGAAACCGGATCTATCCGGTATCAAAGCACACACGTAATACATAAGCTCTACCTTTTTGAAGGTTTTACCTTCGGAAGCTTCAAATTTTTTGTATTGATATTTTTAGGTTTTTATACTAGCTTTTCTTTGTTTATTTGTAAAAAATACCGTAATGCCATTAAATGATAATTAAAGTTGGAATCCTTCTATTCGACCCTAGATTTTAAGCAAGATTTATTTGTTAAAGCGCAAGTATCACAGCAATGAAGTCAAGCACAGCGTATAGGCGGAAATACAAACACGAAACCCTTTTCCTGACACAAAATCGCACAACAAAAGCAAAAAATCGAATTTGCCCAGTAAAATTCAATACAATACAGTAACTAGCGTAAGCATGTGGCTAACTTTATATATCATCGACTAAGTATATTTTTGTAAAAAAAATCACACAAAGCCGAGAGTAATCATTAATCCAAATAAAACATACATATACATATCATAATGCCAAGTCCCTAACGGGGTAGGCAGAGAGTATAGAGCGCCAGTTCTCTTTAGACTTACATACCTCTTTCGCTTCGTCCACATTCATCAGTCTCTTCATCCAAATAATGGTTCGATAAAATTAATATGCGTGAAATTTCATAAAGCTGAGAAGAAGGTTAAAGACTTCAAAGATTGTCCGAGATACGGACGGACTCACCGCCAATCATGTTGTTCTAAAATGTATATTCGCCGAAATATGAATGATATTTTATATTTTCCCATTCTTTCGGGAAATCTCTCAAGAATAATTGGGAAAATTTCCCAAATGAGCATATAATATGCCTATCATCAATCTACCTTAAATACATATGTATCACGAGGGCAAATAAGATTGCGCCACAAAATAAAAAATATTCATATGGAATGCCACTGATTCGAGCCACATGTGAAATGTGATTCCGATAGATATTTCGCATTACAGGAACAGAATGTACAAATTGACACCCGCTATGCAATTAATAACATACATACTTGGACTAAG
Organism: Drepana falcataria; assembly: GCA_945859725.1. Classification (NCBI taxonomy): domain Eukaryota; kingdom Metazoa; phylum Arthropoda; class Insecta; order Lepidoptera; family Drepanidae; genus Drepana; species Drepana falcataria. The sequence goes on from OX243937.1 coordinate 4,536,303, forward strand.
TATGCATAATTAAATGGCAGCGTTCATTAAATGCCTCTGTGGCATTCGACCACAATGAACACAACTTTTAGTATAATTATTTGAATATAATATTTTACATATATATATAGAGAAAAAACCTTTTGCAACACACGGCACAGGAGAACTTCGTGAGTAAACCTGCATGCATGAGAAACGGCAGTTAAGTTCATTTCAAATATATCTCTAACGAAAATAAAGTATTAAACATTTGCCCTTTCGGAACCCTTTAGGGAAGGTATGATGATAAATCAGATACTCTTAAGTTTTGAAGCAATCGAAATCGGCGAAGAAGTGACTGAATATGCATGTGGGTGAAGTGAAAGAGATCTGAAGTCTAAGGTCAAGCGCTATACTCTCTGCATACCCCGTAAAAACGCGGATATTTTTTTCTTATATTGGTTAGCAACAGGCAGTGTAACGTCCATCTGTTAATGGAACGTGAACGTGGCAGATGGAAATTCCCACCCTCTAAAGTTTGCAGCATGGTTAATCATACAAACACCCCGTAACAAAAACATTGGCTTGAACCTGAACCATTTCATTATGACTGTATGTCATTATTGAGCTTTAGATGCCACTATAGACGAATTTATGTCCCACTCCGATCCGTACACCATTATTATTGTCATACAAGTTTTAATTGAGAACCGTACCCGGCAACCACAAATCAGAAGCTAGTTGCGGTACTAGCGGTTCACTGGATCAAGGATTAAAAAGAGGCCGACATACATTTCTAGATTTACCCAACTACGCTTAGTGCACACGACTAGAATTTTAATTGGGGCCCGGTGGCCATTGGATCACGCCAAGCCTTTGATTCAAATTCCCGTGTAAACCTGGCCATCTGCTACGCTCCCAAAACCCTGTTAAAAGTATTTGAAGTTTGACAACAGCGTTTCAAAAATTCAAAGCTTACCCTTTTTAAGGTTCCATGTAAACGGCAAAAATAAAACTCTTATCACACATACAAATGTATTTAATTTCTAAGATTTTAAAAGTCAGCTCAGTTGATGTCCCACTTTAAAACTCTTCGTCTAGATAGAATTCTAGATATTTTGAAGTATATTGTATAATTATAAAATACCTACAATTTCATATATAAGTACGAATGATTAATTTAACAATAGTATATTAAGTGATTATTATTATTAGAAATAATAGGTTCGATATCGATAGCTTAATGTAAACAACAAATGGAGTGAATGGCCCTCAACAATAATGGTGGCTTTTGAAACGTGCTACGAATTCATTTTCCATAACGCATCTATATACAGTGTATTATCAGCCGGAACCCTTGTTATCGGAGTCACTCACACTTGACTGTTCTTTTTTAAATACAATATAACGTTTGTTACGTTTGGTGATTGAATGAATTTCAGAGTTGTAAAATACTATTCTATACACATAGGTAAGCAAGGAAATTACAACATGCTGGGTATAATTGCGCTTATACAAACGTAATCAGTCTCAGGAGACTGGTTTGTAGCACAAGCAATCGATCTTTTCCCAGATTCTCACAGTGCGTATTATCAAAGATTTGGTACCCTCAAAGCTGTGAGGCGAATAAGCATCTTTGGATATTATTATTTAGCTAGCTTATGCCCGCGGCTTCGCCCGCGTGGAATTCGAAAAAGTAGCTTATGTATTTTCCTGCTAGAATCAGTTAAGCCACTATGCCGTGAAAGGGCATCATACTTTGTAATATTAGAACTTTGAATTTTCGAGATAAAAAAAAATTTGCCTATTCCTAGGTATAAGCCATCACGATTTCAACTTTCAGCCAACTCGGTTCAGCCGTTTTGCCGTGAAAGTACCGCAAACACTTAAACTTACAAACTTTCACATGTATAATATTAGTAAGATAAGATTATCACTCATAAAAATAATACTCTTAGATAAAATCCATTACATAGTTCCATACATATACACAATTACTCGAACGACTAGTTCCGGATAAATTACCTTTGTTTCCTGATCCATTAAAGGAGCCTATTGGATCGCGAACGAAGTTTCGAATCCGTCCGTTACCCGAAGGAAAGGCAAAAGAAAAGTCTATCAAGAAAACTTATTTCGTGCCCGTGCTCGCCCGCAGCCCTCGCGATGCTCCGAAATATCGGAAACTTTCATCTCACCAAGTTCTTCACCGTTAAAGATATCTCCAATGGAAACTAGATAAGAATCACAGCAAGTTTCGAAGGGAAATTATTTTCTATCGTGATATATCTTACACCTTTCCACTAAATTGTTGGAAGGGGTAGACCTAGGCGGACGTTTCAAGATCAAATCAAGGACGTCTTGAAAAAAGGCCAGGTCAAGAGTATGTACCCTAACCCGAAGAGCATGTATGAAGGGAATAATAAAAGTAGACGAAGCGAAACAAGTATGTAAGGATCGTAGCAAGTGAAAAGAAGTGGTCTCTGCCTATCCCTACGGGAAAGAGGCGTGATTATGAGGTTGTATTGTATGTATATTTCTATAAAATAATCTGAAAATGCTCACACTTCGGCTACCTTTATGTAAAATATCTATAAACTTTTAATTATAATTACATATCATATGCATGCCACATGATAAGCGGTCTGCGACCACATTTTATCTTTCGTCAGCAACACGACAGGTAGTACTCACTGGTTACGGTGCCTACATAAAGTTTTCGTATCTTAATAGGATTCAAATCCTGTAGAGCGATAGGTGGAAATTGGTCTGAATTAAAAATGTTGGTTATATCCTCACGCCTTCCTACAAGGGTCCCGAAGTCCCGAAGGGTTAGGCAGAGGTGTATAGGTAGTACCCACACACCCACTTTCCGAGAGAGATATATTTTAGATGCCAACGTGACTCATAGCGTGTCCATCACCGTTACTCAAGCACTACATACGCATTTAAATTGCTTCTCAGACGTAAGCAGGTTTCTTCTCGATGTTTTCCTTCACTGTAAAGGTCGTGGTGTGACTGATCACTGTACTTAAGTTCAGAAAAACTCATTGGTACAGTCGGGATTCGAACTTGAGATCTTTGTGTCGCATACAACTACTCGAACCACTCGGCCATCACGGCTCTTTTGTCAAATGGTTGGTTGGTTGGGTGGTTATATCAATTGCCGAATTTTTCTGCAAGTGCAGTGTCCCACCAAGAATACGTCATCCTAGACTTAATTCCGTTGCTCTAACGTCCGTTTAGACTAAAGACTTTCTTACCCATATACGGCTTAAAACGATTCGTAACAAGATCTGACACGTGCGAGTGATACCTCGTTACTGTCAGCTTTGGGAACTGCTCGCCATCAGAAGTGTTTTGCTTGTCTCCTGTGTGTCAAGGTAAATACTTAGAAATGTACTCCCATCTAATTGGTTCTCAGTACGTATGTCGGCTTTCACTACTAAAACATTTCCTGTCAATTATAAAATACATCTATGCAATTAATGTAGGAAATCAAAGCGGAAATTTCTCGAACGTCGCAGTAATATTGCTTCTACCCGGGATTAAGTTACCTACTAGGGCAGTGAGCCGTGGCAAACTAGATGGGTGTGAGATATGTGCTTGATATAATATATCGTATTACTCATGTTAGACGGGATGTCCCTACAAATATACAACTATACTGCAATAATCCAGATACAAAAATTTATAAGTTTATAAGAGTAATTTATAAGAGTGGAAAAATCTACAGAAACACGATCGTAAGGCCACCTCTAATTGTTTTTAAACCATATATATTTTCACGTCTTGCCACAAGGGTTTGTTGAAGGGGGTACAAGTAGTAACCACGTTTTGGCTGGAGAAATAAGTAAGGTGCCTTCTTGACACACATGGCGAGACCATCGCCGTTTCTCAAGCACGACTATGCATACGTCTTTTGAATTTCTTCTCAAACGTATGCAGGTTCCAACTTAGGGTTTTCCTTCTACGTAAATCTAGTGGTATTCCAAATCACTGCACCTAAGTTGGTAAATAATAATTTGTATAGTCTTGATTGAACTTCCAATCTTTACGTTGCAGGCGGCAGCTCGAATCACTCGGCCACCACAGTTACAAATGTTACGAGTATATGACATTTTTAATGGGTATTCATTTTGCAGGAAGAAAAGTAGTATGTTTTAATTGCTGTTATATGTTATATTTTCGCCCGAAATATTTGAAGTTTTAAGTTCTGATATTTACGAATGATAAGATAAATGCGGTTGGCTTTGCGGTGGACAGCAACTCCCCCTCGTCGTATCGGCCGCCCGATACACTCCTTCCCTCATCTCGAAGATAAGGCGTCCAAGACATGCCGTCATCGAACCGGATGACGACATAACGGTCCTCCAAGACGCATGACAAAAACATACCAACACTACACACAACCAATGGAGGCCTAGGTCTCGCCATTGACCGGTTAAGTAGCAAAAGTTCCCGGAACTCACGCTACGAGAGACAATACAAAGAACCAAAAAAAAAGGTGGACAGCAACATTATTGTTGTTTTTTTATTTCATTAGTTCGATAACGATTCAGATAAATTTCAAATCAATTTTAAATCATTCGCACCAATATCAGAAATTTCAATACCATAGGAAATTCCATTGTTACCGGGAGACAAATTAATATACTAGTGCATATTATCAAAGCGAACAATTCAAATATTCCGAATTCAATGAGGATTCCCATTTGGGATCAAAGAACGCTTAGGACTATCTTTGAATGAGATAGATCTATTTCGTTGTTAACAAACTGACCAATTCACCGACCACGTAACACGGACGAAGCCATAAATATTTCTAGTTGACTGAATTGTGGACAAAGTACTGTGTAATTAAACTGAAGCAATGGAAATGTTCATGGAATAGCTCATGAATTCCTTTAACGAAGCATGTGAACTTTTATGTTACAAAGCTTTGGCCCTCCGAGCTCGCCATGCCGGCAATTAGACTTGGGAACTAATTAAAATATTTATTGTGCGCCAACAAAAGGCATTTTATTTTTCGTATATTGACCGCAATACTTATTGAAATTATGACATTTGAAACTAAATTATGAAACACTTATACTACTTGTATATGTATCTTTGAACCTTCTACATTTTATTCATCAAGATCAGACGCTCAAGGGCGGGAACGTCAAGAGTATTCGAAACCGACGAGATGTATGAAGAGACTGATGAATGTGGACGAAGCGAAGGATGTATGTAAGTCTAGAGAGAACTGGCGCTCTATACTCTCTGCCTACCCCGTTAGAGACTCAGCGTGATGATATGATGATGGTGAAGTAAAATATGTATATGTGAGAGTGACAGAGGAAGCAACAAAATTTATAATTTTATAGCAGTGAAAGACATTAAATCTAATAACATATTCCTGTGTCAGATGCAATCCTTTCCTACAACTGCAATTTTCATTCATCAAGTCGAAAATATGTCAGAACGACAAAGCAACATTAAACGTAATTCTTTGTGCAAGCCCTCATATACTAGCTAACCATTTTGAACAAAAACAGACCGTCCGGCCCAGCTTCGCTTGGGTGAGCTTTCCTTTCGCGGGTATGCATTCGCAATGGTAACTAATGCGACATAAAAAATGCTAATGCTAGTGATTTTGGACATTATTGATTTTTATTATTGATCTCTTGTCTCTTATGATTGTCATTTTATTGATAAAAACTTAAACTCTTGAAATAAATTATAAGTTTATATTATATATTTTCACGACTTCCCACATGGGGTTAAGCACAGGTGTAACACGCTGTTTTCTCGCAGGACATATATCTAAGTGCCAACGAGAAAGATTGGTAATCCAGCGCCGTTTCTCAAACAAGACTATACTATATTTCTTCTGAATTGTATGTAGGTTTCCTCACGATGTTTCCTTTTACCGTTGAGCTCGTAGTGAAATATATCACTATAACAAGAGTTTACAATATCTGCATCTCAATGCTGCTATGAGTTAATATCTTAAGTTATATTATTTAATTATAAGTTCACATCTAATGATAACATGGTCCGTTTTGTTCGCATACGTTCGTTCGTTTAAATGAGTAAAAACGGTATACATGAACCAAGACAAGTGCTTACTCACGAATATTTCTAATTTCGAGCATGAGATGGTAAATTACCTGAGTAAAATACTCACCTTATTCGCACTTGGCTAAGCCATGTATATCTATGTTCCTCGAAAACTCCGGGACACCGTACTCTGAAATTATGCTTGCAAAAGTCCACTTACGTACATATTTAAATGCGATTTTGAAACTGGAAATATGGTGTTGCTCCTGTAAAAATATGTCTTAACCCGCCTCAGGTGGCAAACAGTATGAAGCCCGTGTGATGGTCAGCGGCTACCTTCGCCAATGGATGCTTAGAGCATAGTGCATTAGGCGCGTTGGTGAACTTGCATAAATCTTCACACCCTTCACACTCTTCGAAAATAATACATAAAACCTTTTATAATACCTCAACGCTGTGAGGTACAAAAAAATCTAGATATATTTTGGACACTTGCACACACACACACACACACACACACACACACACACACACACACACACACACACACACACATACACACACACACTTATATATGTCGCAACTTTATATGTATATGTCATTAGCTATATATTTATTTCCGTTGCATTGTAACAGTGAGATATGGTCCATATTATGCACACGATAGTCTATAAAGGACAAGGAAAACTGTCACGTAAAATAGATTCATTATAACGAGAAATTGGAATGTCATTAGACACACGGTGTGATTCAGTAAATTTACGTGGTCTCTTACGTTAATTGGTTTTCTTGTGTACGATATAGCGTTTTATTTGTCACGACCACTAGCTTGTTGTGAACTAGAACATTGTGTCAAAACCGTATGCGTTTGAGACAAATATCTTAAACGTATATAGAGTCGCGTTTGAGGGACGTCGACACACCCGCCATTTGCTACGGCAGCGTACACTATGTTTTTTAAATGTGCAAGATTTACTGGCTCTGATTTATTATTTCTCCGCAAATGTGTTATATTAAATGTAAAAACATAAACAATCCTCTTTTTTGATAACCACGTATTTTTTTTTCATTAAATTGGTTATCTCAATGGTAATCAGTGGACACACAAACACCCTAACAAACCCAACGATAAAATCAAATGCCATCAAAGAAAACGAAGTGTGGGTCGAACAGCAACTTCAGAGTAAAGCAAAGATTTGCCGGAGTATACAAAGGACGCTTAATCTTGATTTAGAGCTAGGCCAAGGACGTTGAGTAAATGATCTGTTTGCAGCAAATATACCTTTAAGGGTGTTTGGACTTTAGTAGAAGCGCATATTTAGAAGAGACATTTTGAAGAGATTTGCAGAGCAACTGGCGTGAATGCAGATGTGGTTGTAGATATGAAGAAAAGCACGTAACATTGGTTTGGACATTTAGAGACTCGTTTCAACTACCTATTTGTTTGTAAATTGACCGGATCATTCTGGGTTGCTAACGCCAAGAGTACTTGAAACCGGCGAGAATGTATGAAGGGACTGATGAGTGTGGATGAAGCTTAAGCAGTATTTTGTTCTAGATAAATCTGCCACGCTATTCTGTCTGCCTACCTTGTTGTATTTTTACACATGAAATGAAAATAGATTTAGTATAAAAACATGTTGGTATCTCACAAATGATAAACTAAATATGCTTCGTTTTAATTAAAGTAAACGAAAGTTCAAAATTCGAAACGAACGTTTTGAATTCTTTGATATCTTTTATGTGACATATGTATAACTAAGAATAGAATGTAAATTTGAGACCTAGGTAAATGAATCATTTACTTGTGGAGTGTGTAAATAATTTATTAATACCTCCCGAACATGACAGATATACGGCGCAAATACTCGATGTAAACGTGATTAGATCGCTGAAAAAGGAGGACGCAAGTATATGATTGATATTGGATTTACTGCGCTCATTTTGAAACTTCTCAGGAGTAAAAACTCACTGGGCTTTCTCATTACAAGTAAAAAATTCAAGGTTTACAACTCCCGTAAAGAACCTCAAAGTATGATATAAATCAGTACACCTTAACGACATTAAAGCGTAGCGGTGAGAAAGTAAAGTTCTCTGTACGCCAGGTGTCGTAACAGGTTCACCTTTAGACTAGCTATAAAATGTGTGGCAAACGTGGTGGTGACAATACTAAAATGGCCTGAAGCCACTCTTAGATCACGTGAAATCTACCACAATATTTCTGGGTCTTCAACTTACGATTAAATACAATACAATACTGTTATACTCAGTAGCCAAAAGAATGCATTGTTTCTTGAATTTGAAAGGCCTACTTAAGAACAAATTCAAAATAAATCTAGATAGGATAATTGTCTAAAATCTATACATATAATAAAAATGTAACGGATCGCTGTCTGTACATGGAAGATATATGAGAAAAAATTGACCTTTTTCAACGCAAATAGCATCGAAAACACTGATTGTTAGAATTTTTGTCTGTTTGTCTGTGCGTTTGTGCACGCTAATCTCAGAAACGGCTTATCCGATTTAGATGTGGTTTTTCAATAATATAATGTGATTTCGTAATATGTACAAAGTAAATCAAAATGTGTATTAAAAAAATGCTGCCCAAAGTCACTTTTCCACGCGGACGAAGTCGCGAGCACAGCTAGTATCTATAATATAATATCTATATTATTAGAATGTCTATATTATCTTTGACGTCAGTATTAAAACTATTATTCGCATATTATTATTTTCATAAAGTTAAAAGTTTATTATCATACGCAATCGGGGACAAAAGCACGTCATTTATAAAACACAATAGAATCTAGAGGAGCCTGTAACTGCATGGCTTTATTTTCTCTCTCTTCGGCTTGAGTGCACAGGGATGGAATAGAGAATCTTTATAATTATGTTTGGTTTAAACTAAGTCCAACTAACATTATAAATGGAACTGGCGCTCTTTTCTATTGCCTACTTTGTGGGGGACTCGGCGTGATGATATGTAATACTAACAATGTGAAAATTTGTGAGGAACCTTGTTACTCAATCACAGCTGAACGGGATTGAATTATCACATAGGATATATATATTATTCCAGGGTCGGCAACGCGAGTGTTACCCCTGGTATTGCAAAATTAGGCGGCGGTAACCACTTACCATCAGGCGTCATGGTATGGTCATGGTCATGGTCATGGTATAAAATTAAAAAAAAATGTATTCCAGAAAAATATCTACTAATTTAATCCAATCCACGGGGCACAGATTGTTTAAAACAAAGTTTTAATCACCCGATCACTTCCAGCAAAGAACATTTTGAACCTTGTTTATTAAATACTGATGAGAAATCAATACATTTTGACATTTCGTATTGATATGTCGCCATACTACATACTCCTTAACCATTCGCTCACCTAAGAATCTACTGTAATATTATACGTTGTAGGTATTTGATGGTTTGATTATAAGGGCTATGAACTCATTTCCTCAGCCTAATAACGTAACATTGAAATTGCTTTATTGTAATTTCCGCCTTCCATTTTAAAGGGACTCCTGGCACGATTTGTTACAACATTAGTGCGCATGACCAAGACGTCTCATTGTCCATTTTCCAATTTATTGTAATAAATTAGCTTTTTAAGGTAACAGCTACTTCGTAGTGGTAGTGGTACTACTTCTACTGCTACTATTCGTTGCTTATTATAAGATTACATTTGAAAATATAATAATAATAATAAATATCTTGGGACAATTCCAATCTAATTGACATAGCCCCAAACTAAGCACAGAGCAAGGCTTGCTTTATGATAACTAGACATCGATATATTTACTTAAATATATACAGTTATACATTAGTACATCCAAGGCTAAGGTACAAATACTCGTATGTTCATCACTAAAATATCTGCCCTCAGCGGGAATCGAACCCACCCAACTCAAGTTTCGCAGTCAGGAGCTTTAGAGCTGTTAGTGTAGTGGTTAGCACTAGTCCAGACGGTCGTCAAAATGCATCACGTTACATCACGTAGTAAGTAAAGAGAGTAAACCCCAAAATCTCTCTGGTCAGTATACAAACCTCTTATATATTTAAAAATCTGTCCCTATTGAGGCAATATATACGCCGAGGATATATACTATTTCGACCTCACAGTATCATACAACTGTTGGATCGTACAGACTGCACTCCAAAATGGCTGTTTGTTGTTTTAGAGTCGTTGTAGTTGCGATTTATAGTTGTATCGATCGCAAACAAGCAGTTTGTTTAGTGTTGAGCTACGCTTCCATTGTATTTGCATTGGCAAGGATTCTGAGCTGTATGTACTGATGACAATCGAACTACGCTAAATTCTTGATGTCAAAGCAATACAACAGCATAAGTAAGCGCAAATTTTTTACCAACTTCATGATACCTGAGTCGATGTTGTGATGCAAAAGGAGGTAACTGTTTAGCATAAGGCAAAATGTTTGCTTGGTTGACACCCTAATTAGTAAAGATAGATGGAAGATACCTAATAACGTAGCATTAAATTCGGTAAACGCATATAGCTTACGCGGGGAGTACATATTTCGTGTTGCAGATTTCCATGAATTTATTATTATAAACCGGTGGCGAAAACATCGAGACGAAACCTGCATACGTCTGAAAAGCATTTCGAAGGTATATTCGGGCAAATATTATAATAGGTAATTACGTAAGTATAGTCGTGCTTGACGTGTTTAACGGCGATGGACTCGCCATCTTTCACGTTGTCACCTAAAATATATCTCAGGTGGAAAGTCGGTGTGTGGGTACTACCAATACACCTCTGCCTACCCCTCCGGGGACCCTTATGGGAAGGTGTAATATATATTTCTATATATAAGATAAAAATCAATCGCCATTCGTTAGTCTCGCATAAACTCGTTAATGACACTACCGATTTTTTGTGTGTATTTGTATGGATCCCGGAATAGTTAGATTGACATGGCAATGCGATATAATCGATTTAAATTTTCTCACCTAAACGCTGGGTAGGACAGTTAGTCTTATATATATAAAAAAGCATACAATAAATAAAAGAGCAGAGACGTTACCACAGCAAAATACAGCATCACCCCCTGTATAATATTCCCGATGGCTTATATTCCTCGTCCAATTAAGATTTTCTCAGCAAATCCTCTCTCAAGCTCAATTAACTAGAGCACTGATACTGCACAATACTTAATGGAAAACTCTACACATGCTATTATTTACACACGCTCCCTTTTTGCTGACTCACTCTATCTCTGTTGTTATTCTTAATCAGTATTTGTCTCCTTAATTGGTTCCATAATCGAAGCCATCATCTTTGTTGTCACTCATTATATTAGCGTTAATAATTACTGCTTTTTATTGACTCTTGTAATTGAATCTTTGTTTTGTAAAGAGGAATGTCCTAAAGGAACACCAAGGGAAGTACAGTCTCGTCTATTATAATGTAGAGTATCTAGTATAGAGTGGCATATACTATCCTGTTCATAAAACACTTGCAACTCAAGTATAATACACTGTTAGCATTTTTGTATTGTCACTCGTAGCGTGAGTTCCGCGAACTTTTGCTACTTAACCAGGCAATGGCGAGACATAGGCCTCCAGACAGGGGCCGTTAGAATTGTAATGCATATTGATACCAGTATTACCGCTTGCTTTTGTGTTTTTCATACGTAAGCAGAGCGAGAAAAGCCCCAGTTCTCTCTAGACTTACATAACTCGTTTGCTTCATCAGTCTCTTCATACATGCTCGACAGTTTTGATTACTCTTGACGTTCCTATCCTTGAGTGTCCGATCGATTTGATCTTGGTAATTGGAGTGTGGTCTTGCTCTGCATCCTCTAACCCAGACTTTTAACATGTCGTTTCTCGTCATTCGTCTAAATATACTACTATCTACTTCACCACTACTTCACACTCTATATATTTTTATAATAATATAGTGTATATATATATATATCTATATATATATATATATATATATATATATATATATATATATTTATCTATATATATATATATATATAAAATAATAATATAATACATATTTATATTTATTTTTTATTGTTAATTATAACGAACCATTCGGATATAATTATTAACACAATCTTACACCTTTAATGAAAAACAATATTTATATATATAGCAGTAAACCAAACATTATGAAATAGAGGATACTATCCCATACGGATCCTCTCAGAACTCCAAGCATGATAAAAATACGATACATGTAGCATGTGGTAGTTCTTATAAATAAGTTGTTTACATATTGAACAATTTTGCAAGAATATCTTTAACACCTATAAATATGTACGCTATAATACGCTTCGTGAAACCAGTAAAACTTTTCAGTTCTAGTGAGCTGAAACCAAAACTCGTCTAAGCAAGCTTTTTGAGACGCATCATTTTTATCTTTAATCAGATTCTTTGCTTTAAAGGTTATCTGACTTTATGAGCGTCATTATTTGGTCGTGAACCTAACCACAAGGTGCATGTGATTTACAACACACTCAAATCCCTAACACGGTTGCATGTAGGTATGTGCTCTTTGTATATATACATACGTAAATGCTAGCTATACCTTTGGCATACAAGCTATGTATTGGGCATATATCCTTGAGATATCATATTCCATAATGTATCGTTACGCCTTACCACAAGGCTCCTCAAGGGTTGGGGAGATGTGAACAGAACTCACATTTAGCCGAAGATATATGCAGGTGCCTACGTGACAGATGCCCAGTGTGTCGCCGTTTCTCAAGCACGACTACACATACGTCTTTTATTTTCTTCTCAAACGTATGAGAAACGTAAACTTCAGGCTACTAGGGCCTGTAGTTTTAATGAATATCTGACAATGAACATCTTGCAAGTGGGGCTAACTGATTATTTAATTGGCAGTAGATTGAATGGACTCAGTAACAATACATAATGATATATGCTATGTTAGTGAGTAAGTCCAATCATCTTAAGTAAAGGCGTGACAGACACTATAAATTGATGTCTATTTTGCTTTCAGAATATAATTGGACAATTCAGAAAAAAAATTTTTTACAAGCTCTTTCTGTTACGTACTACATAGGCTTCGACTTAAAATAGCTTTCAACGAATCTGTAAAATAATCATCACAAAATTTGAGTTGAGCTATTGATATGGTGTGTCATACCATATAAATTAGTAAATTAAAATTTTAGAACCATACTGCATTGTTTACCATACCATACCAGGTAAAGTATATCATGGGATAGCGATAAACACGTTCACATTACCGGCTAAGAGCTAATGTAAGAGGCGTGTCATACGTCGGATGTGCCCGAAACGCAAGACTTACCAACACAGTAAATAGACACACTAAAAGCGCCTCTTAAGAAATGAAGCGAATCCCTTAAAATAACGGTTTATCTTTGAAAATGTTCTGCTGTGTACTCTGTGTAAATAGCAAGAGTGTTGGTTAAATATATCTAGCGTTGGAAACTACTGGGATGTTTTGTTCACTATACACAAAATAAACAGTTGTAGTCCTATTTCCTTTGTTCCTGTTACACTTTTGCTCTCAATCAGATGGTAAATTTTATACATTGCAAATGATGGTTCTCATTGATATTGTGGCAAAATACTATCATAATTTCTAATATCTTTCTAATAGCACAAGCTAGAAGAAGAAGAATAGAAAGAAGAGAAATATCTATCTCGCTCTCTCTCTCTTTTGCGGTTTTTTTTTTTGGGCCTTTTTACCTGGGCCTCCAGCCAGGCACTTCCATACTAAGCAACACAGCTAAGGGCACCCCCTGTGGAGTTCGGACCTCGTCGTTGCTGGTTCGCGAGCAAGGGAGCTGGGCTGGTCTGGTATTTTGCTATTATTATTTTTAGTTATTTGGGGAGGGGATTTGCGCTACTGGCTCGGCTCGGGCCGGCACTTGCGAGAGTCTGGGGGGAACGTTACGGCTTCTTCGCGTCGAGCCTCGCCGGCGAGGACGGAACAATGGTCGGTTTTGTGTAGTGTCGTTTGTGTGTCGTCGTCGGGCGTCCTGGAGGACCGTTATGTCGTCATCCGGTTCGATAACGGCATGTTTTGGGCGCCTTATTTTCGATATAAGGGAGGGTGTGTATCGGGCGGCCGATACGACGAGAGGGTTGGGATGATTTTCAGCAGAATCGAAATGGCGTTTCGACAGTTTTTTCATAAACTGTTTGATCGTGGGGACTTTTAGGTCAACAAGAAGTTGACGGTTTCTCATGTACCACGGGGCACCTGTGGCTCTCCGGAGGAACCGGCTTTGGAGCGTTTGAAGGGGGTGGAGTACTGACTTTTTGGATTGTGCGAACACAACACACGCATAAGTCATGATCGGTCTGATGCACGTCAAGTAAATCCTCACCTTGTATTTCAATGAGAGTTTACTCTTCGCATTTAACATACAATGAAGTCTACCAAGCGCGAAGGCGGCTCGTGCGCGTACCGTCTTTGCGTGGTAACGGAAGGAAAGTTTACGATCGAGGGTCACTCCCAGGTATTTGGCCTTGTCTTCCCATGGAATGGGTTTACCGAAGAGAGTTATGGGGGCTGTCCGTAGGGCATGCTTGCCTTTCCAAAAGAGGACGGCTGCGCTTTTTGAGGGGTTCAGTTCTATTCTCCATTTCCGGAACCGTCGCCCTAGGGCGTTGGCCGCGGTCTGAAGATAGCCGCGAATCTGGCCGTGTCATCGGCGAATAGTGCGCTTTTGACATTTCGTGGGTGGGGAAATCGCTCGTATACAGCGTGAATAGAAGAGAGGAGAGGACTCCTGCTCGTATGGGACGAGGGGAAGAGAGTGTGCCCTCCACTCTGTAGCGAAAAGAACGATTCGTCAAAAAGTCCCGCACTATGCGTACGAGACGGTCCGGCACGCCCAACCGGTACAGCTTGTATATTGAGCCGTTGTGTCAGACCTTGTCGAATGCCTTCGCCACGTCGAAGAGGAGCATACCCGTGGGATAACCGCGTTGGAAGTCGCTACTGACGTCTTCCACTATACGGTGGACTTGTTGGACACACGAGTGTTTGGTTCGAAAGCCGAACTGTTGATCCGGGATTACTTTTTCAGAGTCAGCAAAACTCTTTAATCTATTATAGACAAGTCTCTCGTATATTTTGCCGAGAACGATGAGGAGACTGATAGGGCCTCTCTCTTGCGGTGTCTCTGCCCTACATTTATATAAAATGTAATTTTATAAGAACAATCGTTCGATACTGAAAATATTTTTTTTTTATCATTTTTTTATTTTGCAAATACCTAAATAATAGATTAAATTGAGAGACGATGACGCCATCAGCTACGCACATCTCTTCCTACTCCTTTCGGAAACTCCTTTGGTAAGTGCAGATATCCATAAAAAATAATTGTTAATACATCTGATTCGATAAACGACTATTTTCCTAAAATATTTAAAATTCAATTATATTTTAATTGAGCCGTGGTGGCCGAGTGGTTCGAGCAGTTGCCTGCGACGCAAAGGTCGCAAGTTCCAATCCCGACTGTACCAATGAGTTTTTCTGAACTTAAGTACAGTGATTAGTCACACCACGAGCTTTACGGTGAAGGAAAACATCGAGAGGAAACCTGCATACGTCTGAGAAGAAATTCTAAGGCTATAGTCGTGCTGGAGTAACGGCGATGGACTCGCCATCTGTCACGTTGGCACCTAATATACCTCTGGCGGAAAGTGGGTGTGTGGGTATTACCTATAACTTGTTCTCCCATACTTGGGTACTATTGCTGTAACGAAAAAAAAAAAAATATTGTATATGCCTAATGATCTGAAAAGAGTAACCATGGAGTTTCTTGCCGGTTCTTCTCCATGGAAACGACCAACCCGAACCGTGCTTCTTTTTCGACGTTTTATAAGTGCCCACCTGGGCCTATGTGAAATAAAATGATTTTGATTTTGATTTTGATTTTTGATTTATACACCTCTGCCTTCCCCTTCGGGGACCCTTGTGGGAAGGCGTGAGGATATTATTATTATTATTATTTACAATTATATTTTTATTGAATGTAATAATGATGAACATTATTTGTATACTTCTACCTACTTCTCTTAGTGTGAATGTCATTGAAATGAGAAACAGAAAATTCTGTAGTGAGCATTAACAGGGTGGTAGGTGGTACTTAGCTGAAATCCTATTATTCCCGGCAAGTATTTAGCTAGTGTGCACTAGGTCCACTATGTCTTCTGTATGACTCCGGAATTTCAGTGACGAGACGTAGTTTATACCTTACATCGTGGCAAACAACGTATATTACGAAATGTAGTAGTTTAAGCGAACTCCTTTAATGCATTCTGAGTTTACCTAAGAAACTTACAAAGATACATTGAAATAATATAATTAAACATATTATTTGTCTTCATTAAGCTCTAAGTGGGTATTCGTAAAATTACCACGGATTCCATGAATATTGACTATATTATTTGTCGTGAAATTCAATGACAATTCAGTTTAAAGGACTTCTAAAACTAGATGATAGGTAGCTTAATTGTGAGCGACAAAGATAAATGACTATCAATAAAATAATCCGTCCAATTTACGAGGAAGTTGATTTATTCATTTTAAGATCAAAGTTAAGAGCTTACTATATTTATAGTTTTCTCTATCTACAATGTTAAAACATAACAGAGATATTTAAATTAGAGATATATTATCTGTCTTGTAATAAATGTCGATGAACAGGTAAAAACCTGTAGATCTTGTATCGCAACGTATTGAGATCTGAGACAATAATAGACCGACTATATCACACGTTGACACCTAAATATATCTTCGCCGGAGAGCGGAAATTACACATCTGCCTACTCGTTCGGGGACTTCTGTAGGAACACGCCATCATCATCACAATCGCATTGTATGTGATACTGTTAGATAGACTAAATTCAAATATTAGCTTTACGCTTAAAATCTCGTATCAAGAGCGCAAAGCAAGATTGTTCCATTTATTGGTAACCTGTGCAAATAAGCCTTTGGGGAATTCTGCCGATTGCACTGTTTTAAATTTTGTATTGGATTGCTGAGCCAGCAACTAAGCCAACTTGGCTCTGAGAGTGGAACTAATACTGTCCAGGAAACACTTAGCAGCGGAATGAACCATGTAGTTAAAACTTTTTATTTCTCAATTTATTTCAAGTTGAAGAATTGAACAAATTTAGACTTATTATTCATAGTTGTGCTTCCTGCGCCTAAAAAAGGTCTTCTGAGAAGGCGAAAAGATTATTGTATTGCCCTAAGTTAATAAGATTATACGTAAATTTAAAACAGCAAAAATTATTATTATATCTTATTATATATTCATATATAGATGTTGTTTTCCACAAACATGAACGACTTTATTCGAGAGACTACGAATTTTTAAAGTAGTACTCGTACAATTTTGCTCAAACGTCTTTAGTTACATAAAATGCTTGGTATTTCCACTTTACCATACATAATGTGAAACATTCAGTTAAAGTTACTGTTGGCCGTAGATTTTGCTCCCACTTAGAACGGTAAATGCACAACAGTTCCTCTTTAGAATAAACTAAACTTTAACTCCATTTGACCGAATTGGATTGCCGACTCGGAAATCCTAACAAAAGAACGAGGTCATTTCTCGGATCACTTGCATTCTTGTCGAGAATTTACTTTGCTAAATGCATTTCAGTCACAACATGCAAATAAATAAACATTTACTATGAAAGAGCATATATTTGGTGAATTGCCAAGATAAAAGGTAATTTTTATCTTCTGCCGTGGTGACTGAACACATTGAGAACCTAGAAAAGAAATCCTGAAGATTCAAGCCCCGATTTTACGTACCAATGTGTTTTATCTGAACTAAAGTACTGTGTTTTATCGTACCGTTAACTTTACGGTAGAGATATGGTGAAGAAACCCGCATATGTTTAACAAGAAAATCAAAGGCTTGTGAAAAGACCTCTCCGAGAAACTAAGATAAACACGCCACCTGTCACGTTGGCACCTTAATATATTGTTTACGATGACAAGACGGTGATGTTACAAAGTTTATCTACACCTCTGGAGACCCTTGTGGAAAGATGTGAAGATATGTTATATTATTCACTCACCTACGATTTGTAAAGAGAATACTTTTAAAATCCCGATCATTCTTGTTTGTAAATAAACACACAATGTAACAATCCTCCCCCCTCCCCAAGGTGCTCATTACTGGAAACCTTATTCACCGCGTAGGAACACAACACAAAAAATTGTGTTATTTGGCTACGGACTTCCATATGGTTGTTTACTCCATTGTATTAATGACAAACGTTTTTTAACAAGATTGAACCTACAGTCCTTATAATTATACCAGTCCATGATACCAACTTTTAAGTACTATTTGATTTTTCCAGTTTATGGCTAGTCAGTTTTGAGTATGATTTTTATAAAACATCATGTTTATATTTAATGTTTTTTTTACTGTGATAGTTTTCATATATGTACTTTAAAATGCAGAGGAATTTTTATACAAAAATACTTCAGTCGTCCACGTTTCGTGTCGTAATATGTTATACATCCAATTTGCCAAATGGTCGCCCAAACTAAATAACTAGATAAAGTCCGACATTATTTTAAATTAATCTAACTTCTAACACCAAGCTACTATTTAGAACCAGACATACACGTCTGGTTCATTAATATACTTTTCGAAATGAAAGTAAATAAGTAATTTCATTTTAACTTTACGACGAACAACTTAACGAAATATACAGGAGCAGGGGTCGTAACGAAACGAAATTGTTATAATTTGGTGATAGAATTATTAATTGCGAAGATTTTTACTAGCTTTTTTTTTAATTGCTAACGAAATCAGCCTTTCGGTAGTACCTCATTGAAGTAGCATTCATATAAGGTAACGCTCAAACGAGACCTCTGATTTGCAAGGTGGCTTAACCGTTTAGCTATTAGAACGCCACATGCGTGGGCCAATTTGTGTGATAAACTCCCCGAGGTTTTTCCAAGAGAATACAGCATTGAGTTCTTAAAGAAAAGATACTCTCTATAAGAGCCCCATGCCTTAAAACACTTAAGCGTAGGCTACACTTGTTTGATAAACAACTACTGGGAATTATTCGTAAGCATATTTATCTCATACAACTTTTTATTAAGTGCGTATCACAGCTCTTCCGCAATAATTAAATGAATTGTTTGATTATGTTGTTTTCGACATATCGGCGACAGTTTAACCAATACAGATAAATTACAGTTCAAATAAATACTGCCCGTGAAATTTTCTACGTTGTGCAGCCACTGCAAATGGAATAGAATTGAGCGCTTTGGAATGTTTTCATAAAATATTGGCGTAATAAAAGCCAATGCCGTCGCTAGTTGGGAGCAGAGCTTAAATGCAAGCGAGGTAAAATATTATACTATACTCTATGATATTTTATTAGTGTTAGAAAATCGATTTTGAGTATCATTTCCTTACTACATATTTTTGTACCTTACTTACCTTACTACATATTGCTGAATTCACAAATTTCCGATTGACATAAATAATTGTATCAGACCCAGCAATATATGCCTTATAGATTAATTCATAGTTCAGTCAGTCTGAAAGTCGCTCAACTACGAAACCTCTTCGATCTCGAATGACAGCAGACTATCAAAGAGGCCGTCATATAGAGGTTTTTGGTTGCTCTTGGTTTACTCTAGACCCCTTGTGAGGTCCCAATGGTCCGTACTAGTAACGCGACTTAAGGATTGGAGTACATAAATTAACTTTTTTTTAGAATATGTTTTGGACTAACAGTACGTCCGGACGCTTGACCTTCGTTATCTTACTTGCTTACTCTTCTCTAGTACTCTACGGGTATACAACAAACAGAGAGACTGAAAAGAGACGAAACAGAGATCTCTAACAGAGCAGGTGATGAGCAGCGGAATATCCCAACCAAATCAAAGCTGTCCGACGAGGCCACTCAACCTTAAAATATATCTCTAGTGAGAATATATCTATGCCTACCCCTTCGGAGACCCTTGTGGGAAGGCGTGATTATATGTAATTTTACATCGATCGGTTCACTTTTCAAAACGTAAGGCAAATACATCAATGATAATTTATTCTTTGTTTTCTTCATAGCCACAAACACAATATTATTTATCTAAGATGAATATGGGATTTACTTGGAAGTTTATGCATTTATACAAAGAAAAGTCATCACGACACAATGATTCCAGTGATCAAGTTAAGATCGTAGGTTTAAGCCCAGCTAGCCTTAACTAAGGAGTTTATTTTAGCAGTGATTTATGTTTAATAGCCGCGGTGGCCGAGTGGTTTGAGTAGTTGCCTGCAACACAAACATTGCAAGTTCTAATTCTCACGCGAATGTCACTTTAGCACCCAAAATATATTTGGAGGAAATTGGGCGTCAGGATGTGAAATGAGGATTTATAACACACTACCAGATTATTGTCTCTTATGCATGACTAGCTGTGCCCGCGACTTCGTCCGCGTGGAAATAACAAAAAAAATTGTTTAGTTTCTATAATGAAAGGAATCTAAGTTATTCCTTTTAACATCAGCTATCTGCCAGTGAAAGTCCCGTTAAAATCGGTCCAGCCGTTTCAGAGATTAGCCGGCACAAACAGACAGACAGACAAACAAAAATTGTAAAAAATATATATTGGTAAATGTACCGTGTATACAATCCATATGTATTTAGTAAAAAGCGATTATTTTTTTATTACAAACAAACACTCCAATTTCATTTATTTGTATAGATAAGTAAGTATATATGTATATATATATATATATATATATATATATCTGATTATACAACGAATCTAGACCGCTAAAATTCTATCGATTTACCTCAAACTACCAGTATCCTGAAGTTTTTCATAACAAAGCGAAGCCTCGGCTCCCCTTGGAATAATTTAGTTTTTCTTCAACTAAGTAAAAGTTTGAAAGCATAATCAAAGTGCGAGGTGCTGTAAAAAATGGCGCTTCAGCTTCAGAACTTCGTCATCCAGCTCTCAAGTTAGAATTGATATTATCGTCTGAACTCAAAGGAATTGAAATTGTTGAAGATTTATAAAAAGAATTTAATAAACTTACACGAATCAGAAATTGATGAATGTGGATGAATTAGAAATCAGGAAGTAGTCTGTTATTAGGTAATTTTTAACAAAATATTTTTTTTTCATCGTTACCAACATTTGTTCCCGGACAAAATTGAGAATAAAATTTGTTACAGGTGAATATTATACTGCTTTAAATAAATTATATATTTATTAAAGGGAGTAATATTCACCCCGAAGTATTTTTAAGTTATTATTTATTTTTATTTTTAGTTTTTATGAGACGTTCGTCTGGTCTAGTAAGGTACAGCTTCTGCCTCCGTGGTCGCTCTTCAATGTGTCGAAAAAGGGAACCGGGGAGTTTGTTTCGCCGTTTGTTCTCATGACAGTTTTTTTTCAAGGAAACGGTGGTGCTTGTACTTTTATATTTAGTATAATAATAATATATATAATATATCCTCACGCCTTCCCACAAGGGTCCCCGAAGGTGTAGGCAGAGGTGTATAGGTAATACCCACACACCCACTTTCCGCCAGAGGTATATTAGGTGTGTGCCAACGTGACAGATGGCGAGTTCATCGCCGTTACTCCAGCACGACTATACATACGCCTTTGAATTTCTTCTCAGACGTATGCAGGTTTCCTCTTGATGTTTTCCTTCACCGTTAAGCTTGTGGTGTGACTAATCACTGTACTTAAGTTCAGAAAAACTCATTGGTACAATCGAGATTCGAGATTCGAACTTGCGACCTTTGCGTCGCAGGCAACTGCTCAAACCACTCGGCCACCACGGCTCGTATTTAGTATATGTTGAATAAAAGATTTTAGATTTTCTGATTTGATGCCCGATAGGATGCAGATATTACGAATATGCATATCTATTTCTGGATGTTCTTTGTATGTATATCAATAATATTATAAGCATGTATGTAAATACATAGTACCTACTAGTATAACTCTAATTTACACAGTGCAAGGTTTGCTTCGTTTGGACTAATTAATTTTTAGTTAAGTTTGTGCACAAATATTTGGCACTGCACGTGGGTATATATTTTTAAGACTAGCAATATTGCTCTAATAGTACGCATAGTACGGGACTTTTTGTCGAACCGCTCCTTCCGCTACAGAGTCGAGGGCACACTCTCTTCCCCCCATCCCATACGAGCAAGAGTCCCGCAAGGCTCTGTGCTCTCGCCACTCCTATTCACGCTTTATACTAGCGACATTCCCCTCCATAGACGAGTTAAAAGCGCTCTATTCGCCGATGATACGGCCATCTACTACAAGGGTAGAACTCCCGAGGGAATTCACGACAACCTCCAATCCGCAGTCACAGCCCTAGGGCGGTGGTTCCGGAAGTGGAGAATTGAAGTGAACCCCACCAAAAGCGCAGCCATTCTATTCTGGAAAGGCCTCGAACGCCCACGGGTAGCCCCCATCACCCTCTTCGGCAAACCCATTCCATGGGAAGAAAAAGCGAAATACCTGGGTGTGATCCTCGATCAACGCCTTTCTTTCCGTCACCACGTGAAGGCGGTACGCGCGCGAGCCGCCTTCGCGCTCGGTAGACTTCACAGCATGTTGAATGCACGTAGTAAACTCTCATTGAAATCCAAGGTGAGGATTTACACGACGTGCATTCGACCAATCATGACATACGCGGGTGTAGTGTTCGCACACACTAGCAAGTCAACACTTAACCCCCTGCAAGTGCTCCAAAGCCGGTTTCTCCGGAGAGCCACAGGTGCCCCGTGGTACATGCGTAATAGTCAACTCCACGTTGACCTCAAAGTCCCCACTATAAAACAGTTTTTGAAAAAACTGTCCAAACGTTATTTCGATTCTGCTGTAAATCACCCCAACCCCCTCGTCGTATCGGCCGCCCGATACACTCCTTCCCTTATCTCGAAGATAAGGCGTCCAAGACACGCCGTCATCGAACCGGATGACGACATAACGGTCCACCAGGACGCTCGACAAAAACATACCAACACTACACAAAACCGACCACTGTTCCGTCCTCGCCGGCGAGGCTCGACGCGAATAAGCCGTAATGTTCCCCCCCGACCCCCGCCGCAAACGCCGGCCCGCGCCCAGCCTGACGCGCAAATCCCGCCCCCAAATAATATTTAAATAAAATTACCAGTCCAGCCCAGCTCCCTTGCTCGCGATCCAGCAACGCCCTAAGCCGAGGTTCGTACCCCTTAGCTGTATTGCTTAGAAATAAAGTGCCTGGCTGGAGGCCTAGGTCTCGCCATTGACCGGTTAAGTAGCAAAAGTTCCCGGAACTCACGCTACGAGAGACAATACAAAAAAAAAAAAAAGTTGCTCTAATCTTCAAAAGCTGATTTTGAGCCAACATAATTCTTTACCCACCAATATTTTATTATTATGAAATATGCTCCAAAAGATACATTTGGTTTCTTTGAAACCAATATGAAATAGCTGATGAGAGAAAACCTCTCGAATTGTGTGGATGAGATAGATGGTAATCACCAGCTGCTCGGCTTAGGGATATGCTCGATATTCCAATGTGGGTAATAAAAGTGGCGTATTAGCATCGGAAACGCCCGGCCAGGATTCCCTGCAGTACCATTCACCTAGCTAAACAAGAGTAGGGTTAGAAATACATATTTTTTATATTAAATTGGTTGAAAAGGTAGTATGTAATATATGACGATGTGACAGCACCATTTGTAAAAAAATACGTTTTGAGGAATTCTTTCTTTGTCGTTGAAAATATACTAGTACAACTTAAGATCTGTTGTAATACAGTTTCAAAAATCGGTTCACAATCGCGAAACATGCACATATGATACTCATAAGCATTAACATGCGGAGAATTGATGATCTCTTCCTTTTAAAAAGTCGAGATGAAATATCATTGAAAATTTGTAACTCTTAATCTTATGTATTCCTCATGTTGGAGGGCTATTACTTTGTGTAATGATTTCGTTAGAGTGAGTACATACTCTAACAAGCTTCGAGATAAGTTTAAGATAATAATCTGTGGTGGTCGAGATGTTCGCGGAACCGCTTGCAAAATCAAGATTACAGGTTTTACTTCTCCCACGATCGATCTTACAGTAGTTAGTATAAATTCAAATAAAATATCGAATGGACGCCTGCATACGTTTAACAATATGTTCTAAGACGTATGTTGTACTTGAGAATCGTTGATGGACTACACCTCTGCTAACCCCTTCGTATATGTTTTTAGTTGATCATAATATTAAAGCCGTGGTGGCCGAGTGGTTCGAGCAGTTGCCTGCGACGCAAAGGTCGCAAGTTCGAATCCCGACTGTACCAATGAGTTTTTCTGAACTTAAGTACAGTGATTAGTCACACCACGAGCTTTACGGTGAAGGAAAACATCGAGAGGAAACCTCCATACGTCTGAGAAGAAATTCGAAGGCGTATGTATAGTCGTGCTCGAGTAACGGCGATGGACTCGCCATCTGTCACGTTGGCACCTAATATACCTCTGGCGGAAAGTGGGTGTGTGGGTATTACCTATACACCTCTGCCTACCCCTTCGGGGACCCTTGTGGGAAAGCGTGAGGATATATATATATATAATATTAAAAATAAACACGAAATATGAAACCTGGCAACACGCATGTTTGCAACTCAATCACGCGCCAATGGCTTAACGGATTTAGTCGAAATTTGATATGTAGTAGCTTATAACGTGGTTTAGTTCATGGTCTTTCTGAATTTACTGTTTCAATGGATATGTAGACGGCCGTCTGTTCTATACAAGTAAATATATCGCTGTCTAGTTACCATAACACGCTTAGCTTAATTTGGGGCTTGGTCAAGTTGCTTTTACGTTAAATAGGAGCATTTATATCGCATAGTTAGTTTTTTTATTAGGTTTTTCTAATCTGTACTATCATGTCGGAATCAGTGATTATGTATGAAGAATGTAGGTATCCCGTACGTTCTTAAGGGCCTCGTTGTGATGATATGTATACTGTATCATGTGAAATGTGTATTGTGGGGAAACCCTTTTATTTACTGTATATTTGCGTGTTATTACTGTGTATAAACGAGCACAAAAGTTTTTCACACATTCAATATGGCGTATTTTTTCCGCTGACAAATACGAACAGTTAACAAATGATGATATCCGAACAATTTGTTTCCGTCCCACGAAACGCGGACCATCAGGTGCTTGCAGCGGAAAATTCATAATAGTTTAATTTTCACGTGTATTCACAAGTAAATCTGTTTGGTAGTTGTGGTTTGATTTATGGGATTGAATTTTCGACATAGCCTTAACAATATAATAGATAATGGTAGGTTTTAATAATATTTTTTGGTTTAACTATTGGATATTTTTCGACATATGTTAGTATTTGCTTTACCTTATATACCTTTAATTAGGCTAATAAACGCGTACGTCATGATAAAATTGATGATGATGATATTAGCCTGGTCCATCCCACTGCTGGGTTTTTTTTATTTCCTTGGTAATAATATATACTTAGTACTTATATATATTTTTTACGTATTTAGCATATGTATGCATCATAAAAGATGATAAAAAGGTATGCCAATTTCGGATATACACTACTGAATCATCATCATCATATCATCACGCCGAGTCCTAACGGGGTAGGTAGAGACTATATAGGTCCAGTTCTCTCTAGACTTATATACTTCGCTTCATCCACATCCATCAGTCTCTTCATACATGCTCGTCGGTGTCTAGTACTCTTGTACAAACATTCACATTTATAACATAAGTAAGAAGTCATGATATATAAATTTAAAAAACCGTTCAAACAATCCGTTAACAACCCAACCGGGAAAGACTGGGGGAAATTTAAAATGAAATTGCAGTGCTCTTAGAACGTGACCGGCGCGTGGCACGAATTGCGACGGAACAGAAATCGACTTTAATTTGAAACTATACCCCTTGCCCGACTAAACCCACTTCACACACAACAATATGTTTCTAGAAAATGGTTTCTTCGCTAATACCAGAATATACACTTCTATTGGTATTGGAAACGTCCATTGGCTACGGTAATCGCTTACCAAACTCACATGCTTACTATGGCGACCATGGTATTTTATAGTTACAGTGGCTGGGCCCCCGGCTGTGGAGGTTGATGTTGCAGGATCGATTCCCGCTGGGAATAGCGTGTTTCATATGCTTATATTAATCCACCTCTGCCTACGGTAAGGCCCTTCAAAAAAGCGTTAACTATAAAGGTAGAAAACAAGCATACATTCCTACTGATGGTAAGCGGTTATCGTAACCTATAGCTTTAAGCAATAGCTGAAATATTACTCCCGTATTGCCGAACTTATGACGTACGTATATGCTTATAGCATTAGGAATTAACGGTTGCTCTTCTGTCGGCATGGTTAGACCATGTCGACTTCTGGAACCTTTACACAACACTACTCTTGATTATATTATTTGATATTATGTGTTCTCCAAAACACACAGCGTTGGTTGAAGAAGCTGTCTCTAGATCTCGCCATTTTGCCAAATTAAATGGAATAACTTACCAAGTTTCCATGTTTTTATACTTCTCTCTCTTTCACTCGCAGTAGCGCGCGCCAAATTTGCTCTATCCTGGAGCGCGGTGTCAACTGTCACTCATAGCGTCTTTAGATTTTGCCGCCAATGGATGCAAAATCTTGTTTTGTAAACTAAATTTATGTTATTATAAGTGTTATACACTTAAAACTACAGGAAATGTTTAAATAATAGTCGTGGAAGTTCGATTGAAATTTTTTTTTTTAAGTTGAGTGCGCGTAATTCTTGTTCGGTACTAATGTTTGTACCAATACCAAAACCGAGGCTTCCGCGATTGCAGTGCTCAGGTAAATGATCGACCAGCGGTATTCCGTGATAGTCACTGACCGTGATGATCCCTCTCTCAGTCTGAGTGAAGAGGATGAGAAGAGTTTTTTATCCTCGGAGGATGAGGTAGCGGCTTCAACAGCCAAGAAAAGAAAGCGAACTACGCATAAAGATTCTGATTCCGATTATTGCAGTGAAAACTGAAGGTACCAGGTAAACTTTATATCAGGATATATGTTACAGTTGCCACAGTATTGTCAACTTCATCATAGGCTACAATAAAAGTCGGAGTTCCCTGACTCTGCCAGTGCTGGTAACTCCTAAGTCAACCTTAGCATTTTAACACCACTCATTCCGGCACGCAAAAATTGCATACGTTATGGCAAATAAGATTGCTATCTTATTTTGACTTATTAAAATTAATCAATCTTAAAATAAATTAAGATTCATGTTAGTTCAAGATACTTTGGATTAGTTAGCATCTGCAGAAGCAGTGTTAACTCCGGCCAAGAAGGTCTATATACTACTAGAGTAAAGGATTTATTATAGCAGGGCTTGTAAGATTTATAAGTAGTACCTAGTAGGGCAGCAGCAAATTTACAAGAATTATCCCTAAGTAAATATTTGTGAGAAAGCTGCCACATTCTTTTGTCCAGGTGTCCTTACTGTATTATGATAATAACATGGAGGTAATTTGTGGTACCGTAAGTAAGTCAAAGGGAAAGTATATATTGAAAATGAAAGTTGTGTCGGCAGAATGGTTCAAGTAGTTGCCTGCAACAATGATTGCAAGTTTAAATCCTGACTGTCCCAATTAGCTTGTCCACGCTTAAGTACAGTGATTCATCAATCAGTTGATTTATGGTGAAGGGAAATATTGAGAGGATCCTTCATATGTTTGAGAAGAAATTGAAAGGTGTATATATAATTGTGGTTTAAGTAATGACAATGTACTTGCCATCTGTCACATTGGCACCTAAAGTAGAAAATACATGTCTGTAGGAAAGAGGGTGAGCAGGTTTTTGCTACACACTTCTGCCTACCCCTTTTGGGACGGAGTGAAGATAAAAAAGAAGTTAAAATGTTCTTTAATGATATTTATGTATGAATTTACTGTAAGAAGGTTAGAGCATCCCTGTCAGACATAAGCTCCAAACTTAACTTAGCTTAACCAAGGAGAGATAGACAGAAGGGGATAAAATCCTTAATCAATAAATGTAAAGGCGATGGACTCGCCATCTGTCACGTTGGCACCTAATATACCTCTGGCGAAAAGTGGGTGTGTGGGTATTACCTATACACCTCGGCCTACCCCTTCGGGGACCCTTGTGGGAAGGCGTGAGGATATATTATATATTTTTTACAATAATTGTATACACATGTACATGCATAAATGCACCAGAATACCTAAGATCCAGAAGGAATCCCAGAGATCAGAACTGAGATTTGAATAGAGGTGAGAGATGACTTTTTAAGTGGGCTTAGAGGTTGTAAGTCAAGGGGAAAATTTCCCAATAACACTAGAGCTTACATGCTTACATGAGAACTTCAGGGAGGTTGCGCTTCTTAAGCCAACCAAAGAGCTACAGTATGAATTCATTCTGAAGTTCATAATAGCAAGTCTTACCCTTCACTAAGACTCTTATACAATATTGTAACAAAGTTTGTTTGGAAAGATATAAAGTAGAGAAACAAGTTTGTTTTTAAATAGAGCTGTACTCTGAAATGACAAAAACAATATTAAAGAAGCAAAGATCTTACAGAGACATGAAACCTGTCCAAGTTTAAGTTGTTCATAGTTAAGAACGCAGATAGCATTCAAGGTCCATATTCAACCTATGGGAAGTATAATGGTGAGAGTATAATATACAGTCAGGCTGCGGACTTCATAGCAGTAGAAACTAACTACCTGGCAGCAGAATTGTACTGTTAAGGTAGCAGGGTACATGCTAACTTAGATAATGTTTTACTTGGCTACTAGAGCAAGTCAATTTAGTTTCCCAGTTTTCAGAAACTGCAGCCTTTGGCAGCCCATGGCTGGCACATAGATGTCCAGAAAGTCTCTAAGTAACTCAGTTACAGAATTGATAAAGCCGGACTTTACCAATCTGTTTACTACAAAATGAAGTAGTAGGGTGAGCACTTTGTCACCAAAGGTAAACCTGGACAAATACTATTACTACCCTATCTTGTGTACCAGAAGCTGAGATGCTGGCAAGATGCCATAGATCACAATGCTATTGCACCATACAAGTCACCAATAACTCGCTTTCATACCACATATGCAGCAGATGTGGGCTGGAATGCTCAGCTGAATGAATATTACCTTTCATTAGCCTGGCAATATCAGTTTTATTGGCATTTAAGCCAGTGGGAGAAGTTGGCTATGTCTGGAGCAATAAGACAAGCAAAGCATACATAGCCTTCTCTTGAATACTCAGATTGTGGTGGGCAACAAAATGTTATTAGAGTGTTGTAGGGTTAATGCGGTACTCAATCTAGTGTCCTCCTAAACCTAACTACCAGACTATTGGAGTTAACAGATCACTTAGGCACCACTCTCTGACTATCTCACTGATGAGATTAAGTGTCAGAGCCGACCGCCTCTCAAGAAACGGATCCGTCCCTGAATGACAACTGTTTTACCTGGCCTCGGGGGCCATGTTAAAAAGATAAAGGAGTCTCAGAATCAAGCCGTGTCGGAATGGCACCTGGGTTACTAGGCCTCGAAGGCCATACTTCTAAGAAAGGGAGGTCCCAGACGGACTTAAGAGCTTTCCCAACCTATCGCCTCTTACAAGAAATACACCCGTGTCGGAATGACACCTGTTGCCCCAGGCCTCGGGGGCCAAATTTCGAAAGTGGGGCGTCCCGGACGTAGTCGGCAGTTGTGCGACGTAACGTCATTGGGACTCGGATGGTTTGGCATGATTTTGCGATGCGTACCGTCCAAGGCGACAGTTTCAATTGGGCTAGTTATTTTCCTCCGCCAAACTTAAGTCCATGGATTCGGTTTACACTGCCCGAGGAAAGCAAGAGCTTACGAGGAATCGGTATCAAAAGCGGACCTATGCAGGAAGCTATGTATGTATCTATATATTATGTATATAGTCAGGTCTATACCGACCAGAATGTATCCCAGGGCTAGTAACAATTACCCAAGGGACTATTGAGGATGATGTACAAAATAGTAATAAGTTGAATTAAGAAAATGGGTGTCAAGGTGTCACATAAGATAAATCATAGAGCCTTGACACTATCTAGGTAACTAGATTACTTGCTAAATTATATCTTAAGAATGACTTTGCCTGCAATATGATAATTCTTCATAGATCAGTAATTTGATTTACTGTGCCACTTTAAGTGTAGATAATATATCAGGTACATATTTCATGTATTATTTTCACTAAGCAAATATTAAGACCATAATATAATTGGTACTGGTATAACACCAGTTCCTTGCGTTAGAATACAACAAGTTTAATATTCCAGATAGTAAGGATCTGGAAGGCACATTCTTACTCTTTAACATAATTCGGAATATAATATGTAATATGATTAAAGGAAAGGGAGGGATAATATATGCCCCACATTAAAGATGGGAGGGAACTGACTCACCCTGACCATAATGTATGCCCTGTAAAGCATATCAGATGTCTTAGACGTGCCACACAAGAAAGACTAGGGCCAGTCAGGCTGCTGACTAGCTGGATAATCTCTATAATAAGTGTGGGAAAACCAACCGCTACAAGGACTACAATAACTGGCTGTATTAAAATGATATTCGAGGAGCTTAATATTGATGCTCCCTCGAGAAGTATCAGGGCTGCAGTCACTTCTAGAAGTTACCTAGAAGGCAGCTTTTGGTTAAATAAAGAAAAAAAAATTATATACAAAGCCATGAAGCTTTTATACTGGCCCCAGGTAGATCTGATCATTCTCAGGAATGTATGAAGAAATTTCATGTTTTTTAATTATAATATTGTTATTGTTGTACTGCTATTTTTACAATATTGATATCATTTAAGATTTTAATGATAACCTAGTATTATTACTTTTACTTCTATCTCAATAGGAGCAGTTTGGCTCAGATTATCGTTTCTTTTGTTGAAAAGATATTAATTTCATCAAAGCATTATTCCATAAAATAAGTAAGAAGTTTTGCAAATAGCACAATACTTCAAGAGATCCTCTCTTGGTTGTTCTGTTTAACAGAGGATTTGAGTTTATCTCAATTTATTAATTTATCACATAGCGTCTACAATCAGATACTGATTCTCTTTCACCAGCAGATAACAAACAGGTCTTCAACCAACGCTGTGTGTTTTGGAGAACACATAATAGAACTGTTTTGCATTCCAACAAAACAGATATTATGTGTGCGAAGAAACACACAGCGTTGCAGCAAGGGCTTGCTGGTGGATATTGAAGACTTCTATGAGTGACAGTTGACACCGCGCTCCAGGATAGAGCAAATTTGGCGCGCGCTACTGCGAGTGAAAGAGAGAGAAGTATAAAAACATGGAAACTTGTTAAGTTATTCCATTTAATTTGGCAAAATGGCGAGATCTAGAGACAGCTTCTTCAACCAACGCTGTGTGTTTCTTCGCACACATAATATCTGTTTTGTTGGAATGCAAAACAGTTCTATTTATGATTGAAACTTATGATTGATAGATGAAGGTACTGCTCCAGTTCAGGTTTCCAATGTGACCCTGCTACCGGTCGGTTGGCATCCGGGGAGAAATTGTAGAGAACCGATCTGACGGACACGAACAGCATCTATCGCCATCATGTTATGAACACGATTATTTATGTATTTTAATCATTCATGTCATATTTGTTTTATAAACTTTTATCTTTGTATCGTTGTCATAGTGCACGCTTTTCGTAGTTTCGGACTAGCTCAATTAGTATAGGATTGTCTCGGGATTCTCTATCGACGACCAAAATGAGATCGTATTCATCGTGCATAGTATTTTTATTTCACACAAATGTTATTGTGTCCGCAGAAAAAATACTATTTATATGTAACATTACTACGTGCCTAGCCTCAGTAACATTAAAAGTCTCTTACTCTGACCTATTTATCTGGCGAACTTTGATGAATTAATACAGCCTACTTGTACCTAAGGGTTTTCTTAGAATAAATGTTTCACGAGAGAAACCCTATTATTATTATGCTAAATATGCAAAGTTAATATTTGAATAGTAAACCTAGATGCTATTTGCTTATTGAACAAAATCATACCACGATTTAGTAAATAGCTCATACATACATACATACATATAATCACGCCTCTTTCCCGTAGGGGTAGGCAGAATTTGGTCTAGAAACGTCCGTCTAGGTCTACCCCTTCCAACACTTTCATTCACACTCGCTTTATACACTTTTTTCGTGAATCGCTCTTCATTCATTCTCTCGACATGGCCAAACCATCTCAGCATACCTCATCCTTCTGCCATAAAGCGAAAAATTAATGAAAATAAACAGAGGTAGATTGGCTGACGAAACACATAAGATATGTTTATATGAAAATAAGCAATGAAAAATTTTATGGAAAATAGTTTACGTGGGTCAAACCGCGGAGCACCGTTAGTTCGGTTATAATTTGAGAACAGTTCAGAAGTGTCGTAAACCAGTGCTTGAAAATTGGGTATTCACATCACTATTTATTGGCAAATAGAATCTTGGTGGTAAAGAAGCTTTAATTGCAGATTCCAACCCATGTCAGTCACAATAAAAGCCGAAATCAGTGAGCTATTTACGCTACGTGCTGTACAGCGAAGAAAAATATCACGAGGAAACGGGCGTTTTGAGCAGAAGTAAAAATATGCATGAAAATGAGGAGACCTTAGAGGAGGAAGGAGTATGTCCCGGCATACCGTGATGCCGAGCAAAAAGTGGAGGTCAAAAGTAAAGAAGGTCTACTAATTCAAAATTCAAAAATTCAAATTTAATTTATTTATAAATTAAGACATACAATAAGTCGAATTTAATATAGGAGACAATATTTAAAAATATAACATTAAATTCTACCTTCAATGGGAACAAATTACGCGAACCTTATTCGAGGTAATCCGTATATTATTAAATTTGTCTGTACTTGTGAAATTTTACGCAGAACGCCAAAAGAGTACGTACGCATATTTTTTTCTTTTATGAAACGTTTTCGCAAAAAAACATCAAAGTTTGTTAAGTTTGTGGATTAAATAATTTAAATTAAACCCTCTTTGAGGAACATCGGCCCTTGATAACCTAATTTCAATATTTTTCTTTTGATCGTAACAAGATAATATGACACGAAGTCTATAAAAATAGAATATGTTTTTTCATTCTTAATTTATTTTTATTTTGAATTATTACTTTACCCGCGGCGACGTGCCAAGAAGATTAGCAGCATTGCCACGTTGGATAGCAATGCTGATTCTCCGAGCATGATATTTTCCAGTCCGTCTGCAACAAGTGAACTAGATTAGACGTAGCGAGACCCCTTTAACACGATGGTGAGCTTCAGCACCCCAAGGTCCCAGAGCTTCAACCTCAAACGCCGCAAATATGTAACTTGACCAGAGACAGGCATCCTTGCGGTGCTAGAAGCACTCCTAATGAGCAGCACTGGAGCTGACCACCACAGTATCAGGAAACTTGTTTTTTTTTTATGATCAACATGTAAGAAGATATTCTTCAAGCTGAAAACAAACACGCAAATATTTTTTTAACATCGTTATAAATAGTTTAACCCTATGCAAATGCGATGTGGATTTCAAGGTTCCAGTTTCCAGGTAACTACTTAAGTTACCTGGAAACTCAAGAAAGAACCTGTAGGCTCAGCGCCGAAAGTCTGTACCAATGAGGATTTTACTTAAATACACTGTATGTTCTTTAGGGTAAGAAGTGTCGTAAGGACGCTCCATACGTCTGAAAAGTTTTTCAAAGATGTTTGTAAGGTCATGCATAAGGGATAAGAAGGTAGATGTGTGATTACGTACACAGAGAGAGGGAAGGCAGAATTCATTTCTTAAGTAATGTGATACAAGGGCAGTAACACCAAAAAATAATTTCAAACTGCTATATAATAGGTTTGTCCATAGATGCCTGCTTTATTGTACGGTAGCGAATCCTGGGTATGTCTGAGGAAGCATGAAAATAGCATAAATTCAGTTGATATGCAATCTCTTCGAAAAGTGTGCGGCGTAATGATTGATATTATATCCTCAATTAAGAGATTCCCCAACCAATGGCGTGAACGAGGGCGTGATTGTAAACATGAAGAAAGGCATGTTACGTTGGTTTGTTGGTTGATGAGTGAAGAAAGATTGACGAAACAGACGAAATTACCTTGATCATATCGATCGGACATTCGAAGACGCGAACGCGAAGAGTACTCGAAACCAGCGAGCATGTATGAAAAAACTGATAAATGTGAAGAGAAAGAGGTATGCAAGTCTAGAGGGAACTGCTCTATTCTCTCTGCCAACCCCGTTAGGGAATCGGCGTATGTATGTCCCTGAAAAAAAGTGATTTCGTTTTAAGATAACCCAGTAACCACCGAAGTATTAAAGCCCTAAACATATTTAAAGTTCTCTCATGAATGTTGAGGTCCAGTAAACCGAGCCCGCAATGCGATCAGCGATGTATCTATTGGATTGGAAAATATTGAAAATGCACGTTTAAATATCGATACCTTTATCGGATACATCGTCCACTTCTACATGAAACATTTAATCTTTCTTACATATTTTTAAAAATAAAATTATTGCTGACCTTGAAATACCGCACGAGCCATCACGTCTCTTGAAAAGTGAGGATTCATGTGGGAAGTAGGTATTGAGTGTAATTTCTGAACCAATCGTAGTAAAAACTCACTGCTCTTGGTTAGTGTTCCCGAGGTGAACTAGGTTCCCAGAATTCCACAAACATACAAGTTAGATTCTGACGCGTACCGTGCAGGTCCTACATCTGGACTCTGGTAGCCGTACCGTACATTGTTGTTTAATAAGATGAATGACGAAGGAAAAAAACTGAAGCAGGAATATTTTTAGACAGAGTGTATTATGGGGGTTATTTGTGTTCCAGCTACCAAATATACTTCGCGAAGAGCGCATAAGCACGTACGTACCCACGTCGTATAAGTAGCTCGTACAGCGAGCGCCTAATATTTCCCTACGTGACTAAACATTATTACAGCTCCTGCAACCCTACAGTGCGTTACTGTCTCAGAATGTTGAAACGTTCCGTATTTGAATTAGAGCCAGGTTTTGGAACATAGATTGTCGAATAACGTACTTGTCATACGAAACTTGACACTTCGGGATACCTACTAATCGATCAGTGCAATAAATAATAATAATAATACGCCTCGACCAACACCTCAAGATGCTCTCGTTAGACAGTTGGATCAAGTGCCTGATGCAGAAAGCAGTACTGCTCGAAACGGCACGTATTGTGAGGAGATTTCTTTCTCTGGGACCCTAACCACCGGTACTTTGGACCCTGATCCCGATACCGGTGGGCCGCTATATTTTATATTTTTAAATATGTTTTTATATATATATTGAAAAATGTAATCTATAAGATGAATTTGAAATAAAGAATAATAATACCTTGGGACAATTTCACACAAATTGTCATAGTCCCAATTTAAGCATAGCTTGTGTTATGGTAACTAGACAACGATATATTTACTTATATAGACAGAAATATACATAAATACATAGGACATCCAAGGCTAAGGTACAAATACTCGTGTTCATCACACAAATATCTACCCTCAGCCGGAATTGAACCCGCGACCTCAAGTTTCGCAGTCATGAGCTCTAACCACTAGACCAGACGGCCGTCATGATCATGTAAATCTAGAGAAATCCGAGATTCAAGATACGATGTAGAAGTAATAAAAATTGTGACAAAGTGGGAGTCCATTGCCGTAACTCAAGCACAACTATACTTCTTTCTTTGAATTTCTTCTCAAACGCATGCAAGTTTTCTCTCGGTGTTTTCCGTCACCGTAAAGCTCGTGGTGTATTTATATCGAAATATTTCGAAAATATCTACATTATAAATAAGTACACTAGGTACGTTTCATTGATGTTAAGACTTAAAGACCAAACTTAGATACTTCGAATACCAAATCAGACTAATTTAAACTTGAAGGCACTTTTCCAAAGTAATTTCATGTGGTTTCCTCTCGATGTTTTCCTTCGCCGTTCAGCTCGTGGTGTGAATAATGCTAATTACTATACTTAAATTCAGAAAAACTCATTGGTACAGTCGAGATTCGAACTTGCGACTTTTGCGTCGCAGGCAACTGCTCGAACCACTCGGCCACCACGGCTCCTTAAAATTTGTGTGAAATTATAAAGTTCAGTTCAGTCTTTTTCAAGTTGCTACTAAATAATCTGAGTAATAGTTGAATAATTTGTCCTACATCTTCAATCTGTAGTATATTCACGTCCTCTTATAGAAATCTTCAAGGGGTCTCCAGCGGTGGATTAACACCATCTTTTCCCAAAGATGATAAGTGACGAATGTGACAGATATATACCGCCGTTTCTTAGGCACGACTCAGCGTTGAATACCGAGTCTACTGTTATTTTTAATGCGAAAGTTTGTGTGGATGTTTATTCTTCTGTCTCGCAAAAACAAGTGAACGTAATGGGATGAAATTGGGCACTGAGATATATTATTATTACTAACTGGATAAACACGCAGAATGTGGTTCATACCACAAATAAATTCATAAAAAAAACTCGACTAGAGTAGAAAAAACTAGAGCCGTGGTGACCGAGTGGTTTGAGTAGTTGCCTGCGACACAAAGATCGCAAGTTCGGGGTAGGCAGAGAGAATAGAGCGCCAGTTTTTTGTAGACTTGCATACCTCTTACGCTTCGTCCACATTCATCGGTTTCTTCATATATGCTATAAACTTCATCATAATATAATTAATTTTATATGCTCTCCTAATGCCGACCAGACGACAATTAATCTTCTGTAACCGTCTGGTAGACTGATGCTCAAATCTCAAAGCTGAAACTAGAAACGAGGACTAATTAAATAGTCCATGAAAATGAGTACCTTAAGGTTTTGAACTACTTAAATATTACATCAAATACTCTTGTCTAGTCCCTCCAAATCATAACACTTACCTTAGGATTTTGTAAGTTGTAGTAATTTATAAACCAGCATACTTTACGATAGATACAGATGTTTTAACAATCTTGAATAATGTGTTGTAATTAAAACAAAAAAATATAGCTCAAGCACCATATATATGTCGATGCGAAAATAAATATAGTTTACAGTTTGACTTAGTCCCAAATTAAGCAAAGCTTGTGTTATGGTAACTAGACAACTGGTGATTTATATATTTTATGTACAACAAACATTTGAAAGTGGCACTCGACCTTAAATATATATATATATATATATATCCTCACAAGGGTCCCCGAAGGGATAGGCAGAGGTGTATAGGTAATACCCACACATCCACTTTCCGCCAGAGGTATATTAGGTGCCAACGTGACAGATGGCGAGTCCATCGCCGTTACTCAAGCACGACTATACATACGCCTTTGAATCGACCTTAAACCGTTTATATATACCGACTTATAGGCGTACAACTACTCGAACCACTCGGCCACCACAGCTTCTTACTATGTTACTAGCGGTCCGTCCCGGCTTCATACGGGTAGACATGAGATTTTTTTATAATAGTAAATATAGCCTATGTTACTCTAGATGCATGTAGCTTTCCAATGGTGAAAGACTTTTTCTAATCGGTCCAGTAGTCGGAGCCTTTTCAATACAAACGAACTATCAAATATTTCCAAGGTTTTCCCTGGAGAATACAGCATGGTGTTCTTTAAGAAGGGTGTGAAAAAATTCCTGCAGGGTTAGCAAAGCGCGAGTGACACCCCTGGTGTTGTATGTATCCATAGGCGGCGGTAACCGCTGAGCACCACGCGGGCCGCATGCTTGTTTGCCACCCAAGTAGTAATTAAAAAATAAAAATTAAGTGTAGGTACAAGATAAATGCTGTGCTGAATACTTCAAAAGAATACACATTCCTTTGATAAAAGAAACACTACCATATGGATCTGAAGTTAAATATGGAATAGTAACACATTAGAGTTAGATACATGGATGTCATCTTGCTTCTGCTCACGTAAGGTACTGAACTTAAATTACATTTCCATAGTATTGCTTACATGAACATTTCTATCTCGCATTTTGATACTTGTTTTAAGTTTCGTATTTGGCACATTAGCATGAAGCGCTATAAATCTAGCCTTTTTCCAGCGGAACAGTGCCCTGTAAATCATCGCTAGCAATACAAACGCTGACTTTTTGTCGCCGTTGTATACTGTTGGACTAATGTAAATCACTAGACTATAATGTAAGAATACATTATATTTCTGTGTCTTTCGACGCCTTTTACTTGATTGGACTTGGACTATGCGCTTATAATATGAGCTTATCCGTATCTATACTTTGTGATGATTGTTTTTTTTCATTGTATATTATATAGTATGGTAGTACACGTATACATCTCTGCCTACCTCTTCGGGGACCCTAGTAGGAAGGCGTGAGGGTATATATATTATACTAGACCTACTAGACCCGGCCATGCGTTGCTGTGGCTAAGGTTTTATTACATTGTAAATAAATAAATAAATTCAACATTCCGTCAACAGATCCCCATCCAGATCGCCATCTGTCAGAATCGTTTGGAGCTAACAGATAATTGTGACTGTGAATTGTGATTGTGTTGTAGTTGTAAATATGTTTATATATGTTGTAATTTATTTGCAATTTTCTTCACACCTACTTACAAATAGTAATTTCAGGCATTAATATGCAAAACATTGCATATTACATACATACATATCATCACGCCGAGTCCCTAACGGGGTAGACAGAGAGAGTGGAGTGCCAGTTCTCTCTAGACTTTCATTCCCCTTTAGCTTCGTCCACATACATCAGTCTCTTCATACATGCTCGCCGGTTTAAAATGCATTGCAATTTAAAGTGCTGTCTTCGAAGTTTAAACTGTTAATTATCTAATATTATACGTGATTCGTTAATATTATAACGCCTTTTAAATTGAAAATACAGGCTACTTGAAACACGATACATAATTAAACCTTTTTAATTGGCAATAATAAACAATTGCCCACTGTACATTGGTATGTACACGATATTAAATTTAACTGTATTAATATAATCATTCCACATTCCGTATTCTGTCCGACTTATCTTGGAATGCGAAGAGATATTCGATAAAATAACTTCGGATATGAAGGAATTAGTATCAATACCTAATAAAACGGAGCGTGTCTGTTCATTCACGTCGCGTTTCATTCACCTTCACAGAAACTTTATGTGTGAAGTGATGCACATAATTTATATGACCACATGCGGCTTAGAATCACTAAGTCTGATGAGAGACTTTGCCTCTGCGTGTGTTCTACGGAATTCTACGGAGAGTGTTCTGAAGAATTGTTCGACATGCTGCCCACTCCTACCTTCTACCACTGCACCTCTCACCATCGACGGGGATTCATCCTCATACTTTGGAACCACAAAGGCCTCGTGCTGCGCGGTTATAAAGGAGTTTCCTTCCGCGAACGCTCTGGCTGTGTAATGAGCTCCCCGTTGAAGTTTTCCCTGGAGAATACAGCATGGAGTTCTTCAAGAAGGGTGTGAAAAGATTCATGCAGGATTGGCAGCGCGCGTTATCCCTGTTATTGCCAGAATCCATAGGCAGTTGTAACCGCTTAGCATCAGACGTTCCGCATGGTTGTTTGCCTCCCATGAGGTATAAAAAACAGTCGGGATTCGAATTCGCAATATTTGTGCTGCATGTTCATAATATTTTCCCTTACTAGCCGGTCCCGCGACCGTCAGCCACGTTTTTATTAATTATCGGCTGCCTTGGATAGAAGCATGACCTTATATATAGCCTTACTCAATAAACGGACCGTCTAATGCGAAACGATTTTTGAATCAGACTCATAGATTCGTAGTCGATTGCGGTGAGCGCTTTCGCTGAAAAGAGCACCTAGTTTAAAAAAAATTAAGTGTTGTTCGAAGTTTAATTACAATACATCGGTAATTAAGCACAAATACGCATTAAGTACCTACTAAAGCGATAAATATTAACCTTGATTTGTGTCCATTGCTAATATTGTGGGAAAATAAAAATGTTTTGTGTGTTCACCGAGTGAAATATAAAACCGCCGGATGCTGGCATCCTACCAGAAACCTCGTTTTGGTACAATTTGATGTACGGACCGAGGAGAATTAAAGCGTCGAATAAAAAAACTGTTCGCCGTTGTAAGTTTGCTCTGGCGTCACTTTTTTTGCTCCAATTTCAACTGACAGATTCGTATTTTTCTTTCATGCCATGCCTTCCTGGTATTATTGAATTGGATATTTCTATATTTGACTAATCCCTGACAAAAAGGTTTTCAATTAATTTAAT
This sequence comes from Drepana falcataria, assembly GCA_945859725.1. Lineage (NCBI taxonomy): Eukaryota > Metazoa > Arthropoda > Insecta > Lepidoptera > Drepanidae > Drepana > Drepana falcataria. Next base: position 4,576,657 of record OX243937.1, read on the forward strand.
TTTAATTAATTTAGAACCCTATAAGATTCCGCTATGTATAAATTTAGCTCTGCCACCTTCGTATGTATAAAAAAAATAGCTTGGTCAGGCGGCAAATTATTTAACGCCAAATCAGTCAGCTTGTCCCTATACAATTAAATCACAGCGCGTATTATAACTGCATTCGTACATGGGCGAAAACATGAAATTCGTCGGCCGTATAATACGGATATAGCGCTTTGATACAATAATTGTGCACCGGCCCTAATAGAGACGTATGCGGTAACAAAGGGAAATCCGATGAATGTCACAACAGGAAGCGAGTTTTGTGTCCCGCATAACGTGAATTAGGTAACAGTAGGAAATGCCCGTCTCAGTTCTACGTGACCATTTTCAAATGTCACTTCTGCTACTGTACGTGGTATAGCCATATACTGTACGACTATACGACAATATTTTGCCGTGTTATGTGAGTGTACCTACTTATTTTCTTCGAAATTATTTATTCAGTTAGTCTTTATAATTAAGACGGATAAAGGCGCATAGTTCGTATAAGTAGGCTACATACATCATCATATATATTTTAATAAGTATTTATAAGTTTATACTTATGTAATAATGATAAATTAAAAAAGTTTGATTATTTAATTGTAATATATCAACTAAAAATATTGTATTAATAGTTGAAAAAATTGCATAGTAGGTACTTGGAGTTAGTAAGGAGATATCTATATATATATAAATAAATCTACATACGGAAAAACTTGCCACAGAATAAAAAAAAAATAAGTAGGTAATCTCTTTGTTTGCTGCGTATTTTTCTTAAGCGAGGATTAGCAAGGACTCTTAAGTCTTGGTGGCCTGAATTGATATTTGGTTTTTTATTTTTCAGATTAGGAATGTATGTTGTAACATATTATTATTATTCGGTTCGACTTTTAATCTATATTTAGAATATTTTTGTAATCATAAACCAGGCTATAAAATTTTATCGAATTATCTTCTGTATATTTGTACTTTTGGTGGGTCAGTTTCGGTGGTTTGGTGGCGAAATTGCGCCATCGAAATTTAATTAGGTACCTAAGCCACCAAATATAATAATAATAAAATAATAAATCCTCACGCCTTCCCACAAGGGTCCCCGAAGGGGTAGGCAGAGGTGAATAGGTAATACCCACACACCCACTTTCCGCCAGAGGTTTCCACCAAATATAAATTTCTCAAAATACCTAGGACATTTCGCATAAAACCAACTTACCCTAGGCAGAGACAGGACAATACTTGGATTTCGGTTTTAAAAACTACATTTTAATATGTATATAGTCTTCTTTACATCTGCGACGTAAAGCATCGGCCAAATAATATTCATAGATATAATAATACATACCTAGATAAATAGATTCAGCCAGAGAGACTGTAACTGAAGTTCGATCCCTTCCTCACATATCTCTGATGGAAACGCAGCCTAAAATCTACTTTTAGTTCCGATAGAAACGGGTTCCCGTTTTTTTAACTTACTTACTTAACGGAACCCAGAAAGTAAATTAAATGAACACAAAATTATGAAGCAAGTTACATCCCATGATTACTTACCCGCTTTATTCCGTGAACACCTTCAAGAGACGCGAAAGCTAAGTTTAGAGGTATTAATATTAAATACGTGCGGTGAATGGACTAAAATCCAAAACATTTATGTGACACGCACGCATGCTCCTTATATTCGCTAGAAATCAACTCCTAAGTATTAACGACGTAATGTAGTAAACCTTCATGAAACTACAAAATAAACTGCATCTCAGTGTATGTCAGGTTTTTTTTTTACCACTTGGGTGGCAAACAAGTATGCGGCCCGCCTGATGGTAAGCGGTTACCGCCGCCTATGGACGCTTGCAACACCAAGGGTAACATTCGCACGTTGCTGACCCTGCAGGAATCTTTTCACACCCTTCTTGAAGAACTTGGAATGAAGTTTCAAATGAAACTTAAAAATGTTGGTTTGTTGCTGAGCGGAACGGCATTGCCATGCAACAAGCCGATCCGCTTGACAGAGGCTAGCTAGGTTAAGTTTCGTGGAATCATGGTGCCAGAATGCCAGAGCCCCTGGCATTCGCATAACGAAAGCTCCCAGCACGATGTGGCTTTTTCCGCAGATGGCTCAGTGTTGGTTCTAGGGGCGAAGTTAGGCGCCCGTGAGACTCAGGTAAAACGGGCATTGGTGCCATCTACAAGAGATGCCAGATCTCTGTTATATGCTTAAAAGCCACCAAGGGATTTTAGTGAGTAGAAATGAAATAAATAAAGATTATTTTCAATAGTTTAGCTCACAGGATCGCATGATTTTGAATATATCTAATTTGCACAATGGAATGATACAGTGAAAAGATTGTAAAGAAACCTGCTTACACGTCTCCAAATGTAATTTTGGCATCGTGTTATATACGCGGCGGCGGCGGCGGCGGCGGCGGTTACCGCTTATCCTCAGGCAGCATCCCCAAACTAAAAAGCGAAGCCGGGTGCTAAAGCACGAATGAATAATCCTATTCTACCTGTGTAAATATAGGACTAACGGCTGTCAGAGTCGGTAACATCGTTCCCGAAAAAGGTGAATCAGAATCGAAGGTAGCCTGATGCTTACATAATTAACAAGTTCGATTGATAAATAATTCATGCCGCCTTTAATTGCGGTTCTCCCCGTCTTGGAACCATTGATCAATTCAGCTAGTAGTCCGAGTTGAGAGATTTCTCAACGAGGGCAGTGGAGATATGATCTAAGTGAAATAAGAATGACGACCTATGCAACAATAAAACTCGTACTTTCTTTCACATAAGTTTATTACTTACATACATACATATCATCACGCCAAGTCCCTAACGGGGTAGGCAGAGAGTATAGAGCGCCAGTTCTCTCTCGACTTACATACCTCTTTCGCTTCGTCCACATTCATCAGTCTCTTCATACATGCTCGTCGGTTTCGAGTACTCTTAACGTTCCCGTCCTTGAGAGTCCGATCTATTTGATCCAGGTAGTTGGAACGTGGCCTTCCTCTGCCTCTTCTTGCACACACTTTTGCTTTGTATATCTGTTTCGTCAATCTTTCTTCACTCATCCTTTCTATGTGTCCAAACCAACGTAACATGCCTTTCTTCATCTTTACAATCACGCCCTCATTCACGCCAGTTGATTTGCGAATCTCTTCATTGCGGATTCGATCTAATATCGTTACGCCGCACATTTTTCCAAGAGATCGCATCTCGACTGCATTCAAGCTATTTTCATACTTCCTCTGACATACCCAGGATTCGCTGCCATACAATAAGGTAGGTACCAATATCGCGTTGTGGACAGCAACTCGAGCATTCTTGCTCAGACTTTTACTGCCCATCAACGCCGACATGGCTCCATTCACCTTATTTCCGGCAGTTATCCTTCTTTCAATATCTTTTTCATACTTTCCATCTCGTGTGAACATGCTTCCAAGATACACAAATTCATTCACTTGCTCTAGAATTTGCCCATTTACCGATATTGCACACTCGGTCACTTGTTCAACTCTTTCGAATACCAGAACCTTAGTCTTGCCAGCGTTTAGGCGCAGCCCCTTCTTTTCACATTCTTCTTTCATTATGGTAACTAGTGACTGCAGTTCGCCCTCTGATGACGCCAGTAAAACCGCGTCATCGGCGTATAGTAGGCAGTTGACCACTAAGTTTCCCATTTTCACTCCACATCCGTTCGTTCTTAGTGCTCTCAGACAGTTATCTAGATATATAACGAACAGCCAGGCAGACATGATACACCCTTGTTTGACCCCCGACTTCACATCAAACCAGGGTGACATCTCACCGTTAACCCTAACGCACGCCTCGCTATCACTATAGAGTGATTTCACGGCATGCAGTAGGGAACTGCTCACTCCATATCCAGGCAACACGTCCCAGAGTTCCTTTCGTACGACTCTATCAAATGCCTTCTCTAAGTCGACGAAAGCGCAGAAAACCCTTTGGTTAATATCCAAAAACTTTTCCGCGATTCCGCGAAGCGAGAAGGTTTGATCCATACATCCTCTTCCTGGTCTAAATCCACCTTGGGATTCCCAGAGAAACCTTTCGGATCGCTCTTGCATTCTTATCGTCAGGATCTTCGTGTACACTTTACTAGCTAAGCTGACCAAGCTGATGGCTCTGTAGTTGGAGCAGTCCAATCGTGATCCCTTTCCTTTATAGAAAGGCACGATGACTGCTCGCCTCCGGTCTACGCGAGTCCGGAACATCACCCTTTTCCCAGCAAAGATTGCATAGCAAATAGATGACGTCCCAGACCGCTGGTCCACCGTACTTGATCATCTCAGCCGTAATCCCATCTATTCCCGCAGCTTTTCCACATTTCAGACTTCTTATCGCACTTACAATCTCTCCCATACTTATTTTATCCGCTATAGGATCCTCGACAGATTCTATTGGAGGCAGCTCTATGAGTAGATCAGCGGCATCATCATCATACATATCTTTGTAGAATTCACTCCATCGCCTGAGGACGTCAGTTTTGTCAGTCAGTATGTCATTGTCCTTCGAAATAATCACATTCATCCTACTACTAGCTGTAACACAATTTCTGGACTTCTTAACTTCCCTCCAAAAAAGTTTTGCATTGTCCTTGAAATTATGCGACAGTTTTTCGTCTACAGTCATTTGGAACCTCTCACGCTTCTGAGCTATTATCTCTTTTGTACGATTTTTTTGCAGGCGATATTTTTCTTTCATCTTTTCTTTCATACTTTCACTTGAGCTGGACATAGCCAAAATGTCTTGCCTTGCATCCTTCTTCTTTTTAACTTCTTCTTTCACTTCATCATCCCACCAACCATCGCCATTTTTGGTTGTCCGCCCTTTCGAAATGCCACAAACCTCTTTCGCGACGCATAAAATGCTGGAGTTTATTACTTAACATAGCAAATATAGCCTTGACTTTTATTTTATAAATTAATTATGTAAGCTTTTAAGTATCAAAAATAGATAATACTTTACTAGGTCACACAAATAATTGTTTAATAAGTTAAACAATTATTTGTGTGATCTAGTTTACTCGGTTTTCAGAACCGAGGGAAAGCCATGATAAAGAACCTGCTAGAGTAATAATTATTTGGTCTTTTACTAGAAAGTACCTGTAAATATTATTGGCTGTTCTATTAGAACATCCTTTGCTCTATTATGAGTGAAACTATGAGAATTACAAAAACAATAACTAGAAAATAAGACCATTCAATTTAGTATCACAAAAAATAAGTTTTAATATGGACCTACTATTTACGAGTCTAGCAAAAAGATCATGTGAGCTAAGAGCAGTCACAACTTAAATAATAGTTACAAAACTAATTTGCGTTTAATTGCTATCAAATAGCAATCAAAAGTTTCCACCACGGTAAAGTTACACCACGACCCCGTATCCATTGTTTTAAAGATCCAATTTATTTGATATAAAGCTGCCACGTCATGTAAGATGTGAACTCATAAAGTCATAAATAATAAAATTTACTTGCGCAAAATTATTTTAGTTTATGTAATGGGTTTAGCAACAATGAACTATCTCAATTTAAAATTGTTTTCATAAAAGTAAGTATATTTATTTTTATTACCCTCTTTTCGTCTGAAATATGGTGCCAGTGATTTATCACACCACGAGCTTTACCAGGAATGAAACATGTGGTGTACACTGCTTACTTTTTAAAATACATAAATTAAAACGAGTCATGCATGAGAAACAGCAATGGCTATCTGTTACGTGGGCACCTTAATATATCTCCAGTGAAATATTGGTGTTATTACACCTCTGCCCACTCCTTCGGGGACTAGAAAGCTTTAAGACCTTGACTAGTATTGCGGCTAGCATCAGGTCTATACAATACTAATTTGCAGTTATTTGATGTAAATTGCAAACAAGCAATCAAGTCAATGTACATAGATAGCATTGGGATCACTAGCAGTGTGTTAGTTAGTTACGATCCGTTATTTGCATAAATAAACAAACGACAATCATCTCGTAATAAATCATTATTTATTTACACGGAGGGGTACGTTACGAGATCCAACTGTTTGATCTCATTGCTAACTCTACAGGCGCATACGATAAGGACCGAATATTAAGATATGATTCTTTGTTTGTTGAAAAAGAGATCAATAAAATATATTTATACAAGGGAAACCGCGGGGCACCGTAATAATGAAATACAAAAAAATATCCTTTCTATACTTTATACTGTATAGCATAGATAAGCTATCAATTTTATAGGCTTTGAAACTATCCAACCAATGTGCTCAAAACCGATATTATAGACGTTCTTATCTTATTATAGGGTTCTGTTCTTAGAAAAACACAAAGGCTATTTCAATTATATGTAACAAAGCTTGGATTATTAATACATATGTATGTAGTAGGTATGTATGTATGTAGTACTTTTCGTATACATAATAGGTCTCAACCGAGTAAGCGAGCTTGTTTTGTGATTAATAAATAATAGGGATCAGTGTATGGGCACGAATTAATTTATTAATTTAAAAGGTATGACTAGAACAGACGATGATGCGAAGGTTTAATATATATCCAAAAAAGGGTATATAAGTATGTAATAATAATAGAAAAAGTGTGTCAGCTCCGACGCACCACTGGAGTTTATTCCTTACGAACGATTATAAAATAAAAAGATTAGTTAATAAGGGTAAATGAATGTATTTCTTATATTACTTAGAGTATGCATGACACATCTATAGATTGATTTTTATTCATTGAGTAATTTTCTCAATTTTGAAATAAATATCAGTTGATATAAATTTATATTTATATCAATTATAAATAAAATATAAAATTTACGATAAAACCTCCGCAAGTTAGAGACAGGTTAATATCAGGTTAATACAATATGCAATTGAAAGTAAATATTAACATTAATTACATCGCCATTCTGTTATTCTCGTTGCCATGGAGAGTACGAGAGCACCAAAAACGTAACGCTGTCATTCATCAGTAGATTTTACCTCTCATATTTTTCTCATACCGGGCGCCTTATATATGAAAATCGATTCTTAAGGAGTAAACTCCAATTATATATCCTCACGCCTTCCACAAGGGTCCCCGAAGGGGTGGGCAGAGGTGTATAGGTAATACCCACATATAAGTATGTATTACTCTCTATTCAATAAATCGACAAATGAATGAAAGCGAATTGATTACATGGTACTATATACTATTTGTACCAAATGATGGACGTGATAAAGTAGAAAAAACTGAGTCTACACATAAAAGGCACTGTGTATTAAATACTAGTATATTATGATAATTGACTACAATGTGGTTGATACTCTTATAAGCGCTGATAAGCATATTATACACCAGTTTATTTACGTCATATCCTTCTTGCCTAGGTATTTGAACAACTCGTGTACAATTTGTTTGGACTCTATAAGTGAAAGTTGATCCGAGAACCTGCAAAGTGAGAATAAAATTCAAGGGCTAAATATTTCTAATATAGATACACATTTATTTTATGTACAAATATATTTTCCAATTCCATCCAATGTTTGTCTGGAAGTTATCACTGAGTGCGATAAGTTCGAAAATGTTACGTACTGTGTGTGTGTTTATAGTTAATTGAATTTGTCATTTGTGCAGATTAAGTAATTAAATAAGCTTAAGTTAATTAATTTAATAAACGTATCCCCATTATTCCATTGTAACGCGTATATTATTATTTGTCATTGGATCACAAAAGGGTACACCTTTTCGATGCCTAGAAATTACTTAAAACAATTATTCAACAACGACCAGTAAACAGGTGATTTATTACGATATTATCAGGTCATTTACGCAAAATTACACAATCGCCGGTACACTGCGACGGTATACGCTTGTTCCTGGAAAAGCCTATCAGAATTTATTCTTGCTTTCGAATTACCAAGCTATTAAAAATGCTCCCGAGGAGTTTATGCATGCATATTCACATTTTAAATAACTTGGTGACAATGTGAATTTCCGTGCAAAAAAATTACTGGTAGAGAACAATGCATACTTATCGTTCAAAATTGGAGTAACTCGACTAATAATAACTCCTACCCTCACAAAATACGCCGGCAAATCTCACTGGTTTTAAGTAGTTTTGTGCTGCTGCGGTGAGTAAATTTGTAGATCCACAAGCAGCTGTACCTGCTGGCAGAAGCGGAACCCGTGAATGTGGAGGCTATTAGTACAGTAGCTGCGGTAACCGATTACTATCAAGCTGCCTATCTTATATAACCTAAAAATACTTGGTTATATAACAGTGCTTCCAAAGTTGGAAGATGGAAGCCTGCCAGGTGGAAGGCTATCTCCCAATACTTGTTAGAAGGTTACTATCTTAAACCTTAATCTATGTCAAACGGTGTACATATACATTTTAATGAAAGCATTGAAACTTTGTGGTATTATACTCTATTATAATATCAGTGCAGAAGTGAGGATTATATCCAATTAACGTTGAGTGCTCTATCAAAAGATATAAAGCAATTAAGCGCATTTTTGCAGAACAAATATCAGTTGATATAGAAAATGTAGAGGACTTAGGATGACATAAATCCGACTGCCGGCCGAACGAGCGGCGGATTCCAATTCACAACTGCATTCGACAGCTCGAAAATACCATATAAAACCGCACATTGTTGCTCTGAAAATTATTTAATTGCAAAGAGACTTACTAACTGTATCATAATATTAAGTATTATTAATTTTATTATTTAATGAATTATATTTATACTAGTTGTCCCGCCCAGCTTCGCTCGGGTGGAAAAAAAAGATGGTGGCGCCACCTATCGGGTCCAATTGTGAATCTAAACCATTCCCAGATCCCCTTTAACACACACAAAAAATTTCATCAAAATCGGTCCAGTCGTTTGAGAGGAGTTCAGTGACATACACACTAACAGAAGGATTATAATTATAAAGATACTAGTGGTCCCGCCCAGCTTCGCTCGGGTGGAAAAAAAAAGATGGTGGCGCCACCTATCGAGTCCAATTGTGAATCTAAACCATTCCCAGATCCCCTTGAACACACAAAAAATTTCATCAAAATCGGTCCAGTCGTTTGAGAGGAGTTCAGTGACATACACACTCACAGAAGAATTATATATATAAAGATACTAGTGGTCCCGCCCAGCTTCGCTCGGGTGGAAAAAAAAAGATGGTGGCGCCACCTATCGAGTCCAATTGTGAATCTAAACCATTCCCAGTTCCCCTTGAACACACAAAAAATTTCATCAAAATCGGTCCAGTCGTTTGAGAGGAGTTCAGTGACATACACACTCACAGAAGAATTATATATATAAAGATACTAGTGGTCCCGCCCAGCTTCGCTCGGGTGGAAAAAAAAAGATGGTGGCGCCACCTATCGGGTCCAATTGTGAATCTAAACCATTCCCAGATCCCCTTGAACACACACAAAAAATTTCATCAAAATCGGTCCAGTCGTTTGAGAGGAGTTCAGTGACATAAACACTCACAGAAGAATTATATATATAAAGATAGAGTCCGAAAAAGTCGAACATGTACCTACGAAGAGAGTGATGAATGTGGATGAAGCGAAACAGGTCTGTAAGTCTAGAGAGAACTGGCAGTCTACTCTCTCTGCCTACCCGGCATAGGCGACGGCGTGATGATAGTATGTAATAAGTTTAATTTTGAACGTGAGAAAAACAAACAACAAAATTTCCACATTACATATTGGATAATATTAAAAAAAAATAGTTCTGTTATGACAAGTTGTAACAATAATCATATTACAAACGATGTTCTGTTATAACACATCATCAGCACAAAATATAAATAATTACCGTGTTTAACTTTATGATAATTAATGTACAGGTTTTAATCTATACCATAGACCACTATTAAAAGAAGGTCAGTGATATTTATTTACTTTTATTTTAAATAGCGGTGGTGGTCGAATGGCTTTAGTGCGGACGCCTAATCCAAGCCTAGTTCGAAGTGATTTTCATACACCACGAGCTTTACGGACAAGGAAAACATTTTGAAGAGAACTTTGAACTCTTCTTGTGACATGGTGACATGTCTTTGTTATGTTGGCACCTAAATTTGAGTCTGTCCAGAATGAGGTCTTATAATTCCTCTGCCCACCGCATTAAGGCAGTTACCATAAGACATGAAGATACACATCTGTATTTTGATATAAATTCTATTCTTTTTAACAAAGATATAATAATTTTTCAGGACCAGTCAACAGTCTATTAATCATGTCGCTGAAAGTGAAGAGATATCTTCCCAACATTTGCCTTGGAATATTAGCAACACTATTCTCGTGTCACCACATATTTTTGAAACGCTGTCGACTGTCAACTGAAACTTGTGACAGAAGTCATAGGTCACAACCTACAAGTTTTGATTGAATAACAAACTAATACCTAAAACCTTAACTTGTGGGTTAATTCCAACAAAGTTTCCACTGCTTTCAGGATTTCTTGACCCGTAGTCATTATTATTATAATAATAATATATCCTCACGCCTTCCCACAAGGGTCCCCGAAGGGGTAGGCAAAGGTGTTTAGGTAATACCCACACACCCACTTTCCGCCAGAGGTATATTATTATTAATTATTAATATCTAGATTAAATCACACACATATACATAGCATCTTTATATTCCACCTTTAACTTGGAAATAGTTATATGCCGAGAATGGAAGACAAAAGCGAATGGAAGGAGCTGCATCAGACAAAACCTCATCGCTTACATTATGATTTCGCTCAAATTTATGATTATAGATTTGTGGACTGAAAGGATTCCTTTTTCACTTTCAAACGAGATATTTATTCTATATCTATACTAATATTATAAAGAGGAAAGATTTGTATGTAAGTAGGTTTGTAAGGAATTCGCTCAAAAAGTACTGGAGCGATTTGAAAAATTATTTCACCCATTTGAATGCTGCATTATCATTGATTAATATAGGCTACTTTAATTGCAAGAAAAAAAAATATGCCAAAATGTTTAAAAAATCACATCAATAAATGTCCACTAGGCCGCTAGTAATATATAATTTAACTTCACACCTTTCCACAAGGGTCCCCGAATACATAGGCAGAGCTGTGAAATACCTACTTTTCGTCAGACATATATTTAAAATGCCGTGACAGATGGAGAGTCCATCGCCGTTTCTAAAGCACGATTTTACATACGCCTATGAATTTCTTCTCAAACTTATGCAGGTTTGCTCTCGATGATATCCCCACAGGCCTTCATTCATTTGACAAATCCCTGTACTTAGTTTAGAAAAACTCATTGATATAGCCGGGATTCTAACTTAAAATAAAAAGCAATCTTTTCATCAATCAAGAATCTCTTTTTCTCGGAGTGCTCGAACCGCTCGACCACTCCGAGAAAAAGAGATTCTTAAGCAAAAACTTTATCATCCTCTGTTTCTCCAAAAGGGAAGTGAGGCACAACGGATTATCACTATCCTTACGCACGCCTATAAAGCTTACTCATTGGAAGCGGGATTTTCCAATGAAATACATATAAGATGATTTCATATAATAAAAAATACTTCAATTGATTCTAATGTGTCAGATTTCTTCTCGTCAACGTTGAGTTTTGCACAAGATCCGATTCCCCACATCGTTAGCGAAATACCCTCCACTTACCCTAAATTCTTTGAAAATAAATAACGCTAACATATTGTCTTTCCAAAGGTTTCCCATTAGAAAGAACCCTAATAATGTTGCTGTAATTCATTGGCAATTTAGTAGCGCGATAAGGAGAAATAAACCGATAATTTTCTTGTTATGATACTTTGTGTAACTTGTTTTGCTGATCTACGTGAGATTGGCGTAAAGATGTAAAAGTCGGCAACGGCATTAATTATTGATATGATATAGGTAATTGCGTATCCGAATAAAATAACGTAGCGCTGTTTACTGGTATTATTAAAAAAGTTATGTCCTAAAATAATAGTTTCCTTCGATATTGTATAATATTATTTTCTTGAACAATCCTTGAATGTCCGATCGAATCGACCGGACACTCAAGGACGGGAACGTCAAGCGTACTCGAAACCGACGAGCGTGTATGAAGAGTCTGATGAATGTGGACGAAACGAAAGAGGTACGTAACATGTTATCTGCCTACCCCGTGAGGGACTCGGCGTGATGATATGTATGTATTTTCTTGAACATTTGTACAAAAATAAATAATTCTTGTTTAAAGGGAATTATCTTTTGTGTTGGGTTACGAGCAAATAGAGTCAGATATTTGCGGAGTGAGATTTTATAAAACTCGAGTATAACTACCGTTACCTAAACACAATTTGACTCTCTTTAATCACCACTGTTATGTGAATGGGCTTAGGTCCATATTAGTAGATGGAATAAATAAAAAAATACGTTCAACGTTGACAAATGTACGCCTTATATAAAAATAAAAGCTACAGCGTTAGACGTTGGCATCTTATATTTAGTTTCTCAAAAAAAAAAATGTATCCATTTTCCAAATTATTATTATTCTGTGTTGATACTGTAGAAATAGTTGGTTTAATGCATCGTCATGAGAATACAATAATAAATAATAATAAAATAAAATAAATATATTTATTTCAGGCACTTGAACCATAATACAATGGCATTACACATGAAATACAATAATAATTAGTCAACTGTTGCATTTATTGTATTGTCTAATACACTCCGTATAGTACACGTAATGTTCGAATAGCATATACATATCTAACTATTACTGGACTAACATAATGTAGACATACATGAACTACTTAACTGACTTGGATAGGTCGTAAGTTATTAGTGTAAACTATCTAAATTGCTGAAATAATTTATTAGTTCGTGCAGTTTAAGGTCGCGCCTTGGGAACTGCTTTGTGCCCACAACTTAGCCCTAAGATTTGTCTAGCTCCAATAGAGTGGGGTTAGTAGATTATTGGAATCCCGACTGTACCAATGATTTTTTCTGAACTTAGGTACAGTGATTAGTCACACCACGAGCTTTACGGTGAAGGAAAACATCGAGAGGAAACCTGCATACGTCTGAAAAGCAATTCCAATGCGTATGTAGTCGTGCTTGAGTAGCGGCGATGGACTCGCCATCTGTCACGTTGGCACCTAAAATATATCTCTGACGGAAATTGGATGTGTGGGTACCTCATATACACCTCTGCCTACCCCTTCGGGGACCCTTCTGGGAAGGCATATAGTAGAATATATGGATTATATGGATTATCACCCTTACTTATCAATTTCACCGACTACGGTGTAAAATTCTCATATGTCGAAATATTCAATTACTTCAATATTAAACTCCTATAATCTTCTGGGAATGTCATTCGGTAATTAGTTCAACAGTTCCTCATAGCGATGTTTATCCATAATAGGTACTTACAACTATGTACATCAAATCTAGTGATTATCTGTTCCTAGCTATGTAGTTATATTATCTATATTCATACTTGGAGTAACTAAGGTTAAGAATTCTGCACTTACCATTCAAACTTAGGTAAAGAACCTGAACTAAGCAAAACTTGATTGTAAAGTCGTCGTGTCGCCGCGCTGCCGCCGTACGGTCCCATTAACTGCAATTCTACCCTACCAAGTGTATTTGCAACCATTAGTGCGGTTAAATGAGGTGTTTTATTAGTTAAATAAATGTCTTTATCGGGTTTAATTGTTGCTCTGTTGCCGTTAGGTGTGGGCTTAGCTTAATAGCGGTTTCATGCACTTTGGTATTGTTTCGTTGCTTACATCGTGTAGTTTCGATTAGTACTTGCTTATATTGTGATCTTAACTTCTCACCAGAGGTTATAAAAGGGTAGGTATAGGTATAAGGCTCTTTTTGCGGCAGTAATGTGACATAAATTTTTATTTAAATGTGAAATTACAATAAAATTGATGTGAAGAACTGAATGAATGTGTACGAACTGGAAGAGGTATACAAATCGAGAGAGAAATGGCACTCTATTCTCTCTGCATACCCCGTTAGGGACTCGGCGTGATGACATATATATTTACATGTCAATGATAGAACGGATGGATGGATGGACGGAAATCTTTGACTTTTTACCAAACGTTTGGATATTTCGGCACAATGATATTTATCAATATGAAGCTTGTGGTGTTTTTGATGTGAAACATCTATAGCCGCACGTAAAACCGATTTCTGGCGTGGCAACGCGTCGCCACGGCATGCGTCGTCGTCGCAACAAAAGTATCCTCCTCATACCAAGTGCAAAAGAGATAGATGTCATAACTCATCACAGACTATACAGAAACAGACATGTGAGCTGCTTAACAGAGTAGGCACAAAGGGTAGGTTATTAGTTGATGTTATTTTTTTGTAATGCAGTTGTTATATAAATTGAATTGTTATATTTTGTTCTAATTTTATGAGTTGTGTTACTTGAGTAGTAAATAAATTATTATATATGCTTGAGTAATAATATATTTTATATCTATGTTTGGAACAAATGTACTCATCAACTAATGGACTTTGACCCTTAGAATGCTATATTATCCCTTAGTAATATGCGCTATATGCAAACCAGAGATAAGCGCGGGTTTGAAGGTGACGCGAGCGAAGCCGCGCGCAAAAGCTAGTTTAATATAATAGGCATAAAACTTGGTAGGGCAAAATGTCATGTCTGATTTAATTAATCTATATTGTTTGTAGTAACAGAGTAGGCACAAAGGGTAGGTTATTAGTTGATGTTATTTTTTTGTAATGCAGTTGTTATATAAATTGAATTGTTATATTTTGTTCTAATTTTATGAGTTGTGTTACTTGAGTAGTAAATAAATTATTATATATGCTTGAGTAATAATATATTTTATATCTATGTTTGGAACAAATGTACTCATCAACTAATGGACTTTGACCCTTAGAATGCTATATTATCCCTTAGTAATATGCGCTATATGCAAACCAGAGATAAGCGCGGGTTTGAAGGTGACGCGAGCGAAGCCGCGCGCAAAAGCTAGTTTAATATAATAGGCATAAAACTTGGTAGGGCAAAATGTCATGTCTGATTTAATTAATCTATATTGTTTGTAGTGTATGTGACTTTTTTTTTTTTTTTTTTTTTTTGTATTGTCTCTCGTAGCGTGAGTTCCGGGAACTTTTGCTACTTAACCGGTCAATGGCGAGACCTAGGCCTCCAGCCAGGCACTTTATTTCTAAGCAACACAGCTAAGGGCACCCCCTGTGGGGTACGAACCTCGGCTTAGGGCGTTGCTGGATCGCGAGCAAGGGAGCTGGGCTGGACTGGTAATTTTATTTAAATATTATTTGGGGGCGGGATTTGCGCGTCAGGCTCGGCGCGGGCCGGCGTTTGCGGCGGGGGTCGGGGGGGAACATTACGGCTTATTCGCGTCGAGCCTCGTCGGCGAGGACGGAACAGTGGTCGGTTTTGTGTAGTGTTGGTATGTTTTTGTCGGGCGTCCTGGAGGACCGTTATGTCGTCATCCGGTTCGATGACGGCGTGTCTTGGACGCCTTATCTTCGAGATAAGGGAAGGAGTGTATCGGGCGGCCGATACGACGAGGGGGTTGGGGTGATTTACAGCAGAATCGAAATGACGTTTGGACAGTTTTTTCAAAAACTGTTTTATAGTGGGGACTTTGAGGTCAACGTGGAGTTGACTATTACGCATGTACCACGGGGCACCTGTGGCTCTCCGGAGAAACCGGCTTTGGAGCACTTGCAAGGGGTTAAGTGTTGACTTGCTAGTGTGTGCGAACACTACACCCGCGTATGTCATGATTGGTCGAATGCACGTCGTGTAAATCCTCACCTTGGATTTCAATGAGAGTTTACTTCGCGCATTCAACATGCTGTGAAGTCTACCGAGCGCGAAGGCGGCTCGCGCGCGTACCGCCTTTACGTGGTGACGGAAAGAAAGGCGTTGATCGAGGATCACACCCAGGTATTTGGCTTTTTCTTCCCATGGAATGGGTTTGCCGAAGAGGGTGATGGGGGCTACCCGTGGGCGTTCGAGGCCTTTCCAGAATAGAATGGCTGCGCTTTTGGTGGGGTTCACTTCAATTCTCCATTTCCGGAACCACCGCCCCAGGGCTGTGACCGCGGATTGGAGGTTGTCGTGAATTCCCTCGGGAGTTCTACCTTGGTAGTAGATAGCCGTATCATCGGCGAATAGAGCGCTTTTAACTCGTCTATGGAGGGGAATGTCGCTAGTATAAAGCGTGAATAGGAGTGGCGAGAGCACTGAGCCTTGCGGGACTCCTGCTCGTATGGGATGGGGGGAAGAGAGTGTGCCCTCGACTCTGTAGCGGAAGGAGCGGTTCGACAAAAAGTCCCGTACTATGCGTACTAGACGGTCCGGCACGCCCAACTGGTACAGCTTGTATATTAAGCCGTTGTGCCAGACCTTGTCGAATGCCTTCGCCACGTCGAAGAGGAGCATACCCGTGGTATAACCGAGTTGGAAGCCGCTACTGACGTCTTCCACTATACGGTGGACTTGTTGGACACAAGAGTGTTTGGTTCGAAAACCGAACTGTTGGTCAGGTATGACTTTCTTAGAGTCTGCAAAACTCTTTAATCTATTGTAGATAAGTCTCTCGTAAATCTTGCCAAGGACGTTGAGGAGACTGATGGGGCGATAACTGGAGGCTTCGGTCTTGGGTTTCCCTGGCTTGGGAATACCTATGACCGTTGCACTTTTCCAGGATTGGGGGAAAAAGTTGTTGCTCAGTGCTGCATTGAAGATGGCAGTGAGCAAAACTATGAGATAAGGAGAGAAGAGTTTGATAACTCTATTAGCGATCCCGTCGGGACCTGGGGCTTTCCTGGGGTGAAGATCCTTGATCACTTTCCGGACTTCGTCCACCGTGATTGGGGCGATAGGGTGGTCTGGGTGTTCGGAGGGTGGGTGGGATAGTTTGCTTTCGACCTCGGCGTCCACCTTCTTGAGGTGGCGCTGGTCTACTGGCAAGGTGCTGGGCGTACATTGAGCCTCGAGACTGTCGGCCAGGCACTCGGACTTCTCGTCGTCGTCAAAGGCGGGCCCTTGATTTGGACGAGTGAGTGGAGGCATAGACGAGATTTTGTCTGATTTAAGTTTCCGTTGGAGATGCCAGAAGGCCAAGTGACTCGGTTCAAGTTCCCCTAGGAACTTGTTCCAGCGAGCGTCTCGCAGGTCTTTCATGCGGTATCTCAGATTGCGCTGGAGTGACCTCAGAAAGGTGCGGTTCGCTTCAGTCGGGTGAGCTCTATGCGCTCGGAGGGCGGCGTTCTTTTCCGTCACCAGTTCACGCACGTCATCGGGAAGTTTCCAGCGATGGTCTTCCATCACCGGAACTTGTCGTGAACAGGCGTCCACGGCTGACTGTACGTGAGCTGTGATGGAATCGACCGCCTTTTGAGTGTCGGCTGCCGACTCTATGAGGGGCGGGATACTATCTAAGTGAACAGATGAAGAGGACTTGAGGAGTTCCTCCAGTTTTCTCCAGTCTGTTATCTTTTTCTGAGGTGGGGGCTGACCTGAGTCCGGGGGGCCTAGTCGGGAGGAGAGCGCTAAGGTAACAGGTCGGTGGTCGGAATCTAATTCGTCGTGCGACCTCAACGAGTGCAAACGGAGGTTTACATTCTTGATGATCACAATGTCTAGTACGTCCGGTCGGTGGTTGATATTCTCGGGGTAGTGGGTGGGGTGCATAGGCGCAATGACGTCGAATTGGAGGAGCCCACTGAGGTCCTCCAATTGGCGTCCTCTGTTATTTCGTGAGTGGCTGTTCCAAGCATCGCTCTTGGCATTCAGGTCACCCGCGATAATAACTGAGCTACTGAGGTTGATGAGGACTTTGATATCAGCTTTGATATCGGCCGTCGAGTTAACAGGGGAACAGTATGCAGAGACTATCGTGATCGGCTGATGGCCGGTCATTCCTAATCGACAGATCGAGGTCTCTATGTGGGAGAGGGTTGGTGGGTGGATCGGGATACAGTGCAGGGACCTCTTGTAATAGATCAAAGTACCGCCGAGGGCGGATCGAGATCTATCATTGCGAACCACGCAGTAGTTTGCAATTCTAGGGTCTCGGTGTGATGGTTTCAAGAAGGTTTCCTGCACTAAGAAAACGTCGATATTGTTGTCGCGGAGGAACGCGGCGATCTCTTCCTTTTGGCTGTGAATGCCGTTGGCATTAAAGTAGCCAATTGAAAGTGATCGGGGTTTGATTCTGCTGCTTACGTTTGAGTCCATTATTGGTTGGACGAGAAGGTAGCCAGGGACTCTGATACATCGGCGTAGTCGCCGAGCACTTTGAGGAGGGCCAGAGGGTCCTTCCGGACGGCCCTGAGGCTTCGTGCCATCTCGTTAACCCTTGAGAGGTTGACGGTGGAGAAAAGATCCGCCAGGAATGCCATGTTGGCGGAAGTTTCAGAGGGGGAGGAAGTGGGCTGGACCGCCTGGGGTCTACGCGGGGGAGTAGCAGCCTGGGGCTGGGGCTGTTGAGGTTTGGCGGTGGAGAGCGACGGCAGAGGTGTAATCTGCGGGCTCGGAGCCGCTGAGGGGACAGGGGGTGACGCTTGTGGGAGGGGTGGAAAGTCCCTCGGAGGGAGGGCCCTCCACGGGGAAGGTCGGGGTTGGGCGGGTTGCGCGGGGGGGGCGTTACGCCATTCGCGGGCCGCTGCCCTCTTGACCACGACCGGTCTGGGTTTGGGGGCTTTGGGGCATCCCCTGTAATTGGCCGGGTGGCCTTCTTGGCGGCACAGCACGCAACTAGGGGGCGAGTCGGCGAGTGTGCGGTCCTTAGGGCGCGAGCAGTCGCTCGTCCCATGATCGCCCAGGCACTTGACGCACCTGGGTTTCGCGTTGCAGTTACGCGAAGCGTGCCCGTATAGTTGGCAGTTGTGACACTGCCCTATAGGGCCGCCCTTGTGGGGGGTTTCAACCCTTATGCCAGACAGGTGGCATAAGGTTTTTATCTTAAAGACGGCTTTGCCGTCGGGGGAGTTCTCGCAGATGGCGAGAACCATGTTGAATGCCTCTCCGGCATTTTGTCGGTGCATGCGGTGCACCTCCTTCACCGCGACATTCTGAGCCTTCAGATCATCTTTGATCGACTCGGTATCGATTTCGCGTGGGACGCCGCGGATGACGACCCGGAGTAAACGGTCCTCCGGCAGATCATAAGTGTGGTATTCCACACTTCTGGCCTGCAGGAGCCTCGTGAAGGCTCTGAATTCGGTCGAATTCGGGAGGTGCACCTTAATGCCTTCGGCTGTGGCCGTGGCACGGGTGAAGGTGATTCGGTTGGTTTTACACCAACCGGAGATTTCCGTCCACTTGGACTTAGTGTGGACGAAAACGGGGGGGCAAGAGCGCTCCTTCGTCGAGGAAGGTCGCGTAGGTCGCGGGACGGGGGAGAGCCGGCTAGCCTGAGGGGCTTCGGCTTCCGGAGAGGCGAGAGGGGCGGGGGAGGGGGGTGCCGGGGAGGGGGCTACCGGGGAGGACTGTGCGGAGGGCACGGGCACGGTCTTGGGGGCTTTAGTGGGGGGAGAAGGTGAGGTTGAAGCCTCCTTCTTTTTAGCGCGTCTGGCACGCTTCTTGGAGCCCGTGACGGGCGTAAATTCGTCCGAGGAGCCTTCGGACGACTCGGATTGCAGTGACTCCATTTCGGAGTCCACAATGACAGATTCGGGGGACAAGGGGGAGTCTTGAGACTTGTTGGCCTCGTTTGTTACGGCTATGATGGCGCTCTTGTCGAGCGCTGCTGTCGCCTCGGCAGTGGGGGTACCCGCGTTTACATCGCGGGTGTATTCGTCATATTGACGTCGGAGGGTGGGCACGGCTTCTAAGAGCCGCGCGAGGAAAGCCAGTGAGGCTTGGGGGTCCATTATTGTGGACATGGTGGATGCAGACGTGGGAAGGCAAAGCGGCAAGGGAAACGTGTTTCGGGGCGCGGTCGCCCAGGGGAAGAAACACGCAAAGAAACCCCTGGTGACTTAAACGTTAGGAGACCGATCCCCGGGGGGTTGACCCGGGGGTGTGTACTGAACCCTCCCTGTCGGGTGTAGACAGGGAGGTGAGTGTGCCTATGGTGTGAGCCCTAAGCTTGTATTCCCGCTGCCAGTCTTATTGTGCAGCGGGTTCCTGACAGTTCCGGTGTAGAGAGCACTAGTCCGTGGACAGTGCCCAAACTAACACCGGAGGATAGGAGGTAAGGGATAGGTAGGGTGGGCGGTGGGTGATAACCAGGCGCGACTAGGGTAGACCCCAAGGCCGGTGAACCTGGTCCCAACCGTTTTTAGCCTTACCCTGAAGGGGCAAGGCTAAGAGCGCAACGGGTCAGCGCCCCACTCGGTTTCGTTGGCACCGTTTGGTTTCCACCGAATGACCACGAAACTGTGGATTTTCCCCGGAAGGGGACAAATATTATTGTCGAGAAACAAGAATTGTGATTGTTGTTGCCTTGAAAAAGGCGACCAACAATCACCACGTGCGGTGCGTAGCGGCTAGCTAACGCGTGGCGATTTGCGTAGCGGCGGGTGTGGCTTCTGCCGGTCGTAGCGGGCGCAGAGCGCGGGAGCGGTGGGAGCACACGTCTGCTCGGTACGGCGGCCGGAGCGAGCATCGTGTATGTGACGACGCATCACAGCAAATTATATGTCTCTATCTGGCACGTGATAATTAAATCATACCATCCTACTTTCACGACTCATCTAATGTAGTGTGTGTGACATTGCTAATTCCGTTGTCAATAGAAACAGCACAACAATATCGATGCATACTTAAATATGTCAAATTTTTATTATTTGACGAAATCAGTATGATTGGTGCCGAGCTCTTGAACCAAAATAGACGCAAGACTAAAGCAAATAACCGGAAATTTTGATGAAAATTTTGGTGGTCTAGACATTATTTTTATTGGAGATTTGCGACAATTACCTCCAGTCCGTGCAACTCCAATCTATAAGCAGTCTAAACAACGGATGATTGGACCGTTCGGCAACATATGGAGTACTGCTGCCACCTGTGGGCTGGAGCCCCTGGATACCAGCTTGGGCCTTTTGACGCGGTTCAGAAACGCGCCGCTAGAATAGTCGTTGATCCCATGCTCACAGGTGGCTTGGAATCACTAAGTCTGAGGAGAGACTTTGCCTCCCTGTGTGTGTCGTAGCGGGCGCAGAGCGCGGGAGCGGTGGGAGCACACGTCTGCTCGGTACGGCGGCCGGAGCGAGCATCGTGTATGTGACGACGCATCACAGCAAATTATATGTCTCTATCTGGCACGTGATAATTAAATCATACCATCCTACTTTCACGACTCATCTAATGTAGTGTGTGTGACATTGCTAATTCCGTTGTCAATAGAAACAGCACAACAATATCGATGCATACTTAAATATGTCAAATTTTTATTATTTGACGAAATCAGTATGATTGGTGCCGAGCTCTTGAACCAAAATAGACGCAAGACTAAAGCAAATAACCGGAAATTTTGATGAAAATTTTGGTGGTCTAGACATTATTTTTATTGGAGATTTGCGACAATTACCTCCAGTCCGTGCAACTCCAATCTATAAGCAGTCTAAACAACGGATGATTGGACCGTTCGGCAACATATGGAGTACTGCTGCCACCTGTGGGCTGGAGCCCCTGGATACCAGCTTGGGCCTTTTGACGCGGTTCAGAAACGCGCCGCTAGAATAGTCGTTGATCCCATGCTCACAGGTGGCTTGGAATCACTAAGTCTGAGGAGAGACTTTGCCTCCCTGTGTGTGTTCTACCGCTTGTACAACGGGGAGTGTTCTGCAGAATTGTTCTATATGATGCCCACTTCCACCTTCTACCGCCGCACCTCTCGCCATCGACGGGGAATTCATCCCCATACCTTGGAACCACAAAGGTCTCGCACTGTGCGCTTCCAAAGGAGTTTTCTTCCGCGAACGCTCAGGCTGTGGAATGAGCTCCCCGTTGAGGTTTTCCCTGGAGAGTACAGCATGGAGTTCTTGAAGAAGGGTGTAGTATACAAAAAAATAACTTTCAAAACCAATAAAGACAAAGTACCATTCATTTTAGCTGGGGATTTCAATGTAAATTTTGCAAAAGATGATACAACGCCATTAATTACGTTTCTCCAAGAAGAATTTCAATTGCAAATTAATAACAATCCAAGAGAACCTACCACCAGATACGGAACAACAATAGATGCTGTATTTATTAGATATCTTGATAATGTTATGTCCAATACTTTTGTAACATACTTCAGTTACCATCGACCAATTGTCACAGTAATAATACCGTAATAATAAAATAAATAATACCGTCCTCAGAGGCAACATCGAATATAACTAATACCGAAGTCACAGATTAAACGAATTAAGTAGTCAAGATTTGAAATAAATTCGTAAATTTTTGTAAATGAAAATAAATGTTTATTCAATAAATAGTCATCGTTATCTGGAAAAAAATCGTATATTTTATTTTATCATTATGACATATTTAGTTCCTATCACAATATGTTCTTTTCTGCATATTACTTTTACAAAATAATGTGGATGTTTCACATCTGCCAGGCGTCCCGTGACGGCTCACGTAAATTTTTTTTTTTTTTTGTACAACAAGAGTGGCAAACAAACATACGGCCCACCCGATGGAAAACGGTTACCGCAGCCTATTTACGCTTACAATACCGAAGTATCACTTGCGCGTTGCCACTCTGTGTTCGGAGAGTTGTACTGTGTTGGCAGCATAATGCGACTAATCCCTCTGCTGCCAACACAATACAACAATCCTCCCCCACCCCAAGGAGCTCATTACTGGAAACCTTATTCACCGCGTAGGAACACAACACAATAAATTGTGTTATTTGGCTATGGACTTCTATAAGGTGGTGGTCCTGCCCCAGTCGGGCAGCTCCAAATTCGAACGGGAAACCTATGCGTTATGCCCTACCTCTCTTAAAATTGTGAGTGTGATTAATCACTGTACTTAAGATCAAAAAACGCAAACGTAAACGATCATGGTGCACATCGTCGGAGTTCGAATTAGTTATATTAGCGTTGCAAAAGACTACTAAAATCACTCGCCTATCGTGGCTAATTTAATATACGTCCATATCATCACGCTGTATCCTTCACCGGGTATAGTCAATGATGATACTTAAATTGGAAACCCATAGGTACACATTAACTGGGCTTGAATATCTATGTTCAAGTGCAGTGACTACTGAAATATTCGGCTAACGTGGCTATTTATACTAGAAAACGAGTTGAAATACGTTTCACTTGGAAAATAAATCTCCAACCTATATAAAAGAGATTGAAGTACATTTTCAAATGATTTACTGGTACAAAGAGCAGGCGGTATCTCCGGAGCTGGAAAAGGTTTCGTTTTCAACATTTCAAAAGCCAACTAAATGAAAAGAAGATTAGTTTTGAAACTTGAATGAGACACATGTACATAAGTAGTACTCAGAACAGTTTGTTGCGTATTACCTCTCGGTTACTCGACGACATCGTGTGCAGTACATCTTACAACCTAGCCAACTATTGGCTCGAACTTTGCATATATTTGTAAGGTAATTTACCGACGAGTTCGATTTTGTTACATTGGGTTGATTTACGAGTTGAAATACACAAATAAAATAATCTATTCCTCATTTAACTTAGTAAAATATTTAATAAAGAGCCGTGGTGGCCGAGTGGTTCGAGCAGTTGCTTGCGACGCAAAGGTCGCAAGTTCGAATCCCGCCTGTACCAATGAGTTTTTCTGAACTTAAGTACAGTGATTAGTCACACCACGAGCTTTACGGTGAAGGAAAACATCGAAGGGAAACCTGCATACGTCTGAGAAGAAATTCAAAGGCATATGTATAGTCGTGCTTGAGTAACGGCGATGGACTCGCCATCTGTCACGTTGGCACCTAATATACCTCTGGCGGAAAGTGGGTGTGTGGGTATTACCTATACACCTCTGCCTACCCCTTCGGGGACCCTTGTGGGAAGGCGTGGGGATATATTATATATATATATTTATTTGCAAACGGAGAGCATACATTACATACAATAGGTATAACATAATTATCGAACAGGAATTAACCAATTCATATTCATATAGATAGATATTTAGAGTTTGAGATTGACTTCAAAAACCAAACTTCATAAACATCCTCCACGCCCGAATGTAAATAAAATCCACTTAAAATAACAACAAAAGCCGCTTAAAAAGTAAGCAAGTGTTGCCGTCAGCAGTAATTACGTTCTAAATAATGAATAATCGAAACAAACAGTCTAAGGAAGCCTTAGCTATTCGGTATTATGCTAATGCTATGAAAAGCGCAGTGTAAGAGCCCAGATTCTATGAATATTCATGAATCAAGAAAAACTTCCATTTTTATTGTACACTAACCATGATTTTGGTATATCCTTACTTTGTGACTGTTTTATGTTTTAATCAAAGCTGGATTGAACGGTCTGACTATATTATGAACTAAAGCTATTGTTTTTAAGGCGCTTACTTATGTAAGTTAAGTATATATTGAAGTGAACAAGGTTCCATTCTTTCTTTGAATTATTTTGCTGTTTTATTAATCTATAGATTCGTTCATATATTTATTTTTTATTTTTATTTTCATATATATGCTAACGGTGCCCCGCGGTTTCGCCCTCTAAAATTTGATATCTTTGGTAGTTTATTTCCTAGCAGCTATGTGTCAAATTTAATCTAATTCTATTCAGCATTTTTGCGTGAAAGAGAAACCAACATCCACACAAACCTTCGCCTTTATAATATTAGTCATTAGTAGGTTATGCTGGATATTAGTTGGGTAGATAAGCATGCGATGTTTTAAACACATGGTACCATTTAAAAAAAAAAACAAAATATTTCTTATTTTACCAAATCTCTGAAACATGATATATCCAAACCTGTTTTTCCTTTTTAATCTTTAAAATAATTATTTTTATAAAAATGTGATTGCACCTGGGACGGAACCTCAAAATTTGCCACACGCTTTACCACTGTACCAAGGAGATGAATTATGAAGAGACTTGGCAACGTCGTAAGTATAAGTTGGACAACACGACAACAAACCTTTCAAAACTAAACTTGGACAAAACTGCATTTATTACCTTACCTTACTTGCTAAATACTACCTTAGTGGAAAAAAGGTTATCATATCATCTCGCCGATATCATAACGGGGTAGGCAGAGAGAATAGAGCGCCAGTTCTCCCTAGTCTTTTACCAACCAACCATAAATAATATATTCTTCTTCTTCCTTCTTGCGGCAGCGGCAGAGGCAGTTGAGCTTTCAACCATTGCTATCATACTTAAACTGTCGCTCATAAATGCTTGACAACTTTCGTTATGAGGTGATAAGCGCTGACTCGTCAGTGACTAGCTAAGGCAGTATTCCGTTGTGCTCTATTTATACCGGGAAGGAAGTCCTATATAACTCAGTATTATGTTAATAATTATGTTAAAAATTGTATATTTATTGCTTGCAAATTTATAGTTGGAAGAAACCCCTCTAGGATGTTTAATATAAGGTACTTGCAAGATTCCAGTATGAAAATGGTATGAAGTATTTTTTGATACCTCGTGAATTGCAATAGAAGTGAAAAATATCGTCAAGAAAAGTTCATAAACGACAAGAAATGGAACTGAAATTCACAAAATATTCACTTTTAAATATTAAAAATAGCTTGACACTATCTTGCGAGCACCGTAACATGCTATGAAGTATCTATACATATAAGTGTTTGTATTAAAACCAGTAGGAAACGGCCAAATTGAGGAGAAATTGATGTATGACGGAATATTCAGATCCCCAAAGTGACACGTGTCAATGAACTTGGGAAGTCCCTGTTAAAGTTTTCCCAAGATAGGAGACGAGTATGACGAAGGCGAGAAAAGATTTTCCACGGTCCACGCGCGAATTATGTCGTTGTAATATAGAAAAAATGTGCTAGAATCCTGAATCATGGGAGCCGGGCTGGCTAGTTAAATATTGTATCGCGAGGTTTTGTCTGCGGCTTTGCTCGCCTTTATATATGTTTTATTGATGATGATAAATTCAGGTAGCTATACTAATTAATAAACTGATTTAATAGCGCTTACATCCGGTTTGAAAATGTCTCTTTTCATTTTATGGCCTATTTATAATGGATGGAAGGCGTCGGTTATAGCGTCGGCGGAGGGTGTCTCGAAATCACATACACCTTAATGCCCTACGTATTTTTTTTAAAATGTGGACCGCTTCACTGTTTTGCATGTCATCCTTGTACAGGGGCCATGATAATCTTGTCTGTATCGTTCCAATTTTAGTATATGTACTGCCGAAGCAAGTACCGTAATCATATTACTTCCCAAGAGCGGGAACAGCCAAATTACCGTGAATAGAACCGCGGAGCAAAGCTAGTTTATAATATTACTTGGGATATTATCCCATTTTGTATAATCCGCTTCAAATTCGAAGGAATGGAATTCGAAACCATTCATAAATTACTTTATTTTATAACGAAGAAAAACGCGTTATCACAGCAAGATACGTTTATCATTATGTTCGTTTTACATACGTTTACTTTCAAATTGGACGCCGTCCTATAAATCAATTTCGCTTTGAGTAACGAGCGCGGTATTATCAAGACGGGTTCAAGGGTTTGTTATAAAGGAGTTAAACCCCTATTACGTTAAGAGGAAGCCATTGCATTGGCGCCATTAGTTAATAAGATCTTTGCTTTAATTTAGATTTAGTAATAACTTCATGGTAACTGACCAATTACATGTCAAACGCAATCAGCTTGAAAATAAATCGATGTATAAGCAGGATTTATAATAGGGATAGAAAAGCGAAGGTTGGGTTCACGTGTATGCTGTCCGCTTAAGGCACATTTTTGCGTGATGAAGACAAGTACTTGTAGCATAATTTGTTTGGATATTCTATACATATAGAAGCATGTATATTGTTTTCTAGCTCCTATAGTGGAAGCTTTTCTTAGTTAGTGACAATTTCACAGTCCATCATAGAAGATTTTTCCTGTTTTTTAAGCTTTTCGCTGGATTCGCTGAAAGTCCGTGTAATAGATATGGGCGACTTTATCGATTGCACTATGAATGTATTTATTATAATATTATTTTCGTACCTGGCTGGAGGCCTAGGTCTCGCCGTTGACCGGTTAAGTAGCAAAAGTTCCCAGAACTCACGCTACGAGAGACAATACAAAAAAATATTTTCGTAATTTAGGAGCTGATATAAATGCGTGACTTAACTTGAGTCCGAGCATCACAGGGGGTCGGCACCACCAAGGGATGAGTTTGTCTTGTAATTTTTAAGCTCACCTACATACAAGTAGCGTGTTTGTTCTATAACTTTGACGTAAATTATAAACTAGGGCGTCCCTTCAAAGACAAGCTCAAGTTACCCAGAAGTATCGGGCACACCTGTGTTGTACCTTCATTAATTATAAGTATTGAAAATTGTACTTGACACTGGATTAACACACGTAACTGTAGTGAAATATTTTGGTGTTACATTTAGTTTTCAGGGGTTCGTTTACAACAATAGAAACCTTAATACTATGTTTTCGCTGTCTGTTTATTAACAATTTTTATATAATTTTATAAGTCGGCGGTCGCTTATTAGGTATCGCCCATTAGGTACTACGGTCCTACGCCTGTTTGCCAATTAATATATATTTTTTTAATAATTTAATATTAATTCAGAGTTTAATTAATTCACACCCTCATTCCGCCAGAGGCTTTTTCCGTCTTTAAATTTCTTCTCAAGCGTATGCAGGTTTCCTCTCAATGTTTTCCTTCACCGCAAAACTTGTGGAATAACTGACTAAGTGAAAAAAAAACTGATTGGTACAGTCGGGATTCGAACATGCAATTTTTGTATTGTAACTACTTGAGTCAATCGGCCGCAATGTCACATTTAAAATATTAATAATAATATAATAGATCTAAAGTAAGATAATTTTTCTCACTCTCGTTTTTATGATTTCTCTCATGAACCCAAGTAGATATACAGCAGCTTTAAGTGATTTCAGAAAAAGAGGTTTTAAAAATAACCGCCCCGCTTTACCGACCTCATCTTCATGGGCAATTCGAAAGTTCCCGGCGGTACTGTAACTTAATGCCTGAAAGTAACCAACCGTGCCTTCACTTACTGTCTCCGAGTTACCCTGGGGCATGAAGGGGAAACTATTTAAGAAAGAACTTGTAAGTGGGTAGGTACGCTCTACCTGCGGTCGATACACTATCCACGATTAATATACCTAATCGTTTCGATTACAGTGACGTCACCGTGGTTAGACAAAGGCGATATGCTCATTTGTGAGATTGATCAAGTCATTATCGTATTTCGTTTATCGACGAAAAACTGACTACTAAATTAGGAAATTTAGTAGAAAAATCATTAAAATCACGTCTTTTCAGTAGGTAAATGTGCTTCTACACACGAAGTACCCACACACCCACCTTCCGCCGTAGATATATTTTTGGTGCGTAGCGTAGATGGCGAGTCTATCGCCGTGACTTAAGCACGACTAATACATACGTTTTATGCCGACTAATCATTGTATTTAAGCTTAGAAAACACTCATTGATATAGTCGAGATAAATTTTTTTATGTTGTAGGCGACTGCTTGCACCACTCGGCCACCACGACTTACTAATATCATGTTAGTACTTAACGGAAATACTGCTTAATTTTTTTTATATAGCAAGAGTTGCAAACAAGCATACGGCCCACCCGATGGAAAACGGTTACCGTAGCCTATTTACGCTCACAATACCGAAGTATCACTTACGCGTTGCCACTCTGTGTTCGGAGAGTTATACTGTGCTGGCAGCATAATGGGACTAATTCCTCTGCTGCCAACACAATATAATAATCCTCCCCCTCCCCAAGAAGCTTATTACTAGAAACCTTATTCACCGCGTAGGAACAAAACACAATAATTGTGTTATTTGGCTACGGGCTTCTATAAGGTGGAGGTCCTGCCCCAGTTGGGCAGCTCCAAATTCGAACGGGAAACCCGTTATGCCCTACCTCTTTTAACCACGTGACCTCCCTCCATCGGTGACCAGTCGTAGTATTTGCTGAGGCCCCCCCTCGAGTTTTCACGTAGTAATATAGATTGACATGAGGCTTTGAATCATTTCTGCAAACAGAAAGTTAAAAAAGGCTGTATACTACAAGTGTATATAGCTCGGAATAGCGTGAGATTTCCTAGACGATATTGACTACGTGACAAAAACCTAAAAAACCCCCCGCCCCTGTGATCAGGCGTGGTATTTCCTCCCTCCCCTCCATAAACCGTCACGTAGAATGAGAACTTTTTTTTTTTTTTAATTTTTTAGTACCACTTGGGTGGCTAACAAGCATGCGGTCCGCCTGATGGTCAGCAGTTACCGCCGCCTATGGACGCTTGCAACACCAGGCGTATCACTCGCGCGTTGCCGACCCTGCAGGAATCTTTTCACACCCTTCTTGAAGAACTCCATGCTGTACTCTCCAGGGAGAACCTCAACGGGGAGCTCATATGTCCCAGTGGAATATGATTATCAATGTATACATATGCTTATCAATCGCTAATACTTCTAAGGACAAAGAAATACAAGGCTAGGCTTAGGGGGATACCCTCGACATGTATATTGGCTACGGTTACAGCTTACGATATGGCTAATCGTATACTTATTTATCCTTACCAGTATGAAAAGTACGTATGTACTGAAAATAATATTAACTACAAATAAACGTAGGTAAAACTGCAGAACATCGCTTGTTTTATAAATTGAAAGAGCGTTCAACTTCACGAAAGCAGCATGAAGACAATTAAGCAGGATTCTGTTTCGTCATCGTAATATTAAAGTTAGTCGTGTAGTTACATGAAGTAAGCTAGATTGATATCAAAAGTTTGTTAATGAAATGACGAACTAAAACGTACAATCATATATTTCAGTTTATGTGTGTAATCCACTCCGCAGAGGCGTGTAGTATCCACATGTCCACATTTCGCCAGATATATATATCTGATAATATTATCATCACCCTTTCCAAACACGACTAATTATTCTTTATCTATCTGCAAATATCTGATTATGCTTTTAACGGATCCAATATTAAGTCAGTTAGGACTCGTGACAATATGCACGAGAATGTACGTAATATGTATTCGTAAACATGATGATGGAATTGTCTGTTAAATATATTTTGCAACTGTTATAGCAGCGTCTATTTCTGTCCACAAACTCGACACCTCCTTAATAATTCAAAGTCAAACGCACAATACGCACAAACTTATATCAAGACGTAATTACTGTAACAAACTCGAAACTTCTCATATCCTCGAACCATCCGCCATTCGCCAATTTGAAGACTTGATACACTAATTTCGAGTCGGAATACAAAGCAAATCGAGCCCTGTTCTATACCAACTCTAAGTAGAAATATTTCCCATTGAGCTTGAGCAATGAAGTGTAAGCTGGATAACACGAATGCCTTTGCTTGTAACAATGGATGTCTGGAACTCGGGACACGTTAAGGTGGGTACACAACAGTACACAAAGAATGTTCAAGTATTGAATATCGCTTTATGCCGCCGGGTTGCACGTCCTAAATGGAAAAGTTAGCGCTGTGTGTTACAACTTTATAAATGGATGCAACGAGGATGTCGTTATCGTTGTTGATTTTCAATCTATTAAGTACTTGATATTCTTTATCGTCCGTCCGTTCTAGTGGTAAGAGATCCTGGCTGCTGATCTTGAGGTCACGGATTCAATTTTTATGGAACTGGTCCCAAGGCATTTGTTTATTTATTTGTCACTTATAAGGGAAATCTTTATACATAGGGGTAGGCAGAGTGAATAGAACGCCTGTTCTCTCTAGACTCGCATACCTCTTTCGCTTTGTCCATATCTTTATCCATTCATGTACATTTCCACTACTGAATTCCTATAATATTTCTACATTCTTGACACCCATAACATAATCTCTTGATAGATATCTACCTACACAATACATCTATCTTCCCACAAGGCTTCCCGAAGTGGTAAATAGCACCCTCGGTCGCAACTGATATAATTATTTAAGATAAAATGCGGCAGATTCTATCATCGTATCTCCGAAACGATTGTCCGAGATCTATCTTGGATTTCTTCTCCAAGGGATGCAGGCTTCGTCACGCGACTCGAAGTATGATAAATCATTGTAAGTTCAGATACTAAGGCCACTGGGGATCGACCCTGCTATATTGATTTTGCTAGTCACTGCTTAAGCCACTCGGCTTTCACGGCTCCATATCCTATCCATTTTAATTTTTGTTTTCTAGCGACTATTTGTTCGATCGAGTGTCATCATATGACTTTTTCTTAAAGTTTCCGGTAATCTAAAGAAAGCTTTAATTTAAGTACTGCAGATTCCATCCGTAATATGTAATATTACAAAGTTGTTATAGGAAAATGCCTGGAGTAAATGATGATTGATGCTCGTCATTTGTTACCCTCTTGCGATTTGAACTTCGAAAGTTTGTACATCTAAAGCTTTTGCTGTGTATATGTATACAATAATAAAGTAAAAAGTTACAATTGAGTACAAGATAAAGTTGAATAATCCTCACACGGGCTTAGAGCTTGCAATCATCAAATGCAGAAGTATTTGAACTACTTTTTTATACAATGTAGCAAATACGACCCTAATCGCGAAGTATCAACCGCACTTTGTCAATTTTATTTTGGTTGGAGAAGCTTTAATAACATCAATAAAAATCTAAATATTTTATTCAATATAAGGGACACAGGGAAACTTATTGAACGTCACATACTAAATATAAACAATATTAGCATAAATCTGGAAGCATAAACCTGGATAGTAGCATAAGCTGCTAGTAGCTTATGCTACTATCCAGGTTTATGCTTCAGTTCTTCAGTTCAGCAACTTAACACCAGCCAGAAGCAGCGACACTTGACACAGATGATGGGGCATGTAATGGCGTACGGAGTACTTCTGAGACAATGCATGGGATGTGTGCGCACACGTGCGTGACGCAGGCGGAAGTGACCACGTGACTAGTCCTCATCTTCTTGTCAGCGCTATGTGCTGGTGAGGCATCATATGCTATGCAATTGGCCCTCCCATTCATAAGTTCAAGTCTCCGTGAACTTCTGTACTAATTGCTCCATTCGGGCAACTCCAATTCTGAACAGGAAACTCGCCCGACCCTTCTTCTCATCTACCGCTCGGTAAGCACCACAGAACAGATATTCCGTGGTTAACACCACCCCGGGATCATGAATACATAATGGATGGTTGAGCCTTCTATGGATGCAAACAGCATCAGTGTCCAATAACTTTGAATTTCATCTGTATCACTCCGCCATGTCACTGGACGATCCAGTGAAATAAAATATATTATATATATATATATATAATATATTATATACATATCATCACGCCGATGCTTTCATGGGCTAGGGAGAGAGAGTGGAGCACCAGTTCTCTCTGGACTGACTTCTTTCGGTTCACATATTCATCAGTCTCTTTGTACATGCAAGCTGGTTTTGAGTACTCTTGACGATCCCATCCTTAAGTGTGCGATGGACTTGGATCTAGGTAGTTTGAACGTTCTTCCTCTACTTCTTCATAATATATTACATCATTATATCTTATTTATAGCTTATTATATATTACACTATTATGGGCTCATTTTGTTGCTAAATCTCCTCAAATACCATAAAATTTCGCAATAGCTATTTCAGGAAACAATTTGGTATTTCACTTGCAGCCGCACGGAGCGCCCCCAATTATTTGTATATAAAAGCCTTCCACGTGTCACTAAATGACATATGACATGAGAGTGCCAGCCGCTGAAACAAATTCTCAATATTGAATAGACCTATCACAAATATGGAGCATTTTTATGAAATAAATTGACGGTATTGTTCTTTCATATTTCGCACAGAAATTATTATAACAAATATTCATACCATTGAGGTGATAAACAATAATACTATACGCTTGATAATTAACGGTTACCGATCCTAAATATGCAGGAATATCAGTGATATCACAAAAAAAATTTCAAGCGAATTGATCCCGCTTCAGCCAACTATTCAATAACGTAACGTTACTTATTGCCGAACCACAACAATACTTAGAAACAGTGCCATTTGGCTGCGATTATATTATGAAAGGTAAAAGTACTGCCCCAGTCAGCCTGGTCCAATATTGAACGGAAGGTCTCGTTGTACCCTCTTTAATTAACTAAATTAACGGAATGTTAATAATTGTGAATAGTTATGAAACAATTAGATTTATTCGTGGAATTCCAAGCCCCATTCGTTTATTACCTTTAACTTTACTCAAAGTTCACGAAACGAAATCTAATTGCGTATTGAAATCTATATAAAATATAGGGTTGGTTTAATATGTTTAAGAGTAACAGCCTTCGCGCTATATAATACTCTAATCTATGCAGCCTTCCGCGCGCCATTGATTTAGTGTCAAATAGGTGGCGTAAATATTTACGTTATGGAAATACTGTCAACACTTCACTGTCAATAATGCATTGACGTTGTTTAAATAAATGTATAGATGGAATTTGTAGTTTTAATAAAATTAGTAGGGTACAATAACGTATCTACTACTAGCTTTACGCTACGCTTTTAACTACGCTTACTAGCTTTAAGAAGAAGTTGGCACCCAAAATGTATCTCTGGCGGAAAGTGAGTTTGTTTGTAGGTACTACCTACACAACTCTTTCAAGAGAGGTAGAGCATAACGGGTTTCTCGTTCGAATTCGGAGCTGCCCGACTGGGGCAGGACCTCCACCTTACAGAAGTCCGTAGCCAAATAACACAATTTTTTGTGTTGTGTTCCTACGCGGTGAATAAGGTTTCCAGTAATGAGCTCCTTGGGGAGGGGGAGTATTGTTACATTGTGTTGGAGCAGAGGGATTAAACCCATTATGCTGCCAACACACTATAACTCTCCGAACACAGAGTGGCAACGCGCAAGTGATACTTCGATATCGTGAGCGTAAATAGGCTACGGTAACCGTTTCCCATCAGGTGGGCCGTATGCTTGTTTGCCACTCTTGTTGTATAAAAAAAAACACCTCTGTCTACTTCTTCGGGGACCTTATGGGAAGGCGGCAAGATATATTACGTAGTCATTGCTAATCGATTTCTGGCACGAAAAAATACACGTACAAAGTGCAATAAAATGTATACATTTAAAGATATTTTATTTTTATCCGGTATTGAAACCCGCAAGGGGTTTCGCGCATCGAAATAATTTCACACATACCTCACAAACCGGTCATAATTTTATTTCGACTGCACCAAAAAGAAATGGGCATTGAAAATATTCCAGAACTACTACATAACCATGCAAATACATAACATAACGTACTGAATCCGAACTAACTCTGTTACTCTACAGCTTACTGTTACTCTAAGCTTGCCTTAAGTATTTGCGTAACTTCAGAGTCTACTGAGTCTAAGCTAAAATTACATAGCATATATATAACAGTTGATTAAGGATTAAACAACAATTAACTGTATTTACAAAATACAGTTGTATAACTTATGGTATATACATATCTAGTATAAGGTTTACGTGTCCCACGGTACTATTATATTTTGTTGAGTTTTAATTATCTCATAGTTTAACTTTTAAGTGATTGTCTTGTCTACGGTTAAATTCAATTTTGTTTTAATTATTATTGTAGTCGAACAAACCAGTGCTCTGCTTTCCTGGAGTAGTTAGGTACTGAGATCAGGTTCATAATGATATAACAAAAAATCTTACGTGTTACGTTACGTGTCTCTAATTGTGGTATAAGCAACATGCCATTATAATGTGAAAATCTTTTGCTACACAATTACGCTCCATTGAATCCTATCATTGACTTGATATATTCGCATTGTAGATTAAACGACAATATTGCTCAGCGTTTTCACTACAAATCTCCTCTTTGTATTGATTCTTAATTGTGTGATATGTCCCTATTTATTTTCCGTGAACCTTTAAACAATATATTTTTTTAAAGTAGTGATGGCCGAGTGATTCGTGTAGTCAGCCGCTTACATCGCAAAGCTTATGAGTTCGAGTCTCGATTGTACCAATGAGTTTTTTCTGATATTTTAAAGTTTCATGCTCAGGGGATGTAAGATAAGGAAGGCAACCTGCTGGTCCGACCTGTACTACTCCGATAATCGCATACCTTCCTTCCAGATGGCAGTACTGTACAGTACTGGTTTGCTTCTAAAAAAATGGCTAACGAAGACAACTGAACATCAACAGTGCTTAGAGCGACTGTACGAACACGTACACTTCAATTTAATAATGTATATTGTTACATTTCCCGCTTCGAAGACATTTCACGTAGCATGAAACAATCTATTTTATGATGTTGACTCCTCGAGCTTTACTTACTGTGGTGATAGGGATATTTAAAAAAGGAATGTAAAGCTGCCAAGGGTTTTTTAGTGCAATCCTTTACCTATCATGACGTACATGTCTCACCTTTCTTATTAACGAAAAAAGGATATTATTATACTTCTTTACCCCTTCGGCAACTACTGTACAAGGTCTAGATATACATTCGCTTTGAAACAAAATTTTCGCATATTTTTCGCCTTTTATAGTAAATAACATAAATAACAAAGCCTACACAATAAATAACCTAGCTTTCTCACTATTTTCTTGTACATGCTCTAGTCTGTGGATTTATATTTAACCCAGATTTCCGGTACCGTGGACAAGACCAGCTGTCCGATATCATCCGGGATTAGACGAATAACACAGAACAAAAAATTGTTTGTTGAGTGTTTTGTGTCACAAAAGGAAACGGAATCGTTTTAAGATCACTCAAGTAGTAAACTGTAAGGAAAATAAGATCTATTATTACGGTTGCATAAAAAAATTGTTATATACCGCAATAACTGCCAAAACGGCGACCATGTTTGAATAGACCGATGTGTATGTTGGAGCAATAGAGGTCTGTAAGTCTAGACAGAACATGCGCTCGATTTTCTGGCGTGATAATTATAACAAAAATTGTGTCAAGGTCTTGGAAGACCGACGATCTGTGCCCAGGATTTTTTTTAACTAAGTGTAGTGATTTTTCACACAACGAGGCATGGTGAATGAATCGTTTTGAAGTAAACTGCGACTGCTTGAGAAGTAATTCAAATTCGTATGAGCAGTCGTGTTTGAGAGACAATGAGATCTACGTAACTCTTAGGGGAATCTTGTGGGCTGGCATGAAGATAAATCATTTTGGATAAGGAAAAAATCAAACCCGAAATGCCGTCGTTCGCCCCAGTAAGCTAACCGTGAGAGTGGATCTCATACGGCGCTTAAATCCTTGCTTTCCATGCGTCTTTGGCGTCATTCACGTTTTGTGACATGTACATTTTTAACGTTGATTTTAAAATAAAATACAATAAATGATATCGGTTAAATAGGTAATAAATACAAATAAAACAAAATTTATCATTACGGCGAGTCCATCATGAGGAATGTATGACGTAATTTATAATTTTTTAATTAATGTACTTATCATTAAATTTTATAACTAATTATAGCCTGCTATAAAGCCTTATTTTTCAATTAGCTGTGCCCTGCATGGTACAGCGATTTAAATTAAAAAAAAGCCTCAATTTTCCATCCATTAGATATTTGATTTGCAAAAAGCGAGCGCTCGAATGGACCAGGTACAACACAATACCAATAGCATACTGACACATTCTTACACTTGGATTTCACTTCACACACTTGGATACCTACCCAACAGGTTCATAATTGCAGATAACAATGTGAAATGAGTGAATAAAGATTACTTACTGTCAACAGGCGCCAATATCTACCACCATATCAAACTAGCAGTGTAACTGGATTGTCGTAAGGACAAAGTCATAAACTAAATCTCTGGCAGGCAACGACCGTAAGTCGCTTCCAAGATCATGGATTTAGGAGCCTGTGTGATGTATATGTGCTTCACTGTATAAACACTCTGGTCACATCGTCTGTATTCAAGAACAGCTGGTATAAATAATAAAGAAGGATTTCATAGTATGCAAACACGTATGTAAAGTCGTGCTTGATAAACAGCATTGATTCACCATCTATCGCGTTGGTACCTCAATATACCGCCTCCTCCGCCTACCTCTTCTGTTACATTTGCGGCATAGCGTGACGATACAAAAGAAACAATACCGACGTAAACAATTTGTTTGTAATGGGAGTTTAATTTCGATACAAAAACAATGAAACACAGGACAACGTTCAAAGTGTGCAGAAGCATAAAACAAACAAGTAGAAAAAACTCATTTAATCCGCAAGCGTGTACCGAAATTGCAAAGAGGGCACTTATAGCTTTTATGAAAACATTCAATATGCAAAACGCATTTCTCGCGAAAACATCGCGATGAAATACATTGTTATTCACGATGGTCCTCGCAACAAAATGTCTGACTTCAATTAACGATGACACGATTTATATTCATCCCGTGGATTAACCAGCTCTTCCTCTGTTTATTTGCATATTTATCTCAGGAACTTTATACTCTTTCTAGCTGTTGGAATACATAATAATACTTGGCGTTTTATTAATTTACTCCATCTCATTATCAGCTCGGATAGCTCTAGCGATGTTATAAGCTGAAAGGAAAGAACTATTTTAATTCTAGCTGGCATGGCCATTTTGGCAACGCTCTAGTGATATGAAAATGATGGTTTTGGAATCCAATAACTTTTAGAAGAGAATTTGATTTAACTTACCATAATAGCATAGTGGTTTACATAAATAACTGCAAAGTCAAAATTGCAGGTAAAAGTAGAAGTAGTTTGTAAAAGTGTTCTGTAAAAGTAGATTTTACGGAACTAACAGTGATTGGTCTCACCACAAGTATACAGCGAAGGAAAATACCGTGAGAAAACCTGGATGTATTTGGGTTGAAATTCACAGACGCATATAAGTCGTGCCGGAGAGACAACGACATAGTATTCATTATTTTATTTGTAAAGAGCAGGCGTTATTACCTACCATCTGCAGTGAAGGTGTGAAGAAAACATTAAATGTATCATTCATGTTTTAGGATAACAATAAATTATATTTACCTCGGCATATAGTTGGCTCTATTATTAAATGAATATTACACTTCATTTAAGTCCACTCCGTTTCCCAAACAGATTCGACCTAACGAAGCTACTAATGTATAAAGTACATAATATATGGACATTTGAGTAACTGCCAAGGCAGTCTAGAAAAGGATTTTATTAGCTTACATTAAATTTTCACGTGAATTCAATTAATGCTTACCCAACAATGCCATATTGACAATTTGAGCCCGGGGGTAAAAAGCTCTTTTCGACGAAATTATTTGCACGAAACAGTTCGTGATATAAAATTGCAATAAGACCTCTCTTTGAGTTTGTTACGAAATTACATACGAATTCTGTTTTTATGATGAGCTCTTAAATGTTATATTAAAAACCATATGTTTAAAGAGGGTGTTGTAGGTATTTCACTTCTGCCTACCTCACTCTATAGTTACCCTTAAGGTTAAATGAATACGACCTAGCCTATGACAAGTAATAAGAAGAGAACCATCCATAGGACATCAAATTATATTTTACACCTAACTCACTATTAATATTATAAACATATCATCATGCCTGCCCGGAAGGATCCCCGAAGGTGTGTATATAGTACCCACACACCCACTTTCCGCCAGATATATATTTTAGGTGCCAACGTGACAGATGGCGCGTCCATTGCAGGTACTCAATCACGACTCTACATTTATCTTTCTTATATCATCATGCCTTTTCTTTTTAAGGGTCCTTATAAGGTTTGACAGAAATGTAAACAACAACCTCTTCTCGCCAAAAATAATAATGTGTATAAGTTTCAACGTGACAATACAATGTATTTATATGAGGAACCTACCAAACGTCTATATTCCATTCAAATGAAAGATATTTAGAACGGTGTTTTTGAAAAAAAAACGTTTTTTACGTAATAATTGGAGGATGCCAAGCGAACCTCGTTTGCTTGGATAACCAGCTTACGCTTAAAATAACGGTAAATACACTCCACCACACAGCTAACGAGACACATTAGGAATGCTAGGAAAAGATTAGCGTGCTATTCAATTGTATTTAAGGCGACCGTCGTTAAAATCTCTTCTGAGGACTTTATAACGTTGTTTACGTTGCAAAAGTATTTATTTAACTATTTGTTTATTGTACAGCACAAAGGTTTGATCCGCATAAAATGCATAAAATCTCAAACTCAAACGTATGCAGGTTTCCTCTCAGTGTTTTCCTGCCACCGTAAAACTCGTCGTGTATCTAATCACTGTACTAAAGATCAGAAAAACTCATTGGTAACGTCGGGATACCAATTTTAAATCTTTGTTTTCATATTAGAAATTTTGACATCAGTTAAATAATCCTTAAATCTACTTACACAGAGGCCTTACGGGGAAAGCAGACCGTGTGAGCGCGCCAGTCCCCTCTAGGCTAACAGACCCCTTTCGCTTCATCGACATTCATCAGTATTTTTTATATGCCTTTCAAATATATCATTATGACGTGCCCAGTTATGATTGTGCGATCAGTTAGATCTACATTCTAGTTAGTCGGTAGAAACTTGAAAGTACTTTTGAGGAAATTTATTCAAGTTTGCATTCAAGAATGCATATGCAGGGGATTGTTAAAAACAAATAATATCCTTAATGCAGGAAACAGCATACAGCGTCTGAAATAAATCACATTCTAATGCATATGAAATAGCAAAATTAATTGCCACAAGAACAAGCTGAAAGTTGTACTGAAATTTTATTGCAAATCGCACTTTAAAATTCACGCAACATGACTCAAACCGCTTTGCCGTAGGAAAGTTTCATAATGTGTGCAATTACTAATTTACAATGAATAACATTTTGCTTTGGCTTTGCATTTTATTATTCCAAGTCTTTGAGATACACTTCCACAAAATATTGTTTTGTAGTGGCTGAGTAGTTAGAATAGTCGCCTGAAACACAAATAGGTACTGCAAGTTTGAATCCCGCTGTACGAATGAGTTTTGTTCCAAACTTAAGTGAAGTGTTTTATAACACCGCAAGCTTTACCATGATGAAAAACATCGCCAGGAAACTTGAATAAGTTTAAGAGGAAAACCGAGAGGTACATACAATCGTGCTTGAGAAACGCGGAGTGCCTCACCATCTGTCACATTGACGCTCAAATATAATTTTGATAAAAAAAGGGTGAAGTTACACCTTTACCTTCAGGAACTTTTGTGAGGAGCCGTGATTATAAAGGCTCATCGTTTGGCTGTATGGCGTTAAGACAATTTCTGGGAGGGTCGGTATTCGAACGCAATTACGTTGCGTGTAATGGGTGTGTGATTGACTTTAATCGATCGCGCATATTACGTGTGTGTCTTCCCAGGATAGACCGCAATGCGGCTTATGATACTGTGCTGTCGAGTTGTCAATAAACCTCAATAATTCAGCACGCTGAACAGACCAGGCCGACCATGACCAAAAATAATTATGACGGACATTTCTGCTCCATTGCTTGCTAATAATGTATGATATGGTCTGGCGCCGGTACATTTAAAATAAAAGTTACACGAAAAGCTTCGAGACTTATATGACTAGGTGGCGATTGTCTTGAAACTTGAAACAAATAAGTATACAGGCGACAGCTACCTTATACCAAGAAGTTCACAGCCAAATAAAAATGGTTTTGAGTAGAGTATGGTTTCTAGCATGGAATTGTAGTACTAGCAGAATAAGTTTCGTTATTCCACCAACAAAGCAATTTCTCTTATACATCGGAAACTCGCGAGTGATATATATCTTACCTGTAGGCTCGCTGAATATTTCGTTGAAACAATAGGGCCGTCTGGTTTCTGCACAAAACACATTCTCACTAGTTTACTTGAGGATTGTTTGACAAAAATATGTGTTTGTGTAGGTATAGTAACTGTATAGGTAAATTGTATGTATGCCGTGAGTTTAACTAATAATTAACTACTATGATATTCTACTAGTGTTTTAAATGTGAAAGTTTGTTTATATGTTTGTTCCTCTGTCACGCAATTTTTTTTAGAGAGATATAGAGAGACAATTATTGGATGAATCAAGTGGATTGAAACTGAATCAACACATATAATGTTTTCACTAAAACAAAACCTAACGAATTTTACATAGAATCTGACATTACTTAGAAGAAAATTCATCCCCACGCCTTCCCACAAGGGTCCCCGAAGGGGTAGGCAGAGGTGTATAGGTAATATACCCAGACACCCACTTTCCGCCAGAGGTATATTAGGTGCCAACGTGACAGATAGCGAGTCCATCGCCGTTATTCAAGCACGACTATACATACGCCTTTGAATTTCTTTTCAGACGTATGCAGGTTTCCTCGCGATGTTTTCCTTCACCGTAAAGCTCGTGGTGTGACTAATCACTGTACTTAAGTTCAGAAAAACTCATTGGTACAGTCTGAAATTTCATATCAGTATATATTGCTATGGTGTGAATTTTTCTCAACTAAAAAGAGCAGCTGGGTAGCACTTTAAAATAGGTAAAAATTTAAAATAACATTGCGAAAGCCGCAAATCGGCAAATTATCAAAGTTTGCCTTTAAGGCGAGATTCGATCCCAACTTTTTGAATAGAAGGTCGTTAAAATTGTCTAGAGTAGATATTCACCCAAATTAATGCGAACGACAAAATATCTGATAATAACTAAATATTCACAAGGGTCCTCGAAGAGTTACGCAGATATATGGGTAGGGATGAGGCAACACTCTCTTTCCACCGGACATACATACCTAATTGTATAAATATAAATTAATTTTATTGTATTGCAAAGTGGATGTGACCGAACTGCCTCATCTCTACCTACCACTTCGGAGACATTTGTGGGAAGGTCTTGTGGGAACGTATAACGTATGACATAATTATACATTAGTCTATCGCATACAATTTGCAACTGAAATATGGCTACTTATATAATATAAAACAATCGACATGATTATTAGTCGCTTTTAATTTTGACCGTTCCATATCGATCAAAATGTGTGAGAATGCCTTAAATATACATATTTGTAAACTCAAACACAAGTAAAACAAAATCCAAACAACAAAGTGATACATAAATAAAATGGCGATATCAAAAAGAGCACACTACAAAACAACATTAAAGCAAATGAGGCATCCGTCTTTGGAATTCAAGCAGCCTGAAAAGTATTCGCATTTTATTCAAGGGCCTCCAAACTCAAGGACTCAATCAGCCAAGTTCCCGACGTCATATCCACGTCGAATGACGCAATTAATTTAGAAGGTCACCCGCCACTGTTTGGTTTGACAACCTCTGTAATCGAGTTCCGAGCGGCACAGCGCTCGGCTGTAAATCATTAAACTTAATTCTGCACCGACGTTTGCATCCGGCCAGTGTTAAAAAGAAAAAGATGTGGATTTCGATTTTATAATGATAAAGATCACGTACCTCCGTACGTCCGTGAAAGAATAAAAGCTTCTCAAAAAGAAGGCACCATCTAGTCCAATTGTGAATCTAAACCACCTAAAGACACAGAAAATTATAAAAGTAATATAATTCAGTAAGACGCCGTACCTACACTACCGCCTATCAAATTATTTATTAATGTCTCAACCAATTCCATCCGAAAATTGTCTGTAAGAATTCCCAGTACGATAAGACTGCCAATTTATACTTATATGATGTACTGCCATGTTTTAATAAAGTTTACAATAAATAAAAATTAATAAAAAATAATATTTTTTATATTTATGAATACTGAGATGTAATGTAACTAGAATGTGCACAAATCGGACAAGAGCCTTACCAGGAAACTAATTTAAAATTCATATCGGTTTTAGTAAAAAGTAAATGAAAGGTAAGCAAAAAAAATATCCAATAAATTGGAAAATATTACCGCTCGCAAAATAAACGTGTAACAAAGACCTCACCACACATTTTTACGTGAAGCAAACAAAAACAGTACATTATCCCTTCGGACTCATATCGAAGACAAAATATATTTGTCTGTATTGTATTTCAGTTTGATCCTTGAACATTGGATAATGCCGAACAATAAGAAAGCATTGATTGTCTTCTAATGATTGAGAGGCTTCTTGTCAGAATAATATTATACTAAATTAATATTCACTCCCAATAATTGGAACTCCGATATTGCTTATTTATTTTTGTTAGGTATTGTATTTTTTGGATAAATATATATAGTTCTCGGTAGGTAAAAATTTACAAACCGTATTTTTTAAGTACCTAATGCTACGTAAATTAAATCACATTAAAATACTAAAGAAAATATTAATATATACAAAGCTAAAATATAGTTGGTCAATACGATAACACAGCGAATGGGCAGTATATTC
Organism: Drepana falcataria; assembly: GCA_945859725.1. Classification (NCBI taxonomy): domain Eukaryota; kingdom Metazoa; phylum Arthropoda; class Insecta; order Lepidoptera; family Drepanidae; genus Drepana; species Drepana falcataria. The sequence continues at coordinate 4,620,087 of OX243937.1, forward strand.
ATAAAGGTATATTAATTTTAACTCTACCCACAGTAGTTCTACAATGCAACAAACATCTACAGGTTTCCAAACTAGTATAAAACAAAAAGTCAACTCTCCAGCTCACAATATGCTCCATGTCGGTCGTGGGAAACCCTACAGTTGGTCACGTATTCCTACAACGTTGAACGTACGGCTAGAGGCGATACAGTGTTTAATTTGGTGGTCTGTCACAAGAAGAAGCGCTCGGCGGTGTAAGAATCGAGCGTTTTAAATTGCGATCATTCTGATGGCAAGCGGTCACCGCCGCTGATTTGGCTTGCAACACCAGAAGTTTCACTCGCGTGCTACCAACTGTATGTACCTATGTACTGTACCTACTATGCTATTATGATACCTACTGCATATTTTCGGGGTTCAAAAAAGGTTTAGGTATCGACAAATTTATGGGATGTATAAATCTTTCCTTTTCGCACTCATAGTATGTGAGAGCAACATCAATTCGTGACGCTTGGACGTATCATGAAATGTAAGTAAAAGATTTGACTGCATTTTGCTAGAATATTTTATAACTCCGCTTGAATCTCTCCCTCGCCCAGAACTTATGGCACATCACTAGGCTATCGTGTTGGTCAGCGATATTGACTTACCTACCTTGGAGCCTTGATTGAGTCAGGGGTTGTTAATTAAACAATCTTTTTTCTCTATTTTATACCTACGATATCGGTTTTCATTGGATTGGATTTAAATTCAGTACAGAACTTATATTCAACCAACATTTTGTCAAGTTACCATAATACACTCAAATATGACTATACTAACTTCAGGTATTAGCGGTGGGTATACATACATTCATACTTACGTAAACGAACGCACTAGTTATTAAATAATGCATATATGGAGTTCCGTAAAAGTTTTTTTGATAAAAATACTATGAACGAAATACTGTTAAATAGGCAAATGTATTTAAATAGAAATACTAGATGTATTTAAACGTATGGAGAGTCCATCATATTCCGAAGGATGACTATATAAACACGTATTTTAAACGTATGTAGGTTTCCTCTCGATGATTCAAAATGTATTTTTTTTATTTACGTCCGGGGTATAATTAATACCAAACAATCATTATCAATTATAAGCGTCTCATGTGTATATGGGAAATCAACGAGGCGAAATCAAGAGTAGCTGAGATCGTTATAGCACGATGAAATGACATTTCAAAGTTCGTTGATTTAAATCCCACCACGCGATTGAGATTTCATATTTTTTCTTGGACTATCGCAGGATAAAATTTCAATTATCTACTGCGAAGCTTCTTTAGTGCGACCAAGTAGTAGTTAGTTTACTAAATATGCCTATAAAATTGAACCGTTCAGTGGTGGAGTGGTGGAGAGCTCATAGCAACATTAGTTTAGAACACGCCAATGCGTTAACAAGGCAAACTGTCGTTAATAGCAGGTAATACAAACAAACAACGTACAAAACATAAAGTAATGAACCCTTGGAAATTAATTTAAATTAAGGTCTCGCGTCACATTTCCAAAGTTAACTTTGTCAAAGAGTCGGTTAATTAAACTAAGTTAACACAATTAGTTTATTTCAATTAAATCCCCGAGTCGACTGACGCGTAACTGCTTTACAGATGTCGTTTTGGGATTTGGTACAACTTTTTCCTCGTCCTTAATTTGTAATGCCGCATTATTATCATTTAATTTAAATGTGTTGTTTTATTACTTCATTGTTTTGCCAACATTATATACTTAAAATGAAATTATATCAATTTTGTTTGACAGGTTCACCTAACAAAACCTAACGCAATTCGATGAGAAGCCAAAAAGCACTTCTTCTAAGTACTGTGTGTTTAATTCCTGGTATGGTATGGGGAACTCTAAAACTCTTTTTCATCCAGCTAACACAGTCCAACACACCACCCAAAATTAAAGCGGTAACATGCGAGTAGATACACACATATCATCGTGCCGTCTCTAACGGGGTAGGCAGAGAGATTTGAGCATCAGTCCTCTCTAAACTTACAGACCTCTTTTGCTATATGCGTCTCTTCATACATTCTCGCCGGTTTCGAATATCCCGAAAGTGATACGTCAATTATCGATTGCATCATATATATAGGTAATACCCACACACCCACTTTGCGCCAGAGATATATTAGGTGCCAACGCGACAGATGGCGAGTCCATCGCCGTTACTCAAGCACGACTATACATACGCCTTTGAATTGCTTCTCAGACGTATGCTGGTTTCCTCTCGATGGTTTCCTTCACCGTAAAGCTAAGTGGTGTGACTAATCACTGTACTTAAGTTCAGAAAAACTCATTGGTACAGTCGGAACGAGATGGATGCGAAATTGTCATCTTTGTGTCGCTAGAACCTAGAACTACTAGAACCACTCGGCCACCACGGTACCACGACATAGAACTTTTATTTAAAGGCCTATGTATAATCATGCTTAAGTAACGTCGACGGACACGTCATCTGTCCCGTAAGCACTTAAAACTTTGATTTCAATAAGTGTTCGCAATGTGCCGTATACTGAATATAAGTTATTGATTTGATTTGCTTCTTCAGATGGAATATGCAAACAAATTTAATGAAGAGGCAAAGAGGGCTTGAAATAATTAAACCAGACGAGAAAATGTAAGCAGATCAAATGATTCCCATTTGATATTATTTACACGTATAATTAAATTGAAACAAGCTAGACAATGTTTGCTCAGTGTAAAGGAACAGTGGCGAGGGGTGGCAAGACATAAAAGCGAGCATCCAGGCATGAAATTAAACAGCTTGCACTAACTTGTTAATCGTCTGGACTCCGGCCAAGGCCCAATTTGAAGAAATTGCTGACGACTCCGCAATGTTTTAGTGAAATTCACTAATTGAATATGCCTTTTTTGAAATGTTTATATGTCTGTTTATGTTGCAGAGCAAAAAGTAGGCAAAAACTTCTTTGAAGATTTAGCCTGTAGTAATAATATAAAGTTTACCTACCTCCTGCTCGCGTCATTCTTGAGCTTAGACGGTCATTATGCGGAGGAATCTAATTAAATCATCATATATATATAATTATATATACCTACTTACATTTAAGTTTCTAGAGCTTTCTTAAGGAACGGCGGAGGATTCCGTTCAGGGTTGTGGTTGCAGGAATAAGTACCTCCTTAAAAAACTTCTCAGCCCCTACTACGGAAGTGTTTTGTTCCTGTGGAAAAGCTTCTAGAATTCTACAAGCAATTAATCACAATTATATACTATACAAAGCTATTTATCGAATTATTAGGTGGCATCGCGCGATTTAAACCCTAAGTACTTCAAGCGCCCATAGATATAATTACTATGGTCCAATATAATATTGTGGTCTTATAAAGGAAAAAGGTTCAAACAGTAAATTTAAAATATACAATTAAAAAAAATACTTTACTAATATGGTAGCGTTTTGTCATTATTTAATTAAGTTTTTTTTTTATACAACATGAGTGGCAAACAAGCATACGGCTCACCCGATGGAAAACGGTTACCGCAGCCTATTTACGCAATGCATAGGTATGGATACCAAATATAATTTTTTACAATGTTTGTCCGTCTGTTTGTTCCGGGTAATCTTTAAAACGGCTGGACCGATTTTAACGGGACTTTTACTGGGAGTAATTTTGACTTTTATTTTAGAAATGGAACATTTTTTGTTAAATTCCATGCGGACGATGTCGCGGTCACAACTAGTCTTTTATGAATACATATATATATATATGGCAAAATAAGAGTGGAGTTCCACCTGTAAACTTTAATACGTACCTATATCATAAGCACTTACATCTCATAGAAAGAGATCTCACCACGAAGAGATGATATTTGAATAATTTTACGACTGAATAAAATAGGTAATTTCCATAATTCTGCTTATAATAAGGATAATTGATCCTTAATTCACCCTATTGCTGTTGTGGACACATCACTATAACCCCTCCAAATCTGAATAGGAACTTAAATTAACCGAACCCTTTCGAACACGTATGAAATGAATCAAAACTACTTGAAACTCTAATTGGAGGTGAATAGCGTTCTATTTGATCACATCGTTGGATCAGCGTCATTGAAACATCCATATCATAATATGTCATTTTGAAATATACTACAGTTAGCTAAACTAATTGTGCAGAATCTGATTTAACTCAAGCGAATAATACACTCGAGTGTGATTGTTTTAGAAAGCTGTCGTCATTAAATACAGATATATTTTCAGAATGATCACATTTAATGACGTAGGTAGGTACATAAACGTGAATATCTTCTGTAAAAACGTGAGTGTTATTACACCTCACCCCACGCTTTCGGGAACCCCGCGGAAGAGTGCCGAGTTTGCAGATAGTACCCACACATCCACTTTCTGTCAGACTATATTTTAGGTGCCAACGTCTCAGATGGCTGTCCGAGTCCAACGCCGTGACTTAAGCACCGTCTTTAAATTTCTTCTCAAACGTATGCAGGTTTCCTCACGATGTTCTCCTTCAACGTAAACCTCGTGGTGTGGCTAATTACTGTACTTATGTTCAGAAAAACTCATTGGTATAGTCGAGATTCGAACTTGCAATCTTTGTGTGCCACCACGAGTTCTTGTTCACATTTTATATTAGCTACGAGAAATTTGAATTTTTCCTTTAATCCTTTATTGACTTTGGATTGCTTGTTATCCAATCCAAAGCAACCGTATCAACCTAATGATTAAAGCTGACGTCAAAAATAAATCCAGATTTATTCTTTACATTTACCCGGCTTCGATAAACCCAATTCGAATATTTGACCTACATCCGATATAAACTCAAACACCTAAAAGATATTTACATAACCGTTCGGACCCTTTCGGAAAAATTTACTCGAACATAGTGTGAAGTGAGGTAATTTTTATGATAAATACAGTTATTCTGGAAATGAAATGTGTGCACGAACCGGGCCGAAATGGAATGAGAAGAAATTTTATGGCAAATATATTCAGGTTGTTTACTGTTTTAGTATTAAAATACGTATAAATTTGCTTCCGTTGTAGGTTTTGAAAGTAGGTACTTTACGTTACGTAGGTAAGGTACTTCCAAAACAACATTTTGCAAACAAAAATTTCCAAAAATCTACTTTGAATGAAATTAAACTAAATAATATATTCGCTAGAACACGATTAATTACATAATTATGAGGCTTAAATGTACGAAGAGATTGAATCTCGCGTTCGGCCACATAATATTGGTAAGTTTTTTCGTATGTAGGTATTTATATATTAGGTACCTACTAGCAGTACCACCCAGCTTCGCTTGGAAGATATAATAAAGAATAAAAGCTCTTGAAACAGGATTGCAGTGCCATCTACCGAGTTCAAGTGTACTTGCAAACCATCCATGAACTCACTCAAATAAACACACAATATTGAAATATTGTTTATACCAAATCAATGTTTTTCTAAATCACCACCAGAATAGGCTTTACTGGCATCCATCTCAGCTAATTTGTCCGTTATGCTTGGATACTATTCCTCTTAATATCAACCCGGAATCACAAATATTACCTAAGGTGTTGCAGGCTCAGCCAGGCTCCGTTAGCAGCTTATCATCGCGAGACTCACAATCTTGCGTTGAATTACCTATTGAAAAAAGTGCGGAGAAATTACGTGACAATGATATTAAGTTACGAATATCTTATTGGGAAATACTTATATAATATACTGAAGCGCAAACACTATGGCTGAAGGCACAAATAAAATACCTTACAAAGTACAATCAAACATGATATCGACTGTTTGTTTCACGGAAGGAAATCTGCAAAAATCAATGCAAATATCTTTGGTGCTTCATTTTTATGGGCAAAGCGACAATTTACGGCGCGGCGTCTCGGTAACAAAAGCTTAGGTAAGCGTGGGTCCTTTGACAAATCGCTCCCATATCCGCGCTACAATTTGTTCTACGTTACGATATTCACAAGTTCGGGAACAAGTAAGATTACTGCTAAATTCAAACTTGTTGAATTTATGATGTTTATTTTTAATTAGGTACACCAATTTTAACTTACAAGTACATATATAAAAAAAAAGATTACTTACATAATAGTACGTAAACAAACCGCGTAGATTATGAAATAAACTAACGATAAACTCTCATTGAATAGTCGTCTCTCATCTGAACTTCTATACCTACATATAAAAACACCCTTTTATCCTGTCCTTTGACAAATCGCTCCCATATCCGCGCTACAATTTGTTCTACGTTACGATATTCACAAGTTCGGGAACAAGTATTACTGCTAAATTCAAACTTGTTGAATTTATGATGTTTATTGAAGTGAAACTTCTTTATCGGGGTTGGGAAAAAATTTAGTGTAACATTTTTTCGTTACGCGTCACATTCTTCCGTTATTCGTTACGCGTCACATTGTTCCGTTACGCGCCATCTTTTTCTTATCCCTACCACGCGTGATTCGAAGTATACTTTCTCCAGCGGAGTAGGTTTAACGGACTTACTCCTACCACTATACTTGACCGTTTTTCTATTGCACGCTTATTTATTCCCAACGCTCTATAGTGACGTGATAAATATATATATATATATATATATATATATATATATATATATATATATATATATATATATATATATATATATATATATATATATATATATATATGTTATATTGAAGTGATCAGCAAAATCAAAGGGTTTATTTTAATTCTAATTCCAGTGAATTTCTAAAAAAAGTAAGTAATTACATCTCTTTTTCTACTACTTAGGTGTAATTATGGTATTTATTTTTCCACGTTATTTAAAATTAACCTCAGTTTTTGATTGTATTTTTTTCAATACACTAACACGTGGGTGTAAGTATGGTATCAATTTTTTCTAATACTTGAATGTTGATTGTGGTATTTATTTTTCTAAAATATTCAAAGTCAACCTCAGTATTTGATTGCCTTTTTCAAAACACCAACACGTGGGCGTGATCATGTTATTTATTTTTCAAGTTTTCAAGTTATTTAAGCTTAACCTTTGTCATATATATATATATATATATATATATATATATATATATATATATGACAAAGGTTAAGCTTAAATAACTTGAAAACTTGAAAAATAAATAATTTTTTATATATGTATGTATATATATATTTTTTGTAAATTGATAAATTATTATTTTTTACATTTTAGTAAATTATTTTTTGAAAAATAACGTCATAAAGAAGTTTCACTTCTTACGAGTGTACGCTAGCACACACAATGTTTTTATGTATATATGTATATGTATGTATATGTATATTTTTTGTAAATTGATAAATAATTTTTTTTTAGATTTTAGTAAATAATTTTTTGAAAAATAACGTCATAAAGAAGTTTCACTTCTTACGAGTGTACGCTAGCACACACAATTTTTTTTTAATTAGGTACACCAATTTTATCTTACAAGTACATATATAAAAAAAAATTACTTACATAATAGTACGTAAACAAACCGCGTAGAGTATGAAATAAACTAACGATGAACTCTCATTGAATAGTCGTCTCTCATCTGAACTTCTATACCTACATATAAAAACACCCATTTTATGTCAACCTTATATATAAACCTTATAATAGTTATTTTACGAAACACTGCATTGTGGACTACATTAAGTGAGAAGTTAAATACTATTTCATAAAATAGTAACTAAAATCTAACTGGATTCGTACAATGATTATTATAAGCAGAACTGAAGAAGATATTCTTCCGTAAAACGTGAAGTCAAAACGAGCGTTTTCCTCGCTCGACGAGCCTCTTCCGAAGCACTTGACAGTCCTACACAAAGCCTTAATCACAATAGACGATTTCCACGAACCATTTATTCAATCCCCATAGTTCTGGCTTGGCTGGGCTTTTAAAGAAACACTTGATGTAGAATTAGACACGCCTTCTGCATTAAGCCGCCTCCGAAGAGCCACGGTTATTGTGGCTTACATAAAGCTCTAGTCACACCTAAGATAACATTGCGGGTTCTAACGGGGTTGGGAATATCAAAGTGGACATTGGATCATACTTCTATATCTAAAGTAAGCGCCAAATAAAATTGTTCTGCTTTATAGTAATTTTTATAGACGCACAGGTGTGTTGCACATGTTAAACGAGAACTATACGCCTTTGCTAATTGCGAGGGAGACGTGCAAAGAATAACGTATTTTTGTAAAGAAATTGAACTCAACTTCTCCAGGGCAATACTAAACATGTTTGTTCTTATGTTCGCAACGTAGCTTATTAGAAAGCTCGCTATTGCTGGTATTGACTGGTTATTAACTGTTATATATTAATGTATAATGTAAGATATTCGTTTTACTTTTAAATGGATAGGAAATACATACGAATCTTCCAAGATCTATCACTAATATGGCAAGTTTGATTGCATTTCCATAAATAAATGAAACGAGTATGTACAAAGTTATTAACATCATCATATCATCACGCCGGGTCCCTAACGAGGTAGGCAGAGAGTATAGAGCGCCAGTTCTCTCTAGACTTACATGTCTCTTTCGTTTCGTCCACATTCATCAGTCTCTTCATACATGCAAATTATTAACCATTGAAAAAAGTGGATGAAAGATTATATCTTGGGAACAACATTTATACAAATCGAACCAATAAGATCCCTACCTTCATCAGTACGCAATTTGTAGAACAAAGAGGACAATAAATAGGCAGCGTGTCAATGTTAGAGTAGTTACCGAATACGTATTCTGCCGAGAGAGTAGGAAGGAACAAGGTATTTTTCAATAGCGAGAAATCGCACATCCTCTTTGTAGTACAGTCGGATGCTCACTCAAGTTGTCCGTGATTTATAACTCACGTAATATCTAGAAATGTGTTCTAGTGTCCTGCTATTTGTATTGTATTCCAATAAACGACTACGCGAATTCAGCCTGTCCTTTGCCCCGAACTCTGAACGGATTTTTTCGACCCAGTATTGTAATTATACTTCATGATGAGGCCATAGTACGTTTTTCGACGTATCGAGTTGCGTCACGTTGTCGCAACGTTGACGTTAACCTTATCATATCTCCTGCAAAAAGAGGGTATTAATACACCTTTGCCTACCCGGGCGCCCTTGTGGAAAGGCGTGAAGATTCACACTTTATGTACGTCTTTTTTCTTATACATACGCAGGTTTTACTTCGATGTTATTTTTCACTTATACAGAGAAGGAAAACATCGAAATGAAAACTAATGGTGTGATTAATAATTGTAATTAAATACAGAGAAACGAATTAATTCACTCGGGATTCTGACAGATTCGAACCACTCGAACACCATGGCTCTTTAAAAAAATTATATTCCATTCAGAATTCAGAACTACACACGACTAAACTGAATTGGATTAAATTTGGCACAGAATAGCTTGATTTATTTATTTATTTAATAGAAGGGCCAGTTATTTATGAAAAGTAGACCAGAATTACACTAAATGAAGCACACAATATATAAAGTAACACATATAATGTTATATTCCAGCAAAAATCGACGAATGAATTCAAATATTACGCGGGTCAGCACAGATAGTAATATAATTATGTACATTTTTATGCAGATAATATATTAGTATTACCTAAGTCATTAGTCGCAGTTTCCACGTTAAAAGCAGGTTGTACGTCTGTAAAATGAAGCTGCATTTAAATCATTTTAAAAGGCATTGTGCGCCAAGGAACTTTGTAGCGCAGCTCCTGAACTTGCAGCTTGCTATAATGGGCCGCCATCTGTCTTATAAAACGGCACATTTAAGTCACTTTGGAGATACATGAACGTCAAGATGTAAGCATAGAAGCTTTACAGACTAAGACAGTGGGTATATAGAGGTATTCTTTGTTGTGTAATTGTAGCACTGTGGATTATAGGAAATTATATTGTAGGTAAGTGGGTAGGTACCTATTTTATAGTAAAGGGCGGATGAAACGACTAGTTTTTGCTGGTAAACTTGTTTGTATACATATCATCACACCGAGTCTCTAACGGGGTAGTCAGGGAATAGTAGGTAGGGAGATTAGAGCGCCAGTTCCCTCCAGAGTTATATATATACATATTTCTCTTTATCCACATTCATCAGTCTCTTCATACATGCTCATCGGTACAAAACAAAAACACATTTCACTACATACTTTCTTTTAGATATTTATATATATACATGTATATCTTTATATATATAATTCTTCTGTGAGTGTGTATGTCACTGAACTTCTCCCAAACGACTGGACCGATTTTGATGAAATTTTTTGTGTGTATTCAAGGGGATCTGGGAATGGTTTAGATTCACAATTGGACGCGATAGGTGGCGCCACCATCGTATTTTTTCACCCAAGCGAAGCTGGGCGGGACAACTAGTATATATATATATATATATATATATATATTGGATTGGATAGTTAAACTATTTACCTTTATTCACACACAAAGAGTGGTTTGGAAAATATTAAAGGAAACCGTGACTAGTTAATCTAACAACGCATAGCTCAAACAGCAGATTTGATACATAGTTATTATAACGCAACTTAAAATAATAATGATTTTTTAATTTCCCACAAAGGATGAAACGGGATAAGAACTTAAAATCATACATACACCAAGTGTTTTTGATCGATGAATAATGTGATATTAAAGGTCCACAGGAGAAACGTGGACATCAACATTTGAGTGACACCTCATAAATTTATTACTAATAAATTTTAAAGGTAAAATCAAAATACTATGTCACAAATCAACGCCAATTCCTGAACGTATACAGTAAATGTCAAACTATCAATGTCAACACTAGCCCTCGGTGAAATGTCAAAATAATCACGATTTAACTCACGTTGTGCAACTTTATTATTATTTAAGCAATATTAGTCAGCTGTTTCCTTCATCAAAATCATTTGTAATATTTATAGGACAATACTGAAAGTGTTAATTACATCTACTACCTTAAATAATCAAGATGCGGCTAGTAGACGCAACGAAACTTTTGGAACTTCAAAACAAACCTTCAAATATTCGAAATATCTGCATAGTAGCCCACGTGGACCATGGGAAGACCACATTGGCTGATTCCTTAATATCCAGCAATGGTATCATATCGCAGAAAATGTCTGGAAAACTTCGTTACATGGACAGCAGGCCTGACGAACAAGAGCGCGGTATTACCATGAAAAGCAGTAGTATAGCGCTTTACCATGGCGTTGATCAGCGGGAATACCTGGTAAATCTCATAGACTCACCTGGACACATCGATTTTTCAAGTGAAGTGTCCACTGCTGTCAGATTATGTGATGGAGCAATTGTTGTGGTACGTAAACAATTTTTTTTAATTAATAATTTTTCCAGTAGTTAATATTTAAGCTCAATAATTACAAATTTAAAGAAATGTCTTCACTTATTTACGATTATTTGTAAATGTTGCCTTATATCTGTAGATTACAATGAGTTACTCAATGTTATTCTAGTTTCATGAATTCTTATCAGAATTACTAAAGTTGAAATATTTTGTTACAAAAATATCACATACAGTTTGTGAAACCTACAAGTGTCACTAAGTAAAATATTAAAATTTCTCAGGTCATATATTTTCCCTTTTGCTATTGTTGGATGTAAATCTTTATTTGAAATCTAAAGTCTTTATTTCCAGGTTGATGTTGTAGAAGGAGTGTGTCCGCAGACCCGTCTTGTACTGAAACAGATCTACACAGAGAACATGAGGGCTGTCCTTGTATTGAATAAAATTGATAGACTCATCTTAGAAATGAAACTTGATCCACTCGATGCATACATTTTACTGACCCAAGTCCTTGAGCAAGTAAATGCTGTTATGGGAGAATTGTTTGCAACACAAGTCCTTGAAAATGAGGAAAGTACTATAGAGAAACAGGTAATAAATCCTACTGTTATTTTATTAAATATCATTGGTATTATCATTACTATCATATTTAATTTAAGTAAGGATTTTTTCTGATAAAACCTTGATTTTAGCTTGTGACTGATTTTCATTGAACTGGATATTTTTAAGTTATAAAAAGTATATAATAATACTATATTATATTCTGCATATATCCCAGTATGTAAGTAGGTCCAATACATGCTACATGAATTTATAATATTTTTTTATAATAACTATAGCAATACTTACCTTAGAATAGTTTGACCTAAGTAGTTCCAAAACAAAGATCTAAGTTATAAGCAGTGCAGACAATTGAAACTGGAAAACAATAAACATACTTATATATATTGTACTTTTAAACTAATATTCCGTTGAATTACCAGTCAGGGAGCCATGGCCAAAAGATAGAGCTTAAGAATATGGTCATCATATATACATACATATAACAAGTAACTTTTATGATTGTAAATATTACAAAGTCATTACAATTTCAGGAACAAAAACAATCAAATAAGGAAGATAACAACTTCTATGATTGGACATCTGCCCTAGAGGATGCGGATGACTCTCATCTGTTTTTCTCACCAGAACAAGGGAATGTAGTATTTGCCAGTGCTGCAGATGGTTGGGGCTTCACTGTACAAACATTTGCCAAACTTTTCTCTCAGAAACTTGGTAAGTTAACAGCAGCTTTGTGAGTTGATAATTACTTCTGATCTTTAAAGTGTGGATAAAAGCCTAAATAAATTTAATAATCTGTCATTTATTTGTAGGTTGAATGTTTAACTAAATACATAACTTATATATTAAAAGTTCAATGTTTAATTTAAATGGAACATAATAAAATTTCATAGTATGGATGTGTGATGCCACCTGTCTCTCACATAATAACTATCTTGAAATTATTGACTGATTATGAAAAATATGTGTATTGAGATAACTAGATAATAATGGACAGAATATCACATTTTTGAGACTGGCAGCAGTGAGAATTAGGGCAAAAATATATAATTAATGAAATAAAATCTACTTAAACTTTCCAGGAGTAAAGGATGAACTGCTCAATAAAGTACTATGGGGTGATTTTTTTTTAAACACAAAAACGAAACGTTTTATGAAAGGTGCACAAGAGAAGGCAAAAAAACCGCTATTCGTCCAAGTAGTTCTTGACAACCTGTGGAATGTTTACGAAACAATTGCTATGAGGAATGAAAAGGAAAAAGTACCAGTAATATGCGAAAAGCTCGGAATTAAACTGACGACACGCGATATGAGGCATACAGACCCTCGAATTCAGCTTCAATCGCTGATGGTACAATGGCTTCCTTTATCCTACACTGTTCTAAATATGGTCTGCAAGAAACTGCCTTCTCCTAAAGAAATATTACCAGAAAAAGTCGAAAAACTGATGTGCTCCCGAATCAGAGATTTTGAATCTTACCACCTGGAGACCCAGAAGTTAAAAGACGATTTCCTGGCCTGTGATAGTAGTAACGATAGGGCTGTGATAATTTTTGTGTCTAAAATGTTTAGTGTTGATAAAAGTGCATTGCCTGAAAATAAGCCCAAAGTCTTAACATCTGAAGAAATGGCTTTGAGAAGAGAAAGAGCAAGACAAATGCGTGAAGAAATGAAGCAAAATACCAATAATGAAACTATTCCTCTTGAAGAAAAGACCGATAATAATGATGTAGAGAAAAGCGCAGAAGATGAAAAGGAGTCTGAAAACGATGAATCTGTGTTTATAGCTTTTGCTAGAGTATTTAGTGGCAGAGTGAAGAAAGGTGATAAAGTCTATATCCTGGGTCCTAAGCATGACCCATCCAAAGTTCTTAACATAAAAGACTTCCAAGTAGATCCTAATAAGAAATTAAAAGATTTAAATAATGATGAACACATAACTTGTACAGAGTGAGTAGTAAGATATTCTTATTTTTTATGTTGTTCAGTTATATTGATTTTATATAAATATATTTTTATATTTTCCAGAATTAAATCTTTATATATACTAATGGGAAGGGAGCTGGAATATATTGAGGAGGCAGTAGCAGGAAATGTTATAGGTTTGTATGCATTTGATAAAAATAAAATTATTACCTTTTCATGGTAGCAAGCACAATTCCTAATGCTTTCGGAAACTATTGTTTTTCTAGGGTGGGTAATGTTCAAGAAATCCACATCAAATATTTTTACTGGCGAGAGCGGGATCAGTTCGTTCCTAAAACTGCTAGCACAGTAATTCGCTCATCAAAAGGTCGGCAATACGCGAGTGATATCATTGTTAGTTCCTGTGCCTTTATGCTACAGTAATTGCTTACTACCAGGCAGGCCTTATTCATGTCTATGATGTGACAATTTGACGAGTTTCTTTTCAATCATCTGTGTGATAAATAATTATCGACAAACCTTTATTGCTACTTGAATGCAGCCAGCAGTATTGTTATTTTTTTGTTAATACTTCCTTCTTCAGGTATTGGAGGCCTAGAAGATCATATACTGAAAACTGCTACGCTTAGCAGTACTATTGCTTGTCCTGCGTTCAGCGAGCTACAGTACACTGTCGTTCCGATACTGAGGGTTGCTATAGAGCCTACATATCCATCACAGTTGCCACAACTGGTTAAAGGTACTTTACGTTATTCATAATAAGGCCAAATTGGCCTGCAAAGCAAGCAAGCATGAGATGGTCGTACATTTCCGCCAAATACATTGAATATGTATAAATAAAAGACACTTCTTCAAGAAATCTGTATACGTTTAAGAAGAAATTCATAGACATACTGTAATAAATAGATATTCGTGATTGAGAAACGGCGACGGATTAGGCATCTATTACGTTGACACGTAAATGTATGTAGAAATGCACCAATACCTACCCGTTCCTCTAGTGGGAAGGCGTAAATATAAACAGTCTTTATACATTTAACAAATTAAGTATGGGGGCCCACCGGTATCTGGACCACTCGCCGAGCTATCTGTGCTACTTTTATTATAACTTAGGCAAGCTTAGGCATTATAAATAAATAATAAATACCTTGGTACAATTGCACACAAATTTACTTAGCCCCAAATCAAGCAAGGCTTATGTATGGTATGGTAACTAGATAACGATATATTTACTTATACAGATAGATATATTCATAAATACATAGGACACCCTAGACTAAGGTACAAATACTCTTGTTCATCACACACAAATCTTGTTCATCTGCCCTCTGCGGGAATTGAACCTGCGACCTCAAGTTTCGCAATAAGGAGCTCTAACCACTAGAACAGACGTCCATGAATCGATTGTTTTGTACGACCACTCATCCGTTTCAGGTTTGAAGCTACTCAACCAATCAGACTCGTGCGTGCAAGTACTTTTGCAAGAATCCGGAGAGCATGTGCTTGTCACGGCGGGCGAAGTACATCTAGAGAGGTGTCTTGAGGACTTGAAGTACGTATGATGGGTCCATGCTGTCTCTTTTGTTTGTAATGCTGCATTAGTGGTTTATTGTTTTAAGACCGCAACGTTTTCACCACTGCCATATTTGTTTTAATAGCTAATTGGTATAACAAAAGTCTGATTTGAAGTATTCATTGTATACATAATACGATTATTTATTTTAGAATATATATTGATTAGATTCTTTGCTGACCTTCAATCAAATTCTATCATAGACACACGAATGCAGATTTGATTAAAAACTCAACAGATTCAAATAATTTTCAGTCTCAATAAATTATTCCAACATTATTTAGTGTCTGTCTGATATTTATTGTCTTTAGTGTCTAGTGGTTAAAATGTTCCGGTTTTACAACATGCAAATCCAAAATCTCTTTAAAACTAACCATTAATGTTTTCAGAAACCATTACGCAAAAATACCAATATCTGTATCAGAACCAATTGTTCCATTCAAAGAGACGATCATAGAACCACCTAAACTTGACATGGCTAATGAGGAAATTGATTCTAACAACATTGACAAAGGCAGCAACAAGGAAGAAGACCCAGTAGTCACAGTATGCACTAATAACAAACAGAGCAGAATAAAGATTAGAGCTAGGCCAATACCTAACGAGATTACAGCCCTATTAGACCAGTCTTCCGATTTGTTAAAGGCAATATCGCAACATATCAAAACGTTACAAGGCCTTGCTAAAAATAAGAATGATACAATTGAAAACAATTTACAAGAACTGTACCTTAACGGCACTAAACATAAACTATCAGATCGTATGCTCAAACTCATCCAAACGTTCAAAGATGAGCTTCAAAGTATATGCTCGAAACTAGGTCCGGAATGGAAAGATGTTGTTGGACAAATTTGGTCCGTAGGTCCTAGGAATTGCGGTCCAAATTTGCTTTTAAATCAAACGCCAGACTACAGTACAAAATATTTACACCATGAGGAGGAAATAAAGGATGATCCTAGGTTTGACTATGAGGGTAGTTTTGTTAATGGATTTCAATTGGCTACGTTAGCTGGGCCGTTGTGTGAAGAACCTTTGATGGGAGTCGCGTTTTGTGTTGAAGAATGGACGTTAGACAGAAGCGAAGGCGATGATGCGACGCATTCGTTTGGACCTCTTTCAGGTATTTATCAATTTAATTTGTAATGTTCAGTCATATTATGACAGGAATCATGTGAAAGTCACACTTAACAATGCTTGCATTATGTAATTAGTATATTTTTTAACTAAGTAAGAAAGTAAGTATCCCTCCAGCTGAAATAATTCTTGAACCACTCAAACATACTAATCATGAATGATGAGTCAGCTAGACTAGGAATATTAATTAGTCTAGGATCAAAGACAATCATAGGTACAATATTTGTGATGGAAGTAGGTTCAAATTGATATTTTTGGAGCATAGTTTTACTCTGGTTCCTAGAAGTCACTTATTCTAAAAGAGTGTAGAAGCAAAAGTATCTTGGGCTATGCCGCGCGATCAGTTACCCATGGGAGTGAGCGAGACAGAGTTTAAAAGTGAACGTGCGGTGCTTTCGGTATCTGTTTTAATTAATATATGGAAAAATCTGTAATGACAGGTCAAATAATGTCAGCGGTAAAAGAAGGTTGCCGAAAGGCGTTCCAAGTTCAACCTCAGAGGCTTATGGCTGCGATGTACTCTTGCGACATCGTCGTTGACCAGAAAGTATTGGGTAAGTAACATTTAATTCCAGAATTCATATTAATATGTTCCATGGGAATATGGCTCTTATATAACGACAATATAGAGAGCATGTTCTTTTATTCTTATTTTATTTAGCAGTATATATTGTTATGTATTGCCTACCCCATCAGGGACTCGGCGTGATTATATGAACGTATTGCTTTATGATCAATGACTCAATCAATGAAGGCACTCTGTCATGTGTCTGTTGTGACAATGGGGCAACTCAAATAAGAAACAGTATTATAAATTCGTTAAATTTATTTTATAATTACAAATATTGTAATTATCATTAATATTTACAACTTAAGTCTAAGTATAAATATGGTTTCCTAAAAATTATTATCAATTTAAATATTATCATAAATGCATAGAAATAGTAACACAAAATTCAATTGGAAATCTCTTATCACATAATTTTTGTGTACATTCTCAGTAATAAATAAATAATTAGAATAACTCGACTAACGAATTACGAATGGGCACCGTGGACTGGTGTGGGAGAAAATTATGTATTGCTTTTCTTTCTTTTTTTATTTCAAAAAAACTTAAACTGTCTATGCTTATATATGTCTATGATTCTGGCAAATAGTGTCTTAAAATATGAGTTCGGAATTCAAAATATTTTTAAATCACATCGTTGTGATCGAACTCTTAAATATCATCATTAAAATAAATAGCTATTATTATAAAGTCCATTCAAGTCTTATTCCGACCAGTGGTTTTAATATTATTTCGATGTAAAGTTTCCTTCAGAAAACAATCAAATCTTATTTTGAAACATGTAATCTTAAATTACCACTAATCAGATTAACACTCTAGACAGTAACACTAATAAATGCAGATTGAGTATTTATAGGTCAATAGTATTTCCTCCATACTAACGTTGAGTTTAGAATGGGAAACCAAAGCAAAAGGTACTTAAATGATACGTTTTAAATCGGGCACGGTTACCAAGCGTCAGAAAGCGTTTTCAAAATGCTTTTTAAAGTCTATGTTGAGTCCAAAGAGCATCGTATACAGGTTAAATAACTGTCTCGATGGACGCAACAAACTTTTTCTTACAGTTAAGTAAAACTATTCTAGTCGATCCAATGTAACGAACGTGCTAATTCTTGTACTTTGTACCACGGGAAGGGGGGATATTCCGGTGTCGCTCGTCTCATTCGAGCAACTCTCGACCTTCTATTATAGTAATTGGGCTCAGATTGATGCGAGTGGTATCTGTTGTACACCGGCTTGTCAGGGTATTGCGAATAGTCCACTTTGTAAGCATTTGTCGTGCTCTGTACATTGATCCCAGTGTAACGGTTCGCGTTGTAACCTGGAAACGAATAACATATAAACTAGAAACTTATTTGAAACATAACTAAAAAGAATCAGATTATTTCGGAATGCGGAATCTAGATTAGCTGCGGCATCTCATTGGGACAGACCATTTGTATATAACTTACAACAACTGCATGTAACTTTTATATTAGATACTAGCTGTGCCCGCGACTTCGTCCGTGTGGAATTCAATAAAAATAGTTATTGTTCAGTTTCTAAAATAAAATTAGCCTAAGTTACTCCTTATTTCATCAGCTATCTGTCAATGAAAGTCCCGTCAGAGATTGGCCGGAACAAACAGACAGGCAAACATTGTAAAAAAAAAGCATATGCTACATGCATATGCTTTTTTTTTAAAAAAGCATATGCACGCTAATAAAAAGCGGCTATTTTACACACAGGCACTCCAATTTTATTTATTTGTATGTATAGATGAGATTAACGATATCATCAGTATCCAAATTTTATAAGTGCAATTTAATACTAACCAGTTTGATATGCCGATGTTTGCCTCACGCACATCATGCCATACACCCTGATGCCAGGAACTGAAGCGTAAGTGGGCTGGTCGTGCGACATTGGACCCTCTGGGAATAGAAATGCAAAGTTCAACGAGTTAATCGACAAGGAAGGTCTAAGCGTGGAGCTACTACTACATTTCGCTAGATGGCGCCATTCAAACAAATAGCTTTTACTTTATCACAATTTTTTTAATCACAATCGTAAGCATACTTACACAAATCTCTTTACGATTGTATAGAGATTTTTACGAATATTGTATTATTTATGTATTAAAGGTTTTGTTAAAAGTAATAAAATGAGCTTTATAGCATGTAATAATGAGCTGAGCAATAGTGAGCTAATGGTGAGCTGTAATAATTGTTGAATGGAATTTTTCTGCGGTACCGAAAATCACCATCAATATTTAAAAAAAATTGCTCTGGAAGTAATTGCAAAGATAGCGCCTCCTCTAGATGTTATGGATTACATCTTACCTTCCATGGGAACAGCCTTTAAGATTTGTGCTATTTGACAGCCATCTATCGTGAGGCTAAGGTACTACACTCTATGGGCAAGCTTTAATATGTGATTAAATTCGTTGCCGTATTGTACAATTCACTGGTATAGTATATAACTGTCACCATCCGACAGCTAGTAGGTACTCAAAGTACATTGAGTATACTTGTATACTTGTTACTTTTGAGTACTATTTTAATATTCATCGCCTAAGGTCACTTTTAAATAGGTATATGAACACCTGCTACTGTGTTAACACTTTAATATAAATGTTGTATTAAACTATAAAGCATAGACTCACCCAATATATGATTCTCCGGACACCGGCAGATGACTAAGTAGTGTGATTTTCCAGTTCTAATGTTCTGTAACGCTAGTAACGACCAATCTCGAGGCGCTCTACACTCGCGCATTTCCGACACTGCCTCACATGTCTTCACTAATGTCACTGCTTTTTGAGCGTACTGAAAAAAGGTGCTTATAAATTTTCATTCACTTATTCCATAACCATTCGAATTTGTTGCTGATTTGTTGATGGGTGAATAGATATAAACATATTTTAGAGAAGTTATACCTAAGTACAAGTATCATCACGACAAGTCCCTCACGGAGTAGGTGGGAAGAGTAGAGCACCAATTTTCTATAGGTTTACAGACCTCTTTTGATGTATCCACATTAATCAGTCTTCCGAATACTTGTGACGTTTTAATCCTTGGGTGTTCGATATTTGAATCAGATGCAATTACGGTTCCAAACTCAAATAGGTATGCTCGAACACCA
Organism: Drepana falcataria; assembly: GCA_945859725.1. Lineage (NCBI taxonomy): Eukaryota > Metazoa > Arthropoda > Insecta > Lepidoptera > Drepanidae > Drepana > Drepana falcataria. Next base: position 4,640,271 of record OX243937.1, read on the forward strand.
TTTGATAACCGCCAAAGTTTCCGCTAAATTTCACATACAAACAACATATTGGCAACTACCGTTAACTAAACCGTCGCCGTTGCGTTTTCACGCAATGTCAGCTGACACAAACATCTCCGGAGCATTGAATGTTGCTAATCGGTCGATAATTGCGTTTGAAACTACGCTATTCCCACGCACTCGAACATATTCCATTAGAAAGTATGCGTATAACAATTGTTCATCGAAATAGATTACCTTTTTTTTAGAATCTGTGGTGAGTCTTGTGGTATGCAGGTCGTCAGCGTTGAGGCTGGCAGAGCACGGGTCGCGGTAACGAGACGGGCACGCGCACAGCGGCTGTGTGTAGTTCAAGCGGACGTACACCGCGTTGCATACCTGCAAATGCATTTTATTGTTTACTCTAAGGTACCATAACGTATAAAGCATGAGTTAACATTTACATACTTATACTTATATTATCATGACAGGTGGTACCTAATGCGATAAATAAGCTACAGAGGACCTGATAACAGGTTAATAGTTACTTTCGTAAATTCCGCCAATGTACAAGTGAAAATATCAGTGTACTGTGATACCCTGTTTAAAAGCTTAACTGCTCTTGTTATTGGAGCAAACTTAGCTATATTTGTGCGAGCCACTGGGACCTCAAAGAGTCTTGGCCTTGGCTCCCGTCGCAGCCTGGTGTTAGGAACGAGCAGCCTTAGTGACGCCAGTACGCTAGGGTTACATAGTTTACCTCGGAAAATTTGGAATACGTGCTTAGCTAGTGCCAAGTCCCGCCGCACTTCTAACTTATAGTATCCAACCATGCCCAGAATAAAAGGGTTGGATACATAAGTGGGTAGAAAGGGTATACGCCGTACTGTTTCATATAAAGATACCTAGTGAATTTGTTTTGCATCTTTTCCACCATGAGACTATATTTAGTTTCATGGGGATTCCAGACATTTACGAAGGGTACATAAAATGTTAAACGAAATATTACAACAAAAATAAAATATATTTCGACGCTCTTACGATTTAGTTTCACTCTAAAAGGTCGTATTTTGATTGACTTAAAATCTCATTTACTCAATAATTATTTCAGAATTTTTTGTACGACTATAACTAAGGTCTAATGAAGCTGAGTTTAAGGCATACAATTGGTTGTCATATATAAAGTAAATATGTACGTACCTGTTGTATAGCGCATTCTGGCAGCAGATAAATATGTTGATTGTGTGGATAATAGTGATACTTTGTAGGCTTTGCCAAAACTGATGTCGAGCCGGCCGGCAGCGGTACGGTCTGAAATAGAAAGAAATACGAAATGAGTTAAATAAAAAATATCACCAATATTCCTCAAATATGGATTCGGGGTGTTTTGCCCCTCACACCGATATACCGTATCACATCATAACATCAGATTAAATACAACGCAATTTGAGCCATAACTTTGACTTTTTATTTTATGTTTAAATAATATTGTGGCTATTGTTCGATGACCTTATCCTGGTATTTCAATAGGTTTGACACAGCTCTTTATGCAATTTTATGATAGTAATGTCATTGAAAACGTCTCAAGTCGTCATTAGCTTTGACAACAATGATGGGAAGCATCACTAAAGTCGGTCTCGGCTGGCAAACCACAATATCATTCATCCTAGTTCTTTGCAACCGAGAGTTTCTGTGTCAACGCTCTCGTCACTCCACTCATTGATTTCACATTTGTTTCGCGAAATGATTAACGTTAGGTCTTTTTGTTGGAATGCTTAAAATTTTATGAAGTATTTAGGGGATTCACTATTGGCATATGAAAGGAATCGTTCGTGCGCAATGCTTCTCACTCGTGGCAATACTTCACGGTCATGAACCTACCGATTTGTCGATTACGTCGTCACGTTTGTTGCTGGATCGGGTTGATAAACCTACAAAATGACCACTTCGGTGACGATTTCATTCAGAATGTGCGTTTTGGTATTTGAACCATCTTGCTTATCATTGTTAGGAAGTCCAATGATTCTTTTAGTCCTCACTACTGTTCTTCTAAAGTTCCGAAAAAACCCGAAAGCTTTCGTACCTACATTCATTTTGGAAATCTATCTAATGTAAGTAACTACAATGTTCACCTGCTGTGAGATTTAATTTTGGATAAGTATTCCCTACCACATCTGACGATTGATCTGCTCTAGTAACCTGTATTGACACAAATGTTGATTATAAAGGCTCATTGTGTCTATAAATGCGGAGCAGCAGTCGCGTTTCTTAAACACTCGAAGCCGAAGCTTTATACGTTAAACTGCTTTATGTTAAAGAAATTATTCGTTACACTTCAATTGTCATAGTTAACTGTATTTTAGTTTATTTCAATTTAAACCTTTTGCTCCCCTCGTTAACACTCAAATAAGTCAAATACTGATAGTTTAAAAACCCGTGCAAGTGTGGGTAGATGAGATGTAGATAAGAGTTAGTGACTAGCACTATTTTTATTGGAGAATTGTCTTTTTGTTTGCGCAAAAGTTTCAGCGCAACTCAATTTTAACATGTCTTACCAATACAATACCGCAGATAAGAGAATAGTTGCTTCAATGATCAGTACTATTGTAACGAAAAAACTAAAAAAATCTAGATTAACAAAACAGTCTAGTTTAGGTACAATTAGCTTTTTACCAAGATATTGCTTTATTGTGATTTCAAGTTGTCATTCCATTACGATAAATCCAATTAGTATTCGTCTTTTTAACTAAAATAGCTGATTATTTCTTTTTTCCTTCAAGACTAATGAGTATAACCGATAAATCGTGATAAATGTTGAGGGTACTTTACACGGCACGTGCAATATTATATAAAAGCTCCATGCGCTCTCGTGACCTTCACGAACACTCACAAAAGGAATCATCAATCCACTAACTCGTGCATATTTTTTGTTTTTATATGTAATCGACGAAAAACTTTCACTTCTTTCTGTAAATTCAGTGAGTGAGCGTTCTGATTAACTCTTGCTTTTGAATCTAATTGTTTTGGAAGAAATTACTACCACCGATTGGAATTTATTTTCGCACTTTCACTGAGTGTTGCGTTGACTCCTAATTAATGATCAATAATATTAATTATTACTTTTATGAATGCGAATGACCTTACCGTAATAAAGCACATCACTTTAATAATGCGACGTAATCGTATTGTCATTGTGGCTTACAATAATTCTTGTATCAAAGTTACTGCTCTTTTTGACCACTGGGACCGTACTGATTCAGTCATTGATAGCCAGATACGTCGGTGCAGATGACTCAGGAGAAGGCGCTATTGCCTGGCTAGATCCTCCGACGGCCATGCTTACAACAAAAAGGCACCGGACGTCACGTTCAAGTTGAACGATCGAAATAGACACAGCGGTTTTGAAATGGACCTTATTGCTTGTTGATCTTGTCTCGTGCGTAAATGAGGTTTTTCACCTGCAGTTAATGAAACGTGAAATTCGGTTTTATTTCGATTTACACCCTTTTTACACATGAGTTTTGTAAGTTATGCTGAATATCTCACACGGAAACTGACCATGGGTGGCTGAAAATGGGTGGCGGACACGACTCTATCTAAACATTTAGTTCTATACAATAATATAATACAGACATTGCGATCAGTTTCATAGAAAGAAAAGCTGTAGTCAATATCTAATCGTGACCAAGTAAGTGAGTAATTAAATTTAAAATTCTACGGTATTCAAATAATCGGCAATGTTTCCCACTAACTGGGAATACCAGATGCATCAGCTGATAACGTGTTCTTCATAATACCAGTATCAGAATCCGTTATCCAAAGCAAGGTCAAAGCTAGGGCACAACGTGTTAACATAAAAGATAGGTACATCTTCGGTTCTCGATCTTGACATGATCTCAGATTCGTGATGTAATTCTAATTGAGATAACCAAAGGTTATTAAACCGCAATGATGTCCTAACGTATTTCTTCTTTGATTTTGATACGTGAAAATTACCAAATGATTCTCAAAAGTGCAATAAAAATGCTTTCTAGTTCTACTTAAGGTGTCGTGGTTTACAATATATTTAATACAAGTACGATATAAAACAAAGAAAGAATGCCTTATACTCAACATCTGCTGAATGTATTTTGATGTGGTTTTTACCATGATAATTACTTAAGGAAGTTTGTATGTACAAAATAAAAACCATACGAGAGCACTAGGTTTTTAACCTAGCGACAGCGTATGGAATATAAAATGCGAGACTCATATAACCTGTATTTTAATCGTTGATTTACCATTTCATCACAATTTTTTTTATCCTTACAAGAAAGCCCCAACATCGGCACTATTATTACAAGCTGTAATTACTCAAAAATATAATACAGAATTCTTCGCTAAATTTCATTGGTTTATTGCAAACACAATTGTCTGTTTGCACCGTGATCCTCTCCACATAGAGCTCGTTAAAAAATCTGTCCTTTGTACCAACTACCTTAACCTAGGTTATCGGTTTCCCCTTAGGAACCAGGCCACGTAAGTCAGGCAGGCGCCAGTCGCTTTTGTAAATGTATAGCCTGCCACATCGGCTTACACCGATAGTCGACGCCAATAAAGCTTGAACCAAGCTTTTATGAAAATAAAATATGTTTTTATATATTTTCCCTTTTTTATCAAAATAACAATTTCTTGTGAAAATGTTATTTAGCAAGAAACTTCTGTAAGGCGATCAGCCAAGTAATGACAACTTTAACCAAAAGATTCCGTTGTGCACTAAATCTCGTTGCACGTCTGAGGATTATATACATCGACGGCCAAGCCTACGGACGAGCAGCATTAAGCATTCAACGGTATCAATAACTTGCTCCTTATTTATCTAGAAATATTATTTAATAATAAAGCTATGATCGAGTTCGGGATCTGTAAGTATTGAGAGAGCCGGCGTTTTCTGTATGCCTCCGACTCAGTGTGATAATATGTGCAAATGGAAGTAAAATGATGAAACCAATTCGTTGTACATACATCATTATTGAGCCATTAGCAACAAATTAATACGAATAGCATCTGTGTTGAGGAACTCAGAATATCCAGAGCGGTAGAATCTTAGCGCGATCGCAACGTTTTGATTCTTAAAAACGTGCAAATAATTTTGAAATAACTTGCTTTTGTATCATGTTTGATAATTGAAATTCTTAGCATTACAATAGAAATGTTTTGAAAGTTAATTGATTAAATTTATGAAGCTACTGTTATTCACGTGAGTGTTTTATGTCATTAATCGATATTACAACTGGTGTAGACCATTCGGTACACTTACGATTTCTCGTTGATCGTACAGTGTTATGTAAGTTAATAACTTTAGTTTACTACTCGTGATATCACGATATTAAAAACATAATAGTTGTAAGTATTGGAATAATGGGCTTTCGTATGTCGAAGAATGCCACAGGCACTAACTTGACGCTAGCTTTCTTTACAAATGTATTATCGCTTTGTTCATTTTATTTGTTCGCGTATGTTGTCTATGCATGGAATTCGAATGAAATGTTATTTAATAAAGTTATATTATTGCAATTGGAAAATTGAAGGTACAAGATTATAGTATAATTTAATGGCTGTTTTTTTATACCATCTATGGAATTATACACTCAAACATAATTGTGCGGCAATAACATGATGTGAAAACTGTCATAGCTAATGATAACGATAGATAATGCTCAAGTAATTAGCAAGCACACCCTTCACAGAATTTAATCAGGTAAGCTTCATTTCAATAGAAAATAGGCACGCGTACCTACTACGCGTTCCATATCATTCAAGAATTTGATATCAGTTAATGTAAGTAAATATATATTTCAATTAATTAAATGGAATAATGGAATGGAATAGGGGATCACAGTGGAAGCGTGCACGTCGCGATTCCTGCCAGCCCAGAGGGCTGCAATTCCACTCGATGCGCATTGGCCGGACGGCTGTTAGGGCGTGCCCCCGAGGCGACGCGCACCAGTCCGTCCCCGCTGGTGCGAAAAATAAAGCACAGTGCGGCGATGGGGACCGCCACCCATCACGCAGAGTGCCTCACGGCGGGAAGTGGAGTGTGGAGTGTAGGATGGGTGTATGGAATGTAAGAGGAGGTATGGCTGATAAGATGAACGAATTGATCGATGTTATGACAGAGAGCGAGTTAGACGTTGTGTGCTTGTCTGAAACCAAGCGGAAGGATAGTGGAGTAGACGAGCTCCCGGGCGGGAGTTTAGTGCTGTGGTCAGGAGTGGCAAATATCGAGCACGCCTGCCAGGGAGTGGGAATTCTACTATCCAGCCGCTTGGCAGAATGTATGATAAGTTATGATGCGGTGAGCCCCAGACTTATTTGGGCTCGCTTTAAAATAGGCCTTACCCGACTATTTTTAGTCGCGGTGTATGCTCCGGTGGCCTCAGCGGACACTTGCGACCTGAATAAGTTCTGGGAATGTGTGAGTAATGTTCTAGAGACGAAAGAAGGGAATGAAAAGCTGATTATTTGTGGTGATCTGAATGGATGGGTCGGGACAGCCCGTAAGGATTACGAGGCAGTACTCGGCAAGTATGGTGATAAGAGAGTGAACGAGGCAGGCAAGCTGATATTAGATGTATGCATGGAGAGAGACCTCTTTGTGGCGAACACCATGTTCGACCACAAAAGGATTCATCAGTATACTTGGGAACGGAAAAATGAGCGAAGCATGATATATCTGTTTCTAATAGATCAGCGACTCAGAACACAGGTAATGGACACCAGGGTATATAGGGGAGCTGACCTGGGAACGGACCACTTCCTAGTTATAACTAGGATAAGAGGTCTGTTCGCGGGCTGGCGATCCCGCGCTGGGGGTCCCTGTTCTGCAGTCGCAGACCGCATCAAAAGCTGGAGGCTTCAAGATGCGGCTATTAGAGACAGATATCAAGAAAGGGTATCTGAACAGCTGGCCTGTCCACCGAAAGATGTGTTTGAGAGTGTCGATGTTTGTTGGCAGTTCCTTAAGTCCAGCATATTATGCGCCGCGAAAGAGGTTTGTGGCATTTCGAAAGGGCGGACAACCAAAAATGGCGATGGTTGGTGGGATGATGAAGTGAAAGAAGAAGTTAAAAAGAAGAAGGATGCAAGGCAAAACATTTTGGCTATGTCCAGCTCAAGTGAAAGTATGAAAGAAAAGATGAAAGAAAAATATCGCCTGCAAAAAAATCGTACGAAAGAGATAATAGCTCAGAAGCGTGAGAGGTTCCAAATGACTGTAGACGAAAAACTGTCACATAATTTCAAGGACAATGCAAAACTTTTTTGGAGAGAAGTTAAGAAGTCCAGAAATTATGTTACAGCTAGTAGTAGGATGAATGTGATTTATTCGAAGGACAATAACATACTTACAGACAAAACAGACGTCCTCAGGCGATGGAGTGAATTTTATAAAGATATGTATGATGATAATGCCGCTGATCTACTCATAGAGCTGCCTCCAACAGAATCTATCGAGGATCCTATAGCGGATAAAATAAGTATGGGAGAGATTGTAAGAGCAATAAGAAGTCTGAAATGTGGAAAAGCTGCGGGAATAGATGGGATTACGGCTGAGATGATCAAGTACGGTGGACCAGCGGTCTGGGACGTCATCTATTTGCTATGCAATCTTTGCTGGGAAAGGGGTGATGTTCCGGACGACTGGAGGCGAGCAGTCATCGTGCCTTTCTATAAAGGAAAGGGATCACGATTGGACTGCTCAAACTACAGAGCCATCAGCTTGGTCAGCTTAGCTAGTAAAGTGTACACGAAGATCCTGACGATAAGAATGCAAGAGCGATCCGAAAGGTTTCTCTGGGAATCCCAAGGTGGATTTAGACCAGGAAGAGGATGTATGGATCAAACCTTCTCGCTTCGTGGAATCGCGGAAAAGTTTTTGGATATTAACCAAAGGGTTTTCTGCGCTTTCGTCGACTTGGAGAAGGCATTTGATAGAGTCGTACGAAAGGAACTCTGGGACGTGTTGCCTGGATATGGAGTGAGCAGTTCCCTACTGCGTGAAATCACTCTATAGTGATAGCGAGGCGTGCGTTAGGGTTAACGGTGAGATGTCACCCTGGTTTGATGTGAAGTCGGGGGTCAAACAAGGGTGTATCATGTCTGCCTGGCTGTTCATTATATATCTAGATAACTGTCTGAGAGCACTAAGAACGCACGGATGTGGAGTGAAAATGGGAAACTTAGTGGTCAACTGCCTATTATACGCGGATGACGCGGTCTTACTGGCGTCATCAGAGGGCGAACTGCAGTCACTAGTTACCATAATGAAAGAGGAATGTGAAAAGAAGGGGCTGCGCCTAAACGCTGGCAAGACTAAGGTTCTGGTATTCGAAAGAGATCAACAAGTGACCGAGTGTGCTATATCGGTAAATGGGCAAATTCTAGAGCAAGTGAATGAATTTGTATATCTTGGAAGCATGTTCACACGAGATGGAAAGTATGAAAAAGATATTGAAAGAAGGATAACTGCCGGAAATAAGGTGAATGGAGCCATGTCGGCGTTGATGGGCAGTAAAAGTCTGAGCAAGAATGCTCGAGTTGCTGTCCACAACGCGATATTGGTACCTACCTTGTTGTATGGCAGCGAATCCTGGGTATGTCAGAGGAAGTATGAAAATAGCTTGAATGCAGTTGAGATGCGATCGCTTTGAAAAATGTGCGGAGTAACGATTTTAGATCGAGTCCGCAATGAAGAGATTCGCAAATCAACTGGCGTGAATGAGGGCGTGATTGTAAAGATGAAGAAAGGCATGTTACGTTGGTTTGGACACATAGAAAGGATGAGCGAAGAAAGATTGACGAAACAGATATACAAAGCAAAAGTGTGTGCAAGAAGAGGCAGAGGAAGGCCACGTTCCAACTACCTGGATCAAATCGATCGGACTCTCAAGGACGGGAACGTTAAGAGTACTCGAAACCGACGAGCATGTATGAAGAGACTGATGAACGTGGACGAAGCGAAAGAGGTATGTAAGTCTAGAGAGAACTGGCGCTCTATACTCTCTGCCTACCCCGCTAGGGACTTGGCGTGATGATATGTATGTAAATGGAATAAACTCTATTTTAAATGATCAAGTGTTGTTGGTCGCACGCGATCCGCGTTCGTTGGCCGCGACCAACCTCAATACAGGTTCAGGGTTGTGTTACGTAACCGACTAGTAATTACTTCCGACTTATCCTGATATATTTGCATATCGACTGCATGAGAATGTGTTGCTTCATAACCTCTCACTGGAAAAGGGTTCTATAGAATCGCAACAAAGCTCATTAAGCATTTGTTTACGACTGTGACCAATGTTGAATGAATGCGGTACGAAGCTAAGATAAAGATGTAAGCAATTAATTAGATTTATCCTATTCGTTACATCAGCGAATTATACGTGGTGCTTATATAATGCATTTGAACAATAAAAGTATTTCCCACATTAACTTTAAATTATTTTTTTTCATTTCGCAGAAAAGTTATTAAAGTTGCTCTAGCATCTGTTAATAAATTTAAAGATGCATTACATAATTGAGCGCTCATTTTAGTTATTCTCAGTGGGTATTTAATTGCCGAGGGCTAATTAAGGAGGGCTGAAAGCTTTCCTTAGGCATAACGATTCTGTCATTCAAGTGCTTGAACTCGGCTGGTTACTTTATAGTTATTGAAGATTCCTGGCATTATCTGGCTTTTATATTCACTGTTGTCGTAAAATATGTTTTTATCTCAAGTTTTGCCTTAGTTTAAGTATTGCTATTAACCCATTATACTATTATTTATATCTTAAACCTGCCCCACGAAGTTCTCCGAAGGAGTTGGCAGAGATGTAACAACATCATCGTTTCATTAATTTATTTTTGATTGCTCTATTTAATTATTTATAAGAAATGCTACACCCGATGAATGGTAACCATTTCATTTTCATAAATGTTTTTGTCACGGCAAATATAATGATTATCTTCAGATAAAATATCTTCAGATTTCATGCTTTCATATTCATTTGTGAACTCTACAAATGAAAGTGAATTAAAGCGGTCTTGTATTCATTCGATTTGTTTGAATAAGTAACGCTCTCGGTAAGTCTTATGACGGATTATATTCATATTTCACAAGTTTATAATCAAGAATGACAAAAACCGTACCTAAATTATATTCGCGTCTTCCCACAAGAGTCTCATACCATATTATTTTACATTTGACACAACTTTGGTCAAAGTAAACTTTAACAGTTTTTTGGATGGCTGAGATCCATTGAAGATCTTGGAAGCTATTTACCTGAATTTACCATACACTCAAACTCATCACATTGTAAGAGATTGGGTTATCTATACTAATATTATAAAGAGGAAAGATTTGTATGTAAGTATGTTTGTAAGGAATTGGCTCAAAGTAAGTGACCGATTTTAAAAATTCTTTCACCATTTGAATGCTACATTATCACTGATTAATATAGTATATTAATAATATATAATATTTTAATTGCAAGAAAAAAAATTATGCCAAAATTTATAAAAAATAAATGTCCAGCCGTGCGAAGCCGAGACGGGCCGCTAGTATTATATAATCACACCACGCCATAGATTTATTACAAATACCTAACCAAATTATACCAGTTTTTTTAATTACAGATGCTCAGAATGCTCATGCTGTGATAAATTACTTACGTTCAGATAAAACTCATAAGTGTTAACCACAGTTTGCATTTGAAATCTTACGATGGCACTGGGCCTTACTATATATATATATATACATGGCTCTTAAAACTTACACAACAATATCATGACGTTGGCACTTAAATATGTCACGCACACATATCTTCATCGTCATTATAAAAAATATAATTGATTTATTAATTATATATCCTCACGCCTTCCCACAAGGACAGGGATAAGCACAGATGTATAGGTAGTGCACACACGCACTTTCCGCCAGAAATATATTTTAGGTGCTAACGTGACAGATGGCGATTTCGTCGGCTTTGAATTTCTTCTCAAACGTATGCAGGCTTCCTCTCGAAGTTTTCTTTCACCGTAAAGCTCGTGGGGTGACTAATCACTGTACTTATGTTCAGAAAAACTCATTAGTACTTGCAATCTTTTTGTTGCAGGCAACAACTCGAACCACTCTGCCACCGTGGTACTTTTATTAATTCAATGAATAAATTATGTAGGTAGCTCTTTATTAAACACATGTTCCCGTATATGTTACTGACCACTGACAAGGCAGTTCCTTGTAATATTTGCTTGTTAGTTTAACGATTGACAACAGGTTGCGAGCGAGCGCCATGTATCTCGATTAAGATTTTATATCAACTCAATACCACTTTTAATGAGCTTTTTCCAACTGGGTTTGAACTAGTTTTAGCAAAATCAAATCGATACAATTTTGTTTTAACTAGTACTTGTAACTTAATAAAATATATAGAATTTCATTTGAATATGTATGTATGTGTGTGTATCAAATGCTGATTCGTAAAAAAATACATGACAGTAATTTATACAATATGTTATATTTTTAATGTGGCACTGATATAACAGATAAGAACCTTTAACTTAAAGGGAGGAGACCGAGGAAAGCTCAGATTTAAGTTTAAAAGTGGGATACCTAAGTGATATTTAGAAATTTCTGCATAAACTCATAATTAAAACTTTGTCTACACTACATTTTACGCGGGACATATCTGTGGACCAATGCCACACATTGGTCCACAGATATGTCCCGCGTAAAATTTAATTGTATAACTAGACCTTTTGTCATTAATAAAACATATGTTATGTGTTAATCCAGCTAATGATCCAACTCTGTGCCAAATTTCAAGACGAACAAACATCCTCATGAACTATTTTTCTTATAATATTAAGTAGGTTTGCAATGAAATAATTATTTAAGCTGCGAAGCTTGCATTGCAAACTGATAACTGAGTCAGTATTATTACGATACATACTGTGAACATTACATTGGCGTCCCAATGTCATAACATTTGATCTGTCCGCGCTCATATAAAGCCGTATTTCTAACTCCACGAAGCGAGTTCTAAGATCGCAATCGAATCACGACTAAACGTCGTATTTTCATTTTATGCTTTGTTAATGAAACTTGCAAATGTTCTACATGACAATCCTTTTCTAACAATAAACAATTCGCGATGTACAGAATCGTGATATAATCCGAATATTTCGTTTTGTCCGACCACCCAACATGTTTTAACGCTATGAAAGAAAGTGATTAATCTCACTACAAGCTTTATGGTGAAGGAACAGATTGGGAAGAAACCTCCATACGTTTGAGAAGAAAACAAAGACATAGGTATCCATAGGCGTGCGACGTATTCGCCATATATTATTCTGGTACCCAACATTATTTATTAACAAATACATTTTAATTCAAATTACGGTAAGTTCGTACTAATTGTTTTACATAGATTACAAATAAATTATGTTGCATGTTCCATTAAGTACAGCAAATTATAAGGCATGTTTGAAACTATGTAAAAGCCAGCCAAGTACCACCTCCTTGCGCGAATTTATTAGACACTACCCTGGCAACTTTGTATTGAAGTCCGGTATATCCCGCAACATAGCACCGAGCCACGGGCTCTATTCCAGATCCGGTTACGAGATGTCGTGTCCACGTCACAAGGGAATTTGTTACCGCCGCTAACTCAGTAGCTTGATGGCCCTTACAACCCAAAGGCGGTGTGAAAACAAATATTAATTGGAGTCGTGCCGCCTGGCGAATGGGGAATTAATGGCCTGCGGATAATAAATAGCTAAGAAAGCGAAATGTTTCTTAGACGGAACTATTTCTACAGAATAATGAGTAGGTTAATATACGTGTAGCCTCCATATCCCTTCAGGGTACACGCTTACTTTCTGCTAGGTTTCTATTTCCAATCGTAATATGCGGTGAAATTCGTTGCCGCTACTCGGACCGTTATCTTCTTATTTCATAAGATAGTATTTATCTTTCAATATCCTTTTAAGTAAGTAGTGCAAATAAGCACATTTAAAATAAATTACCTACCTGTATCTATATTTGTATCATTACTCAGAGAAAATTGCTACCGATAGAAATGTTCTTGATCTACTTAACTGAAAGTTTCTTATTCAATGCGTGGGCTGTGAGATAAGGGCAGGACGCATACAAGGTCCTGGGGCTTAGCTGCTGATGCAACTATCTTGATCCCTTCCCGGCCCACGCCGCGCCTGCCAGCTACGGTCCGCTTCGCGATAGCATTCTAATAAGATAAATTGAATTTATCGGGTATTATATCTCTTGGCATCTCACGACCTGTGCGAGGTCTACACGTATTATCCTCGAGACTTACGACCATAGTAAGTGCACGTAGGCACTCCTTAAATTGTTAGACCATCGCAAAAGCGGCTATTTCATTTCATACAATCCGATTAAACGAAATCCTTAAAAGTTCCATCGTGATCTCACCATCCTGCCCCGTTTCTTAATATGTTAGCTGTCGTGATAAATATATCTTGTTTAGACATTGTAAATGCAAACTTTCCTTATAAAATGCTCACGAAAGTCGGAGAAATTCGCTTGAATTGTATCGTTAAAATAGAACAATACAAACCATTGAAATAGAGTGGGTAAAGATTTACATCTGATCGAGAGTCAGCCGTCTTTATTGTGTACGTTCTCCCAACTGCTAACGACAGGAAGATATTGGTAAGACACGATACGATATCTATAAAATCAATGGTACTTCATCTACATATATAAGCTTAGATTTAATATGGGACACGTGCTATGTTTAGAGGGCTGATAGCCCGATAAGGCGACATCGATCGTACATTTATCCGGGTGCTATAGGACAATTACCCAGGGAGTGCCGTGTAATGAATCCTTTGCCGATACATGATCAGATAACGCGTCATCGACTATGGGCCGTGAATGTTCCTATTTGCCTGTAGGTATAAATTTGCGTGCACAAAGTAATTCCAAGCTTGTAGTGTACATGCCCCGATACTATACGATGCACGCCAAACAATAGCTACTTTCTGGAATGTCTGCTATGTTAGAGGGCAACGAAGCTTTGTATTTCCGTGAAAGCAGAAATTATAGTCTCATTTATTCTTATATACTAAATGTGTTCTTGGTCAAGTAATTTATTAACCGCAAACAAGGCTAGTTTAGGTTCTATTTGCCTGCTATGGTCATGTCATGCATCTTTAGTTTAAATCATAAATAGCCACAAAAGCTAGTCCCGTTTGAACCGATCTTACGGTAATCGCTGTCGGCGTCTATCCGCTCGGTCCCCACTCAATCTATTTTTCGTAGTATTGTCTTCCCTGTGTCTCGATTCTTGCGTGTTGTTCGCGTTTCGTGTTAACGGTGAACGTTATGCAATTTGTCGTGTGACAATCAATGAACTAGATTTTACAGGTCGATCACTTGACGGAGGCGCTTTTGTATTGTTTACTAAGATCGGGTGAATGGAAGCGGCGCTAAGCTCTAATGGGCATTATGCTTGAATACTCGAGAGATTTCCTGCTGTTATTTTCGTGTTTGGTCTATATCGTGGCGCGCGCTACCATCTTTGTATTTATTGCAACCTCCACGGCTATGCTGAAATGTTTTGTGTTCACGATGCCATCTTCTATTTCTTAGTTTAAACGAAAGCTTATATTGGAGTCTCTATGGTCGTGTACTTGTCTCAGCTCGCCTATTGTTAGAAAGTATTTAAAATAAATGTTCGCATGAAAGCTTGCAGTATTTATGGCTACCTACTCTTAAGGTTCCCAATGAAATCTCAATATTTTAGAGGTAGCGTTAGGTATATGTGCTTGTATCATTGTTGTGTTCTTGTGGTAATAACTTGCTTTCACTTTATTTGTTTTCATTTTTGTTTCATGATTTTCATATTATATTTATGCGAACTCATTGACAAGTAATTTTACCGTGGATATCTATCAGGAATATACATTAATGTTAGTTAGCTCGTAAATGTACTTGTGTAGCGATCGATAAGGCCGACAACGGTGTTCCCTCCTCTACAACTCCTTTATGAAAGAATCGCCGTTGTCAGTTCCTTCGTTCCTATCTCAGGTACCGGTCATTAGTTGGTTCTTCCGCGAGCGCTCAGCGCGTATGCGAAACTCGTTCCGACGCAAGCGTAATGGTCGATCGTGCGTATCGCTATCCTAGCCATACTCATATATTATTATTATTATTATTATTTATTTCTCAGATAACTTAATCCATTTACATTTACATTTATTATAAAATATTACATACATTAAAATTAAAATTATATATAAAACTGAAAATTATTAATAAAATACACAATGAACGTTAATTAAAATAATATATTAGCACCCTGTACATGAATCATGGCGCAGTGGTTCATGTATTGCCCGTCGAAGCGATCGGCCAACACTCGCAAGATACCGTTGGGGCTGGCCCGCACCCTGCGTACCAGGGAGGTGCACCGCTTACGTATGGTCGCATAGAAGCAATCCACCCGTGCCTCAGCAAACATCTCCGAGGCACTACAGAAGCGTGGCAGCCCCAAGAGCACCCTGAAAGCATTGTTATATTGGACACGTAGGGCACTGTACTGTTTTCGCGTATAACTAACCCACAGACTGCTTGTGTAGAAGGACGTGCAAAATGCTCTGAACAGAGTTATTTTGACGCCCGTCGAGCATCGCGCAAATCTGCGGGCCATCATATTAGCACGTACAGACAGCGCCCTACGCTCCCTTTCTATATCTGCATCGTCTTTCAGGTCTGAGGTTACAAAGTGGCCCAAGTATTTAAATTTATCGACTCTGTTTAGAGGATACCCGTTAAGCCTAATGGTTGGTATATTCTCCTGACATCTACCCCGGGCCTGAAATACCATACATTCGCTTTTCTTAACATTATAGCGCAGGCCATGAGAGTGAACGTACCTTTCGCAAATATCAAGCAGCTTCGACAGACCGCTCACCGAGGCGCTCAGCAGCACCATGTCGTCAGCGTAACTAATGTTGTTAAGGCAGGCTCCACCTATATGGCAGCCGATATGGGTGCTGCTGAGCTCCTCAATCAGCGAGTTCACATATAGGTTAAAGAGTTTAGGTGACGTTAGCCCCCCCTGCCTCACCCCACATTCCAACCTGTACGGAGCCGAATCGATTCCAGCCCACCGAACGACATTGATTTGGTTTTGGTACCAGTATTGGAAAATACGTATCAGTGGCTCTGGCATTGATGTATACTGTAGTTTTTGCCAGAGGATGTCATAAGAAACCAGATCAAATGCCTTGGATAGGTCAAGGAAGCAGGCAAAGACTGGCGTATTTCTCTCAGTGTAGTACTTGACAGTCTGCTTTAAGCACAAAACGGCTGTTTCAGTGGACAGACCTTGCTTGAAGCCAAACTGGTTGTCATGGATATACAGATGTTTATCCAGCTGAGTGTTGAGCAAACTGTCAAGTACTTTCGAGATAATAGTGGCTAAAGAGATGGGCCTGTAATTGTTCTTGTCACTTATATCGCCAGTCCTATTCTTGATGATTGGCACCACGACAGTTTTCATCATCTGCCCAGGTAAATACGAGTGGCCCACACATAAAGAGTAGAAGGTCGCCAGCACTCTGGGCAGATGAATGCCCGCATATTTAAGGTGCTCAATGCTCAAGTTATCGTGACCGGGTGACTTACCCCTAGTCATGGATTTTATAATTTCCATGACTTCTTCAGATGTGAATATATGGCAAATCACCTATTGAACTCACGCAACTTGGCAGAAATATTAAATAATAATGGTTTTACGGTTCGTTGAAATATTTCTTAGCGACATTAGTAATGCTACAAAGTGTGAATTCCGTTTCTCAAGCATACGTACATTAAAAATGTATAGATGATAGATGTTAATTTACTTCTTTTGTGTCCTTAGGAAATAGTATTTTCATGAGCAAAACTAATTGATTCTCCCTAATGATTATCTTAGTCTGTACTAATAGGTATAGCACCCGGCCGTGCGTGAAAAGAGCCAATCAAATACTCGAAGCTAATCCAATCCTTGGAAATGCAATAACAAACTTTAATTTAATCGTGACTTCAGGTACTTTCTGAATATTAATTGAATATATCGCCGCAATAAACAGCTCCATACACTAGCAAATTACGAACTTATGGCCTCAATACCATTTAACGCTTACAAGCGGTCACGTTTTACCTCCTAGCTGCTCACCGCGGCTTTGTCGGCGCAGAATCATTTTATCCTTATGAATTTCTTTTCATACCCCGTGGTGTCACCGTCACCCCCATCACTATAACCATCACCATTTATACTACGTCTTCCTCGTTCGACGTCATCCTCGTATACACCTATTCCTTGCCAAATCTCTCTCCTATCCATCCCTCCTATCCGGTAAGTCTGTCAAGACTAAACGTCTTGAAAAGGTCGTAAACGAACAAAGAACTTTCTCATTAATAATTTTAGTATCAATAAGATGGATTGCAAACGAGAATCAATACCTTAGTTTATACGGTAAACTGTAATTTTCCCGGAAATATGACTTCAAGTAAATCAATAGCCATAGTTGTCAAATATCTATCTGGGTATATCTGAGTCAACTATATGTATATAACTAATATTATTAAGAGGAAAGATTAATTTTTTTGTCTGTTTGTTATGATTTAAGTCATAAACTAGTAGGCCGATCTTAAATCTTTAAAATTAATTAATAATAATTACTTCACCATTAGAAAGCTAAATCTTTACTAACATCATAGCAAAGATTAGATTTTTCTATTGTTTTGTTTTTTTGTTTTGCTGAAAAAAAACGATAAATGACATAAAATTGTACGTGGGTGAAACCGCGGGCACTAGCTGTGTCTATGATAAATTTAGTTTTGTGCACTAACCTTTCTCTAAGAGTAAGTACAGCTTATATCGCTTTAGCTATCGCTTTGTGCATACACATTCATATTTAAATGTAAGAGCAGAACACACCATTAGCCACAAGTAATAAAGCTATTATTGAACCATTCAACTTGACTGTATAAATTATCCCCCATGCACATTACCTACGTACTATATACTAATTTAGCTAAAGAACATAGTCATGCCCGGCGATGTGGTTGAATAACTGATCATTTTCCATAAAGGTTAGTTGCCATGTTATGTTTTCTTTACGTAACAAGAACATTACCTCTTTACGTTTACTTTGCTTTTAATTTTGCACGACAATTTGGTTGGTGTGTAAGTTTTGTGTATAATATAATAATAATATAAATAAATGTTTTTTAATCATTTAAATTTAAAATGAGAATAGCCACAGATCTGTATAATTTTTGCTTCTTTAGTACATAGGCGTAATTAGTAAAACAGGATATATTAAATTTCTGCATGTAATTCCGATTATTGAAGAAGACTAATAGGCTTATAATAAAGTGGTTGTGTGGGTGCTACCTTCACACCTTCGCTTACCCCTTCGGGTACCCTTGTGGGAAGGCGTGAGGCTATTTATCTTCATACTTCTCTACCCACGGGAATCGATTATCAAATTTATTGCGGATGAAGCCGTGGGGCACAGTATCCTAGCTGTGTATATAGATACTGTCCTATCTATATAGATGTAATAATTTTCGATATTATTATGTACAATTAAGAAACTCACATTCCTGCATCTTCCTGCTCCTTATGTTCAGGTGGATGATTTTAGATATCACGTTTTGTCTATTTTGAACGTAGGTTCATGTAATAGACGATCCTTCTAGTGATGCGCAATAAATTGAAGGGAAATGCTATTATTTTGATTTATAATCTCACCGTACCCCTGTACCACGACCGCGGAACTTTCCTTACAATTTGTAGGGTCGTGCTGTAAGTTAACAAAGTCTAGGAAATTGCTCTTTTACCGGGAATGATTGCGGTGGCTATGGCGCCGCCGCCTGTTGGAATAACAACGGTAGCTTCCGCATCAGAGAAACATGTATTTATTTTAAGAAAATGTATAATTCCAGTCTGCTTCAGTACTATCAACTATCCTTCCCAACCTTCTGACAGTGTTTCTATTAAACTTTGAAGCATTTCAATCGTTATTTTCGATCAAGCGCTTAAGATAAATACTATCATCTATATCTCTGCAATTGAAAAGTTCTAGTTGTTCTTGAACCTGTGCCTTTGCCGGTTCGCTAATTAAATATTTATCTACTGGATCAGAGGTTCTGAAAGGGGAGGCGCAACGACCTATGCGAACATAAATTCTTAACATTTTAGAGGTAAACTTTTCTTTCAATTGTATATGTAGGTTTTTGGTTTTTATGACCATAATGTACATGGAATACGGGATATACGTAGTAATACGCATTTTGTAAAACTACGGGAGCGTTGTAAACATTGGTTTTTTTTTCAGTACACCTTTTCTAGATGTTAGTACCTCACAGCACAGTAGTTCTTATTAAGTATTCTATTTCGCTGGGAACATCATGTTGAGATTGTGGTCATGTTTTTGCTCGTTGCGTGTTTGTGCGCTCCACATTGTAAGATCGCGACATGCCGAGAGCAGATAATAGTTCTTTGCTCTGCTCTACATCCGATTGCGAGAATTCTTTATCGAATTTAACGAATTTGCATTACCTACAATAATTTCTTCTTCGGCTTTTTACCTCTACAAGCTTTCCAATAATGTCCTATTAGCTAGATCCAAAACTTTTTGTTTGTGGAAAGTTCTGTTGGTCATGAAAAGGGAATGTTTGCTTTCCATTCCCTTGAGTAGCACGTAGCGAGAGCTTGTAGTTACTCCCACAAGTTTTATCTTTACAAAACAGTTGGTGACTTCACTTAACCCAGTTGTTTAAACGTTTACCGTGACGCATTGGAATTTGTACTACATTTGAATAATCGGCCTTCACTGTCTCCCTCGGCAAGAAGTTCTGGAAAAACTAAATCTGTCACCAACGACCGACAATCTCGATAAAAACTGTTTTATATTTGTCGCTATTTTTAATTGGCTTAACTTCGGTTGATATTTTATCTAACGGAATTTTGTATAAATTATGTTAGATTTACTTCCTCATATTGAGCTTCCCTACTTCCTACTAATACTATAAACGTGAAGTGCAAAGAACGAAACGGAAACGTGAGGATCTTTGTTCATATTTCACACAAATATTCATCACGTTCCAAACTTGTTTTCAATTTTGGAACAGAGATAGATTTGTTAGCTGGATTAACACAGGATTTGTTTACTTAGAAAAACCACTAACTGTAAAATCTAATTATACGCGGGTAAAACCGCGGAGTTCAGCGAATTATAAATAAATAGTACGTATACGTATGTGAGAACTCAGAACTAAGTAATTATTATATTTATAGAACATTATTCGCTTTTTACAAACTTGTTCCAAATTCATCTATCTCTAGCATTGTTTTGTACGGTCGGCGTGACAACAAAGGAAGCACAAAGCTTACACCGGCGCCGAAACTGAAAGTGAGCTGACAAGTGTGAGTGCGTGAGACGAGTCTGCGCATCTGTCATTAGATCAACACTAAGCTAGCATCGTGTACTACGCATTATTTATATCTCTAGGAAAACAAGGTCTACAATCCAACGCAAGTAGATTAAAATTCCAGTCTACACAAGTAAGAACTTCTTAGGATCAATATTAACTAAACAAGTTATTGTAACATGCTTCACGTCTGAACTTAATAATGCTAATTGCATTATTAAGTTCAAAAGAATTACATCAAATTGATCTTTCGAAACAAAATAGCAATCAAAGTAGAATAGAAAGCCTACAAAAATGGTATTCGAAAAAAATATCTGTACATTTCTGCACTATATTAAATGACGTAGACGGCATTATACGATTTCACTCATGCTTTTCTATCTAACGAAATTATGGGCTTGGATCAATAATACCAATTTCTTTGATCGTTACATGGATCAATTGAATTCTGAAACAAAAGCCATACTAGGGCCGATTATTGTATATAAATATATATATTGATTGATCATCATTTGTTTTTGCAGCTACCGATAAAGTATCTATGTATACAAAATATTATATCAGTCATTGATAAAAAAATGTTAAGGATCTTTTTTAGTTCATAATAAAAACTTACAACATTTTAAAAATAATATACAAATCTGATGAATAATGTTTGTTCACAAACAATTATTTGGTATTTATGCCTGTCATACTTGTTACATGACATGCAAACAGAACTGATTATTTTTACAATAATCTCATAAGCATCATCAGTAGAAGTTTCATTCGGCGATGACGGCTTCAATTATCTCTTTGTACACTGAGTGAATGCTCATAAGCACCAATAAAGACTTAACCCGTGTAAAATGTTAAAGCCATTTCAATTTCACGCACCATTCATTAATCATAAGGGGCAATTCTCTATTGGCATTTTCGTTCCTTTTTGAATGAGCCACAGCACGCGACCGAACACTAAACTTTCTTCGGCGCCAATTCGAAGACCACCTAACAAATCACATATTAATTATAGCTAATTGACCACCACTGGCATTCGAACCCGCTGAGGAAGTTACGAACTTTCGTGAAGAAGAACAACTTTATAATTAATATATGTAATTCAAAGCATACATGATGATGAGCTGTGTATCGTAATATCGTGCTCATCAAAAACAAAATACACGCACTCACGAATATTTTTGCTAATGGTGGATCAACGTCAAAGAACAAATTGATTTAAATCATAGATTTTCATTAGAAAGTTATATTGAAGATAGCGTGTGGATAAATATTCCCGCATGCGAATAATTATGACGCTTCCGGGTTTCAATGATACATTCCTCGAGACAAAACAGGTGCGAGTCAATGGTGTTTTAATAGTACGAATTATAGCATTAATTATAAATATTGGCTCTGACAGTTACAACTGGTAAGTTAGATAAACCTTAATTATATACTAGAATCAGTTCACTGGCTATAATAGTATTTGTACGTTTAGTATTTAAATTACTTTAACAGCGAGTGGCCGTAGAAAGCGAATTTTATGGGTTAAAAGGCTAACAGTAGACATAATGGCTTTTATTTTGAGATTTTTTTTATCATTACTCATAAAAAGCTAAACGGTACCGCTACTTACAGATTCCGATTCGGATGTAGATAGCGCAGTGTGTGTCTAATAGTGATTGAAGCCTTAAAATGTAGCAAACGCGGAATAAAGCTATTTACCTTTTTATGTATACAAGTGATTAGACCATTGTGAATGGTGTTATTACCGTCGCTTGTGGGAACGTTCGGAGCACTTGGGCCCACTGAACCCTTGCACCGGTTTTTCCTCCTTCAATGGCTGCTTTTTGCTCCTACTCATTAATTTTACTATGACAGACTGTGTTTACTTTAACCATCGCCATTTGTCCGTTGACATCGTACTATAATTTACAATTTAATGTTTATACTTGATGCATATTCATTAAGAAAAGGTAGGAGTATTGTCATACTTTTATATCTTGAGATATAATAAATATGTGTTTATATATAAAAGGTGACAAAATTAAATATTCCGATTCTTCGTCCAGTTATTGAAGATAATATTTCAAATAGATTTTTTTTAAATCTGTTATTTTTAAGCCAAATAATGTAGCTTATGACTATTTGTATCTGCTTTCAAATATACATTCTGGCTAGAGATTACAGTTTCATAAAATAACTGTCTGGTTTGCCTTAATCTTAACTGAGATCTGTATATACAAGTTCATACAACTGAACCGGGTGATCATTGACCCTGCAATAAATGCTCTTCGCCTTCGCTATAATTCGGAAGTTGCGATATTCATATTCTAGATTCGGATCGAAGTGAAAGGCTAAAAAGAATACAAATATACTGAAACCCTTTCTAGTACTTTGTTATATTATAGTTCATATCTCTTGTCTGCCCGCCTAAAGTTGTATAAGTCTGAACGTTTTGAATAAATTTATTTAACAATTATATTTAAAAAGTTTTAATACAGTATAAAATTCATGTCTGGAACGAATCGTCCGGTAAAAAAGACGATTACATTATTTAAAATTAAAGTGTAATTTTATATTTTTTTCATGAAATCGGGTAAAGTTGCGGACACCGCCTAGTGCTTTACGAGTTTTTACCTTACTTTCATTTTGACTTGTATTAATTATTATTATTACGTAAATATATGTAAGTGACCACTTCTCCATGCCGGAAGCATATTCTATGCTTTATATTCAGATTGAATAGATATGGAAATATACAATGGTGATTTGCTCCTTGGTACTTAAAGTAGGTACCATGAATACATTCGTTTAGCTAGCCATTAAACTATGAACATAGTCACAACTAGCGACCTATTGCTGGAGAAAAAGAAGGTTGTTCACTGAAATCATGATCCGTATCAGAAAATATTTCGCCAGCTACTACGTACTTTGACAGGTGCTTATCATACAACACAGACCGTAAATTCCTGCCCTCATAACCTTAACTGTTTCACTTTACGCCAA
Organism: Drepana falcataria; assembly: GCA_945859725.1. Lineage (NCBI taxonomy): Eukaryota > Metazoa > Arthropoda > Insecta > Lepidoptera > Drepanidae > Drepana > Drepana falcataria. The sequence continues at coordinate 4,663,723 of OX243937.1, forward strand.
CAATGATACTAAAAGATCACGCTTCAGAGATTAGATCGGAACTGTTGAGAGTAATTTGCTTTCAAACTTAATAATTTTATCGTTTTATAATTTCTTAAAACGGAATTTAAACGTTTTGATTTTAATGTGAAATGAAACTTAGAGATCGTGTACGATTTGTACGTAAGTCAATTCTAGATAGATTCAGAAATTAATTGTGATTAGATACATCGGTCTCTTCAATTGTGAACTCGACCATTGAGTTACCTACCTCTAGTCTCTTGTCCGCTGTAATTCGATTTCACATATCACTACTAACCTATATCACATTTAAATGATTCTAGTTATACGACTGTTAGATTTCACAAGTATTGGCCTATTTAAGGAAATGTAAAAGGTTAAAGTAAATAAGATTGCCAATTGAATTCCGAGTATCATTCGGACTGTAACCTAATGTTAATCACCAATGGGCTAACCGGAGCTAATGCACCGACAAATTGGTACAAGAGCTGATTTTGTGTGAGCAGTTGTTGCTAGATACGTAGAAGAATATAATGATATTCCAAAAGGTATGTCCCCCGACTTTTCCCTCGGTTCCATTTAAAACCTTTTTACGTTCTAACCAACCTGTAAATATAGGCAAAAATATGTTTTTTATAATACCTTCATGAGAGTTAAGCGCCTTAAAAAAAACTAATTTTTTTGAACGAAGTTAGGCTAGACGGAAAAAATTCTTACGAAAAGTTGTCACGACACTTTTTGACGTCACGAGTCTGTCTGTCTCTCTCTCTCTTATAGAAAGCAAATTTTTCGTCTCGCTTGAATGCGATGTCACTCGAATTTGCACCTTAAAACTACGTTGATAGGATCTCAGCGTCGTTACGATATCACTGCTTACAGTGCGAAGGCGATGAGAGCGGGTAATACTTTCGGGATCACTCCGGCCGAGTTGAGTCGAGTGAATCCGAAGTATTACGAATATTATAATCCGATATATTTTGGATGGTCACTAGAGATATTAGTTGACTGAGAAATATTAGCATATCATAGATGGCCAGATTCTAATACATGAATACGTCAAATATTAGTGATATCTTAACTAATACTAATATATCAGCAACACCACTAGCCATTATTACGCGCGAATTTGCACGGATTGTTTTGTTATGCTAATTTATCTATTGTAATATGTGATAAGCTTGATTGTGTTGTAGTATATGGTTTAAAAAAAACGAAAGTAGTGAAATTTTACTTGCCAAGTGTTGTCACAGTGTTTGTTTTGCTTCACCGTAAAGGTTTGTTTGTTTATTTTTGTTTCTTGTCGTCACGTAGTCTGTTAGGTGAGAAATGGCGGCGTTAATACAAATAGGTTGTTGTCTTACAGATTACCTATTAAATGAGTTAACTTCGGTCTCAAAACAATCTTTCGAAAATAAAAAATATATCATTAAACATGGACGGGCTCGTCCCGATATGAAAATTGATTATAGACGTAAGGATGGGTTTTTCATCTTTCACAGTTCTATGTATGATAAATACAATTGGATAACCGGCCGTTGCAAATTAAATAAGTTATTTTGCTTTCCATGTCATGTCCATGTTATTTTGTTTTTCGGGTTGTAGTATAGAAAAATAAATACTGCGGTATTTCTGCTGGTATTTATTTGTGATGATGATGCTGGCAAGTTAAGTTTCACTTATTTTAGTTCTTTTTTTTTGCTGTATATTTATAACCCCCGTGTGAGTGACGTGTGCTTCTTGAACTTCGTTCCATCCGGATGCCCCTTGACACCTCTCAAGTTTTTCTTTAAGATCAGAAATAATTCAACCAATTGCTTTGTGAATATCTTTACTGCGGATTCGATCTTAAACATTGTTATATTTTGACGACCGTCTGGTCTAGTGGTTAGAGCTCCTGACTGCGAAACGTGAGGTCGCGGGTTCGAATCCCGCTGAGGGCAGATATCTGTGTGAAGAACACGAATATTTGTACCTAAGTCTTGGATGTCCTATGTATTTAAGTATATATCTATCTATATAAGTAAATATATCGTTGTCTAGTTACCATAGCTTTGCTTAATTTGGGACTAGATCAGTTTGTGTGGAATTTTGCCAGGTATTTATTTATTTATTATATTATTACGTGGAAATAATCCAAACCACATTTTTTTATATTTATATTTGATATCTTGGACTCAATAATTTTGCAAGAGAGAAAGTAAGGAAACTTATAACAAATCGTCACACTCCGTCGACTTATTATATTAGCGCCAATATTACCTACCCGTTTGATTTGACCACATCCGTTCATTAAGCAAGGATTAGATTACACGAATTTTAATAATATACTTACAAGAAGTCGAACTGCATTGTTAGTAATAAATACTCTTCGTTGTTAGTCGGTATCGAGATATTGCACGTAAAACAATGCGGTCTCCGAGATTCCGTAAACATACAATTTCTTTTTTGCAAACTTTCTTATTTTATCACCGTTGTTATCGAGCTTAAAATCTTAGTTTATTTCTACGGACTAATCAGAAAACACATCATGAAAGTAAGAGAGTAGTACCTGCAACAGAATTATCTTTAGACTAAGATTATAAAAGCTAGTAGGCTAAAAGTGAAATTTATTTTACATCCTTCACCAGCCTTTTGCCCTACGGCAAACTTTTTATTTCTCATTTATAACATAATTTGACTTTCATTTTCACACAATTCGTGTAATTGTTGTTATAACAGTTCCCTCCAATTAAGTATAATCACATAAAAATCATAGATTTATTGCAAATGTAAAATTCCACTCGACAGTATACCCACCAATTATATTATCGATTTGTTGGAAATTATACTGATATGGTGGCGCCTCCCTAATGACATAAATAATATAGTGACCTACGGTTCGAAGTGAAATTGGAAATTGCACAGGCTAGTAAAGTTACAGTCCCTAGTTAAATCCTGCTAGTCATGTACTCAAATTATTATCATACAGAAATCGGTCTGACATCAAATAAGTATTGGATTACGATACTCGAACGGCTCTTAAGTAGTAATTTAGTACGTGGTGTGCATATTCGCAGGTTAAGTGCAGGTTGCTTGTTACCGCTGCTGTATGTAGGCTGCATTGCATTGTAGGTCAATGGCACAGCGTACGCGCTGCACTTTCCTGCAGTTTGTCTTATGCAGATGACAGTGCCATTCGAAAATAATTGCAAAATTAATACAAAGATCGCCATTTAATATTGCCGTGACATATTCTTAAAATTATGGTCTGTACAATGAAAGCTATTGCTGTTGACACTAATGTGGCATATCTCAAAAATTATGATACCTGAATACGAACTTCAAGAGCAGACGGTGGACGCAATGTAATTTTAATCTTACGCTATCCATTCAGATTACCCTGAAACGTTTTTGACATCTGTAAATTACGTTACCTATTTATAGTAAGTATAAGTAATTGATTAGTGTGGAATCAAAGGTGTACTGAATTATGTTCCCGACTAAAGTTTTTACACTTTTAATATGTAGGTACATATTTTATTTTATTTTATTTTATTAAAACTTCCTGCAAACATTATTGCAAAGGCGAACTTAATGCCGAAGGCATTCTCTACCAGTTAACCATATTTATGACATTTTATGACATTATCTACATAGGTATGTAGATAATGTCATAAAATGTCCTCTACACATGTTTGCTCAACGAGAAAAGTAGTAATGTTCTTTGAAAATTATAAAAGGTATATGTTTCTTGAACAAATATTAAGAATGATTAATAGTTATTGATTCATGTCAGAAGCTCTCATTGTACACGTTTGAATCATACAATACAGAAATATGTACAATGACAATAAGTACAAAGCACGGACTTACACATAGAATTAAGTGTCTCTGTACAAAAGCCGAAATTAAAAAACTTTAATTTCTTACACTATACGTTACATAAAAATTAAATTTCGTACTGCTGTACTTAAGGTACTCTATCGTATCGTATATCTAAAATATTGTTCATGTTCATATCAATTACCGAAACAAAGCTCCCGTCGTGTCTTCCATTGTTGTATATTTGCTGGGTCCGATAAATTTAATATTAACAAGTCGATGTACCTTCTGTTCGATTTCGGTGATTCACGTTAACCCACATAAATCCAACAAGCTATGCGATTCGCTTGTCAGACCACTCAGTGGATACAGATACGTTGGCGCGTCCCTGATTAACATCTTGGGTATTGTTTTCTCATTATTTACTACGAAACTTTGATTCATTGCACTCGCAATCCAATTGGCGAACGCTCGATCGGATAAACGATTTACTTTCTTCTCGTTTGGTTTTTTATTTGTCGGAGATATTTATCGCCGGTAATCACTCCGGAATTAAAGATTGTTGACCTACAACAGGCAATATCTTGCGAGATCATTCTCTTAAAATTGCTCACATTAAAGTGGTAACCAACATTATCTTCAAATTATTTCGCACGGCTTGAAGAAATTGTTAGAAAGCCCTGTGGGTGTTTACTCAAATACGAACAATTATCGGTAAGAAGTTGTACGGTTCAATAGGTATAGACGCCACATCGAAACCACCTGTTAACGCATCTGGGTCAGTTTTTTCCAACTCGTTTTCACTATTCAAATAAACACAAAGCTGCGTCACTTTAGTTTTTGGTGGCAAAATGCTCTCTTGTTTAATTGTGCGAGAAACGGAAACGTCATCTTACTAAGAACAATCGTAAATTTCTCATGAGCTAACTCGTCCATTTCGCTCGAGTGTCGTAATGTATGAAATTTATTATCTTACTTAATAAATGGTCTTAATGGAACAAAAAGAAAGTGTATCAGTGTAAATGTCTGTTTCTTTTAATGTTACTTTTTCATCGTTGATGTTATCACTTGTACAATGGGTAACGTAGTGGTTACAAATTTCGCACATAATTTTACTGTTTCTTATGATTTGGATGTTGCGTGGTTCGGTTGGGCGTGACGCGGCGTTTAGTCGGCGTCTCTTGGCCGATACGGTCTATATGCACTACAACATCCGCAGCACTAACCCTTCCCTTTGAGATTTCTTTCTCAGGGAAAGCTATCGATTTCAAATTTGTAATGAATATCCATTCAATATGCATTTGTTTATTAGTTTTAGTATTAACATGCAAAACTCCAAGTGGCTTTGTAAATTTCATGGAAAATACTTTGATGTCTATAATTATGTGTAAGTTATGCCATTGTTTACAAATTTAAAAATTGCATTGGAACTTAACATAACACAGTTATTTTCCAAATATGTTCCCACAACTTTATTGCATATTCGACTATCTCGTCGTATTGTTATCACGGAGGAATGCTCTTACGTCAATAATTATTTAAATTGTTCTCATAATACGCGTTCATGTGTGTAACCTTTCTTTTATGTTCGTTTACTATAAACTTCATTATCAAGATTGTACCTTTATGTATGTACGAGTGTTTTCAATTGGCTGGCAATTTTAGAACGCGTTTGCATCCAAAGAGCAAATTATACGCATTGATTAGCACACACTTGATGTCTTACAGGAATAATTTCCAATTTTATACTGGTACTGTGTCGAGTAGTTGGAAGTTAGAAGTCGTCTGCAAAACAAAGATTACAAGTTCGAATACCGACTGTACCCATGAGTTTTTCAACATGAGCTTTACGTTGAAGGAAAACACCTAAAGGAAACCTGCATACGTTTGAGAAACAATTCAAAGACGTATTTATGGAGCTTGAGAAACGACGATGGACCCACCGTACAACGCCCTAAATACATCTCATCTCATACGTGATGAGAAATAGACAGGTACAGAAGTTTTAAATCATTTTTTTTAGTTTTAACAGTATTGTAAGATATGCCTTGGCAACACACTTATGCGACGAACAACACGACTTCAGAACTAAACGATCAGTCAACAGTAATTTACTCACGCTGGTTGAAGCTATTTCCGTACATCTTGACAAAGGTCGCCAAGTAGATGTACTTTACTTTGATTTCAAGAAAGCTTTTGATAGGGTCAATAATGACATACTGCTGGCGAAGCTAAGTGCCATAGGGATTACAACTGGTCTTCTTAAGCTACTTGCTGACTATCTGCGAGACCGTCAGCAGTATGTCAAACTAGGAATCTATGAGTCTCAGCCTTACCATACACGCTCGGGGGTAAGCCAAGGTTCTGTACTTGGTCCTCTGCTGTTCCTTATCATGATAAACGACTTACCAGAGGTACTCCACCGAGCCAAGTGCCTTCTCTATGCAGACGACTTAGAGAAACAGAAATTATACTGTGAAATTAGTTCTGAGGCCGATTGTTTAGCAATGCAATCTGACATTGATGCAGTGTGTCAGTGGGGCCACTTAAATAAAATGGAATTCAATACTTCCAAGTGCCACGTGATGAGCTTCGGACGGGCACGACACCCCATAGTATATGATTATAAACTTCGAAGGAAACCTTATTTCAAGACCACAACTCGTGAGGGACCTGGGTGTTTTATTCGATCGCAAGCTCACTTTCCATGAACATATGAACACTGTTGAGAGGATTCCTATAGGCGTCTGGGATTTGTTCTAAGAAACACACGTGATTTCACCAGTGTGCAGGCTCTGAGGATGCTTTTCTCTGCTTTAGTCCGTAGCAAGCTAGAGTCGAGTGCTTCTGTGTGGAACCCACATGAGAGCAAATACTCCATTCAGCTTGAAAAGGTACAGAAGGCATTCCTTAGATACTTGTACAAGCGAGTGTATGGTTACTACCCATACCTATATCCCACTCAGTTTCTCCTTGGTAGCCTAGGGTATAACTCTCTGCAAGCCAGGAGGAAACATGTCCAGATGGTAACTGGTCTGAAGACAATTCGTGGTCACATTAACGCTCCTGTTCTTCATGACGAGTTGTGTCGTATCTTCGTACCCAATAGTTATACGCGTGGTAGAAAGCACAAGCTTTTCTGTGAGCCAGTGTCGCGCACAGTAGCACGAGCCCGCTCTCCTATCCCGCGCACTCTCGCCGCATTCAACGGCTTACTGGATAATTACCCTGAATGTGATTTGTTTGCGGATGAATGGAAGAATATCTTGTCGGTATGTTTGGAGTTCTGTGAGAAGACAGAATGAATGCGTTTACCTATTAGTATAAGTGGCTTGTGGCCGTTCTAATATGGATACAATAAATAAAATAAAAATAACAATATTGCTGTTACTTGCTATGTCTGCGGCAATCCTTGTTTTATGTTGTACTGGTACCAACTGTTATCATGTTTCGTTCTCTTTACCTACAATAGTTACGTCTTTAGATTAAGCGGTACTCAAAACGGTATTACAGTTTGAGATGCAATTGTAACGCGGGATCGGATGGCACGACCAAAGCCCAATTCCGAGGTAAAATGCAAGGTCGGAAACCGTTCTTTTATTGTGTCTATAAGCTTTTTGTCATGCATCTCACTGACTTGTATTGTTGAAACATCTCCATTGATATAGATATAGCGTGCGATACTCCAGTCGGAAATGTTCACTTTTTTACCATCCTCCGTGATAGTTGACGATCTAGAGCCCCACTTACTGTGACGCAAATATGTGATTAATGCTATTAGCGCGCCAGCATGCGTTATAATGCAGCCATAATTGGCTACACTTTAATATTCCTTTTGCGTTATTTGATTGATGCGTCCGATCAAGAAAATGTAGCAATATCTGTATACATATCGTATACATGTTTATCCTTGTTCAAATTAATCGATCGTGTAAATACCGCCCGCATTGTACCGTAGATCAAAATTTTCGTGACATTAAAACTAATATAGTAATTCTCGAATTTGCTGTAAATGTCATAGAATAAGTGAGAAATAGCTGCGGTTTTCCGTAAATCTGAAGTGGAAATGAGCTAGCATTTAGGGTTTATATTCCCGTCTTCGCTAAACCACAAATCGTTGAGGGGATGGCTTGAGTCGATGGAGCAGTCGCCTTTCGTAATAGCTCTCGTGGCTCGCTTCGTACAGTTGACGCCTTCACCTGTCGTATGCCGTTACATCCTCACGAATAAAGTCGAAGTTACATGCAAATCACTTCTACTATACACTGCCTATTTGCATATGTAAAAGTTATCGCATCGTCTTGCCATTTAATATCGGTAATTGTTCCCATTCCTTCCCATTCCTTGCCTTGTTCTTAAACTTTAAAGATATTTTAACTTTTTCGCTGCATATATCACTAGTGCAAAGCAAAGCGACTGTGGGCTTCAGTAAATATCAAGCTGTTGGAGGTATTAGAAGAAGCCAGACAAGTACGACTTGCGCTATCAGTGTTTCAATTCGCTAAAATTACGAGCTTGTTTGGTAATTGAAAATGTATCAAGATCCTTTTTCGAACCGCTTACCTTTTTTTCTCTATTTCAAGACTAAAGCTATTTTCACAACCTCTTATAAGATCGTAGGAAGGTAGGCCATGTAATAGTGCCTCTTTTCGCGGAGTGTTCCAATTCGCTAAAAGTACGAGCTTGTTTGGTAATTGAAAATGTATGAAGATCCTTTTTCGAACTGCTTACCTTTTTTTCTCTATTTCACGACTAAAGCTATCTTCACATCCTCTTATAGAATCGTAGGAAGGTAGGCAATGTAATAGTGCCTCTTTTCGCGGAGTGTTCCAATTCGCTAAAATTACGAGCTTGTTTGGTAATTGAAAATGTATGAAGATCCTTTTTCGAACTGCTTACCTTTTTTTCTCTATTTCACGACTAAAGCTATCTTCACATCCTCTTATAGAATCGTAGGAAGGTAGGCAATGTAATAGTGCCTCTTTTCGCGGAGTGTTCCAATTCGCTAAAATTACGAGCTTGTTTGGTAATTGAAAATGTATGAAGATCCTTTTTCGAACTGCTTACCTTTTTTTCTCTATTTCACGACTAAAGCTATCTTCACATCCTCTTATAAGATCGTAGGAAGGTAGGCAATGTAATAGTGCCACCTTACTCCGTCTCTGAGGTCCGTATTTGAATTCCTTCTGAAATGTATGCAGGTTTCTTCATTTGTTTCCCTTCATCGTAAAGCGCCGTGCATAGTGGTGCAAAATCGCTGTACGAAAATAAGTGATAATTTCTCGAACTGGAAAAACTTCTACCAAGGCACAACTTGGCCTATGAAAAGTCACCCGTCAATTGGTGTATTCACAATATCTCGGTTCCGCGTTAACCTCGAGTAACGGGCTACGACCGGCAGTACACTTTAACCCAATGGCATAGAAAAGGAATTTAACGCAATTGATTCCTACTTTATCTATTCTTCCCTTTGGTAATAATTAATGACCTCAAGGTTAATATTGGCTTGAGGCTATAAGTCAAATAGTATAATAGAATAGTTTAAACCACGTAAGATGCATATTATCATTAAATATGCATATTTTTCTCTATCCTTACATGCACCTTTCGCTTCACCCACATTCATCCATTCCCACCAGTTACGAACATTCTTAATGTTCCCATCCTTAATTGTTTGATCCATTGGATCTCGGTTGTTAGAGCGTGGTCTTCCTTACTTGTACGCTTAGGGTAGGGTTTTCTGTGATTCTAAAATTATGGTTGAAATAATTTAATGCAAGTCATCGTTACTCTTTTGTAGCGCAACTCAATCTAACAACCATGCGGATATATGTAGATATAACGAATATAACGAATGTTTACGTCTTTGCTTAATGTCTAGCTTGCGATTTTTTCTTCTTCTAGGATTTAACTTTACTAACACATATGCGTCAAGTGACATTATGATCTCAGGTCTCAGTTCGTGACCATCGCATTAGTACGTTGCCGAGATTCTCACGCCACCGATTCCATTTCTGGGTTGTAGCGCTATTGCAAATTGTGTATACAACCTCCTTCAAGCTGACGTATTGTGATGGGGACAGGCATCGCTCGCTTGCCCTTATTATTGAAGAACAGGTTTTGTTAAAGTATTTCGACATAACAAAAGTACCTTTATTTCTTTACTTCATTGTATGTTTTGATGCCTCCTTAGAACATTATTTTGCTCGTTATAATGCCGTTCTTGCTCAAGCATGTTTTTTTTATGAAAATTCAATTGCTGCCGTGATACCTCATCACATTAAACGAAAAAAATATTCGTAAAAACCTATTACAGCTTACAGCGCACTTCAAATTAAATACCATTCAGAGTGTACAAAGGTGTTGCATGCTGCAGGAAAATGAATTCAAAGTACTTGTTGCTTATTTAGTAACACGTTATTTCGATGCTAACTAGATGCTTGATAAGTTTCACGCAGTTTATAAGCACGTCATATAAGCTGGATGTTTTCCTTCTAAACTCACCTATAAACTAGGGTAGATCCCTGAATAACTGTTATGAATTTCAATTGCAACATTAAAAGTATTCGGGTAATCAACAAATTCCTAGTATCTAGTACTGGTACCTAATTTATTTTATTTATTACAGTACAGTATTTGAATGGATCAAACAAAGCATGCGCAAGAGATGACGGGATTTAAAAACTTGTCACTGCAATGTACATACAATGTAATACAATGTATACAATGCAAAGGATAAAAGATGAAACGTTTTGAAATACTGAATATTGTAGCTTATCAAAACTAACATTAGACTACATCATGACAAGGATATATATAATTATAGATCCCAAGTCCAAACGATACGTTCTTTAAGATATGTGTGTATAAATCTGATGAAGCATTTCTTTTGTTTTTCTACACGACTTGGGATTGATCCCAATAATCCTCGTGCCCTCAATGTATTTATGGACTTTCGAAATATTCACAATGATACATACTGGAATATACATTGTTTTTAAGTTGAGGACCAAATTAGTGTAATTACCTCTATGAATATATAATAATAGTTCTTGATATTATAGTATAGTTAATAGAGCGTCTGAAACGTGATCTTCTTATTTTAAGAGGTCAGTCATAAAGTGTTTTTTATGATAGTTTAAGGTAACGGTTAAAAATTATATTTACATAATATACAATTTTGTTACGTGCGCCGGAGGACAGGTATTGGTTTCCGTCATTTTACTAATGCTGGTGGTACATAATTTTATTACCGGCCCCATATATTTCCAAAAACCATTCAAATTTGAATTTGCTTGTGGTGAATTTAAGCAATGCAATGCTATTACCATAATTATTCATCGTAAGCACTGACATTAGACGTCTACAGTCAAAACGGTTACATGCTATATTATAAATACGATTATAGTACAGCCACTAATAATCCTACGGAGAGTTAAGTTTCAAGAACTCCACATGGAATAATTGTACTTGTAGACGTATTCTGATACTTCTTCTGCGAATATACCCACATTATAAGCTCAGCAACGGTGCTTATTGCAAAACACTATGGGCTAGAGTAACCGCTTAATATCAGGCTGTGTTTTTTAGCCTGAAGAACATAAAAAAGTTTTAAACGAAAGACACTAACCTCCTTTCGTATACATTAACACCTCATTATAAGCATGACACGGCTGTAATAAAAACACTTCGAACAACGGTACTAGCCAGTATCATCGAATTACGAACTTCATGTTTTACTCCATCCGCGCGTTTACCGTATCAATCCGAGGGGACGCAGTTAATTTCATCTGTCTTTGGGATTTTTTTCTGGTGTTTCAATTAAACCCGACGACGTGTTTCCGGTCCGTTGGTCACTTAAAGTGCCTTTTCACGGCCTCGGGCCCTTCGCCTACAACACAATATGGGCCCAAATTACCCATCGATGGCTCTCCACGGCTCCATTGTGCGGCCTCCGTGGAATTTGTAACTAACGGGAGATATCTTGCATTCAACTATGGCACAAATGTGCGTGAGATGCATTTCGCTATGGCATCGCTATGGCATCTTATTAATATAGCTTTATAGAATTCGTTAAGAATATTTTTTTCGTCGAGATAAAGTAAATTTAAATTACATAAGTAACCGCGAAAAATAATTGAAACTAAATTTTTCGGTATTCCTTACAGAGACGTGAAATTCTTGTTGTTGGCAATATACAAAATGCTTCACAATGTTTATTGATAATATTTCAACAATTGCCCTTGAATATAGTCATCAATACTTGTATCTTGTAATGGCTCTTGAACTGCAACTTTCATTTGCTACGAAGTTGTTATCACAAAGGTTCACTCAATTGTATTGACGGCGAAGGGTCCGTCGGACGTGCTTATGATGAGTCACACAAACACACTTAATCCCAACATATCTTGACCTACTGCCACCCATTTGTCTAGTAGTCGAAGTTGACATGAACAATACAATTTATACAATCGCTGTGAATTCCTCAACAGATTGCTCTCTCCTTCAAAATTCATTCTTATTCGTATTCTTCAATAATTAATGACACGACCGCATGGTCATTACCACGTACGAAGAATATCTTTATTGACAGCTCAAAGATGAGCATAAAGGCTATGTGAAAGCTTCCATTGTGGCTGGCCACATCGATGACTTATACAATGCTACTGACGCTGCCTAATAACCGTCGTCTCACCAGCCGCCAGTTTTACTAACTGCAACTCATTTATGGAAATGAAAAGTCCATTTTCAATTCTCGACTCTCCCTTATTGACGTTAGACACTGGTTTACAATAGCATCTAAGGTTATCAGAACACATAATGAAGTCTTAAGACTTTCACCCATAATTAGTCTTTTGTATGAATTTTGACGTCAATTACACGTTACATAAGTGTTACACTAATTGGAATATTTTTATCCCATGTTGTTTTAGTAATAAATGGGCCTTCCCTTTCTCCCTCCATAAACTTTCTCCCGAATTTAAGGCAATAATGATCGGTATAGGAATGTAATGGTTGTGTGTTTATACCAACAAAGTTGCGTTAGAAGTGTCGTTAGTATTAATGACGTGACAGATGGCGACGGACTCATCCATCTTAGTATTTATAGACATTCCAGAAGAAATATAGCCAAATCTTTCTACCATACATTCTGAAGACAGGCTGGTCAATCGTATACTCTGCTTATTCACACTTCATTTCCAATTGTAACGCCTGAATAATCATTGCGTCTATCATGATTTATAATCATATAATTCTCATTATACCGATCTCACGGCATAATTATTGCATCGCTGGGCTTGACCCCATCCTGTAGCACCCCGACCTTATAGAAACTCAATTACATAGTTCCTGGATACATTAAAGTTACTGCATAGTTTCTAACTCCCTCTGAATAAGAATGAACTATAATTACAGAACTAAAACGTTATTAAACCACAGCTACAAAGTAACATCCTGCAAAAGAAAATTATTTTTCTATATTCGTTACATTATATTGCTAACATAAACGTTTGAGACAGGAAGCAATTGAGACCATCCAATCGTCTTATGCAAAACACTACAAATTATTCCGCTACAACGATTTGCTACACGCATCTCGACAAAGTCTGTTTATTTCGCGGTACACGGGTGAAAATTCTACAATCGACGATCACGTAGTAATCAGAATCAGATGAGATTAATGAAACGGCGACGAGCCCGGGGTACCCTATATAGATGTTGGGGCGTTCCGCAAAATCCTAGATGGTTCCCTGCTCTCCAAGGTAGCGGTGGTTGTAAATGAGGCTATAACTGTACGAACGATCCAAATCTGTCGGAAGTTCTTATGGAGAATATATTAGGTAGGTACTCGCTGAATTGAAAGTTCTGGCGACACTGGTGAATTCAGTAAAATTAATATTTTATGAGGTTTTCAACCAAAATATTATATTTAAATAATATAACATTACCATTTATAAAAGTGAATAGAATTGAATTCATTTATACGAGCTGTTTCTGGGCTTAGTCAAGTAAACAAATTCATCAGTAGTCCTAGGAATTAGACAGCACGAGCCAAAGGCTTGCGAATTTCGTTTGTAACGTGTGCAGAATTTTCAACGTACATGATTCCAACAATTCGCGGACAATCTTTGCATTCATTCCGCATTGCAACACACTGGCACAAATTTAACCTGCGTCATACCAGGGAAATTGACACACCAGTGGTGCATACGTGCTCCATCAGATGTAGGCTGTTACTTTCATCCGTTGATTGTTATTACCGCAATGCAAACAAGAACATTGGTCACGTTTTGGTCTCAGACCCCAATAGACTAATCCTGTGTTTTCATCTGACTATAAATCCAACTTCAATAAAAAAAATCGGTTTAACATTTAACTTGATTATTCATACATTTCACCAATAACAACTTCCCACGTTCGCGTGCTCCAAATACTGTGATAATATATTTCTTAGCACCACTGCGACGACTCGATCATTCGCACAAGACTTAATTGAATCTTTTTGTCAAAGATAAATGCCGTATGAATGAATCAAACTAATCTCAGTTTATGCAATGCATGTTCAAATGCTGATACTGCAAGTCTTTATAACAGTTCCTCGCCATTCCATCAGTAGCGATATCGCCATACTAGATTACCCACTACAGTTACTGGCCAGGCGCTAGTGAGAGGTTTCCATTTAAGTATATTGTGCCTATCCGCTTCTTTTTGTAACTGTAGATCTCGCTATTTATCACCGATGTTATCATGCAACGAAATGCGAACTTGTTATTTTCTTCATTTTTTTACCACTCTTTTTGTCATCTGCAAGACCGCCGGGCTTTTTACGAATTTCAAGCTTAATAGTTGCTTGATTGGCGCTAGTAGCTAAGGTTAAATATGGTTTATCAAATGGTCTATCTATGGTGTTTCGGACAAAGCAGAGTGACACAGTGATTTATTAACCATAATTTCGTCATTAGCTTAAATTTTCTGGAAATGATAGAATGTTCTATCATTTCCAGCAAATTTAAACACACAAAGCCATTCAAGCGTTTTTCAAGTGCATGCTAATTTATAATACATCAATGAAGAAAACTTTGTGAAATCAGTTGCGCAATGGATGGCGAATGCTTGAGATCGATTCGCAAGACTGATCGGCTGTAAGGTGATCATAGCTGAAGTACATGGTTTTATCTACGGAATACATCTCTGTAGATGGTAAAAGTGGGCTATTCCAAGATCTCCGCTAATGCTACTTTCGATTTATCTCCAGTTATTAATGGGATTCACCGCCTTATGTAATCTTATAGGTTTTATTACAGTTTAGTACGTCGTCAGGGTATTATGGGTTTATTCTCGTTTTTTGCTGGATGTTGCCTGCTAAGTTAGATCGTCCACTCATCCACTTGACGGGTAAATTGAACATTGAACCAACGGTTTAACCGGCTGCCGTTTAGATTCCTTTAAGGAGTCATTCACCTTTTCTTTCTAGGGAACTTTTATCGCTACTGGTTTTACCTTGCCTAATTTTTATTACACTCATAATCTATATGTTTTGTCGCAAAAAGTACTGCGGCTAGTTACCTTCTATCGGAGCGTTGTAGCGCGGTCGCTTAAGACCAATGGTAACTTAATAATTCAGCTGCAAAGTTAACAGTAGCAAGATCTACTAATTAATAATTCCGTTTGTACGCATTAAAAACAATGAATTTAAGTATTTATCTCACTATAGTTTTATGGTGAAGAAAACTTCTTGAAAAAACCTGCATACGTTTTAGATGATATTCAAAGGATGGGTTTCGCTTTCACGTAAAAACTACTTAACCGATCATCATGAAACTTTGTACAAATATTCTCTAAAGTTGGGAAGGATACCTTTTATTACAAAAAATAAATCTAGATAAAATTATACCATTAAATCGATTTGACGCGGGTGAAACTGCGGGACACTGCTAGTAATAATATAAATCTGGTGAAAAGAGGCTTTATTACATATGTGTCTTCCCCTTCTAAGGAGGCGTGAAGATATAATCATCATAACTAACGTTCCAGACTATATGGTGTGATCCTCTAATTATTTTCGCTAATGTATTTAAAAGCAAAACTTCATAATTCTGTAGTAAATAAACGCTAACACCACGAGTGAAATTAGCACTGTGACAGTTTTATTAGCTGTTCCGGTTACACATTTTTTTCAAAGCCTAGTACAGTGATAAACTCACTCATTACTGGGTTTGCTAGTGTTTGCGTCTACTGCTTGTTCGTTGTTTGTACTGGCACTTGATCACTGTGTCAAGTTGTTCACACGTCGCCTTAGTTTTTGTTTGTCAATGCATTTGGCCAACACTGTCTGTTGACGTGAGTAATTTAGTAAAATCATTGTATTACGTTGAAGAAAAACATAGATAATATATTTATATAAGATATTTATCACATGGACAGACTTTCTTTTCTCTTGCTTCATCTACGTTTATCTCTCTTCATACAGGTTTCGAATACTGACGTTCTCATCCTAAAGTTTTCCATTGACTTGATCTAGAGGTGTAGTTGGAAGGTGGTCAGCCTCTACCACAGTACTTATGTTCAGAACAAAACTCATTGGTTAAAGCCAGTGGGATTTGAACCTGCGATCTGCATTTTACAGGCGACTACTTAAACCACTTGCCACCGTAGCTCTTGTGTAGTAAATTCAACCGTCAAGATTACTCGGATCACTAACTGTTACTAATCAATCTGGTGTCAAAAGTACCCGTGCAGTTAGTTCGTAAATAGCGCATGTCCGTTAATTAGTGACGTTCTGGGAAGTTGGACAGTAATGAAGGGCTTCTGGTCTTTTTTTTTTAGATGTCTCAATCCAAAGTAACAGTTCCCTTCAAGCAAAGGCGTTGAAGGGAAACCTACTTTTTGTATGGTTGCTAGTTACTAAAGAACAATGGTACGTGCAGTTTATTATTCTGCCAATGTTATTGTGGTAGTTCGTATGACGACATGAAGATTTGAAATACATTACTTTAATTCATTCTTCATATGAAAGAATGGAGCTAAATGGTAAATATTCATTCAATATTGTTGTGTGAATTTTAATGAATCAACATCAAAATTAATACAATTTAAACTATCCACATCTGGACATCAGGTTTTCGAGGGATCGGTAAACATACATAGAGAAAACATACACTTTCAACATACTTTTTTAAATATTTCAATTCCTAAATCTGTATCACAAAGTATTAACGAATGTCTTCTTAATTCTTCGTATCCTCAAAAGTGCAAAATGTACTTAAAGTAAAAGCAAAACATAAACTTGCAAGGTGTTTCGATCTTTCTGATGAGAAGTATATAACATAGAAAGTATGTACATAGCTGTTCTAGGCACTTGACCCATTCATACGGAACTATGGAGCTACATTGTTTAGATACGACGATATGGCCCCAACAAAGCTTTGATACGGTTACTATGATATCTTAGAGCATTTGTGAGTTCCCGTGAGATATGTATGCTGTACAATTTTAACGGTACATGCTACTGATAGCAAGTTACGTGCAGATTCATAGATTTCACTTGAGCTATTTAGCTTCTGGGTCAGTTTTAGCTCGCTTATTGTTACTGTTGTTTGAGGAAGTAAAGAACACACGTTTTGCCAACCCTATTTTGACTAGTTCTTAGAAAATATTTTATTTTGCTGGGTATATTATTTTATTCTTACTTTTTCTCGGCCACTTATGGTTTTATATTATAACCTCACTTAAAAATTAACTATAATATATAATAATAATAATATATCCTCACGCCTTCCCACAAGGGTCCCCGAAGGGGTAGGCAGAGGTGTATGGGTAATACCCACACACCCACTTTCCGCCAGAGGTATATTAGGTGCCAACGTGACCGATGGCGAGTCCATCGCCGTTACTCCAGCACGACTATACATACGCCTTTGAATTTCTTCTGAGACATATGCAGGTTTCCTCTCGATGTTTTCCTTCACCGTAAAGCTCGTGGTATGACTAATCACTGTACTTAAGTTCAGAAAAACTCATTGGTACAGTCGGGATTCGAACTTGCGACCTTTGCGTCGTAGGCAACTGCTCGAACCACTCGGCCACCACGGCTATTAACTAAACAATTGAAAGAACATAATTTCAGATCATAATATTGATACTTTGAGACAAGCAATCTTCGTGTTTATCCCCAAGGGTTCCCGATGGTTGTTCGCCGTAAATATACTTAGATGCTAAGGTGACACTCCATTGCTATTTCTCAAGCACGACTAGGCAATCGTCCTTGAATTTTCTTTTACACATATGTAGGTAGGTATCTTACCTACTTAATTCCAAGAAAATTAGTAATGACCATCACTACACTAGAGCGACTCTGCCACCGACCGATATTAGATCCACTTTACCACCGCAGCATTATTGGTATAGATTTCACATACACGATAACTTTCCTCGCAATTCCTCAATTGTTATTATAAGCCTATCTCACATTTATGTGCTAAGTTATAAACGCGGTACTCATTGCGGTTGTTTATACCTGACACGTCATTTACAAGATCATGATATATACAGCCTACTTATGGTCATATGGCTAATGTACTGTAGTGAATGGTTGTGTTATAATAACAACGATGTTAAACTAATTTTGTTTGTTGAGCTAATCTGCAGTTAACGTTAACGTCGAAACTGGCAACCATGTATAAAAAGACGGATAAATGTGGATGAAGCGAAAGAGATCGGTTAGGGAAGAACTAACGTTAGACTGTGAAAGGTGGCAAAAATCGTCTCCTTCTTCAACTTCTCCATCCTACTAATGTTATAAATGCGAAAGTTTGTGAGTATGTTTCTTCCTCTTTCACGCAAAACTACAGAACGCAATTGTATTAAATTTGGCATAGAGATATTTTAAATAAAGGATATAATTTTATTCCCGAAATAAAAGCTACCATTGTAATCGATATTTACGTGGGTGAAACTTTGAGAAACCGTTAGTAATTAAGGTTTGTGATCGCACAAACCGGAGGTGTTAATTCGTGTGAATGATAACCCGAGTATTGCAAACTCCGTTCGTTACCACTTACCATCAAAAAGGTCGTACCTGCACTTCGATTAGTTTTGCCATAACGGGTATATATTTCAAATATAAAAGTTCTCAGCGAAATGATAAACGAATAAAATGTATGGGTAGTTAAAAAAAAGCTGTGATCAAAATTATTTACGCTCATTCTAATACCGGTGTGGATGATATTTATGTTATGTTTGAAGCTACTGTGACTGGGAAAGGCATTATTTCTTCTATTTATATGCTGATAGTAAGCTAAAGATTACTACTGGCTTGTCAATAATTTTTGTGGTCGCGCCTTTCCACAATGGCCTACAAATGGGTTGGAAGCAGTGCAATCCTCTTTACGCCGAGGCTTCCGACGCCAAACGTAAGAAATGTTGATTCTATCACCGACTCTCTGGCACGACCACACGCGTCTTTCTCTGTCTCTCGATATATATATTCCATAAATTCCTTATTCCATAAAGCTCACGGTGTGATAAATCACTAATATGATTTAGAAAAAACGCATTATCTTGGTTTAGCGAAAATTACATTGCTGGTGAATACCTAGTCTATTAAACCACCAAGGGTATTTTTTTCTTCCATTATTAGTTACGTAAGTAACTAGCAATGTTAGTAAATAAATAGATATAATTAACAATTAAGTCGAGTGTTGAAAAGAAATTGAAAACTTTGATAGCATTGTCGAGGACTTTTTTGTTTAAGTGATAACCCATTAATAAGCTCAGATATGAACTGTGAATAGTATAATACATCCCTGATAAAAGTGAACTCGATACATCAATCACACGTCAAACCTTTTCATGGCCAAACACATGTTAATAGAATTACTGTCAATATGATCTCGGCTCAAAATTAATTTCACTTTCGATTATCTTTTAATGAATAGAGAGGTCAGTGCCAGACTTTCGCCCGAGGCCCCAATATAATAGTGTTACGCATGCAAATCATAAATTGTTTCGAGTTATGACATCATTATGTATTTACTATATTTACGCGCGATGTTTTTGTTTCAGGTACGTATTACTTAATGTTCCTATGTAATGTTTGGGACCCAAGGTAAGACTTATACTATTACTACTATTTACTAATGTGATGAACTATTAAACTTATGTTTACGTCTTTTTAGATGCTTTCACCACATTATTTTACTCCATGACAGGATAACATGTAGTTTACTAGATTAACTAATTACTAACAAGTTCAAACTACTGACACGAACTAACTATTAACCTACTAACGACTTAAAACTACCAACAATTTTTTATTACATATTTAGAGATTACACACACAAAGGTAACTTTAGATTTTAGAAGTGTAATATTGTGCAATATTGTTTCTGCTTTGAACACGGGTAGATTTTCTAAACGATTTCTACATCCCTCCATAGATTGACAACATGGTTAAATTATCGCTGTTACTCAAACACGACTATTCATACGTCTTTTTTTAATTCCTTCAAACGTATGCAGGTTTCCTCTCAATGTTCACCTTAAAGCCGTGGTATAAATTACTGACCTTAATTTCAGAAAACTCATCGGTACAGTCGGGATTAAATCCTGCAATCTTTGGGTTGCAGGCAACTACTCGAACCACTCGGCCACCAAGGCTTCTTCTCAATAATTGTACCCAATAAATATTGTAAATATGCCTGGCGGTAGCCTGACGAGTCACTTGGTATTACTACCTATACATATATGTCATTGAATATCTCACCAAGCGCATGGGTTTCCTGATAATGTCTTCCTTCGTTATAGAGCTCATCGTATGATTAATCACAGAACTAGCTAAACTATATCTATGTACTAGCATTATTTTGATTTATCTATTATTGATACTTCTCTGTGTACTGCGAATCTGCCACAGGAATAATGTTATTGAAGGGTTGTCCTTATATTCAGTTTTGATGTTTGTCTTTGTTTTGTATGTAAGATTATTTCATGTTCCTAAATAAAGCTATTTAAAGAAATGAGTATATATGTTCAGAAATATTCTTTGGTACACATCACAAGAGTTTGACCTTGCAATCTTGACTTCGCATGTGGCTACTTAAATCCCTCGCCTACCACGGCTCAGATTGTACTCACTTTCACTAAAAGTTTATTTGCGAGCATGGTTCAAGTTAACTTGAGATAAGTATTTTGTAAACGGGGCACATATTGATTCGTATTCTGTTCACACTCAACGTGTTCTGTTTGACAATTTGCTCGGTGCTCTAAATACATCTGTAATTATTCGCGGCTTGTCGAAAGTGAAAATCATTTCTACCAACACTAAACGGCCAATTAACACATATCTTTGTGCTTTCTAATGCCCAAACTGTTATAACTAGAGTGGTACTTTAACTGCACCGTTTAGATCAATCTCAAAGTTACAAACTTGCGACGCAATTTCTGAATATAAAATCGACATTTCTAATGTCATCGATCAAAAACTCAACGTACCTCAAATATAAACTAGTTCTATTTTATAAGTGTGCAATGTGTAATTTATCATTGCCCTTATGAGATGGATGATGTTCTGCAGTGGATACCGACCTCGACACCTCAGCGATACAATTATTTAAAATGGTTAAGGTGCGACTTTGGCGTGACTACAACATTAAAAGTGAAAGAAAAAAGTGCACTCAGCATTACATGCGATTAACATAAGGAAATCAATAATCATTATACTGTTACAATCGTGGAAATGCTAACTCCCATTACAATATTTGAATATTCATTTATTTTCTATATTACAGTTCAATACGCGTCAATGAAAATGCATATTTTTTCAATATACGATCTCAAGTCCCTGTCAAATAAGTTATTGGACAATAGGCACATACCAGAAATCAATTTTGTACACTTTCTACGATTATTTTCATGTTAGATTCGCTTTCGTGCTACTTGTTTGTGGCCTCTTGATGATGCAGCATTGTTCCTTATAGCACAGGCAATAAAACATGTATTTACTCAATCTTTAACATTCCCAAATTGCGAGCGCAATTAATACTTCGCTGTTTAATAGAAATAACAAAAATATGTCCGCCTTAAACACTACAATAATAAGTGGGGGGGTAAGTACTAGCATGTTATAGAATATCACAGCCTAGTAAGACCTGTAGATCGTGGTGCCGCGATGAGTGAACGTTCAGTCTCTTATTCTGTTAAATCAGCTACCATCTATTATCCACCCAAAGGTAGGCCAGCCATCAAGAGAGTCGTATATTTGTTTACTATGTATGTAGTACTTACTATAAATCTTACTTCGATCGCCATATAAAAGTATTAATAATTCTTTCCTTCTGAAAGGCCTGAGGATATCTACCTGAGTGTACGCAGAAGTGTTTCAACACTTTGTTTTCGCAAGAGATATCTTTAGATGCCAATCTTTCCTGTGACAAACTTTCCTGAACGTAAAGCTCGCAATGTGATGAATTACTTCACTCATTTATATCTAACTATGATGATGATGATCTAACTATATTAATGTCGAAAAGAAACTCATTGGTACAGACCGACGGGGCTTGAACATGCACTCCTAACTTTAAAGATACTATTTGTAGGAACAGAATTGAAGCATGGTTATTAGCCGATTACGAGCCAAATGTAACTGTTTATTATTGTATCATGAAGGATGTTACGGTTCTGTGGTAAAATGATTAGGTACGTAACTGTGTTTCATCATTGCTATTCTCAAAAACGGTAACTTACCTCAGTCGATTCGCGTGTGGCGCTCGCGTGACAAGTGTAGCGTACAAACGCATTTTACGGTATCACTCGTGACGCCTACACTGATTGACTTCGACGAATCGGTTATGTCATATTAAATTTGGGATCATGAGACCGTGGTGGCCTAGTGGTTCAAATAGTTGCCAAGATCCAAAGATTGCTAGCTTCAAACCCGACTGTACCAATGAGTTTTGAATGAACTTAAATACAGCGATTAATCACATCACAACTTTAACAACGAATGGAAAAATCGAGAGGAAACCTGCATACGTTTATGAAGTGCGTCAATGACGTGTGCATCGTCCTTGACAACTGCGATGGACTCGTCATCTGTCATGATTTTAAAGAAGACGAAAAGTAAGACCAAACAGACGGTGTTATCACTTCTGCCGACCCGTATGGAAAGGCGTAAAATACACATTTGGAATCATATTATCTTATTATGGTACATTTCGTTGAATATTGATGTGACCAGTTTGAATGACACCCATTGAGTGAAACTAAGAATATCGCGGTTTACGAAACGATTTGATCGAATAAATTTTCTGTTGTTTTAGTTCATGTTGGGCAATCTATGAAATAAAGATGCCTTCTATGTGTGTAAATTGTACTATAAATGGAGTTTAAGAATAGATAAAGTACTTTGCAATTATAATGACGATTAATATTAATGTTTTTCTGACAAATTGCTCTATGCACTCATTCACAACGGCGATAGAACATAAAATGAATTTATATCGGAATCAGTTAAGGCGATAACAACTGAGGAGGTATTATTTTCAAATCGATAGTCCCTACATATAACCGTGTCATGCCATATATGGCAAGTATTTTTCTGCTGCTTGGAGCTTTTTAGTCAATCAACGAACTTTCTTTAAAATAACAACTAGTGGTTCAACTAATCTGACCGCATTACTGAAAGGCAGTTGTTTCCAGTTTAACTACGCCTACAGTTTTCTTAGACAGGGAATTTTCTTAAACATTACGCCAAAATATGACTGATTTAGTCATATTTTAGTCAATAATTTCCATCCACCGCTTTCACATAAAAAAAAACGTAAATATATTTTGCCACAGTCGCTGTTGGATAAACATAAGTAGTTGCCTGCGATATTTGCGGATATCTAGGTTCCTCGGTCTATAAGTCTTCAAATAATCAAAGTGATTTGTAACAACACGATCTTTATGGTAAGGGATAATTCGTGAGTTAATCTTGCATATGTCTGAGAAGACATTTGAAAGCCTATATAAAGTCGTGCTTGAGAAACGGCGACGGGCACGCAATATGTCCCGTTGGAACCTCAATATCTCTGAGAACTCTGTGGGAAGTTGATTTGCCTTGAGTGTTCTATTGCGATTATTTTTCTTAGTAGCTAAGTGTTATTGTGTACAGATAATTAGATCCCAAATGATGATGAATTTTGAAATATTAAATTTGTAATATTATAAACCGTTGTCCATCGGGTGGGCCGTATGCTTGTTTGCCACTCATGTTGTATAAAAAGAATTACGATCCGTTTACCTGTTATACTGATGTTAAAGTAAGTCCAGCCAAATTAAAGTCCGCTAAACGTGGACGCGCTATGGTAACCACTTACCGTCAAGCAGATATGCTTGTTTTGTTAATAAACCTTTTTTGCATATAGAAAAAATAAGCAATAATTTGTGGCCTTGAACGAATGATTGAAGTCGATGTCAGTCATCACATGCGACGGACATACAAATTACGACACCGCACGGAAACCTGTATTTAATAATTATTGCCGCTCGTTCAATGTAAATGCTACTTAAGAATATGCCTCGTTCATTAGGTCTTAATTATTAACGTATTTCTAAAGGGGTATTTACATGTCACTTGAAAAAACGGATTTAGGCTCCATGTTTAGTTCTTATCTCTTTCAATCGCATTAAACATAAACAGATATGATTCTTAAAGATAATACGATACAGCCGATGTATTAAAAAAAATGTCTCTTTGTCTATTCTCTAGATATAGCTATTTATATTCAACTTTTAAGATCCCATTTGAGATTTAAGAGTGTTATATCCTAGGGGATACCTAATGAATTGAAGTCAGAAATTTGTATTGTCATAAAATTTATATTTATCTACTATTATTCGTTTTTATTTGACCACGCTTATTTCTAATAGTTCCGTCATATTTCAAATAACAATTTTTTCTATTTGATAGCCATTTTTAAGATAGCCCATGTATTACAGGATTACAGGAAATAATTATCGACGTGTAAAAATTCCTATAAACTTTATGAAACCATAGGGGAGTCGAACAAATATAGTCTGGTTTTCAATAAAACGGTGAGTGAAAACGCTTGACACTATTAATAAATATATTAATAATCTGAATGCTTAATTGAAATTTCGTAATCTTGATTGTTGAACGTGAGCAGTCTTTTCGCTTTCATAAAAATATTGGCACCTCTGTAAAGATTCTTGTCAGTTTCCGTTTCCTGCAAATAATATGCCTTTTACCTATAAAGATTATCATTCAATTAGTTCGATTCAATTCCAAAAAAATATTGCTCATTTTACTGGTTGTTAAGTTAAACGAGAAACTTACATCTATTTTACCGTAACGGACTATGAACAACTAGGCTTTAACCTTTCACCAAGACAGTTCACCGGAGATATATCAGATATACTCCCTTGGCAGTCGTGACCGAGCCTTATTTGTATGCAACTTCAATCATGGATATTGAAAATGATGGTAGAAAACTGTGATATTCTAAGCCAACAGCGTGTTTACTCATAGTGTTGTGACCGCAGTAACGTTATCGGTAATAGGATCGAATCGGGTCATTTCGATATGTGTGATTAACATCCTTATTCAATGGCATACATTACTTTTACCTGTCACCGCAATATTTTAAGGTTTGTAGGCTGGCGTCTCATACGCACGTATCGATTTTAAGTATTTAAATTACATGAATATCCGAACAGTCGAAATATTTGTTATCTCTTTTACAATTCTATTGAATTTTACAAGCACTTTGAGTTCAATATTTTTTTATGTTGTGAATGTAACGTTATCTTTCAATTTCAATTAGATTTTACGATTGCAATCGTAACGGACTCGTCACTATTGTGCAATACATTAACGAAAACTACGTCCAAATGCAAAATTAAAGTTCAATAATGCACACTTTTATTACAAATGTATTACAATTGATGATATAGTTGTGGTGGTGCAGTAACTAAAAAGTCACCGGCGACTTAGTTCAAGATTCAAACTCTTGTATCACTAAGTTTAAACCTTTTATTGTGAAGGAAAATATTGTATGGGCCACAAAATATTGGGTGTGTTGGTTTCTACCTACATATTCTGCCTACCACTTCGGGGACCCTTGTGGTAAGACTAAGATCATATGTCTAGTTGGCACTTAAATATCGGCAAATAAATGGGATTACACATTTTCCAATCGCTTTGTACCTATTCTGGAACGCTTAAGGATCTCTCAATTTAAATTGACAAGAGAACAGCGTATTTAGGCATATGGTGAAATTAGTCCCACGGTTCACTCATTTGTTTATTGTGTTTTTTTTTTCTCTTTATTTAAGGAGTTTTGTCGCACAGCGACTATGCCACTCCGTGAGGTCACCTTAATGTAAACAATAATCAAATCTTATATAACTTAATAAACCTAGTAATTCATCAGATTTAGGGTTCGCCAGGATGCTGTTGCACAGACCCAGATAATGATAACAATAATTGTTAAAACAAATGAGTTTGTAAATCATATTTTATGTAATGTGCATCGAACTTCGGAAATAAATATCATTGTAATGATCTCTCATTTAAACAGAGCTCTATTATAATGTACAGATATATTAAGTGACACCATATAAGGTGTCTGTCCTGCGCCTGCGCCGCCTGTCGTGTTGTATGGTAATCCGGACCTAGTTCATTGTAGGTATCTAGGTATCCCTTTCTCTCGAAGTTCGCAACTCTATCAACTTTCTACTGGTGATGCGTACCGATTAATTAGACACGATTAGTATCGTTCAACGAGACCTTTGATTCATTTACTTTGTCTCGCGAAAGTGAGATTCGTTTGTTTCATCTTGATGTGGTTCAATCAGCCGGTTGATTATTTTATTTCAAGAGTTTTTTTTCATAAATAAGAATGGAACGGCACATACTTTACTTGGAAGCACAGTGAAATAATTTTCATTTTATTGTATTACTGTCCCAAAATAATATTATATGTCCTTCCCACAAGGGTCTCCGAAAGAGTAATAATTGAAGTAACACGAAACCGGGGATAAATTTAGGTTCCAACGTAAATGTCGAGTCCATTGCCGTTTATCACACACGACTATTAATACGTTATTGAATTTCTTCTGCTGTCCTCTCGATGTTCTCTTTCATCTTAAATTTCTTAAGTATCACTGTACTTAAGAAAACTTATTGATACAGTCGTGGTTTGAACTTCCAATCTTTGCGTTGCAGGCAACTATTCGAACCACTCGTCCACCACGGCTCTATCTATGTTCTACATTATTTGTTATAAACTGCTATCGCACTAAGCCATTATACACAAACAACCAACCAAAAAAACACCAAGTTGTTTCTCGTGTTGCATTTTTTCGTATAACATAGCATTCCAAAACGATACGTCATTTATGTCGTTTTTGGCGATGTTGGTAGCAATGCTTACCCAAAAATAGGTCTATTTCTTAACAGTAACGATTTTCTCCTAACTTTCTTATCACCTCCAAAAGAAATCTCTTTTTATCGTCAAATAATCGTGTAACGGCACAAAAAGTATTCATAAAAATTCAATAAAGTAAGTTTTGTGTGCTGTTCTTAAACGGTATTAATAAACTAGACGACCTCTCCCAACATCCCACTCTGCACCAGATCTGCTTTGCATTACAATGGGCCCATGAACGTACCAATTAAGTAATGATATTATACAAACGGTTTCGTTGGTCGCAACCGTGAAAAAAACGTATCAATTAGTTACTGTTTTGTATCTATTAATGTATTGCTTCAAGAAGTCATATACGTTACCCGACTACGTGCGTACTGCTTGGCGCTTTCCAGATATGTACAACACTAGCTTTCCACCAGGATTGCGTGACTTTGGGTGTGTCACGATTTTATTACGTATTTGAGGAAACTGTCAGATTTCTGTTGAGTTATTATAAACCTATTGGTACTATAAGTCTCGATGATTATTATTGTTATAGTTCAAAAATAGCAACAAGCAAGCGACGCTAAGTTATTCCGGAAATATCTTGCTAACTCTCTTGTAATCGCGCATTTTCGACCTTATTTTGCTTAGTATAAGGGAAAACTACTTAAGCTGAAACATGACAGAACTCTTATTTAAGGTATAATATTTTTAATTCCACATTTTTTGTAAAGATGAAGAAAGGCATGTTACGAGGATTGGACATATAGAAAGTATAAGTGAAGAAAGATTGACGAAACAGATATACAAAGCAAAAGTGTGTGCAAGAAGAGGCAGAGGACGACCACGTTCCAACTACCTGGATCAAATCGATCGGACGCTCAAGAACGGGAACGTCAAGAGTACTCGAAACCGACCAGCATGCATGAAGAGACTGATGAATGTCGACGAAGCGAAAGAGGTATGTAAGTCTAGAGAGAAATCGCGTTCTATACTCCCTGCCTACCCCATTAGGGACTCGGCGTGATGATATGATGATGATGATGATTTTTTACTTAAATTAAAGTGTGTATTACGCTTGTTGCTACACAAGTGGAAATGAACCATACGTAACACTGCTCATTGCGGCAATTTTCTTTCGGTTGTTAATCTAAACCAGTGGTATCTACCAGAATGCAAATGAACCCGGTGCATGGACCTTTAGTAGGTACATAGCTTCCAAGCGTCCCGTTACTCCCAGCATAACGTCCTTAAGCTCAGTAATTCAAACACCGAATTATTTCCGTTATTTAATTGTATAACTAAAGGGCAATAGAATTAATAATTAAACTTTTTTTTTTATACCACTTGGGTGGCAAACAAGCATGCGGTCCGCCTGATGGTAAGCGGTTACCGCCGCCTATGGACGCTTGCAACACTAGGGGTATCACTCGCGCGTTGCCGACCCTGCAGGTAGCTTTTCACACCCTTCTTGAAGAAATCAATGCTGTACTCTCCAGGGAAAACCTCAACGGGGAGCTCATTCCACAGCCTGAGCGTTCGCGGAAAAAAACTCCTTTGGAAGCGCACAGTGCGAGACCTTTGTAGTTCCAAGGTATGGGGATGAATTCCCCGTCGATGGCGAGAGGTGCGGTGGTAGAAGGTGGAAGTGGGAAGAAAACTTACTAATTCATCATCATATCATCACGCCGAGCTCCTCACAGGGTAGGTTAATGATAAGACGCCGGCCAGTTCTGTCTAACGCTACAAAGCTCTCCGGCTTCATCTTCTTTAAGAGACCGATGAAGAGGTTTCCAACATTCAGCATTTTCATCCGACATTGAGTGTTAGGTCTATTTGATTTAGGTAGTTGAAACACGGTATTCCTCTACCTCTTACTCCAGACATTCGTATTGTATATTTGCGGTACGATTTTGTACGGTGTATTGGGGAATCACGAGCTGTTCAGTAAAATATGTGAAAAAACTGCCTTAGGTCCGAACAAAATTATGATTATAGACGTATGTGTAGTCGTGTCCAAAGCTTGCCATCTTAATATATTAACATTTCTCGTATGTTATATGCTTATGCA
Organism: Drepana falcataria; assembly: GCA_945859725.1. Classification (NCBI taxonomy): domain Eukaryota; kingdom Metazoa; phylum Arthropoda; class Insecta; order Lepidoptera; family Drepanidae; genus Drepana; species Drepana falcataria. Next base: position 4,693,012 of record OX243937.1, read on the forward strand.
GGTTTCTCACTTCAGCTCAAAGTTCGTGATGTCCCAATATTAATATTAATTTGTACGGAAAAAATGTAATGTAATCGGAAAAATAACAACATAGTTACTTTTACTTAGCGTTAAAAAATATGATTTATAAAGTGAGTATAGCAAATTCAATTACCTTTTGTACGAATATATAAAGCAAGTATTACGTTTCACGGCGTTATATAACTCAACAGTCATTTCAACAAATAGTTGTAAAAGATACATTCTAAAGCAAATTAGTGACAATGCTAAAAGCATTAACAAAAGATCATCCAGCTTTAGAAAATGCCGGTTCATTCATCATTACTTATGATAGATTGATTGCATAAGAGTGAAAGTTCATACTGTGAATAGTGTCTCCGTTAAATCGAGCTAAATTTGTTTCTGTCCGAAATTTGCGGACGCCTGCCACACTTACTAGTGACCACAAAGTCTCTAATGACAGGAAAGCTAGTACTTTCCGATACTATTTGAATACCTTCTTTTTCTGCGTAAAATCTATGGCTTGGCCTAGCCTGGCTTGTCTCGTCTCTCGCCCAGTTTCTTTTTCCACAATATTATAATTTCTCGAATAATGTACTTTGAGTTGACAAAAACTAGTTCTCATATTATTAACGTCACCGTAATTTGTCATAGTACCCTTAATGTATGAATGTCAATGTTTCTTTAGCTTTCAGGTTTTTATACAGCGTCTGGGAGCATGCAAATGGCAAATCTCATAAGCATTTTTTGTTACGTTTAATAATTTACTCCATTGTAATGGTTTTTGCATATGCATCGAATGATGGTATGCTTGCAAAGAAATAATTTCGATATTGAGCTTTAATGGATATAACATATGCGCACCGAACTTTTGGTAGAGAGAATAAAATAGTTCTATTGCTGTAATATTGCTTGCTTCCGTAAGAATAATCATGGATACGCGATCTCATTAACGAGCAACTGCAAAGATGTTGTGAACAGCATATATCTTCATCCGAATATCCTATTTTGTTCCGAATAGGAAGTTTCTCGACCGAATACTTGCACTTTCCAAAAGATCACAGCCTTATGCCTTACGGTTGTGACAGAGTTTCAGAACTCAAAGAAAAGTTGTACTAGCACATGGAGAGCTGTTAATTCCTTATTCCTGCTAAGCTTTTCTCCGTATAGGTTGACAGGCCGCAAGCTAAGTACCTTGGGAATTATAATCGCCTACAAGCTACTGCAACGGCGTTTCATTAGACGGGCCGTATCATTGTTTGCCACCTTTGTAGTATAAAAAAACCTAATCTTTATCACACATCTATAAATTATCTATCAGTAATTATACAAGCTGCTGTCTTACTAGACTTGGCGCTAACGGAATAATTATTCAACGTCCATCTCTGTTTTTTATCCTGTCCAAGCCAATGGTTGCAAAATTTGTGTACATCTGAAACCTAAAGTGCGTTTAATACGATCCAATTCTTAAGGTAAGTTAAATGCATTCCTCGTTTACGGAATTCATTGAATTGCATTGCACAACCTGGAAATGCTTAGCCAGTTATAATTAGGCTTCCATAGTATATATGATGGGGTAAAACATGTCTTTTTATGTTCTCTTTTTACAAAGTACCGCTAAAAAAATATTCTTCATAACATGATGTTTATGAATAATATTTTTTGCACAGGAAATCTGGGAAAATGCTACGTAATAATGAATTCACTAACCTTTCTCAAAGGGCTCATTAGGCAATATTTATGCGCATTTACCTACCTCCCAGGCAATGGGGCTACATTAAAAGCCTTCGTACCGGCATATTTTACGCCCACTTAAACGTCGCGGAAGGTGATTGTTTATTCCTCGACACTTTAACACCGACGACAAAATGCAATTTACGATCACTAAGAAAACACAGTGATAATAGAAACTAGGAAAGTCGAAGCTATTAGAGTGTGAACAGTTTAGGAAAAAACAGCGCTTAAGATTACTATTAAATCACTGACCTCTTTCTTGGTCTGCTCGTTGATCTTGACGTGGTTCTGCGGTGGCTTGTCGCGGAGCGGCAGATAACCCTCGCGGCTGTCGACCGGCTCGGCGGGTGTGGTGTCCGTGGTGGTAGACTCCAGAGCGGCGGTACTCGCCGTCCCGGCTTCCGGCGACCTCGTATCTTCCGATGTACTCACAGTCGGTCCTGTCTCCTTCGGACCATCTGCCGTAGTTCCTACCGTGCCAAACTCGGAAACCGTCTCGGTACTGTCGCCATCCAAAGTAGTGTCCGTTTCTTGGACCGTAGCCGTCTCCGTAGTTCGTATGAGCGGACGTATCGTGTAGTGTTTGGTCGGCTTATACGTTGTAGCAGTCGTGTCCTTCGTAGTCGGCGTAGGTGTATCGATTTTAACTTGCGTAGTTTTCGTTTCATGAGCTGTAACCGAGGGCTTTCTGGTGTTCTTTTTAATTTTTGAAGGTGTTGTTGCAGTCGGATTTGTCGCGGGGTTTGTTGTTTTGATTTTATTTGTAATTTTTTTTCCGTATGTTGTCGACCTTTCTTCGAGGGTGGTAGGAGCAGGAGTATTGTCTGTATTCGTGTACTGGGATGCGGTTGGGGGTGGTTTTCGGTCGGCAGGGGGGTCTAGGTTGGATTGCTTAGGAGTTCTAGAGGGCGGGAAGAAGTAATCCATAATGGAAGGAGAGCCATTTCTGTTAGCGGGAAGCCATGCCCATGGGTTGAAGTCTATAAGGCGGGGGCGCGATTCTTCGGTGGCGTGCGAGAGGGCGGTGAGTGCGGCGAACGCGAGGAGTACGGTAATCGGTCGGGTCATGGCGCAGCGTGCGCGTGCGGCCGCGGCGACGATGCAAGCGGGACTGCGCGTGCGCCGCGTACCAGCCAGCCACCGTTCACCCAGTTCGTATAGCCCTATCTGGCCGTTGCAGATGCAGTTGCAATTCCTCACCACATCTCGAGTATAAAACCTTTTTATTAATATATGTATTAGTAATTATTATTGGTATTTTGTTTGATGCCAGTACCTTTTAATAGTAAAAAATAGTTTAAAATTATCATTATGAATACCTGCCTACTATTATTTAATGTGTAAACACATTTGGACAACTTAATGGCAATTTGTATAATAAATATCCTTTCACAAGTGCATAAATATGATTACCTGTACATCTATGTTCTAGAGGATTGATGTCCATTAGCTCACGTGCGCGACATTAGCTAAACTAAATGGGTTTAAGTTAGTCATTGCATTTGATGTGCTATATTTACCCTGTGGTTTATACATTAAGCATAGTGTTATAGTACCGCTATTCAATCACAGGCGCCTAAATTTTGCTCCGTGTCAATGCAAATACACGTCTGTGAACTGAAATTTGAAATATATAAAAATGAGATACGCCACCGCAAGTCGTGTAATTTTCAACGGGTTAGGTCGTTCTGTACGCTCCATTTCATGTTAACCAACCCAAAACTGACACTATTCGAATCTTACGGTTCGTAGACTTACACAGATACCCACTTTTGTCTCTTGCACGTGACAAATTTATATGTTTCATACAATATTTAAAAGTTCTCGTGGTCGTACATATACATGCATATCATCATGCCGACTCCCTCTATGGTCCCTCTATGGATAGGCAGAGAGAGAGAACTGACTAGAGAGAGAGTCAATTCTCTCTAGATTTACAGACAGCTTTCCCTTCATCCACATTCGATGTTGGTGCAGTGGTTTAATTATTCAACTACGAAGGCAAGAGTGCAACTTCAGATCTCGGTGATGGTAAGTGAGTTTTTCTCAACAAAATTACAATGATAAGGTTTCCGGTGGAAGGAAACATGGCGAGGTCACCTCCGTATGACAAGAGGACGCCATAGGAGAGGACGCTTGCAGGTTTATGAGAAGGTTGATGATGGCGTCAGACTCATCTGTCACGTTAGCACCTAAATATATCTCAAGCGAAATTTGGGTATGACATAACTACCAAAATACTTAAATACCATAAATAAAGCCATCCTTAGGATTCCACAAGTGCGCATAAAATGTGATAAACCAATGTACGTAAGTTCCTCAAACCCGCAATAAGCTTGACAATTCAATAGCTACTAGAATAATTAGATTTAATATCTGCTAATATATATCCTCACCCCTTCCCACAAGGGTCCCAGAAGGAGTAGGCAGAGGTGTATAGGTTCTAACCACACACCCACTTTCCGCCAGAGGTATATTAGGTGCCAACGTGACAGATGGCGAGTCCATCGCCGTCACTCTGGCACGACTAAACATATATATATTTTATAATAATCATTTATATATCTCCGAAATATCACAGTATTGCTCGTGAATTTAATAAAATCGATAAAATTAATAGCTTATCAACAAGGAAGGAATGGTAAACACAAGCATTGGCTTACACCAATTACGTGCACTTCATATAATCCGTATTTGCGATCATTAATTAGTTATAAAATCCCATAACAGTTGATTTAGTACCTTGTTAAGTAGGATTTACTATGAGAACTGTTTTTGTAGACAATACGTCTACTGTCACCCATTAACTTCGCTTTGATCGATGAAGCTAGTTCAAAGAATAATTGGTTTTCGAGCAGAAATGTGAACTCGCGAACTAACGTAAGCAACGGTGGCACTAGACTGAATGCAACGAACCATTTAGAAAAAGGTTAATTGGGATATATTGTAGATATAATCTACCTTCCTTTATACTATATACATACCTCCGAAGAAAACATCAAAATGTCGCATGTGCTTGAAAAATAAACTCGAAGGCGTACTTGAGAAACGGCGATGGACTCGCCATCTGTCACGTTGGTACCTATCTAAAATATATTTTCGGGGAAAAGTGGATGTGTTACACATCCACTACACAGCTCTGCCTACCCCTTCGGAGACCCATGTGGGATGGCGTGAAGATTATAATAGTATTAAACCTCTTGAAAAAATATCTATATGACGATAATGGTTAAATTAGTTTGTAAAGATCGGGTCCTCCAAACATTCCCTTTGTTGAAAATTAAGGTACAGTTTATATATTTGTAATCACTCATTTTAGTACATTACTGATCTACTATTCGCACAGGCATTCATTAGCCCTTCTCTTTAAAGACGTAAGACTCAATCAAGCCAGTATTGTTTAAATATTAATTGAAGTGCTAATGTCCGCTTGTGATTGTGCCGACTAGTAATCGGTGACTTATTTGTCGGTAGGCTGTGCCACTTGCCCACGATAACGGATCTTATTTTCACCGGACACAGTTGATACCCAATTCGGAACATAATAATCCGTACGCAACTTCTGTGTAAATAACTTGTTTGTAAAATAATCACGACGATGCAGCGCATCACAATTGGGTTTTATTGCTAACTCTTATTCCGTTGTAAAAGAGCTAACAATCGTTTGTTAGTAGTGATAAATACATGTTCGTGATCTTTTATTCTGATCAAGTTGGTCATTGGTATGTATGCTCTGTTGTTGCTATCAAATTGTCATTCTCATAAAGATGAGTTAAACACTGCTCCAGTTAGAGTTTTACTGTGCTTGCAGGTCAATTGAATTGTTGATATCTTTCGTATGCTGGAATTAATTAAAGACATAAATATTTGTATTTCAATTAAAGTGCTTAAATATTAAATTCGGGATACTATGTAGGTAAGTTTGTTTAAAATTAAAACTAATTCTCGTTCAAGGTGGTGATCGAATTTTTATAGATAAGGGTAGACAGAGGTGTTTAGGTAGTACCGACACCCTTCGCCAGAGATATATTTTAGGTGCCAACGAGACAGATGGCGAGTCCGTCGCCAGTAATCAGCGCGACTATACATACGTCTATGAATTTCTGTGCAAACGTATGTGGTTTCCTCTCGATGTTTTTTTAAATCCGTAAAGGTCGTGGTGTGACAAATCACTTCATCGACTCATTGGTACAGTTGGGATTCGAACTTGCATTTTTTGCAACAAAAACAGACTACTACACGAACCACTCAACCACCACGGCTCCATCATCATGACTTGTGGGTTGATAAAAAATAAATTAACTTTGTACTATGATATATATAGATAAAAGATACGTGGAAGATTGTATAGTTATGTATGTATTATATGCTTATACTATATTACGATAAGTTATAAACTTATTTAAGATACTATTCAAGTTTAGATATAAGTAATTTTTGCACGTAATGGACTCTTAAACTCTCCCCGAAAAAAGAAAAAAAAATACAAGTTTTAAAATTGAAATACCTACAAATCATTACGCCGAGTCCCTCGCGGAGAGAGTAGAGATCCAGTTTTCTCTAGAATTCTCATCCACATTTTTCAGTATCTTCATACATGCATGGTCGTCGGCTTCAAGTACTCTTGACTTTCCCATCCTTGAGTATTCGATCGAGAAATGACATAGATTTTACCGTAAATTGTGTGTCAGTCACATACAAGTACCATTAAAGGGCACATATGTTTAGTTTATTTCTAAACCTAGATCACGTCTGTTTGACTGAGCTTCCGTGCCTGACATTCCGATGAACTACTACATTATTATTTATTTTTTTATTATTATATAGCAATTTTTTTTCAATTGAACGGTCTCTTAATACTTGAAAAGATATATGCTATCTTGACAATACTGCGTACCCAACACATAATCTTATCTTACTAATATTACAAGTGTTGAAGTTTGTAAGTTTGGATGGTTGCGGTTCTTTCACGGCAAAACGGCTGAACCAATTTGGCTGAAAGTTAAAATCGTGATGGCTTATACATAGGACATAGGCTATTTTTTTATTTTTTTTTTAATACCGAAAATTCAAAGTTCTAATATTATAAAGTGTGATGCTCTTTCACGGCATAGCGGCTGAACCGATTTTAGCAGGAAAATACATAAGCTACTTTTTCGAACTCCACGCGGGCGATGGCGCGGGCATAAGCTAGTTGTTAATAATCCTTAAAAATCTTAAAAGCGTTAAGACATCGTCAATGTAGTATTTAAAGTAAATAGTGACGGTGGTATACTCAACTGAAACGTGATTATATGTTTTTATTTAGAAACAGCAATCTATCAATATATGTGAGGGAATAATGAATATTTGCTGCTCATATAGTACTTCAGCTGCGTAAGGGCCTATGAGCTATAAATTAGTTCTCCTTTGTTTGATCCACGTGCGCCTTGCGTGTTTCGTTTATTAATCTAGCTGAGAGACGATTTAGGTAAGTTTGTTATGCGTACGTGCCCGAAAGTTAAAGAAAATGCCTTGGAAAGTAAGCTTGTATACTAATATTTCGACATGCAAGTCCATTTATGCTGAACTACAATGAGCTGCAAATTACCCAATAATTGCAATTTGCGGCGCTTCGTGTCAAATATTATATGTAGTACCTATATTTCGACTACCACTCCACTCTCGTTGCCCTAAGTATGTGCGACACACATTCACGCTTATTCATGAAAACTAAAAAACCTTAATGTAATGCGTACTTATAGATAAACCATTCCATCTAAATAAATAGTACATGAAACAAATTGAATGTAGAAAAGTTTCATAGTTAATGCACAAAGTGGAAAATGGTGAAGTGATTTGGCAGACAATCGTATCGAAAGCTGGGTCACCAATGGCGATCATTAGGCGCGATTTACTCTGACTCAATCAATTATCGCCATTCAAAAAATACATTTTTGTGTTAGTAGGTAAACCTATAATGACTTGCAAGAGATTGTAAGGTATGCCGTTTGCTCGATACGCACTGTCCCACGGTGTAAGAAAGTGTTAATGCCTATGATAAAACTGTTTGGAAGGAAACCCACTTTGCAGAAGTATATCCTGCTTCTTGAGCAAAAAAGTCTGCCATGTCTTTGTTATTTAATTTTACGCTTGACAGAGAAATATGCTACTGAAAAGAGGTCATGAGAGATCTCCTGTTTAATACCGGAACTAAGGTATGTTTTTAAATCACATTTAAAAACATACCTTTTATTTCATAATGTATTCTTACAATGAATAAGTATAGATAGAGTCGATAAGATCTTTAACATGTATTTAGGAGGCTGATCTTCTAGCACAGACGAGCCACCCTCGGAAGTGCAAGTGGCTACTCCGCTACTGTAACTCCTTACTGTCCGTACATACCGTATATACCGTATTTTTTGCTACAAATATAATACCAGCATGTATGAGCTAGGCAAACATGATTATTATTATATCATACCTTCGCCAAGGTGTCGCCAGAATAATGGAGATTAGATGCCAACCTGAACGTTTAGATGTCGAGTCTGTCGCCGTAACTCATGCACTATTTCTAAACCCATCATTTGAAGGTCTCCTCTAAGTAGCTCGCTTGCAAAATTGAGACTACAGTCAAACCCAGACGGTTTTTACCAATGGGGTTTACTGTACGTTTATATATTAAAGTACCGTATTTAATCACATTAAGATTATATTTGTAACAGTGAAGCAAAAATATGGTAAGGAAACCTGAATGTTAAGACAAACATAGCTCTCAAGTAGGTGTCCTCCTCGTGTTTGAACTTATAATATACTACCTGTCCCGCCCAACTTCGCCCGGGTGAAAAAGTAAAATTTCCTGAAACACGATGGCAGCGCCACCTATCGGGTCCAATTGCGATGTAAGCTATCCTATCTGAAAAAGTTGGATCAAACTGCACACGGTGTGCAAATTTGATTGAAATCGGTTAAGTTGCTTAAAGAGCCCATCGCGGTCTTAATTGCCATGAAAAAGGTTATAGTGAGTCAATCTTAAATGATAGACTATTATATATAGATATTTTTTTTTTTTTTTTTAGACATATGCTTTCACGGACTTTTTTTAGAACTTTTAAAGAGGAACAATTCCCTGATACATTATATTTGCGTAACTTAAACCGTTTACGCAGCACACGCAACGGAAGCTCTCAAAAAAGAATATTTTTTCCCGTTCTTGCAACATTTTTCATTTATGCTTCGCTCCTATTAGTCGTAGCGTGATATTATATAGCCTTCCTAGGGAAATGGACTATCCAACACAAAAATATTTCATTTCCAACCAGTAGTTCCTGAGATTAGCGCGTTCAAACAAACAAACAAACTCTTCAGCTTTATAATATTAGTATAGATATATCCTCAAGCCTTCCCATAAGGATCCCCGAAGGGGTAGGCAGAGGTGTATAAGTACTACACACACACCCACTTTTCGCCAGACATATTTTAGGTGCCAACGTGACAGAAGGCTAGTCCGTCGCCGCTACTCGAGCACGAATATACATACGCCTTTGAATGGCTTCTCATACAAACTTGCTTCTCAAACAAACAAAAAAAATATGCAGGTTTCCTCTCGTTATTATTTTCCTTCACCGTAAAGCTCGTGGTGTCACTAATCACTGTACTTATGTTCAGAAAAATTCATTGGTCCAGTACAACTACTCGGACCTCTCGGCCACCACGGCTCTCAGTTTGATATTAAAGAGTTATATATAATGCCTAAGCTTCACACCTTTAAAATATCGTGTCAAGCTAATCGGCGGACGGAGTTACGAGCTAGACCATTTCTCTTCCGTGGGCTAGACAATGTCGATTTATCTCCCATTCACGAAGGTTATTTACATCGGGAGCCAAGCTAATGTTCTCTTATCCCAACTAAAGCCTGGATACTTATTCAGTAACCAAACTCCCAGGTCATGCCTAGGAAGTGTATGGTTCTATCTCTTGTTACCTATTAATGAGGGAAACACACTTTTTGTCTACTGTTATGGAATAGCCGAATACTATTCCTTCAGATTTTAATTAACTATAAACGCCCTTGTGCCTGCAACGTAAAGGTTGCAAGTTTGAATCAAGCCAGTACTGAAGTAAGAAAAGTGATTTTACCGAAAAAGATTTTTTATTGCATCTATACTTATGTTCAATAGTGGTGTTGTGAGAAGCCATGAATATATGAAATTTAATGGCATTCATGAATATAAGCCGATGCTTCCTTTCATACAGGCTCTGCCTAACTTGGGTCATTCGGTATCTATGTTAGATGTCCGTAAAAAATATGGTTATAATAAATCAAGTCAACAAAAGCTTAAGTATTGAAACCAGCTCACGTGGTAGATCATCATCATCATCATCATCATCAGCCCACTCTAGTCCACTGCTGGACATAGGCCTCCCCTAATGAGCGCCATAGCGCCCTGTCTTCAGCTTGCCGCATCACGTGGTAGATACGGATCATAATTAATCAAGCGGTTTATAGTTGGTCCATGGAAATTGAACCCCTGCTACACGTAGTCTAAAGCACCCGTGAGCCCGTTCTCATCATAATCAATATGATCGCCAAGTAAGGAGTAACTGAACATAATGACCGGAGAGGTGTTCGCCTGTACGATAATGGTGCGAACACAGTGCTAACACTTTTACTCCTCGCATACAGTGTCATTATGTGCAAAGAATCGTAATTACGGAAACATTATTAGTTTTTTTACCGCAAGTGACATTGTGTTGATGATGACACAGATATAGAAATAAAGTATTATATATGTAGCGACCTTAAACAATAAATGTGTGTTTATCATGAACTTAAACATATAGAAGTGAACCCCTCAAAAAGCGCAGCCGTCCTCTTTTGGAAAGGCAAGCATGCCCTACGGACAGCCCCCATAACTCTCTTCGGCAATCCCATTCCATGGGAAGACAAGGCCAAATACCTGGGAGTGACCCTCGATCGTAAACTTTCCTTCCGTCACCACGTAAAGACGGTACGCGCGCGAGCCGCCTTCGCGCTCGGTAGACTCCATTGTATGCTAAATTCGAAGAGTAAACTCTCATTGAAATCCAAGGTGAGGATTTACTTGACGTGCATCAGACCGATCATGACTTATGCGTGTGTTGTGTTCGCACAATCCAAAAAGTCAGTACTCCACCCCCTTCAAGTGCTCCAAAGCCGGTTCCTCCGGAGAGCCACAGGTGCCCCGTGGTACATGAGAAACAGTCAACTTCATGTTGACCTAAAAGTCCCCACGATCAAACAGTTTATGAAAAAACTGTCGAAACGCCATTTCGATTCTGCTGAAAATCATCCCAACCCTCTCGTCGTATCGGCCGCCCGATACACACCCTCCCTTATATCTAAGATAAGGCGCCCAAAACATGCCGTCATCGAACCGGATGACGACATAACGGTCCTCCAGGACGCCCGACGACGACACACAAACGACACTACACAAAACCGACCATTGTTCCGTCCTCGCCGGCGAGGCTCGACGCGAATAAGCCGTAACGTTCCCCCCAGACTCTCGCAAGTGCCGGCCCGAGCCGAGCCAGTAGCGCAAATCCCCTCCCCAAATAACTAAATAATAATAAAATACCAGACCAGCCCAGCTCCCTTGCTCGCGAACCAGCAACGCCCTAAGCCGAGGTCCGACCCCACAGGGGGTGCCCTTAGCTGTGTTGCTTAATACTTAAGTGCGTGGCTGGAGGCCTAGGTCTCGACATTGACCGGTTAAGTAGCAAAAGTTCCCGGAACTCACGCTACGAGAGACAATACAAAAAAAAAAAAAAAAAAAAAAAGAACTTAAACATAAAAATAAAGATCTATCACTCAATCACGCGCTAATACACGAATTAATTGTAGACAGCAGATAATCATATTATCTATAGACATCAGCTATTATCGCTAGTACCATAAACCTTGCAAGTAGCAACTAAAATGTGAAAACGTTTAACTTTGTCCTTAAAAGGTTGATAGGGAGCAATCAAGCATGCGACTCGCCTGACGGTTATCACCGACCATGGACTTGGATTACCATACTCTTTTTGAATAACTTAATTCCGTACTTATTAGCAAAAATCTCAGTGGGTATACTCTCGTTTAGCAGGATTTGTTAACTGCTTTTGAGTGTGATATGACTCACTCTGATTCATCTATCAGCTAAACTTAATTAATTCAACCCCTGATTGCATCTGAGATGGTTGAGAAGATTTCATTAAAATTTCCAGCTCATATTTCATCTATGAAATTACAATCGCCACGCTCTTCGCTCAGCGGCTCAGCAAGCACGCAGCCATGCACAGAATTTGCATTCGTTGGTCGGTCGGCGCGCTCTTCTCAGTGAAAATTGATTGTTCTACCTATAATTAAAGTTGTTTAACTGGGGCACGTACCCGTGAGATTTTTACAGCCTACAAAATTTTACGTCGTCATTCAACCGATATGAAAGTACATCGGCATTGTGTCTAGTATTTATATTGTCCTCTGATCAAAACACGAAAAACAAAAGAAGATAGGTTGAGAATATACTCAATAAAGTCTGTCTTACTCCGTGAGCGATTCGGCGTAAATATATGTATGCATAGGTATGTAATTCAAGCTAGATGTGAAAACATAATAAAATTATATCGTAGAATATTCTTTAAAGAATGGAGTTTTCTAATTCCAGTTATCATTAAGATATTCGATTACAGTGCCCTTATAGTGGTATATATTGTATACATTTTCTACATTCGTTTGTGATATCTATGTTAAAGGGAACCCGGAACATAAAAATATTATGGGCATTTTAATGTGTTGTTCTTACATACTAAATCCCTCAATCACTACCGCATAGATTTATGTATGTATAAAGTTAAACCATGTTCGCGCCATTCATCGATCACAAGCCTATTGCTCTTAGGTTCGCTATTTATTCCTTAATGCCACTTCCTATAATGGCATGCCGAGCATCCACTATTCATGCGAGCAATCAACTTGGCCGATGTCATTCATTCTCTCTCCCTAATCTCGACTCGAATCTCGACCCTATCACACGCGATCCGGAGTAAATCAGGGGTCAATTCTTGGACCACTGCTCTTTCTTCTAATGATTAACGATGTTCCTAATGTTCTGGCCCACGCAAAAATGTTACTCTATGCTGACGACCTAAAGCTGTTTATGGAAGTAAGATCCGTAGCCGACTGCTTAGCACTGCAGCGTGACGTTGACTCCATCATGGAATGGAGTATATATAACAAGCTGGACTTTAATATATGCAAATGTTCCGTGATCAGTTTCGGTCGGAAGCAATGCCCAATCATGTTTGGATACAAATTAGGTGACAATTCGATAAACAGAGTAACTGCAATAAAAGATTTGGGTGTCACTTTTGACCGAAAACTGACCTTCCATGATCACGTAGCTTTGTTAGTGAAGGAATCTTTTAGGCGCCTGGGTTTTGTTTTAAGAAATGCACGAGAATTCCAAAATCTCCATGTGGTACGCTTGATATACAGTGCCCTTGTAAGATCAAAACTGGAAACCAGCGCATGCGTGTGGAATACCCACGAAAACACTTACACTCTAGCAATCGAGAAGGTACAAAAAGCCTTCTTAAGGTACCTATACAAGCGCTATAATGGATACTATCCATACTTGTACCCGTCCAAGTTCCTCCTGGGATGCCTCGGGTACAACTCACTAGAGGTCCGTCGCAGTTATGACCAGCTAATAACGGCATGTAAGGTACTGCGTGGGAAGATAGACGCCCCAGGACTGATCAATGAGCTATGTAAGCTATTTGTCCCTGACAATTACCTAAGAAGCCGGAGGCATAGGCTTTTTGCCGTGCCACCCTCACGTACCGTAGCACGAGCCCACTCGCCCATTCCGCGTACCCTCACCGCACTCAACGCTCTCTTGGACCAAAGCCCTGAATGTGATTTGTTTGCGGATGACTGGTCGAGCATTAAGTCTGAATGTTTGAAATTTTGTGAGCGCGATGTATAACTGAATGCAATTCAAACATCCTTTGTTATGTTATAATTATATATATGTACCTTTAATTAATGTCATTGGTATAATCCGTGTTAATTAAAGTAAAATAAATAAATAAAATTCTAAGCTCCATTAAAATTGCGCGATGTAACGAAGTCTCGCTTCCTCTTCAAGTACCATAAATAGAAAAGCATGGCCTTAGCGATACCAGCAGAAACGAGACAAAACAGATTCACGGGTGGTCGCCCCTAATGATGGTCGGCCACAAGCCGCAGCATAGGATGCGCCTGCAGTCACGAGAGAGCCAGCTATTCACTATTCAATTAAACCTCCATGCATCCACTTGTATTAAGGGCGCGTTCCACAAACATAATTACTTTTTAATATTCAAGAAATTGACGTATATTTTCGTCTAGTAATTGTATGCACTTATTTGGTCTTAGTTTTCAGCTAATTTCTATTTGTTAGAAGTGAAATTCTAACAATTTAAATAACTGTGATGTGACTGTGATATTGTACCCATGAATTGTTCCGAATTTAAGTACAGTGATTATTGACACCACGAGTTTTACGGTGAAGGTCAAGAAGAAACGTTTGAGAAGAAATTCAAAGGCGTATGTACTACGATATACATTATACGGTTTATTTCCAACTTCAAAACAAGTAAACTTTAGTCACCAGTAGTAGAGTACAGTTTCTAAATAAGATACTGGATACAGCCTATTCAATTTACTACATAATTTTTTCTGCTACAAAGGTCATATTTGTTAAAGCACGAGCCGGTAGGCTATGTCAAATTGAGGCAGACATCACGAATTATTGAAATGTTAGGTAAGATTACAGTTTGATTCAGTGGAGTCGTGGTTTGGTTAACTGTATCGATTGTTACGGACGCTGTTGAAGACATGGAATCTGTTAAGGACAGGCACTTAGGAACGAATGCCTCATAAAAAAACTCTTTACACTGTTACTTGCCGTCCGCGAACGGTGATTTCGAACGAGATACGTCTTCTGTTTGATTTTCCGCTGCTGTTACGTTCTTCGGAAGCAATTAACAATGCTTTACATCGTCGAAAATATCAGAAGTATAGACGAAATATGTACCCAATAAGTGCGTACTTATTCATAATTTCCTTCATCATGGTGTGTTACATTAATAGGATTAAAACCTTGATTAGTCCTTCAGTGGTATTAGTTCACGGAGTATCCTACATTAGATCAAGTCAAACATTTAGTATGACTTGATCTAATGGGAATAATGAAAAGCAGTATTCCATGTAAGCTCGTTTAGACTAGATCGAATACTAAAGCTTATGTTTATTATATAGTTCGCGCGTTGCCGACCCTGCAGGAATCCATTCACACCGTTCTTGAAGAACTCCATCCTCTACTCTTACGCATAAGGCCCACCTGATGGTAATCGTTTCAATGTTGATACGCATTTTTATAAGAGGTTAGCTTAAAAAGGCAGTCATTATTGTGGCGGGGCACAACATTACTTTTCTTACCAAATGACCGTAGCAATTAATGGCGCTTACGAAGTAGGGCGATAGTACTTACGGCAATATTGATGGAGTTTATATCACTCCCATGAAACTTCACTTTCTAAAAAGTATAGTCGTGAGTTTGATTTTATTGTAATCTTATAGCAAAGCTAATCTTTATACCAATAAATAACACGCACTACGTATTACGTACGTGAAATATTGTTATGCCTATTATTTACTAGTATAAGACTGAGTTCGGATGAGAGTGGTACAATAACATTTTATTGTGTAAGTGAAAAAAGCACTGGCAAATTAATGGAAATGGCTGCCTTTTCTATAGCCATTCTTTGGATTAATCTGATAGTAATCTCTGATTAGCCACACACAGTAAGTACTATGGGGTATTTATTCTGAGATTTTATTCATCCACGATTCAGTAGTGTCTAGCAAGAGCACGTGATAAACATCAACAAGACAAACTAATTCGAGTTATACGATATTAAGAAACAATATTTAATTGCCAACGACTTAAAGAAAATTAGAGAAACACGGGAATTGCTAAAAAGCCACATATGTACAAATAACAAGCACAGCCACCCTTGAGGTTAGCAGAGAGAGTAGAGCGTTAGTTCTCTCAGGACTTACAAACCTCTTTCGTCTGCTTTTGCACCCACATTAATTCTTGTTACGGTTTCGACTACACTTAAGGTTCCCAAGTCCCAGTCTTTAATCGATTTGATCTAGTTAGTTGAAACGTGGACTTCCACTTCCAGCCACTTTCGCATTGTATATATTTTTGTTAATATTTATTCACAGATCGTATTTTTAATTTTTCTTTGTCCAAACCAAAACAAATTGCCTTTCTTTTACAATCACACCCTCGCTCACCCCAGTTGCTTTACGAATCTCTTCATTCACGAGTATTAGATAAAATATAGTTCCGCCATACACTTATCGAACATAAGTCCAATGAAAAAAAGCCCCTTAGGAGAACGTTTTATGGTCGTAGTAACTCTGATCCTACGATAGTAGTAAATAGCCAGTACCGTTAACATAAAGCTGTAGAGGAAAAGTAAATAGATAAGGATACACATCCTTTTGGAAACGACTAGAGACACGTGATTCATCTCGAAAATAGCCTTACCTGCTACTTTATAAGATTGAATCTGCGTCTGAGTTGTCCTTAAGAGCAGTGTTTCGCAAAGTACGACCGTTTACGGTAATGCGCTAGGAAATGCAGTGATACTGATTAGCACCTGGGTGTTGGAACAGTGGTATTATTAGCACACCCCCCTCTTTAGGATAATCGGTTTGATTGAAGGCACGTGACCTGCTGTTACGACTATAGAAGCTAAACGTGCACCGTAGGCGGGGTGGGCATATCACAATGAACTTATTCAGAACGCTTAGTGTTTGATGAAGTTTTATGTTCTATTGATTTGGTGTTTGATTGATCTGCTGCTGTCTCGTTTTCCAAAGCACGTTACTAAGATCTACCATTGCTTAGTTAGATGGGCAAACAAGTGTTAAGCTCCATGGCTCCACACAGGATGTTACTCCCAACGTCGTCATTTACCACTTTTATGCTGCGTGATATTTTGCCGGCAAGAGCATAATAATAGAGCAAGGTAAGGGTGTGAAAAGGTTTTTAGACGGTTGGCAACACGCGAGTTGTATGTTATGTTGTACGGGTGATGCAAGTCGCCGGTAACCAAATGTTTACCAACAAAGGACCCGCTTGCTAGTTTGCTACCTACCATTACTACTGTATACCATCAGTAAAAAAGGATCATGTTACTTTTCTGCCGACAAACTGTTATACAGCTTGGCAGAACTTACAATATTTTTAAACATGTAATAAAAATCGGCTATCACCGTACACGCTGGTATAGTACTGGAGATTTGTAAGGAATTATCGTCCGCGAATCTCTGGCGCTCTACTCCCCCGTCAGGGGCGGCATGATGTGTATGTATGTTGTAATATTTAATTAGACTATGACATTTCTATAAGGACTAAACTTTCAGAATCACCAATAGTCAGCTACTCACGTAGGTTTTTAAAAGTAGCTAGATGTGAGGTAAAAATGTCGTGGACATAACTGTTAATGAAACGCTAACGGTTGATACTGGAACTGATAGCGGAGCCAATACGTGTATATGGACACTGGACACTGGATGTTGTTTATTTTATGTATTTACGCCCTTTCATAAGGATCGCCTAAGAGGATGCTTATGAAAGTGGGTGTATGATTGGCACGGGATGTGTGTGTATTATCTCTTTTCATCGGACATATATTTAGGTGCCAAGGTGACAGATGTTGAGTCTATCTACACTATACGTACGTCTTTGAATTTTCTTCTTCTTCAAACACGTGCAGGTTTCCTCTCGATGTTTTTCTTCAACGTAGATGGTTCGGCTTATATAGTGGATATTCTCTAGGACTATACATATCCTCACGCCTTCCCACAAGGGTCCCCGAAGGGGTAGGCAGAGGTGTATAGGTAATACCCACACACCCACTTTCTATCCACCCACCCAGGACTATACATTTTACCGGCTAATAAGACCCCGCCTTGGTCAAATGGTTTAAGTAGTCAAGATTGCAGGTTCGAACTCCTGAGATCTTAATTACAGTAATTTGTCACTCCATGAAGTTGACGGTGAAGAAATCGTCTTGAGGAAGGCGGCCTTAGTTTGGAATTAAATTAAAAAACTGGCAAAGATGAGTTTGAAATACGGCGACAGACCCGCTATTTGTACGACCTTTAATTACCTCGCCGAGTGTTATTACACCTTTGCCTGGAGCGTTTACATGAAGGAAGTGCATAGTGCTAGAACTGAGAGCTCTCCTAAATGCAAAGAGAACGGCCACCGGTTTTTGTGAGAATTACAAATCTTAAATGGAATGAAGAAAGGTATGTTTCGTTGGTTTGGACTCATAGAAAGGATGAGTGAAGAAAGATTGACGAAACAGATATACAAAGCAAAAGTGTGTGCAAGAAGAGGCAGAGGACGGCCACGTTCCAACTACCTGGATCAAATCGATCGGACTCTCAAGGACGGGAACGTTAGTACTCGAAACTGACGAGCATGTATGAAGAGACTGATGAATGTGGACGAAGCGAAAGAGGTATGTAAGTCTAGAGAGAACTGGCGCTCTATACTCTCTGTCTACCCCGTTAGGGACTTGGCGTGATGATATGTATGTATGTATGTAAATTGACTATAGTGGGGACTATACATACATACATATAATCACGCCTCTTTCCCGTAGGAGAACGCAGAGATCACTTCTTTCCACTTGCTACGATCCTTACATACTTGTTTCGCTTCGTCCACTTTCATTATTCCCTTCATACATGCTCTTCGGTTTAAGGTACTCTTGACCTGGCCTTTTTTCAAGACGTCCCTAATTTGGTCTTGAAACGTCCGCCTAGATCTACCCCTTCCAACACTTTCATTCACACTCGCCTTATACACTTTTTTCGTAAATCGTTCTTCATTCATTCTCTGGACATGACCAAACCATCTCAGCATACCTTTCTCAATTTTGATCACTACATCTTTCTATATAAAATTCCTAGTAAGTGTGTACGTCTGTATGTATGCCCCTTCTAAGAGGGTCACTTAACCATTGCAGGTCTACCTGGAAAGAATGCATGGTGTTTTCAACCTCCTGTCAAAAAACATAAGTAAAATGAGGACAGACAGCACATGTAACGAAACGAGCAATTAAGCAACAAAAATACATACAAAAATAATAAATAGCACTGTAATGAGAACTCGAAACCGGCATGTATGAACAGCTTGATGAATGGGGATAAAACGAAAGTGCTATGTAAGCTTACATTCGGTATGATACGTTTTTTATCGTCAACGAATGATACACGTCAGTAAAACTCGGCTTATATTGTAAATGGGAAAGTTTTTGAGAATGTTTCTTAAAAAATCTCGCCAGAATGGCTGAGAGGGAAGGGATGAATTCGGCACAGAAATAGATTAATAGCTGGACTAACACCCAAAGAGCCGTGGTTGCCGAGTGGTTCGAGTAGTTGCCTGCGACACAAAGATCGCAAGTTGGAATCCCGACTATACCACTGAGTTTTTTTTACGGTGAAGCAAAACATCGATAGGAAATCTGCATACGTCTGAGAAGCGATTCAAAGGCGTATCTATACTCGTGCTTGAGTAACGGCGATGGACTCGCCATCTGTCACGTTAACACCTAAAATATATTTCTGGTGGAAATTGGGTGTGTGGGTACTACCTATACACTTCGGTCTACCCCTTGGAGGACCCTTGTGAAACAAAATCAACCAATAAAAACAAATTTTACGTGTGTGAAATCGCGGGACAAAACTTTATTTATGCTTCGTGCTAACCTAATAAATGACAATCATATATTTCAAACTATAGATATATTCCATCAGAAATGGTATTCCAAGTTGGACTAGACACAATATCTCGAAGCGTGCCCTTCGCTACGAAATACTAGTCGTAATCGGTAGTAAATTGATGTTGGTAATAACGTTGTATGATCCTATCCTCACCATCTTTGAATTGCATTGTAGGGCATGTGCTCCATGCGCTGATGAAAAATTACCGTAGTCATTAATTCGAAAACTACATTATAAATTTAGACGGCCGTCCTAACACTTGAGGTCGCGGGTTCGAATCCCGCTGAGGGCAGATATTTGTGTGATGAACACGAGTATTTGTACCTTAGTCTTGGATGTCCTATGTATTTATGTATATTTCTATCTATATAAGTAAATATATCGTTGTCTAGTTACCATAACACAAGCTTTGCTTAATATGGGACTAGGTAAATTTGTGTGGACAAATGCAAATGTAGTAGGTACGAATACAATACAAATGTACCTACGCCATTGCAATAGCTGTGTAGGCTATGAACCTAATCCACTTTGAAACATTAGTAGGGGTAGTAATAATAGTAAATAAAATATGATATTGAAACATTTATTCATTTTTTGTCAATAATTTAACTTATTGTATACCTATACATAAACAAATAAAGGAAGACATACATCGCAGCATCAATTAATAACATCACCATGCTCTCATATTTACATACGTACAGATATAATGGCGTATCTAAGTACAATTTACTTCTCATTTTATATCGTATTTAGAGGAACTAATTCCTATATTAAACGTTCTTAATTCAAAACTGTAAATAGCCACACAATTAGATATCTCAGTTTTCAGATTAATAAAAAAAATCAAGCAGAAATAAATAATTTAACGTTCAGTTCAGTTCAGTATAAATCAATAAAAGAAAACATTTCAAAGCAATACAACTGGAAGATATGAAAATATTAGCAGATATTTTAAACTTTCAAATAATAACTGGCAAAATTCGTTTAAGTTTCATGTTGCATAACTTTCATTAAACACAAGCAATTGGCGAGACTTTCAAAATATTTCATACAATTAACATTTACGACATTGGTCCATCAAATAAATCTTTTTCGTATAACAAGCAAAATTATCATACAATCTGTTAACACAACAACAACAGTGAGCATAGCTTTCGTCCCCCTGACTGCAGTGGAAGACACGGATGAACACAAACAAACTACTAATTATGGCAAGTTAAATAATTAAAATATGAAAATCAATAAATTAAACTAAACGTTTGGAATGATCATACTAAGTTAAGATATTTACACATATAACAGAAACAAATACAGACTCCTCAATTAAACTTATTTACAGTAGCGGCATCACATACGAAATGCATTGTTGTACAATTATTTTATTTTGTTCGCCCTTTGATCGTTTCGCGTCAATATGTTAGACTAGCGTTCGACCTTAAAACCTAACAAGAAAATAAAAATTGCATTGTTTAACATAGCAAGCTTAATAACGGGAACAAACCATATGAACATATCAATTCCTCCACCAGATCCCCATATATCCTCGATTCCGGTCATAACAGTCGGCCTAACAAGTATTCGTTGCCAAAAAATCACTCCATTTTAAATGCCAAACATGCAACATTTCTGTTCTGAATTTATTTTGTACTAAACAGGTAATGAGCAAATCAAAGTCTGGTCGTATAAGCCTTAAAATCGATGTACACTTTTAAGTACACATTAACACGGTACAGAATTGCGTTGTATTTATCGTTATTTGGTTATTTGTGGGGACAATTCAGTCTTTGTCGCCTACGAACCTGTAAGCGTCTGGTGGTGGCTCGGGCATACAGTATCCGTGGTATGTGCGAATATCCTCGGATGCGTACGTGACCCCAGTCAGTACGCCGGGTTCCGTATGGTGTCTAGGGCACGTGTGATCTCTGGGGCACTGGCAAATTGTGTTGGCGTTCACCTCATCAATTTGTTCGTGACGTCGCCTCGCGCTGAATAGCTTACAAGGTTCCTTTCTCGAGCAACGAAGTTTCTGTAAATTGAATAACAGTATTTTTCTTAATCGCGTATTCTAATATACTCCCATAAATTATAATTCAGATTTTTCTTCTATAGAAGATATATATTTAGGACAAATTAAATCGTAGATGTATTAAAATTATTTTATTACGACTTTATACTTTACTTTGTTTTTAATACTAGCCAAAAAATATAGCGATGCCTGTGCTAAAGGCTACTGTCGATCGTGTGCAGCTTGTGTTAAGTAGCTTGTTGCAGCGCCATCAAGCGATAAATGACCGAACTATCAAATGGAAAGGTACTTAATCTACTTACGCTTTGTGGAGAGCACGCAAACTGGTATTGGTTCCCCTGTTCGCCGCTAGGTGTCGTATACGGCAACTTTTTCAACAAGTAAGTAACAGCCATCTTTGGGCAATGACAGCTGACAATCTGCTGGGTAGCATTGCTGTCGGGAAACGAGTAGATTGTCCATGCGGCGTCTTTGAAGTATCTGCATTTGGGTAAACGTCTCACAGGCTCGCATGTCTTATACAGGGTAGTTTTATCAGCCAGTGTGTGGTTGTCGTCACCCGTAATATCACTGAAATTTAAAAATAATAATATTATATTTTTTTATACATATACATAATATTTTTTATACAATATTACAATGCAGATGTGTAGGATTGGATTGGAAAGGGAACGTCAAGAGTATTCGAAACTGGCGTGTATGAAGGGGCTGATGAATGAAGCTTAAGCGTCTGTAAGTTAAGACAGAATTATGTTCTCTGTGGCTACTCCTTCATGATATGCTGATGATGATGATGATGATGATAATATTATATCTGGATTAAATGGACATGGAACTTGATTGAAAGCCTCTTAGTTTGGAAAAAAAGGTTAGTAGTTCCATCGGCAATAAAACCATACTTAAAGAAAAACAACGGTTTCATTGGAAACAAAAAATCTGGCAACGATAAAACTGTGAAATATTTTTTGTCCTAACGTTAATGTTGCCATGCAATTCCTTTTTCTATTTTTAGCAAAGAAACTATTATATTATCGGAGCATTGACGCATCCAGTAGAAACGCCTTTGATTTTGACGGCGGTATTTTAAATTTTGACTTCGAATAGTAAATTTTGAAACGAGAACAAAACAGATAATAATTTAAGTAATAGATTACAATTGTAATGTTAAAAAAAACATTTTGTGTGCGTATGTTTTAAAAACAGATTGGATTGGGATTTTGCAATTTCCTTCGCCTCTAAGTATACTATTCTATTATATGAATTACTATATTTTATTCCTTATTTGATAGGGATTTGTTTAAAAAAAATTAGGCATGTTAGTTCTCACCTCGAACAAGGTCTGTGTCCTAAACAACGACATTTTCTCTCGATCCAGGGCAGCGTGGTATCATAGAGATCTACTTTACTGCACACCTGTCGCGCTCTGCAGATGGGAAGGTCCTCCTCAGATACCTGCAATTAGAAAGATAGTATAAGTTTTTATGTGCAGAAAGTACAAAGCACATGTCACATACCTATTGTCTACTTTAATTTGACTATAAAGTGGTTAAAATGTACTCAATCTGGACCTCAGACACCTGCGCATCCAACTATTGCTAGTAACCATTTATTCTATGATAAATTATGAAGTTAGTTATGGAATAAAATGTAAGGAAATATTGAACTTTTTCTAGTAAGGTGTGTGTGAGGACACCAATTCGGTCAAGGAAGTGATTGTATTCGGACATAAAGATTAATGAATAACAGCGTTCTCATTAATTCGCGTTATTAATGAAATATAAACCTTTTCATTTTGAGTTGCCCTTTGTACCTCGTTCGTAAATTAAATACATTACTACGAACTTGCAAAGAACACAATGCATGCCTAAGTACATTGCCATTTTGGTTTTCAATTTGCTTGCATATCAATTATAAATTCAGCTCACATCAAATTCCCTGCAGCAGTAAAATTGTATACGCAAATCATTCGAATAATCACAAGGAGAATATTATCACGGACACAAAGGATCGTTTTCTCACTGTATTCATTTAAGATACTCGTAATTAAGAAAGGGATCCACACATTCAAGGAAGAGGTAGGATATAACGATTCTACCGTTAATAAATATAAATGTAATCGAATGTGGCAGTACCTCTAATTAACAAAAGCTCGCAATAAAATATCTCTGCTCACGGATAATGTCAGGTAAATTTTCCACTACTCTTCAAAGAATGGTTGTGCTGATCTTGCTAACTTTGTTATAATTATCGTCTTTTATGTATATGTTGTATAGTAAGCAATGACTTATTGTCGGGCCTACACTGTTCGCCCATACTTTAGTACTAATGCTGTAACATAATAATATTGTGATTGTATACCTATTGATTTGAAAAGAGTAACCATGGATTTTCTTGTCGGTTCTTCTCCATGGAAACGACCAACCCGAACCGTGCACGTTTTTTGACGTTTTATAAATGCCCATCTAGGCCTATGTGAAATAAAATATTTTGATTTTCTTTTTTTTTATTAGAGGACCGAATCATTAATTTCTCATGCTCCTAGCACAATCACGAGTTTTAAAGCACCTACATGGTCTAGTAGCTGCTTTCCATTGTAGGCCGTATTTTTTTGCCACCTTTGTTGCAAAGAAAAAATCTGATCTGACTACAATACGAGAACATGTGCGCTCTAAATCCATTCATATATTTTTTCCTCAGAAAGGACCATCGGTCGTACTTCCGACCGGAAGACGTGCCATTCGGCAACCTGTTAGCTGTGGGAAAATTTTTTTCTGCGCGCACGACTTAGGGCTGCGTCGGCTATAATTAAATCGTTAATAACGTGTAATATGCCATAAATTATGCGACCCCAGCTCAATCGCTGAACGCTTAATACGCAGGTAAATTGGTTTTTAATATTTACGAGGCTTAATCATGCCTTAATGTGAAATATCTTTATAAAAAAAGTTAACGTAACAGTTGTAAAATATTCAGGTCCGTATAGCATCCAAATTTAGATTAGTTTTTATTGTATTTATGCGAGTTATTTTCGTCTACGATGCTAGCAATTACTACGAACTGTTTATAGGAGTAATTAATTTTATTTGTATCTAGGCTAATTGACATACGAAAACGACATAGTTTGACACGTGTTCTGACAATTCACGTTGAAATTGTAGGCAGCCCTACTAGCCCACAAATTAAAAAAAAAATTGTTTTTCGTTGTTCCGGATATACTTCCCGTTTCTTGCATATTGCGATAGATTTCGCGGAAGCGGTCTCGGTCGAATCTTCCAAACGCCGGATATAGCCCTTTTGTGTGAAAACTAAGAGCTCGGAGTATTGTAATATACAATGTATGGGTTGTTGACTTGCTTCGTGAAGAGTTTGGCTTTATTTAACGGAGCCCTGCTAGCGGTGTGAATGCTAATGTGTTTTGTAAGAAAATCGCATTCACACATCATTTCGAGTCGACTTCATTGAATTCTTAATGACGGATAAAAAGTCGCTAATATATTGTCCCAATATTAACGCAGTATTGACAATTGTATTGAAATTCGATGCCAGCAATTTTGAGAACTGTGGCCATGTCATACATTCTCATCATTATTCAAGAGTGGGAAAGGGATAGTAGACATATAAATATACTTACCTGTCGCGTAAATATTCTTGAATTACGATTGCAATAGCACGTCATAGTAAGGCCCCAGAAAATGTTCACGCAATAATGATAAATATATAGTGGTACATTGACAGTAAATATCGTTATCTTGATATCGCGTGTGCCTAATTTATTCCTTTGAATACACAATGATCACTGATTTTCCGTTTGACTAAACATTTGTAACGCTCGATGGAGCATCGGATACTCTTAACAGATTTTTTGGATAGATATCTCGTCCCTTGCTAGCGGCGACAGATTTAAGTGTCTGGACATTGTTACGAATATTCTACCCGTAGAGTCGATAAGCAAACTAAACCCGTTTTAAGACATTATATAAGTGTTGCAGTTACATATAAACGTTTTTACAAATCACTGTCACTTATTCCACCTTACGTGTATTGTCGACGACCGTCTGGTCTAGTGGTTAGAGCTCCTGACTGCGAAACTTGAGGTCGCGGGTTCGAATCCCGCTGAGGGCAAATAATTGTGTGATGAACACGAGTATTTGTACCTTAGTCTTGGATGTCCTATGTATTTGTGATATATAAGTAAATATATCGTTTTCTAGTTACCATAACACAAGCTTTGCTTAATTTGGGACTACATCAATTTGTGTGAAATTGTCCCAGGTATTTATTATTATTATTGTCCTACTAATATTATAAGTGCCATAGTTCGTGAGGATGTTCGATCCTCTTTCAAGAACAAATTACGGAACGAAATTGAATGTAATTTGATACAGAGATACATTATTAGCTGGATTAACACATGGGATATGGTTTATTCTATAGAAAAATGGAATGGAATATGTATGCAATGCAATAAAAAATTACGCATCTAAATCTGAGTACTACTACACACCTCTCGGAGGCTACCCTTTCGGGAACCCTTGTGGGAAAGCATGTAGATTAATTATATTTCTAACTATCCACATCCACAAAGGTAAGAGCAAAAATTTATTGCAGCCTTATATTATCGTAAACATAATCGTATTAATATCTGTCTCTCTGCAGGACTTTACCCACGACATTACGTTATTAAATTTGTGCTCAGTTCTCAGCTCGTTCGCTCGCTCGCTCACGGAACTTATTGGTGCTTAGACAACTGAGTTTTTAACCTGAGATCGAGCATTTGCAAGAAACTACATAGAGAAAATAACGGTTTCATGTAAAATTCAAGTCAAAGTTCAACTCATTAAATCCGTCTACATATGGTGTAGCCCGATGTATATATGACCGAACTTATTTAAAAATTAAATAAACATCCAAATTGATAAATTCCCTTTTTTTAATTCGTTTAAATATTCTACAAGACCTAATTTGTTAATCCGAAATAATTTATCTACACGCTGAATTCGCACATTATTATTGAGATTAGTTGTCAAAATTATGCACAAAATATCTTGACAACAAAACCTTAATCACTTTGATTTGACATCTACATCGCCCTATATAAAATTTATATTTGAACGATGTGCAAGTCTTTTTATCCAGCTTAAGTCCCCTGGGCAGAGGCCGGGGGGACGAGGTATCCGGTCCTCCGAACAGGTGGTGAAGTGCCCACTCTAATGAAATAATTTCTTAGGCGACCTTACACAACCTTCTCCTCTACTCTCTTTATCTCACACGTTAACAATCCTCTAGCTATCCCGTTCGTTTTCTTAACGGATGCTGCGGATTTATTATACCTAAGAGAAGTTGTTTTTGACTTATTTTGGTTAGTGTTGCAAAAACATTACTCTAATAATCATGCTTTTTGTAGCCATAACATGACTCTTTAAACTACAGCTAAGTACAAATAAAAATACGAACTACATTTCCGATGAAACAACGTAAACATTTACAAAAAAGTTTCGTTTCTTTTGTATGAATGAGCGTTTCTACGATACGCAAAGGCAGATGTATAATTAATTCCCTATATAATTATATGTGAACGGCCATATTCCAAATGTAGTATGTATTTAAACAAATTATAATAACGATTTCGGTGCCGGGTGTGCTCCGAGCGGCGGACGCTGCCCGCCGGCCGGATGCTGCGGCCCGCCGGGCTCCAATCCCGGGAAAGGTGTAAACACACTTGACCAACAAAATCGTCAACCTTTTAGTTGTTAAGCTTTCACAGCCATTGTCTCGGTCAAACGTGTACGTACTTTAATATGTCACGAAGAATAGACTTGTCTAAGTCCTTACGCGCTTTAAGTAAGTAAAGCAAGATATTGTAAGTGTATTGCATATTGCATTTTGAAACGATAATATATTTTGCCTTTATCGTAAAACGCTGAGATGGTTTGGCCATGTCGAGAGAATGAATGAAGAACGATTGACGAAAAAAGTGAGAAAAGGCGAGTGTGAATGAAAGTGTTGGAAGGGGTAGACCTAGACGGACGTTTCTAGACCAAATTAGGGACGTCTTGAAAAAAGGTCAGGTCAAGAGTACCCTAAACCGAAGAGCATGTATGAAGAGAATAATGAAAGTGGACGAAGCGAAAGAAGTATGTAAGAATCGTAGCAAGTGGAAAGAAGTGGTCTCTGCCTACCCCTACGGGAAAGAGGCGTGATTATATGTATGTATGTATGTATGTAAAACGCTAATTGCATTTTCAAACAAAAAAATAATTAAAGTCAGGGAGATATCAAAGTAATATCCAATACGTAAGTGGGTACTTTAGTGTGAAAATGGCCGTATAACACAGGTAGCTGAGAACAAAGTACTTATCCAAGTAATGGCTATATGGCCAACGGTCATGAGTTAAATATTACACGTGCAATTTGTGTGAGGTGCTCCGGGTGACGGATCCTTACACTGGCACTGCTTAAAGGTTCATATAATATAATGGATCTACAAATTTCCCTAATGTATCAAAAGATTGTTTTTTTTTTGGTATGCCGAAAAGACTGATCTATCTACATTTGCGTAAGCTTAGAAGATGAGGAGACCTTTAATGAGAAATTTAAATTTTTTGTCGTTATATTAGTTTGTCCATTTACAAGTGAATTTCATTGCCCAGACTATTATCACTGATTCTTACGCCTACGCATATGACTTACATAGTTGGCAATCTTTCAACCCATGATGTGACTGACAGTATATACAAGCAGTATAATACATATAAATACAAGTATAAAGTTCGTAGCGACTCAACCATACACGTAGCTCCACGCTCACGTTCAAAAGACATCAACGACTCTCGGATGTACTGACATAATGTCATTTGCTGTGTTGTTACACTGCCTGTGATACCAGACTATGCATCGAAAATATAAAGTAAAATAAAGTGAGCCCTGGCCATTTGCTTTGTCACCTTCAAAGCCAAGACTGCAGGTTCGTAACTGCCTCTGTCCTGGATTTCTCTGAATTTAATGCAATGAACAAATCACTCATTTGACTGCCTCCTCGGGGACTCTTGTAAAGGCTTGAGGATATTATGGTAATAATAAAGAAGGAATAAATATGTTCTTATTTATTTCGTAAATCTTTAAGTTCAATAGTCGCCGTTATATCCGGCAAAATTACGGATACGCCGAGATTACACGTCCGTAATAATGCAGTTAAGTCCGCCACGAAAGTTAAATCATAAATCAAAAGAGGAGGCCAATTTTCGCTCTTATTGAGTTTCACTTCTATTGAATCAAGCATACACAATTTCGATTGCGCCGACGCTTTGTAAGAGTAACAACCGCATCTGATTTCAAATTCAGTAGTGAAACTTCATCAACATTTTGACAATTTAGCAAAGTTGGCATATTAATTCGTTATCCAGCCAATACATGCGTCATCCTACTAATATTATGAATGCGAAAGTTTGTAAGGATATTTGTTCCTCTTTCACGCAAGAAGTTCTAAACCCAATCGGTAGGTTTTATACCAGAAAAAAATATCTTCCGAACATTACGCGAATGGAACCGTGGGGACACAGCTCGTTCTGAAGAAAGTTGAAATCTAACCTAGGTACTGATTTTCAGTATCACAATGAGGTTGATTAGTGCATAAGCATAACGTTTTTTTTTTTCAATAAAACGTTATAATAAAAAACAACTTATAACTTAATTTATCACGTATAGGCGATATGGGAATATAATAAGCATTGTCTTAAAATAGGTAAAGGGTACATAGACTTCTTAATCTTTCATAATATTGCAATTGTCTTCTAACGACTTTGTCTGAATGAGCGTTACGGAATGATAGAAAAAACACATATATCAAAGCCACCGTCCATAAATCAAATCGAAACGTATAAGAAAACATTATAATGAATACTCTGAAAGTATCTAGTCTTCCCCTACATCTCGAGTGAATAAGAACTTCTCCACCATAATGGTACACAACGGGACACATCCGCGCCACACAATGTTCTGTACACAGGCGCAGGCGCTCCCATTGTAGCGAACATCCGGAGTATTCAGCGCGCACGTGGCTGCTTGAGACGGATGCCGGTTCGAATCCCTCATGCCATGCAACACTTGAGTGTGGCTGTGCTTTGAAATGTCTTAAGATTATCTACGGATACTTTGGGATGTTGTTACGCGATATATTTAGAGATGAGCACATAATATGTATACGTACATATGTATGATGCGCTTGCGTTGTTATGCTCAATGTAGTTAGGTGTTTTATTTTACTCATTATACATTTCAATAACTATTAAAAAAAATGTTTTTTTTCAAATAATTGTTACCTTTTAAAGTACGTATGGCCCTGATTGTGAGCAGTTATAATACGTAGGTGGTAGGTATGTAAGTACCAAAGGTACTCATATCTTAAGTTAGATGGAGTTTCTCTACTAGCACTAAGAGATACCAACATGTCCTCTTTCTGCTAACACAACCTAAAACAAACAAACCTAAAAGAACATGTGTGGTTCCAAATATAGATCCAAGTAGATGGTTTTTTGTTTAGTGTAGTGTTTTTTTATATGGAAAAAATTATATACAATCGCGCATTAAGACCTGAATGTTTAACCACAAAAACCAATGATGCTCGTTGTATTTTTTCATCTTAGGTTAAAAAGCAAAAAAGGTAACATAAACGTTGTATTTGATTCCCCGTTTTTCTCGCGTAGCGCAGGTGTCGCTCCCGGTCCTGTTCGTTGGGTGTTACCAGATATTTTTTCTTAAATATTCTCTAGAGCTGAGTTACACAGATAATTTCTTTTTACATTATTCTCGGATGAAACAAAAGAGAAGAAAATATAGTTTTTAACACATTTATAGGGTTGCTGTTATTACAATCGTTATCTCAATATGCAATAAAGTTTAAGAACATTTCTTAATGCTTGTTTACTTGGTTAGATTAATTATTGGTCTAACAAACCTTAAATCTTAATGTACAGATGTACAGATTTTTTATCGAGCTATAGAATTACATATATATCTTTTCTTTTCTCATCTCAATAAACTCATCTCTGAGACTATACCTTGGTGTGGCTTTAATATGTATATATATTTTTAACACATATGAGACATACCGTCGGTACAACCATGTACCGACAATTCCCAAGGCCGGTTTTCTGGACAAATCTCTCCGCATCCTGAGCTATGAGAAAATAATTATTCATCAACTTTCAAGCCATATCTAAATTAATTACTTACACATGATATACGTAATAGAGTAAGGCTGATGATTTCCCTTGAATGTTTTCTATATAATTAATCTTTTTTTAGTACGTTGCATGTTACAGTGATTCATCACAAGAGCTGATGATATACGTTTGAGAAGATGTTTATATTATTAACATTGGCTCCTAAATGACCGCCGAAAAAAATGTGTTGTTACACCTGTGTAGTAGGCCTAGGTGTGTATTACTGTGAGGAGGCGTGAGTATATTTTATAGGCTTAAAAACATATTTCAAATTTTAAAACTATTATCTACATCATGTCCCCGCCTTTATCAGGGATACTGACGGTTTGTCGAAGCATTCGAATCCCAGTCGAGGTCATTTTTTACGTTCACTTTTCTTTGTTGACGCGTGTCTTGGTGTCACGCTTTTTGTCCGCTCCATCCGTAGCGAAGCGTAAATTATCTTATTATTTCTATTGATTTTATTGTCTAAATCCAACCCTGGTTAGGAAAAAACATATTTTATTACTAAGCTTTATATACTCATGTTCGCAAAAAAATATTGAAAGGAAAGTCATTTGCATTACTGGACTATACAATGTTTATGTATGCCGTTTCCTGCATGTGCCAATTGTTTCATCAAACCTCACCCTTAATTACTTATGTATTTGAAATTGTACACGAATTGGCATGAGTTCTTGTAAACATATGTGCACTTTACGCTTTACACGTATGTATGTAGTGCAGTTTACCTTAGAGCGCACGCCCGTTGCGTCGTTCATACGACACCGCACAGCGATCTGGTGACCTTATCGGATGTATATCATTTCTTTACTGGACACTTTTACTCGCCAACCAAATTTTTAAATGTAAACCTACATGCATATCCGTTTGGAGTTAAAATATGCAGAGGTATTTTGATCGTTATAAATTGACGTATCGAATCGCAATGTTTTCAATTAAATATTTTTTTGCCCACATCATAACGATAACATCATAACTTTTTATATGCACCTAGTTGTTTTTGGGAAAATAGACACTTGTCGATTAATATCGTAGGAATCTTAATTTGTCGGTTAGTATTAATAGGTAGTTAAGAATCATTTTTCTATAATATGTCACGATGTTCAGTACCTACCATCAAAGTTTATACTTATTTCAACCTCAGCAAAGTCTATATTTAAATGTGATATTTGTGTAGTTAAATCTTAATATATATAAATCACGTGTCACGTTGTTTGTCCGCGATGGACTCATAAACTACTTGCACAGCGTGTGCAGTTTGATCCAACTTGAAAGATAGGATAGCTTACACCTCAAAAGTGGACCCGATAGGTGGTGCTGGGATCGTGTTACGGGCAGTTTAACCTTTTGTTTAAGCGAAGCTGGTCGGGACGGCTAGTATACTATAAACATAACCTCGGTGAATACCTACCGAATTAGGTGGAAGTCATATTAATCTGATCCGGTTACATTATTATAGAAGAAGTAATTGCATAAGTAATAATATTACAATTAATATCCACAACGTTTTTACGTAATTTTTAACAAGTTGATGAGTGTCAGCATTATAAATTCAATACATAGGCGGTATATCGTAAAAAAATTCATCACGGGTGCAAATGTTGTTGTGTTCGCGAAAGAGTTAGAATGATTTTGTCCAACACTCGCTTTCTATCGATATACTTATCTACTTGTTTCCACGTGGTAATTGGTGTACGTGTAACATGAAAGCCTTTAATAAGAAAACCTATAAAATAAAAAATAAGAAAACGAGTCTTCTACTCGAACATGCTAGCACTACTGCATTATCCGCACTATCAGAAATAAAAAGAAAACAGTAAGTACCCCGAAGTACTATAAAACTTTCGGCAGAATCACCCCATCAATCTGATAAACCTAGTGCGGTAAGGTTATCTTAAAGCTTTTCAAAGCTCTCTCTATTAATGCGGAAACATTAATACCTCGTGTTGTAAACAAAAACAGGGTGCGTCACTACGAGGTCACCGTCTAATAATGTTTTAATCATGATGAATGGACCGTTCGGTAACGTTATACGTTTAGGTAATATATAAAGTGCCTTCGGTGTAATCTGTTTTATTGATGCATAACTATAAAAATGGTCGAAAAAACAGCACCCCTCGAATACGTGTGAATGTTTACTGAAGCTAAGGGTCACTACGAGTATGGATACAGTAAGTGTAAAATGTAGACGAGAATTTTTTTTTTCTTTCTACTTAACTACATTCATAAAGGATTCATAATCACTAAATGAATCAACAAGAATAATGCTACTATAATACGCCAAAAAACATTTCTAACACACTTGTATACATTATACAAGTGTGTTAGAAATGTTTTTTTTTATTCCATGCACTCCTAAAGAGGTATACCTATTGAACTGTAGCCACCAAGGATGATAACAGGTACGGTGTATTTCTATAGAAATTTACAACGACACACTGCTGCTTTCGAATAGCACACGATGGAAGCTTAAAGACTTTATATTCCCACCAGAACTTGGCTCTCGTAATCTGAATCCTATCTAGATTGATGAAAGATAATTATCCTTCGAAATAATAACCGCGTTCGTCGCAAGTTAACATAAGACTAATTAAATTATTCATTACCATCAGCATCATTACTGCACCCACGTCTCAATATAGGTTTATCTTTATACAAACAACTACCTACAAATGTTCTCGTTCAACCTTGTCCTGCTTTTAAATAAAATAAAATACTAAGTACGTATTCATCGCTGATATGCCATTGACCTGGGGCGTTGGTGAAGAATGTGGCGAATATCATGAGGAGTTTCTAACTGACAATTAAGCATTAAATTTAAATTAAAATGATCCTAAATGAGCCTAAAAGTCCTTCAATATTCGAACACTTACCAATCTTGACCCGTGGTTAGTAAAAATCACAATACCGCAACCCGATGCGATTTGCGCTAATCTACGATGACCCCTTATTCGCTAGGAACAATGGAAGATAGCGTACCGTCATTGATGATAATAATTTATAAGGAGGAGGTCACGACCATTACACAATATGGTACGAATAGAGTGATTAATCTTGATGAAGTAGAAGTAAGAGAGAACTCTACTGTCTTTATCTTTGGGAATGCGCCGTGATTACATATGAAAAGTGTGTACGGCCAAATTAAATAATTAGGTATATGTTTAAACATAAAATATTTTATTTGTAAAGCATGGTTAAAAAGTTTATCAGTCTAGTGACGTAAGATCTATTTCCGCAACGAAGTATGCGGAAATTTATATTTATTTGTAACTGTTCAGTTAGTTTTATAAAAGTCGTTGCCATTACATAATTTCCTTCGTGGGTAAATAACTATTAATATTTGTGTTGATAAAAAGCGCTTGTTATCCTTTCGTGTCAGCATAAATTTAGGCCAATATAGAATGACACCGAACACCCAATATAAGTTCAGTTGATTAGCTATTCGCACGCGATCACCAGTTGGTTCTTATCGTTTATTAAGGGGACTATAATATCTAGCTTAATTTCAATAACATGACCTTCTTTAGACCCAAATAGATGCTATAACTTTACCTGAATACTTTATTATTAATTAACGTCGAACCTATTCTTATTAGTGATAATGATAACTAACTAAACATTATTCAATAGCAAATTTGAGTTGACTAGAGATTGTTAAAGCGTCTACGTCTGAACAGAATTTCAAAAAAGTCTTATAGTCATGAATAGCCTAAGAATGACGACTGACTAGCAATCTTTTCAAACTTTTGTGGGATTGGCGCAGGTGTAATGTATCGAATGATGAATCGGCCTGCCCGAAAGAGGCTTTAGTTCAGGTCAACTAAAGAGGACAACCATACATGTATTCTAATAATGCTGGCACAGTTTCTAGGTTTTGACACTTCCGTATTTAAAAAGAAGAAGTTATAGCAACAATTGATGCAACTCTAAAACAACAATTGATTTTAACAGGCAATTGCAGTATTTGATAAGCAAATTGCAACTCCATTATTCTATTGTACCTGTCTCGGGACCGGTCGTGAGTGTCGTGACACTGGCTGTGAAATTTGATAACCCTCGCTAAACCTCAGTTTCCGTACAGGCCTATAAATTGCCCTAAGCGACCGGCGAGACGCCTTGAAGAAGATTGATAGCTGAGGACGGATTTAGTTTAATGTTTATTAAGATCAATAATGTATCTATTTTTCTTGAAAATCAATCTGCAATCCCAAATGTCAATTGAAGAGTACATTATGACCAAAAGTTTCCATGCAGTCGGTACTTTATCTTACATCGTGTCACCTAGCATTAAATGCAAAAGGTTTTAGCTGCAAGTTACACCGCACCCGAGTTAAAAAAAACAATATTAAACTTCCCTTAAACACTCTTATATCTCGAGTAAAATTTAAGCTCTTCCATAAAACTAAAAATTAATAAACAACAAGATAAGTTTAAATTCCGATGCTCAAAGAGACGAACGATCGAATTTATGGTTACCGTTACGAATGAGCTTAAAAGCAATGACAAAAAATAAAGTTTTTTAACCAAATAGCACACACGGGCTGGGACAAGGCTCGGCCCGTAAGTCATCGAAGCTGTCACGATAAGAATGAGTGAATGAACACCTGCCGCCACCGGTGTTACGCGTGCGCCTACGCACCCGCGCAACGCTACCATTTTTATAATTCCATTTTTAAATATTCTTACAACAACACCGGTTTTGAATTCTATATCCCAGGACCACAGTCGAATTTTGAATAAACGTTTAGTTTTTTTAATGATTGTTGATAGAAGGCAATTATAGTCCTAGGTTAGATTCTGGAATTATTATCTTCTTGACCCGACTTTAAAATAATAATGCTTATAGTTTTTTAAATATTTTTGGCTACGTTTGACATCCGGAACTAGTATTACATATAATTATTATTAATGATTTATATATAATATAATGATAAAGCCGTGGTGGCCGAGTGGTTCGAGCAGCTGCCTGCGACGCAAAGGTCGCAAGTTCGAATCCCGACTGTACCAATGAGTTTTTCTGAACTTAAGTACAGTGATTAGTCACACCACGAGCTGAACGGTGAAGGAAAACATCGGGAGGAAACCTGCATACGTCTGAGAATAAATTCAAAGGCGTTTGTATAGTCGTGCTGTAGTAACGGCGATGGACTCGCCATCTGTCACGTTGGCACCTAATATACCTCTGGCGGAAAGTGGGTGTGTGGGTATTTCCTATACACCTCTGCCTACCCCTTCGGGGACCCTTGTGGGAAGGCGTGAGGATATATTATATATTATATATATATTATTATTATTTATATATAGATATAGGTACATACATATATGTAAAATTACAGCGCTTTGGTATAGAAGCTTCAAAGTTGTGTTTAGAGGATGTTTGTTCAAAGCAATTCAATTTTCCGTTATTTGATTTCGTGGAAGGTTTAGTCACGGGGAGTGTATATTAAAAAAATATAGCTGCCGACGTTCTTGCGCTATTTATCAGGTTTAATTGGGCTAATTGTCGGGTCGAATCCTTCTTGGAATATTCCGTAGTGGTATGCCTGTCGTAAATTATGTACCTACTACTTACTAATATTACGTTGTAGTCTCCATGTTGAGAATTTTGAACACCTTTATGTTGCAATATACAAACAAACCTGGTGCCTTTTATGACGAGCTATCACAATCATAATTCAATAGTGCGAAATATGATCAGTATCCTCATACATACTCGCAGGTATCAAGTACCCTTGATTATGGTAATGTTGATTTATTTCGTCCCTTCACACAATGCTATCTTATTCTTCAATACACACACCCTCCTATTTATTGACTTAGTAAATAAATTCCTCAAACAAATATTGCTTATATTTTCCTTTCCATCAAAGATCGTGATTGTCGTCACGATTTAGAATAATATGATATCTATACCTACGTATAAAGCACTCAATTATCTTAGACCGGTGTCTAGTTCCTACACGAGATGTTGACGTCGTAGGAAGATCTCGTTCGATATTGGCGAACATAACGACAATTTAAATTTTTTGCCCACTTCCAAATAACAAGCTTTGGCGCCACACGTTTACTGTGTCAATTTACAACAAAAAAAAACAACGGTTCAATTACATTAAAACGACTGTTATCGGTTCTTCGATCAGGATCAGCTTGAAGGCTTTACGAGCCACAAAAGGTGCCTTGAGAATTGTTTGTTAATTAATTCAGCGAGTACTCAAGTTATCTGTTGAACGGCCGACACTTAGTCAAAGTTTCGAATAAATAGGTCACGTGAAGGAAGTAAATACCGAGGCATAACTTCGCATGGCAACAATTTATTGTTACTGGATCTCCAGTCGAAAGTAACTGTTACAAATCCTTACCCCAGTTTGGTATAAAATCTTGAGTCCGCCTTTCGGTGGTATCGTAATTCTCCTGTGAGGCATCAGGGGTAGTTTGTCAGGCCTTCTGATATGTATCTCTGTTGAGGGCCTAAATGCTTCCAGGGGTGTTCTTATCACGCATCGGGCCCCAGAAACTAGCCACGCCACCAGGATCGAAGTGAGCACTTGCATTTTACTGTCACTTTATTTCACTGAAGAGGTTGTATCGTCGGTTGTAAAGTGTTCGCGTGTAGTGGTGTGAGCGCGGCGTGCCTTGGGGTCGCACAAACTCGGACTGGCTGCCAGCGGGCGAGGCGAGGCAGGTACGACTTGCCTACGCGCCCGGCCCGGTATAACCACCTCCGACTGCGACCAGTACCGCTTGATTCTTTACAACATTTCAAAACCGTTGGAGCTTAACCAAATTCAAATAATGTTTACCAGTTTTATAGTTTACTGGACTTGATATTTGATACCTATATAAAATGATTTACGTACAATATTTGTGAAGCAGTTTTTATTTACGCTAGTCGTTCATACTTATAATTTTAGACGTATTTAATAGAATACCATTTGCATATTCTATTGCAGTAACGTTTCAATTTCACCTTCAACAATTATTACGTTATGTGTGTATGAAGGTGTTCAAAACTAAGCCATAATGTCGTATTTTTGTTGCATTTTAATGTACATTTGAACGTGGCATTGGCAAACAATATGTTTTAGTTTGATCTTTACGTTATAATATTTTAGTACTATTATGTAAATCAATATATTTTATGATATGTTATATAAGTGATAAAATATTGACATGTTGCGCGGATCAAGACTGTTCGGTTGCGCCAGGTTGACTTCCTACCGGCGATGTTTTTTTACACAATCTTGTTGCTCTGCTATAAGGATACGTTTAACATGAAGTTACCTTACATCTATGGTTCAATTTTATTTCATATTTAAAAAATAATGGATATGAACGTCAACTTAAAGTGCATTTCTGATAACTTTGTATTTTATAAGTAACTAAAATGTGAATGACAATTGACATTTTATATTTTCCTTTGTTTATTCAACATATTTCACCATGTCGCGTTCATCTTTTTCGTATTTTCGTAGGGATATGAGAGAGTTTCTATACCTTTGTACTATTTAACAGAAACCCTGTTAAAATACAAAGTGCAAATGATCAAGCGTGTGATACTTGAAACTGATCCACAAACTCAAAACCACCACAATG
The DNA here is from genome assembly GCA_945859725.1 of Drepana falcataria. Lineage (NCBI taxonomy): Eukaryota > Metazoa > Arthropoda > Insecta > Lepidoptera > Drepanidae > Drepana > Drepana falcataria. The sequence continues at coordinate 4,731,461 of OX243937.1, forward strand.
GGGCCAACCCAATCCCGATTACTTAAACAACGGGGTTGCTTCCTTCCACAAACAACCACTTGATCAACAAAGCCACACGCTCAATTGTTTTAAAAACAAAACAATGTCATTCAAGTATTCGTAGAACAGGATTTCAAGTCATTCATTGGAAATTGAAAAAGATTCCATTGTCAGTGTAACGCGACCTTATATGCTCTGTCTCGCTCGCTCCCATTCACTGTCCTCGCGGCCGCATGAATGAACCGCTTCTTATGAATGGGCAGTATGTATAGTACTTACTATACATACCTGCAGATCGCGAGGTATATTTAGCGTTGTTTATATCGAGTTATATAGGTTTATCTGCGCATATATGAATGTATATGCTGTATCCGATGCCATGGCACGTGGTTAGTCGTCTTTTTATTCTGTATATGTAATAAATGTTTCGCTCGCAAGCTTACACGTTGGCCTTAAAAAGTTATATAAAGAGTTTACGAACATTGATTGTGATTTATTAAAGGATCCTCCTCGCTCTTGCTCTTATTAACTTCTATCTACTATAGTACGTTGTCCATAAAGCAGCCACGGTAATTAAATACAGTTAAAAGTAAATTGTCCTATAGCTGTCGAAATGGCCACGACTGTGCCTACATACGAACGTATGTGAATTTGGTCTGAAACTTTTGAGAAAAACTTATTCATAGACAAACTCCAGCAGGGGTTTGCAGTCACCTACATACAACCTTGATATGAAAAAAGTAGATTTACAAGTCCTTGATTTTATTTTTGAGGTGTACATTTCGTAAGATTTTTTGCCAGCAGTCTTCGGCCACTGGACGCTTGTAAAAACTTACACGTGTCTACTCCATACAATTATCTTCTCAACGAACTTTAGACTATATTCCCTTCAAAAATATCTCTGAACTCATTCCTTTACTCGACTGACGCAATATATCATCACAGTCAAATCATTGCTCATGGGTAGTGTTGTGTTCCTGTGGTGAATAAGACGTCCAGAACCCAACTAGGAAAAGCATTTGCGGGTGGAATCTTTTTTGTATCTATTCTTCTATCATCTTCTGTACCCTGTTCTTGTGAACACTATTCTGTACCCTGATGCTATCAAATAAGTACACATGATGTCTTATATAGCTTACATAAGCAGGTACCTTTTCCTATTCCTTTGTTTTATATTTACGTGCCATATCTATATTCATGCTTATAAAAAGAACACTCATAGTCCATTAGTAATTTTCTACTTGTGCGCAAAGATAAAATAAACCCTAATTGATTGTGTCTATAGAATCTCTGAAAAGATGTTATTTCGTCAATTGAGTCAAATTTGATGTCGCTATAATGACGTCAATCCTAACTTACACGTGCACATTCACTCATTATGTTCGCTCCGAGAATAGTTTTAAATTTGTGTTCGAGATTCAATGACGTCATGGGCTTTAATGCGTGCTAATAACCAATTATCGTTTGAAGCTATAAGATAGCTATAAGCTATAAGACTGCGAACTGCGAAACCGTTTTGCTCAGCAAGAGCAACCAGCTTACTTAAACTTAGCGTACGTAAGACACTGGTCAGTATAATTTAAAAACTCTTTTTATCGATATAGCGAGCGTGGCTGAATGGTTTGAGGGGTTGCCTGCAACACAAAGATTGCAAGTTCGATACCCAAATGTACCAACCAGTTTTTCTGAACTTAAGTGCAGTGATTAGTCACCATGAACGTTACGGTGAAGAAAATCACCGAGAGGAAACCTCCATGCTCTGAGAAGAAATTCATAGACGTATGTATACATCGTCGTGCTTGAGTAACGGCGATGGACTCGACATCTGTCACGTTGGCACCTAAAATCTATCTGCGGCGAAATGTGGGCGGGTGAATTTTACACATCTCTACCAAGCCTTCATGGACCGTCATGGGAAAGCGTAAACAAATGTTTTTATCGTGCATTCGTTTTTGTCTATAAATAGTTAAATAATACATTAGTGTTTCGACGTGGTTATTATTTACCTCATACATCTCACCCTGACCTTTACATATCAGAGCTCCAGCTTAGTAATAATGATTAATGGTGTAAATACATGTTTCAACATTATTCCGTGTATTTTTACCATTATTTAAAATGACACGAAAGCCAACACCAGGTAAAAATATTTCGGTTTTGAAATGCTTTACTTGGCAACCTATAAGTACGTTTAACACTTAAAAAACTACAAATTATGTTGATTTTACAGTGCTTACCGACGTACCTAGCTATAATTTATAAGATTCTATTAGATAGTTTATTTTAAGAGGTCGTAGTAAATTCGTACTGACGCCCACACATATTGGTCTTCGAAGGTAGTAGAGTAACATCAACATTTAGATGGCTGCAAACGCGAGAGATGGCAAGTTGTAGAAATTCATCGCAAACTGTTTTATTTCACTGTACCTAAAGCTCGTGCATATTATTTTCTTACTTTAATTGAGTTCCGAAAATCTCATTGGTACAGACTGACGTTTAAACCTGCAATTGTGACAGGCTTCTTAAACCACAAGACCAACACCTTAAAGTACGTTCTAATATTATATATAATATTTTACTTTAGTTGCAATTATTTTATTATTATTATTTGTAATACACATTAGAACGGCCCGTAGCCAATTACTCTAAATAGGTAAAATTATATGCAAGTTGGCAAATTGTATAGAAAAAATATCTTCGGCATAACTCAAAAATATGATGACAATTTCAAATATTGTCTACTTCACCAACTCTATATAAAAGCACTACTAAAAAAAATATAGCTACGTCAATAATGTTTCGAAGGATATCTCGTACCATTTAGCCATAAACAAGTTTTTCGAGAGATATAGATAAGAAAGGGCTGCACTTGAGATAAGTGCGTTCTTTGTATCTATTCTAGACAATGCAGCTTAAGAACACTACAGAATTCATGTGTTCAGGATATTTTTTGCACTCAAGGTGTTAGATAGGGTAGGGTTGCCAAAAAATAATCCGGACATTATTGAAATTGTGTATTTGCATGCTCAATAAGAGTCAATGACTACCAACAAAATAATTGGGAAATTTATAATTTTTATTCTTTGGTAATATTCGTGACGTATAATTTTATCATCTGTCCAATACTAGATTTTTTTATCAATCTGGAAATTCATCTAAGGAAGACAAAAAAACTTGTAGTAATTCATGAGACATTCGGGTATTCCATTTAAATGTGTATAAGATTTCATCTTCTTAGATTATCGAAGCAGCAAATATAATACATATATATAAAAAGTGTTTGTGACAGCCCTAATTTGGCACGCGCACTCAGTCTTTGTTGTTTCAGGGTACTTCCTCATAATAAGGTTATATGATTTACTTAGAACCAACATATCCGGTTGAGACCCAACAGTTTCTTGATACAAAGCGTGCGCTAGCGTGTTCTGCTCTGGTATTTTCAATTCACGGCACTGAATGCAATACTTATTATTAATCAGCTGTGATTTCAATGTTTTTTTCTGGAATAAAATATATGCGTAAAATAAATGTAATCCAGCTAATATCTATATGACAAATTTTATCAAATTACATTCTGTAGTTTTAGCGCAAAAAAGAACAAATACCTCACAAGCTTTCACGTTTAAGATATTAATATTAGGATGCAAATCTACGCAAAGATTTTCATAGAGGTGTTATGTTTCACAAGGGCCCCTGAAGGGGTAGACAGAGGTGTGCAGTATCCACACACCTACTTTTCGCCGGAGATATATCCTCCACTGTGCAACTTGTCCAGAAAATTTCAAGGTTCAGTCGGGATTCGAACTTATCGTGGTGTTGCATGTGACTTCTAGAACTATTCGGCCACCACGGCTCTCTATACTATAAACTTTACCACCTTGAAGCGTGAAATACCAAATTTTGCCACTCAAGTTTTACCAGAAAAAAAAATTATGATGATAATCGTGCCATCCAAAGCAGTAAGCTTTTACTATACTGAAAGTTCACAGCTAAAAATTTACTTTCGCCTTCACCCCCATCTCGATAAAAAGCACGATACGACACGCAAATGATACCGACCTATAGTTAATTAACTACGAAGCGAACTGGCTCGTTTTCACGGGACTTTGTTAGTAACTTTACAGAAATATTGTAATTGTTCAGCGCACGCGAACAACAACTTTCAACTACAATAAAACATTTTGACGTTTCCCGTGTTAGATTAAAAGCTACAAATTATTTTTCCTACAACTTTATATGCCTAGTTTGTAGATAAGTCGAGTAAGTATAATTTATTATGTGAATATTGATAAGTTTCTTTGTATGCTGTATTCTTATACAAGTGTTCTTTGACCTCCGCAAACATAGTATTCGATTCCACGTGGAATGCTTTCATAATGTTTTCATACAAGCATTTGAAATGCAAATATATGATGGTGGTCGAGTGGTTCGACCAGTTGCTTGCTGCACAAAGATTGCAAGTTCGAATGCCGACTGGACCAATGCGTTTTCTGAACTTAAGTACCGTGATTAGTTGGACCGCGAGCTTTATGGTGAAGGCATACATCGAAAGGAAGCCTGCATACGTTTGAGAAGTAATTCAATGGCGTATATATAGTCGTGCTTGAATAACGGCGATGGACTCGCCATTTGTCACGTTAGCATTACCAGAATGGGTAGGCAGAAATGAGTAGGTGCCAACGTGACATACAATAAATGGAACCTGAAAGGGTGTTGATAAACCCCTAAACTATGGTTATCCATATGACAATTTTTGTTTGCTAGGAAAATGTTACATAATGTATGTACAGCCGTGAAATCGGCTGCTTACTTCACTACTAAGTTTTTTACTCTGACCAGCATAGGTATGTACTTATTGTATTGCGTTAAACACAACTTCCTGTTGATATTTTCGTAAACGTTTCGAAAACTTATAATGTAACAAAGAGTAATAAGCTATTGAATAATTCCACATGTTTGTAAGTAGGGATCTCTTTATTAATATGACTACCGAGTGAGCCACCCAAGTTGGCTGCTCATACACGTTAAAGAGAAATCGATTCGAAAATCCCACTCTCTGATAATCTCGTCCCATACTTGGTAGGTACCTTCTACTCGATAGGACAATATTCAACCAATGCAACTCAGCCATCAGAAGTTGCCAAGGTCAATAAATAGGTAATGTGTGGATGTGATAATGATGTAAGTTGCAACTACTGAAAGCGATATTGTTATTCAAAAAGCAATACAGATTATTCAAGAACATCTATGACCTACTTTTCGTTTTATAATGATAAAAATATTTCCACACAAGTGAGTTGTTCCACTTGTTCCTGTTTCAGGCTAATACTATGGAACGGAATTGGATGAAACTTGGCACAGAGATGGATCATCACATAAGATATGCTTTATTCCAAAAACAAAATAATACGCGGGTGAAACCGAGCGGCAGCACTAGTAAATAAATAAATAAACGTTCCTATGTTACCTTGCGACACAAAGAAAAACGTGGCACCGTTTGGTCTCAGCTAGTGGACGACCTCGATCCCTTACACGTGCAACCCTATCTTTATTTATCTTTGCCCACGCTCCTTATGATGTATTTCATAGGACCCCGATATCTTGCGGAGGGTTTACATATAAATAGCAATCTAATAAACGTATTGACGAGTAAACGACTTGTTTTGCTAAGTTTTTCCTGCACGTGTCGTTGCGTGGTAGCCCTGAATTATATTTGGGTTAGGAATAGGCTGTGTTTAAGTGAGTTATCGATGATAGATGATCCTGCGGCTTCACACACTTAAAATTTGATTAATTTGTATATTATTGTAGGAAACTTTTTTTATTATTATTAAAAATGTAGCTCTTTGTAAAATTTCGTTGACTTCCGTTACATCGTTTTTGCGTGAAAGAGGAATAAACGTCATAAAATTTTGCATTTATAATGTTATTACGTTAGTCTAAATATTCGCGCTTATTGCGCATCCACATTGAGGATTTTCTTGTATTGTTCTTGTCATACGTAGATTTATTAACAAATAAAGCATGACACACACCTGTGAAAATTACCTGTGGGACATATGTACATACCTACCTACAAGAAAAATAATAATTCTATTAGGGGATCAACCTCGTGTCAACTCAAACGCGTTGTTAAGCACGCTAATATTTGTGCTACACCGGTGAGCATAAATAAGTAAGTAATAGCTAATATATAAGGACTAGATGGATTTGGAGTTGAGTTTTTCCCTGGAGAGTACAGCATAGAATTCTTCAAGAAAGGTGTGAAAATATTCATGCAGGGTCGGCAGCGCGCGAGCGATACCACTGGTGTTGCAAGCGTCCAAGGGGGCGGTAACCGCTTACCATCAGGCGGACCGCATGCTTGTTTGCCAGCCGTGTGGCATAAAAAAATAGATGGAGCGAAAGGGTAGGGTGGAGGGGGAACAATTCGTCGACTCCCTCTGTCTACCTCGTAAGGGACTTGGCGTAATTATATTTGTTTGTAATATAAGTACAACGGTATACGACCGGTCTTGTATTGGAAGCCGACCTTGTATTGGAAGGAGTAAATGCTCAAGCCGCAAATAGGACTGAGGGACCCGTCGGCAACACTGCCATTCTTTGTAGAGTTTGAAACAACAGAAAAATTGGCTAAGCCCTAGCGGTCAAAAGGCTTCAAAATCAAGATCCCAACCCCAGTGGCCTTTACCCATGTTTTTTTTTCAGGACTTAAGTACAGAGATTTACAACACAACGATGTATAGAGGTTTAAAAAAATGTGAGGAAACCTGCACACGTTTAAGAAGAAATTTAAAGACGTGTGTATGTTGTGCTTGATATAGTTTATAGCTAGTCGAGGTTTCATTTGCATTGCAATGTGTCACTTTGGCACCTAAATATATCAATGGCAATAAGAGGGTGTTGTTACACTTCTGCCTACTCCATGTGGGAAGGCTTGTGTGATTTGATTGATTTGAGTGCAGCGATTCTAACGACTCTGCTCTGCATTTTTTGGACTCTGTTCAACATTATACGCTAACGATTTTAGGTCGAACCAATTCACTTAATACTATAAGAACGGGCAATGTAAGGTTATCATACTAATTACAATGTGGGTAGGTTTATACATAGGTATACTTAACTGGTTCGGCTGGCGTAACACACGTTATGTAATATGTTTACCACCAACCCACACTGCGGGGTAGTGGGTTCCAATTGCAGCCCACTCAATAAAACCCACTATTTTCTTCAAAAAAGGATAGCCAGTGTAGTTTCCTGCGTAAGTGTACACAATAAATTTACAATATAAATGCTAGTTTCATAATTCTATGCTTTAGTAATGCAGTGACAGCGCCTTGACATTTTAGTTATGACATTGTGCTTATTTAGAGTTGAGGATATATCTTCACGCCATCCCATTAGAGTGCCCGAAGACAGAAATCTACACTAATATTATAAAGAAGAAAGATTTGTATGTAAGTGTAAGTTTGTAAGGAATTGGCTCAAAAAGTACTTGGACCGATTAAAAAAATTCTTTCACCATTTGAATGCTACATTATCACTGATTAATATAGGAAATTTTAATTGCAAGAAAAAAAAATTATGCCAAAATGTTTAAAAAATAAATGTCCACCCGTGCGAAGCCGGGACTAAAGGGGATAATGTATTGTATTACAATACACACAGATCGCAATTATCAAACGTTTTTAGGTTCACTGATAATATTTTTCATCCCTGTCAAGTTCACATTGTGAACTATAAGTCGAGTTAAATAAAGTATTGGTATATTTGACTGGCGGCTACTTAAAAAATACCGCCATTAAGGATAAGTGTACCATATTCATATAATACTGACCCTTTATCGAGACCATGCTTTTCTCCGAAATCAATTTGGTACTTATAAATTTATCGTTAGATTCTCGTGTTACTTAGCGGAGGACTGTATAGCACCAGAACTGTGTTGTGTATTGTAAATATTTTCTTTAGATGAACATCTTTACATACATATTCCGATTTCCTGTTATCCTTCCCTCCAATAACGATGTAAACAAAACAAACACACTATAATAGACGTTTGACATGAAGTATAAATATTCCAAGTCAATTTGTATTCGGCCTGCCTGATGGATTGATTTTTCGAATTCTGCCATAAAGGTACGTGCACACCTACGTGTTGGCAGGCGCACGTCAATGCGATAATTTCCTCTTAAGCTCATTTATATGCATACCGCGTCGCGCAATGTCGCGTAGGTGTGATTAAGCCTTTAATGCATTTAATATGCAAGAATGTATAAGTAGTTATAATGTTTTTTCCACCTTTACTTGGAACTGTTGAGAAATGTACGTGTTTATTTATTGATACTTTTACTTACTTCCGGAAAATAGAGACATGTAACAAATTGATCAAATCCGTCTGAGTTATAACAACTTGGTGTGGTTATAAATCAAGAATACCGTGTGAAGTCTGAGCGACTTGCTAGTACCCCTTAGGTAACTAGCAGATGGTCTTGTAGTTGTGACAGAATTGTATCGGGTCGCCTACGAGTCTGCTCTGGTTTACTATATATAGCGTTGCTTATGGCCGGTGCGATTAAAAACAAACTTTGAGGCTTTGTCGATGCCAACCGTGAGTCACTCGGTACGGCCTTAGCGCAGTTTGGTTGTTAATTGCTTGTTCATACGTATTCGGTGTTCCGCATACGGTGCTAGTCAATAAAATTACACTTTAACGCGTTTCTTAATTGATTGATTAACATCGTTGATGTCTAAGTTGTAAGTAGATGAATAATACTGACACGACATGAACTGCAACTGAAAAATTAAGTTTGTAGTGCAGTGTTTTGTCACGCCACTGAAGAAGGATTTGTGGGAATGGAACTGGAACGGCGAAATGTGGGTGTCATTATACCTCTGCCTATCCGATCTTTGCATGCGTGAAAATATGAATACTACTACTACTACTAATAATATATGATAACATTTGCTCTATTTTGAATTGTAATTCTTGATAAAGGTAACGCAATAAAATACAGAATACGCCGAGTCCCTCATAGGGCTTAGCGCCGTTCTTTCTAGACTTACATATGTTTTTGCTTCATCTACATAGATCAGTCTATAAAATCAGATTAAATACACACACATGCTTTTATTTACCGGTGCACGGTGGTACTTCGTTTCGATTTGACTTTGACCAGTAGGTACTGAGCTTCAAAGCTCCTCAATGATCTAATTGCTAGTTTCCCAATCCTACCAGCCTACCAGCCACGTAACGAACCGTTCAAATTGGGTCAAATTAACCTAATTACTGATCCTTTACAGAAAAAGATCCATGTACGATTCGAGGTCGGGTTAATGGTGATGGTGACAGGTGTGAGACAGGAAGGACCTCTGGCATGTGGCCGCCGGATGAGAAGACTTCTTAGCTCGAGAAAAACGCCCTAACTATATAAAAACACCACCTCATCAGCAAACGGAACTGAAGTCTCTAAATCCCGCAATAAGCTGAATACTTTAGATTTCAGTTGAATTAATTGTTACGTTGGCATTTTTATGTATTAGTAGCTGAGTCAAACAGTAGGTTGTTTGACTAACGTAAAATGCGAAGCAGACTTGCAAAAAAGTTGATATTTCAGATTTTGATTGTTTTTGGTCATGCTATAACCTATGTGTGTGTACTCGAACCAGATAAAAATTATTTTGGCAGTTTATGGTATGTTTAACGAACGAGTGGATTTTAACGATTTCAATTAACGGCGGGTATCTCTACTTGAAATGTGTAATTTCGATTAGTTATATTAACAGTTTACATTAGGATGTACAAGAGTAGACCTGTCTATGGCTTACTAAAGTCACTTACTAAAATATTGCCATTATTTAAACATCGTCCGCGGTGTCGTATCTCTTTTGCCCAGTAGTATTGCTAAATCGTATATATTGTACTATTCATTTTCACACATTTCCATGACGTGTAACTTAATCAAAACTTACTAAAATGGGAATCATCAACTTTTATTGCATGTCCGCTTCGCGTGGAATGACCCATATACAAATGTCTTATATGTTAATCTGCCTAATAATTTATCTCTATACATAATTTCATTTGAATAATGGTATTTTTACAATTCCTTTATCTTTATTTAAAAATATATTTTGAATGGTTCAGATAATATTCGTTAGCATGATCTAGTAGGTACCATAGATTCTGACAAACTCGCCATCTGTCACCTTGGCTCCTTAACATGTCTCCGGCGAGAAGGTGTTGTTACACCTTGGCGTACCCCTTAGAATACTCTTATATGTAAGGTCAGGTTGTTTATGCGATTTAAAAATGTTATTACCATTATTTTAAGAGGTATTCGCTAAACCTGCTGTGGCTACTTAAAGTTTGTCTGAAGTTGGTCTGAAGTAAGAAATATTTAGTACTAGCTGTGCCCGCGACCTCGTCCGCGCGGAAAAGTGATATTAAGCAGCATAATTTTTTTTCTAAATAAAGTGTATTTTTTTTCAAACTTAGAATGTAATATTAATTTATATGTATCATCATCATCGTCATCATCAGCCCACAGCAGTCCACTGCTGGACATAGGCCTCTTCCATGGCGCGCCACCATACTCTGTCTTCGGCCCTTCTCATCCATCCGCCGCCAGCGACCCTCTTAAGGTCGTCCGTCCACCGTGCCTCAGGACGCCCTACACTACGTTTTCCCGTCCGTGGTCTCCATTCGAGGACTCGTCTGCTCCACCGTTCATCTGTCCTGCGACAGACGTGGCCAGCCCAACGCCACCACTATATGTATAATAATACTCAAATAAATTTAATTTAAATCGGTTCAGTAGTCTAGGCGTGAAAAGGTAACAGACAGACAGACTTACTTTCGCATTTATAATATTAGCAGGGATATAGGTTCTTTTAAAAAAAGGCCTATCTCTATGTATTTATATCTATATAAGCTATCTGTCTGTTTATTCTCGCAATCGGCCGCGAGACGTTGTTTAACGGTGGTGGTAAATGCACTATTTGCTCTAGTAATAAGACAACTTACATCAGCAATTCACGCAACTAGATATCCCATTTCAAATTTCCTCTATTGCAATGTTATAATGTTAGCGGCGATCAAGATTTTCCACTATGACTAACACAGCGAACGTTTATTCGTAAACCACTTTTCAACGGAAAGGGCAGATGTGGAGCCGCACCACAACGTGCAATTGCAATTATAATTCAGCATTATTCACGCGATAGATGTATATGTCGTCTATAAAGCTGTCTCTTTCTCACTTTCTTATAATGACTGCAATCACACGACATGGTACGGCCCCTGGTGTTATTAACGAATATCCTCGACATCCGATCGGATTTAATTTGTTCTTATGTTATGCGTTATCGTGACGGGAAGTTTGTCGGCAGGAAGCGAGTAAAATGTTATGTCGGGCGAGTAATGGCGATCGACTTTTTATCTCCGCTCGCGTGCCTGGCGACTGCATCCGATTTGATGGGAACCGACGTCATATAGGCTACGTTTTTGTAGCCTCATCCCATCAAGTGGCACTCCGCGAATTATAAAGCTGTCACAAGTATCGAGTGTCACGCACTGCGTGAGAGCGCGGGCGACAGGAATGGGGACGATAACGTATTTTCTTCTCACCTTTATTATATTTTGAATTTCATTATGCTTAAAATCATTATTAATAAGTCCCCCATTCGTTTGTCTGTTTGTAACGTTCTCAAATGATAAACATGTTTTTTTTTTTATAAAAAACAACTTTACAAACTTACAGAAAATCTTCCCATTTTCCCATTCCTCAGGCCATTCCAGAAGGGTACCCGAAGGGGTAGGCAGAGGTGTATAGGTCGTTCCCACACAAAGTATATCGGAAACCCACTTTCCGCCAGAGATATACTTTAGGTGCCAATTTATTAATTATAATATTAATTAAATATTATAATTAATAATCTCCGGTGAAAAGTGTGTGTAGTGTATGAGTACCTGCTACCTACAGTACTTTGCATGCAATTTGCAATGCTTTTACTATGGAAACAAGAGAACTATATACATATATAGATAGGTAAAACGATGCTTAAATAGATAAATATATACTTAAATACATAAGATATCCAGGGCTAAGGTCAGATACCAGTGTTCATCACACAAATATCTCGCACACTGAAAATCGAACCTGCGAAGACTAATTTTCCAATCAGGAACTCTAACTACTAGACCGTCGATGTAGTATATTTATCTTTAGTTTGATTAATCTTGTCGGTTGACTTTGGTTCGTTTTAAGCTTGTGCCGGTTAAGTGTGAGGCTAGGTGTTATCACCTGGCCCACAGGAAACGGACCTGTATTTATTGCTCTGCTCCCGCCCCCCGACCAGTACCCAGCTAGACAGAGTCCCGCTCTTTCAAATATGTCAAACGGTTTTCTCACATGCTATTGACGGCAATTCACATTTACAACCGGGCATTTTATTTCTAGTTAACTTGATGCAGGTTTCTCGTGACATTATAATGTAGGCTTTGGTTTTCTTATAAATAACAGTTAAGTGCTTTTTGTGACCACTATGCACTCATTAAAAGTAAAATCAAATTTAAAAAATGGCTTGCAATTGTAAATGATACTCTTTTGATTACTATTTGATTGTAAAAAAATAAAGAATGTACATTTTAATTTATTTATTAATCCAGCGACCGAAATTTTTGCTATTACTCACGCTTAACTTAATTTATTAATTTATAATTTTCTAGGCGAATAAAATTGCACACCTCTGCGTACCCCTTCGTTGAATCTCACTTTACAAATATATATTTATATATAAATTATTATATTATATATATTAGCATAATTATATTCACGCCTTCCTACGAGGGTCACTGAAGAAGTACAAACCTAATTAGAGTGACTAAATACCTAAATGATAAAACTATCACCTAAAAAACGTACATGGCAGTTTTGGACTAGAAATATGTGAATGAAGGGAGGCTTTTAACAGGTATATGGCTTTTCTTAGGCTGATGAAAATACAATTTGCAATATACGAGCAAACAGTTTAAATTCGAGGAACAGGACAAGGAACACTATTTGAAGCGTATGACAGCTTTGACAGCGAACTAAGTATTTGAATCAAATTGTCATAACATACTTATTCCCACGCTAATTACGAAAGTCATAATCACAGTGATTGTTTTGTAGACGATACTAAAAGCTTGTCGTGGGAAAATATATAGAAGTGCACGCGTGGCATAACGCTTCCATCCGCGTTGAACATAATACCGAGTACTCGCATCGCGACTAAGGACGGTTGCCAACAAATTTATATTCAACGTGAACTTATACCCAGGTGTTGTGTAATCTACGCTAGTCTTTTACTTAAAAGAGAATAAGACAAGTTTTATATTAGCGTCAACGCGCGAATAACGCCAGTGGTGTTGCAAGCAGTCTGTTAGGTTGCATTAACTGCTTATCATCATGCAGTCAACAAAAAAAACATAAGGGAAATACGTAAAATCAATTGTATAACCAGTTTGTAGACAACCCATCTCCGTTTTGCTTCCCATTTCCTTCACCGTAAAGCTGATGATGTGACTAATTACTGTACTTAGGTTTACTACTAAACTCGTTGGTTTAGTCGGAATTCGAGAGATGCATTTACTTTTTCCGGCAAAAACTTGATCCTTGTGGGAAGGCGTGAGGATAACTTGATCCTAAAATATACTTTTATATATATATATAAGCATATATTATTATATTTATGATATAAATATATTTTATGATCAAGTTATCCTCACGTATATCCTCCTCAAATATATATATAAATATTTTAATTAAACTATTATTAATGAATGAGTCGTGGTGACCGAGTGGTTCGAGCAGTTGCCTGCGACGCAAAGGTCGCAAGTTCGAATCCCGACTGTACCAATGAGTTTTTCTGAACATAAGTACAGTGATTAGTCACACCACGAGCTTTTTACGGTGTAGGAAAATATCGAGAGGAAACCTGCATACGTCTGAGAAAAAATTCAAAGGCGTATGTACGTACAGTCATGCTTGAGTAACGACGATGGACTCGCCATCTGTCACGTTGGCACCTAATATACCTCTGGCGGAAAGTGGGTGTGTGGGTAGTACCTGTACACCTCTGCCTAGCCCTTCGGGGACCCTTGTTGGAAGGCGTGAGGATATATAAATATATTTTATAATTATGTATATATATTTTTTTATATCTGTAGTTGTACGTACAAATATCGTTACTTTCTGTTTAGCTGCACAATATTTTTATGATCGAATACCGATCTTAAATCTTATATTAATATCTATAAATACTAGTACGGATCACTAAAAAATATTACAAAAGAAATACAAAGTGCCTATTTAATTCTCGCAAATGTTTATATAAATAAGCGCACAGCTCAGCTTTGCTATGTCCCGGGATCTATCTCCGTAAGTAACGGATAGCGGATATAGGACGCAGCGGTCGTCATATCCGTGCGTGCACTGCGGTAATTATAGCTCACTGGTTTAACATAACTGCATTGCTGATCCAAGATAGAGTTCAGGTTCCGATCTGGCGGTGACTAGAGGAATGTCAAATGTAGATACCTAATAGCTGAGGCGATATACTTTTGCTTGTCGTTCGAAATTTGCAGGTATCGGTTATTATACACGTTTGTGGATTCAGATATATATCATTAAAGAGTCCAAAAAGCAGGCAGAATTGCGTAGTATTGAAAGGTCAAATTTATTCAAGCATACATAAGCCTTAGACAACTACTTACTCATAATAACTTTGTATCCTTTATCTTTCTATATTTCCTATAATTTCGTCACAACCTGACGAATATTATGACTAAGAATGTTCTCGATGCTGTCGTCGAATGACCCGCGGGAGTTCGAAATCTGAAGTAAAAACACCAAGACGAAAAGAGTACCTTCCTTTGTGTAGCAACAGTACCTACAATCTAACGCAAAGATAATGCAATAAAAACTGGCATCGACCGTACACGCACGGAGCACCACGAAAATAACTTTCTCATAGTGCCATTGAGGTGGCGGTCTACCATTCATAAAGAGTAATCGTTATTTGCTGAATGAAACCACAGGAAATGGGCGCCTCGCGGCCTTCGCTTACGTCACGCTGCCATTACGATCCAGTTCCAACATACCGACTAGTGATGGCGTATGTCGATACGTGCGCTTGCTTGACCACGAACTACATTAAAGCCTTCCCCTAAGGAGGTACTTAAAACATGCGAAAAATGCCTAAAGTAAAACTATAGATCATCCAAAAATGAGAATGAAGTGAAGGAGTCTAATAAAGAGCCGCTCTACTCTTTGTGCCTACTGTGAGGGACTCGGTATGACTTGGTATGTATGGCCTCAGTTCTAGGACATTAGTCCAAAAGAGGATTTGAAAGATGAAGTAAAGGTTGGGTGTATCCAGAAAATCATTGATTTTAGTATTATACGAATGCATGACTTGGTTTCTTCGAGCTTTACATATAGCTGCGATAAGTTCCGAACTTCATATTTAGTAAAATATACTGACCAATGTTCGGCTGACACAATACGTCGGATAGATTCAGAAATCCTAAACCACTCTTCGTTAGTTATCGGATGACCATTCAAACTCCTTCATACTCTCTCGAGAATCAGTCTGAAGATGTATTCTCCTTAGATATCCATAAACCACTCGTGGCTTCACCGAACGTATGTACCTAACACCGCTGCGAAAACCGCTGATTAGCAATCGACCTTTTCATATTGTGAAACACAATTTATACACGAGGCAGCGAGTCAGCAAATCTGGGGCCAGCTTTGGTTACTTACCTTAATTCTTTTACATTGTTGAAGGCAAATATAATTCACTGTATAAAATAAATAATAGAGATGAGTTCGTTTGATTTTATTGAATTAATCATTTAAGACGACATTATTGTCTGAAAATGAGAAATTCTTGAAAATGTTATATTTTTCGTATTATGTATTAAGTAATGTTACAACTTGCGTATTTATTGTCATAACACTGATTCACGTTGACATAATAATGAATCGATTAATTTAAGTTATAAGCACGAGTATTTGCGATTTGGTCTAGAATATCTACTGTTATTTTCACATACTGATGTCATACAATTTATCCTAAAATAAATCTCTTTCAGTTTGTGCGTCATTGACCTAAGATATTGTTATTAACATTGAAGACGTCTATGCTAGAAATTATTTTCTTTATCGATATCCTCTTCACTTGAGTGCAGTTTGCTCAAAACTCGTAGTTTGGAACTCGGACCGGCCTAGTCAGCCAATAATTGGAGTATTTCCCGTTAAAAAATATTTTTTTGTTAACATTCTTAGCGTGTATGAAAGTTCAAATAAGTGCGTGTGTACAAAAAGCTCCCTTATTTATTGTACAAATATGAGCGTAGACGGAGGCCGGTGATGAGACCAATTGAACCGGATGCACGCCCGGGGCCGGAAGCCCCCTTTCATCTCAAAATGGCCGCGACCAATCTGTAAGAAGCAAGGAATTTTTCTACGCGACTGACCACTGAATATTTTGTCAAACGTAGCGGTGACAACACGAAGCGAACTTTTTGAGTGGTTGTTTTTTCGGTTTCCTGACCACGGGTTGCGGATACTTTTTCACTGAAATATTAGATGTTGGATTACAAGAAATAAATTACAATATCAGTATAAAAATATTATAACTGCATTTTCTGCCTTAGCTGCTAAGAACCTATCCGAATTCTCACCATTTTCATACTTTCATTTTCCATCTCTACATCAACAATATGAAGGAGTCAAATGTACGATTCATCTGCGATTTCAACAATGTAGTTTTCATACTAATCCGACTCGAACTTATTTGGGTATAAATGTAGGTACTTATGCACTAATATATTTCGTCATGCCTTCCACAAGGAGCCCCGAAGGGGTAAGCAGAGGTCCGTAACTACACCCACATGTCGCCGGAGATTTTACGTACCAACGTGACAAATGGCAATTCATTTACCGTTTCTCAAGCACGCTATACATACACATCTTTGAATTTCTTTGCGAACTAGGCAGGTTTTATCTCAATGTTCTCCTTCATTGGTATGTACTAATAGATTGTGTTATTTTTATTTGTAGGTAAAATGTATGCGGCTCTGGGCAAGCGCAGCGGGCGCGTGATCGCCAGCGACCTGCAGAGCGGCTCCTCGTCGTTCCGCGTGCGCGCGATGATGCCCGTTGCGGAGAGCTTCAAGTTCGCGCTCGAGCTGCGCACGCACACGTCCGGCCTCGCCGCGCCGCAACTGCTCTTTAGCCACTGGGAGGTAATTTGTGTGCAACTGACCAAAATTATTATATTTCGAAGTTGTCATCTCATTTATCTGCGAGATAAGTGTGGAGCCTCCTAATAAAAGCATTTTCATGCTTCAACTAATAGTTAACTCGTGTTAAGGATTTTTTTTTGTATTTATCGCGGTTAGTTTATCCTGTTTATCCTATTTGCTATATATAGAAATTAGGATCTTAAATAAAGTTAAAAATACATATCATACCAGTATTCATAATGTGAGGCTGTTTCTTCCCCTTTCACGCAATAACAACTGAACGGAATTACGTGTAATTTACATTGACCGGTTAAGTAGCAAAAGTTCCCGGAACTCACGCTACGAGAGACAATACAAAAAAAAAAAAAAAAAAAACGTAATTTGGAATAGAGATAAATTATTAGCGGGATTAACACATAGGACGCATGCCTTATTCCTTCAAGGGAAAGCTCACTCAGCAATCACTGTAGGTATTTGAAAATTTCAGTAGAAGTATTGTTAAAAAACTTATTGGTGCAGTCCAGATTCGAACTTATTAAGTCGAATTATACATTTTCCAGGTACTGGATATAGATCCATTCTGGCGGCCGCGCACGGAGGAGGAACTTCTCCATTGGGGTGAGAAGTGGGACGGTGTGAACCGAGCCAAGGGGTACATGGACGCGGTGCGCGCGCGCAAGGGACTCTCCACCGACAAGCACCTCGTACTGCACGCAGAGAAACAGCGGACACTCTCCAAAAATAAATAGCACATCACCCAAGCACAATCCGACAATGTATGGACATATGGAGCTGCTATCACATAGGTCACGTGACATATACAAATGTTATAAAGATGGAGAGCGCATAATGCATTAAATAGCCCGTTCATTGAGGAAGGCTGTCAGGCTACACGTAAAATTTCAACAACAACAACAGTCAAATTAAGTCTTCTTTAGGGTCCCAGCTATTGTTATCTGAAATTACTGTTGAGAGATTTATTGCGAAGACTTTACGTGCAGGAGCATTGTTTTAAAGCGTGCAATTTTTTTTTATTTACCTAATACTATTAATACCGTACAGTTATGTGCAAAATTGAGGTGTATCTAAGCATAGATATACATACGAGATTGTGTTTGTTATTCCGTGAATATAAATACTCTTATTCTACAAAAACATCATAAGTATAAGTTTCTCTAACAGAATCCCTAACTCAACGGCATGGCAGCAAGAGAATTTTATTTTTTTCAGCTTTTGTATAATGTTCTACGCATTCAAAAGTCAGAACACGCGATTCAGTTGATTATGATAAATTAAAAAAATGTATTTAAGTATGGTCCGGCTACTTTGTATGAAGATACTGATGAATTACATTTATCCACTTCCATCTGTAAGTCTAGAGAGAGATGGCGCTCCACTCTATCAGCCTACTCCGCGAGAGACGGCGCCGCGGCGTGATGATACGTGATGGTATGTTTTTTAAGCGATCAAATCGTAATTGAGTGATACACTAAACTACGAGTGATAATATTAATTTAGACTTTTTACGTGTATATGTGATTTGTTGGATTTACAGAACCATATTAAATTATATGTTTACCCACGGTTATATATCAATGTACCCTGTTATTACGTTAATGTTAAATTCTTGGTAATTTAATTAATACTATTGTGATTTGGTGACAATGCATGCAATTATTAATTTAATAAAATTCTTTAATATCAGTTGAATTTCGATACACCAAATTCATACCGTCGCACAAACACAACGAAATCACCTATTTTGCTATGTTTTTTACCCCAAAATTGATGATACTTCATCGTTGTAATTCCTCACACGACGTTATAGTTTGGGTACAGTATCGTCACCTTAAGTCAAGCTTATTTATAATATCTTCACACCTTCCCTCAAGGACTCCGGAAGAGGTAGGCAGAGGTTTGTAGGAAGCACCCACACACCAACTTTGCCCCGGAGATATATTTTTAGGTGCCAATGTGACAGATGGCGAATCCATCGCGGTTTCTCATGCACTTCATTGAATTTTTTATCCAACGTATGCGGTTGTCTTCTCGAAGAACATGCATCTTTGTGTTGAAGCAACTACTCGAACCACTCTGACACCACCGGCTTTCCTCGCGCAAGCTTCTTTATTTATCTGATTTACTGATGTATGTAATTCGAACGATCTCGGGTTCAATACATTTGAATACAATATATTTGAATTAAATTCTAATGGATTAATTTTCTTCTCATATGTACATGTAAAATATATGTGTACGTTGATGTTTCTCATAAAAACATCGTTAAAATATATATTGTTTTATAAAACCGAGATTTACGCCACCTAGCCAACCTTTGACGAACTCACTTTGACACTATTAGATGGTTATGGATTGTCATACTGGTACCTCAAAACTCCACGAGATGGCGTTTCATTCGGAACTCGGAAGCACGAAGCCATAAAAACACCGAGACCGAGCGAAGCTTGATCACCAAAGTACTCTAATCTTATTGGTGGTATGTTTATCATATAGGTATATTGATGCCGCATTAGTGTTTATGTAGGTTTTTATAATACGAAGGTGACACACACCATTTAACCAAGATGTCGATCTAAATAACCGATCAGCCTTTGATGTCGGTATGGCTAGTTTAGACTAGTTTCAAAAGTTTCGAGTTATTTTGTGTTATAATAGCAGTACTTTATGTTCCATTGCATGTAACGGCGATGGACTCGCCAGGTCACGTTGGCACTAAAATATTATCTCTGGCGAACAGTGTACACACCTCTGCCTACCCCTTCGTGGACCCTTCTGGGAAGTCGTGAGGATATATCATTGATTTCAGTTTCTATTAGAAACGGGTCATGTATCATGCAAGGAGGCGAATAAAACAAGCAAACCTCGATAATCAATTAACTCATCTATCTATTATTTACAGTAAACAACAAACGAGTCGCAACACCAAACAAATATACAAAACAAATTATATAAAAATGATCAGTTCAACAATTCCTACGGGATGTCGCTAAAGAGTAACATACTGACACAACGGTACAATCCGGCGGTGAAGTAACGTAAGGAGTACATTTATATAAATTAGCTTACTCACAAATAATAGCACCAAAATAATATAAGTTCAATAAATACATCACATTATACAAAAGGAAAACAATTATGACAGAACCTGCTCAATATCTATATGTATGTATACAAGCTTGATCATTGAGTATGATGACACGATTTCTATTATTGCAGTTGTTTGTAACTGGCTTGAAACACATTTGTACAGTTTTTAAGAACACGTTGCTGTTCGAGTTGTCTAAACGAATGATTTTCTTAAAGATTCCATAAAAAACTTCTCATCATAATATACAATTCTCACTGGCTGTCTACTTTTATTGCACTCAAAATAATAGTTTTAATATGAACATAAAAACTCTTTTCATTGATTATTATTTTATTATTACGCCTTCCCCTTAAGGCGGTACCTTGGGGTCTGGCAAAGGTACAGTAACACCCTCTTTCACGCCGGATATATATTGAGATGCCCAAGAGACAGATAATCCTGTCCTTAGACTTTACATAAGCCTACTTACCAGCTATTGTACAAACTCATTGCCGCACTATATATACTTTGTTATTCAATAAAATCTAATGTTTGTCTTTGGCAATATTTATTTCCGCGGTCTCGTAGCGAATTCACTTGGCATATATTGGTTCAAATGTTGGCATATTCGCGACGATACTGCGGAAAAAATCATAATGATAGAACACCGCGTACGAACGAAACCACCTAAGTTTTATAACATTACATAACGAAATGTGTGGCCTAACTTATTGGTTTTCGTAGAAAATTAAGTGCAACAAACTTTGGCACAGATGGTAACCGGACACAACTAAATTAGGCCTTAACGCATGACATTTGACATACATTTACAATTAACCGCATCCTTACAATGTGTATGATTACGTTAAAATCACTAGCTTTACCTAAAATCATCTCCCAACCCTAGCTACAATATTAATATAAGTATATTTATGAATTTTGATCGATTCATTACCAAATCCTAAAAGTATTCCTTCAAAGTATGTACCCAATAATATAAGAATGACAGGGACACTGAATTAGCCAGACGATGATAGCTCCATCTGTCGAGCCAATATTTGTAGTTTGATAATTACAACAGCATTTCATGCCCATCAAATCTTTTTGTTTGACAAGTATCAACAAAGAATAATATTAAAAGTAATAATAAGTACATGCTAAAAACCCACCCGAATTTGTTAAACGAAACTCCTTGAGCTTTACCGAAGACTAGAATAAATAAATTAATATTGCATAAACATTTACAAGTACGTCGTTACATACATTTCCTTACACCAAAATATAGCTTTTTTAAAAACTGCATTTAAAATATCGTTTAAAATAAGAATATAAACCTTATCACCAATGTAATAGAATACTTAATATAATCGTATTCGCTCGTAACATATCATCAAGTATTGGCAAGAAATATACGCGTTAATTTGGCAAAGTATTTGCATCAAGGGCGTATATATTAAGATGTACTCATGTGAAGACATACTTTAAAAAACATATTATTTTCACCGGCACCTAAGCAATTATTTAAATATAGCTTAGCAGGAAATTTATTTTCTTATCTTCTTCAGGCAATAGCAAAATTTCGACTATAACTTAACTAGCTTCGGAGAAAAGTGACAAGATGCATCAAAATACCTTAAGGAGTTTGGAAGAGAGTAAAAAACATTTATACAAACATACTCACAAACTTTCACGTTCACAATGGAATTTTGGCGATACATATTGTTTAAATAACAAGGCTTGAACAAAAAAACTGTATAAATTGCGACTTAAAACCAATAGCAATATGGTTTATTTCAGCAATTGTGTTTACGACTGTCTCTCTGGAATGTAGGTATTTGTTATCACCTAACATACTAGCACCACTGCCTTATTGACACCACTCACAATTATATAGTTAAAGAAAAATAAAAATAAATAATAATAAATAAATAAATACCTGGGTCAATTCCACACAAATTGACCTAGTCCCAAATTAAGCAAAGCTTGTGTTATGGTAACTAGACAACGATATATTAAAATAAGTGAACGGTCTATCGAAATAGGCAGTTAATGCTTTTCACATAATGATCTGGGGTCGTATATGCTATTTTCGGTCTTAATCTTATCAATTTAAGGTTGAAAACGAAATTTATAGCAAAATCATGATACATGTGTACATAGACGCTAGGCTTCGGTAAGGTGAAAATAGACAAGCGTGAAATTGAACCGTATTTATATGCGATGAAGGTCCGAAATGGATCAGAACGTCATGATTACATACGGATATCGACTTAGAAACCAAGACATTTATCCTAAACGTATGTGTTTCACACAATTTAATATGACGTAGATGCCTTTCAGACAATCGGTACTACTGGTCTTAAAATTACAACAATCACATTCATTACGATACATCATTTTACGCTACAATTACTGAAATATCTTTGGGAAAGATCTATGATTATTTTCATACGCGTCGGAACGAAATATACAAGTAGCTTTGCAACATCAAGACATGCAACCTTTACAGAACTGGCTCAACCGAAAAGGGTCAAGCAAAATTTTAATGGATCAGCCGTGCTCACACGAACGAATTTTTAGCAAAATCATTGCTGATAGTGCAGCCCCAGCCATAACGTATATCAAATACAGTTTCAAAAATAGCCCTAGTTTTCACGTACATTTAACACATTCAGTCAAAAATCAAATAGAAGAGGATTTCACACAAAATGCAATAATTTGATAGTGATTGGAACCCACGTACTGTTCAAACTACAAGTTCACTTCACTACGGAATGGCGCTAACTGAAGGCGGTCTCGTTGGGAACGTCCGCGTTCACTTGCGTGGCATCGCTCTGGGCCATGTCGGTTAATATCACACCGGACAGAGCTTCTAAGGATTGCCGCACCTGAAATACAATACATTAATTTATGTTTAATACAACTTAAAAAGCCGTGGCGGCCGAGTGATTAGTCACACAATGAGCTTTACGGTGAAGGAAACATCGAGAGGAAACCTGCATACATTTGAGAAGCAATTCAAAGGCGTAGGTATAGCTATAACCGTGCTTGAGTAACGGAGATGGACTCGCCATCTGTCACGTTGGCACTTAAAATATATATCGGGTGGAAAGTATACTAGAGCTTGGTAGCCCCGAGTAGTTATAATAAATAGACTCAAAGTTTGCAAGGAAATCCATGAGATTTCCTCAACTTAAGTACAACTTAAATATAGACAACAATGGCATACGGGTCAGAACAAATTCAAGTCTGTCTGTAAATGTATTTTTCTCAGTATTTATATTCATTGTAATGGCAACCACCGCCTCCTCTACATTTTGGTTACTACGTATTTAAGAGGCTCTATTATCTCTTAGCACCTAAGAAGGGCTTGGGAGGTCTCGTCATTAATTAAGTTATAGAAGCCAGTAGCTAAAGATCCCAGAACTTCCACTCAAACACGGTTCCAAATCACAAACAATATTGAATAAAACTTGCCTTGGTGAGCAGCAGCAAGTTAGTGGAGAGGAAGGCGTGTAGCTCGGAGGCTGCGCGTCCGTGCAGTCGGCCGCGCCATCGCGCCAGCGCCGCGTACAGCTCCGAGCCCGACAGGCCCGACAGCTCCTCCTGCGAACATACACTCACTTAGTTTACATTCTGGAGTTATAGATGGAGCTGTACTGCTTCTAAAACAAGCTAACATCGCGCTCTTTTGGTAAAGTACTCAAAGTAAGTAACTTCAGAGAACATTGTAATCGTACTGCCCTAAATTCTATGAATCAATTAATTATTAATTAGTCCTTTTTTAAAAAAGCTTGTATAAAAGAAAAGACTGATGAAAGTTGATGGCAGCAAAAGAGGTCTTGACTCTTGCTTGACTAGAGAAATGGCGATCCTACTCCCCTCTGCTGCCTACCTACATCAAACATCAAATCATCTATCAACCTACATCAAATCATCACGCAGAGTCCCTAACGAGGTAGGCATACGGAATAGAGCGCCAGTTCTCTAGACTTAGATACCTCTTTCGCTATGTCTACATTCATCAGTCTCTTCATACATGCTCGCCGGTTTCAAGTACCCTTGTCGTTCCGCTATTTACATGCGAAACCTCGGTGCACAGGTTGTCTATACTAATATTATACAGAGGAAAGATTTGTATGTAAGTATGTTTGTAACAAATTGGCTCAAAAAGTACTGAACCGATTTTAAGAATTCTTTCACCATTTGAATGCTGTAGCATTCAAATCACTGATTTATGATAATCACTGATTAATATAGGCTATAATAATTGCAAGAAAAATAAATTTATGCAAAAATGTTTAAAAAATAAATGTCCATCCGTGCGAAGCCGGGACGGGCCACTAGTATAATATATTAGTGTATATGTGTGTGGGTTACCTGGTGGTATGTAGGCAGGTACAGCTGGCAGGAGAGCAGGCAGGCGGAGAGTGTGAGCAGGCCCAGGAGCAGAGGCAGCCAGCGCGGGCCGGCACGGGGTATGCCGCCACTGCCCGTCAGTAGCGCCGGCTGGATCACCGCCGCACTCGCTGCAGGACACAGGGGCGGATTAGCTACGTAGTACTACAAATGCTACGGGCCCCAAGCATTTGCCGCCCCCCCCTCCTGGCGCACCGACTACTTTTTCTCATCGTAAAATGTGTGTCTATTCATCTATTATTCATATCAGTTTCTTTGTTTTATTAAATACAATAAACGTGATAACTAAAACCATCTTTGAGCACCCTTGATAGAGTTCGCTACAGGTTCTCACACACTTAATAAAACCTCATTGCTAATGAGACATGAACAATGGCAATTAAAAAGACTCCCAGTAATCCGACAACTGTTGTCTGATCCAGCGCCTCTTGTAATCATATCCATGCTTATTAGCGCACATTAAATTAAATTCGGCAAATTGATGTGATGGATACCAGTCCTTCAATCGTATATTTTTTTTGTATTAAAATGCACGGTGTCATTAATAGCAATGCAAATTGTGTACAAACTGAGTACTGAGGGCCTTGTAATATCCAGTGATTTGTTTAAAATCACACAATATTAGGTTTCTTTTTTAAATAGATTCCAATCTCACCAGCGGCAATGATATTCTCGGAGTCCCTTGCGATGGGGGCCTTGCCCGAGTCCACGTGGTCGCCACCCGCCGAGCTGCTGTCATCCTCGGGCGAATACTCCGACGCGTCCAACTCCACCTCAGAAGTTCGCAGATCCTGAAGTTATAATATAAAAATATATATCATATCGCATTTTACATCACCCTGGCAGACCACGGGTAGACGCCGTTAAATGTATAATGAAAAAATTCCACGGGAAGTCATATTTGCCAGAAAATTTTCTGTCTCTCGGGAATTATATTTCCTTCCTAATATTAAAAACTACAGTACTGGAGGAATAGAGATAGCCGAAGACAAAAGTAACGGCAAATTTCAGTTAAAGAACCGTAGAACATACAGTTCTATATATTCAGTAGTTCGAGTAGTTGCCTGCGACACAAAGATCGCAAGACTGAACTAATGAGTTTTTCTGAACTTAAGTACAGTGATTAGTCACACCTAGAGCTTTACGGTTAGGAAAATATCGAAAGGAAACCTGCATACGTCTGAAAAGTAATTCAAAGGCGTCGTGCTTGAATAACAGCGATGGTGTCCATCTGTCACGATGGCATCTAAAATATATCTCTGGCGGAAAGTAAGTGTTTGGGTACTACCTATACACCTCTGCCTACCCCTTCGGGGACCCTTGTGGGAAGAACATACATACGCAGGGAAGTTATTGAGCACCAATGCAGTAAATTATAGAGGGAGATAGATAACCTGGGGTTGTGGCACATCTAACTCCGGCGCCCTGGCTGCCTTCCACACGTGCGTCATGAGCTTGTAAGTGGAGTCACGTGACAGCAGCGAGCCGAACACATGCCGTTCGTCTCTCGTGCACACGCCCACTGCGTTCGGAATTATTCGGGCCACCTTCTCCTTCGTTATGCGGTGGACTGTTATCGTTGGTATTAAAAGCTGCAAAGAGAGTTATTAAAAAATAAATATTATCGTAAAGTATTGGAAAAATATTAATATCTTTATATGTGTAGATATGTGCACACCGCATACCAAGTAGAGCAAATTTAAATCGGGGAGTATATGATAGAAAAAAAAATCTCTTGAGAAAAGCTTTTGCAAAGATTATTATTGATTGCACATTCTTGGCATTTTTTAATTGACATATGACTCAAAAAAATACTCCTTACTCTATTTAAGAGATCTTTAAATATATGTGCCCAAAAACATACTTTTTTTGTACCACAGGGGTGGCATAGCATGCGGCCGGTCTGTTCTAAAATTATATTATTAAAACATTATCATTGATATCACTACAATCGCCACAGAAATTAAAGAAACTTTTTACACGATTTCGTATTATTTATCCTCTACCAAATGTCAAAATGCATAGAAATAAGTATATATACTCCCGAGCGGTGGTGAGAAGGAACTAAATTCTTCATATACATTGACATTGTATTTTAGCGACTAATATTGCAAAAATCACTGTAGATGTATTACTAAAATATTCAAATCACAAAAAAGTTTCGTTCTAAAACTCTAGTAAGCAAGACCTCGCATGCGGAACGTAAATAGCGCTATAATTGTGAATGCGGCAACTACGCGTAGATAACTTGTTCATGAATCTAGCTCACCTTCGTCACATAACCGAACACATTAGAATAGAAAGCGAAGTAGTTCTTCGTGATGTACAGGTGACCTTGTAAGAGCAGGTCGCCGACCAGTGCACAGGAGTAATCTGAGGACAAAACAATAATCAAGATCAATAATCAACAATCAGAATATCAAATTAATCATCCCCATTCGATTGACAAATCGATCAATCAACCTTGACCTACATATTACGACATAATAAATAGTTTCACAGATAACTTATTCTACAAGAACAGAGATCGATCGAGATAAAAAGAAGATCCTCGAACAACTTTACTGTCTCTGGTTCGCGTTCTAAAGTTTTATTTTAATATACCTATCAATATTACTTGCTAGTTCGTCTGCGTAGAATCAGCACTTAGAAATTATTTCCATGATAAGTTTCGAAACAAAAAGTAGCCTCCGCCATCGAAACTAGTTTGGCTGTTGAGGGTTGAATACGAAATAGACAGACAGAATTAAGTTTGTATTTGTAATATGTTTTGTAAAATATACACGCGATTACACGAGAACATTAAAGTAAACAGAGGTCTATTGAAGGAATAAAGAAATAATAAATTATTAGCTGGCAACGTGACAGATGCCGCATTTGACTAGCCCGGCTTTATAGACGTCTGTCATTTTCTTCACAGACACATGCAAGATTTCTCACTGGCCGTAAAGGATGCACGATTTAACAATATTCAGCAGAAAATTGATACTCAGACAAAGGGCTTGATCCTGCATACCCACTTTACAGCTGACTATATATATAAAGAGTTGGAGACAACTTCAAACATTCGCTAACACTTATTAAGTAGTACGGGTTTTTTTAAGCGATGTTATTAAAATTTCCTCAATAACATGATCCAACCTCACCCGTCACATAACTTTTTCCGCACCTTACATCATTGCCCTACAATAGATAGCGTGAGCGTGAACAGAAAGGGATTTTGCCTATACGGGCTTGTATTTCATTCTTTAATTTAAGGCACGTGTTCATCAACAGCCAATTAAAATACGCCTACATTTCTAGATTTTCTAGCACGAGCTCGTGCGTGGGTGAAATAGGGCAAACCAACATTCTTGAGAACCTGCTTCGCCTAGGCCACGCGCTTCGGCTTTATTCCTGATACACGCCAATCTGAACATTTAAGCTGTGTAAGTGAAAGTGGGATCTACTATTACGAACAAGTTTCACATTAAAATACTTAGACGTTACTGCGGTATTTCCTAATAGATCTGGTTTCATTTTCAAAGAACTTAGAAGGAGATAAGGAAAGGTTTGTGTACATGATGATACATTAAATTCCATTATCATATTTTTTGTCGTCATTGAAAAGCGTGATGGCCGAGTGGCAATAATAGTGATCGCCTGTAACGCAAAGTTCGAACCTTGGTGGTATTGTAGTATTATGTGATTTTATCTCACCACGAACTTTACGATTAAGGCATTCAACGATATATGTAACGTTATTTACTTAGAAGAAAATGCAATAGACTCGCTATCTGTCATGTTGGTACCTAAATATATCTCCGGTGAAAGAGATAAATAAGCTCTAATTGATCTCCATCTGATGGAAGTATTTTAACCTGCGTTGAATACGTTTTTAACCGGATAAATAAGCTCTAATTGATCTCCATCTGATGGAAGTATTTTAACCTGCGTTGAATACGTTTTTAACCGGATAATCTCATCCCATAGTCACAAGACAATGCGATGATGAAAGGCATATCAAATCAAACGTCATTTACATCTGTCTTTACAAGTCTATCAAACATTTTAACCTCAAAGAATTCTTTTGATGTTTCTCTCCCTATATCAGTAACCATACAAGTATACATGAAAACTATAGAGAAAAAGTTCTAACCGCGGCGGTCCTATCTAGAAGTTTTCTCAACTTAAGGACCATATTTCACTCAGTGAGGTTCACAGAGATCGTGCGCAAGCTTGCATTTGTTTGAGAAGAGGTTCAAAGACGTTTGTAAAGTCGTGTCATCGAAATCTTGTCACACTTCTGCTTAGCCTTTCGGGAACGTTTAAAGGAAGGCGTGTAGAAGCCATATTTTTTTTACTCTTGTGAGATGTCTATAACTGGCGTACTACCTTCCCTCGGGCCCTCACGGCGTAAGCAGAGAGAGCCATAATCTCAAGTGCCTTAGCACGTGGATACTACTTTGGAAGTAGTTTAGTCGCGCCATTGTTCGTTTCAGCAAAGTTAGGTTACTAAGAGTTGGTTATACTTACAATTGAGCACCCTCTCCTCGGGCCCGACCTGCGGGAAGTGCCTCTGGAACTTTTTCTGGCGCGCTTTGCTCGGCTGTTTGCCATCCGTAGCCTCGGCTGTGCCCCCGACCGGGCCCAGAGCAGCTAAACGTACCGACGGCGCCGACCCGGACAGCGGCTTTGCGGCTTGTCTGTAACAACATAGAAAACACATGAGTTTTATTTATAATGCCATATACACATTAACAATAACAACTGCTATGAAAATTTGACGTCAGCCACATTAAAAATGCAAACGCACTGATTACAACACCTCAATCATCAGAGACACCTGCGGCATATATCTGAATTTGTCTACGCTCGATCCGATAGCCGTTATAAATTACCTCGTACAAGCAAAGAGTTATCTTTCTTCTATTTTCAAATACCAAAGCTAAAACTGCCACAAGCTCGAGCAAAACGCCATTTAGAATCATGTGATTTTAAGGGTTGCATGACTTAGGAGTACATACAAACGAGGAAATTAATAAAATTATCACTAAAAAAGACATAGTCACGGGTCGGTGCGAGTGACACGCAATATATGTACGTAATTATCAAATTGGAATCAATTTTCTAACTATCTAACATGAAGATGCCTGGCTGCCCTTACCGTGTGCTCAGAATAAGTATTCAGGAATGTATTAATCATTTGAATATAATATAATATATCCTCACGCCTTCCCATAAAGGTCCCCGAAGGGGTAGGCAGTGGGTAGTAGGTGGCGGAAAGTGGGTGTGTGGGTACTACCATATAGGTAGTACCCACACACCCACTTTCCGCCAGAGATATATTTTAGGAGCCAACGTGACAGCGAGTCCATCGCCGTTACTCAAGCACGACTATACATACGCCTTGAATTGCTTCTCAGACGTATTACATATATGCAGGTTGCCTCTCGGTGTTTTACTTCACCGTAAAGCTCGTGGTGTGACTTAACACTGTATTTAGGTTCAGAAAAACTCATTGGTACAGGCCGCGATTGGAACTTGCGATCTTTGTGTCGCAGGCAACTCGAACCACACGGCCACCACGGCTATTAATTTGAATACATATATTGTAGCCGCAATTATTCCAGTTCCCCAATATTAGGAATCCAGGGCAGCGTATGGTGTTTATTTAAACGGTTAAGATTAACGTTTAGCACCAATACCTATTTAGCAAGCGGTTGCCATTTTGCAGTAAGTATTAACCCAGATATAATTAATTATTTTAATAACACGTAAGTTTACCAAGTATTTCATAAACTTACCGGATTCTAAAATACGCTATAATTAGCATAACGAGCCGTAACATACATTTAAATGTTTATGGCACTTAACATCCGCCCTCCATTTTTGCTAGTTATATATCGCTAGGTTTACCTAAATTTTTACAGCTTTAATAGACGCTTGCGCATAGGAGCTGTAAATGCACGGAGATTGATCGATTTAATTCTACTTAGTACCGCTTGGTGCGCTGTATGCTTCCACTTTACTACCTTACGTAGCGTTAACTCGCTAGCGACTATGCCGAAATCATAGGGTACCAGATGACTGGGTACCATAGACGTAGCGACATAGACAACCATAGACGGCTTACTGTACCAATGTAAGTCAAACACCTTTTGCGGCAAGCAAGACAGATAAGGGTTAAATAAAATGTTCAACATTTGTAAGCATGACTTTTTATCGGACTTGCAAATGGTCATGTCACCAAAATACATATCTCCAGCGAAAGGTGTTGTTACATCTCAACTTCTTCGGGGACCGGTGTAGGATGGCTTCTGTACATATCCGGATCATAATTGAGACAGTTAATACTGCATAACAATATACATACTCACAATATTGTTTATTCGGTACTAAAATATTTAAGATATACTTGTAACATGTGTACGATTTACATTATCATAGTCAACAACGACGTCAAAAACGATCGTAATTTGAAACTACATATTCTCACGACATACATAATTCCTTGGCTTTGATAAAAACTCAAACGATTCACATAGTTACTGTCAATCTTTCCAGAAGTAGTAGATAATGCATAACACTTTTTGCAGTCCAATTAAGGAAAGGTCAGGAGAGTTCGCGGTAGACGACCGACTCCCTATCGAGGTCTTCTTGGGCGCACTGCAAATTTCACGAAGCGTTTCTTTGCAGGCAACAGGTTATTTGTAAGTAGGTAGGTATTTTACGAGTGATCTAGTTGTTCAACTTTTTAAGCATTACATATGGCGCTAAATCCAAATAAAACCCTAAGGCCACAAATACCTTAAGAGCAGAGCGTGACATATAGGTAGTAGCCTTATAACTTAACCATTCTTACGGATTGGGTTATCAAATTGTCAAAAGAAAAATATAACTGGTAGTTCCCGAGACTAGCGTGCTCAAACAAAAGAACAAACGACTATTCCGCTTCATTGTTAACTATTTAAGTAATTTGCTAGAGATATTATTTGCGAATAACGCAACGAGAAAGTTTATTACTTGAAGACTATTAAATGAAATATGTGAGCTTTTTACTAATCAAAATAAACATACCAAGTAGTAACTCAAACTTTATTTGTTCGCACTTTCAGTTGACACTCATACCTAAGTCTTAATAGGTAAGCTAATGAGCTTTATTAATAAAATTATTGGAAACTAGCTTCTGCCCGCTGGTTGGTCTTCTTCTTTTCATAATTTTTTATAGCGAGTACACAATAATAAGCCTTATGTTTCATTAAATTAAGTCAGTAATTAAGTAGGTACCGAGGGAATAAAACTTCACTCGCTGCCATCAACCTTTGTCCAGCGATATCGTTGGTTAAACGGATTGGACTGTTAACCTAGATTAACGGTTTTACTTGTAAATTAGGCTACGAAAGTCACGTGATCGTCGCATGGCGGTAAGCAACCAACATAGGTATGTGATCTATGTACATATAGTATACTACTTGGAGGAGAAATATGCCCTTTAATATTAAAATAGCTCATAATTATGATAAAAAAATTATATAGAAAATAAATTAGCCCGAAATAATTATTGACCCAAAATTTATACAAATTTATAAATTTTCGTATTCCCGGATTCAACAAATTCGAAATGGAGAATATGGACGTCTATTTTCACATCGGTATCATAATACTTAACAAGAAAACAACTTTCGTGGCTTAGCTTTAATTATACGATAACTATTAAATCTGATGTTAGAGGAAAATGTCGAGTGGAAACCGGCATAGGTTTCCCAAGAAATTCAGATACATACGAATAGTCGTGCTTGAGAAAAGTCGACACTCGCCATGTGTCACGTTGGTATCCAAATAAATCTCAGGCATAAATAAGGTATTCTGCCTAACTCTTCGGGGACCCTTGTGGGAGGGTTCGAGGATATAAGAAACATATTGTTTATGAACTTAAAGGCAACAATGGAGTGTTGTCAGCGTGACTGTAGCGGATATAACGACTGATCGTAACTAAACAATATTATGGAAAGAGGTTGGTGTTATCATCACATATGCATCGATGTGCAACTGTTTGTAATAATCAAACAATCAAACAGCACACGAGCGACCTTGCAAACAATTGAAAGATCAGCGTCTGAAATTCCCTACCTTATATTAGATAAGTAAAACAGATAATCGAATTTAAGGAAAACCCATAATCCTCTACCTAGATCTTGAGTGTTAGACGAATTAAACGCATACATAAATAGCAGAATGAACATAATGTATACAGTGTCTCTAGGAGGTATGTAAGTCTAGAGAGAACTGGCGCTCTATACTCTCTGCCTAGCCTACCCCGTTAGGAACTTGGCGTGATGATATGTATGTATGTCTCTAGGAGTAAATATAGATCCTGCTGCTGTTGTGAATATATCGATATATATGTGTGACGATGCAGTTTAACAAATAGATCCAAAGATAACTAAATAACAACATAATAAGAAACTATCAATAACATAAAAAATAATAACGTAGTTATATTCTACGTGTAACTTGATATTTTATTTGTATGTTTGCTTTTTTTTATTGTGCCCTTCAAATATTTCTACGACTGTCACCTGCAAGACACCCTGTATATATTGTTCTTGTTCACAGTACCTACTCGGAGCAGACGAGCAGGTACGAAGAGACTGTTGAATGTAGATAATTCTTAAAGGGCCTGTCAGTCACGAGAGAACTGGCACTCTCCGCCGATCATCCCCCGGGGGAAGGCCTGGACGTGATGATATGTAGATATGTTTGTATGTATCTATGTGATAATAATGTACTTATCAGCTACCCACATTATAATCTGTCTGACATATGTATTATCGCATTGTTTTCCCCATAACGAATCTTTGAACAGCGAGGATAAAAATAGTCGTTTATATGTAACTATTAACCTGAAATAAGGTCGAAAATTATTGTCTTAGACGAATATTAGTACTTACTTTGTCAC
This sequence comes from Drepana falcataria, assembly GCA_945859725.1. Taxonomy (NCBI): domain Eukaryota; kingdom Metazoa; phylum Arthropoda; class Insecta; order Lepidoptera; family Drepanidae; genus Drepana; species Drepana falcataria. Next base: position 4,765,202 of record OX243937.1, read on the forward strand.
GAAATATATGCCCATGTTCCTTAGCAGACCCGAAAGGTACACCTGACTGGGAAACCTCAACTCGACAACTGATGAGAAACCGTATTTGTCCCAGGTCGCATGCATCCATACATCCCTACGAAATTATTATTCAATCGCGAAAACAACTGAAACGGCAAGCTAAAAGAACCCTTATTACGTATGGGATAAAGCGATAAGAGATTCGAACTCAATACATAAAACATGCTCTGACGCACGTTCCGTATCTACAGTAGTTATTGAATTTTAATATGACATAGTTAATAGAACGTTCACATTTGGGACAGGACTTGGCGGTTAGGGTATTAATAACGCTTTCTAAGAAACTCAAGGTTCGCACTATCATTGTTCAGAGACGGATACATCTGTACTGAATAGTCGCGAGTTGGATCAATTATCGTTTAATTGATTTTCAATGTTCTTGAAATTACTTGATGCTGTGTAAAGGTTGAAAACTACAAACATCACAGATTACAAGTTATCAAATCTATGACGGCTGTCTGGTCTGGTCCGGCAGGTCGCAGTTTCGATTCCCGCTTAGGCCAGATAATTGTGTTATGAATACGAATATCCGTACCTCATTATAATCCAGTATCAATAGTCCTGTGTATTTAAACATATATAGCTAAGTTGCCTAGTTCCCATAGTACACGCAGTGCTTATTTAGGTTATTATAATTTTATTTATTTATTAAGTTATTATAATATTATTAATTTATGAAAGTGGGTGTGTGGGTAGTACCTATACACCTCTGCCTACCCCTTCGGGCACCCTTGTGGGAAGGCGTGAGGATATTATTATTTATTAATCAAGTATAAGTCTCAACTTTATTTCAAATATCAAGTAAATTCGGGTTCTTCTCACTAAATTCGTTTAGATTGTAGGTAATAGTAGTAACAATTAGTTAGTTTAATTAGTACATTTTTAGAAACGTTCATGACAAACGGTAGAATTAGCCTTCAGTCAATTGTCAAGAACATTTCCATATTCGCGAAATTGCCAGTACCTACAACCATTTTCAAGTTTCTCAATACTAGTTCGTCATGCGTACTTTCCGACAAATTTAAGAATCATCGAAGTGTCAACGGAATTCCCTGGTGAGCGCCTGGTGAGTGTCTGTAAGACCGAGCGAAACTCACAATTCTGTACGAATTGAAGCCATAATATTACTAGTTCTGCCTCGCGGTATAGACCTAGAATCTGATTTCATTGGTAGATTTGTGAAATAAAATATCCAATGTGTAAAACCAGATATCTCTGAGTTAAATTTGTAGCTGTGGTTGCCGAGTGGTTCGAGTAGTAGTAGCCTGCAACACAAAGGTTGCACTTCGAATCCGGACTGTACCAATGAGTTTTTCTGAACTTCAGTACAGTGATTAGTCACACCACGGGCTTTACGGTGAAGGAAAACATCGAGAAATCTGGATACGTTTGAGAAGAAATTCAAAGGCATATGTTTAGTCGTGTTTGAGTTACGGCGATGGACTCGCCATTTGCAACTTCCTATACACATCGTGAGAAGGCGTAAGGATATATTATATTACTAGCTGTCCCGCCGAGCTTCGCCCGGGAGAAAAAGAAAAATTTCCTGACACGATCGCAGCGCCACCTATCGGGTCCAATTGTTATGTAAGCTATCCTATCTTTTAAGTTGGATCAAACTGCACACGGTGTGCAAATTTGATTGAAATCGGTTAAGTTTTATAGGCGCCCATCGCGGACTTAATTGCCATAAAAAAGGTTATAGTTAGTCAATCTTAAAAGATAGACATATGCTGTAGCGGACTTTTTTTTAGAACTTTTAAAGAGGAACAATCCCTTCATACATGATATTTGCGTAACTTAAACTATTAGTATAGATTATTTATATTAATAGGATACAATAAGGCTCACGGTGACATTAAAGAAAAATGTACACCGAACAGATTTGGATGAAATTTGATACAGTGATAGATTATTAGCTGGATTAATACATATGATATGTTTTATCCAATGAAAAAGATCTGTCGATGGAATAAAATTCTACAAGGGGAAACGGCTTAGTCCCAAACGGGGTAGGTTCTCTCCAGATAGAGACTTTGCTACATCCACATACATTAGTAGAGGTGTGTTATATCTGCGACACAGCTTACCTTACTACTACTGCAGGCATTATCGCATATACATGTAGTCTTACTAATTTGTTTATGTTTCTTTGATAAATATATCTTTATTTATAAAAAAAATGTTATGTTACTCAGGAACTATGAGGCCGATTGACGAAACTTGGTAGGAGTGTTCCTTACGCGGTGTAGAGGTCAGCTAAGAACGGATTTTAGGAAACACAGCCCGCAAGGTGGAACCCTAAAAAAATACGTTTTTCAACTATTGCTTCCATAGGTATGAAACTTGGTCAAAATATTATTTTTGGCATGATATTAATTTACAATGTAATATAATAAAAACCTTAGCCACAGCAACGCGTGGCCGGGTCTGCTAGTAATATATAAAATTTCTATGTTAAATAATACAATTAAAATTTCTATAATAAATATTAGTCTCTACATGCTCGCCCGGTTTCAAGCGGTTACTCTTGACGTTCCCACCCATGATTGTTCATTTGGAAGAATATAGGAACGTGATCTTCGTCTGTTTTTTCTTCCAGGCACATTCGCATCGTTCGTTCGCCATTCACTTTGTCAATCTTGTTTCAGTCATCCCATCTAACGTCAGTTCTTTCTAGACTTACATACCTCTTTCGCTTCGTCCACATTCATCAGTCTCTTCATACATGCTCGTCGGTTTCGAGTACTCTTAACGTTCCCGTCCTTATCTTCCAAACAAATAAACATCCACAATATTAGGGAAAATAACACCGGATGAACATTTCTGTGAAATTCGCTAGTAGAGTAGTACAACTCTTACATATTCAAATGTAGTTTCCACTAATGATATTTGTAATTAATGTAAAATCCTCATTAGCGGGGCATTAACATCACTGACGGCGGCAAACTAGTTTTAGGAGTAACCAACGTCAACATCAATTTGAATATATGTGATCCAAAATATCCCATTAAAAAAAACTCAAGTTTTAAAATATCAAAGAATATTGAGTAACAATAATCCTTTCCTTCCTAACTATATGCGGTTTCGCATGTTTGTGTGTTTACCATACACAAACCCTTTCAGAAGAGTTCACTTTTCTTAAGAAACCATGTAACAACACCCTTCCCGAGATGTCGATTTTAACGCCGTCTCTCAGCAAAACTCTTACGTCTTTGAAATTATAATTGAACATGCAGATTTCTCTCGATGTTTTCCTCTACCGTAGAGCTTCTGGTGAGATATATATATATATATATATATCTGTACTAAGTTCAGGAAAACTCATTGTTACATATGACTACGCAAACCACTCTTCAACACATTTGATAGCTCTTAGCATATTTGATATTACAAAAGAGAAAAAGTCACGTACCCAGGGCTGTTACTCTCTCCACTCGATTCTTCAGAGTATTCAAAGGAAGCGTTATCCACCATCGTTCAATTGTTACACACACACACGATTCACATTATTCGAGTTTAGAATTCCATTTTTAAATACTCAACCACTGATTGTACTGACCGAACATTGGGAATACCTACGATTATCAATAAATATATAAGCCACAAAGCTAGCTCATATACCTAGTTAGGTATGCTATGTAGGGTATATTTGATAGACACGACTCAGATCAAAGAAATGGTGCCTGTCATGCGCGTGTAGGGTCAAAGAGATTGTGCTAGATAAGAGGATAGGAGTTACTCACAAGAGCCCAGTTTGTGTATGTATTATGATGAAGACTAAGCCTTTAAGGAAAACAAGAGGTAAACTTCACTCAAAATGTTACGTTACAATGCTTATTTGATTGTCCGAAACCAATTACGTTAGAATATTAAGGTTTAATGATTGAGGCGTTCTAACTTTTATCACTCAACAACCAAGGCTGCAAGGTCGGTAACCTCTAAGATTGCAGACGTCAAAGATTTCGCCAATTGAAGTATGGAAGTTTTATAACCATGCAACAAATAAATTGAGATATGTACAATATGGAATGCAAGATTGGACGAAACATACATTTCGGATTTAAGCAAAGGGATCAAAATTGGGAGCAAAATGCAAGAAAAAAATAAAGTATGTTCACTTGTTTGAAAACAGACACAAATCCGGATGGAAATATGGAAATGTTGATCCAAACGGAAGTCTAAGATTTTACAACACGATCTAATCCTCCAAAACATCCCGCGCATTTGTTTGCAAAGATAATGCGGATCTGTTTGATTGTACAGTGAAATTGAGGCTAGAGAACCTCATTCATCACGAGATTAGATAGCGCCATACTATCAAAGTTTATAATCCTCCCAAAGTTATTGTTCTCGTAAAGGCTAAGACCTATTTAACATTTGGGCATGTTATACCAACTAAAATACACGAAATGTGAACAAAGGATCTAACGCTACAGCTTAATACATTTTATAAACAAATATTATAAACATAAAAGTTTGTGACGATGTTTGTTGCTCACACCGGACCAAATTAGATGAAATTTGGTACAAAGATAGGTTATATATCAACACGAGGGGTACATTTATTCCAGTAAAATATTTAATAAGATCAATTTTTAGGCGGGTGAAACCACGGGTACTGTTAGTGTAGAGATAAAGGAAACATAAATAGTAGATTGAGTACAATACAAAGCAAGTAGACTAAAGTAGATCCAATGAAGTGTTTGAAGTACATGCATCGTACAATGTGAAGAATATGTATCGTATCAGTAATACCAAAGCAGTAAAACTAAACATATTCCATTCGCGTTCGACAAACTCACGAATCCCTCGGTTTTGTTGCTACTCATACACTGCCACAATCACAAGAAAAAACACATATTTATTTAAGAAAATCTTTCGTCCGGGATCAAACAGCAGAGGATAAAACTAATATAAAACCGTTTTTTATTGATGAACAATATAAACTTGCGATAATAAGGGGCATGACGAAAAGCAGAAGTAGCGGTCCGCTCGCGATCGCGGGAGTAACTGTTGCAAACTTTGTAACTCGTAAATGAGTGTCTATCTTTAATGTTCTATCGAATGTATTTCGAACTCACGAGAATTTATCGCTACGATAAGATAGTAGCGGGCACATACAGAATTCAATTATCTACTTACACACTTGGCTAGCCCTTCTCAAGTTTTAAGATATTAATATTTAGTACATTAAACATTATCGTCACCATTTCGATTTAAAACCAGTTAAGCTCAATGACCTTGAAAAGCATGCCGATTCGGCCAAGTCGAATCATTCTAAATGATGTCAGTATAGAGAGAACTAGTATCGTTGACATCAATAAGCGAGAGAGAGGGCACACAAGAATCGTATGATCGGAGAAAGAGTCGAATCAAAATCACCTGAGCCACCACAGACCATTCACTCGGCCGCACCACTGTGAAACGGTACAGTGCGATTGCTAGGCGAGAAAATACTGACTTAAAGCATGTTTGCAGCCAAGTAAAGTGACGTTTATAAACACTCCGTATGGTCAGATCATTACGCGCTCTTTTTAATTTATATCTGAGGACCGGTCAAGGCAGACAATAATTTATGTTTCGCGAACAGAATATAATCTTAATGGAAGTGTTTTGAACATGATTCTTAAAATATGACTTCTTATTTATTTTTTTACTTCTTTTTAATTAATGGCAATTTTGTTTTGACGAATACTAGCTGACATTAAAGGCCTGACACAGATTACTATATTATAGAAGCCGAGAGTCAGTCACTGGTTCTGACTACAAAAATTCGCTTCTTTTAGATATTTGCGTGTTGAACCCAAGTACCTACTTGTACCTGTACCTTAGTTTTAGTAGTTTTCTGTATTTATAGCAATGCATATATAAAATAAGTTTATTCTTCAAACCTGCGAAGATTCTAAAGCAAGGATTAAATGGGTCCCCTAAAGAGCAGGCAGAAGTGAAAAACAACACCAAATTACCGTAAAATAATCAATTGTTTTCGCGTAATGCGCCAACAAAGGGACTGACAATCAGAGAAAATAGCGTATTGCTACCATACATATTTTTATATTGTATTAGTTAAGGCATATTGTGATCTGCTAACGAATTAACTTTCAGGTGTCTGATAAATAAATGTCAAATTAATAAAAAAAAACAAAATACTACAGTTCTATTCACATCCTTTTAGTTTTATTATAATGAAGAAAACTCTTAAATGCAGCCTGGAGTGAATCGCATTTAGCATCACTAAAACATGGTGGTGTCATCAATGATCATGAGTGTGAAAGGGACGGACTTAAAGACTTGATTGACTAAGATTGTAATATCACGTCATGGCAAGGCCCAGGTACAATAATTAGGAGTAGAATAAAATGTTTTTACATTGTGTAAATCAATAGATAGAAAAGTAGGTCAGTTATTGTTTTCCTGTTTACCAGTAGCTGTTCGTCAATGCTAACGATTGATTCTACTAACGGTACTCATTGGGTCGCCACACGAATCGAGGGCGGGCCGGGAACATCAACATTATCTGTGTTGATTGAACAAATAGGCGCAACAACTGTATCACACTCAACACGTGACAACGTGAACTTTGCACGAGCGATATTTAATCCTAATCCAATGTAACTAGCCACTAAAGTCGTGTGAAGGGTAGTTACCTTGACCAGCTCATTAACTCAATGGTGACTAGTTAATCCGAAATACAAACCGGTACGCGAACCAACTAGCATTTGACTAATAACGTTGATAATTTGATACACTCCGTTACAAATAAAGCTTAATAATAAGGTACAGTAAATGTACATGAACAATATACATACCTACATGCAAACTTACCGAATAGACAGAAAATAGAGCACCCATCATAAATACATATTTACATAACATCACGCCGAGTCCCTGACGGGGTCGGCAGAAGGAATAGATCTGTCACGTTGGCACCTAATATACCTCTGGCGGAAAGTGGGTGTGTGGGTATTTCCTGTGCACCTCTGCCTACCCCTTCGGGGACCCTTGTGGGAGGGCGTGAGGATGTATTATTATTTATAATATACCTATATCTATCTAAATTCTTATAAATAAATTCGCAAAACATCGTCATAATATCTCTGGGGTAATAGGCGGTGGTAACCTCTTACCATCAGGCGGGCCGCGTGTTTGTTTGCCACCTTATTACTATTACATAGACTATAAAAGGCACTGTTAAAACATCCTAAAATTATTTACAGAAAAGGATCTGGACCTTTATGCAGAATAAATAATGTTTCTGTCACTTTTGCCATTTAACTGCGATGAACAGCGGAGGGAGCGCAGAAAGTGAGAATATCAAAATCTAAATCTTTTTATTTCACATAAGCCCAGATGGGCACTTATAAAACGTCGAAAAAGAAGCACGGTTCGGGTTGGTCGCTTCCATGGAAAAGAACCGGCAAGAAACTCCATGGTTACTCTTTTCAAATCATTAGGCATATACAATTTTTTTTTCATTACATCAATAGTACCCAAATATGGGGGAACAACGTAGGCCCGACAATAGGTCGTTGCTTACTATACAAAGCATACATAAACAAGATAATTATAACAACGTTAGCAAGATCTAAGAATCTACAAAGCCTACAATGTTCTCACATTCACAAATTAGACAAATTAAACAAGTGACACAAATATTGTCATCAGTACTGTAACTAATTCTGGTCAAGATATGGAATAAATAAAAAAAAAAGTAAAATTATTATTGTAAAAAAAAACCCGAATTGGGAAAAGAAAAAGCTATATATTTCGATCTATTTCGATCTCGATCTTTTATCGAGTGCAAAAGACCCACTTTGAACTAATATGATAAAGAATTATAACAATAGGATGCTAAGACCTCAGTAACAAGCGAGTGAGCGCTGAGAGTTTCACATCGATATCATTTTTACCTCTTGACGAAAGAATATTCTTCAATTTAATAATTAATTTATACTTCTTCCTTTTATTGGAAGTTTTGTGAGGAAGGACATCCATAAAAAAATTTTTATTCAATCAGATATGGTTTATTATATTCGCACATATTTTTTCCCCAAAGTAAACAATTTTGTTTGGGATCATTTCTATTGCTGTTTAACAAAAGCTAAATAGGTAGAGTATTATTGAGCAGTCGTGCAAACTTATGTGAATACAGCGATTCATCAAACCACGCCTTTTACCGCTGAAAGAAAAACATCGTGAGGAAAACTGCATACAGAATAAATTCAAAGAAGTATGTAAAGTCGTGCTTGCGAAACGGTGACGGATCCACCATCTGGTTTAACCATCCATCTGGTTTAACCATCCAACATCCATTCGGCAAAAATTGGTGTTGGTGAATTTCAAAGGTACACTTTTATTAAATATACAATCTTTCACGTGCTATCCAAAGATTGATGTGTGATTTTTGATATGAATCTCTATAATTAATTTGCAGATACACCTAACTAAGCAATACGAAGACTCTTTAAAATATTGTTCACGTATGCTGACTCACACTATTTCGTTGGCTATTGTTCGTGACATATTCTGTCATCAATCAAATAATGAATGACGCGATGTAAAAAAATCCATCGTAATTCAAAGGTGTTTTGACTAAGCTAAATTTTCCAACAGTACTGACCAATTTATAGTTGATATAAATCTCAAATCTCTATCAAAACCCTAAGCGATATTGTTCTAACGTAAAACAAGCAAAAATAGGTATCCTACGAAAGTATGTAGGTACCTAATAGTTCTTATAGATCAGAAAAACACGACAAGGCTGGATATAAATAACAGTAAACTTATTAAAATGATTTACCTAACAAATTGCTATTATTGCAAAACCGTGAAATCTTGCCTATGAGACGTTACCTAAAAACATCTCTGGCAGAATGCGTATGTGATTACAAGCAATGGCGTTAAGATATATTTAAAAATAATAATACAATAACACGGATAACCGAACAAAAGATTATTATTCGAAATCGAAACGACACATTAGATGCACCTTGTCGAGGACGCGAATAAATGCTGGTTTATGAATAATAGTGATAAACAAAAGCATGCAGATGTGCACGATTGTTTATTTCACACGGCTTTGGTTTTATTCTAACATTCCCATGAATATTTAAAGCACATGGTGTATTGACGTCAATGTAATTAATAGTTAGGCAGTTCCGCTTATGAAAACTCCGACTAGCATCTATGTATATGTGGCTGTACGTAAATATAAATGTTTGTCAATAGACAAATTAACGTAAGAAGCGTAGCCATACGATAATATTCAAAATATTCGGTATGTCATTTAGGTTCATAAACTTACTAGCTGTGCGGACACAGCTTGTAAGTTTGAATTATTATATCCTGTACATTATATCTACATGTACCCTCAAAGGGCATACCAAGAAAACTTTACATTCTTGCTTAACAGTAGAGTCCATGTTCAATTTCATAACGAGAACGAACTGGTCTGTGTTTGATTACTTAGTAAGCCAAGGCCAGTTGACCTTTAATGTTATAATGACATAATAAGATTGAACGCGTATCTTCAATAATATCTATATTTTCGAGCATGGCTAGAAATACTAATTAGATGTTAACCATGGTAGCAAGTCAAGCTCACGAACAAATCTAAAGCAAATTTGTAATTTGCATAAAATTCCAAATGTCTCCCCAATAAGTCAGTCAAATACATCTCTAATTTAGTGTGAATTTAAATACCATTGATGGAATGTTGACAAATCGATGTTATCATATCATATCGAATGATTATACCTTAATCCAGTATATATCGAATTCAGTAGCCTTAGGAGCACTCTACATGGCGACCGCCTGTTGGTTATCTCATACGAATCCATTCTTGAAGGCCACACACAACACTCCCACTGACATGATGCGTCGTACACACATAATGTATTTAAGTCATTTCAGTAAAAAAAAACCCATAGTTTTTGCAGAAGCACGTTTTCCACAATACGCGTCGGAAAAACAACTGACTAATTTGGTGAAGAAAAACTCCGGCGATTGTAATCGCTAAGATAATAAACACTAATGATAAATAGTGGCCAAATAATTGTTTTGGTAAATCAAAAACTTGAAGCGATAATACACGATATATTATATACGTCATATTTTAGGATATGAACTTACTTTGACCATTTAGCTACAAGACTGTGAAGAAAGTGACACATTCTACTGTCATTTGGATTCATGGGTGATGTGGTAGCCGCCAAGATGCTTAAAAGCATGGCAAAGTTAAAAAAAAATCCTTATCACATACGAAACCAAAAAGGTCACCCTACTAATATTATGAATGCGAAAGTCTATGAGGGTGTTTGTTACTCAACCACACCAGAACGGCTGAACGGAATCGACATGTAAAAAACGTTAAAATCCAGAATAATCTACCAAGCAAATGGTACACAGATGAAACCGCAGACCACAGCTAGTCCAAATATATAGATATTAATTACTTACTTATCATTTTTATGTCGGGGCGGAGGCTCGAGCTGAAGAGGGGTGGCGGGCGCGGAGCGCGGAGCCCCGCACCCGCCACCCGCCGCACCGGATGCAAAGTTCCCGGTCGACCTGGAACAAACAAAAGCATCTTCAGTGAACTTATCGTAATCAAGGTCAACGACTTAATCGACATCATGATCGACACAGCCATCTGTTGCGTCATCAATATTGCTTCTATTATCAGAAACACTATGTGTAAAGGTGACCTTTGTGCTAAAGGCTATGACTGATAGCCCTAACATAATGTTGGCACCTATCGGTAAATTTACTTGTTTAAAGTCCAATTCAATTATTTCCGTTCCGAATCGTGTACAACTTTATCATTTGATTATTAAAATGATCTGGAGACCGAATGTAGTTGAGATTTTTTGATTAAATATCATATCCATTTTACGTTCAAAGTTACTAGGAAATACCTTCAAATCAGATTCGTAGTTCGAACAATATAATGATAGAGTAGGTTTGTTCTGTCGACTGTGTTCGCGAAGCTGGGTTAATCCAAATATAGCAATATAATAGTGCCTGAGGCTACACAATTATGTATATACATAAAAAAATAACAGAATCTAGGAAATTGCAAAAAATAGAGTAACCCAAGAAATTGGTCCTCCAATCCTATACCTATTCCTTTACAATGTACGAATTTGGTGGTAAACTAGTAGTAAACAGTAGTCACACAGGCTTATTCCCACCAACACTGTATCAGGCTACATAATGTATATCAAAATATGGATAATAATGTACTTAAAAAAGCTATAACAGTGCTATGTTTTTGACCAAACCTTTTGTAACTGTATGCTTTACGTCGGAGAGAAGACGATCGTGTAACATTAAAAGTTGGAAATCCAGGTTGACTCCGATGTTTTCTGAACACTTTTGTTTTTACCATGACAAATAGACAAACAATAACTCAGTAACTACTGGCCTGGAATCAGCTATTCGGATTAAGGCAACAAAGATTGCCAAAATATAACTGGGACTCGACACAAATATTCACAACAAGCTCTATCATCACACATTCGACAAAGCTAGAATACGACGGCACTAACACGCTCGGTTTATTCTTCTATACTTTAAGAAGTTTGTATGACAAAGCAAAGTTAAATAGTTATATTTATACCAGATAATAACAGAAAAAAGAACAAAAAAAAGTGTCCGACTCCAACGCTATCCACCATTTGGATGCGCAATAAAATGAAACGATGGCAGAAATAATAGCGTTTACATTTGTTCAAATATACGACATTGAAGGTCAGCTTTTTGTGACCACAATCTTTATACAATCAAAAACTTATTCATTAATGTAAGTAACTAGGTATCCATTGAAAACCTGTCATACAAATCTGAACTGACTATCAATAACGTTAGGGATCAAATTTAAATATGACAAGGCGACTGGCCTGGCTACAAACTTAGGAAAGATATCACATAGCACAGACAGCCAATTGCTTCATTGTATATAACCGCTTCATCTGATCAAGTATGTTTAAATAATGCTGTACCAACACGTGGATTGGCACACTATGACCTTACCACAAACCGTACATTCGTGCAGTTCAATTAACATTACCGTGGTTCAATAAACCTACATATATAATTAATAAGGAAACAACAGAAACATGACACCAAACGTCGTTCCTAATTGTTTGATATCAGTTTCACTTCAATTAAGAGCTAGTCACATAGAATATTCCTAAAGTGATGTGTACATATGTATACATACTAAAATGCAGGCGGGAAAGTCGTCTGTTTTGGTTGTAAACTCTATTGCTATACATAGTTGTTTTCTCTTGAATGTATCGAGTGGTGTTGAAAATCACATCGCGCATCCTCTCTATCTTCAGATAACCAAGTTAAGTTGGGAATACGGACAAAATGTGCGTGTGTTCACGGGTAAAATGCTCGTAATTGCAATTAGCATCGCCATTAACGTGGACGTCACTATATCGACCATATACCTACCTACTTGCGCAATTCTCGTGAATTGTATGTCACAGACATTATACTATGACGTTAAAGTAAATGTAAGAACAATCACTTAAATATATTATATGGAAAAGTAATTTATTCAAATATCTACTAAGAATTATTCTAATTTTTTTTTTGGTTTGTGTAACTCCGTGTTATAACCGTGTTCAAGGGGATATGGGAATGGTTTAGATTCACAATTGGACCCGATAGGTGGCGTCACCATCTTTTTTTTTCCACCCGAGCGAAGCTGGGCGGGACAACTAGTTTTCTATAAAGTACTTTCTTAAACGTATGAGAAGACGAGGATGAAGCGAAAGAGGTCAGTTAGTCTAGAACGAATGTCCCATGAGCGACTCGGCGTCATTATACGTACGTACTGTACTTACTTAAAACTACAAATCTGAAGTACTCTCTGACAGATTATAGCACTCGTAGTCACTGTACTATAACAAAGTAGGTCAACAAACAGTAGTAACAATATGCGATTTCTAAGTGATAGTGATAAAGGAGAAGCCATAAAGACAGTATTAGTAGAGCCAAAATAAACTAGGATAAGTTTGTAGACGCCCGCCTGTCTGCCGATATTTCTCAAGTGTAGTAAATATCTTATACGACATGACAGCTTCTTTAAGAATATCTTAGAAGGAAAGGTATTTAGACGAGTCAGATCAAAGATAAAGTGTCTCTCGTGACATACAGGGATCAAAGAGTTGGACAGAGGCAAATGGAAGGAATTGAACCCGAGACGCCGCCAATAACCCAGACCTTAAATATATGAGTGAACATAATTTTTTTAACAACAACCCGGAGATATATTTATCTAACAATATTACAGGGGGCGGTAAATTTCTTCTCAAACGAACGCAGAGGAAAGTCCTCACGATTTTCCCCTTAGCTCGTGGCGAAAAGATAACCGCCACCGGGATTGAATTGAGCCTGCAAACTTACCTTTGCAAGTTTCTACTTAAAAAAAACCGGGAAAGACGGCTCTGATATTCGTAATAAAACAGGATATGGCCAGTACACAGTAGGAGACAAACAGAGCTCACATGTCATGTGGATGCTTGTGTGATGATTTAAGCATAATGCAATACTAAAATAGTTGAGTAATAGCAGGTATATTAGTGTATCAAGGTCAAAACAATGTTTCATATAGATTAGGTATTAGCACAACACCACGTGCATTTAGTAACGCGTAAGCGTATAGTTATAAATTTAAGAAATCTTGGAAATTTACGCAGTTTTTATAAACGTTGCATTGTATTGTATAAAGGCTAAGCAATTCTTCAGAGCATTAGGAAAAATACTAGCCAAAATCAATTACGATTGCGTTAGGTAATTACAAGTGTAATTAATATTAACCTGTTCATGAGATTCAATACCAATAACGATATAGATATGATACTTATAAAGGTTTACACGCCAGAATAATCCCGCCTGTAAAACCATCAATTGGAATGCATAATTATAGTTAACGGCTATGAGAAGAATTTACATCTTCTCGTAAGACGCTTTATCAATCTTCAGACCTAAAGACTAAACACGTAGTTTTATTGAGACAACATGAAGAAATAAATAGCAGCTGTATTCTTAATGTTAAAAATACAGCTGTTATTTCTTCAAGCTGACTAAGATTAAATTATTTTACTAAAACTAGGTAGGTACTGAACATAGACCATCCCCCAAATATCTGATCTACACACATTTTATCATCAAATAAGAAACCCTATTAGCTGTTCGAGTTCAGGTGCTGTAAATATAATCTATAATCCTTTTGGTTCACAAGCTTGATTTTTTCGGACAATACATCACAGAAATGTTCATAATACCAATGAAATCATTGGTAAAGTTATATAAGTGTTGATGGTACCAGGTGATTATGTAGGTGTCTACCTAACTTTTTATTAGACGCTAAGCTAAAATGGTTATTGCAAAAGGACAGAAAATAAAACTTACTTTTTTCTTCAATAACAGCCGTTAGCTTCAATAACAGCTAGTAACAGATGTTACTAGCTAGTGAATACATAATGGAATAATCCAAATTCAATGACATTCAAAAAGGAGTGCGCAAAAATGAATCTAATACGTCCATCAGACTTAATTTCAAAACAAGCGATGTTATTAGTAATGAAATACTCAATTTCGGAGTAAGACCGACCTGTGTTTATAAACTTGGCAAAAAACCGATCAAATGTGGACAACCTAGTAATTTCATTAATAGCAAGTTCTTCTTTCCGGTCTGTCATGAGGCTCGTTGGTGTTATATTTGTGATATTCTTGAAAATTCTTGATGCTGAAAATGTGAGATTGAAATAATGTGATGATCTTTTATTGAAGGGGGTATTAATGTTCATTAGTAAAACTTTATTTTTATTTTTAGAGAATGATACCAAAAAACTACGAGACCATAGCTCCTCCTAACTTCGAAGAAGCGCCGTCGGAACAAAATGTATATAATCCAAATGAGAAAGTTATCGGACTCAAAAGTTATGAGGATAGAGAACCAGAGGAAATAGACCTTGACGTAGATGGGAAGATTATGGACAAGACAAGAAAGGTAAGATAAGCTTGGTTTAAGCTAAGGAATAACAAGTCAAATACATAGAAAAGTCCTTAATTATGTCATGTATTTGGCGGATTTATGTCTGCATGGTGAATATTGCTTTTGTTATTTGCAGCCTTGTGCCGTAATGGTCATGTCCAATATCCAGCATCCGAACACACAATCGCTCCTACGTAGATATAGATACAATGCGAATGGTAAGAGCAATTTTTAACATAGTTTAATCAACTTTTGAATAATATTTTATTTTATTCATTATTGTGAGTAATTTTACAAAGAAAGTTCAAATTCGAAATACACATACTAATTACATATCAGGAACTGTGTTGGTAACAACAAAGTAAAGAGGACTAACACGTAGTATAAACTTACGTTGCGAAAAGATCCCCCCACTTGGACTTCCAGAATACATTCGACATGTCAGGTAATTTTTAAATCTGGGTCAATATTATATCGGCCCCAAATGATACATAACTGCCAAATAATAACGTATTCCATTAAAGAGGAAATAATAAAATAAAAGCCAATAATTTTGACCAGATAACAGAAATTACTAAAACCTCAGTACCGATTATTGAAATGTAATAATTAATATTGTATGGTACGTGGATAATGTTTCGTCTTATATAATAACATTACCAACTACCAAAGTAGGAAATATTTGATGGTAAGCAGTTACTGCCCCCTATGGACGTTTGCAATATTATTCCCTGAACAATTCAGTGATAGATATTCTATGTATATAACGTGACTTCACCTCTGCGCCTGGTCACAAATGAGTTATACTTTTCTTTTGTATGTACTTATAGGGGTCCTTATTCCAAGCAGTGTAAAGTACTTCATCAAACTACCTCAAGGACTTCACGCATCTCCTATTCTGATTCCGTTAAATGACAAAGCATTCTCACCTCTCGGCGGATTTGTAAGGTAAATAATTTGTAAGCCGTTTATTTCACATATGTTTTACACCACTAAGGTGACATACAAGATACGGCCTGCCTGTTAGTTAGCGATTACCACCGTTTATAGACGCTTGCAACATAAGCTTGCAGCAAGTGTATCACGCGTTGCCGACCTTTTGATATTGCCAATGTGTTATTTTGACCGTTGATGTGACGTTTAGTAAAGTAACCCTACCCGCAGGTATTACAAGGAAGTGCCGCCGATTCCGCGATCCTGGTAATCTTATGTGAGTGAGTGTACATGATTTTATAACTTCTATACATATATTTTGTATTGCTGGTACCTAATTAATAAACAAGTATGAGACGATGTATTTAATTTAAATCATTTAATTGATGTGATCAAGACAAGCATGATTACGGCTTTTTACCCTTTCGTCGATCAAAATGTTGCAGAAAATTTTTATATTCCATATTCAAATGATATCAATTAATATAATTTATACAATAATATGCATGTTTATGTTTGAAGATTAGTTTAACATGTATTAAATGTAACACATCAAACACGTGTGTGTGTGTGTAGATTCTCCAAGGCCAAATCAATATGTTAGCATAATCAATACTATAATAACAGTACGTTCCGTGGGAATCTTACATGTGTAGGATGTAGCATGACACACTGAGGTTAGCAGAGAAGATGTAGAAAGGTGAAACAATAGTTAGTATTTTATGACGAAGCATGTGCTGATAACTTTTCTTTTTGTATGACGAAGATTGTGGTGAAACAATTGATGACGTGAAAATATGAGATCTTTCCCATGAAAGAGATTCAAAGTATGAAGATTCTTATCTTACTCCATACGTTGAATCTGCGCGTGCGGCAAGACAAGAATGTTCGATTTACTTAGTACTTAAAAGTATAGAATTTTTACTTTGTTTTTATCCTTGATATCTGGATTCCTAAACTTGGATGCTATTCCAACTCATCCTTCGCCTTCGGGGTCCCTTGCGTGGTGGTATAAAGAAACATAAACATTGCAATACTTACTGAGATGTCAATTCCAGATCTAGAAATTGAACATTATATCGTTGTCACCATAATGCTTAGACGCCAAACACAACAACAAAACTTAACTCAAAGCAGAACATTAGTGGTAGATAAGTAAGTAAATAAACATCTCTATATTCTTACTCACAATCCAATGTCTTCTTTTACTAGTTGTGACATTGCCTGATTACAAAGCCTGATAATTGAAGCCACCTTCAATTGGAAGGATGACGATATTGATAGCGCCAGTACAATATCGACAGATATCGTTTAATCGATTAAACCTTGCCATAACTTACTGTAATGGACCATGCACTAAGCGTGGTCTATTACAGTTTCATAGATTCGTTCGATCCACGTGGGATTTATAGGCATACCTTACCGATGTTTTATTGAATTGAATGCAAGGTAGGATTTTCGGATGTAACCGGCCTAAGTAGAGCGGAAGCGTGTAATAATTATTCATGAGCCGCACGCTACAAGACTGCATAGTTTTATGAAAATGAAGTATCAAATTTCATTTCAAATCTAATCCCTTGAACATTATTACCTATATCAATAAACCCAAATTCCTCACGGGCTTCCTCGAATAGTAGTAAGCTGGTTCTTGAAAGTTTTGAAACTTACTTACAAATCTAATGCGCAATTCAAGTATATTCACCACAGAAATAAGCACGCCTAGCCAAGTCTAAAACCCAAATTACCAGTTCGTACACGAGTTGTCTAACTAATAGTACCTATTTACAGAATCCAACATCCAGCTCCGTAAAACTCAAACTACATGTTTCACTTGAGTTTCTTGTAACACTCGCGTTTTTAAACGTATTTATATCGACCGATTTTTTAATTGGGTTGATTGGATGGTTACCTGGGAGGTGCGTCTGACTGTGTTTTTTTTCATTTCGAAGAGTAATCAATAACAACTTATACATCAAGTCGAAAGCAGGAGCATTCTTGTTTGAATCATTCCACCCAGATATATATACTAGTCAGTTTTCTCAATATCAATGACAGAGGCTGCCAAGAGTATACTTGGGGCTAAATTGCATTTGTGATGCTTCTATGAACGTTCGAATCAACCTCTCTACCAACTAGAGCAAGAGGCATTATTGCGATGAACATTGCTTCTATATAAGGAAGGTATTACAAATCACATTTTATTTATTTTTTTTCATTGCAACTAATTTCTAACCTTATTTGCTATATTTACCATTGCTATGCCTATATCGATTCCTGGTACAGGTCTATCTTTAGCATCATTAATAATATCTGAAATTGTATATTATGAAGAACTGTCTTCCAGCGAAAAAGTTTATATTGTCGTATAAATGCTTCACCATTAATGTATATCATAAAATGTTTCTACGCATTTTCTCACCTTTTAGTTGGAAATACGATCATTATTTAAGATAATTTGCACAAAATCTTATGGAAAACAGCACTGTTTAAAAAGAGCTCATCTTATTTCAAGCTCTCGAAGACTGTTTATGCATCTTTTTCTGTATACGAACTTAAGAATCGAGAATAAAAATAGCCTGATTAATGCCAGTGATTTATCAACTTTCCTAACACAAAACAGAACTGAATTTTAATGAACCAACGTTTCCACCAGAATAGCTAGGCATCTTATAATTGAAACGATTACAAACCAGTGTTCAAAATAAAAAGGTAAATAAAAGCAATCACAATCTGCTAGCTGTTCTCGTTGATAAAAAAGGTAAGGACCAAATGTTGGAAGCCTGCCAATGCTCGCGTATAAGTCGAATTGAACTCTGCTACTAGGGACATGGTACAAAAAATCCTAATAGGTAGCTAAATTTAACGAGCACTACCAAGAGTACCAAGCGCGATGCTCTCATGTTTAATTCAGTAGGATAGTCACGTATAGTTAAATGTAAGTGCGATGGCCTTCGCTGCCACTTCGAATTATCTAAGGCTAAAGACAGAAATTCGTTAATGACACATAACTTGTCGACGATAACCGTCAATAACAAAGCAAAGGGACGTTATGAATTAAAGATAAAGCTTTTGAGTCCGATTAGTTTTTCTTGAGAATGGAAATCTACGAAAAGTACACATTTATTAAAATTTAACCAAGATTGGAATTAGGCAATTTTTCTTACGTTTAACATAGCTTAGCTAGTATTAAACATTCCCGCTCAACGCATATGGCATCAAATGTTCGCATGCAATATGTTACGAAAGAAAAACACGCTGTTCAGTGAACTGGAGTATTACCATGATGTACTATTGCCATCGTTATTCAGGAGTGCGAAAGGGACAGATGACATGACAAAAGTTACTTCATATACATCGGTCCTTTGCGCATTAAATGCCTTTGAGTAAAAGATCAAAACGAATAACACCGCAATCGTGAAATATTCGAGAATCATAGCTAAAATCTTAATTTCCGCACGAGCAATTTTGCGGGGATTTCTTAGGCTTCTAAGATGACGTCTTTAAAATTAACGTGGGAGAGAAATGAAGAGGGAAGCCTTATTTAAGATCATTAGAAAAGCTACAGTGTTGCTTCCAACGAATTTTTAGAGTACTGCTCAAGAGTTTTCAAGTATGGATAAAACATACTTTAATTAAGTTCTCATGAATAATACTTTGACTACAGAGTTCGGAGTTTGGATTTATTAACTTTACGGAATGAAGAGGTCATTTGACATATTATCGTTGCGTAACAAGCTAAAGAAGGGAACCCACATATGAAACGTTTTAAGGTCCATCCATCATCGAAAAGTGTAAAGATTGTTTCCTCACGGCATGCTATGCACAATATCATTGGTCAATTTATCAGTCTAAATAGGTATGTTTTCGATTGATAGATAGTTAGTAAAGATGGTACTTTAGATAATTTTAAAAGAATATTCATGTCATTACAATTTGCAAACAATGTAGACCCCCACCAGAATGTATTTCTATCAATATCAACTTACACTAGAGCAATAAAAGCAATAAGAGTTATGACGATATTGCGTCAAGGATTCTGGACGACGCTGGAGGAAATATCGATCCACCGTCGCCCACTCGCAATTTATGTAAGCAGACTAATGGGAAAACAGATCGGAGTGCTCAGAAAACAGTATTTCCTCGATGTTTGTTTGAATAAATACATTGCTAGTGTCTTGCATTACTAGATCGATGGACAAATCAAGGATGGCAACGGGCAAGTATCGACATTCAGATTTTACGTCAAGATAAGGGGAAAAATTCAAGTAAACTCAATAAGGTACTTACTTTAATACCACAAGCTATTAGTACTAGACCTATAGAGTTTACTGTAACTTATGAGCGCTAGAAATAATATCACATTGCTTTTGTTGGTTGATTCTACATTTGTGTGCAGTTCTTATTAGGAAGGTTAGATTAGGATTATGAGTTTGTCATCATCAATTTCAAATCAGAATGCGTAATTTTAAATTACTTCACAAATGTCAACCTCGTAGGAGGAAAATATGTATCAGAACTTTTACATCTACGAATTTAGTTTGTTACTATTGATCATAATTCTAATTTTGAAATATTACATCGGATTAAGTAGCATAAATCGCCGTTTTTCCGCTTCATTGTCAATCGCTAATGTTAGTGACCATACTCATGATATAATGTGCTTCCGCCCATAGTTAAACGTGGTGATGTCATTTTCAACATACGACTTTAATATCAATGCAATAAGATCGTTGATCTCATTGTCATTGTCATCTCATGTCATTTAAGTAACAGTATCACACAATGGTCTTAAACTATTTACCTTAGTGTCATATTAAGAATGTTTTAGTACTAGTAGATATCTAAATATGCCTAGTATCGTTTCAACTATATTTTAAGTAACAAGCCAAAAAGATTCAATAACCAATCCAGAGTATAGAGTACATATATGTTATCCAGATAAAATATGACCAGCATATCTTATCGATTGAATCGGTCATGTAATCTGAAGGCAAATATGATTACGATCTGCGGCCTTGCCATAACATGCTAATGTCAGCATTATCCAAAGTGCGAACGGGACAGGTGTATATATACGTCTATTTATCTATCTCATCCGTACTATTGTAATATGAAGCAATAGTTATATTAATATCTATTAGCTTCCCAGATAGGGAGACAGGATAGGCAAGTCTCTTCGCCGGAATTTTTTAGAAGCCAGAGGGCATTCAGTCATCTCTTAGACGTCCTTGAATACGTATAAAGACGTCTTTGAATGTACGACAAGATGGTGGGCGTAAGTCCCCCAGTAACTTCTTGCACATGGGCAAATCAAAGAAAGCCTACCTTAATTTCTACTACAATCAGATACAAGTTGAGAATAACGATGTACCTACCGGCTATTTCTGTAGCGTAGCCAGCGGTAAGTAGGTCGCGACATATGGTAAAAATCTACCTACTATGCAAGTTATGCTTACATAGACATCCGTCAGCGCATTTGATACTAAACCATATAATTATTTTTACATCTTACTAATAGTATGAGTGTTAAAGTGTTGCGACACAGTTCACGACTACGCAGGCATTATCGCATTTACTTTCTACCCTTAATATGTTTATATTGCTTTATAAATAAATTATATATATTTATAGATCGCATATAAATGCGAAAGTTCGTTAGGAAGTCCCCATGTTTGTTACTCAATCTAGCCAAAACAGCTGAACGGTATCGAATAATTTTTTTACACGATAATATAATATTAGCCGGATTAGCACGTAAGAAGGTTATGTTTAATTGCAGTAAAAAAAACCAGAACCAATACCACCATAATTAAATATAACGTGGGCGAGGTCGCAAGGCACGTCTAGTGCCTTGCGACAGTACTTGTCTAGTGTCTAGTATTATATTACGCTTTCATTTAGTCCGCAGTATCAGTAAAATTTAAGAATAATCAAATACCTCAAAATCACGGGCTAAGACAATGATTATTCAAAAATACAGAAGTGGCAGCATACATCTGACATTAATAAATTTGACCCTTTTGCACTCTGGAATAATGATGAAGACTTCTTGGTAAGGGTCTAGGCAGTACATATAAGCTTAGCTTACAATATGAATGTAGAAAAAAAACGTAAACATAAATGGTTTTTTTATAATAATAATAATAAATGCGTTAATTTATTGTTTATTTAATAGCTCGACCAGCACGCCATAATTGCAGTTACTTATCTTAATAAACTATTATCAAGACTTTTCTTCGTAATATATTTTATTCTTTCAATAAATAAATAAAAATACGATATCCGTTAATTGCAAACCGCCCCTAAATTAGCTTAAGTGACCGTTACAGTTAAAAGTAAATGAAGTGAGCATTTAATAAATGGAAAATTGAATTCTAAACTACCAAAGTAGAAGAACATTTTATAAAAGGACTTCCATCAAAACCGAGAGAATAGACGGCCAGAGAAAAGACGGACGTCTGATCTGGTGATCAGAGATCCTGGCTGCGAAACTTGAGGTCCCGATTCCCGCTGACGGCAGATATTTGTTTATTTCCAATGTATATATTTATTAATTATATAAGTATGTATATCGTTGTCTAATACCCATAGTACAAGCTTTGCTTAGTTTTGGACTTGGCCAATTTGCGTGGAACTGTCCCAGGGTATAGGAATTAACAATTAAAATATCAAAATTAACAAATTGCACTGTTACCTACAAAAAGTTTGAGCAACTTTACCTTCAACAATCTACCAAATAAAATATGATCTTCCATTCGCGATTACAGTCCAGAATCTCATCACATCTTGCTTTTGAAAAGATTTAGGTAAAGTTCGAGAGAACACCTGAGTGTTATCAGATAGATTGCAGGTGTTCTATTCAGTATCGGCATATCTTATCGCATACAGATTACTGATAGGAAAACACCTTTTATCCAACAATATGGATTTGATACTTTAGCATAATATATTAAGCTTCTCATGCTAAATCCGTACTATTTGTATCTGTAAAGGAATGTGTGTATAATTCACTATCAGTTATAGATAGTGCCATCCACGAAGACGCGCCCCACCAATTTCTAGTCGAGGGGGTCGCGAAATGCACGGAGGGACTCTATGTCATATGTAGGTAATCAGTGTGTACCACTTACACAGTTACACTATGAGCAAGAATAGTGGAGCGCGTCTTCTTGGATGGTACTATCTATACCCGCTACTTGACACACACATTAAACACCTAAACCCACGGACTATTTGTCCATGTGAAAATCCATTAATACTTTTTAGACATTTTTAGTCCTAGAATCATTATTGATCCTAGAAGTGTCTTAATGACGTAATTTTCCTTGGACGTATTAGATGTTGATACCTGTTTATTATGTTAAAAACGTGTTGTTCAATATTACTACCCATGTATGTAATTAAGTGGTTTATTAAGTGCTCCATCATCACGATAAAAAGCGCTGTTTGTTTGCAAATCCTGCGTAAACATTTTGTTTAGGTTGATATTCATATAGAGGTGACTCTTAGATGGTGCTAAACGTGCAGCGGAAGGGTCTCTACTCTACACTTACTGCAGGAGATACTGCTGTGGCCGATTGAACAACATCTCTTAACCTAAGAAGATCACCGACAAATAATATACCTGGTCTCAAACATCATCCATGTTTGCCACCTTATATAATAATTATGTAGAGTTTTGCCGTATAGCAACCTTAGAAACTGGATCCAAAACGGAAACGAGGCAACATACCTATCTAATCCATTTAAATCCAATTTGGGTTACTCTTACGAAGTAGTAACCTTCTCATAACATTCGTACTTGACCTGGGTCAGTGAAAGACGAGGTACCTTCTCACCATACCTATAGTATTCGAATATTAAGGTGGATATATGGTAACGATGACATCATAGTGCTAAACAAATACAATACAGGATCTAGATGCGATCAAGTTTTGCGGAATGTACAAACATGGAAAAGGTATTTTATTTTCTATTGCATTAGACATCATTTTAAGGTAACCGCTCGGTAAAGTAGCGTTTAACAAAATCTGTGCATTTTTTTACTATTATCTGTGGAAGCTCGAGCTCCGCGAACATAGATGCATTTTCTAGACATGAGTTTAAAAAACAAGCTTCATTGCTTCCTTTTGCACTTTCTGGCACGGTAACCTATGAGCGACGTCACATCAAGCAAACAATGTATGACGTAGACAAGTGCCAAGCATAGTCTTGAATAGAGCGCACCTCTTGTTCACATAAAATGCATACACCTATGCCTAAGTGCTCCAGTATGAGACTAATAATAGGACTGCACTTCCGACTCATATTAGACTGCACGGCACGCTCATCGTGCAATACGACTAACATGATGTTATGGTACTGAACCGAGTTAAGTAACGAAGCAGTTATGGAAGAATTCATGAAGGATATCTGATCACGTAACTAGATACCGAAGTGACCAAAACATATTTACAATACCTGAATAGGTATATAAAAAAAAAATTTAAAGAGTAAATACTGCGCGTAACTTTAAATCTACCTACTCGAAACCGGCGAGCATGTACATATAAAAAGAATTGATGAATGTGGACGAAACGAAAGAATTATGTAAGTTTTAAGAGAACTGACGCTCTGCTCTCTGCCTAGCCTGGGCGTGATGATATGTATGTATGTATGCATTCAAAATCATAGCAGATTGTAATTCCTATTTTAATGTAAAGCGAATAATACAACACTGAAAGTAGTAAATAATGCAATTCATGAGTTTTATAAAAAGTATGTTACATTTGTTTTAAATATTTATTATAAAAAAATTGCTTTTGTGTTGCTTTTTTTCTTTTAATAAACAAGATAATTATGCTGAGTAGATACCTTAATAGCATAACCACCTTAGCTATCACAAAAATAATAAAATCATATGCAAATCAATTTAAATCGAAACTGGCTTTGTTATACAAAAATTTTATAGGATAGTAACATTTGTAGCAAATTTTTGAATTCATAATAAGAGAAACATTTTAATAAGTTCGTGTCCGTAGGAGGCTTGGCCCATGATATACGTGTATGGCAAGGTACATGAGATCTCAACTGAATAGTCAGGTTTGAGCTATTCAACTACTTACTAATAGGTGAGCTGTATGGTCGATATTGATATGAAAATTAAAAACTTCACCTACACTATCAAGGGCATGGGTAAACAAGCCTAAAGACAAATGACATTTAGATAGCTATATATCATCTTGAAATATGACATGACACTCCTTTCCAGACTGGCACAGGGTTGTCATGATTAATGTGTATTTCATATAGTATTTGTAACTACTCTACCGAATCTCGCAGTTTTGGCTGTTTTAAATTTGCTTACAGGTACAGAAATATATACTATTATAAATACTCCCTAGGTTTAAACAGCAAAATTTTTTTTAACCTGTTAAGTTCCTGAGCAATAGCATGTTAAAAAAGCCCAAAAACTCTGCCACATTATAATAACAGTAAGTAAGAAATTAAGATGGGGATCTTAATTTGATTTGGATTGCTATAGTCAGAAGGTAAAATACAGTAATATAAGGTAAAATTATTACCAGAATGGATAACATGATATTTTGATTTTGGATATTAATATTTTTATTAGCTGTACCCCACGTTTTCACCAGAAATTTTATTTCATTGTTCCATTTTAGATAGTATCTTGATTTTTTTTAAATATAATATTGTCTATGTTACCCAACAAAGTAGTAGCTTTCTATTGACTAAAAAAAGGTTGAAGTTGGTCTAAAAGCTTTTTATTTAAATTGTTACAAACAAACCATCTTTCCTCTTTATAATTATGCATATTGAAGCATAACAATAACATCTAATCACATTTACATTGAGTAAAACGTGTTTGCTTCAAGTCAATAATTTACATGGTTTCCTTCAAAAATAGGTTCTTGCTTTAAACTTACCTAGTCTTGTTACAAAGAAGACTCTACTCTTAAAAAACAAGTTTTGTTAAATGTTTTGTCAATTGAGTAGAAATAATGTAAGTAACTGATGTAAGTAGTGCACTAGTAGTTCAAAATATGGATCTGTGTTTAATAAGACAGTTTTGATTTTCTTTACAGAAAATAATATGATATTTTACTAGTATTTTATCTCTTACACAAGAGGCTTTATTTAAAAACATCTTAATGAAATAAATTTATATTATGTTATTGCTAAACCAAGCTATATTTTAGAGTTTGAAAATAGATGAATAGTGAATTTGAAAATAGAACTATTAATTTGTCAGTAGAAGCCACTTGACACAGAAAGGGGCAAAAAGCATTCTGCACTGCACTTAAGCTAAGAGCCAATCAGAAGGCCCTTTAGATGCAAACTGAACTGTATGCAAGCAAGTGAAGTGTAGAAGTATACACTGACGGGACACAGATGTGCCCCGCAGTTTCACATGCACAACATTTATTTCATAGGTGTGTTTGTCCATATAAAATAACTTTTTTGGTTATCCAGCTACTAATCTGTGCCAAATTCCGTTCAGCTGTTCTGGTGTGAATGAGTAACAAACATCCTCACAAACTTTCACATTAATAATAATATCTATAGTTCATGGTGACTTTGTAGAATTACTTGATCAAAGATTTCATTTATTCAACAAATGTGTCAAACCAGAATACAATTCATTACCCTTATTAATAATATCCACCTACACTTATTGCACCTTTTACCTGCAATCCTGGTTAATCTGGAGGTTTTGCTCAAGTTGCCAATTATACTAATTCCTAACTTTTAAACAAAAAATTGTGTGTTCTACCTCTTAACTCATAATATAAAATAAGCCTAAATCCGTATTTATGATGCAATCAACTAGATGTTTTTTTATTGTAACATGTCATTCCGTTACCAGACAATAAGCAGATGGGTTGTGACACATTCGTTTTCAGCAAGGTCGGGCAATTACTCCAACTCCTATACAGGATGCATGTCGCCTTTCCTGGGTCTTGTTATCAGAATCTGCTGCAGGAGCGGAATAGTTAGTGCATTGGGTGGATTGAAGCTATTCAAAATATGTTTCAAAGGAAATAAGTTTTATTAAAATTAAAAGAATTAAGGTTTCAATATTCCTGGATGAAGATTAATAGTTGATTATTAATTTACTATTTCATACTAACTATCATCCCTGAGTAATTGACGGGTAAGATAGACTGAATAGAGCACAAATCTTGCTAGACTTACAGAATATTAAGTGCAACTCAATTATAAACATTATATATACACACACCATCCTCCAACATAATTTCTTAATTGCACATGTCAGAGAGAGCAGAATGTCTGTTCTTAAAGGTATTTTATGTTCTATCCTTACCAAGTTTTGCGTATGGTCAGGAGACCTCGAGATGGCCTCTTGCCACCTGCATCAGTAATGACTGAGAAGCGGTCGCTGAAACTTCGCTTTACTTCTGGCAGCTTGAAACTTGATGACAGCTTCAAAGACTTTCCAGTGATAAGTTCTGGTGATGTGTTTCCTTTGAGCTCTACCTGGTTATCGGTCCCCTCAAGTTGGAGAGATACACGTTTACCCCTTTTTTGTCTCTTCAAGTTATCCTCAGTCGCAAGATTCGTGGCTTTCTTATAGTCGCGTTCACTTTCGCTATAACTTTGCACGAAGCAAAGCATAATTTCGTCAGGATATGCCTCCTTCATTTAGAAGGTCATTATTTTTAGTTCTCAGTGAAAATATTCTGTTGAGCTTCAGTTAATAGCCTTAGTTGTGATTAAAGTCGTAAGCAGTTCAAATCATATTTGGGATTCCGTGGTTACAACTTGGTTCAAAACGTAACGTAGGTAACTTTAATACAATAATGTTCTTGATGGAATACAGGCACTCTTTGGAAATTCACTTAAGTACGGAACTATTTTACTTCACAACATTGCACAGTCTCACAGTCTTCAATGTATTAGATCAGTTATCAGCTTTCTTTTCATATACTTAAAGGTTTTCAAATTCAACAAACAACAAACTGTATTAACACACACCAACAACTTTAATACACAAAAATGACATTTGTGTCAACGTTCAGTAATTGCACGTGCGCTGCGTTCCAAAACACACTTGTTCGCAACCTCAGCCGTTTATGAACTAACAGCGGGGCCGGTCCGGTGTTGCTTACGCCGCACTTGCCGCCCCCGCGCGGCGTTATCCAATCCAAGAGTCTGCGAGAAGCGCCGCGATCAGCCAAATGCCAGTGAATATAAAAATGTGTATGATGTACTTCTAGCATGTATGAAAGGTCTACCTCACAGAGCTGAGCATATTATTACGACACATTAAGTAGGATTCAGTAATTGTGAAAATCCCATATAAAATATAATGTATATAAATATACATTATACATATATTTTATTTATGCTACTACCCAAGAAGCGGAGGAGAAATAATTTTAATTAAATTTTAAATAAAAAAATAAAATAAAAATAAAACAAAAAGAAATGTTGAATCAGATGCCACATCAAAGTTATTCAATCAGCTGGTTATGCTACAGAAGAATACAAAGTATAATTTGACTCCTCATATTGCAAGTATAAATATTTTTAAAACCTTGTCGGACTTATTATCAAAATAAATATTTTCATGTTGATGATGTACCTACATATATATGTACCTATATTGATCGAGGTCGTTAACAAGTTACACCAGAAACGCAAATATCTAATGCACTAGGCTTATGCATGTTTTTCCTTTTTTCATGCGATTGTTAAGATTTTATTTGCCTGCATGCGTTTGCATGCTATTAAATTAAAATTAAGCTAACATAAATTATTAAATAATGTAAGTTCTCAAAAATTTAAATTTTTTACCAAAAAAAACATTTTAGAAGGTATTTTTTTACTTTGATCGAGTACTCTAGATCTAGTTATTATATACAAGGTAATTTTGGCACGCGCATTCCTCCTTACTGATCGAATAAAATACAAAAATAATTGATTTTGATCACAATCAGAATATTTCCGTAACTATTTGAGAAAGGTACCGTCTGTTTTACTTTCAACAAATCAATACAGTAACTAGTTCCTTTAAAAAAAATGCATCGTCAAGGTAACCGCCACCAAAACTTGCATTGCGTGCAGCAGGGACAGCTTGAAGCAATCGTAAATAATAAGTAAAGGATGTTCACAAAATTGGTATGAATTTAGCGTTGTATCATAATAACGACTTTGTGAACGTTCTGTGGTTATGCTCATCAAAACTAACTTCAAATTTATCGCTGAAGCAATATTTCTGATAAACCTGATGATTAAGCTCGCCGGCATTAATTGGCCAGAAAATAGTGAAACTCAAAGAACGAAATTCTATAAATTTTACACAGTAAATTGTTCACAGATAAAATATATTTATGGGAGTGAGGTGAAATTACATTGATACATTATATAAAGTTGGGGAGGGAAAGTTCTACTAACGCCGTAAAGAGTTTTATCATTATTCGATGCTTTGGTTATAATGTGTTTGTCATCGCAACAAGCTCTCGAGGATAAATAACTTATATTTCCTTCAAGATTTACTTATTGCCAAAATTTATTGAATGTTATAGAGGAAGGAAAATAAACTTAAGTAGTATTTTAAGTTAAGTTAGTATTTATATTTATATAGTGAACTGATTTTAATTATTTAAGCAAATTCAGTTACGAAGAATTCATCATAGGTATCAAGTTATATTGACACTGGCAGTAATATTAAGCAGCATGAAAAACTAACCCTCTTTCGTCGTATTCGAATATAATATTTTAGACGCATCAAGCAACAAAAATGCCAAATCTGACAATTATCACATTCCAACGTATCCAATGTACTGAAAACTACCTATACCCAATGATGTATTATATATAAACCTCATTGCCTATACCACACCATACTAAAAGATCTATCATATGATTTAAGCAAAATTGAATACCATTTTAATATAGAAGTCGTGGTAGCCGAGTGTTTCGAGCAGCTGCCTGCGATACAAAGATCGCACGCTCGAATCCCGACTGTACCAATGAGTTTTTCTGAACTTAAGTAGGTACAGAGATTAGTCACACCACGAGCTTTACGGTGAAGGAAAACATCGAGAGGAAACCTGCTTACGTCTGAGAAGTAATTCAAAGGCGTAGGTATAGGTATAATCGTGCTTGAGTAACGTCGATGGACCCGCCATCTGTCACGTTGGCACCTAAAATATATCTCTGGCGGAAAAGTGGGTGTGTGGGTACTACCTATACACCTCTGCCTAAGTGCCTATCCCTTCAGGGACCCTTGTGGGAAGGCGTGAGGATATAATCTACATAGGTTCGTCGCTAGCCAACGGTTGGTCTCTTGGCTGCATCACTATTATCACTTCTATGTTACCTGTTCAAAAGTTAACTGTCATAGATAATTGTCGTTCACAATTTACAAGCGATGATACATTTATATTAACGACAGATAGAAACATTTTATCGTTTGGGCACAGATTATTTAGATTTCCACACGGTGTTTCCGAGTTAAGCTTATGCGTGTATAATAAATAATATTATTAATGAGGGAATGTTTGTTATCATGTACTCCGTTAAACAGAGTAAACAAAGTTTTAAGAGCTTTTGATAATGTTTACAAATAATACTGAAAATACTCTGCCATGAAAACATCAAAGAATAACACTTCCAGGAAGAAAGTATGCACACCTAATTATAGTTCCAACCTTATCCTTGACAAAATCATGACATGATCATCGTTTTTATTATACATATATCTACCAACATATGTGCTTAGTTTTACAATAGAACAATAAAGCTATATGCCTACGTGAATACTAGAAATTAAATATATCCATGCATCTGTATAAAGGTGCACGGAATATATATTATATTTTAGGAGTTTTATTACACCCTGCCAACCATTCCTAGCATTAGTTGTTTATTTCTGGAATCCAACATATCGTATATCCTGTTCCAGGCTATAATCTACCTCTGTGCAACATTTCATTCAAATCCCTTAAGTGTTCTGGCGTGATTGAGTAACAAACATCCATTCAAACTTTCACATATACTGGTATAGATAAAAAATTGCATGATTTAATGTTTTCTTCTATCAATCCGCCATTCATATTGATCATCATTACCTCGTCACACATTGGGTGTGGGTACATATAAACCTCATTTACAAAGTATTCCATTAAATGGAACACGCAGATGGTAATGTTATTCGTAATTTAGAGCAAGCTGATCAAAAACAATTCTGTTTTTCTGCGTGCCGCTGTTTCATCGATTGTATGCATCAACATTGAAAATGCAAATCCAATATCTGTGTCAGGAGAAACGAGTAAACAGTAGATCCAAAGAAAAATAAATTCCCGCAGCGGTTAGCTTACGATTTTACTAGGTTGAGGCAAACTGACGCATAGAGACTAAGAAATAAACTTCAAATATAATTAATTCCTAGTTGAGCCAGCCTACTCAAATTTTATGAAGTATAAGTTTAATACTTCTGTTTAGAGTATTATATTTATGATCTGTTTGTTTTGTAACGTCGGCGAGGAATACATCAATCTTTTGTGCAGTTCGAAACGGTGCATATGTAGGTGCTGTAACCGAAAATAACTGAACTTATTGTGCGTGTAACAGTAGTTACCTACACAATAGGTATGGAACCTAATGGAAATATTCGACTGTAAAAGGACAATGTTGTATGAAGTTGCGTAGATAGTTTACAGTGATTATGGCACCTATTTCACACAAGTTGTAAAATGGGATGAAGTAAATGCACGTTTGCGACTCTGGGGGAAAATAATTCCAATAATTTTATAAACATTAGCTGTAAAGCTATGTTGTTTTATGAAAACTGATAATACTAATAAGTATTATCACTGATAATACTAAGTATTATCAGCTTTCGGTGTAAATAAGTTTTTTTTATTTTATTCGGCATTCTCTCATCTCTTTATTTCACCGACAACTATTTAATTACCTATACCTAACAGCTCTACACAATCCAATAACAATAATACGATTACAACAATAAGAATAACAACAATAACGATTTAATATTATATATAGGTATCATATATAAGAACAATTTAATATTAATGCCATCATAATAGTAATAAATGCAAAACAGTGCGTAATTATACGATAACTAGCGATCCCCGGCTTTGCTCGGAACCATACTCTTTTTGTTATATCTCAAACGGATTATGGTAGGCAGCGTTTACGATAGAAGATCCCAGACGACTTTTGATTCTCTGAAATTTTCAAAAATTTGCGCAGTACTTCAACCAGTTTACAGGATTTTTTTTAACAAATTATACACCTTAACCTTCCTAATGAATGATTCTGTTTATTGGTGAAATCGCATGAAAATCTGTTCTGCAGTTTAGGCGTTTGTCACGAACAGACAGACATACACGGCGGGGACTTTGTTCCTTAATACATAGTTATGTCAAAGTGAAAAATACCTTTTGCTTGCAGTATATTGACTGCAATAACAGGGAAACTCTAGGTATTATTAAAAATAAATTTTGTTAACAATGCTAATAGTATCACCAACAATACAACAATGAGTATCATTGTTCGCTAGTGTCACGGTGTTTATTTTTATAGGAACCAACGTGTAGACTTTTCGGAACTTTGTAAAGAGCAATGACGCTAAGCCGATTGACAGACTACATCCGACACCAGTTATGTCTAGACACTACGCGAACAGGTGCTAATAGCCGTATGACGTCAAGAGCTCCGCTATTTGGCACCGGCCAGAGGGAGTGTCAACAACGTCACCTTACGAAAATATCCACAAGTAACGTGTTGTTTCATAAATGGAACGAAATACAAACGAAATACATTGACTATCTAAACCCCTACGATTAGACACACGGACAAGCGCAGCGGCTCTAACAATTTCAACTGGGAAAAAGAATATGGAACATGTTCGCAAATCTCAGCGTATTCTGTACAAAAAATCCACACGAAAATTCTTCAACTTTAATTCATAATTCCCCAAATTGTATTACATCCGTCGGCTACGAGATATTTTCCGCTTTCGTCAGTAAGTTCACAGCGATTTGATGTACCTAACTAGATAGTCTTGTCCGGTGAGACAATGCTCTACTCTGGGGCTTTGCACACGTAAAATCATGTTAGCATTCTGTATCAAGTGTTAAGTTGACCTCAAAGGTCTTGATTCAATTGCCCAATGATATAAAAGTCAGCTAGCTATTCTTATTTGCATAATAATTGACCTTTCGTGACTTTAATATCAATATGTAATAGGTACGTACCTACCTAGCTTAGTCTGTTTTAAATATTTTGGACTCCATAGCATTTATTTATTTATTTGGGTTTACCAACAGTTATTACAGAGATACATGATTATATACAAAAATAAGATAAAAACAATACTGTACAACCAATTACAGGTAAACACAACATGCAAAGCGGACATCATAACATAATAATAAGTGTATTAAAATATAACAGAATTGATTAACCATAGTAGCAGTAATTTAAAGGTAGTACTTTGATAGTACTAGAACTATCAAGGTTTGGTGATGGCTTTTATGTATGAAGCTGCACTGTCTGTGTGGATGTCACACAAATCACTAAGCATATTTACATATAGCATTAAAGTCATGAGTGAATTCAGAAAGCAGCATTTTAATTGATGAATAAGTACTACTTACTTGGTATTCTTAGTACTCTATTATTCAGTTGTCCATTCATTTCAGTTGTATTTTTTATATTTGATTATTTACTGAGTATGAGTACTAGTTGTGCCTCGCGGTTGGGTCGTGGGCCAAATTTTCTTGTCTCATAGGCTGCGGTTTAATCCACGTAAAATAAATTGATTTCATTAGTAGATTCCTTTAATAAATCATCCTATGTGCTATTTAAGGATTTCATATTTTGATGTATTTACTTATTGCTGCTTTTTCTATTAAATATAATATCTTCACACATTCCATATGGTTCCCCAAGAGGCTGGTAGATGTGTAACAAACAACTTTTTTATACATATTATTAAGCAACAATCAGTGTGAATTGAATACCATCTCTTGTACGTACATATATTCTATTTAGTTTTGTGTAATAACTTTACAACTCATTAGCGTTCCAAAGCCAAGAAAAGGTCGATCAACAATTGCGATTAAGTTAAATTAAATAAAGCCCCGATGCTATCCGCCATCCAATGAAGGAAATGTAGCCCCATTCCCAGTAGGTCATCTTATCAACAAAGGCGTGTTTCACTCCAATGACGAGCCCCATTCGGAAAGACTCGTTGATCTATTATAAAACAACTGTCCACCAGTTTATGGATGACTGAAATCGACTATCCATCGATGCCTTAGACTTCGTTAACCACAGTCAATACATATAGGCTAATATTTATAACGTGGTTCTGCTTAGTGAGTTTAGATCTGAATTTGGATATATTTTTCTTTCTAGACAATTCTTCAGCAGTTCTCACAGAAATACAAGGTATTTAGTCAGGCCCGCCGCTAGCTGTTTCGTCGCCCGCGTGCAATACCGATTATGCCGCCCTACGCCTACTTACTCTTGAGTTTTGTCAAAAAAGGATAATCAATGTTTTCTCATTATGGTGGGGAAAAAACAACAACCAAGATAAAACATTTATTTTAAGTAACATATGTATTTTTATAAATTTTATCTTGCGTTGCTCTTGCATTCTGATCGTCAGAATGCAAGAGCGATCCGAAAGGTTTCTCTGGGAATCCCAAGGTGGATTTAGACCAGGAAAAGGATGTATGGATCAAACCTTCTCGCTTCGCGGAATCGCGGAAAGGTTTTTGGATGTTAACTAGAAAGTTTTCTGCGCTTTCGTCGACTTAGAGAAGGCATTTGATAGAGTCGCACGAAAGGAACTCTGGGTCGTGTTGTCTGGATATGGAGTGAGCAGTTCCCTACTGCATGCCGTGAAATCACTCTATAGTGATAGCAAGGCGTGCGTTGGGGTTAACGGTGAGATGTCATCCTGATTTGATGTGAAGACGGGGGTCAAACAATGGTATATCATGTTTGCCTGCCTGATCATTATAAATCTAGATAACTTTCTGAAATCCTTTAAAAACGAACGGATGTGGAGTGGAAATGGGAAACTTAGTTGTCAACTGCCTACTATACGCCGATGACGCGGTTTTACTGGCGTCATCAGAGGGCGAACTGCAGTCACTAGTTACCATAATAAAAGAAGAATGTGAAAAGAAAAACTGCGGCTAAACGCTGTCAAGCCTAAGTTTCTGGTATTCGAAAGAGATGAACAAGTGACCGAGTGTGCAAATTCTAGAGCAAGTGAATGAATTTGTATATCTAGGAAGCATGTTCACACGAGATGGAAAGTATGTAAAAGATATTGAAAGAAGGATAACTGCCGGTAATAAGGTGAATGGGGCCATGTCGGCGTTGATGGGTAATAAAATTCTGAGCAAGAATTATCGAGATGCTGTCCACCATGCGATATTGGTGCATACTTTATTGTATGTCAGCGAATCCTGGGTATGGCATAGGAAGCTTGAATGCAGTTGAAATGCGACCTCTTCAAAAAATGTGCGGAGTAACGATCTTAGATCGAATCCACAATTACGATATTCACAAATCAACTGGCGTGAATGAGGGTAACTCTTCTTGCCTTTACATTTGCGAAATTTTGAATGTTGAGATTTAATTGTGAAAATTAATCCTTAACAAAATTTAATAGACCCGTGGAGCTGGTGATCGGACAGAAACCAATGAAATCTTCTCATAATCCTCTTTGGGAGGTTTTGTAAGAAAGAAAAAATATTTTAATATGAGCTATTTTGGGTTTACGGAAACTATATATTTTTAGAATCTGCATTAATTTTGATGTATAATTAATAAGCTTTTATTTAACATTTAACAGCCTAGTAATTCAAATAAAAGAAATTACCAATCATAATAGATTTTTTTACCTCATAAAAAAAATTGTGTTTCTTTCGTGATTGCTTCGCCACCTTGTAATCTTTTGCGCTTAATTATGATTGTGAAAAATAAAAAAAAATGTATAAATTGCCTATTGGTCGCGCGCTACCTAGCCGGTGACCGGCTAGCCCGCTGCAGGCGCCCCAAGTTGGTATCCTATGCGCGCCTTCTGCGTAGGAGTCGACCGGTCAGGGGTACAATGACTTGAATTAGGTATGAGTCGCCCGCCCGATTTGCCGCCCCCCTGGACGTGCCGCCCGCGTGCGGTGCACGCCTTGCACGCCCGCTTACGGCGGCCCTGTATTTAGTCCAAATCTAATTTTTTATCTAATTTAATGTTTTACAAAGGGGCAAATACCGTTTCTGGGCGATTTTATTCGTCTATTCTCTATTGCTTTATTCCTCAATTGTTCTGCTTGGATGAAAATTTTCGTAATCGGGGGAGATTTGACGATTCTCTCAAAGTGACTATTATTCATCAAAAGAATCTAAGCGTCCAGGTCTCAGACTGAATAAATTATACCTATTCATTGATACAGCATAGGCCCACGTGAAAGTGCCAATAAAGAATAAAAGTGGTGATAATAATAATAAATACCTGGGACAATTCCACACAAATTGACCTAGTCCCAAAGTACCTAAGCAAAGCTTGTGTTATGGCAACTAGACAACGATATATTTACTTATATAGATAGATATATACATAAATACACAGGTCATCCAAGACTAAGGTACAAATACTCGTGTTCATCAAACAAATATCTGCCCTCAGCGGGATTCGAACCCGCGACCTCAAGTTTCGCAGTCAGGAGCTTTAACTAGCACTAGACCAGACGGTCGTCTAATTCTTTTACCTTATTCTGCAAGAATTATAGTCTTATTTACCGAGTCTTATCTTATAAAATCACATGCAGTACTGACTAGGTATTCGTTTTTATTTACCCACTTAATTTTGATTGATAACTCAACACTGCATATCATAGAACACGACAAGGACTCGTGTACTCGTGTATTGATAAAAAAATACACAAGAATATTTTGACGTATAAAAATCTTTTAATCGAAGGGGTCAGCCAAGTCTCCTGCCGGTTGGAACACGGCAGCCAATGCTTCAAAAGCATAAAGATAATAAAATGAATGCTTTTTCTCATTTCTTTCCCAGAACCCCGTACTGGTACAAAGATAATCAATTTATCATTAGACAAAACATTTCTTCTAATTCCGTTCTGTAATTTTTGCGTGAAAGAGGAACAAAAATCGTTACCAACTTTCGCATGAATAGTATTGGTAAGATTAAAGAGTTCTAGCAAGTTTCTCAATGTTATCCTTACCGCCTCCTCCACAACAGGGCATCAGGAGATAAACTTCGTCTACCCTTAAGCCAGGCTTTTCGGAATGTAGCCAAAGGTAGACTGTCACGACGCAACGACCACTTCACTCGAAAGCTACCACTGCCTATGGAGTCTAGAGCTTCCATTGCCATAAATTTCGATATAAAAACACTGGTCACTGCATCGCGTCGTTCACAATATTATTCAAATATCGAATAGTATTTTTTCGTTTTTTAGGCCGTTTCAGCGATTATAAAAAATAGGAGCCAAGTTTAGTGTAAGCTCTTCACTAGCATATTTCGCAGTGACCCCGCGGGAATTTGACGCATGACTGAAAACTTCATAATAGCCTTATCATAACAGTCTCTGAACTATATTTACTTTTCAAGATACGGAGGTAAGCGTGCAAATAACTTCTCCGCTATTTAGACATATTATGATGGTAATATTATGAAATAATTTCGTTGGCAGGACGTTGGGGATGTGGATGTGATCACGTAGGTTTTACGGGTGTAAGATCATCTCTAAGGTACCAATAGACATGGCACCAGAAACATCAAGAATAATATGTATGATATATTCATCAATAATGATGTCGTCTATATACAAATATTATAGAGCAGTTTGCTCATTTGTTTGATCGCGCTAACCTAAGGAACTTATCCGATTAAAAGAATCAGTAAATAGATGGTCCCCGAAGGGGTAGTCAGAGGTGTGCGCCGGAGACGACCATAGCCAAACATATGTATGAACGTCTTTGAATTTCAAATTAATGTTTTAAGATCGTAATATAATTCGGCGTGATGATGTGACTAAGTAAAGGCCATGTTAGAACAGAGCTACTTACTGTCCAGGAAATACTGGTGTTGGTACACGGAGGTGAGTGCGCCTCGGCCTTTCGGCGTCGCTGCCGTCGCTCGTCTCGTCGGGGCCGACGCCCGACCTGACGGGCTTCCTGTTAACAACATACCATGCCTCTACTGAACTAGTAAAGTAGACAATTAAGGATGAATTTTTGAATATGGGAATGAATATACTTAGATTCTTATTCAATTAACGTAATGTTCTTAATATATTACTCACTGTAACAGAGACATAATTTGGATGCATTTCAAAAAACATTTAGTATTTCTGAATAAAAAAAGTTTTGGGATTTTAATTTGATTTATAGCAATTCAGGAAAGTAGATAAAAGTATCAACCAATGGTTGTTTTTATTGACTATTTATATATCATGCTGTGCTGTTAAGAAAAAATACGTAGGTGATAAACATATACCTAGATATATTAAAATCTTTCATATGGAACGGGAGGTAACGCAGCAAACATCGAAGGTGTCCTCACATAGGCTTAAAAACGAAACGTACTCGTATATTGTTTCTTTTGCTTCCAATGTATCCAGAATCTTCACAATAAATATTCCTGCCTCTTACAAGATATATTTCAGGTCCATTAAAACATATTTGATTATGTTAATGGAATATTGAGACTCATTAAAACAACCGTATAACCGCAAGTGATTTTTTTTAATATTATAATTTCATTGTTCCAATCTATAGATTGGAACCGACCGATTCACTCTTAAGCCAGAACTATAGTTCTGGCTTAAGAGTGAATCGGTACACTACACATGATTATTCTAAATGATTTTGTTATAAAATAAAATTGTAGGGACCAACCACTTACCAGCAGGTAGGCCGCAAGCGTACTTGCCACCTTAGTGGGATAAAAAATTGGAGAAAACTCTTGTGCGCTTATGATAAAATAATTGAATAGTCTACCCTTCATTTGCCGTATACCTCTTTCTCTTTAATCAAAGAGTTTTAAAAATATACAAAAATTCAAGAGTATCATCAGCTGCAATGAGTGAATAATAAATGAAAAAAAATACCCATTAAAAAGCACTACACACAGCAAGCATGCAACATGCACCTCGTACCTTTTTATGGACTTATTTTATATATTAGTACCTTGGCATTTAAGCTCTGAAAAAGCTGCAAGCAGGAACTATGGATGTTACAGTAAGGGATTTGTAACGCGCCATGCCGATTACCTAGAAACAAAGGCTCGTAAAGCAATTTTACCTTAAAGTTGTATAATAGGCATACGACCTCCTAGATCGTTGGCGGTAGCCTAAGCCTAATACCGCTAGCGATAATGGAGGTACCAATCGCGCTTTGTCGACCTTATTTGGGTGGATGCTTAGTGCAGCTCATCTGGCAGCAAAATGGACGAACGGGTCTCTACATACGGGTCTATACACTAGTAATAAATCTTGGAATACTAGAAATGAAATGCTACTTGGCTTTGTGTGTAGAGAAGGTTCTGCCTCTATCGGACCACTACGATCGTGGAATTCCGTTTTGCTTGCTAGTCGTTAAAAGTACCAAAATTGCAACTAACACTTGTTGCAATTCTCATTCTAAATGACATAAAAAACCGTATTTTACGTATGGTATTATGAGAAACTTAAGAAGGTTCTGGTAGCTATTGATAAAGTTATTTTTTTTTTTATTAACAGATGACACATATTTTTAATTCGCTAGTAGTTCATTAACGCTTAAAAATCAGACAAAGCATCTACGGTTTGTCTTTTGATTCTGATTGATATACTGATTATTTTATATGTATTTGATAAATTTAAATAAAACTTATGAATGGAACGACGGGATTTTTCTACTAACGGGGTCCATAAAAACTAACAACTTTTTAAATAAGAACGGTATAAAATCGAAATATTAACTTACCGAAATATTCTTCTCAGGCGACTAATGACTTGGTATTGTATATACACCGTTGCACTAAACTTGGCTACACAAACACTTGACCGATGTGGCTACACACATTGTCCTTGGCTAATTTTGCAGAGTCACGTGGTTTCTCTCAATGCCATTCCTTTATTTATTTTGAATGAAACTATTACGTAATTAAAATGTAATCTACTAGTGTAGAGCAATTGTCAAAATGAAGTAAAGAGGAATATAGAAAGGGTTAACAATGATGTGTGTATGTATATCAAATCGTTCGGACAATCCAGAATAGGACCATTGACAGTCCCGTAACGACGAACTTATTAAAACGATTGATCTAGAGGAAGTTAAAACGGTCTGGATCTCTAAATCATTCTACTATCTCTGCCTGTCACGTAAAGTACTATGCGTGATCAAGTTTGTACGTACGTATGCACTGAATATGAAATGGATAACATGTATGCATGAGTTTTTTTTATGTATGTGTTACCAATACAATGTAATAATGCTCCCCCTTCTTCAAGGAGCTCATTATTGGAAACCTTATTAACGGCGTAGGAACATAACACAAAAAAATGTGTTATTTGGCTACAGACTTCTATAAGGTGGAGGTCCTGCCCCAGTCGAACAGCTCCAAATTCGACTATTGCTACTGCTCGAACTAGTGTTTTTCGGAGAAATCATCGGGGTTGAAACTAGCAGTATTGATCCAACCACTTGGCCACCAAGACTCTGCTATGTACCCATATTTGCAATTTTAATGCAATAACGTTCCAAGGGATAATACTGTAGTGGATAACATACAAAGTTTATTGGCTTACGGGCGTTAACTGGCACAATTCAATTTCAATAGATAAAAATATCTGAAGTATCGTAATAATGCATGAGTACGGCATTCCACAGTGGTCTCTGAAGGAGTAGGAAAAGGTAGGAACACAGGGAGTGTTCTGTTCCCTACCTATTCCTACTCCTTCGAAGTTATATTTAGGATCCAACGTGACAAGTCCAGTCTTTCCGACACGAATTGTCAAAAGTTTTTTGAAGTCTTGACGGTGTAGGAAAACATGGAGAGCAAACCTTATGCAGGTTTGAGAAGCAATTCAAAGGAGTATGTATATTCGTGCATGAGTAACGGCGACGGACTCGCTATCTGTCACGTTGGCACCTAAAATATATCTCTGGCATAAAATGGGTGTGTGGGTACTAGCTATACACCACTACCTGCCCCTTCGTTGATCCTTATGGGAAGGCGTGGGGATATAATATTGTAAGACAGAATCTACCGGCGTCCGAATGTGTACAGAGATTATTCTGCGCGATATATGATTAAGTAGCGTATACATGATTGATCGAACATTTCCTTTGATAATTCTCGAAACCCGCAAGCATGTTATATGAGACTTACGAATGTGAAGTAGGATTACTAGATACGTACAAGACTGGTGGTATAATCTCTCTGCCTACTCTGTATGGAAGTTCGTGTGATGATAATGAACGTACGATGTAGCAAATTTTATTAGGGGTGCCTCTAGCGTAGAAGATTTAAATTAGACATTAGATTAAATGAATACGATGAAAATTAAAAAAAAGCAAACAGATTGCCTACTAAACATGTGAGTTTCATTCTGATCTGATACGCCCACAAAGCACTACTTGTCAGAAGCATGACACAAATGCTTTTAATGGGTTCACTTAATCACTAGACACTCTTAAGGACTGCCACAGATAATATATAGAATCACAGGGATATAATAAATGTGTAAGAGTTACACCCTGATACTTTGGACTTAAACAAAGCTCTACACGTATACGTATATTGCTAATTGACGGAGTGCAGTGGACTTAAGTGATATGTTTGTAAATTTTTTTTTAATTTCAAAACTGTACCCCTCATTAAAGGAGGTAAAAAATTGTGCTAGATATATTTGACGGATATTGAGATCAGATGATAGGTAAGCAGAATAGTCCAAATAACTTATAATGACTGATGAAGAACACACGCGATGGTTACAACGATAATAATTTCCAAAAGAATATTTCGTACAAAACAATGCGTTAAAAATACTAACAGCACTCACACAAACTCACGTTTACTATGCACTTTACTATCAATGAAACCTCCTGTCAATATACAAATGGCAACTATATCAATTAGAGTACAAAGGTTTAATTTTTATAATTCCGTGTACACTTTAAAATTCACACGCACACTGTCTGTTCATGGCAGCAGAGCGACCTGTTATCTGGGCTTTGGGCCTAGAAACAATTAAAATATATCTTTGAAACGTGGTTTTAGGGTGTATTTTGGCGTGAGTAAAACCTCGTTCCTAGGAAAACGTGCGCAGTGGTGCATTGCGCACAATATTGATTTTAATCATATGTAAGTAACAAAAATGGCGGTTAGTTTGACTTTCGTTAGCCATCGTTTAGCAGAGTATTAGGAATTAGGATTTCTTAATTGACGACTTCTCATGAAAATTTTATGAGCAAATGTATAACTTCTCGAACTATGATTTTAATTGTATATTTTTAACTCCACCCTTTCCTAGCATATGTTTCATTCCGTGAAACACTCACAACCTTAATCTACGCTCCCTAGACGACTCTGGGATGTGGTTGGGGCACCCTTTTATTTACTTACTAGCTGTGCCCGCGACTTCGTCCGCGTGGAAAAGTGAAAGTTGGGCAGCATTTTTTGGATATACATTTTGATTTTGATTTACTTTGTACATGTTACGAAAAGCTTACCACATTATATTATTGAAAAACCACATCTAAATCGGATAAACCGTTTCTGAGATAAGCGTGCATAGACGCACAGACAAACAGATAAACAGACAAAAGTTCTAACAATCAGTGTTTTGGATGCTATTTGCGTTGAAAAAGGTCCCTATCACATTTTTTCTCATATATCTTCCATGTACAGACAGCGATCCGTTACATTTTTATTATATGTATATATATAGATAGATGATTCATTTAAATTGGCATAACTTTTTAATTTTTCTTAACCGATTGACATGAAATAAACACTAAATGTTAAGTGAAGTTTTATTTAGTTACATTTTTATTATATGTATAGATATGTCATCTAAGCAGTTGTCAATTATAAAATTTATATTCATCCATCTTGAATTTGAATGTACCCCCTCAGAAAGGCGTGAAGCTTTTTACTGTAAACAGCATATGAAACCACAGAGTAACACAAACTCTTCATACACTC
Organism: Drepana falcataria; assembly: GCA_945859725.1. Lineage (NCBI taxonomy): Eukaryota > Metazoa > Arthropoda > Insecta > Lepidoptera > Drepanidae > Drepana > Drepana falcataria. The sequence goes on from OX243937.1 coordinate 4,808,440, forward strand.
CGCATATCCTTTCTTCTTCACATTTCAATGCTACCATTTTTATTTAATCGCTTATCGACTGAAATATTTTTACTTACTAGCACGATTGTTTAATTTATAAAAATGTTATACGTATTATCAAACATTAATTTCAATACGCTTTTGTGTACTCGAGGGTCAAGGTGAAAAAATCAATAACGTCTTTATATCCCAAGATTAGATTACAATTGAGCCTTTGACGTTGTCAAGCAAATAGAAACCTTGATGTGATTCTTAGAAGTAACAGAATTCCACATAGGTATTTAGAATATACACTATAACAGTACCAAGGAACCGTGGTGGCCGAGTGGTTCGAGTATTTGCTTGCAACATAAAATTTGCAAGTCCGAATCCCGATTGTACCAATGAGTTTTTCTGAACTTAAGTACCTACAGTGATTAGTCACACCACGAACCTGCATAAGTGAGAAGAAATTTACAAGGCGTATGTATAGTTGTGCAGATGTAGGAATTGCAAGCTATCATATACCTAATCATGCTAGTTGTCACGGCCAGCTTCGCTTGGTATGAAAAACGCAGCTCCACAATTTCATCAAAATAATTTTATGCATTAAACGGCTAGATATGAAAATACATATGATGAAAAGAATAAACGTTTCTTGTATTGTGCTAATTACTAGTACTAGTTCTAGTTAAATAAAAACATAGAGGCCACAAAAAACTATACCATACCTACTCGGTATTATACCCAATTTACAAGCATTGCACATTTAAATATTTCTGACAGCGTAAGCATTACCTGAAGTAAATTTAAAGCGAAGGACATGCCGCAAATTCAATGTTATCAAATTTCTGCAGTTGTTCTGTAGTTGTTCGAGCGAAATTACAGGTAAATTGTAATTTCTTTACATGAAAAGGACTTACGTGACAAAAAGTTTGGGCGGGTGGTGTTCCTTTACGAAGACTTGGAGAGAGCGCCGCGGCGGCACTGATGGTATAGCCAGCTGATCCAGGAATGCTAGATCTAGGGAGAAATATTAAATTGTATATTTATGATTAAAATAACTGACACTGCATAGTTATGTGTCTAATCGGAAATGCCGGAGAAGTGCAAATTAAGGGTGAATGATTTATGTATCAAAATAATATTTCATTTCATTAGTAGACATGTTTATAATTTAGATGCTCAACAATTTGTAAAATTTACTGTCGAACTGCAAATTCGACAAAACCTTTCAACCAACAAACTTTACTTCAAAGGTTTTGTCGAAAACAATGTATGGTGCGGTTTTAAGGCTTCTTGAAAACTAAGTAGATACCATAAATCTCGGTTATTCAAATTATTTTACATTTTTAGCCGTTTTGAAAAGGCTGTAGGTAATAAATATTTTGATACCTACACACCCATATGAATCTTCATTATGATATTGTACCTATATTCGATTGAAACGATCAAACTATTTGTCTTCTTAAAACGTCAAGAAAGATTAAGTACCTGCCTATACTTATTACCTTATTAGTCGACCGTCTGGTCTAGTGGTTAGAGCTCCTGACTGCGAAACTTGAGGTCGCGGGTTCGAATCCCGCTGAGGGCAAATATTTGTGTGATGAACACGAGTATTTGTACCTTAGTCTTGGATGTCCTATGTATTTGTGTATATATCTATCTATATAAGTAAATATATCGTTGTCTAGTTACCATAACACAAGCTTTGCTTAATTTGGGACTAGGTCAATTTGTGTGGAATTGTCCCAGGTATTTATTTATTTATTTATTAGTGTTATATTCTAGTAGAAATGTTTTACGTCGAGGCTGCAACTGACTGTGACTACAACCGTTGTGGCCTACCTTTCTTTTGCTGTCCGTTTAGCAACAAGGGAGATGATGTGCCTGCGCATAAAAAAAAATTACAGCGTCTTTTATCGTACCGGGGTCTCACCATGACTTACTATTGCAATCATAATTCAAGAATGTTGAAACGACAGATGTATACCACGTCTATTAATGTTATAGTACCGGTTCAAACATGTTGTTTTTTTTTTAAACGAAATCACCTTTATCAGTAATGGTGCAAAGACCCGCATCGGAAGCTGAGCGTCGGTACTGGAAGTTGGACCTTTCTCTTCTGAAGTGAGCCCAGTGTCTGGCCACGGAAGAGCGCAGGAGGCGGTTGAACCTACATCAAAGAAGCACATGACATAAGTACATACCTATTTACATCCACAAGTGATATAGAGAAAAGATACAGTGCGTCTAAGCACATATTCAATGATTAAAAATATTATCAATATTTGTTAAGCGTTACATTCTAATTAATTATATTAATTTACATTTGACACATTTTGATTTTACTTACCACTTAATCCTCTAACATGTAAAAACCATCCTTTATCATAGTTTCGATTCACCATTCACGCAAATTACCCAAAATATACATACATACATATCATCACGCCGAGTCCCTAACGGGGTAGGCAGAGAGTATAGAGCGCCAGTTCTCTCTAGACTTACATACCTCTTTCGCTTCGTCCACATTCATCAGTCTCTTCATACATGCTCGTCGGTTTCGAGTACTCTTAACGTTCCCGTCCTTGAGAGTCCGATCTATTTGGTCCAGGTAGTTGGAACGTGGCCTTCCTCTGCCTCTTCTTGCACACACTTTTGCTTTGTATATCTGTTTCGTCAATCTTTCTTCACTCATCCTTTCTATGTGTCCAAACCAACGTAACATGCCTTTCTTCATCTTTACAATCACGCCCTCATTCACGCCAGTTGATTTGCGAATCTCTTCATTGCGGATTCGATCTAATATCGTTACGCCGCACATTTTTCGAAGAGATCGCATCTCGACTGCATTCAAGCTATTTTCATGCTTCCTCTGACATACCCAGGATTCGCTGCCATACAATAAGGTAGGTACCAATATCGCGTTGTGGACAGCAACTCGAGCATTCTTGCTCAGACTTTTACTGCCCATCAACGCCGACATGGCTCCATTCACCTTATTTCCGGCAGTTATCCTTCTTTCACCCAAAATATTGAATCATAATATCCCTCCCTGTCTACCCCGTGAAACTCAGCGTGATGAAGTTCATTTTTCACTCACACACACATATCATCACGCCGAGTTCCTAACCGGGTAGGCAGAGAGAGTAAGCGGCAGTTCCATTATATACACCTCTTTCACTTCTTCAACATAAATTAGTCTGATGATACATGCTCTCCGGTTACAAAGTAATATACCTACAATTGTAAATTACGGTAAAATACTTCCAATGTATAAAGAAGTGCAAATGATTACGAACTGCATGTTATGATGTTAACACGATACTTACCCAATTATGACGTTCTGCAATTCAAATTTGTAGTGTTTTATGGAGGTTGTGAGTCATTTCATATAATAGGTAGTGGGTGGGTAGTAGCTAACACCTAACTATTGGGCTATGCGACAAGTGACCGCCAAGGGCACTTAACGAGTTTTATATGTTGTTTTAAATTAATATATATCTTAATATATATATTTCTTGTGTGCGTGTGTATGTGACTGAACTCCTCCTAAACGACTGGACCGATTTTGATGAAATTTTTTGTGTGTGTTCGTGGAGATTCGAGAATGGTTTAGATTCGCAATTGGACCCGATAGGTGGCGCTGCGATCGTGTTTCAGGAAATTTAATTTTTCATCCAAGCGAAGCTGGGCGGGACAACTAGTATATATATATATATATATATATATTTATTTATAGGCTTACCCACGTTAAAATCTATACTAATATTATAAAGCTGAAGAGTTTGTTTGTGTGTGTTGGATAGTCCATTTTTCTAGTTGATTATATATACTGATATGATTACTGCTCCCCTTTCTTGGGTAGTAAGTACCTAGTAAGTTTGGGTAGTGTTGTATTACATCTCTATCTAGCCTTTTTTGCACCCTTGGGTAACGCATAATGATATAAAAAAATATTTCTCCGTCCTTAGAGTTATGCAGTCGCCCTATGTGATAGGTCCATCAAAAGTGAGGTTTGCCAACTGATGTTTCCCTGGTGGATTGAAGAGTTTAAAACGCGATCCGCTACGTGTAAAGATCTGGTACTAAGTAGCACCGATTCGATTCCAACATCGAATGAATCCAGCATTCGATCAAGTATAAGATGTCTTGCCTACATTTAAATATTTTATACGGGTTTTTCAACCAAGACTGTTAATTCCTCAGAGTGTAACGGGTAAAATAACATGTTTGGAAGATGGCTTTGGATAATAGTTACTGTGCTTCTATCATAGAAGGATGTATTGGGTATATTTTTATAAATCGATCATAAAACACGTTGATATAACTCTACAATATTTATAAGCAACATCAATAAAAATTGTGTGATATTCCCAATTTGACTTAAGTATTTACGAAGTTTTGGTGCTTTGGCACCACTACTTCCTCGGCCTAGATGCTGTAATATATTTGCATACAAATGTTATACTACTTCATGTTAGTAGGTAGGTATATAAATAAATACATTTTAAATAACAATTACTTAAATATATAATATAATTACAATTATAAGTGACATGCAATCGAAACAGTTCCCTATGTGCTACGTATATATTTATTTTGAATTGAGAATGTATACTCATCAAATACTCATATGTACCTAGCAATAATTATTAAGGAAATAGACTCAGTGGCTTATAATAGCGTACACTTGATTACGGACAAACCAATATAAATTCTTAACTTACCGCTTAAACGGAGTATCGTCATTCTCCGAAGACAATGTAGTAGACGTAGATCCATCGCTACTACTAGAAGTAGCTTTGTACACTTGACAGCTGACACTTTTACGTAAGGGCTTTTTGTTTTTCATAATTTATTACGTTTAAATAAGAATTGATGAAGATAAGTTCACACTGAATCAATAACCCGTCCGCATAGACGGCGCTAACGCATGAAAACTAAAGTTGTTTATTCGAGAGAATTTTGTCACTCCGCATCTAAATTTAAACTGAGTAGAGACTGAATGCAGAGCAAGAGCAAGCGCAAAATTCGGGACGATATTGACTCATCGACAGTCAGATTGTATGAGCATCAAGTTTACTCGTTTCTAGGAAATCGTATAATCGTGTGTTCACTGGATACAAAATTGTTTACGTCGTATTTTAATTAAATATTATCAAGTAGGTTCGTTATTTATTTTTAAAATCAATGAATAATTATGCGTTTGGGTTATGGTAAACTTATTTATTTATCCTGTTTTGGTTATCATTGCACGAGTTAGAAATATTTTCCTCTAGATACATAGGTAGTATAAATATAGGTCCAATAAAATTTAATTAAGTTAAATTAACTGTATCTGTTAACACTGATATCAGTATGAATAAAATGATGTAAGGAAAATATAATAAAAAACATGTGTAATGTTAAAATTTATTTAAAAAGTTAACATGATAGGGTCAACGTCTCTTAGGGTAAACGTTTACTTAAATTATTGATACAGCAAAATGGAAGTTGTCTTAATTAAGAAACTGTAGGCTCACATTCTTCGGGAGACAATTCACAATTCTCAGGCTATCAGAATATACGAAATCTCGTTACAACTTATTACAACACGTCATCAATTTAGTCCATAAAATTCTAAGAGGAACTTTATCAGTTCTAGATTTTTTATACTATATCGTAGCTTGAGTTCCGGGAACTGTTGCTTTTTAACTTTTCAATGACAAGCCCAAGAGTTACCCAGAAACAAAATATAAACAAGGTTAAGTTTTATTCCGATCGCGCTTACGTCATAACCATGTACATATTGCTTAATCTGCCTAAATGTCCTGATGTGGTAAAGGTTAACAAAATCAAACTCTATTTCATAATTAAATCGAAAAAGACATATTTGTGTATGTAATTATTTATTTATCGTGTACAGTACATACTGCGACCAGGTACTGGGAGTGCTTTACATCATAGTACATAATTTCTGAACAACAATACATTAGAAACATGAAATATACACGTTTTGCAATATATTTAACAAATTATGCAATTTGACACTCAATATCAACAATCAAGCTATAATGATACTATGTATATGTTACCTAAATTTCCGAATTTGAATTAATATTTTGTTTTCTTAATAATAAGGTCTCCGAGGATTATTCTGGAAAAAGAAAACGAAATAGGTTAATTAAAGGTTAAGTACTTATGTCAATATCACTAATACTCAGTTTTAGATCGTTGCAAATAAACAGGTATAAGAACCAAAACCGCTTGACGTCACATAGACTAATTACGTTGGAGAAATGCAAATGCCAACATTTTTGGCAGTGATTACTAATGGAATTTGAACCTGAACATTTACTCAAAGCGCCAGAAACGTGACATTAGTTAAAAAATATAAGAGGGATGGCAACTTGCCAACTGCTACTTTTCATAATGACATTTCAATCCACGATGTAATAAAGTGTTGTCAAATATATATAAAAATTTGATTTAATGCAATATTAGTGAAATAGGTTTTATTTTAGAGAATAGGATTATATACATCACGCCTTCCCACAAGGGTCCCGAAGGGGTAGGCAGAGGTGTATAGGTAATACCCACACACCCACTTGGTGCCAACGTGATAGATGGCGAGTCCATCGCCGTTACTCAAACACAGCTATACATACGCCTTTGAATTTCTTCTCAGACGTATGCAGGTTTCCTCTCGATGTTTTCCTTCACCGTAAAGCTCGTGGTGTGACTAATCACTGTACTTAAGTTCTGAAAAACTCAATGGTACAGTCGGGATTCGGACCTGCGATCTTTGTGTCGAAGGCAACTGCTCGAACCAAATAGATGTAAGCTAGCCCAAATAGATGATGCTCGATTAATGCTTGCGAAATGATGCCAAACACAAAAAACCATTGTTATATTATAATATTGGTATAAAGAATGGGCCACCATCTTGGTTGTATAGGAAAGGCTATTGAATTAAGATGTCAGCAAATGTCATATTCATCAATATAAAATCTGCACACAATGGTCGTGTCGGTCGACACGTCTCTCATATGCTATCCCAAATGGACATACCTCTTACTCAACGCCTTTTAAATTACTGTAGCGGATGCCTTAAGCGCAATATTTGGAAGTCATTAAAACTAGATTAAATATATTTTTACGAGTATCTGAACAAAACACGGCGGTCAAATTAAAACATTTGATTGAAACCGGTTTGGCAAGATAATATGTTATTAATATGATAATATTTTATAAACTACTAACAACTTTAAACGTTTTTGTGTGTTTTAACAAGTATGATTCTTATTTGGACCCCACTATGTTCTAATAAATACCACTCGTTAAAAATACTCTTTAGTATATGAGAAGAAAATCATTTCATTTTCCACTTAACTGCCTGCCCCTCGAGAGACTAAGCATGATATGTATGTATTTCTGTCTGATGTGAATACGAAAATAGCAAGCCTATACTTTATTAGATGTCAGATCACATTGATAATTCTGTAATCTTACCAGTGGATTAGGCCGGAAGCGATAAGCCAGCATCATTCTCTTCCTGTATGCGTCAAACTCATCGTCTTCGGAACATACGATGTCTGACGCAGGTGCTCCCAAACCAAGATTTGATACTGGCTGATTGCCCCTATAGAAAAAATATCGTATTACCTACAATTTGCTTACTTAATACTTCACGATAATAATATTTTATAAAAAAAAACTTGAATTTAAAAGAGATAATAAAGTTATTGTAGCATAAATATTTAAAATAATTAATTTGAAATGAAATGTTAATCGTTTTTGGTCTAGTCTTTCGTCCACAACGCTTACCAAATTCGACCAATTCTAAAACGGTCACCGCTGCCTATGGACACTTCAATACCTTTGCTAATCGCGAATGGTTTAATAACGTTCTTGGACAGACCGTAAAAGTGGTTTTCGGGTTCTTATATTCAGTTAGCAACATACATTTTTATGCCTAGACCGCAACCATTCAAATCATCGCGAAGGATCACAGAGCGCAATGTTATTATATGTTCATATATAATATATACTCAAATAAATAAAAAATATAAATTGAGTTCAGTAATGAATTTGAATAGCCACAACATTTAAGAATCATTAAATTACGAAATATTTTTTAGCATAACAGCAAATGCGTCTTTCACTGAAAGTCAAAGTAAAAAATCCGTTTCTAAAATGTTTACACTATTATAGAAACAATACATCGAGGTGTGCACATTGTTGTAAGCCGAACATAAAGTTCTGTAGCGAATGTGTTCGCGATGTATGCGGTAGGCATACATGTATACAGACCCATAAAATACCCACGTAAATATATAAGTAAATTAAAACAAACACTTTAGCTACATATAATAAATATGAGATAAAGTATAGAGATGACACATGGTGAAACACTTCAAAACAAGTATGCTAATGAGAATAAATTCCGATTTCCGCGTGATATCTTGAGTATTTAAACAACATAAGCCCTTGGCAGTTACGTCAAGGTAGTGAAACTATCAAATAACTTCCTTGTACTATTAATGGTATAAATCATTTGATTTCATACCAATAATTTTGTTCACATGTAATGTTGGTAAACTATTTTTATCCAATGTTGTTATCACATAGAATACATTTCAGATTGGCTAGACTCACTTGTTGATTGGTTCAACTATACCAGAACCTTCAGCTCCAAGGCCTTGACCTTCGCTCCAACCCAATTTCTGCAGCATTTTGAAACCTAAGGAAAATTGTATAATTACTTATATTTTATTCATAGTAACAATCGTAGAACGTATCATGGGCGTTGCATCCACATTTATTGCAAAATCAATACACAGACCGAGACAAAACACCTGCATTTTTTTTAGAATCAAGTAAATCAGTTAATATAATAGTTTAGCGACTTTAATTGTCTTTTATTGTATTAGTCCGTAATTTCGAGCTATAAGATTCCATTTATACAGAAATGTACTGCTTAGTGCTACAGTAGGCGACAAACATCTTGGAAACGTTGTAAGAGTGAGTGTTATCATTGAATGACTAGTGTGTTCTCACATGTGTTTTCAGAATATGTATGAAAAAATTTCTTAAATTTAGAATTTAAGTCCATGTTTAAATGCCAACCCGATGAGTGACGTGTTCTGAGAGAAACCGATTACTAACCAAGATTATCCTCCTTAAGTTTGAATTCCTTGTAATCACTCAGGTCTGGCTCCTTGCCACTTTTCACCGCCGAATACTTCTCCATAAACCTGACAAACACAGAAACGTTAATAGTTCATTTAAATTCAGTCGATACGATTAGGCAAAAATCAATTCGATCGCAGAAATATTATAAGACAAACATATTACTCTAACACAAAACATGAACTCATTTGTAATAAATAACCGATCTTATATATATAATAATAATAATAATAATATATAATATATCCTCACGCCTTCCCACAAGGATCCCCGAAGGGGTAGACAGAGGTGTATAGGTAATACCCACACACCCACTTTCCGCCAGAGGTATATTAGGTGCCAACGTGACAGATGGCGAGTCCATCGCCGTTACTCAAGCACGACTATACATACGCCTTTGAATTTCTTCTCAGACGTATGCAGGTTTCCTCTCGATGTTTTCCTTCACCGTAAAGCTCGTGGTGTGACTAATCACTGTACTTAAGTTCAGAAAAACTCATTGTTACAGACGGGATTCGAACTTGCGACCTTTGCGTCGCAGGCAACTGCTCGAACCACTCGGCCACCACGGCTTATATGATAGTTATTAAAGTACAAAATTGGTGCTTATATTGTAATTCCAATAAGATAAGTATTATTAAGTGCCGTCAATAATAATGATGCGATGGTAAACTTCGCAATATTTATAACCTTATTACGATTCTATACAAAAGCTTTTTATACTAGTGACTAGACAACAATATGCATATTTATAAAAGCAGATATACATTAAGACCAAGGGTAGGCCTATTTTTAGTTACACAATTAGTTGCTTCCAGCGGGTCCAATCTACGACCTCGAGCTTCGCAGGAGCTTTGATCATCATACCGTACGGCGCAATACACACACACACACACGTACGCAGACACACACCTTGCTCTGGTAATTCTAACAGGAGCTCTGTACATCTCCTTCCGGGCCGAGTTTTAGAGGCACAGTTTATAACTATTGCGAGTCGGATAAATTTTGTAAAATAACTATTTTCTTCCTTTTTTAATTTATAATATATAATATTCTATTATGAGTTCATTCATTCACAATCGCGAGAATCATGATCTCATTTTTCTTTTACAATCAAGTTCAAATAACACACAGTATAATTATTGTACTGTTTAAAAAAATATATACGTACTTTTTCAGTTCTTCAGGAGGTAAGAAGTCCCCAATGTGATGTTTCCCGGCCGCTTGTTTAGTTAACTCAGTCGCCCACCGCTCTGTCGCGGTCATTTCTTTCGCACGCAGCCTGTCAAGTTACACACCACATAGAATAAATAACATATATCGCAAAAATTTGACGACTGTGGAAAAATTTGACGACTGTGGATTATAATTGTGTATATTTTCATTGTTTATTTTTGTGACAATAAATAAATTGTTGATTCAGTTAGGTACTTCATGGATTTACATATGAGCATTTGGAGTATCCTGTTAAGCAAAGATATGCTTGTATTAGGACTTCCACTCTCCAATATCCATTACACATTAGTATGAAAATATAAAAAAAATATATATATTAAAATATTTACGTATTATTTATTCGTGAAATAAAGGAGCACAATTAATATTTACTTAACACTACACTAGCTGTGTCCCCCGGCTCCACCCGCGTTAAATTTGTTCTTATCGATATATTTTGGCCAATTAACACAATATGATTATAAATTAAAGCATGTTTATTATACTGATGTATGAGCTATATTATTGTAAACTTTCATTAATATAAATGTCATAACTCAGTACTTTCTAACTGAAAGGTAAATCATCTCAATCTTCATAGGTGAAGATTTGTTATTATAGCATTTAGTTACATATAAGTATTTTTTTATTTATTTACATGTTTACTGCTGTAAATATTCCTGTAATAATTAAATAAATAAATCTTCATCATTTATAACATTGGTAGGATTTGTATGCATACTTGTGTTCCCAGGTACCCTCGGCGGTGTCCTCGTCGCTGTCGTATTCATACTTGTGCTTGCCGGCCGCAGCGAGCCGCTCCACTTCCTGCCTCTTCTTCAACATATCCTGCACACAGACATAATCGCATTCAGAACCCTTACTAATCACGTTCCAACCTAGATCAAATATATACATCCTATACTCAAGGATGGGAACTTCAAGAGTACTCGAAGCTGGCAAGCATGTATGTATAAAGAGATGGATGCATGTGAAAGAAGTGAAAGAGGTCTGTAAGTCTAGAGAGAACTGGCGCTCTACTCTCTATCAATCTCGTGTGGAACTAAGCGTGATGATATGTTTTAATCCAGCCAATAATATATATCTGTGCCAAATGTCATCCAATTTCGTTCAGCCGTTTTCTTAGCATTTTGTGCGGTTTGCTAATACATTTACAATAGCATTTTCTCAAAACAAAAAGGGGACGTCCATAAATTACGTGAGATGTTTAAGGGGGGGAGGGGGTCGAGTCAAATCTCATCTAATCTTACGTTGGAGAGAGGGGGGGGGGGGTCTCGGAAAATATCACACAATTCTTTTTCTGATTAAAATCATGATCAATCATCCAGGTTGAACATGCGTAAAATTTAATCTTATAATTAAACTCTCAGCAATATTGATTACTAATTATAATAATAATAAAAGTCTTAACTAGTCGTAAATAAAAGCACGAAGCAATTTTTTTTTCTTTTTACAATAAAAATCCAACGCGTTTACGTAAGAAACCCACATTTTGAAAAATCTCACGTGAGATTGGGGGATGGGGGAGAGGGTTGAATAAAATCTCATGATATCTCACCAGGGGGAGGGAGGGACAGGAAATAAAAAAATACACCTCACGTAATTTATGGACGCCCCCAAAGAGAACAGAAGGCAAGCATGTTATATGCTCTGAAGTTATTATGCTATTGTAATAATTGTTTTGTTTAATTAAATAAATAAAAAAAAAACTTGAGAGGTGTCAAGGGACACCCGGATGGAACGAAGTTGAATAATGAGAAGAAATCTTACATATACCACCCCCTAAGACGGTCGGGTACCTACAGTTTCGGCTCGAAAGTTGATTCGCTATTGAAATACAAAAAGCAAAAAAAAAACTACATATACATACTAATTTTTTTCCGTTTAGCCCCCTTTCGCATAAAAATAATTAAAAAAAAGTAAGCCTGAATCATACCTGGTACAGTAGGTTGAGTTTGAAGTTATCCTCGCACTTCTTCCAGTCTTCAACACTGAGATTAGTGGTACCATAGTTAGTCATCGCATACTGCATGAGAGCTTGGTTATTACGATTTACAGTACTGAGTTTTAGGCTTTCCTCGTCAATTTTGGGCAGCTTTGCACCTAGTATATGAAAAAGTTTTTGGTTTTATTAATTTAAGTATAATAATCCACTAGATTTAAGAAGTGATAGAGTAATATATGATCTTTAATCTATTACCATTATTATAGTCCACCGTCCAGGTCAAGATTAGGGGATCGAATCCCAATTTGTACAAATGGAGCTTTCATTTACAGTGTCATTGTAAGCTACAGTTTCATTTAAGAAATTGTATAGTAGCCACAGCTTGGCCCTGTTCACAAAAAGCCACCGTCCACAACCATAAATGGGGAAAGCCAGCGCCCCGGGAACTGAATTCCCAATATTAGGTTACATTAAAGAATATAAAAAAATTGGGTACCTAACATACTAGACCCTGGAAGTGGCGGAAAGACCCCCGGAAGCGGCGGCATAATCCCCGGCATAGGCGGCATGATCCCTGGCATCGGCGGCATTGTTCCAGGCATCGGCGGCATGCACCCGGGCAGCGGTGGCATGCCCCCCGGCAGCGGCGGCATGGCCCCGGCAGAGTGGTCGCCCGGGGGGTCTGCGCCCCACCTAGACTTTCTCCTCTTGCGCCTCTCTCGCTTGCTCTCTGGCTCCTCATCGCTCTGGGAGCTGGCTTCTCTCTTCACGTTGTGCTGGTCTGATCTGTTTTAGTTAGAGTTGGCATTCATTGGTATTTAAAATACAAACCAAATATGAATGAGTAGCTGAGCCCACGCCTTCGTCTTCGTAAAATAGACGATGGTAAATCAAATAAGATTACCAGGAGGTAATGTATATATATATTTATATATATGAAAGATCATACAAAACTTACAAACTTTACATGTTTAAATGTCAGCAAAGATAAATCTTAGTATGTTTTATGTTAAGTAAATAATCTTTATCGAAGCCAGAATGTACATACATCCATACAATTTCGAAAATATCATAGTCAAAGTAGTTATTATTGAAAGCTCTTCTGACACAATAACGTTCGACTCGTTTTACCCACACAATAAAATTACTTAACGAAACGTTGTCATTATGTACCTGTCTTTATTTTCTTCTTTAAAAGGCTTATAGTCATCGTTACTATCGTCATCTTCCAAGCAAAACTCCGGCTCGTACTTGTCCTCTGGTTTAACTTCTGGCTTGGGATCCGCCGGGCCTTCGCTACGAGCCTTACTCACGAGCTCCCTGAACGCCTTGTACTCATTACTGTTCGTATTGTGAAGGAACCTGTAAGGATTTGCCTAATTGAATTTCATAACGTCAACAAGAACAACAACAATGGATGTTTGTGTAAGGTTTTGATCAACCTGAAAAGTTCTAATGGAACAATTTGTTCTGTGATATATGCCGCAGTAATCAATACTGTTATCGCCTGTTACTGTTGCAACTATCACATAAAACAAGCAAAGTTCCATTAGTCATGATTAAAGGCAAATAATGTATGTAAATATAAAAATGAATACAGCACGTATCCTCTTGCTGGGGATCAAAACTGGCTATAGTGGCATTACCACATATTTTGGTCTTGTGAGTGTATTGCTTTCAGGACATTTTCCCAGTGGTCGCCGTTGCAGGCGACTTCGCTGGCGGCGCGGAGGACGATTGGCGGGAACCCATCTGCAGAGAGAACTGCACACCACGAGTCAAGATAGTGTCTGTCGGCCGGCCGCTACGCCAGCACAACCCGTGTGAAACACGCTTGTACTGGACTTCTTTCACGATATTCAACCCATTCTAGTCTCCCCAAAGATTTCAAATAGAAAATAGCCTTGCCAACAATATTTTTCGTAAAATAAGTACGTATTGTAATCATCGCGGGTTTTAAAAAAATGTTTTAATTTTACAATAAAATATTAATGTAACAGCCTGTCGTAACGAAGATTCCCCATGATTTAGTGGCCAATAATTATCAATGCCGAAAATCTTTGTCATTATACAATGAACAAATCAACTCTCTTAAATTTTGTAAGAAAAGCAAGAGCATTATTTAAACATCAAATAAAATTACATATTCTTTACCTCCGGACGATTTCGATGGTGCAATCCCGGATTCCAAGTCACTGGGTTTGGGAGCGTGTTTGAGCGACGGCGGCATTGACGACGGAATCTTCTGGAGCTTAGCAGGTTCAGTTTGAGATACACTCATGTTTTCTAGGGGCTTCGACTCAGGGATTGCGTGCATGGGTAAAGAGTTTGATGACATGGAGTTTGGAGGCATAAACGGCATCCTAGGAGGCCCATTTCCATTACCAAAGCCAGGACCATTTGGACCAAACGGAGGGCGGGGACCCATGAAGGGCATGTTGCCGTTATTCATAGAGTTTGGTGGCATGATAGAGTTGGGAGGACCATTAGGGCCCATCATTCCAGGATTCGAAAACGGCGGACCGAAAAATGGAGGCATAGGCCCATTCGGCCCAGGACCTGACATGTTTGGTCCACACATATTTGGTGGCATTGGGCCACATGGGCCCCTAGGTCGATTAGAGCCCATGAAATTGGGTGGCATTGGGAAATTTGGTGGTCCGCCCATAAATGGGGGCATAGGGGGTCCACCAGGTCCCAACAATGGGCCGGGTCTCATGTTAGATCCAGGGCCAATATTAGGGCCGGGACCCATATTCATACCAGGCCCCATGTTATGCCCAGGTCCTATATTAGGCCCTGGACCCATAGGACCAGGTCCCATACCGAACCCCAATCCCATGCCAGGCCCTGGTCCCATACGCGGTCCTGGTCCCATCCCAGGTCCAGGCCCCATCCCAAGCCCTGGTCCCATCCCAGGCCCAGGTCCCATCCCTGGTCCTGGTCCCATCCCAGGCCCTGGTCCCATCCCAGGCCCTGGTCCCATACCATGTCCTGGACCCATCCCAGGTCGAGGACCCATATTAGGCCTAGGTCCCATATTAGGGCCAAGCCCCATCAATCTTGGTCCCATGAAACCAGGAGGCATTGGACAAGATCCCATTGGTCCAGATCCCATTATGTTTCCTTGTTCATTTGAATCATCTTCCTCATCTGGATCATTACCACCCTTCCTCCATTGATTATTTTCAGAATCAGAGTTTTGGTCATCAAGATCTTTCGAAGGAGCTTGCAAAAGAGGTAGAGTTTGTATTCTATCTTCAACTACTGGTGTCATTGGGCTATGTTGCCGGTGCCTGCCTCTGTCGCTCCAGCGGTGTTGTTTATCTCTAGAATTTCAAGTAATTGTGAATTTTTTACAAGCCAATTTACACACCTGTTTTATGTTCTGGAGTTGCTATTTAAACTTATGAACAGTTCAAGTAATATTAGCAAATATCTTTCATGCAGTTCTATTAAGCGGGCTTATGTCCAGTGCTGTGTGTATAGAACTTGAATATAGTTGAGAAGAAGAATAACATTTGCTTGAGGAACACGCAAACCTGTTATCTGTCACAGTGGCACATCTCTCAATTTACTCTATTCTCTTTACAAAGTAAAACTTTACTGCATACCAGTAAATCAAAATGACAACACTAAATTCTGCAATATATGAGACACTAAAACAATCTATCTGCTCTGCTTAATTTTTCTATATAGTATTGAAGTGAAAATAGACAGGTTATACCCAAGAAACAGTAGAAAATCATGGTAGACCAACAAAATCATGAGGATGAAATAAAGGGAATAACAATACTACTTATTTCATCCTCTCACAGGGCAGACATCTATAGTAAATAAGAATGTGATGTTGTTACAAGTTGTTGTTGTCAATAGGCAGTGGTAACTGCTTACCATTAGGCAGACTGCATACTTGTTTGCCTTCTTAGTGACATAAAAAAAGTTATAGTGAGCTATATAGATGTGAGTGAGGAGTCTTCCACAAAGAGACAGGAGATTATGAGCATTTATAACAAGAAACTATGTATCAATTGAGAATGAGGAGTTTATATGTATGTGCAAGTGATTTTATTATTAAAATTGTGTATTCATTGAAACTAAAAAACTAAACTAAAAAGTAGAGGCTGTGTGAATCTCTTCTTACAGCATCTACATACTATATTAAGAACTGCTGTGCAGTTAATAGTTTGTAAAAATTATAAATATGAAATATATAAAGAGATACTTCTTTGTACAAAAAGAAATGGACCTTTTGGCTGTTTAATAAGAAAATCATAGTTACCTTGATCCTCTGTCGAAAGATCTCTTAGATTCCTCATTATTGTGCATAAAGTCCATGTCATGTCCATCTTGTATATTTGAAGGTGGATCTGTAGGTCCATCTTGATTATCATCACAGTTTTGATCACCATCTTCCTGTATTTCATCAGTTTCCTGCTTCTCTTGCTGCTGTTTCTCAAGGAGTGCTTTAAATTGATTCATGAAACTGCCATCATTGGAAAATATATTGGGAGTGCCCTTATCATCATTACCAATGGGACTGAAAGAGAAAAAATACAGTTATTACATTAAGAACAGCCAAATTTGAACAGCAGGTATGATTACAAACCCAGATAATTCTTATTCAAAACATTTACTTATTTTGATACGGATTCGCAATGAGATTTTTTTTTTATTAGCCGTGTTCAGTTAACCGTGGCAATTATGTCCATGAAGGGATATACCATCGCGATATATACTTACTTGGACAATTTTGCCTGTGCGGCAAGTGCTGCAGCTTGTTTCTGTGCGTCTAGCTTAGCTTGGATCTCCATTTTCTTTCTTTCGATAATTTGTTCCTGTTTTGACATTTGAGCCCATCTTGTGCTAAGCGCGGATTTGTTCTTATTGTCTTTAAAGTGTATCATGACGACTGAAGTCTAATCGATCTTTACTAATAAAATAGTTATAATTATTTTTGTAGCATTACCTACCTACACAATATTTAACGCCAGCTACCACATTAAATTAATTATAGTATCGCTAGATTAGATACATCAAAGAGTATGTACTCTAACCATAGACTAACTCTAACTAGTGATGAGCGTTGAATCAACGAACTAGTTGAATCAACCGTTGATCTCCTGTCAACGTATTAACGTTCACCTGTTTATGAATCAACTAGTTGAATTCGTCAACGACGTTTATGAATTTAACTCGTGCGTCTCGTTCAATAAACGTGAACGCAAACGCAACGAGCTGAGCAATTTAAATAAAAAAAAGTGTGTGTCAGCTCCGACGCACGACCGGAGTTTACTCCTTACAAACGATTATAAAATAAATAGATTAGTTAATAAGGGTAAATGAATGTATTTCTTATATTACTTAGAGTATGCATGACACATCTATAGATTGATTTTTATTCATTGAGTAATTTTCTCTGTGCTTCTTTTTCGACGTTTTATAAGTGCCCATCTGGGCCTATGTGAAATAAAAAGATTTTGATTGATTGATTGATTGATCTCAATTTTGAAATAAATATCAATTGATATAAATTTATATTTATATCATTTATAAATAAAATATAAAATTTACGATAAAACCTCCGCAAGTTGACAGTTGTTGTAGGTTAATATCAGGTTAATACAATATGCAATTGAAAGTAAATATTAACATTAATTACATCGCCATTCTGTTATTCTCGTTGCCATGGAGAGTACGAGAGCACCAAAAACGTAACGCTGTCATTCATCAGTAGATTTTACCTCTCATATTTTTCTCATACCGGGCGCCTTATATATGAAAATCGATTCTTAAGGAGTAAACTCCAAAAACGTTGAAAATAACGTCATAGATTGCGAGTGACGGTCATATCATACAATTTGAACTCTTAAGTAACGGATGAAAGAGCTGATTTTCAAAATATTTATTTAAGAATAGTACAAGATATTGGTGGAAGGAATGGCGCGGCGGGGCGTTCCCGGAAGTATGAAGGGAAGGTCATCTTAGTAGAACCATCAATCAAACGTTTTCCAATACATAAATTGAACCAAATTGTTTCTAAAATTTAACGCGCAATTGTTGAATAAAACCCGTTCAATGAATCAACGGTTTACGTTGCAAGTTGACATTAGTAGCACGTTGACTCGTTGACGAATTTAACTAGTTGACAAACGTAAATCAACGTTAACGTTTCGTTAACGGAAAAACCGTCACTAACTCTTACGCTTCGTATTTTTTTTTGCTTTGACTTTCTTCTGACCATAGACGATACACTACATATAGCAATTAACAGAGTACCTGTATTTATACTGATGTATACTAATAAACCATACTGACCTAGTCAAAGTCTACTATTGTACATGGGCCCAGTATTATATTGTAGTCTTTGCCATCATGTATATACGTATTACCAGCAAAGTTAATGAAAGATGATTTTCCGTCCGGGTAACCGAGTGTTCCGCCGCAAAATTATGTAGATTTATAAAACTAAAACGACTAAGAGTTTAATAAATAGTAAGGCCCTTTCATAATTATGTAGATCTACATTATTATTTTATAACAAGGAATACACATTACATTCTTATGATCTAGGCTATTTTAAATGAGAAGATAGGCGATAAGAGTGCCAAACAAGCATACGGCCCACCTGATGGGAAACGGTTGCCGTAGCCTATTTATGCTTACGATACCGAAGTATCACTTGCGTGCTGCCACTTTATGTTCGGAGAGTTTTGACAGCATAATAGGACTAATCGCTCTGCTGCCAGCACAATATAACAATCCACCCCCCTCTCCAAAGAGCTCATTACCGGAAACCTTATTCACCACGTAAGAGCACAACACAATAAATTGTGTTATTTGGCTACGGATTTCTATAAGGTGGAGGTCCTAACCCAGTCGGGCAGCTCTAAATTCGAACGGAAAAACCCCGTTATGCCCTACATCTCTCAGAGCCTCTTCCCAGTTATATCTGTTTGAATATATATTTTTTACTGTTTATATACTACTAAGCTGCCTAACAAGCAGGCATTCGCCTGATGCAGATCGAATATCGCCATTTATGGTCACTTGCCTTGCTTGACACAAGGACATTTCGCACCTTTCCTAAATTACGTATTTCAACGGGGAATTCATTCCACAATACTCTAACACCGCACACTTAATTTTGAAAGTGTGAGTCGCAGTGGGAGTCCTGTTATGTT
Organism: Drepana falcataria; assembly: GCA_945859725.1. NCBI lineage: Eukaryota > Metazoa > Arthropoda > Insecta > Lepidoptera > Drepanidae > Drepana > Drepana falcataria. The sequence continues at coordinate 4,827,961 of OX243937.1, forward strand.
CAAAGGTTACCAAGAGGTACCAACTAATAGTACGACTGTATGCTTGTTTGCCATTTTTGATGGTGCATTAAAAATATGATTTGTGTAATCTGTATACATACCTAAGCTATAGATAGTGCGATCCACGAAGACGCGCCCCACCATTCCAGTCCATGGGGTAGCGGGACGCGGGGAGTATGACGCAAGTCTATTAATTATAGTGTGGGTGTGCACTCATAGGTAATCGGTGTTTCATGATAACACTCAAACATTAGTGGAAGAATAGTGTGGCGCGTCTTCGTGAATGGCACTATCTATATCATTAAGCTAGTTTATCTGCGTACACGCTCATTGATTTAAGTTTAGAAACATACATTTTTCGTCATCACTGTGAATCTTGTAGATTATAGTACACTTAAATACTGCATTACACTTACATTTCAACTGCAACCCTCACAAAAGAATAAATAAAACCACAGATTTCATTGCATATTATTCTTTTTATATTTTTTTTTCATCAGTTTAAATGGAAAATACAATTTCATTTATTTATAATGTTGTCATTTATTTATTATTGTAAACAAATATATTATAAAAGATTTACATATTACTATCAAAACAAAATATTCACAAAATGGCAGACTAACTAAACAATTACTTAGCTGTTTTAATCAAGCATGCTAACAATTGCATCGTTTTGAGCTAAACAAGAAGGAGAAAGTTTGGCACTGATCCCATAATTCAATTGAATGTGAAGATGGCATAAATGCACAATGCAGCATCACTGTCCGGCATCAAGGTAAGTTAGTCTGTACACCCACATTTTGAATAGGTACCTTTTATAATGATACTCTTCACAACCTCTCTTCAGCTCATGTATATTGCATGATCTAATACTGACTACCTATTATACTTTCACTTGCACCGCAGGCGGCTTGCGTCCACGGTGTCAAACACTGGCAAAGCTTCCAAAACTAAGGGCAACGCCAAAGAGAGCCTATATCTGACTATTGTTTCTGTGGTAACTTGACAGTTTTAACTAATCTGCTGCCTCATTTATAAACGAAATTCAAATTGACTTAATTAGAAAAAAAAACAACAAACTCTGGCTCCTTTCATAACAATACAAGCTCCATTGAATGGATAAAGTTAACTCAATTTAAACATTCAAACAAATCATTATCAAGTCAAATCAAAAAGTACCTCTTCACATTTCTGCATTACCCTGCCTTAACAAAATCATACTATACACTTAGACAGTTGACAAACAAAAAGCAATGGAAGAGGGACATGAGCGAAGAAATCACAAAATATATACAGATAATAATATAAGTTTTGACACCGTCAATTTGTATATCACTTCTGTTGCTCTATCATTAACAGCGAGCATACAGACCGTGAGCTAACACAAATTGTTAGATTCCCAAGTAGCAATATGCTGGGTCCCTTCCACTGTTACATGAAATGCCGAAAAGAAAAGTATAATTCATAAATTGTACCTATATTTTGTTTATATTCTAATTTTTTTTTACATTTTAATAATTTAAAAACAACCAGTACTTGGTCGAGAAATTTATATCCATTTTTTTGTGTATTTTATATTTTGATGAAATATTTAAAAGCTAATTAACGTGAGCCGATGTCAGGATTCATAGCTAGTCGTCGTTCGCTCGAACCGGCTGACAAGCCTCGTTCTCTCGTCCGCCCGACTCGAGCTTGTATAAACGCATCTATACACTTTAACACTACCTCATCGTCTATACATCTTGACTCATAATTATAATGCACTGATATTTCGAGGGGCACAAGGAATATCGCAGCATTGTTTCATCACGCGCCGAGCGCAGAGGCCGCCGCCGTGTGCACGGCTCATATTGACATAAACCGTTGCTCAACACATGTTCGTCCTATACATTTTAGAAAATAAAATGCTACTATAATAACCCTTAACTCATCTAAATGTCCTAATTGGTACAATATTTACATTGACATAGTTATAATAACCAAATTGTTCTGTGAATCGAGTGTGGGAGACGGTTTTCGAGCCCGGACTCGCGGCGGCGGCCGACCACTGTTTACTGTACAGCAAATATACAATAACATTTGATCAGAATACGCAAACTCAAAGATCTACACCTAGTAATTAAAGTACGGTAAGGTCCGTCGTGTACGTAACACCTGCCTTAAGCCGCTATAATATCAGCTATATTAAGTAAATATAACGTGTTAAGTTTGCCCATGACAAAAATGCCACTAGATAACATACATATAGATGATATTAAATGAAATAGGCCAAATTCATTGTTACGATATAAATATGGGGTTAACACAACCTGACTGTTAATATAATACATACCTTTTGTAATAAAAAGCTGGCAAACGTAACGTATAGAGCACGTGGCGCGTTTGTCATGCCGCAAAGAATCATACATATTTGAAAATTAGTCATCTAATATAACACTACCTAGGATAAAAGAAAAAATGTAATCACTAGATTCTATATATTCTCTACTCTGTACAATGGACTTTGATATTTTCATTGAGATATTTTCCTTCGTATAAACATGACAAAATACAAATATTACATCTGTCCTAACAACTTAATCGGTAACAATCGAGCAACATTTGTCAATATTATTAACATTACTCCCTTTGCGACAGTATAATAGAAATTCAATTTATTTACTTTAGAAAGGGATATCTTATTTTTAAGTGGTCAGATGTATTAAATAACGGGCCAACTATACTCGGCTGATTCCAATGTATCTTAACATACCGTTATTTGACATTAGAATCAAGGTATTAAACCTACATTTTCCTTATGAATATTCAATGCCTGCAAAAATATATTTTATTTTATACACTATCCACGTATTAGGTGCGTCGATGAACAGTGCTTAATCAACGGGATCTGACAATTGGAATGCATATCTCACAGTATCCGCTTTTATAATCAACAAACTCCCAGATAATGTTAACGCAAGTATTACTTCCTCATGAGAAACAAATAATTCGTTAATCCATATCATTAGCCGTATAAACAATCGATAGTCCTTAAACTAGTGGTAACAATTACATTTTTAATGTTTGTTCCTAGCAATTCGAATTGGTTTTTTTATTATTAAATATATGACTGTGATAAATACGACCACTTATTGGATTTTTTGCGTATAATTAACGAACGAGGAAAATATCTAAAACAAGGTGTGAATTTTACAAAATTTACTGCACGACACGGGATTCTCTCGACGTAATAATTATGTTTATCTATCGAAGATAAGACACTAGTATAATAAGGAAATATGATAATAGGCATAAGAATTAGACGTATAAATTGACAGACGAAATACACGTAAGCCGGAATATATTAAGAAATAAATAAATGAGCCCAGTGAGCCTTTGCAGAAATAGTAACACGCCATTCCTACATGCCCATGAAATCACGCGTGCAAAATAAAGATTACGTTCAACCACATATAGAAACGACAGCATCGGTCTACCACAATATATTGTCCTCAAATCAGATAACCCGAATTGAATATTATATGTATGCTTCCTATAGTCCGTTTATAATATATAATAATTACATCTCATATGGTAACATTTAATTTTAATCAGATGCAAAAAAAAATTAAGGTACTTAAGTTTTGAGTAATTTTAAATAAAATAAATAAGAGGAATAAATTAAAAATCCAAAGCGAATTTTATCGTCTAATATCATGACCATAATATTGAGCATTATAATGAGTAAAAAGCAACAAAACTGTCATCATGAGCAACTAAAGTACACCTACGTTTGAATTGACCAAAAACTCGACTCCACTTATGAAAACATCAACATACTTTCTGTATATACACAAAACAATTGACGACTATAATGAAAACGAAATAGTGATGCCCTTTGACACATTTAATTGACAAAAATTAACTGAATTAACATTATGCTTCAACAAGTTTTACGTAACCTATTAAATGTTCATGTTACTAGCATATATAATAAGCTTTATAATAATAATATACACCTGCAATAACAAAAATCATTTTGCGATACAGGTTCCAATGATGGAGAATCCGGATAATAGGACGTTACGCCATTTTGAGGTGTCAAATTGCGTTTAGAAAAGGACACGCGCATAACAATCGGCTTTAAAATAAAAATAAAAACAGAATTACTTAACGCTAAATCATTTTCAAATATGGACGTTAATTTCAGGACAAATTATCAAGACGGCTCACCACACACTTGGGCCAGGGACCGGCAAATCTCTCAAAGATGGTGTTTTGATTTGGGACAAAGATTTACGTGTAGGCTGTCGACTGACCCGAATGTAGTCTAAATTACTAAAACTTTATTGTGTTCTAGTACCCAAAAGGAGAATAATATCTTACTTCTAGTGGATGTTCAACACTGGCCGGTTGTTGCTAACTTTCAAGACGTTTTGTTTGGCATTTAAAATGATTTACAACACTTCGGTTAATGTTCGGTCATGCAACAGCCGCGAGTTAGCTACAGTTTATTAACAATTAAACGTCCATCTCTTATTAAAAGAGTTCACTTTGTGACATCGATGAGTTATTTTTAAAGCCCCTTTACTTCGCTTATGAAACTTCTTCACGGCAATTGCACGACACGATCAGGGATGATAAAATATCGTAATTAAATTAATTTGAATAAAATTTTACTGAAATATTACACTACCCATAACAAAGGTTAACAAGAACATGACAATTATATATTTTTATGATACTACTATATACAACATGCATAAGCTGGGCAAGACGAATAAAGTAAAATGATCGTCCAACATTTGAATATGGATGGATTATTTAGAAGCGAAAGGGACGACATTAGGTACACCATAGATAAAAGGGCGTTTATAATTGTGTATCAAAGGCCAACAGTAGTCTTAATTGACTCCTAAGAATTGTTTGACTTTGCGTTTAATTAAAATTATATACACACTGACCTTGTTTTAAGAAAAATACACCAAATAAAATTTTATGATCCATACTAGCCATTTGGACAACAATGCATAACATTAGACGGCAATACTTTCCAATGGAATAAATGTGGACGAACATATATCTAAAATTGGACTATTATATACTTGATAAATTAATGTTTAATATACATATATAGGTAATATTTACATCGTAATAAATCAATCGTACAATAAAGTCTTGGTCACTGAACCAACAGACATACAATTAGCTCACCGGTTGTTGGCACGTCGCTGGCCATCATTCAGTAACAATCGCTAACAAACATAGTACAGTCGTGTCGCTTGCTTCTTTCGACTTCAAACTAACAACTAAACATAAATCTATAATAAAGGAAGTAACAGTAATCACGTAAAGAATTTACGTGATATTCTTCGACATGACAAACGTTAAGCGGAAAGAAACAAGTATTAGACCGTGAAAAGCAAAATTATATTTAAAATTATTATGTAGGTACACATGAAATATTCAGTATGATTTTTTTTCTTTTCATGGAAAGAAATGTGATATTGAATTCGCTATGGTTAAGGTTGGAGCGCTGTTAAAATATATGGAAGAACAATAAAAACTTAATATACTCTATGTAACATAATATTGTATGTAGTATTTATTATATTATCTACACGAGAATGACTAACACAGAGCATTACCTTAACCATATGAAGTCATCAGTGTTTTGTTGCCAAATTGGCAGCTCGCCTGTGTGCAGATCAATGATCACGTACAAACAAACATGAATATCCCAATTGGTAGTGCACTTGGAATCATTTCATTACCAACTGGGATATTCCGGTACGGATCATGCCACGAAGTTAATAGACAGAGCTGTCCTCTTTAAGAATGTTAACCTAACAAAAACGAAATTTGACAAATATATTTTGTTAACATTTGCCATAACCAGCGGAGCTGCCAATGTATTACAATTATTTCATCATGAAACGCTATGTAAAGAGCCAACAACATCTCACAACGGATGATAACCGTGCCATTGTAAGTTGATATGCAAATATGAAGTAAATAGTCATACAATGATCATTAACAATTATCACCCGTGTCATATGAAGCCCGGTCCAAAAAGGCGCAGGTTTCCTTCGCTATAAATATACAACAAAGGTACGTAACTCCGTTCCCACATAGCAAATCAGTGCTACAATAGAACAGCACTAAATATATTACTGTGGAAACGAAGGTTGTTGGCTTGATCACAGCCAGGGCACGTTTATGTAACCTTAATTAACATGCCACGTAAGCGTGACACTTGAACTGAACACCTCCGGCCACAACGACATTACATTGCGGACCGGAGGCGTCAATATTACTGAATACCACGTGTCATATATATGTATATATGTATATAACGTATAACAGTCAGCGCGGCTTTGACAAGACAAGACTATCACCGTACAAAAGGCCTAACGATTATCTGATAAAGCTCATTATCGTAAAGCTTACTATGTCACTGCAACTCGTATAAAAACTATGTAGACCTTATGTTTAAATACAAAATGTCCGTACGACCTGTGGCGGAGTGTGAAGGCGCGTGTATCGTCTGTACTGTACTAGAGGCAGCGGGCGGGCGGCGGCTTGCTCAAGTGTCAGTACGCTTGCGTTGTGCTTGCCGTTGAAACACGTTCCGGTTTTAGGTTGCGCTGTAAAGAACAAGTGCACTGCTTTATTATAACAATAATATATATATGCATCCTCACGCCTTCCCACAAGAGTCCCCGAAGGGGTAGGCAGAGTTGTTTAGATAATACCGCCAGAAGATATATTTTAGGTGCCAACTTGTCAAGGCGAGTCCATCGCCGTCACTCAAGCACGACTATTATACACGTCTTTGAATTTCTTTGCAAACATATACAGGTTTCATCTCTATGTAAAGCTCGTGTTGTGGCTGATCGCTGTACTTAATTAAATTCAGAAAAACTCATTGGTACAGTCGGGATTCAAACTTGCAATCTCTGTGTTGCAGGTAACTCGAACCACTCAGTCACCACTGCCCCTTACAAACATAATTTAAGTACTCCTTAAATGCTCTCAAAGAGTCACAACTGCATTTTGGTCAGCAAATGTCAAGCTTATCTTATAAATGTCCGTGTATAGTACATAGAGTACAAGCATGGAGTTCTTCAAGAAGGGTGTGAAAAGATTCGGGGTCGGCAACGCGCGAGTTATACCCCTGGTGTTGCAATCGCCCATAGGCGGCGTTAACCGCTTACCATCAGGCGGACCGCATGCTTGTTTGTCACCCATGTGATATAAAAAAAAGTACAAGCAATTTGTCGAATAACATAAACAAAAAAAATATTGCGCGGATTATTTCTCGAAATCGATAAGATATTCATGATTTACCAATTACGTACAACCAGTGTCAGATAACGTAGATACCGAGTTTAAAACGTGACCAACACTTGACTAATATGTCCTTTAGATACGTGTTAGATTAATACTTTATTATTGTGTAATCTTGTCGTGTAAAAATTAAAAAATACACAGATAAATCATATAACATATTCTACATGCTACTAAACATTCTTGATTAACTACTATATTGGGTGCACTACATTTATGAGTCACAAACTTACTGGCAGGTCCCCATAGTCGTTTAAACGCGTTACAGACTTGAAATTAAAAGAACACACACAGCTATAATACAAAGAGAAGGGCTTATGAGCTACTACTTTATCAGTGATATCTATTTTACGCACATAATAATGAGGAGGCGAAACCTTCATATTTATTTTCAAATCGTTAATAGTAGTGTCACCTTTCGGAATATTTGCCCAACAAATCTAAACTCTGACGAGTATAGCACAGAGTGCATTGTTAATAATGTATTTTGTTAAGAGTGTTATTCTAATCATGAATACATGTATGGTAAAGGTAATCGCCAGAGACTTACGTATTACGTAGACGCGTATGTGTACGTAGTTATTCTGTGACCCCGTTTGGAAAATTACAGTACTCGATGAGATGTAGAGGTACAATAGGTGCTGTACAGGTCAATGAACTCACCAGCTGGTCGTATTGGTAGACCTTGCGCTTGATATGCGTGAGCTTGCGGTGCAAGTAGTTGACGCGCCGCCTCTCTTGTTGGTATGCAACGTCGTTGCTCACGCGTCTGTATTCCTCGACGATGCGTTGCTCTATGCTCTGCGCAGAAAATATTGTAAGGTATAATTGATGCGTACCACAAGCTTTGCAAGAAATGTTGACACCGAACACTTGTACTCCTAACGTAAGTTTACAGTGCCTCTGTTGTGAGTAGTCGTGACAAACAAATCTATTCCTGGCCACTTGGTTGTATGAAATGCTACTGCAATGGAGTTAATCACCCTATATTAAAAAAAAGTCATTAGTACAGTCTGGGTTCGAATCTTTAGTTGGTGACCACGGTGGTCAAGTGTTTAACAGTTGTGAATAGTAAGTACCGCTCGTGGCAAGGCCTGAAGATATTACAAAAACAACATGTGCCCCGCGGTATCACCCGCGTGAAATCTGATAACGTAATTTTTTTTTTCGAAAAAATCTGTGCTAAATGTCATCCAATTCCGTTCAGTGGCTTCTGCATGAGATGAACACATCCTTACAAACTTTTTAAATTCATAATACATATTAATAGGATATTATGTGGTGTGTAAACTTTATATATTTATATTAGTAGAATATTGTATTTTGTGTATTGTGTACCTGATGGTGTGGCGACATGGGCATCGCGCGCTTGAGTTCTAGCTCGAGGCGCGTGAAGAGGGCAGCCACCTGCGCGACGCGCGCGTACAGCGACCGGTACTCCGTGTACAGCTCCGCAAACTCGTTCTTGTACCGCCGCCGCATATTCGAACACGTTATGGCCGGGTATTGCCTGACAACATATGGAACGTCAAAATCGAAGTCATGTTTAATATACATATGTATATACTAACATGATAAAGCGACCGAGTTCGTTTGTTTCACAACGCGCTAACTTAAGAATTAATTATCCCATTTGAACAAAAACATCCTCTCGCTACTATCTAAGCATCTAACTAAGGGAGTGAAGCATTTATCAATTAATTAAAGCACGCTTTGTTGAAAGTTGTATCCATTTCTGGATGTTACCAAATATCGATGTTCCATGCAAAATATTTTTGATACTACCATATGATAATAATTACATTAGTTACAAAACTGTATGCGAAACCTACTTAGATAGTGTAATGTGAAAAAAAGATGCGGATGTTACTCTCTCAATGCCTATGTCACGTGTATATAAATTATATAACGTCGAGACATAACAGATAAACTGCATCTTATATAAGGTTATGTACTCGAATGTTTGAAGTCCCACGACCACCGAATATTTACTACGGAGTAAAACAATATGACGAACAAGCGAACTTAAAAAAAAATATTCGTTCTTCTCAATTATATTTCACAAACGTTTAACTGTGAGAATTCTTTACAATAAGCTTGCACATATTCTAAAATTAAATGTTCAAGGCTATTTATTGTACATATGTGTATATATATATATATATATATATATATATCCAAACAGTTCCATATTAACCTTGCCAGTTTCTATGCGTTACAATACGTATCTGCGATATAAATAATTTTAGTAACCAACAACTAGTTTACCTTTCAATCTCTTCCAAATCAGTCACGTTCTCGTCAGGCACAGACACTAATTCTGTATTCTCTAAGGGTTCAGTATTTGTGATGTCTTTTTCTGTAAACAAACAATTGAATGTCAATACACCAAGATTTATTACAAGACAATAATTAAGTATTTCGTCGGTGAAGCAATCACCAACCCATAATATTTTTTGCCAGCTCTTTGATCTCTTTGTAGGACACAACGATGACCTTTTCCTTTATTTGTTGGAAGTCACTTATCCTTGGCCTTACTTCACCTTGCTTTTCTTCTATAAATTAATATAAAACATGTACATATGTGTATTAATGTTATCTGAAGGTTCTCATAATCTATATTGCTGTTTATTTGTAAAAGCTTAGTACGAGCAAATATATGTACAATGAGGTGCAACCGACTCATAGTGTTTACCTGTGATATTGGTTTGCTCTACTGGGGGACTACTTCTAAAACCATTCGCTTTAACAGGACTGGGGCAGAGATCCTTGACAGTAGTAAAGTTGAGGGTGTACCCATTGTCCTTTTTAACTAAAAAAAAAACAAGAAAACATTGTGATAAAACTGAAAAACATAAATTCATAATTCGTTGTTCAAATCATATGTACGGTAATGAAATAATAAATAAAAAGAAATTTTATTACGCATATCGCACAGTGCAGTCTCATATTAAAAGTTAAATTTTATGAATATATTTATATTCATAAAACTTTTGGTGTAGCATATGTGCAGCTGTGCCTGAAATACGCTTTTGTTCTAGTTATACAAATGTATAGAAACGTACGTTCTAATCTCAACGTACCAATCGATTGGGGAACACCATACGTTGTGTACATGTGAGATAATCATAGCATTTACGAAGTAATACCGCATCGAATTATCACGAGTTCTTAGGACGATTGTTTATAAATTTGCTGTTTTTCTAAATAACCGTTTGCAAATCAATCCTGCGAATACATCGCGTATAATAATGGAGTTTGAAATCATTTGCGTAAACAGACTGAGTGAATAAATTCATTGAATTACACGCTAATGTTTCCAGCTGTGCATATATATGTATGTATTGTATTATATCTGACAGTTTCGTTCTTTCGATCTTTGAAAGATGATAACCGAACTTTATCGCGATAAGCAAAATCTACAAATTATTTGAGTATTCTTTTACTAACAACAAGAACAAATGTACAAAGAGTGTACGTATCATAAAGATTCCTTGAGATTCCGTCTGTAAATCGCGAGCGGTACCCATGTCCGTAGGCGGCGGTAACCTTTTACAAATAAGTGAAACACATGCTCGTTTGAAAAAAGAAAGAAACACTATTTTCAGCGGCACTTTTGGTTGGCTAACCAACTTGAAGTGATGTCAAGTATAACGAATTACCTGTAGTGCGATCGTCCTCGTTGTCGGAAGCGTGTCGCTCGCCGGAGGAGGTGGTGGCGTAGCCCGAGGAGGGCGGCGAGGCGCGGCGGTAATGAGAGATGCGCTGCTTCTTGGCGGCTGGCGCATCCTCGCCCCCCGCGCCGCGCTTGCCGGGCGAACCGCGCGGCGACAGCGAGTTGGCAGAGTCACTGCTCAAGGGCGGCGTCAGGTTCTGAGGTTTCCGCCTGCAACACGGTCACACTCACGGTCACGTACTATCGCCATTAAATGCATACCCACTGTTACATACTATTGCTATTTCCTGCGATACCTACAGATCCCTCAAGGTAACGTACTATGGCAATTACAAATCTAGACTCGTCTCACGTGCAAGCATAAGACCTAGGACCTCGCTTTCTTTTTGTACCCAGTAGTGGTAGCAAACAAGCACATGACCAAGGGATGCTAGCAGCACCAGTAGTATCCTGGTTGCCGACCAGGCAACCTAAGCCACCCAGGCAACCAAACTTTACTAAGTACGCGATAAAGCGTTATTGTAAAATAGGTTGATACGAGACTCAGAAGTACCTAGTTTTATTCGAAATATGTTCTGGTGATGACACCTCGTATAGATATTATGATGAAAATAAGTTCAGAAATGTTACCATATCTAAATATACCTAAATGTTCAAAACTATTTAAAGCGACACGAGTTATTTGTCAATACGTGCCCAATCAAACTCGCTGTGGCTTCAATGAAGAAGGCAAACAAGGTCTAACCAAGGTATGACGTCAGTATATAAACCGTAAACGCATATTTTATTTCATCAGACTATTGAGTACTGTATAATAATTTGCCTGCTAGCTTTACCAAAAGTCATTCTGATGTACAAACTATTCAATTATTTATATCAAAGTATTATTAGGACTGCATATATTATAGATGTATTCAAGTATGATAATATGAGTAAAATTACACACAGCTACAGCCAGCGTGTCGCCAGCGATGTTATCGTTTTATGATCACTCTACTATCGACTCAAAGCAGTTAATCGTAAGGTAGAATTCAGCTAATTTACGATCTGGCACAGCTGCGCCGTCCGTATAAGCAGACCTTATATGGGCCAAAATGTAGGTGTGTGACAGACCTCTTGAGCATACGTTTCTCCTCCTCGGTATAGAACGGCCAATCTTCGTTGACGTCGTTCCAGTAGTGTCTACGTAAGTGGTAACAATTGTCCTTGAGCGTACTAATCTGTGGCAGGATCTTGCCCACGGCACTGCGATCCTTCTCCTTGAGCCCCTCTGCAACGTTTCGTCCAAAGTTAATCAAGTTGAGTTTCAAACAAATTGTATCGTTAAAGCAATCCACACTTACCACTATAAAGCCTCGCGTACAATTCTGGCTTCTTGAAGGGCTTCAATGCTAATAATTGTATAAGTCTTTCTCTGTAATAGAAGAAAATTATACAAGGTTAATTAACTGCAGAGTTAAAATAGCAGTGCATTATGAACTGGTCGTCTATCTTAAAAATAGTTAAAAAATGTCTTGAATATTTCACACATAGGTAATTGTCTAAATATTGGCATTATGCTTACTGTATGAAATGTGGAAGCTATTTCCCAATTATTAAGTAATGCATGCATCTTGTGATTAAAATAAGTTTCTAGAACATATTGTTTCCAGTCGAAATGTGACTGGTCAAGGTAATCTATAAGATACCTACAAGCGACAATGTATTTTAAGCAATATGAGGAGAATATAATATCGCATGTATTATATTATCAAGTTGATTGTCAATTAACGTCATTAAAAATGTTAAGTTATTGTTCAGATAGCACAACGGCAACAAATAAGCAATTAATTTTCCCAAGTGATGAAGTTGTTTGGTCTAAATGACCTTGAGGATTGTTTTCATTGAACAGTAGCAATTATTTTTGCATAACCTTGAATGCATAAAATGTAAGTCACTTTCAAATCATCACGCGCTTAGTGCTAACTGAAAGAAATTACATTGAACCGAGTGTCATTGAAGTTGTCATATCCATTTCACAATGCCCTTTTACAAAACTATACTTGAAATTTACTCATACTATTTTAATTATACTCCAACTAATATTTTTAAGCGATATAAAGAACGTTAATTACAGAACACTAGTGCTATAAATGGAAAGAATATTGTTATAGCGCAATTGTAATAACAATATTTTTTTCGGGTAATTTTTTAACACGACCGACCATACATCCTTTTCCCAGCAACCGCACCACTATCGTATTGGTTTTATATATAGCGATAACGATATGATGCAACCACTGGGTTTTAGTCCTCAATGGACAAAAGACACGTATTCAAATTTACATTGCGTGCAATAAAATGTTTATCATTACTGATTAAAGCGTACTTTCTATGCTACCTACGTATAAAGGATTACTAGATACAAAACGGTTCGCGCTATTTATTTATTAAATACCAGATGCAGCATTACTCACAATCGTCGTAGAGAATATAATTTGATCTATGTGTTACCTTAGCAATGCACTAAGAGTGCACGCAACGACGTTATTTGCATGCATGCATTTTATACAAAGTTCGATAACCGATTAAGATAGCTGCACAAACAAAACAGTTTGTGCAGCTATCTTCGTAATCGGTAAACCATATGTGCGAGGCGTGGTATGTTCTAGAATCAAATTATTGTTGCGAGAATATGTTAAAAACGGAGTACCTACCTACCTACATTAATTGTTATATTAACTGCTACATATATAGTTATATTTATATATCGATTATCGTCACACTTGGTCTCTCGATTACACTGTTTATGCAGTAATAACATTTGCCATCAGCTTATCTTCAGTTCGAATAAGGTCAGCGCAGTCTCTCATATCTTCCATTAAAATACATAATGTCATGATTTGATTGTTACACAATCAGTGTTGGAGAAATACATTGACAGCTGATCGGGAAAGCATGGATTTTTCGTTACGTTTCGTTAACAAAGTTAATCGCAATGGGAATTCTATTAAATCAATCCGCACCAGAGATAGGTGTAAATTACGCCGAGAAGCAACAATATATTAAAGGTACCTTTAATATCTATAATGGTTGACATTTGCGGTCACTACAGTGCATAATCAGTGGTTTCTCATTAATTCATTTAAATTGGTGTACAATTACACAATTATTCTTGTAATGGGTAATAACGCAACACACTCGATTTAGAAACTGAAAACTAGCTACTGACGAAAGAATTAAAGTATGTAGTTGCATTAAGCAGTATACAATGGAAATTATGAGAAGTCTTCACCAGACAAATGGAAAAGGAAACGTGTATTAAATAAAAACTGTTATAACATCAAAGCAGAGTATGATCATAACAGATATGTATGTACATATATCATATAAGAACGGACGGACAGGTGTGAACGTGTAAGAGAGTGGATTTGGTTTAACTACCTATTCAGAATTTATTGTTGGGGAATGAGCAAAATCGGACAGTAAATTTTGTCACGGTTGAGAATTGGGCATATTAGTATTTGTTTACTACATATTTATGGATGTTTACATTTTGATATTTATAAAGTAAGTTTTATATAATTTGAATTTTATTAAAATTAAAATTAAAAAACATTTTTACTCTCCCCAAAGTGTTACAGATACACTTTGGGGAGAGTAAAAATGTTTTCATAAGTATGTGTAAGAGTTTTTATACCTTTATATCGCATACGAACAACATCGGCACATTATAAACTGATGATATGTCTGGATAGTGTTGTATAGTATGACTCACGTGAGGGACCGCCTGGCGAGGTCTGGGTTGGGCGGAGGGCGCTGCGGCTGGGGTGCGTGCGGCTGCGGCGCGGTGGGCGCGGGCGCACGAGCCGGGCCGCCCGCCACCCGCTCCAGCCGGTCGCCGCCCCGCTCGGGTCGCTCCGCTCGATCGGGCCTGTCAGGCCTCTCCGGTCGATCGGGCCTCTCCGCCCGTTCTGGTCTCTCCGCCCGCTCTGGCCTCTCCGCCCGCTCTGGCCTCTCCTGTCTCTCGGGCCTGTCAGGTCGCTCTGCTCGTTCAGCGCGCTCGGCCAGTTGCGCCGCCGCACTGCTTGACGAATATGGATGTGACGATCGCACTTTGACACGTCGCCCAATATCCGTCTGGTTAGGCTTGATTACGCGGGTGCTGAAATTGAGATTGCAATTCATAATTTCAGTACAAAACGCTGTATTGCAGGCCTGGCTCACCTGTATTATTGTGAGTTAGTTGTTTTCCTTATTACTATAATTCAATTAAGTAATGGCTATTGCAACCAACCATAAGGCAAAATATGCAATATAATTATAATTGATATAGGTACTAGGTACATTTGGATATTATTTCCTCGTACATCACCCACTTGTTTACATCAGGATTTATTGATACAAAAAGTGAATTAGTTGGGGGGTCGTACCATTTGCTCTGCTCCGCGGCCACGGTCCTCGCCATTCGATCCTTGGTGGCCTCGTACGAGTCGTCATTGGCCTGAACGCGCATCCGCCGTGGCAGCGGCCCGCAAGACTCCAACCGCCGTGCGCCGCCGCTCCGGACGCACTCGAATGAACCCTTGAAACAATTCGATGAATCAATTTTCAACTTTCAGCTTCTCCCCATACTATCTTGAATTAAATATTACTGAAATTATACTATTTCAATATAACATCATCATACATCATAGAACAAACATACAACATCATAACATCACGCTTTACCCAGCCACAAAACTAAGTAATATGCTCATCCTGAAAACATTTGCTGCGGTCAGGGTAATCGAACCTACGACAATTTAAACTCAAAGCAGGGCCTGTCGCAGAGCCACTACTAACGAGTCAGGCGGCCATTTACCAGAATGTTCTGGACTTCTTCGCAAGTTATATTTCATTGACACAGGTGCGTTTTCGCTCGTAATAACTTCATTTTTCAAGGCAACACAATAGAACTATAATACACTGTAGGTACATATTTTGTGTTAAAATAAGAATTTCGTTACATAATATGTAATTTGTTTCAGTCTGTGTGACATAACATTCAAAGTAACGATTAACTCAAATAGTAAATGTATAAACATAATACCGTTTGACTATAAAAGCTCTGAAAGCCAAGCTTTATCGAACGCAGTACGCACGTGGGAGGGTGAAATTGCTACCACCTACGCGATCACATTTATAGAACAAGTGTATCGACTACATGTAACTTTTAATAGAATTCAGTTTACCAGGTATGCAAGCAACCATCGGTCATGTCTTCTCGTTTTCCATAGACAAAAGGAATAAAATCGCGAGCACTTTGTTATATTTATTTGTAATGCAGCACGAATACTGCGCGACTGAAATCGCACTTTCTAACGGCTATTGAGTAACGTTCTTAGTACGCGCCGCGCCGTCCCGCCCCATTCCGTGTCCATGGCTAGATAACAACGAAAAAAAAACACGAATATAACTAAGTTTTCTACTAAATACTGATACTGCCTCTACGGATACTGAAGTACTAGTTCGTTCGCTGAAAAATTCAACGGAATCCGCTTTGCAATAATTAAATATATTTTTTAAATATTACCTACTTCATTATTTTTTATGCTTTAGAAAATCTAATACAGGTAGATTATCACATTGATACTAGTGACACACCTCAAGGCCTATAATGTACCCGGTTCATCCATACAAAATATAACTCTGACGAATTTGTCGATCTAAACCTACTTATTATTGACTGCAACCGTTCCGCGACCCACAAACCTATACGTGCTCTTGCGCATTACTGGTGGAGCCATCAAGAATATTAATACAATAAATAACCACTGTTTATCATCCGGTTAAATCATTCATCACCAGTCTACATTTCCAGCTCCCGCTGGGACTGAGTTCAACTAGTTGTAAGAAAAAATAATAAGTAAAATCAATAGTTTTGATTAGGAAACTGAACGTCACGATTTTCACACTAGCCTGAAAACTGTCTTCTCAACTAACATTAGTGTTCGATCCACAAGTTACTATAAAGTACAATGATTAGATCATTAAATTTTATCCTTTTCGACAATATATTTCCAATTGATTGCAGCGAATCAGCGTTGTTGAGATCCCAAAAGAAAATATTTTTTACAGATAAAGCTTGAAATTTATTTGTTAGTGATAAAATCTAAAATTTTAGAAGTGTTTCACATTTTCCGAACCACAAATTACATAATATATATTCACATATAAAATTCATGCATTGTTAGATTTACATTGCAAAAAGCAAGTGTTCAGTTTGTAGGTAAGATATTTGTCGAGCTCTTTATAAAGCTGAATTATTAACAAAGTTAATGTTGCGTGAAAGTCACATGACGTGTTGAATATGTTTTGTAGTGCAGAATGATGCTCCCATAACTTCTTATTCATAGAAGAAAATGCTTATTATAAGATAAACCAACAAAGTTCTAACTGATTGCAGTAGATGCTACTATTAGTGATGTATTGAATAAATGCAATCAATACATAATGTACATATATATATTTCTGGGTTGACAAGACTCACAAACTACATATTTCAATAAATACGTTTCCAAAGGATGGATTGTAGATTGTAGCCTTGGCGGCAGAGGGTATCACATTTCACTTAGCAGTTTTGTTTTTCATGGGATTATAATGCATACATTGCTAGAATATACTGTGTAATAATATACCTTCTCTATCACAAGTAGGTAAGTAAAAATCGCTTGCTTTATGTGTCTATAAACTGTCTTTCAGCAATTTGTGTTTGACGAATATTATTTACTCCTTTTTTATATTGTATCTATCTACAAATGTATTGGTATGAGGTAGGTATTCGGTACGCTTCAATTTTGTCTCAAGCGTACTCTGATAAAGTAAATTTTGAATTAATTATACCGCTCCTCACCACCATAGACGCACATATCATCCGAAAGTAAAGTGCTCCAAAGTTACAACAATTGTCTAATGCTAATTTGACATTGAATAAATCAAAATATATACGCCAAATATATACGTGTAAGTAGTTATGTAACATCGTATTGAGGGAATCATAGCGCTAGAATAACAAGAAATGAAGCAAAATGTCCAACATCGACAGTTGATAATACCCGCATGACCTAAACACCGGTTTGTATCAAGGTGAACCGAGATGTGCGCTTAAATAGATTACATGCTTTCATAATTTATATAATTATTTCTAGCAAAATCTCTGTATTTTTTGTATATAGACACTGACATTGGTAGGATCTGTAATCTCATGCCGAATTATTGCACCTAAGTTTGAAGGATACCTAAAGCTACTACACAACCATGAATTGTAATAGATTGAATAGCGGAAGACACATTAAGAGCGATCAAACGTGATATTTGATAGACGCCCCGAGGCACCCATCTCGTCTTGGATTACAAATAAAATTTTGCTCAATTCAAAGATTCTATGATGATCTCAACTTACCCTAAATTTCAATTCGACTATAAACTTGAGGGCATAGTCTTCTTTCTAGAGCGCCACTTATAACCAAAACGGTTCAGTTCCACATTATTATAATTAATTATGTGTGGAAACTTTATATGTGTATAGCTGAATATTGTATTACACAAGGGAGTGGGTACTAATCGTAATTAGGTAGAATTTAGGCAACAATCAAGAATTATTGGCCTACCTGTGGACCTTCCATTTCTGCATTACTATTGATGCTGAAGTGAAACGTAGCTTCACCAGTTGCGCCATTATTATTGGCTGGAGCCGGAATAGAGATTTTCTGAAATAAAAGAAAATGTTAATGGTGAGAGAGCATTTTACAATACATACTGCAATACAATTGCCTTATCAACTGAACATGGGTAGGTATAAACAATGACATTGTACAAGTGACTTGTTTATGAAGACTTAAAGTAATTAATTTAATACGGTATTGTATAATATTATTGTAGTATACTCATTTAAGAAAACACAAACAGAAAAACAAAAAAAGTTGTATTGCCTTACGAACAATTGCTTAATAAATCCGAAATCATCCCAGGGAAGTTACAAAAACTATCAATGATTTCCTAACGTTAAACAATAGACCTAGCACAGAATATATGAATAGTAAAGTTGTAAGGATACATGTAAGGCAGGAATGTTCATCCGCGATGAAAACAGAGATAACACTAACCTCCAATTGAGGATAAGAATAGCAGTAGCACCGATGTGTTGTCACATTTGTCAAATGTATCGCCTGAATAATTTATAAGGAATTTGCTCAGCCGTGGGTAAAATGTTAGGATTGTTGAAGTGGGAAACCTGGCACGAGTTTGTGCGTGAATCACACGTTCATTGCAGTGAAGCTGTATTCAATTGAGTTTGGCAAGCAAAATCTAAACAAAATGTGGACCTCATTTCAGAAAAATACATACTGTGGGATATATAACCTCCTCCTTTTTTGGAGTCGGTTAAAAAGGTGCTTACTGCAGTTTTACGGAAACTGAATATACACGACAACAAATTATTAAGATACATAATGTAATTGGAGCAATCAAAGAATCTCAATAAAATGTTGCACCTGCTGAGCAATTGAACGCTGCTGACAAAAGAGCAAAATACTCCCACGAGAAATCAACGACAGGTCTTGTTGAAGGTCCAAATAAGGCTACCCTGGGTCGCAAGACTTAATGTGTCTGTGTACATATGCGTGTATAAACGCAAGAGGTGAGTAATGACTTTCATCGCCTGGAATGGCAACGTCGCAGCTGCAACTACTGAGCGTACCGCACGGTCGCACCGTTTCACCACCTACTACTAGTTCTATAAACATTTTAAATATGAGCAGGTTTTAATATTGAGCCGAGTTCTTTACTGCCCACTCAAATTATATATTACTTGACTAGTTGATCTTATCGATTTGGCTTCAGAATTTAATTAGTCATATTCAAAACAAAGCGTGGCTTGTTTACGGATTAATGTGTAAATAGTGGAAAATTGTAGTCTATAGTTAGTAGCTCGGTAGGTAGGTACTTAGTGATAAACATATTTGGTCGTATGATTGCATACTGCAATTGTCTAGGGATGCCTCATTACGTGATGTGCACTCATACGCGCCACTGGCCACTCATGGCCACTCATGTTGTGGCTGACGATGTATGCCAGCACCACAATGTCAGTCAATTAACCTATTAAAGAGCCGTACGCGAAGATCTGTGGAGCAATAACCCAATAAGTCCCACCGCGAACATATTGTACGGATACGTTTTATTAATCATCAAAATGTCTCCTACTCAATAACACTCAAATTTTAAGCTGTAATGTATAAGTGTAATTTTTATTTATTCCAAATAAATGAAGATTGATTGTAAACAGTATATAATGTATTGACAATTATACAATCTAAGTTGATTCGAACATCACGCGAACCAACACTGATAAACACAAGGTAAAGGCATAGAACATGATATAGAATTATAGAGCTAATGAGGAAAAAACCCGCTACGAACTGTGTGCGCAGAGGCAGACACTGCTTGCGGGGAGTGCGGGGTGCGGCTTTCTCTGCAGTACAAGCAACCAATATATAAAGAGCGCCTCACGATGGATACTTTGGCATTCGGCTTTGAGCCGTCTGGCCCGCATCATCTGTTCTGCAATGGCTTCTCAAATTGTCTGGTTTGCTTATTTCTTGACCGATTTTGTTGCAATTGTCACTAATACTATAACATACATGAGTAGATTATTATTATTTATCGGTAATTAGTTGGATGCATTTAAGATTGTATTATGTCAAGGTCGTTAGTTTCATTGTTTGTCTTATATCGAAGGTCGGATTCCATACCTCGGTTACGCCGGAAAATGGATAGGTACAGGGAAATCCGTCATCCGTTTTTCAAGGTATTATTTGAATGCCACGACGTCAATTAATTTGCAGGTGCTTTATCAGACCTATCTCATGACAACTTCGTCGCCGCTGAATCTTATGTCATATCTTGTGTCGAACAGGCGCGTTTTCAGGTGGTTTTGATAGGATTTCGGTACGTGTTTTGTCGTTCTGAGCAGTGATTGTGGCTTTTGTTGGTTACCTAATTTAAAAGCAATCTGCGAGCGGTACGCAGAGTTGCGAAGTGAGAGGCCGCCGCAACCGGTCCGTTCAGCTCACTCGACCGAGAGATATAACACCAACAAACAAGTCTAAGAAAGACCCTGGCTGGTTGTTAACTCGAGGCTGGATTTTTCCAATATACTCACGACTCATATGTAACATGAGTTCCTTTTAATTACTAAGAATTCGTTCAGTTCTGCTAATATCTTAATATAATAGAATAATATATATATACGGGACAGACCCGGACACAAAATGGTTGGTTGTGTGCGCTCCAACCTCGAGCTAACGTGTTATATCTTATTGACGCAACATCGCGGAGGTGGCACGGAACGGCTAGTGGTCAATTCAAAATCGACTTTGAATACTGCTAGCAAAGAGTTTATAATAGATTCAGATTGTAAAATACGTCAGCAGTGAACGATAATAAATGGTTCACATCAACACGATTCGTAGCGGGAAAACCACGCAACCGGCTAGTGATCGCTACCGTGTTAATTGCTTACTGGTTTATTTTTTCATTTTGTAAATACATATTATGCCCATAATGTCACCAGTGGTACCATTAGTAAAGTTCTTAACTCATTTCAAAGGCATACAAATGTCTTAAACAATATTGAGTTTGTCATAACGACAGAAAAAACAGAACAGGGTATGCGACAGTCTCAATACTTCCTGTATTCAGAGTTAAACACTGCAGATACTGTGCAATTATACATTAGATATTATACAGGAATAGAACAATACTTAGTAACAGAAGCGGTTAGGTTGAATGTCGAACGTGGGTCGAAATATCAATACTTCTGGTTCTGTTTATTTCTACTGTTATAAAAACTATCGCCATATTATTCATCAGGATTCCCCTAGCGGCCTAGCGCTCTTCTTTTAGCGACGGTAGGCTACGGCAAAACCAGACCGCCGAAAATAATTACATCGAACTTGTTAAACTTATCATCAACGCCGTCATAGCTATAATAATGACAGTTTACTTATTTGAATTTCTGAAACTTGCATATGATTATTAACGAGGGCATAGACGGTTGGCAAAACAGCAATTTCGCTCTTTATTACTATAACTTATCATTGAAGCAAAAATCGTTATGACATTCACCCCACTTTCTGCTAGAAGAATACATCTATCAACAAGTAAAATATGAAAAGAAACAAATATATGCTATTTATAAGATGCTATACACAGCATCCCGATCAATAGAAGCTATCGTTTCAATTGGCATAAAAGCTCTTTAAAACTGTCATCAACCCTTAATTTTATACGTTCAGTTTCAATAAGGAATCGTGAGAAGCTGTAGGGTTATTTATAAATAAACAAACCGATGTAAACGTTCAAGTAGCTATGTTGATAAACAGCGTTCTGTTTAAACAAGATGTTTTCAATTTCTTATGATACAAAAGGAATTGAAAGCAAGTTATTGTACTTAATTCAGAGGATAATTATGAAATTTGACATTGCGTCTCTGTAGAAGAAATTGTTCTAACACAATTTACTAACGGTAATAGTCACTTTCATCGTAGACACATTTAAAGGCGAAGTGAGTGGCCAGTTATTCGTGAGGTTTCTACGATACTATTTGCATATTCGCCGACTTTCTAATGGACGATGCGGCCGCTCTTGTCGCAATCCTCGGCAGCGGTTAGGTAACGCTGATTCATTTAATTATTATATGTGAAAAGAAAAACAAACGAGTGCATTGAACAATCGTGTACGCCTTATAGCTTAGGTTTTTTGAGCTAGCTGCTCTTTGATGGGTAAATTTTGTATCATACATAACTCAAATTATCACTAGTATCACTTAAAGTAAATACCTTGGGCTAAAATTTTAAGTATTGCAGATTTTTCAATCGAGCTTGATTTAAACAATACAAGGGCAGCCCGAGGAGAAATCTATTTGATCGTGCGGATATGGTCTGCCGAACAGTTATAGCAAACATTCTCATTTTCTCCATATTGGAAAACTTTAGGCAGTGTATTCTGTGATTACATTCTTAATGAAATTAACAGTTTTTAAAGTAAGTAAGTCAAGTTTTAAGTAATTAGTGCTGTTATATATTTAGGCAAATGCAAATATACCTTCTCAAATTCGGTGAATGAACTATACTAAACAGTTTTCACGTGGTACATGATTAGATTATATTGAACAGTTTAACTTATAATTTGCTATCGCGACTTCCAACCGATAACAGAGGATGTATACGTCAAACAGGAGATTACAATTTGGTTACAAAAAAGTATACCGTATGATTGCTTGAAGCAGTACGGAATATTTCCAACAGGTAGTTTTATATTAGTTGCATTGTTAGTAATGCGATCACGGCAACACGGTTGTCAGGTGAGTCTTAGCAAGGATTCATTCTGTTGCCGTTCTCCTTCTCGGCGCGACCTTCCGTCAGAGGAGGGGCACCTCTCACCGCCGCCGACGTGACTGCAACCACGGCCTTACATCGCGAGGCTGTATCGAAACCTCTACGTAATGAAGCTCTTTCCAGCGTTGGTTACTCAACGCTCGATAGTTCCGTCGATACACACAAACCTACTTGCCTCGGCATAACCACCAACAGATCACGTGAACACCTTGCGTAACTTAATATTGCTGGCACACCTTTTGATCCAACGTGAAATACATAGAAATCTTTCATTATTGAGAAATAATAATGGTGAAACTATTTATTTTAAGTTGCGAAAAATATCGAAATGCGCGCCACTAGTCATTACTCATCATGAGCAATAATTGAATGATAAATAATTTATCAGCTGATGCTTTGGCAATTGGAAGTTAACGGTTACGATTGATATTTACTTCATTAATTACCTCTAAGCCTTTATGCAAATATCTAGTTTAAACTAGAGCATGTTGGGTCTTCCAGCCTTGAACATATGGTTGGGACCATATGTTCAAGGCTGGAAGACGAAAGTAGACATGTTTTTAGGATGATTGTCTCATAACAATGGTAAGTAAAAGGTGAATGAATAATATCAGGTTCTCACTGCACAGAAGACCCATAATTTGTGATTTTGTCTTCAAACACATAGTTATACAAAATTACATTGTAAAAAGTATAAAGTAAGTATCTACGTTTTATAAGTTTCACGAGGCATTTGTTTGATATAATGCATTGTTTCACAATATTTACTCATGAGGAATGTGGTTGTTGTATTTAGTGATATTATAATGAATAAAAACATACAAAAAATATGCAAAGGATAGTTAGACAAAGTATTCAAGCCCCTAGCAAAACTATAGCAGTGATGCGGAAGGGGATTGACCGAGGTTATTTCCCCCGAGAGGCGGCCGAGAAGGAAGGGGTTAAAGGGAAAACCTACTTGTTTCATTCAAAGAAGACACGATAAATTGGTAATATACTTCATACAATCTGGCAACTTCATCATATTTTGAGATATGCTTCGTTTATAGGCTTACTGGAGAATAGAGTATTAAGAGCTGCCATATTGTCACAAAAGATCAGGTTATAGTGTTGTGAATCAAAGTTGTCGATGTGGTATCAAACGCATAATATTATGACGAGACTAGATAGTGTCGCGAGTATTTAGATCAAGGTGCGAAACACGCGTTCGAGAGTCGAGATCGGATGCGAGGAATGTTTGCTGAAGATCACGCTCGGGCTAACGTTGGAGACAATATTCGCGCATAAATTTATTTTGAAGGCGCAGCGCTCCTTAAATCACTACATATTATACAACAAACTTCCCCTCCGTGTCTGTCTGTTAGTCTGTTCGCGATAAACTCAAACACTACTGAACTGGTTTTATGTGGTTTTCACTAATATTGTCGGAGTGATACGAGAGGAAGATTTAGGTGTATAAATTGTTTAAGTATTTTTAGTAACATCATGATAATAAAAAAGTTGAAAATGTCTCGCATGATTAAAGAGGCAGCTAAAGATCGTATTTCAAATGAACCTAATTATCTTTCATGCGAAATAAAATTATATTCATAAATTGTATGGATAGTGAAGCCAGAACAATCCAGTGGCACAGATGTGGCGCCAAAGTGACGTGACGCGGACCACGCCTTCCAAGTTACGGGCTTATATTTCTCCTAGTGCCGACCGATTCAATTACGGATGTAGCGGAAAGACAAAATCCATAAAATTCTGCTTATTCAGATCACGTACGCAATTTTCTGCCAGTTATAGTGCTCAAGAGCTTTCCATAAAGCGATACGATATTACATAATATGGTGATTGAAGTTACTATATCTCAAGCATACATTAATTACGGGAGACAGCTAACAGATCCCCGCAACGTTGCGGAAAATATAATATAATATAAGGTATTCGTACCCGCTGAAAGGTATCATAACGAAGTTACGCTAAGTCATAAGTGTTATGAGAATATTCACAACAAAAAATGAAAAAAAAAAAACACAATGGCGCGGTAGAAATAAAATACTTGTAAAATATGTATTGGTAAAAGCTGCCCAATTTTCAATGTACGATGTTTCATTTTTCACGATGATCCCATATTTCGTATGAAAATAAAAAATATTTATAACCAGTAGTTTGTCACTTGCCAAGTATGTTTTGTACATGTGGTGTGTCTACTTATAAAGTCGATATATACACCGTCGAGATGAACCGTCTGCCAATGTTAGTTTTAGGCTGGCAAAGCCAAATAACACACACAATAAAGCAGACAAATTGACTGCGCAACCACGGTTGGTGGCTGAATTCAATATCCTATCGAGTGGGGAAGGCGTGGCACTCACTGTATTGTTTCCAAGCGGATATTTCCAAATAGCATTGTCATTTATTTCAAATACACTCTATAAGTGTTAAAGATGAGTAGGTAAATCATATCCATATATTCTTAATAGAGCACAATGGCTGACTGAAGACAATTAAATAGAAGCCTATGAGGGCCATGGAAACTTGTTGGCTTTGTAAATAATATAATCTATAAATTTGACATTTTCATTGCTGCTCTGATAACAAATACAGTAAATTTTTATTCCACCCAATAGAATTATTATAAAATCTTATCATACCCACAACCCACTAACCCTTCGACTGAACAACGCTATATTACAATAGTACTAATGTATTATTAGAAATAGCCAGTTTATAGAAATTAAGGGACATAACATGAAATTTGAGTACGTACTAAAAATAATGTTTGTCCAATTTGCATTGGCTCGTAAAAGTTCCACTCTCAGCAAACATTGCCGTTCACTTCAATGGACAAAGTATAAGGATCATAGCGATAAATAAACTATATATACGCATATTGTTACATCTGTATTTCATCGCTATAAAAATCAAAGAAATCAAATCAAATCTAAAAAAAAAACAAATCTAGCAAAGCTGAGCAGCGTTGAATTCGCAAGCCAGTGATATATTGGGAATATAGTAAGAATATCCGTTCTAAAAGTGTAATTTAGTAGCCAAGTTTTCGTTTTGGTGATTATGTTCGTAATAATATGCGTAATCATATTTGCTGAGTTCGTTCAATACATGTCAAGGCAAATGCAAAGACTTCTGCCTTATCTATGCATCGTAATTATTACTCAATCAATTGTAAAAACACCTATGAAACACGCATGCCCAGGGCCCTGAAGTGCTCATTATTTAAGGGCTTAATTTGGCAATGGTAAGGGGTCTCAGGTTTATAAACTAGGACTTATCGGCAGACCACCAGGATTTGAATCTTGATTTATGACTATTTATACTACTCTGCGAACACATCTCGTTAATGCATAGCCACTTACAATTCAAAATTGCCACCAAGGGTGACGTAGATGCCATGTAACTGTATCTGGATTCTGGATCGAATAATAAGATTCGTTGTATAATATAACGGACATTACGACCGGAGCCGACCAGGGCGAAAACAATTGTTGTGAGCGAAACCGGTTTCATATATTGTTTCGCGTTGGACCTTAGTGGGATATCTCGGAACGTAACTGCATACAAATTAACATTTATTTGTCACATTTACATATTCGAGTATTTTACGAAGACAGGAGTATGTATTGCCCTTTACAAAACCGCTAAATCAATCTCGTGCTTTCATACCAATCAATGATAAGAAATAAATTATAGAATAGATAGAATATACTTAATGACTCATCGCAAATAGGTTCTCCAGCCTAATTGTGGACCGAGCTTAATTTTTATTAAATTTATTTAATTTACTCTCATTGGTTATTTATAAAAATCGCGCAAGGAGTTGCCAGGTATAATAAACAGGTGAGAAAGTGTTAATAATATAGTTTCATCAGATATTTGATCGTATATTTATAGGAATATAATTTGCTTTCACATTTATATTTAATTCACAGTCTAACCGTAGTCGGTCGCTTTATTAAAATGTTGCCGAATCAATAGTCTAGATTTAAGATATATTATACTTTTCATCGTAAGCGGCGAAAAAGGATGTCCCTACTTGAGATTTATACAGACATCGTGTTTTTAGCGCCATCTGGGTATCATAAATATTGGGTAAAGTTACGGTAAAATTGGGTTTTCTTACGTGGATATGCTGTTGATGTTAGGTATACTTCCGTAGTACACACAGTTTGTTTCCGCAACCATAAAAAACAGCTTCAACGTGCTTGAATACAAAACAACGCATGTACCAAATTCGTGGTGCACTCACACAAAACGTTTTCAAACATGTGAACAACAAGTTAAGTAGCATTGTTTTTTTTAACTGCGATATGGCACGCAAACCTTTCAAAGCTGGTGACTTAAACCAACCAGCAATGAAATGTGTCCTCTATAATTATTATTGTATTTAAATGTTTAGTAACACTTTGTTTAGTCACATTCATGATTCTTTCAAATCCAAAATAGGTTTTTCGGTGAAGGTCGTACGGAGAATTGAAAGTGTGCATTTATTTTATTTTAAGTTCCGTATCAAAAAAAAAATTATAAGGGTATGGATTAAGGCAAATTTATAAATTAGAATCTGTAAAGGCGAAATTATAATTTAAAAAATTTAATAAATGATTAATATATTTTAATCTCATATCTATTATTGGATGTATGTACACATGTGTACATATCTATGGATTCGCCATCTGTCACTTTGGCAATTAAATATCTCTGGCGGAAAGAGGGTGTGTGTGTGTACTACCTAATTTCTGCCTTCGGTTACCTTCGGGGACACTTGTGGGAAGGCATGAGGAAATATTATTATATCTATAACCAAATTAGCACCTAAACTTAAATGTTAACATGCTAATAAACGTTATACGTGCAGAAGTAGGCAAGTTTATTTATTCTCATTTCACTTCAGAACGCGAGAGTTTACGAGATACCAAGAATGGTTGACCAAGAAGTAGATATTTTGCTCCGTTACGGCCTTGCTGACGGAGCCGCGCTTTATTACTAGTATAACTTTTGACAATTTAAAAATTATGTTTTCATTGCTTTTTAATATGTATAATCAGTGCCAATAAAATTTTTAAATCCTACAGCAATAAATAATATATAAAAAAAAACAAACCATTTAAGTATGTAGGACTTAGGCCGGATTTAAACAGTTATATTTATTTTTGAACGACTTATTCTCGTGGTATCTCAGACTAGATTTCACGACAAAGTGCTAAAGGCGCACAATTGAGTAAGTTAAATTGAAATTAAGGTAGTTAGCTGAAGTTCAAAATAGTCCGGCAAGCAAGTGGTAACTTTTACCTGGGTTACGTAACCCTGCCAGGTAAGTACAATTTATCATCGGCTCCATTGCAAACTCTCGTAATGTAAGTCAGCGTTGCTTATGCACTACACTTTATATCTTGCTTGTCCTCTTTCCATAGAAACCCGGATGTTTCTGTCTTGGTTAGATGGTGGTCGTGCATGATGAATCTTTTCGATTTTCCAACATGTTTTTTTAATTGATTACGTTCAAGTATGAAACACAAAAGGGCTGCATATACGATATATCAGCGCAGCGAATATGATGCGACTGATGATACATATGGTTCACGTGACGTGGACAGATTTTAAGTTGTCGTAGGAGCTAGCCTAGGCTCGCTAGGCTAGCTGTAATTTAAATAGGTTTTAGTAATTAAGTCAAAAGAATTAATTACATAGAAACTTTATTGGAAAGTATTGATAGAAAAGACCGGTCGTTTTCCACGTTGCGTTTAGAACGGTTGGTCACGGCATTTGTGTTATTAGCAATAGTTTATTATTATGCCTATGAAGGTAAAATATTTTTTGGTTTATTTTATATCGATATAATGTGTGAATGGTTGTAAGCCGTGGTGGCCGAGTGGTTTGAGCAGTTGCCTGCGACACAAAGATCGCAAGTTCGAATCCCGACTGTACCAATGAGTTTTATGAACTTAAGTACACTGATTAGTCACACCACGAGCTTTACGGTGAAGGAAAACATCGAGAGGAAACCTGCATACGTCTGAGAAGAAATTCAAAGGCGTATGTATAGTTAATGTGAATAATATAATTAATGTGTAATAAGACATTAATGTTTGATTTGTTCCCTCACAATTCTAGCGTGTGTTGGCACGTGCCAATATATACTTCTTCCAGTCACATACGCATTAAGTACATCTGTTTAAATAATATTTCATCACTCACACCGTAAATCACTAATTTAGAAATAACAAGGATCAACCATTTTGCCTATGTCCACTCTAAACCTATCATTATGACGAAAAGCGTTTGTACTTCATCAAATCAGCATTTTTTTCTTGACCAATTATCATCAAATCATTTTTGTTGCCGTGCATTGTTTGTGATATGTATATCCTTATTATCAGTTCATGACATGAACGAATGTCGTATGGCGACATCGAAAAACTCTCTAAAATCATAAGATTGAACAACATTCATAGTAGGCCAACACTTTCAATAGAATTCAAAATATAAGCACTATTTCTAGAAATAAACTATCAAAGAACATGTCAGGTTATCAATTTCTTTTAAGTTATTAACTACTGCCTTCTGATAAGAAGTGAAATAATTGAGTTCAATTATAAGTAACATTACGCGCTGTTATCACATATTTAAACGGTTGCAATGTCACATTGTATTGAACGTTTCAATGCGTACATAAAGTGATCTCATTATTTGACAAATAAAGACCATTTTACCTCAGTGCTACAAAATGAATTGTTCAATAAACATACTTCTTACATATACATTTCCTCTTATAAATGTATAAATAAATAATGCTTTCTGCTATGTGGCACATGATATCTATTTTTTTGTGGATAAAGTTCAACTGTGAGCGATAGAAGAATGCAATTGCAATGTTAGCAACACGCTTGCGGAGATGCTATATAATATTCATATGAATGGAACAGTGTACGGGCCAAGAGCCCCTGGGCTCATGGGGCCACAAAATAGCAACATATTTGTTTACACGTAAAAGATGACAGTAGGGGCAAAGGACCCTAAATTTTTGTGTGGTGTGTGGATCCCAGCTTTACTTTAGGCGGCCCATGTAGAGCAGAGCACAAAGATGTGATGCTAGTGTAATAAAACAAATCAACATGTTTCTCCGGGCAATAGTTAACAAAAGTTTATATTCCTAGCAACACTGAACATGGAACACAAAAAGATATTACACGCCTGACCGTAATTCCGCAGGGATTAAAAATAGATGGTCACATTTTACGAGATGAAGTAAGTGTATTTTGTAACGGTCATTTGTTTAATAATATATAACAAAATATAATATACTACGTTAAACGTTTCTTGCCTTAAGATATTCAATACCGAATTAAGTTTGTATTTGTATGAAGAGTTTTAGATTCAGTAAGAGAAAGAAAACTCAGATAATATACTTTATATGTACACTTCCTCATTTTGCATCGAAAGCGGTATTAGCTATGTATGATGGACACGCGGCAACGGCGCACACGACAACTTTCCCTTCTTTAATGGAAAAACAGCATTAAGACGACCGCCTTACGGATAAAACTTGAAAGACACACGTACCACGGCACGCGTAGAATACTGGCCGGACCACAAGTGCTACTTTAGTCAAAGTGTTGACATGACAATGTTCTACAAAATATATTTGAAAAAGATCATGGTGCCATATATTCTTGTGCGTAAATATGCTGCCATACATAAAGAATTGATCACAAATTGATCTATTTACACGATTTATTTAGCGATTACAGGAATTTGATTTAAATTACAAAGGAATCTCTATTAAATGTGTGATGCTCTATCACGAATTTGCGTATTTTAACACTAACTGTGCCCTGATTGTCTGTAACTGATTAGTCACACCACGAGCTTTTCGGTGAAGAAAAACATCGAGAGGAAACCTGCATACGTCTGAGAAGAAATTCAAAGGCATATGTATAGTCGTGCTTGGATGCGTGCGTGCGATGGACTCGTCATCTGTCACGTTGGCACCTAATATACCTCTGGCGGAATGTGGGTGTGTGGGTATTACCTATACACCTCTGCCTACCCCTTCGGGGACCCTTGTGGGAAGGCGTGAGGATATAATTTTATTACTAACTGTGCCCCGTAGTTTCGCCCGCATTTAATTTGATTATACCTAAATAATATGAAAAATAAAAGTAGCCAAGGTATAAATTGTATTTTATTTACTATTATTGTATTAGTGTAGATAATGACCATGGTGTCTCATCGATCACGCTATACCTGGTAATCAATTCATAGAATCAAATGGTTACTGCACAATGTAGCGTTGTTAAATATCAGTATTCTACAGACGCTAAGAACCCAGACAAAACCAATAGCGACTCAAGCAAACTTCTGTTGTAATGTAACGGTTGCTGCAGTGTCCTTAATGCTCGAATGGCGCTTGCGCAAAGGTCGTTTATCAAAATTGCCTTTGATCATTCTCTAATCAAAATAAGCCAAATATGTGGTTAGTCGAGAGGAGATGGTATTACGAAGACAAGAAATGTAATAGAAATTGTTAGGTGCTAACACGAGTTGTATAGTGAAAGCTTGGGAATGGGAGTCAATAATTAACCATCGTATTTTTTATCAATTACCGTAAAAGTACAAAATTGCCATCCATATTATGAATTAAGTTAATAGATGCATCTACTTGAGGTGATACTTGTATATAAACTAGCATATTAAAGTGTATTGGAAGGAGCGATATATCTGTACGGTGGCGATTAGCGATTCGCGGTTATCTACTCATCATTACATCAGTATATTTAACGATCTGCATTTTCACAATTGCTAATTACCTACCTGAACATAATACAAGAATCTAAAATTTTATAAATAATCGAAAATGCTTAAACTAATAAAATAACGACTGAAATAAAGGGACGAATAACCTAAGTAAAAATAATCACTCAAATGTGCTTTAATCAAACTGCAAATAAAACGGAATAATTAGCGATAATGGTCTACTTAACTAGCTAGCATGTGCGAGTTTCCTGAAACAGTTAATTTTCTTAGCGGAAGTTTTATTGCCGTTTTCATTTAATAGTGCGGCACCCATTTACCAAACATTATGGAGCCGTTACGACCTCAATCATATCTCAACACAAGATACGCCCAAATCCACGGCGGCGTCCACTTGGGTCCAATAGCTAAAGCACGCGCTGCGAAGTGAAAGTGAATAGCGCGCACGTACGGCCTGCAGCCCCAATAAGACGATACCGCCGTCCGCATACTTCAGCAATTACCACGAGGAAACCACCACTGTTCCGGAGACTCGGTTCAAGAAATCTAACCGAGTGTTTTGGTACCGTGAAACACTTTTGGATTTGTTTCAATGGACATGAACTCCATAATAACATAATGGCTATCCTCCACCGTCTACATTCAAACTTGGCCTAGACTTTTCGATATTATCGTTACGGGATATCAAACAAATGTATCTCCAACCCTGACCCCATGGTCAAATCTAACGCTTGAAGCAAACCGACCTCAGTATTTAAACTGTCTATGACTCTCCTATGATTTGTTCCGCATAAGCTCCGCGCACACTAAGGCGCGAGCTTATGCAGATTTTAGCTTTATTATGAAACAATTGGCAGTGGCTGTTAAACCGAAAGAGACAATCTAAATGGCTTATAATTTTATGTATACCATAAATAAAACTGAGAGTTAGGAAAACAATGTGAGAGAACATTGTGAAACGCGTCAATGGTTTCAAGACAACTAAAGATGACTGAATGTGCGAAAGATGACGTCAATACAGTACGTATATATAATATTAATGTCAACAGTTAGAAAAATAAATGGCACGGGTTTAAATATACTAAAATGTAAATGAAATATTACATAATATAATGCTCGCTAAATGGAAATAGTCTGTAAATTGAGTAGTGTGAAAGTAGGAAAGAAACAAGTTTCTATGTGAATATCCAATAAGTAAAAATTCCTTCAACGTTTTTGTCAATTAGGACGCGAGCTGAGGTGATGGTGATTATGATATTATTACCGTATCGGTTTGGAGTAAGTCACCAAGACCGGAGATGCTTTGTCAAGTTCATCGAGATTTGTGAAAAAAATACAGTACGGATACCAGTATTAAGAACTGTATGAAATGGACGTGAGAATAACAGGTCGTCCTTGTGTACATGTAAACGCTATTGTTTAATCACGTGGCTCCATCCAATATGATCTGATAAAGAGGTTCGCGCTTACACACCTTTATGCCACGTTCACATAGGCAACACAGGCCATCAAGAAATATATATATTCGACATGCGTGTTCTTTAAAGATTATGTTTGTTAAGGGTTAGAGCGAACGGTCAGTACAGAACTTATTAAAAAATAAGGACAACAAAGAGGAACACGTTGATGTGTTTTTCTTGGAACGTGAAGATGAATATATTCAAAGAATATACCAAGAAAAGATAATAACTGCTCCTTAATTCAATATATCTCTTATAAAGAATTATACATACGTTAAACATACATACGTTTGTATTAATACAGTTTGGCTCCAAGAACAGATAGTGAAAGATTGGCTATATTATGCTATCGTGCAAATTATATAAGAACCTGCCAATTAGCTGTATTTGTATTTAATTTAGGTGCAATAAAACCCAATCCTGTTTTCAAGGACTGCGCTAATGTTCTGTAAACTGCTGGTGAAGGTAATAAAGTGTGAGGACAACGACCTGACCGACTCAAATCGTATTCCAGCTTGCAGCTTGATGAACATTCAATTTTATAATACGGAGCATTGGGTTCATTGTACACAATGGCTACAATGACTCATTTTGTAGATAGCAGTAGATACCTTCATTTGCAATGTATTGTAGAATAATAGATGTTCATATGATAACAGAAAATCTTAAGAGATTTTACGGAGGACAAAGTAGAAAAATATTATGTAAGAAAAAGCTTGAATGTAAAAGGCGCAAAGAGGACAACGGCCGTCGCACCTGGGAGGTGCAATCCACCAGCCCACTAGCGACTGGAACTGTGTCTATTTTTATACGGTCAACTCTATCTTATTTACTATTCTCGTCTGCGACTCATTGAATTGTGGTTATTATGTGCAAGTTGGATATGTGCCAGCGAGTCGCCAACCTAACGCACACCGATACACAGATATTCGAGGAATGATGGTGAATCTGTTTCACAGAAGAATCGTTTTTCAGGAAAATAAAAAAACGACAAAGCCAAGGTTGAACTAACCTAAGGCATCATTGTATTATGTCGTTTACACAAAATTAATAGTGTGTGCAGCAATATGGAAGCAACTCTAAGATATGCTGTATATAATTATCTTGTTTGTATAGAAACATTTAATTGCTTAGACAGCAATTCTATTTATCTTTACAAATTTCAGTTACAGTGGTTAGTTAAACTTGCCGTTTAGTTGATGAATAGGCTTGGCGGGGTCGTTTACATATGATACGGGCAAGTGACTTTCGACGAGCAACCAGAGAAGAGATCACGTCAAACCGGCAAACGAGTCGAGCGGTGGCAGGCAAACCGGTCGTAGGCGCCGGGCGAAGCCACCGGCCGTGGGGTTCGCCCAGGGATTATCAACTTGTAAACAAAATCGCATTAAGTAGCTCTGTTTTTTGCAATGACTAAATCAATTAACGATGGAACGAGAGCAGCGTTACCATTTCATGGCCAAACTTAAACCACCAAGTCAGACATACCTCTAAAATATATTATGTACCTGAGGTGAGGGCATTGCCACGGCATTGAGGAAAAGGATCGATGGTGAGATTACTACTGTGTGGTTTGACTCATGCAAATGTGTATTTGAAATTGGAGACAACAATACTGTCTTCAAATACAGTACACACTGGTCTCGCCAAGTCGCATTATCAATCAAAGGGCATTCATTGTGCGCGTAGAGGCGCGTCACAAACAAATTGTTTTTCGAAATGGTTTGGGGAAAAAACTTAATAGAACACAACACCGCGTCAAGCAGCAAAACGAAATCGCCTAAGTGGGTCATCATATAATTTCGCAAGCGTATCGAGTGCCGCAAGCGTTAACTGGTACGCCAGAGGCTAGTCAAGGCCCGTGCGACGATGAGACTCCGATCCTGGCGATTTAGCCAGCTTCTGCATACTTCTACACTTAATTCTTGTAGTCTCTAAATAGATTAATTCACCAGGTAGACTCATTTCCATTGAACACATTACTTAACTAATTTTATTATCGGCATAGTTAGTGTCTGTTACGGTATGTTGACCTTCTTTTTTTAATGTATCTACGAATGCTTATTTGAGATGTTAGAAGTAGTGTAGTTTTTTAATGTGTTTAATATCCTTGGATAAAATGTAAACAAATGTAAACACCCTTAGATTTTCCCTGTCAGTCTGTTGTCATCTAGGGTATTCTGCACTATTTGTTTTATCCAGTAAGTGTCTCAAAATAACCTTTTATACGAAACATAACAAATTTCATAGTGTAATGTTTAGTTCTGCCCGATCCCGTCGATTGTTTTGGCTGGAGGCTGAGAAGTTCATAAGTATATTGTACAAATATTGCAAAATTTTATCAAAAAATTATAATTGTCACGGATCAGTAGGGTAAAAGCCGGATAGTTGCCTCAGTCGGATACATGCCTCAGTTTTAAATACGCCATGTTAGGTATGTTGGTGGCATTAGCGTTTCATTATGATTGCAAGTGCCCCCCCTACTGACCTCAGTTTCAGTCAAACCGTTAAGGTAAGCGCACGTGTTTTGTCCGTGTGAGCAAAAATCTTCCGCGGCGAAACTTCGACAGGCGTCGAAATTATATTGGTAAGTCATTTCTATTAAATATGTTTGTAATTAATTGGAATTTCAGTCAACTTTTTGTTTCTTTAAATGCATTAGAGTTTAAATTACACTGTTTATTATGTTTTATTGTTAAATAGATTTTATTTATATTGTAAATAGAAAGGGCAAGTATCCGTATCAAAAAGGATAGTTGCCCTTTTTACTTTTGCGGATAGTTGCTCTAGGGGCAACTATCCGCAACTATAAATTCTTTAAGAAGAAAAAGCAATCTTTTTTCTTCTGGTGCTCTTTCAACCAAATTACAGTGACTAGAACTTTTTTAAATAAAATAAATATTCAACTCAAGATGCGCTCATTCTAGGTGAGCAAAATGCCTCGTAAGTATAAGCGAAAACCAGGCGTGGTGCCGCGTCACATCAGCTGGACAGAAGATAGTTTAGCACTTGCATTCAAAGAACTGGACAAAAAGCAAAAAGGAATTAACGAAATATCTCGAATGTACGGAATATCCTCTCGAACCTTAAGAAGACGCTACGATAAAAAAAACCAGCAAATGCTGACTCAAGGTATGTCTTCCATTTAAAGTTGTATACTTAGCAGTATACTACAACATTTTTATTTACAGCATAAATAAAAAAATCTATTTACGTACCTACATCTGACCTAATTGTATTTTTTTTGTCTCTTATAGGAAAATATCCTGTCCTTGGCATTGAAAATGAAAAAAGACTAGTAGCTCATATTTTAAAGCTCGGAGACGCAGGATTTCCTCCTGAAAGAAGTACAATTCGCCAATTAGCTTATCAGTTTGCTGAAAAATTGAAGTTAAAGCACAATTTTAATAATGAAACTAAAATGGCTGGACCGCAATGGTTGAAAAGCTTTCTTGAAAGAAATCCCGACATAGTTTTGAGACAAGCTGAGGGCTTATCAATTGAAAGAGCGAAGGGTCTCAATAGAGCAGAAGTTGCAAAATTTTTTAATCTACTCACAACTGTCTTAGCTGAGAATGATTTACTTGATAAGCCCGATAGAATATTCAACATGGATGAAACCGGTGTCCAACTCAATAATAAACCTGGCAAAGTGTTAGCTAAAAAAGGGGCTAGAGCAGTTAAATCACTTACTGCCGGTGAAAAAGGAGAAACAATGACCGTTGTTGCTTGTTGCAACGCTATCGGCAATTTTCTCCCACCAGTTTTGATAATTAAGGGAGTAAATAAAAAGCCAGAATTCGAAGAGGGACTTCCACCATGCTCCAAAGTATACATGCAAAAGAAATCGGCATATATGACCTCAGACCTTTTTTATAAATGGCTGACTGAGCATTTTATTCCATGCAAACCGCCAGGAAAGGTATTACTGATTTTAGATGGTCATTCATCGCACTCCAGTGCTATCAATATGCTAGAAGCTGCTCGGGACAATGATGTGATATTACTTTGTTTACCTAGTCATACTACTTCTGCTTTGCAACCACTAGATGTATCAGTATTCGGACCGTTTAAAAAATATTTTTATGCTGAGACAAACTATTTCATGCGCATCAATCCACATAAAAAAATAAACCGGTACAACTCAGGACAGCTAATAGCCAAGGGCTGGATTCGAGCAGCTATCCCTGTTAATGCAATAAGTGGTTTTCGCGGCAGTGGAATCTACCCAGTCAATCCAAATGCTCTGCCTGACGCTGAATTTGCTATATCAGATATTGCATTGGGAGAGCTTATACAAGAACGAGAATCTGAAACTCTATATGATCAAGTACCAGGTGTTTCTGGAGAGCTTGCCTTACCTGAGCGTATACAGGGATCTGAGACTGATCGAAGTCTTGCACCAAATCAGCAAAACGAAGTGCCTCCACCAGGCGATCAAGACCCAAGCCATGCTGATGAATATAACCTACAAACTATCTTAAATGAAGCTGAAACGGATAGCGTGAACCAAAATCACACACCACCTAGGCTGTCTTCAAGCCTTTTGACTTTTTCTCAAGACTGTTTAGCCCTAAGAGATAGTGAAATTGAAAATTATATTTGTGATGGTACTGAACTATCCTTGCCATCGTTGATATGTGTAAATGAATTACAGAACCAAGATCTTCAACAAGAAACGCCGTCTAAATTTCTACATGAATCAACTCCAATACCAAAAATACCGCTGAACATGTCTAAAAGGACTAAACAATCTGCAGAAATTTTAAACTCCAACGAAAAAATTATCCAGAAGAAGAATAATGAAGAGAAAATAAAGAAAACAAACAAAATAACGAAAGAAGAAAAAAATAAAGCAGTAGATAGCAAAAACATCTTGAAGAAAAGAGGGCAACCTCGAAAAAAGCAAAAGTCCGAAAAAAATATTGATATTACCATTAGTGAAACAGAATTAGGAAAACAGAAAAACACAGATTTCGTTGACCTTATCAAAGGAAGAGCTTCAAGAAAAAGAAAAATAAAAATTTATAGTTCTGACAGTGAAGATGAAGAAAATGCTGTCAATTTTGAAAAAGTTAAAGGAAAAGCCACTAAAGGACTACCAATCAAAGGAAAAAAAGGCAAAAAATCGGTCAGAGACACTGAAAAGATCTTAGAAGTGAGAAACGCTAATTCAGAAATCAGAAATATGAATAAAAAAGTTTCAGTTGATGATTATTGTGCAGAATGTTTTGATAATTACAATTTTACTAAATCGAAATCAGATTGGATTCAATGTAAGATTTGTCAAATGTGGTTGCATGAAACTTGTACCACATTCAAAAACCATTGCATGAGATGTGGAAAGTTAAAAACTGTAGTTTCTTGTGATAATTAATGCTAATGCCAAAGTTGATTGCCATATTTTTCTATCTTTAAGATAAATAATAATATTTTATTGTTAACTAATCCCATTTGAAATTTGAAGTCTATTTTTGTTGTAATTATGATTTTGATTTTGTAATTTTATAGTTTAAAACGTTAGAACATAGCACTGTTTTCTAATGTTAATTAATATTGTGATTAGCACTTAATAAAGGATCTCATTAAATAATAAAGGCTGATTACTTAAAATTACTTGAAACTTATCTACAAGAAATATAGAGAGGCGTCTATCCTTACATGAGGCAAGTATCCCCCGAAGCATTTTTAACGTTAGGCTACTATCCGCTATAGTAGGCAACTATCCCTTTTTTAAGAGGTCAAATAAAACAGGATTTACTCGAAATGCATATGAATTATGTTTACAAAAATGGGCTGTTATGAAAGATTAAAGATCTGTGTTTTGATATAAACATCTCATTTGTCTAAATAAATGTAATTTTTATAATTATACAGCTTAATTGAAAAGTAGGGCAACTATCCGGCTTTTACCCTATTTGGTTGTTTAAACGTGTTAGCGTGTTTAAATTGAAAACATTATATAGGGACTGGCCGATAATGTATTTAAGATACGCATGCCATCAATAAAATGAAGATTTTCAATAATATAACCGGTTATGATTTTTATAAGTTATAACGTTTTGCCTTGTGTTAACTTGATGTAACGCGTGGTATCGATTTATGTGTGTGTGTTAAAATAATTATATGTAAGTACAACGTGTTTTTATACGCGTGCCGAGTGTTTGTTCGTATAAGCTATATCATAATATTCATTATATGGTCAGCCAGAATACTTGAAAATAATATAACATTGTTTTCAAGTTTCTAGTATTGAACTAAGTAAATATTTGAACAAGCCAAAAACATGAGCAAGATAAATGGATTGTCGCATAGCGAACAATAATCTACTTAAAAGTTTACATAATAAAGTATATGACTTTCCCGTTCAACTTTAACATTTAAGGCCGTTCAACGATCCGTTATTACCATCACTAATGTAATGAACGAAAGAGGCAAATAATTTGTTATGTAAAGAACCCTTTCGAAGCAATAATATGGTCATATAGTGCGGTCTCAGTAGTAAATAATATT
The DNA here is from genome assembly GCA_945859725.1 of Drepana falcataria. Taxonomy (NCBI): domain Eukaryota; kingdom Metazoa; phylum Arthropoda; class Insecta; order Lepidoptera; family Drepanidae; genus Drepana; species Drepana falcataria. The sequence continues at coordinate 4,868,115 of OX243937.1, forward strand.
GGGCCTCTGCGTGCGTGCAATCACCAACGTGGCCGACTATTTTCAACTTAATGATAACCCTGTTTTCTTAAAAAATCGCAATTTATAAGCATGATCCACGTTACCCATATGGTCTATAATGCCAAATCAGAGACTAAATTACAAAATGTAACAACTACTTTTGGAGTAAAATGAAGATATTTAAGTGGCAGCTGTAAGTGGTGGCGGAATTAAATTAAATTGTTTTTATCGTTGTGATACCTTCGATTTCTCGTCCTCTCATTGTATTTTTTACGCGGATAGTCATAAATGAATTAAGTAGTTTCAAGTAACAAACTAATATAAAATTAGGAAAAAAAACTGAACTTACCCCTTCATTTCCGGGTAGGAACTGTATTTTGGGTTTTGCCAATCTGTCCTGAAAAAGAGAGAATATAATCATTAATAATTGTTTTAATCAAGCTGTAACTTAATAACATAATGCATGGGGAAAATGTTATTAATTTTATACATAAGGCAAATACTTGCATATATGTATGTAAATGAAGATGTACAGTATCGAACACATACTATGTATTAAGTAATGAAATAAGTCAACTTAGCCCTATTATTTTATTTTATAAAGATAGAAGCCGTGATGTTCGAGTTGTATGAGCCGTCCATCCGAACAGATGGTTCATCACCTGTGGTTTGTGACTTGAACGCCACAAAGTTTAAGGTTAAAGAAAATATGGTCAGACAACCCCCAAACGTTTGAGAAGACATTCAGGCATATGTGCAATCGTTTTTGAGAGACAGCGACAGAATTGTCATCTGTCACGTGGACAATTAACAATATCTCTGGCGACATGTGTGGGTGTGATTACAGCTCGTGGGAGGGCGAGAAGATATCAAAGAAGGAAAGAAATTTATCAATAGATTACTAACAAATAACTGGGTATTTTAACCTTAAGACGGTCTAATAACAATACCAGTAAAACAGGAAAACTCCTATAACGTACTTAGTTATTGGGGTTTACAAGGTAATAATTATTCACAGGGATAAAATGCAACCAACTTAATTCTCATATAGGTTTATATATACCTAAGTACCGCGAACTATGAATCATACCAGTCATAGTGTTGATAGTGTTTAAAAAATCCGTAAATAATAATTATTAAGAGGTCTGTTTATGAGTTCATAACACGTGTGCGAATATTGCTGGCTGGTATGCAAGCTAACATTGGCAGCCGGGTAGTTTCGCGGTACCGATCTCAGCACAAAACAATTATGTGTAGGGCTATGGCGTTTGTTGGGTCACGCTGCTATGTTCTGCAGGTATTTGCTCACATTGTGAATATCGGTATTTATGTGAGCCGAGGAGCTCCATACAAAATAAGACATTCGTGCTGAAAAAAAAAAGTTTTTTCAGCGCAGGAATATGAGCGTTATTGAAGTAGCATATATTGTTAACGCTTTAAATTCATAGTTTATCTAAATATTAATTATCCATGAAAACTATGACAATCTAACATAACGGTATGTTTCAATGCGAAACTCAGAAAAGCTCTATAACCAGGATACCTACTGACTCAAATTAATCTGAAAATATCTAGGTATGTATCAATAAAGGGAATATTAAGACTTGGATGTGTCAAACTCAAACCAGGTAGTTGTTAGACATTTAATAGGTACTATTGAGAGACAAAAATTTCCACATTATTACAAGGCATAACCTAATGAAACTTAGTAATTATACGACAAGAAGCCAAACTAGTTGGGCAACGAGTCGGGTTGGCTACAATAAGCAAGTGTCGGCAAGTCGTTGGCGTTGCACAACCGGCGATGGTCGAACGCGAGAAACAACTAGGCTGGGCGGCAGTACTGATGATGTAAACTTAAAAATTGCTTTAGTTACTTACTTAACCGCAGAGCTCAATGTGAAACTCAACTGGTTGCATCGTTGTCTAGACGCAAAGACTAGCGGGGATGACCCGGAACTGGCATGCATGGCCATGACACTTAAGGGTCCACTCGGTAAAGGAGATACAACCAAGGCACATCAAAAGTAAAATTTTACTTGAATATACAATGTATATTTCAGTGTTTCTTATCATGGTTTGCCTTAATCTTAAGCCTGATACTTAAGATTACAACATAAATTGGTAATCCCAGAGCCATGAAACATTATTTATACGAATACGTGATAGGCGATCTGTTTAATTGAGATTGAAATGAGTTGCGAATGCCAAACCAGTTTCAAAAAACAAGGTCGTAAGTGGTATTTAATTTTATTTCAATACTACTCAAATCTTACCAAACAACAAGACCAAAATACTTAAATGTAAAATATCCATGAATTCTGTTGGATTTTAATACAGAAATAATTTCTTACACGGCAAGTATCTTAAATACATACATATATGAATGTATCGATTAAAGAGCCATGTTGATCTATCATATTTTATTATAATTCATAATATTACTAAGCGTTTACTGCAGTTTAGTAAAAAAACGTAGTCACTGAAATAACACCTAATAAGGCATACATACATATATATTATGTGTACCATAAGGTACGTATATTATATGTATATATTAGGTACAGTAAAAAGATACAAAGCAAATTCAACCTTGCTTTGAATTGCTGCGTTGTAATATACAGAATGAGCCAATAAAATACCTGCATAAAGTGACCTTAGCGAAATACGCTGGTGACCTTTACCGAATCAAAAAAAGCTTTTAGTTTTTTTTTTAATCTTGCTGGTCAAGTAAATCTTTACTTAGATTTCTATTTGAATAAGGTGTCATATGTACTTTGCTGAAGTTCGATTCGTTCGTTCGGGATAGGTGGAGAGGTGTAATAACATACATTTTGTGGTAGACTTAAGTAAATAGGTAGTTAGTTCTATAAAAATATTTTCAAGAGTAAAATAACGAGTTTTAACCAACAAATAAGTTAGAAATTTCATACTTATTTCGTTTGTGTAGCTATGATATAGCCTCCCAACGTGTTAGATCGTCCCTCCCTTTCTCCGGTGCGACATTCCAGGCAGTCGTAGCCGATAGCAACTTTCATAAAAACATTATTTGAGGTTTATTTGTACACCTTTACAATTATTTTATGGGCTTTTGAGGTACCGCAGCTACAGGACGTAAATGCAAACAATTAACCATAAAACTCCATTGAATCCAGTCTCACCACGTTAAGACCTTGAGGCAGTTAGCCGTCAGATTGGCTGACATTTGGTAACTAGACGCGGCCAGTCACCAGGTACAGGTATTTACTTAGATCTAACCATATTTTCTTAACAATCCTTCTGAATATTTAATATCATATTATTTGTGACATGAACAAGTGATGCTTGTCCGTTCAATATATCCTGCGTCATACATGGTAGACGCGCGACATAGAGCGAAAGTTCAATAACTACAGAAATGTATCCTACTGTGATGGAAAGTATCCTTAACAACCTATAGTGAAACAGCAAAATCACAGCCGCGCACAAAATCTTTAAAAGTATTTGTGGGATGCAAAATTACGTGCTTTTGTTTTGAATCATTTATCAAAATATGTAAGTAAACTAAATAACGCGTAAACGAGTAAAACACGCGACCAATTCACAGCATTTCATATGAAATCTAACCCAATGTTTACTACAAATATCAAGAATTAATTACCGAAAATTACTCACTTTGAATTTCAGGACCTTACTCAGATTACGTAAAATATGTTTAAACAGATACGTGTAGTGCTACAGGGACGGGAGTGATTCCACGAGGAGATTCAAACATCTGTTTGCCAAGTTTGTGCTTAGGAACAACCAGGTGCTAAGGCTTGAGGGGACGAAGGGTGCGACGACCCCGGTTCTACTGTCGTGTTCACCGTCACGCATACATCACAACACATTCAATGTACTTACAAACGGTAACTCTATTTCAATAAAAATAATCTATTTTATAGTCCGAGGCATTGCTTCTTTCAATAAGTATTTAGACTTGTATTTCTTAAATAGAGAATGATTATTCCACCTTGTGACCTAAATCTAAACACGTTACCCACTTCAACCAAATTATTGTTAATGTATTATTGTATTGATATAATGAGGCCAATTAGTAAATAGAGGGCAGCAAATGGTGTCATTTAGATACTTTTACAACGTAGGTATTCAGCTTCATTGTCAACGTAGTTGCATTATTAACGATATATAATATTACTTACCACTGACAAAAATTTAAACACATTTGATTGGGCTATTTATTACAAAATATTACACTTCCGTGCCTAGATAAGTACAGGTAGTATAATATGTGTATAAAAAGCAACGTAATACCTCTATGTTTGTTATAGAAGATACACTGGACGGTTGCTCAGCAGGCGCTACTCAACGATTCATAAGCTTTCAATAGATTCAATACCCAGGAAAAAAGGCCAGGTGGCACGCTTACAAAGCTTTAACAAAAAAAAAAACGGCTGCCAGACCTGTCGCAAGTACCGGTAAGGATATGGAAATCTATACTGTAGTAACACAATATGAGGGTTGACATTCGCCTAACAGACACCTTATAATGGGCCTGTCCTGTGGCCTGTGATCTAAGGACGGTCACAAAAGATATCCATCGATGTTAAACACGTGCATGGGCTACTAGGGAATTCAGGTGGGCGAATAGTTCAGTTTCTCTACAAGAATTTATGATCACAAGAAGTTTCAGAAATACTGACTGATGAAATCTAGCCATCAGTTTTGAAGCGTGCAAACCTGAGCAATTATATTATTGAACATTCAAACCGCTACTAACCAGAGGCCTAATGTACTGGCATTACATTGTCAACGTATAACCTTGGCATTTGCATAACTAGATGTTCAATCAAGGTAAAAACTGTCTAAAGACAATTTTCATGTGTGTACATGTTCGACTGCCGGCCGAGTTATATTACAAAAAATAACTCAAAAGCTATCGATATGCCGTACTGGCCGAGTGGTTCGAGTTCGAGCCTGCAACGCAAAGATTGCATGTTCGAATCCCGAATGTACCAATCAGTTTTTCTTAACTTAGTAGTGATAAGTCACATCACGAGCTTTACGATCAATGTTGTGAGTTGTGTCAAGTTGAAGATATTATTATAGTAGTAGTACCTAGCTCATATGCCAAATTTAAATAATTTAAATTCCAGCCGCAAAGTGTGGAAACATTCGAACTCCGGCCTACTTTGAGGTGCCTGAACGTACAGTAATAGTGTCACACCAAGCAAGACCAAGAAGAAAAGCTACAACTTTTAATGGTGTGTGGGTAATGTGAGTGAATGAGGTGAGTTATGTAAGAAAAATTACATGGATACTGGAATGAACTTTGTAACTTTTATCAGACCAGCTTGAGTAGGACTCTCGCCGAGGATTATATCCCATGTTATAGTTTAGTATCGTAAAGTTAGTTACTACAAAATTACAATATTTTTTTACTTTTGTTGAAAAAGGTGCAAAAATTTTCTACAAATATGCTACAAAGCCCTTCACTTATGTACTTCCTGAGATAAACAGGTGTGACTGCCATACTACGAAAGGAGACTATGAGTTCTCTTTTGCTTTTTTTTATACTATAACCCTAAAAATGGATTAGCAGTGCAGCAAACTGGTTTTGAAAAGTAACTCGTGTAAATGTCAAGGATTTAAATAAAACCTTCGGGTGATATTCGCCAATATCATAACTTACATAATTGCTATTAATCAATGTGTTTGTTTCAAAAATGAGTACAATATCCCGAAATTTTCAACTGATAAGAAGCCGCCGTCAAAGCCTACCATGGACTTACTTTCCAAAGTACTTTCATTATACGAATGTTGTCTGTCGTTGAATCTTTCTGTTATGACAAAAATGTGGTGAATGAGAACAGTTTTTACTTTCGATATACCTATTAAGGAGCTTCATATTAAATCATGACAATTGTACCATTAAAGGTATTGCAAAAAGTTCTTCATTCTCTTCTTGGAGAGCCCCAGAACTTCTAATGAGGATTCAAACCAGGAAGCACAAACAACATATAGGTAACTACTTTGGTAAGTGCATAATTTGAGGGGACGGTTGTAAATATGTCAATTAACGCCATGATGCAATTATCACCATGTGATAAGCTATTTGTTGAGATAACATCCCATCATAATAGTATATTATTTTGCATATCTTTGTCCTTTTTACCTCTAAAAAGAGATAAGTAATCTTGTTGGCTGGCTTAAAGTAAACTTTGACATTTAACTTACATAAATAGTTTCATGATCTTTTTGTTTTCTTTTTATTGTTTAATTACCTACTTTATGGTTACCATGCACGATTTATAAGGTTACCTAATGCTTATCAGGAAGGAATCAACGAATGCGACTCTTGTGGGGAAGGCGTGTAGGTATAAGTATGTATGTATATATTATTTAGTATCTCCGAATTCCTCAATCAACTGTGCGGGCCCGGGATACTTTAACTTGGTTGTCGTGATGTAAAGTTGTAATTTTGTCTATTTTAACTAGAAGTAAGATCACGGAACTAGATCTAAAACTTTCCCGGCCAGCTGGCAGCTCCTCTACACTTACACCCATGATGCGAGTCCCAAAATAAAATACTTAGTAAGAACCTAAGAAGGTATGTTTGATTACGTAACATCAGAATTACATCTGTGCCATAACAATAAAATAATAACCAAACTGTCACAAAGGAAAGCTGATATTGTCGGGCAGCATAATAAAATTTCATTTTTACTATCCAAGAGCCAGTGTTAAATTATTGGGTACGATGAGCAAGTGACTAGACAGAACAAAACATAAATTATTTTTTTATATGTATAAGTAATCCGGCAGCTGGGTACTTTCACCGCGCCGCCTCAACATTGTCATTGCGGCGGTGCGCTCGATTCGCTTACCTAATGTACGCCGTTTGCGAAACTTTGCCCAAACAGCAAGGCACGCGCCAACTGCCTTCCATTTTATAAGTAGGAGCAATTTCAAGTACGATCTATACATTTTCAAAACCTATATTGCATGTAAATCTTTCTTCCAATAATAATATTATATATTATTTGATACACAGCATAATTGATCCAAATACTGTTTATTAAATAGATATTGAAATAATTAAGTATTTAAGGAGCACAATTATGTAATATATTATATATACCTCTTAATTTAATATACCTCTGGCGGAAAGTGGGTGTGTGGGTATTACCCATACACCTCTGCCTACCCCTTCGGGGACCCTTGTGGGAAGGCGTGAGGATATTTATTTATTTATTATCAAGAATTTTAGAACCTGAAGGTATTTTCTTCAAGCTTTCGAGGGTATTCCAAACTTTCAGTAAATGTTCACTTCTTTATACTACATGTAGTTTAAATTTAATTCCGAATGGAACTAAAAGGTATGTTGTGTAGTCTCTATGAAAAATAATTAACAGTCTGACATTTACATGAACACAAACAAGTACCTACTATTAGTTACCTTTGCCTATCACAATAGAGCTCATATAGTATTCTAGGTGCAAATTATATTACAAGGTCAAGCTTTATAATGACAACTAACATTTTGTAACTATTGTCTGAAAGATTTAATTAAAATAGGCTATGTGTGTGATGGGGTGACATTGGTGACATTATAGAATTGCATAAAAACTTATATAGTAATTAAAGATAATCTAAAAATAAATGGGGAAGTTTGTGAGTATGGATGTATGTTACTCAATCAAGACAGAACTGCTGAATGGAATTGAATTTTTGGCAAATTGCATGGCAAATGGCAAATTTGGAAAATTTGGCATAGAGATTATTAGCTGGATTAACACAGGATATGTTTTGTTCAGAAAATAAATCTAGATAAAATTGTACTTTTATTTATGAACAAAAATGTATTTGTTTATATGCATAGAACATCATGAAAGTACCTTCATATATCCATAAATATATTATCATTACATGTATATATGTTTATGTATGTATGTTTTAGAATAAGTGCCATGTTATTTTCATTTGTAATCACTCATATACATGCTGGATGTCTCAATAAAATGTATATATACCTTACTGATATCTGAGCATAATATGGATATGTCAAGCAAAATGTATTATGAAAGGTATTGCATCAGATATGTAGAATAGTTTAAAAGACATTATAAATTGCAAAGCACAGGAAGTAACTAGTTTATTGGGCATGTATATGTTGCAATAAAGACTATCAATAAGCTGTGTCTAGGCACAGTCAGTGTGATATATTAAGAACAAGTCATGCCTCGCAGTTTCACCTGCATAAAATTTGATTTCAATGTTCAATGAATTATGAAATGTGTCAATCCAGCTTATAATCAATTTCTGTGTAAAAATTAGTGTAAGTAATTATGATCAGAGGTTTTTGTGTGAAAGTGAAAGAAAAATCCACACAAACTATAGCATTTATAGTATTAGTAGGACTAACACACTTGCATTGACATACCTGGCAACATACATAGTGACAGTGACTAATTCAATACCACATGCAAAGTCTCTAATGAGGGTCTCAATCTTATGACCATTATAGATGGACCCTCATTTATATGTATATAGAAAACGGAATAATAATATTACTCCTCACCATGACTTAACATAACATGGTAATGAAGGTGACATTTGGTATATGTTGCCAGGTATTTCACATTCACATTTTTCATTGGAGACATAGACCCTGACACTGTGACATTTAAATTATAATGTAAACTGATAAATTACCACCACACTAGGATCCCAGTAGCATGATAGCAAGCCTCTGCATTTGTTATCACTAAACATTAATTAAATATTTATATATGCCTAGGTACAATTGAAACCCCTATTGTATATCTCTCTCTACTTAATCTTGAAAACAATGCCATGAATCTTATTTTTGCTAATTGGGCAGTTGTGTTTCATATAAAGGCTTTAGGAAAGTGGGATTTAAGGGATAGGTCTTAGTTCACCTTCAACTTTTAAAATAAACCCAAAGTTCTGTGTAATGAATATTCACTAAAGTCAGAACCTATTTAAGAATAACAAATCATCATAATCACCAAATTATTATAAAATACATGCGGACAAAGTAAGGACCTATTCATATACCTATTGCTGCAATTAATTAATATTTAATTTGCTTCCATTGTACTTATTATGTTTTTTGTATATTAACCAACCATAATTAGAAACTTTACAGAATATTTTTTATTGACATATGATATCTATTACATAATATTTTCAGTGAATAAAAATTGTTGGTTTGTAAATAATCATAAATGATATATAGGATAACATAGTAAAAATATGTAGCCATCGACTAGTATTGGACTTGCTTAATAATGACAATTTCATAATACACCTTTAAAGGTAGATAATACATATTAAATATTATCTAAAAGATTAGTGGAGAAGCATGTACCTACACAAAGCCTTTGCTAATAGCTATTTTTCATCTTTTTGAGGCAATGGGGAGATATGTATGCTTTGGTAGCACAACTAGCGCCATCTTTGTATGAAACAATACACTTAGCATATTAAATGTAATTTATGTAATCACTTTTATAACAATCACTTAATTAGAACACTTGTGCAATGAATTTAAAAATGATAGACCTTGCTTAAGTTAAACTTAACTTTTATTACACCATCAAAAAGTAACAACCAAGTTAGTCTGGCTTTAAGTGTTAGAGTAGTTTACACATGTATGTAATGTAAATACTAAGATTTTTTGCTTCAAATATGACAATAAAAAAATTGGTGAGGGACAGGATGCTACTGATTATTTACCTAAAGAAACTAAGAAGCCAAGGCCAAATAATAAGATATATAATTTAGATAATAAAAGTAAAATGCTTTCTACATGGAAAATCCCAGAAGGCTCAGAAGAGCTGATAGATAAATTGGACTAAAAAAGAACTGTGAAACATTTTTATTAAATATAAGTAAATTTATAAATTGTATGCCTTTTAGCAGTTTTGTCACATTAGACATTTTGTACTTTTTCCTACTTAAATAATGTTTATAAGTAATATTATGTTAATATAAAAGTACTAGAAATGTATAGATTGACAGATATTCTAGCAGGTACCATATTTCTCCTCAGTTAGCTAAGTAAATAAAAGAGCAATTACTTTTGCAGGCTTTAAAATTTATTATTAAGGAAGGAGGTAGTTCAGATTGTAACGTAACTCCACCGTAAACGTCAAATTCCGCAACAATAAGACCGAATTCTCTAATTATAGACGTATGAAATATAAATCTGTGAAAATAACACAGCTATTTCTCTACGTGTTGACGTGGCGTGACATTGTAGAACAGTTTTCAATACGGCTGCGCCTACCTAAACTTGCCACAAAATCAAATAAATCAATGAATTCACTAATTTGTAGCAGTGAAATAACTAAATTTGCAGTTTCATTTCAATTACTGTAATTTAAGTATGGCGCCTGACATTGTTGGCTTATCATTATTTTGGTATAACAATATGGCGATTGCACTTACCTTATTATTTCTAAGGAAGTCTTCTATAGCTTTTAGAGCCGAATCCGTTAATTTCACAAACACTAGTTCCTTGTTTTCTTTATAACTAGACTCTGATGATAACCCATACTGAACACCTGCTGGCAAGGCCGCCATTTCTTACTCACTATTCGCACTGTGGACCAGCTGACTCCTTTGCTAGCCGTCACGAATCATATCATACACACATTTTCTTAACCGTAATCACAGATTCACAACCTATATAAAATTATAATTACAACAACAAAAGGGTTTAGACCTCCAAATTAACAATCTTTTTGTAACCCCATCGACTCGGCCTTTGTTGGCAACGCTCTTCAGTCCGCACTCCGCAAGGCCGCACTGACTGTCATGCGCAATGGCGCTTTTGACAGGAAACGCGAGCATTCACTGCTACACTAGCGCCAGTTAGCAGTTGGCAACAAGTAAATGTATGTGTAACTAACTTCATATCAATGGAGATATTGCAATATTTTTCCATATTTAGCACGTTATCGACGTTGATTGGTAATATAAAGTTGAAAACCTTGCATCAAATTATTTACTCTTTCTTATTTATTACGGCTTTGATCTGTATTTTATCCCTATATAAATTATTATGACTTTTCTGTGCACGAATAGGTTATGTTTCGCTCAGTTAATAAGCCCCTGTCACTTCACTTCTTTCCATTTCACACTTTTTAATACGTGTAATATTTTTTTATTCTTTACCTAATTTAATGTAGCATCTATTTGTTTGAAACATACGGTAAGATGAACAATAATCTTGTTCTGGAACAAATTTGTACTCGTTCATTTAATTTGAGTATGTTAGAAGATTAAATAATTTGATGCTAATGTCTAACCTACCTTTCTGCTTCACTTTACAGACAGAAATCTCAGACGATAATCATGGCTAACTGGGAAGAAAAGAAACATCTTATCACGCGAAACCTGCAGGAGGTTTTAGGTGATGAAAAACTTACAGAAATACTAAAACAAAGAGACCTGAAAATCTACTGGGGTACAGCCACTACGGGTCGACCTCATGTGGCTTATTTTGTGCCTATGTCGAAGATTGCGGACTTTTTAAAGGCAGGTTCTGAGGTAACAATACTTTTTGCTGATTTACATGCCTATTTGGATAATATGAAAGCACCTTGGGAATTATTGGCTCTTCGTACCCAATACTATGAAGCGGCTATCAAAGCTATGCTCCAGTCAATTGATGTTCCTCTGGACAAGTTGAAATTTGTAAGGGGCACTGAATACCAGCTGAGTAAAGAGTATACATTGGATGTTTACCGAATTTCATCTGCAGTTACTGAGCATGATGCAAAGAAAGCTGGAGCAGAAGTAGTCAAGCAAATAGACCACCCATTGCTTAGTGGATTGCTGTACCCCTTGTTGCAAGCTCTAGATGAAGAATATTTAAAGGTAGATGCACAGTTTGGTGGTGTAGATCAGAGGAAAATATTTGCCATGTCTGAGAAATACCTACCTCAACTAGGCTATGCTAAGCGTATTCATCTTATGAACCCCATGGTTCCCGGCTTGACTGGTGGAAAAATGTCTGCATCCGAAGAAGGCAGCAAAATTGACCTTTTGGACAATCCAGCAAATGTCAAAAAGAAACTTAAAAAGGCCTTTTGTGAACCAGGTAACATTACTGATAATGGTGTCTTATCATTCACAAAGCATGTTGTATTTCCCTTATTCAAGGAAGGTGAGACCTTCAAAGTCCATAGAGCCCCAGACTATGGTGGCGATATAGAATTTTCTAAGTTTGATGATTTAGAAGCAGCTTTTGCTAAGGAAGATGTACATCCAGGAGATTTGAAAACATCTGTTGAACAAGCAATCAATAGGCTTCTGGCACCGATTCAGAAAATATTTAGTGAGCCTAAGCTACAGGAGCTGGCCAAGAAGGCATACCCACCTCCAACAAAGTCTAAAGGCAATGCAAGTGCTGTAGATGAAATAACTCCAGAAAGATTAGATATTCGAATGGGACGCATTGTTGAAGTATCTAGACATCCTGACGCAGAAGCTCTCTATGTAGAAAAAATTGATTTGGGAGAGGTGGAGCCTAGGACAATAGTTTCAGGGCTTGTGAATTTTGTGCCCATAGAAGAAATGCAGAATAGAGATGTAGTAGTTTTGTGCAATTTGAAACCAGCTAAAATGCGTGGTGTAGAATCAAAGGGTATGGTGCTCTGTGCTTCAGTGGACGAACCTAAACAAATTGAACCATTGCTGCCACCAACTGGTAGCAAACCTGGAGATAGAATTGTCATTGAAGGATATGAGAATGGTGTATCAGACGAAGTGCTTAACCCTAAGAAGAAGGTTTGGGAAAAGCTGCAAGTAGATTTGAAAACAAATGATGATCTTGTTGCTGTATGGCAGGGTAATAAGTTGATCAGTAAAGTCAATGGCAATACTGTAACGACAAAGTCTATCAAGAATGCGCCAATAAAATAATAGCTTCTCTTATATGTACTTATATATTTATTTCTGTTATTTTTATTAATATTGCAAATCTGCATTTCTCATAATTTGTTAATAAAATTAATTGCATTAGAAATAAGTAAGATTTCTTTTTGTTAATACATTTATTTTGAGGGTTTTGTTGTTTTTTTTCACTGCAAGGGCATACATTAGTTTAATAGTTTAGTATAAACATAAATAGTTCACTTTACATAATTTTAATGTGTGAACTCCCATTAAATTCCCTTTACTGCTAGTTGAGTGCTTATATGGACGTTACTTGCGAATTACCTATGTTGAGTACTCATGAGAAATCCGCTTTTTTTCCTCTTCGTTATACTATCAGATACCTAGTTCTTTTTAAATAAATTATCATAAAATAAGTAATTATCTACCACCTAGATATATACCCTATATTATTATTATGTTTCTGCCTTTCCTTCGGGTTTCACTTTCTTGGGTAGGTAAGTAGGTGGAAAGGCTAATTTTTTTTTTACACGCTTTATATTAGCTTCACCTGTATGTATGTATGTATCCGACTTCTTTGAGCTCGATTTTGACCCACTTTAAACGGCCAGATTTCGTTCAAACTTTGTAGACTTATCGAGGACCGATGACAATACACTAATAACTAAAAAGTAGAAAATAAATAATAGTTAAAAAAACTAAAAAACACGCTTTTTATAGAAAACCGAACTAAAAAATAGAAAATAAATTTCGATAATATCTTAAAAAGCGTGGGGTGCTTTTTAAGATATTACCGAAATGATAATCACTCTACTAATATCTGTCAATAAAATATTTATAACTATTGACACCATGCACCCCACGCTTTTTAAGATATTATCGAAATTTATTTTCTATTTTTTAGTTCGGTTTTCTATAAAAAGCGTGTTTTTTAGTTTTTTTTTAACTATTATTTTTTTATTTCAGACATTTCTATAAGTAGTGCAATCAAGTATGTTCATTTGTTGAATAAAATTGCACAATATTGACCACTAGATGGCGCTGAAATCTGGAGCTTAGGTCTAAAATTGTTGCCTTCACAAAAATAACTTAATATAAAACAAATTTGTATTTGGATTTGATGATAGTGTGTTAGTCCTCCAGAAAAACCGGATACATATGAAGTATGCATTCGTGCCGAGTTCATCTAGTAAACTATGTATGTATAAGAATTCGCATGATTCAATTTATTATGTTTTTTTATTTTGTTAGCGTACCTACTGTGCTGTAAGGTTCCATTGATTAACTAGTTTACTGGAACATTGAAATAAATCACTTAATAATGTTTATTTGAGAAGAGACCTAGGAATATATTTATTAGATGTTTCATCTTACGTAGACTTATTTAGTTCTGCTATTACTTAAGATAGCTTCCAGAAGGAGTAAAGGAATAATAGGTATTACCCACACACCAACTTTCCGCTTGAGATATATTACAAGTACCAATAGACAGATAGCGAGCCCATCGCCGTTACTCAAGTACGACTATACATCTCCTCTCGATGTTTTCCTTCACCGTAAAGCTAGTGGTATGAATAATCATTGTACTTAAATTCGTGGGGATGCATATTTGCAATCTTTGTGTTGCAAAAATGTTTTAAGACGTTCTAGAATGTATGCACCGGAGCATCATACATCCGGCGGAACTATTTGGCCGCACCTTAGGTGGTGGGGACGGGGGTGAGCCGGCGGGTTGCCTAGTGATCGCAACGTACACCCGTACACGACAGTGAACAGTGATAGGAGACAGTGAAGACTTATCACAAGATATCGCATTTTATAAAATAGAAAAAACTTATAAAGCAGTTGAACATGCAGAAGTTGTTATTGTAGTAATTTTGTAATTTACAATATACCAAAAACAAGTTTCTTGAAATCATTCTGTCACATCCTCTAAATTAATTGATTCTGGATTTTCTCAATTTGAGTCAGTTTTATATTCCAAACTATCAAGATCGGATATCAGTTATATATATTTTAAACTTTAAACTTTCACTTGTCTATTTATCGGGTGACTTGCTATTGAAATCCACGTACGTTCGTGCTGAGTAATGAATGACAGCAAGAGCCCCCACCCCTCCTTCCTACCGTTCACATACCGAAGGCGCGGTCAACAAGTTCCGCGTGGCATACAGCAATCCCAGAGGATCACTCACGCATTGCCGACGCATTGTTCAGGTAGGACTAGTCTATATGTCAGCTATTCATATCCATTTTCTTCGCAGGATCAACCAGAAACATGGCAATTCAAAAACGGAACGGAATGTTCTTTCCGCCTGGAAAATGCCTATGCACCATATACATTGAGTGATTCGTACGGATGGATTCGCCATCCGTACGAATCACTCAAAATCTTTTAGAGTTGGCACTTCAATTATTCCACCTTATCCGTCGAAAATTAAAGAAATCTTGATCATACTCGAATAATAAAAAATAATAAAAAAATATTTAGAATTATTGACAAAAATTTAAGGTAAGTAGTTTAAAAAAATGTGACAGCTTCTTGTCAGAATCTTTTTTTACAATATATTTCTACTGTACCTACGTATGTATGTCACTGAACTACTTCTAAACGTCTGGACCGATTTTAATGAAATTTTCTGTGTATTCAGGTGGGTTCGGGAATGGTGTAGGTTCACAATTGGACCCGATAGGTGGCTGCAATCGTGTTTCAGGAATTTTTATTTTTTCACCCGAGCGAAGCGAGGCGATGATTATAATTATTAAAGCCCATTGTCGGTAGCTATATTTTAGGTACTATTTCAAATAGTTAACTAAGTCCCTGATTTAGGTACTTCTCGATATTATCTTATATGTCGCCTTTGCACAAAGGTACCTGAAGACATATAGCAGCCACGTGCGTGACAAATCACGTGGCAAGTCTTTAAGGACGATCTTCAAATTAAAATCATGGTTTGTTAAATCACTGCACTTAACTATAGAAAAAGTTACTGATATTGAAACAGACTTTTGTTACTTACATTTTCGATGGCGAGTACCTAATTAATCTACGTACCTACCTAACACCAAATTTAATTTATATAGTTAGAGCGCGACCGGAAATATCTTAATTGGGAAGGTTTCCTCTTAATACTTTCCGACGAAAGTGGGTGTTGTTACACCTCTGCCCACCCTCTAGGGAGTATTGAAAATGACAGAATAAATATCATTATTACAAGAACTACGTAAATATTACCAAAATAATTGTTCAATTATTTGAACACGCAGGCAAAGTATGGACCCTACCTGTTTTCTATGAGACTTGCTCAATAGAAAACCTCGTGAGATAGATACTGTGGATGTACCCACAGGAACTAAGAAAATTACCTTTCAATCTTATTGCTATAGCGTTACAGCTTACTTTCCAAGTATTAACATGTAATGCATGTACCGGTGGGATAATCAGTGATTTAATAATAAAACTAGGCCGTCTGTGCTTCGCAGCTGAGGTATGACAATGAATGCATGCTATAAAATTAGATATTCAATAACGGGAAGGGGGTTGGAAGTCCGCCATTTTGGAGTTTTGGTCGGTCGCGGCTACGGGCGAGGGGAGCGCGCATGCGTAAATGCGGCTCCCGCACCCTGTTAGGGCCGGGATCTGCAAGTGTGATGTCAAAAGACACGTTATTCTCTCCCCTTATTCTACTAACCTAGTACGTCTCAATAAATTGTGTTAATGATACACACCCTGAATTATCCTGACGTGTTCGATTCATCCTCAATCCAACGATAAAGACGACTAATAAGTGCGCGCTTAGACAATACCGTGCGGACAATGACAGAGAACGGCTGATCCATATGGTATTCATTGAGTGTAATAACGAATTGTAACTGGATATTCCTTCAAGAACTTTACTACACACCAAAACATCGTGAATTGTTGCTGCTGGTATAAAAAAATAATAATAATTGTGTAGTGTGTTTTAAAGCTAATAAATGCGCGCGTGAATCACTGACGCTGCGTTCTGTGATGCCGGAGACAAAGTGAAAATAATAATGGGATGACATCAAATATAGATTCATGGAAAAGGTTTGGCGTCGAGTTGGTCTCCATTCCTCCCGAAAAAAGAGGGATGGAAGCGGGACTAGCCGGGAAGTGACGTCATCCACTCCACAAGAGGCTGAGTACCAGAACATCCATACATTGAGAACAGCTGACTTGATTAAGCAAAGGCAGGGCGACGAGAAATCGACTCTCCGGTCTTCTTACATCATCAAGAACGGGGAAAATTTTATATTGGTTGAGAGAAGGCGCAGACGACGACGCCGAAGTGGAACTAGGGCGTCATCTGGAAGCCGGCATCACACACCGCCTGTTGAAGAAAACCCACGCTCGGAGCAGAAGCGCCGCCCGCCAGCCCGGCTCAAGATATTCGGCATACAATGGCCTTTACATTCTAGCGATTCCAGGTAACGTTAGTTAATAGATATCATATTCGTTCCAGCCAATACTATTCTGTTTGATTTCGATTATAAACTATTAAAAAGACTCCTGCTTACTAGTATCATTGCTTATTAGTATCATTATAACTCCCGATAATGATTCCCGAAAGAGTATGCAGAGATGTAAAAACCCAGTTTTTGCCAGAAAAACATGTTGGTAACAACGTGACAGATGACGAGTGATTCGCGGTCTCCTAAGCACGACTTATTACTTACGACATTATACGCTTGTAAATTTCTTCTCGAATACAGGTAGATTCATAGCAAGGAACAAAGCAGATGATTTCCCTCACCGTAAAACGTTTGCGGGTAATTGTAGGTACTTAAGAGCAGGAAAACTCATTGCTATCTACAAACCGTCAGGATTTCAGATCTTGACTTAAACCGCTAGACCTATTTTATACATAATAAAAATAAAAATAAATAATAAAATATATAGGTATATCCTCACGTCTTTCCATATGGGTCCCCGAAGGGGTAGGCCTCTGCCTAGACCTCTATGTATAGGTAGTACCCACCACACACCACCCATACCCACTTTTATAGAGATATATTTTAGGTGCCAACGTGACAGATGGCGAACCCGTCGCCGTAACTCAATCACGAGTATACATACGCCTTTGAATTTCTTCTCAAACGTATGCAGGTTTCCTCTCGATGTTTTCCTTCACCGAAAATCTCGTGGTGTGACTAATCACTGTACATGAGTGCTAAAAAACGCATTGGTTCAGTCGGAATTCAATCTTGCAATCTTTATGTTGCAGGTAGCTCGAACCACTCGGCCACTAAAAATTATTACTTTATAATGATTAGTTCATAATTACAAATTTGTATGCGCTTGTATCTCATGTCTTTTAAGTGTGGGATATAACATGTAGATTCACTTAAATTCTAACTCGTACTCATTTTCGCTTAAGCCGGTAACAACATACAGTTATTTTATTTCATTATATACTGCTGACTGCAATACGGTAGATTGCACGTTGATTACACGGGTCTTACTTATGTAAACTTGCTACTCCATTGCATACAAATACGACTGTAGTTTGTGAACAAAAACTACATGTTGAAGTAATTGTTAAAATTAAATTAATTGGCCGAGTGGAACACTAACTCCTACGTTCATTACGGGATAAATATCACGTACCTATATAACCTAGTTATGTATCTGTACAGGCTATTAAAAGCAGTGTATGACCGCCAGAGCGTTAAAGAATTTTGGTTTTTCGACGTATTCAAAGCTTTGTTAGAGGCGATTATAAAGTAATGTGGGGTGGGTGTTTAGATTCACCATGTAGCTCGTGAAGACTGGAGGACATTTAGCCAAAATATATATAGCCAGTATAGCATGGATACAATCCTTTGGGCATCTCAAAGGCCGCTGACATCCACGAAGGACGGTCGCCCAGATATTTGAGCGAGTTTCCTATTTTGAAAATTCCTTCGTTTTTTTTATCAATGTGGAGATTATGGAGTATTTCACCAGAAAACATACAAATTTGATTCGTATGTATGAAGGCGATTCTGAACAACCTCTTTGCCACTGTTCGTAAATAGCAACAGTGACGCAACTTTCAGCATGTTTGTCTCACTGGATACATTGGGGGTTATAATGAAAATATTGCAGTACTGTGGTGTAGTAAATAGGTACGCGTCACACATCCATTATGAGATAACGACACGATATTATCAACGAGCATACGAATAAATTCAATCATTTAATAAATGTGCGCATAAGTTAGATGTTCGTGGCAATTTTCAAACCAAAACTTGAGTTTAGGTATACCATACTTACATGATTAAATACACAATATTCATTATTATTTAACAACCATCATATATAGTGTCGATTGAATCGATCACGGTAATGTTTGACCCTTGATTATTGTGAGAGAAAACAACGGAAGTTCATAGCCTTTAGCATAGCTTGGACCTTACCTGCACATAATTATTGCGGGATTTTAGTCATAGACGGAGCCCCGGGAACTTTGGCAACAATGGCGAGACCAAAAGAGAAACCACATCCAAGGGTACCCCCGGGGGTATTTAACTTTTACTTGTTGCAGCGATGTGAGTCATACGTATACGCCTGGCTAAAGCTTTGCACACAGCATCCATAAAGCCAGCCAGACTCCTTCCATAAGGGGCTGAAAAAGTCTTGAATGTATATTATTGTATTTTATACAACATTCCAGTGTGCAACTAAATCTTAACAAAGTCAAAGTACATACGTTTTTTGCCATTCAAGACATAATTGTAGTACACATACATACACATCATCACGCTGAATCCCTAACATGGTAGGCGGAGAGAGTAGAGCGCTAGTTCTCTCTAGACTTGCTCTCTAGTCTCTTCAACGACGACAATGACGACGTTGATCTAGGTATTTGGAACGTGGTCTTCCTCTGCCTCGTCTTGCATAAGCTTTCGCTTTGCATATCTGTTTCATCAATCTTTGTCCACTCATACTTTCTATATGTCCAAACCAACATAACATGCTTTTCTTAATTTTTACAATTACACCCTCGTTCACGCTAGTTGTTTTGCGGATTCGATCTAAGAACGTTACGCCGCACATTTTTCGAAGAGATCGCATCTCAACTGCATTTATACTATTTTCATGCTTCCTCTGACATACCCAGGAATCGCCGACGTACAATAAAGTGGACACCAATATCGCGTTGTGCACAGTTACTCTAATAATAAAACAATATATAAAAAACGCGACAACCAGAAACACTAAATTAAACACTCATTAAAGTAATTAGAAACGCAGAATTTGTGCGCTTCGAATTTGTGCGAGTGAGCAGATTAAATTCAATTCAAATACAGAATTCGAATAAAATATATGATATTTAACGTCGCTTATATATATATATTGGTTGTTCTTCTTAGGCATACGTCGATCACTCGCCGTTTCTGCCGTGGGCGTCGCTCGCGCGAAGACAACGAGCTCTACCGTTCAAACAGTTTCAAGTTCGAGAGATTTAGCCGGGAACCGCCTGCTGATGAGTTCGCTTCTGGATCACAGGTTAGTTACATTACATTATATACCATCAAGCAGAGTTCCTCGCGAGGCAAACAGACATAGTAGAGCTCTAGCTCTCTCTAGACTTACTGACCTCTTTCGTTACCTACATCCACATTAAACTGTCCCTTCTTAGATGCTCGCCGGTTTCGAGTACTCTTCCCAGTTCCCAGTCTTGATTCCTATGTTTAAAGGTTGTAGATTAGGCTAGTAACAGGTCATCATAATATTCACAATAATAATGATTGCTTCTAATTCAAGTTACATCTCATACATTTTATTTTCAAATATATCTATAAAAACAAAAACATTCTATTTAAATTTAAAATCTAGGAATTTACTAATGTCCAAGACAACAGGAACCTTGTCACGATACGGGTCGAACCTTATTATTATTAGTTATCTGTGGGCGCTGTTTGTCTATGTACCAATATAACTTTTAATTATTTGCATCAGTGTTCAACAGTAGATAGTCTTTGATTTCGTCTTTGTTTGATTTGCGAGTTCATGTTCAATAGTAGTCTTTATGTGAGACTTCACCGGTAGGTAGTAGTAGGAATAGATAGCTTTCTACTTGAGATATAAAAATGTTGGCAGCCCTAGTGTGGACTGAGTGTGTCTAAGGATGTGGTGACGTGACATGCACCTATGAAAGCGTTACCCACTTATCTAGATGAGCCATCTTTCCTTTCCATAAAGAACCGCTTTTCAAGCTGCGAGCAAAAGGATTTTCGCAAAAGAACTCGATATTGGAGCCCCGTCACAATAAGCAGACGTACCATTCAGATAGAAAATTTTGTTAGCGATAGCGATCGTTCGTGGGAATCGTGGGTATGGCGCAAAGAAATTGCTTGCAATATAATATTGAATTTGACACTTCAATTTAACGTTCACCCTGAGTATTTAATAACTGGTATCTGGGTTTTAAGAAATATGTACTGCAATTTATAGTAGGAAAGTAGGTATACATAATTTACAAGTATAATAAATAAATAAATAAATAAAATATATTTATTTCAGGCACTTGACCCATAACAAAATAATCCATGTCGTATTTCGTTATTTATCTTAAATATATTTTTATATTGATCGTGCAAAGTTCAGTATGTATATATAAGTATAGTAGTATTGAGTACTTAACGCCATCTAGTATTCCGAACCGTAATTTTTCATTTAATTTGCTTACGGAGTTGCGAAAGTACATAAATGGTTCAAATTACAGTAGATGGCGCTCATATTGCACTGTATTTTAGTTATAGTCCTGTGGGGTAGATGTCGCTTTCCAGTATTAAGGAAGTTTTTGTTCCATCTGTATCCATATGGGTATTATGGGTAACTGAATATTGCTACTGTTATTATATTACTTATATACCATTAGCAAAATATATCCCATATATTAATAAGTACAAATTCTTTTGAATTAATTAATTGATCGATTTAAATTTTAACATTAGATATATGTAGTTAGGTATTTAGGACAAATATATTTTGTTAGTATGATCAGTAAGATATCGGAATAATAAACATTTGTTGCAATATACAGTTGAAGAATGCGGTGTTCACAAGAATAGGACGTTAATATCATCTGTCCTATCAATTACATTGACGTGGTCACCGCTGCGTCGACAACTTGTACGAGGAAAATACGTGAAAAATTTGACATACGACCCTAATTTGTCTTCCAACAGGGCTGGCAAGGATTTTCCTTGTAAATATGTTGCACTTTTTAAATAAAAATTGTGTAAAACAACCGCCAAAAGGTTACCGTAGGCTCTGGGTAGGCGTTCAGGGGGAGCGCGCTTGTATGCTGACGCGATCACGTGACCCCCCCTCCTCCCCCCAGAGGGGATGAGATGGTATACCGTGGGTTTTTAGTCAGTAATAGTCTCACATACTCCGTCGTTGTCCATGAGATTTTTCCACATTAAAAAAGGCTATAGGTAGGCGTGAGTGGTCGCAACAACATAATGGGGAGACAGGTCATCGTCATCAGTGACTGGAACCCATTGCCTTTTTGTAATCTGATGTTCATGCTTATGTGTCAACAATAACTATAATAATTGGCAATAAGGGAAGTCGCTTAAAATATATATTGAAATTAATATTTATTATAATGGTCGTCCGGCAGCCCTATGGCGATATAAATCACGTTATCCCCGCAGTGATCGGGATTGGCTCATCAACATACTAATGTGGCGGTGCCAGCTGCGCCGCCAGCCTTACACGGTCCGTTGTACTGGCGAGAAAATACGTTCGTAATTGGCGAAAACTTTTATTTTCCCAACAAAAAGGTTGCTTCTGTGGTTCATGGCTCGCATACCTATGTATATGTGTGTATATATTTATTTATATTTATCGTTATGTATATATTTCTTCTGTGCGTGTGTTTGTCACTTGTCCTAAACGGCTAAAGCGTTAATGAAATTTTCTGTGTGTCCTCAGATTAATTCGAGAATGGTTTAGATTCACAATTCAACCTTATAAGTGTGGTATTCTTTCACCCAAGCAAAGCAGGGCGGGACAGTTAGTATATGTTTATTAACGTTGTCTTATTTATATTGGCCAACGTATAATAACATTGGATTCAGATCTATAGCTCGCATTTTTTTTATCTGTCGTGTGTAGGTAATTTTTCTTAATAGATATATCTTTTTTCTTACTTAAGTTCCATGGAGCTGACAGCCAGCTTTTAGTAGTGTAAAGTCACCGCAAGAAGAAAAGTTTCCTACCATATCCTCGCGCCCTTCTCATCAATGTCGTGAAACCTGTAGACAGCATCTCAGTCTTCAAGATTTTTGCCATCTGCTCCTGTCGTGAGCAGCATGGAGGTGTTGTCGAGAGCAGTACTAATTAGATCAATCCATTTTGTGAGGCCAGTCTTTCGGCCGATCCTTTTTTTATAATGTACAAAAAATTCTCCGAATTATCGCTGCTATTTGCTAACGACGTAATACTAACGAACCATAATGCTATTGGACCTATCGCAGCTTTTTTTTATATCACTTTGGTGGCAAACTAGCATGCGGCCCACGTGATGGTTGCCGTCGCCTATGGACGCTTGCAACTCCGGGGTATCACTCGCGCGTTGCCGATCTTTACTTATCTTAATAATGTCCTAAAAGATGCAATCATGCGTCTCTCGCAGTTGTCATAATCGAATGGGCTACGAAATTCCTCCGAAAATCCAGCATTAACGTGCGAGTAGTTTTAACCCTATTACATAATTCGCATTAAATCGGCTCGACTATTCCCGTCGGGCTTCCCGTAATCAACTTTCAGTTTCACTAGAGGGCTTAATTGAAAATGGTGCGCGTGCGATGTTCATTTTCCACTAATTAATCGCTGTAATCACATTGCAGTCCTGTCTCTACGCACGCATTGTTACTTATGCCTTCGATAGAGGTGAGTCCTATACGATAGATGCATGTATCTAAATTTTTTTGCAACATGCATTTTAATAGAAAAGAATAAGGTTCGAATTATACACTTACTTTTTAAGGGAGGTAGATCTTATTTGGAAATCCTTTGAAAATTGCCGATCATTTAGAGAAGATCGGACTCAAATGGAACTTTTTGATAGTGTTGTGTTACTTCTTTGAGTAAGGCTTAGAACTCCGCAAGGAATTAAGGCTTTGATGAAAGCGGGACCCAATCGTTAATGATGCTGCTGACACAACTCTACTCAATATGACAGTATAATGGCTGCGGTAGCCGCTTACCATCGGGCGGGCCATATTGTGTGGTATTGTATTGTATTGAAAAGAAAATAAACTTAAATTCCAATTGAATAAATAGAGCATCGTCCTAAGTACATGTGTTCGTTGTTTCACATTTTCTTTATCAAAAATTCAGTGCCGGTTGGGTACAATTTTCCTGTAAACGAATTGGATCAAAGGACAAAATCCTGCCATTTGTACCGTCAGTGCGCAGATACGGATAGCGGTATTATTGGTAAAGTTTGTTGCACTGTATTTGCGGGCCTACTTTTTGGATCAACGATAAGATTGTACAACCATCTATATTTTCCCCCGTATTTGTCAATTTGAGATTCGGTGCATCGACGTTTTACGCATTTTTCGAGGAATTATATCGATCAAGATTTTTAAAATTAAATTTGGAATATTCAGTGATCGTGAAATAATTTTGTAGTTCATTCATTGACGTGAAAAAAAGTTACATTAGTCCATTATTTCCGTAAGTTTCTATTTCTCTATTTTCCTAATAGAGGAGATGGCGATGGAATTTACCCAACGATCAAAGGTAGTCGGATTAAGGATAAACCAATTTACTTTAAATTCGTTAAGCTGTGGATTACCTGAGAAGTCATCTACATTCAAAATTTTATGAAATATCTGACAGAAATATGTCTCCAGCAAAAGGTGGGTGTTGCTATGCCATGGGAAGGGGTGTCCTGCAATAGCCATAATGTAAATTGATCTACCATATAAATACTAGATGTGCCCCGCGTAAAAATCGATTTAGATTTAGAAATCGATAAGATTTATTTTCGGGAAAAATCATGTCGTACCTATCTGTTAATCAAGCTTATAATCAATCACTGTGCCAAATTTCATTCAATTCCATTCAGCCGTTCTGGCGTGATTAAGACAAAGATCCATACATACATCCATACATACATACATACATACATACATACTCATAAACTTTCACATTTATAATATTAGTAGAACGATCCAAAACACTATATAGGTATTGTCTATCGGCAGTAAACATACCCCTTTTTCGGTAATAAGTTTCCTGTCAGAATATTACCTTAAACGTTCCTGTTATCACCATAAGCTTGAGTATTAACTGCCGAAGTCCTGAAAACGTTGTTTGACACGGCAAACCCACATTTAGTTAACCTTTGTTGGCAGCTGCGATGGCGATAGTGCAAGTTTGGCCGTTCTACCCAGAAGGGCGCTTGTAGCGGTGCCAATGATTAACAGGCAATAAGTTTGAATGGATCCTTTAGCACTTGATAACGATTTGTAAACTTTTGTTTATTAGTAATCTGTGTTCTGAGTTATATTGTATACTTTATTTATCTCCACTACTATCCCTTAACAATAAAACTTATATAATAATATAATATAATATAATAAAACTTTATTTCTATGAAAGTTTAGGCCAGGAGGGCATAGAGAGATCAAGGGGTCAAGGGGGGGCGGAAAGCGTTCTAATTTTCTTTATATTTTAATTAATAAAAAATTACTCTAATAGTTTTATTTTAAAGAAAATATTTTTTATATTTAAAAAATAGACAATATATATAAGCTTTGAAGTACATAATGTGCGTTTTCTGTATTTATAGAAAAAGTAAAGAAAAAAACATATTGTTAATAGTACGCGAAGCTTCAACAAAAAAAAGGTTGGGAAACCCTTATTTATTTAAACCCTGGTTTAGGCAGTATTGAACTACGTTGATTTATAAGCTTAAGATAAAAACGCTAGCATATACTTCGTAGGACGATGACGATACATTTACGATGACGTAGAGGCTGTAGGTGTTATATAACAAAGCCTTTCAGCGAGAGTATGCAAACACTGAACTCATATCAAGAGAAAACCACTTCATCAAACAACTGTTGAAAAAACTTTAAAAGCACAGCGAAATGAAGAGTGCTCTTTGCGCTCTCAATTGGGAGAGAAAAGAAAAGCTAGGAATGGAAAGCGTAGCGCCGATGCTAGGAAAATCATTCGGCTCCCAACCGCGAGCGTACTTTGATCTTGCGTCCTGTGACATTAAAATTTACATATTTTCCATGTGTATCTATTCGCGTTACCTCTTTGATGTCCTTCCCAATGCGGTTCGTATTCGCAGTCAATCGATCTGGGCTCTGAATGTCTTATTTGTATGGGACATGTACGTACATAACTTAGTTTACGGTTCTTTGTATTTGTGCAACATAAGAGATAGGGTGTGAGCTTTTAGCGTCGTAACTCATTCGAGGGTCTTTACTACGTGCATTTAATTTAATATATTTTTGTAGAAGGTAGTGCATAAAACAAGAGTTTTAGCGATGTTTTTCGAATAGTAAAACATTCTAATAAAAACATTATTACAATGATATAAAACTTTCGCAATTCATTTAGTATTTGAAATACATACAAACCTATTTTATTGCTTTCTATCGACGGCTTCCCAGCCGAGAGACGAGTGGATTTATAAATATCCATCTAGAGCTCTGACCCTCAGGATGCACGTGAAACCACTCAGTATTTAGCAATTATTATTTTATCTATATATATAAAAATGTTTGGTTGTGTACGCTTCAAAAACTCAAAAAGTTCTACACCGATCGAGCTGAAATTTTAGCATGATATATAAGCCGCATCAAGGATTGTTTTTATCAATTTTTTGGATCAGTCACATATCCACAGCGAAGCGTGGCAGGGTACAACTAGTTTATAATAAATTGTGACTAGATCCGTAGTGGCAGAGTAAGAGTAGTTTCCTGCATCGCAAAGATTGCAAATTCGAATCCCGACTGTACCAATGAGTTTTTCTGAACTTAAGTACAGTGATTAGTCACACCACGAGCTTTGCGGTGAAGGAACCATCGAGAGGAAGCCTACATAAGTTTGAGAAGAAATTCAAACGGCGTATGTATAGTCATGCGTAACGGCACGGTTTAAGTAACGGCGATAGGCTCGCCATCTGTCTCGTTGGCACCTTAATATTCCTGGCAGGTAGTGGGTATGTGGTTACTACTTACACATTTCTGTCTACTCCTTCAGGGACCCTTGAGTATATGAAATAGCTTGCTTGCTTAACAGAGAGAACTGTGATTACATATAATCTTTTACGTAACTATACAACACAGCCGTCTGCAGTGTGATTAGACGGCGCTGTCATACAGACGAGGTTTGTTGGAATATACGATGTAATTTGCGAAGTCTGCAGTCGCGTCGCAATCAGACGCCCGTATTGTTGTCGGTACGTAAGTTCTACTCTTTATGTTTGCCAGATTGGATATTCAGTTTCTCCCTAAATGTTCTACCTACATGGTCTCTAACGGCAGCATAGTTTTCCGATGAGGTTTTACATACACACATTATCTTACGCCAAGTCCCTCATGGGGTAGGCAGATAGGGTAGAGCGCTAGTTCTTTCCAGACTTACAGACCTCTTTTGCTTCATCCCATTCATCGGTATGTTCATATTAATAGGGTTTGATCGATTTGATCTACGTAGTTGGAACGTAATCACATACATTCAGCCGTGAGGTATAAGGCGTATTGGCAGGCGTTCCCTGACCTCTTCTTCTCCTTCATCTTTCTGAATAATCATGAAGGCAGTTAGTTTTACTCAAAAGGGCTCATTACATAGCCAACATTCTGTAGGTTCAAATATGTTATACATTTTGTATGCCGTTGTATAGAAGCTTTACGTGGGTATATTATATTATCTACATCAATAAATTCAATCAAATCATATTGTATTTAACGGACTGGAAACAGGGAAAGCTTATTGAACACCACATATTGAATTTATAATAACTGTAACCATCGTTTCCAAGAAAAAGAGTTGTCAACAGAAAAAAACTGAGAAATAAGTTTATTTCTCATCTAACCAAGGAGTTCCTCGGTTTCCTTTTTTAAATGCTTTTCCTTATATGTACATATCAAGTACCTACATAGTTGAACCAGCATTTACAACGTGATAAAAAGTAAATCTGGCGTTATGTTACTTAATCGATCGCTAAGCTAAACGCAAAACGATCTTAAAATGTTCCCATACCATTTACATATCAAATCTTTAAAATGTGTTGGTTAAAATATTCAGCTCGAAAAACTGCAAACTCAGCTGTTTTCATAAAAGTATCGTTGAGGTTTTCAAATTTTGTACAGACACTTTACTTTGAAATTTGGCTAGACGTGTAATCTAGATTTGAAATGACGTCCTGGAGGGTATGCAACAGATGTATCCAATGTGCCGCTTATGGAGAGTGCCTCGTTGCCACGGCGTGCATGCAGCAATTCCTAAATTAATTTACTCCCCACTGGCTAAATAGTTGATGCTGCAATATCATAATATAATAGTACAATATACACTATCAAATCAAGAGCTTTGAAAATGTTATATAAGTAAATTAGGAAAATCATATAATGTATACTGATGAATGTGGACGAAGCGAAAGAAGTATGTAATTCTAGAGAGAACTGGCGCTCTATACTCTCTGCCTACCCCGTTAGGGACTCGGCGTGATGATTTGTATGTATGTATGTATAATGTACCTACATATATCAGTATCATCAAACCTTTTCCTTATGAGGTATTTATTTCATATCTTAAACAGACATATAATTATAAAAATTTAATGTCCTTCTATAAACCTAGATGTGTATGGCTTATTTATTTAGAAGAATTAACAAGTGCCGTGGTGGCCGAGTGGTTCGAGCAGTTGCCTGCGACGCAAAGGTCGCAAGTTCGAATCCCGACTGTGCCAATGAGTTTTTCTGAACTTAAGTACAGTGATTTGTCACACCACGAGCTGAACGGTGAAGGAAAACATCGAGAGGAAACCTGCATACGTTTGGGAAGAAATTCAAAGGTGTATGTATAGTCGTGCTGGAGTAACGGCGATGGACTCGCGATCTGTCACGTTGGCACCAAATATACCTCTGGCGGAAAGTGGGTGTGTGGGTATTACCTATACACCTCTGCCTACCCCTTCGGGGACTCTTGTGGGACGGAGTGAGGATATATAGAATTAACATATTTTCCTAAGAAACTGTTCATCAAGATATTTCTATTTGTCTATCTATTAAAGGGAAAATACACAATATACGTAATACGTGTTCTATGAAAATGTTAACATCGCTTTTTGTAATTGTCATAACTAAAGGGAACTCGTTATACAGTAACTATGTAGTACAGAGGCACCTTTTGTATCTTACAAACCTAATTAATCCTGTTAATAAGATTAAATAACAAACATGCACACACAAGTCAGGAAGATCTTGTTGCCTGTAAATGCTGGCTGGGCGATCGGAGCCTGATAAAAGATATTCAATGTAATTAAATCTCATAAGTTTCTCCCGTTACGCTTTCAGTAGCCGCGTGCCAATTTATCTACAGTACGCACGCAACTCCTACTTTCAGTTCCATACCTGGCAAAGGCGAACAATAATCACATGTATATTCAATAATATACTCCGTGGAAAGTAGATCTGCACTTTTTTTCCCAAGATGGCAAACAAGACCCACTTGATACCATGTACTCACAGTTAATGCATAAATTATGTACAGATTTTCTTTACATAATCAAATGACTGAAGACATTATAGGCATAAATATGAAGAAAAACAGTTAGTATTTAAACCTATATATTAAATTTCATACTTACATAATAACTTACGCTATTAAATGCAGGGCCAGAGCAAATATTCACAAAACGATTTAGAATCATTGCATTGCGATCACAGGTTTGTTTTACACATATACGGGGGGTAAATAGCTCTTGATGGAAGGTCCTGCGCGACCCAACGGTGGCAGGTTTGCTGGCTTCAACGGCGGAGGAGCTAGGTTTCGCTTCAGCTGCTTGTATTTATCTTGGTCATGGTTTAAATTACTATTGTTCCGTTGTAATATTTTGTAGTTTTTAATTATACCACGCAATTCTAATGGCTGCTGATTCATTGGTTTGACGTTTATATTTTGCTGCTCTAGTTCTTCTTCTTCTTCGTCGTAAAAACTATCATCGTACTTATAGTTGAAATTGTTGAATGCCGGTTTTTGTTTAGGCCGTACTTTATTGGATTCAAAGAGCTGCTTTGCCGTGATGTAATTAATTACTTGCGACATATCAAAAAGTTTATTTTGTTGTGGCGCTCTATTTAAATTACTTGGGTTCGCTTGGTGTTTTATATGCTTTGGTGATTTGTCAGCTTTCACGTCGGGTAGCTTAGTGGAAATTGTTGCCTCTTCAAATTCATTATCTTGTTCGTTTTTCACATTACTTCTTTTGTCACCATTACTAAATATGTTCTTTAGGAAAATATTGTCTTGAATTATATCTTCAATATTTCTTTCGGTAGTGGTTGTTTCCTGATTTGGCTTAGTGTTACTTAATATAGGTTTAAAGTTGTCTGTGTTTTCACGAACAATAAAATCTGAAAACCTCATCGGGTCTCTAGTACTTTCTGATAATACTGGCATTTGGGTAACTGGCACGTTAGAGTTGGTAAGTACATTATTTTGCCGCGAATCACCCTTTTTTGTTTTTTCATTACTAAGAGGAAGTACTTTAAGGTTCTCTTCGTGAGAGTCAGGTACTGATTCCATATTCGCTTTTTTAATCTGACCGGGTTCATATGAAAAATCTTCGTAGTCATACGATTTCGTTACTATTTGACTAGGAGGAATGAATTCACGCTGAGTAATTATTGTAGGACGTAAGTTGCCATAGTTGACTCTTGATAACTTTGCGTTCTCAGTTCCAGTGGACTCATATGATGATGTAGGTATAGACGTATAACTTTCATAGTTCACAGGCTTTTCACTTGAAAATGCTTGGCCGTTGTTGGTTACTTTATTTTCAATATTTTGATTATTCATTTGGTAATTGTCAGGATAGGATTTTTGTGGTATATTCGAATAATATTGGTTATCCCTGGCGTTGATTTTATCAAATGATTTAACAAGATTATTTGTTCGTGGTTCATTTTCCGTGTTCAAATTAGTTGTAGGTTCAGTCAGATAGGACTTCATGGGGTTTTGTAAATGGTACTCATTATTTCGAGTATTAGTGCTGTCATAAGATAAAGTACTATTTCTAGTGTGTTCTTTATTGGCCATGTTAAGGTTTTGGGTTTCATAATTTAGAATATCATCGGCTTGGGACCTTTGTGGGGTATTTATAAAGTACTGGTTAGCTATACTAGCCATATTATCGCTAGAGCTATCGTAAGAAACGCGATTATCTTCTCCTTGTTCTTTTTGCTCCTTTGTGCCGAGCTGAGATTTTATCATGGAGGTATATTGTTCTGGGGTCATGTCACTAAAGTTAATCATAACATCGTCACCTTCGGCAAATGATCTCGATATCGTATGTTTTTCTTGATTCTGGTTTGTATTTACTGGCAAACCATATTGCCACCTCCATAACGCTTTGTTGTCTTCTGACTCTTTGATACCTGCGTCGTAATTGATCAATTGTGGCATTGATGGCTTTTCAGTTGAAAATAATCTGGCCATTGATTGTTGACTTTGTTGAAGTGTATTCATTGAAGGAACGTGAGCACCTTGAGAAGCCAAAAAAGTTATTTGGGGTGAAATTGTTCCACTGTTCATTTGATCGGGTCTGTATTCGGCTATGACGGGATTTTGCGAACTTGCGGCGGTTGCCAAATTGTTTTGTGAATTAGGAGGTCCTTGAGCAAAATTATATGAAAATGATTCCGGAGCTCTACCAGTAAACAAGTTACGAGGGGGTGAAATAGCAGACCGATGGCTCTGCTCGGTTTCACTTAGTTCATTTTCTTTGTCTTCATGTTGCCAAGATTTTAGGTGTGGTGGTTTCTTTGCTTCTTCAGCCAAATTATATTGGACAGCCCTAAAATAAGATTATGTTAAGATATTTTACATAATGTAGACTTGAACTGTAATATATTAGTTTGTACGCAGTTTAATTATTGGTATCATTATAATTAATGAACTCATTTAATTAAGACATATTCATTTAATTATTACCTATCATGAGAAGTAAATTTTATAAAAAAAAAAAGACAATAGTAAAAAGAAATCTCTTTCATACAGATCATATAGTCTGTGCAAATCATGTTTTTTATTCACTTACCTTTGTATAATCTCTGGGATGGGGGGCGCTACAGGTAAATGATCGCCACTAGCCCTAAATCCATTTGAATCGGCAATATAATGAACGGTATACGTTTGTCCATTATCTCCGACATATGAATACGATCCCTCTACAACTTGTTCTTCCTTTTCTGTACCTATATTCTCCATGCGACTATGTTGCACGTAGTGTGTCTGATCCGCTCCTAATGCTCTGAAATTAAATATTTAATTATATTATAACATTTATAACATGCACATAGAATGTATAGGAAGATTTATGATACTATAAAAAAACTTACTCATAACTAAAGCTACCATCCAAGTCCATTTCATTTGACAAACGAAGTATAGGTATTGCCGGTTCAGTAGATGACGAAATAAACACGCCTGGAGGCGGTTGCTGAACGTACTGGGGAAAACTAGCTGCTTTAACTAAATCCACTCGATCGTTCATTAGATTTTCCGATATCATCACGGTTCGAGGCATACTTTGTTTTGGTGTAGGCGTTGATGGAATATTTTCATTATGCTGATATGGAACTTTCATATCGATACGGTCAATATTTTTTTGGTAATTTGTTGTTCTAGGGATAGGCCTCAACTCCTTCTTTTCACGTTCTTTAAGATTCCATTCAGTGTGGTTAAATTGATTTCTTAGGAATTGTGGTATTGGTTGTTTTCGTGTGTCATTTTCTTCACCGTCCTCATCATCATCTTCTTGGGGTGGAATCAGAGTCGACGATAGAAGCATGGGAAATGGTTTCAGGAAGCCAGCTGGTGTCTTTGACCCTGATGGGGGTAGGTATTGAAATGGAAAATGGTTTGGTGGTTTCAATAACGGCATAGGACTATGCGACTCTGGAGGTAGATAAAGTGAACTATCTGATGAAAATAAACCACCGCTCGGCGTTTGAAAATGTGGAGGAAAAGTGTAATGCTCTTGGGCTTTTGTATCCACTGTTAAACTTAATGTTAACGTCACTAACGTTACCTGAAAGAAGATAAATTATTTTACAATTTCATTAATTACTTACAACTTTACAATAATCAACACAAATAATCCATCATTCACTGTACACACACTTTCCACTTACCAGCTTCATATTTCTTGAAGCTGAATTACTTTAAACAATTCTTACGTTACACTGCACCACTTGTGAAAAATAGACTGATAATGAAACTGAATTCCGCATATATTTATATGCACGCAAGATGATCGTGTCCAGGCATTCGTGAAAGATATCGTTTGGTTAAAACTAGGTTTCTCTTGTCATAAGTGTACTTTTTATGGCAAGATATACAGCGGATAATTCTTCAACGACGGCGTAATTGTTACTTCGAAGTAAAATCTCTTTGCTTGACGAACACAATCAAAACATTGACTTACTGTTGACTATTTACTTTTAACTACTGTGTATACAATACTCCATTTGAGATTAGTTACAAATACAACAATTAACTACCAATAAACATCAATGTTAATGATTTTAAAGAAAGGATAAGTAATTAAAATGTACCGTGGGATCAGCAGATTGGAATGCAAAAAAAAACATAAGTCATGATTCTTAGCTAATTAAAAGGCCCAAAACCCGAAAAGAGTTTGGTACTAAGGGGCGCTGGTCGATAAATTGCTTGATAAATTTGAGGTTTTTTATACGGTCATCCCAAACTGGAGTTTCGTGAAATGATGCAAAGTTTGTAGTGGTTAAAGTCAATGAACTTAAATCCGGTTTTTGAGGATTTTAGTTAACGCCCCTTACATTTCCATTGTAATCATTAAACTTTGTTTTAAGATATTCATAACATTGCTTATCTTGTAATGTAGTTGTTGTACAAAGATTTTCATGGAGGAATTTGCTGTTGTTTGTGCATTATTGCTTGTGCCTTATACAATTTTATGGTATGTATTTGCTTCAAGACAGTTCGTGTAGGTGATCGTGTAAGAAGGTAAATACAATAAGAGTCATTATATCTTAATCAATATTTATTAGTTATGAATAAATCACATTTCACTGGCTTTGAACATTCACAATACTATCACTAAAGGTTTATTGACACAGTGATCTGGATCACAATCAGAATCGTGATAAAGATCATTGATCTAACAATTGTGACCTTACAGATAGGATAATCATACTCGTATATCTAGCGTACTAATATTATACAATTTTAATCAAATGGCTCATTAAAATCAGTTCTTTATTTTATCGAGTCGTTGAGTAATGATAAAGGAAAGTGTAAGCCTACTTTATTATCACTTCTTACCGTAAGATGGATAATTTTGGGTAGGGTACACGGTTTGAGGTGGCTGTTGTGGGTATTGTTGGGGATACTGCTGCGGATACTGTTGCGGATATTGTTGCGGATACTGTTGCGGATACTGTGCGGGGGGATCGTAGCTTACTTGAGGTTTCTGTGTTGGTTGGTAGATAACCCCTTGTTGAGGCTTATACTTCTCAGCTTCGGCTTTCGCTGCTTCATCCTTGGCAGCCTGGTCTAAGGCTCTGGAAAATATTTTTTTAATTATTCCTGGCACCTTAATATTTTTTGTGTATTGTAATTAGTATGATATTTAACATTAAAGAAAGTTTTTGGAACAGGCTTGTATATTTTTTATTGGGGTTGGTTTGGTGGTTTATTATTTGGTTCTTTATTTAAACCTATAAGTTCAAAGTTAAATTCTAATTACTAACACACAACAAAAAAGACCGTCAACAAAAAAAAAATATGTTAATTTATCACGTGACTGAATAATAAGTAGTAGAACCGGTTCTGTCTCCACATTTCACTGCTAATTTGTAATATTTAACGGGACTGTATGAACGTTACATTTATATAGCGAATCATTCTTGATTGTTTGTGAATGTAGTTATTGAAATGGATCTAAGATTTTTGCCTCTTCCTTAAATTATTGGTTCATCCTTACATTTAGACTAGTAATCTTAATAATTTCATTAATTGGCCGAAGAAGCCGAATATGCAAATGAACTGAATCCTTTCTGTTTCTTTTGCATGTCATGTTGAACTTTTGTACTTTTTGTGAGTGAATTAATAAGGCGTTCCTCGCGATATCTGATGTAAGAGTTTAATATTGTATGTTTAATGATTTCCTAAACGGGGCTTGACATTTTTCACCTGAGTTCCATTGTCTGTATTATGTTAATTTTCTGACTGATCGATAGCTCTATTACGAGTGTCGTTTTATTTTTTGTATAACCCTAATCTATTGTAGTGTTTTTTCTATAAACTATTCGAGCAGATATGATAATGATGTTACTATTGTATACTACCTGTCTCCAGAATTTTTTACTTTACGTTTACTAGTAATTGTGATCTCAGGCCGTAGACAAGACAAACCGAGAGATATAAACGAACTCCAATCTTAAATGCATTGATCATAATTTTGATTTAATCAAAGTTCTGGGTTAACTTAAACCAGCAACAAATATATTAGCTCATACACAAAAATATTTACAGTAGTATTAGTGTGACAATTATGCTTTTTCGTATACCAAAATATATATATATATATATATATATATATATATGTACAAGCAGATACATATATGTATTATTGTAGAGCCGTGGTGGCCGAGTGGTTCGAGCAGTTGCCTGCGACGCAAAGGTCGCAAGTTCGAATCCCGACTATACCAATGAGTTTTTTCGGGAACGAGATGAGAGATGACCAATGAGAACGGTGAAGGAAAACATCGAGAGGAAACCTGCATACGTCTAAGAAGAAGTTCAAAGGCGTATGTCGTGCTGGAGTAACGGCGATGGACTCGCCATCTGTCACGTTGGCACCTAATATACCTCTGGCGGTGAAAGTGAGTGTGTGGGTATTACCTATACACCTCTGCCTACCCCTTCGGGGACCCTTGTGGGAAGGCGTGAGGATATATTTTATATATTATTTTATAGATAAATTGTACATATCTAGATTTTGGTTTAATTCGTATGAAAACTAACAAAGCCGTGTTTGTTCATTTGTGTATGAAATAGAAGTACTTACGATTGGATAGCCGCTGGCACGGGTGGCGGGGTTGGCAGATGATCTCCAAACGCATGGAATCCGGTGTGGTCAGCCCACCAGGTAACCGTGTAGACTTTGCCGTCGGCGCCGGTATATGACCATGATCCCTTCTTAACCAGGGTTTCATCTGGTTTCGAAAGGTCGGTCGAGTAGCCTTCCTCCGAGACGTGGGTGCCGTCACTGATTTCGTACCTTTATGGATAAAATAATTTTTAATTAGGAATCTCGTTTCGTCACGGTGTCCTTATACCAGAAATATTTTTTTTCCATATTTACTATGTTTAAATTATGTGGTTAAAATATAAATTATTATTATATTATAGTTAAAAATTATAGTTAAAAAGCACGGCATTTTTTTTATTCTACGAATCTTCAACCAGAATTGCAAAGATTTGGCATAATTCACAGGCAGTCATTATAACTGCTTATTCGAGCTATATACTGTAGCCACGCCAATTATGACGCGATAAAAACCGTAAACAGTCGGAGAAAAACGGTATCTTGTAGAATTCGAACGCCTCTTCCTGGTTGAATAAACTGTTAATATTCGGTCAATCATAAATTATGCTAAATTGAGACCAAAACGATAAACCCAAATTTTATGAATACCTTTATACCCATTGTTACGTGGTCAGTAAAGATACAGGGAAAAGTTGTCAAACCCACTCGAAATACCTCTCAACGTCCAACCGTGTTCTCCGAATCATCCTAAAACGTAATTTCATGAAACCCTCGTATTTTTATGCTGTTTTGTTGCCTTTGAGGGCAAATGTTTCGAGGTAAATATTTTGCGTACATAAGACGATTCTTAAAATCTTTCTCTGTAAGGTTAAGCCGTGAAAAAATGCTACTTGGAAAGTTGAATTTAACGGGGAATTTTCGACCTACATATTTTCATAGGGGTTTCATTCAGTTCATAGGGGGTTAATATAGCCTATATAGCGCTTTACAGTATAACGATGAATGCCTTTCCAGCCTCATTCTTATTAAAATTATTTAAAGTTTTACAGAGTAAAGCTCCAGAACTCTCTAGAGCTCTACCTCTTTTGCTTCATCCACATCAGTCACTTACATTACATACATACCTACATTACAGTAGCCTTTTTTACAATATAATTATATTATAGTAGCCGTGGTGGCCGAGTGGTTCGAGCAGTTGCCTGCGACGCAAAGGTCGCAAGTTCGAATCCCGACTGTACTAATGAGTTTTTCTGAACATAAGTACAGTGATTAGTTACACCACGAGCTTTACGGTGAAGGAAAACATCGAGAGGAAACCTGCATACGTCTGAGAAGAAATTCAAAGGCGTATGTATAGTCGGGCTTGAGTAACGGCGATGGACTCGCCATCTGTCACGTTGGCACCTAATATACCTCTGGCGGAAAGTGGGTGTGTGAGTATTACCTATACACCTCTGCCTACCCCTTCGGGGACCCTTGTGGGAAGGCGTGAGGATATATAATATTATTATTATAATTATATTATGTAGATATTCTGTTTACTTTTCGGTAATTAGTTTTTAAGTTCGCTATGCTAATATAAATTTACGTTAATTGGACTGAGAACAATGGGTGCGAAAACATTTTAGAATAGGATGTGAGCTTTTGTCTCGTCGGTTTTTAATAAATTGTGACTATCGCGGCATCAAATATAACTTGTTGGTTGTTCGAGTAGGTACGGGATGTTGTTCGTATGTTTTAAATCTTTATATTCTTGTCACAATATACTCAACATCTTATCTTGATCTTAGTATATCTTGATGATTCACTATTAATTAATATGAGCAAAATACCTTCGTAAAAATGTTTATCAACTGACTAATAAGTGCGTTTTAGTGACAAAGTAGATACTTATAAAATACTTAAAAAATACGACTCGATCATTAGATAACCATTCTTAATTGAGACTAATATTAACTTTTCCCTGGATATAGGCAACCGAGCCGTAGGTTGTACCGACCGTAACGTATATACAACGAAATGTTGGTAAGCAACAAATAGTCTGGACGAGATGTATCCCAAAAAATTAAGGGGGCTATATATAAAAAGAGGCTATTTTAAAATCTATATAGACTATCAAACAATTGAATCTTCCTTCAAGGATTAACATGTATATATAATCTGTTATTTTAATGAGAACGGACAAAAACAGTAGTAAACGAGAAAATTAAATGTTCAAAGGTAACTTACTCGTATTTGTAGCTGCCGTGATCACCGTAGTATATATCATTCTTGATTACTGAGGATGGGGTGGTCGAGGTTTGGTAAACGGGTGGCGCCGTAGTCCATGAACTCTGGGGGGGTCTGTATGGTGAGTCGTTTTGGGGCGGGACGTGGGTATGGATCGGATTCTGTTGCGGAGGCGTCCACACAGGAGGGTTCTGGGGTGCATAGACTGGAGGGTTCCAAGGTTTCTCGGCAGGATTGGTTGGGTAGTATTTTTGGTTAGGATTGATGTAGGCTTGGTTCTGAGTATTGTAGTTCTGGTTAGCAGGTACGTAGTTGTACGTGCTTGCCGCCGGACTCAAGTCCTGGCTTTCTTTCATTAGCTCCACCGATTCTGCGGCAATCAAATCCTGGAGACGGTCTTCATTCCTGGTCCCTATCTCTGCGGCCAGTGACAGCGCCAGAACGGCGGCGAAAATACAGAGCTGAAAAATACAATTGAATTAATTGATTAAGGAAATAATGTAAGGATGTAGCGTCATGTAGCGATTTTAGAGTAATGACGGTTAACATTCCTCGAATCTGTTAAAGTGCTATGCATTTTCGGTAATAACTAGTTTTATAATAACGTACTACGCTTTGATAGTATTTAATGAAATGTAATTAGCTTCATGTTCCATGATATTATGACTGAAATTTCAATGCACACTTTTTTCATTAGCACGTTTTTTAAAATTTAATTCTGCAGTCCACACTTGCACAAAATCATCTTCGAAGCTCAAGGACTCACCAGCTTCATAGTAGAGTCCTTTCGAGTCGGTCGCTCGTTCGATACTGTGCCCAAAAGGTGTCGCTCCACATTTTATAGCAAAGATCCTGCGTCCTCATGCGTACGCGCATCTCTGCGCATTCGAGATACAATGACCTCGCTCTTAGATCATACGTCTGATTAATATGCAGAATTCAGGGAAAACTGTTGATAATCTGGAATTTTACACAGACTTATACTTACATATCATCACGCTGGGTTCCTTAAGAGGTAAGCAAAGACTCTATGCCCGCCAGTTCTCTCTAGACTAACATACCTATTTCGCTGCAATGCGAAAGTGTGTCGAAGAAGAGGTATAGGATGACCATGTTCCAACTAGATACCCTGATGGTTTATCTACGGAAATCTTATAAAAAACGGAATTTCACATAAGAAACAACTTCATGAGCTTTTTTCAATCAGTTCACCTAAAAGTTCTTAACAAATGTTAAAGTATATGAAGATACAAATTTGAGGCTGACTACGTAAGTAATGGTAGAATTAATACCGAATACATGATGTACTCACTTACTAGTATTGTAGATAGTAATGTTTAGGTAAATTTCATACATAAAATTCATTGTCGTAGGCGCAACAGTATGCGTTCTGTGTGGACAAATGTTTAGCAGCCGCCCAGTCGCGACCTATACCAATTGCTCTAATTGGCCCTGAGGTTGTTGGTAAGGCGCTATTCTAATTATATTTAAATTTACAATATAAAATTATAAATATAGCTTAAACTTAATTTAAGGTCAATGATTAATCACACTACGAGCTTACAGTGAACATTGTGAGGAAACCTGCACACGTTTGAGAAGATAGTCAAAGTTGGATGTACATAATTATAATGGACTCGAAATATTGAACTACAATTGCATGTATACTAGTCGCTGATACCTTCAGTGCACATTTTCTGATCAATTCACCTTGTGTGAAATGTCCAGAATGCATAATAATGGGGCTGTGTATTTAAAATACACACCTGCAGTGTCTAGACCGCAGGTTCGATCCTCGGGGCGTTTTACCGGTCATACTTGCAAAAACGAAAAATTTTGCATTTTTTGCGACACACAAACTCGATTTTACTTTTATGAGGAGCAGAGGCTGGAGAGAATATGTAATAATATGTAGGTACCGAAAATAACACTACCGTAGTTATTAGCATTTCAATTTGAAAGTTGCATTGGTTTTAAATGCACTAAAGAAAGGAAATCATAATATCGTTTCCCAATACCCAAACAGGTCTCGCACGTGTGCGTTTCATAGTAGCCGTAGGACTCTCATGTTTTGGAATAGTTCCCCGGTTACAGGTACATCAAGGGTATTCTCAAAGATGTAAGGAATCCTACTAGTATTTATTATTGTGAGGATGTATTGTATGTATGTACCTGGTTGCCTATATAAGAGCTGTTACGTAATGAGGATATATGATTAGATTGTTAAAGAGCATCCGAAATCAATTTGCATGTATGTCTGCATGTAAACTATTTATTAAAAGTGATATTTGCGCATATTTTTATATCTTTATCTATCTATGGATCCCATAGTACAAGATTTGCTTAGTTTGGGTCTAGATGAATATGTATGGAACTGTCCAAGTATTTATTATTATTATTTGTAACTTCGTAATTACATTGTAGCTGGAATATGAAGATAAACAGAATTAGGTTAATATAGGGTAATTTACACCCGATTCTATTGATGAGTTAGGGATTTTCGAATCGAATGGTTACCGTAGCATAGTAGACCCACTTATTAGGCACAAACCTGTTTGTTTTGCATAAAAAACTGTCAAGTGGTATTCGATACCGCTATCGAACATAGGAAACGATTTATACTGTGATACACTATGTTACAATCCTACAAATATAATAAACTCAGACATTTGTGAATAATAAGAAGAAGCCGTGGTGGCGGAGTGATTCGAATAGTTGCCTCGGACACAAAGATCGCAAGTTCGAATCCCGACTGTACCAATGAGTTTTTCTGAACTTAAGTACAGTGATTAGTCATACCCCGAGCTTTACGGTGATGAAATCATCGAGACGAAAGCTGCATACGTCTGAGAAGCAATTCAAAGGTGTACGTATGGTCGTGCTTGAGCTACGGCGATGGACTGGCCATCTGGCAACTAAAACATATCTCTGGGGGAAAGTGGGTGTGTGGGTACTATCTGTACACCTCTTTCCCTGCTCTCCCTTGTGGGAAGGCGTGAGCATATTATTTATTATAAGAAGTTAGATTTGTGAATAACGAAAATATCATATTTCCAATGCTGTTTGTTTAATTGTAGTTCCATTGCTTGCACAACATTTACACAATTAATGTGGATATGTAAGGCTAGAGAGAACCCGTGCTCTACTTTTTCCGTTTACCCATTGAGGGACTCGGCGTGATTATAATCCATATTATTATAATTATAAACATACTTAAAAAGATCCAGACAATTCCCTGAATACTGAGCTTACGCCATATCTTTCTGCCCATCTTTTTCTTTTTTTTATACCACATGGTTAGCAAACAAGCATGCGGTCCGCCTGATGGTAAGCGGTTACCGCCGCCTATGGACGCTTGCAACACCGGGGTATCGTGCGTTGCCGACCCTATATCTTTGACGTATCCTATTTTATTTACCTGATATGCAAAAAGAATTAAAAGTATTTCAAAACGAGATAAAAACAAGAAAGAACGCGTAAAAAGAATTTTAATGCGATTAATTTACAAATATATATTAACAGTAATACTATGGTGTGAGCGCATGGAAATATGAAACATTTTCGAAATTAATGGCTAAGTATTGGGCATTAATTTCAGAATATATCATCGTTTTGAATATTTGATTAACTATTTCTGTTTAATAATGATTTGACTGTTAAAAAAATATTTAATTATTATTACGATTTATAGTTACAATGTTTCCTACCTTAAAGCTTATTTGGTGCGATGAAAATTAATGGGACTTTACACGAATGACTAATCTGATACGGTATTGCGGGTTTTATTGGTCATGACTAAATATCGCAACAAGTTTTTTTTATAAAGGGGGAAATAAATTGAGGCTTTTGTGGAACGTGCGCCGCTGTTGCGCTGCAATAAATATATTTCATTTTTAGTTTAGGATTTTCTACCACTGAAAATTGTTTCAACTTTAAAATATTAGATAATAAAAATCTCATAGCACTTAACTATTATTTATTCATCTATCAGATAGTAGCTTTACAAAGAAGACTCTGCTTTAGCTATTTGAATTGGTAGCGAACTCGAAATTTCCGTCATGTATTTCTGTAAAAATATGCTTTATACACTATCGCAACGTATACTTACAAAAGTTAAAACTACTTTAAATAAATAGAATCCAATTTAAATTATTTTTTTAAATTATGCCATACACATAAAAGTTTTAACCAATGTCTGAACACTAATTGATCGTGCCACAAGGTCAACGCAAACCGTAAATAAAGTCTATCAAAGCACAGTGCATGTGGGTAGGTAATTGTCTTTATGTTGGTACCTATATGCACGTATGAAACGTAAAATGGGCATTTATACGTATTTGGATTCATCAAAAGCCGCCGCTCTTTGCTGCCGAGCAAAGATCGTATCCAGCAAGTATTTCTACATTTTGAACCCTAAACGCAAACGTGATTAACATTGTAACGTGAATATACCAACGTAAAAACATGTCATCAAAACCTTATTTAAGTACAACCTGAGACTTGGATTCCTTTATTTCATAGTCACAACAAAACTATTAATTAAGTAAAACCATTTTAAAATTCGATCTTAGAAATCTTCTCAAATGTGAGCCGTGGT
Organism: Drepana falcataria; assembly: GCA_945859725.1. NCBI lineage: Eukaryota > Metazoa > Arthropoda > Insecta > Lepidoptera > Drepanidae > Drepana > Drepana falcataria. Next base: position 4,911,162 of record OX243937.1, read on the forward strand.
AGCCGAGTGATTCGAGTAATGGCCATCAACGCTAAGACTGCACGTTCGAATACAAAGGAAAGTACATTCAATGATTAATAGAAGTTAGTCGTGCTTGAGAAACGGTGTAGCTTAACTTTATATCAAGTTTTTGTCCTTACCTAAATGTTTGTCGTTTACACCGATCAGACTCAATTTCAACATCTTATTATACATATCATCACGCCAAATCCCTAATAGGGTAGGCAGAGAGTATAGAGCGCCAGTTCTCTCTAGACTTACATACATACCTCTTTCCCTTATTCTTTTGTTATATCTCGTATTTAGAGACAAAAATATGTGTATTTTCTGGACTTCTGGCTTTTCAACATATCTAAAGGATACAGATTTTACCAATCATACTGTCAATATGTTATCATCGTATCGATAAAATTACTCACCTACCCCTTGCTACATTCATTCGAATTTGCAAAGTATTTCGAAAGCGACATTTTTATTTACAACGTCCTACTTTTAACCAGGTTAGGTAATTCACATATCAAATCAAATAGGTATTTGGTTTTTAATCTCGAAAGGGATTTCAAGATACGATGAATGAATCACGCGGGTTTTACCATGTGTAACGGTAACAGGTCAAAAGACGTTTATTTTAAATGCATTCAAAGGTGAAAAATTCATTCGCATTCTAAAAACACTGAACGTAATGCAGCATTGTATCGCTAATGCAGTGTCAATTAGGATGTATGGTCCGGTTAATATTTCAATGCGGAAGGTTATCTCAACGTAAAAAGATTATGGAAACAATATTTTTAGGCACTACCCACGTTGTTTTAAGGGATTTTAAGTTTACATTAAGATAAATTGATCTTATGTGCTTACTCTAAATGCGATAATATTTTTTAATTCACAGGCATTTTGTATATTTGATCAATAAATGTGAATAAGGATGAACCGAAAGAGGTTTGTACTTGATTCGAGTAACATGACGCTTTTTTCTTGAACACGGCAATATTATACCCGAAAAATGTCAGTAGTATGTGGAACAATTTGGTACTTGCTTATTACCAAGGTTTGGGTACGTCTCAAAGTTTTATTTGGCCGAATTCCCAAAACTTCCAACAAAAACTATATTTATAGCTCAGCAAGTGTGTTACAGAATGTTGACTCCAATGCGCATGTTTCCCCGTCCATACATAGGGTCGATAGTCGCTTAAATTATAATTTCATGTTTACTTACGTGACAAATGCTGGACTATAATAATACTACTGATGATGTGTCCTCGCAATTATAGTTCTAATGTGCGAAAGGGAAACATTATAGAGGTAATTTAGATGTATGTACATAAATAGTCTAAAACTTGATTTATTTGAAATAGCAAGTCATTAGGTATTTACAGAGTGCCTCAGAAAACGGGACAGTTGCTTTGCTTTAATATGTGATAGGACATAGTAAAATTAAGCAAATAAAATAAAGGAAAAAATTAAAAGAAACATACGAAAATACCTCCTAAGTTGTCAAAGTTTAGAACTTATTTTCGCATAAAAATCATTGTAACGACAAAGTTTATGCCAAATTTAGCTACGTTTTAATTTTTTCAAATCATTCCATGTTTTAGAGTGAGTATTAGTGAGTGAATATATCACTTCCTTTAATAATGTCGGCTATTGTTATGTTTGAAGCCATTGTTTTATTGCATCGTCATGAGGATATATTCACAATATCCTTTAACTTCTAGAAAACAAGTGTTCTTTTTTCAGAGACATCCTGTATTCATGTCTTAGGTAGGCAGAGTTGTGAGAACTCTTTTCGTTGGAGATATATTCAGGTGTCAACGTATATTGTGTCCGTCGTATCCCAGTCACCCCTATACATGGTCTTGAATTTATTTTCAAACCTATTCAGGTTGCATTGCATTGTTGCGTTGCATGCAGGTATCCTGATGTTATTTGTCTTCAGTGGAAAGCTTGTAGTGTGATAAATCATTGTACTTTATTTTAGAAAAAATAGAGTTCAAAGCTGCAATCTTTGTTTTGTAGGCGGATACTTAAACCACTCAGCCACTATAGCTCTGCATGTATTACTCTGCAATACGATATGTATCCACCTACAATAGGTACATTGCGACGAGTAACATTATTTGTCCGTGCATGCCACAAAATGAAGTGGCTGGAGTAAATTACCTTGCCCGGCATTTTTTGTGAATCAACTCAAATGACACGCATGGATGCATATCAAGATCGCAGAATTAAAAGTTAACCTTCAAAAATTTATTTACAATAACAACAATTAACAATATTTACAAAGAACAGTTGAAACTAACTACTTACAGATAAAATATTTGTCCCAAATCGGTATCCCGAGGCAACGTGCCAAGAAGACTAGCAGCATTGCCACGCTGGATAGCAATGCTGATTCTCTGAGCGAGATATGTTCCAGCCCGCCTGTCACGATAGGCCTCGACTAGACGGCGCGAGACCTCTTTAAAAAGATGGTGAGCCTCAGGACCCCAAGGCCCCAGAGTTTCAACCGCAAATGCAGCAAATATGTAACCTGACCCGAGACAGGCATACTTGCGGCGCTTGAGGCACTCCTGCTGAGCAGCAGCGGCGCCGGCCGCCACCGATGTGTCAGGAAGATGGGAAGGAGCCAGTGTATCGACACACGTAGCGTCCCACACTAAGGGCCGACCCATCCTCCATGGCATCAGAGACATACCGTCCGGCCTCCGGCCATCGCCGCGAGCGAGACCGACTGGTTCCAGCACAGCAGGCACGCCGGCGCTGACCAGAGCCCGGCGTATCAAGTCATTTATGGAGGAATGACGTGATATCCGGCCGGCACTGCTGATGCAGGATAGACCATGGTGTCCGGAGTCATTGACAATATCCCCGCAGTGACACCGATGTGGGACAATACATTTAGCGCCTAAACGTAGGCTCGCACACAATCTGAAGGTTGCATCATCTAACAGCGTACCGATATTAAAAGAGGGCAATGCATGAAGCCAGAGTCCGGACTCCCATCTAGCGATTGCCAGGAGACGGGCTCTATCAGCAGAGTTGAATGCACTATCGAGAAGTGCATTATAGGCCAACCTACTGATAGGCTCATCCCATTGTTTTTGTATGTGCGGACTAAGGGGAACGTCTGTGTTTGGGCATGCCATAATCCAGGCATCTCTGGCCTCAGCCAAGTGCGAAACCTCACAGCCACTAAGTGACGTAATAAGAATATTTCCTATGAGGTCATGCACACCATGTACTGAAGCCAGAAAAGCCGGTAAAGCCACATCGGAAATTTTGCGTATTCCCAGACCTCCGAACCTAATAGGAAGGGAGGCCTGAGACCACGAGCGGTCGTCAAAAGATATATTTAAAACTGATGAGAGGGTAGACCTAATTGTGTCATCTAAACTGTGTAAAATTTTACGGTCTTTCCACATATGGCTACTACGTAAAACGTAGGTAAATTTGGGTACAAATAGACAGTGCCTAATAATGAAATAAGCCATGTGGCTCTTAATTTTGACTAAGTGGTCTGATGATTTTTGGAAATTTTTAATTTGTTCGTCCGCAAATGAGGGGAAAGCCTCGTCGAAGATAGGAGATCCTAAAAGGCGAAGTGAATTTTTGTCTAAAATATTTATATTTGGAGCCAGGGAGTTAAATTTTGAAATAGTGGAACGTTCAATCTCCGAAGTGAGATCGGAGATAAAAAGTTCGCACTTCGAAAAATTTAATTCAAGTCCGATTGACTTGAATTCGGAAATAATCAATTGGAGGTCTGACAGTACCGAATTCACGTCACCGCCCAGGGTCCCATCGTCCAAATACCAAATATTGAATTTAGAATTTAGTTTTGAAATTATAGGGTGTATCGCAAGGCTAAATATGGCCGGCCCAAGAGGGTCACCCTGCTGACAACCTACAGATGAGTTAATGAGATTGTCCTGATACATCAATTTAGTCGGAGAGCTGTAGCATTGCCACATAAAATTAAAAGCCGAAGGGATTTTTTGTTTCACCTGCGTCAACAAGGTACCCCTATCTACACTGTTGAAAGCGTTTTTAACATCCACCTTCAACACTACCTCAGCTCCTCGGTTATACAGAAGAGTTCTAAGAGAGTGAACAGCAGCCTCGCAACCACCCTTCGAACCAAAACCTAACTGCTTAGGCCGGAAATAGGTGGTCAGATCAAGAACCGCAGACTTGCAGCATAATTTAGCTGCGAGTCTGCGATACGTCGTACCGACGGCAATTGGTCTAATACCACCATCCTTCTTAGCCAAAGCACACAGGTTGGCTCCATACAGCACATCAAGGACGTCCCCGGGGACCTTACCTGACAACATTAAGTTGATCAGGTCTGTCAAGGCCTTCAACAGTGCCTCGGAGGACTCGCCTGGTGTTCCAACAAGCAAGTCCTTTAGGTGTTGTGGCGACAGACCATCTAAACCACCGGCCGAGCCACTGCGGAAGGACAAAACAGCGTCAAGAACGTCTCCAGATGATACTTGGAGTGAAACGTCGGATGGTTGGGGCGAGTCAGGGAGGTTGGAGGTGAAAGCTGGCAGCGGGTGCTTACTGCGCAACGCATCCAACGTGTCCGCATCATTTGCAGCTAGCGTATCGTTGGAAAAAAGAAGGCGAGCTGCACCCTTTACATCGCCATCACTTAATTTAGACTCTACATGTCGATACTTATTGTCACTCATCTCAAATTTTTTGTAATTTAGAACGGCTGGGTCAAGAGGATTTCGACAATTCATCTTTATATTTGAGGTGAGGGATGATGATGATGATGAAGTATTTTTCACGACATGTAGTACTGAATATGGAAAAATCAGCAGCTGTTCCCAAGCAAGCGTTGTATTGTCTGAAACCGTATCTCGAATTAATTTAGATAAAACATTTGTAACCGAAACGCGAGCCGCTCGGGGGATACGTTTAATAAGCGGAACAGAATTTTTAAGGCGACTCAGCTTATCACAAAACAGTGTATTATTAATTTGGGAAGGCGTTCTGATGCTTGAGGGTGCAACGTGGCTTTTGTGTGCCTTACCAAGATGGATCCTCAAGCCTCTCTGGCCTTTGAAATAACGCACTTGGGCACACTGGGGGCATTGTACTAAATTATTTGCCGAAACGGAATTTGGCACAACACTACTTTGTACGCCATGGTCGATGCAAGATCCAGACATTCACTTATATTAGTCACAAGAACTTATACTACACAAAAAAAAATAGAGTCTCTTATGAAGGGCTCGTTGGCCGGTGCGTTGAGGGAGAAGCCGCAGCCCCCGCGATGCTGGCCCGCAGGAGCAGCAACTGCGGCGACGCGGTGGGGACCCCCTCAAGCAGCCGCAGAGCACCTGAAAGAAATTTAAATCAATTAATTTACGAGAATTTTCATTTGACGTGTGACAAACCCGATGACAGCCGTCATTATCTACCGTCTACCTTCAAAATGAGTCACTATTATTAGGTTTTTTCAAGTGTGGCGAGCTACAGCCCTGTGTTCAACGCTTTTAACATCGTTAGGTAACATTTTAGTTATACCTTTAAGCTGCGTCATTGTTTTAAAAGACTCATGACGGCACATTCTAAAGACGATGTAAATAATTCAAAGTGCTGTCGTAAAATAACACTATCGTTAAATTTAAAAGTAAAAGCTTCGACTAATACCACATAAACTCCTGTAATGAAGCACATAATTCGATTTTGTATTTATCGTCGCCTAAGTGGGTTTAAGTCAACGCACATAAATATGGTGTTGTATCACGAATGAATACGTCTGATCTTTTCTCCTGACATATTACTTAGGACGGAATATCTTTTGACTTGTATTTTGAAAAGAGAACAATAACAACAGAGCTACATAAAGTAAATACCCTAGGACAATTCCATAAAAATTGACCTAGACCCAAATTAAGCAAAACTTGTGTTATTGGTAACTAGACGACGATATATTTACTTATATAGATAGATATATACATAAATACATAGGACATTCAAGACTAAGGTACAAATACTCGTGTTCATTACATAAATATCTGCCCTCAGCGGGATTCGAATCCGCAGCCTCGAGCTTCACAGTCAGGAGCTCTAACCACTAGACCAGACGGCCGTCAAGTATTAGTCAGTAAGCCGTAGGAGTGCAAATTGATTGAATAAACTTTAATACTGTTAAATTAGCTATATTAACAAGATATGTATGTTTGGCTATCCTTCTGTGCAAAAGGTCGCGGGTTTGATACCCATAGACCACAAACATTTGTGTGTTAAGCATAATTGTTCGCTGTGTGTCATAGATACATGTAATACAGGATCTGCATTCATCGTTCAGAGATTTTGATTTTTATATGCCTATAGATATCTCTGCGGTTCAACCTCATTAAATTTAAATATAAATACATTTGTTTTGTTTTAATAAAATATAGTTTATAGTTTAGAGAATAATGTAAATTTCTACAGTTGAGAGAATTATTAAAATCACTTATTTAGTTTCTGAGTTTATACATTTATACATCAGCTTTATACATTTACTAACAATAAATGTTTTCTCTCCATTATATTAGTGTAAATATACCAATATCAAGATACCTTAAATAAATAGTTATTATTTTTTTATCATAATAACTTCATAGAAATAGTAGTCTGAGAAATGTTTTGCATTAAGCTGTATCTGCCATCAAACTCGGAAATCACAAGTACCTATGTGGCCCACCGGACAGTAAGCGATGATGTGTGCAACTCCTTTGATTTTGAAATGTTTATCATTTAAGCCGAAAATATCAGAGATACGAAACTCATAACTCGAAACTAACATACATGGAATATCTCGAAATCCCCGTGTTTGCCCGAAACATGATATTTTAATACTTATGCTGTAGGTATATTATTCTTTTAAAGGAAGTGTGCTGATCCTTAGTTTAATCATAACCGAAAGCTTTAAAGATAAAATAATACTAAACGAACCTTTTTACAATGCTAATTGAATAAAAGTCATATGAAGTTCACTTTAAATTTTATTTCTTATTTGGTTTTCAAACGAAAACAAAACATTATTGTTTTATCTTCACCCTTTCCCAGAGATCCCCGTTGGGGTAGGAAGAGCAGAGGTATCCTATTCGCTCGAGATATATTCAGGCATTAACATGACAGATGGCGAGTTTCTACCCTAGTATTCTAGATGCGAATTCACATGCGACTTCAAGATTTTGCTGACACTTAATGCAGTTTGTCCTTCTGCGTTGTCCTTCTCTATATAACGTGTGTTAGTACTTAAGCTAATCGATCACCAAAGATCTCATTGTCTTACAGTGAAATGATGCTAACCTTTGGTTGTATTTCTCTTAATAAAGGTAAAATTTAAGCAGCAGTAGAATGTTTGAATTGTTTCGTATCTGACTGTACATTTAGTATGTTGCTGAGGCTTACGTGATTGGTTCAGATGAAGCTTTTGTACGCAATAACACTCTGATGTGTTAATAGGGCGGTGCCAACAGCATTCTGAGGTGTGGTTTGACAGGTGAGATGGTCATTTTGAAGCACAGGATTCCTGTCCAGCTAGGCAGTGTTTTATCAAGGTTAACGAGTTTTAACAAGGTTAACAAGGTTAATGAATTTGTTTTTAATTAACAACACAGTATTATTTTTCACCCATTTTACGTCATAGATACATTTAGGGAATAACGTGACAGATGGCGAGTCCCTCGCTACTGACTTGTAGTTCTCATTCTTGTATTTTATTAATCAATATTAATATTACTTGGCGTGATGATATGTATGTATGTAATATAATATTTTTCTGTCATCAAAAATTAGCCAGTTGTGTAATATTTCATGTTTGTTGAATCTAAATTAAATTATATTGTTATTAATACAAATAAAGATGAGTAGCGAGCGAATGGTTTTATCATATGCAATAAAACCATTGTTTTCCTGCCCCTAAAAATGCTTTTGCGTTTTTCATAAAAAGTTATCGGTTTATCTTGGAATTCAAAGTACATCATTTTCGCATCGCTGTACATTGGAGTATGTATGTGGGGTTGCGAATATGATTGAATTTTATAAACCTCGGGATGGAAAAATGTGAATGTGAATATGAAGGAATGATGGGAATTTGATTCAAATGTTTTTATTGATGTATGGAGTTAACTCTGAACTCTATTATGGCAAATGTCTTGTAGGGAAGGAAAGATGCTTTTCTGATTCCTAACGTTAATAAACACAAATGTAGAAGGAGCTACTACAAAATCTTGGCTGTTATCGATTTCGATACGAAACCTGTACACGTTTCAAAAAAGACGTCAAAAGTACGTCACACTGGCATCTAAATATGTCTCAATAAGGGTGCTCTTACAGCTTGAACTACCTACCTGTTCCAGGACTCTTATGAAAAGGCGTGATGACATTTCTCTTGAAGAGTGAAATAAGCATAATTTCTTTGAACTTCTTAGCGGCCTATAATTATTAAAAAGTGTTTTATTTTTCGTTATTTCACTCTAACGGTCCGACAAGGAAGTGTGCTAAGTGTTTACTTAAAATGTATTGTTTGCTTACGTTTCGAAACATCGAAAGCTCCCGTTTCAGGCAAATATTTATTTTTAATTAAAAATGGACACGTCAGGCGGGTATTCATGAATACGAGCTTTAAATTTTATTATTTTTGCTGGGATTAAAATAGTTCCTCGTTAGTACTCAGAGAGAACTGGCGCTCAGGACTAACGAGGAACTCTCTCAGCCGTAAGGGACCCGGCCGGCGTTAGTACTAAGTTTTCATATGATAAGATGAAAAGGTTCAATGTCGTAGTGTCCGTTGACCTTTAAGTCTCCTATATTTCGTCTTATAATTCGTTAAACATGATTAAAGCAATGGTCGTGCACGTCATTTTCACACAATACTTCACGAGAGTAACTTATGTGCATTGATAAGTTGTTTTGCTTTGTAATTTATTTATAACGTGCGACAAACCCTATCGCATGTCTTCAAGAAGACCATTAATATTCCTCCTCTGATGACGTCACCGGGTGTCACCAACCTACAAGTTCCAAATCAAATCAATAAATAATACGTCTCCTTTAAAAGATATGTAATAAACCGCCCACGTCTGCGGTTTGATAACTTTACAAGTACCTTTTGATGTATTGACGACCTCTGACTACTAGTTTCATAAAGTGCTATCTATCAAGAACATAAATCCATAAACGTGTACTTGAAATTTCACAGTTGAAAAGTTATTTTTCGTTAGCGAAGATTTATATGGCGCTGAATGGAATTTTCGATCCATTATTGGTGTAACTGTCGATATTTTTAGGTATTCTTTCAGTTTGCCAAAAAGTACACGACTTTCAAATATTTCAACAATTCAGGTTTTTCCTTTATATAATTGCCATCACTGTCATATCGAAAACCAGATTTGTAATAAACCATATATCAAATCGTATATAATTATGTACAATTTCGGTGTTTGATTTAACAATGCCGGCTTGGCGATCAGACATGACAGTAACCGCAGGGCTTACAAAGAATAATCTATCGCAAATTGTTACCGGAGCTAGAACCATTGTGTGTATTAAATGTTTTTATAATTAATCTATGTAGCATGTGTCTAAGCAATGTATTTATAACGTTACATGTATGTTGAGATAATAGGTAAAAAAATCTTAAATGGTTTAGTTTCATTGTTTAATTTGTTTATAGAACATACATACACATACATTGATATTATCGGTGGTTAAAATTTCTTCATCAGATCATTTTTGTGTATTCATTAAGTATTAATCTTATATTATGTCTACTTATAATTTTGAAACTATCGTCTTTAACTCTAAACCTATAGAGTTAAGGACGAACGATTATTCGGTTGATTTAAATTTGATTTATTTGAATTCATTAGTGGTATCGTTTGAGTTGGGGTGATGTATATACTTAGATAAGAGTATAGCGCCCAGTATATTTTGCATTAACCGGCGGGCAGACCAAATCAAAAGTCAATTAAAGTATCTTGTTGTTAATGTTTGGTGGATGTTTTGGTAACATTTGTTGATTTATCGTTTGTAATATATGCATGTACAAATATATATTGAGTTGTCGTTGAATTAAGATTCGAATACAAATTTCGTATCTTCACACCTACGCACACGATTCGAAGGTGTTGACAGAGTTGCAATTTTACCACAGCAAAAATTAATTTATTAATATGCATATTCTATTATGTATTTTATAAAATTCAAGAGTACTCGACACCGACGAGCATGTAGGTATGAAGAGACTGATGAATGTGTACGAAGCGAACGAGGTATGTAAGTCTAGAGAGAACTGGCGCTCTATACTCTCTGTCTACCCCATTAGGGTCTCGGCGTGATGATATGAGGTATAAATATAAGCTTATTATGTATACAGTGATTATACCCACATAAATATATTTAGGTGTTATAGGAGTTATTAGGTCTGTTATCTTTGGGTTTCATTACCCGAAGTCATATAATACATCATCAGCTTTTCATTTTGAACACATTCGATATTTTACTAGCTACTTTAGTAGAGATATTTATTGCAGAGTTTTGAACTCATTACATCCACAAATAACAAGTTTTATATATAGATTTATATTAGATATATAGATTATTTGGTACAAGAAAATTTCCTGCTGCTACTGGTAGGGTTTCGACGAATTATGTATTAAGCATTCCTTGTCCTTTGTGGAACACAATCTGTACCTGATCTAGTTAAAAACAGGTTTTGGAATAAAACATGTTTCAAGGTTTGAACACAAAACGCTCTTTAAGACACAAATAAATATGAAATACCTACAAATATTAGGTTTTTATTAATTAATAACATTAGCATGTATGAAGAGACTGATGAATGTGGACGAAGCGAAAGAGGTATGTAAGTCTAGAGAGAACTGGCGCTCTATACTCACTGCCTACCCCGTTAGGGACTTGGCGTGATGATATGTATGTATATACATACATGGTTTTTTAATGTTATTACATACATACGTATGTAATAACATTAAAAAACCATCACTTATTGTAATTACATATATACCAAATATATGTAATTACTTGTAATTGTAATCTTCTATAATCTTGTAAGTCCTCGCGTCTGTCTGTTCGCGATAAGCTCAAAAATTACTGAACGTATTTTCATGCGCTTTTCATTAATATACAGAGTGATTAACGAGAAAGGCGTACATGCATAGTTTGTTAAGCTTTTGAGTGAATTGGTTAATATATGAAGATAATTGTAGAAAGTTTCGGGAGAAGTCCAACTCTGGGAACCTTAATCGAAAAGGCTCTTCTTATCGACACCCTAAAGCAAATAAAATATATGGGTAATATGCTCTACCACTACGTGTGCAAAGCCAGGACGGGTCGCTGTTCTATAATTATACACATGTATGTACACCGATGCTTGTCCGTGTGTTTACTTACAAACGCGTCCAGTCTATTATTACGCATATACCTACTATTCAAATGAAGATGTAAGTGGACTTCAGTTTGTCCAAAAGAACTCAGACTGCTGAAGAGATGTTGATAGCTAGCATAAGATTATTAATAAGGGGCTAGATATGGTCACGTGTTTTGTATATACATATAATAAATTGCTTATCCATTTTGATGACCTAATTTCCAATTGTAAAATTCTTCAAGAATTGATCTTGTTTTTATGTACTAACAACCGTATAATATGTATTCAACAAGATTATTTCAAATTATAGGACTTAAGTAACAGGTTTCGCGTGTTGTTGACCCCTTGTGAATCATCGCGCTGTTTACTTCAACTTAACAAAATACACACAGTCATTCGAGTCTGCGTCTGATAAATTGAAATCGGATAACATCTGTTCGCAGATGCTTGATAAAATGTGTGTACAATATTTTGATAGCGACGTGTTAAATCAAATTTTATTGCTAGCTTTCATCTATAAACAATATTTTGTCAGGAATATGAGCACATCTGTAAATTCGTAAAATATTTTTCGCTTGATTATAGAGGTCATTTCTTATCTAGATCTGTTTAAATAACAAGAACATATATACATACAGGCATATCATCACGCAGTAGAAGGCAGAGAGAGAGAGAGTAAATCAGCAGTTCTCTGTACAGTTTCTTCATATTCTGTACATACATGCTCGCCACTTTCGAATACTCTTGTCATTCCCATCCTTGAGTGTCCAAGTGATTTGATCTCGGTCGGAACGTGGCCTCTAAGCCTTTCTTCAATATTAACAAGAACATTATAGTTTGTGCCATCCACGAAGACGCGCCCTGCTATTCTTCCCGATAGTTTATAGTGTAAGTGTGCATCCTTCCACTTATGTTTGAGTATTATGGATACACACGAATTGCCGATGAGTGCACACGCACACTACAATTAATGGACTCGGGTCATACTCCCCGCATCCCGCGGCCCCCTCGTCTAGAAATTAGTGGGGCGCGTCTTCATGGATGGCACTAACAAACTGTAATGCATAACGTGCATGATTGTATAAAGCCTCACTTCTGCTCCCTTATTACTTCTCGATACTTCTTAGTCTTATGCTCTGCAGTGATGCTTAAGCTATGGAGTTAATTCCAGCAAATATTGAGTTAGGTTCGTTCCATAATTTACTTTGCATTTTTTGCGAGAAAGAAACAAAAATTACAAGAATTCAGATATGTTTGGAGTAAAAGCAAAAGTCCATTGACATAAAAAAGGAAAGCAACCAGCTGAATACCGGACCTTCTAAGCGGGCCACGAAGGTCAACCTTGAGGTTAATGAACTTCAACCGTTTCATGTCTTTAAAAAAATTATACCATAAGGAAATGGTGTTCTAAATATATGAGCAATTACTAACGACATACATCCTCTATAAGAATATCGAAGGGATAAAGCTGTGACGAATATACATTTCTCTTTCGTAGCACAGGCTAACGTGGTAACACAATAACTGTATGCAAAGATCCTTACTAAATAGGTTCAATGAAAGTTATAAGTTACCAACAGCCCTACAATAATCTGTATACTACTTTACTGGCTAGAAATGGCTTCGTAAATTGAGAAGCATGTGATAAAAGAAAAAAATAATAGATACCCTTTCCACCATTAAGATACCAATGAGATGTTTGCCATAATTTCAGTCTTTGAAATGTCTGGGAATCAGGAAAGGATAAAATTTCGAAAAAGACTATGGTTAAAATTCAAACCATTTGTACAGGTATTACTAGTATTCTGCATAAAATATCAATAAATTCCAGAACGTTATTGATTTTTGCGGTTTACAAGTTTTTATTTATGTGTTTTTATAATATTCATTATTCGTTGTTATTGTTATAAGAACATTGTTTCTAAAATAACCGTTAATTTGGTCTAAGTCATTATTTTTATTGGGTATGAGATTTTTTAAGGAAATCATGAAATACTTTGTTTTTTTTTTTTTTTTATACAACAAGAGTGGCAAACAAGCATACGGCCCACCTGATGGGAAACGGTTACCGTAGCCTATTTACGCTCACGATACCAAAGTATCACTTGCGCGTTGCCACTCTGTGTTCGGAGAGTTATAGTGTGTTGGCAGCATAATGGGTTTAAACCCTCTGCTTCCAACACAATGTAACAATCCTCCCCCTCCCCAAGGAGCTCATTACTGGAAACCTTATTCACCGCGTAGGAACACAACACAAAAGATTGTGTTATTTGGCTACGGACTCCTGTAAGGTGGAGGTCCTGCCCCAGTCGGGCAGCTCCGAATTCGATTTCGAAATTCGTATGACAGATGTTTGATGTCAGTGATAATTTGCCGTTGCCAGAAGCAATCAACATAGAACTCATTATTTAGAAGTCGATTAAAAAAACGAAACATTTTAAAATGTTTAGTTAAAAAGCTATATCATTTCGTTTAATATTATCGGTATCTTTAGTGACGTACTTGTACATACATACGAATGCTTAAAAATTGAAATGATATCCGCATTGAATTATTTCCTAAGAGAGCATAGGATATAATTAATCTGTATTTTTGTAAAATAAATTAAAGTATTGGCAGCACGCATGTAGCATAGCTCATTTGCAACCTCAATGGTACAAAATATTCAATCACATGACACCAGGTAGAGGGATTAGATTGAAATTCCATTCTAGACTAACGTCTAGAAAGGGGTCTCCCTTCGCTTCCTCCACATGCGTGATTTTTTCTTCTGTTTTGTCAACCTTTCGACACTCCTTATTTTTAAATGTCCAAACCAAGATATGCCAAAATCACACCCTCGTTTACATAAGTGTGTTTTCTTATTTCAAGTTCTCATTGACATACTAAGAATTTTCTGCCGTGAATAATAAAGTGATTAATAAAACGTCCTGAATAAAATTTTGCTCTGTGTTAATTTTTTGTCTTGGTTTTGCAGTCTGAATAGTAGGCTTCCGTTGAATTTGCATACGCAAGGCAAATGTAGGACAACGTTACGCCCACTGCTGTGTAGATTTACATTATAGGACTATTTTTAGCCTTAACAGTACTTTTTTGCAAGATTCACGACTGGTCATATTTTATTAACATTTCAAATGTTAACTAGCCTCTATGTTATTGGAATTTCCATTGATTTATAGTTTAGGTATTCACTTCACTATCGCGTCCGTTGCCTTATTTTTAAAGAAGTGTTTGTGATCTTACACGGTTGGATTGTTTTAAGATTATATCCATTATTTAAATAGACTAAATTTCGGGCTTTATTATTAAAACGAAAATACTTTGACAGTTGGCACCGAACCCCATGGTACCTTCGGTGACATTAAAAGCTCTTGCAATCTTATCATAGTATGATTTGCGCAGAAGTCCCGCAAGATTAATATTAGCTCCGAAATAATACAAAAAACGTTTGTCTTGAGATAGGAAAATAATTTAAGCCCGGTGTTGATGGTTAAACACCCACATTTCGGATCCTTCAATACGTTTTTTACAGTATTAACGAGGTATATAAGTACTCGACCGGACCATTTATCATCGCTTTGTCAGTCGATAAAGTATAATTATTGGCGTGACTTAATTCAAACATATTCAAGGTAGGATGTTAGTCGGTAATCATACTATGATTGAAGAAACTAATTTACATTTTGATTAAGATCCTACAAATCTGATCAAAAACATCCCGATAGATTTACGAACAATGGTGGAAAAAATAAGAATCGCATAAATCTTTGGATGGAATGAATGCTACAATAGACGACGAAACCTAATACGAGAGCTGAAAAACGTTTCACTCAATGAACTGAAGAGGAAGAAAGCCCGACGTGGAAATATATGATTGCTTCGAGCAGCTGACAAAATGGAAGCTCTTCTATGAATGTAAGATGGAGTTGTAAATCCAAGAAAAGCTTGATTTGGTCTGCGTCGGTGGGACAATTGAACTTGTTTAGATCCAAACTAAACTTTGTTCAAGTTATTATGAAATAAAATACACTAATTCAAATAAAGTTTTCGCGAACGTGTTTTTTGATCACGTGAAATTTGATCAGCTCAAAATTTCGACCAAATTTTCTTGACATAACTTACCATGTTATTTAATGCATTTTAGGCTCGGAAGGTCTTCAAATTTTCTCAGTCCAATAGTCTTTATCGAACATATTTAAAACGATCGGTGGTGGTCGTTTGTAGTTAAGGTTAAGGTATTTGTACGTTATGTAATCAGCAAGGGGCTACATAGCCTTTGAAGATTATCATGAAGAAGCGAGAAGCTAATTATAATTAAATAAACATTTTCGTTAATTCCAACTGTAAAAAAATTATGTATCATAACATGTGGCATACCGATATACATTGTTAATTTCTCATTATTCCGATAGTGCGTCGACTATGCAAATGACGTCTCGATGGCATGAATGTAATCATCGCAATATCCGAACCAATGCCAATTTACTTTATATCCGTAGCAAAACATCAGATTAAAGCATTTCATGGTGAGACGTGACCAGACTTTCGTAAAGGTAAACTATCAAAGCAAAATATATAATAATACGAATATACTAACATTTCTACACACGTCCTTAGATTTAGATTGTGTTGTGTTGTGTTGAACCTGTTTCCTGCTATATTTTGTATGGAGTTCTTGAATGATATATAACTTGCCCTTGAGGTTTGTATGAGTCATGGCTTTTTATAATAGCTATTTATGAACTCATAAAGGGAATTTATGTGGGACTATAAAGCATTTTTGGTCTTCGTAATATATTTTATTTGCTAAGATAACATTACACCGCTGTGGACTAAATTATAGTTTTTGGTGGTTATGTACAACCTCACATGGTTATTTTGTATTGATTCTTCTGTAGCGAAGTTAACCTCTCCGGAGCTTACTTTTATTTAACCCTTGAATTGAAAAGTAAAGGTGGAATTAAATAATAATAATATATCCTCACGCCTTCCCACAAGGGGTGGGCAGAGGTGTATAAGTAATACCCACACACCCACTTTCCGCCAGGGATATATGTAAGGTGCCAACGTGACAGATGGCATATAAGGGTTTTAAAATACTAGTAGCTGATCTTAATACATATTACGTGTCACATGTTTGTCCGCGATGGGCTCTTAAACTACTTAACCGATTTTAATCAAATTTGTATACCGTGTGCAGTTTGATCCAACTTAAAAGATACGATAGCTTACATCACAATTGGACCCAATAGGTGGTGCTGCGATCGTGTTTCAGGAAGTTTAACTTTTTCACCTGGGCGAAGCTGGGCGGGACACACATAGTATACTATAGATTTGAGTAGCAATTTACTATCAAGCAGGTCGTACGATTATTAGCCACCGGTAAAAATAATCGTATTGTTAAGTTCCGCTGAAGTCGTTAACACAGATATGGGAAATGAACCGGTATTTTTCTGATGTTAAATAACTGTGGTAAACTAATAAATGAATTCTTGAGATAACTTTATGATGAAAAATTGGTCCAATAAAACGAAGTACGTGGAAAGAAGCCCAGTTGAAATTGTTGATTAATATGGGTTTCAGACTTTATGCTAAGAAAGAACCTTTACAAAGGATTACTTTTATAAGCTGCACATTAAGGGGCATTTCCCCTTAGTAATGTGTAATGGCTGTATAAGCTTATGTTTTTTTAAGTATTCTGCGTAAGTCCTTAAAAATAAAATTGACAAAACTGTACACAGAATATGACTTTGTGGGCGTCCTTCTCGTGACACTTGTTCTGGTGTAGGTGTAATAAAAAGTTTAAAACTTCAATACTAAATAAAATTTCTACAGTCATCGTGCTTCAGAAATCAAGGCTCTTAAGTTTTTGGTAGGCTCTTTGTTACTAGGGCTTTAATGATGCCCATTATTAAATATATTGGAATTATTGATAAATAGACGAGTTTTTGTCAAAAAAAAAAATTACCTTTTTATCTTTCCGTCTCTATATATATCAAAATACCGATAGTATCTCAAAATTACTGTATTTCATTGTTTACTTTTTTCATAGTATATTTTTTATATACCGCGATTGGAATGCTTGTCAAATTCTAATGATTTCATTGAGTATATGTTACGGGCATAGGGTAATCAAGATTTTTGATCACAAAAAAATATTATATACAACGCGAGTTGGGTTTATCGTGTAAGCCAGTTTTCTACAATTGCGATAATGTACATACATCTTAGTTGTCAGCCCTAAATTAGCATAATACTTTTTTCTTGCAGCTCATACTTGGTAAATAGCATAGCTTTTGGCACATCATTGTGGATGATCATGGCATTGGAATTCGAAGTACTCTCGATACTTGACAGGTCATACAAAGCTTTGTGATTATATCTTGGCTGTTGACCGCTTTCATTCGTGTTCATGTTGTCATAACTATGATCTGGAGATTGGTGATAAATGTATTGGCAGTATTGCCACCAGTAAAAGTGTTTTATTCAAATCCACGGTTGTTAAAAACATAGGTTTGTTCAGCACTGTTCGTCAATTTGATATAATTTATGAATTTTCTGGCAATAGATGGGAGCCCGAACTCTGGCTTCATGCATTGCCTTCTTTTAATATCGGAATGGTTTAGGATGATGCAACTTATAGATTATGTGCGAGTACACATACGTTTAAGCGCAAAATGTATTGTTCCACATCGGTGTCACTGCGGGGATAATGCATTGATTCTGGACACCACGACCTATCCTTTTACCTTTTACTCGTTAGCAGTTTCAGGCGTATGTTACGTCATTCCTCCATCAACCACTTGATACGCTGGGCTTTGGTCAGCGCCGGCGTACCTAACGAGCAGGAATTAGACGGTCTAGGCGCGGCGATGGCCGGAGGTGGGACGGTACCTCTCTGATGCCATGGAGATGGATATCAGTTGAACTTCAATCCTACGTTGTTGTTTCAATCCTTGCCGCCTCATATTGGATTCATATCGCTGAATGGATTATAAGCATGTATTTTTTCTACTTCTTATTAATTTTTTTGTGATAGTCAGCACTTTGCCTCGTATCTGATTGAGTCAATATTTATTATCATACTTTTGTTCAAAGAATCGCAATTTGATTTTTATTTTGGTTAAAATGATCTGTGTTCTGTACGTTGCTAAAACAAACTGTTTCATTTGTATATATCTCTCACCGGACACACCAGACACTATAGACTAGACTTATTTTCCTTCGTCGACAATAATTAGTCTTTTCACACTCATATGCTCTGTGAATAGAGAGATGGCTCTAAAGTATTTCTAAACTATCTTGATGTTTATGTGAGAAATTTAATTGAATACAAACAATTTATGTTGAAAACTTGGGTTACAAATCTATTTAAAAATAACCACATTTTAAACTTATATTAGTTGTTTGCGTATTCGAGCTCAAGTATCAAGTTATTATCTAAAATATTCAAGTCATGTAGTTCCTCAGTTCTATAGTTTTTTAAGAATTTTTTGTGTTATTCATGACTATATCTGGATAATAAGATCCCATTTTATAATTCATATATGCACTATATTTGCCATTGAGCCATGGTGCTCGATTGGTTGGAAAAGTGGCATGAAACACAAATATAGCAAGCCTGAACCCCAACTGTACCAATGAGTTAAGTATCGTGATTACCACACCACAAGCATTACGTATTAAAGGAGAACATCGATAGGGAACCTGCATACGTCTGGGTAGAAAATCAAGTACTTATTAATAGTCGTGCTTGAAAAACGGCGATGGACTGGCCATCTGTCACATACGCAACTAAATACATCTCCGGCGAAAAGCTCATGCAATCATCATCACTTAAACACACCCTGTGTTACTACATACCTCCGCCTACCCCTTTAAGCACCTATTAGCCTTCCCAAGAAAATATATTATAATTTAATTCATATTAAAAATTGCGGGACCCCGCATATGGTATTATCTCAAATCGATCAATCTCTTTTTTTACCACGCACTTCAGGAAAGGATCGTGACACAAATATACCGAAGCTATTGTTATCTCTTGCTAATTTTATTGTAATCCGATGATTATATCTGCGACATTATTGGTTTATTATTTTGTTCTCAATATATTACTGTCAGATGTAATATGTCATCCATTATGCGCAATATGTTGGTTATATTTCCGTTATTTTTATTTCTCTTTGGGATTTCATGCGGATGGTATTGTATAAAAACTGGAAATCTTAAAAGTTACCGATGTGATAGTCGTAGAATAAAAGTCTTATGAATTGATGCTTGTCTTCACTATGTTTTGGTTGACATAGTCACTTCATCATAGTCCATATAACAAAAAGATATAGATTAGTATATTAAAATTATACATTTGTTATCTGTTATATTGTCACCTCTGGTATATTTTTTTTTATTGTCATCATCAATATCACCATCGCTATACGTATTTATTTCATTTCAAGAGAGGTAGGGCATAACGGGTTTCCCGTTCGAATTTGGAGCTGCCCGACTGGGGCAGGACCTCTACCTTATAGAAGTCCGTAGGCACATAACACAATTTATTGTGTTGTGTTCCTACGTGGTGAATAAGGTTTCTAGAGTAGAAGTAATGAGTTCCTTTGGGAGGGGGGAGGATTGTTACATTGTGTTGGAAGCAGAGGGATTACACCTTATGCTGCCAACACACTATAACTCTCCGAACACAGAGTGGCAACGCGCAAGGGATACTTTGGTATCGTGAGCGTAAACAGGCTACGGTAACCGCTTCCCATCAGGTGGGTTCCCATCAGCGTATGCTTGTTTGCCACTCTTGTTGTATAAAAAAAAAAATTATCTCGTTGTAAGGTAACCACTCAAGGATGAGAGCGCCAAGAGTTCTCGAAACCGGCGAGTTTGTATAGAAGACTGACGAGTGCAGATGAAGCGAAAGAGGTCTAGAGACGGCAAGTCGACTAGAACGAGCGTTCAACTCTTTCTGCCGATCCCGTGAGGAATTAGAAAAATGCTTATAAACTACCTGGATCAAATCGGTCGGACGCTGAAGTACGGGAACGTCAAGAGTACTCGAAACCGACGAGCATGCATGAAGAGACTGATGAATGTAGACGAAGCGAAAGAGGTATGTAAGTCTAGAGAGAACTGGGGCTCTTTTCTCTCTGACTACCCCGTTAGGGACTCGGCGTGATGATAATTATGTATGTATGCTAATAAACTGCCAGTATTTTCTTAAAAATAGTATACTTATTAAAATCTCGCAATTTCCAGTACTACAATTGAAGCGTAACCTTATCAAACAAAAGCGCTTTCAAGCCAATTTAATTTGTTCTTATGTCGAACAAAATACGATTTTTGTTGTAACATATAAGAAATCAAAGAATACTCTTGTGGATATATTCACCGAAACCTTGACAATACCTGTTTTAGCACGAGTAAACCGGCTTGACATATTTGGGAAAGGGTGTGCATAAACATGGGATTAGGGATCATCGTCCCAGGATACCGGCTTAGGATTTCTGAGACTTGGCACGCAAGTTCAAGGCCTATTTTAAATCAAACATTAATTAATGTTTTATTCGTTTTTGCGAGTAAAAAAGTATTCAAGACATTATAATCTCTCCACTCCTTATCCTTATATGGTAAGATGCATCTTTAGCACATATTATAAAATTATTCTAGAAATTGAAAAGCATTGTTATTTATTTGCAATTCTCTTTAATATGGAAATACATCCCAGGTCGGATAGCTCTAATTTGAGCGGTAGATTTTGTTGTATCTTATAACCTTATACATTGCTGCGTAATTATCCCTAACGGATATGATGTGTAGTAGAGTTTACGATCAACCTGGCTGACAGGAGAAGTACCTGTCAATCCTCCAATAATATAAAAGAATCGGTGTTATGAACGTCACACATTGATAACATGACATTTACGGTTGATAAAATGCCAAATCAAAAAGATTTGTTAATTACAGAAACCATGCATTTTTGCCAATCTCCATGGAAATGCGTAAATGCTGAAATTTCTCTCATGCTTTTTAATTTAATTTGACATTCTAGCCAAATAAAAACAAAGGAAATTTATAAGCCTTACTACAACGATAACTATTTCGACAATACAGCTCTTATGATCTGAGAGGCCCTGTAATTTACGTGTTTATTTAACCCTCTAGTTTTGAATTGTTACATGGATCTATGTGCTCCACCCTTCATTGTTTAGGGATGATAAATTAGCGCAGCTTACCTGTCGTGCTGGGATTAGGACCCTATAGCAGACTCAATCGTCGCCCCCTTTGACGGTTTTGTTTGTATCTTTTTATTTGCATTTGATTAATTTGCTTGTGAACAATGTAACATGTTTGTGCTTATCAAATGAATATCGCTAGCGGATGTGTTAATATAGGATTGATAAATTAATTGTGGTTTTATTGTCACATATGTGTGGAGTGCTCATTTGGTATTTGATGTTTAAGTTAGGTGGCGCCTTTGTCACTTTTATGGAATTTATTAAAACTTAATCGGATTTTGTATAAAACAACAATTTTATAAAATATATATCTAAAAAGATTTAGAAAACAAATCATCATACATTTTTTCTCCTCGCATTTCGGGCGTCAAATTCACTCAAATTTGATCGAGACAAAGCCTGGAGAGACAACTTTTTAAGACAATGACACGTGGCGTGTTGATCTCAAAGTCATAACAATTACGTCTCACTTATCGTCTGTCTCGGCGCGTTTTTGCCTGAGCTCTCAGCTTGTATAAGTTATGACGTCGACGTCAACTATCTTAGCTATAAATCACAAGAGCTCGAGCTCGGGCAATCTCGAGCTGAACATTATCGGTAATGACCTTATACGTTCCTGAAACTTATGCTCCGTGCGTCTGGAAAATGCCTATTTTGGGAAATTCTTCTTCGTACTTTCAAGGAGAATTATTTGAACGTTTGGACGATATATATAGACAATACATACTAATTAAAAGCCGTGGTAGACGGGTGGTTATGGTTACACCGGTGGTCTGTACTATTAAGTTTTTTTGACCTGCGATACGTAGTGTAATTGATCAAAGACATCACAAACTCTACGGTGTAGGAAATTATTCTGGGGAAACCTGCATACGATTGAAAAGAAGCTCAAAGTTTTATGTGTAGTCATACTTGTCTCGCCCTCAGTCACGTGGGTATAAAATATATATAATAATATAATATAATATATCTCTGTGAAAATTGAGATGTTGTTTCACCTTCGTGTACCCTTTCGGAAATTTCGATTTTGTCGGAAAAAGAATACACGATGTAAGAATCCATGAGTAGGTACCCACATTAGAATGAAAGACAGGAATTAAAAATGATGTCTATAATTTGACTAAAACTGACTTAGTCTAATGGCTCAGCGTTCTGACAGATTAAGATATGCATACGAGGCGTTAATCTTTGAGTTAGGTCAATTAAAACGCCAGCTGCATTTAACTACAGTATTTTTTGCGCTGTCATTCAAAATGACGAAGCAATTATACTTAAACTTGTTGGATTAAAATGATTCCCAATTAGATACGAAACTATAATGGATATTGGAATTGATTTTAGCTTAATCTGGTGTAGATACGCATGTGCGTATAATCATACTAATCTGCTGCGCTCTGTGATAATACCCGCAGTGACACGGCAATGACTATGATCCCATGGAAAGGTTTATTTTCAGGATAAAAGGTAACAAACTTACTTACACGAGTAGTAGATTTATACTAGATTTTTTTTAATTTCTTCTGAAACGCATGCAGGGTTCTTTCCGATGTTTTCCTTCACCGAAAATCTCGTGGTGCGACTAATCACTGTACTTAAGTTCAGAAAAACCGAGTTTCTCTCGGGGTAGGCAGAGAGTCGAGCGGCAGTTCTCTTTAGGCTTACATAAATCCATCGCTTCGTCCACATTCGATACACAGTAATTATTCCATTCGTGCCTCGGATTTAATTGTTCGATGTCACTCAATATAATGCAGGTAGACACTGCATTATATTGAGGTGACATCGGTTGTGAACTAAAGCAAGATCTTTCAGTTTTATTATTACATAAGGAAGTAAATACGAGTTTTAATTCCAATTCCATTCCTAGACCCTTTTGAAATCAGTTGTTACAAGACTGATTGAGAATTAAACGGCGCGCGGCGCCTCCGGTGTTCGTGATTGAGTATGAAAAAGCGCCTTCGCCAGATTACATTCCGATCTCCACTTGTTATCCATCACCTATTTGACGTGATGTGATTACAATCACAGATATATTGGGATTTGATTTAGAACGTATGCTGCTACCCTCAGACAAATACGTTACACTTTTATTTGGAAAGATTTAAACAGCATTTTGTAATCTGTAGGATGGTGAGATTTCTTCTTAAAGTTATTGATGATATATTTGGTAAATCAGTTAAAGTTGGAATTCGTAAGCAAATACCAATATAATACCAGTAGTACATACATCTTTACACATATTATACAGAGGCGGAATTCGTTGAGATTAGATTTATTAGATTATTACTAAATTTATATTTGGTGTCATTGTTTTGGCATAAAACTATGTTTCATAATGCTACCACTACTAACAATAGCTAGCTGGCACAGCTAGTAACAATATAAAAAATCTATTTTAAGTAGGTACCCAAAGTGAGCTCAATGTGCGTATATATGATCATATAATAATTTCCGAGCCGTGGTGGTCGAGTGTTTCGAGCAGTTGCCTGCGACGCAAAGGTCGCAAGTTCGAATCCCGACTGTACCAATGAGTTTTTCTGAACTTAAGTACAGTGATTAGTCACACCACGAGCAGAACGGTGAAGGAAAACATCGAGAGGAAACCTGCATACGTCTGAGAAGAAATTCAAAGGCGTATGTATAGTCGTGCTGGAGTAACGGCGATGGACTCGCCATCTGTCACGTTGGCACCTAATATACCTCTGGCGGAAAGTGGGTGTGTGGGTATTACCTATACACCTCTGCCTACCCCTTCGGGGACCCTTGTGGGAAGGCGTGAGGATATATTATTATTATTCATAATAATTTCCAAACAAAACGCGTACCTATCCATAGTTAGGCTCGTTCTCATAACTTAAGCAAAAACCTATAAAGCTTTAAAATTACCTCCTTATTTCACTGAGCAGATTTTTTTGTCCACCCATGCACGTTTCAAAAGCAGCGCAACCCGATCTTATGAAAAGGGTTTTTTTCAAACATAAAAATATTTAAACCCCATCTAGGTGGAAATATTTGCCCCGCGAAAAGGCAAATTAAATCATACACCGAGCGTCTCAATTATTCGAAACGCGCGGTACATGCCACAGGCAGCTACAAAAGGAATGGTGGCGCTGGTCCTTTCAAAAGCCCATCGGGGGGCGCTCTCAAAGCTGTCACCCCCAGAAGTACACTTCACTACGAACGCAAATATCTGGATCTACAAAATCTCTCGACGAAAATACACTGATGGTAACGTAGCCTGGTTTCGACAATCGCAAACAATCCAAGCTGCAATGTATACAGTGTAAAGCGATGCATGGATAGACGTCGCTGCGGGATGGGGTAGAGGCGCCGCGGCGGCTGGTCCGGCGCGCATGCGTACCAAATCTCACCCCATTGGTCTAAGATGACGTCATCAGGGTGAACTCGTAGGACTGAGTGACACTAACAGTAACCCCCGAGCGGTTGCAGGGTTACCGCGCGTCTCTCGCAGTGGTATAACAACAATCGTCCATGTACTGTTTATGGCTAGTGACTGACTAATACGTACTATTCAGTGATCTGTTTGTGACAATAGTCAACTATCGAGTGGCTCCCCGTCCAGCAGATATCAGAACCAGCTCAGCAAATTTTAAGCAAGGTAATGTTATAACATATTGTTTACAGTTTCAGATCGTCAGCACATTGAACGCCTATATGACCGATAACATTTTCAAATTAAGAATACACGTTTAATCCTGAAATAGGGTTAGCACAAATCGTTATCAACCTGAATATTTGCGTCCAATTATTGTAGCACTTACATCTTTAACTATAGAAGTGGGTATTAGAACAAACAATTGTTGATCTCGAGTTACGCTACATTTATGTAAACCTTTATGTCCATCGACTATCAGCGTCATACGATGTGAAGTATTATACTTAGTCTATGGGTGAATGACGAAGGAAGTATGTGTTTTGATGTTGATATTATTTCTCACGGTTGGTGTATCACAAATTGAAGCAAGTTAATAACAATATTCTAAAACAATTTTATAATTACAAGTAAATATATTCATAAATTTACATTTTAACCGCCAGTCCGTGATTATTTACTCAACTCAATAACAAAGTCTTTCCAATTCGAATCAACAGTGGCTTCACGTATTAAGTTTCTTGGGCACAACGTAACCTAATACTTTACATAAATTAACGTCTCGTATAACGCGAGCAAATTCATCTCTGATCTAACCAACCATTACCGGCTTTCATCTCTCATTTGAATATTTACTGGGAACAAAGTGTGCGGTGTAAACTTTCCATTGCAAAATTGTTTTCCGTAAATAGTACACATGTCTAAGATAGGAGGATATTTATTTGAATGTGAATTTGAGGGGTAACATTTGAACTTAATTCGTTTCGGCAATATACTCGAGCTCGAAAGTAAATAGATTGTTAAATAAAAAAGTGTAAGGCACCGGCGGGAGAAATGAAAATAAAAAATACGGTTCACGGAGTAAGATCTCAATTACATAAGCTTTAATTCTCTTTGCTTGCCTCTATTAATACGGAGGTATTCCTATGCATTAATACAGGGTTTACTTTATTAATCAGAGAGTTTATTTTCGCAAGTTAGAAAATATGAATAAAACAGTATATAAGTTAGAAGAAAACAGTGAGGAATCTCACAAACATTACAAATTCGAACACAAGGTGCATTGCTTGAGAGATGGCGATAGACTCGTCATATCTCACGTTGGCCACTTTATATAAAATATCGGCTTCGAAAAGAAAAGAAAAGAAAAAAATAAAGTGTAGCAACACACCTCTGCGTACTTTTTCTTGGACTTTTGTGAGAACGCGTGATGATATACCGATAAACTTGAAGAGTATTTAAAAATTAGTTCGATGTCTCGGTTTGCATTAATTAATAAAGCTTTCTTGACCTGGTTTTAGAAAGCTGAGTCTTAATATCTCGTCCGTGACCTATCTCATATCTTTTGCCATATTTATTACTTGGTTCAGTTTTGTTCTTCTCTGAGAGAGTATGCTTCTTATTTATTCCTTGATTTATGTTTGCTGTACCGACATTCGTTATCCGCTAAATATTGATATTAATTATCATGCCTTCCCCAAGTGCCCGCGAAGGGGTAGGCAGAGGTGTGAAGTACACAACTATTTTTCGTCGGAGGTATATTTCAGGTGCAAACGTGACATATGGAGAGTCCATCACCGTTTCTTAAGCACGACTATTTCTCTGAATTTCTTCTCTAACGTATGCGTGATTCGTCTTTATGTTTTAGTTCGCCGTAAATATCGTGGTCTTATCACCATACATGAGTTCAGAAAACTCATTACCACAGTGGGAATTCGAATATGCGATCTTTGTGGTGTAGGCGACTACTCGAACCACTCGGCCACCTACCACGGTTTTTGAACCATCGGTATCCGCATATGTACTAAAGTATATGCTTCTTTAAATAATAACAATTATCGTTAAGTTCTTTATAGATATTAATACTTTTACTACCTGCTAAAGTGGCGGTCGAGTTTCAAAGTTGCACTTGATATCTACCAATGGCAAATTAAAAAACCCTTGAAAGATTTTCTAATTCACTTTAGATTAATTAAATATGAAGTATTTAATTACAGTTGTTCTCTTATAATAGTACGTACTCTTGTCCATTTCAATCTATAAAATGCGGCTGAAAGAAATAAAGGCAATTACTGAAATGGTTGCCACATGTGCGTCGAATGCCAATAATTGGAGCTAATAAAGAAATCCCCAACAAACGATACGACTTGAAAATCGAAGGGTCAGCGCTGAGTTATGAGTAGAAAAATGTGCGTGCAATTTAATGAGTTTGCCTCTTCTTCACGCTACAATACAAATTAAAAGCATATAATATAAGAAAACTAGCTATTGCAAAACATTTCTCGTAATATACGCTTTTTTATGCTAGTTGCGCCCTGCGATATTACTCGTGCCATTTAGTATGAATTATTATATTATTTTGGTATATTTTCGTAAATCGTTCGAAACGATTCCCCGACCATTGAGAAACGGAGTGAAGTTATCGTTGTTATATTTGATTTGTGATGTAATAATTGTATTTGTATATTTCCATTTGATAGATAAATATAAAACGTACCTTTATATTTTTCTATAGATTATTTGTCTTTATGTTCATGAGTCTTAATTTTTATATTCACCGTAGGAGGTTTTATTGACACAATAATTGATTGTCAAGGTTGGACAAAGGCGGGTTATTTGATTTGATATCAATTAAGAGTGACTCAATTGAATGCAGTATTTATATTGTTGATTGGAGAATATCCTGCTTTATAGTGTGTTAATGTGTCATTAAATAAAACTCAAGGCTGGGTATTGTTCTTCAAACGACCCCTAATAATATTTTGGTTATGTCGTTAAATTGGTTTCTTTCAGCGTAACGAAGTCAATGCAGAATGAGTCTTGCAAAAGATTTAATCAAACCTAGGAAGGAAGGGATCTGTTCAAATCTTATTTTGAGCCAATATCTCAATCAGTCCTTCCCGGAAACTTTACAAGAGGAATTATTTCTAATACCTGTGGAAAGGAAAAGAATCGCGGTAATAAATTGGCTTCAGGAACGATCGATCAAAGTTGCTCGAAGTGATCAGCAGTGTCCGATTATCGGTCCTAATTTGATTGGCACTCGAACAGCTGGCACGACGTGAAAACTCTATTAGTCGCCTACTTGGTAGGGTATTAGGGGCTATTAAAGAAATTGGAATATTGATTGCTCTGTTTTAGATGCAACTGTCAATATGATAATCTAGTATTTTGTGTTGTGAGGTTGTTTGAAAAAAATACAGCAAATATAATTAAAATTTATCTAAATTTGCTCTATAGGAACCAGGCAACAAAAATAAACACATAAAGATAAATGTAAACCAAGCAATACAGTCTTACTCATAACGCGAATGGATGCTCTCGATGGGGATCGAACCCATGCCCTTTGGAAATAGGATTACATTATCACACAACCATAGGAGACTAATATATATAGATAATATATCAATAATATTTAATTACATTTCACTGATCATTAATAGAAGTTCATCTATCATCAAAATTTATAGAACTCAAATTGAACTCATGAACTTCCAACACGTAACTACATAGTTAGTTGCATACAAACCATGGTAAACTTCCGAATGATTTTGATACGCAAATGTAGCGATGGCGTAAGCATTAAATTTTTATTACTATATCTTCACGCCTTCCTTATTTATATTAAAGTCCTCGAAGGACAGTTGAATAATAATAGAAAATTTTCGCCGGAGATATATTAAGGTGCCAACGTGACAGATGACTGCTTTGTCGCCTTCTACCTGACGTTTCTTTTAGATTTCTACGCGATGTTTTCGTTCACCGTAAATTTTATAATGCGAAATACATTAGGAATAATATAAAGATAAACATACGGTAATAAATACCGTATACATTTAATTTGTATAAAATATTCATCCAGAGACTGCAATAACATCCCGCTACTGTAAAGATTTGCCACGAAAGTAATTGTTGTACTCTAACAGACTCACCATTGGCAACCTTTCAATTAGTTCCTTGGAGCAATGATCTGGTTCCCCTTTAGTCAACACGAAAAACCACTTCCCCTATCTATATATATATTTCTTCATCTGTTGCCAGACTTATTCATTAATTTTAACATATTAGATACAGGTAGCGAAGCTTTGTATACAATGATTTTTTATAATTATACTAGCTGTGTCTCCGGTTTCACCTGCATTTTTTTATTTCAGGAACTAACCATATGCCATGTGTTAATAATCTTTGTCCCAAATTTCATTAACTTCTTTTCAGCCGTTTTTGTCTGATTGAGTAATAAAAGTTGTCGCAAACTTTCAAGTTGAAAATAAAAGTAGGATTCTTTAAAACCTTAAATAAATATTCCACCGACCCTCAAAGATCATTGTAGTAGTAGATATGCAGTTGTAATACCACCCACTCTTCCGTAGATATATATTTAGGTGCCAACGTGACAGATGGCGAGCTTGTCGCTGTTTCCCACGACTTCGCATTTGTCCGATAATTTCTGTTCAAACATATATACATTTTCTCACAGTTCTTTTTTCACGTGAAAGCTCGTGGCAATTCACTTTACGGATAAATAATTGGTATATATAAAGAAAGAGGAATTATCAATAAAAATAAGAATAATTATTGTTAATTTTAATGTAATCGTTGTGAAAATCTTGTTGTCTAGTCAAATAAAATGTAAATAGCCCATTTTAGATGATCCATTTGATCTGTCCCTCGAGGCGTGTCGTGTCACAACTCTGATTGTGTCAATTACCACGTGTTTTGAAACCAATCACGTACTAGCATTGATCATATTAATCAATTCGGATTAAACGAGTGGTTGGTGTGGGTATAGGTTTGCTAATTCAAATGAAACCTATATTTACAAACAAACTGGATGTGCCCCGCGTTTTCACTCGCGTGATTTTTGATCATATAAATACATGTATATTTAAATCTCATGTTAATTGAGAATAATGTAGTTTTCCACAGGTGAAATAATTTTATACGTGGTTTTTGAGGTTCTATTCAAAGTATCTATTACTAACATACAAAACTTTTCTCTTTATAGGCAATGTTAGTAGATAAAGATTTAATACATTTCCCACACCTAATCATTATTTTACGGGCTTAGCCCCTCAGCATCTCTGAAGCAACTCCTTCCACGCCTCATAAAAAACATATACGAAAAAAATAACTTTAAAATGTTTCCCTAGATTTCCATAAATGGTAAGGTCTATTAATGAACCCAACAAAACGCTCTAACAATTAAACTTGAAACAGCTCGGAAAAGAATGGGGGTGTGAGAGAATTAATCATTTTAACGTAATGAAAAGAGAAAATATATCAATCTTTTGTCTTGCGCTGTTTCAACGAACAGGGAAATTAAGATGGTGAAAAATGGGGAGATCATTATGTAAATGATTATTTGTTTATAAATAAAATGGCGCGTTTAAGGAACAAATGAAGTAGATATGGGAATCGTTTCAAAGTTGGAGAGTAAATAGTATTAATAAACTATTTTCTGCGTAATATTACGTGTTAAGCAAAAATAAGATAAGTATTAGGTGTACATACTAAGTACCCATGTAAAATGTATGTGATAAAAATACAAAATATAACTTTACTATATAAAAAAAATTACAATATAAAAATATTATTTATATTTTATATTTATATATATTATTATACAATATAAAATACGAAATAAATCTTTGTAGCACCGGAATAATATAATACGGATACGGCGTGATGCGCGTTTCGATATTATTATCGCGTATTTTATTCTTAATCATCAACATGAAAGAATACATTAATCAAACCTCATAATCACACAAGATGGTTAGTAATTGTGTATACATTTTATTGACAAACATGTTTGACGTAAGATATATTTTCAACGTGATTTATCGCCTACAAAATTTTGACTAACATCCTCAATAAAGCGAGCAAAACTCGCTCGGAGCGATTGAAAAATTGTAGCGATCTGTACGCTTACGTAATTTCATCCCGGCTGCGGGCGGCGATACCCTAAAGGGCAGGCCTCAGGTAATTTAGGGACATGAGCGGATTTTAGACACCGCGTCAAATAACTCATTTATTATAGAGCAAGGTGGTCGAGTGGTTTGAGTAGTCGTCTCCGAGTTTAGTATTACAGGTTCATGTCCTGCGGCTTGTACCACTGAGCTATGTCTGAACTTTCTAGAATTCATTATTGTGATGGTTATTACGTAATACTTATCAAATAGTCTCCAGGAAAAAATTAACGTATCATTGTGTAGTTAACATGAAAGAAAACATTGAGAAACATGCATACTTTTAAGAAGAAAATTAAATAGGTACCTATAATTGTGCTTGAGAAACGGCAACGGAGTCGTGATCTGTCACGTTGACCCCTAAATATATCAAATAAGTTATTCAACAACCATGGGAAGTGGTTAATCGTAATGAAAACTTACAGGGTGTATTAAGTTGGTACGTAGTCATATATATCGACTTAAAATTATAAATGCGAATGTGAGTCTGTCCGTTACGTTGTTACGTCTAAAACTTTGAATGAATTTCAATGAAATTTGGTATTTATTAATTCGAAATTACATTTTTGCGGATGAAACGGGATATCAAACGTTGTACGGAAAAAACTCAAGCCACCGAAGCCATTTTGATATCACGGCAAACACCGCTAGTGAGCTATAAACCAGTTTATCTTATTTTTAGCGATACATGAGCTTTCAGGCCCCGTAAAGTGTGTTATGTTAAAATGGATTATTGGGCTTTTCTTCTTCTTCTTCTTCTCAGCATATATGCGTCCACTGCTGGACATATGCCTCATTTTTTTGGCTGATTTGACATATTTGGCTTTTGCAAATCATAAAACACCACATTTAAAATCTGCATAAATTATTATCGTAAAGGAGATCGTATTTTGTGACATATGAGTATTAGGTATGAACGCTATTTAATAGGACAATTATTTCTGATAAATTATTTAAAATATGATAAGTGACGTATTCTGTATCATAAACAATCATAAAGAATTAAAATGAGCACATTATGTTTTCTCTTCAAAGGTTTTACAGGATACATATTGTGCGCGTTTAATGGAAATACCTACTCATTAGAATGTCTGAGAGGTTTGCGTCCGTTACATGTACGGTAAGGAACCTCTTTGAATATAATGTAAATGTTAAAATGCATGGATTTGGATATTACGTTGACTCCCTGGAGATCTGTTGATGCAGCGGTGGAAATATTTACATTTTTACACACGACATGGGGTGGTCTGTGCATTGAATAAAGGCGTGACTATGAACTTACTGTAATAAAATGCATAAAAATATTTTAGTCCTGTATCGGAAATTTATACATTCCTACTTATTAATGTGATAGTTTGTGACGATGTCTGTTACTCAGGCAAGCCAAAACGGCTGAACAGAATTGAACGAAATTTGCCACAGGATATATTAGCTGTATTAATACATAGAAAATGTTTTATGCAATCTTATTGATTTTAAAGTATTTAAATAAGCTTTCTTAAATAAAATAGCAACTGCAGAAGTCTGCAAAGTGAAACAAATTCTTCCACACTTTCCACGTAGATCGGTTGGTGTTTATTCAAAAACCCCTATCGTTCCCTAGTTTAAACAGTTCACGTAGCTTGCATGCAATATTAATAGGGATGCAGGCAGTCTCACCCTCTGTGCCTTGGGACGAGGCCACCTACTAACAACGCAGCGTAGGTGGGGTGACCTAAGAAAATAGGATTCAAGTTTATTCAACTTAATGATTACGCTTCGCAGCTAAAAGTTTTTTGTAAAAGCTGGGTGTTAATTCAGGCTTGGGTGAAAATGTAAACTTTTACTTTTTTTCTTTTTAGATTATTTGTTATAACCTAGTAGGAAATACATAGTAATAGTATATTTTTTTACAAATTTGTATGGTAGTTGTATATGGGAATAAATTAATGATATTATTCATTAAATTATTCCCATATAGATATCACATTTTGGGGGGTTTGTTTATATCATTATTTTCGGTGAACGTTTCCCTAACTAGGTAAGTCAATAGGGGGGCTCATGGCGTACGAAACATATTGTACTGTGTTACAGTTTTATCGAAGTACTATTTTTTTGCTTTAAAAAGCGCGCATCTGGCCGGTTATATTTTTTAACTGAGCAAGTAAATTCTTAACAACTCGCGTTTCTTTTGTTTTCAGTTTTCCTAGTAGATTTTTATTTATGTTGGCTGGTTATATTTTAAAATAAGGAACGGAATTCGTCGCGACTCGCGCTTCTTCTGTTTTGTGTTGTCCTATAGTTTCTAAAAGTAGGTTTTTTCCAAAAGTTTAATATATGCTTTATTTCTACGTTTATATATGGTTAATGCTTAGATTTTAGTATTATAACCATACTTACCTACATAATAATAAAGCAATGTCTCTTTCCTCTTCTGCTTGTCTGTTCGCGATAAACTCCTAAACTATTGAGCGGATTTTCATGCAGTATACAAATAAACTTTTTTGTAAAGATTTTTTTGTAATTTGGTTGAAAATTAGTAAGTACTATTATTGATAATGTCGGGAAAACAAGTCGTCTAGGAGCTTTCATTGAAAGCATTGGTTCTACGCAAAAATTTTATAAAACTCGACATTTTAAAGTGGCATAAGTTAGTACCTACAAGTTGGTCATTGGTTGGAAATTTGGTTCCCCATATTTGGGCATAACTATATCTAATTCATTAGCACATCTCAGGTGCTAAATATAAAGCTCGCCTTTACATCGTATGACGTCATCACATTATCATTCGCGCTGAGCTTTCTTACATTTTCCGCAGGCTCGCTACCGGTACCACGCAACCATGCTACATTGTTTGTTTGGTGAGGCAATGTACTTACAGTTATACATAGCATTGTAGACACAATAGGTAGTCGCTTTAAGTGGATTACACTCGGCATTGGACAATGCTTTAGTTTTTATGACCGTTTAAGCCCTAGATGCGAGTGAGGGATGGATGGATCGTTAGTACATTTGTATGTTACAGCCAGAGGGTGTTATTTACGAGTATTGTTTTGAGCGAATGGCTTTGTCTTATTTGATAGCGCTTCAAACGAGCTTTAAAATGTTCAGCGGCTATGTTTTATTTACGAATGTTGTCTTGATATTTAACCAGTTGGCTTGTTATGTTATAGGCTGCTGGTTTGATTCCAGCACTGAATAAAATAAAGTTTAAAGTAATAAAGTTTTGGTGTATTTTATGATTAAGAATGTGCCGAAGAATGTGTGAAGAAAGAAGCCACCAAACAGGGTTTTTGACTGACATACAAGTTTAAAAGAACTTAGTATATTTTAACAAAGTGTTCAACAACACCCGTAGGACACAGAACTCACATTTAATTGTTGATAGTCTTTAAGATGGGAGCTGAACCCACAGCCTACTGAATCCCCAGACTCGCCGTGCCAATCCAGCTTGTAGTGATGAGATAGATTACCATAATCACAGAATATCCAAAGCATTGAAAATCGCAGTCCAATGCTTCGTTCTGGCTATGAATGAATAATATATGACGGCACGTGCCACGTGGCAAGCGTCCTCTGCTCTACATTTGCACTAGAAAGCAATGTATGTTCTATTCTAGACTCTAGATACTTATGTAGGAAGCTATGGTGGCTGTTTGATAAAATAGAGGTAGTGTTTGTGTAGTGGAGTTGTCCTGTCTCCTTACTTACCCTAAGATTTCTAGAAATCCACAAAGAAATGCCTGTGCTAACAGAAGCCGAAAAATTTTCTCCAAGAAATGCCTAGCTATTTGTGATTTATTTTCATATAAGCAGTGCCTATCGGTTTCACTTGCGTAAAGAAATATATTGTCGTTTTTTCTCGAATAAAACATATCTACTTACCTACCTACCTGTGCCAATTCCGTTTAGCCGTTCTGGCGTGATTTATTCAACTGATCAAACCGGACGCTTTAATATACTTTTCATAATTCATGACGACCGTTAGGTCTAGTGGTTAGAGCTCCTGACTGCGAAATGTCTATGTTATGTATATATCTATCTATATAAGTAAATATATCGTTGTCTAGTTACTATAACACAAGCTTTGCTTATTATGGGACTAAGTCAATTTGTGTGGAATTGCCCCAGGTATAAAAAAAAATACTTTTCATAATGTGTATTCTGTTTAATTACTTGAGGATTTATTTAATTAGTAAGAACAAAAGTAATCTTAGTGTAGCCTGAGTAAGGGTTTAACGAAGCAACTAACTGCGGGCAGACAAGCCGCTCTAACGAGTCACATCTGAAACTGAGGGTCCCTTGGCAAGTTGGTAAATATTCAGATAGTTACCTCTACTTGTACATATCTAACGGACGTGCTCTTGCCGGCATTTGGAGCGCTTTTGGTTTCAAATTAAGAGTTCTTTTATTAAATTTATAAAGTATTTTAGAGGAAAATTTAAGTTAGCTGTTACCGACACCTTTGCCGGCATGGAATTCAATAATTAATGATTTTTAAAATAAAAGCCTTATAATGTTATACGGAAATCCTCGCCTTAAGGGCTTCCGACGGGTTAGCAACACTCTTTTTACGTCGGAGATATATCTATGTGCCAATTTGACAGGTGGCGAGTCCGACGACGATTTTTTTAAGCACGACTTTATATACATTTTTGAATTTCTTTTTAATCGTATGCATATTTCTTATCGATGCTTTTCTCCTCTGTATAGCTCAATGGTGCAGTACCTAAGGATTTGAACTTGCAATCTTAGGTCTGCGAGTAATCAAACCATTAAATTGTATATTGTTTTATTAGTAGGTATCTTAATATGTAATTACTAGTCTTCGTACACACTTGTAATTAACAACTACACATTTATTTAACAATGAGTCTCCATCGCAACAGTAATTAATTATGTTAAAACTTAGTACCTACTAACGCCAAAATACATCCAATGGAATACTGGAATCCATTGAGACAGAGACTAATGAATTCATATGAAAGTTGTCTAGTAACATCTAGTAATATATTTGTATAAGCTTACATTAGCATGCTGAACAACACATGTTGAGTGAGCATAATATCTCAATGACAAGGCGCCTAGCAAAAAAATGTTCCTTATGAGTGAAACGTGTTTTATTGCGGCATATAAGTGTTTAGGCGTTTCGTGGGCGTGTTATATGGTTGAACGCGTGAGCTGTAAAACAATTTGTTTCTTCACTCACGTGATACGTGTCTTTGTATCTGACAATGTTTTACATGTGATTTAAACATGTTTTTTTTAAGAAAAAGGGAGCTAATGGTCAGGACTATTAAGCTATCTAGGTATATGACGCCTTCCTATCTGCCCACCGGCAGAGGCGTAACAATACACTCTTTCTCATGCTTGTGAAATGACGAAGGACTCTCTGTCAGGTGCACGTTTGATATCTAAGTATCTCTGGCTAATAGAGTGTATTCATAAAGATATATGTCATTGTTTAAAATTATAGTCTTATCACAATATTTATTTATTTAATGTACATTATTATAAGTAATAAAAATCATTGGAAATCGTGCACGTGCTAAATGCCATCTTAATTATAGGTAAAAACTGCATGCAAAAACAGAAGACTGGCTTAAACAATATAAGATGAAAGATCATAATGATAACACACATTTTAGGTTAAAAGAGTTTATTTTATAGTATAAAGAAAGCATCTTACAATTAGGACAAATACTATCACAAGTAAGTAATATTAAGTTAAATACGTATTAACAGTTTCAAGAAGTTATAAGCAAGGTCGAGTTCACACGTACTCTTAGTCGCCGGCGGAAATGATAAGCAGGGGTACAGTCGTGTACTTAATATTACGACGCTCTCGGAGAAAATGACCGCAGTCCCGAGCGATACATAATCCTTTAATTAACATGTCTTGCGTGAACATTTTGCTAACTCACGGTAGCCTTGTAGTGGTAATAGGTAAAAACATATTTAAAAAAAAAACAAATATGCACTAATTACAAAATTATAACACCATCTGCCAATGAGGCCAAACCTTGAATTTTCGTTCTGAGTTCTCTTATTACAAAATATAAGAACTCTTATTTTCGAAGTCGGTTAGTGTTAAATAAGTCAAGAAATAAACATTACTTACAAAGTGAAGTATAAATAGGTATTAACAAACGTATCACGCCTAGTCTCTCGAGGGGTAGGCAGAGAGCATCAGTTGTCTCTAACATCGTATGTAATGTAATCGTTATTTCATTGGAAGAAGTAGTAGAAGAAGTATATCTGCGTATATAACGAAGTGGTTTCACCCACGTAACATTTGATCCCATTTGTCGACTTTTTCTGGAATAAAACATATCCTTTGTATTAAATCCAACTTACAATCTATCGCTGTACTGAATATCATCTAATTCCGTTTAGTAGTTTTTGCGTAAAAGAGTATCAGTACGAACATCCTCACAAACTTTGGCATTTATAATATTTTAGTAGGACTGGTTTCAATAACGCCTAGAGCGAAGCTTAGAGCACAATGCAAAAACGCGTTAATTTATTCGTAGCTTGAAGGGGACGCGAGTTACGAACGTTAAAATTTCAACCTTGTCAGGTGCTAAGTCCATAATTTCCCTTGGGTACAATACAGAATTGTATTTTAAGGGTTTCCGTAAATGGTAGCTCTAATTTCTAGCGGTTGTCTTCTTGTTAAGGAAGGACCCCTCTGTTAATTTTGACCGTGAAATCTTACAAACTGTATAATGTGTTCATGAATTTCACCAACATCACGCCTTCCTAAAAGGGTCACCGAAGAGGTAGGCAGAGGCGTATAGGTAGTAACTACACGCATTGTATGTTATCAATATACGTTTGGGACTTATAAAAAAGATAAAATCTTTATCGATAGTGATGAATGGGGACCGAAAGAGGTAAGTATAAAAAGTCTCAAGAGAACTGGTGCTGTATGATATGTATGTATTATCTTATTATTCTATTTTATATCTCGTTTTCTAACGAACAGGTGTAAGTAAAAAATAAAGCTTTTCACTGTTGGCAAAATAAATGCCTGACAAAACATAGAAAATAAACCATTAATTACTATTATTATTATAAATTTATATATTTTTGTTCCAGGTATGAATGGGGTTGCATTTCCGATTGTCTTTGATGTCGGCCGTGCTTTAAGTGTAAAGTAAGTGTGATCAAAAATTTTGGGCTATGTTAATTTGTATATAATGCAAAGTTTTTTTATATAAATCCAACCTTTTGCACGAAGAACTAGTTATGAAAATGAAAATAAGTTATAGAAGTGTACCCCAATAAGGTACTCATTATGGTCACGGGGAAAATACCCCTCCAAGAAGATTCGGAAACAAAGCCAATTATTTTTTACGTATGAGAAATAGGTACAAAGATACATATTAAAAAAACAAAATCCACATGGAATCTCTTGATAAATCGAAAAGTTCTCATCGGAGCTTCCATACAGTTTATTCACTACTCATTCTATACTTACGACATAATATCGTAGTTAAACTTAAAATATATGTTGTGGAAAAAAAATTGAGCGTAAATGTGATAGCTTTACAGTGCAAACTTGATTGTTATGAAACTCAACCATGCCCGGACATGCAGTGAAGGTTCGTTAGAGAGCGAGCGAAACTTGGTCCATGGCCTTTGGAAGCTTTCAAAGTTGATCCCAAACTTGGGGCGTCACGCCTAGGCTCGAGCGCTAGTTAGCAACCACTCACCTTATGCAAAATGTTAGAACTTTTGTCTATAAGACTGAAACATTATAAACCTTTATTTTAAATACAACTTATTAAAAATTGTGGGATTGATTACATTGAATCCAATTAATGTTTTGGACGGAATAAATCAAGAGTAGATTTAGATTTAGGTACCAATACTACTAGGAACGTATGAGTGATGAAAGTCAACACTTACCTTTAGCATTTAATATCTAACGAATATCGATCCTATTGTCTACATTAATACTCAACATGTTTGTACAACGGATAGTCTGAAAGCTTTGTTCAGTGGACTGCGAAATCCATTGACCCGCTTACTGGCGGCGCAGCGATAACGTTTTAAAAACTTCAACTAATAACTTCCCCTTAATCAAATTGAACTTCAGAATTCTTTAACGAGACTTCAGTTAGGGAGCGAGGCTTGATTTTGATTCCTCTCATTGTTTAATTACTTTGCAACGATACTCGAACATTTTAGCCAAATTTTTCATTCGTAGCAAAAAGTTTTGGCTTTATTGAAATTCGTTATTAAATTTCTGATCTTTGAATGATGCGGTATCATGACTAATTAATGCTAATGGATATATTCAGCAGTAAGTAAGATCAAAACAATAAGAATTTATGGAGTTAGGTAAGAATAGGTATCATAATTTAATGAAAGTGGACGAAGCAAAACAAGTATGTAAGGATCGTAGCAAGTGGAAAGAAGTGGTCTTTGCCTACCCCTACGGGAAAGAGGCGTGATTTTATGTATGTATCATATTTATATAAAATTATATATAGATAAGTTGAGAAAGATTCCAACCCAAGAGGGATTAGACCTGCAACTTTAACTTATACTGCTTTGACACATGTTTTTAACCCTCCCCCTCACGCTTTCCCAGAAGGGGGGACCCTTCTGGGAAAGCGTGGGGTAGGTGGGGTGGAAGGGGTAGGCAGAGGTGTATAGGTAATACCCACACACCCACTTTCCGCCAGAGGTATATTAGGTGCCAACGTGACAGATGGCGAGTCCATCGCCGTTACTCCAGCACTACTATACATACGCCTTTGAATTTCTTCTCAGACGTATGCAGGTTTCCTCTCGATGTTTTCCTTCACCGTAAAGCTCGTGGTGTGACTAATCACTGTACTTAAGTTCAGAAAAACTCATTAGTACTGGGATTGGAACTTGCGACTTTTGCGTCGCAGGCAACTGCTCTGCCCACTCGGCCACCACGGCTGTTTTTTAATCAAAATTAATTTATTCACGTCGCAATGAAAAACACCGCAATACATTCAACTGCTTGCAATGGCTTGCTTTTCTGTTGTTTCCTAGGTCATTATCGTGAAATAGGTGACTGGCTGCCTAGATTTCCGTCCTATTGTTATAATTCGATATTCAATTGATATTGACAGATGGATTGAAAGGATTCGCGAATCAATTTCGGAATTAGAACTCGTGCCAATCGCTCCGCTGACACTTGAAGCAATCACATCCCTACATTTTTCTCATCCCACAATGTCACGAGGAGACAGTTTACGAGCGTCTCGTAAAACGGAGAGGTTTCCAGTTGTCTATAACGAATGAGAACATTTCACATTGCCTTAAGTAAGATGATGTTTGTAAAAGTATATATTAACAATTTTGGAGACAAACAAAAGCATTAGAAAGTTTTAAAGTGTTTGTCAAAATTGTATACGTCGAAGTGAATGTTAACTTTTGAAACTATTTATAATGATAAACAGTTCTCAATGGAGAAGTGCTGACGAAACACTTTGATCCAGTGTTTTAACATCCAATTTTGAACACAAAATGACATTAATATTAATGAACTAAAGTTTGAAGTGAACGATTAAGTAACGGACGAAAATGGACGAAAGTTTGTCGGGCTAGGCTCAAAGAGCTCTCTCCGCCCGCCCTAGATGGCCCTTAACAATGCCTACTCAGGTATCCTAGACAAGCCTTCAGCGAGGTCGATGAACCTCTCTGAAGATCAATGATTCGCAGAGCCTTGGTATGGACATGTTCGTGTAGTATCAGGTTGTTGTATATTTATGTTTTATGATATGTATGGATTTGTATTATGCAATGTACGTGCTATAGGAATATTACATAACTTCGGACATACGAGTATTTGAACCTATTCTAGGGCGTTCGTATATGTCCGTAGGATTACATTCAATACTTGATCCCCGAATATTGAATTGAAAAGGACTAAAAGAGGATTTAAAGATAATTAATTAAATCCCAGTTGACTCGTTAAGAATTTGAGTGATACGACCGGGGCAATAGAAGATTCAGATCAGAACCAAATATCTTTCAATGTAGCTTAGGAAATACTTTCCAAGAAACGAGTAGAACAATAACTTCTCCCAAACCGTGTTTTGTTTATGAAAACATTGTATGTACGCATGTAGAGGTCCTCACAGTTATTGAACGCTTAGCGTGACAAGGGCCCCTCGGTGGTCCCCGACACATCTCGCCACAGTATTTCAATATGAGGCCGTAAAGGGCTGCAACAGAATGGAAAGTACCTTATTCACTACTCCCCTAGGGAGTTGTACCTTTTAGTTTACTCGATTGGCTGGTGGGCTTCTTGGAATACTATCAGTTTCGAGAAAAAAACGTTTTAAATTCTTCCATTGAGATTGATGAATGTGGCTGAAGTGAAAGAGGTATGTAAGTCCAGAAAGATCTGGCCTTCTACTCTCTCTGCCTACTCCTGAGGAATTCGGCATGATGATATGTATGTATATATATCGTTGAGATGATTCCTTATATCTTTTTTACTTTCAAGTAATAGAATGTCTCATCTAACGCGAATAGTACTCGTACTTACTCCTGAGATGTTTACTCCCCTGACCCAACAATGTATTGCGAACAAAGTTAAGAGATTAAAGGCAAAGACACACACCGCCCAGGAATTTACTACCAAACTTTTACGTGAGCATTACAAGAGTTAAACCAAAATCAACTTTATATACAGAGTCAGAAAGTTAGCTGTAACGCAAATGAAAACTGGCGTTCCGAGTGATCGAATCTTTGCTGTCGTACAGAATTTCAATAAAGTCGCTGTAAGAAATATAAGGACAAGGGCGGCCCCAATACCCTAGTAATGGCTGGTAGTACAGGAAACTAAGTAGTAATAACCAATATGGCCGGTTTTATGAGGAATTTGGTACGCAATATGTTTATTTGATGGGCCCATAATTTCTGAACTTTGGGTGATTTGGTCCAGAAAGCTATGCTTTCATCAAAACATAGCAAATGGCCATTTTATTACTCTGTATTGTTAACTGCTACTAATTATCAACACGAATGTGATCAAATAACGGGAAATGCAGATTAGTAGGGTAATTTCATTGTGTCCGTAAAATAGATGCATCAGTTTAGGTTACCTTTAGGCGGGCCATTTAGTTTGGTGAGTTATATCAGATTAGATAATTAAATAGTATACATGGAACTATTCTGGTTTAAATTTTCCTAAATGCTTGCGGTAGGAACTACGCGAACAACATGAATTGGCCTTTAAAAATATCTCTAGTTTTTCGTTATTATTATTCGGCACTTCCACATTGTCATATGCAATATAGCTAATATGAGTATTTATTTCAGTATAGATACCACAAACTGTGTATATATTACTATGATC
Organism: Drepana falcataria; assembly: GCA_945859725.1. NCBI lineage: Eukaryota > Metazoa > Arthropoda > Insecta > Lepidoptera > Drepanidae > Drepana > Drepana falcataria. Next base: position 4,953,718 of record OX243937.1, read on the forward strand.
GTTGTCTCTGATCATATAAGTTCTCATATGTCAGGCAGGTACAATAGAGCTTTGTGTGTTGTTTCATTTAAAATTTTTCGGCGCACATTATTTTTCGGCAGGTGAATGTTCTGGTATACCCCTACGATAATAAATCGCTATTTAACTCTCAGACCTCCCGTTTTAATACGAGGACATTGGTATTTCGATAATGCTCCTGTTATCTCCAACATCTCCCCTAAGTTAGGAATTTATCTGGGGTGAGCATGCGAAAAAATGCCGTAATAATGAGTATTGGGGACTGTCCTCAAGTTGTTTTGCGCAACTTGTGACTCGAGTGACCAAACTCGTTGCGTTGAATGTTATTTAGCGCAATAATGATATTTGCTTAATAAACATTTATAATATGAACAATTACGCGTCTAATGATATCATTCGCTTATTTATCATATTGATAACAATTATTATTTTGTACACTCATAAGTGATGAAAATTACAGCAATTTTAAATTCTTTATAGCGAGATAGTGAATCATTTGAAATTGTATGGTAATTCAAGCTGTTGATTATTAAGATCACATAGGAACATTGAAGAACTGAAACAAAAAACACACAAAGCTATTAAAAATATTGTAGTCCAATTCGAACATAATTTTTCGGTCACAAGTTGGTATACATTCTTAACGTCAGCATAAGACATAAAAACAAATCGATAGTATGAATATAACCCTCCGTTTAAACCCCCAGCCATTTTCCGCATTTTGATTTTCCGTTGATTGGGTTTAAAATGCCCTAACGCTATATTGATAATGTCAGTCCACCTACGAAATATTGGTGCAGCAGCCCTTATGAATGTCCGACTAAGGCTTGTCGTAGTAGTGAGTGGGACCTCATGCTGAGTAATCTTCATTTGAAAGTGTATGTTCATTTTTCGAACTGATGAATATAGATAAGAAAGTGGAGACTAGCTCTAGCTTTTATGCTTACCCCATGAGATACTGGACGTGATGGTAGGTAGTATATGTAACTTAGTGAACATTATTTTCTTTAGCCCGAGAAAAATAACATTGGATTTATCGGTAAAAATGGTTTTCCTATTACTTACGTGATCACCTTTGACTTGATCGATTGTATTTTTATATGTTCGTACTTCCCTTTTAACTATAAAACTGTCAATTCTTGTTACTCAAGCAATAAAGTTTAAAATAGCATGACCAGCGATTAAAAAACATGTTAGTGGTGAATTATTTGGGGTGAATTGGTTAGTGTCATCATTCTACGGACTTTGTAACGTAACGCAGTGTCAGCTTTTAGGGTTGTATTATACGATACAAACATTGCGTAGTACGCCAAAACATTTTAACTCTTGAAAATATCTTTGAAAAAATGCTTTATTTTACTTCACGAGGTATATTAGCTAATTAGAGCATCTGTCCGAATGGTGTATGTAGACTTGTGGAATATTATAGCAAAAATATATCCTCAAGCCTTCAATGGTCCCCGTACCAACACACCCACTTTCCGCCACAGATATATTTTTGGTGCTATCGTGACAGATGGCGAGTTCGTTAACAAAAACTGCATTATTATTAGACTTAGGAACCCTTTTGGATTCTTCAAAGTAAATTTTCTATATTTCGTATAGCATTGACTATAAACTTAATATTAACGGAATATGAAACTTTTAAATAATTTTCAATGATTCTAGAGACGTTTAAGATGTGCCATGTCCTCGTCGTGTTATTACGAAAATAAATTACATTACTGGGATAATTTTAAGAAATTTTGACATTTCTTTTTACTTTAACAACTTTCAAATTGTATATAACAACTCTGTGGCATGCCACATAAGGTCGAATATCGAATCCGTATTGGAAAAATGATCCACGTTTTCATTTTCGCGTAGTGACAGCAAGGGGAGACGTATGATGGGAGTCCGCCTACAAAATCCAATATGACAAATTCGGAAGTACGTGATTGGAATGAGTGCGGGTAGCGAATTTATTTTGCCCTGCGAATACCGAGGCAGTCACCAACCACCTGAGTCGTTGCCGCGGACGGGCGGATTACTCTGATGAGTATTACAATCGAATATATTACAATCAAGGGGATACCGAATACCAACGTCACATAACTTATGCAGAGCTTGCGACATGGTATTGCATAACTACCTACCATTGATCTCATTATTCAAAATTGAGGTTATGCATTAGTAATGCCTACTGAGAGATGGGCTCTTAGGTTAAGATTAATCTTAAGTCTCAGAAAAGAGGCAAATTAAATGGTTTGATTTCACATACAATGTTCTGCATTCATAATCATTGATTTTCAATATATTGTGCTTGTACACATTTTGCTTGTTAATCGCCTACCTGTTATTGAGAATATCTTCGCCCTTGATTGTTTATATTTCGGTTAGCATCACAAGCCAAATGTGGGAGGTTCAACAGACGAAAACATTCCGCTTCACCCGAACACGGCGTGTGTGAAATGATTTGCATTTTCCTAACTTTGTGTGTGGAAATGGATTTCTCAGTGAATAGAAATCATATTTTTATGTTCCGCAAAGCTATTCGGAATTTGAATATTTTGTTCCTTTCATTGATTTCAAGGATACGTAGTAGCTATGTATGTAATCTTCGTAATCCTGAGGTTATCTAGAAATATACATATGTAATTTGAAATCTACCTATTTCAAGACATAATTGCTTACTCTTATTGCAGAGATGGATGAAATATTTTTATTTCGTTGATAACCCAAGAACCAATAAGTACAGCTATTAAATATAATCATATTACCCCGAACACGTACATCTGAACCAACATCCCTGTGTTTGTTAACATCGCAATAAGTAGGTATCGAAGGTCCGTATAAAATAAATATTTGTTGCCGACAATCGGAAAAGGCAGTGAATCTATTGGTAGAAGTAACACTAAAGGCCTAGAGGATAGCCGCGGGCCTTGGGGTGCCTGTGTCTCGGGTATTTTGGACTGAAAGATTTAGAGGCAATAACGTACGTTAGCGCACAGCAATTTGATCTCATTGTGAGTTCGATCGCATTAAGCTCCGCGCGAAGATTGCTTGTACAGGCCTGGTAGGGAAATAATGTAAGTACGTTATTTATACCTCCAAGCCGAGAGTGGCCGTGTTATATATGCTGATTTTGAAAAAAAACAAACACTAAATAATTGTGAAGGAAATAAGTTTTGCACTAAAACGTCACTTTAAGGAAAATTGCTATAACAACTTTACAAGGAGCTGTAGTTATTAATGAAAGCCGAGGTTATTTGTGCATTTTTTCAGTATGCGTGAAGTTTACGGTGTATTTTTTACTTGGAAAGCTTGCGTTCAACTAATTAAATAAATATTTATTTATGATTTATTTAGTCGAGAGCCGTGGTGCCCGAGTGGTTCGAGCAGTTGCCTGCGACGCAAAGGTCGCAAGTTCGAATCCCGACTGTACCAATGAGTTTTTCTGAACTTAAGTACAGTGATTAGTCACACCACGAGCTTTACGGTGAAGGAACACATCGAGAGGAAACCTGCATACGTCTGAGAAGAAATTCAAAGGCGTATGTATAGTCGTGCTTGAGTAACGGCGATGGACTCGCCATCTGTCATGTTGGCACCTAATATATCTCTGGCGGAAAGTGGGTGTGTGGGTATTACCTATACACCTCTGCCTACCCCTACGGGGACCCTTGTGGGAAGGCGTGAGGATATATTATATTATTTATTATTATTTATTTAGTATAGTTACGCGAATTTCTTTACTAATGTGTTAAAGAATATTTAAAATGCGCCTTTAAATACAATTATATATATCTACATAATTGAATTGTTTTAAAGGCGCATTTTAAAATATTCTTTAACACATTAGTGAAGATATTCGCGGAAATATTTAATAAAGAAACCGCAGTCGCTCAATAAAAGAAGTCCTCCACTTTTCATTTCACTTACAGGAACGGCGGAGATTTTGACGATAAAATTCAAATACAGCCCATTCTTTCTTTTAAAGTCGGAAGATCACAAAGGACGTGAATGTACCGTTTTTGACAAAAATAAGTTAATTATGAATGTAATAAGAGTGACGATGTGTTAAATTTTAATATCAAATATGATGCATTTTATTGTTTGCGCCTTTTATTATTAGTAACTCTTGAAATTGTATAGCACGGATATCACATATTGAACATAAAGTTGCAAAAAGTGCATTGATTAATTAAGATCATATCGTGTGCTCCATTTAATTACATTTGAATTTTGCGGCATATTTAATCTATGTACGCGCCAGTTTGACTTCTTATAATTGTTTATGGTATCAATTACAAAATTTTAAACACATCAAATATACAGCCTATCATATAGTAAAACACACTCTATAATTGACACTGTGTTACGTTTATTTATATTCCCACAAAGGATATAAAAGCGACACATGGCGACAGAGAGTAAAGCACGCTGGAATGGAATTATCTACACGAATGTTATGAATGCAGGATGAAGTTAGCATGAAGTGAGTTCAATTTACCCGACCGAAGGCTTCATACATAAAGCATGAGAGCCATACGAACGACGCTCTTAAATTTAATAAACTTGGTGCTAGAACAAACCTTGTAATTAAGGGAATTAGAATTGGTCCGGTTATTTCTAAGGTAAATTGTATCTCTCTCTCGGTTATACGTACCTTAGCTTGGCTAAACATGTTTACATATTTCAAAGAAGTCAAGACAATAAATATTATGTTGTTTGTTATATCCTCAGGCCTTCCCATAAGGGTCCCCGAAACCGAAGGGGTAGGCAGAGGTGTATAGGTAGTATAGTAGTAGTTAGAGGACACGTGAGGAAATAATAATACCCCACGTGTCCCCTGAATAAATCGCCCGATTACCTACTTAAGTCTAGTGAACCGTTATAAAAATATCAAATTTGCGAAAAAAAGACATTTAATCCAACCCTCTTCAATCTGACGTCTTACCAAACTTAAGTCAGTCGGTCATTCTTTTCTTAAGGCCTCTGAGAGGGTGAAAATGAAATTAAATTCTGAATGAAAGGATCTCACGGTGAGATAAAGGGGATCTTCTATGAATTGTACCCCTTGAAGACATCCAGGGGCTCCCGTAGGACAATAGTGTAATCGTCCAATTAAGTGTTTGTATGAAGCTTAAAGCGACGCCGACTGACTTTGAAAATGAATGGGAGAGAAGTTATATTTCAGGGAGATGCACGAGGCACTCAGAATTATTTATGAAATACAGCTTGGAAAATACCTTCATATTTGTAGTTGAAATATTAAAACATTTCAGATAAAGGATTTCTAAATTAAATTAATTGTAAGGGTTAACAAAGTATTATTATATTCGTAGGCAAATTTTCGGTTATTTTCAAACAAAATCTTGTAAACTGACGGAAATATAAATTTGTTTGTAATTTAAATACTGAAACATGTTACCAATAATAAAGCATCACCAATAAGGCCAATTACCATGTACAATGTACAAAGGCGTCCAGGAAGCTCGGTGTGCTCAACAGAGCTAAGCAGTACTTCACATCACAACAAAGGCTGCAACTTTATAAGTCACAAATTCGACCACATATGGAGTACTGCTGCCACCTGTGGGCTGGAGCCCCTGGATACCAGCCTAGCATAGGGCCTTTAGACGCGGTTCAGAGACGCGCTGCTAGAATTGTTGATGATCCCATGCTCACAAGCGGCTTGGAACCACTAAGTCTGAGGAGAGAATTTGCCTCCCTGTGTGTGTTCTACCGCTTATATAACGGGGAGTGTTCTGCAGAATTGTTCGATATGATGCCCACTTCCACCTTCTACCACCGCACCTCTCGCCATCGACGGGGAATTCATCCCCATACCTTGGAACCACAAAGGTCTCGCACTGCGCGGTTCCAAAGGAGTTTCCTTCCGCGAACGCTCAGGCTGTGGAATGAGCTTTCCGTTGAGGTTTTCCCTGGAGAGTACAGCATGGAGTTCTTCAAGAAGGGTGTGAAAAGATTCCTGCAGGGTCGGCAGCGCGCGAGTGATACCCCTGGTGTTGCAAGCGTCCATAGGCGGCGGTAGCCGCTTATCATCAGGCGGACCGCATGCTTGTTTGTCACCCATGTGGTATAAAAAAAAAAAAAAAAACAAATGACCATTTAAAATTTTATCACAATTTCTTAAAATATATTCATTAATATTCATATCGTGGTCGTTATGTCCCACCAAAATCGTAAATCCCCATCGCCCGTGTTTCGGACGCCCCGCTCATAATTTTCGATTTCACACACAATTGAACAGAATAACCAGCTTTCAATGATTTTGAACGACTACTAACAAAGAGATTTCTATCGTTTATGTACCAGTCACGATAACCTACATCCTTTTTACGATTTTGAAAGTACTGCAAAGGCGGCGCATTTCGTATATGTTATCGGCTGATAAAATATTGTTGCAAAATCGATGCAAAACTATAAAGCAATTTTATTATCCGCATGTGTATATGAGCTTAATTTCGGACACTGATTGTCTTAGTAACCTAATTTGAATTTGTATCTTTGTTTTGTATGCGGGACGGTCAGTGTTCCTAAATGAACGAAAATAAAATAAAGTCTATAAGACATGTCTAGCTATACGTTAATAAAGATAAAGTGCCATACCAACCATTTGGTTTAAAGAAATGTACGGTTCATGGTCCGTTTAAATCGTACGAGTAATCACAATCTGAGTGCAGGTAATAATATATTTGAATTGAAATGAATGAAATATATATGAATTAGTAAAACACACATTGAAATTTAATCATAAGTCTGTGATCTAGATTCGAATTACTCACAAACATAGCTAGTAACATTCATAGCCCTACTTTCTATTAATTAATACACGTATGCTTATTCATATAAAGAAAACGTTAAACTGAAAAACATCAAAGTAAAACTGATATATATTTTAGGATTTTTAATAACTAAACTTTTATTAAACTTAAAAATGAACAGCAAATTAATCGACAACAAATTAAAACAAAAGATTAAAAGCAATTTGTTATGCAACCCTAAATACCGTCGTAACAATTATTCAATTCAGTTGGTTAAATATATTACAACCCAGACTTCAGACGGACTCTGCCTTTCGTTACTGTTTTAGAAAACAACTTAAAGATTTATGCAACGTGTTACTCAAACTCAGCACACAAACGCGCGGTACCGCTCTACGACCATTCATATTAACAGCTAAAAAATTTAGACAATTGTTTAAAAATACTTTGCGTTTGATTGCATATATATGTATTTATAATGCATGTATGTAAAAATGTGTACGTAAAATTCCTGTTCTCACATTGTGTGTTCGTTTTCAATTTAATTTAGTCTCTCTAATTTACTAATAGTTATTTATATTGACACACTCCGCTTTAATGGCATTTTAATTTTAATATTTTACCAGGATATATGTATATATATCCTCATTTTCATCTGATATCTAATTGAAATAACAAAATCGCTTGCAATTAATACCAGCGAATTTGTGTGACTACCGTTAATCATCGTTGACCAATAATCTATGCATTTGCCATATCCCCGTAAATAAACTTTATATTATTTGAAAAAACATTACATATATAGTATGTCTTCACGCTGTCCCCACAAGGGTCTCCGAAGGGGTAGGCAGAGGAGTGTAGGTATTGACCGCGGAGGATATATTCGCTGGAGATATATATTTTTTATACCACATGAGTAACAAACAAGCATGATATATTGTAGACGCCAACGATTTAGGTATTTTTTTTTGTAATTTGATATTGTGAAACGGGTTTTCAGTACGTCTTACGCCGTGCCGTTGTGTAACAACTGTGAGATTGATACAAATTATTTTGCTTAAAGCATTGGATTCAAATTGAATACTGAATAGATCCTTAGTCAGTATTAGCATCCCCTTATTTTGTCCATTTATTTAAACCGTTCCTTCTGAGATTTAAATGGTTAATCCTTTACGTTGGCTGGGGCTAAATTGTTTCGTTTTACATTGCAATTGGGTTTTTCAGAAGCTGAAAGCATCTGCTGACTATAATATTGTTCAGTGGACAGTAATACCTTTTTTGAAGATATTGTTGTATCATAGATGTTTGCATTTTAATCACATTATGTTTGATAAATTACTTTGTTCCCTTACATTTCATTTTGAATTAAGTTGATTGGTTATTTAAAGGAACATAAATAACTCGGCAGTTTTTGTAGAATTCTCAAAACAATATATAAAAGTTTGAGGCGGCCAGTGTGCTTTACAGGAGTTTGAAAACAACGGGCAGCTAATAACTTGTAAGCAACAAACCCGGAATTATCCAAAGCATCATTGTTTTCCAATGCTCCTTTGCCCGGATACACATAAATCTTGATAATATGCAAATTTTATTTCATTAGAGCGGTTGGACTATAAGCAATATTGCCAGGTTGAGTTACTGCCGGCCCACCCTTGGATTAACTAATGGCTGTTTATCTTGTTAAGATCCCCCGGTTACAAGATGTGTTAGAATTATTAATTTCATGGTTTTAAGATAAATTCATCCATTAATAGTGTTTGGAAGTGTGTTGATCTCTCTCATTGATGATTGGCTTGTGTTGAGTACGAATGAAAATCCATTTTTTTTTTCAGATATTTCAAAATCGTTTATATGTAAATAGACTTAGGAATCATGTGATTTCTGTGTTATATGAAAGCAATTACGTCATTTAAGTTATGAATACAAAATCACTGCCCCCGAATGCTCCCCTGTAACGTGCTCAGCAGTCGTAAAATGTATGCGCCTCGTTAAAGTGCCAATCAGAGCACTTGACGCGAAATCGTAAAACAACAGTCCCACAATACCTACGTGCTAACTTAACAATAGATCGATTCGAGCGTATTCATTTCGCTTATTTGCGTTATTGAATCGAATTGATTATTCTACCCCGATACTGATAATTGAATGGCCGAAATATTCGGACGCGCAGGTTGTAAATCTGGGATTCGATGACATTTTGTGGATTTATTGAGTCTATTGAAACGATGTGTAGTGCTTTAATAAATTGCAAGTGAATGTCAATTGCAGTGAGTATTCTTATTGAGTGTTTCATTGCATTTCAGTATTAAACATAATTAAGCTAAGAACTATTATCACAGTAGGGCCATGACAAACTATTCGTAAAAACCGCTTTCACTTATTGTCTACATACACGATTGCCGGTTTCAAGTATTTACTCAGTTCTTTTGTCTGAAGTAAACATGTAATGAAACCAACAAAATCGAAGTATGTCAGGAATTGATGTTATGAATTGAAATATATCGGGAAATTTAAAAATACATTTTTTGGAGTTTACTCCTTAAGAATCGATTTTCATATATAAGGCGCCCGGTATGAGAAAAATATGAGAGGTAAAATCTACTGATGAATGACAGCGTTACGTTTTTGGTGCTCTCGTACTCTCCATGGCAACGAGAATAACAGAATGGCGATGTAATTAATGTTAATATTTACTTTCAATTGCAGATTGTATTAACCTGATATTAAATTATCGTAAATTTTATATGTTAATTATAATTGATATAAATATAAATTTATATCAATTGATATTTATTTCAAAATTGAGAAAATTACTCAATGAATAAAAATCAATCTATAGATGTGTCATGCTCTAAGTAATATAAGAAATACATTCATTTACCCTTATTAACTAATCTATTTATTTTATAATCGTTCGTAAGGAGTAAACTCCAGTCGTGCGTCGGAGCTGACACACACTTTTTTTTTGTGTTTGTCAATAGTTTATATTACTCCGCGAAAATACAAAATACAATGCTACCATTGTTCAGCATAATGATAATGACATGGAAGAAAAATTTCTCTTCAGGAATATGTACAGTTTTGTATAGGAATACCTTTACCGTGTGAACAAGGCTCTTGTTGAAATGAACGAGTGTTTATGTTTGCCTACAGTGATTAAACTGAAGTGTCAAAATCAAAATGGCAACATGACGTTGGGGGGAAGCGCGTCGTTTTGTATAAAGCGGGAGCTTTGACGGGTGTCGATAGTAGTTGAACGTTCAAGATTTTAATATTCTTTGTTTCTTTGACGCTTTTTTTTTGAGGATGAGTTAGCAAGACGTGATTTTAATGCAACTGTATGTAAGTTAATACAGTTATAGTTATATACATGTCATGTTCAGGGAAATAATCGCTTAAAATTATAATAATATATCCTCACGCCTTCCCACAAGGGTCCCCGAAGGGGTAGGCAGAGGTGTATAGGTAATACCCACACACCCACTTTCCGCCAGAGGTATATTAGGTGCCAACGTGACAGATGGCGAGTCCATCGCCGTTACTCCAGCACGACTATACATACGCCTTTGAATTTCTTCTCAGACGTATGCAGGTTTCCTCTCGATGTTTTCCTTCACCGTTAAGCTCGTGGTGTGACTAATCACTGTACTTAAGTTCAGAAAAACTCATTGGTACAGTCGGGATTCGAACTTGCGACCTTTGCGTCGCAGGCAACTGCTCGAACCACTCGGCCACCACGGCTTGTAATTAAAATTGCTCGCTTAAAATTACTTTTATATAACTATCATTATGAACCTATAAATTTTATAATTAAGATTGAGTTGTTATAAAAATAGAAGCGATCCGTATGATCGCATTGTATTTAATTTTTCATTTATAATTTTGATTTAGAGAAGATAAATTACATACATACGAAAAATGAAATACATTTTGTATTTAGGTCAATTTGAGTGTACTGTTAAAAAGGCTGTGACCGATCTCTTTGAACTAAAATAAAAGATTCATATAAAGATAACAAAAATCCTTAAAGTAAGGCTACTTAAGATAATCATTTTGTTCTTCAACTTAATCTGGATACTGCACTTACTTCAGAAAAGTATGTTATAGAAGTTTCTAAAAGGTAAATTTACACTTATCTCTAAGGAGCAGTGTTTTTTAAAAAGACAGGGCTTACGTTATCGCATGGGGTGTCTAAAGCCTGAGAGATTACTCACTGAGTGATTGCTGTTCCCAAACTGTGGCCACAGCGAAAAGTGAATGTTAATACATTGGCCCAACATAGGCCAACATGCTGACGCAGAATAAAATGCAAACTATCAGCTGTTATATGCGTTGGCATTGTTGGCTCTTGTTGGCCCAACGTCTCGAGGTAAAGTTATCGCTCCCTGTGATTTACCTATCCCGACATCCAACAACATTAATCGTAGTAGACTTTAATATGAACACTATAAGGTTCAGTTTCAGTTGTCATTAGGGGTTTTTACATCAAATTGGTGAATTGCCATCTCGACGTGAGGCTTGCATACTGTGATGGGGAAAGTTTTCTTATTATTTTTTATTTATTATATCCCCCGCTGTTCACTCACAAGTGTTTCTACTTTAATGGTTGGGTGGAGACGTTTATGCAGAAAGTCGCGTTTGTATGATGATCTATCCAAAGTTTGTGCTAGTTTTCTAATAACGTATATTACCTCTCGAATATGAACGTTTGGCCAGCCTTTTGCCATTGTTACAGGTCTATTAGAAGCCTTTCAAAGAATGATTGGCTTAACCCTGCTAACATACCTACTGTTAGGGTGGCGATTGTTTCGGGTAAATATCAGATATACATCCCAACAACGTTTGAGATGGAGCCAAGAGATGGTGATTGCATACAATAACAAATTTTTTTCTTCAACATACTTTATTTTGCTCATCTCATATTCAAACTTTTCTGATAGAAAAGCTTTCTGTGCCGAAAGGGGAACATCCTCTTTTTGCCTATAGATATGTTTAGCTGCCCACGTGACAGATTGCGAGTCAAGATCGCCGTTTCTCAAACATGGCTTTACATACATCTATAAATATGCTATGAATAGACCTGTGATCTATAGGAACAACAATAACTTGAATGGTGCATATGAAAACTAACATATGCATAAATGCCATAATTGTTATGAGCTTCATTAAAGGAATGTGTTACGCAGTTTAATTTCTGTATGAAATTATAATTGCGAAATTTCCACTAATGTTCAGAACAACGTCGACGGAAGTATAAAGCCGCGTGAACGACACCTGATAGCGCGTCGACGACCACTTCCGGTGGCGCTCTTCCGTTTCCTGCGCGCATCGATTTGTTAGTCCACCATTGTTTGTGTAATTTGTGATTTAAGTTTTTCATTTTATTCGAAAACATTGCTGACAAACTTCGATTTACAATTTCAAACCTACCTTATTAGTTTCTTGTATAATATTCTGTAAGCCGTTGTCTAATGTAAACTTATATACATATAAACTCACGCCTTCCCACAAGAATCCCCGTGGACGTAGGCAGAAGTATATAGGTAATACCCACACACCCACTTTTCACCAAAGATATGTATATTTTGCCAACGTGACAGATGTCTAGTCTATCGCCGTTATTCAAGCACGACTATACATACGCCTTTGAATTTCTTCTGAAAAACACGCAAGTTCCCTCTCGATGTTTTCTCACCACAGTACTTCTAAATTAAGCAATTTTATATTTTCGGTTTGCTTTATAGTACATATATAGCTTCATGTGCGGTACCTTACCGGGCACAGAGAGTAGAGCGCCGACTTCCTATAAGTAAAGAGATAAAAGTACTCTTAGTAACATAATGCAGATTTTAATTCGCCTAAACTCAGCTTAGTCCACCTGACAAATTGTATTTCGGCTCAGAGTTGATTATGAAAGAGGATAACGTCCTTTCTGCGCAATCTGCCGAAATAAATGAGACATTTTGTGCGATTGTTAAAAGCTGACCGGTCAGCGACTATAAATATAAAATATGTTTGCCTGAAATGAGAATATAATCCGGATTTAGAAAATGGCGATTTTCAGTCACAGAGGTTGTAACTTACAGCGGAGTTATGATAATATTATATCTAGGAATATAAAGGAAGCGTTCTTTTTTATAATTGACTTTTTACATAGTTCTAGATGTATTGCCCGACTAGTTTAGTTATTAGAGCTCCTGGCTGCGAGGTATGAGATTGTAAATTCAAATCCCTGTGGGGACGGATATTTGTACATTGTACGCGAGTATGTATTTCTTACTTTCGGAATACTTTCTGTTTGAAATTGTTTTCTGAACGCCTAAGATATTGACAAAGTTAAGATTACTTGGCCAGAAGATCTTGGTTGATTTTATAGTTAATGAATTACTTATTACAACAATGCCACGTTTTATTTTGTGAGATTTTATGTCAAGTACAAGCTAACTATACATTTCCTTAGAATATACATGAGCATAACCACTAACAAGATATAATGTGTTACTCGATTATTCTTACACCATTATTGCGATCCTGAAAAACGCAAAAAGATAATGTTACTCGGTTATTCTTACAACGTTCTTATTAACATTGCATGAGCAAATGCGAGTAAATTTAGCTTTTTATATTGACTAACCGTCACCAGGGAAGATTCTTGAACACTGAGACCACAAAGCAATAACAATGCTTATAAAAATGCGCATATAATATGACAAAAAGGACACTTATGGGTAAATCTCGCTCTTTGTTGCTGGGTATAGCTTATCCTTTGTGGCTCGAATAATAAAGAAATGCTACGTAAATGCAAGGGGATTACTGTAGTATTTGAGCTCCATAAGGATTTTGCCGCTTAAAGCTATTGTTTCGGTGACTCTTACTGACGATCATATATTTACTTATCAATTTATTAATCTTCGTCTCATTTTTACTTGGACATATTTAGGTGCGACAAATAGCGAGCCTACCACCGTTTATGAAGCACTACTACTCTACATATTCATTTGAATTTCTTCTGCGACGCATGCAGGTTTTCTCTATATATTTTCCTTCACTGTAGACCTTGTTCAGAAAAAAATTGCTTCAGTTAAACTTCGTACTTATAAGTTTAATAATAAATTTTAATGTCGCGTACCTCCATCCTACAAGGCTCGCTGATTAGGTAGGACGATGTAGAATTACACCCACTTTTCGCTGGAGACAACTATAAAATTCAGGAATTGAAAAAAACTTTCTTATCACGTGCCTGCAACATAAAATGAAAAAAAACCTATGTATATATATCTGGATTGGTCTTGGATTCTTGGACCAAATCATAAATAAATAAAGTTAAATATTTGTATATTAAATTTTATTTATGGTAATATGTTAATGTTATGTTATGGTAATATGGTAATATTTATTTATGGTATTTAAATTATGGTAATATATCCACACTATACATAACGCAAAGTCCGTAAAAACATTTAGGACCAGGATTTTTTCCCGAAGCACGTACCTAAGTAATTACCGGCAGATGACGCGGTCGTTAGTGATGCCCAGGGAATATTATAATCACTCATTGGTCATTCATTATGGCAGGTGGAGGATATAGACGCGTAGATTTTAAGTAGAAAAGTACACCTGCGATGCGTGATAGATTTCTTTTATAGCTATCTGCTCCTTCTATCTATGCTTTAATGTAAAAAAAATATCTGGAACTCAATTGCAGTGCTTGAATTTAGGAATTCAATTTTATAATTGTCGGCTATATTTTACATTACAGACATTACAGGATGCACATTTCCTGTAGTAAAATGTAATCTATATACTTATTAAGAATTGTAGCAGTTCATCGGTGAAAGCTGCATTCAATTTAATCTAGTAGTCATAACGTGATACATGTACATACGCTTTTACGCTTTTGTTCCTCTGTAAAATTAAATTTTTTGGTTTACCGGATCGCGGAAAGTGGGTGTATGGGTATTACCAATACACCTCTGCCTACCCCACCGGGGACCGTTGTGGGAAGGCGTGATGATACAAAAAAACGGTAAAAAAATGCGTCTATCGACCATCCTTTGTAGGCAAAGGCCCCAGAATTTCGAAATTCCATCCCGTGGGTAGCCGCACTAGCTCAAATATTTTGACAAAGTTTAAGGTAATACGGGTCTATTGCAGGGGTCTTTTGTATTAAGTGTATAATTATGTAACATGTTTGCGAATGTATCCGAAACTATTTCAGTAAACCTTTGAAGGCTGTTAAAAAATTCAGTCCAACGGGACTGTTCGCTATTCTATTTTTAAAGTTCGTTGTTACGATATCCTGTCAACGAGTCTAATTCAGTGATGGCCTCCTTTTGATAGCTACTATGATAGTAATCGGTAAAAGAGGTCTTCCGCTAGGTAATAAGACCTGTATATCAGAAACCAGACAGTGAGGGGTATTACCGTTTATAGTAGGTTTAATGAGTCAGCGTATTTTCGGATCATTACTAAACTTACTAATAGAATACAATAGTAGCAAATAGTTTCAAAATGGATACAAATACGACGATGACAAGAGGTTTTCTAAAATCTTGTATCAATAGGGTTCCCAAATACTTATGAACATCTTGAACGAGGGGATAACGAAATACGTCTTTTCAGCATACGTGTGAATAGTGTATAGTTCTGGCTGGACTTGCCAGTCATGATGATTGCTATGGGCTCAAACCTCTTCCTCTATCTCGCTCTTGCGTCAACTTTCTCATAGCAAAGAAAAGGATAGTTTATGTCGCCTCAAATAATGGCATTCGGAACAAAGATAATTAATCGGCCAAATTCAATTATGACGTGATTGGACACCCTAAATATTAGATGAATGGGCGACGTAGTGGAAAGATAAAGGGATTTGCGCTGAAGCTTTAGTCTACTTAATCCGATAGATTTATAACCCAGCCTCGTACATATTGAGGGGTGTGAGTAAGGTGCCGCCTCTATAAAGTATATTTTGCCTTTTTCCTAGAGTCGTGGTGGTTGGGTGGTTTAACGTGGTTAATTAAATAATCCTCAATGTCAAGATCAGGTTCAGTTTTAAAATTGAGCGTAGGCAAATGAACTAGGTGGTCTTTAAGAACTCAAAGACATATTATTTATGTCAAGAGATGTTATGACATGACATGAGTATTACATATTATATTGCATAGTATATTATAATAATATATAAAGAATTTATGTTTATATTTCCCAACTATTTATTTCTTTTATAGCCTGCCATGCCTATCTCTGCATCACCCAAAAGTTAACTGGTAGAGAATGCCTTAGGCATTAAGTTCGCCTTAGCAAAATGTTTTGCAGGAAGTTTTAATAAAATAAAAAATATAATATTATAAAAAGGAAAGATTTGTTTGTTTGTTTGTTTGTTTGTAATGAATAGGCTCCGAAACTACTGGACCGATTTCAAAAATTCTTTCACCTTTGGAAAGCTACATTATCCCCGAGTAACATAAGCTATATTAAATTGGACCCGATAGGTGGCGCTACGATCGAGTTTCAAGAATTTTACCTTTTTACCCGGGCGAAGCTTTCTGTGTGTCTTAAGCTAGATTCGAGAATGGTTTAGATTTACAATTGGACCCAATAGGTGGCGCTGCGATCGTGTTACGGGCAATTTAACTTTTTCACCCGAGCGAAGCTGGGCGGGACAGCTAGTAAAAAATAAAATAAATGAGTATGGTGGCCTAGTGTAATAAAAGGAACTCCGTAAGGACCATCAACCCGAAGGTCAGACGATGTCGTGACGTTGGAAGGCAATGGATGTGTTGGGCCCAGGAATAGGAAGCAGAATATCTTCGAGAGTCCTATAACCTGCAGTGCGTGGATAAATTGATTTCGTTGATTGAAATGCTAGGTATGTACTGATGGCATACTGTACGAGTAAGCAGCTTTTAAAAGTCCTAAATAAAGTATCGTAAGTATTTTGGTGCCCTCTGCAAACGCGTAAAAAACCAATCAATTCGAAAAACTAAAGTAAGGTTAATTAAATACTTGCTTTAAAAATATTTCAAAGTGGGCAGTAGAAAGGTTCCCTTTAAGACCTTATAATGTCTCCCCCGTTTCTTTTCAATAAACTTGCACTAAAAGCTTTTCAGAATATTCATGAAGTTGTCTGTTCTTTCGCAGGTAGGGTGTATTGAATTGCCTTGGTGCGGTGAGTAATTATTCCTTTTTTCAGCAACTTAGTTAAAGTTTTCAATGCACCTGGTTCATTTAGTCTGTCGGTAACTTAATTTGAAACTAGTCATTGTATTGCTAAAGTGGACTTCCTAATTAATTAATGTTTGAATAAATCAATTTTAATCAGAAGTATTATATTGTCTAACCATTGTATGATACATTCATGGTTAATTCCGACAAGAAATTTTACAACGAAGGTTTTAATTTCAAGTACATACATACATACATATCATCACGCCAAGTCCCTAACGGGGTAGGCAGAGAGTATAGAACGCCAGTTCTCTCTAGACTTACATACCTCTTTCGCTTCGTCCACATTCATCAGTCTCTTCATACATGCTCGTCGGTTTCGAGTATTCTTAACGTTCCCGCCCTTGAGAGTCCGATCTATTTGATCCAGGTAGTTGGAACGTGGCCTTCCTCTGCCTCTTCTTGCACACACTTTTGCTTTGTATATTTGTTTCGTCAATCTTTCTTCACTCATCCTTTCTATGTGTCCAAACCAACGTAACATGGCTTTCTTCATCTTTACAATCACGCCCTCATTCACGCCAGTTGATTTGACGCGAATCTCTTCATTGCAGATTCGATCTAATATCGTTACGCCGCACATTTTTCGAAGAGATCGCATCTCAACTGCATTCAAGCTATTTTCATACTTCCTCTGACATACCCAGGATTCGCTGGCATACAATAAGGTAGGTACCAATATCGCGTTGTGGACGGACAGCAACTCGAGTATTCTTGCTCAGACTTTTACTGCCCATCAACGCCGACATGGCTCCATTCACCTTATTTCCGGCAGTTATCCTTCTTTCAATATCTTTTTCATACTTTCCTTCTGGTGTGCAAATTCATTCACATTTTTTAGAATTTGCCCATTTACCGATATAGCACACTCGGTCAGTTGTTCATCTCTTTCGAATACCAGAACCTTAGTCTTGCCAGCGTTGAGGCGCAGCCCCTTCTTTTCACAATTTCAAGCAATGTACAAAAATTCGTAAACTCGCTCTTCTTTTGTTTGTGATTGCTTTGTCTAAAGTCATTAAATAACAATAAAATCTGTTAACTTATATGACATATATTTTTATGTATGTAACATTATGAGACTTGGACTATCCCTTATGGGGATTCTAAAGGGTAAAATAAAAATATTTTTTCTGATATGTAAAATGTATTGTAAGGTCTAATTGGTGGCAAAAATTTCCATTATAAACTTTTCACTTTTTAAACAACACTGAAATAGTTAATGTCAGCATAAGGATGCATCACACATTGAGGCACTGTAGCTAATCATGCTCAACACAATATTAGGTCAAATGTCAAGCCCCCAAAGACCTTTTACCTTTGACCTGTATCGTCGTTACGTGCACGAACGTTAATTAATATTGAAATGTGAGTTTGACAGAGATAAATATATTTCAGTTTCGTAGACGTTATTAATTTGCTGCTGGTAATATGGGCCCGGTTATGTCTTGTTAACTCTGATATTGGCCGTATATTAATTGACAAACGTAAAATGTATGGACAAGGGTTGAATTGGATATTTATCCAGTGAAGAACTGTACTTAATTAAATTGTTTTGTCTCATTCATTCATACGGTACATAAGTATGTCACACTGTTACAAGAAACCACAAAGAACGGGCACCTGTCCCTGTGAGGCATAGTAACAGAAGGAAATAAATCAATTGAGGCATTATTTGTTTCATTGCTTTGGAGCATTTCAAAATCAATGCTGTCGACGTTGAAGGAAGGAAGAAGTCACGTGCCGTGGCCAGGCGAATGACACCCACGGGACTGGACATAAAGATTAACGTGGTCTGTCCTCGTGCTTAAATCACATTATTCCCCCTTCTCTTTGTTTAATGCCGCCTTAAGATGGACGTTTCTTTTCTTTGTAAACGTGATTTTAGATAGGTTGCTGTCCTTTTAAATTGCCCCTTTTTACACGAGTGATTTTAATTATTTTTCCCAGAGTAAGGGCCAGACCTGGTAAAATCGTACAAATAATGATGTAATATTACAAGTTACATAACAATTTTTGATACAGGTGTAACCTTGATATCTGATGTTCTTATATAAATTCACAAAGATACACACGTTTTTTTCTAAATATTGGCTTCATTATAATAATCTTCGTACGACGTATCGACGTATCAAAATGAATATTTTGATACGTCGTCGTACTTCGTCTGAAATTTAATTGGGGATGTGTTTTCAATTATTTATTTCACTGCAAAAAATTTACCCGGCGTAAGTTGAAGTAAGCTTACATAGAGCTAGTAATATATTTTTATTAATTTTAATTTGTTATTGTTTGGTGATAATTTTTTTTACATACATACATATCATCACGCCGAGTCCCTAACGGGGTAGGCAGAGAGTATAGAGCGCCAGTTCTCTCTAGATTTATGCTATGCTCGTCGGTTTCGAGTACTCTTGACGTTCCCGTCCTTGAGCGGTCCGATCGATTTGATCCAGGTAGTTGGAACGTGGCCTTCCTCTGCCGCGTATATCGCGTTGTGGACAGTAAACTCGAGCATTCTTGCTCAGACTTTTACTGCGCATCAACGCCGACATGGCTCCATTCACCTTATTTCCGGCGGTTATCCTTCTTTCAGTATCTTTTTCATACTTTCCATCTCGTGTGAACATGCTTCCTAAGTATACAAATTCATTCACTTGCTCTAGAATTTGCCCATTTACCGATATAGCACACTCGGTCACTTTTTCATCTCTTTCGAATACCAGAACCTTAGTCTTGCCAGCGTTAAGGCGCAGCCCCTTCTTTTCACATTCTTTTTTCATTATGATTACTTGTGACTGCAGTTCGCCCTCTGAAGACGCCAGTAAAAACGCGTCATCGGCGCGGCGTATAGAAGGCAGTTTACCACTAAGTTTCCCATTTTCACTCCATATCCGTTCGTTTTTAGCGCTCCCAGACAGTTGTCTAGATATATAATAAACAGCCAGGCAGACATGATACACCCTTGTTTGGCCCCTGACTTAACATCAAACCAGGGTGACATCTCACCGTTAACCCTAACGCACGCCTTGCTATCACTATAGAGTGATTTCACGGCATGCAGTAGGGAACTGCTCACTCCATATCCAAGCAACACTTCCCAGAGTTCCTTTAGTATGACTCTATCAAATGCCTTCTCTAAGTCGACGAAAGCGCAGAAAACTTTCTGGTTAATCCATCAATTTATTTACTGAAACATATTAGCACAAATATGCTTTTATTAGGCCGTTTTCAGAACTGTATACATGTGTTCAATAGGAAATGTGATTTTAGCCTGGGTTTATGACAGGTAAACATAACATAAGTGTAAAATTATACAATAATAATAAAGCGAGGCAAACTCTGATGTCATATAAACCAATCTATATAGAACATTCCCACTCCAGTGTCCATTTTGCTTGTTTTTCGCCCCTTGATTGCAAAACTTTCACGGATCGTGGTTCAGTAAAAAGCGTAGAGTTTTTGTTCAAGCGAGTGTAACGAGATATTTATGGCTTAGCACGTGAGGTCAGGAGGAGAGGACACGTTATGTCGCCGTGCTGTTGTCCGAGTAGATTGAGGGCGTTACATTATGTTAGGGACTCATAAATAAGACGTATTCCGGTGTTTAATACAGGTCCGATAGATGGAAGGATTTAGACTACTTGCACAGTTTTGTCGCTCGTTTATTTTTATTTGCGTATAGAGATATATAATGAGAGGTAGGTCGTTCCGTGCAAATTAATAATCATTATATTTGAATGGTACTAAAATATCTCCTCTCGTAGATTTAATCCTAGTGATAAATATTACACTTAGGTCAATAATGAGTCTACTAGGGACAAGAAATCTTTTCTAACGGATACAATACCTTTCTAATAGATAATAATAATAAATCATCGCCTTTCGCTACGTGTAACCAACGTATAGAACAAACATTTTTCCTACGTGTAATAGTTTCCACAGTGCCCCTCGATGCAGTAAATCAATGAGCCGTTCATCTGTGTTTGAACTGGGTACGCAAGCGATACTGCGCCGCATGCGGCGTAGTATGTACGTGATAGTGTAAAGGTATGTAGTGACCTGGGGGAATTATGTTTATGAGACTGCTCTAATGTTGTCGATGGCTTAACTATGGGTTTCCCTAATTGACATAACTTTAGTATTAAATATTATAATATATTGCGTGTTGACCATTGTCCAAGTTATGTACCAAATGATCGCTTTGTGATATACTTGTGAAATAGACGACCTTTGATACAGTATGTGTCATCGTTATATTTATGAAACAAGCAGCAGCGAAAACTCGTCAATACTTTAATATTAATATTTTTGACTGTTTCACTTTACACAGGTCACTAGCCTTTCGTAGCACCGTAGACGTTATAACAACGTTTCGTTATAAGCTACGGCGTAGCTTCGTAGCATTGCATACAGTGCTTACAGTAAACTAAAACATTACAATATGATTTTATCTTAAGCCCAGAGGTCTGTTCTTTCAATTATAGAATAACAGAAATTTTGTTTCAATGAAACTGTTTTAGACACAAATTTACAATAATTGATATGCCACATATTTTTTTTGGGCACACACAGTATATTCATTTATATTAATCAACTATTAACGAGCTATAATAAATATGGAAAATCTTGCACGTAGAGAATTACTGATTTGTATATATCCCTCTCACAGCTTTTGCTAATGAATGCTTTTGATCTTAGCTTCTCCGCAATGTCTTATGAAAATAATAATACAAATATATACGGTATTAGTAGGTACGTATCAATACAATCCAACATGGAAACAATTTGGTAATACTTACACATTGTTACTTTCAGGAAAGTTTATCGACATCGAAAACCCTTCAGCAGTTGTCACGCACGAAGGGTCTGCCCCTTATTTAAGGCGTAACTTAGAAACGGATTGGACTAAACGCAACTTTGTACCAATCTTGACAATTGAAGGATTAGTGCTACTTCGCATTTGTTAGCTATCATTTTTGAATTTGCATTGCTATTATAAATTAAATGGTAAGTATGGATGTGTTCTGCCGCCCAGTTTTGGTAGATTACGAACTTGGTTATCTTGAAATTACTTTGTATCAATACCTTTCAATTCTCTGGACATCGTATAAAGTTAATATAAATTTCTTTTTTTGGGATAATTATATATGTATATATAGGATGGCCATGTTCATATAGACAAAGTGAACTGGATGTTTGATTATCTCCTACTAACGTATATTATACTCGATTAGACGTCTGAACGAGAGGTGACATAATAAATTTCCCTTAAAATCCATACATTAATTAAGTACGTCCGATATAAAACAAAATCTGCAGGGTCGGCAACGCGAGAGTGATACCCCTGGTGTTGCAAGCGTCCATAGGCGGCGGTAACCGCTTACCATCAGACAGACCGCATGCTTGTTTGCCAACCAAGTGGTATAAAAAAAAAAAATGTTAATATCCTTACAATTGTTTATATCCAGTATATACACAACCTCAATACTTGAATTAATTCCTTGCACGACACGTCGTGGCACCTGCCAATATCCATCTCACCTTACGACTATCTATCTCTCCGCGATCACATAGAACTAGGAAAATGTAGGGGTGAATTTAGCTATTATCCTTTTCTATTAACACAAAGAAATTACGAGTTACTTTTGTACGGTATAACCTTGTGCAGTTATCTTTAAGGTTTGATGATTTGAAATACTATAGAGTACTCTAGTGCTCTACCTATTTCTTATACAATCATGAAATATTGTAAAATACCTATACTTAATTCAGCGTTTGAATTTGTTTGTCAATCGCAAAAGTCAACATTACTAGAATGAAGACATTACTACGAAATTAATAATTAACGCTACGTAACGTATTTAGTGTATGAGAATTGAGTTCAATTTGAGTACTGCTTAAACCGGTGTATAGGTTTTTTTACATTTTGATAGATGACGTAGACGCGACCCAATATAGATGCAAAACGTGTGGCTAAAACGTCACATCAAAATTTTCATTCGGACATCCTTGTACAAACGCACACCGCTGTACATTTTCGTCTATGTATGTATACTGGCACATTGTTTGACGCACTCAAAGTATCAGGTGTTCAACATGAATACCTAATCTTAATGGAGTAGGTACATGTACCAACAGATAAGGGTGGGAATAAATCATCGACTGAATGTTTTACCAACTTTCCTGTGGGAAAAAGCAGTCTGTTAGCTACAGAACAAGTTTCCTATCTTGCGATGGGACATTTTATTTTATCTTCGGGAGTTAAGAGTACTTAAGTGTTTTTCAACTGTCGTCAGTATTTTTAGCATGATATTTGAAAATTTCTTAAATTTAAATGAGTTGATTAAAGTACAACAGCTCTAAGTACTGATCACCTAGACATGTAAGTGGTTTTGCTTCTCTAAAGATAACGCATTTTCCAGCTTCCTGGAATTAACAGCGCCAAGCAAAATTGAACTATAATACAACAACCATAAATATATTTTTTAATAATATAAAATAATATGCTCGATCAATATACGAGATCGAAGAAGATGTAGCAAATTTGTACCTAAAGTTCTCAAGATTACGGTTGCTAATAATTTTGCAAAGGTATGTGGAGGGTAAAGTGGCGCCGACGTTCGTCACGTTTAAATATGATTTATGCTAGTAATTTAGTTAAGTACATAAAGACATTACGGGCTCACGGATAGATTAAAATGTTCTTTGGATCGTGCCGGCTTTGTGGTCGGTATCCATGTTTCGGCGTTAAATAATGACGTTTACCGTTGCCACTGACAATGGGTGTTACGAGTAGGTATGTGGTTTGTCGTAATGTTGTCATGTGAGAGTTTAAGTTTCTAGCTTTTACCCGCTTCTTCATTCGAGTCTATTACATTGTTTGATATCCTTTCGGGATACCTGTATACCATACCGCATCGATCACTGGGTAGGCAGAGAGAGTACAACGCCCGTTCTTTGCAGGATGTCAGACCTCTTTATACATGTTAGCTGGTTACGAGTACACGTCACGTTCATGCCTGAGTGTTGGAGCGAACACAATAATTTAGGTACCTAACTGGTTGTTCATGATTGAAAGTGGAATGGAATATGACTCAACTACAACATAAAATAATATCGCCATAAAAAATATCGCCATCTATCACGTTGGCTAATATCTATATATATCTCTGGCGGAAAGTGCGTGTGCGGGTCTTAACTAAACAACTCTGCCTACCCCTTCGGGGACCCGCGTGGGAAGGCGCGAGGATAACTCTGCCTATCTCTCACGAATCAAGAGTACTCTGCCTACAAAAAAAAACAAATACCATTATTACCACAGAAATCGTGGGACATAATGATATAATTAAAACAAAAACAACAAAATAACTTCTTAAAAAAATATCTATTTTCTATCTGTTTCCTGTCCCAATAGGGGTGCAAGTACACCACCTGCTGGCAATCATAATGACAATAAAAGAAAACCAATCCAGTACATTTTGAGTATGTTTACATTCACATAGAAAAATGTTTGAGAGTGTGACTCAAGAGCATATTCTATTTAAATGCCCGACTATTATATACCTACTGCTATAAATATTCAAATTAGTTCAGCGTCTTAAATGAGTTTGTTAACATGCAAGAGTCACGTTTCAATATAAATCGAATGGTATTTTTAAAATTCAGTACCTATATATAAGTGAGCGTGGTCCATTCATTTAAATATTTTTACTATACAATAAGAATTGTAGTTTCAGTGGCAGGTGGAACCAGCTAAGAGATGTTCGATTGGTTGGCGTATGGTTTTTCTTATATGCATTTACATATGAGAGGAGGGGTAAAGATGATGAAATATCATTCATTGTTACGGAGGTTTAAGAATTTGCTTCCGAAAAATGAGCCAATCAAAAATTAAATAACAACGTAGTGAATAAACTTTCATACTAGTAAGAAAAAAATTCAAGGTGAATTTCCAATTGCCTGCGGAATGGCATTAGGTTCGCCATCGGACACTTAGACACGAAAATATCTTTAGCTAAGTTTGGGTGTCATTACATTTCTCCCATGGAAGATCCTAAAGATGATAGGATTTTTTGTTACTAAAACATGATATATCTTTCAGCGTACCTATATATAATATCACACCATATCTCTCATAGGATAGAGAGTAGGTCGTCAGTTCCTTCTAGTCATACAGACCTTTGGATACATATAGAAATCAGAATTGTTGGCTTTAATTGTAACCAATTAAGTAATAAATGGTAAGACTAAAATATAGAGTAGTATTCCAGGAATCGATAACATTGCGTTGTCCCCAAGCAAAAGTTGTTTCTAGAATAATTTCGCGCAATTGAAAACATTCCATTAAAAACAACGCTTACATAAATTAAAGTCTGACGTATGTACTGACAGCATGCGCCGTATACCTATTTTTGGTGGCAGTGTCTTCCTGGTAAGATTGAGTGCGCCACATATAATTTCCATACATGGAGTTCAAGGTTGATTTAAATGTGTAATTGAAATGTTTCGGGCGAAATTATATTAAGGTTAATTTTTTCTGAAGTATATTTGCGACGTCCGAAGATTCAAAAGGATTTAGATAATTTTCCATGTACACGGCCAGCTACTTTATGAATATTATTATTAATATAATATTATTAGATAAAATGAGTTAAACGTATGCAAACACACATACACCTATGTAAGGTACATTGACAAAAAAATAAGTAAAACAGTTAAGTTCATAAAAACTATTTGTTCTTAATGTATTCAGTAATTCATCTATTTATAGTTAATGTTGGCTCGATTTGCGTAGAAATAAAACCATACACAAAAGACATAGGTTCCGGGCAGAGATATAGGGCATTTTCTCGTTCATAGATTAATTTAAGGACGTTACCAAATTAGGAATACTATAATAAACATTATGAATAAGACAGAAAGAGTGGAAAGAATCAATTATTTATTTACGCCACTCTTTAATAAAGACGTATATAACCTAACATTGTTTTGATCGTTGCATACATTCAAGTCACGAACTATCACGAAAATTCTCGCCTATTTTTCGTCACTTGTACCATATTTCCCAGCGTGAGTCATGCGTCGCCTCGCCTGGAAAACTCTTCAAGTGGTCACGTGACGCCCGCGTGACGTCAACGTGTGCGTGGCGTGTGAATATATTGACACTGGTCACGTAAATATGCACATTTTGTTTAATTATGCAAATGTCAAAAGACTTGAAAAGTCACTATTTCTTGTCGGAATATTTTACTGAAGCGTTTAAGTAGAAGTCATGTTTATTTGATTAAGTTTTCTTAACACTTCGTTTTATATAGATTGTAATTAAACTAATTGCGCAAACTGTTTCAAAGTAGGTAATAAAATAATTACGATTAGTGTTTATTTTATATTAAGATTTTGGCTTTTTTTCTAATGATCTCATTATCAATTATATTACATAACTACTCAGTTTCTCAACAATACCATCCCGCTATGAAACAGCATTGAGCACGTCTGAGCGACGCATTAAAACCGCAGACCACATCGTTGCCATACCATTATAAGTTACTACGTTACGGTCGTAGTAAAATTTACGTGCGGTTATGTAAGCAACGGTTGCCAATGATTGTGCACACGACTATATCCTTTAGTAGCTATTAGTATGATAATAATATAACGTAGTCTTGCTTAAACATTTTATTTATATTAATTTTATACGTATCTTAAGGCAGAAATAGTGGAAGATCGCGCTCCAATTACCTATATAAAATCAATCAATATACAACGAACGTCAACTGTACTCAAAACTGGTGACCTATAAAGAGATTGATTAATGTGGGTGCAACGGAATTCAACACGCATAAGCGACTCTAGACTCTCTGTCTACTTAATAATCTGGCTTAATAATCATTATGCTTTTACGAGTACTTTAATTGCTTACTTGAATAGGAACTCACAGCGACATCTCTCATTTTCAATCGTAGGACGTGAGTTAGGTCGCATCTTCATTTAGGCAGTTATAGTATCCTTCTTATTGTTGGTAAGGGTTCTGAAGATCTTACCCGCTATTATGCCGACAATAGGAGTGCGGTCGACCTAATGTTAGTATCTAAGCGATGTATCCTCTGAACATTAGGGTAGAATCGACCAGGTTATTATGCTTCAGGTGTTAAATCGTCTATAGCTTAGGATAGCCGCTATTTGTCAACCACTATATTAATTTTGCACAAATAGCAATGCCCCGCGGCTTCACCCGCGATTTTATATCTGGAATAAAATATATCCATGTGTCTATCTATCTCTGTGTAAAATTTTTGCCAATTCCATTCAGCGGTGTTTCCATGAAAATGGAACAAACAAAAAAAATCTCATTCATAATATTACTAAGATGAATCCTTGTCAAATTCGGCTTCTTCAAACAAAAGATTGCGATTTATTCATGTCCTCAAAGTAATGAATCCGTATGATTGGAATCGTAATGAACACAATAATTCTTTGCAATGTAATAAGTAGGATAATATTTTTTATCGATATCGATATTCGTATTCATTACACAGATTCTCAATACCAACGCGTAGTGACTACAGTTCTCGTATTGAAAGAGCTATTTCTATTGACCTGTTTGTTTTTCTCATCGTCAATGATTTATATCGACAGATTCCCGCAATATTGGGGCTAAATTACCAACGTACAGCTTTATTTATTTCCTCTCACGTGTTACTCAAGGGTACTAATGATGTATGTCGGTGATATACGGCGATTAACTTGCAGTAAGAGAAGCCCACGGTGCAAGGGAGAAGTGCATGGAGTAGATATATTGAGGTCTCGCACGCGATCGTACGTCAAATCCTGTCGGGTTGGATTAAGTGGTCAAGCTTTGGAATTGGCCGTGCGTGATCTTGGAAGACGTAGGTATCTGATAGTAACTTAGTAAAGCTTACTTGTTATGTATTTTAAGGGTATTAAAAACGTAGAATACTACTCTGTTTAGCAACAAATAACGGTTAATTGAGTGTGACGAAAGTATTTCATTATAAAGCAAAAGCAAAAAAAGTACATATTATGCGTATATTATAAATGCGTATTCAGATCCTAAAATGATAATAATAGTTGGAATAAAGAAAAATATTAACATAGATGAAAAGATATTAATGAAAGTCTGAGACATATAATACATAACTAATATTAAAATAAAGATACCTAGTCTTTATATATATAATTCTTCTGTGAGTGTGTATGTCACTGAACTTCTCTCAAACGACTGGACCGATTTTGATGAAATTTTTTGTGTGCGTTCAAGGGGATCTGGGAATGGTTTAAATTCAATTGGACCCGATAGGTGGCGCTGCGATCGTGTTTCAGGAAATTTAATTTTTCATCCAAGCGAAGCTGGGCGGGACAACTAGTATATTATAAAAACTATGTAACTTCAGTAAGCTTTTATTCTTACCTCTCACCCTTTCGCGTGTAAAATAACGTTATTGCAGGACTAAGTCCTAATAATCCTCCTGTAAGCACAAGAGTTTTTTTCTCACCCGTTAACAAGTAATCCCAAAGGTATGTATTGTATGGGTCGTATATTACTTTTTTTCATTCGTCGCTCTTCACGCTCGGGCTTTCAATTAACGATATAAATATTTTCCAAGCCAGTTGCCGTAATCCGAACCGATCTGCAATGGTGTGCAAAAGTCTACATATAGCCTTTTGCTTTATCGTTCTGGCTGAAAAATTATATGGATGTAGTGTTTATTACTTCATTATTCGTATTTGGAACACACTAGCAGTTGAAATTAACTTGCAACGTACGTTTCGTATATGAAGTTTGCAGGAAAAGCTCGCATCGCATCACCACGGCGAGTCTTTGGGTTGAAAGAAGCTGACTGATAGTGTGATTATAACTTATTTACGAAACATGAATACCAAAATGTTGGGTGAATGATTTTGGTTTGACCTTCCTTGTCAAGTATACAGGTGAAGAGAGTCTGTGTTCTGAGAGTCTGCGTGAGCGATACAGCTGGTTTTGCAAGCATAAACGAAGCATAAGCACTCACCATCGAGGGGACGATATCTTTGTTTTCTACCTTAGTGGTAAAAAAATACTTCGACCGAGCAAAGACATTGAAATGTTTCAAAGTCACATCTGTTTATACATGTCAGCTGTTTGCTCGCGATACTATTGGCTGTTGCTTTTAATGCGAATACATATAGTTATAACGCTTGAAATTCATGTGGCACCATACATATCTCCCAATCACGTTTGAGCATACCAAAAATTTTTCCCTAGATTTACGACTTCACAACGTTCTCGCGTTATACAAAATTCAAACCTCGTTTTAATTTTTCCCTCCATAAGCGGTTTCAATTTCACGACACTTGAAGTCGTCTGTTGATCCACGTTGGGATCTCGTCTCGACGATCGTTTTAATTGTGATTACTTGGCCAATGTGCTATTTGTATGCGCCGCTCGTACTTGAGCGACTATCCGAACGCTTATTTAAATATGGAACTGTTAAAAAAATGCAAATGGAAAGAAATGGCTGGCTGCATACGAATTTGGGCATTCTAGATTCGAACAGTTCTATTTACGAATTAATATATATAATAATTATAACACAACAACTTGGAACATGGTATAAAAAAGCTTGATAATTAAATTTGCAAGGACGTTTAAAATTCTTAGTGTATGAGTACTATTGAACATTTTCCAAGTCTGAGGCATAAGTAGACGACGTATCTACAGGTATATATTAAGGTTAATTTATTTAATTGTCGAGAGTTGCGTGACTCAGTCTCTAAGCTATTAGGTTGGACTGTGTCCCTCTGGTACCTTCTAACTTAGATGAACATTTCACTGGTAAGCACGCGAGGTGCCGTGTTTTCCAGATGGGATCAGATTGAGCCGGCTTGAAGCGGTTTTGTTATTAAGGTGAAAGGCTCCCTTTGGGATCAACTGTATAGGGTAGGTGGCGTATTTATTGGAAATAAATTAAAATGGTGCCACATAAGGGTTAATACATAAATTTGGTCTTTTAATATTAGAAGATTAGAAAAAATATCACATTCAGCCATAGATAAAATACTTTAGGTTCTGCTGTAGTTAAAAATGTTTTTTTAAGATCTAATAATAGATAGCTTAATGATTATATCTGCTGATTGATAATTCAATTGTTTTAAACCAGACTGAGTATTGAGTATTGGAAGAACAATGCACTTACGCATTTATGTTCTACATTTATTTACTTTGTTGTTTTTATGACGCGAATTAATACTTTGTTCGGTACCCATTGTGTATACACAGTGTTCTGAGTTCTGCTTTCTCAAAGGCTGCGTTCAATGTCCAAAGGCAGCAACACCTTTCCCTTGAATTTCCAAAGTGGAAAACATGTTTTCGTTACTCGACTAGGTATGTAAACACTCGACAGGTATTTGACCCGCTAAAGTATTATTCTATTGTGAAATATACATGCGTTTGTTTGTTATTAAATCATGCTAAAACTTTTGTATGGAATATTTATCTAAGCATTTAAAGAAAACAATAATCTGCAAATACGTATACTACAAATCTAAACTTATATTATAAATGCGAATTTGAGTTTGTTTGTTACGCTTTCACATCTTGAATACTCAATCAGACATCAGATACAGACTCTGTAAACAGTGAGACACTGAAATATATTCGTCAAATACTCAATAATAGTAGTATACGGAAATTTGTGATAAAACATTCCATCTTGTACCGTGCGATAAGATTCGCTCCTTGCATGGTAACTGCCATTGTCTTGTAGGACATTTAACATCTTTACATACATACATACATATCATCACGCCAAGTCCCTAACGGGGTAGGCAGACAGTATAGAGCGCCAGTTCTCTCTAGACTTACATACCTCTTTCGCTTCGTCCACATTCATCAGTCTCTTCATACATGCTCGTCGGTTTCGAGTACTCTTAACGTTCCCGTCCTTGAGCGTCCGATCGATTTGATCCACACACACTTTTGCTTTGTATGTCTGCTTCGTCAATCTTTCTTCACTCATCCTTTCTATGTGTTAAAACCAACGTAACATGTCTTTCTTCATCTTTACAATCACGCCCTCATTCACGCCACTTGATTTGCGAATCTCTTTTAATATCTCCAAAAGAACAATAATGCATATTCGGAAGCAGTGCCGTCAAAAGCATCCAGTTAACTCAATTTATGTTCGCTATTTACATAATACAATCATGAAAATATACTTGAACGTGACTCATCCGAGTCAGGTCATTCTTTCGGTCACTGATTGACGTCATCCAAGCAATAAAAGTGTTTTGATAGACGCTTATATTATTATCATTTAACTCACGATTGTGTTTATTATAGAACGACCATTGCGATTAATTCTAGAATTGATATTGAAAATATGTTATCTCCTCAAACATTCCCGCAAGGTTCCGAAGGGTAGGTAGGTAGTTGTTAAAACTGAAGATATATTTAGGCTTCTCTCGAGCATGACATATCTTTGAATCTCTTCCCAAATGTATACAGGCTTCCTAAAGATGTTTCCTTCACCACTGTACTTGAGTTCAGAAAAAATATTTGGTATTCAATTGGGATTCGGAATTGAAATTTGAATATGCAGCAGCTATAATTTTCTGATTTAATTTCCATATTTTATTTTCTTGATGTATCTTGTACCTATGAGCCTTAATTTTTTATGACATGTGATCTAGGCAGTAAACATAATAATATTATTTATAGGCGAAGTTACTAATTGGATTTTAAGTTGCATTTGTATGTAAAATATACCAAAACTTACGAGAGCTTAATTTGTTGTTCATTTATACACATTTGTTTCATTATAGTGTTGTATTTTAGTTGTTATTGTTCATCTTACACCTAGTTGTAAAACCCCAGTATTGAACCTATCGGACAAAAGTCAATGACAAAAGTACTTAGAACGCACGTATTACTTGGAGTTATTCTCGTCGTCGCGTGTGTTGGTGAATCCTCTTACACAGAGAAGCCATATTCAAGTAAAGATCGCATATATATGCCAGACTTGTTGCATTATGGCGTACAGTTTGATCGACAATATATTTGTACTAACAAACACTATCACTCCGTCTTTGTGATATAGGGTTTTCCTTGCAACCGCGCGAATTGTTCGATGCAACGATTTGTTTCTTGTGCTCTAATGTACAATGTCTTTCAATAAGGTTGGTGGGATGCATTGGCTATGTATATATATATATATATATATATATAGCCAATGCATCCCACCAACCTTATTGAAAGACATTGTACATTACATACATATATATATATATATATATATATATATATATATATATATATATATCCTCACGCCTTCCCACAAGGGTCCCCGAAGGGGTAGGCAGAGGTGTATAGGTAATACGCACACACCCACTTTCCGCCAGAGGTATATTAGGTGCCAACGTGACAGATGGCGAGTCCATCGCCGTTACTCAAGCACGACTATAATAATAAAGATTGAAGTGTTTAAATTTATAACTGTCTCGTAGCGTGGGATCCAAGACCGTTTGCTACTTGATCGAGTAATAGTTAACTCAAGCTAGATCTAAAGCAAACCGCCGGTGCTAAGCAAACTCCGCTGAGAGCTCCCACTGTGTTGCTTGGACCTTGGTTTAGGGCGATGACGCAGTTTAGGAAGCTGGGTTTGACTGCGTGAATGAGCAGCCGTCCCACGCCGCGCCGTTTACATATTAATATACAAGTTAGTACATACGTACTGTTTATGCCATACATAATAAATATTTTTTATGTGTCATGTTCATTGAATTACCGTACCTATAAGTTAAGATAAGAACTAATCTGAATAACAAAAAATTGGACAAGTGAAGTAGGTCTCGCGCTGCCAGGGCTGTCTACAAAGTTTTTACTGGAAAAATAATATTGGTTCAATGTTCGGATTACCTTATTTTTTTGCAAAGTATCTTCTCAGATTACTCCCAATTTTATATTATATCGTATCTCATTACTATTTATATCATATCTCTGCACTGTAGCAGTGACAATAAGTCTACCTTTATTAAACCGCTGAGGGACTTATTTGGGGACTTTGGACTTATGAGGGACTGGGCCGTATTTGATACAAGTTTTAATTGGTTTATTGTAACGCTTTCTCTCAAGTATCAAATTTCAATGTTTTGATACTTGAGAGCTTAAATCTTTATATGATATGTCGTCTTGAAATTTAATTATCAGCGTCCATCAATTAAGAAGTCATTCGATGTCGAGAAGTGTAGATCTTTAAACATTTATTTCCTGCATACGCATCATATCAGATACCAATGCACAAGTCATATGACTGTTAATTGAAGTGCCATGTGACTCATAGGACATTGAAGTCTCCAATGTTCGATGACCTCTGAGATCGGACTTACGTTCAAGATCACAAAATGACTTTATGTTTCACTGGCTATGCTCCGCGGTGTTCCTATACGCGTAGACTGAATTAAATAGGATTATTTTTTTTTGCGCTGATTCCGTATTTTTTCCTAAGACTAAAACTCAGTTATTACTTATAGCACCAATTTATCTGCGAGCTAAAGTTTTGTCCAAAATTTCCAGCTGTCTTGGAAATCAGCCGATACAAAGAGAGTACAGAGAGATAAAAATAGAATACTGTTTCATTCGTTTGTTTTTGTTGTATTAATTCGTATGTAATTAGTGAAAAAGCAATTTAATTCATTTAACTATGAAAGTCTAGATAAGAATCCTTCAAAATTACGGCTTGGCGTATCACCCCCGAGCCCTGACATATGAAAAAGAAAAACCATTATGTGAAATGAAAAACAAAAGCATTACCCCGATCAACTGTCACAATGGTTCATAAATCTAGTTGATCCTAGCAAGATCAGCATCTCTGCGGATGATGAATGTATATTTTTCAGCAAATTTATCGCGGCTTATTGAGGATACGAGAGCTCCCCTACTTTATATGCATCTACCCAGCTACCTTACTACGTATGCATGGGGTAAGCAAGAGCAAAGTTGAATGCTTACTAACGTAGTATCGTGGTTCAAGTAAATTTTATTGTGGGCTACACGGAATTATAGCAAACATTACCTGCTTATTACACAGTTTGACTTATGCCAACATTTTACTGAAGTACATCTTTAATTTTCAACGACATATCACGCAGTGACCTAAGTTTGGATTTTGTAGTTAGGTCCACGAAATTAATGTGATCTTTGATGATTATTTTTCTGTGGTCATACCTCCTCCTGTTTTTATAAATATGATTAAATAATTCTTCTCCAAAGGGGGTCGAATTCGTATGAAAGTATGGCGAGAATAATTTATATTATTAAAATTTACTCAAATCTCACACAAAGCAAACCAATCGATGCTCATATAGGTAGGTACCCGTGACCATTTGCTTAGAAAGCCGTGCAGAGCTGTGGCAAAGCGTCACTATGCACCTATTGTTCTTAAAGCCCCCTTTCTCTTGATACAGGAATATGAACATCGCCTTTCCTCCCAATGCTATTCTAATTTATTTGGGAAAAAGATGGAAAATCCTATCCCTATAATTTCAAGGCCATTTGACTAAAGAATGTAGCTATGTATGTATATATAGAGCCTTCGTAAATTCATTGATAGTCTCATAAAAATCCTAGCCACGTAGCCAAAACCATAAAGGAAATTGTTATGAGCTTTTAAACGTGTCTATGTAATACGACAGTGTTAAGTTATGTGCTCATAGACAGTACTAGGAACCCAAGAATGACGCACTGACGGATGGCCACAGATTTTTCTACAATGATTCTCGTTATATGTAAATTTTTGAATCATAACCTTGGTTATTCGTGGGAATACGCCACGGGAAGTTTATGTTAACTGTACAGTCATATCGGTTGTATCATGATTTTATGGTTAGAATACAGGGCTACAAACATTAAGAGAGGTAGGGCATAACGGGTTTCCCGTTCTAATTCGGAGCTGCCCGACTGGGGCAGGACCTCCACCTTATAGAAGTCCGTAGCCAAATAACACAATTTTTTGTGTTGTGTTCCTACGCGGTGAATAAGGTTTCCAGTAATGAGCTCCTTGGGGAGGGGGGAAGATTGTTACATTGTGTTGGAAGCAGAGGGATTACACCTTATGCTGCCAACACACTATAACTCTCCGAACACAGAGTAGCAACGCGCAAGTGATACTTCGTGAGCGTATATAGGCTGTGGTAACCGTTTTCCATCGGGTGGGCTGTAATGCTTGTTTGCTACTCTTGTTGTATAAAAAAAAAAAAAAAAACGTTGGCCATGTTACTACAGTCCTATATAAAATCCATAACGGAGAAGTGGCAGTTCTCTCTAGATTTACAAACCTCTTCGGCTCCACCCACATTCATCAGTCACGTCAAACATTCGATTTCGAGTACTGACTTTTTACGAATATGTTAGTTTTTAAAAGCTAAAGCACAGAACTTTTATTATAATACCTTAGAATTTATATCAAGTTAAATCCCGCAAAGTCATCTGTGTTAATTGTATTATATAGATATAGTTTTATATATGAGTACTGGTCTGCTCCCTTGGGTAGTAGCCTGCCTTTTTACAATATTATTAATATACCAAGCTCAGCTAAGCTTAGTCAGTAAACTTTTTGTAAGCTCTTTTAAGACAACAACAGTAAATTAAAGAAGATGATACACGCTTTTTATATACACCGTTAGAGTTTGTAAAGATGTATTCTATCCGTGCTGTTAATAAGTGTAAATCGTGCGTGTTTTAATGAGCTAATTAACATCCCAATCCATTACCCATGCCTAGTTCGCGAGGCGATGTTAAATCATCGGATACTCATTACTCACGTGTGGGATACCGTTAAGTGCTCAGGCTTTCTTTACTGTAGTTATTTATGTACTTATGTATATAAAGGACAACATAAAAAAACTTCAAAAAATGGTTGGGAGTAACCAAGGGAGTGACGTGCCAGAGCCGTTAGTATTGGAGGTTAGAGTCCCGGTCGTTTGTACCAATGAGTTCTTCTATATTTCACTAAGTTGAATATCACAACACTTCGCATTTAAAACACGGTGAGGATAATTCCATGTACATATTTGAAAATAATTTCAAAGACATAATTTTTCACATTAAATGTGTGCTTTGCAGTTATATTGAATAGTTTTACCTGTTTTCGTTTATTGGACCTTATTGAATATCCAGTTTTCGTGGTTTACGTTATCAGTTAACATCTTCATAACATTTTCTACTTGGGCGAAACTTTCCACTTGAAACACTAGTATCATATCAGTACATGGCTTTCTATCTGCGTGTCAACATTTATCAATAAACTTATTTTCATGACATTGAGCTCTTATTCAACGCTTACGTGGAAATGATTGTCATGTTTTAATTTCCTTCAATATCGTATGAAAACAAATGAAATTATATTTGTACCTGACACAACCAGTGTATTAAT
The DNA here is from genome assembly GCA_945859725.1 of Drepana falcataria. Lineage (NCBI taxonomy): Eukaryota > Metazoa > Arthropoda > Insecta > Lepidoptera > Drepanidae > Drepana > Drepana falcataria. The sequence continues at coordinate 4,990,154 of OX243937.1, forward strand.
AACTCAAGGATGGATCGATATTATACCGAAGGTATCGTTATACCTGCGAAGGTCATTTCAACCGATGTTAGAATGAGTCATGCTCGAATTGGGGCATTTTGTTTCCTTCACATGAACTTCTAGTACACAATTACCGTGACTAAAGTAGAATGTGCTAATTTTACAGGCATTGTGGGAAACGCTTGCAGCCATGACCCCACCAATGATTCATAGTGGAATGACGTAATGTGTATTTCTTGGCCATTAAGCTTACTATTTCGAGACCTATCCGAATGTTAAAAAGGTAATTCTCAAGTTGGTTATCGTTGATATAACGACTATAAATTTTGTGTGTGCGTGTGACATAATAGCTACGCTTGATAATAATATAGTAAGCCTTAATGATAAGGCTCTTTATTCAAAACTAGCTTCCTTTCCGGTATTTCAACTGTTTGATATATTTTATATTGTTGACTAAGAGAAACAAACAACAAGACACACACAAACAACAGTGAAATTACCATTATCAATATTCCTTAAAATATTTTTTTAGGTTTCGTCGAATATCTAAAATACTTCAATGATGGGACAAGTTTTTGGACACGTGTATTTTAAATTATCATCGTTTATAATATTTATGAATGAATGTAATTTCATGTAAATTTGTATTCTCTTAATCTCAGTATCTGCAAAAAAAAATTATGAGTGGCACCTTAGAACGTTAAAGATGTGCGTGACTACAGACTTGTCTCTCGATACTCCGCACTTAGTCTGATAGTATTAAACAAGATAAGAGAAAGCAGAGCTGAAGATAGTTGGAGAATACCTAATGGATCTCGGATCAGGACAGTAACTTACAGTCAACACACAATCAAACTAAACTTACAAAATATCGCAAGTTATATATCGAGAGCCGTATCGTTTACTCCCGGATAGTGTTGTGGTTCCGCGGTGTGTGCTTTCCGCAAGTCCAAAAGCAATGATTGTACTGACAAAAAGGTGTACGGCGAGCACAATCTAGTATAGAATCGGCAGCATGAGTATTGATTCAACCTACACATACTATGGTTTACCATCATGACTGCTATATATATTCTGGTATAAAAAAAACTGTTTGCAATTTACATTACTCGTATATATAAGAACTAGAGTGGCTCATAAATGAAACCCACACGCAACCTTAGCACGCACATTTGAAAATAAATGATGTTTTGCGCAGACATTCATATAATAACCTAGTACATATAGCATTACATACTCCGTTGGTTCTGAAATCGAAAAAGTACTGAAAGCCGAAGAAAATTTGGGAGAATGGTCTCGTAAAACTTAATATGAGGTACAGAATTGAGGATACCGTGAAATTGCTATCCATATGAGAGTAGATACTTCTTCGGAACAAAGTCTTTAATCAAGTAAAGTTTTGGACCAAAGTTATTAACCTTGTTTTCGTGAAATATTGAATACCTTATTAAATCAGGGATTAGTTAGTTTTGCAATATTAAAAAAAGTTTTTCTGCAATAAGTTTAAATTATGTCCCAGAACAAATTCTTCGGTGGCGGAAAATATTATAAAGCTGTATCGGTATGAATAGAAAATCAAATCCGTCTGTAGTAGTATCCGTCGACTCAGCCTTTGTCACCGAAGCAAAATACGTTTCTGGCGAAACGTGAGAATTATTATGTACATACATCCGCTTTTGTGTAGACACGTGGGTTGTCTGATAGCGTTTAACGTCGCCTGTAAACGCTTGGGGCACCAAAGGTTTCGGTCGCGTGTCATGTTGACGTTTTACATGACATGTCATATATGATTGTTCAATCTATGTAGAAACGTGTATCTTGCTCTCACAACTCAGTTGACATTCCTCTTTGGCTAGAATAGTCAGCTAACCCCAAGAAAAAGAGGCCAATGAGCTTTTTAAAATAGATAAACAGGGTGAGTGAAACACCTCAATTGTCCCACAAGAACAGCTGCTATTAGCTAGTACCGTATGCCGGAAAGCCGTACCTTAACGTCTAATTTATTGTGTAAAAAGAGAATTTAATTCACTGCGTGTTCTAAATCTGAATAATTTGCATGCAAATGACTTGAGGTTAAGTTACGTACAAAGCATTTTCACCTCATGTGATTAAAACTTTTAACCGAGGAATATTCGCAACAGCAGCTATTTGCATGTTTGACAAACAGGCGCCTTTCATACTTGCCAACGCAATACTTGTCAACAGTTCCAATATACCCTTAACAAAACCCTTTTAGCCGTTATCTCCGGATTACTAAATAAATATTCCAAAATACTCTTCAGGAATTGATTCGATGTTCAAATATTTAAATAAACATTATTAGACGCGTATGTATAGTCGTGCTTGGGTAACGGCGATGGTCTTGCCATCTGTCACGTTTGTTGGTACCTAAAATATATTTCTGTCGGAAAGTGGGTGTGTGGGTACTACCTTTATACCTTTTCCTACCTCACCCCTTCGGTGACCTTGTTGGCAGGCGTGAGCATATATTTATATCTTTTACTATTCAGAAATAAACGACATATTTTTACTATTTCTATTCTCAACTGTGAGTTCGAATAAAGGAGAGTAATAGTTAAGGTTAAGCACTATGTATAACACACTGTTAAAGTGTTTTCCACGATCCAGACGCACTCGGTGGAAAATTGGTATAAACCTGTTGTGGGGCCCCGCTCCGTTTGCTCAGGTGACGACGACGCGACGCGGCGGTGACTTATTTGCTTTATTCTGCACAAACAATTTTCAACTCAAAATATAGTATTGTAGAGTACATATTGTGTCGCGGTTATGAATTCTAGAAGCCGGAAAAATGCACCCTGCATAGTTCTTGAGTATAAATGTTATTCGCGAGAAGAAGGTTCGAAATAAGCAGCGAGCACTTGAGTGTACTGGGTTTTAATATTAAAGTAGGATTTTCCTATATAAAACTATGGTGCCTTGGTGGAAACATTTCATAGTCAATTCTATTTAAAAATAAAATTACAGTGAAGAAAAACATCGCGAAGACGGAGACTTGCTTGAGAAACGGCTATGGACCCGGCATCTGTCACGTTGGCACCTTAATATATCTCCGGCTACAAGAGGGTGCGTTACACTTCTGCCTGCACGTCCAGAAATAGTGAAGATTAAAATAAAATATTTATTTGAATTAGATAAAACACTTTTTTTTTAAAATAAATGTCAGATTTGTCGTCTTAATCTTGTTTACGAAAGGTCATAACTTACCGCACTAGGTGTGTAAATATTATTATCTGGTCAATTGAATGCAAACTATTAACAATTGAATAAGGGTGTAACAATTTATCCAAATCGCCACTAGCCTTGACGAAACAATGAATTGATTGCAAGCGCCGTTGAAATCAAAATTCTGTTCGCATCAGGGGACGTGTCCGAGTAACGAAGACAAATCAAAGTCTCGGTGACCTGCCTCCTGGACGGACACCCTTCTAAACATAAGACAGAAGGCCATTAAGTCGAGATAGTGGTATTTATCTTGTCCCCTATCCACCTCTGTAGGTGACGCGGGTACTACGGCAAAACTCTGTCAAGTCACTTTAAGAGTTACTCTAAGCATCTTTGGAAATGCTTTAGATACATATATAATAATAAATAATAATATAATATATATAATATAATAAATAATAATATAATATTTATTAATATAAATTTTATTATAAAATACGAATGTATAACGTATTAAATACATAATGATCCAATTAAAACTGTTGTTTGAATTAGCTACTACATAGAACATATTACTATTGGAAAAGTGTTAATTTATAAAAGGCATTTAGGTATTTGATTCCACATAAAAGTCAGTTGCTTAGTGAGGCAAAATACAACATCTGTGAATATGTGATCTCTTTTGTGAGTTTGGAAAGCGATCTCATCATTAAACTCATTGGATGAAGAACCTCAGCTGTATTTAGAATGGATTTTGTGTGGAAATTGGAAGCGGGTGAAACCTCCGGTAAAGGTAGTAAATAATGTAGAAAACATAGGTAATGTTGTGCGTAGGTAATGTTCAATCGGACAAAAGTACTAATTGTTGTTAGCAAGTTTCTGCGATTAATTTTAATGGTATATATCATTGATTGTAATTGAGTACTGGAACACGGTACTTATTTGAATATGATATTTATTAATGTTTGTTACAATTCCATCTCATTCTAAAACTATGATGAAAGATCAAACCTCAGGACAATGTTTATCACATATTGTAATTTGACCAAATTAATTTAATCACAGCGCACTTTGTACAAACATTAGCTAACCATAACTATAACTGATAAAGTAATAGTCATTTGTGAATATTACATTAATTGTGTCATGCGTGTGCGAAACTTACCGTACATAAAGCTTCTATAACTTACATATTATATCATATTATATTATGCCTTGTTTGTATTGATTAGATAGTACGAAGGCCTAAACCAATCTGCTAAGTAAACAAGCCTTGGCAAACGTCTGGTAAACACACGCTCTTCTTATTTGTCACATTTTATGTTAGAGAGCCTTTTGTTTACCCTATTCTGTACTTAGAGTCGGTTACATAAGGCTGTTATTTGAAGAGAAGTTTTTATTATTATTATAACTAATGAATGAATAGAAATCAGGTTGGATAAGATGTTTGAGTCTGAATCTACATGAAGAATATTTGGATAAAATATTGCAACTTATATCACGCTGAGTCTCTCTGAGAGAGGCTGAGAGAGCTGAGCTTTAATCCATTCTGGACATAGACCTTTGCGTATCATCCTCCTTCTTCACTCTCGTCATACTTGTCGGAACAGTTGGTGACAATTATCCAAACAGATTTATATTCAGCCAACAGGAAAAATTTTGGGTATTGAATCCCCAAAGTTGCCCAACCAAATGTTCCCTCTATTGCCGGAAGGAAATGTGAGAAATGTCGCTATGACATATGCATGACCATTGTAATATATTAAGAAAATATTGACATACGTATATGGCAATGTTGGAATGACTTCTCCATTTAAAGTACCGCGTGAATCACTTTCATTCAGTTAATATAGTTTAACCATACAAGAACCGGTTACATCATAATGCTTAATATATTAATACAAGTGACTGCGTAGCGCGTACTTCCATTTCACCGACATAACCTAAATACGCATGACCATGAGAAAGGAACGATGGACGAACGATGTCGATCCAACAAAACACAGCCTTTGATTTGAAAAAGCTTTGTTTACTTCAAAACATGTCCTTGATTTGGGGCAGCAATTTTCTGATACATTTTCCTTGGCCCTACAAGCTTCGCGCTTGCTTGCGTAAACAAGCGTAGCCGTTTTTACTTTTACCGCGCGTGCGGTCGCATTTAAACGAAGCATAAAAATGCTAAATCATTATTTCCAACGAAAAATCGATCTGATGTTTCATAATATGAATAACTTACGAATGTGCAACGGTACAATTATAAAATATTGTGCCTTACAAGGAAAACGGTTGCATTCGAGGTATTTCGATTTCTTAACACATTACGATTATCTCAAGGGTATTCGGTAACTTATGGAATGAGTTATATATATTTATATGCAGATGTGTTATGTGTGGTACTTTTTAAACCCGGCATTAAACTAGACATAGCCTGTACATGGTTATTACCATATATAATATATGGATATAACATAAAAAGAAATTTCGTAAATTTCGTTATCTAAAAGTAGATATTTTCTACTTTTTATATAGAAGAACTGTTGACTTTCCTCTGTAAGTTAGTTTTTATACAATTTCAAGTTGACCTGCCCCATGAAATTGGGTATATTTTTTACTCCATAGTTACGTGTTATGCGCATCAACTATATTCCAAGTCGTTGTCTTATTCACGTGTTAAATCGTCACTAGGACGAATCTCAAAAAAACGTAATAAAAAAATTCGTGTTCATTTCATTTGAACGCTACGTTGGTTATTAACATCGATAAAATTGAAAATGATACTTAAAGTCAATTTTTATTTCTGCAGTGTCGCAGGGTATAATTACGCACAAGTGGCTTAAAGCAATTGAAACTTTTTGCGTCTGCAGCCATATTTAAAGGGATGCAGGAAAACGATTATACTCCACGTTAGGGGAGAAAAACACATAGTAACTGCACATGACGGTTCCCGTACGAACGATTTCGATTCGCTTTTTCACTTATGTCGTGAAGATAATGCCTTTTTGGTGTCGTCTTTTCTGGAGGGAATAAATGTGACAGGCATCTAGTTCGCAGTCCCTAGAAATTTAACTCAAACAATTCGTAAAAACGTGATTATCATCAAACTCATATTACCCAAAAATTCTTAAAAACCTATGTAATGAAATTAAAATATACGAGATAAAAGCATTATACGATACTAATCCAAACACTTAAGGACATTTTGAAAAAAATATATATCTTTCACAGTCAAACAAAGGTTTGTCCAGATAAAGCAACAAAACATTTCACCGTCTGTAACTAATTATGTGCCCTCTTGACAAATAGGTAAAATAATAACTTGGTAAATTATGATTTTACCAAGATCTCTGAAATGCTGATGGGTTTATCAAAACAGCTCATCGAAATATAAAATAAAACTGATCCATTGATTTCCGGCCACAAATGGCTAAAGAATACTTTACAATACGTACAAGAGGTAATCCATGAGATGAAATTGGGTACAAATTCAATCAATTGGTTATTGATACGATTGCATTAAGATCTTAACAGCGAATATTCGATTAACGAGAACAGGGCCGGATTAGGCGGAAAAAACTTGGATTTCAATTATCGTGCGCTTGTTTCACACGGCCAACATAGATGGGAAATGGCAACCCAGCCAGTTCCACGACACGTCCGCTAAATTACTTGGAACGGTTTGTAACAAATATATTTTATTTTTGTGCTGTAATTCAGCCAGCGTTAACTAGCGCAGACGAAGCGTTTTCGGTACGGGGGCTAAATTGTATTAAGTACTTGTAGCGCGCTCGTTTTGTTCATTGTAACGTAGTGTGATATCGGTACATTGATTGCAATGTACCGATATCACACTACGTTACAATTACCGAAAGCACTTTAATAATTTATTCAAACACAATCATAACCAATTTGGTGAATAGTGGTGTACGAAGAAGAAAACCTGCGTACCTTTGAGAAGACATTCAAAGGCCTAGGTGAAGCCGTGCATGCGAGAGACTCAATCTCTCTAGAAGACAAAATCGGTCGAACTGTTTCGCATTAGCCGGAACAAACAAGTAGATTGTGAGACGGGCAAGAGAGGAAGGGCATAACGGGTTTCCCGTTCGAATTTGGACCTGCCTGACGGGAAGGACCTCCACCTTAAAGAAGTCTGTAGCCAAATAACACAATTTTTTGTGATGTGTTCCCGCGCGATGTATAGGGTTTCCAATAATGAACTGTTTGGGGAGAGGGAAGATTGCTATATTGTGTTGGCAGCAGAGGAATTAGTCCCATTATGCTGCCAACACAGTAACCACTTCCCATCTGGTGGGCCGTATGCTTGTGTGCCACTTTTAGTGTATCAAAAATCTAAAATTAAAAAAATAATATTTAACATTTCCAATAGACGTTCTCTTAAGATCTAGAGAGAAATCGGCTAATACGGTTTCACTCACATAAGATTTGATTTAATTGAAATAGCCTTCCCTAAATATATTTTAGAAATTTCGCCTACTTCCGTCATCTGTTGAAATTGTAAGTTTAATAATGTATACACATTGCTATAATCCTTCAAACACGAACTTTATAACAAAACTTTTATAATTGTGTCAAAACCTTACAAGCAGGCGACGGTAAAACCCTTTATCGTCGCGAGATTGAAAACCCTTCTCGAGCTACTCGGAAATATGAAAACAAAATGAATTTTGAAGGCCTTAAAATCCGTGTAACTGACAAAGCACTTCACACGCATTAGATGACTGCCGCCAAAGAACAAAGAACTGTAGAGCCGGCACTCTGTATTGTATGGCCTGGAATCTGCTAAAACTGTTTGATGCGATGAACGAAAACTTTACATCAATCACTTTTAAGCTGTACGAATTCTGGGCTATCGCTTAAAATACTTACTTTTAGACAAGCGGTTATTTGACTTTTACTTGCCCAATTAAGCCGTGGTTGCAGGCGACTATTTGAACCACTCGTCGCCAGCAACACAAAGATTGCAAGTTCGAACCCTGGCTGTACCAAAGAGTTTCTGTGAACTTTAGCACAGTGATTAGTCACACCACAAGGTTTACAGTGAAACATCGGGAGGAAGCCTGCATACGTTAGAGAAGAACGTGCTTGAAAAACGGCGATGGACTAGCCATCTGTCACGTTGGTACCTAAATATGTATGACGGAAAGTAGGTATATGGATATTACACTGTCAGTGACCTTTGTTTGAAAGGCATTGCAATATCATTGCCTACTACTTTGCGGACCCTTGGGGTACGTGATGATATCACTCACATACAATCTATGTATCAAATTATTTACGAGTACATAAGGAAAAAAAGACCGCTAGAGAGCACCTTCTTGATGTGGTATTTTGAGCATGGTGGTTTTTCTCCGAAGAATGTGTTATTTATGTCAGCGATGAAACACGACTCGTATACCGCCTCTATAGGTATGACGTGAAGGCCGCAAAAATGTAATTGCTTAGGTATGTACTATAAAATTCGAGGAAAATTTTATAATTCAAATTCAAAGACGTGTGTACTTTTATCTGTACGGGTGCTTGGAAAACTGTATGTATGTACGTCACTTTGGCACTTTAATATTTATCGGGGACACTTGTGGCAAGGCGTGAATATACATAGATATATGTAGTATATATAATATACTAATATGCTTATTTCGTAGTGTATGCGTTATACGGTATATAATTGCTTTAATATTTGGTTCTTCAAAACACGGTAGTTTTCAATTTGGTGAGCATAAAAAGTTATATTGTAACCCAAGTACACATTTTCTATATAAGCTCGAATATTATTTAGGTGCAATAAGCGCAAGCTGATCCCTTTACCAGTAGGATATAACAAAAAAATACTTATAAACATACTATAATAACTCTTTTATTATTCCTGTTATTCAGTTACTAAAAGAAATATAAACACATGAGCTGGTTTAAAAGGTTTCAAGGTTAATGACGTGACAAATCATGTGATGGACAAATCGTTTGATATTGGGGCTTTACAATGAAAAACGTTCGCTCGTTGTTTACAATAAAAGGGCTCACCCCTAATTTCGAGCACCTATGTATGCAGCATGCACTCGTTTGCTAACAAACACCCAAGGGTTAACAGTCTGCTGCGTAACACAGGGTGATCAAAAAAGTACACCACCTGTGCATTTTACCCTTTTATTAACTTTATTCTCTAGCGTATTTCATTTGTGAAAAACATATGGTCTATTTATTCATTCTTGGGCACCCAAATGCGCTTGACAATACTTTGGTCGTGGTTAATGTGGTGGGTAGGCTTCGAAAATTTAATTATACCTGGTTGTCTACACTAATATTATGAAGAAGAAATTATTAATAATTTGTAAGAATATAATATATCTTCAGGCCTTCCCACAAGGATCTCCAGAGGTCTATAAGTTGTGCCACACACCCACTTTCCACCAGAGATATATTTTGAAACGGATAAACCCAATAAGTTCTCAACCGATTAAAACATCATTTCACTTATGGACACGTAATTTAACGCAGATGAAACCACAGAGCACTTTTGACCCCAGGTTACACTTCTCGATACATACGTGCTAATAAGTTCCAGTGAACAATTTACAGTACCATTACGCCACAATAGATCAGGCCAACTTTCAGGACTTCAAAGCGATAGGTAGGCAGATAATAATGAAATTATTTCACCGGAGAAATATTAAATCTAATTGCCAACGTGACAAATTGTGATTATATCGCCGTCTCTAAAGAATAGCTGCACATGTATATGAGCTTAATGCTTTATCTCCTACACATTTCACGTCACGAAGTTTCCTTTACTACTGACGTATTGTATAATCGTCTTTGTGAGACAAATTACTGAATTTAAAGTTACACAATTTTATTGGAATTGCCCTGGAATTCCAACCTGCAAAAATAGATATGCATTTATACTTTGAAAATTAACACTATTGATACATGTTTCCCGTTTTTATTGTTCCACGACCGCACAAAGTGTAACGAGAATGTCAATTGTAAAGCGACAATGTATCAAAATATTCTGTTGAACTAACGAACCGCCGCAAACGCTATGACCACCAAAATTGCACTCTATTCTCTACCATAGTGTTTTTGATAGCGTTTATTTATCGCTATTCAAAACTCTTGTAAATGGACGACAGGCATTTTCTGGCATGTTTATAAATCAGTGTAGCGCCGATACCGGTCAGTACCCCATCAAGTTGATAAATGCATGAAACTAGAGACTCCACAGCCCCATGTTGATGTGGATGGTATGAAATTGAGATAATGGCAGACTTAGATATATTACACTATAGATTACATTGCACGCGGATACTACGCTGTCAGTTTTGAAGGGAGGATGCGTGTATGTATTACTAGCTGTACCCCGCAGTTTCACCCGGTAAAAGTTTGATTATATTTTCTGTAATTAAACATCCAGCTAATAATCTCCGAGATAATACATTAAATTCCGTGTATCCGTTCTGAGGTGACTGAGTTGAGGATGTTTGTATGCTCACAAACATTAACACAAAGAATAAACACATCTTGTAGGTTGCAATACTAAAGAGAATTATGATATTCATAAACACAAAATAATATATTTATGTTTTTTTATGTCGTCTGTACGTTAGATGTAGGAATGTATATTATATTTGTCTTTGAATATTCCATTTGCAAGTCGATTACTTCACCGTAAAGCTCGTGGTGTGCTGAATCACTATATATTATATTCTAAACTATATAAGTTAGGAAAAATCTCATTACTACAACAGATCGCAGGGGTTCGAACTCTGATTTTGCAGGCTACTGGGCCACCGTTGTCTTCAAGTATTTATAAATAAATTATATTCAGAATAGCACACAAATAATGTGACTCTTATCTACGGAGAGCTAATAATCGAACGATCTACAAAAAATCCAATCTCGTGACGAATATCCCTTTAAATTTGGAATCGCTAATTTTTTCTAATGGTTACATACCACACTGCAACCATGATTATTAATTCCAAATTTAAATCAAACTTAGCGACTCGGCGTGATGATATGTATGTATGTATGTAACCAAACTTACAATGGAGTTGAAAGTCGTAAATTGCAGAGAAGTATAAAAGCACGCACTGAACATTTTTTAAGTCATCGTGCTATCATAAAGATAATTTATCACAATTTTATCTCACGATTTTCCTTCGGTTAAGTGTGAGGGTAAACGCGAGTAAGTGCTGCTGATAAATCGCGTTGAGTTACCATTTTTTATTTTTCCGTTTTTATATGGTGTTTGTTGCAACGAGTACCTTATATAATTGGTAATTGCCTGCAACTATGATAATATATTAAATACACTTCTTAAGATGAGATTATGTAATTTCATTATGTATCGTTAATTCTGTATCTTATTTTACGGTTATAAAAATAATCTTTTTTGAGATGATACTCGAATAATATTTTATGAAATTTATTACTAAATCGAAAGATTTTAGGCTATTTTAACGTTGTGTGTATTGAAGAACCTCACCAAACTTGCCAATTAATTCTTATTTGAAAATTCAATGTAATTAAAACAAAGTAATTAATACTAAACATAATACATTTCGTCAAATAAATACTCTTAAACTTTAATTTATTAATAAATCTATGTAACAAAACCGATTCCAACAAATTCCAATTCTCTGTTAACCAAATCCAGGCCACCGAATCGTATAAAAGGTTCTCAATTTTATGAGTTTACGTTATTTGATATTCATTCCAATACTCCGTTCAATAACATTCGGTGGCTCATTGGGGAATTCAAAGTATTCGCAAGTCCACCAGAGGCCTACGAGTTTGATCTGGAATTAATCTGATATTCAGTAGCTATTTGGAGGAGAACTTTAAGTAGGAAAGCTTTATATCGGTCGCATTGTACACAGGACTAGGACCTGCGGTGCCATCCGCATTATATTTATTCATACATTTGCGTATACGTTTCTTGCTCCGCTCCATATCATTATCAATATAGTCGGTTCCCAATTCACGGGTTATCTAATGCAGTAAACCGTTTCGGATTATTAGTTTCTGAGATTAGCACGTCCAAGCAAGAAACTAAACTCTTTCTCTTGATATCATTAGTGTAGATATAACAAATCAAATTCTGCTTTGAATCTCCATTTCACTCGCGATGTAAAACATGAATACATATACATACATATCATCACGCCGAGTCCCTAACGGAGAGAGTACAGAGCGCCAGTTCTCTCTAGACTTACATACCTCTTTCGCTTCGTCCACATTCATGAATACTCTATGCTTAACAGCTTAATTAGTTTCCCTGGTGCAAAACAAGTCACAAAGCATGATAGCGCAGATAACTACGAGAATATAGTAAACTTTGCACTGAGTTAAGTTTAACCGGATCACTACCAACACACCCATACAACTGTGCTCCCCTTCATTCCCTATTGAATGCTTTCAATCTGCACTGTTGGCCGGTGCACAACAAAAGCACCTCAGTTCTTATCTCAGTATATTGTACATCTGCAGTACCAACCGGTGAAATTAAAACTTGGATATTCCAGCCTCCCGAAGGGTTCCCGACGTCTGAGGTTAGGGTCCGATTGAATGTGGTCACTGCGTTTAAGGGGGCTTCACATCCCAGTTTAGAATGCCCGCTGTGGTTCGATTAAGTAAGGTTGCAATCTCGTCCATATAGAACGACGAACCTGCTATTAATTCTGCTCTCAATGAACTATTCATGACTAGTTTATTGTGATAACTCTGGACGTTGAGATCAAACCCATTGCGTGACGACCAAGTGCGGTGTGCAGTAAGTAATTATTAATAGTCATTTTATTACTCTACTAGGCAGTGCATCTGTAAGTACCAATAAATAGCTGATATTTTTTAAAGAAGCTAGAAGCTCCCTCCTCATATAGAAATAGAGAATAAATTTCTCTATTTCATCAGTTAAATTGTTTGGGAGTGCACTAATCAAATAAGTATACATTTTGTACTGTGTAAGTATTTGTATTGCAAGGTCTCAGTAAGTTTTTCGAGTGCATTGCCACTTGAGCGGATGACTAATGCGTCGTCGTCATTCATTTTAATGAGTATTAGAGGTTGAACGTACAAAGTGGACATACAATGTTGATAGCCTTATTGCTAATTAAGTCATGACTTATTACTCCGTCAAAAGTGTATTTAACCTAAGATCTTTAAACAAACTTTAACTTTACATAAAGAAGGCTAAAGTTGAAATTGCAGTGAATAAAATCACATTGCAATGAAGTAGATGATTCAGAATTTTTCTCAACTTGTTCTGTTCTTCCGTATACCTGATAATTAATAGGAGCTCTACTGGAGAACAGTATATAATGATGAGAAATGATGTTAATTGCTTATTCAATTATATACATAAATCACTTGAATATGTCAATCAGATAGTTATTCCAATGGGGAGTGTTAATGCACTTTTATCATTAAGGGAAAGGGCATTTGGGATACTGGGAAATCTACTATTTGATATCAATAACAACTTAATAACAAATATATCACTGTTTTGCATTTTGATCTTAAGTATGGCTTGAAAATTGTCTCATTACGTTGATAACTCATGAAATAAGCCTAACGAAACCGAAAAGTCTCTTACGTCTCAAAATAAAAATTATTTCCGTTCGCGAACTTTATAAAACAAACTTGGATTTCGAATTTTCAAAGAAATTTCAAAATTAAGAAGATGCAGGACAATTTTGTTTCTTTCTTGGTATTAAGTACGATTTTGGCACATCGTAGCCGAACATTCGATTGCGAAGGGCTAGCATTAATTCAAAGGGCATGTCTCACTTCCTGTCCCGAGTACCAAGTACTGTCGAAATGTTAATTTACCGGAAATTAAAGTTGTTTCAACTTTACCCTTTGGACATGACTCTTCGCCTTTATTTGTGTCTATATGAATAATATAAATAGGTATTTTATAGGATTTCCGGATGCGATTTTTGTCCAGAGATGACTGTGTTATTTTTCGCAGAATTATGTTTATGTTTTAACATAGTGAACTTTACTTTGCACTTATGTATAAGGTAGATCTTATTATGCTAGTTGGATTTATTACATAGTGTTAAACGATAGTATTTATTTAATACAGAATATGTAATCTGAAATATGGAAAGATAATGATATTTTGCTGTGCTTTAGTGGAATATTTTAAATCTTTCACACGTATTATCGATTTGCAATTTAAACTTCCCACTCTACAAGGGTTCCCGAAGGAGCAGGCAGACCTGTACGCTATTATGTGCTAACCTGACAGGTGGCGCGTCCATCGCCGATTCTCAAGCTCGATACACGATATACATACGTCTCCGAATTTCGCCTTATGTGTATGCAGGTTCCTTCTCGATATTTTCCGTCACCGTATTGCTCGTGATGTTCATAATCAGTTTACTTAAGTTCAGAAAAACTAATTGGTACAGTCGAGATTCGAAATTGCGAACTTAAATTTGAGGCGTACTCGAAACACACGTCCACCACGGCAGTTTAAGCTTATTATGATCAACAAATCTTTTTAGGTCGTAACAAAATTGCATTATTAATTTCGGTTCGTTGTCCAGGGCAGTCCACCTCTGTAATCCATTTGTAACATTAATAAACCATCATTGTGGCGCATGCGAATCGAGGTATATGTAATTAAATGAGGTATCCTTGTTTTGTGGCTACATGGACTGCGTTTGCAGTTATTGGGAATTTCACCGGATGTGTTTGTGGTTGTGATGGCATTCGGGTAATTTTGATCAGCAGTGGGTGTTCATCATGATGATACTATATTTATGTGTATATAAATAATTCTGTCCCGCGGTTTTACCGACGTTCACTCTTATTATACGTTTATATTATGTTGAATCGTTCACTTCCTTGACTAGCCTTTTTCAATAATATTATATTGTATTGCAATAATTATTATTAAATTTAACGCGGGTAAAATCGCGGGGCATATTATTTATAATTCATATTACAAGAGTGGCTTCGGCCATCAATTGACGTAGTATCTGCGGGTTATTGTATGTCAGCTGGTAATCTTATCGCTCAAGTGATTCACAATAGGTACATCGATCAGTATTTTTTTGAGTATGTAAACTTGTGCTACACTTGCTATATTCATATTATATAAAAAGGCGCTCTACTCTGCTCACCCCGAGAGCGATTCGGCGTAATCGGCAGACGTTAAAATACGGTTAGAGGTTAGATACGTGGCGGTCGAGTAGTTCAAGTAATCGTCTGGAAATGTTGTTCGAACCCTGACTGTGCCAATAATTTTATCTGAAATTAAGTACAGTGAATCAGACCGCTAGCTATACGGTGAAAGAAAATATACGTTTAAGAAGGAATTCAAAGGCCTAAGTATAGTCGTATTTGAGAAACGGTGATGTGAAACAGTGGTTACTTTTCTTTTACACGTCTACATAAGTGAAACACAATACATAAGTAAAAACTAAACCGTTACTTACCTTTTTATGTCTTCTTAAGATTATTACCTACATACATTCACAACAGCTTCCTCAGGATGTCTTCCTCACTGCCAAGCTGGTGGGGAGATTTAACAATATACTTAAGTTCAAGAATACACATAGGTATAGTCGAGATTCGAACTTCAAATCAATCAGCATTAATGTAATTGTCTAATCAGTTATAACCATGTATCTAACGATTAAAGCTAGTGCATTATTATTCCAACGTATAGTTAACTTGTGGAGGGGCTTAGATGGGGTGGTTAATTACATTTCAGAGCGTTTAGTATTTCAGCAATGCTCGGCGTACACAGCTAGGGTTAAGGTATGAACTAAAAGTGCATATGCTTATGTATGGCGGTACTGTTTTACAGCAACTGGTATTAGGGATACGTGGAGAGAAATACGAATGTTAATCTACCTTTCGTCAACGTTAAGATGTTATATATGCGAATTATGGACTAAAGACATTTTGCTCATAGAAGATAATCTACCTACTTTATTTTTACTAAATTACTAGCAATAAAAATAAATGGCAACCTAGAATTATTATTCTAGGTTGCAATTTATTTATAAATGCGTAGTAGCAGTAGCATTTCTAGACGTACATACCTCTTTTACTTCGTTCATAATCATCAGTCTTTTCATACATGCTCGCTAATTCCGAGTACTCTTGACGTTACCGTCTTTGAGTATCCGATCGATGATGAAAAATTACACTTTTATATTGATATATATGTGTGTGTTTAAGTCTATTAGAGGGTAATTTAACCGCGTCTAAGCGAGGGTGATTTCCCCGGCTTGTCTGCATATATCCGATCTGAAACTAGAAAATTAATATTCATGAAGGGTAATCTTTATCGTTCATTTCACACCATTAAACCATCGAATTCAGATGCGATAAATCGAAACTCATGCTTTTGATAGCTAAGCTTTATGCTGAGATTTAGTTAACCACTGGCTTTTGTCGGTCGTTCCAGTGTTGGAATTGACAAGTCATGGTTTTCAGCTTAATGTACTTGGTTCTTTATCACGATGAATGTAAAAAAATATACAGCCGTAAAGACTCACGGATCACTATAAGCGTGTACGTATCAATATAAGCTTCGTCTCGCGGTTTCACTCGCTTTAAATTCGATTATCTATACTAATATTATAATTGCTTGTGACTTAGTATTTGTCTTTTTTTGCTGTTATTGAAATATATCCATCTTATAGGCAGTTTACCTATGTGACCAATTTCATCCGATTGCGTTAAGCCTTTCTGACGTGATTGAGTATCAAAAATCCACCCATTCAAACTTTCACATTTTTTATATAGAGTAGGTTCGATCATATGTGTACATATCATATAGATCAAATATAGAATACCATAATACTTTAAAATAATGTATATGTATATTGCAAAAGATAAACAGAGAAAGAAAATGAGAAAGTAATAATGCAAATTTACTTTTGAATTTAAGCATTTTATACACAGTAAATAAATCGTACTTTGAAGTGTACTGTATAGATGAACGGAATAATAAAATTACCATACCCTTTGATGACAAGATCAGAAGTATGCGCTACTTAAACATGCACGTGATGACTAAAGTGAGCTTAAAAGGCGAAAGAAGTTTTTAATCTGGAAAAGTAGCGTTCCATGCTGTTTTTAATCGGAAGTCAATCATGGTATGTATGAAGGGATAGGCATCTAAACTGTCCTACTAAAACTAGAAGATTGATACTGGTATAACGTTAAAGTTAAAAATTAAATTAAAGTACGTATAATAATTAAAAATACTGGCCAATGGAATTGGCTATGACCCTCGGTTTCACCCAGGTAAAATTTTACTACCCCTACTTTAGATTTTTTTTCTCATACGGGCCAGCTAATTTAAAAATATATTCTTAAATCGGGTTAGTAATTCTTTAGATTGGCGCAATTAAGCAAATAAACTCTACCTCTTTATAATATTATACTATGTATTTAATTAATCAGCCTCAGTTTAATACCATTAATTTAATTAAGCTTAATAAGCTTTTGAGCTTTTTAGCTTTTAAGTATAGTGCTTGTTTTCAGTATATTCAATATGATTTGCTTGTGGCTCAATTGTGATTAAATAATAGCTATCAGTCTGTTGAATATGAAATAAAATATGTACTTACAAGATTGCGCAATCTGTATATCATAGATACTATATCTCAATTGAGTGCGTTGTAAATGTTGCCACAAACCCTAATGTACTCCTAAGTCACTTAGAAACAATTTCCCGTCAAGGAACCGTGAGCAGATAAAATAATAAGTAATCACAAAGGCCAGCCAATCCCTTTGTGTCACTAATTTTATCTATCCGCTCTGCTGGTCCATCCTTAATCTGAGGGGTTGACTTCTAGTTTGCATTCGAGATTCCTAACAAAGTTTAAAAGTTAAGGCAAGTAAAATGTGCAGCTGCAAAAGAAATGAGGTCGATGATTTGAATTTCGAAATTTTCTTTATACTTGTGTAAAAAGTGAGTGGATGATAACCTCACACCTCCGCACACCTCTGCCTATCCATTCGGGGAACCGTGTGGGACGGCGTGAAGAATTTTTAACTGAACATATAAAATGTACAAACTCGAATTATGAATTATCCTTTCTAATTTTGTACTGAACGTTTGAAATTCGAATACTTTCCTGAAGATAGTTCGGGCCGATATTAAATTATCAAATACTTAGACGCTCACGATATGTCGTTATCCGCAGGCTGTCTGCATAACTTAATAACACAACTATGCGTCCGTAAGCGATAATACTGAGCTGCAGACAGCCTAACTGGCTTTAAACGCTTTACCAATATTTCTTAACTATGTCTCGATTAAATATCTTAAGGTATATTTGCATGGATAGCAAATATAAGTAGGAGGGATAAGGAGTAGGCAATAAAAATGTGTAAAATATAATTGAAGATTATTTCATCGCTGACATCAACACCGTGACAGCAACACTAACACAGCCTGCAGGTCTAACAACTTTCTGCTCTCCAACTAGTTATTGCTTTAGAAGTCCGCGGGTGCAAATTGCGTGTGTTTTATTAAACTTTCAACGCCTTTAGCTTTACGAGTGTATTGTGAAGAAAATGGCTAAACTTGGCAACGCTTCGCAACGTTATAATTAATGGCGAAAGGCTGGGCAAAACAAAAAGATAATTGCGCCCAATTAATTTCAGCTCCTTGCAAATGAGGGTAGCTCTCTCTCTATGACCCCTCAACGCTTTTATTGGTTTCGGGCGATATTTAGTTCGTCCGATTGTTTGTTTTACGTTTCAACGCGATAATAGATTTTCTTATTGAACCGCCGGTTTGGGTCGTTTGTTTTAGGATTCATTAATTTAAAAGGAATCGCGTAACATATAGGCACATTTACATTGTGCTGTCTCATTTCGGACCCTTTTAAATTGTTTTGGAGTCAGAATATCTCGGAGCGGTCTCGAAAATAGCGCTTCAGCAGCAATGATGTATTATATATGTTCAGCAGTATGTACCTTCTCATATAAAATAGTACGCATTCGAATAAATACTATACTTCAGGAGATTCTCAGTTTACATGTGACTGTAATACCCAATGAGTTCAAGAATATATTTGTTATAACGTGGTATAAGGTGTCAAAACAGCATGCGGTTCGTCTAATGGTAAGCGGTTACCGCCGCCTATGGACGATTGCAACGCCAAATGTGTTTTTATTTTACCCGAACGAGTTCTACCCAACACATATTTTCAAGTCGCCTTTAAAACTTTTTTCGTTAAGTTTTTTTTAAGCTATGTGGTATTTTTGAGCCTGACATGTTGCTAATAACTACTGTGTTTTGTTTCAGGCCGCGCTTTGCGCCGACTATAGCGTGCCTGTCGATTGTGTAAACGCAGGACCAGCGCCACGTCCCAGCTCCTTCCACGAGATATCGGCTCCTAAAGTAAGTGATTAAAAAAATCAAAAATTTATGCTTAGACATATCTTGTGATGTCTTAAGATTTATTTTTTTCTCTTGTAATCCACTAAGGTGGTAAAATAAGCGTGTGAAATGCCTTACGGTAAGTAGTTACCACGGATTAATGCAACACTAAAGGCACTATGCCGACCCTGTAAGCATTTTAAACATTTTTCTTTCTTCTGACATTGATTCTAAGCTAAGCGGAGGTAAAGGCTATGTAAAATTATTTACGATTAAAAATATGTCTGTATACTCATAAGAATTAACACTCGATTTATATACCTATTAACAAGCTGTGCCCCGCGGTCCATCCGCACGATATACGATTTCTTCTTTTTGGAACCAGCTATTAATATATCCCTGTGCTAAATTTCATCTAATCATCAATCATCAATCCGTTCAGTATTAGTAGGATATGAGAGTCAGATACACATTTATCAAGCATGCTTTTCACAGTATTTTTTTCGTCGGGTATCGAACCAGCTATTAATTATCGCAAGACAGAGTGTATAGAAAGTTATTTAGTGTAAGTAAAACATATAGTATGTTTAATGGAGCGATATTGCTTCATTTCAATCAGCCCGACACCGCACAGGGCGCTCTCGCGATGAATGTAATGTAAAGTGCATAGACCCAACTTATTTTACATCATTAATCCTCATTTCTACGGTTATGTGCTAGGCAAGAGTAAAATAAAATAGCTGAATTCGACAACCACTCCATAAGAATCTGGCATCTTCGTAAATTTGTATAATATCTAAAATGCGTCAATTTTATTCCACACAAACAGACAATTAAGCAAAGCTTGTACTATGGTAACTAGACGATATATATATATATATATATTACTAATATTATAAATGTGAAAGTTTGTAAGTTTGGATGTTTGGATTTTTGCGGTTCTTTCACGGCCAAACGGCCGAACCGATTTGGCTAAAAGTTGAAACGTTCTTATATTATAATGTATGATGCTCTTTCACGGCATAGCGGCTGAACCGATGCGATTCTAGCAGGAAATTTTCCAAAGCTACTTTTTCGAACTCCACGCGGGCAAATTTTTTTTTTTTTTTTTTTTTTTTTGTATTGTCTCTCGTAGCGTGAGTTCCGGGAACTTTTGCTACTTAACCGGTCAATGGCGAGACCTAGGCCTCCAGCCAGGCACTTTATTTCTAAGCAACACAGCTAAGGGCACCCCCTGTGGGGTACGAACCTCGGCTTAGGGCGTTGCTGGATCGCGAGCAAGGGAGCTGGGCTGGACTGGTAATTTTATTTAAATATTATTTGGGGGCGGGATTTGCGCGTCAGGCTCGGCGCGGGCCGGCGTTTGCGGTGGGGGTCGGGGGGGAACATTACGGCTTATTCGCGTCGAGCCTCGTCGGCGAGGACGGAACAGTGGTCGGTTTTTTGTAGTGTTGGTATGTTTTTGTCGGGCGTCCTGGAGGACCGTTATGTCGTCATCCGGTTCGATGACGGCGTGTCTTGGACGCCTTATCTTCGAGATAAGGGAAGGAGTGTATCGGGCGGCCGATACGACGAGGGGGTTGGGGTGATTTACAGCAGAATCGAAATGACGTTTGGACAGTTTTTTCAAAAACTGTTTTATAGTGGGGACTTTGAGGTCAACGTGGAGTTGACTATTACGCATGTACCACGGGGCACCTGTGGCTCTCCGGAGAAACCGGCTTTGGAGCACTTGCAAGGGGTTGAGTGTTGACTTGCTAGTGTGTGCGAACACTACACCCGCGTATGTCATGATTGGTCGAATGCACGTCGTGTAAATCCTCACCTTGGATTTCAATGAGAGTTTACTTCGCGCATTCAACATGCTGTGAAGTCTACCGAGCGCGAAGGCGGCTCGCGCGCGTACCGCCTTTACGTGGTGACGGAAAGAAAGGCGTTGATCGAGGATCACACCCAGGTATTTGGCTTTTTCTTCCCATGGAATGGGTTTGCCGAAGAGGGTGATGGGGGCTACCCGTGGGCGTTCGAGGCCTTTCCAGAATAGAATGGCTGCGCTTTTGGTGGGGTTCACTTCAATTCTCCATTTCCGGAACCACCGCCCCAGGGCTGTGACCGCGGATTGGAGGTTGTCGTGAATTCCCTCGGGAGTTCTACCTTTGTAGTAGATAGCCGTATCATCGGCGAATAGAGCGCTTTTAACTCGTCTATGGAGGGGAATGTCGCTAGTATAAAGCGTGAATAGGAGTGGCGAGAGCACTGAGCCTTGCGGGACTCCTGCTCGTATGGGATGGGGGGAAGAGAGTGTGCCCTCGACTCTGTAGCGGAAGGAGCGGTTCGACAAAAAGTCCCGTACTATGCGTACTAGACGGTCCGGCACGCCCAACTGGTACAGCTTGTATATTAAGCCGTTGTGCCAGACCTTGTCGAATGCCTTCGCCACGTCGAAGAGGAGCATACCCGTGGTATAACCGAGTTGGAAGCCGCTACTGACGTCTTCCACTATACGGTGGACTTGTTGGACACAAGAGTGTTTGGTTCGAAAACCGAACTGTTGGTCAGGTATGACTTTCTTAGAGTCTGCAAAACTCTTTAATCTATTGTAGATAAGTCTCTCGTAAATCTTGCCAAGGAAGTTGAGGAGACTGATGGGGCGATAACTGGAGGCTTCGGTCTTGGGTTTCCCTGGCTTGGGAATACCTATGACCGTTGCACTTTTCCAGGATTGGGGGAAAAAGTTGTTGCTCAGTGCTGCATTGAAGATGGCAGTGAGCAAAACTATGAGATAAGGAGAGAAGAGTTTGATAACTCTATTAGCGATCCCGTCGGGACCTGGGGCTTTCCTGGGGTGAAGATCCTTGATCACTTTCCGGACTTCGTCCACCGTGATTGGGGCGATAGGGTGGTCTGGGTGTTCGGAGGGTGGGTGGGATAGTTTGCTTTCGACCTCGGCGTCCACCTTCTTGAGGTGGCGCTGGTCTACTGGCAAGGTGCTGGGCGTACATTGAGCCTCGAGACTGTCGGCCAGGCACTCGGACTTCTCGTCGTCGTCAAAGGCGGGCCCTTGATTTGGACGAGTGAGTGGAGGCATAGACGAGATTTTGTCTGATTTAAGTTTCCGTTGGAGATGCCAAAAGGCCAAGTGACTCGGTTCAAGTTCCCCTAGGAACTTGTTCCAGCGAGCGTCTCGCAGGTCTTTCATGCGGTATCTCAGATTGCGCTGGAGTGACCTCAGAAAGGTGCGGTTCGCTTCAGTCGGGTGAGCTCTATGCGCTCGGAGGGCGGCGTTCTTTTCCGTCACCAGTTCACGCACGTCATCGGGAAGTTTCCAGCGATGGTCTTCCATCACCGGAACTTGTCGTGAACAGGCGTCCACGGCTGACTGTACGTGAGCTGTGAGGGAATCGACCGCCTTTTGAGTGTCGGCTGCCGACTCTATGAGGGGCGGGATACTATCTAAGTGAACAGATGAAGAGGACTTGAGGAGTTCCTCCAGTTTTCTCCAGTCTGTTATCTTTTTCTGAGGTGGGGGCTGACCTGAGTCCGGGGGGCCTAGTCGGGGGGAGAGCGCTAAGGTAACAGGTCGGTGGTCGGAATCTAATTCGTCGTGCGACCTCAACGAGTGCAAACGGAGGTTTACATTCTTGATGATCACAATGTCTACTACGTCCGGTCGGTGGTTGATATTCTCGGGGTAGTGGGTGGGGTGCATAGGCGCAATGACGTCGAATTGGAGGAGCCCACTGAGGTCCTCCAATTGGCGTCCTCTATTATTTCGTGAGTGGCTGTTCCAAGCATCGCTCTTGGCATTCAGGTCACCCGCGATAATAACTGAGCTACTGAGGTTGATGAGGACTTTGATATCAGCTTTGATATCGGCCGTCGAGTTAACAGGGGAACAGTATGCAGAGACTATCGTGATAGGCTGATGGCCGGTCATTCCTAATCGACAGATCGAGGTCTCTATGTGGGAGAGAGTTGGTGGTTGGATCGGGATACAGTGCAGGGACCTTTTGTAATAAATCAAAGTACCGCCGAGGGCGGATCGAGATCTATCATTGCGAACCACGCAGTAGTTTGCAATTCTAGGGTCTCGGTGTGATGGTTTCAAGAAGGTTTCCTGCACTAAGAAAACGTCGATATTGTTGTCGCGGAGGAACGCGGCGATCTCTTCCTTTTGGCTGTGAATGCCGTTGGCATTAAAGTAGCCAATTGAAAGTGATCGGGGTTTGATTCTGCTGCTTACGTTTGAGTCCATTATTGGTTGGACGAGAAGGTAGCCAGGGACTCTGATACATCGGCGTAGTCGCCGAGCACTTTGAGGAGGGCCAGAGGGTCCTTCCGGACGGCCCTGAGGCTTCGTGCCATCTCGTTAACCCTTGAGAGGTTGACGGTGGAGAAAAGATCCGCTAGGAATGCCATGTTGGCAGAAGTTTCAGAGGGGGAGGAAGTGGGCTGGACCGCCTGGGGTCTACGCGGGGGAGTAGCAGCCTGGGGCTGGGGCTGTTGAGGTTTGGCGGTGGAGAGCGACGGCAGAGGTGTAATCTGCGGGCTCGGGGCCGCTGAGGGGACCGGGGGTGACGCTTGTGGGAGGGGTGGAAAGTCCCTCGGAGGGAGGGCCCTCCACGGGGAAGGTCGAGGTGGGGCGGGTTGCGCGGGGGGGGCGTTACGCCATTCGCGGGCCGCTGCCCTCTTGACCACGACCGGTCTGGGTTTGGGGGCTTTGGGACATCCCCTGTAATTGGCCGGGTGGCCTTCTTGGCGGCACAGCACGCAACTAGGGGGCGAGTCGGCGAGTGTGCGGTCCTTAGGGCGCGAGCAGTCGCTCGTCCCATGATCGCCCAGGCACTTGACGCACCTGGGTTTCGCGTTGCAGTTACGCGAAGCGTGCCCGTATAGTTGGCAGTTGTGACACTGCCCTATAGGGCCGCCCTTGTGGGGGGTTTCAACCCTTATGCCAGACAGGTGGCATAAGGTTTTTATCTTAAAGACGGCTTTGCCGTCGGGGGAGTTCTCGCAGATGGCGAGAACCATGTTGAATGCCTCTCCGGCATTTTGTCGGTGCATGCGGTGCACCTCCTTCACCGCGACATTCTGAGCCTTCAGATCATCTTTGATCGACTCGGTATCGATTTCGCGTGGGACGCCGCGGATGACGACCCGGAGTAAACGGTCCTCCGGCAGATCATAAGTGTGGTATTCCACACTTCTGGCCTGCAGGAGCCTCGTGAAGGCTCTGAATTCGGTCGAATTCGGGAGGTGCACCTTAATGCCTTCAGCTGTGGCCGTGGCACGGGTGAAGGTGATTCGGTTGGTTTTACACCAACCGGAGATTTCCGTCCACTTGGACTTAGTGTGGACGAAAACGGGGGGGCAAGAGCGCTCCTTCGTCGAGGAAGGCCGCGTAGGTCGCGGGACGGGGGAGAGCCGGCTAGCCTGAGGGGCTTCGGCTTCCGGAGAGGCGAGGGGGGCGGGGGAGGGGGGTGCCGGGGAGGGGGCTACCGGGGAGGACTGTGCGGAGGGTACGGGCACGGTCTTGGGGGCTTTAGTGGGGGGAGAAGGTGAGGTTGAAGCCTCCTTCTTTTTAGCGCGTCTGGCGCGCTTCTTGGAGCCCGTGACGGGCGTAAATTCGTCCGAGGAGCCCTCTGACGACTCGGATTGCAGTGACTCCATTTCGGAGTCCACAATGACAGATTCGGGGGACAAGGGGGAGTCTTGAGACTTGTTGGCCTCGTTTGTTACGGCTATGATGGCGCTCTTGTCGAGCGCTGCTGTCGCCTCGGCAGTGGGGGTACCCGCGTTTACATCGCGGGTGTATTCGTCATATTGACGTCGGAGGGTGGGCACGGCTTCTAAGAGCCGCGCGAGGAAAGCCAGTGAGGCTTGGGGGTCCATTATTGTGGACATGGTGGATGCAGACGTGGGAAGGCAAAGCGGCAAGGGAAACGTGTTTCGGGGCGCGGTCGCCCAGGGGAAGAAACACGCAAAGAAACCCCTGGTGACTTAAACGTTAGGAGACCGATCCCCGGGGGGTTGACCCGGGGGTGTGTACTGAACCCTCCCTGTCGGGTGTAGACAGGGAGGTGAGTGTGCCTATGGTGTGAGCCCTAAGCTTGTATTCCCGCTGCCAGTCTTATTGTGCAGCGGGTTCCTGACAGTTCCGGTGTAGAGAGCACTAGTCCGTGGACAGTGCCCAAACTAACACCGGAGGATAGGAGGTAAGGGATAGGTAGGGTGGGCGGTGGGTGATAACCAGGCGCGACTAGGGTAGACCCCAAGGCCGGTGAACCTGGTCCCAACCGTTTTTAGCCTTACCCTGAAGGGGCAAGGCTAAGAGCGCAACGGGTCAGCGCCCCACTCGGTTTCGTTGGCACCGTTTGGTTTCCACCGAATGACCACGAAACTGTGGATTTTCCCGGAAGGGGACAAATATTATTGTCGAGAAACAAGAATTGTGATTGTTGTTGCCTTGAAAAAGGCGACCAACAATCACCACGTGCGGTGCGTAGCGGCTAGCTAACGCGTGGCGATTTGCGTAGCGGCGGGTGTGGCTTCTGCCGGTCGTAGCGGGCGCAGAGCGCGGGAGCGGTGGGAGCACACGTCTGCTCGGTACGGCGGCCGGAGCGAGAGTCCCACGCGGGCTAATTTTTTTTTTTTTTTTTTTTTTTTTTTTTTTTTTTTTTTAGTATTGTCTCTCGTAGCGTGAGTTCCGGGAACTTTTGCTACTTAACCGGTCAATGGCGAGGCATAAGCTAGTATATTTATATAGATAGATAGGATCTCCAAGACTAAGGTACAAATACATATCTTATGCATATAGATAAAGGGTTTGATAATATTATGTTTTCAAAGAACTTTATTCAAAGAACAATGATTTTCTCACTCGTATATGATTTGACCTTCTTGAATGAGTGACTGCTCTAATTCTTCTTTTTTACTACTTTGATAAAGAGTATACACATACGTCTAACATGGTGACATTAACGCGACAGCGAATTTTCAGGAGTAATTCTAATTAGTTACCCTGGTCTTTTTAGCTGCTTTAAGAAACTGCTTTCCGAGTATGTAGTCATCACGATATATTATCGTTATATTATATGATCCTGGATCAAATCGATCGGACGCTCAAGGACGGGAACGTTAAGAGTACTCGAAACCGACGGGCGTGTTTGAAGAGACTGATGAATGTGGACGAAGCGAAAGAGGTGTGTAGGTCTAGAGAGAACTGGCGCTCTATACTCTCTGCCTACCCCGTTAGGGACTTGGCGTGATGATATATGTATGTACGTTATATTATGATCCATGAGAAAAAAATAAATTATTTTTAATTTTGTGTAAGCTTATACGGTAAGTCTTAATTTGTCAGGTATTCCCACAGTATGCTAAAGGTCAGGAGATGCAATTGTAGATATACTACAGCGATTTTAGTATAATAAAATATTGATAATGTGACGATAATGGGTCTTTCTAATACGATAAGATAACTCAATTTTTTTAATTCATTGACATTAATGCGTGATTCATTCTTATTGTTATCTACCTACGCAATCGTGATTAAAAATATAAAAACACCATTTGGATAAACACTAACATAGTCACTTCTGTTCGTTTCTGTATGTTTTATACTTCTTGAGAGAAGCTGGTTTAAGGTGGTAAAGGGTTTCCCGTTCGAATTTGGAGCTGCCCGATTGGGCAAATAACATTTTTTTTTGTGTTGTGTTATATTATGTTGGCAACAAAGAGATCAGTCCTATTATGCTGCAAACACAGTATAGCTCTCCGAACACGGAGTGGCAACGCGTACTTCGATATCGTGAGCGTAAATAGGCTACGATAACCGCTTCCAATGAGGTAGGCCATATGCTTGTTTGCCACTCTGGAGGTAAAAAAAACGAAAAAAAAAAACAAATATACCTATATAAATCATCACGTCGAGTAGAGAGAGTAGAGCACCAATTCTCTCGTTTCACCGATTTACATAGATCTTTCATGACTCTATTCATCTTGCCGGTCTAGAGATGGTACTTACTCTTGACGTTCCGATTCTTGAGTCTCAGATCGATTTAATATACGTAGTCGAAAATTGGTCCTCATTTGCCTTTTAATCTAATACATTTAAAATACCATTTAAAAGAGTAATTTTTTTTTTTTTTTGTATTGTCTCTCGTAGCGTGAGTTCCGGGAACTTTTGCTACTTAACCGGTCAATGGCGAGACCTAGGCCTCCAGCCAGGCACTTTATTTCTAAGCAACACAGCTAAGGGCACCCCCTGTGGGGTACGAACCTCGGCTTAGGGCGTTGCTGGATCGCGAGCAAGGGAGCTGGGCTGGACTGGTAATTTTATTTAAATATTATTTGGGGGCGGGATTTGCGCGTCAGGCTCGGCGCGGGCCGGCGTTTGCGGCGGGGGTCGGGGGGGAACATTACGGCTTATTCGCGTCGAGCCTCGTCGGCGAGGACGGAACAGTGGTCGGTTTTGTGTAGTGTTGGTATGTTTTTGTCGGGCGTCCTGGAGGACCGTTATGTCGTCATCCGGTTCGATGACGGCGTGTCTTGGACGCCTTATCTTCGAGATAAGGGAAGGAGTGTATCGGGCGGCCGATACGACTAGGGGGTTGGGGTGATTCGTGAATCGAAATGACGTTTGGACAGTTTTTTCAAAAACTGTTTTATAGTGGGGACTTTGAGGTCAACGTGGAGTTGACTATTACGCATGTACCACGGGGCACCTGTGGCTCTCCGGAGAAACCGGCTTTGGAGCACTTGCAAGGGGTTAAGTGTTGACTTGCTAGTGTGTGCGAACACTACACCCGCGTATGTCATGATTGGTCGAATGCACGTCGTGTAAATCCTCACCTTGGACTTCAATGAGAGTTTACTTCGCGCATTCAACATGCTGTGAAGTCTACCGAGCGCGAAGGCGGCTCGCGCGCGTACCGCCTTTACGTGGTGACGGAAAGAAAGGCGTTGATCGAGGATCACACCCAGGTATTTGGCTTTTTCTTCCCATGGAATGGGTTTGCCGAAGAGGGTATTTAAAAGAGTAAGGGTTTCTAGGGCATAAATAGTGCGACGTAAATTTCCAGCTAAATTTTGTTAGATGATAAAACGAACGAAGCTGTAATCTCTGCTCGCCCCTTCAGGAACCCTCGTGGGAAGGTGTGGGACTGAATTTTACCCATAATATTCGACTATTGAATCAACGTGACAACATTGCATAGTTTATTTTATTATGTTATGTCAAAAAGTTATTTGAGTAAGATTACTTACCTACGTCTTGTATGGTACGACTGATAATGAATAATCTATCTGGAGATAAACATGGTGATATATGAGTTAATTTATAAGCATGAATAATTTTAAACGAATACATGTTACAGTAAATAATCATTGAAATAATAATACCTATTTTATATTTTTTATTTATCTTCACGCCTTCCTACAAGGGTATCCGAAGGGGTAGGTGGAGGTGTAAATGTAGTATCCACACACCTACTTTCCGCTGGAGATATATTTTAGGTGACAACGTGACAGATGGCGAGTCCATCGCCGTTACACAAGCACGACTATACATCATGTACATACTACATACCTTTGAATTTCTTCCCAAAAGTATGCAGATTTCCTCTCGATGTCTTCCTTCACCGTAAGCTCGTGGTGTGATTAATCACCGTATTTAAGCTCAGAAAAACTTATTCGGTAGCAACTATAGTCGGGATTCAGACTTAAAATATTTGCATTGCAAGCGACCACACCAAGCACTCGGCCACCACGTCTGAAGGATGTTATCTCATCTGTATTTTTGTTCCAAAACTTAGTCTAAATCAAAATCAAAATCAAAATATTTTTATTTCACATAGGCCCAGGTGGGCACTTATAAAACGTCGAAAAAGGAGCATGGTTCGGGTTGGTCGCTTCCATGGAGAAGAACCGGCAAGAAACTCCATGGTTACTATTTTCGCGGATGATGATGAGTGTGTACGAAGCGAAGGGGTACCTGGTGCTCTATACTCTCTGCCTAACTCGTTAGGGACTCGACGTGATGATATGTGTGCTTAGTCACGGATAGTATTGATTCCATGTAATTTGCAATAATGACGTTACGTAATACTTATCTTGGATTTCTTTTTAACTAAAAAAAGCTGCTTTTATATAGACTAGGTACGTGACAAATTAAAGATCAATAAAATACAAGTTGTTTTTATTTACCTTTAGTTATAGGGCGATAAGTATCATGCAACACCCGACACATGCCATTCTTTTCTTGTCTTTCGAAATGATATCTGTTCGCAGAGTTAGTTCATCTGGTCACATTAGTGAAAGTAAAGCAACTATTACTCATGGCTAATAACAAATTTCACCGTACATACTGACAATCCCACGCTGGATATAATGGGTAGGAGAATTAATCGTTTAAATAAATACAAACTTCGCGACGACCTTATCAAGAATGTGGTGTTGTAAACGAATGAGTCACAGAGTCATTCAACTTGGATCATATCTGAGCATCGAACTCGGTCAGTCGTGCGCGGCCGAAATGTATCCTTTTTAAGGTTGTGAGTCAACCGTTTTACTTCGCAAGTGTGTTTATTTAAGTAACGAGCAAAGTTGGTTCAATAATATGCTTATAAATAAATTGTGAAAGCTTCATCAAGTATGTATTTCATCGCCAAATAACTTGCTACTACCAGACGTTGGTAGGTTCAAAGTAAAGTTGTAAGATGTCGGGTGAAAGGATGAATATTAAAACTGGGAATATGAATCCTCTCCCTCAACTCTCACATTTCGCTGGAAACAAATGTAGGTGCCAACATGACAGATGGAGAGTCCATCGCCGTTTCTCAAGCACTGCTACAATAATACATACGTATTCAAATTTCTTCTTAAATGTTTGGTGGTTTTTACTCGCTGTTTTTGGTCATCTGAAAGGTCGTGGTGCGATTAATCATTACTTAAGTTCAGGAAAACTCATATAGACAATAAACTGGGGTTTGAACCAAATTTTGGCGACTTCTCGCTAAGCAGCTCCTAAATAAATAGCTGTAACCGCTTGTAAATGTAGTGGCAATTGAATAATAATAATTAAAATCTAGTTGTAAGGTCATTTTTAGTGTTAACTATGTAAGTAGCCTTAAATAATAATAATATATCCTCACGCCTTCCCACAAGGGTCCCCGAAGGGGTAGGCAGAGGTGTATAGGTAATACCCACACACCCACTTTCCGCCAGAGGTATATTAGGTGCCAACGTGACAGATGGCGAGTCCATCGCCGTTACTCAAGCACGACTGTACATACGCCTTTGAATTGCTTCTCAGACGTATGCAGGTTTCCTCTCGATGTTTTCCTTCACCTTAAATAAATAAATACATATATATTTTCGAATACTATTGAAGTATTTAACAAATTAATTAATTAGAAACATTCCGTTATAAGGAGAATGCAGCCTGTGAATGTATCTAAGACCAATAAAAATGCAGGCTCTTAAAGAATCTCAAAATTTGCAATGAACGAACTACCTGTATAATTTAATTAATTTTATTTAAACATTCCATGTGCATTCATGATTAATATTATCGTTAACCTTAAGATAAGCTTAATCATGATTCTTGAGTTACTCACTGGATACGCAGTTAATCATAATTCAATGCTGTTATAATTTCAATACGAACAATAAATAATATCATTAGTAATTACATCACTAAGGAGCTTGTGATACCTTTAACGAATCATGCATATTAATCAGCAATTACAATAAGAAAAACAATTGATTGATCCGAACCCTTCGTGAGTCAGATATGACTCAATGCAACTACATAAGTACGTCCCTATTGGGTTAACCGACACGTCATTGGATGTGTAATGTTATTGCAATGGGGGTGTGTCACTGAAGTTACATATAAGTTTCACATTATACCTTCAAAATGTTAATGAGGAATTTTAGTGCTATATGCAGCTCGAAGTGGAATATTCATTGAATTTAACGAATATTCCTTCATTTTAAAATGAAAATGCAATAAAAACACGTAAATAATTATGGGCTTTTGCTATACTGAGCTGAATTTTATGATCCAATGAGAGCAATCCAAAATGATACACACGTAGTTCCACACTTTGATTTCCAATAACCTAGATACTGTGCCAAAAAATTTTTTTACATGCTTTCAGAATGATTATCGAAAATTTTATTCATAAATTGGGACTTGAAAATTGGGTTAACGCAAGAAATGCTACGTACGCATTGTATGAACATAGAATTAATAAGCTTCAACTACTTATACACAGAATTTTTTTCTGTGTATAAGTAGTTGAAGCTTTCATAGTCTTTTGCGAAGTTTATACTTATAGCATTTTCCGACTTTAAGTCCAGGGCTAAGGAAAATATTTCGCATATTTCGAGAAGTATTTCGAAGTGATATTATGTCTGAGGGATAGGAACAGACATCGTCATCTATCACACCAAGGTGCTAACCTCTTGGGAAAATATGAGTTACCTCTGCCGAATGCTTCGAGTATTCTCGTAGGAAGGCGTAAAGATACACGTAAAAGTAATTTTAGCCGGGGCTATATTTGCATCTACGGGACATTAACGTTAATTGAATTAGGTTTCATCATCTTGTCTAGACTTCATTTTTAATTTGTTTCAATGTTATGAGTCACTGGCGCTAAGTATTATAACAATGAAAGTTAATTCTTCCTAGCGGCTTCGTTTGAGTCAATTTAACAATTCATCGAAATTGTTCCTTGCAAAAACGATTTAATTGAAAATGGTTGTTAAATGTTGAGTCAT